>OX940790.1:13635457-18435457 GCA_954870985.1 Trifolium fragiferum | reverse complement strand
GCTTCTTGTATAGCTACTACTATGAAATCAAACCTTGGATTCAGAGACCTTAACACTTTTTCAACCATCATTTGTTCAGAAATTGTCTCACCACATGTTTGCATTTGATGCACCAATTCTTGCAGTTTTGAAAAATAATCACTCACCTTCTAATCTTCTTCCATCTGCATCATCTCATATTTTCTTCTGAAGGCTTGCAATCTCACTTGCTTAACCTTTTCCCCACCATCATGATAACTCTAGTATATCCTATGCTTCTTTGGCCTTCGTAGCTCTTGAGATCTTCTCAAAGTGCAAGCTATCTACATTTTGCTGAATGTAGAAGAGAGCCTTACAATCTTTCTTCTTGGCTTCTTTGAAGGCAGCTCTCTATGCTTCATTTGGATTTTCCACCAGATCCTCATAGCCAGTTGTGACATACTCAAGCAAATCTTGGGCACCAAAAAGGGATTTCATGACACAACTCCATTGATCCCAGTTCTTGGTATCAAGAACCAAGATATTCGTGCCAAAACCATTAGTATTCATCTTGTTCTTGTGAAGAAATCAATCCCACACCTCACTCAAGTGTTTCCCAATTGAATATTCCTCACTATACACTCGTGTTTCCCTATGAATAAAACCAGGCTCTAGATGCCACTGTTAGAACACAACTCAAGATTAATTGAAGAATGGTAATGAACTAGTTTCACATAAAATCATAAAAACCCTAGAAATTGTGATGATTATGAAATGATAGTGATAAAGGGAGAGTAAAGAGAATATAGATAGTAATTATGCTAGAATGTAAAATTTATTGAGAGATAATGAATTACATTGCTATGCACTTATTTTATAGCTCATTTCTAAGGTAACTTGTAATACAAGCTACCTTCACAACACTAACTAACAAATGCTATGATTGTAACTAACTTTTAACAACCATAACTAACTCTTAACTAACAAAGTTGGTTATGACTTATACACTTTCTAACAAAGACTAATTGCTTAATTGTGTGTGGCTAGCTTTTACGGAAAAATTGTTCTGATAATGGCATCTTGTTGGATCTTTTGTTAGTGATGCCATTTGGCTGAATGGATCCTCTCCATTTTTTTTTTTGTCAATTTTTACATTTCACCTCTTAATTAACTTTTTTTTTTTTCTTTTCTTTTTCCAATTCCAATTTTATCCTCGTTTTTCAATATGGATAATTTAAATTACACATTATTCTCTCGATTGTTTTTTACAATTGAGTGAATTCATTCTCCATTTGGCTACCATGTTATAGAAAATTTGTCCATTTCGGTAACGTAGAAAAGGCTCTTTATTATAAAGATGGCTTAATTTTCTGCTGCTACTTTAATTTCTGGATGTTAACACTTTGGGTTGTATCCCACTAGAAAAAATGGCAAAATCCAATAAGATCATACTCTTCTCAAGTAAGGCCAGAAAGAAGTTTCTTGCCAGCAATTGATTCCACATAATTTTAGTTAAACTTTCAGAAGTGTGTATTTATTTTCTTTCATTTTGAAGTTTGAATTGACAAACTGGATCTAGGCACATGGAAATCATACATGTTAATAGTGCCAAAAAGATAGAACAAATAGGCTGAGGGATTGCACACTTTGAACATCCTTTTGACAATTATAAACAAACAGGATCATCTTGCAAGGAAACACAAGTATACTTAAAGTATTAAACTCATTCAAAGCCTCCATTCATTTGAAAGAACTATGTTTGAGTAAGTAATAGTATTCATCCATTCTTTCTTAAACATGCAATACTAATTATTATTATTATTATTATTATTATTATTATTATTATTATTATTATTATTATTATTATTATTATTATTATTATTATTATTATTATTATTATTATTATTATTATTATTATTGCCTTCATAAGCTAGAATATGTTTATGTGTTTGTAAAATCTCGGCACATCTAGTTTGACCAAATATGATTATATGGAGAGAGGTAGATGTGTCATATATTGGAACTATCCGTCTTTCGTTGAGCTGCAAGACGTGCTCGACTATCGATGTAGTTTCTAATCCAAATATATAAAGCCCATGCTACTAATGCAAACGATATAATAGACACAATACTAATTATTATTATTATTATTATTATTATTATTATTATTATTATTATTATTATTATTATTACTATTATTATTATTATTTTATCCAACCTATTACCCGCATAATCTAGAGGGTCATACTCGGAAAATGATTAATAGTGCGAAACAAAATGACATTCAAAATTTGAGCATAAACAACTGGATGTGAATTCTTCATTGTTCAAAGTAAAACTCAAGCTAGGATTTTGGCCAAAAGCAGTGAGTATCAAATTTCCTTACATTCCGACCAATGTTATTTTAAATATTGAAGGAGTGCGATCTTGGAAGCTTCTTAGACCATGCCGACAAAGGATTAGCACTACTGAAAATAAAATTGTCCCAACCTTTTCAACTTATTCTTAGAAAGTGAAGACCAATCATCAAATTAATGGAGGGAAACCCAATGTCTAATAATTTATAATTTTTGAGAATTATAAATTAACAATAGAGAGTTAAAGAATATGTTGATTAATTTTTTGTTGTATCAAAAACAAAAATCATTATAACATGAGTAGTGAAAGGAGTGAAAATAATCACTAATTCCCTGCCTTGTACGTGCTATTTGCGTTCGTGCGTGCGTACATGCATGTGTAAAAAATTTATGGAAACACTCATTAACTATATATAGTCTAAAACAACAATAATTTTTTGGTAATACAGGCTAATTGTTGCTTATAAATCAATTAATACATAATTTTTTTGAACAGGACAATTAATACACAATTAATTTTAATATAAATATATTATTTATATTGCAAAAAAAAAAAAATCAATTGCATACTTTCTATTCTAAAAATTTTACCCTATAAATAGGGCATTTCTCATAATCTATTATGACCGTACGTAGACATACATTTGACATTTCTCGCAGAAAATATGTCTACATGGTAAACTTGAATACGGTTGTGCATTTGCAAAATCTTGCAAACATATTGCATGACCCATTTGGTTGAATTGAGGAGGATTAGATGTGTCATATGTTGACACTGTAACCCTCTCTGATCGAGCCGCATGACATGCTCGACAATCTAAATACTCCTTAATTAAAATATATATCTCTACTGAAAAACAAATTAATTATTAAATTTTGAACCTTTTCCAAATAGAGGTTTAAGGAAACACTTTTCATAGATATCCGTTATGCTTCAGCTATAGTATCAACCATAAAATTGTACTACTTACTTAATTGGTTATCCGTAAAAATCGAGAAGATGATTCACACTAAAAAAGAAAGAGTAAGAGTGAGTGATTCTGCGTTGAGTATTGGTAAGCTTTCACTATAAATATGAATGATTTGAGGCCGGTATTAGCTCAGTGTGTCAAGACATATATCTTGGGATTGAAGGATTTAAGACCCATATAGCTGTATTTCTTTCCAAATATCTTCTCCTATTGGTTATTTCTTCTTTGTTTTTGGTGTTAAAAAACTTTTTTGAAGAAAATGTCGACGCACAAGGATGATTTTGATGCTGCCGCTGAAAGAGATAACTTATTTGGTAAAGAGCTAGTGTGTGGTATTTTAGTTATTGTAGTATTAGGGGTTTTATATATTATGATCAGAAATTATTTGAATCGTTGAGCACGTGATGCGGCTAAACAAGCACGCCGTGAGACTCAAAGAAACAGGGTGACAGTGTCAACATATGACACATCTAACCCACCTCAATTTCATCAAAATGAATGTGTGATATGTTTGCAAGATTTTGCAAACACACAAACATATCACAGTTTGCCATGTGAATATATATATTCTATGAGGAATGTACGTTCCAATTCTATTAAATTATGATAAATGTCTTATTTGTAGAGTAAATATTTTTTAATTAGAGAAGTATATAATTGATCTATTTATTTACTATCTTAAAATTAATTGTAAATAAAGCAATATTGCTAGAACATTCAGCAATATATAAACAATTTACAATCAATTAATTTGCCTAGAACTTTGTCACTTTAAATTTTAGTTTTAAAAAGTCTTAAGATAATTTTGTTTGACCGACTTTAATTAGGTTGTGTCACATGTGGACCTTGTAAATGTTTCTTACTAGCTAAAGACATATTTTTGACTGAAATTAAAACATTTGAATTAGATAAAATGAAGTATTATTAAATTCTCGAGATGAGAACAAAATCCATCACCAGTTCAGAGTACCGCGAGGATTTTGGAGGGTGATTGAGATGAGCAAGTATAAGGGGCATCAAAATTTTTGGGGTATTTTTTTTTTTTTTTTTTTTTTTTTTTTTTTTGGTAAACCAAAGGTATCCTCCGCGCGCAACTGCAGAGACTAATCCCCTCGAGGTAACTGAGATCCATTTAAGGGGTTGACCTCTCCCAACAAATGTTTTTCCATACGCACCGGCCAGGGATCGAACCCAAGACCAAATGGTTAAGGGGCCCAAGCATCTACCACTTGTGCCACACTATGTTGGTAGTTAGTGAGAATGTATGTGCGTGCATGCACTCGTGTATGCGTGCGTGTGTGCTTCGGGTGATAAAATAAATAAATATTATAACTAAATTTTAAATTAAACTTAGAGTCTTATGATTTTAATAGTAAAATATATTTGAAAAATTAAAAGTTATTAGGAAAATAATCAAAATAAACTATAAGTTAGTATAATTTTGGATTCTATATTATTTTGGTCTAAGGTAGAATCTTGTGAAGTGTACTCCCTCCGTTTCTTTTGAAGTGCTCATTAACGTCGTATTAAATTTAGCGTATTTATTTAACTGTCATTTTTAACAGAATGGACGAATTTGGCAAACATAATACAAGTTAAGGGATCAATTTGTAACAACAAATAGTTAACGAATCAAAATGAAACTATTAAATAAGTTAGAGGACCAATAATGTAATTAAGCCATTTTTTCTTAGCTTCCGATTAATATGAAGTTGAAATAGTTGTTATATTGACTTAAAATAATTAAATAGATGTGTACAATATTTAGAAAATTGACAATTATTTGTAACGAGAGAAAGATATAGTAGTAACTAACAATAGTTTGTTATGTGAGAAAGATAACATATTAATTTTTTTTTTGTATAACAACAAATTTATCGGAAAGAGTGCAAAAAAATAAGAATTTATTGGTGAATCAAGAAGGAGGTAAAATATATGAATATAATATGAAAAAATATACTTCTTTACTATTCTAGATCTGGCCGTGGTTGGTGTGGAAATAGCTCAAAATCAAACACTAATTGATACACGTACAATAGGCACATAGCTAAGTTACCAACTAACTTTTTCCTATTTTCATTCACATATTAACAAACTTTCCTATTTTCTTGTCTCAAATTATGACGAAAAACAACTTACTTTTATCATTTTCAAGATTTATACTTTCACTTATCCTTATAAAACATCATAATGCAAGGATTTAATTTGTATGCACTGTTATCCCATTTTATCCCACTTTTTTTCATGTGGCATGGAAGATTTGTGGTTTCTTATTGGATGACCGTGTAAAATTATTTTACACTGTCAGTGCATATCAATTAAACTCATAATGCAAACTGCATTTAATTTTTTGTTTCCATAATATGTTTAAAAAAAATAAAAATAACCAATACAATTTTTTTTACATTTTCCAATGAAACTTATTCAAGAAAAATACAAAAAGTCAAACTTCAAATTATTGTATTTTACTTCTTAATAAGTGTGAAAACTTTTTTTCATCTTATAATATGGAACAGAGGGAGTATTAAATTTTGAGAGTAATGATAGATCCATAAATATTCTTTAGTAGGAGCTAAAAAATATTGCAAGTACTATTTTTTTTTTATGTTAATTGATTAAAATAAAATTGATTAAAGTAAAAATTATAACCTTTAATATTGATTGTGAGAGAATCACCCGTAGATAAAAATTAGTTGATGTTTAAGTAAAAATATTGAAGGGGAAATAATAGCTAAGAAGCGACAAAAAAAAATGGTTCATGTTGCTCCATTGAAAGGAGAGATTGCGTGCAACAAAAGGAGTGTAAAGTTAAGAGAAAATAAAAGGAGGGTGTATGAAGAATTTGATTGGAGAGCATGGAGACATGCACAAAAATTAAATTAGAAAAGATATTTTTTTTATTCAAGATAATAAAAAGTAAAAATGTGAACTTATGCTAAGTATACAAGTGTAAGTTTTTTTGACAAGAAGCCTAAATTAATATAATGTTGAAAATACATGATACTATTATCATGCCCACACATAAAAATAAAAATCTTGTGTCAGGGAGATTGTGTTTTTTATTTATATATATCTCATTTTGCCTTATTAAAAAAAATATTATGTCACAAATATACCTAAGGCACAAATTTTTGAATGCACTAAACCTGATTCATTTTAATGGGTTTGAGATCAAAGAGTGGATTCAAAATTTCCTACAATTAATCATTTTGAGGCCAAAACCTGACCTATCTTTTGTCCTACAGACATCACATTACTCCATCATTTTGTGATTGCTCTTTTGAATAAGATCACAGATAACTTATGCTGTATATGTGGATTGAAGTTATTTATTAATTAGTACTTTATGTATATATAAACCATGGCATGACACATGATTTTTCCGTAATGATTTTTCATAACCATTTGCACACTTAAACCTAAACTCTTTAGTCCAGTAGTAGAGTGTGATTTAATTTTTGAACATTGAGTAAGCCAAGTAATTAAAAATAAACTAATTATGTACGTTCATGTTTTCTAAATTAATTTTCAACTTGTAAGTGTAAAGCATTTACACTTACAGGTTGATATTCAAGGAAACAAGTGGTCACATGAGAAAAATATAGTAACTCCTTAACTTTGAAGGGCAATTAAATACATTTGATGTTATTGCAAATGACTGAAAAATAAATAACCGGAGTTGTGTAACTACTGGAGTTGTGTAACTACTAAACTAAGAAATTATCAGCAAATATATATCATGCAAATTCCTCTAAAATACAATCAGTTCGTCTCGACAATAAATATATCGAAACTATCAATACATGAGAATGACAACAAGGTACAACTCAAACAATTAGTAAAAGGAATATGAAAAATAGTATGTTCAAGTAAAACTCCTTTTTGACATGGAATTGGATAGCAGTATATTTTTTTGATGCATTAATATCCATTTTTTGATGCAATTGGATAGCAGTATATAAGTATGATCTATTGGCAAGCACACTTCTGTGTAGAAGGAAAAATTAAGAGAAATATATTCTGCTAGTGGTGTATGTATATATATCTCTATTCTCTATTATATACATAGCGAGATTCCACGGAGATCTCTCGTGCATTTTCAAGAAAAATTGCTTATGTGGCGTTTAATTAGAGTTAAACTGAGTGTAAAAAAATAGAGTTAAATTACTTATGTGGCATTCAATTAAAGCTTCTATTTTTTTGTATTTCTCTAATGAATTATTATAAAAAAAATTGTTGGATATATATCGGTTCACCAATGGACCTATTTTCTTCCATCAAGGTTACAACTATAGTTTCATATATATCAATTGATAAAATTCTGCATATAAATCTGTTAAGCGAAGCTCATCTTAAGCTTTAATTCATATATATCGGTTCATTTCATCAAGATTACAACCAAATTACAATCTACCTATATATACAAAACACATTCACGTGCAGCCTCATTGCAAACCACATTAAAAACAAAGAAAAAGATCTCTATAATCTCTACTACGAGATTTCTCTCATGCATTTTCAATGGAAATTATTTAGGTGATATTCAGTTAAATGTTCTCTAATTTGTTTTTGTGCTTATATTTATATGTTCTTTTTTAATTTTGATAGGATGAATATCAAAGTGGATTTGGAGGTACACCAAACGACAAATAATTTTGTTAGCTAAGGTGAATAATGTTTATAGAACATGTTTTTTATTTGTACTTTTTTTACTCAATTATTTATATATCGTTCGAAAATTGGCCTCATTCATAATAAATTATTGTTTCTTTCTGTTTTTTTTACGAGACATGTTAATATTGTTATGTTTGTGAATCTTCCCATTCATTATCCTATGTTTGAGTTTATTTTAATACATGATTTTTTCAAACGTAAAACTTTTGCTCTAATATATATGGTTTAGAATCCACTTTTGCTCTAATATATAATTTATTTACTAGAAGACTAATTATGTGTTTGGTAATCATTCTTTTTTATGTTAATCCAGGTGATGTTAATAATTGGTATTAACTACGGTTGCAAAGTAAGGAAGGCCGGATAAAATTGGAGAGTCTATATTTCTACTCATATATTAATATACAGAACTATTTATTTGTAATTTTTATAGGGACCTATAATTTTACTCATATTAATACGGGCCTATTATTTGTTAATTTTTTCAGAGACCAGTATCTCTACTCAATATTCTATTTTTATGTAATTTAGTTATACTAGAACATACTGATATTCATATATATATATTATATTAGTATGTCGGCCTTTATATTTAGTTTTTTTTAGAAACTCTAATATTATTTCTTTTGTACAAACTCTAATATTTATTTTATTTTTTGTAGAAACTCTAATATTATATTTTAATATTATTGGTTAAGTGACATTCAATTAGAGTTTGTCTAAATCAACAAGAACCAAATCTCTATAATCTCTATATTGATATTCATCTCTATCTATATCTATATCTATATAATATACATTACGAGATTCCCACGAAACATTTTCATGCATTCTCAATAAAATTTGCTTAAGTATCATTCAATTAGAGTTTCTCTAATATTAAATCTTCTTTTTTTTTTTTTTTTTTGTAGAAAGTTTCTCTAATATATATGTTGTGAAACATGACATCCATGGAAAAGTAGAGAGAAAACTAGAAAAGTCTTCGTGGTACGGTAACAAAAAAAGTTTGAGAGTTGAAACAAGATAAAATTAATTTGATATTCATTGAAAAAATAGTATAAAATTAACAACTATATTTTGTTGATGAGACTCTTCTCGAGTCCCGTAATGGAGACGAGAGAAATAGAAATACAGAGAGAGAATCTATCTATGATGTAAAATGAGAAACAGATAGATTTTCCTACCTCACTATTAAAAATACACATTGACTAAATAAAATTTGAATTTCGACCGCGGAAGTTATCCATATTTTGTGTCCACCGCACTTTCTTTAGAATTACCTTCAACTGATTAAATCTATGGGTAACCTAAAATAAATTCTATCTGTGATGTAAAATGAGAAATAGAGAAAATTTTCCACCTCACTATTAAAAATACACCTTAATTAATTAAAATTTTACTCTGATTGCGGAAGTTATCCATATTTTATGTCCATCGCACTTTGATTAAATTTACCTTCGGCTGATTAAATCTATGGGTAACCTAAAACAAATTAATATAATTTTAATTTTTTTATAATATACAGAATTTTTTTTAAATTCTAATTTTGAATCTTTCGATAAACTTTTCAAACCTTTTTAAGGTTAATTTGTCATTGTGAGTGGAGATTCGCACATAGATTGTTTTTCATTTGACGCTCATGCGTGAAGTATACTTCTTTGTGGTACAATGAGATAAAAAAAGTTCGAGAATAGGAAAGGGGCAAAAGTATGTTAAATAATATTCATTTGAAATATAATATAGAACTTACAATTATTTTTTGTTGAAAGAGTCCATATAAAGTACAGCGAGATGGAGACGGAAGAGAGAGAGAGAGAGAGAGAGAGAGAGAGAGAGAGTGTGTGTGTGTGTGTGTCTTTCAAGACGTGGTGTTGAACGGGGAAGGGGGAACTCATAAACAATTGATTAGAATTACCTCCAACAAACAAAATTTGAGAAACCTAAAACAAATGAATATAATTATAATTTTTTATAATCTATAACGATAAACCTAATGTATATTTTTCTTAAAGATCCGGCTAGGGATGAATGAGATAACGGACAACCATCTTTGAGGAGATTTATTGCAATCAAATAATTATGGTATATTTTGATTTTATGGGAAACCACACTCCAAAAAAAAATTAAACTTAAGGCCGTGAAAAATCAGAGCATATTTTCATTTGAGAATAGAAACAAGTCAAAATAGATTGATATTATATATATATGGCCAATGTTATGGTGGTCAAGTGATCCAAGTGGTCCACCATGATCAAGTACATCAAAAGTATTATAACGAAAATGAATTTTACAAAATCCACCGTTGGATTGAAAGTTTATATTATATAGATCATTCATACAAAAATTTAGAGAAATCCAAAATCAGTTGATATGTTTTTGAGACATATCAAAGATTGACGGTTTATTAAATACGGTAAATCTTAATGAGTTCAAAAAACATATCAAATGATTTTAAATTTTTCTAATTTTTTTTATGGATGATCTATATGATATAAACTTTCAATCCAACGGTGGATTTTATAAAATTCGTATTCGTTATAGCATTAGTCCACCATGGACCACTTGAACAATTGGTCCATATTAGACTTTCCCATATATATATATATATATTCGAAAAGTAATAGAGTTTATACTTATTTGATATTTATAGGGTCTTTATGTAGCCCTAAGGATGAAAACGAGAGAAAGAATCTTCTAATAGTGTAGAACGGGAAGCGAATGAATATTCTCAATCTCGCTCTACTCTATAACATCTTTAAACTCATATCATGCAAAAATCATCTAAATTTCATCATAGAATTTTAAACAAAATTACTCAAATAATAATTTAAAACAAAATACACAAATAATATTAAAAAAGAAAATTATCCCGTGCATGGCACGGGCTAACATACTAGTATATATATAACTGGAGAAAACATGTGCTATAAATATGACCGTTGAAAGGAGTATATTTAGGAAAGAGTTGCAAAATGTGGAACAAGATCAAACTGAGCTTAACTATAGAATCATGCATAATTAAGTTGGATCAAAACAATATAGATATATCTAAACAAAAACTTATCAGGCAAACAAAACTTGCAATGCACTATATGACTAAGTCAAACCAAGTAGTAAATAAATAAAATTAATTCTCAAATAAAATTGATTAAATTGGGTCACAATAAAATGAAAATAATAATTAACTTTTCAAATTTCCCAAAATATCAAACATTTGATACTTAACTTTGAAAAAAAAAAAAGTACTCTGTTTCACAAAATAAATAAAAATTAATTACTATGGAAAATAAAACTAAGACTAAATAATTACACATTTTGAATAGCTCCCTTGCCCATCTCAACACCATTGCCAAACTCATCATGTTCAACAAATCTAGACCAATAGGGGTGTGATTTCCAAACCCTATCCATCTCTTCAATTGGGATTCCCTTTGTTTCCGGCAGCATGAAGTAAATGTAGATTGTCATCACCACAACAAAGAAACCAAAGAAGAGGAACAAACCAAACTTCATGTGACAAAGCATGGTCAAGAAAATTTGTGCAACTAAGAAGGTGAAAAGCATGTTAACCGATACATTGACACTCTGAGCAGCCGAACGAATCTCCAATGGAAAAATCTCACTAGGCACCAACCATCCAAGCGGACCCCATGACCATGCAAATCCTGCGACGTAAATGCAAATGAAGAGCACAACTACTATAGCATACCACTTTGGTAAATCACCAGGGTTTCCATCAATTCCAAACTTAGCCGCAATCGAAATCGCAACTGCAACCTATACACATCAACACATATCGAATCAATTAAACATTTCATATCAAATGAATGTAACGAAATTGAATAGTAGTAGATTGAAAGTTAAAAGAGTACCTGACATATGAGCATTTGAACACCACCTTCAAGGAAAAGTGCTCTTCTACCCCACTTATCAACTCCATAAATTGAGACACAAGTAGCAATAACATTAACAACACCGGTGATAACAGCCGACATAAGTGAAGCATCATCCTTAAATCCAATGGAATTAAACAATACAGGCGCATAAAACATAATAACATTAATGCCGGTAAATTGTTGCAAGAAGGGAATCAATACAGCCATAGTAAGCTGAGGTCTATATTTCCTCTGCAACAAATTCCTCCAAGGGTGTTCCACTTGCATTGACGCTTCACTAGCTGCAACAAGATCATTGAACTCTTCGTCAACATCTTCAACACCGCGAATTTTCTTAAGTTGAGTCTTGGCTCCATCGCGATCACCGCATTCGATCATTGAATTAGGAGTGTCAGGAAGGACTAATGATCCAATGGTTATTATAAGTGCAGGGACCATAGCACCACCTAAACTCAATCTCCATCCCCATCCACCTTCGATTTTGGCAAAAAAGTAGTTCAACACATTGGCCACAAGTATACCAATTGTAATTGATAGTTGAAATACAATATTCAATGCTCCTCTGTATTTGTATGGTGCCATCTCAGAAAGATACAATGGCACGGACTGTAAAATTAAAATTTAAAAACATAATTAACAAATGAAATCAATTAAGAATAATTAATTAATACTTAATATTAAATTAAATTAAATTAATAGTTAATATTAAATTAAATAAACAATACTAAGTTAACAAATTAAACATAAGAGTCTGAGTTAAAAACATCCCAATTTGGTTATGAGATAATATCAGATAGTAACATAACCGCATATTTCGAGCTATTATGTTTCTCACAAAAAACAAACTAAAAAAAAAAAAAAAAAAAGAATATATTAACAAAATCAAAAAAAAGAAAAGAAAATAAAAATAATAAAGGAGATAGAATATACGAGAGAGAAAGGTTATATACCTGATTAGCAAACCCGATACCAAACCCGAGTAAGATTCGACCGACGATCAACATCCAAACATGTTGAGCAAAGCCATTAATGAGAGCACCGACAAGGAAAAGTAAACCTCCAAAAAGCATGGAAAGTTTCCGACCAAATTTCCGAGTAACAGTGGAAGCAACCAGCGACGACAAAAGTGCAGCGAGATATAACGATGAAGTAAACATCATCAATGTTTGACTGTCATATTGACAATACTGATTTGTCGTTTTGTCTTCGTTCTTTTTCGTATACACCGATGGAAAAAATTTCTTCAAAAACGGATCCATAGACGTTACTCCACCTAACAAAGCAAAACAAAACAAAAATATATTAGATGATGAAATTGAATCACATCATACAAAAAAGTTGATTTGATTTTTTTAATTTATTTGCACCCGAAATTCCAATGTCGTAGCCGAAGATTAAACCACCCATAGCTGCAACGATGCATGTTACCAGGACGAAAGGAGTAAGGTTACCAGGGTACTCCTTGTTTATCCCTCCAATGGGAATTCCAACAGCAGGCATATTTTATTTTATTTTTCCTTTTCACTCTATGTTTTTTGTGATCGTTGAAGAAGAAGAATGCTAAAGAAATAGAGATACGTTATGGGATGTTGCATGAGAAGTGTTTATATAGAGGGAAAGATTGAAAACTGTCAATAATAAAGATAAACTTGTCTACTTCTATTCTTATCTTAAAAAGATTCATAGATTTTCTATAAGAAAACAGAGTAAAAAGATTCATATTTTTCCTATAGTTTGTTTTATTAATTAAACATCCATAATTTTTTTATTGCTTTGTTTTTTTTCTTCTATTTTTATGCATATATTCATATATAATTTTTTTATTGTATTTATCTTATTTTTTAATATAATTTTTACATTAAAACACAATAAAAAGATTCATATTTTTTCGATAATATCTGTTATTGACTAATTATTCGATAATCTTTTCATTGTGTTTGTCTTGTTCTATTTTTATGCATAGATTCATATATGTAATCTTTTTTATTGTATTCATCTTATTCTTTATATAATTTTTATGTTAAAACACAATAAAAAGATTAATATTTTTCCTATAATTTATGTTATTGACTAAACTTTCGATAATCTTTTTTTTGTTTGTTTTGTTTTGACTTTCGATAATCTTTTTATTGTGTTTGTTTTGTTTCAATTTTTATGCATAGATTCACATATAATCTTTTTATTGTATCCACCTTATTCATTTTATATTTTTTTATATAATTTTCTACGTTAAAACACAATAAAAAAATTAATATTGTTTCTCTAATTTTTGTTATTAACTAAACTTTCTATAATATTTTTTTTTGTGTTTGTTTTGTTCCTAATTATGCATAGATTTATATATAATCTCTTTATTGTTTCATCTTATTCTTTTTATATTTTTTTTATATAATTTTTACGTTAATAAAATAAAAAAAAGCATATGCTCATTACCAAACAAATAAAAAAACAAAATCATTTCATTTTTGTTTGTTTGTGGCGTTGAGATTATCAAGTGAATTAAAATTCATGTTGGTTGAGTAATATATAAGTTTAACATCAGTTGGGTGTAATTAAAACCTTAAAATTAAAATTGTGAATGGAAGTGTGGTGTTAAAGTCTTGTGTAGTTATGATTTTTTCTAATTATACCCCAAAAAAACAATGGTTACACCTCAAATTGATCAAAATACTTTTAATATAAATTAAATTTTCAATGCAATTCAGAAATTTTAAGCGTCTATTTTCCATTTTCATTCCTCCTTAGCTCACAGTAAAAACCCTCAAACTCAGAACACCGCCGCTCAAATTCCATCGCGTTAATCTCCATATCCGTTGCTTAAACTCAATTTGAAAAGTACATTTTTGAGTTACCGACTCATGATTACGTGGTTTATTTCCGTTCGATTGTGAGTCTGCAAGTTCCCTTTTTTGCAACAAAAATCTCACAATGGGTAAAAATTAATTAAAAAATCTTAGAAGATACACACAACAACACAACATTTACTATATTCATTTAGTCAAATTGTTTTTACTACATTCATATAACAGAACATACAAAATTCAATGTGGATATAAGCATCATAATATCTACAATCACCAAACCAACTTTAAGTGTTGTGTTCAAATGATACATACCTCAGACATCATCACCCAAGGAACTGATCCCAACCCAATTGAAAATGCTGCTATATAGATCTGATTACAAGAAGAAAAGATGAGAGAATTTCATGTTAAACTTGAGTTAGAGTTTAAGGAATAGTATAAAGTTATTTTATCAACCATTCCAATGCCTTGAAAAAGCAAAGTGAAGGAAAAAAAATTCAAATTTTGTGGAAGAAAACTCACTAACACTCCTGCAACTGCATGCTATATGAAGATATAAAGATGAATTTAGATCATGATTCAATTATTCAATCATGGTTGAACCGGATGACAAATAAATGAATAAAAAAGTTAAAGAGAAAATATAAATAAATGTATAAAAATGAAAACCGGTTAAACCAACTGACATTGAACCGGGGTTTAACCGGTTAAAGTAGCCTAAGAATGTTCCACTAGCAGAAACCTGCAGCATACATGCAATAATTAATTTAGTTACACCTAAATTTCTTATTCCCTTTTCATTTAGATGCAGGTATATATAAGTCTCAGCTGTCTAAAATCCTATGCCATGAAATTCCATTAGTCCAACTCCAATCTGAAATTGTTACAAATAGTTTAGGGTCCTTTGATCAATTAAGCGTGGGCGCACACACACTATGAAATATTAATATAATTTCTACAAGTATGTTGTTACTTACAACTACGGAGCGCACATATTGGCTTTGGAACAAATCCAAAAACTTAGTTTTAGGAAGGCTTTGAAGAGTTAAAATATTATCCTATAAGCAAAAATTAATTCAGCTTAGGTCATCAAACATGTCAAATAAATTAATTGGAAATTTTTGTATGGTATTTAATCAGTTAAAGCTTAGAATGTACCAGAATCTCAGTAGCTAGCTTCATGAGAAATATCAACATCTTTACCCCAAAGTTTCCTAAAAGATAGTTGAAACTCTTTTTCACGACTAACCTTTGCCTAAAAGAAGAAAAGAAAATCAAATTAAGCTATATATTTGTAGGGCTTATGGAAATAAGTTGAAAACAGCTTATCGGTATGTCATAAGTTTTTTTCCTGAACTCTCTCAAACAGTCTCAAAAGTACTTATATTAGTTATTAAACTCAAATAAGTTAATTCAAACAGGCCGTGTAGATCCATCCTTACCAACCATCTAGGAGACTCAGGAATGAAGCACAAACCAACTAGCAAGCAAATGCAAGGCACTAGCCCTTCAAAAGTTCAAGCCAAACCAAATCAACAATCAGATATTTATTTCTATAATCTCTTATGTCTGAGGCAAAGACTCAAAACTAATGTTATAACTTTACCTGCTAGTGCTAATTGTCTCCAATTTATGACGTACACTTCCAATTAAAAATGATACCGATGATCCAATAACAGTCATAAGCTGCAAAACAATCATATTCAATACTAAAATCTAATTCAATTATACTTAATTAGCCGAAAAAGAAAAATTCTTATGCATTTCCTAACCTGATTTGTTGTTGCAAGTCCTGCTCGTAAATTTTTTGGTGCGATTTTCGCTATATATACCGGAACCTGATACAAAACTGAAACAAAACAATGTTCACACCGCCAGTTTTTGGTACAAAAGTGCCGCATTATCAGCAGCCGACCTGAGCGGTTCCTGTTCAAAGTTCTGTATCCCATCCTCTAGATCACACTTAATCTTGTCAAATTGCCTGGTTTTTGCAAGGGCGACATCCTGTATTTTCAGTTCATATTCCTCCTTCAAGTTTCTTATCTGTCACATATACTCTTCAAGAGCACCATCTAACTGTGATGCCTGATTCTCTGTTTTAAATTTCAAAAGAGTGACAGATTCTAGATGGTTCTTCAACGCCAAAAAAATAAGGAGCACTTAATATATCAAGGAACTTCATTTCGCATTAAAGCAGCATACCAGAGACAACCTTTTTAGCTACTTTAGAATGTTGTTTTACCAAGGCTACCTTGGTATTTATCTGAGTTTGCCGTCGACAGTTTTTCATTTGAACTATAATTGATTAAACTTGATGTCACTTATAGCGTTGATAAAGAAGCCAAGAGGGTAAACATGCAATCTCTATCTCACAAAGCTATTTGTATTGTATATTTTTCTGAGTACTCATTGACATTAGCAACAGTTAGATAAACTATTGTTAAAAAATTAATATTCTTTAGATGTTCATTCATCACTAATTAAGAATTACATTTGATTATTAGCTAATAGCTAGCTAGAGTTAATGCATATGCATCTTGTTGAAAACTTTGAAGTGTGAACTTTACAAGAACATGCAATTTTCTTACTAAACTTACTACATTTAGCTATACAAAGATACATTTCAGTCATATATGATTAATTTGCAAGCATGTCATATATGTGGTCCAATGCTAATTAATAGTACAATATTTCCCTCACCTATAATCTATATGTCCTATATGATTAATCTATATCTACAAAACAAAAATAACAAAAAAAGAAGAATATAAGCATAAAACAAATCTATTCTACTTTACAATATATTAAAAGAAACTACTACTAAAAAACATATTTTGTCCTTAGCACGTTTAATAATATTTCACCGTTTATGCCTTTAAATGTTCTAAACTGAAAAAAAGATATGTACAAAACAAAAATAACTAAAAAAAGAAGAAGATAAGCATAAAACAAATATACTCATAAAAAAAAGATACAAAACAAAAATAACAAAAAAAAGTCCAAAAATAAGCCTAAAACAAATCTATTCATAAAAAAATTAATTTAAAAAAAAAAAGAGAATAAAATAAATATACTCATAAAATAGCAATAGAAAATATTTTTGAAGATAAGCATAAAAAAATCTGCTCTATTTTTGTTTATTCTTTTATAAAAAATACATGAGAAGTGTATTATTGATTAATATATATTATAATTATTATAATAAATAGGCTTAAATATATTTTTAGTCCCTGCAATTATGCTTTATTTTGAAAAAAGTCCCTGTAAAAAATTAGTCACGTCAACTTTAAATCCTACTCAGTGTCGGCCACGTCATAATCCAAGTGACATAAATTGGTCACGTCAGCTCTAAATCATACTCAGTGTCTGCCACGTCATAATCCAAGTGACATGTCATCAAGAAATTCAGGTCAGGGGCTATTTAAATAGTTTTGAAATATTGCAGGGACTAAAATCAAAATTATTTTTTGTTTATACTCATAAAATAGCAATAGAAAATATTTTTGAAGATAAGCATAAAAAAATCTGCTCTATTTTTGTTTATTCTTTTATAAAAAATACATGAGAAGTGTATTATTGATTAATATATATTATAATTATTATAATAAATAGGCTTAAATATATTTTTAGTCCCTGCAATTATGCTTTATTTTGAAAAAAGTCCCTGTAAAAAAAATAATTTGATTTTAGTTCCTGCAATATCTCAAAACTTTTAAAATAGCCCCTGCATGGACTAAAATCAATTTTTATTTTTTTTACAGGGGCTCTTTTCAAAACAGACATAATTGCAGGGACCAAAAACATATTAAAAAATTAGTCACGTCAACTTTAAATCCTACTCAGTGTCGGCCACGTCATAATCCAAGTGACATAAATTGGTCACGTCAGCTCTAAATCATACTCAGTGTCTGCCACGTCATAATCCAAGTGACATGTCATCAAGAAATTCAGGTCAGGGGCTATTTAAATAGTTTTGAAATATTGCAGGGACTAAAATCAAAATTATTTTTTTACAGGGGCTCTTTTCAAAACAAGACATAATTGCAGGGACTAAAAACATATTTAAGCCTAATAAATAATTAGGGGTAAATATATATTATAGTAACACACACGAGACAATTGTTTTAATAAAAAAAAAATTAATCTTACAAGGGACAATTGTTTTAATAAAAAAAGAAATTGAATAATATATTATAATAATATATGGAACAATTGTTGATGAATATATATTATAATAATACACAGGATAATTGTTTTAATAAAAAAAAAAATTAATCATGCACGGGACAATTGCTTTAATAAAAAAAAGAATTGAATAACAAATATTTGTTATTATTAATTATAGTTTATTATAAAAAAATCATACACGGGAAAATTGTTTTAATGAAAAAAATTACTTAATTTAATAAATTTTATAAAAAAATAGCAGAATAACATCACTTATTATTTTTATTTTTTTTGTACACGACGTCACTTATAGACCCGTGCGAATACACGGGTTTCAAAACTAGTAGTTCTTTAAAATATATGCTAAAGACACAAAATAGCATTTACATTGTTTTTAAAATCTTTGATATTAGGACAACTTTTTTATCTCTCTCTTCAAAAACAAAATCCTCTGTCTTCTCTCTTAAGTTATACCACCGCTCCCCATACCCTTTCTTATCCAAAACCTTTTATAAGATGTAGAACAAAAAAAATAAAATCAAACCGAACTTTCGAACTAAACTAAACCATAACTAATGGTTTTGAAACTGAACTGAAACAGTTCGGTTTATGATTAATAGTTTTGTAATTTTGTTCGTTCACTTTAATGGTTCAATTCATTTTAGTGAAAAGTTATTTATGATTTGGTTCAAAATTATAAAATTGAACTCCTCTAACAGTTCGGTTCGGTTTAAAAGACAAACAATTCAATTCGGTTACTATGAATTTTGAAAACAGTTTAGTTCCGTCGGTTCAATTTTCCTCCATAACCGAACCATGCCCACCCCTAGTGGTGATGGCGGTTGGAGACAGTGATGTGGTCACTATTTGCGGTATATCTAGCTGTATGGAGTGGTAATGGTGGTTGGAGGTGTTGTGGTGGTGAGGTGTTGAGATGCCGATGTGGTGGTGTTTGGATTTGGCGCCCCTGATGTGCGATTGATGTCATGTGTGATTGGTTTTCTACTGTACTTAATATTGTGTCTATTCCCAAATATATTGAGATTTGCATGATTCTTTTTTGAGTCTCTGATTGTTTCCACTTTTTAATCATAATTTACTGGCAAAAAAATAATCAATTTGTTCATAACCATATTCAGTTTATAATCGGTTCATAACCAATTTGTATTTACAAACTAATTTTCCTAAAAAAAATTAATTGTTTCTTACCATGTTCTTTAAAAAAGAATCGAGAATGTTTTTCCAAAAAAATTATTGATAAAATTTTTTCGGACAAAAACATCAAAACATTTTCCCTCTAAAAAAAGATCAACAACTTTTTTTTCGTAAAAAACTCAAAAGTAATTTTTTTCAAAATTGAAACATTTTTAGAAAAAACTTGGAAAACATATTTTAGATTTTTTCAAAAAACATCAGAAACTCTTTTTGAAAAAAATTTTGGAATCATTTTTTCAAAAAAAAAAAAACTCAAATACTTTTTTTTCCAAAAAAACTCTGAAATTATTTTTATTTGAAAACTTACCGTCAAATATATCAAAAAAAAAAAATCCAAAAAAAATAATTTAACATTAGTAATTGTACCGGACAAAATCCTATGGGCCCAATAATGTAGTGGCCCAACAAATGGTCTAAGCGATTCAAATAAATATCTTGGCGGGAAAGGCAAGGCGCGGGCAACACAGAAACTAAGGGTGACGCCCCTAGACATAGTCAAATCGTCCAGGAAGAAATAACCACCCACTACCACCACCTATACACGGTGGAGAAAAGAAACCGCCAATAACCACCCCTGTAACACGGTGGACACGACGGAAACCACCCACGACCTCCATAGAAAGGAGTGGGATGGTTTATAGATATTTTTTAATGTAATTCTCCTCTATAAATAGAGGAGAAAAACTCATTGCAAAAGGTTGAGTTTTTTGATAAACATTGCATCCTTGTACTATTATTAAACATTAATATACTTGAACTCACCCCCATACTTTTTTATCAGAACAGTAATAAATTGATCCTTTAATTATTGATGATTTAAATTTTAAAATAAAAATATTTTATTTTAAAGACGATGTGAGTGAGAGGGAAAAGTGAAAATACAAAAAAACTTGAAAGCAGAACCAGGAGCCGTTAGGCGCATCACTCATTCACAACCATCCTCACTCAATCACTAAAATGGAACGACAACAACATCTTCCCTCTCTCGCACTTCAAATCCTCGCCGGTCCTCGAAAAGGCGAAACGCTCCAATTCCGACCCGGATCCATAATCAAAATCGGTAGGGTCATCCGCGGCAATACTCTCCCAATCAAAGATCCAGGTATATCCACTAAACACCTCTCTATTCAAATCGAATCTGGTAATTGGATACTCACAGATTTAGATTCCTCAAACGGCACCGTTTTAGACAACAACCGTGTTCCTCCCAACACTCCTTTTAACATCCGTGATGGATCCACTATTAAGATCGGTGAAGTCACTTCCATTGTTGTTAATTTTTTTAATCCCCAAAATAACCCTACTGAAGTTGAAGATAAACCAATGAGGGGTAGAAGAGGTAATAACAATAATAATAATAAGGGTTTAAAAGTTAGGGTTCCTGTTCAGAGTATTAATGAAAACGCAATTTTAAATGATGGTGATGATTCTGAGTATGTGGATCGACATGAGCCAGCGCGGGTTGCGCGTAATACGAGGAGTATGCGGAGTGGAGTTGTTGTTTCTGATTCTGCTGATGGGAATTTGGATGCTGTTGAAGAGAAGGTGGAAGAGCCGAAGAATGTGAGGGTGACGCGGAATTCGAAGAATAAGAAGAATGTGGCTGAGATTTGTGGTTTGAGTATTGGGAATTTGGAAGCTCAGGAAGAGAAGGTGGAGGAACTGAAGAATGTGAGGGTGACGAGGAATTTGAAGAATAAGCTGAATAAAATGGGGGTTTCTGAATCAAGTATTGGGGATTTGGATGCTGTGAAAGAGAAGGTGGAGGAGGGACCGAGGAATGGAAGGGTGACGAGGAATACGACGAAGAATAAAGGGGTTGTAATTGAGGAAAATTCTAGCTTGGTGGATGGGGTGGAGAATGTTGTGAAAAAGAAAACAAGGGGTGGTGCTATGGGTAAGAGGAAGCTACAGGAAGAGTGTGTTAGTGATGGAAATGGTAAAGAGAATTGTGATGATGGGAAAGAAAAGGAGAATTTGAATGGGGGTGATAATTGGCCTGATTTGAAGAAGATGACTTTAGGCGAGTGGTTTGATTTCTTGGAAGTTTATTTGCCTAAACAGATAAGTGATGAAACTGAAGCCATTATTGATTCTATGAGACAAAAAGCCGACAGACTCCGCGAGTACGTCATAATGTATCAGAATCAAAAAGCTTGAACTCTCATAGAATGATAGTATATGTAGTTACTGATAGTTATTTGAAGCATTAGCACAACTGTTAGGTAGTTAGATTTTGTTAACTGAATGAGTTCTTAGTTAGCGCTCTTCTGTTGATATATTGTACCTCAATTATTGCTTTTAATGAAGTAACTCAAATTTACAGAATCTATTGTATTTTCCCTTAGATCCTTTAATGTTTTTTCTTCTTTTCAGCAACAAAATTAATTCCTCGTCAGTTTTACAAGTTCAATTCACTTTTTAGTTTGTAATTATTACTAGTAATGTATACACTAACATAAAGCATGGTCTTGAGTCTTGACGTCTTGATGAATTTAATTTGTATTCGACTGCTGTATTATATGCAATATTCTGGCACCAAGTCTTCTATTTTGTAAGCTGGTTAATGATTTCTGCTATTATTATGAGTTTTTAAAAAATTGGAGTGTCGGAGAGGGACTGCTAGTGCATGGAGTGATGCTTGAGGTTTAAGGAAACTTGAGTAAGAGTGACTTCTAGTGCATTGGCTGATACCAGCCATCTTGATTACCAACATCAAGAGCAAAATCAATCACATGTATCATCAAAGAACTGATTACAATGGGCTAGATGCTGCAAATACAACTGTGATGGAACATGAAACTGATTTTCCTTTTGATTCAAATTCAGATAACGGTGTCATGATGTAAATGACATTGGTCGTAGGGTGACTGGAACTTCTTAGACATGAAACTGATTTGCATTTGGCTAATTCAATAGCTTTTTTCTACTGTTACAGTAATTGCATTTAGCTTTGTGTGTGTGTGTGTGAATTCTTGCATTTAGGTCATCGTGAACTTAGGGATACACAAGCTGTGGAGTCTGATCGGCCGAAATTCCCCTTCCAACTATATGTGATTTGGGAGGCTCTTGTAGATTGGTGTCCTCTGTGTCCTCAAGTTCCAAAAGGGGCATATAGCTTAGTTAATACTGGTCCAAGTCTTTGAATTTGAGTTAGTTAAGATAAATATGCATTTTAAATTATATATCAAGTATTGTTGCACTTTAATTTCTAACTTTAGAGTCAACCTTCATCTTGTTGTTGGCACTTTTAATATCGCGTGTCCTTGTTCTTTAATTGCAGCTCCTGTGCAAAGGTTTTGTGGCCCTTGCATGAGCCTCTATTCTCGTTGCCCCTACGTGCTTTGTGCAATTCTAATCTTCCGCTCTCGGTGTCATAATTTGTGAGTTTATCGCCTCATTCATTTTTTTCCTCACCACTTGCATTATACTTTAAGCATAAATAGTAAATCAATTGATTTATTTTCATATATCCGATGAATTTTGTGGGGTACTTTCTGAGCATGAACAAAATATGGATTTTTTTACAACATGCCAATTAGTCAGGAATTCTGTTTTGGTAATTTCCCAACTGGAAAAGGAAAACCAGTATCCATTTGGACAGTATTATGTCAAAATCTAGAAAGGAAGGAACAATGATTATGTTTGGAATAGAAGATTAAAAGAGATAGGATAACTTTCAGGAAGTTATATATATAGTAAGTTAGACAAAAGAGATTTGGAGAAGGTAGAATTAAGGTTTAATTTGAGTTCTCTAGGGATGAGTTAGTTGGGTATTTTATAAAATTATTCTTGGATTTGAACTGAAATTGCAATTGGTTTGTTTGTAGATTAATTTTTTATTTAATGATGCTGACGATATAGAAGAAGGGACATTTGTTGCTTTCATTGGGCGCCGGAAATAGCAAAGTGATGATCGACGAATCCACAATCCAGGAGAAGGTTAGTTGGTATATGTTTTTCTTCTGGATTTATATTCTAATTCTAATGTTATATGTGAGTGGTGCCTAAGTAATGATGATTGGTAAAATTCTTTTTTTGATGATCGGTAATTTTGTACACACAGAACAGGTAATGAAGCTTAAATAAAATAAACGGGAACCTATTACTTTAATATATACACACTATTTTTTTATTTTTTTTGTTGACTGTAATATATACACAATATTTTTTGTTGTTGTTGACTGTAATATATATACACTATGTGCAAATATATATATAGACAAATTAACTAAAGTAGTGAAGCTTTAAGTTAAGCTTTCTACTTCTGGTAGAGTTCAGAAATGAATTTCCAAAACTCTTCAACCATGACTAGC
Source organism: Trifolium fragiferum (assembly GCA_954870985.1). Taxonomy (NCBI): domain Eukaryota; kingdom Viridiplantae; phylum Streptophyta; class Magnoliopsida; order Fabales; family Fabaceae; genus Trifolium; species Trifolium fragiferum. Next base: position 18,411,099 of record OX940790.1, on the reverse strand, counting down.
TCCTATAAAATTAACAAAAGAAAATGTATAACTCCAAAGTCGCCGATGATTCATTTTAATATACAAATGGCTTTGAAACAACAAAAAGGGTTTCATGATGATGGGTTTAATATATCCACAATGAACCTCACCATATCAAATTTTTCACTCCATAAAATCATATTTATATGTATGCATCATGGATGATTAGGACCACTTTCTATTTCCTTAGCCAATTCTCTTGTTAATGTGTCAGCACGATCATCATGTCCCCCAGCAAATGTATAGACACGAAATGCAAGTTGGAATGCCCTCCATAGCATTTTTGCATCATTCTTGCCTTCTTCACGCTTCTCCTATATTAAGATTATTTAAGAAAATGCAAATTAAGTTAGTACTTAGTAGGCTTGTTAATAAAAAATTGTTGCGAAATTAACACGTGTGATATTGACATGCGACACAATGTGAATAGTCTAACTGTGTTTTATTAATAGTAAAAATGGTCGAAAATCGAAAGTAGGTTTTGTAGTTTTACTTTGTTCTAACTAGCTTGGATACCTTAAGTGCTAATTCCATGCAATTGGAGGAAACATCTACAATTGCTTCCTTGATCTTTATAAGAATATGGAAGTCAAATTCAATGTTGTGACCCTTAAACTTCTTAGCTTCATCGTCTTTGGTTCGTTCCAAAGCATCTAGTTCTGTTTTGATCTGCATTTTGTTGCACTTTGATGGTTAGAATTCTGAAATAATAATTGTATTAAGGATACAAAGGTAAGTAAATAAATATACATGATGATTTTTTATTACCTTGTTGAAATAACGTTCAACCTTGTCTAGGAGTTGACCCATAGGACTCTCTACCTTCCAATTTTGAAGTTCAGAAAGGATTGAATTCAACTTATTGCACAATGCTGCTGCCATTCTAATAGCTTCCAATTTCTTTGTGGGGAAACCTTCGAATCGCGATAGCACCTACACAGAAATAGAATTGTATATCAACTATGGTGAATGAAACAATAATTAGTGGAAATGCAAACCAGACATGGATTTTATGAACTCACCTGTGATTCATCAGTTAGATTCTCAAGAATGGATTCAACATCTCTGTGGAACTTGCTCAATTCGGTCATGTCGCTTGTCTTGAAATTTGTAATTTTAGATCGGAGTTCTATGATTTGTTTTGTGTACTTCTGAACATCTTCTTCTATTTGGATGAAGTAAGAGGATCTAATAAAATGTGGCAAAATAAAAACATTAAGAAATGAGACATTTGGTTCCAAGACTTGATTATCAAGTTAACAAAATATGTTTGGATAAACAGCTTAATTAAGTGTGTATAGCAAGCATTAGTGCTTGTCATATAAATGTTTATGTATAAGTTACTTCTTATAACAAAAGATAAAATAATGTCAAACTGTTTTCCTAAGCGCTATCCTAGAGAGTTTATGAAAGTAAGTTGGAAACAACTTATGCACATGTCATAAACTGTTTTCACAAGTTTTTCTAAGTAATCTCTCAAGTGTTTATGTTAGTAGATAACTTCAAATAAGTCAATCCAAGCAGATTATGGTGTTGTGGATGGTTTAACAAGCATACCTTCTTGTCATCTCTGCTAGAGCATCAGCCATTCCTTGTTTTCCTCCAGTGCTTGCTCCTCCAACAGCACTTTTCTTCCCAGGAGCAGCTGACTTTCCATTTAAGCTAGAACCTTCCAATTTTCCCTTAAGAGTTCTATACAAATTGCCTAATTGTGTTGACCTTTTCAATTTAGTAGTTGCCTTGGGGCGCAAGTTTCTCCCTGCTCCACCTGGAGGCGGTGGCGGTGGTGCTCCGCCTCCATTACCACGTGGTACCGCTGGTGGAGGTGCTGGAACTGATCCACCTTTCATTGGTGGTGGTGGCGGTGGAGCAGCAGCCACATTGGTTGTTGGTGGTGGAGGCGGTGGAGCAGCAGCTGCTGTGGTTGGTGGTGGTGGAGGTGGTGGAGCAGCAGCTGCAGTGGTTGGTGGTGGCATCGTAATTGCTGCTGCTGGTGGAGGTAGAGTTGGAGCTGAAGGTGGTGGCACTGCAACATTTAGCTGCATCATAGGTGGTGGAGGCGGAGGTGGTGCTGCTGCTGCTGTTGGCGGTAATGTTAATACTTTGTTTGGCATTATGATGGTTGGTGCAGAAGGTGGTGGTGGTGGTGGGGGAGGGGGTGGGGGAGAAGTTGAAGAAATTGGCAGTGTTGCTTCTAGTTGAAGTAAAGGTGTTTGTGTTGGCTTAGGAGATTCTGGTTGAAGATGTTTAGGAGATTGTGGTAGCTCCACTTCCTCCATAGCTTGATCAGGTTTAACAGTTGTTTTATGATGATCATCCTCATTTGTTTCCATATCAAACACAAGATCTTCTGATGATGTATCCTTTATAGTCTTATCATCATCCACTTCCATTTCTGTTATAGGTTCTTCATCTATCTTTTCAATATTTTTTGGTGATATATTAATAGATAAACGCTTACCATCAAGTGGATTCAACTTTCCAACAGCTTGAACTCTAAGAGACCAAAGAAGTGGTGAGGCAGAAGAATTTCTTGGAGACGATTTCACATATTCGGGTAGGACAGATCTTGGTGTAATAGGAGATGAGCAGGAAGATAAGCTACTATCTGAAAATGATGATGATCTCATTGTGAATTTTTCAAATGAGTTTGACCTTGGAGTGAATAATTTTTTTTGTTCATTTTCTTCTATGTCAAACCTCTCATTTGCTAACTTCATCAAGTAATCTAGAGTCACCAGCATAGTGTCAGCTACACAAAAAAATCAAATAGTTTGAGAGCTTGAATTGCGACAAACTAGTATTTTAACCCATGCAACACATGGGGAGATAACTAGTATTTTACATTGTCGATGCATAAGATCACTAATAACATACCCAATTGTCGCATATTGTTGTTATCCTTGCAAGTTGGAAATACAATATCAAGCTTGTCCATATCATTATCCATCATCCATGACTCTCCAAGATACTTCAAAGCCACACAGAAGTAAGCCATAGCCTAATGCAAATGTACACATTTAACATTTTAGTATGCTAAAATTTCAGTAATAGTTAAAGTTAGGAAAATTTCATATCAGGTTCAGCTAATTAAATGTTGAAACTAATTACCTGATCAGTAGGTTTGTCCTTAATCTTTGACACTTCAGTTTTTGTTATGATCTTTGGATAAAGCCTTTGAAGATCTTGCAAGGTTCTCAAAACTATCTGCAATGTGACATATGGTCGTTTAATTAACGTGACACCAATGACCATTAGTCTTCGAAAAGATTTGAACTGTCTCTTGAGATTACAAGACTAAATAAACTTTCAAGGCACATACCTCGCGCAAGGAAGCAGAGCTGTTACATGGAGCTAAGTCCATGATGTCTCTGAATGCCATGATCTTCTTATGAATCTCTACCATTAAAATCAATTGGTCTGCTCCTACAAATGATAACTCCATTGAATCTCCATTTTCTTTGCTCTGTGCCTTTGAAGACTTCTTAAAAAACTTCTTGGGTGTGGAAGGTGTGGAAGACTTCTTAGGTGTGGCAGAGCTTTTTACCACTCTAAATCCCTGCAAATACTCATAGTATATCAATTGATGGTGCCTAGGAAATCTCAGATAGCTAATGCTAAAATTCCAATATTCTTCTGTGTTTCATTGGTAGTACATGTAACTTTCATGGTTTTATCACAAAAACCATCACTACATGTCTATTCTCATAAGTTTTTGTTTCATTTATAAAAAGATTATAATTTTTTACTTAATTGAAAGCAACAAATTTTTCACAATTTCTTGTACAAATTTTTAAAACAAAAAAAATGTTAAGATGCCGCTTTTATAATTAAAAATCATAAACAAGCATATTTTGCGAAGTATCAACTTCATTCTCCGTCTTACAAACCAATGTTGTCTAGTTGTAACAAAAATCATATAACCAAGCATTTAAGGTTTGAATTTTACCTCTAATATACTAGCTTTACGGCGTAAAAGCAATGGCTTTAAACCGCAGAACCCTACGGTAGCCATGCTTTAATTTTTTTTTATTTTTACTTGAAACTCTGAAACAAGAGAAAAAACATGATTTATTAATGCAAATAACAATTTCACAAACATAATTATAATCATATTGAAAAAATTGGATTTAAAGAGAAAACATAATTTAAAACAATTCAAAATAAAGAATAAATATTGCAATGGAATTAATGTTCAAACCTTTCAGGAAGGAAATTTCTGGTTGTAATATAAAAATTTGAGACATATGCATGCATGAATATGCATGCATTTAGGGCGTTTGTCCTAATGTCGATTGCAATAACCAAATGATGAGAATTGTTATGGAACTTTCTCAAAAGAGAGAGCCAAGGAATGAAAATGGAAGAGGAAGGGTTATAAAGGCACCTTCCCCCTTCCAATCTATTGGATCAGTTTGAGTTCTTTTCGGATTATGGTTTAGTGTTTATGCTTTGTGTTTTCATTAACAACTAAGTCATGTATGGATTAAGTTTCAAATTATTTTGGTTGGCTTATATCTAAAAATAAGAAATTATGTTAAATCAAACATTTTTTTAATAAAAATATATTTATGGCTTTAGATTTTCTATATTTAAGGTACTTATCTCTTTGAATCTAACAAACTATAGGTATTATCTAGTTATTTTTTAATTATATGTAATTTTCCTATGATGTTGACATGTAACATGTTGTTTTAAGAATTTGGTGTTCTTGACCTGTTTTGTTTTCTACATATAGACCCCTATAGTATTTTTACATATATTGTATTAAATTATTATGTGCTCTGATGCAACAGTGTGTCATCGATTTATTTGTTGAGGAGTGTTATATATACAACATTTTCATACAACTTATACTTACAACCTTGCACTATTACTTTATACATTCATTTTTTAAATTGATGTATAAATGAATAGTATATGCAAGTTGTAGTAGAGTAGTACAAATATATTGTACGGAAAATTCTAACATAGACCACTTCTTCAAGTAGTCCATGGTGGACCATTTATGAAAAACCCTATAACGAATACGAATTTTACAAAATTCACCGTTGGATTAAAAGTTTATATCATATAGATCATCTATAGAAAATTTTAGAAAAATTAAAAATCATTTGATATGTTATTGAGATCCATCAAGATTAACGGTTTATTAAATACTGTAAATCTTGATAAATCCCAATAAAATATCAAATGGTTTTCAATTTTTTTAAAATTTTTTATGGATGCTCTATATGATATAAACTTTCAATCTACTAATAAATTTTGTAAAATTTATATTCGATAGATCATTTATCCACGGTGGTCCACCATAGTATTAGCATGTGTTGTACATATATCATTTCTGGGTGAATTCTAAGGTGAGGGCTCTATTAAGTCCCTCACCGGTGTACCATGCAATTTTACCGTTGAATTAAATGGTTCCAATTTTTATTACCACACCAGATTTTATTACCATGCTATTTCACCCTCTCTGCAACCGCAACACTCTAACTTCTTATATCCGAACATGTATTGTTTTCTTCTCTTTCGTTTTTTTCTGGTTGTGTTTCTTTTATAAAATAAAATTGATTTTATGATGGTAATAATTAGGATTCTTTACCCATACAAAATCGAATTCCTTGCATAATCAACATAATTTGTTTGAAAAAACCAATGGAAGACTAAAAATCCCCTCTAAAAGGAACACTTCCCATGGATTGGAAACATGAGTATTAGTATGAAGAAAATCTAGAAAAGTAGTATCGTGTTTCTCTTTGAGTGAAAAACAAACACAAGCGGAGAATAAAATTGGACTTTTCAACAATAGAAATTAATTGGATATTGATGATGACTTATTAAACTGTGTACTTAATGTTTGACGGTTGTATGTTGGCAAAAAGATGACGATAGATGTTTTATTTTAGATGGTAGAAGATGGTGGTGGAGAACCACCATGGCAAGGAAACAATTGGCAGGAGTCGGTGGACAAGAAGTTGGAGTTAAAATGACTAATAATCTTCTGTGATAGTGAAAAGTGTTATCATGTAACCTAATTTAATCTAATGGTCAATTTGAATGGTACACCGGTGAGGAACTTAATAGAGCCCTCACCTTAGAATTCACCATCATTTCTGTTATTTGTTTTGGCAATTTCTTTCACACAACATATATAGAACTATGCTAAAATATATATAAAAGTAGAGATTTCTACAGTTCATTCAACAATTTGACATGTACAAGTATAGTTGGTTTGTAAATTAATTTTTACTTATGTTTTTTTTTTAAAAAAATTTCTATCATTTAAAAAAGGGTAAATAGGCCTATACCCCCTGCAATATAGACGAAATTTGCAATACCTCCTGTAAAAAAAAAATTTGGGATTCCCACCTTGCAAATTTTTTTTTATTTGTGTTACCCCCTTACCCAACAGATGACATCTGACGTGGACGGAATCTCCACGTGGCGCCACCAGATTGTGCCATGTGGAAATTAGCTTAATAAAAAAAATAAAAAATCCACTTAAGATAATGCCACATCATTTTTTCTTTTTAAAAAATCATATTTATATTTTAACTTTATTAAATAAAATAATAAAGTCTTAAACCAAATAAAAACCAGCAGGACACAGAGGGGGCAGCAAGCACGCAAGCAGCACCAGGCACCCTTCTTCCTGAAACTCTTCTTTATCTCCACCAAATTAACAACAACATGAATATAAAAAAAAAATAAAATCCAGATCTAACAACAAAAACAACAAGTTCACTAACCCATAACCTTTCTGATCCCTTTCTAACAACAATTTCACTAATAATAACAAAAAGTTTATCCAAAGCTTGAACTTTTCTAATTCCTAATGCAGAACCCATAGACAATTTCATTCAAAGCTTGAACTCTCAACATCACATCTAAAAACCAAAATAAAAAAAATAAAAAATCAAAACCTAGAAACATTAATAACATAATTGAAGAACTAGCTACAAAATCGAAACCTGTGAACATGTGCTTCCTTGCAAAATCGGAAAGAGTGCAGTGAAATTATATGTCTTTTCTTCAATTAAGCTTAGGGTTTAAAATTGTGATTTTTTGAAAACTGAGAAATTGTGGTGAGTTCTTGGTAAATTAAACCTTAAATTCGTGTTTAGGAGTAAGTTTAAAGCAAGATTGATACGAAACTTGTTTGTTGTGACGGCGTTTCGTCGTCGCCGGTTATATTCCGGCCGAGAAAGGGAGAATCCGACAGGAGAGAGATAGCTCGCGAGAGAACGTGAAGCAGAGAGAGAGAGAGAGAGAGAGAGAGAGAGAGAGAGAAAGGTCGGTCGGAAGAGAAAGAGAGTAAGCCGGCGACGACGGTGGCAAGCACCGGAGCCGCCGCCGCCGGTGAGTGAGGAAGAAGAAGGATTGAAGGTGTGAGGCAGTTTGAAAAACGCGTATATATGTTTCTTTCTTTATTTTCCTCTTTCTTTTTTTTATTTATTTTGTTTTTTTTAAATCATCAGAATATTTGTTAAAATATAAATCTGATTTTTTAAAAAGAAAAAATGATGTGGCATTATCTTATGTGGATTTTTTATTTTTTTATTAAGCTAATTTTCACCTGGCACAATTTGGTGGCGCCACGTGGAGATTCCGTCCACGTCAGATGCCATCTGTTGGTCAAGGGGGTAACACAAATAAAAAAAATTTTGCAAGGTGGGAATCCCAATTTTTTTTTTACAAGAGGATATTGCAAATCTCGTCTATATTACAGGGGCTATAGGCCTATTTATCCTTTAAAAAATTATAATAACTAAATAATATTTATCACAACTGTCAGTGAAATAAAAAATTAGAATAACTAAATAGTAATATTTACCAACCTTAATATAAATTGTCTTTTAAATAAATAGCTATATGTCATCTTTCAAATGAATACCACCACCATCCATATTTAAGTTTATGGTAAAAATGCAATCATTGATTGTGCACTCAAACTGCGATCAGCATCTTATAGTTCTCTGATCAAATTTGGACGTTATATATGTTCATATAATTTTATATTTCAAAAACAACAAAAAATATTAAATTAAAATCTAAGCTTTTAGATTTTAATCAGACAATTTAAATCTCTTTGACCGTATGCATTTTGAGTACATGTATGGATAATTATCCGCACAAATGAGCAGGTATGGGTGCGAGTACCCTAGTACCCACCTCACCATACCTATATAATATATATTTATTTTATTAGTATATAATAAGATACGTCTATCGATTTTGAAAAATACAACACTATTAAACTTTTACACAATTTTAATAAAAATGCTTGATTATATAACATAATGCAGACGCACTGTAAAGATGTCAACATATATATATGAACTTTAATATGAGGTTAGTATATGTTTATAATTTTCATAAGTCAACAATAAAATTTTTGAAATTTTTTTCATTCTATTAAAATGATATGACATTTTATAATTGATCAACTTATATTTTTAATAAATATATGTATAACAGGTACGGAAACTAGTACCATAGAGTATGTGTATGGATACAAAAGTTTGTTATCCGTACGAACATATAAATGGATACTAGTAATTTTTCAAACTAAAAATATGAAAATGAGTATTATACAAAATTTTGTATCCATGTTCATACAAAATTAATTAGTTTCAAACAAAATTTTAAATAATGAAATTGTAGTTCATTTATCAATCATTAGTTAGTTTAGTGATGATTGACGGACTGAAACAACTTAATATCATAACTAACTTCTGAACCGGTGGTAAAAGAAAAAAAAAACTAATTGTAGTTCCTTTTCTACCCAAGAAAAAAAAATTAATTAGTTCATTTCATTTTATGATTTTATCCTTCTTCCGTTTTAATTATATTACAATATTAAATCTTGGTCCGTAAAGCATAATTTTTCAATGAAAACTGACATTGCAAGTGGCAATTTTTGTTTTTCCTTTTCTTCTAAAAAAGAATGACACATCACACATATACATGATGAAGGTGGAATATTGGTATGGTGATGGAGTTGGAGGAGAAAGGATCCTCTCAATTTGAAAAAAAAAATTGAGGAAATAAAGTAGAATTTTAAACAATTGGATTATAAATATAAAGTAATATTTAAATTGAAAAGAAATGAAAAAAAGTTAATTGATAGTTGAGATGTGAAAATTGAAGAAAATTGAGGGAAAATAAATTGAGAGGATACATTCTCGAATTGGAAGGATATATACAAAAATAATGTGTATTACGAATAGTAAACAAGTAGTATTAGTTTTTTTTTTTTTTTGACACAAGTATTAGTTTATTTAACAAATAGTAAACAAGTTAATTACGCATCACGTTCGCACTGCTGACTCAAATTTGGCTTCTATTTGAAGTTTGAAATTTTGAAATGTTATAAGACCGAACAGTGAGTGGATGGAGTTGAACAATTCTTACAACATAGCCAAATTTGCATTTGAGCATGAACAATTCCAAGGAGAACCTACGATAACAATTATGGCCTTTAGATAATAGATATCTTGGAGGCCAAATTTAGCATGGGAAAGGTACGCATGTTTCTCATGATGGGAGATTAATTTTAACTTTTAGATTACAAATATTTATTATTAACTAATAAAGTGTTTACATCATATTCTATTCTTTTTTATCAAAATCATCTTTTAATTTATATATTATTATTATTAAATAAATTATATGTTATTTTTAAATTAATTTTTATATCCCAACAATTTATTTTAATATAATATATATTTCACGTCAAAGTGTATATGTACAATAACAAAAGTGAAAATAAAAAATCTAAAAATCGAACTTATGAATAGAGAAGGTTAAAAGAAAAAGCACAAATAAGAGGAAATCTCATTGTACTAAATATCTCATTATATTAATTTAACTAGTATTTGTACCCGTGCCAAGCACGGGTATAATGTATATTTCAAATTATTTAACTATTAATTTTATATTTTGGTTTAAATGTAATTTTAATTCTTGTATTTTATAAAATTTGCAATTTTGGTTCAGTAATTTTTTGTCCGAATTTTGTCACCTATTATAAACAATTTAGACATTTAATCTCCCTCTTTATTGAATTTTTAATTTTGATAACTTGACAGTTTAAAGGACATGTATTATCAGTGTAAACTACCTTTACACCGACAACAATTAAGAATGTTTTCACTTTCCCATGTCATATCAAGAAAGCGAGGTTAAATGAAATTATATGGCGGAAAACATAGTTGTGGTTTGTTGGCAGTGTAAAATTATTTTACACTGTTTGTGCATATACTTTATTCTTTTTTTTTTAAAATGAGGCGACATATAATGTGTGTATATGGCAACTTCATATTTTAAATTTATGCATATCAATAGAAAAGACATGTTATGCAAACCAACATAAGTTGTGGGAGGAACCAGTATAAAATTATTTGTGACTTTGCTTTCTATTTAAAACTAAGAAAAAGGCAACACAATTCAACCCCCCCTTGTGCATATACTTTATTCTTTTTTTTTAAAATGAGGCGACATATAATGTGTGTATATGACAACTTCATATTTTAAATTTATGCATATCAATAGAGAAGACATGTCATGCAAACCAACATAAGTTGTGGGAGGAACCAGTATAAAATTATTTGTGACTTTGCTTTCTATTTAAAACTAAGAAAAAGGCAACACAATTCAACCCCCCCCCCCCCCCCCCCCCCCTCTTGTGTTTTTCAACCTTCAAATATCACTCTATTTCCATGTGTTATTGCTGCATCTTACACTTATATTTTTGTCCTATGCAAAATTTGGGTTCAATCAACCCAAAAAGTTTGACATGATTTTTTAAGCCAACATTTTTTTTATAGCGAAATATGAGTTCCATCAAAGTGTCTATTATAGAACTTGAACCTAAAAAGTTGTTTATTTGAATCCTTCCTCTTTAATTTGATCAAATACCATTACAACAACAAATATCTCCATCACCCATATCAGTAAAATAACCCATATAAATTAATTTTGAGGAGGTTTTGATTTTAATTTGGGTAAATGAAAGAGGTAAAAGAAGAGTGTAAAAAGAGTTTATTTTGAATTGTTATTGTTCCAATACTGTTATTATTGTCATTTGGATTTTGTAACAAAGCCCACCTGCGAGGGAGATTCGAATGTTCGTGTGGCGGCAGCTGGGGCAGAGATTAATTGGACAGTTGCTATGAAGCAATTCGTCAGATATTTGAGTGTAATGGGAAAACAATTTGGATGAATCAAGGATGATTGTGTTGTGTGCGTTCTGCATATGAAGATAGATGAGTTTCTTTTTTGAATGTGTTTTTTGGGTTTAAAAAGATATAAGTTTCATGTTGAAGAAGAGATTTGAACTTTAATTTAATTTTCATGTGTGTTCTTGGGTTTGGCTTGATTTTCTTTTAAAATAATAAAGAAAATGAGTTGGCATGCATGTCATGTAAACAAAAAAAAAACATCATCATTTTCAAGTGTGACTTTGATAACTACCTCATATTTATTTAACAGCCAACTAACGTCAAAGACTAAAACCAGACAATTATGATCCTCCAATTACCATTTCCAAAAAAAAAAGGGACGAAAACAAAAAAAAGCGCGAACTTATAGGGACAAACTGCATATTTAACCCAAAATTTTAATGTTTACTTTTAAAATTATAAACACATTTATTATTAATCGTGCTAAAGTTCATATATATCTTAGAGCATCTCCAATAAGGGTATCATAGAGAGTATCATGAAGTAATGATTCGTACCTTATTTTTTTTATCATTGGAGTTCCATGACGTGGCATAGAGTGATGGCAAAGTCTTGTGTCCAAAAAGGCTTGATAATCTTCCATTTGGGCCTCTGTCCAGCTGACCCGCTAACATAGAGGGTATCAAAATTGATGATACCGGTACCTTATTTAAGGTACCGTATCATCAATTTAATGTTACCTTTTTTTGTATAATCGAATTAAATAGAATTAATAACTTGTTAATAATGTATGATACCTAGATTGGTATCACCATTGAAGCAAAACACGCATGAGTTGCATAAATACTATATGACATTGTAGGGACCACTTTTTAGTGATGTATGATACCCAAAGCGGTATCACCATTGGAGATGCTCTTAGGTGACATATTCACAATGTGTTTGAATCATGTTATAAATAAACATTTTTTATTTAAAAAGTGTAATAGTTAAGTAGTGTTGTATATTATTTAAATTGATATAAATATATTTTTACATAATAATATAAAATTGAGGAGGGATCCGTTGACTCCAAAAGTAAGTCTCCATCGACTTACTTCGCTTAATAACTCGATATCGGCATTATATTTCTTCAATCCGACCGTTGAATTCAAAGATCTCATTGAGTAGATCAACTCTACAAATTTTTATAAAAATGCAAAAAATGTAGTTATGTATTCTGACTATTGAAATTCAACGATTTTTTGAAAAGTTTGTCGTGCGTTCAATTAAAGTTATCAGAAAAGTATCAAACAATTTTGAATTTTTTAAAAAATTTATAGAGTTGATCTACTCAATGAGATCTTTGAATTCAACGGTCGGATTGAAAAAATATAATGCCGATATCGAGTTATTAAACGGAGTAAGTCTATAGAAACTTACTCCTGGAGTCAACGGATCCCTCCTCATATATATATATATATATATATATATATATATATATATATATGCGAGTATGTGGTGAGGTGGGTACTACGGTATCCATACTCGATCATTTTTGCTGATAATTACCAATGTTCGTGCTAATTTTTTGCAAATACCTATTGTGTATGAGTCCATTTGCCATCCTTGAGCAAAAAATAATTATTTAGATTAATTTGATGTCACTTTGAGCACGCAATATGAATATTATAATTAAAAAAAGAATAGATTAAAATTAAAACATAAAATTTAGATGGACCAATATTGTTCAAAGAAAATTTATAAAGCGACTAAAAATAAAAGTAGTATAGTTTATGGGACAAAAAACATATTTAACTCTAATCTAAAATGATTTATGTGACATTGAAATTTATAAATACAATTTACATAAAATATTATTATATACTCCCTTCGTTCCCGGTTAATTGTCTGTTTTTGTCGTATTTAGCTTTTTTATTCAACTATCAGTTTAGTATTTTAAGGGTACGATTTATCAATTGTACCCTTTGTCAATTACTCTTATCTTTTTGAATAAAACTAATTAATGCTATATATTTGGAAAACTAAAGTTTTTTTTTTAAATATTTATTTATTTATTTTTATAGATTTTTTAAATATTTATTTGGTTGTACATAACATATTAATTTTATTTTTTTACATGATATATTAAATTTATTGGAAAGAGAAAGTGTGTGCAAAAATATATGAATTTATGGATGGATTAAAATTAGGGTATAATAGGAAGATAAGATGCAAAAATTCACTTTATTAATTTGGTGTTACTATTCAAAACGGACAGTTAACAGGGAACAGAAGGAGTAATAAAATTACAAACATCGATAGATTATAAGATACCTTGACAACATTATCATTCTTAAGACCAAATGACCAATTACTTTTGAAGCTCCGACAACGAATATTAATTTCATCAACCACAACATTATAGGATTCACCGTTAACATCAAATCCAGATATCCTACAAATCATACCCCTTGAGGTTGGTCTTTGAACTTGCAGATCAATGTTCTTCACACAAAAACTTCAATTCGATCTCCCTACATAACAAAAAATATATCATCATAATTTAAATTTTTTGACAATAAATGAAAGTTTTTTTATCTTTGTAATCTTATACCCTACAAACGCGCATAACCCCTTACAACAAAATATCAATAATTGTATCATTTGTAACATATGCAATATCCAAAAGTAATAACTTTTTATTGAAAAATAACAATTATTTATTAAAAAGTTATATATTTAATATAAAATGCACAATTTTCAATACAAACATACTTTCTCCGTTCCTTTTTATTAGTCTTTTTAGAATAGTAGCATCAAATTAAGAAAGTGTGTTTTTGCACCTTATCTTCCTATTAAACACTTGTTTTAATCCACCAATAAATTCCTAATTTTTTCACACACTTTATTTTTCCAATAAATTTAATATATATATATTATGTACCAAAAAAACAAAGTTCAATATGTTACATACCAATTTTTTTAATAAAAAAAAACAGATTTAATTTTCCAAATATATACATTAATTAGTTTTGTAGAAAAAGAGTAAAAGCAATTGACAAAGGATATAATTGACAAATGTTTCCTTAAAATACAAAAAAAAAAAAAAAAATAAATAAAAAGGAACGCTAAATTCGACGGCAAAAGACTAATAAAAAAGAACGGAAGGACAACTATTTTGAACTTATTAACATGTGCAAATTTGCACATGATAGAAATTTTTTTTTATTAATTATGACTTGCATGTAACTGATTTTTTTATGTTGCATTTAAAAAAATATATGTAAATGTTTATTTTAATAATTGAGACTTGCTTGTAACGGAGGGACAACTATTTTGAACTTATTAACATGTGCAAATTTGAACATGATAGAAAAATTCTTTTATTAATTATGACTTGCTTGTAACTGACACATTTTTTATTTCATATATATATATATATATATATATATATATATATATATATATATATATATATATATATATATATATAAAATCATTTATTTTATTAATTATAATTTGTTTGTAACAACTAATTTCTTATGTCACCTATATTATTATTCGAACAATTAAATTATAAATTAATATTTTCTTATAACCGACAAAAATATAATGTAAAACATAAACTTAGAATATTTTTAATTTAATATTTTATGGAAGTATTTCACTTGTGATTGAAATGGTAGATTTTAATTTTTTTTTTTTACATAAATGAATTAAGGGTAAATAAGTCTTTACCCTCCTGCAAAATAGGCGAGTTTTGCGTTTGCCCCCTGTAAATTTTTTTTGTAGGAATACCCCATTGCAATGTTCAAATTTTTTTTTGGTAGTGTATTTTACCCCGGGTAAAATACACTACCAAAAAAAAAACTTGAACATTGCAAGGGGGTATTCCTACAAAATCATTTTACAGGGGATAAACGCAAAACTCGCCTATTTTACAGGGAGGTAATGACTTATTTACCCATGAATTAATTGTCGAATACACACAAAAGAGAATGCATGAGAGACAATCATTTTAGAGGAAAGTGAAAGGTAAAGAGACCATAATTTTAGTGTTTAACAATGGCTCCGTATGGAGGACCAATATTGTTTTTTATCAATGGATACTTATTTCATTTTATATGAATTTATATAGAAGACAATATTATATGTAAATTGAAACATAATCTCATAAAGAATAATATTTGAAAACACAAAATTGTATTAAATTGAAATTCCAATTAAGAAACATCAAGTAAAAACTCAAGAAACATATTCATGTTCATCAACTATTTCTTTATTTTAATAATATTTTTGTCCGCTTGGACATTTGCATTGGATGTTACTCATGTCTCGTCTAATGAGAATATTTTCTTCCTAACAAAAACAATGAAGACACACTCCAAGTCGACAACCTCTTCCCCTTTCACAACTTCTGGGTTTTTTTTCTTTCTTTACACCAATTATAAAAAAATTAGATTGATACATATATTAGTTCAAGTTATACGCGCAAACACCAAAACAAAGTATAAAAAAAATTATTTTTTATTTCGAGTGTGAAGTATGAAACTTATAAATACAATTAACATAGAATATTGTGTTTTCAGTCTTGTCAGACGCAACAAATGCATTCAACTCATCAATATATGGACAAAAAAAATGTAACTTTAAACTTGAATCCGTGTAAATTATACATATATGATTAAACAATTATCGTAAAAGCATCGGAATATTTTGTCATAAATTGAGTACGATAAATTAATGTGGGACACTAATTCATCATAGTCCAACTGAATTGCAACCGTTTTGGTCTTCAAACCATTGCGTTCATACTCCTTTTGAATTCCAACGCCGATTAGCATTCTCATAGTATCCACAAAATTTTATTATTGACACCAAAAAATAATACATAACATACTAATATTTCTAACCATAGAGGTAGTTTCATTTGTATCATAATCAGGAGCAAGTGTTGAAACAGAACTTTCAATCAAATATATATTGGAATGAACTTTTTTTGAGTTGTAAATTTTAATCTTCATGTGGAACTGAAAGTTTAATTTATACTCGTGCATAGTAGTACAGTATGATCCATCGTTTGCAACATTTACAAAATATGTAATCGAGTAAACATTATCTTCCTTAACATCTTTTTGAAATTTATTTAATTAATTATAATTTGTATGTAACCGACGAAATTGTTATGTAACATTCAAATAAATATAAAAAATATTTATTATAATAATTAAAAATTATACGTAACCGAAAAATGTTTATGATCATTAAAAAATATATAGAAACGATTAATATATTAATTATATTAGCATATAACATACGAAATTACATTAATTTGTAACGTAATAATATAAATGTTTTTTATTGTAGTATTCAATATAAAATGCAACACCATGTTAAATAAAATGTAACATATTGGAATAATAATATAAATATTATTTATTTTAGTATTTAATTAAAAAAGTAACATCATAAAATATGAAATAAAAATTAATGTAATTAAAAAAAATATGAATAAGTACACGTGGCATGTTCTTATGAATAGGGTTGATCCATATTATATGTCTTTAATGTCTTTCAACCCCTCAATTGTTATCCTATGCGCGACTTTGAGAAAATCTTCTTCTTCGGTCAATCTATTAGGATCATGGATCAAACAAATATCAAGGAACGGAGAATCATTTTTTTTTTCGGCATCCTATAATTCATATTAATAACTCCTACATAAATTGTAAAATACAACGTATAAATAAAGAAGCAAAATATACACAACAATTGTTATGCATACCTTTTCTTCAAATCAGTGACACTTATGAACTCGGGATTAAACAACAATTTAGTTGAATTAAATATTTTTGAATTGTTGTAGTTCCTATAAAAAAACACATTTGTGAGAGTTTATAAGTTTATATTTGCAATGAAAAAAAACAGATAACTTGATTTTAATTGTAGTCAATAAAATGAATACCTTGCAAAATCTTGATTTTAGCCATTAACACAATGGCTATTGTGTTTTCAATTTTACCAGCTGCAACAAATGCATTCAACTCATCAACATATGGACCAAAAAGAGTAACATTAGACTTGAATTTGTGTAAATAATATGATTCAAGAATTTAATAAAGCATTGTAATATTTTGTAATACATTGAGTAAGATAAAAAAACATATGTGATTCTAATCCATCATAGTTCAACTGAATTACAACCATTTTGGTCTTCAAACCATTGTGTTCATACTTCTTTTGAACTCCAATGCCGGTTAACATACCCATAATGTCTACAAAATATGATTATACACATGATTATCGATACCACATGTCTACAATGTTATAACAACAAAAACAACAAATAATACATAACATACTAATATTTTTTACCATAAAGATAATTTGTATCGTAGTCAGAAGCAAATACTGGAACAGAACTTTCAATCAAATATATATTGGAATGAACTTTTTTCGAGTTGCAAAGTTTAACTGTCGTATGGAATTGAAAGTTTAATTTATACCCGTGCCTAGTAGTACAGTGTGATCCACCGTTTGCAACAACTCCAAAATTTGTAATCGAGTAAATAACATCTTCCTTAAGGTCATTCTCAAACTTATAAATCAGAGTGCGGCGCACTGTACCGTGTATTTTGTTTCCCTAAACAATAAGACTATAAAATAATATATTACAACGAAAAATCTATTAAAACTCAGTGTAAACGAAATTTAAACATATTGAAGAGTTCTTACAGTTGAATCCATTAGTATCATATCCAACGAAAATGGTGCATTGCTGCCGGACACATCGCGCACCAACCACATTCGAATTACACGAACGACAATATTCAAACACTCATTAGTTTGGTTGATTTCGAATATCAGGTTAATTTTTCGAGCCATTGTTTAGTAACTTAACAAATGAATTTGTGAGTTGGTTGTGGAAAATACCAAATGAATTTGTGAGTTGGTTGTGGAGAAAAAGAAACAATATTTATAGTTAGCTTTAGAAATATAAAAATTAAAAGCAAATTTATGATAAATTAACGGTTACAATTTTTACTATGTAACGTTCAAATAAATATAAAAAATATTTATTATAATAATTACGTAACGGAAATGTATTTATAACAATTAAAAAATATATAGAAACAATTAATTATAATATTTAAAAATTATACGTAACGGAAATATATTTATGATCATTAAAAACTATATAGAAACGGTTAATGTATTAATTATATTTTGTATTAATATAAATGTTTTTAATTTTCTTTATTATTAAAAATTGTAACTTCTTCAATTATTAAATAAAATTGAATATAATAAATGATAATATAAATTTTTTGCATTTTTGTATTTAATTAAAAATGTAACGTTATAAAATTTTAAATAAAAATTTATATAATAAATATTTTAATAAAAATGACACGTGTCACTTTCTTATCAACCATCCTTAGTTTGTATATAATATAGATATAGATATCTCATTTTTAAGTTGATTTGTTTTTGTCTATATAATAGTTTTTTTTCACCATCAATATTCGGCCCACCGTATCACCGAATCTGATTTGATGGCCAGTTCTTACATCAAGTGATTCTAACCCTTTTCGATCGCAGTTAATAACGACTTTTTTAAATCTTCTCTTTCAATTACAACAATTATTAAAATAATAAACTAATTTATATTCTAATGAGAAAAATTATATTTTTAAACTATAAATTGTTTCAAAGCGTAAAGGAGCACAAATAAAACTATTAAAATGTTGATTTTTCTCTCAAATAATATGTTAAAAACATACTTCGAAAATGTTAATTTAGTGAATTGAGCAGATAAAAAATAAATTAACATGCAGAACTTCATTTTTCTCTTACACTTGATATTGACAAAGATTAAAAACTGGCAAATATTGACAAAGATTAAAAATTACATACACAATATAAACTTTGAAAGATTAAGTAAGATTAATTTTAGAAATATAAAAATTAATTTAATAATAATATATAATCAAATTAATAATATATAAGTTAAAAGACGATTTTAATTAAAAAGGATAAAATATGGTGTCGACATTTTATTATAGTCTATGATAGACCTTTGTGATATAAAGGTTAAAATTGGTCTTCCACCATGAGAGACTTATATGCCTTTCCCATGCTAGACTTGGTCTATCTTGGAATGAACATTGAAAGAACAAACACTAGACTCTTGTGGGAATAGTTGGATTTAGGGTCTATTTAAATTTGACTTACTTTTGATTTTATGAAAATAATTTATTTAAATAAATAATTTTTTATGTTATTATATAAGTTTTCACTAACAAAAGTTATCTTATTATAAGTTGTTATCTTATAATAATACATAAAAACTTATTTATTCGTGTGTTTAGCATATACCGAAATATAAGTCAATCCAAACGAATTCTTAGAGAAAAAATGTATAATCTAAATCCAACGTTGGAGATCGCCTTTTAAATGAAAGTGTTAATTTTTTTAGGGTTAAAATATTTTTACCCTGCAAAGTAGACGAGTTTTGTTTTACCCCTGTAAAAAAATTTGAGAACACCCCTGTAATATTTTTAATTTTTTTTCGTAGTGTTATTTACCCCCTGTGTTGAAAAAAAATCGGCAGAGGGGTAAAAATACACTTAGAAAAAAAAAACATTACAGAGGGTGTTCTAAAAAAAATAAAAAATTACAGGGGGTAAAACAAAACTCGCATAGTTTACAGGGAGATAAATACCTATTAACACATTTTTTTTTGCAAATTTGTACCAATTTTTTTTTGTTCATGTAAGTAGTTTTTCTTATAGTTGTTGAAAGAATAAATCACCTTACCAAAAAAAAGGGAAAATGCTAAATAATGCATCCGGTGCACTAGTTAAGTACATAAATAAGAAAATTCTGTTTTGAAATCCGTGCATTCAACACATTGAAAGTGTAAAAAGTTGTTTTATCAACATTAACTTTATGTTTTATTCTATTTTTGGTATGCTTAACAAGTACACCAAGTGCATTGTTTAGCATGAAAAATGATAAATCACTTTAATTATTTTGTTTTAGGATCAGCAGAATTCTCCTCGATTGAATAAAACTTAAACAAATGTAAATACAGCCGAATACGAACTACTCAATTCTTTTTCAGATATATTAGACCATCTTTAATAGTAGTACCTTTTTTTTAAGTACCAGTACCTATTAGGTACTTCCATTTGAGCAAAACAGAAAATATTACTTAATAGGTACTGCTTCTTAAATAAGCATTGATACCTATATTATTTTTGTGGGACCCGTTTATAATGATGTAGAGTTATTGGTTACATGTATTATTGGTGGAACCAATTTAATTTTTTTTAAGAAGTATTGGGTTGGAGAGATTGAGTACTTATTATGTATTATTATTAAAAAATTATAAATGAATGATGTGTATATCCGATTAAGTACCCAAAAATGATTATCTCCATTTTAGATGCTCTTATAACGTTCACAAAGGTTTATAATTAATCAAAGCATAGTAGAAACTAGACAATTTAACCTTTACCCGTGTTCCATGCAACGCCACTAAAAATGCATGTACGGATTAAGGAAATGTTAAATACTACTACGGACTTAATATCAAGTCAAACATGGGCTGCAACAAAGAGCAATAACACACTAATAATTTCGCAAATAATCAAGCAAGACTAAATTTTGTAGGTCACGATATTTTTGCCAGTAGAAAACTATTGTTTGTTTATAATTACCACAATTGTACATTTTCCATAACACACACCAATCAAACAAATTATCTATGCATATTTATCCTTTTAACTTTTTGATTTTTTTTTAATCGGCAAAATATATTATTAATCAAATATCTACATAAGACGAACAGATACCGATAAAGAAGAACTACATAACATATGTGCCGTATATATGCAGAATACCCAAAGAAAAAAACCTCTAAATAAACACCTCATAATCAAGATCCACCTCCTAATCCCAAATCAGACAGGCATCCCTCATATTCCAAACTACCAGAGCAGTCACCAACTCAGCCCAGAAAGTTGTCACTACTAGACTTTAACTTCCAAACTTGAATCAAAAGCGCTCGACCCATCAGAATCCGGAACCAGCTCCATCAGGCGAACCGTTGACAAGACAAAGGTAGAACGAGAACCCAGGCAAACCAGTCCGGGCAACAACAGAGGCACCACCATGAGGCCGACAATGGCAAAATAAACACCAACGAAAACAAAACATCACCCAAGGATAAACAGCCGACGCCGACACGGAAGAGATCAACCCAAACACGTAGATACCTGCAAATCTCAACAGATTTGGAAACCTTCAGCAGCTCAAAAAGAGCACTACAAATCTCAACAGATTTGAAAAGAGGTCAGAGAATCTAGAGTCAAAAGAAAACCAAAACACGCAACATCAACGCAACCTGATCACCTCCTACCACCACCACCACCACCTCATCACAGCACCAACAATCATCGTCGAAACCAGACCCCGGTGACACCAAATCCGAAAACAGTCAATCAAAAATCACGAAAACTCAGACACACACGGCAACAACCACACCGCGACATCAGATCTTAGCACCACCACAACAGCACCGGCAGTACCTCACCACCACCTCAGCAACTCCAATTCAAACACCACGTCCACCCCCAACTCAACTCCAACGACCACCAGAACCGACCACCACCCTGTAGAGCCGGCGACGCCACCACGAACAACAACGTTTGCAGAAAACGAAAATGAAAAGAGAGAAACGAAACAAACACAACAAATCCTAGTTCTACAGCGAAACGAACACATGAAGAGAGAAACGAAAACACAAGGAACCGCCGGAGAGAATGAACACAGAGGGTGCGAAAGAGAAAAAATGGAGAACCAAAACCCAGATTCAGCGGCAAGCACAAACCAAAACGGAAAAAACGAAACCGGGAGAAAAGAGAGAACTCAAAAAAGCTCTGAGCAACCTCAAAACCACCGGAAACCACCGCAAGACGTGCCGCCGCCGGCGAGAGAAGGTGGTGACGTGATGCTATAACATCAAACACACCACCAGATGTCATGGCTACATTGTTGATGAACGATTTGGATGAAAAGGGTGTTGGAAGGAGAAGGTTATGTTGAGGTTTTGGGAGGTATTGAGGAGGAGAGAATATTTGAGAGAAGAACAATTTTATTATTTGCTTATTTTGCTTCTTACTTCTTGGTTTACAAATGACTAGCTCTCCCCTATTTATAGTCTTCAAGGGAGAGTTCTACATACTTTCTACATACTTCAAGAGACTCTTCTACACACTTCTAAGAGAGAGAGTTCTACACACTTCTCTCTACTACAACTTATTTTATCTTTAAGCTACCCTTCTACATATCTCTAGAACTTTCATTGGACTTACTACCATAATAGTAGATTGGGCCTAACACTTGATTAGTCCAATGGATCAAATCAAGTTTATTATCCAACACCCCCCCCCCCCTTAAACTTGATTTGTCTAAAGAGCAACTTCCTCAGCTTGAGCACTTTATCTTGTATCTTAATGGTTGCTTCATGTACATTCTTCTTCTTCCGATGACTCCATTCAAAAGGTTGACTTCCCGTTCATCTGTTGAATTCTCAACTCGTATTTTGCATCTAGAGAGAGTATGAGTCTTATGGTATCTAGGCAAGCAACTCGGGAAAACCGCCTTATCACAATCAACTTTTTCATTAGAGTCTTTTGCAACTAACCTTGCTTTGTGTCCTTCAATTTTACCTTTGAAATCCTTCCTCACATTCCACACTTTTTTGACGCCACAAGTATTATGCTCTATTCGAAGTGAAATGGATTTTGGCACGCCATTCTTCTTGATGTCTTTCATTTCTATGTTCGTTGCATATTTGCATATTCCATCTTGCGCAACTTCTTGAAGGTTCCCTGGTTCGCAGTTTGCGGAGAGACACAATAGTGTGAGATTTCCTTATCTAACAGTTTCCTCACAGAGATCTTCAAGTCTTCGTGGTGATAAGGGGTGTGTGTTGTCATAAATATCTTGAAGACTACGCGTCACAATCCTTTCACTTCCAGTGTCTTCAGAGGTGGTCGACATTGGTGAGTTGAGAATCTGTTGAACTTCTTTGGTTGTTTGCTCATCTTCAAATTCTGGAAAGAAATTGTACTCCCTTTCGTGAGCTCCAAAGTTCCATTCTTCTTCTTCATCAAAGACCACATCTCGGCTAATGCTAGTTTTCCCCGTATTAGGACTATAGAGCTTGTAACCTTTGGAGTTGTTGTCGTAACCAATGAAGATGTACTTTTCGCTTTTGTCATCAAGTTTGCTTCTTTTCTCATCCGGTACATGAGCGTGAGCAATGCTTCCAAAGACTCTTAGATGAGAAATTCCAGGCTTTCTTCCACTCCAGGCTTCTTGTGGTGTTTTTCCCAATACACTTCTTGTTGGAGAACAATTGGATAGATATACTGCACATGCCACAGCTTCAGCCCAAAATTCTTTTGGCAGTCTCTTGCTTTTTAGCATGCTCCTTGCCATCTCAAGGATTGTTCTATTCTTTCTCTCTGCTACTCCATTTTGTTGGGGGGATCTTGACACTATAAGTTGTCGCCGAATGCCGTTGTCTTCACAATACTTCAGGAACTCCTTTGAAGTGAACTCTCCTCCTCGATCAGATCTCATGGCTTTGATCATAAGACCACTTTCTTTCTCAATCTGGGCTTTAAACATTTTGAAGTTCTCGAACACTTCTGATTTTTCCTTCAAAAAGTACACCCATGTTTTTCTTGAATAATCGTCGATAAAGAGAAGGAAGTAGTTACTCTTACCAAGTGATCTTGGCTTGATCGGACCGCACACATCCGTGTGTATGAGCTCCAACGGCTTTTGTGCTCTTGAGCTTGACTCCTTAGGAAAGCTCATTTTGAATTGCTTTCCAAGTAGACATCCTTCACATACTTGATTGGGATGGTTGATGTAAGACAATCCGCTAATCATTTCCTTCTTAGAGAGCAACTCTAATCCTCCAAAATTGAGATGTCCAAATCGAAGATCCCAAAGCCATGACTCCTCTTTGTAACACATCTTGAGACATTGCGCGACATCGTTTTGAATGTTGAGCACGAACATTCTATTTCTTGACATGGGCACCTTAGCAATGACTTTGCTTGAATGATCTCTTATTGAAAGGTTATTATCCTTCAATTGAATGTCATAACCTTTCTCTAAGAGTTATCCTAGACTTAAGATGTTGCTCTTCATGTTTGGCACATAGTAAACATTGGAAATGAATTGATGATCTCCATTCTTCAATCGGATGAGAATTTTTCCTTTACCTTTCACCGCCACTTTTGATTCATCTCCAAAAGCCACGTTCCCATTCACCGACTCATCTAGCTCTACGAACATGCTTCTTCGCCCACACATATGGTTGCTTGTACCGCTGTCAAGGTACCATTGATTATCTCCACCTCTTTCATTGTCTTTGTGCGCCAACAATAGTGTCCCATCTTCTTGGCTTATTTCTTCAATATAGTTGGACTTCTCTTCAACTCTATGATTGTTAGGAGCTCTACATTCATAAGCATAATGCCCAAATTTCTCACAGTTGTAGCATTTGACCCGTGACTTATCGTACCTTTGTTTTGGAGTTCCTCTCCCACGACCTCTTGATGAAATTTCTCTTCTATGGTTGTTATCATCGTTAGGCCTCCAACCTCGTCTGCATCCATATCCACGACCGCGTCCACGTTCTCGATCGCCACCTCGTCTTTGGTTGCTTCGACCATGCTCTTCTTTAGGTGAAACAACTCGTGTCTTGAGTACTTGCTCCTCGATATCTTTCTTCTTCTTTTTCTTTTCTTCATAAGCTTGCAACGATCCAAGAAGTTGCTCCATTGTCATGTCCTCCAAATTCTTTGTCTCTTCGATGACGGTGACAATATGCTCAAACTTTGGATCTACCGATCTAAGAATTTTCTCCATGATTCTTACATCATCAAAGTTCTCCCCGTTTCTTTTTAGGTTATTAGTAACCGTCAAAACTCTTGAGAAGTAATCGGAGATAAGCTCACCTTCTTCACTTGATCGGCTCCCTTGTAAGAGGTTAGAAGTTTCTCCCATGCTTCTTTGGTCGTCTTTGCTCCCGAGACCATCTCAAACGTGTCTTCATCTAATCCTTGATAGATTAGACAGAGAGCCTTCTTGTCTCTCTTCCTTTAGTCTCTCAAACTATCCTTTTGAGTTTGAGATGAAGTACCTTCATTCTCCGTGTCAATAAAGCCTTTCTCAACTATTTCCCAAACATCATGTGCACCAAGGAGAGCCACCATTCTTAGACTCCAATTATCGTAGTTGCTCTTTGTGAGCATTGGAACTTGGAAGGGAACACCACTATTTGCCATCTTTAGGAGGATCTTCAAGCTCTTGATATCACTTTGTTGGAAGGAGAATGTTATGTTGAGGTTTTGGGAGGTATTGAGGAGGAGAGAATATTTGAGAGAAGAACAATTTTATTATTTGCTTATTTTGCTTCTTACTTCTTGGTTTACAAATGACTAGCTCTCCCCTATTTATAGTCTTCAAGGGAGAGTTCTACATACTTTCTACATACTTCAAGAGACTCTTCTACACACTTCTAAGAGAAAGAGAGTTCTACACACTACTCTCTACTACAACATATTTTATCCTTAAGTTACCTTTCTACATATCTCTAGAACTTTCATTGGACTTACTACCATAATAGTAGATTGGGCCTAACACTTGATTAGTCCAATGGACCAAATCAAGTTTATTATCCAACAAAGGGAGGGGCAACAGATCTGCATGCTAGAGAGAAGTTAGAGAGATAGGGTTCGTGTTTTCTAGAGAGAGAGAAAAATATATTTTGGATGAGATTCCCCTTTAGCTTTTTAATTTACTTTACATTTAAGCATTTCTTAGAGCATCCACATCCATGCTACTCATATGAGTGGTATAAATGGGTCCCATATAATATTTTATATTATTTTATACTTTTCACCTATTTAAACCACTCAATCATACTTTTTAAATATCCATACCACTCATCCAAAACTCTAATATGGACTCCATAAAATGTTTTTACTTCCATTTTCTAATTATTTCCATTCCAAGCACCGTATCTTTTTCTTACCACCCATTTTCTTTGCAAACACACATGGTACTATGACACAGTGGCAATACATGACAAATACCACCCAAAATTTCAACTGACACTACAACAATACTCTGTATATTTATTACTTTTTGGAGGAGTTATGGAAGCCATAGCTGAGAGACATAGGGTGTGTTTGTTTGAAAGTTTTTAAGAAAAAATATGTTTGAAAGTTTTTAAGAAAAAATATATTTTTTTCTTAAAAAGAAAATCTATTTTATTATTTTATTAGTATTTGTTATATATTTTTTAGAAAATCATTTTTAACCACAACAAGAAAAGCTATTCCTAATACACTACAAGAAAACTGCTATTTAGCGTCTGCCACAATGAGACGCTAAATAGCAAAAAACGGACGCTACAAGGGTTTTAGAATTTATTTTTTAAAAACTAAAGAACCTAAGGAGCTTTACATTTTTAAAAAATAATTTTTATAATAGTAACCAAACAAAAAATAGCTTTATATTTGTTTAAAAATTTCTAAAAAAGAATTTCTATATTTTATGAAAACAAAATCATATTTTTGAAGACATCAAACGCACTCATAACTTCTTCCTTAGATAATCGCTTGAAGCAAAAGAAATCACAATTGATATATAGTTATTAACCGATAACTCGACTATCTTAATAAACAATTTGCGTATTACATGAGACCATTTTTTTTTTTTTTGGAATGGTACAAGGACTAAATTAACATGAACTAATTATTACATATACTAGAATAAAATTTCAAAGCCAACTTTTATTTAGAGGTCACATTGTTATTAAAATTAAAATTATTAGTCAAAATTAAAATAGTAAATTTTCAAATAGGATTTTCTAATCTATTTAAAGAGAAATAAACACAAAAAGTAATGGAATCATGATAATGAGACTTATTTGATGCTGGAATCCAATGTCTATTATTTATGTCTATCTCTCTAGTTAGAACTCTCATTTTCCAAAAAATAAAAAAATAATTAAGAAGGATCTTAACTCAAAAATTAATTCATAGATAAAGAACTTCACACACTACCCACATTATTTCATCTATGTGAGGTAAAGGAAGCACATGTTGTTTATTGAATATTAGTTAGGGTTCATACTTCTTTGAGTTTTATTTTATTCTTAAAAGACTTTTTTTGAAGGACTTCTTCTCGAATCAATGAAGCTAAACCTGCAGATATAGTAATATATATATTAAATTATTTTAATATATTATTAACCTTTATCATTTTTCCATTGTTGGTTCTTTTGATAGCAAACTTTGGAACATCCTTTTTAACCGAAAAGCATGGTTAGTAGTAGTGATGTCTATTCCTTTTACACATCACTTTATTTATGAACTTAGAATGTAAAATTATGAAGTTACATCACTAAATAATATTCAAGTTTACCGCGTTGCGTTTTCGATGACTGCTAGTTAGAACACAATTGGGTAATCAAGTCATGATATGCATGAGTTAGTTGTCACTCTCATTATTACAGTACAATTTAGTGTTAATTATTTTGAAATGGTTGTTATTATCTACTATTATTAAGGTGTCTATTTTTCCCATCCCTTGTTTTGTTAAATGTGACAAAATCCACCTTCTGGAAGAGTAAAGTGTAACATAGATGTTTCTATTTCAAGATCATGAAACAAAATAGTAATAGAAGTGTGTATTTGAAATGATCAAAGATTAAGTTTTTTTAAACTAAAGGTATTCTTCGCGTGCAACTACGGAGACTAATACCTCGAGGAAATTGAGATTCATTAAAGGGGTTGACCTCTCCCAACAAATGCTTCTCCATACGCATTGGCCGGAAATCGAACTCAAGACCAAATAGTTAAAGAACCCAAGTATCTACCACTTATGCCACACTATATGTTGATTTGATTAAGATGAATTTGTCCTAGCTAAAATAGAGGATATATATATATATATATATATATATATATATATATATATATATATATATATATTGAACAAGCGAAAATGAACTATATATATATATACGAAAAAGGAGTAGACTCTTCAGCACAAGGCGTGCAAAAGAGACCTACAAAAGTCTACAAAAGGATTCCAACAAAATACATAATACAATACAATCAATCAATCGATACCCAAACAAAGAAAAAGGTTCGACCACAAAGTATGCAAGTGCGCCACCAAAGTAACATCCGTCGTCCGCAACCATCGGTAGGAAAAGATTTTAACTTTGTCCAGGAGCTAATGTAAAGTGTTTGCCGAATTCCGAAAGACACGCTGGTTACGCTCATTCCACACAACCCAAACACAAGCCAACCAAACAAGCTGCAAAAAGGACCGTTGGGCGCGAAGGCCGCCAGCTGAATACGTAAACTGAACGAAGTGCTCTGGGAGACTATAACTGTAAGACCCGTAATTCCACACTACCTTTTGTGTGGGGGAAATAAGTAACGGCTAAGCACTTTAGGGTTTTTCTTAAGTGTTTTTGTGAGTATCGTCGTAATAACAACATTTTTGCTGAGTTGGAGTCTGTCTTGTGCTCGTGTGCTGGAAATGCACAGACTTTTGTTCCTTAGTCTTTATTTATATATGAGAACGTTTCTGTGTTTTCAGAATTTTGAAATTCGACTTTCTCCGCTTTTTGGAAAAACGAGTAGAAATCGTACCCGCTGTTGGAAAATTTACGGTTTCTGTTTCCCGTCGAATTTCAATTAGAGACTTTATATATCGGCATGAGTTAGAATCTAAATTCATAATATTTTTGAGAGCTTAGGATAAAAATTTCAGTCGGAGAATCAAGTTTAGCGATAATTTTTAGAAATGGTTTACGACGGACTTTTATTCCGTGGATTTTCTATTTTTGCAAGTTTAGTTCGTCGCGGCGCGTGAGAGCTGAGCGAGTTGGGTTGGCAAGCTCATAATATCTAGATATTTATGTTAGATTGCTAGTTGGCCAAGTATTTGATCCAAGGGCTAGGGTTGATCATGGCATTTTAGTATTTGATCCAAAGGCCATTAGGCAACAAGACAAGTTAATAGTAAGGAGGTTAGGCTTTTGTTGACTTAGAAAAATATCACACAACTCTCTCATTCTCTTCTCATTTGCCGTGAGTTCTTTTCCATTTCCAATCCTTCACAAATTTTCATTTCTTCACCTTTTGATCTCATTTCAAGCTTGGAACATCAAGGGGAAGTTACATAGAAGTTTTTTCTAAGGTAACTTGATCCATTCCTTTCTCTTTACTAGCCAAAATCATGAATTTTAGTGGATTTTTAGATTATGTTCTTGAGAGGTTTTTGCTAGAAAGTTGTATAATGTTTGTTAGGATTGCTTAGAAGTTGTTCTTAAGTGATGAACTAACATGTTTAGGCTTATATGTGTTGATTTCCAAAGATTGATTAGGTTCTCAAGAGATTTGTGAGTTAGGGTTTGATGAAAATTCCTAATTGATCAAGAACATGAGTTGTTGGTTGTTGATTGTGAAAATGATGTTGCTTTTGAACCTTTTATGAAAATGGATGTGTGGAAAGTGACTTTGTTTTAAGAAACAAGAAAAATATTTTGTGTGTGTTCTTGAGAATATTTGTGAAAACTATTTTGAATTGTGGATTATGTTTTGGAAATGTTTTGTTTGATCAATTAAATGATTTTGGGAACTAATTGGTTAATGCTATGCTTTTGAAATGAAAGAAAAATGATTTAGGGTGTGATTTCATTTCTGGCCGAAATTTTGAAGGGTATTCTGGTCATTTTAAAATTGTTTTTGTGACCTGGAAACCTAACCATTTAATCCGTCTTTTCGAGACGAAGATTTTGGCGTATGGCTCGTCTCGATCGGATAAAAATTGAATGAGTTATGGCCGTTTTATTCGAGAAGTAAAAACTTGTAACTTGTGTTGCAAGAAAAATTTATTTTCGGTGAAACTTTTCGAAGAGTTGTTGGGCTGTTTTCAAATGGTTTTAGTGTGTGGAATTGATTGCTTTGATGTTAAAAAAAAAAGTATTTCATAGTTTGATTTGAAACGAAAATATTTTCGTGTAGTGAAAATAGTGTATTTAACTTCGTGAATTTTTAATCACTATGGGGAGAACTCGTAATCACTATCCGAGAGTGTTAGAAAGTACCTTAGACCCCTCTAGATTTTTGGGTTTTAGTTTCGTTTCGATAGAATACAGTGGGAGTATTTTATTGACATTACGCTGCTTAAATTTTAGGAAGCGCGATTTGTAGAGTTGAGCGAGAAATAGTTGTGGAATCTTGCCAAGGTAAGGGCACCTTTATTTTTCCGTCATATATGTGTATGATATATGTGTATGCTTGGTTCTGGATTGTGTGAATGCTTGGCATGATTATATTATGTATTCTCGTGATGAGAAGGTGTTTTGTATCACATGTGTGGTTTACATATGTTTGAAAATATATGTATGAATATGTGATTGGCGTGCATATGATTTTGAAAATATATGTACATATTATGATTTGTTTACATACGCTTGATAGGTATGTAATTGTTTGCATTAGCATATATGGGGAATCGTATGCTCATGCATTCATAGTTGTGGTTGCGTGGGTGGACCACAGGGTGCGGTTGCGGGAGTGGACCCACCCGAATCCTGCGGGATTTTATTGAGTCTAATAAGTGGTTGCGTGAGTGGACCACGAGGTGTGATTGCGTGAGTGGATCCACCTTAATCCTTCGGGATTTTATTATTTAGTAGGGGTTGGACCTACGACTCTCTGCGGAGAGGTTAAATTCCGGAATTCATGCATGTGAAAAAGACCCGGGTAGGGTGATCACAATCATTTAGAGTCTGCATTGATAGGCTTTGTGTGCATTTGAATTATAATGCCTGTTGAGGAGGAAATGCTAAATGTTTATTTGCTTTCCGTATTTGGTATGTGTATATTCGGTGTGTATTATATATATGTATATGTGTGGTGACCCTTGCCATAATACATGAACGGGTTACCCCCACCTAGACGATGGATTCCTGTCCGAGACCGTGGGTCGTGAGGACGACGGTGAGTTCGTGGGATTCCAGTGATCGAGGAGTGGTACATCTTAAGTTAGGCTGTTCGCCGGCGTGGTTTGTACACCGTGCTCTTTTCGGATTAGGCATAGGATCTGACTCTTTTGGATGACTGTATTCTGAATATTTACTTTTGTGGTTGTTAGACCCTTTGTCTTTAGGGTTGTAAATATTCAGGTGTTACACTTGCTTCTCTGAAGCACTAATGTTTAATTAGCCCTGTTGTATGATTAATGTCGGCTCTTGTAAAATATTTTCCGCGCACTCTGTCTCGTGTTTTAAAAAAAAAATAATAATGCCCCTTTTTGGTCTTTGAAAAACGGGGTGTTACATTGTGGTATCAGAGCCCGGCTTTAGATCATCAAAGGGAAAGTGTGTAGTAGAGTTGTCCGTCCAAAGTCAGTCAGAATATAGCTAGAGTTATGTTAGTTCTAGCGATCGGTTTTGGTTGTGTTGTGGGTCATGTGTTCGTTCGGTGAGTCTAGCATGGTGGATGCTTAGGTAATTGATTGTGTCTTAGTTGAAACGATGTTCCCTACACAGTTGGAACCCCCGAGCAATTGTCGAATTTAGTCGACAAGTGTCTCTGAATTCTTTAGACGGAGTGGTCCGAGGAGGATGAACTTGAGGCGAATAAGAACTACAAGGGATTCTTGGTATTAATTTAATGGATTGGAAGTTGCATTGGTCGTTG
The DNA here is from genome assembly GCA_954870985.1 of Trifolium fragiferum. NCBI lineage: Eukaryota > Viridiplantae > Streptophyta > Magnoliopsida > Fabales > Fabaceae > Trifolium > Trifolium fragiferum. Next base: position 18,379,088 of record OX940790.1, on the reverse strand, counting down.
TCACCCGGTGGTGTTGAGTATTGACGAGTGAGCGTCGTACTGATAAAGGATTACAAGTAAGGATCGGATTGGGACGACCTTTTGAAGAAGGTATTGGATGTCCGTCGGGTGAGTTAGGGCGGGACTTGATGAAGTCCGTCGGTTGCCAAGGGGATGCGGCCACTGTGGAATTGTGGACCAGGCAGAGATGTCAGTTGGATTTAATTACGATGATTGGATAATCATTTGAGTGATTCGTATTGCAATTAAAGTGTGTTGCACGTCAAGAGTCAGTGAACTTAGTGGTGTTAGAAGACGGTTTCACGAACGATGGGTACCTTAAGGGTTTAAGTTAAGTGTGTGAGATAAACTAGATTCGAAAATGAGATTATTATGGATGAATCCCGTGATGATTAAGGGTAAGAGACCAAATATCACATGGATAAGTGACAATCTATACGTAGTTAAGGAGATAGTAAGTATAGATGTCGATGTGAGACAAAACTATAGGTAATCATTGGTTGGATAATTATGGTTTTGGAGAGATGTTTAGGTAAGAACGAGGAGTTCAACCGTGGAAAGCAAGTTACATATAACAGATAGGTGATACTAGATGTGTGTAGTATGTAAATACCTAGAGAATTGTAGCAGTGTAAGCTAGAATTGTTAGTTATTGGCAGGTAAACCTTAAGAGGAAGTGAACCTATTGCGTAATTATTAGGGATTAGTAAAAAAATTATTGAGTAGTTTGAAGAGATTAGTCAAGATTAAGTAGAGATCCTGTGCAGATGTGCATTTAAGTTAATGATTTTGATCGACCAAGAGGGTGAAGGACCAAGTAGTACCTTGAAATTATGGAATCATAGGAGTTGATGTAATCAAACGTTAAGAAATTCACGTCATGGACGACAATGTTTGGAAATTTTCTAGAAATATCAAGTTGTGATTAGACAAGAGTTCGCTAGTAGGAGTACTCAGATGATGAGAGTTGATCTGTAAGGACATTTGTTGTATATTAAGATGTAATGGAGGAATTTAGATGGTGTGGTAAATATTTTAAGTTCTTGAGAATTAGATTTAAGAGTTTGATTTGGATAACAAACGTACTAAGGATGAAATTATAAGTATTGTGCTTAGGTAGTTGTTCTTGAAAAGTCAAGCAGTGAGATTTGAGATGGGTGTTCAATGGCTTGATAGATGAGTAAGATGTGTTGATTTGGAAGTGAATTATAGTGACGTGACGAAGATAAGATTAGAGATAGTTATGCATAGAGAGATACACAATAAGAACTTGATTGATTAATTAATTGGAGCGTTTGATTTCAAGGCGTACATTAGTTGACACCTTGGTGAAAGTTAGAGATGAATAAGAATCTAGCTAGTGAATGGATGTGTTAGGACGGGTAGCAAACGTATGTGTGAAGTTGGTTATTGGTATTGTAGAACCCTATGACTTTAGATAGTTACGACAATTTGGGATTGGTCGAACGGAAAAGTGTATGCTTGTTATGATTCAAAATGTTATGGAACGAGAGAGTATTTGGATTCTGTGCGGTGAGTTAAATATGTTGTTTGGATTTAACAAGTTATTGGTTATGGTCGTTTGGGAACCAACTCTAGACAGTTGTTGAACTTGAAAGTTGCAAATTAGTAGATTGATGAGACAAGCCTAATTAGAGTTTTGTAGAGTTTATCACATCGATGAGATAGTCGCAAAGGAAGTTAGTCGTTGGAAAGACATGTTAAAAATAAGTAAGAGGGAAGCACATGAGAATATGGCTTATGTCAATTAAGGATTGGCGAAAGGATTCACACATAATTTGGAAAAATTATGATTGTGCGTGTATATTAAGAATTCGAAAGCACCACCTGAATGGATGTCATGAGGTGTGTGTGTTGTATGTGGAAGTAAAAAAGGGTAAGCAATTATCTAATGACAAAGTTTGGTGGAAACTAATAGAAATTGATTCATTGTAGTTGTTACAATGAGGATAGGCGTAACGTAGAGGAAAATGCGCATTGAGAAAACGAATGATTTCGGTCGTTGACAGTAGAAGCGGTTGAACGACGGTTGCGCTGAGAAATATCTCAAGATATGATTGGATGTAGGAATTTACTATAAGGATAAGATGTTGGAACAAATAAGAATGGTCAGGGTGACAAGCTCTTTTGAGTAAAAGAGAATTTAATGGTAAGAGAGAAGAAACTCAAGAGAGTTTAGAATTAGAATGAGAATAAGATGTAGAATGGTTTAAGCCGACGATGGCATTCGACGAGGAGAAATGTTTTATGCTAAAGCAGGCAAGGTTAACCTAAGTATTAATTTGGAAAATTATGTGGACGCCTAAAGGATTGAATTTTTGGGAATTTGAGGTTGGATAAAGGGAGTCCATGACATAGATGGTATAGGTTGGCGAGTGCTGAGAGAATTTGCGAAGTGTAATCACCAACCAGATGTTGGGAAGATGTTATTAAGACTGTGATTGGATGGTTCGACGCAGTTATGAGATTAAAGGAAAAATTAAGGGCTTATGGATAATAGTGAAGTTGGAAGTTCTTTTACCGAGATGATAACTTCTTTCGGAGGGTAATGATTTGAGAGGTACTTGCCGTGGTGGCATTGTATTACTGTTGGGTGATACTCAACATATGTTTCGGGAGTGGAAGCATGTGGTTTTAAGTGACGTGTTTTTAACATTGTATCTCGTCAGTGAGATTGAGATAGTAAGAGACCGAGGAAAAATGTGTAGAAAACTTCGAAGGAATTGTTGGACCCTTGTGCGTCGGAGGATCTTGAGCACAAGTGACAGGAAGCATTATTCAAGTTAGGTAAAGATGGTCTAAACCACCATTATGATTGTCGGCTATCTATTGACAAATTGAGGAACTGATCATCCTTAATCTCTTGTTAATAATAGACGGAATCGTGTTGACTGGAATTGACAAGTTTTTGCTAGCTTTGGTGGTGCACCAAGAGTTTCAGTGTTTCTTTTTGGAGGGTAGCTGTCACCACTTTGTGTGGGCCTAGTGGAATAGGCTATGTCGTGGAGGCATAAGAGGTGACCTTGGAAATTTGTCGTGTTGACCTAGGATCTTTGAGAATTAGAGTTGTGAACCTTCGTAGTGAGGTTAGATTTCGAGTGGTGAACTTGTTGTGTGATGTCTAGCTTTGTGTCTAAAGTTTGGAACCAGTGCGACTATGTAGAGGGTTGCGATTTGTGCACGGTTGTGCCAGTGTGGTAGTGATAGCATCTGTGTGGCTACACCGATTCCTACGAGATTTTGTTGTGTTGGTGATAGTAATAACTAGATGAGTTGTTGCTCTTACCTTTAGTTTCGAGGACGAAACTTCTTTTTGGAGGGTAGTAATGTAAGACCCGTAATTCCACACTACCTTTTGTGTGGGGGAAATAAGTAACGGCTAAGCACTTTAGGGTTTTTCTTAAGTGTTTTTGTGAGTATCGTCGTAATAACAACATTTTTGCTGAGTTGGAGTCTGTCTTGTGCTCGTGTGCTGGAAATGCACAGACTTTTGTTCCTTAGTCTTTATTTATATATGAGAACGTTTCTGTGTTTTCAGAATTTTGAAATTCGACTTTCTCCGCTTTTTGGAAAAACGAGTAGAAATCGTACCCGCTGTTGGAAAATTTACGGTTTCTGTTTCCCGTCGAATTTCAATTAGAGACTTTATATATCGGCATGAGTTAGAATCTAAATTCATAATATTTTTGAGAGCTTAGGATAAAAATTTCAATCGGAGAATCAAGTTTAGCGATAATTTTTAGAAATGGTTTACGACGGACTTTTATTCCGTGGATTTTCTATTTTTGCAAGTTTAGTTCGTCGCGGCGCGTGAGAGCTGAGCGAGTTGGGTTGGCAAGCTCATAATATCTAGATATTTATGTTAGATTGCTAGTTGGCCAAGTATTTGATCCAAGGGCTAGGGTTGATCATGGCATTTTAGTATTTGATCCAAAGGCCATTAGGCAACAAGACAAGTTAATAGTAAGGAGGTTAGGCTTTTGTTGACTTAGAAAAATATCACACAACTCTCTCATTCTCTTCTCATTTGCCGTGAGTTCTTTTCCATTTCCAATCCTTCACAAATTTTCATTTCTTCACCTTTTGATCTCATTTCAAGCTTGGAACATCAAGGGGAAGTTACATAGAAGTTTTTTCTAAGGTAACTTGATCCATTCCTTTCTCTTTACTAGCCAAAATCATGAATTTTAGTGGATTTTTAGATTATGTTCTTGAGAGGTTTTTGCTAGAAAGTTGTATAATGTTTGTTAGGATTGCTTAGAAGTTGTTCTTAAGTGATGAACTAACATGTTTAGGCTTATATGTGTTGATTTCCAAAGATTGATTAGGTTCTCAAGAGATTTGTGAGTTAGGGTTTGATGAAAATTCCTAATTGATCAAGAACATGAGTTGTTGGTTGTTGATTGTGAAAATGATGTTGCTTTTGAACCTTTTATGAAAATGGATGTGTGGAAAGTGACTTTGTTTTAAGAAACAAGAAAAATATTTTGTGTGTGTTCTTGAGAATATTTGTGAAAACTATTTTGAATTGTGGATTATGTTTTGGAAATGTTTTGTTTGATCAATTAAATGATTTTGGGAACTAATTGGTTAATGCTATGCTTTTGAAATGAAAGAAAAATGATTTAGGGTGTGATTTCATTTCTGGCCGAAATTTTGAAGGGTATTCTGGTCATTTTAAAATTGTTTTTGTGACCTGGAAACCTAACCATTTAATCCGTCTTTTCGAGACGAAGATTTTGGCGTATGGCTCGTCTCGATCGGATAAAAATTGAATGAGTTATGGCCGTTTTATTCGAGAAGTAAAAACTTGTAACTTGTGTTGCAAGAAAAATTTATTTACGGTGAAACTTTTCGAAGAGTTGTTGGGCTGTTTTCAAATGGTTTTAGTGTGTGGAATTGATTGCTTTGATGTTAAAAAAAAAAGTATTTCATAGTTTGATTTGAAACGAAAATATTTTCGTGTAGTGAAAATAGTGTATTTAACTTCGTGAATTTTTAATCACTATGGGGAGAACTCGTAATCACTATCCGAGAGTGTTAGAAAGTACCTTAGACCCCTCTAGATTTTTGGGTTTTAGTTTCGTTTCGATAGAATACAGTGGGAGTATTTTATTGACATTACGCTGCTTAAATTTTAGGAAGCGCGATTTGTAGAGTTGAGCGAGAAATAGTTGTGGAAGCTTGCCAAGGTAAGGGCACCTTTATTTTTCCGTCATATATGTGTATGATATATGTGTATGCTTGGTTCTGGATTGTGTGAATGCTTGGCATGATTATATTATGTATTCTCGTGATGAGAAGGTGTTTTGTATCACATGTGTGGTTTACATATGTTTGAAAATATATGTATGAATATGTGATTGGCGTGCATATGATTTTGAAAATATATGTACATATTATGATTTGTTTACATACGCTTGATAGGTATGTAATTGTTTGCATTAGCATATATGGGGAATCGTATGCTCATGCATTCATAGTTGTGGTTGCGTGGGTGGACCACAGGGTGCGGTTGCGGGAGTGGACCCACCCGAATCCTGCGGGATTTTATTGAGTCTAATAAGTGGTTGCGTGAGTGGACCACGAGGTGTGATTGCGTGAGTGGATCCACCTTAATCCTTCGGGATTTTATTATTTAGTAGGGGTTGGACCTACGACTCTCTGCGGAGAGGTTAAATTCCGGAATTCATGCATGTGAAAAAGACCCGGGTAGGGTGATCACAATCATTTAGAGTCTGCATTGATAGGCTTTGTGTGCATTTGAATTATAATGCCTGTTGAGGAGGAAATGCTAAATGTTTATTTGCTTTCCGTATTTGGTATGTGTATATTCGGTGTGTATTATATATATGTATATGTGTGGTGACCCTTGCCATAATACATGAACGGGTTACCCCCACCTAGACGATGGATTCCTGTCCGAGACCGTGGGTCGTGAGGACGACGGTGAGTTCGTGGGATTCCAGTGATCGAGGAGTGGTACATCTTAAGTTAGGCTGTTCGCCGGCGTGGTTTGTACACCGTGCTCTTTTCGGATTAGGCATAGGATCTGACTCTTTTGGATGACTGTATTCTGAATATTTACTTTTGTGGTTGTTAGACCCTTTGTCTTTAGGGTTGTAAATATTCAGGTGTTACACTTGCTTCTCTGAAGCACTAATGTTTAATTAGCCTTGTTGTATGATTAATGTCGGCTCTTGTAAAATATTTTCCGCGCACTCTGTCTCGTGTTTTAAAAAAAAAATAATAATGCCCCTTTTTGGTCTTTGAAAAACGGGGTGTTACAATAACCATCCACTGCGAGAAACTAATCCAAGACCGGACGAGCGCCCAAAGAGGGCCAAAAGTGTTGCAGGAGATGAATAGGTGATGTATTGTCTCAATGCCTCCACAACCCGTCACACACAACTGAAGATCTGGGAAAATAATGCCTCTAGTGACCAGATTAGCCTTCGTCGGCAACCGATCCCGCAAAAGACGCCACGCAAAGATAGACACCTTCAGGGGAACCTGGCGGTGTCATAAGAGATCTTCAGCTGCCCCTAAAGTAACTACCTCCTGTGAAGTCAGGATCTGATACGCATCTCGAACGGAGTAACCTGAGACATGGTCTGGTCTCCACCTCCATCGATCTGGGGAGTGAACCTGCAAAGTCACTGGAAGAAGTAAAATGTGACACTCCCTCAGCATATCCTCCTCCCACACCCACAACTGTCTCTTCCATGCCCACGCCTCTCATCCCGCCTCCCACCCTAAAGAGAACATCTCTGCTACCGAGCTTGACTTGGTCACCGCCAAATCAAACAAGCGGTCAAACCGCTCACTAAAAGGTATCCCATCTAGCCAGGGATCGGTCCAGAATAGGGTATTTGTCCCATCCCCCACGACCCTTGTCACACACTCCCCAAACCAACCACTCCTAGGCCCGTCTACTCCGTCCCTGATCCTCGTTATCTCCCTCCACCACACCGACCCCGTCCGCCCCTAGCCTGCCTTGCTCCAGCCCGTAACGAGCCACCAACACTCTAAACCATAAACCCCCACAGTCCTTCAGCATCCTCGAACACCACTTGCCCAAGAGGGCAGAGTTAAACTCCTGAAGCTGCCTAACCCCCCCCCCCCCCCCCCCCCCCCCCCCCCCCGCCCAAAAAATAATTAAAAGAGATTCCATATAAGAGATAGTACCTGAGGGGGCTTTGAAGAAGGAAAGAGCATAAACAGGCAAATATGACAAGACAGACTTGAAGAGAACAAGACGGCCACCGAACGATAAGAAAGGACTTTTCCGTCCATACAATCTATCCCTAATACGCTCCAAAACCGGTTCCCAGAAACCCAGGCGCCTCGAGTCACCACTAATAGAAAGGCCCAGATAGAGGAAGGGTATTTTCCCCACCCGACACCGCAAGGCAGAAGCGGCTTCGTGAAGCTAGGAGTCAGGAATGTTAACCCCAACCAACATACTCTTATGGAAGTTCACCTTTAGCCCCGATATTAACTCAAACAGCACAAGAAGCGCTCGCAGAGCTCTAACGTTAGCCCAGCTTTTAACGCCCAAGAGAAGTGTGTCGTCAGCAAACTGCAAGTGCGACACAGTAACCGCGTCCTCACCGCCTACACTATACCCTGTGAACCTATTCCACTCAAACATGGCCTTCATCATCACATTAAGTCCCTCAGCCACCAACAAAAACAAGAAAGGGGATAAAGGACATCACCCTTCATCTCCCCCCAGAAATCCTTAAAGAAACCAAGATTAATTCCGTCAGGACTTGGACTTTTAAAACCATCGCAGTCCCAAATGGCGGCCTTCACTTCCCCTACTGAAAAGGGTCTGGTGAGTCCATTTTGCTCAACCACAGACAGCCGACTGAAGGAGAGGTTCTCCACCCTAGGACGAATCACATTACTGGCCTTGAAATGATTAGCAAAATGTGTAAAAACAGCCTGTCGAATAGGATGCACTCCCTCCAAGGAAGCCCCGTCCACCTGGATAGACGAGATGGAATTTCGCCGCTGACGGCTAGCTAACACCGCATGGAAATACTTAGAGTTGGCATCCCCTTCCTTGAGCCACAGCGACCGGGACTATTGCCAAGAAATACCTGCATGCCTCCGAGACAGCGAAAGAATGTCGCATATGATTCCATGAAGATCCTGTAATTCATACTCAGAGAGAATGTCCTCCTCCCCGTTCAGATCGAGCGCCGCCAACCGATCCTTGAGAGAGTGAATCCTACTCGGAAGGTTTTGGGCATGAGCCGCGTGTCACTCCTTCAACACCCCTTTCATCAACTTAAGCTTTTCCTTCAAGACAAAGCCTCCCCACCCGTCAACTTGAAGGGATTGCCACTTTTCCTTCACAAAGAGATTGTAGCCCGAAATATCATGCCAACATTTTAACATTCTCAAAAGGCGAGGCCCCCAATTCTCCTCGTCTGACTCCAGCAGAAGAGCGCAATGGTCCGACATGCCCCTCAGTTGGGCCACCTGCATACAATTAGGCCACGTCAAACACCATTCTTCCGAAAGCAGAAATCTGTCCAACCGGCTCATCGAATTACCATCCCCTCTGTACCAAGTGAACTTCCGACCACACAACGGAAGATCAACCAAGAAATTATCATCAATGAAGCGATTAAACTCAACATAATCAGCGGGGCGATGACCCGCCCTAGACGAGCGCCTTTCCTCTAAACTCCTAACAGCATTAAAGTCTCCAGACACACACCCTCAGACCAACCAACAACGGTAACCTAGCACCCAAAGACTCCCACGGCCCGTGCTGCGCATCTGGGTCACAGGGTGCATAAACATTCGCTACAAGAAACTCCTCGCCCGATTTGACAAACCGGCCGTGACACCACAGAACAAAGTCCCAACTTAGGGACGACCACACCTCAACCTCAGTCGAGTCCCAAATAGTTAGTAACCCCCCTGACGCCCCTTCCGACGGACGAAACGAATAACCAAAGGGAGAGTTGCCCCACAAGGTCGAGCATAGAAAATCATCGCAAATCGAGAGCTTAGTCTCTTGAAGACAGACACTCGATGGAGCTTTCTCACCCACAAGCTTTCGAAACTCGTTTCTCTTATCATCACGACCCAGGCCCCTAACATTCCAAGAAATTATCCTCATCACCACACACTCACACCCTAGCCCCGCACCTAGCCACTGACCTAACACCTTGCCTCCGTCAAAACGCACCCTCTCCTCATAGTACTTGTCGACATCGTCTCGGCAGGGCCTTTCTTAGAGAGGGCTCTAAACATGTTTTCCTTATCACCTTTAAAGGTGGCTCCAATGAAATGACCTACCTCCCTGATATCCTCCTCAACTACACCATCATTACCCTGCATTGCCACCCAATTGTGTCAATCATTGTTGACAGAATATGACGTGGAAGCCCCTTCTGAGGAATCCGGGGTCACCGTCTCACTAGGCTTACTATCAATCCCTCTCTTCCTGCGTCTCCGAGCATTTTTCTTCAAAATATGCAGAACCTCTCTACGGTCCTCGCAAGGTAGCCTAGCTATTCTTTTAAGCCTTAGGGCTCCTCAATGCTATTAATTGGATTAGAGACTTACACATTAACTGTGTGACTTTTCAGTTAGATTTTAAACGGATATTCGATAATTTCAATAATAATGCTAATTAATGATTGAGTTTGGTGATATTATTAAGAGTGTTAGATTATTCTTTCATTCCTCATTTTACAAACTCTTGTGTTATGAGTGTAAGAGTGTTTTTCATCTTATTTCAAAGCATTTCATAATTTTATTAGAGTGGCAATATTACTAGCTAGTTTCTACATTTTTATTGATATTTAACATATATCCAATATTTATTGTTAACGAAATGATTTGAGTTTCTTCCGAAAAAAAAAAAAGTTTTGTTAAATGTATATACATACATACTTGGGTTTGATATGACCTGAATACAAATAATTAGAGATGTAAGCATATTATAAAAAACTGATCAAACCAATAAATCAAAACAAATTAAATCAAACTGAAATTTAACCGATTTAATTTAGTTCGGTTCTCGGGTTTTAAACAATCAAAGGGGATTATTTTTTCATCGATGCTTCTTCTTCCAAAATGTTGGTGAAACAAAAACACATTTACAAAACACACGCACATGTTCTTCTTCTTCCATCAATTCTATTTTCAAACAATTTCAAATTAAATAAATTACAACATAGTCAAATTATAATACAAAACCCGATTTAATTTAGTTCGGTTCTCGGGTTTTAATTTTAAATAAATTAATTATGTTAATTTATTTAGTTTTGTATTATAACCTATATTTAATAAATCAATATTTAAAATAAAAAAGAAAAGGCATTTATATGTGAATGTTATAAAAGATAAATGACCTAAATAAAAAAATAAAAGATTAAACTGTTATAAATAAATAAGATAAAAAACTAAAACATTACAACAAAAAAAAAAAAAAACAAACAAAAGTATCAAAAAATAAAAATATAATTATAGTGTAATTTTTCCAAATTAGTCACCATATACTCCCTCTGTCCCAATAAGAGTAAGTCAGTTGAATGCTGCACGCATGTCAATGCATAATTTAGACGACTAAAAATTTGATATTTTGAAAATACTTATTGAAATGATTCCAACAACATCTTATATGCTAATATTTATTTTCATTTATTAATAAAAAAATAAAATCAAATTAAAATATGTTAATAATACACTTAATCAAACTCGTTCACTCAAATTGAGACTATGGAAGTAATATATAAGAAGCTTCTTGTCTTCTAAAGTAATAGCAAAATGGTTTGGGTTGGAAACCCGGTGGACCGTTATGCTGAGCTAAAAAAAATTCAATTTCTACAACTAATATCTTCCTCTCCCCAAACATTAACTAATATTTGCAAAAAAGACATATATTTAACCAAATTAAATCCTCTCGTTTTCATTTTTTATCATTTTTCTCCTAACTTCCTATTTCTCTTAATTATATTCTCTCTTTTGATTATAATTTTTTTAATGAGAAGAGAGAATAGAATTAAGAAATGAATATAGATCTATAGAAGAAGGAAGGAGAAAAAAAGAATAGTACGTATATTTAAATTCATAATTAACTATTAACACACACAGACGGAGAGACACATATATATATTTGAATGACAAATTCTTAATATGTTAATTATTACTGCCTCCATCACAATACTTTGTTTATTTTAGCATTTTATTTCTATCCCAAAACTTTTATTTTTTCAAAAATAACGGTATAATCAATGATGTTTTATTATTTATACCCTTATAAAAACAAAAATATTCATTAAATAAATTTTCTTTTTTTCTTAATAAAATAGGTGTAAAAATAATTTAACTTATCAATATTTATTAGTATTTTTTAATCTACATGTAAAATTCTAAAATAATCAAAATTTTGGAACAAAAAGTATATTAGTATTTTTCTTTTTACTAGATTTAAACTTAAGGCAAATGTTTTTTTTTTTTGAATGGCAAATTTTATTAATAATCGAGACTCTGCACAAGACGAACAAAGTCCGGTAAAAAGGAACACAAGAACATAGGTGCCGTATATAAGCGGAACACCTAAGAAAGAAAACTCCTAAACAATCACCTAATCGAAAAAAACAACTCCTAAACCCCAATACAGTCAAGCAACCCACAGATTCAAGACTACCAGAGCAGTCACCAATCCCACTTAAAATGTTACCACAGCTGAACTCTAACTCCCGAACTCGAATAAAAAATGCTCGGCCCATCAGCATCCAGAACCAGCTTCATCAAGCGAACCGCTGACCAGACAAAAGTAGAACAAAAACCCCCAGGCAGGCATAACTCGGCAAACATCAGATGTACCACCAAGAGAAAAGCACCCCTCAGATTTCCGAATACTCGAGCAGTCACCAACTCAGCCCAGACAGTTGCCACAACCAGACCTAGACTCCCGATCACGAAACATCAGGCCATCAGCATCCAGAACCAGCTCCTAAGGCCAAAAGCTAACCGCCGAAAGTAAAACGAAAACCGAGGCGGACAAGTCTCAGCAAACCCGAGGAACCATCAACATCAACGAGGACGAGGTTATCCAGATACGAAGCATCCTGCAAATCTCAGCAGATTTGGAACCATCAGCCACTCAGAGGAGAAAACTGCGAATCTCAACAGATTCGGAAGCGGTCAGAGACGCCTGTATCGAGGAGGAAACCAAAACAGTCGACTTCGATGCGATAAAAGACAACCAGATATAAAGAACCGGATTTGAAAATCCCAAAGAACCCTGCAAATCTCAAAGATTTGTAAACCCCAGAGACTCAAAAAGAGCCCTGCAAATCTCAACAGATTTGATAGCGGGTCAGAGAAACTAATATCAAGGAAGCCAAACGCACACGTCATCAACAGATCCAACGTCAATGTGGCAGCCTCACCACCAACACCCCATCTGACATCACCAGAGCAACAAACTACCACCTAAACCGCGCCGGAGCAACAAAACCTATCATCCAGTTCCACAACCACCACCAACACCAGATAACAGTACTCACCATCACCACCAAAGCCACCCACCACCAGATCCGACCACCAACATGAAACTCAACCCAAGAGGCAAATGTTAACGAGTGCTCTCGGGACACTCTTTAAGACCATAAATAGTAAGTTTTTTATATAATTTTTATGGGAATGTGTAAAGTCAACACATTGAAAATCATAATTTTAAATTTTAAATTTTTTTTTTGTTAAAAATTTTTTTTTTTTTAAATGAAATGCTTAAAAAATACCCCGAAATACTCTTTAGAAAAATACTTATATAGGCACAAGCCTAAATATTATTTGTTAGGCTCACTCACAAGAAACTAAAATAAATAAAGAAAAAATGGTTAAAGTGATATGACTTGATATGACAATTTAATTTTTTTGATTTGTATGTGTGTGCCCAAATCTTATATTCAAATGTTTGTGCCCAAGCAAGTGTTCATCTACTCTTTAACTCTTAGTTCAATAAATTTAACCAACTACTTGAACTATTGATTCCACATTTCCACCACTATTACATTAATATTTTTCTCACTTTTTATGCAGAAAAATAAAATAAAAATAAGACGCTAATCTTTTTTATAGCAAACCATAATTCCTGAACACTTGACCACAATGACGAGAACATTGAACAACCACACAAAACATGAATTCCTTTCTAACATTAGAATCGTCAATATCGAAGAAATCAAATAAAGCATTCAGCTACACCATACCCTTTTGGAGTTGGGATCCTAGTTGAAGTTGAAACCTCTTCTAAATCGGCCAATGACAATTCATAAACCAAAATGGAAGTTTTCACATATTATTCTATATATCCGACAATTTGAAATTAAGACTATAACAAAAAAAAATGGCCGTAAAAGTAATTAAGTAAAGGAAAAAACAAGTAAAGTAATGATGATTTATAAATGAAATAGTAAGTCTTACAGCATGTAGTATGTTCGCTTCATTAAATTAACGCGTCTCATTATTAACTTAAAAGAAATATATAATTTAAAATAAATTTTGGCATTAGTCCTCTAGCTAGTTCTCTGAAAAGAGTCTTTGGTAAATCAAAATTTAGTTGTGAGATTTGAAAATTTATAAAAGATTGCATCGTAAAATATATATATATATATATATATATATATATATATATATATATATTTGTCATTCAAAAAAAAAAAAGAAAGAAAATTGAGGATATTTACTCGTGAAAAAAAAACTTATGCATGCACAATGGCAGATTAATTTACTTGCGCATTGGTTAGATAAAATTATGTTTCGAGAGTGAAATTGGACTGGACTCAATTTTCTTAAGTAAAGAATCAGTTTCGAGTTTTGTAATTTATAAATATTATTTAAATGAAAAACTCAGTCGTAGTTTGACAAGGCCAATAATAAGCATTAAAGCTTAAATTTTATAGCGTGTAAGCTAAAAATACCTGTTTGATAATAATTTTTTTAGGGTTAATAGGTTTTTATCCCCTACATAGTAGACGTGTTTTGTTTTACCCCATATATTTTTTTTTTTAAGTTTTTCCCCTTGCAAAATATATTTTTTTGGTTTTTTCTTTTGAATGCACAAAATTTGCACTTTTTAAATCGGTTGAACAAAATAACCGATTTAATAAGTGTACCCAAGGGGGAAAACCAAAAAAATATATTTTGCAAGGGGGAAACTTAAAGAATTTTTTTACAGAGTTAAAACAAAACACGCATACTTTACAGGGGGTAAAGATTTATTAACCCTTTTTTTTATTATAAACTAATAATTTATTTTATTAACTTCTAGCTTATTTTTAATATGGTATTTCAAGTAGTTTAGAAGCTTATATATTTTATTTTTTTTCTTCCATTTTTACTCTTTTTTTTTATATGAAGAAATCAAAATGGAATATAAAATAAAAACGGTCTCCCTAGCAAAGAGTCACATAAAGATACAGAAAGATAACAAAACAAAACATATTATACAAGGCCCTATCAGAAGACTGGTCCTGCAATGAAATGGTAAGTAATAAAGACGGGCACTCCCTCAGATCCTCCTCCTCCCACCCCTGTAGCTGCCTCCGCCACACCCAAGCCTCCCCATCAGCACTCCATCCTAACGAGAACATCTCCGCCACTGTAGTCCGTTTGGTCTCCGCTAAGTCAAACAGATGACCAAACCTCTCACTCAATGGAATCCCGTCCACCCAAGGATCGGTCCAAAAAAAGGTCTCTGTCCCGTCCACCACCCTCCTCGAAACATGCTCCTCAAACCATTTGCCCCTTGCCTCAACCCCCTCTTTGATACGCTATATCTCCCTCCACCACAAAGATCCTCGTCGCCCGCCCTCCCGAAGTCGTCCTCCCTCCACCCCATACTTAGCTGCCAAAACTCTAAACCACAATCTCTCTCTGTCCACTAGCATCCGCCAACACCATTTACCTACATGAGCCTGGTTAAATTCCCGCAACCGCCTGACCCCCAAACCACCATACTCCTTTCGTAAACAAATAGATTTCCAGTCAACCCAGGAGATTTTCCTAACGTCCTCACATCCCCAAAAAAAAAATTAATTAAAAGAGATTCAATAGAGGAAATAATACCTGAGGGAGCTTTGAATAAGAAATGAGCATAGACAGAAAGAGAGATCAAGACAAAATTAAGCAAAACCTGACACTTTTTTGATATTTAAGCTCACTTTTAATTATCCTTTATAATTTAAAACAAAGTAGACATATTGTACTTTCTTTTTATGTTACCTGTCCATTTTTCTTTTACTATGTTGTACCTAACTTTTTTTTTTTTTTGTCGCCGTCGTATCATTCTTTTAAATGTTACTATAAGACTATATTATCATCATTTTTTAGTTCTTTTGACACTACTAGAAAAAGTTAAAATACCGACGGAATATATTTCGTCTCTAATAGATATGAAATTAGAGACAGAAAAAAACAGTTAGAGACAGATATTTTTATTTTAGAGACAGATATTTTCATTTTAGAGATAGATTTTGTCCGTCTCTAATAATTTAGAGACGAGAAAATTGTTGTTGTTTGATAATTCATGTTCTAAGAAGGTTGCTTGTGTGAGAAGAAATAAAGGGAAGTTAGAGTTAGTTAGGCCTGGTGGTTATAGTTAGTTTTGATAGTTAGTTGGTTATAACTAACTAGTTGCTTGTAAGTGAAGCAACAAGCTTATAAATAGTTTTTGTATAGGAATTAATGTGTAATCTTTGTTTTTTGCCCATTAGTGGAAGAATAAAAATTCTCTCTTTCTCCCAATTCATCATTCTTTCTTCTTCTCCCATTTTCTTAAAGCATAGTTCTCGTTTTCTTCACAAAGTGTACGTGTGCATGCTTTGCATGCAAGGTGTTTGATAAAAGTTCATAGCTGCGCTAACAACTGGCATCAAGAGCCTGATTCGATAGATCCATGGCTGGTTCGAATTCAAGTTCTGTGCAAATGGGAACGTATGGAAATGGAGCTTTTCCAGGAAATCTTCCAATCTTGAACAACACCAATTACGATTCTTGGTGCAAGCAAATGAAGGTCGTGTTTGGATTCCAAGATGTGTGGGATCTTGTGCGTGATGGTGTTGAAGCAATCACTGATTCTTCAACTGAGGCTCAGAAGGCTACTTACAAGGAGCAAAAGAAAAGAGATTACAAAGCTCTTTTCATAATTCATCAGTGTGTGAGCCCTGACAATTTTGAAAGAGTTGGAGATGCAGTATCGGCCAAGGAAGCTTGGGATAATCTTGAAAAGGTTTATGGAGGTGCAACAAAGGTTAAGAAAGTGAGGTTACAAACTCACAAAAGGCAATACGAGCTATTGCAAATGGAGGAGAAAGAAACCATTGGTGATTTTGTTACCAAAGTCACCAAGTTAGTGAATCAAATGAAAGGATGTGGTGAAACTATTTCAAATCAATCTGTGGTTGAGAAGATCTTGAGATCTCTCACACCAAGATTTGATATTGTTGTGGCAATAGAAGAATCTAAGGATCTGAGTAGCATGACTGTGGAGGAATTGCAGAGTGCTTTAGAAGCATATGAGCAGAAATTGAATGAAAGAGCAGACAAGGGCAAGGGTGAAATTGCACTGCAAGTTCAGAACAATAATGCCAAGAGAGGAAAGGGCAAATGGAATGGAAATAGAGGCAGAGGTGGAAATCATGGCTCAGGTTCAAATAACAATCAAGAAGCTAGTAGTTCACAACAAAAGAATGGTGGTAGAGGTAATTCAAATGGTTACAACAGAGGTAGAGGTGGTAGAGGAGGTAGAAATAATGGGAAAAGATTTGACAAAAGTAACATTCAATGTTACAATTGTCAAAAATATGGTCACTATGCAGATGAATGCTTCTCAAAGAAAGAATCACAAGATGATGAGGCCAAGGTAGCTAAGCATGATGAAGGAAATGATCCTGTGATGTTGATGGTTACAACCAAGGAAGATTTGAGATGTGGAGATGAATGGTACTTAGACTCTGGCTGTTCAACACACATGACAGGAAGAAGAGATTGGTTTTCTAGCTTCAGCCAAATTCTGAAGAACAAGGTGAGGTTTGCAAATGATAGCTCATTAAGTGCAGAAGGTGTTGGTATAGTGTGTATCAAAGGAAAGAATGGAAGACAAGCCTTCATCAATGATGTGTTGTACATTCCAGGTATGAGATGTAATCTTCTTAGTATAGGGCAATTGCTAGAGAAAGATTACAAATTCACTATAGAGGATAAAATGATGAGCCTGATGGATTCAAACAGAAAGTTGATCTTGAAAGCTCCAATGTCTAATAATAGGACTTTCAAGATTGAACTTAATGTGTTGAATCATAAATGCTTAGCTACTGCAACAGAAGAAGATGAATGGATTTGGCACTATAGATTAGGGCATTTGAACTTCAGAGATATGAGCATGATGAGTAGTAGAAGAATGGTGTCTGGCTTACCTAGAATTCAAATGCCAAGTGAAGTATGTGAAGATTGTGTACAGGCCAAGCAACAAAGGGATAGTTTCTGCAAAAATGTAATGAGTAAGACCAAGAGTGTGTTAGAAGTGGTTTACTCTGATGTGTGTGGACCAATGCAGGTCAACTCAATAGCTGAAAATAGATATTTTGTGACATTTGTTGATGATTACAGCAGAAAATTATGGACCTATTTGATTAAGAGGAAGAGTGAAGTATTTGAAGTTTTTAAGAAGTTCAAATCCATGGTAGAGAAGCAAAGTGATCATAAAGTGAAATTACTAAGGACAGATGGAGGAGGTGAATATGTGTCAAGTGAATTCAACAAATTCTGTGAAACAGAAGGCATAATACATGAAGTTATACCTCCTTACTCACCTCAACAGAATGGAAGTGCTGAAAGAAGAAATAGAACCATAATGAATATGGTAAGATGTATGCTGAGAAGCAAGCATTTGCCAAAGGAGTTATGGGGAGAGGCAGTGAATACTGCATGTTATGTGCTTAATAGGTGTCCTACTAAGAGACTAAATGGTATTACTCCTGAAGAATGTTGGAGTGGAAACAAGCCAAGTGTAAGTCACCTAAGGGTGTTTGGATCTCTTGCTTATAGACATGTGCCTGACCAACTGAGAAAAAAGCTAGATGATAAAAGTGAACAGATGATTCTTGTTGGCTATCACTCAACTGGTGGATATAGACTCTATGATCCTACTAATAAGTGTTTGGTGATCAGTAGAGATGTGATTATTGATGAAAAGAAGGAATGGGATTGGAACAAGAACACAAAGAGTAACTCAGTTAGCATGATGTTTGATGAAGTACAAGCACTGCCAGGAGAAACAAGCAATGCTGAAGCAAGAAGATCAACTAGAACAAGGACACTACCTCAGAGGCTCAATGACTGCATAATAACAAGAGATAATGAGATTACAGAAGATGGTGATCTAGTTCACTTAGCATTCAATGCTGAAGCTGAACCTGTGAATTTTGAAGATGCAGTGAAAAATGAGAAATGGTTGAGTGCCATGAATGAAGAGATTGAGTCAATTGAAAGGAATGACACTTGGAAGCTTGTTGAACTCCCACAGGGAAAGAAGGAAATTGGAGTCAAATGGGTGTATAAAGTCAAGTTGAATCCTAAAGGAGAAATCAAAAGGTATAAGGCCAGACTAGTAGTGAAGGGATTCTTACAGAAGGAAGGAATAGACTTCAATGAAGTCTTTGCACCAGTGGCAAGAATGGAAACAATAAGGCTAGTGACTGCCTTAGCACAAGTGAATGGTTGGTCAATGCACCAGATGGATGTGAAATGTGCATTTCTTAATGGACCACTAGAGGAAGAAGTTTATGTATCCCAACCTCCTGGATTCATAGCTACAGGGAATGAATCAAAGGTGTATAAGTTGAACAAGGCACTATATGGCCTCAAGCAAGCTCCAAGAGCTTGGAATAGAAGAATTGACAAGTTCCTGAATGACATTGGCTTCAGTAAATGTGTTACTGAACATGGAGTGTATGTGAAGAAATGTGATGAGAAGGGACTAATAGTGATGTGCCTGTATGTAGATGACTTGCTTATCACAGGGAGCAATGAATCTTACATCAAGGAATTCAAAATGGATATGATGAGAGAGTTTGAAATGACTGACTTAGGTCACATTTCTTACTTTCTAGGAATTGAGTTTCAGAGAACAAATGAAGGGATGATACTACATCAAAGGAGATATGCAAGTGAAATATTGAAGAGGTTTGAAATGGACAAGTGCAATCCTGCTCTCACTCCTTCAGAGCCTAGACTTCAGTTATCAAAAGAAACTGAAGAGAAGGATGTAGATGCTACTGAGTTTAGAAGGCTCATAGGTTCTCTGAGATATCTATGCAACACAAGGCCAGATATCACCTACAGTGTTGGCATAGTCAGTAGATATATGGAAAGACCTAAGATATCTCATCTAGTTGCAGCTAAGAGAATCTTAAGGTATATTAAGGGAACAATTGACTATGGAGTATTGTTTCAAAATCCAGATGAAAATGAGATGAGTCTAGTTGGCTACACTGACGCAAACTGGTGTGGAGACAAAGATGATAGAAAATCCACTGCTGGATACCTATTTCTATATGGAGGATCACCAATTTCTTGGTGTTCAAGGAAGGAGCCTGTGGTTGCACTGTCAACCTGTGAAGCAGAATACATAGCTGCTTCACTGAGTGCATGTCAAGGTATTTGGCTGTGCAATTTGATAAGTGAATTGGGAGCTGGAAAGTGTGATACAATGACTCTCAAAGTTGATAACATGTCTGCTATCAACCTTGCCAAAAATCCCATTGCCCATGGGAGAAGTAAGCACATTGAGCTGAGGTTCCATTATTTGAGAGAGCTAGTCAGTGATGGGAAGCTCAAGCTGGAGCATTGCAGGACAGAGCTGCAAGCTGCAGATGTATTGACAAAGGTAGTGACAGTTGAAGCCTTCATTAGACTAAGGAAGCTAATGTGTGTTAGGTCCTTAGGAAGCATGAATTAAGGGAGAGTGTTGTAGTTTGATAATTCATGTTCTAAGAAGGTTGCTTGTGTGAGAAGAAATAAAGGGAAGTTAGAGTTAGTTAGGCTTGGTGGTTATAGTTAGTTTTGATAGTTAGTTGGTTATAACTAACTAGTTGCTTGTAAGTGAAGCAACAAGCTTATAAATAGTTTTTGTATAGGAATTAATGTGTAATCTTTGTTTTTTGCCCATTAGTGGAAGAATAAAAATTCTCTCTTTCTCCCAATTCATCATTCTTTCTTCTTCTCCCATTTTCTTAAAGCATAGTTCTTGTTTTCTTCACAAAGTGTACGTGTGCATGCTTTGCATGCAAGGTGTTTGATAAAAGTTCATAGCTGCGCTAACAAAAATTACCGACGGGATCAAATCAATCTTTAACCTGCTTAGTGACGAAATATTTGCATTTTAAAAACAGATTTTATCCATTGACATTTAAGATTTTTCTAGTAGTGTGATTTATCATCTATGTATTTGTTATAAAAAAAAATTGTCATGATGTTAATTTTTTTTCCTTTCATATTTATGATGGTACCTAACTTTAGTTTTTTTTCTTTCATAAACTCAGTCCAAAGCTTGAGTAAAATATTAATTAGTTTTTCTTTTACAATATTAATTAATAAAATAGGGTTAAAAATTAGTCTTTTGTCCATGTAAATATTACGAATTTGGATTTTAGTCCTTAAAAGTAAAAATCAAAATATTTTTATCCTCGCAAAATTTTATGTTTTGTTTTTATATGTCTCTAATGGACATTATTTTGATATATTTTTGATATTTTTCAAAATCCAACTCATCTAAATTCTTCTTATAATATTTTTTTTATCAATTTTTATAATAATTAACGAAAATAAAAAGAAGCAAATCCTAACTAATACAAGTTTAAGAAACAACTCTCTAAACTTCCAACATCATTAGGATTTGAATATCTTGAATACGCTACAATATTATACAAACGTGTTTGAAGGACAAGCACAGTTCTGGACACTCCTCATTTAATGTTAACTAGTCAAAATTTTCAAACACTTTTACTCTTTTTCGTTCAATACCTAGTATTTTCTCTTAGTCTAAATTAACCCATGGACCACCACACGTTGAAATTCAAACCTTTCAAAACTTATTTATCAAACCCTTCACCAAAATTTCTATATATATACACCCTCAAACATTTTATGTCCCCTCACCTATTACTTTTACACATATAGTGACAAATTAATTGAGAGAAAGAACATTAGAAAATATATATAAACTAAACATATAACAATAAAAAAATTAACATTTTGCAAAACTTGTTGAAGAAGCCATGCAACGTTTGCCAGCCACCTTGTCCCGTAAAATAGCCCGTCGACCATCATGCGACGTGTTCATAAATCATCGAGGATGCGATACGAAGAGGAACTTCGCGGGGTTGCTCTACGATCGCTTGACGAAAATGGGAGTGAAATCATTTTTGGATAGCAAAAATATGAAACCCGGGGATAGATTATTTGATCATATTGATAGAGGAATTCTTGGTTGCAAAGTTGGTGTAGCTGTTTTTTCTCCAACTTATTGTGACTCTTATTTTTGTCTCCACGAACTTGCTCTTCTCATGGAGTCCAAAAAAAGGGTTATCCCAATTTTCTATGATGTTAAGCCTTCTGAGCTTGTTGTTAAGGACAATGGTACTTGTCCTGTTAAAGAGCTTCGAAGGTTTAGTGCTGCATTAGAGGAAGCTAAATTCACTGTGGGATTAACCTTCGATTCTTCAAATAGGTTTGTTATCTTCTTTATTCATTGCACTTTTTTTCTCTCTAAAAAAATGTAGGTGTCAAGTATATTGTTGAATTGTGTATACTCCACGGTATTCAAATCTTCTCCCATAATATAACGGTGCAACAATTTTACCGTCACAAAAAATAATATGTTGCACCGCTACCATGTGCGAGAGGATTTGAATAGTATTATCTGTGACACATAAGGGTTTATCTTTTGACCATTTTTTTAAAAATCTATATATATATATATATATATAAAGCACATTTTTGCGATAGACTCTTGTTAATTATGATTGATTTATAAAAATAAAAAAGAAGATAAAAATTAATTGAGCAATAGTTTTTTTTTTTTGCTTTCACTACCAGTTTAATCTGGTTAAATGAATATTTTTATTGAAAATGAAAAACATGAATTTAATATTTTCATTCTCAATAATATTATACTTTGCCATTTTCAATTAGGAATATTGGTTTTAATGGGAATCTTATTTTGAGACTATTTTGATGAAACATTAACTATATGATTAATGCAATGTCGTATTGACTTTGATTTGAATGCATGTGTTTTACAGGGACTGGTCGGTGTTGTTAAGAGATGCTTCAGAAGCAGTAATCGTGAACTTGTTGGAGGTAGAGGAACAGCGTAAGCTCATCAAGAGGAAATACTGAGAACTCATGAAAACTACATATAGTTCATCAATTGGATACTTAATTTAACTCAAACATATTTATTAATTTATTTATTATTTTTTGAGTGAAGATGCATTTTATTCTATCACAATTTTTTGACGGCTTAATTCAATTACTAACAGTAGTAAAATTTTAATTAATATCTGACATTTTTAATGTTAGAGATTAATTTTAAATTTATTGTTGTTAAATATTAAATTTTACCGTCAGGAAATTGTAATTGATCAAAATGGGTCTTCACTCCTATTATTTTATAGAGAAAAAAAATTAAGTTAGCAAGCAAACTAAGTAGAGGGCTTTCTAATTTAATTTCACCATTTTCCCCCCTAAATCAATTAGCTTCATTGGTTGGTTTAGGTCTTAACTCATTAATTAATAGGAGTACGAGAAATTAGTTTATTTCTTTGAATTGTTTTTTACTTTATGATATTTTTTATACACATACCCAAATTATGGTTGTTCATTTATCAGTTCAATTAGAATGAACTGACTATGTATTCAATAAAGAGAGAAAAAGAAATAATGAAGTCAATATATTAAGTATTAACTCACTTTTTGTTGTATCATCTTCATCGAATCCATTAATTTGGCTTTGTGCAAAATTTACATATTTCAGCCTACATTGTAGTTTTGTCTAAACTAGTAGTCTTGTTTAATTTTCACCGTCTATGACTGCACTGGTGATTTTTTTTTTTTTTTTTTTGAATAAACTGAATATCTCTGTGTACCGAGCGGTAAATTCTCTCCATATTAGAAATCAAATTCAGACTTTTGATTAAAATAGAAGATATCCACATCATTTCATTAAACAATACTACCATTTAATGGTGAATTTTAAAATGTACAATCATAAAGTTGTTCATAAAATAATTCAAACTTAATATAAGCACATTTAGACTTAGAGTACAATTTATTAACGGATTTTTAATAACATCTTACATCTTAGAACCGATATTAATAAAATCAATAAACTAATATCCAGCAAAATATAAACATAAACAAGTTCAGTTTTATTTATTTATTAATAAACATGATGGCCTGAGTCCATAAACAAGTCCAATTAAAGCATACATACATAAATAAACATGATAGTGTGTCCTCTCTCGCCTACCAATCACACCATTAATGAACACGATGGCATTGGATTTCAATTGTTAGACATTTTATGTATAACTCAATTTAAATTTTTGTTACTAGGTCAAACTTCAAAGTTCCAATTAATTATTTGCTTCCTTCCATAAAAATAATTTATTGACTAATTCAAAGTGAGATCATAGGCTACCTTCTTGGAGAATGGTGGATAATTTATTCAAAAATCAATAAAAATTAACCATATGCATAAATTCATAAGTGATATCCACAAACAGATTTGGTGTTGCGGTGAGATGGTGGTGGTTGGAAGGGATGAGACTGCGGTTGATATTGTGTGATTGGTTTTTTTTTTTATATTTGATTTTCTGCCCGCTTTTTAAATCAGTTGAGATTTGCAGAATTCTTTTTGAGTCGCTGAAAGTTTTCAAATCTGTTGAGATTTGCAGGTCTCTATGTATCTGGATTAATCTCTTCTGCGTCCGCGCCGGCCGTTCTATCCCTGCACTACCACATAAAAGGGCTACAATAGCACTCTTTTTTTTTTGCTTTAATAGCACTTTTAAGTGCTATAGAAGTCAGTGCTATTGTAAGTCTGTGGCTATTATAGCGCTTTTAAAAACGCTACGTATGTCTTTCTTTTAATAGCGCTCATATGCCAAAAGCGCTATCGTATGCCTCGTCTGAGTCACTTCTGGCAACAAGATTTAATAGCACTTTTCTCTATCATAGGTTTATATTATAATGGCACTCCTGGCCAAAAGTGCTATTGTATCTGTTTTTTTTTTTTTTTTAACCTGCAATTTAATTTATATTTTTTTCCATCAGGTCTCTTTTTTTTAATATTTTCTTAAACAACCTAAAACATGGCAAACAAAACAAATGTTATATTAAAGATAATACGGCACAAGAAAGGCCAATTATACTACAATCAAAATTACATCACTCCCTTCATAAAACAGATCCAATACTTTGTCTAAGACAAAAGCAAATTAACATAAGCCATAAAACATACAATAAGTACCAAGCTTGATTTACTACAAGCTTCACAAAATAAGCTCACAGATCATTCCTAACTAATTACTTTACCTAAGTCAACCACTACATGATGTTCATAACACTAATTAAAATAAGACAATCTAATTAACCTAAGTCAACCACTAGATGAGATGTTCATAACACTAATTAAAAGAAGACAAACTAGTTAACTTAAGCAACAGTCAGCCATTTTCCAAACCAAAGCCAGCATCTCATGGTTTCAAGAACTCCCTGAAAAATGAAATATATACTATAGTCAATAAATTGTGCTAATGAGAGATTGATACAAATTTTGTTTCAAATTAATCTAAAGCCCACACCATAATACAGTTAAGAAACAGCAGACAACACAAAATATAGCATAATATTCCAATTGGCATATTCCAAGAAAATAGTAGACAACATTTAAGAAACATGCAGACAACATATATAGGCATATTTCAAGAAGCATTTCAATTTTACAACTTAAAGTATAAGTGATAAATGAAGCATTTCAAGCAGCCTAGAGATTTGAGTATTAGTTACTTAATAATGGATTACATGAAGAAAGTGTTGTCGAAATTTGACTGTGTAGTGTTGCGGCGAAGCTACTGTTGTTATAAGAAATCTGCCGTCGTTATAAGGAACCTGCAAGCAAGAAAAATACTCTTCTGCTCTTGTGTTTAGGAAACAAAACCTGCAAAGAAAGAAAAAAAATAACGATTGATCTGAGACGTGCTGAATGCACTGTCCTCAAGGATTTATCCGCGGTTATGCGCAAATCCCCCAGGATTTAACAGACCCTTCTCAAAGAGGTTACAGAACTAGCAAGAACAAAATTATAACAGGTTGATGTTTAAAACTCAGAGCCACAATATGTGAGGGAGGATATATTGAAACTAGTTTTGAGAATGAGGAAATTGTTTACTGCATAATGTTTTTTCTGTCATATATAATACGATACTGATATCATATATATATGGTCATATATGTGATCCTTTTCTAAAGAGAACGTTGTGCCTAATAAATTGGAATAAAGATGATTATAATCACAGCTGCCATACGTTATGCTACTTTAAAATGATGTAAATAATATTAGTATAACAGCTGATCCTTATCATAAGTAAGGAATGGAAATTTACGTTATGCTTTCATTAGGCCATTAACAAATTATAATATGACCACACATGCTTATTTACTTTTGAAATATATATAATAATAATTATTATAATGAAAGTAATAATAATAACACAACAGAAAGAACACCCTAACATTACTGAGTTTTCTTAAGAAGCATATGAGAGCAGGTTCTGATTATGACATGAGAGACTCTTATCAAATAAAGGGAAAATGTGCAATAAATGTCTTAAAATGTTGATAAAGCTAGATTCCTTAACATATTACAGCACCACATGGGAATAAAGCTACTCCAACTCAAAAATCATCCTCACTCACCAATAAATTTATACACTCATTTTCGATCCATAGTTCCTAGGTCTTAATAGTTAAGAGTTAGTAATGGTCTTAAGAGTTAAATTGGTTCGCACAACCAAATTTCTCTTAATAGTTAGGCCATCAAATTATTCAATGGATGAAAGTTAGAATGGACAAGTAGAACAAAAAAGAAAGTGCAAAAGCGACAAGAAAGAGATATGCCGCCAGATGTACAAACATGGTGGGTTGATGGTTATCAATTCAAATTTAATGGATCGTTTTTATAATTGACAAATAATGGCAGGTAGCATAACCCAAAAAGTTTCACGGTATCTGTGTTGAATGTGTTCCCAATACAATGAAAGTGAATTATTCTTTAGACTTATAAAAACTACACTATTCCAAAAATTGTGGACATAAATGAAAACAAAACTTGCAATTCAAATTCAAAAACTAATCAAACAAAAAACAAATTAACAAAAGCAATTACCTTGAAATAAACTCTAAGATCTGCACTTTGTGCCTTGGTGGCTTCAGATAAATCGTGTTGTCGCCGGGTCAGCTTTTGTAGATAACTTGACTGGGATCTTTGCTGAGAGAAGAGAAGCCTGTTCCCTACACAATTAATTAAAAAAAAAAGTATATCAAACACATATCTTTTTTTTTAAACTGCTAAATTGGAACATAGTAACACAAGGCATAAACTAAGAAAAACCATGAAAAAAACACAAGGCATAGTAACACAAATCCATCTAACCAGCACTATCTAAAGTCAGCACTATCAAACACATATCTAAAGCCAGTATTGCACTATACTAAAAAGTAAACATGTATCTACAATACCAAAATCATTAGACAACTACAAGACAAAAAATCTCATAAGAGCTATTGTGTATAATTAGTGTATAATTTTTATTTTATTTTTTTGAACTGCAAATCAAATTTTATTAACACACAACAAAGCAAAAGAATTGCTAAGAAGTTACAAGATACAACAAATAAGGAGAAAAATGCTCAGGCACCAAAAACATAGGACAACAAACCTATTGGTTGGATCAATAAACCATGGAAAAGAAGTTGTTTCATTGCGTCTGTTCAGCTTAGTTTCATAAAGGATCTAAAGGTAATAATCATACATTCTTTTTCATAAAGTATTACATGATTATAAAATATAAAAAATCACATTATTTATAGTTAAAAAATCACCGACGTCGTATTACATGATTATAAAATATAAAATTTATTATTTAATCTTGAAGCAGATCCTTAGTAATTTATCATAGGAGAATAAAAACACAGGAGAAACATATGCAGGCCAACAAGCAGAACCGCAAAATCACAATAATCAGAAACAGGGACAACAACAAATCGAAGTAACAGTAACAACATAAATTAGCAGCAACAACATAGAAGATTGAAGAAATCAGCAGCAACAACATAAATGTAATCCAAAATTTCATCATTAAAACCAATAAAATTTTAAAAAGTAGCTACAATACCAAAATGTAATCCAAAAAATATGCAGAGAAATATACCTTCAGAGATTAATTTGGGGAAAAAGGGGTTCATGAGAAATTTAGGGTTTTGGAGACATTAAATTTCTAAATGGGAAAGGGTTTGTGAAAGAAGATTAGAGTATGAGAAACACTGATAGTGAATGGTTCGTAGGAAACGGCGACAATTAGAGAATGGAAAGAACAAAGAAACAATGGTGAGTATGGTCGGAATGGTGAACTGGAGAGGAGCGGTGGTTCTGAGACTGACGGAGGTGAAGTGAAGAAACGGAGGTGAGGTGAAGGCGAAGGTGGCCGGATTTGAAGAAACGGTGGCTGTCGGTGAAGTGAAAGATGGGCGCCGGTGAGAATGAAAAGTGAAGGATGGTGAGAGTGAAAGTGAAACTGAAGTTAGAGTGAAAAGTGAAATTGTGGTGAGAGTGAAAATTTTCAGCGCTAAACTTTTTTTACTTCCAGCGCCAAAATGAAATTTTCAGTGTATTTATTACTAAGCCCAATAATAGCGCTTTTGTAAAAGTGCTATCGTAGCTACATGATTATAAGAGCAACTCCAATGCTAGTTGCCTAGTGCCCACGTGGATGTATAAGTTCTGTTTCTCAACTTTTCCAGCATTGGAGTGAATTCAGGTGGAGTTCCAATTGCTTCACTGTTGTGTCAGTGTTGCTTCAGAAAGCAACGAAAGCGATGTGTTGCTTATCAATATAAAATAGTAAAACTTCATAATCTCAACAGAAATTCACATATAAAAGGGAGAAAAAATCAGATCAACCAAACATCAGTGAAAAATCACAATATAAATTAACTTAAATAGCTAAAAGATGAAAAGAATCATAGATCCAAATTTGTGTTAATCTTTGTCGTCCCGTCGCATCTCCGGCATCATCCCGTTGCATTTTCGGTGTTGTCCCGTCAGATCTCATTTTGTTGTGAGGTTGTGGTGAGACCAATTAAAGCAGAAATGAAAGTTTGAGAGTGTAGTTTTATGGTGAGTATGTGAGATTTTGAAAATTGATTAAGGAGAAAGTAAAAGAGTAAAAGTGTGTGTTGTTTTTATTAATGGAGTTTGAGAGTGTTGTGTTGTGAGGATTTGTGTCACTGGAGTTTTCAAGAGAAAAGAAATGTGTGGTTCGTGTGTCTCCAGAGCTATAACTTATCTTTTTAATTTTTTTTATAGTTATCCTTTACTTTTACATATAAACAAAAATAATTAAATAATTGAGTTGATATTGGATGAAAAAATAATTGGTGGGTCATGTACATGTTGCTTATTATAATTACCATTGGAGTAAAATGAGATGAAATTGCTTAAAGGTTGCTTAAGTGCAATGTGGCAATTTGGACCCACAAAAAATGCTTCAAGCAACCAAAATTGATTCTTGCATTGGAGATGCTCTAATAGCGCTTGCACAAAAAATGCTATTAAAGGCCTGTGTAATAAAATTTCAGATATCTACAATAGCACTTCTAATTTAAAGTGCTATTATAATTATTTGAGGGAGATATTTAATAGCACTTCAGTAAAAGTGCTATTGTAAGCCAAAATTTAAGTAGTGCCTGGCAATGTTTTGTTTCTTTGGTGTTTTATTTCGCCACTACCGGCTTCATGGTGGTGCCTCTGTCGTTGCCGAGACTTGTCTTTCTAGGTTCTCGTTCTATCTTTGTCCGGTCAATTGTAAGCCTGTTGGAGCTGGTTTTGGATTCTGATGGGGCGATAACTTTTGATTCGAGATCAGAAGTTAGTGTCTAATAGTGACAACTTTCTGGATCGGGTTGGTGACTGCTCTGGTATCCTGAAATTTGTGGATGCCTTTCTGTTTTTGAAATTAGGATGTGGACCTTGATTAGGTGGTGTTTGTTTTGAAGTTTTTTTGGTATTCCGCATATATACAGCACATTTGTTATGTAGTTCTTTTCTTACCGGTCTCTGTTCGTAAGAGGCCTGATTAATAATATATTTTGCCGTTCAAAAAATAAATATTTTATTCAACTTACAAATTTGCTTATATGACAAATTTTCATTCGTTATTGCATAAGTTATCTCAACAACTTACAAGTTTTTTTTAAACTATAAATGTTGTGGATACTCCCTCGTCTTGTAATTGTAGTGTGGTCTTTTATATACTATATATATTTAGCTGATTTAAAAAAATATATTCAAAATTTCCTTTAAAGATAACATATTCCTAATATGATCATTTTGTTTACACTAGTGGAAAAATAAGAATATAATTAGAGATATTACACTTGTTTAATTGAAAATGGGTGTAAAAAAATTATGTTGTAATATTAGACACCACGTTTAAAGGAAAATGGTGTAATATTGAAAGATTAGTCACCTAAAATTTATGATACACTTGTTATATAAAAAAGGTGAGAAAAACTAGATGTAAAAGAGATATGTTGTAATATTAGACACCATATTTAAAGAAATAGGTGTAATAGTTAAAGGGGATTCACCCAAAATTTATAATACAGTTGTTATATAAAAAAGGTGAGACAAACTAGACTTATATTTAATAATAACTTGCTTCAAAAGAAATTTAATATAGTAGTTAGTTACACATTATTCCTTACAAATAGAAACAAACTTTTTTATATTTGGAATGTATCAAACAAACTTATCTTCATTAATGGAAAAAAAAAAGAAACAAACTCTTTCTCTCTACATACCCCATCTATCTCACTCAAATTATAAATCCCTCTCTTCCACCACCATCTCTCTCCACCACACCCCACCGGTGTCGCCGACTCTTTCCGTTTGCGCTCATCCGTTCACACCCCCTCTTATCTCTTTGTTTTCTATTCTAATATAAAAGTAAACATATTTCTTAATCTTTATCATTATCTCTTCATCCTTGTATCTACAATAAGAAGGGTTCTTACTTCTTACCCTAGGGTTTCTCTTATGATGATTTTGTATTTTAGTTACTTCTTGTTTACCTTGTCTCCAAACTCTTGTACACATTCTTTAACATGATTATTGAGTCTTTTTTGAAAATTTTATATGGTTGAGATCTTTCAATTATGATAGTGGGAATTCAAAGAAATAATAGTGTAATATTTCTTTCATGAATTCATTTAGTAAGTATTCAAAGAAGATCATGATTGGAAACTCTACATATCCATTAAATCTTTAAAGCATGTGATGAATTGTAGGTAGGAAAGTTCAATTGTTTTTCACTAATTCTTTAGATTGTCGGATTATTTGTTTTGTTGCCATTGATGTAGGTCAATATATTAATAATTTTTTTGTTGGTAAAAAGTCAATTAATTCTTTACTATATAGTTTCCTAATTTATTTGTTTTTGAATGTATAGATATTAAATCGACAAAACTCTACAACTCATGGCTCAATTTGTTTGCAAATGGTTGAAGAATAAAAACAAGAGTGTCAAATGCAAGTGCTTGAAAAGTTAAAGCAACAAGATCATCAAGAAAAACGAAGAAAAGACAACAAGATGAATGGATTTGAAAACAAAATATAAGTATAGCTTATGTTTAATGTATGATTTTTTTGGTACAAATTACTTAAGAATTTGATTTTTGTTTTGTTTCAAGAATGATTTGGCTAATGAATATTTAGAATTTATAAAATAAAATTGTATATTTTACATCAACTATCTTGTAAAAACAGTGTAAAGTATTAGAATTCAATGTAAATGATACACATTACATTCATTATACATAAATTAGGTGTAAAATCATTAAAAAAATAGTGTAAACAACACACAATTTACATCTATTAAAATTAAAAATAGGTGTCAAATTCTTGTAATTAAGTGTAAATAATATGCATTTTACACCTTTTTTAATTAAAAATCAGTATAATATAATCCTTTTCACACCTGTTTTATAACGGGTGTAAATTTCTTGCACATATCTCACCGGCTGAGTTCACACCGGATCAAAATTGGTGTAATATCTCCAAAAAATAGGTGTGAAATCCCCATTTTACACTAATTAATTCCTTTTAAAGACAGTATATTCTTAATATGATCCTTTTCTTTTTTTGAAACAAAACAAAATGATCATATTAGGGATATGTTATCTTTAAAAGGAATTTTGAATATTCTGAATTATTCTAAAGTTCAAACATTGTTATTTTTAATAGAGAAATAATTTTAATTATAGAGAATTGTTATTCTAAAGAATTTTATAATAAAAATATAGAGAATAAAAATTAAAATTTAATTAAAATATGTATGATCAACTTTGAACCAGACCCATATCAAACAAACATAATTACAAGAGAAAAAAATGATGAGACATTAAATTAAATACAATAATAGTGAAAAAATAATGAGACATTAAATTAATTAAATACAATAATAGTGAAAGTTCAACTTCTTTTTTTGTGCAAGAAAAACAGATATTTTAAATGAGGATAAAATATAATTTAAAGCACATTTTAAATGTTTATAAGAGTTATGATCCGTTGACACCAAATAGTTTGACACCAAATGTTACACCTCTCAATAACGTTTTAACCGATATAAATTTTATAAAATCCACCGTTGGATTCAAAGTTTATATCATATTGATCATTTGTGTGAATTGTCAGACAAATTCAAACACAAAAAATATCACTTTTTTTGGTAAAAACACAAAAAAAAAAAATAATTTAAAGCACATTTTAAATGTTTTATAATCTTTAATTTAGTCTTTATAACTTATCTTATAAGTTGAGTTAGTCAATTTTTAATTTATACACATTAACACAAAAAATATTACTTTTTTTTTGGTAGAAACACAAAAAATATTACTGGTATTAAGTAATTAAGAGATTAGAATATGTTTAAAAATAATTTTGATCGTACCTGAACGGACGTTCGCTCGATGGCCAGCTGCTAGTCACGTGCGGCGTTGATAGTTGCTTTGAAAACGGAGGGGGGGGGGGGGGGGGGTTGTACCTGCAGACACTCTGATGCCTAAGTCAGCACAAGTACAAGAGAAAAGGTAAAGAGTCAGAATTGAATACCTGACTCCTCAATGATGAGGAGTATTTATAAGCCCCCAGCGCGGGGCCAACGATTATCACTATTGGGCCGCGTAGAGCAAGCCCAATGAGGATAACTGCTAGGGATAGCGTGGTATGCTGGAGAAGTCGTTAGACTCTCCCCCTAGTCAAGCTTAGCCCGTATTATGCGGGAGACGGATAAGCTTGGGATGAAAACGTGGCTTAAGAGGCACGTTTGGCAGGTGCTGAATTAAAGACGAGCACAGGTGTGCTCGACAATGGTGAACTGGATAGGTTTGAGCTGCTAGCGAGCTTGAGGTGAGGTGTCGAGCTAGAAGCTGATTGTGCTCGACATTGGGCCGTCCTCGACGGTTTAGTGGATTGGGCCTGCTAGTCAATTCTAGGCCCAGTCCGGAACAGAAGCCCCCCAAGTCATTGCTGCTAGGCATTGGAGTAATGACTTAAGGTTCAGTGCAGGATCGCTGAAGATAAGCGTCGCGAGGCAAATTGACAGCCAAGCGTGTTCGTCTACACTTCGTGTTCGACAAAGACTTGCATAATTCAGCTTATTGAGAGCGTGGATCTTGTTCGCCGTTTACATGCGAACCCAAGCGTTTTGTCGGGGAGCGGCGGAGTCGAGGAGAGTAAAAGGCAACGCGTGGAGAAGCTAAGTGACGTTTGATGAGACAGGGCGTCTCCTGATGATGCCACGTGTGCCAGCTACGAAGAGACGCAATGATAGTCCCAAAGCGTAGGTCATAAGTGGCGTGGATTCCCGTGCAGGTGCATGTGGCGCGTCAGATACGCGCCTTTTCGTTTTCCCTGGGAGTTAAACTGAAGCGTTGGATCGTTTCAATATGGAGCGTTGGATTGATCCAACGTCTAAGGGTTTGAGAAGAGTGTCGTTTCGCAAGGGTTGCACTGCAGGAGATAACGCGTTCGGCAGTCTATAAGTAGAGAAATGGAAATTCATTTCAGAATTTTCCTTCCTCCATCGCTTTCTTTCTCCAAATTTTTCTCTCCATTGTTGCTGCCAATATTTGCAAGTTCAAGCTCTTTCAAGCACAGGAAGCTTCTCCAATCCATACAAAGGTACTAATTTCTACATCATCCTTGCGTTTATTTTACTTAGGTTTGTTCGGATTGTTAAACCTTAGAGTTTGCTTGTTAGGATTCCGGTGGTGTTTGTTGTTTAAAGATGATGGAAATGTTGTGGATTTAGTAACTTTGAGGGCGTTTGGTGGCGGTTTTACATTGCCAAACGCCCCTTTTTTAGTAGAAAAGTTAGGATTTTTAGTTGTTTCTGCTTGGCTTAAGGTGGTTGCGCCGCCCAGAACTGCCGTCTCGTAATGTTCCGATGGATTTTCCGGTGACGATTTTCCAGAAATTCATATGAATTTCTGGGAATTTGAATGGGCGTGTCGGAGATAAATTGTGAATGGTGCGAGCATAGGATGCTTGCTTTGGCGAGCAGAAATGCTTGCCTTGGCGAGCAGAAATGCTTGCTTTTGAGTCCATAACGTTGTTAGGTCTTAGCCTCTGCTCGCCGTTTTGAAGGCTCGAGCCCGATACGCCCGTGGATTTGTTTCTTCGCCATTTGTAAGGGCCTTTGGTCGAGGGCAGCGTCCTCGGCTAAAACTTCGCCCTTTCACTTGACTTGCGGTGGAAGGGTGAATTTGATTTCAAACGTCGAATTCATTTTCTTTCGCTGCTTTTCAGGTGCTTTTAAATGGACGAAGAGGAGGCTGGAACGTCGCAGTATAGAGAGCCGATCAGACCAACCGAAGAAGATCCATATGCTTGGATAGCTGAGGGTCCAAGGACACGCTCAGTGATTTCTCCCTCGGCGGAGCCCAAGTTTACAATCGTCGAGGATAGGATAGGAGACCAGCCAACTAATTGGTCGGCGCATGCTGTAGGCGAGCGGCGGGTGTATTCAAACTTTGGCGAGGACGGATTTGCCATGTATGAATTCGTGTTCGAGAAGTTGGGGCTCAGAATGCCGTTCAGTGAATTCGCGATGAGCGTTTTCAGGCACTTGAAGCTAGCCCCTTCCCAATTAAACCTGAACTCGATAGGGTTTATTCGAATATATGAGATAGTGTGTGAACACTTGCAAATCGCGCCTTCCCTCGCCTTGTTCTTCAAAATATTTCAACTCCAGCGGCAGGCAGTAGATGGACGACAAGGCTGGGTGTCCTTGAAGTCTCAAGGGAAGAAATTTTTCAACATGTTTGTAGATTCTGTTCGAGGCTACAAGCCTCGCTACTACGCAGTCCGAGCAGAGAGTGAGGCTGCTCGGGAGTCTTTGTATAGAAACGTGACGGTAACAGTGGATGGTGAGCAGGTAGTGAGGCGAGAGCCTAAGTTCCCTTTAGCGTGGACGTTTGCTCACTACGAGCATAGTACCGATTCTTATTTGACTAAGGATCGAGGGATGTCCGAGCAGGATTGGGCCAGCTTGAAGGTCTTGAGCGACTATGTGAGTAATTTCAATCTAGGGCCTTGCGTATATAAGGAAGTGATTGACGGAGAAAGGGTAACGCTGCCTGTGCTCGACAAGGAGGGCAAACAGGAGTACGGCGTTAGGATAATTAACACTAGAGCGGTGTTGTCGGCCAAGAGCGCCGCTGCTCGCAAGATTCTGCTTGGTATAAGGGCTCGTTTTAACTTTCCTTCCTCGCCTCTAACTTGCTTTTATTTTTCTACATTCATTTTACTAATCCTCTGTTGTTTTTCTTTGCAGACAAGATGGCCAACTAAGCTACTGATATCTTGAGAATGCTGGGCGACAACACCAAAGGAAAGAAGAAGGGAAAGGCGGGCAAGAAAGGACCCGTCTCCGCCGTTTCAACTGCTGCTGGTGGTTCGGACTCAGGATCTCCCAAGCTAGATTCTCCAGGGCTGGGGAACACTTCCCATCGACTTGAGAAAAGGCCGAGGTCGTCCCCAGATGTGGAGGTCGTCGACATCGCTGCAGGAAAAGCTGAGCAAAATGTCGTTCCTCAATGCTGGGCTATGCGAGGGTATCTCGAGAAATATCCTCTTGCCGTGGCAGCGAAGGAGAAGTCCATCATCAAGGAAATGGATCCTGAGCGGAGGGAGGATTTCATGAGGGACGACATTGCTGGGTTGATGAGGCTGGTGTCGACGGTGTTGGTTTTGAACGAGGAGAGTAAGGAGCTGGGGAAGGAGATCGAGAAGCTGAAGGCGAGGATTGAAGCATTGAAAGCGAGCAATCTGAAGCTCGAGGTCATTGTTGACGACCTGCAGAATAAGAAGGAGGTTTGGCTCAAGACTCAGACAGACCTTCGTATTGCCAATGAGAGTTTGGAGGCGGCGCGCAAGAAGCAGAAGGAGCTCGAGGATGAGCTAAAGGAATTGAGAGCCTCAGCGGCTCCTGCTGAAGATGAGCCTGAATATGCTCGAGAATTGACAACGAGGGCTGCCCTTGTTGGGGAGCTTACCTCTGTTCGTGAAAAGATTACGGCGGCTGCTAAATTTGGTTTCAACAATGCCGTCGCCCAGCTGAAAGTTGTCAATGCCGAGCTCAAAACTGCGGGAACCGGTTTTTGGCGCCGTGTGGTTGACGGGGAAGTGGTCCTTCCTCCAGAGAATGAAGTCGCCGAGGCTGATGAGCTCCTGAACGACGAGGAGGAGGAAGAGGACGAGGAGGATGATATGAACCACGACCATTTCGACGGCGAGGACAAAGCCAAGGAGGATGAGCATATTGAGGGCGAGCGTGTCGAAGAGGAGCATCGTGATGAGGAAGGTCACGATGAGAGCAATTAAGCTCTTGGTTTTATGCTTTTCTTCTGGCCTGCGCGCCATAATTTGATGTTTTGTTAACTCTGGTGGCCTTTGTGCCTTTTTGTAATATTTGAACAACTGGGCTCTGCCCGTCTTTAAGTATTTTTTTGTGGCCGTCTTATCTTTGTGCTCGCCTGTTTATTTTTACACGTTTATTTATGCTCGTGTATGTGTTTGCTCGTCCTTAACTTTGTTTTTGAAATCTTAAGCATAGCTTTTCTTTTGTCGAACTGATAATCTTTTGTGTTTTGTTCGCGTTTAATTTGTGAATATTCGTTCCGTAAAATTACGCGCGAACTCGACGAAAGTTTTGTCCTCGCGGGGTTTTTTATTGTCGTCCAGGTGCCCGAGTATCCTGCCCCCGAACAAAACAGCGGAAAGCTTGGTCGGTTAGGCTATTCCGTTGGTCTTGCATGTGGCCTTGGTCCTTGCGCAGTCAAACTTGCTTTGTTGAAACTGCTTGGTACCCATGCTGTCATAAGTGTTTGTTGAAACCGTCCACATGCATTTTGTTGAGATTGTGGGGATAAATAGCCCCATTTGCTTCCTTCCTCTTTACTTTCAAGAGTTATGGAGAGAAAGAATGTGGAGAAAGGTGTTGCAACTAGGTCTAAGAAGCAATCTGAAGGGTCTGGCAGCAAGGCCAGAGGTGTTTCTCAGACCAAGAGGGGAAAGGGGAGAGAAAGGGTTCTCCCGCCACCGGGATGGCCTGGAGATGAAGAAGTTGATGAAGATTGGGCAGAATACCTGAAAACTTATCGTGGGACTCCTCCTACTTCTGATGAGAAGGATGAGTCTCGGATTACCAAGGAGAGTGAGCAGGCCGCGACCAAGGTTTCAGAGAAGAAGAAGAAAAAGAAAACAGGGTCTAAATGATGGCTTAGGCTGCTTGTTTCTTTGCATGTTATGTTTGAATTTCCTAACGAATAAACGTTGTAATGTTTAACATTATTATGAATGAATGGAATTATTGTGTGTTTAAACCTGTTGAGTTTTTATTTGCATTTTTCCGTTCGCACTTAGAAGTAAGGTTGCTTGGTTTTTATCATGCGAAGCTGCGTTCGCCTTGTCGCTCTGTTCGACGACGGCTATATCGGCGCGTCTTAGGTCGACAAGATGGACTGCGACGAGGAAGGTTGATTTCTTGCTCGGCGTTACCATGAGCAGTTTGGGGAACTACCCAGGCGCTCGGAGGTTCGGCTCCGAACATAACAGCGCACAAATGTCGCGGAAGTGGTTTGTTTGCCGTAGCTTCACCTACCCATCGCGAGCTGGGGGTCAAGCCGTGGTACGACGACGAGGGGGCTCGTGTTTCGAGCTTTCCCAAGTTGGGTTGGTTAACCTTGTTAATGTTTGAGGCGGGCACCTGTACCTTGGTGTCTGCCCGTTGTCGAGGAGCGACGGACCTACTGTCTCTGGACTGGTCGGCTCCTTCGCTATGGGCTGTCGTGGTCGACGTTGCCTTAGCTGTAATATTGTTTTAATTTTTTAGCATTCCAAGTGCGAGGGATTTCTTTTCCTTTGAGGGTTTCGAGGTGGTAGGCTCCAGTTCCCGTTTTTGCTCGCACGCGATATGGACCTTCCCAATTGGCGGCGAGCTTCCCGTGGTTGGAGTCTTGGTTGTTTCGTCTTAGCACGAGGCTGCCGACGTCGAAGCTTCGTGGTATGACTTTGACGTTGTGTCGAGCAGCGATTTTTTGTTTAAGCGCGGCTTCTCGAAGGGAGGCTGTCGTTCGAATTTCGTCGACTAGGTCGAGCTCTTCCCTAAGCGCTTCATCTTTTGCCTCTTCCGTCAATGGCTGCGTTGTTCGCCATGAAAGATTCTTGATTTCGACAGGGATGACGGCTTCGGATCCGTACGTTAGTCGAAATGGTGTCTCTCCGGTGGTCGAGTGCGGAGTTGTTCGGTAGGCCCAAAGTACGCTCCACAGCTCTTCGACCCATTTGCTTTTCTCTTCGTCGAGTCTTCTTCGGAGACCGCGAAGGATCACCCTGTTCGCCGATTCGGCTTGCCCGTTAGTTTGGGGATGTTCCACAGAGGTGAAGTGTTGTTTTGTTTTAATTGCGGCGAGGAAATCTTGGAAGTTCTTGCTTGTGAACTGAGTGCCGTTGTCAGTGACAACTACTTGTGGGATTCCAAAGCGAGCTAGGATGTTCTTTTTAAAGAAACGGAGAATCGTTTCCGCGGCTATGTTGGGGATTGCTTCGGCTTCTACCCACTTGGTAAAGTAATCGACTCCCACTATTAGAAACTTGCAGCGGTGGAGTCCCGTCGTGAATGGCCCGAGGATATCCATGCCCCACCAAGCGAAGGGCCAAGGCGAAGACAATGTGTTTAGCTCCGCCAGGGGTGCTAAAACCATGTTGGCGTGTCGTTGGCATTTGTCGCATTTCTTTACGTGCTCTCTAGCATCTTGTTGCATGGTGGGCCAAAAATATCCTGCTTGGAGAGCTTTTCTCGCAAGGGACCTTCCTCCGAGGTGCTGGCCGTTAATGCCTTCGTGTATCTCGCGCAGTACATATTCGACATCGTCTTGGTCGACGCATCTGAGAAGAGGGATCGACACTCCTCTTTTGTAGAGTTGGTCGTACATGAGACAATACGAGGTAGCTTTTCGTTGTATTGCTTTTGCCTCTTTCTCGTCTTCGGGGAGGTGTCCGTGGGCGAGGTACAGCCAGAAAGGCGTCGTCCAGGATCTTCCGTCTCGGATTGAATTGACGTTGACGGGTGCTTTCGAGGATGACGTGGCCGGCTTCTTGATACTTGGACGAGGAAGTATCTCCTGAATGACGGATTTGTGTCCGCCCCTCTTTTTTGTGCTCGCCAATTTCGACAGGATATCCGCTCTCGTATTGTGTCCCCGTGGGACATGTTTAACTTCGAAAGAGTCGAATTGTGTAACTTTGTCGCGCACCAAGATTAAGTATTCGTGGAGATTGTCATTTTTGGCTTGATATTCTCCTAGTACTTGTGACACCACGAGTTGCGAGTCAGTGAATATCGTTACTTCCTTGGTGCCCACGTCTTCGGCGAGTCGTAGGCCTGCGAGGAACGCCTCGTATTCCGCTTGGTTGTTCGACGCTGGGAACAACAGGGCGAGGGAAACCTCAATTATGGTGCCCGTTCCATTTTCGAGGATGATTCCTGCTCCGGCTCCTGATGCGCTGGAGGCTCCGTCGACAAAGATGGTCCATTTGTTCGCCCCGTCATCCGGGGATGCAGGTAGGGCCATTTCGGCGACGAAATCCGCTAGAACTTGGGCTTTGAGTGCTTTCCTGCTTTCGTATCGGATGTCGAATTCAGCCAATTCAAGGGACCATTTGAGCATTCTGCCTGCCATGTCAGGTCGCCCTAGCAATGCTTTAATGGGCTGGTCTGTTCGCACGGTGATCGTGTGAGCAAGAAAGTAATGTCTCAATCGTCTCGCAGCTACGACGAGCGCGAGAGCGACTTTCTCAATGCGTTGGTATCTGATCTCGGGTCCTTGCAGGGCCTTGCTCGTGAAGTACACAGGCTTTTGATTTTCTGTGGTTTCCCGGATGAGTGCGGCGCTTACAGTTTCGGGAGTTACAGAAAGGTATAAGTATAAGACTTCCTCAGCGTCTGGTCGAGAGAGGACTGGGGGTTCTGATAAAGCTTTCTTTAGGCGTTGGAGAGCCTGCTCGCATTCCTGTGTCCATTCGAAGGCAACCTCTTTTCTAAGGAGTTTGAAAAGGGGAAGTGCGTGCTGCGCAGATTTTGCTACGAAGCGAGATAGCGAGGTGAGCATGCCGTTGAGGGTTTGGATTGACTTTTTTGAGTTCGGTGTTGGACGCTCAGCGAACGCTCTGCATTTATCGGGGTTTGCCTCGATTCCTCTTTCAGTAAGATAGAAACCGAGGAACTTCCCTGCCCGCACTCCAAAGGTGCATTTTTCGGGGTTGAATCACATTTTGACATGGCGGGCACGCTCGAATACTCTTTTTAAATGAGTAGTATGGTCGACTTCCTCTTTGGACTTGACGATCATGTCGTCCATATAGACTTCGAGCATGTCGCCAATTTCTGCTCGGAAAACTTTGTTCATCATTCGCTGGTACGTAGCACCTGCGTTTTTTAGCCCGAAAGGCATTACGTTATAGTAATAGTTGCCTGATTCGGCCAAGAATGCGGTTTTTTCTTTATCCGATTCAGCCATGGGTATTTGGTTATAACCTGAATACGCATCCATAAAAGATAATAATTTAAAACCGGACGAATTATCTACTAGCTTATCGATACTAGGCAGGGGATAAGCATATTTGGGACAAGCCGTATTAAGATCGGTGTAGTCAACGCACATTCGCCATTTACCATTAGATTTCTTAACAAGTACAACGTTTGAAAGCCAAGTAGAGTATCTAGCTTCGGAAATAAAATTTGCCTCTAAGAGGTCTTTTATATTTTTTTCTGCAGCCTCCGCTTTCTCGGGAGACTGCTTTCTCCTACGTTGCACTACAGCCTTAGTGGCTGGGTCTATGGCGAGTTGGTGGCAGGCGACCTCAGGGTCGAGGCCGGGCATCTCAGTGGCGCTCCATGCGAACAGATCCGCGTTCTCATGGAGACAAGATTTCAGCTGGTTCTTGACAAAATCGGGAAGGTCCGCACCGATCTTCACTCCTCTGCTCGGGTCCTCTCCAAGGGGGATGACTTCGAATTCACCATCTGGAATGGGGCGGTAGTTCTTTTTGCTCGCCTCATTGTCCTCTTCGTTGTCTTTTCGAAGCTTTTTCTCCTCTTTTCGTTCCTTCTTGGAGAACCGAGCATCCAGGTCGATGGCACTGATATTGTTGGGCTGTGGCTTCTCCTCGCTCCCTTTCCCCGACGAACTTGGTGCGTTCTTGGCTTTGCTCGATGCTTTGTCGATAGAGGACAAGCCTTTGGACGCAGCTTCAAAACATCTTCTGGCCGCGGCGATGTCTCCGTGGATAGTTGCGACCTTACCATTCTGAGTGTAGTATTTCATTTTGAGATGAATGGTAGAGGGTACGGCGACCAGATCGGCTAAGGTTGTTCTGCCGATGATGCATTGATAGAGGGAGCAGCAGTCTATGACCAGGAACTTGACTCTAACGGGCTTGGCCGTTTCTCCCTTACCAAAGGTGACGAGGACGTCGACGTAACCCCAAGGTTTGCTTGTTGAGCCATTGAAACCTTGCAGGTCTGAGCCTAAGTAGGGGGCCAAGTGCTTCATCTCCAAACCGAGCACCTTAAACAGGGAAGAATACATTATGTCACAAGAGCTTCCCTCGTCGACCAGTATGCGGTGCACTTCAAAATTCACCATGTGTGCCTTTATCAGTAAAGGGATTTGAGAGTTGGGAGTTCCGCCGGGCATCTCTTCCGGGTAGAAGGCTAGGGGAAGAGAGCCTTTTTCCCCATCGTCGAGAGTGACGCCCAGATTAGGCGAAGTGGAGATCAGTTCATCGAACTTTCTTTTGACAGAACCAATGGTGAGGGGATTGAAACCCCCACCGGAGATAACCATGGCGGAGGAGAAATCCTCCCATTTGCTGAGTCGGGCAGCGAGTTCATCAGTGATCAAAAAGTCTTCTGGCCTGTAGATAGCCATGGCTACTTGCCCGGGGGCAGCGCCATCATCCTTGTCTTCGGGCTTAGGAGCCGGAGGGTCTTTGTGTCGAGGAGCGTCATTGTTCCTCGCATATTTCTTCAGGGGGCCTTGGTTGACTAGAATTTCAATGGCGTCCTTCAGGTGGACGCAGTCTTCAGTGTTATGACCGTGGGTCTTGTGGTACTTGCAGTATTTCTTCATGTCGGCGTTGGGCTTGGCCGGCATGGGCTTGGGTACTCTGACTCCCCAAGTTTTGAACTGGCCTATGCCAGTGGTTGATAAGATGTGCTCACGAGATGTGGTGAGCGGAGTGTACTGAGGGAATTGACTGTTTGGTCCTCGGTTCCTTTCACGAGGACGCTCTTCGTGCCTTCTGTCGCCACCTGCTCGGTGGGGACCACGACTATCACGATTGTGCCCGGATGATCCTGCTCCGGACCTGCGGAAGTTCGCAGCTTCTTCTTTCTCTTCGTATTCAATGAAGGCTTGCGCCTGCTGGAGAAGGTCGTTGAGAGTCTCCTGTGGGGAGATCCCAATGAATTTGGCGAAGTCACTAGGACGGCGAAGACCTCGCTCGATCAGATATTTCTTCATACCATCAGAAGTGGGGACTTGAACGGCTTCTTTGTTGAACCTGTCGAGGTAGGCGCGCAAAGATTCGCGTTCTCCCTGAATGATGTGCTCGAGCGTGGCCACCGACTTAGGTGTACGACGTGAGGCAGTAAAGTGATTTTTGAAACGTTCGCATAACTCTTTCCATGACGTGATGGATCCTCGGGGAAGGGCTTTGTACCAATCAAGCTGGACGTTGAGAT
The DNA here is from genome assembly GCA_954870985.1 of Trifolium fragiferum. Taxonomy (NCBI): domain Eukaryota; kingdom Viridiplantae; phylum Streptophyta; class Magnoliopsida; order Fabales; family Fabaceae; genus Trifolium; species Trifolium fragiferum. The sequence goes on along the minus strand of OX940790.1, from coordinate 18,336,375 downwards.
TGTCGATGTGGTCGTCAGGGTCTCCCAGCCCGTCATATTTCCCCAGGTTGGAAGGTGGTTTCTATAAACCCGGAGGAAGAGGAGCATTAAGGATATTCCAGGACAGGGGTCCCTGGTTGTCGTCCTCGTCACTCGAGCTCGGCTGGTGGCGAGGGGAGTTATATCCCTGAGGAGACGGGGAGCGCTCCTCGTTGTACTGCGGAGGAGGAGGATTAGGATGCACGTGTTTCTTTCCACGATCAGTGGAAGTAGTTGCGGGTTTCCTGCTTGGCGGCCGCGTTTTGCGGGAAGGAGAAGGTTCGCGGATCACGATTCCTTTTCCTCTTTTGCTAGTCTGGGCTGGACGGTCCTCGCTGGGAGGGGTTCGTCCTCTTTTCTTCTGCGCCGGCTGGCGGCGGTTGGGATCGTCGGTGCCGTGGTGGGACGGACGATAGTGTTTTTCAAGGGACTCCAAGCGGCGGTTCTGCTCTTTGATTGTGTCCACCATCGTTTTGAAGTCTGCTGCAGTTATAGTAAGGACTTGTTGTCCTGGACTTTCGATAACTTGGTTAGCCACGGGGGCTTTATCTGCCGTTCCGGCGTTGGGGTTCGGAACCTCCTTGACTTGATCATCATCTTCGGTGAATGGAGAGCATTCTTGTTCATCTCTTTCATCACCGTCGAGGTCGACAGCGGCGTTGGCTTGCTGATCGTCTTCGTTATTGGAAACGATGGCGTCGTTGCTTGGTTCGACGACGGTGGACATAGGACGTCCTTCGGCGTCAAAGAACTGAGGAGCGGATCCGTCGTTCTGAGGCGGAGGGGTGCTACCAGTGGCCATGACTGATGAATTGATAGGTGGTTTTTCTTTCAGTTAGAGAAAGGGGGAAGACTCACGTCCCCAGTGAAGTCGCCAATGATCGTACCTGAACGGACGTTCGCTCGATGGCCAGCTGCTAGTCATGTGCGGCGTTGATAGTTGCTTTGAAAACGGAGGGGGGGGGGGTTGTACCTGCAGACACTCCGATGCCTAAGTCAGCACAAGTACAAGAGAAAAGGTAAAGAGTTAGAATTGAATACCTGACTCCTCAATGATGAGGAGTATTTATAAGCCCCCAGCGCGGGGCCAACGATTATCACTATTGGGCCGCGTAGAGCAAGCCCAATGAGGATAACTGCTAGGGATAGCGTGGTATGCTGGAGAAGTCGTTAGACTCTCCCCCTAGTCAAGCTTAGCCCGTATTCTGCGGGAGACGGATAAGCTTGGGATGAAAACGTGGCTTAAGAGGCACGTTTGGCAGGTGCTGAATTAAAGACGAGCACATGTGTGCTCGACAATGGTGAACTGGATAGGTTTGAGCTGCTAGCGAGCTTGAGGTGAGGTGTCGAGCTAGAAGCTGGTTGTGCTCGACATTGAGCCGTCCTCGACGGTTTAGTGGATTGGGCCTGCTAGTCAATTCTAGGCCCAGTCCGGAACAAATTTATAGAAGAAAAAAAGATGTACATTCGTTCTGAGTTTCACTTTTGCTCAATTTTCTTACTTAACGTCTCATCCTACAACTAATTTCATGAATATTAAAAAAATATTGTTATGGTATATACTTTTAATATCTATAAAATTTACATTGTTTATTATTTTTACTCAATGTATCCACTTTTAATTTAGTTCCTAAAAATTAAATCTAAAAATTGATTTAAAATTATGATATATATATATATATATATATATATTAATTTAACTTCATACAATTGAACTGAATTTTTTTAAAAATCTATAACTTTTATTGAACATTGACATGTCTGTTGCACATGTAAGTTATACTAGTTTTTTTATACATGAAACTAAAAGATCTCTAAAATTCTTTATATAAAATAAACAAATCACCAAAATTAAACTCTCTTATATGTGATTAATTAGGACAGAGGAGACTACTTGATTTTAAGCTGATATTGCTCTTGTATTTACTAATGTAAAAAATGATTATAAAATGCAAAGCATACTATAAAGAAAATTCAATAATCTGTTGGAGTTAACTCAATCCTATAAAATCAACTTAAAAGGTAAATATTATATTATTCCAATAAATTTTTGTCTAGACTAACACACATTTGATGTAAGATTTTCTTTTTTTTTTTGTTACGATTGGTCTGAGATTTCTTAACACATAATAGAGAAAGTTTTAACCTTTTTTTCTTTTTTCTAACACTAACCCAACGTGAAAACGACACTAGGCCTTGTAATACAATTTTATTGTAATATAAGGACAATATGTTATACAGTATATTAGTAATTTAGTATTTCTTTTGTAGTAAATACGGCAATGAATGAAATCAACGAAGAATGATGTATTTTGGGACTAAAGAACAAATAAATGGATGTTGGAGGCAGTACAAAAAATATAATTTTTGGTAGCGATTTTTTTTTTTTGTTATAAGTTGTTGGTAAAACTATTAAAGAGTAGTTTTGCCAACGACTTGTAACAATTTATAGCAAAAAATATCGCTGTCAAAAATTATATTTCTTGTAGTGATCAGGATAATAATAATAATAATAATAATAATAATAATAATAATAATAATAATAATAATTTCATTATAAATTGTAGCACCTTTTAGGATAGTCTTTACATATCTATATGTTGAAGCTAACGTATTTCCTTCTAAACGGTGACGGTGACTCATTCCCATATATAATTTATTTAATTGAAAGAGATTTAAGTTGCCAAGTAATTTCCAATATTATTACAAGTTTTAATCTTAGAGACTTGTTCAATTTTTGTATAATGATATGGACAAGCAAACAACAAGACAAATATTATTTTTGAGACTAATAATGTAACCAAAATAGATATAATGAAAAAGGGACATTAAATTAAAGTTAAGTATGTTGCACGTGTATGTGTAACTCAATGGCAAGTGAGATATTGAATTCTGCATTTCAGGAGATGATGCAGCCAGTTGAAGTTAAACGAAATATCTATATGAAAGTTAATTCACCTGTTACCCTCAAGGTACTAATCTTTTTGCTTCCCTTTTTGTTGTTTCATGTTTTATTTAGACATTTTTGTCAATGAATTGAAGTTTGTGTGCATCAAAAAATTAAGGGATTTGATTTGGTTGGTTGTTTCTCAAGATATATACTATGATTAATATGACAATTTTCTCTTTGTTCAAAATTTAATATGATTCAGAAGAAATAAATGGACTAATAAAAAAAAGACTAACTTGATTACCAACGTGATTTAACATAAGTGGTAGATGTTTGGGTTTGATTTATGGCCGGTGCATAAAGAAAAATATATGTTTGGAGTGATCAACTTTTGAAATAGATCTTAGGCTAAATTGCATTTTGGTCTTCCAACTTTCATAATATCACTTTTGACCCTCTTTTCCAAAAGGTTGACTCTATTGATTTTAACAATGCCAACGCATATATGTACATTGATTCACATGTCACATCAGCATATGTTGATGTGGCATGTGAGTCAATGTCCACATGTGCTTTGACTTGATCAAAATTAGTGAGCGCTAACGTTTAGATCAGCTTTTGAAATAGATCTTAGGTTAAATTGCATTTTTGGTCTGCTAACTTTCATAATAGCACTTTTGGTCTCCCTTTTGGCCAAAAGTGCTCTTATCAAAGTTAGGGGACCAAAATTACATATTTGTAAAAGTTAGGGGGCCAAAAGCACAATTTAGCCTAGATCTGAATAATATCGAGAGAATACTCTCTTTCAATTTTTGTGATTATTTTGAAATTCATTAATTTCCAGAACAATTTGTCCAACTCCTGCAATTTCAAAGACTAAATTGATGATATTGCAAAACAAAATCATACTGATGAATAGAGGAAACATGTTAATTTATAGCAACTGGTAACATTTAATATTGTACTGCACTGATCTCTATTATTGCAGTTTGAAGATATTGTGCATAAAACCAAAACTAGCAAAAGGGAAGGCTTGTTCTTCAAAAAGGAGATAAATTCTGAGGAGAGACTAATCTTGAAAGGGATCAGTGGCATTGTATTTCCAGGTGAATTGTTAGCAATTTTAGGCCCTTCTGGTAGTGGCAAATCAACTCTAATAAATGCTTTAGGAGGAAAGCTAAATGGTAGTAATATAACAAAAGGAACCATAACCTACAATGGGAAACCACTCTCAAAATCAGTGAAACAAAACTTAGGATTTGTTGCTCAACATGACATCTTCTATCCTCATTTATCAGTAAATGAGACACTAGTCTTTTCGGCACTTCTTCGGTTACCGAACAGTCTCTCGAAACAAGAGAAAATGTCAAAAGTTAAAGAAGTTATAGATGAGCTTGATTTGAACCATTGTAAGGATACTATAATGGGAGGTTCACTTTTAAGAGGTGTTTCAGGTGGAGAAAGGAAGAGAGTTAGTATAGGGCAAGAATTGTTGACTAATCCAAGTCTATTACTTGTTGATGAAGCTACTACAGGTCTTGATTCAACAACAGCTAGAAAACTTGTGATGAATTTGTGTGAGTTAGCTAAAGGTGGAAGAACCGTCGTAATGACTATACATCAACCTTCTAGTAAACTCTTTCACATGTTTCAGAAGATTTTACTGTTATCAGACGGTAATGGTATGTACTTTGGAAAGGGAGATTATGTTCTGGATTACTTCTCCGGTATCGGTTATGCTCCATTGGTTGCCATGAATCCTACAGATTTCTTACTTGATCTTGCAAATGGTATATATTCTGGAAATTCAGAAGAAGATGCAGATAGTACAAAACAAGAATTAGTATCTGCTTTTGAGAGTAATCTTGCATACCAAGTAAAGACTGAACTTCAAAATTCAATGGTTTTATTTCAAGATGACAGTTCAAAACATGAAATATTTTATCATTATTGCACAACTTGGTGGGAACAGTTTATTATATTACTAAAAAGGGGTTTCAAAGAAAAAAAACATGAACAGTTTTCTGTCCACAAAATCTGTCATATTTTGGCCTTATCATTCTCTGCAGGCCTTCTCTGGTGGCATTCGAATCCTGATAATATAAAAGATAAGGTACTTACAATTTTAGATGATATATCGTCTGTTTGAATTGACTTATTTGAACTTATCTGTTAGTATAAACACCCGTGAGCCTATTTAGGAGAACTGATGAAAACAACTTATGACATGTTCATAAGCTGTTTTAAACTAATTTCCATAAACTCTCCACGATAGCTTATGAAAACAACTTATAGCTTATATGCAAACAGTTTCTTACATGAGCGCATGAACCATAGTACTATTGCAAAATGAATCCAAGACCTTTTTCTGATTATTCGTATTTATTGATTTGTAGCTAGGACTACTTTTCTACTATACACTATTCTGTGGATTCATACCTATGGTTCAATCCCTCTTTACATTTCCCGAAGATCGCGCAATGATAATAAAAGAAAGGTCTTCATGCATGTATAGACTCTCATCATACTTCATAGCAAGTAATGTTATTGATCTTCCAGTACAACTTTTCATATCAACACTTTTCATCACCATTACTTATTGGATGGGAGGACTTAAAGCCAATGCTTCAAATTTCTTTCAAACACTAAGTGTCTCTCTTTTGTATGCTTTGGTATCACAAAGTATTGGACAAGCTATTAGTGCAGTGCTGGTAAAAAATCCAAGGTTAGTTGTTACAGCTGGATCAGTGGTTATGACATTACTTGTTCTAATTAATGGATACTATATTCAAAATTTGCCAGCATTTGTATCATGGATTAAGTACTTATCTCATAGCTATTATTACAATAAGCTCTTGTTGAGGTCACAGTTCAAGAATGATGACATTTATTCATGTGGTAAAAATGTTACTTGCTTAGTTGGGAACTATCCTACAATTAAGCATGTTGGTCTTGATAATCAAGGTCTGACTGTTGCTGTCTTGGTGGCAATGCTTGTTGGCTATAGACTTATTGCCTATTTTGCCCTTATGGTTGGCATGACACATAATTAAGGATTATATTCTCGGCGCAATATAAAAAACTCTCCTGTGGGGGTTGACACATCGAGTCATACCTTTTGCTCGCTCTTGCTGTGACTTAAGTGAGATTTCTGAATTCTATATATGTAATTCCAATTGAAATTGATGGTTTTCTTTTAGAGCATGTCTTCGAGTGTACGCATTCTGAATTCTATACATCGAGTCATACATATTTTGTACTGTTTGAAAGTGTACATTCAAAATAATTATGCCATCCGAAAATGTACTTTCGAAATATGTGTGGTTTTTATATTTTGGGTCGTATATACTTACATCTACATAAGTAAAGTTCTGTTAACCATAACTTCCTAGACCAAATGTGATCTCTAGTGGTTTTTAATCTGGCAAACCGATATGGAAAATGACTTCTCGTTCTGCATTCTTCATGTTTTGACCTTTTTCTTGAGCTATCAATTTTAATGCTTTCAAAAGAGAGGTCATCTAATTTGCAGAGGATTGTTCTGCATTTTGATTTCTAATAGACTCTAGCCTTATAGATCATGATAATAAATTAAATAACATGAAAATGTATAATATTTTTTGCTTGTCTTAAAAGAAAAATCTGAATTAGATGCAGCCAGCACCCAGTAATTACACACAGTCAGCAAGTTTAAGATTATCGGATCAAGATCAATTGATCGAGATTTCAACATTAGAATTTTATATTAAACAAAAATTACAGACTTCCATAAAATTTGAGCAGTCCGATCTTAATTGAGGGATACTTTGTTTTGAAACATTAATTGAGCGATATTGATGCATTGACTGCTGCAGCCGACTGCATGCAGCAATGACTACACTAAATCTTTATTTTTTGTTTCTTTATGTCTAAAAATGAAGCGATAATAGTCATTGAAAACTCACACACACACCTGAAGGAGTTAAAGTTTAAACGCCACCAATCATGGTCTTCAACCTAACAATTTTGACACCAAAACTCATACTATAAACAAAGTCCAGTTTCAATGTTCGCTTTAGGCTTGCGGTGCAGAGATGTTGGACCGACCCTAATATGAATACTCTCACTTATATACTGAAATTCCGGCACGCTGGAACTAGATGTTGAATGGGATGTTCCAACATTAGGACATGAACAAGATGTTGAGTCGGATGTTCCAACATCGTACCAACGTAAAACACAATGAACAAAATAAAGATATATGACAGAAAGTAAAGAACACGTGTTATTTGTTAACCCAGTTCGGAGCAACCTCTCCTAATCTGGGGGATACCAATCCAGGAAGGAAATCCACTATAATAGTCGTAGTTCAAAGCTAAACTCCCCCGTTTACAACTTATCGCCTAGACACTACTCGTGCAACTTCAACCTAGGAACTCCTAAGTCTGAGATCCCATCTCACTTCCTACCACAACAGTACAGACAGCACTGTTTACAAGCAAACACATAAGGATTTGGAGACACACTCCTAGAAACTAAACCACCCTTACCTAAAGGCTTAAAGTGATGTACAAGAAACAACCATACTCCATGCTTAAAAGCTTTGGAGAAACTACAGAGTTACAACTCAAAAAACACAGTCCTACAAAAGCATCAAGATGATACTAGAGAGGCTAAAAATAAAGCACAAGGCTTACAAAGACACGAAACCCTAAAAGACTACATCTTTGATATTTTTGGCTTCGGTAGTTACAATAGGTTTAGAACCTTCCTTTAAATAGCCACGAGTTAGTGGGCTTCCTGAGCCAATCGGACTTCAAACACAGCTGGTATGTTGTAAGATCCAGCACACATATTTTGGAATAAAATATTTTATTTCCTTAAATGTTTCCACATCTTAAGGAGCAAGCAACACATAATCTTGAATCAAATATATTGTTTCCTAAAATATTTTAATATCTTTAGGAACAATCAAATCTGCATCTTGGCGCATAAGCAAAGCGAGAGTTTATTTCCAAAACAAATCTTCAAAAGATATCACGTGTAAATAAGGCCCGAAATCAAGGCATACTGCAGACGTCCCAAATGTTGGAACATTACATCAAACATTCTGTTTGTATATTTGTTTTAGCAAAATGATGCCAACACACAAAACACCAACAATCTCCCCCTTTGGCGAAATTTTTGGCTAAAACAAACTGAGACCACATAGACAGTCTAAACAGACACAGCAGATACATTTCTTTTAGATCAACATAAGCACACATAACATGAAGGAAAGTAACCTGTCTTCAAAGCTACCTTTAAGAGAACCTCTCAATTGAGAGAATAGCAAACAAGAATAATAATTGTATCAGTAAAGAGCATCAGAGGCAATCAACAACGGAAGCATAGTACAACATTAGCCTTTAAAGGTCTTAGAGAGAAATAAACTCTCATATAGAGCACACAAGCAAACTAGATGTTTCAACATTCTGCAGAACATCACAACATAGAGGCACTCCCCCTCAACATCAAAACATATGCTCCCCCTCAACTTGAGCATACAACAACATTTGTGCAATCAAAATGCTACCCATATTGCTATGAATGTATCTACCCAGGTCACCATATTGCTATGAACGAGACCTAATCACCATATTTCTATGAACGTGATTCTAAGTAAACAATCACCATATTGCTATGAACGAGACTACTTACCAGCACAGAGATCATGCACAAATAACACCTATCACATGTTTCTCCCCCTCAATTCCAGATTAGGCATAAACAACATAAACATGGTACATCAGATGTCAGCACTGCCTTTTGTATCCTCGGCTTCATCTTCCTTGTCCATATTACCAGAAAATATTCCTGAATCTCACCCAAACAAAATAGGGTGCCTGCTCTGATGCCAATTGAAATTCCGGCATGCTGGAACTAGATGTTGAATGGGATGTTCCAACATTAGGACACGAACAAGATGTTGAGTCGGATGTTCCAACATCGTACCAACGTAAAACACAATGAACAAAATAAAGATATATGACAGAAAGTAAAGAACACGCGTTATTTGTTAACCCAGTTCGGAGCAACCTCTCCTAATCTGGGGGATACCAATCCAGGAAGGAAATCCACTATAATAGTCATAGTTCAAAGCTAAACTCCCCCGTTTAAAACTTATCGCCTAGACACTACTCGTGCAACTTCAACCTAGGAACTCCTAAGTCTGAGATCCCATCTCACTTCCTACCACAACAGTACAGACAACATTGTTTACAAGCAAACACATAAGGATTTGGAGACACACTCCTAGAAACTAAACCACCCATACCTAAAGGCTTAGAGTGATGTACAAGAAACAACCATACTCTATGCTTAAAAACTTTGGAGAAACTACAGAGTTACAACTCAAAAAACACAGTCCTACAAAAGCATCAAGATGATACTAGAGAGGCTAAAAATAAAGCACAAGGCTTACAAAGACACGAAACCCTAAAAGACTACATCTTTGATATTTTTGGCTTCGGTAGTTACAATAGGTTTAGAACCTTCCTTTAAATAGTCACGAGTTAGTGGGCTTCCTGAGCCAATCGGACTTCAAACACAGCTGGTATGTTGTAAGATCCAGCACACATATTTTGGAATAAAATATTATATTTCCTTAAATGTTTCCACATCTTAAGGAGCAAGCAACACATAATCTTGAATCAAATATATTGTTTCCTAAAATATTTTAATATCTTTAGGAACAATCAAATCTGCATCTTGGCGCACAAGCAAAGCGAGAGTTTATTTCCAAAACAAATCTTCAAAAGATATCACGTGTAAATAAGGCCCGAAATCAAGGCATACTGCAGACGTTTCAAATGTTGGAACATTACATCAAACATTCTGTTTGTATATTTGTTTTAGCAAAATGATGCCAACACACAAAACACCAACATATACTACTCTTATTCACTTGATATACCAACAATTTTCCCTCTACTATGAATTCATCTAATCATCTCAGTATACTCCCCTCAAACTGTAGTTTATTATTTACATATACTAGTACCGTGCTACTATATTTAGATGTGTTTGTTTGTGCTACTGATTCCTTTTTAGTGGATCAAATTAAGTATATGTTGTGGTTGTGGATTATAGGCCTAAGTAAGAACATGGGTGATTTAATGTTTTTGGATTGGTGTAGTAATTCCTTAGCTTGCTTTCAAAACATTTAATGTTGTTGGATTGGTATAGTAATCCCTTAGTTTGCTTTCAAAGTATTTAACATGTGTTTTTCTAGTTAAATTGTAAGAGTTGAGTACCTCTTATACTCTTTGTAATTCAATATTTTTACTTATTAAAAAAGAAAAATAGAAAACACGGACACCATTGTTAGGAGGATTTTTTTTAAACAAAGAATTGGTGTCCAATCATCAATCCTAAAAAGTCATCGTATTAAATCAACTATACAAGTAAGTTATGTTGGGGATAAAATTCAATGACAAAGAACACAGAAGAAAAAAAATGATGAAGAGAAAATGAAACTTAGGAAAGAAAGAATGTTAAAAATTTTATTCACAAAAGTTGTTATTTACATGTGAAGTTACACCCGTATTTATACACAACTTAGCAAACGGATAACTTCTAACTAACTAAAAAAAACATAACAAACTAAACAGAGCTTCAGAAGGAAAGCAGAGCTTCAGAACAAACTAAGCTTCAGAGAGAAAGCAGAGCTTCAGAACAAACTGAGCTTCAGAAGCAGATGAGCTTCAGAAGCTGTCGAGCTCCAGAAGCTGCCGAGCTTCAGAAGCTGAGAGGCTTCAGAAGTTAGAACCATGTTTCATAGCTTGGCTTACAAAACCAATACTCCTCCTTAAGACAAGCTATCGAAACATACAATTCATATTTCCCTCCTGAGCTTGAGGAACTGATCTCTCTTCACAGCCTTGGTCATTAGATCAGCTTGTTGGTTCTCAGTGGGGCAATACTCCAGAATCAACTTCCCCTTATTAACCTGGTCTCTGAGAAAATCAAACCGAGTTTCAATGTGTTTGCTCTTGCCATGACTAACAGGATTCTTAGCCAAATTGATTGCTGATTTATTGTCAAGCTTCAGCACCACTGTGATGTCTTCAACAATCCCTATCTCACTGAAAAGTGATTGCAACCAATTAGCTTGATAAGCTGCTAAAGAATCTGCTACATACTCTGCTTCACAGCTTGAGAGAGCTATGACTGACTATTTCTTGGAGCACCAAGACACAGGTGCATTTTGAAATTTAAACAAGTATCCACTGGTGCTCTTCCTTTCTACCTTATCACCACACCAGTCAGCATCAGAAAATCCACTCAACTCTAGCTTTCCATTACCCTTAGAGTATGGAAATAACACACCATAGTGGATTGTACCATTGATATAGTATCCTCTTTGCTGCTAGCAAATGACACTTCAATGGTTTGCTCATAAACCTGCTGACATAACCTACTGCATAGCTGATGTCAGGCCTGGTTTGACACAAGTATCTTAATGAACCAACTAGCTATCTGAACATAGTTGGATCAACACTGTCACCACCCGCCTCTTCATCAAACTTGACCTTACTATCTGCAGGTGTGACTGATGAGTTGCAGTCAAGCATCTCAAACTTCTTCAGAATCTCAGTAGCATACTTGGATTGATGCAGTATCATTCCCTTTGGAGTTTCCAAGAGCTCCATGCCTAGAAAGTAGGTCAGCTTCCCTAGGTCAGTCATTTCAAATTCACACTTCATCTGTGATTTGAACTCCTCTATTTCTGTAGGTGAGCTACCTGTCACCAACAGGTCATCAACATACAAGCATATGATCAACATATGCTTGCCATCACTGCCTTTTACATAAACACCATACTCTACACTGCATTTCTTGAAACCTTGTGTGACAAGGAACTGATCAATTCTCTTGTTCCAAGCTCTTAGAGCTTGCTTCAGACCATACAAGGCTTTGTTCAGCTTCAGCACTTTGTCTTCATTGCCCTTCAGTTCAAACCCTGGAGGCTGCTTCACATACACATCTTCCTCTAGGGGTCCATTCAGAAATGCTGACTTCACATCTAAATGAAATAGGGGTCATCTGTTGCTGCAAGCTAAGGCCATCACTAACCTTATTGTCTCATGTCTAGCCACTGGTGAAAATACCTCATCATAGTCCAATCCTTGCTTCTGCAAAAACCCTTTTGCTACAAGCCTTGCCTTGTATTGTATCACTTTGACTTCAGGATTTTGTTTGACTTTATATACCCATTTCACATCTATTGCACTCTTGTTTAAGGGCAATTCACACAAGTCCCATGTTCTGTTCTTCTCAATTGACTTCAACTCATCAATCATTGCCTCCATCCATACCTTACTCTTTAATGCAGCTTTGGTATCTATAGGCTCAGTGTCTGCAAGCATTGCATAATGCACAATTTCTCCTTCATTGTCTACTACATTATCAGGAACAATCTCACAGTCAGCTAGCCTTCTAGGCAATTGAACATTCCTCTGAGGTCTTGGTGGTACGACATTGTCATCATCACTAGAGGTATGCATATCTTCATCACTGTTGGCACCTTGGTTGTGATTTTGGTTCACAAATGTGACTGTGTTGTTAGTGTTGCTTGATCCAACATCTAAGTCCACCATCTAAGTTCACTGCACAAGCTTTCTTAGATGTGATCTTATGTTTCCAATCCCAACTTTCATCCTCTAACACTTTCACATCTCTACTAATCTCTACCTTGTCTAAGGTAGGATTATAGAGCCTATAAGCACCAGTCCTGTGATATCCAACGAATATCATAGGTACACTTTTATCCTCTAGTTTTTTCCTCTTAACATCAGACACATGTTTGTAGCACAAGCTACCAAACACCTTCAAGTGACTCACACTTGGCTTACTCTTAGACCATACCTCTTCAGGTACATTGTCCTTCAGTTTCTTAGTTGGACTTCTGTTTAGTATGTAAACAGCTGTGGCTACAGCTTCACCCCAGAACCTTGATGGAAGGTTCTTCTGCTTTACCATACTTCTGGCCATATCTAGAATGCTTCTATTCCTCCTCTCTGCAAGACCATTGTGTTGAGGAGTGTATGGTGCAGTGACCTCATGGATTATGCCATGATCCTTACAGAATTTCTCAAATTCTTTAGAGGTATACTCACCTCCACCATCTGTTCTCAGAATCTTCAAAGACTTGTCACTTTGCTTTTCAACCAGTGTCTTAAACCTCTTAAACACTTCAAAAGCTTCACTCTTGGCCTTGATATGATACAACCATATCATCCTTGAGTATTCATCAACAAATGTCATGAAGTACTTGTTTCCACCAGTTGATAGAACATCAAATGGTCCACATATGTCAGAATGCACAACATTCAGCACATCACTAGACCTCATAGGCAGATGACTTTTGAATGAAGATCTATGATGTTTTCCTAACAAACAAGTAGTACATGTGTCTACTGGAGTTATGACACTAGGTAAACCTAACACCATGCACTTTGAATTAAGCATTGACAAGGTTTTAAAATTCAAATGCCCATACCTCTTGTGCCATAGATCACTCTCTCTATCCTCTGTGGTTGCAGACAAACATGTAGTTTCAATGGCTTTGATCTGAGTCTTGTAGATTTTGTTCTTACTTTGTGCTGTCTTGAAAACTAATCTCTTCTTAGAATCAAATAGTTGTAGAGTCTCATCCTCTATAACTATCTTGAAACCCTTTGAAATCAACTATCCCACACTCATGAGATTGCACTTCATCCCAGGAACATAGAGTACATTTTCAATCACAGCCTTCTTTCCATTAGACCTCTGAATCACAACATTTCCCATGCCTTCTGCCTTAATGGAATCACTATTAGCCAATCTGATTTTGGTGTTGAGACACTCATCAAAGTCAGTTAAGATGCTCCTATTGCCAGTCATGTGATTAGAACATCCTGAGTCAAAGTACCACACCATGGAATCTGCTGCTTCATCAGCAATTGTTACCATGAAACTTGTTTCATCCTCTGAACTTGAGTCATCATGTGCTACCTTTGCCTCTTCTTCATTCTCTTGGCCCTTCTTTTTCTTTGGATTTTTGCACTCATTTGCATAGTGGTCATACTTATCACAATTATAACATTGGATCTTGCTCTTATCAACCTTCTTCTTTGACTTAACCTTCTGTTTCCCTCCTCCTCCATCAGAGGATTCAGGTCCTGTCTCACCATCATCTTTGCTCTTCTTGGAATCTTTCTTTCCCTGCCATTTCTTCTTGTCTTTCTGGTATTTCTTGAACTTTGTAAAAAGAGCTTGCTCATCCTCCCTGACATGGCTTCTCTCACCATGCTTCAGCTCATGAGCTTCAAGAGTGCTCTGCAGATCCTCAATCTTGATCTCACTCAGGTCTTTTGTCTCTTCTATTGTCACTACAATGTGATCAAACTTAGGAGTTAAAGTTCTCAATACCTTTTCAACCGTTTCTTGCTCATCAAGATTACTACCACAATTCTTCATCTGATTGGTGAGAGTCACTAATCTTGTGAAGTAATATGAAACTGACTCATCATTCTTCATCTGCAACAGCTCGTACTGTCTCTTCAAGGCTTGCAACTTCACCTTCTTGACCTTTGCTTCTCCACCATAACATTTCTGCAAAATGTCCCAAGCATCCTTGGAGGTTGTAGAATCTGCAATTTTCTCAAACACCTTCGCATCAACGCATTGATGAATGAGAAATAGAGCCTTGCTGTCTTTTTTATGTGCTTCTCTGAATGTTGCTCTCTGTTGATCTGTTGGATTTGCTGGTAATGAGTTAAGGACTATATTCACTTGTTCATCCACTTCTTGAACAATAAATATCACATTCATCTGTTTCACCCATGTACCCCAATTCTTTCCATCAAGAATGGGTAAATTCGCGTGGAAATTGCTTTTCCCAGCCATGGTTGATTCACCTCAACCTTTGATTCTCCTCTTGAAGAAGATTTGAATCAAAAATCCCTTGGATCGTGCTTGCTCTAGATACCACTGTTGGGTCACCAGGAGGGGGCAGCCAGGGCGATCATCCACATTGGGTCTAAGAACACCTTCACAAGTGAGTTGGACACCACACTCTAACCCAAAACCTTAAGGTGTTAGGTTTATGGGTCTTCTCACTTATAAAGTGTTCAACCTCCACTATTATAAGCAATGTGGGACTTACACATTCACACTTGCCACAACAATCTCCCCCTCAAGTGTGAGTCCATCCATTCTAGCTTGGATATGCTCCCCCTCAAGCGGAAGCTTTCTTCATCACTACACTTGTACCGTCGTTGTGCCACTTGCACTCAACGGAACCCGCCGCCTGACCACCTTTGTCAGGAAGACTTTCGACACAAGGAGCCGGTCGAACCCTTCGTCGAACCATCGGCTCTGATACCACTTTGTTGGGGATAAAACCCAATGACAAAGAACACAGAAGAAAGAAAATGATGAAGAGAAAATAAAACTTAGGAAAGAAAGAATGTTAAAAATCTTATTCACAAAAGTTGTTATTTACATGTGAAGTTACACCCGTATTTATACACAACTTAGCTAACGGATAACTTCTAACTAACTAAAAAAAACATAACAAACTAAACAGAGCATCAGAAGGAAAGCAGAGCTTCAGAACAAACTGATCTTCAGAGAGAAAGCAGAGCTTCAGAACAAACTGAACTTCAGAAGCAGATGAGTTTCAGAAACTGAGAAGCTTCAAAAGTTAGAACCATGTTTCATAGTTTGGCTTACAAAATCAATAAGTTAAACACTGATTTTTAACGCAAATCTTTAAACATTTGATATACTAATTAACAATAAACTCTATCATATCAAAATGGAAGTTGAGACAAAATTCTGAATATATATCGAGAGATAAAGTCGTAGTGCTTTCTAGAAAGATATTGGAAATATAATCAGAAATAAATAAATTATTGTTTTCTTGTGCCTCCAATAACGTCACGAAGGGCAGGATAAATGGTGCAGATGGATGCCACTTATGTGTTCACGTAAGCCATGTTTGGAATTTCGGCTCATGGTTAATTAATACTATATACATATGTTGCTTGAGAAGCAATTAATTGATCTATGTACACACACAATTGTCTTCATTCTTCTGCATATTATTATATAACGCCATTCTTTTAGTTTCTTTTTTTTTTTGAATGTGACGATTCTATACAAGAAAATTAATGGATCGAGGAAAAATGTTGTATGACTCGGTTTTCCTCATATGCAATATTTACACGTTTGGCATGTGTTTGTCACATTTACTTTTTGTGAATGTAAAGCTAATCCAATTGTCACATTTACTATATATATACACACACTTAAAGAGCACAGTCCGCAACCGCAATTGCGCTTGGTTAAAGTATTGCTGATGTGGTAGTCTCTTAACCACATATACGATTGTAATGTAACCGTATCAAACAATTTTGGACATGTATGTTTAAATTTTCTCACAAAAAAATAAAATTTTAGAACCCCGAATTTCAAAATACTTCATATCTATCGAAAAATCTTACTTTTAATTGTCTTTCAACTTTGCATTTCAAGCATGTCTCAATCGTTATTTATTTATGGTGCAAACTGAAACTCTAATTTTGTGGGTATATAGTGTAGTAGAATGGTGGTGTCACTTAGTATAGTTTGAGAAAATTAAAAATTATTTCATGCCGCAACGGCTGCAATGCACGTCGTAGCAACCATAATTGCAATAATCGCATTTGCGACCACAATTTATAGTCATGCTTAACAGTAAGGTTAACTTATTTGTTATTAAAAGAGGGTGATAAACCATATAAGTGGTGGGAGAACAAATAATCGGTATCTAAATCATAATTAATATGTCGGTTTAGTAATACTTTTAGGTTTATATTTACTGTGTTTTCAATATGATGATGGGTTATGGACATGCTAGAAAATCCTCCATATGAAAAATTTAGAGACACGTGACTAACAACATTTTTTAAGGATGTAGTGGCGCATAGAGAGTACGTTTAGACATCATCAAGTGACATATTACCTAATGGATGCTCGGATAAAGATAATGACATGTATCGCCCATGTCTAAATAACCTTGACTTTGATGTGTAAGAATGTTCAAGTGATAGTGAAGGTGCAAATGGACTTGAATGAAGTGCAATAAATAATTTATGCAAAAAATCTATCTAGAGCTATGTATAATACGTCAGGCACGGGTGCAAAAAATATACAAAATTTCGCTCGTTGTTATGAGATTTTTCAATGGAAAAACATACTTTTAATAAACTTTACATTGAATTAGTAAAACATGATTTAAAGTCCTCTAGTCGTGTAATTGCAATGTTTTTAGTTGTTTTACGCAACAAGGAAGGTATAGAATGATTTAGAAATGTTATAGGAGCAATTCATGGTACGCATGTGTCATGTTTAGCTAGTGCTAATGAACAAATCAGGCTTATTGAAAGAAAATAATATCCAACCCAAAATATTATGCATGTATGTGATTGAAATATGTGTTTCACTTTTTGTATTAACATATGTTGGTAGTGTGCTGCTCATGATTTCTCTGATTTTAATTAAGTTCTTACAAATAAGGACCTTAGTTTTCTACATTCTACTCTGGATACGTTCTTTTGTGTTACTAAAAATGATTTGTTATATTAATGTTTTCTACGATTCTATATATGAGAAAAAAAAATGAATTTTTTTAGATTCATTATAAAATTGATGTATCTAGACAATAATATAATCTAAATACATTCATTTTACTATGAATTTAAAAAGTAAAATGTTTCTTATATATAGGACCGAATGTAGTAATATTCTACTTCACATTATAACATTAACTTTTAAAAAATAATGAAGTAATATCTAGTAGATTCTTGTTAAACTAATAGGATATATTGACAAAGGTTATTATGCATAAGCCTGATACTTATGCACGGTGCATAAGTCAATATCCACCCTCAGATCCAAACAACACGTGTAATAATCCATAATTGAAGAACTTTGTATTTTTGTTTGCTCAATTTCGGTCACATTTTATATGCGATTCGATCACCGATTTCGAAAACTAATACCTAATTCATTCATAAAATCGAACGACGATCAAACCGGTATAAAGAACGTCGAGTTTCATTGATTATTGAGGGAGAACAAACTGGGTCGTCGCGACCCGTTTCTGCAGAAAATGGGTGAGGAATATTATGAACAGTGACGCGCCTCCACGCCCACTCTCACTGGTGCCAAGGGGACTCCAATTTTTTTTATTGTTTTTACAAAAGAATAGGAAATAATTTTCTGGGAATTTTAGAACCAGTTAGGTATTTTTCTGAGACCTGAAACTATTTTTAGTTAATTAAATGAGGTAAATATGCTTTTATAAATATCAGGTATTAACAAAATTTTCCCAAAATTTTATTTAGGGTATTTTGAATTATTTGGAACGGTTGGGGATACATCACTCTCTCTGGTTTTATATCGTGTTAAAAATTTAAATTTATGACCATTATTATAGTTAAATGAGCATTAGTGCCAAGATGTTATACACTGAAACCATTTGTCTAGTTAAATGGTTTCATACTATTATACACTGAAACCATTAGTCTAATTAAAAGGTTTCATAGCGTTATACACTGAAATCATTATTCTAGTTAAATGGTTTCATAGCGTTATACACTGAAACCATTAATCTTTTTATTTGGTTTCAAGATGTTATACACTGAAACCATTTGTCTAGTTAAATGGTTTCATACTATTATACACTGATACCATTATTCTAGTTAAATGGTTTCATAGCGTTATACACTGAAACCATTAATCTTTTTATTTGGTTTCAAGATGTTATACACTGAAACCATTAGTCTAGTTAAATGGTTTCATACCGTTATACACTGAAACCATTATTCTAGTTAAATGGTTTCATAGCGTTATCCACTGAAACCATTAGTCTTGTTATTTGGTTTCAAGATGTTATACACTGAAACCATTAGTCTAGCTAAATGGTTTCATGACGTTATACACTGAAACCATTATTTTGGATAAATGGTTTCATATGGGCATTAGTGTCAAGATGTTATACACTGAAACCATTGTTATTAAGTAAAACATCACATAACCATTTTACAAAATCATGCTACATAAAGCAAAAAATCATATAAAGCAATTAGGGTTAGTTTAGTTGAGAAAAATTTGGATAGTATGCATGAGATATTGGATTCAGTCATTTTTTTATTGTAAAGAAAAAAAATCCATATATATATATAATTAATGTATGAAATTTTATTTATGTTGTGATTATGATTGATAAAACTTAAAATGAAATTGTATGTTTTGACAAGTATGCTTTATATATACATGAACCATTGGTTATTATGTTGGGCTTCGAGGGGGTGTATGACGAAAATTAATTAAAAATGGATTCTTATAATATATAGTTCAAAGGAACAAAAGTTATTATTTAATTGGAAACGGGGGGCGCGTTAGAAATTTGGGTGGGGGTGCGCTAGAAGTTTGAAGGAGGGAAAAAAATTGAGGGGCGCGCTAGAAATTTGGGGAGGAAAAAAAATTGGGGGGCTCACAAGAAAATCTAGGGAGAAAATAGGAAAAAAAAACTGGGGGGTGCGCTAAGCAAATGGGGGCGCGCAAGTAATGGGGTAGTATATGGGGGGCGCGCTAAGCAACTATAAAAGTGATTATGTTAAGGTGGACTTTGGGTGGGGTGTATAACAAAATGGGAGGGGTGCAAATAGAAAGTTTATGCACGGTGCATAAGCTTATGCACCATAACCAGACCCGGATATATTGATCCCTATAAATGTGAGCGTTAACAATATCTTGATTTTAGGCGTTCAAGTGAATTTGAAAATCATAATGAAATATTCTAAATTTACTACTTAAGTTTAAAGCGCATAATATAAATAAAAAAAATAGGATATATATTGAACGTACTTGCAATCATGTGTCACATGCCTAATTTCAAATATGAAACACAAGTTTAAATAGTTGTGGCAAATTGGCAATACAAAACTTTATGAGAAAGAATATATTGAAATTGATATCGCATCACATACAAAGTTTCAATTTAGCTTATTCGTTAAAGATAGATCATGCTCACGACTCAATTCGTAATCAAATTATAAAATATAAACTAAATATGACCAGTTTGTGATAATCATCCCATATTATAATACACTCTAAATTATGTTTTCTATTGTAATTTTTTATTTAGATCCCTCATATTTGATTATTATGCTAATATTGTGTTTTTTAAAGGATATAATTTAATTAAGCTATTGGTAATTTTGTGGTATTTGTTCACCACAACGAAAAGATAATTTGATTTATGTGCGAGAAAGAAAAAAAAAAACTAATAATTTGATTTTACAATTTTTTTTAGTTGCTTATGAATTTTAAAAAGAAACTTACATTTTTGTTTGAGTTGTACAATTGAGAATATGGTTTTATAAACAGTTTTACAATATAAATTTTTCATCTTCGGATGCATGAAAAGTTTAAAACGCTTTTGAATTTCAATAGCTCCGTATTTTGGAAAGGTGTTTTGGTTATAATATATCAGGCTTGTCGGGCTGATTGTGATGAGTTAGTGTTAGCCTGTGCGCTGGTCATGGCCGTGAGGTCGGATCGTTACAAAATTTTTTTTTTTTTTGAATAGCTAAATTTTATTAAAACAACTCAAGCCAAGGCATAAGATATACCAAGCAAGAGACAAAGATACAAGGAAGCCAAAACCATAAGACATAATGGCATAAGAGTTACAATAAAGGAAAACAAAGCTAAGCCAAAAGCAAAGCACCAATGCTGCTACCAGAAAAACAAAACAACAAAAGGTTCCCTCCTACCCCATATGACAAACAGCAGTAGCAGGAACAAAAGACCAAAAACGCAGCAAGGCCTCCAAAACACCAGCAAAACGCAGTCAACACACCCACACCACAGTTTTATGTTTTAGTTTTATGTTTTAAGAAAATACACATATATAAAACTCTATTTTGAATTTCTGTGGGCATAACTCCGTGACATTAAATATGATATGTATAGGGAACAAAGTTTGAATCCTATGCTACCTTTTTTTTTAACAGCAAAAATGTTGAAGTGCAAAAGTAAGTTTAGTTTTTATATCGTTTCCATAGGGATTGTTCCGAATCAGACACGGACAATTAAGATCATACACATGTAAATTAAAGTAAAGTTAAAAGGGGGGTTTATCTTGAATTTGTTTGCTTAGCAAGAAGATTGAAATATTGGTGATTTCTAATTTATAAAAAGGTTGATTAGATTCTTCGAATCCCTTCCTCTTCCTGATCGACAATGAACATGGGCTTATCTTGCAATTTCTCTCTTGTCGGCACGATGAATTAACAAAATCGTTCAAACCAGGGTTAGTGACTAAGAACGCTTTCCCACAATAATAAAACCCTAACGTCTTAGGTGAATTTATAATCACAAGAAGTTTATCGAACGTTAATTCTATTATCACAATCAATAATCCGATATGTCTAAAGTGATTATTAATCGAACAATTATCTCAGTTCCAGTTCAATAGTTAGGGTTAGTAATCAATTGATTCCCAAAATCAGTTCGATAGTGATCAAGTAACGAAAAGCATTAACACACAGAGATAACTGAATAACGACAAGATTAAAATTGAAATAATAAGCCTCTAGTAAGTTCACATGACCTAGATTGATTCGAGGAAGATCATCTATGAATCTAATCAATAAAAGACTTAGCTACTCATATTGTAAATATTCATAGCAAAGAAGTTTGAGAAAGAATACATAAAATTCGATGAATAAAGGTGTTGAATCTCCCTTGAGGATGAGTCTCCAGCCCTAGCACACGTCAAAAACGAGTTCTCTGGTATTTTTTCACTCAAAATCAACCCCTAGGTCAGTCTTGGAACCCGCTATTTATAGAAAACGCGAGAAAATAAGTTCCTGTGACGTGGCTGCGCGATGCGTACAATGCCGAAGCTTTTCTTTGGTTTTGCAACGCTGCTGCGCGATTCGTGGCTTCCCTGCGCATCGCGCAGGCTGATGATTCTTGAAATTTTGCTTTTTCTTATTTTTTTCTTCAGTCGGCTAGCTTTTAAACACCTGTTTTCTTCACTTTGTATCCAATTCTTCAACTTCCTGTAACTTGCCTTTAAACTTCATATATGTGACTCAATTATACTAACTATGATTTAAAATCGACACTAAATGACTCTAAAATGCTATATATGACCGGGTGTCATCACAACCCCAAACTTGGACCGTTGCTTGTCCTCAAGGAACATCTCTGCAAAATAAAATTGTCAGTAAGTTAACAAATCTCTTTGGATGATAAGAATTTCAGACACTTTTCTTTCACCCGGATATGGAACCTCCGGCTTCACTGTAGTGCCAATGTTAAGCTCAGAATCCTGCCTTCCCGACCTCAATCAGAACACTTTAGAAATTATTAGCACAGACCAACCAATCCAACCTTATCTCTCACTCAGCAATTCACTCAATTTTTGACAGGGTATTCACTCTATCAACATGCAAATGCAATCTTACCATAAGCTTGAAAAAATTCTAAATGTCAATCAAAGTTATCACATTACACACATTTTTGAGGTCTTAAGGGTTGTAACTTGGCTTGGGTAACGGTGGGATATATTTGGGAAAGTAGGCTTAAGTTGGAGTTAGGTATCCACTACCATTCCTTTTTGAGAATTAACCATTATCGGGGCTCAGTTTCATGATGATTTGGTACTTAGAGAACTAGCTTTTATTTTTTATTTTTTTTAAGAGACTAACTGATGATGTTTGCTCTTGTTTTGTATTTTTCATTTTTTTTTCAAGTTCTCTAGTACCCCTACCCCAAACTTAAAACATTGCCATGACAAGGAAATTCAGAGCTTCTACCTAACTCCAGAGAGGGTAAATAGATAAAAACTTTCAGGTCAAAATGGCTCATATTTTTGGTTTGTCACCGAAAGAAAAGGGCATATATTTTTAGGCTCAAAGTTGGTTCAGCAAAGATAAAACATATATAGGGTAGCTTGAAAGGCCCAGAGTACCAATAAAAATGTGCCTCTATGTGTATAAATGTAAAAACCAATCAACAATAGAGAATAGTCGCAAGTTCTAGAAGATATGCAAAGCATGGATACACTCAATAGATGTGAAAGAAAGAGTATACCGTGGAATTTATTTGGCTCAAAGCGCTCACCAGCTGAGGTATCGGAAGGTTGTTTCAATTGAACTGTGCAAAGTCATATCGTCTGTATCATCTATCAGTCGTTCCAACTTTCATCTAAACTCGCATCATCAACTACAGTGTTGTCTTTCAAGTTAATCCGAGATTCTCATCATTCAAACAGAGCTATTACCAAACTGAAAATTTCATTAGACAGAAACATTACTTAATAATAAACAATCACAGTACAAGAGAGGTGCTTATATTAATGTCTTAGCACCCAAATCACAAACAAAACAACTGACATAGTACTGACAGAAAATAAAAAAAATACATAACAACTGAAATGGTAATATAAAGGGCCAGGATGAGACGCCCGAATCAATCCTGTCCATGGTACTGCTGCTGTGAAGAGGAACTGCCTGGGTGACCGAAAGCGGAACCGCCTCGATAATCATCTGCATTTGGCGTGAAGTGCCGAGCACGCTGTTCCTGCTGATCAAAAAGCTCTGTCGTCTGGTTCTGCCTCAGCTGCAGTAACTGCTGCTGATGGGCAAAATGTGTCAGCATCGCCTGTCTGTCTCCTTGGTACCGGAGGTATGGCTACTGGGGGTGTACCTGTCGATAAGTGTCAGCAGCAAACTTAAAATCATGATCAAAGTGTGGCACATCCGAAAGCATCAACCCAGCAAAATCCTTCGCAAAGTTCGCCATGGCGAAATTATAAGTGTTAAAGTATGGAGGCGGAGGTGGCTGAGGAATTTGCTCTTCTTCCTCCATCTGTTGAGGCTGCTCTTCCTCTTCTTCCTCTGGTTGTGGCTGTGGCTGCACAACTTGAAGTGGTCCATCCGGCTGTCTGAGGTACTAGGCCAGTGTGATTGCGCCCCTTGGTTGTTCATCCATGTCCCCCAGAATTCTAGGTACCCCCTCGGCTTCACAAAGAGCATTAATCAACGAACAATGACCCAATGAGAAGGACTGCTGACTCTCGTTTGCGATCCTACAGATGTCTTCGCAAATCAACTTGCCAAAGTTTATCGCCTCATCCGCCATGATTGCTTGAACTATGACTGCTCGTTTGAGCAGGACCTCGGTGTGGTTAGAATTGGTCTCAATATTTTCCACCACAAAGTGAGACCATGCTTTAGGTAACGGCTTCATCTCCTTTTGCATAAATTTGCTTGGTAATTTACCTTATGAATGCCGATACCACTGTGCACCTTCCCTGCAAAGATCATTCAAAATCCGAGTAGTCCTGTGATCGGCATCCATTGCCTCAGCTTCACGGTATCTTCTTTCCACCGCACACTCGTCCGGGTTTGGCCCCGAGAATGCTCTAATCCCCAAAAACCTGTTGATTGATTCCGCACTATAGGACACTGCCTTGCCTCTGAGATGTACCACATCTGTCTGCCCATATCTGCCTTGCCTCATAGCATTCGCCAAAAATTCCAAGGCGAGGCTTTTGTTGGAAGGGTCGATGATTTCATTCAATTTGAGCAACCCCGTCCGTCGAAGCGCCTGACGCATCTCAGGCCATGCGTGTTCCTCAACAAAGAATGCTCAGCCTGGCACAAACCGTTTCAGACATAGTGCTTGGTGCCTTGCTTGGTGTTCCGGTGTAATGAATTGGCGGTATCGGGGTACGGGTGGTGGAATTTGATTCTCGTCGGATTGCGGGTTAGTAGAGGATTGTCCCCGTGTGAGTTTTCGTTTTGGGGCCATGATGTGTGGGTGAGATGATAGGTTCGGATTTGGGATTGAAGTGGGGGAAAGATTGGGTTTGGTTAGGTTTTAGGTGGTGGTTATTGTGGAATTTAATGGGGTTTGGTGTGTATGAATGTTGATTGATGTTGTGAGTGAACATGATGATGAATTTGTGGAGGAAAAGGGATTGTTGGGGTTAATTTTCGGAATTGGTTGGTGGTTGTTGTGAACGGTTGGTGTGAAGATGAAGGATTAGGTGTTGTTGAGGATGGTGATAGTGTGTTGATGTTGGTAGAAAGGTTGATTATGGACGAGATTCTTGGTGATGGTGAATAAGATGAGTGATTTGTGAGAATTTGGATTGGTGGGGAAGGGGATTTGGGAGTGAAATTTCGTGTGGGTTATTTTTAGGGCCGGCTATCTCATGAGAAAAAAGGGTTTGGGATGAAGCAGGTTTTCAGATTGCAGGTTTTTTTTTAAAGAATCTCGTTCCTGCGCATCGCGCAGACCACACTACGCATCGCGCAGCCTCAATAACTGCACCAAACGGTCACTTTTTTGAACGGCAACGGTCAGATTTTCGAACCCACGCATCGCGCAGGAAAAGTTGCGCGTCGCGTGCGAGGCCGAGGCTTTTTCTTCTTTCCTTGCACATGCTGCGCATCGCGCACTACCTTCTGCGCATCGCGCAGGCACGTGTTCATGTTCCTTCATCACTTTTTTTTCTTTTTTTGATGGGTTTCCTCCCATTAAGCACTTCTTTAACGTCACTAGCTTGACCCCTGTTGACCTTAAAGGTCAGTTAGCACCAGTGAGACCCTCTCAGTAGGAATCTCTCCTCCTTTGTACGGTTTGAGCCTTTGTCCATTTACCTTGAACGTCTGAGACGAACTTGGATCTTGTAACTCCACAGCTCCATGAGGCGATACCTCTGTAATCACAAACGGACCAGACCACTTCGACTTGAGTTTTCCGGGAAATAACTTCAATCTTGAATTGAATAACAATACTTGTTGTCCCGGATAAAATTCTTTTTTGATCAAACCCTTGTCATGATACTTCTTGGTTCTGGCCTTAAAGATCACAACATTCTCATATGTCTGCAACCTCCATTCTTCCAATTCATTCAGCTTCAACAGCCGCTTTTCACCTGCTAAACCTGCATCAAAGTTTAAAAATTTTACAGCCCAATATGCTTTGTGCTCAAGTTCAACCGGTAAATGGCACGCCTTGCCATAAACTAGCTGATAACGTGAGAAACCCAGATGTGTCTTGAAAGCGGTCCTATAAGCCCAAAGAGTATCATCAAGCTTCATAGACCAATCTTTCCTTGACGTAGATACCGTCTTCTATAGGATTTGCTTCAACTGATGATTAGACACTTCAACTTGACCGCTAGTCTGAGGGTGGTATGGAGTGGCGACCTTATGCTTGACATTGTATTTGGCCAGAAGATTCTCTAAATACTTGTTGTTAAAGTGCTTACCACCGTCACTTATGAGAACCCTTGGCACACCAAACCTGGTAAAAATATTTTTCTTTAAGAACTTTACCACAGTATGGGCATCATTAGCTTGACAAGCAATAGCTTCAACCCATTTTGTTACATAGTCCACACACACTAGAATATGGAGGTTAGACTTAGAAGATGGGAAAGGTCCCATGAAGTCTATCCCCCAACAATCAAACGGTTCTACTTCAAGCATATAATTTAGCGGCATCTCATCCCTCTTTGATACATTGCCGGTCCTCTGGCAATTGTCACAACGCTTGACGAACTCAACGCAATCCTTAAACAATGTCGGCCAAAAGAAGCCGCTTTAGAGTACCTTAGCCGCTGTTCTATGCCCACCATATGATGAACTGTGACAATGCCACATTATTTTCTGTGCTTCCTCCTCATCCACACATCTTCTAATTAAACCATCTTGGCCGACCTTGAACAAATATGGGTCATCCCAAAATTAAAAGTGCGCATCTCTATAAAAAATTTCTTTTGTTGGTAAGAGTAATCCTCCGGAACTTTATTATCTACCTTAAAGTTAGCCATGTCGGCAAACCAAGATCTTTGAGAAACCATAAGCAATTTTTCATCCAGGAATTTCTCACTGATGCACTTTTCCTTTTTGGTCACCATTGGATGGTCCAACCTTGATAAATGGTCGGCCACCACGTTCTCAACACCTTTCTTGTCCTTTATTTCCAAGTCAAACTCCTGCAAGAGTAGTACCCACCTCAAGAGTCTAGGCTTTGAGTCGCCTTTTGTGAGGAGGTACTTTAGTGCTGAATGATCTGTAAAAACAACCACTTTGGAACCAATTAGATAAGAGCGAAATTTTTTCAAGGCAAACACTACGGCGAGCAATTCTTTTTCAGTTGTGGTGTAATTTACTTGGTTATCATTTAAAACCTTGCTCGCATAGTAGATGGCATGGAAAAACTTCGCATGTCGTTGGCCAAGCACCGCTCCAACCGCATAATCACTTGCATCACACATCAATTCAAAAGGGAGATCCCAATTTGGTGCAACAATTATGGGCGCGGTGACCAACTTTTCTTTAATAACAATAAAGGCATTCAAACAATCATTATCAAATTTAAACTCATTCTCTTTAACAAGGAGGTTACTTAAGGGTTTTGCTATTTTAGAAAAATCTTTGATGAAACGCCGATAGAAACCGGCATGTCCCAAAAAACTTCTCACTCCCTTCACATTCACGGGAGGAGGTAATTCCTTAATAACCTCTATCTTTGCTTGATCAACCTCAATGCCCTTTGAAGAGATTTTGTGTCCAAGCACAATTCCTTCTTTTACCATAAAATGACATTTTTCCCAATTCAAAACGAGATTGGTACTTATGCATCTCTTCAACACTTAAGTTGGTCAAGGAATGATCAAAAGATTTACCGAAAACAGAGAAGTCATCCATAAATACCTCGATTGTGTCCTCCATCATATCAGCAAAAATAGACAACATGCACCGCTGGAAAGTAGCCGGTGCGTTACATAGCCCAAAGGGCATCCTTCGATAAGCAAATACCCCAAAAGGGCATGTGAAAGTCGTCTTCTCTTGATCCGCCGGGTCCACAACAATATGATTATATCCGGAATATCCATCCAAAAAGCAATAGTAGGCCTGCCCAGCAAGCCTTTCTAACATTTGATCCATGAATGGAAGGGGAAAATGATCCTTCCTTGTTGCCGAATTCAGCCTTCGGTAATCAATACACATTCTCCAATCGGTGACGGTGCGAGTAGGGATCAACTCATTTTTTTTCATTCCTCACAACCGTCATGCCAACCCATGGCTTCTTTGTTAGCTTGTAAAACTCTTACCAATCTTTCCTCCTCTAACAAACTCAACGCACTACTAATGATTGCCGGATGTGAAGAGTTACCTCCCAAGAAAACATATTTTAGATGAGAGGGAAGTTCTTTCAATTCAGGAACAAAAGTCTTGGCTTCTTCTTTAGTACTTCTCTTGTTCTCTTGGACCGACACCTCTTCTATTACCGGTGGTGTTTCTTCTATTTGACAAGCTTCAAGTTGACGGAGGCAAATTTCGATCTCTTTGTCCCACTCCTCCTCTAGATCATCTATGGAATTAACAATCACTCGTTCCAAAGGAGGAAGTGGTGTCTCTTCAACTAGCACATCTTTCACAACTTCTTCGATTACATCAACACTGAAGCATTGAGGCTCATCATTTTGTTGTTGCATAGCCTGAAATACTTTGAACATAACTTCCTCTCCATGTGTCCTTAGCATCAGTTTTCCCATCTCTACGTCGATCAGAGCTCTTCCGGTTGCCAAGAATGGACGACCCAACAACAAGGGTTCCACCTCGGCGTCATCTTCCATATCCAGAATTACAAAGTCAGCTGGAAAAACAAATTATGCCACTCTTACCAGAACATCATGAAGTATGCCATAAGGATGTACAATGGATCTGTCAGCCAACGAGAGTTGCATCTTTGTAGGCTTTGCCACTGCACCAGGTATCCTCTTCATCATTGACAAGGGCATCAGATTGATGCTAGCCCCTAAGTCACATAGAGTTCTACCAACTGTGATATTACCTATGGAACAAGGTATGGTGAAACTTCCTGGATCTTTTTTCTTTTGGGGAAGCTTCTTTTGAATTATAGCACTACATACTCCAGTCATGTCAACCGTGTCGTCATCAAGAAGTTTCCGCTTCTTTGTCAGGAGCTCCTTCATAAATTTGGCATAAACCGGCATTTGCTCCAACGCCTCGGCAAAAGGTATGTTCACCTGGAGATTGTGAAGCATCTTCATGAACTTTTTAAAGTTTTGGTGATTTTTAGCTTTTACCTTCTTTTTCCGTGGTGGGTATGGTAACCTCGCATGTGGTGATTTTTCTTCACTCTCTTCCACACCCTTACCTTTTTCAATTTTTTTCTCCCTCTTATTTTCAACTACATCCTCATAGTCACTCTCACTTGGTTCTACAAGTTCCCACTCTTTTTCAACTTCTCCCTCACTCACAATTTTCTCAACATCTCCCTCACTGTTTCTTTTCAACTTCTCCCTCACTCTCATTCTTTTTCTTAGGCACTACTTCAGGTGAAGGAACAACCCTATTTCTCAAAGTGATAGCTTTGCAGTTTTCATTCCTAGGATTATCCTTCGCGGAGCCTTCGAAACCATTGTTTTGGGAAGCTGCAAATTGTCTAGATAACTGACCAATCTGCGTCTCTAGATTCTTGATGGAAGCTTCATGATTTTTATTAGCAAATTCTTGATTAGCTTTCATTATGTCTTGATTAGCTTTCATCTGATCTTGACTAATATTTACAGCTTCAAAACTCCCTTGAGTGAATTTGATGAATTGAGAGAGTGTGTCTTCTAGAGGAGTGGAACTTTTCCGTTGGTTGTTTGACGGAGGAGGAACTTGTTGTAGAGACTGGTTAGCATTCTGATTCTTGTTCCCGCCCCAACCGAAATTGGGATGGTCTCTCCACCCTGCATTGTAAGTGTTAGAGTTAGGATTATAATTAGAGTTGCTCCTCTTGAAATTTGCCAAATAGTTGGCTTCTTCAGACCCTGAAGGGAAGCATTCTCCATTAGTGTGACCTTGACCACAGAAATCACAAGTCACCCCTTGAACAACTTTAGCCTGTGCTTGAGGATTAAGAGGAGTAGTGAAAACCGTAAGGAGAGACTCCATAGTGTTACTCATCTTGGTCTGCTGAGCTAAGATAGTATCACCTGTATCTAGTTCAATCATTCCCGATTTCTTCTTTGCACCTCGGTCATTTTGAACTCGATATTCGTTTTGCGCCATGGACTCTATCAATTCCCTTGCTTCACCTTCATCTTTGTTTTTCAACGATCCACCGGCCGATGCATCCAACAACATTCTTGTCTGAGGTCTCAACCCTTGAGTGAAATATTGCATTTGTTGATGACTGTCCAGACCATGTTTCGGGCACTTCTTCAGACACAGCTTAAACCTTTCCCATGCATCATGTAGAGACTATGCGTCTCCTTGTTCAAAACCTGTAATGTCAGCTCTTGTCTCCAAAAACTTGTGAATAGGAAAGTATTTATCTAAGAACTTGACCTCAAGCTCGGTCAAAGTAGCGATGGTGTATGGAGGCAGGGTATCTATCCAGTCACGTGCTCTCCCTGTCAAAGACAGTTTGAACAGCCTTAACAGTTTGTCTGACTCAGATATTCTAGTCGGATCAGTGTAACTGCATGCTTCAAAGAAGTGAGCCAGATGAATGTTCGGACATTGTGTCTCTGACCCAGTGAATTGATTTTCCTTAAGAGCATTTAGAACAGTGTTCTTTATGTCGAAGGACACCAGATTTGCTGGCTGAAAACCCATATTAGGATTTTCAGTGTTGTTTCTTTGCCCATAGTCTCCTACGGTCCTTCTAGGAGGTGGTGGATTGTTGTTGTTATCTCCCATGGTACTGGTTTCGTCGTCCGAAGTGAGTGGACTCGAAACCTCGCCTTCGCCTTCCTTTTGTGTGATATTGGCTAATCGAGCAGCTTCTCGGGCTAACCTTGCTGCTTTCCTGTTCTTCTTTGCGGTTTTCTCGATTTCAGGATCGTATTGCAATTCTTCCTGTGTTTTACCTCGCAAGCACACAAACAAGAAATACCTTTAGTAGCAACTGCACTACACAAAAATAAAACGAATTTAGAATTTATTTTTGAATTTTTCTTTTTAATCAAAGTAAATACGAAAATTAAAAACAAGAAATATAAATTACGTTACGTATGTTCCGTTTGCCTTGTTGATTCACTCAACAATCCCCGGCAATGGCGCCATTTTGTTGAAGTACAAAAGTAAATTTAGTTTTTATATCGTTTCCACAGGGATTGTTCTGAATCAGACACGGACAATTAAGATCATACACATGTAAATTAAAGTAAAGTTAAAAGGGGGGTTTATCTTGAATTTGTTTGCTTAGCAAGAAGATTGAAATATTGGTGATTTCTAGTTTATAAAAAGGTTGATTAGACTCTTCGAATCCCTTCCTCTTCCTAATCTATAATGAACATGGGCTTATCTCGCAATTTCTCTCTTGTCAGCACGATGAATTAACAAAATCGTTCAAACCAGGGTTAGTGACGAAGAACGCTTTCCCACAATAATAAAACCCTAACGTCTTAGGTGAATTTATAATCACAAGAAGTTTATCGAACGTTAATTCTATTATCACAATCAATAATTCGATATGTCTAAAGTGATTATTAACCGAACAATTATCTCAGTTCCAGTTCAATAGTTAGGGTTAGTAATCAATTGATTCCCAAAATCAGTTCGATAGTAATCAAGTAACGAAAAGCATTAACACACAGAGATAACTGAATAACGACAATATTGAAATTGAAATAATAAGCCTCTAGTAAGTTCACATGACCTAGATTGATTCGAGGAAGATCATCTATGAATCTAATCAATAAAGGACTTAGCTACTCATATTGTAAATATTCATAGCAAAGAAGTTTGAGAAAGAATACATAAAATTCAATGAACAAAGGTGCTGAATCTCCCTTGAGGATGAGTCTTCAGCCCTAGCACACGTCAAAAACCAGTTCTCTGGTATTTTTCCACTCAAAATCGACCCCTAGATCAGTCTTGGAACCCGCTATTTATAGAAAACGCGAGAAAATAAGTTCCTGTGACGTGGCTGCGCGATGCGCAACTTTACCCTGCGCGATGCGTACAATGCCGAAGCTTTTCTTTGGTTTTGCAACGCTGCTGCGCGATGCGTGGCTTCCCTGCGCAATGCGCAGGCTGCTGATTCTTGAAATTTTGCTTTTTCCTTATTTTTTTCTTCAGTCGGCTAACTTTTAAACACCTGTTTTCTTCACTTTGTATCCAATTCTTCAACTTCCTGTAACTTGCCTTTAAACTTCATATATGTGACTCAATTATACTAACTATGATTTAAAATCGACACTAAATGACTCTAAAATGCTATATATGACCGGGTGTCATCAAAAAATAATAATATATTAATAATCCGGTCTCCGCACAAGATGGACAAAGACCGGAATAAAAGTAACTACATAACAGAGGTGCCGTATATAGGCGGAACACCGAAAATAAACATCAAAACAAATTTTCCAAGCCCCAAAAAGACACCAACCTAGCCCAAAAAGTTGTCATTAGACACTAACTCCTGATCTCGAAGCAAAATTAACCGGCCCATCAGAATTCAATAACAGTTCCATGGGACAAAGATTGAC
The DNA here is from genome assembly GCA_954870985.1 of Trifolium fragiferum. Lineage (NCBI taxonomy): Eukaryota > Viridiplantae > Streptophyta > Magnoliopsida > Fabales > Fabaceae > Trifolium > Trifolium fragiferum. Next base: position 18,303,868 of record OX940790.1, on the reverse strand, counting down.
ATGACAAGCAACCAAAACTCCAAATACTAAAATAGATGAGAGAGAAAATAGATGTGAAGTGAAGTTCAATATATCTGTATATGGCCTATACACACGATTCAACTTATATTTTTGTTGGTATATCAACACCTATACCAATGGTGTTAGCGGCTGTGACTAAAGGCTGTCGTTGGTATATGGCATTTTTCTTGTAGTGAAACCACCACCAAAGTCATTGCCGAAGCAACCAACACCTCCATCACCACCCAAAAAACAGGGCCGCCAAAACAGAGCATAAAACCCACCATTGCACACCAAAACCATTCTCAAAGCCAAAGCTACCCCCCAAAAAACCACCGCCATAAGCACTGTTACACACAAAACAGAGCCACCAAAACAGAGCATAAAAATCACGGCCAGAATCCAACCACCGGTGGCTAGATAGAACCGGCACCGTCACCAACACCTCATCCTCAACCTCTTCTGACCTTCGCAAACAAAACCCAGCAAGAATCCCAAACGGGTTTTGAAGGACCAACCCCGAACTAGTTGAAAACTCCCAACAGAATCGCGGCGACGCCGCTATCTTCCTAAACCACCTCAAACGACGCCAACCTTCTAGGAACAAAACCAATGACAGATATCCCCACCGATTTGAACAACTCATACCCAAAACCTTTCGATCCGGCAGAACAATAACTTAAACCAAAAACAACAACGCATAATAGCATCACAGAACACCAAAATTGAATCAACCACCACTGCTCCAACGTGGCCGAAACAGTAGGGGTGTAAACGGATAAAAAAATCCAATTAAACCGATGATCCAAACCAATCCAAACCGAAAAAAAACCGATGTTTATGGTTCGGATTAAAAACCGAACCAATTAAAAACCGACGTGGTTTGGTTCGGTTCTCGGATTCAATTCTTAAAAATCGATGAACCTAACCAATAGGTATATTATTAACTACATGTTTATTTATTATTAACTATATATATATATATATATATATATATATATATATATATATATATATATATATATATATATATATATATCAATTTATTATTTCATGATGGTGCATTGACGATTCAAGCGGAAAAAAAATTGAAATTTTATTTTAGTTTGTTTTTTTATTTGATGTTAAACTTATGAACTTAATTTTATGGTTGTATTTTGTATTGAAAATCTATGGATTCTATTTTGTCAACTTTGTTTGAATTAAAATGTGTTTGAAAACCAATTAAAGTATGTTGTATGGTGATAATTGATTACATAAGTGTTATGTGTGATTAAAAAAATTTGAAGGTTGAAAAACACACAAGAAGGGGGGGGGTTGAATTGTGTGAGACTTTTTCTAAGTTAAAACAAATTGCAGCGGATAAGGTATAACACACACAATATATGAGGATAGGGTTAGAGAGAGATGCTCAGAATTTTTATACTGGTTCCTCCCACTAACAGGAGTAGTCCAGTCCTCTTGTCCTTCACAAGAGATTTCACTATAATCACTCAGATTACAAATGCTCAAGCACTAAGCAAGAGACTTCAAACTGCTCAAGCACAAAGCAAGAGACTTCTAACTGCTCAAGCACAAAGCAAGAGACTTCCAATGCTCAAGCACAAAGCAAGAGACTTCCAATGCTCAAGCACAAAGCAAGAGACTTCCAATGCTCAAGCACAAAGCAAGAGACTTCCAATGCTCAAGCACAAAGCAAGAGACTTCCAATGCTCAAGCACAAAGCAAGAGACTTCCAATGCTCAAGCACAAAGCAAGAGACTTCCAATGCTCAAGCACAAAGCAAGAGACTTCTAACGGGTTTTAATGTTAATAAAGATAAGAGATTAACACTTGATATACAATCAGAGGTGTTTACAAAATACAACTCAGTTACAAGACTAACTTAGAAAATTATCACAAAGTTTCTAAGTGTTTGATAGCTTCAGAATTTGACAGAGTTTCAGCACGTTCAGAAGCTTAAGTCTTGATTCCATTTCTTCACAAATCTTCTTCCTTTTATAGATGATAAAATGAACGTTGAAGATTATAGCCGTTTGAAGAATTGAGACGCTCCTTTGTATAGATCAGTGAGCTTATTAGCTGTTCTGATTTGCAGTAGCTTAGGAGCTTAACGTTTACTACAAAATGAGAGATTCCTTTTGGCTTTTGATATTTGAACCTTGGTGAAAGCCAAATAAGGAAATAATCGTTTCTGAAGCCTGACTTGAAAAGGACCTTTCCATGGTCAAACCTTTTCATTCTTGGTTTCTGCGTTTGGACTTAGTCAGGCACAGTCTTCAATAAAATTGTACTCTCAAATGTAGCTTAACACTTATATCTGACGAGCCTTCAGATTTTGATAGGCTCAGAATTACTTGTTTCAGATCTGGTGAGCTCAGATATTCTTCAGATTTTGATAGGCTCAGAATTACTTGTTTCAGATCTGGTGAGCTCAGATGTTCTTCAGATTTTGATAGGCTCAGAATTACTTGTTTCAGATCTGGTGAGCTCAGATGTTCTTCAGATTTTGATAGGCTCAGAATTACTTGTTTCAGATCTGGTGAGCTCAGATGTTCTTCAGATTTTGATAGGCTCAGAATTACTTGTTTCAGATCTGGTGAGCTCAGAAGTAATTCCTTCAGAAGTTCTAAGGTTCAGATAATAACTTCAGAGTTTCACTTGCTTCAGATCTGGTGAGCTTAGAAGTAATTCCTTCAGAAATTCTAAGGTTCTTTAGTACGCAAATTTTAACTTTTAATCCTGCACACTGAATTAAATTATTAGTACTCCAATTTAACCTTAAATACATTGTTATCATCAAAATCAATTAAGGAGATACAAAATCATAATTTTGTTCCAACAATCTCCCCCTTTTTGATGATGACAACTATATGTATTTAAAATCAATTGTTGTTGTTTTTATTTAACATCTTGACTTCAGGTTCTGAGGTTTGCAAGCTCCCCCTGAGTCTGATAAGCTTCAAAAGTTTATCAATGATAAATATAAAACAGTCTAAGAGTAATATTTAATGTCCAATATAATTTCATATATTCTACCTTCAGAATTAGAGGTTTGCAAGCTCTATTTCTTCAGATTGACAAATATAAGATATGGTTTGCAAGCGTATCTTATATTATATGAATTTATGTTGGACAAAATTTATTACTCCCCCTCATTAAAAGTTTAAAAGACTTTAATATAACTTAACAAGAGTAGAGTTCAGAAAATGTGATCTTTAGAGCTTCAGAAATAATTTCACTGCCATAGGAAATAATATTTTCTCCCCCTTTGTCATTATCAAAAACGGGTCAGTCAAAGCACAAGTTACAGGGTAGTAAATGCACACAGCAAACAACCACCAGCAGTAAATGCATTCAACGGTAAAAGGGAATTGTTAAGTACCATGGTGAAACAGGGAATTGTTTCAGAATGAAGACCAGTTTCTTCAAGATCTGAATCAGTTCCAGGAAAAGGTGGAGTGGTTTGAATGGATGAGGGGTTTGGTTCAGAAGTGGTTGGCTTAGGAGATGAAGTCTGAAGGGGTTCAGTTTGGGATTCAGCAGGGACTTCAGAATTTTGAACATTTGAGGGTTCAGATTGGTCTACGTCCATTGCTATTGGGGTAGACTCAGAATCTTTAATAGGAGATTTCTGAGGGGATTTAGGAGTGTCAGAAATGGTTATAGTGGAAGTTTCAAAATATTGAAAACGTGAGAAGTGATAGTGACTAGTGTGTAGTTAAGTGATTATAGTGGAAGTTTCAAAATATTGGGGAAACAAGATAGTGACGTAATGGGGGCTTGGCAGTTACTTTTAATAAAATCATCATTAGCTCTCCTTCATTACCCAGCGGTTACTAGACATGATGGGAAGTGACACAGATAAGTAGTGTTTTCAGAAGCCAGCTGTCAGTTAGAGAAACTGAGTGGTCAACTAACACTTAGAGTAGGTATCTGAGTCACAAGAAATCATATTTAATAATAAATAATTCTGATTGCTTCAGATGAGAGAGTGCTTCAGAACCTATATAATAGTTTCTGAGCCGTCCAAACTTCTGAGGCCCTTCAGAACCAGTTTATTCATTCAGAGTTAACAGCATTCAGAGATATCATTCAGAAATAAAAACCATGTTCAGATTTTTCTTGATAAAATCGAAACGATCAATAGCAAGAGGTTTGGTAAAGATATCAGCCCATTGATGCTCAGTATCAATGAATTGAATCTTAATTACTCCCTTCTGAACATAGTCTCTAATGAAGTGATGTTTGATCTCAATGTGTTTAGCTCTTGAATGCAAAATAGGATTCTTAGACAAACAGATAGCAGCAGTATTATCACAGAGAAGTGGTATACTACTTATCCTTATCTGATAGTCCTCCAACTGATGTTTCATCCAGAGCAATTGCGTGCAACACTTAGCAGCTGAGATGTACTCTGCTTCTGCTGTAGATAGAGCAATAGTTGCTTGTCTCTTACTAGCCCATGATATAAGGTTTTCACCTAGAAATTGACAGTTTCCACTAGTGGACTTCCTTTCAATTTTATCACCAGCATAGTCAGCATCACAGAATCCAATAAGCTGATAATCTAAGGATTTCTTATAAAGTAATCCAAGATTAGTGGTTCCTTTCAGATATCTAAAGATTCTCTTAACAGCAGTTAGATGAGACTCTCTAGGATCTGATTGAAATCTAGCACACAAGCATACACTGAACAAGATATCTGGTCTAGATGCAGTGAGATAAAGGAGGGAACCAATCATACCTCTGTATAATTTCTGATCTACTTTGCCTTCAGATTCTTCCTTCAGAAGACAGCTAGAGGGATGCATAGGAGTTGACATTGGTTTACAATCTTCAAGACCAAATTTCTTCAGTAAATCCTTTGTGTATTTGGTTTGATGCACATATACTCCTTCTTTTCTTTGATTGATTTGAATTCCCAAGAAGAATGTTAGTTCTCCCATCATACTCATTTCAAATTCATCCTGCATAAGCTTAGAGAAATTCTTGCAAAGAGAAGCATTAGTTGAACCAAAGATAATATCATCAACATAAATCTGAACAATCAAAATATCAGTTTTTAAGGTTTTTCTAAAGAGAGTGTTATCAACATGTCCTTTTTCAAAACCATTTTCTAGAAGAAATATACTTAACCTTTCATACCAAGCTCTTGGAGCTTGTTTCAAACCATACAGAGATTTCTTCAATTTGTAAACATGATCAGGACACTTTATATCTTCAAAGCCAGGAGGTTGTTTAACATAGACTTCTTCATAAATTACTCCATTCAGAAATGCACTCTTAACATCCATTTGAAATAGAGTGATGTCATGATTAACTGCATAGGACAAGAGAAGTCTAATTGCCTCAAGTCTTGCTACTGGTGCAAAGGTTTCAGTGAAATCTATGCCTTCTTGCTGACTATAACCTTGTGCAACCAGTCTAGCTTTATTTCTGACAACTTCTCCCTTTTCATTTGACTTGTTCCTGAATACCCATTTTGTTCCAATAATGTTCTTGTGTTTGGGTTTTGGTACCAGATCCCAAACATCATTTCTTTCAAATTGATTGAGTTCTTCTTGCATTGCAACAATCCACCCATCATCTGAGAGTGCTTCTTCTATGTTTGTGGGTTCAATTAATGAAATTAACCCAACTAGGGATTCATCCTCTTTGAAAGCAGATCTGGTCTTTCTTGGGCTATCCTTGTTACCAACAATTAGCTCTTCAAGATGAGATGATCTATACTTGAATTTACTCTTAGGTGGAGCAGGTGTCTGAGAGGGTTCAGTTTCTGAAGGGTCTTCAGTTTCAAGGCCTTCAGAGATATCTTCATTTTGAGTCTCAGATGGATATACAGCAATGGAGAGATCTTCACACTCAGAATTTGAGGAAACTTGAAATTCTGCAAAAGTCTCAGCTTGCTCTGACATTTTATCGTCAGGCTCTTTATCATCAAATCTAACATGTATAGATTCTTCAACTGTGTGAGTTTCAGAATTATACAATCTGTATGCTTTTGAGCGTTCAGAGTAGCCTATAAAGATACCCTTATAAGCTCTAGCATCAAATTTCTTTCGATAGACCTTGTTGTCTAGAATATAACAAGTACATCCAAACTGATGAAAATAAGAAATATTTGGTTTTCTTCCTTTGAACAGTTCATAAGCAGTTTTGTTCAGAATAGGTCTGATGTAGATTCTATTCTGAACATAGCAAGCAGTACTCACGGCTTCTGCCCACAAGAACTTAGCTAGGTTAGACTCAAGCATCATGGTACGAGCCATTTCTTGCAAAGATCTATTCTTTCTTTCTACAACACCATTCTGCTGTGGTGTTCTAGGAGAAGAGAATTCATGGATTACTCCATGCTCTGAGCAGAAAGATTCGAAAGAGTCATTTTCGAACTCTCCCCCATGGTCGCTTCTAACCTTCAGAATCCGAAGATCCTTTTCACTTTGTATTTGTGTGCAGAAGTCACTGAACACCACAAGTGCTTCACTCTTAGAACGTAGGAATTTCACCCAAGTCCATCTACTGAAATCATCAACCATGACCAATCCATATTTTTTACCATTGATAGAGGCTGTCGAAACAGGACCAAACAGATCAATGTGAAGCAATTCTAAGGGTCTGGAAGTAGAGACAATGTTTTTAGACTTGAATGAAGTCTTAGCAAATTTTCCTTTTTGACATGAGTCACAAAGTGCATCTGAGTGATAATCAATGTCAGGCAAACCACTAACAAGCTTTTGTTTGCTAAGCTTAGAGATCAACCTCCAGTTAGCATGACCAAGACGCTTGTGCCATAGCCATTTCTCATCACTCAGAGACAAAAGACATATAATCTTTTGGTCAACCAAATCAGAAAAGTTTACTTTATAAACATTGCCAACTCTCATTCCCTTGAATACTACAGATTTGTCAGAGTCTTTTGATACAGTACATGATTTCTTATTAAATGTAACAACACACCCATTGTCACAAAATTGACTAATGCTCAATAGATTGTGTTTAAGTCCATCAACTAACCAAACATCTTTAATGGAAAGAGAAGAATTACCAACTGTACCTGTACCAATGATCTTCCCTTTTTGTTTTCCTCCAAATCCCACAGAGCCTCCCTCTTTCAGAGTTAGGGTTTGGAACATATGCTTTTCTCCCGTCATATGTCGTGAGCAACCACTGTCCAGGTACCAGGGCTGCTGTTTTACCTTTCCTTGCATGAGCATCTGAAGCAAACATTATTTCAGATTTTGGTACCCATATTCTGATGGGTCCTTTAGAGTTAGTCTTCTGAATAGTATTCCTTCTTTGTTTTCTATGATCAACACAAGATCTAGAATTAATTAAGCTTTGACAAGAATGTTTAGGCTTAATTTGATTCTTGGATTTTGATCTGGAGTATATCACAGTTCCAAAGGTCAAGCAAGGATCTGAAGTAACTTTACCTTGATTTCTCAGAGGTTCAGATGACTTCTGAGCCTTAACTTGAGAACTTTTGGACTCAGAAATTTTAGGTTCAGAAGAACTTGGAACTTCTGAGTCTTTGGGTTCAGGTTCAGAACCTCCTTCAGAGTTGGATGCCTTCAGATCAAGTGTACCACTTTTAACAAAGGTAGAGAATAATTCAGGTGGAGTATCATCCTCACTATATGATTTCAGAGGTTTATCCCAGTTCTTAAACCGAGAATAACCAATGCCTTCACCATAGTTACGAGTCATATGATAAATCATGGAAGCCATTTTACTCCTATTGAAGGTACAACGAATAAATTCGTGAAGAGCATCTTCATGATCATCATTGAGCTTGTCTGCCAAGACATAGTTAGATTCAACATGACAAATACGAATGTTTAACGATTCATTTTCATCATAAAGAATCTTGGCATCCTTTTTCAATGATTCATGAACATTCTTCAGAATTTTGTGTTGACTTACTATACGAGAGTAATGTTTCACGGCAATCTTAAGAGAATCAATTAATTCAGATTTAGTCATGTTAGAGTATACCTCATTTTCATCATCTGAGTCATCTTCAGAATCTCTATCAGAGTTGTTACCTTCAGAAGTTCTTGCCATTAAAGCCAGATTGCCTTCTTCATCATCTTCTCCTTCAGAGTCATTCTCAATGGTCTCCCAAGTGGCTAACAAACTCTTCCTTACCTTTTCTTTGTACTTTTCTTTCCCAAAGCTCTTATTCTTTCCTTTGTCCTTGGATGACATTTCTGGACAGTCCGCAATGAAGTGTCCAGATTTCTTGCAGTTATAGCAGTTGTTCAGTTCTTCCTTTTTGTCCTTTGAAAAGGAACTTCTTGAGTTGTTTCCTTTGTTTGGAAACCTTTTGTATTTCTTGTTCCATTTCTGAAACCTTCTAACCATTAGTGCCATTTCTTCATTCTCAGAATTTTCATCCATCATATCATCAGAAGTTTCTTCCTCTTGTTCAGACACTTTGATCTTTGCAGCTTTTGAGGAAGTCTGAACAGAGCTTAGAGCCAAGGACTTCATCTTCTTGACAGGTTCATCTGACATAAGTTCTAGCTCATGACTTCTGAGTGAGCTTATTAAATCTTCAAGAGTCACATTGTCCAAATCCTTGGATTCCTGAAAAGCTGTAACTTTTGGTCTCCATTTGGAAGGTAAGCTCCTCAGAATTTTCTTCACGTGATCAGATGCAGTGTAGCTTTTCTTCAGAACTTGAAGACCAGAGACAAGGGTTTGAAACCTTGAATACATGGTTTCAATATCTTCATCTTCCTTCATTCTGAACAGCTCATATTGATGAACTAATAAGTTTGCCTTAGCTTCTTTGACTTGCTTATTTCCTTCATAGGTGGAACATAGAGAGTCCCAGATAGTTTTGGCACATGACTTGTTGGATATTTTTAAATACTCAGCATGAGATATTGCACCAATAAGCATATTCTTAACAGTATGATGCTTCTTATACTGTTTCTTCTTTTCAGCATCAAAGAACTTTCTGTAGGTATTTCTTACAACACCTTCATCATCCATGTGTTCAAAATGTATACCATCTTCAATGATATCCCATAACTCATCATCGGTCCCAATGATGTAACTATACATCTTGGTTTTCCAGAAAGGAAAAGTAGTAGGATCACTGTTGAAGTAAGGTGGTTTGTCTCTGTGATTATCACTGTTCCTTTCCCTATCATAGTTGTGAGGAGGTGGAACAGCAGAGTGATCAGGTCCAGAGGAAGCAGAAGGAGAGGTAACACCAGACATGTTTTTCAACTAAGTACCCCTAGATCTTTTACTGTTTCACTGTTAAGTGAAGAGCAACAGACCGGAGCTCTGATGCCAATTGAAGGTTGAAAAACACACAAGAAGGGGGGGGGGTTGAATTGTGTGAGACTTTTTCTAAGTTAAAACAAATTGCAGCGGATAAGGTATAACACACACAATATATGAGGATAGGGTTAGAGAGAGATGCTCAGAATTTTTATACTGGTTCCTCCCACTAACAGGAGTAGTCCAGTCCTCTTGTCCTTCACAAGAGATTTCACTATAATCACTCAGATTACAAATGCTCAAGCACTAAGCAAGAGACTTCAAACTGCTCAAGCACAAAGCAAGAGACTTCTAACTGCTCAAGCACAAAGCAAGAGACTTCCAATGCTCAAGCACAAAGCAAGAGACTTCCAATGCTCAAGCACAAAGCAAGAGACTTCCAATGCTCAAGCACAAAGCAAGAGACTTCCAATGCTCAAGCACAAAGCAAGAGACTTCCAATGCTCAAGCACAAAGCAAGAGACTTCCAATGCTCAAGCACAAAGCAAGAGACTTCCAATGCTCAAGCACAAAGCAAGAGACTTCTAACGGGTTTTAATGTTAATAAAGATAAGAGATTAACACTTGATATACAATCAGAGGTGTTTACAAAATACAACTCAGTTACAAGACTAACTTAGAAAATTATCACAAAGTTTCTAAGTGTTTGATAGCTTCAGAATTTGACAGAGTTTCAGCACGTTCAGAAGCTTAAGTCTTGATTCCATTTCTTCACAAATCTTCTTCCTTTTATAGATGATAAAATGAACGTTGAAGATTATAGCCGTTTGAAGAATTGAGACGCTCCTTTGTATAGATCAGTGAGCTTATTAGCTGTTCTGATTTGCAGTAGCTTAGGAGCTTAACGTTTACTACAAAATGAGAGATTCCTTTTGGCTTTTGATATTTGAACCTTGGTGAAAGCCAAATAAGGAAATAATCGTTTCTGAAGCCTGACTTGAAAAGGACCTTTCCATGGTCAAACCTTTTCATTCTTGGTTTCTGCGTTTGGACTTAGTCAGGCACAGTCTTCAATAAAATTGTACTCTCAAATGTAGCTTAACACTTATATCTGACGAGCCTTCAGATTTTGATAGGCTCAGAATTACTTGTTTCAGATCTGGTGAGCTCAGATATTCTTCAGATTTTGATAGGCTCAGAATTACTTGTTTCAGATCTGGTGAGCTCAGATGTTCTTCAGATTTTGATAGGCTCAGAATTACTTGTTTCAGATCTGGTGAGCTCAGATGTTCTTCAGATTTTGATAGGCTCAGAATTACTTGTTTCAGATCTGGTGAGCTCAGATGTTCTTCAGATTTTGATAGGCTCAGAATTACTTGTTTCAGATCTGGTGAGCTCAGAAGTAATTCCTTCAGAAGTTCTAAGGTTCAGATAATAACTTCAGAGTTTCACTTGCTTCAGATCTGGTGAGCTTAGAAGTAATTCCTTCAGAAATTCTAAGGTTCTTTAGTACGCAAATTTTAACTTTTAATCCTGCACACTGAATTAAATTATTAGTACTCCAATTTAACCTTAAATACATTGTTATCATCAAAATCAATTAAGGAGATACAAAATCATAATTTTGTTCCAACAAAATTATAGCAGGATATCGGATAAAAAATAATAGTAGGAAAAATATTGCAAAAAAAAAACCATTACAAAACCGATCCAAACCGATTAGTTTGGTTCGGTTTCATTTTTTAAAAACAGGACAAATCGATCCAAACCGAACTAATTGAGTACACATTTGTTCGGACTTTAGATTCATCAAAAACCGATCCAAATCAGTCCAATTACACCCCTACGAAACAGTACCATAATCACCAGAAAACATCACTTGCACATGAAACAGAACCAAAGGACGAAGAGGGCAACAGAGGAACACTATTATAACACCACGACCCAAGGCAAGAGGAGAAAATGAAAAAGAAAAAAAGTCCACGGTGGAGGGACGCCAATGAACTCATGGTGGTGCCGCGACACCCCTGGAGGCACGATCGCACCATCGAAAAATGAAGGCTACATCTTGAAAGTGGCAGGTTTGGATTAAGTGGGGAAAGAGCGGCGAATCTAGGGTAGAGAGAAGTTAGAGAGAAAATTTTTGTTACTTAATAGATAAATTTATTCTTGTATTTGAAGACAAGGAATTTGTATGAATCATATGCTACTTGACAAAAAAAATTAATAAAAATAAAATAAAATAAAATTCTAAATTTAGTAGTTACACATTCAATATAATTCTAATTCAAATTATGTAAACAACCTTAAATATTGTATTATTTTTTACAAACAACCTTAAATATTTAAAATCACTTTTACGCTAATATGTCTAAAACTTCAACTTGTTTTTAATCAAAATCATTATTACAACTACCAATCGTTAGTTGGTTCGGTGGTGATTGGCGCTGAACTTGGTAGGGAGGACCACGGTTCGATCGCCCGCAACTGCGATCGGGAGGGGGGCTGGAACCACTTGATGCCAGAACTGACCACCGAACCAGATTCAACTGGTGGTGAAAACCGAAAAAAAAAATCATTATTACAACTGTCAAAATTAATTTTTATCACCGACACAAATCGAAAATTCTTTGAAACTAAAGATTAAACTCAAGATGTTGGTTAATCTAAAAGAGATTCGCGTCATTTAATGTTAGTGCTTTTGGATTACTTAAAGGGAACAGAATCAAGATTTGATCAGTAAATTTTTACACTATTTAAAATCTGGATCATTGATCATAAATCAAACGATACAAATTAATACTGTTATAAAATCACCAAAAATGATCTCGACCATACAATATAAAATAGACAATCCTAGTTTAAAACCGCGTGAAAACTATGAGAAAAAATACGATAGACTATCTGTTTAGAAGTGAGTGTTGTTAAAGCTGTTTTTCATGAGAAATATATGAAAGCACATGCACACGTGCCATGTAGTCTGTGTCTATACAGTGGATGTAGGGTATGTGGGATTACGAGAGGTGGTGCCTTGTTTTGTTTCAAAGAGAAATTTTATCATAGGCACAACCTCAAATTAATATTATTTGGACACACATATATCAAAGAGAAAAATTTAAAGATAAATTATTAAGTCACATTAATTATCATTAATCAATTTTTTTATATTTAATTTTTTAAAAAGTATGTATGTGTACCTAAAAAACAAATGTTGAGTTTATGCCCACGTAAGAGTTTCTCTGTTTTTGTTTACATAAGAAAAGCATGACATCCAAACTTCAAAGTTATAATATTGCATTTCCAAACTTCCCCAACCCAACCTTGCTTTCCCACAAAACCAGCCTTCCCATCCTCATTATAATGGTCCCCCCTCACACGTGTCACATGATCTCATCCTTCATTCTCCATGTGTTACAAAACCATCCTCATCCCCCATCCCTTTTTTCATCCATCTCTCATACTCATGCATACATACACACACTACAACACATGCATTCCACTCTTCCCAATAATCCATTTTTTTTTCATATCTTCTTTTCCCACAATACTTTTCTAAATTTCACATAAACGATAAGACCATAGAAAAAAGTAAAAGAAAAGCTCAAAAAAAATTGTTAGCTTTTGTTCTGCTATAGAACTAATAGAATATGCATGAGACATAGAAATTTGATCAATTCATCATCAAAATCTCATTGATCATGGATAGTACAGATTCATCATCATGCTCTCAACATCCACACCTTCCACCAGGCTTTAGATTTCACCCAACTGATGAAGAACTTGTCGTTCACTACCTCAAAAGAAAAGCTGCATCAGCACCTCTTCCGGTAGCGATTATAGCAGATATTGATCTCTACAAATTCGACCCATGGGAACTCCCAAGTATGAAACTTTTTCACACCCCATTTCATCTTTTCATCTATTTATTCAAACCCACTTCTCAATTTTTTCAGTTACTTGTTTTGCATATGAAATTTTGAACCTGTTTTTTTTTTCCGCTGTTTTTTTTCCCTGGGCATTTTTTTAGGTAAAGCAACTTTTGGGGAACAAGAGTGGTATTTTTTCAGCCCAAGGGATAGGAAATACCCAAATGGGGCCCGGCCCAATAGGGCTGCAACTTCTGGGTATTGGAAAGCTACTGGAACTGATAAGCCTATATTAACATCTGATGGGAATCAGAAAGTTGGAGTTAAGAAAGCACTTGTTTTTTATGGAGGGAAGCCACCAAAAGGTGTTAAAACTAATTGGATTATGCATGAGTATAGGCTTATCACTGATCATAATAATATTAACAATAATCATTCCTATAATGCAAGTTCAAAAACTCCTCCTCTGCCTTCTGATCATCCTCCAAACAATAACAAGAAGAATTCTTTAAGGGTACGTATGTATATGACCACACACATAAATGCATGTCAATGTCACTTGCATAGCACTTGTTTCATCAATTTAAGTCCATCTTAATTGTACAGTCCCTCTGTTCATTTTATCTTTTTTCTAAAATATTTTTATCTATTTATCGTCTCATTATTCTACTTATTTATCTGCAATAAATAGTTAATTTTATTATTTATAAAATAATAGTGTTGCAACTTGCAACCAACAACGAATTAGTGCATGTGGTAAGAGTTTTGATCCCTTCAAATATATAGTAAGGGTTTGTTTTCTGATTTATGCATATGAAAAAAATTCGATTGGGAAAGAAAAATCCACTTTATATATTCCACAAATTTCCCAATTGAAATTAGTCATCACTAAGTGATAGAATTTTCGTATCAATATCATTGTATCCTATAACGAAATAGTGTTGCATTTAATTTTGAAAATGGTATAGATAAATATAAACAATTTTTCTTACCAACCGACGACTAAAAAAAGAGAAAATAATAGTTTGTATTGTCTAAACAATGTCGAAATTATTAGTCACTAGCTATATTTACCTCGAGTTCAAACCCAATATTTTCATTTTGTGTGCGTGAGTTTTGAAAAATCTTTAGAAAGTTATGAAATAGTGACACTATCTATAAAGTATAAACATATAAAAAAGAGTGACACTAAAATATACATTTGATTAAAATATATTGGTTTTGTTACTTTTGTAGCTTGATGATTGGGTTTTGTGCCGAATATACAAGAAAAACAACAGTAGCACCATGCCAAGGCCGCCACTAATGGATCAATATGATAAGGATCTTCCAATGGAACACACATACAATATGCAACAAAACTCTAAACCTCAATGTTCAAGAAGCACAAGTTATGGACTTGAAAATGATGACAATTTCTTTGATGGAATCTTAGCAGCTGAACAAGGAATGCAAAATGGTTGTGATATAAATTCAAAGGGTGATCATAACAATGAATCATTCCCTATGAAACGTGCATTAAATGTATCATCACAATTTTGGAATGAAACAGGTTCACCAGGGTCATCTTCTTCAAGCAAGAGATTTCATGGAGATCTTAATAATGGAAATAGCAATGTTGAGGAAAATAATTCATTTGTTTCTTTGCTTAGCCAGCTTCCACCAAGCACAGCTTTTCATCAAAATTCAATTCTTGGAGATGGTGTAATGAGGCAACAATTTCAACTTCCGGACATAAATTGGAACTAATTATTATCTATTATTTATATAGCTAGCTAGCATGGTTAATTTGGCTTAATAGTTTACACATACCTTCTCTAATAATTGATTCATGCTGATCTTACTATTTTACATTCTACTGTAATCATTGATATACAGAAAAAGGAAACCACAGGTCGTCTATGTATATTTTGAATTTGAAGATTACAAAGTTACAATAATATATTAAGTTGGCACAATCCCATGATCAAATATCAAATATTTTGGGAAGAATTAGAGGGAAGGATTCGGTTAGTTAAAGTTGGCTGTCAGCAATAAGTTGATATATATTGTACAGAATATATTGAGTTTAAATCCATGTTTTGCTAATAAATTTTTACATTTTTTCAATTCCAAATATTTGTTAAAAGTAAATTCGACAAATTTCAGGATTTGGATTCTTTCTAATTTTTTTTCACATGTTTTCTCTTCAATGGTAATCTTAACCACTTATTCAATTTATTTTTCTCTCTTCTTAAATGTTTTTATACTCTTTATAATTTTTCAACTATTAAATTAACAAAAAGAGCGAAAACATGAGAAAAAAAATTGTAGAGGATCCAAATCCCAAATTTCATTTACTATTTTATTTATGATTTAAAATATTGTGAAGTTGTCTAGATTAATTTTATCATAGTATCTGGTTTATTAAATCGTTTAATCTGATTTAGTTTTGACATCAAATAATTTAGATCTATAAGCTAATATTTGTTAAAAAAAGTGAAAGATGATAACAATAAATTAAATTCATAAGAAAAACATCATTGTAGAGTTTTTAACAAAGAAAAAAAAAATTGTCTGGCCCATGAAAATAGGTCATAATGGCCTACAGGAACCTTCGGTTTAGTCCACTCAAATTTAAGTTAATTCTAATTATTTTTTATTAGATTATTTTTGAGAAGGCTAAAGTGTTTTTAATGGTGTGTTTGGTAGATGAGAAATAGAGAAGAGAGAAATAGAAATACAGAAAAAAATAGATGTATTTAGAAATTCACCCCTTAAAAGTAAATAAAGGGGCATACCGAGTTCGAACCCCGATCTTTACACAAATGTGTAATGTCGTTTACCAATTGAGCTAGGCTCATGAGTACTTTCTTTTTTCTTTATATAGCTAAAAAGATTAGGTTATAGGCTAAAAGAAAAATTAGACCTACCAAACAGACTTGTTTATATTTCTTCTCCAGGCGTCGGTGATTTTCTTAGAATAATGCAATAGAAACTTTTTTTTCCGTGAATAATTTTTCTCTTCTAGTTTAGTTTTTTTCCTTTTCTTTTTAACTTCCTTACAAAAAATAACAGATTTCTATTTACAATATATTAAAAGAAACTACTACTAAAAAATCTTTTTTATTCTTAGCACGTTTAATAATATTTCACCATTTATGTCCTATGTAATTTTAACTCTAAACTAAAAAAAATGCAAAACAAAAATAACTAAAAAAATGAAGATAAGCATAAAACAAATCTACTAATTTTTAAAAAAGATACAAAAAAACAGATAAGTATAAAACAAATCTACTCATAAAAAAATAGATACATATAAACAAACAAAAAATAAAAAATAAAAAATTACAATAAATTAAAAGAAACTACTACTAAAAAACCTTTTTTATCCTTAGCACGTTTAATAACATTTCACCATTTATGCCCTTAAATGTAATTTTAACTCTAAACTAAAAAAATACAAAACAAAAATAACTAAAAAAAGGAAGATAAGCATAAAACAAATCTACTAATTTTTAAAAAAGATACAAAAAAACAGATAAGTATAAAACAAATCTACTCATAAAAAAATAGATACATATAAACAAACAAAAAATAAAAAAAGAGAATAAAAGAAATCTATTCATAAAAATAGCATAGAAACCACGTTTAAATTAGCTTGCAAAAAAATTAACTAATACAGTAGTTTTTTTTTAAATAAGACAATTAATTTTTATCGATAAATATAAAAAATCATGGACAAATATTTTTCACTCATGCATAAAAAAATTGAATAAATATTTATCACCGATAATTATAATTTATTATTAAAATATACACGGGACAATCTACATACAATATATACAATATATTAAAAGAAACTACTATTAAAAATCCAAATTTGTCCTTATCACTTTTAACAGTGTTTCGAGTTTTGCGTCCTTAAATGTAATTTTAACTTAAAAAAAAAATAAGAAAGAAAGATAAGCATAAAATAAATCTTTTCATAAAAATAGCATTAAAAACCACATCTCTAAACAAACAAAAAAGATAAAAAAAAGAAATATTTAAATAAAAATAGCAACGAAAACCACTTCTAAAAAAAAAAACCCAATCTATTTTAATATTTAACTTCAAAAATAGGAAGAAAAAAATTAATGAATATAAATTTACGCATAAAAATAGAAACAAAAATCACCATAAAATATATGTGCCAAAAATAATAACTTTTTTTTAATGAAAAAATAGTAACTCAATCTAACATATAAAAACTTATATATAAAAAATAAAAATAAAAGAACCTAATAAAAGAAGATACTTATTTATGAGCTTAAAAATAAAAGAACATAAAAACAAAATAAAAAACACAATGGAACCGTTTGGATTTACTTATTTATGATCTTATGCGAAATAGTTTATGCAAATATATAAATTTTTATATATTATTACAAGTTTTTTAAGGTTGTTTAGGAAACCAGTTTATAAAGATATTATTTTTGTTAGTGAAATTTTATGAATTAACATGCATAAAAAAGCTTATGAAATAACATAAAAATTTATTTATAAATTATAATCATAAAGTATTTTCAAAAGCTTAAAAATAAAGCAAGTTTAAACGGGCCCAATATATTAAAGGAATTACTACTAAAAATATTAATTTGTCCTCATCAATTCTTAAGAATATTTCAAACCTTCTATTTTGTAAAAATAAATAAATTATATTTTCCAATTTACTATTTTTCTATATAATAGTTAAATTGTACTCTATATTTATTATAAAAAAAAAAATCAACTCTATTTTTGTTTACTCTTATATAAAAAATACAGGAGAAGTATATTATTCATAAATATATATTATACTAATAATTACGGGTAAATATATATTATAATAACCCACAGGACAATCGTTTTAATAAAAAAAAAATTAATCATACATTGGACAATTGCTTTAATAGAAAAAAAAAAGGAATTTGTACCAAAAAAATAAAAAATAAATGAATTGAATAATATATTATAATAATACACGGAATAATTGTTGATGAATATATATTATAATAAAACACGGGACAATTGTTTTAATAAAAAAATCTAATCATACACGGGACAATTGATTTAATAAGAAAAGAATTGAATAATAAATATTTGTTATTATTAATTATAATTTATTACACAAAAATCATACACGGGACAATTACTTTAATAAAAAAAATTAATTAATTTAATAAGTTTTACAAAAAAATAGTAGAATAGCGTCATTTATTATTTATTTTTTTGATACACTACGTCATTTATATTTTAACAATATTTTATAGAAAAAAATGATAGACCCGTGCCAATGCACGGGTCTCAAAACTAGTATTTATATAAAAATAATTATGTTCAATATTATTTTATTACTATTATTATATTTTCTTAATTTTTTCCATAATTTAATTTCATTAGTCTACGGTAATTTTTTTCGCTATATAAATGTATTATTATAAACTTATTAAAATATAATATCATATATAGTTAAATTCTCTAAAATATAATAATATTATAAAAAGAGGATTTAATCTCATTGTACTATTAGTCCATTAGTCTATTATTTATTTAAACTTATTTATTCCCGAATTTAAACTTATTCATAAGAAATAAACTTTTAAATAGCTTATTAGACCATATCAAGTTTTCAAATGGCCAAATGACAGATTATAAATCAGATTCAGGGCTTAAATTTTTTTATATGCTAAACTTAAACCTTAGAAAACCTACTTTGGTCCAATCTATCCTCACATGTGATCTTAAGCTACCAAATTTAAGACAAAAAAAATGTAAGAGGAACACCAATTTTTTATACTATTAAATTAACTACGATTTTGACCACAAAATAAATTAACTATCTACTCAATTAAATTAATAATATATTTTAGCGTAATTAACTGAACGTCAGTATGTGTAAGACCATGTATAATGGGGAGTTGAATATAGTGTTGAATTGAATTTCAACAAGACAATGTTCTCCAATGAGGGTGTTGAAAGTGACATGGAGGAGAGAGAAATTAAAAACTTTCAACAGTTGAAACACAATCAAGGGACACTTGTCTTGCTCTGATTGGCTTCTCGAATTTTTATCCAATTATTACTTTGAACTCAAATTATTTCATTGCAAATTATTTTTTTAAATTTTTTGTTTTTCACCAAAATTCATAATTTTTTTTTCTCTATAAATAGAGACTTGGTTCATTTGATTTGGACATAGAAAAAAAATCACATTTTTCACTATCTTAATCTTATTAGTGGTGGGGTAGAGTGTTGAATGAAAAACTATTGGAGAAAGTAAAAGTTGAATGAATGTTGAATTATTAGGTGGAAGAGAGAGAATATGACGTGGAGCGTAAAAATAGATGTTGAGTGTTGAAACCATTGTACATCGTCTAACAAAAATGTTTCTAAACATCATTACTTCATCTTGTTACTCAATTTCCTTCAAATCCGTAATCACAAAACTCAAGAATTTGCATCAAATAATATAATCCACTCAAAGCAGAGCAAATTTCAAACCCCTAATCCTCTATAATCAAAATCCAACCATAGGGGAGGTCTTAAATGGTAGTCTAGTACAGAGAAGATGGAGGTCCCAAGCTAGGTTGATCTTAAGCTTCTTTTTCACTCCAAATTTGAGTTCTAGCTAGCTTTTTCCCATTCCTTTCCCTTACTATAGTTTGATAAAAATAAATAAATAAGATTTACTAGGCACACCCCTTTTAAAGTGATTGCACCTATCATTTCTCTATTTAAATCGTTTTACTTCTTGCACCTCATTGTTGTACCTTTATTATTTTTCATTATTAATTAAATTAATTTGATACCATTTTAATTTTATAAATTCACTTCATTTAGTATACTTAACTAAAGCCAATTTTTACAATTATTATGTAAAAATGACATATTGAACCTAGAAACATTAATAAGATACTTGTAACTTCCAAAAAAACAAAAGATACTTTAACCAACGACGCACGACTTGTGCGAATGCATGAATATTTTACCCGTAGCATATAAAGAATACAAATAAGATGATGATTTAGTACGCCGGGAGTGAAACTCTTTTATTTATTGTCTTAATATTACTTCGCATTTTGACATGATTAGACTATTAGCTATTGCTATGTAATAGCAAAATTTCCATATAGGGTCACAAAGAGCACCCAATATGATTAATTATTCTGATTCTTATTTTGTAGAAGGAGGAGAATCTCCATGTAGAAAGGAGGTGAAAAATGCAAGTGAGTTGCTTGGTTTAAAACTGGGAACTGCATGACCAGCTCCTCTAAATGTTGCAAATGTAAGCCCTTGATATTCTTCATACCACCCACTAACCTGTTTATTAAGGAAGAACATACCATTAAAATTGAACAAAAACTTAGTAAAAGGCACGTGATCATACATATATATGTGAGAGTTTGAAACTTCTAGTAAGGCAAAATAAGACTAAATATTTTTTGATTAAATATTATTTTTATAGACAAAAGTTTTTTTGAAAAATATGCTCCAAACTTTTTCTGCATGGGCCAAATTGGAATTTTAGGGGGCAAAAGAGAGTCTTGGGGGAAAAGCATTTTTCCTTGTTTCAATACATAAATAAATTTTTCTCTTCCCCTGTGTTTCTTTTTTATCCCCGAGTTTCCATTTTTTTGCCTTGGATAAAAATTTTAGAATGTGTTTTCCAAATTTGAACTAGAGAAACTACGGAAAAACTTTGGAACATCCGTTTCAAATTTTTATACAATGGCACAAATGGAAAAACATTGTGTAGAAAAGAAATTCGGGGGTGGGAGAGAAAAATGCTACATAAATAGCCCATGAAGACCCAATTCTATAGTTGGGCTGGATTCCGTTGTACTATTGATTTTTTTTCTTCTTAAAAAGGCCATTTAATATTTAAGTGTAGGAAAAACTATTAACACCCCCGTTTTTTCTAACAAGATTACATATTCTTAAAAGATTATTTTCAGACTTAGTCAACAAAACAAAAAAATCAGACAGTATAAATATCGTCAAAAATAAATAAATCAAGCTATATGAATTGGCTTGAAGTCTATATTCAGATAGAACTTCCAAATCATGATTTTAATTCTCAATTTTTTTAAATGTTTGATTGTTTCTCATCTATATATTTTGAGGCTAAATTTAACGATGTGGTAAGTGACATGTTATATAAAACATTAAGTTGTCTATATCACAATAATCTATATTGAAATAAAACTATTATTTTCATGTCATTATTTGAAAATATTTTCATGTCATTAAGTTGTCTATATCACAAAAATATTATTTTCACGTCTATTTTAAGTTGTCTATAGATAGATTCTTATTTACAATAATCTATATCACAAAAACAACCAAGTTTGATATAAAACATTGCTTAAGTAGATTCTCACTAATAACTCATTTTCATGTCATTAAGTAGCAAAATCATCTATCAAAAAAAATAATTAGCAAAATCATAAAAAAAAAATCCTAAATATACAAACAAAAAAAAAATGTCAAATATTTTCAAAATTCAAGAAACCAAAATCAAAATATGAAGACTATGCATTTGAGGCAAATAGTGTGAGGTTCTAATAGTTGCCCCTTGATTTGTTAAAAAATAAATCACAAATAGTTGTCCCTTGATGTGAGGATACGTATTCTTGTCCATTCAAAATTCAATAAATACGTTAATCCACCATCTAATTCAATCTTGAGTTAAACATGTACTATATAAATTTACTTAATTATTTTTTAAGTTGTCTAGTGGCTAGAATTTTCACTCTTAAAGGTGGATAAATGGAACGATTGTGGTTCGAACTTCGGCCCCCTGCATATATAATGCATTGTTCCTGTCAATTGAGTTAAGCTCACGGAGACAATTTACTTAATTATTAATAGCTCTATGTATATATGCTATGAACCATGAATCAGTGCAGATTAAAACTGGATTTTTCTTCAAAAACAATTAAGCCAATTTCCTTGAAGATTCCTTACCTCATTTTCATGGTACCAAGGCCTCCATGGTTTAGTGACAGGCAAAGCTAGAGTACTTAAGCTGTACCTAGTTGATAGAACTGGTACTCTACCATCTGTGTCTCCACTGAAACCATCAACAATAAACAATTTATATGCAGAACAAGCAATGTTTAGAAACTGTTGAAACACATGTCTATGAGTATGAATTTGAGGTTTGATATTCAATAAAATTTACCTGTAAACCCAAATCCTAAGTCCTGCTGAAATAAGTTTCTTGTAAATTGGTATAACCGATGGTTTTGAATCTGCCCAATCATTGAATATCTTGTTGCTACATTTAATAATCAAATAAAAGATTGTTTAGCAAAGGATAATCACATATATTAAAGCATGTTTTAAAAATCAAACCGGACATCGAATCAGAGAGGCTGTTGGATTGTTTTTTAACTACTTTAAAGTTCGAACAAGATAAAACCACAAACAAACTGCTCAAATAATCAAATAGTACATAGTACCGATTTATAGTACATAGTACCGATTTATGGTTCAACTTATTGAATCGTCTTATTCGGTTTGATTTTTTAAAAAAAAATTATTCTAAAGTTGTCAAAAGAAAATGAAAAGGAGAGAATATTACTTGCAAATAGTCCAATTCTTTAGATTGTGACCATCACTAGCATGAAGGGCCTTCTGAACATCTGGTCTATTATAAAAAGCAGTAGCATAATCATCCAAGCATGGGTCATAACCACCCATCATTCTAGGCATCTAGTCAACCACATCAAAATTATAAAGTGTCACAATATATTATAGCAAATCAATAATCCATCAATTTTTTCTTTTATCATATACATCACCAAAGAGTTTTACCCCGTCACTCACTCAATTATAACCGTTAGATCATTAGAAATATTAAACTTTTATCATAATTAAGTACTTCTAAAAAAATTAAACTTTTTACATGTACTTGTGCTATTTGCAAGGGCGTCTCCGACTTTTTGGAGGCCCTATAGAATTATTAATAATATTAGGTCTGGTAGGATTATTAAAAATATGATCTAATAAAAAAAAAAGTGCAAGAAAAAATTATTCATAATAGAACAATATCTTTTAAAATCTTTTGTAACTAATAAATCTTTCATTTTAAAAATAAAGAGAATTTTCAGATATTTGGACTTCACAATCCCTCATTTAGAAGCTCATAATCTCTGATTTGCTTTATTTACTAATACTACTACCCTATATATTTTTTTTTAGATCCTCAATTTTACGAGGCCCTATGCGATAGCTCATGTGGCATATTCATCGAAGACGCATATGCCTATTTGGATAACAAAATGTTTTGCATGAATTGTTAACATTTCCAATTTATAACTCACCATTTTGGATGAACTTTTAGATGAACGTTTGGTGGAAGTTTGCATTGTTTGACCATTTGAACGTGCTGTAGAGGCAAAACATACAGAAGTATAAAGACTATAAATATCAATTTCATGATACTGTTTAAGTACTTCATCAACAGCTTTATCACAATCTTCATTTTTCCATGGATCACTACTATTAAAATCACAACTTGTTTTTATTGTTTTTTGAGTTTCATCAGATATCACTGCATGACTCCAAGCATAATCAACTAGTCCCATCCAATCCTCAGCATCAGATGTTTCAGGGTTACCTAGCTACAAAATATTAAAAAAATAAATAAATAAAAAATAGATATATTATTTTCTTCATATTTATGTTAATTTGTAATATTTACTAAATTTAAATAATAGTAATCACGTCCACAAATTCTAATTTAACTAGCAAAAATGCAGAAATTGTTAGTGTCAGACGTCATGACCGAATTCCAACCCCTCCATTTTATATATGTGAGTTTCTAATAGTCTTATCATTTCGTCTATCTAAAAAAATAGCAATCACAAATACAGAATTTTTTGCTTTATAAATATACTTTAGATTGTGGTGGTGGAACATGATGTATGATGTGGATAAGAGGTCAATTTTCAAAACCTACTAAATGCTGACTACATAGAAAATATTCTTAGTAAAAAAATATTCTTTATGCCATGAATTTTATTTAGCACATGGTTTAATTTTTATATATTATGTGGGCCATACCAAAATACCCTTGAGATCAATGTAAAGAGATGGGTCCTTGTTCCTATCATGGATAAGTTCAGCAAGTTCTGGTACATACTTTCCTGAAAAATTAATCACTATTGATTAAAAAGATATGACTAAAAAAATAGTAAATTGTTTAAAAAATGTTTTAATTTAATTTCAATACCTGCATAACTTTCCCCTGCTATGTAAAATGTCTTAGTTCTATATGATGGAAACTTGAGGAACCAATTGTGTAGAAAATTGTAAGCATCATTAGCTGTTGTTACAAAAAAAAAAAATATATAATTTGTTAGAGATTTGATTTGCTTAATTTGCATAAACCTCAAACAATATAAAATGTAATCAACATTAAAGGCTTGTTATTTTATGTAACATAGTATATAGATTTATAAATTAAGTAATGACCTGTTAAATCATCACCCAATTGTTCATAATCACTGGTTGTATTTGAGTATGAAAAGCCAACTCCGACAGGAGATTCTAGGAATAACATGTTGGCTTCTGCAACATCACATATATATCAATAATTGTTAGCATCAATTAATAATAATAATAATCCATTTTGTAGGGACAAATATTGGAGCACGGCATAAAAATAAGTGAAGTTGTGGTCATCATATTAATTTATATACCATAGTATAGTACCTTTGTTCCATGAGAAGTTATTAAATTTAAGGCCTTGTCCATCATTATTATTATCCACTAAAAATGGACCTATCTCTTGTGTTGCTCCATATCCTACAGAAGAGCACCCAGGACCTACAACAACAAGTCATC
Organism: Trifolium fragiferum; assembly: GCA_954870985.1. NCBI lineage: Eukaryota > Viridiplantae > Streptophyta > Magnoliopsida > Fabales > Fabaceae > Trifolium > Trifolium fragiferum. The sequence goes on along the minus strand of OX940790.1, from coordinate 18,278,906 downwards.
TTGTCACCTTAGCAGAGACCATATATCAACACTAAATGAAATTATGACAACTAAATCAAAAGTTTAGTAAGATAAAAAAGAGATTATGACAATAACTAATTTAACTTATATGTTAAAAAAGTAAAAGATTTCAATTTTGTCTCTCTTATGTTTTTTCTTAAGGCCTTACTTTCCACCTTTTATAAGGACATGCTTTCTCTTATATTATACCTATGAGTGAAATGAAATGTCATGAGGGATTGTGTTGTTTAATTATTATTACACGAGGGCTAGCTTCATAATTTGAAGATATGATATAGTATAGTTTAAATATAGTAGTATTTTACAAATTATTTGATGAAAAATCCATGCACTCAACTTTTGTTTTGAGTACATTTTTCTATAAAATCCAAATGATGTTAACTTTTTTTTCTAAGCAAAGATTATTTTGTTAAGAGGGGTCGCAAAAATTTAATAGTATGAATCAAACTCTGAACCTCCTTTTTACTATTCTTTCAACGTCTCAACTCATACCACTAGATTTCACTTTCTTAGACACAAATATTGAGCTGGATTTAATTTTGTTAGAAAAAACACACTTTTAGATCGGGACCGTCTGATCTAAAATGTGTGGCTGAGATTCTTTATAACACTTCTATAATTGCACCAATCTGAACCATCTGATCTTTAATCAATGGCTAGCTACGATTTGAAATGTGTGATGTGATTACAATAAGCAATCCAGATCCCGCAAATATTGTTAACTTGTTATATTGTTAATCAAAAGAAGGAAGAAAAAAAAAAGGCAAAAACTGATTAATAATTAGTATATATTTTTACCTCCATTAAGCCATAACACCAATGGTTTATCTTCTGGCTTAGTCATAGCCTCATAGAACCAATAAAAGAGTGCTCTTCCATTGGTTTCATTGACAGTGACATAACCAGCATAGTGCTTAAAATCTACATGAGGCTGACCAGGTAAATTAGTGACAAGATCACTACCATTATCACTAGAGCTTCTCAATTTTCTTCCACCACCATAATAGTGCTTATGTGATCTAGAAGAAACAGAAAGCTTAAAACATAGTACAAAAAGTAAAAAAACCAAACTCTTCAACTTTAATACTAATAGATTATCCATATTGTGGAAGCTCAGTCACTATAAGAGAATGAGAGATTTTCCACTTTTGAATGGAAATATTGGTTGAAAGAGAAAGAGAAGTAGATGGCTATTTATACTAAGTTAAGGGTTCCACTATGCCTCATAATGGGTAGAAATTTAGGGAAAAAGTATATAGGATGAGAGAGCAGAGGGCACCCTACCTGGCAACACCTTTAATTTAGCTCCCTTTTTGAATTTGGTTGGCTTAAGATGCTGTATGACGTTTGACATGAATGGATTATAGCTTCTAGATCATATTCATGCATGCTTGTTTATATGAGTGATCAGTGGAAGTGGAACCACCAACATTAACTTTGAGTGATAATATGGGTTGTTGAACATTGATATATATCAATATCATGTTAATTTTGACCATATTAATATAAAGATATATAAGATAAGATGATTTTTAGAAGGATTTAATTTACATAAGGTAATTGTTTGAGAAATATTTTAGTAACTAATCTATAAAAAAGTTGTATTAAGAATTGATTTGATTGTAATTGTATGTATATGTAATAAAAAAAATTATATAAAAATTACACTGCATTGTATATTAGCATTGTATATGTAGGGGTTGAGATTCGAACATCGGTCATTTCACTTATTCACTTTAAAGGTGAAATTTCTAGCCACCGAACTACTTGATAAAAATAATAATTAATCTCTTTTATTTTTAAAATGTTTTATTTGATTGGGTTTGATAAATATTCTTGTTTACCCTACTCTTTAGTTTTGTTTGGTATTAATCCTCTCGTTTGTAGGAAAATGGGATATCTAAAATTCGGTTGTGAAATAACTAAAATTTAATTAATAATTATTTGTTATCCTATAATTTTATCATTCCTCTTCAATTCATACAAAATTTATTTAGTATTATATTTTGTTAAAGTTTCCTAGCCATGTTCTTCGACGAAAATCATATATTAATCTTTATATTTATTTAAAGAGTTGATATCTCCCAATACATATGTCTTTAATTGATTATATATTGTGATTTATTTATAAAAATATGTATGATATGATATGATTGAATGTTCCTATATATCCAAATAGATTCGATAGATAGATATATTAATAAGGTTTTCACATTTTTCTTTGGTGCAAATTTATCAGAACTAACATATGTGAATGTGAGTGTCCTGAGGAAAAAGAAAGCACATATATGGATACTTTACTTATAACATATGTAAGTGTAGCTTTTCTTTTTAATGGAAACCTATATATAATAAGATATGATGAAATCAGGACTAATTAATTGGGGCTAGTTGTTTGATGTTTAGAGTACTAAGACTAATAAGATAAAGATATAATTAACCAATCATATCATGAGAAATGCTAACTTCTCACAACTCCAAATCAATTTTATTTAGGCATATTCATAGTTGAGAAAAATTTAAAGATAAATAATTAATCACATCATCTAACATTTATCAATTTATTTTTTAAAAATTATTATATATGTATGTCTAAAAATAATTAATTTAGGCTTGTATCTTCGTAAGAATAGCTCTCCTATCATATTACGCTATCTTATATTTTAGGCAAAATTACACATTTAGTCTTTTATCTTATTTTTTTGTAACATTTTGTTCCTTTTATCTTTCATTTGTAACATTTTGCTCCTTTATCTTATCTTTTTGTAACACTTTGGTCCTTTATCTTTTATTTGTAACATTTTGGTCCTTTAAAAAATGTGAAAATATGAAAGAATTGATGAAGATGATGAACATTTTTATCAAAATTATGATTTTTATTTAATTTTAATAAAAAACTATCTTAAAAAATAAAATTCAGAATTTTTTTAATAAAAAAAAATATGAAAAAAAGGATTTATATGTGAATGTTATAAAAGATAAAGGACTAAAATGTTACAAATAAAAGATAAAGGACCAAAGTGTTACAAATATATAAGATAAAGGACCAAAGTGTTACAAGTAAAAGATAAAGGACCAAAATGTTACAAAAAATAAGATAAATGACCAAATATATAATTTTGTCTATATTTTATCTCTTTAATGTAAATTTTGTCTTAGAGTGAGAAAGTAGAATTATAAACAACAAACTTAATTTTATTTTTTTTATAAAACTGGATATGATAATAAAAAAATCTATCATTTTCCTTTTTTAATTTTTGATAAATTTTTGTTTTTATTTTTCTGAACACATATTTTAAAATATAATAAAATACAAAATATTGATATTATTAAAAATAAAAGTAAAAAATTAAACCTTAAGTATATTAAAATATAAAACTTAATATTAACATTTATAAACAAAATATGATTTAGTAAAAAAATAAATTAAAATACTAAATGTAATTTTGTTACTTCAAATTTTTAAACAAAAATATATAAATAAAATGTCAATCTATTTGGTTTAAATACAAAAATTAAAATAATCATATTTTTAAAAACAAATTGTTACCGTATTATAAGTATAAAATTTTCATAGTCATTAGAGGAGACTAATCACCACCAAAAAAACCTCTTGGACATCCAACGTTGATTATTTCATCTCGATCGATTTCTTTTATGTGAATGTAAGAGTTAGAGATCAAACATCTAATCACTTGTTTAGATGATTAAATCTCTTACCACTTGAATCAATCTAATTTTTATATATATTTAAAATTTTAAGAGAAATATAATACAATTTGTATCAAATTTCATACCCCAATTCTTGGTTTTTATTTTTGACAAAACCTCAATTCTTGGTTGGATCACTCAACAAAAAAAAAATCATATCCGGACAAAATTCAGAATACAAACTAATGATCACTTGGTTAAGTGACTCAAATTTTTTGCTATTTAAATAATACATTAGAGTTTATAGTATTGTTATCAGGGTTAATGCTACGGTAGACCACCTTCACAAATGGTCCATCTTGGAAAGCGATCTAACCGAATACAAGTTTTACAAAATTTATTGGTAGATTGAAAGTTTATATCATATAGAGCATCTATAAAAAAATTTTAAAAAATTGAAAATAATTTGATATTTTATTGGGATTTATCAAGATTTACAGTATTTAATAAACCGTTAATCTTGATGGATCTCAATAACATATCAAATGATTTTCAATTTTTTTAAAATTTTCTATAGATGATCTATATGATATAAACTTTCAATCCAACGGTGGATTTTGTAAAATTCGTATTCATTATAAGGTTTTTCATGAATGGTCCACCATGGACCACTTGAAGAAGTGGTCCATGTTAGAATTTTCCTTGTTATCACATCATATATTATTTATTTATTGGTAAATAAGATGGCCCGAAGACCGTAAAGAAAAGCTTATAAAGAGATTAAACGGGAAGTAATAACTCCCGTCAAATCAATTGCAAAAATTAAACTAAGAGAAGTCGGACAAGACATATAATAAATCAAAAAATCTTTCGAATCACACTTTTTTTTTGTGTAAACCGGGTATCCTCTGCGTGCAATTTCAGAGACTAATCCCTCGAGTCTTGTTAGACCCAAATGGATACTGTTGCATGCTCAAGCAAGGAATCGAACCCAGAGCCTTAATTAAGCTAAAAGAGAGCCGCGCCATCTCATTAAGTGATCTTGAGTTTTCGAATCACACTCTATTTTAGTTAACATATCAACACAATTATTTATTTCACCGTAGGAATGTTGAATTCTATTTATTTTGTTGGTACAAACTCAGCTTTGGTATTTTAACAATCCTATTCTATATTATGACAATTAACTAGACCCTCAGATTAAGGAGAGAAAAAAAAACTGGACCCTCAAAGAATAAAGGAAAAAAGAATCTAGGAGAAAATTTCAAAATCATACATCACTAGTTGGATTATTATATTAAAATTTGAATGATGGACAATATCCATCTTTGCTTCTGCATGCGTTTTTTTGCATCCTACTTTTCATATTCTGCAACCAATCCATTAAATGATTTTCAAAATTTGTTAATTTTTTATATGAGTCATATTAACACGTGTCTTAAGCACATATGTTAAAGATTATCAAAAGAATCTTTATTGTAAAAGTTAACATTTATACTTTTAAAAAATTGAATATATATTTTATAAAATAAAATTTTCACATTTAACTTCTTAACATGCATATATATTAACATATTCCTTCTTACATATGCAAAACTGATTCCATGTGATGCAAGAATAGCGTATAATAATGAACACATTAAAAATTAGTGGAACCCATTGAAAAGTGGGTCTCACTAATTTGTGAACTCTTTTAATTTTTAATATGTCTATCTCTCTCCAAATGGAGAATAAATGGAGAGATAATAAATGGAGGAAAAACAAACTCACTTGATGTGAGAGAGGGAGAATCAATTGGCTGTAACTTTGACCTTATAGTAATAGTCGTTATCACTTGTATTCCCTCTTGTTATTATTTTCATAAGAGACAAATGTATTAATAAAGATTCATGTAATGCCTAGCCTAGGATATAATAGAGACAAGATAAAGATAAAAAAAATTGAATAAGATATGATATACCTATAATACAATTTTTTATGAGTGAGAGAAATTTATTCTTTTGTTGGAATATGCAGAGGTTTGTGGGAAAAACAGAGTCGAATTCTTTAGAGTCAGGTTTTATGTTTTTTTTTTAAATGACAAATATTATATTATATCTGAGAAAAATGACAAAAAAAAAAAAAGTTTAAAGTACAACTCGATACTAGAAATGCACATAACCACTAAAAACACACACACATACACTAGCAAGAAAAACAAAAATAGGCACTCCAAAAAATAAAGAACACTGCTACACCTCACCCACGAGAAGACATGATTCCCCTCGAAGAGAAGAAAATATCAACCACCAAGGCAAAACATACAGCAAAAGGGCCTCCAACGAACCAGGACGATCGAGACTCAGCTCCACACCCCAACAAACTCATGCCCAAAAAACCTAACTAGCTAACATATTGTCATAACAGACTTGTGAAGTGTGACTACAAGAAACGAACAAATGTTCAACCAATTCAAACTTAAGTCCACATAACACACGCAAAGAATCACAAGATCCCAATGACGCCGCGATGATAGATATTCTAGCGAGTTGGCAACATGTCTTGAAGTAATTGTTAAGAGAAGACTGCCACTTTTGAACAAGCTCAAATTTTTCATACTTTTGGCAGCAACCATGCTTCCTCTACAAAAAAAACGTGCATCCTCAACTATGATACAATGAAGAACCAACTGAATTTACTTTAACATGAAGTAACCACAATTGGATCATGTTTTCGAGATCAAGAAGCTGCTGCTATTGGTGAGCCATTAAGAGATTCAGGGCCGACCCAAGAGTAAAGCAGCCAAAGCCTCAACTTTAGGCCTAAAAAAAAATTAAAGCCCATTATGCCTCAAAATAATATCGAGTTTAATATATATAGACCTCCATCCAAAAATAAACATATTTAAGAGGTAGTTCAGTTGGTATGCGTGTGTGCATATGGTGTAGAGATCATGGGTTCAATACTCCTAACTAGCATATTTGGTTCATTTTGCCTAAAAAACATCTATATTACAATTTTTTATAAAAAGGTTTAAAAACTACTATTGCCAATTTTGGTCAATTTTCTTTTATGAGTATTATAAAAAGGTTAAAAACAACTATTGAATATAAAATTTAGTTAAATTTGAATAATATCGATATTTTTAAATTGAATAAAATAATTTAATTAAAGTTTATCTTATATATGCAATAAAACATATAAAATAACGTGCAATTATGTTTGTCTATTTGTTAGTTCATATTATAGTAATGTTTTTATCATAAAAAATGTATAAATAAAAAATAATATAATTTATTTAAGTATATATAATAAATAGCATACCTTTTTGCAAAAACAATAGGTTAATTTATTTTTAAATTAAATTTTCATCTTATGTTTTTAAAAATAAAAGACCTCATATTAATATTCACTTTAAGTCACACAATGTGTTGAGCCGGTCCTGAAGAGATTTAGCGGTTTATCTGAATATCTTCATTGAAATGTTTAGAGCATAGTTTTAAAAACCGGACCGGCCGGTTCAGCCGTGAACCGAACACCTCACCGGTCCGATTGGGATGTTATACCGCACATGCATTTAAACCGGTCAAGACCGGTGAAAACCGGTCTAAACCAGAGAAACTGACCGGTTCGCACGGGTCCAGCTAAAGAAGAAAGAATTTGAAAAAATTTGAAATTTCCCCAAAGGGATTCGAACCTGGTTCCTTGTTGTAAAAGGGGCACAGCTTTACCACTAGACCAAGCATTAATTTCATTTGTGATATAATTACTTAGTAATATATATATACAAAGCTTTAATAATATTTAACTTATTTACTTTCTTTTCTCTACCGCATGTTTATTTTAAATAAAATTTTCAATATATTATTAACATTAACATTCATTTTTAATTAAAAAATTGTTATATCTAAGTTTTTTAATATATAAGCTTAAAAATAACATTCATTATATTTAATTTTTAAGTGTGTAATTTATGTCTTATAATACATAAGCATATTACATATTTTCTTATATTACTACTATATTTTTGTATGAAAACAAGTTCTCTCACAAGTTTTGATTTGTTTCAAAAGCACATTAGATTTTCTCATTTTCATTATGGACTTTAGATTTTATTTATTGTTTGCCTAATATTGATTTAATTGTTCAACTATCATTTTCACTTATAATAACTAATGTTTCTGCAGCAAAAAAAATATTAATGATTCTAATTTATTTGAGTTTGTATTTTGTACTATTTTATTGTGTGTGATGATAATGTTATGATTTGGATTTAAGAACTTACGACATTATGAAATTTTTGAGTTTTTCAAATTTTTTAGGTGTCATGTCATAATTTTTAAGAGACCGAGTCATCCGGTTCAATCAGTTTAATAACTATATAATTTTATTATAGAGACCGGTTCATTCTACCGGTTTATGCGGTTTAATCCGGTTTAGTCATGCGGTTCGACCAGTGACCCGGTGGTTCGACCAATGAACCAGTGACCCAGTACTCTCACCGGTTCGATGTCCGGTCCGATTTTTAAAACATTGGTTTAGAGTTTAGAATTTATATATATATATATATATATATATATATATATATATATATATATATATATATATATATATATATATATATATATATAGGGGTTGCTAACATACTCCCACCTAAAAACATGTGGGAATATGTTAGCTAAAACAAATTGCTAGCTAAAAAAAGCAATTTGCTAGCTAAAATAATCTCTGTGGTCACTCAAACAAATTGCTAGCTAAAAAAGCTTCTGTAAATTTAATAGTCAATGAAAAATAGTTTCATGCGGATTTTTCAAAATAAAATTTGCAAGAAAATATATACATATTTTTTTATTAAAAATATTCCCTGGTTTTCAAAGGTAAATCTGTAGGAAAATCGGGAAACTATTTTTAATGATTAACTTTGTTTCCTACGAAAATCTAATTATGTCCTACAGATTTACCTTTGAAAAAATCTGCAGCTAAATATAATGTTTCTTGTAAATTTTCTTACAAACCAATTCGTAGGAAACTTTAAAATATATCTTTTATTTCCTACAGATTTACGTTGTATTTCCTACGAATTTACCTTCGAAATAATCCATAGGAAACTTTAAAATATATTTTTTATTTCCTACAGATTTACGTTGTTTTCTACGAATTTACCTTCGAAATAATCCGTAGGAAACCATTTTAATACAAAAAATATAATGTTTCTTGTGGATTTTTTTACAAATCAATCTACAAGATACTTTAAAATATTTTTAAAGATAAAATCGTAGGAAATTATTTTTAATAAAAAAACATATGTATAGATATATTTTTTCTCAAATTAGGTGTGACATTATATACTTTAAAAAATTGTACGTGTTCTTTGTATATTAGTAGTATTAATTATGGGGTTTTTGATCAAAACATAATGGGTTCTTTTTTCTATGATTGTAACAGAAAACCATAAAAAACAATGTTAGTTATTAATTATGAGACATTTACTAAAATTAAGGAACCATGTTCCTAATATTTTATTTTGAAATTAGAATAAAATATAAATTTACAAAACTAAACTTATGACTTATGTTAATTTGTATGGTTATATTTTGATTTTAAGTAAACTAGACTTTGACCCGTGCGTTGCACGGATTTAGTTGAACGATAGATATACGATTTAAATATTTATAATAAAAATTGCAAATAAAAAAACAAAATAAAATCTAAACATAAACATATTGAAATTTAAAACAGAGAATACAAATGAAACTAAACAATACTAATAAATTAATAAAAATAGAGGATACCATAAAATTTAAATCGTATAGAATCAAAATAATTTGATTAAGAAATGGTAGTACAAAATTAATTGCAAAATTGGCTAAAAGCCAAACAACTGAAGCAAATGTTTTAGGTTTTAAAATTTTGGGTCAAAAATATACCTAAAAAAAATTAATATAATTTAGTAAATTTAATATGAATGTTTGATTAGTTTGGGTGGTTAGGATGGAGGCTTCGCATATCTTTGACCCATATTCAATTTACACATTCAACAGTGATGAATAAAATTTCATACATTCAGCAAAATAAATATATTTAATTTATTCTTATTAATTTTGTGCTCACTAAAAATTTCATTTTAGATTTCTGCATCGGTTAGACCAATCTTGAATAATTGAGTCAAAGGATAGTGATTTCAAAAGATTGAAAAGATGACAAATCATGCTAATGTTTAAGGTGGCTATTTAATTTTATAAAAAGTATTTTAAAAGTTATAATTTTTATATCAATCAATCTTTTTCTATTTTGATTGTATACCTATGTTATTTTCAATACATATCAAATGACTAATTCAAAATTCAAATTTAGGTGAGAGAAATTAGATGAGAGTATTAATTAATAGTGGTTTATAAGGGAAAAATTAGGGTTAAGTTAAGAGCTTAATTAAGGTTTTAATAGGTGCTAAACATAACTTTTATTATAATTAAGATAAGATTAAGATTAAGAAAAGATTAAGATTAACTCTCTAAACCTCAATGTCTTTTCTTTCTCATTTTTCCAAAGTTGTATTTAAAATTCAAATTTGAATACGTAATAAATGAGGTGATATTTGAGGTGGTAATTAAAAGATGAATTAGGAGGGAAAAAATTAGGGTTAAGTGGGGGCTAAACCTTACTTTTATTATAACTAGACTTTGACCCGTGCGTTGCACGGATTTATTTGAACGATAGATATACGATTTAATTTTTTATAATAAAAATTTCAAATAAAAAATAAAATGAAATCTAAACATAAATATATTGAAATTTAAAATAGATAGTACAAATGAAACTAAACAATACTAACAAATTAATAAAAATAGAGGATACTATAAAATTGAAATCATATAGAATCAAAATAATTTGATTCATAAATGGTGGTACAAAGTTAATTGCAAAATTGGCTAAAAACCAAACAACCGAAGCAAATGTTTTAGGTTTTAGAATTTTGGGTCAAAAATAAACCTAAAAAAATCTATATAATTTAATAAATTTAATATTTAATATGAATATTTGGTTAGTTTATGTGGTTAGGATGGAGGCTTCACATCTCTTTGACCTAGGTTCAATTTACACATTCAACAGTGATGATAAAAAAAAATTCATACATTCAACAAAATAAATATATTTAATTTATTCTTATCAATTTTGTACTCACTAAAAATTTCATTTTAGATTTCTACATTAGTTAGACCAATCTTGAATAACTGAGTCAAAGGATAGTGATTTCAAAATATTGAGAAGATGAGAAATCATGCTAATGTTCGAGGTGGGTTATTTAATTTTATGAAAAGTATTTTAAAAGTTATAATTTTTATATCAATCAATCTTTTTCTATTTTGAGTGTATACCTCTGTTATTTTCAATACATAACAAATGACTAATTCAAAATTCAAATTTAGGTGAGAGAAATGTGTTATTTTCAATACATAGCAAATGACTAATTCAAAATTCAAATTTAGCTTAGAGAAATTAGATGAGAGTATCAATTAATAGTGGTTTAGGAGGGAAAAATTAGGGTTAAGTTAAGAGCTTAATGGCTAATTCAAAATTCAAATTTAGGTGAGAGAAATGTGTTATTTTCAATACATAGCAAATGACTAATTCAAAATTTAAATTTAGGTGAGAGAAATTAGATGAGAGTAATAATTAATATTGGTTTAGGAGGGAAAAATTAGGGTTAAGTTAAGAACTTAATTAGGGTTTTAGTAAATGCTAAACATAACTTTTATTAAGATTAAGATAAGATTAAGATTAAGATAAGATAAGATTAAAATAAGATTAAGATAAGATAAGATTAAGATTAAGATAAGATTATGATAAGATTAAGATAAGATAAGATTAAGATTAAGATAAGATATTTAGTGGGAGTTGATATATATATTGGGATTGCTAACGTACTCCCACCTAAAAACATGTGGGAGTATGTTAGCAAGCCAACTCCCATTATATATATTTACAAAAAAAACCAATTATATCCATACAAACCAACATAAGTCATAAAGTTAGTGTTGTAAATTTGTATTTTATTCTAATTTCAAAACAAAATATTTGGAACATGGTTCCTTAATTTTAGTAAATGTCTCATAAATAATAACTAACATTGTTTCTTATGGTTTTATTTTTTATTAAAGTATTGTAAAAAAATTCACAAGAAACATTATATTTTTTATATTAAAATAGTTTCTTATGAATTATTTCAAAAGTAAATTCGTAGGAAAAACAATATAAATCTGTAGGAAATAGAATATATATTTTACAATTTCCTATGGATTATTTCGAAGGTAAATTCGTAGAAAAGACAACGTAAATCTGTAAGAAATAAAATATATATTTTAAAGTTTCATATGGATTATTTCGAAGGTAAATTCGTAGGAAAGACAACGTAAATCTGCAAGAAAAAAAAAATTTAAAGTTTCCCACGAATTTGTTTGTAAGAAAATCTACAAGAAACATTATATTTAGTTGCAGATTTTTCCAAAGGTAAATCTGTAGGAGATAATTACGATTTTCGTAGGAAACAAGGTTAATCATTAAAAATAGTTTCTCGATTTTTCTACATATTTTCCTTTGAAAACCAAGGAATTTTTTTTAATAAAAAACATGTATATATTTTCTTGCAAATTTTATTTTGAAAAATCCGCATGAAATTATTTTTCACTGACTATTAAATTTACATAAGCTTTTTTAGTTGGCAATTTGTTTGAGTGACCATAGAGAATATTATTATGAGGTTTATGGGTAGTCTTTGTACATTTGGATTGGGTTGAGTTGTCTTTGTACATAATTGTATTAGAATTAATCAAAAATTAATGTTAGCATGTGTCTATGAAATATTTACTAAAATTAAGGAAACATGTTTTTAATATTTTATTTTAAAAATAAAATGAAATGCAATTTACAAATTTATTCTTTTGTTCAAATTGATTTATATAAATAGAATTGGGTGTTTGGTAAATATATAGTGAAAGTTGGCTTGCTAACATACTTCTACATGTTTTTAGGTGGGAGTATGTTAGCAACCCCATATATATATATATGGCTAATGCTACGGTGGACCACCTTCACAAGTGGTCCACCGTGGACAAGTGATATAACTGAATACAAATTTTACAAAATTTATTGGTTGATTGAAAGTTTATATCATATAGAGCATCCATAAAAAATTTTAAAAAAATTGAAAATCATTTGATATTTTATTGGAATTTATCAAGATTTACAGTATTTAATAAACCGCTAATCTTGATGAATCTCAATAACATATTAAATGATTTTCAATTTTTCTATAGATGATCTATATGATATAAACTTTCAATTCAATGGTGGATTTTGTAAAATTTATATTCGTTATAGGATTTTTCATGGTGGACGACTTGATCCATGTTAGAATTTTCAATATATATATATATATATATATATATATATATATATATATATATATATATAATGTCATGTTCCTATATCAGCTGTCTCTACCACTTAGCTAGAAGGGAAATGCATGATGGCATATATTCCAAAATGGTCGTTTCTCTATAAGATAATTAAAAAGACAACTCCGCGCGCTTTCAAGAATCTCATCATAACAAAGTAGAAAGGTGTGTGATTTTTTTGTGGCGAACCTTGTGCGTTATGACTCTTGAACTAATTGGAAAAAACCTAAGTGCTGATAGGAATTGAAGAAATAATATCAACTAATTGATTAATCGTTGAAGAATGACTTGGATTCCAACTTTATTAACTCATAAGTTCAATAGTCAATTAATGGGATGTACTTACATACTTCTGTTTTGTAATTAATTTCTTTCTTTTACCTTTCTAAGTTTTAATTGGCTTTTTGGAATTTAAAGGATTAATGTTATAAAATAGTTTTATAACATAAAAAGGACAGATGTGAAAGCAAAGCTAGCTAGTTTGGTAAGTTTATCTAATATGAAACATTTAGAACAATATTACGTGATGGTATTGATTCTTATCTCCATACTCAAGTAAGTGGGCTTGCATATGTTGTGACTTTTAGAGTTTTAGGTAATGAAATGATATCAACTATAGCCATAAACTAAATTACCAACCAGCCAAAAGGGTTGCAAAATTTATGTTTTAGACATTTAATTCGTAATTAATTAATTAATTGGTTGCTATTTCCATAGCTAATATCACATTAGCGATCGATTTTGATGATAATTTGTAATTAATTAATTGGTTGCTATTTCCGTCGCTAATATCACATTAGCGACCGATTTTGATGATAATTTGTAATTAATTAATTAATTGGTTGCTACTGATTTTAATTGGTTGCTATTTTCGTTGTTAATGTGATTAGCGACCGATTTTGAGTTAATGTGATTAGCGACCGATTTTCATCAAAATCGGTTGCTAATTCGGTTGTTAAACGCGTGTTTTTTTGTAGTGGTTGGGTCTAGACACGTGTTAAGTGTTGACTTAATATAAGGAGTCACTTTTATTTTTGTTGTGTTCGTTTTTTATTTTCACACTTCGATCTTTTAACTTTACAATCCTATTAATAATTTTTTATATTTGAGTTCTATTTTGGACAATCCATTATTAGTTTTCATTCAACAACTTATTATTAAGGAGTTCGAAATCAGATGTGAGATGACCTTATAATGAGTTTATAAGAAAGAGGTCGTCTTCAACTTACAAGCTAGTTTTGTAGGGTTAAGTTAAACACAAATTTTAATTTTAAAATAGTATCAAAGCCTATTCAAGATTTGTTTGGTCACCCTCTATCGGGCCATCCAAAAACTATCCATGTATCAAGGCTAATAGTGATGTGAACGAGGGGGTGTGATAATAAGTCTTGCATCATATGTTAGATGACACGAATATAAGTTTATAAATAGGAGGTTATCCTCACCTTACAATTTATACAGGGACTATTTTAATAACATATTAATAGGAACCCTATTTTTATTGTTATTTATATGGATACTATATTTTTTATACGGGCCTACTTTTTTTAAAAAAACAAATTTTATAGGAAGCTCCGAAGCATATATTTATATTTATATATTAATTTTGATACAGGGTCTTTTTAAAAATTTATATGAATTTTTTATTTATTTATATCGGTTCTATATTTTTGTTGCAATTTGTTCTCAATTCATATTTTTTTCCCTAAAAATGGTGATTTTTTATGTCTTAAAAGGTCATTTATTGTAAAAAAAAAAAAAAAAGTGATTTATTATCTTCAACATTTAATTTAAAGATGAAAATCACGTTTGAAATCAAAATTCACCTCTTATGACATCAAAAATCGCCAATTTTAGGGCAAAAAATATGAGTTAGACAAAAAATGTGAAAATAGAGGACCAAAAATTTTATTTAAAATAGAGAGCTATTTACGTGAGTTTAATAATAAAAAAAAGAACCAAAAGTGTCATTAAGCCTATTATTTTTAATGTTAATGTGTCTCACGGAACTGTGAGGATCCATAAGGATGATGAGAAAGAATACTCCCTAAAATGGGAAATGTAGATGGGGGTGAGTATCAAGTTAATTAGATTATGGCTAAAGGAGCGAGGAAGTACTCATCCCTCAATCTTTACCATGTTGACATCCCTATATGATTATGATAAGTTTCCATTTCCTATTTCTAACATAATTTTGCTAACAGTTAACATGTAACCTTTATATAGGGTGAGATTTATAACATATTATAGACATCACACTTATTTACAATTTTTAGAAGGAAATAAAGGTGGACAACATGTATACCATTGCTAACTTTATACTCACGAGGTGATCAATATCATATCAATGTTATCAAAACCGGACCAAACTACATGACATTTATTATAATTTTCAGAAGGAAATAAAAGTGGACAACATGGATATCGTTGCCAACTTTGTAGTCTGATCGGTTGAACTGAGAAGTAGACCTATGTATAATATAAATTGGGCTAGAAACCGCAAAATCAAACCAACCAAAAAATTGGAGGAAAATCGGAAAAACAAAAAAAAATCGACGATTGATTTTATGTCTACTTAATTTTTATTTCTTTTTATAGGTGAGGTTAATATCCCCATAGTTTTCTATTTTGCTTTTTTTTTTCCTATTTCTTTATGAATAATATTTGTATTGAATAAAAAAAATAAAATAATAATAATAATAATAATAATAATAACAATAATATTTATTAAATTTATTAAAAATATATTCAGATGGATTTTAACTCGTGCTTAGCACGGGCGTTCATACTAGTAACCTAATAAAACAACAAAAACTTGGGCATTGAAGTATGAACAAAGTATAACGGTCAACCTTTACTTCATTAGTTCAAGATCAATTAATACAAGCTTAAATTATTTATTGGGTCTGGACAGATGTTAAAAATTCAAGTATAGAAACATTATCTTAAATTTTATGCAATTAACAGGTGATCAAATTAAAAAATAAATTAGATATATAAATTATGATAAAATATAATTTTTTTAAGTTATTAACATGTGCTCTTATTATGGCACATGTTAGCTTTTCTCTTATTTATTTCCATATAAAATTTGCATAAATTTTGTGTACTTGATCTTGATGCAATTTGGTCTATCATTATCAATATATAAATTTTAGTTTACATTTTTTCTTGAAATTTTATTTTACATTTCTTTTGCTAATGACTTTCTTGAATGGCAATACTAACATGGTTCAAATTTCTTCGATTTCATTATTATGCTAATTTTTTGGCATTAATTTAAAATTATGAATTGGGACATTTTTATCAACTGCGATCTTAGAGACTAATCGTTAGTTGTTTCAATAGTGATTAATACTGAACATGATAGGAAGGATTACAGTTCAATCTCTCGCAACTGCGATCGGAAGGAAACTGGAACCACTTGATGTCAGAAGAAAGAAACTCTTTTTTATTTTATTTTAGGGAAAGAAACTTTCATGTGGATATTTTTGCCAAACTAAGAACTAAATATAGAGAATATCTTATGATGGTACATGAGGAGCTATCTTATCTATTGTTATCAAATGTAGTTTCTTTCCCTTTTACTTTTCTATTTACAATCTATTTATTTACAATATATTAAAAGAAACTACTACCAAAAAACCAAATTTATCCTTTTCACTTTTAATAGTGTTTCAAGTTTTACGCCCTTAAATGTAATTTTAACTCTAAAATAAAAAAAAAAAAAAAAAAGAAGATAAGCATAAAATAAATCACCCCATAAAAATAGTAACGGAAACCACCTCTAAAAAAAGAAGATAATAATTCAATCTATTTTAACTTCAAAAATAGGAACAAAAAATAATTAATAAAAATAAATGTACGCATAAAAATATAAACAAAAGTTACGATAAAAGATATGCACCAAAAATAATAACTTTTTTTTAATGAAAAAATAGTAACTCAATCTAACATATAAAAACTTATATGTAAAAACAAAATGGGCCCATTTGGATTGATATATTTATGATTTTATACGAAATAACTTATCCAAATATATAAATTTTTATGTATTATTATAAGTTTTTTAATGTTGTTTATGAAAACAGTTTATAAAGATATAATTTTTGTTAGTGAAAACTTATGAATTAACATGCGTAAAAAAAACTAATGAAATAACATAAAAGTTTATATATTATAATAAAACAATTGAATACACGGGACAATTGTTTTAATAAAAAAAATAATTAATCATACACGGGACAAATACAATTATAGGGTAAATATATAGTGTAATAATACACGGCAAATATAATAATTACATGATAAATATATATTATAATAATACACGGGACAATTGTTTTATTTTAATAATAATAATAATAATAATAATTCATTATACACGGGACGATTACTTTAATAAAAAAAAAAAGGAATTGAATAATATGTTATAATAATACACAGAACAATTGTTGATAAATATATTATTGATGAATATGTATTATAATAATACATTAGACAATTGTTTTAATCAAAAAAATTTAATCATACACGGGACAATGCTTTATTAAAACAAGAATTGAATAATAAATATTTGTTATTATTAATTACAATTATTACGCAAAAATCATAGACGAGACAATTGTTTTAATCAAAAAAATTTAATCATACACGGGACAATTGCTTTAATAAAAATAAAGAATTGAATAATAAATATTTGATATTAATTATAATTTATTACACAAAAATCATACACGGACAATTGCTTTAATAAAAAACATTACTTAATTTAATAAGTTTTAAAAAAAAATCATTTATATTTTAACAATATTTTATAAGTAAACAAAAATAGAGCATATTTTTTTATGCTTATCTTCGGAAGTGTTTTCTATTGTTATTTTTAGTAGTAGTTTCTTTTAATATATTGTAAATAGATTATTAAAACAATTGTCCTGTGTAAGATTAATTTTTTTTATTAAAACAATTATAATACTAATTTTCAAGATATTTAACATATAAATAAATAAATTAACATATAAACAACTAGAATATGTAAAACTAGAAGTTAAAAGATTATTAAGTTTGTTATTGTGGAGTACACATATAGATGCACAATTAAGTTATTGATTTCACAAAACACAATAATGAATTAGTACTGTTAAAGAAATTGGTATATTAATACATATGCATTATTAATATATCATGAATCTCTCCATTTTCGTTTATTTCTAAACATGAATCACTCAACAAGTTTAATTCCTCTTGCTTGAAAAGGAAAATTTATATTATCAAATAACACATATAATTAAATTAAAGGAATTATTGGATGGCAATGAAAATTGATGAATTAAATTAAATGGAAAATAACCAATCAAATAAAATAATAATAATAGGTACACTAGGCAATTTTTTTTACTATTTTAAGTTGTACAAGAGGACTAAAACTTTTAGGTGTTCGTGATCTTCTTAAGAATGACGTAACGAAAAACTTCTTTTTAAGATATTAGTTTTATTGTTTTTTTAGTCTTTATTTACGTTGTAACAAAAAAAAAAACGGATGAAAAATCCAATATAAACCTTCTCCAGTGTAAGTAACAATAATTTTTGTAACATTATATTTTTTATATGAGGCCTTTTTATATAACATTTATACGGGATATTTTTTAAACTATTTTTTATATAACTTTTTGTAAATTATACTGGGTATATATATATATATATATATATATATATGGGAAAGTCTAATATGGACCACTTGAATAAGTGGTCCATGGTGTACTAATGTTATAACGAATACGAATTTTACAAAATCCACCGTTGGATTGAAAGTTTATATCATATAGATCATCCATAAAAAAAATTAGAAAAATTGGAAATCATTTGATATGTTATTGGGACTCGTTAAAATTTACGCTATTTAATAAACCGTTAATCTTTATGGGCCTCAATAACATATCAAATGATTTTTAATTTTTCTACATTTTTTTATGGATGATCTATATGATATGAATTTTCAATCCAACGGTGGATTTTGTAAAATTCGTATTCGTTATAATAATATTAACAACTTGTCCACGGTGGACCACTTGAGGAGGTGATCCACCGTAGCATTGGCCATATATATATATATTTATATGACGACTGTATTTATATTAATATATCAGTATAGAGACATATTTTTGTTTACTTTGAAATTTAAATGGCTATTTTTTATTTATAATTTATACGGGACTTATGTATTTATTCATGTATTAATATGGGAGTTATATTATTTTTGTATATTAATACAAAGAATTTTTTTATATAATTTGCGAGAGGTTCATATTTATTTATTTTTTGAATGAAATTATCTGAACTTCTATATTTGTTTTATTTGATCGAGGGTATTGATGTGAAAATTAAAAATAAAAGATATATTGAAATATATATTTTAGGTTTTTCTGATTTGTAATTGTTTTCTATTGAGATATTGTTGAGGTTTTAACTCATTTATTATTTTTATTTGTTTTAGTGGTTTTTTATAAAATTTATACATGAGTTTTTATTTTTAATAATATATTAATTTGGGTTCTATTGTTTTTTTTATATAAATTATTTTAATAGATTTGCCTTTTTTTTGGTGTATTAATACGGGAAATTTTTTTTTTTAATTTACACAAAGATTATATTTACATTCGTACTAATATGGGATGCTTTGTTTTATATGTACCGAGTTTATATTCACACTCATATATTAACATGGAGCAATTTTTTTTGTAATTTATATGGAAGCATATATTTTGACTTATATATTAATACGAGGAAACCCAAACTAATTAATAGTCTTTAGTTCTATTTTATTATATGATTTTTTATTACTTTGTTCGTTGTAGCCAAATCCTGTAATTTTGTTCATCAATATTTTAAGGCTTCATTAGTTTTTATTACACAGTGTTATTTTAATTATTTATATTATATAAGATCGTAAATATTTATTTTCTTTTATAAATTATTTTTTATAAGCAATATCAAAATTTAAGTTTTCAGTCTAAAGTAAAATATATCGAAATATTTTTTATATAAGTCAATAAATCTATAAAATAAAAAATCTACCAAGCACGGGTCTAGATACTAGTTTTAATGTTAAAATGGAAACTTCTTCGGTATTTATGTTTTTATACCCAAAACGCAAGTGTGGCTAAGCACTTTATAACACAAAAAGTGAGTTCCATTCACTTCCGAAACTAGTGACATGTCGATCAAGATTGTATACAAAGTTAATTTTGGAGACTTTTATAGGTACATGGCAATGCAATCCACCACCATCTAAATTAATTGGGAATGATATAATTTATAAAATCAAAGTATGACTCACCCTATACAAAAAGTACCTTATAGCCAAGGTAGAGACCATTTAGCATGTGGTACTATTAATATGCAAATGTATATAAAATCAACACAATTGCTTTGTCATCACAAGTTTAATTGAAAAAAAGTATAACTAATAAGTCTCTTTTTGAATGGTTGTTAGACCAATTTGAAACACGAAAAGACACATTTTGCACACAGCTAGGTGGGGTAAACTGTGTGTGAGGATCATCATTGACCAAATAGTAGTGGAAAATCAGATAACCCTCTCTTTCACACCATCACTCTTTTGTCTTGATTTGTAGAAATCTAAAATACATGTAATTGATTACACTTGAGAATAAAAAGTGCAAATTAGAGTGGAACATTTTATGTCTTCCTTTAATTATTTTAAAGTCAACAAAGAATAGTAATGCTAACTATCTTAAAGAAGTATCATATCGACTCTGAGAAGATTTGAATAAGTGTTTATAAGTAAGAGGCAATCCTTATCTTATAAACCGGTTTTGTAAGTATGAGTTAGACTAAAAACTCAATTATAAGATGGTACCATAGCCTATCCACGATTCGCTGGGCCACTTCGTCGGGTCGTCTGCAATTAGGTTTCTGATCGGGTGACTACGGTCTAGCAAGTGTATCAGTCTGTCGTCGAGTTATAATTCACACTCTACTGAGTAGAATGAGTTCGTATCCACAAGGACAGCACCTGGGTTACTAAGCTTATTCTAGGATTTGTTGAGATTGCCTCCGCTTTATAAGTTGAAATTTTTTTTAGATTCAAGAAACAGAGAATATAATTAGAAAAAAGACAATTTAAGAGGATAGGTTAAGTAGTTGGAATCCCTCCCTTGCTGGGTAAGTGGTGCTATATCGTTGACTATTCCTTTTTATTATTGGTGAACTAATATAATTAGCAATAACCACGTACGGTAATTACCCTAATTACGAGTATAAAGAACCTTAATTAATAGACAAGAACCTCGTGTTTAGACATGTTGTCACATCCCTATGCTAATGATTAGACTCTGAATATGTAGTCAATTAAGCTTGGTTGCATTAGTTCTTTAACCCTTAACCACAAGTGTGACTAAACTAATGTTTAATTGATCGGGGTTAACCGCCTACTCATGAATGAATCCTGAGCCTTAAGGAACAATACTAAATATCATCAACCCTAAGAGCGTTAGCTGCCTACTCTTGAATAAATCATGAGCCTTAAAGCACAATACTAGGTATCACTAACGTAATTATACCATAAACAATAGAATAAATAAAACTGTTGGATATGCCTTGAAATCTCAAGATTGGAAGTCATAATATTTTAGATTTTGTGAAAAAATATATTTTTGGAGAATATTTGACTTGGATTGTGTTTGGTTTTAAATTGGATATATTTAAACACAATATTGAGATATTTGGTTTTATTTTAGAAGATTGTCTTTTAAAATAAATAGGCATATATTTTTCAATAAATAGGGATTGTCTTATTCATAGAAAAATTGAGGGAGAGCAGAGGTGAGAGAGCGACAAGATGTAGAGAGTCAGTGTTTGCCACCATAAAAGGCTAGGGTTTTGAATCCTAGGGCAAACTATTCTTGGATCATCTTGTGGGACACCTTGGGTAGACTAGGTCAAATTGAGTCTCTTGGCCACGGGAAGAGATTCGGGTTTTGAGTAGAATTAGGGTTGCTAATTCCTTGTACCCAATTGTGGGAATTTCTTGTAAAGTGGTGACTATTTGATCATAAGTAGAACGGAAGGGCTGCTCCCTCCCCCAGATTAGGTTCATTAACATCGAACTGGGTAAACAAATTGATCGTGTGTTCTTTATCTTCTTGCCGTGTTTATTGTTTGAATTATTGCATCGTCGTCTATATCCGGTCCTTATTATATTTGGTTGCTTGTTACGCTTGCCCCACGCATCAAGTTCTTTTATTGATGTGAGTTTAATGTCGAATTCGCAACAATTGGCGCCCACCGTGGGGCAAGGGGATCATTCGATTCAAGTACCATGGCTTTGAAGGAGGATATTGAGAGGTTCACCGGGAATAACGACTACGGGTTGTGGAAGGTGAAGAGATGGCGGTGTTAATTCAGAACAAGGGTTGAGGCGTTGAAGGGAGAAGCACGATTGGAGAGGTCTTGCTTATCACAAGGGGATGGTTGGTGTACTTTGGTGGAATCTCAGTTTGAGGTGGAGTCTTCCAATAGTGGGAGATAGTCAACATTGACTCTCGGGTATCTAATTGGAGATAGGGAGGAGAGTGGTTGTGTTGAACCAAAGGGGAACTGTTCAGGACTGGACTTCTTAAGTCCATGTCTCCTCAAGACCAAAGGCTCTGCCCTCCAGAAGGGCACCCTCCCCGTCGCCCAACGTTACAAAATCCTGCATTCGGTAACGGCCGACCACCGGAATGATGAGCATTAACTGCTCATCATGGCCCAACGGCCAAGTTCCGGCAGCCACTTAATGAGCATTAACTGCTCATTAAGGGCCTTAGCCCAGCGTTGGGGGCTATATATACTCCTCATTCTGAAGGAGTCAGGTACGTTTTACCAATTTCTGAAAACCAAAGCTATAACACATTTCACTGACTTGAGCGTCGGAGTGTATACAGATACACACCCCCTTCCACTTCAACAAGGGGCTTACTGAGAACTGCTGCCGGTCACCCTTCTGATCAGGTAAGATCAGTGGCGCCGACTGTGGGGATTTAAATTTTCCCCTTCTTTCTAAAGAACAAAACTACCCAAACTACCAAAAAACACCAAAGAGCTAAGAATGGCCGGTAACAGTGAATCAGAGCATTCAGCTAACCACCTCAACAGCGATCACGCTGACAACAATGGCACCAACGGGATGGTCCTATCCCAAATGGAAACAGACCCCACCTACCAGCCTACCAACGAAACCAACTCACTGGTCGTACCTATTCCCCCTCCCTGGAGCTACCTTGGAAAACATTATGACCATGATACTGACCGCCGTCAACAATCAAGGACAAGCTATCATGGAGCAGAACCGTCGTATTGAAGCTGTCGAAGAGTTGCGAATCACAAGAGCGGCCACGAGCACTTATAGGCGACGAGAGTCCTCTCGACGGGACTCGAGGACTAGGTCAAGATCACCACGGGCATATGAGACTCGAAGCCGTATAAGCCCAGCTAGAAGAGTTGCTGGAGCGAGGAGATCCCCAGCACGATCAACTGGGCGCAACTATCACTCACCTCCTCGTCATCGTCATCGCTCTCCAGGAAGTGACGAGGAAAGGCACATGGGGCCTCTTTCTGATAGGATCATGAGGGTACCATTGCCCGTGGGGTTAGAAAAACCACCGGCAAAGGACACCTACGACGGGACTACTGATCCAGACGACCACATAGAAAACATTTAGGCTGTCCTCGACTACAGAGGAGTTAGAGGATCTATCAAATATAAGCTGTTCTCCACTACACTGAGGAAAGGAGCAATGGCATGGTACAAGAATTTGCCACCAGGGTCAATTGATTCATGCGGTGAGCTGTGCAGACTCTTTACTGTGCACTTCACTGCTTCCAGGAAGCAACCTAAGACTGAAGCTACTCTCGAAACGATCGTCCAGGAAGACGACGAATCCCTGAGAGAGTACATTGACAGATTTAACAGGGCTACCATCGAGGTAAGGACCGATGACAGGATGAAGCTGTATCTGCTGGAACGAGGACTGCGCCCGTCCAGCGATTTCGCCAAGGCGATTGGAATAGAAGAAGTGAGAACTTTGGACGCTTTCCTCGAAAAAGCACAAAAATACATAGCTTACGAGGAAAAGCAAGTTGCTGCTGACGCAAGAAAGCCAAAGCGTCAAGAAGAAAAGAAAGGATGAGGGAAGCAAGACCTCCCCGAAGCAAGTTTATGGATTACACCCCTCTGAACGCTCCTCGCGAGCGAATTCTGGCAGAAGTGTCCATGGCTGAATTCAAGAAAAATGAAGTTCGCGCCCCAAAGCAACTGGCCGTGAAGCCAGGATTGGACAAGTCTAAGTACTGCCGATACCATAAGAGCTACGGGCACGTGACCGAGGATTGCATTCATCTGAAGGATGCAATCGAGATCATGCTACAAAAAGGACTCCTCCAGAAGTTTAGAAAAGAGGGACGCAAGGGGCGTGAAAAAGAGCCCGAGGTTGGTCAACCGTCCAGAGAGGCGCAACAACAATCGGGGGCGGGCAACAGCAACATGCAAATTGCCTACGCCATCTCAAGACCCGAGGATTTCATTCTCCCCGAGCACAAGGAAGGTGAAGACCTGCTCGAACATCTGGCTGCTCATATGGGATCGCTGGTAATCTCAGGTGGAGGATTTGGAACCTCTACAATAGGGTCGTTGAAGAGAAAGTTTGAAGAGTTGGAAAGTGTTTGCTCGTTGGAACCTGTCCTCGCGACAGAAGCAAAGGAGGGATCTATCCCCCTAGCCTTTTATAAAGAGGAGATCCCCGGAGGCTCCCCCAATCACCAAATCCCGATGTTAATAAGGGCCAGGATGGCCAACTTTGACGTAAGAAGAATTTTAGTGGATCAAGGAAGGAAGCTCGTGTGACACTACTAGAAAAATCTTAAATGCCGACGGATAAAATCTGTCTCTAAAATGCAAATATTCCGTCACTAAGCAGGCTAGACACGGATTTGATCCCATCGGTAATTTCCTCGTCTATAAACTATTAGGGACAGACAAAATCTATCTCTAAAATGAAAATATATGTCTCTAAAATAAAAATATATGTCTCTAACTGTTTTTTCTGTCCCTAATTCCATCTCTATTAGAGACGAAATATATTCTGTCTCTAAATTCCGTCGATATTTTAACGTTTTATAGTAGTGTGATGTGATGTACGCAGGTTTGTTCAAGACTCTGCAATTGACAGAAAAGAACCTCGCTCCGTATGTTGGTGCTGACCTACAAGGGTTTAACGGAGCGACCACAAAGCCATGGGGGTATGTGGATTTAATTGTGACCTTCGAAGAAGGAGAGGCGACCAAATCCATCAACGTCCAATTCTTGGTCGTGGATTGCCCATCTCTGTACAACTGTATTATGGGAAGACCTGCTTTTGCGAACCTATTCGACGTATCCTCGACCATCCACCTGAAAATGAAATATTACACCGTGGATGGCAAAATCGCTACGATGAACGGTGATATAGCTGCAGCGAGGAAATGCTTTGAAGCTGCTGCGAAGAATATGAGTTCCCTTCTTACTCCGAAAAAGAAGACTTATCACAAGATGCCCGTTGTGAACGCCCTGCAAGCAAATGACATCGTGGACTTGGATGCACGCATCAACGAGAAGGAGCTGAAAGACGAGGAGGACCCCATCGCGAAAAAGGTGCATCGCCCTATTCCCGATGGCGAGTTCGAAATCATCCCTCTGAACGATGATTATTCTCGAGGAATCAAGGTTGGAGCTGATATGCCCGAGCTAGTGAAGAGGCGATTGGAAGCTTGCTTGAAGGATTACGCAGAGCTGTTCGCTTGGAATGCTGCAGAGATGCCCGGAATCGACCCTGATGTCGCTTGTCATCAGTTAACAATAGATCCTAGGGCTAGAGCTGTAGTTCAGCGACGTAGGAAGCAGTCTCCCGAAAAAGCGGAGGCTGCTGAAAAAGCTATAAAAGACCTCTTAGAGGAAAATTTTATTTCTGAAGCCAAATACACTACATGGCTGTCAAATGTTGTATTGGTTAAAAAATCTAATGGAAAGTGGAGAATGTGCGTTGACTACACCGATCTCAATAGGGCTTGCCCTAAAGATTCTTATCCTTTACCTAGCATAGATAAACTCGTAGATAATTCCTCAAGGTTTAAACTACTATCGTTTATGGATGCTTATTCAGGATATAATCAAATTAAAATGGCTGAAATCGATAAAAAGAAAACAACATTTATGACTGAATCGGGCAATTATTACTATAACGTAATGCCTTTCGGGTTAAAAAACGCCGGTGCCACTTATCAAAGAATGATGAACAAAGTATTCAAAAATGAAATAGGAGATATGCTCGAAGTATATATGGACGACATTATCGTTAAATCCGAACAGGAAATCGATCATGTATCCCACTTAAGAAAAGTGTTCGAGAGAGCAAAACAGTACAACATAAGATTTAATCCGGAAAAATGCACCTTTAGGGTAAAAGCGGGCAAATTCCTCGGATTCTATTTAACGGAACGAGGAATTTAAGCTAACCCTGAAAAATGCAAGGCCTTCTTCGAATTCCCTACTCCAAATTCGAAGAAGTCAATACAATCTCTCAACGGAATGTTGACTGCTCTAGCACGCTTCGTCGCTAAATCCGCTTAACACGCGCTGCCTCTTTTCAAATTACTTAGAAAAGAATCCGCTTTTGAGTGGACGGAAGAATGCGAAAACGCTCTCCAACACTTGAAACAAGCATTATCCAAACCTCCAGTCTTAACGCGCCCAATCGTGGGCGAAACTTTATTCCTATATCTGGCCGTGGCTCATGAAGCCATAAGCGCAGTACTAATTCGAGAAACCGAACAAGGACAGAAGCCATTGTACTTCATCAGCAAAGCTTTGCAAGGACCAGAACTTCGATACTTGCAGATCGAAAAAACGGCGTTGGCAGTAGTCGTCGTTGCGAGGAAATTGAGGCATTACTTCTTAGCACACTTAATCGCAGTACGAACCGACCAACCAATCAAACAGCTACACACAAGGCCTGATATGGCCGGGAGAATGCTGAAATGGTCGTTAGAGTTATCTGAGTTCGACATAACCTACGAAAGCAGAAAAGCTCTGAAAGCTCAAGTGCTAGCAGACTTCGTCGCTGAAATGACTTTACCAGCGACCTCGAGCAAAAATAAATGGACCATATACGTCGACGGATCTTCCAACTCCAAAGGAAGTGGAGCGGGGATAATCTTGGAAAACGACGAGGGAGTCCTCATTGAGGTGTCATTGGAACTTTCATTCCAAACAACCAATAATCAAGCCGAGTACGAAGCTTTCCTAGCAGGACTGCGATTAGCCGAGGACATGAATACTGAAGAAATCAAAATCTTCACAGATTCTCAACTAGTCGCATCCCAAGTAAACGGGGAGTATCAAGCTAAAGACGAGCGTTTAGCAGAATACTTAATCCTTATACAAGAAAAGTTGGCTAAATTCAAAGAGTCAACCGTGCAACACATTCCTCGGGAGCATAACTCAAGGGCAGACGTCCTCTCAAAACTCGCGAGCACCAAAAAGAAAAAAGGGAGGAATCAATCACTTATCCAAGAGACGTTGCAAAGACCGAGCATTGAGAAAACTCTTGAAGTAAATCTCATATGCACAATCAATGCCAACAGTTGGATAAATCCCGTGAGAGAATTCATCGCCTCAGGAATGGTCCCCGACGACCCTAAAGAGGCAGTCAAAGTCAGAAGAAGAGCGTGCTCGTATGTCTTGATAGACGGCCATCTCTTCAAAAGAGGATTTTCAACCCCATTGCTAAAATGCATCGAGGAAGAGAAGGTGGAATCCATCCTACAGGAGATACACGAAGGAATCAATGGGCAACACATTGGTGGTCGCTCACTCGCACGAAAGGCACTGCGAGCAGGGTATTATTGGCCAACTATGCAAACAGACGCCAAAGAGCGCGTCAAGAAATGTGACAAGTGCCAAAGACACGGGGATATGCACTTAGCTCCACCTAACGAGCTAAAGTCTCTATCTTCCCCGTGGCCGTTTGCATGGTGGGGGTTGGACATCCTAGGACCATTCCCGCGAGCACCTAGGCAAAACAGATATTTAATCGTCGGGGTTGATTACTTCACGAAATGGATAGAAGCTGAACCCCTCGCCCAGATCACATCCCACAACATTCTTCGCTTCTTCAAAAGAAACATCCTCGCAAGGTTTGGAATTCCACATACTGTCGTAACAGACAATGGGACGCAATTTACAGGTAAAAGGTTTCAAGAGTTTCTCATCAACCTAAAAGTGACACAACACTTTACATCCATCGAGCACCCCCAAACAAACGGCCAAGCAGAGGCGGCCAATAGAGTAATTTTGCGAGGCCTAAAGCGAAGGCTAGGCGAGGCAAAGGGTAAGTGGGTCGAGGAACTATACAGCGTGCTATGGTCCTACATAACCACACCACACTCAACCATGGGGGAAACGCCATTTCGATTAACTTACGGAACCGAAGCTCTTATCCTCGTGGAAATAAGGGAGCCAACTCGACGAACGGAAAACCCTCCAGATGAGGAAACAAACAACGAGTTGCTTAGAGAAGAACTCGATTTAGTCGAGGAATTGCGACATGGAGCAACCCTCAAAGAAGCCGCATTGAAGCAAAAAATTGACGCTCGACACGACAAAAAAGTCATTAAAAGGGAATTCGAAGTGGGCAGTTTAGTCCTACGACGAAACCAAAAAGACTCTCGAGAAGGCAAGCTCGCTGCTAATTGGGAAGGGCCTTACAGAATTCAAGCAAAAACGGATAACGGGGCTTATTTCCTCAAAAATTTATACGGCGAGGAGATTCCTAGAACATGGAACGCAAAAAAGTTGAAACAATATTATAGTTAGCGAGGTCTCGTGTATTCGACGACTTGCTAGCGGGCTAAAACCAAACTTTAGCGACAAGAGGTTTGGCCTTTACAACGGAGGATTGTTTAGGTACGAGCATGAATCTAAAAGAAGAAAAAAGCCAAGTTTCCTATCGAAGCTTGTCCTGACGAGGAACCACTCTAAACGAGCCCCATCGTCACAAGTACACACCAGGCATGGATGCCCAGCTCGCGATGGGACACTCCGACCGCGAGGATAAAATCTCCGACGATTCTATCATCGCTACTCGTTTGGAAACCCAATCCAAACACTCGAGCAAGTTCCCCAAACTACTCGAGCATGGCGTTCGTAGATACATTTTATCTCGTGCAACAGCCACATAAATATTCAAAAATCCTATGTATGGATATCACAAGAACATATTCAATTATCGTGCATCGTAAGAAAACGCGTGCATAAGAGTAATAAAAATACGAGCATAATGAATAAGCAGATTTAGCTAAATCATAAAGTGCATTAATGAAAAATTGTACTTAGTTACAATAAAGGGTAGCCTCGAGGACTACCCAACAAAATGATTCAACACAAAAGGGGAAAACAGACGCCCAAGTGCCAAAGGGTGAGCATAACGCCAGCACAAATTAAACATCAATCAAACACCTTCAGACCACGTCTTCAGAAGCAGGAGGAGGAGAGGCGATAACTCCATCGATGACCTCCTTGAGCTCATCGAGGCCAGCTTCCACGAGCTCTACCCCCGGATTCAAAACCTTGAGCCGAGCAATAACATTGACAAAACTACTATGCCCAACCTCGACTATTGAGTCTTTGTACTCAGCGATTTTCTTGATAAGGTCGGCGTGGCTTGAATTCCGGTAGACTCCCTCGGGGTCAACAACATCTTCTTCCTCGCTACAGAAGGAGGGAGCAGCTTTAGCCTGCATTTCAAACTCCTTGATGTGAGCAACCTGTTGCTTGCTCATGACCTCCAGTTCCTTAAACTTCTTCATCAGGTCCTCCAACTCCTGCTCCTTGGTCACCAACGTCCTCGCCATCTCCTGCTGCATGGCATATTTGTTCTTGTAATCCTCGTAAGCAGCCTCCGTCTCACCCAACTTCAGACCCAGATCATATGCACGCTTCTTCTGCTTGTCCCTATCGCTCAAGTATCGACACTCACGTCCATTTAAAAAATTGGCGATCTCAATGAGCTTGAACGCAGCAACAGTTACAGTAGCCAACTCTGCCTTCAGAGCCACAGGTCCCATGTCATGGATAATTGATTGATCAGCTTCACTTATTACGACCTCCGTGTTTTGGTCGAGCAATTTTCCATGATTGAAGACGGGGGGCAAGACAAAGCGGCCAACAGGCACCTCAGGATCAGGCAAGAAGTGCTGGGTGCGGTGAACGGAGCCTCCTTCCCCGCCTGTAGTAGCCCTCTGCACTTTGGATGGACGAGTGTCAGTGCTGGTTGTTTCAGAAGGGCGCTTTTCTGTGGACGGTGGAGGAAGGACAACATTGGTGTTATCGTCACCCTTACGGGCATTCTTGGCCTTGGCGGCACGACGAAGTTTTTCCTGAGCACTCACCATTTTAGCTGCAAAGAAAAGGAAATATACGACCATTAATACAAGCAATAAAAAGAAATAAATAACGACAAGTAAATCATAAATGAAAAACTGAAGTCGTGTAAACAAGCATACTAAGGGCTTCCTCGGCTTCAGCACGAGTCGCACAAGCAAGGATCTACTTCTTCGCGGGCACTAGATAGTGCTCCACTTCCCAACAGAAATGGAACTTTCCATAATCAGTCAAAACGGGTTGCCCATTCTCCCCAAGTATGACATTCCCGTTTTCATCTCTATCAGGGCCAGGAACTATAACATTCGCCCAGCCCTGAGAGTTCTTAGGACGGACAATAAAGAATTCATCTTTAAAAGGCCGTAAAGACTCCTCGTACATATAGAACAAACGCCGAGTTTGCTTGAACGACACCCAACCTAGCCTGTATGGGTCTTCTATGGGTTTCGAGCGCTGGAGCCCAAACACATAAAAGAAAAGAGGAAGAGTCGGGACGATCTCTAAATAACTGCAGACTATTTCAAAGGCTCTCAAGAAAGCCAAAGAATTCGGGTGCAGCTGTGAAGGAGCGACCATCAAATGGTGGAATACGGCCACTTCAAAATCTGTGAAGGGCAACCTGTACCCGAAATGCTGAAACGCGATCTGGTACATGGAAAAGTTAGCGAATCCGAAATCCTGGAAAACGCGACGACGCTTCGCGGGGACAATAATCTCCCAGTTGTCATTAGGGGGATCTTGAATAACTTTAAAGAGTCTTGGGATCTCTACCCCATCTGGTTGCTCGAAAAACCGCGAACGCGTCAACCGAGGTTCATCCACGATCCAATCTTCGGGATCCGTATCAGCCGTAATCGGAGGTCGCTCATCTATGGGTTCCGAGGATTTCGACACCTCATGCTCATCTTGGTTTTCCACGAGCACGGGATCTCCTTCCTCGTTGAAGTTAGCATTCGACGATGAGGGCTCTTCTGCCATTTAAACCTGAAAGACGAGGAAGAGAAATAGTTAATTCGACATCTTTGAATATCAAATCCACCCTTCCGCCTCCGTTCAAGTGAAAGGGCGTTGACATGCGTTTCGAAGTAATCCTTAACGTTGCTCGCACAACGAAGGTAAGAGCCAAGTGGTCGTGAAGTGTAGGTGGCAAGGATTCTATGGATACTTGGTATGTCAACAACTAAGCTAAAATCTATCGAGCATTCGTTTCTACCTATGAGTGCTCGAGATAAAAGCGCATGAATGGTCGCTACAATATCGAAACGACAGAGCCAAAATAGCGAAAAACTCAAATCGTAAAGGCGTTAACGCCAACAACCACCGTCCCGGAAGACAAAAAACTATGAAAGTTTTAATCTTTCACACTAAAACTACCATCTTTTGGGGGGTAGAGGGTGATAACCACCACTTACAAACCCACAACCACCGTGCTAATATTCAAAACTCCTAAAAAACTAAAAACATGCAATCAAATGCTATAAAACAAGAAAGGAGGTAAAGCACTTACTTGATTAGTGATTCGAAGTTGAAAAAAGCAAATTTTAGTGATGGCAAAGACTTGGATCTCCGGAAGCAAACGAAGGAAGTTAAAGGGAGAAAAACTTTGAAAGCGCAGAAGTCAGAATGGGATAAATGAAGTGAAACTTCAAAAATCCCTCCTTTTCTCTATATATAGAGGAATCCCGTGCATTCGCATCTATTCAAAGCAAAACGACGCCACCCAAATATGATACATTGCTTTGATCCAAGGGCTGTGATTTGAAACGATCCAACGCTTCGGGTTGAATCATCATAAGAACAAAAAGGCGCGAAAATCCAACGGTTCAGAGACGTCCTCGTAAACAGAAGCTACGATCCTAGGCACTCAAACGTTTAGAGTCGCCTTTACACGTGGCACTTAGAGACGAAACGGCTTGTCCTTTCAGGTCACATCCACTGAACGCGAAAATCTCGCAGAGTCCGAGAAAATCTCCACGAAAATATTTTCGTGATTAATGGCGCAATCATCGAGAGAATCTCAACGGATGAGGGCAAATTAAGATCCTCGCAATAAATAGCAGGATCTTCAAGAAAAGCCAACAAATCAAAATGATCCTCGAAGCCACAAGGATGAAGAAACGATTAACGTTTTCCTCCTCGACGATAATTTCCCACGAGGACAAAGAAACGATTGACGTTTCCATATGTTTAACGAACGCAAAGACTTTATGATCCTCGCAGAAGAATTCATCATGAGCTCCTCGATACGAACGAACGAATCCATGATCCTCGTGTACAACGGTGCTCGTTGACAACAAACGAATCCATGATTTTCGTTGTTCGTATGCGCAAACAAAGGCTTATAGCCAAAGTTAAAGTCATCATGCTCGTGAACGAGCATAACAACTTGGGGGGCTTCTGTTCTGGACTGGACTTCTTAAGTCCATGTCTCCTCAAGACCAAAGGCTCTGCCCTCCAGAAAGGCACCCTCCCTGTCGCCCAACGTTACAGAATCCTGCATTCTGTAACGGCCGACCACCGGAATGATGAGCATTAACTGCTCATCATGGCCCAACGGCCAAGTTCCGGCAGCCACTTAATGGGCATTAACTGCCCATTAAGGGCCTTAGCCCAGCGCTGGGGGCTATATATACTCCTCATTCTGAAGAAGTCAGGTATGTTTTACCAATTTCTGAAAACCAAAGCTATAACACATTTCACTGACTTGAGCGTCGGAGTCTATACAGGTACACACCCCCCTTCCACTTCAACAAGGGGCTTGCTGGGAACTGTTGTCGGTCACCCTTCTGATCAGGTAAGATCAGGAACCATGGAGGCCTTGTGGGAAACGTTTCAATTGTGGCTGAAGAAGTGCAAGACCTTGAGAGGATCTTCAGGGAGGCAATTGAAAGCAGCCTTGATCAAACTGTGGAACTTGCAGGACTGCTGGAGGTAGTCGGGTGCAAGGGGAGTTTGATGTTGCAGCTTGTGGGGCCGCCTAAAATTCCAAGGTTGGTCCGAAGCCAAGCAATACTTCGAGAGGACGGAGGGCACTCCGGGGGTCGAAGGGTGGTGGAGCTTGTTGAGCTATCCAAAAAGCCGGTGATATCGGGGCACAAGCGTTTCTTCAGGAGGACGGAGCTGATCACTCCGGGGGCTGAAGAGGGGGCAGTGAATCTTGTAGCTACCAAAAGTCCTATGGTAGTGGGAGGCAAGATCTTCATGAGGGCGGAAGGCATTCCGAGGGATGAAGGGAAGGAGGCAATGCTTGCGGGAAGCAAGTGGAGGCTAACGCCTAGGTCATGGTCTTGGCCGGTGATCTTGGATGAAGATTCAAGATGGAGAGAGCAGCGCGGTGGTTGAGTGGATCACCATCGATTTAAAGAGAAGGTGGAGAATTGTTGGATATGCCTTGAAATCTCAAGATTGGAAGTCATAATATTTTAGATTTTGTGAAAAAAAATATTTTTGGAGAATATTTGACTTGGATTGTGTTTGGTTTTAAATTGGATATATTTAAACACAATATTGAGAGATTTGGTTTTATTTTAGAAGATTGTCTTTTAAAATAAATAGGCATATATTTTTCTATAAATAGGGATTGTCTTATTCATAGAAAATTTGAGGGAGAGCAGAGGAGAGAGAGCGACAAGATGTAGAGAGTCGGTGTTTGCCACCACAAAAGGCTAGGGTTTTGAATCCTAGGGCAAACTATTCTTGGATCATCTTGTGGGACACCTTGGAAAGACTAGGTCAAATTGAGTCTCTTGGCCACGAGAAGAGATTCGGGTTTTGGGTAGAATTAGGGTTGCTAATTCCTTGTACCCAATTGTGGGAATCTCTTGTAAAGTGGTGACTATTTGATCATAAGTAGAACGGAAGGGCTGCTCCCTCCCCCAGATTAGGTTCATTAACATCGAACTGGGTAAACAAATTGATCGTGTGTTCTTTATCTTCTTGCCGTGTTTATTGTTTGAATTATTGCATCATCGTCTATATCCGGTCCTTATTATATTTGGTTGCTTGTTACGCTTGCCCCACGCATCAAGTTCTTTTATTGGTGTGAGTTTAATGTCGAATTCGCAACAAAAACTGAATAGAAAATTATATAAATTTTAAACCATATTACATAATTCCAGCATTCCTAAGGGAGTTCATCTTCTCCACCTAACCTAAAGGAGTTTAGCTACTAATAGACATAATTTAATTACAAGCATTAAAATAATGCATACCAATAACCTTGCTACCTTGCGGAGGAAGGTGCCTTTCCCATTGAAAGGAGAAATTTCCTTCCCTAGAGCTCCTCCTCCTTTACTCCTTGTAGATAAATAGTTCTCTAAATTTCTGAATGAATAATTGTGAAGGAGGAGAGCTCTATTTATAATTTTTCTATTGGATTTGGGCTTTCAACTTGCGCTCCATCGTGGTACGATGGATCCCATCGTGGCACGATGACCATAGGATTTAGTTGCTTAATTATTAAGCTTACTTAGCCACCAAGTAATGCCATCGTACCACGATACATGTTATCGTGGTACGATGAAAAGATTTCTTTTAAAAATAAAACTTGTGCTGTCTTGGCCAACAAGCAGCTCCATCGTACTGCGATGAATGCCATCGTAGCACGATGGGAATGCAAAATTACACTTTTGGTTCAACATGAAAGTTGTAGCTCTTTGTCTTAGCTTTCTAACGCAACTGACCGCGTCTCAATTCGATACTCGTAGCTCAAGTTATGGTCCGCATACTGAAAGTTGCGCATTTTCTTCATTTTAGCCTCTTTTCATGCATCTTCTTCAATTCTTGACTTCTTGGACAAGTAGCTTTGCTTCTTTAGGTTTTTGCCTTGTAATTGGTCTAAAACTAATACTAAACTAATAATAAATATTACTAAAAACATCATAGAAATTACTTTCATCATCGGGCCCTCCACATATCCGCGCAACAAGCCCAACAGTGCTGAGCGCGAGGGGGTATGTTAAAGAAGTCTCATATCACCTGCGAGAAGGTCTGAACAAGTGTTTATAAGTAAGAGGTAATCATCATCTTACAAATCGGTTTTGTAAGGATGAGTTATGCCAAAAACTCAATTCTAAGAAGCTATGGGGCATAATTTTATGCCAACTTTTGTGGTAACACTTGTTTTGATGAGAACTTGTGCGGTAATAATAAGTAAATTTAGTTAGGTTTAAGTTCAAATAATGTTGTTTAACAAAATCATTGGATTGAGAAATCATTACTTTTTTAGCCATGTTATTGATACAAAAGATTTACTGCTGTTTTAAAATTAATTATTTTATAATGGGGTTTGCTAATGAGTGCTTCCGGGATACTCTTTAAATATTCCATTTAAAGAAACTTTTTATTTAAAAAATTAAGCATTACGATTTCCAATGCATTGACTTTACACATTCATATAAAAATTCTATAAAAAACATACTATTTATGGTCTTAAAGAGTGTCCAGGGAATACTCGTTAGCATTTATCTATTAAACACACAAGATAAACTCTTTCCTAAATTTTTGAAATAAAAGTCATTCCTTTAAACATGAACGAGTATAACTTCTAACTTCCTAATAATTGTGAAATTGGTTTATGAAATAAGTGTTCGAGTAGGCTTTTATCATATGCCATTTTCTCTATGGTGCATTAGTGAGGTATATAGCTAGGTAACAAACGCTTATGAAACAATCTTTTAATTTTAAAATGTTTTAATATATTAATATCTTTTGTACAGATAAGTTATTGCATAATTTTTGAATTAGTGGTTCATAAATGATTGTCTTAACTCCTGTTAATGATTTGTTTGGTGAGAGTGATTAACGATGAATGGTCGTTTTATGAAAATGGAGACAATATTTCAGTTATCTCCATTTTCATATTCAATATTGTCTCTAACTCTAAGTATTCTTTGTTTTCAATTGTATTTTATAACTGAAATTAAATAGGGAAATTGTAACTTATATATTTTAGGAAAAATTAAATTAGGACAACTCTTACACTTCCTTGTTTTTTTTTTTACAAGTAAAAACTCATATCATTTTATTATTTAAAAGAGAAGTAATACAAAGAGGTAACATCTCAAATACATATCGACTAGATTAAAAAATGATCGCTCTAGCGAGCGTGTGGGTGACCATGTTCGCTTGCCGTTTAATGAACTTTACCACAAAGTTTGGATTATGCAAAATAACATTTTAAATATTACAAATAATTGAACTAAACTCCGAAGAACCGCCGCTAAAATTGTGTATTGCATCCACCAATTTTTTGACTTTTGAGTCCGTTTCAAATATAACGTGTGTGATGTTTCTATTCTCCACCTCTTTCATAGCTTCAAGAAGAGCAGACGCTTCCTCTTCTAAGATAGAACAATTACCCTCATTCCATTGAGTTCCAGCCAACTTAAAATTACTGGTATGATGCCGTAGCACCACCCAACACTTGTCTTGTTCAACTCGCGATGGAAAGTTGCATCCACATTACATTTTTGCCAACCCATCAATGACTTTTCCCATGTTAAGACATGTTGTTGCTGCTGCAAAGGTGCACGCCTGTTATGTTGAAATTGTTGAGCCGTGTGCCAATCATTCCAAAGATGCCATGTTTTGACTCCCAAGCTTCTACCTCCTTCCCTTGATGCATTCCATACACTATCATTTATGTTATTCCATATTTTCCAAACCAACAAGGCAAATATTCCAGCTATTTCTTTGTCCTCTTCCTCACAAATGGAGTTTATCACTTCATTGGTCGTATTGTAGTGTTGTAACCGACCTGCAACAACATGCTCTAGCCCCACGTTTTGTCTTGCTTAAATGATATCATTACAATGGAAAAGTATATGTCAATCATCCTCATTATAATGATCACAAAGAGGACATATCAAAGGACAAGTGACACACCTTTCTTGTAATTGGCTACGCGTTGGAAGGTACCCTTTACAAATCCTCCAAAGAAGGTGTTTTACCTATGGGGGGCATGAATATTTCAAAGACAATTCCAATCCTCATGTTGAAACGAATCCTCCAACTTACCTATAGAATTAAGCATCAATTTATAATCACTTCTAACACTATATTGACCTTGTAAACTGTCCACCCAAATTAATTTGTCTTCCTCAATCATATCAAATAGTGGAATTTTAAGAATATTTCCAAATATCCACCTACAACCATTCATAGAATTTCGCGAGCTTTCCAAATACCACGCCAAGCATAGCTCAGATTATGGCCAATATGAGAATAAAAAAGAGAGCAATTAGGGAAATACATTGCTTTATACAATCTAGCCACTAGAGTGTGTGGATTTGTTAAGAAGTTCCACCCTTGTTTTGCGAGCAATGTCAAATTAAAATGATGCAAATCTCTAAAGTTTAATCCTCCCAGAGCTTTCGGATATGCCATACAATCACAAGCTAACCACCGAATACCTTTGTTGCTCGCCCCTCCTCCCCACCAAAATGAGTTCATCATTCTTTCAATGTATTTGATTGTGGCTTCCAGTAGAAGGTAGACACTCATCACATAAAATGGAATGGCTTGTAAAACTAACTTGATCATCACTTCTTTACCTACTTTTGATAAAACTCTCCCTCTCCAAGAATTAGTCTGCTTCCAAAATCTGTCATTGATATAGGAATAAATATCTCTCTTTTTCCTGCCTATCATGGAAGGAAAGCCAAGATATTTATTGGTTCCAAGAACATGTCTGACTCCCATGATTTTTATAGATCTTCATGGGCTGCAATGCTCAAATTTTTGCTGAAAAGTACCATTGATTTTGTCAAGTTTATCTCTTGGCCAGATGCCTCTTCATAAGTTTTAAGGATACACACATTAGATGATTTGTTTCGTCTAAGTTTGACCTGCAAAACAAGAAGCAATCATCAGCAAAAAGAAGGTCGGATACCATAGGTGCCCCTGTGCATATCTATACACCATGTAGTGCTCCTTTTGCCACGTAATCTCTTATAAGAGCTGTTAAACCTTCTGTCACCAAAATAAAGAGATAAGATGAGAGTGAGTCTCCCTGCCTTAGTCCTCTACCCGAGTATATAGGCCCAACTTTTTCAAAGTTAACAAGCACTGAGTAATTGACTGCACTAACACATAGCATCATCCAGTGAATCCACTTATTAGCAAACCCCAATCTTTCAAGCATACCCCGCATAAACCCTCAATCCACTTTATCATATACCTTACTGACTACGTTCTGGCAAATGGATCAGTTTGTCGTCGAGCAATAATTCACATTCTAGGTGTCTAGAATGAGTTCGTATCCACAGAAATCGTGTCAAACCTTCGCTAGTGCTATTATAATTCGTGTGTTTTTGCATCCGCTTTAGTTTTTAGGAAAAAAGGTTTTTAATTTATAAAAATAGCGATATGCTTTGCAAGAAAAGTAAAGTTTTGATTCAGAGACATAGAGGATAGGTATGGTGGTTGAACTTACTCCCTCCTTCATACTTGGCATAATCGGTGTATAACATAGTCATTCGTACTATTATCGGGCGTCGATTCTATCCTTGTTTTGGTAGCACCTTACTGCTACCCTATGTAGGCAAAGTCTCCCTACTTTTGCAACTAAGGTACCTACGAGAGCCTAACCTCGCTTTGTCACATACCCTAAATTACTAGGTAGAGTTATTTACAAACATGCATTATGACCATCGATTCATCTTCTCCACCACAACCTAAGGAATTATTACAAAAGACTACATAATTAAATTACAAGAATCTAACTATAAAAAACCTAAAGAAATCATACAAGACTCCTCCTCTGATATGCCACTGTTCTTGTAGGCGGCGCGTCTCTGTCGAACCATACAAGACTCCTCTGGACGGAATCCAAATATCCCATCAATAGCACCAGGGGCATAACTAACCTCAACCCCTCGGACATAACACCTGTAATCAGTCGCTCCAAATGCCACCGCATTTGCATAAAACTCTTCAACCTGAGTAATGTTGCAATCCCCCAACATGCCGTTGAAAGGCATCCATCTGTATCCCATAGCAATCTCCCTTGCCCGTGGGAGTGGATCAAAAACAGAAAAATCGATCCTTATCTTTTGCACCAACCCCTTCTCCTTAACAATATCAAAATACCTTCTAGCGGCACTGCGGAGAAATCGAGGGGGAGCAGAGGAAGAGGTTCCGGTGGTGGGTTTGGAACGTTTTGGTGCCATGGTAAAAAGATTGAATTTTTATTAAAAAGTTTGGATTTTTATGGATGTGTGATGGTTTAGAAAGTGTAGAAGAAGAAGAAGAAGAAGAAGAAGAAGAAGAGAGGTGTTTTTGAAGTTTGAAAAGTGTTTTGGACGTTTGTGAGTCTCTGAGTAAATTTTGGCAGAGTAACGGCGTGAAAATTGGAAGTGAAAAGTGAAAAATCCGTACCTTTATTTATAGGCACGCTCCGCCATCGTAGTACGATGGGATGTATCGTACTACGATGGAAATTCGTTACGCAGCGTTCAAAAATTTGCCCGTTGCCATCGTAGCACAATGGGATGTATCGTGTTAAGATGAAAGTTCGTTTCTTTTGAAAATATATCTGTTACCATCGTATCATGATGGGATGTATCGTGTTACGATGGTAGACCGTTTTTATGCTGTGAATTTTCAGGGAGTAGCATCGTGGTACGATGGGATGTATCGTGCTACGATGGCTACTTATTTTTGAAAAATATTTTTAATTTGATTTTTCAATCTTTTTACTTCTTTTGAAATTTATTTTTGGTCCTTATAAAAATGTAATAAATTAAAAATAACAGAAAGCGATAAATCATACATTTGGTTGCCTCCCAAGCAGCGCTTGTTTAGCGTCTTATTAGCTTGACGCATTTCCTCCGTTACAGATGATAGGTTCGCATGTCTCGTTTTGTGCTCCTCTTATACCTTCTCTGAGCACTTTACCATCTTCCATACTTGATTCTCGCGATTCAGGCAGGACCAGTTCAACTTCACCACTCCCTCGATTATCCTTGTTGGCGGCTTAATTTTCAGGTTAGTTTCACAGAGCGCAGTGTCTTCACCCCAAACTTGTATGCTGTTATCTGGGTGACTTCGTGGCTGGTTCTCCCGGTTGCAAGCGTTTATTCCTGATGGTTTTTCCTTCTCATGTCATCTTCTCAAATGGTTCCTTTGGTCCCGAAACCATGTTCTGTTATAGCCCATTTACTCACTTCCTGGAATTTTTTCTCTGATCATTGCTTTTCCGAAAGTTTCTTAGTCTAATGATCCTCCTGACCATTGACTGTTCTCTTGCAGCCTTCTCTTTTGCAATTCGCTCTGGTTCCCCTACCTGGGAATTTTAGTGAGAATGATGTCTCTAGTTGGCTGTTTCCAGCCTCTCTTGCCTTGGGGTATCTGTCTACATTCACTCAACAAATACCTTAGTAGCATTGATGGAGATATTTTTAAATATTTTTGGTTTTATTTTATGTGTCTTTGTCACCGTAAAAATTCACAGGTAAGTGAGGTGGATCACTGGGATCGCTTAAATACCTTGACTTTGCCTTAGCCAGAATTTCACAGTTCTAAATCCACAATCATTAACAAAATTTTTTATTTTTTAATTTTTTTGTATTTTTTTTTTTTGACAAACTAGAATAGTTCTAACAAAGTTTTGTGAACACAATCCTCGGCAGCGGCGCCAAAAGCTATGACTACGTTCTGGCAAGTGGACCAGTTTGTCGTCGAGCAATAATTCACACTCTAGGTGTCTAGAATGAGTTCATATCCACAAGGATCGTGTCAAACCTTCGCTAGTGCTATTCTAGTTCATGTGTTTTTGCATTCGCTTTGGTTTTTAGGAAAAAGGTTTTTAATTTATAAAAATAGCGATATGCTTTGCAAGAAAAGTAAAGTTTTGATTCAGAGACAGAGGATAGGTATGGTGGTTGAACTTACTCCCTCCTTCATACTTGGCATAATCGGTGTATAACATAGCCATTCGTACTATTATCGGACGTCGATTCTATCCTTGTTTTGGTAGCACCTTACTGCTACCCTATGTAGGCAAAGTCTCCCTACTTTTGCAACTAAGGTACCTACGAGAGTCTAACCTCGCTTTGTCACATACCCTAAATTACTAGGTAGAGTTATTTACAAACATGCATTATGACCATCGACCATCCAATACCCGTAGATCTTAGTTACGGTTATTCAGTTCTAATTGTTATTACAACTAGTTCTTGATTCTTCCTCTAATTATTAAGTCATAACTAGTTCAAGATTATTGTGTCGTTTCCTTAATCTAGTTTTATTTATTACTAGTTCCGGACAAATAATAGAGAGAACCCTAATATGCTATTATTAAAGTAAACCCTAATTATTTATTCTAAGGCGTTTCCGTTTATCCGGCCAAGATTCCGACTAACGATATTTAAGCAAGAAAACAAATAACAAATAATAATTTATAAAGACGATTTATTATAACTTTGACTCAATTACATGACCCAAGTATTCATCGGGGAGTTCATCTTCTCCACCACAACCTAAGGAATTATTACAAAAGACTACATAATTAAATTACAAGAACCTAACTATAAAAAGCCTAAAGAAATCATACCTTAGAGCTCCTCCGAACTTCTCTACAAAAGAAATAGAAAGTTCTTCTATTTCTGAATGAAAAATAATAAATTTTGGAGGCTCTATTTATACTTTTCGTAATGGACCTCAGCAAGCCATCGTGACACGCTAGGTCCATCGTGTCACGATGGGCAGATTCAGTTCAAAATTATAACGAATCCTGAGCGTTTGATCAGCGTGGTCACCAAGCAAAGCCATCGTACTACGTTGAGCTTCATCGTGGTACGATGCTATGATTCTCTTCAAAAATATAATTGATTCTGTCTTGGCGAGCAAGTAGCTTCCATCGTGACACGATGGGCTGCTTTTCTTCATTTTTGGGTTTTTTCTTGTCTTTTACGTATCTTCACCTTGTCTTGAAGCTTTTTCTCGATTCTTCAGGTTTTTGTTGATATTTGGGACTGTCTTGGTCATTTTACTACTAATAACCTAAAATACCACAGAAATTCCTGTCATCACTTACTAATATCGATTTTGAGAGCAAGTACCCCCTTCATACCTCTGGTTCTCCTTTTAAGCACATGAATCACCTCAATAGAAATTAAGGCATTATCTAAAATAGACTGCCCTTTAACAAAGGCTGATTACTCCTCTGGCACACATCTATCAAGGCACCCCTTAAGTCTGTTGGCAAGCATTTTAAAGACCACTTTATAAAGGACATTACAAAGTGATATTGGTCTCATATCCTTCATTGAAATAGGATTCTCACACTTAGATATCAAACAAATATTTGTTTCATTTAGCGATGAGGGAAAATACCCTCTCTCCAACCACTTCGTAACTGCCTCAAATATATCATTACCACAAAGGTCCCAAAAGTGTTGATAAAAAGCCGGGTTAAAACCGTCTAGTCCCGGGGCTTTGTCTGGGTGCATTTAGAACAAGGTTTCTCTTAATTCTTCTCTAGTAATAGGAGTCACCAACCCATCATTAACCTCTTGCGTAACTTTCAATGCAATCAATGATAAAACAGGTTCTTGAGATGTTGTATTAGCACATGAAAGTTGATCAAAATAGTTCTTAACTGTCTCACAGATTTCAGGTTGCGATGTAACCTCAATGTTTACTTCATTAATGAGTTTGAAAATCTTATTTGGGCGTTGTCTTACTGACGCCGACATGCATGTGAAAGAAATATGTATTGAGGTCTTCTTCTTTTAACCAATGCATCTATGCCATTTGCCTCCAATAAGTCTCTTCCCGAATTAATAGCCTACTATGCTTCTTTTGGATCTCTTTGTACCTCTCCAAAACTGTTGAATCACGGCTTCCTCGCAACCTCTCCATCTCTTCACTTCATTCCTCGCAACCTCTCTGCCTGGTCTCATATTCTTTTACATTTCCTTGTTTTATAAAATATCTATTGTAACATTCTTTTTTTAAAATATCTATCATTATTATTGTGACATTGCTTTGGAGGATGAATAGACAAAGAGAATAAATTGTGGGATAATATAATATTTAAATAGGTATATAAAGCTTCTCTAAAGCATGTCACATAGGCACAATAAAGGTTTAGGAATAACATAAGCTTCCCTTTATAAAGCACACACATGTCACATCATCACAATGGAGACCTAAGAACTACTCAACCTTCCTTTTATTATTATTATTATTATTATTATAATAATTGATTGAGATAAATTAATCAAGGAGCTTAGTGAGTTTTAGTTGGGTTGCTCTTTCCCAAATGGTGTGGTTGCCATTCCATTTTGCTTTCCTCACATTCATCGGATGTGCATATTTGAGGTGTAATGACATTTCTTTAGAAATAATTTTTGTTTTAGTTTATTGTTTATAAATTGAAGCAGTATAAATTTCTAAATCTATGTTAAATATCATTGCAAATAAAGTCCAAAAAGAAAAATCTTTGTAAGTAAATTTATTTATTTAATAAGTCAAAATGGAATTATATATTAAGATCAAAAAGAAAAACATTTGGTTTACCCCCTATAAATTTTTTTTGGTTTACCCTGTAAAAATATTATTACAGAGTTGTTGGCTTGGATTTTTTTTATAATTGATTTATTAAAATACAAAATTAGTGAACTGACAATATATTTGAGTCCCAAAGAAATATTTAATATATAAGATTTTAATATTTCATATTTAATGGAGAATATTAGAATAAAGTTGGTTCGTGGTGTTCCAGTTTCACAGCCTTTTTGAGTGAAGATTTGAAGCTACCCAAATGTTCAAGTTTGTGGAC
This sequence comes from Trifolium fragiferum, assembly GCA_954870985.1. Lineage (NCBI taxonomy): Eukaryota > Viridiplantae > Streptophyta > Magnoliopsida > Fabales > Fabaceae > Trifolium > Trifolium fragiferum. The sequence continues at coordinate 18,234,538 of OX940790.1, read as the reverse complement.
TTAGAATATTTTTGGCAAAGTCTAAGTTCGAGTTCGGTTAGTGGTTTGTTCGCGTGTGAAGAAGGATCGAGTTCGAGGGATCGTGGAGGGACACGCGTCCCGATCCTAAGCCTAGGAAATTAAGCAGCAATTGGCATTTTCCTTCGACTATATATATATATATATATATATATATATATATATATATATATATTGTAGTTTTCTTTCGGAAAAGGGGTGACAAAACTTATACAGAAAACCTTCATAAACTCTGAGTAATCAATTTTCTTTGTAATTGTATGAACTATACACAATTTTTTTTGTAATTGTTATTTACTTTTGAATGCAAGTTTACATTTCCAGTTATTTACAGTTCTTGTCTTTTACTTTTAATCGAGCTTTATTTTAAATCTTGTCTTGCAAATCAACTTCAAGTGAATCGAAGTTGACGGTTACCATCATAGTTTGGTGCAAAACCAAAATATAAATGCTTATTAAAATAATGAACATTCACAAATTTTTTAGGAAATTAAGCACAACATGTGTTAGGATTTACTAGTTGATCCTGCAAGTTTTAAAAATCAAACTAGCACTTGTTTATCAAAAATCAGCATAAACAAGAGCATAAACCAAAACTCACCCACATTATAGAGGATAAACACCTATTAACCCAAAAATAATTTGATGTTTCTTTATTAATTGTTTTACTTTAAAAATTTATTTTTTGTTGTACTGGTATAGACATGGATTAAACCTAATTAATTTCTTGAAATTAATACAATTTTAAGTTTATAATGTTGGTCAATGAAGACTGATGACCTAATTAGATTCAATTATTTTAATTTAGGGTAAATAAGCTTATACACCCCTGTAATGTATGCGTGTTTTGTTTTTCCCCCTTGTAAATTTTTTTTTTGTAACTCGCCCCCTGTAATGTTGAATTTTTTGGACTCGCCCCTTGAATGCACTTTTTAAATCGGTTATTTTGTTCAAACCGATTTAAAAAGTGCTATTTTTTAAATCGGTTAATCTGTTCAACCGATTTAAAAAGTGCAAATTTCTTGCACCCAATGGGGGAAACCAAAAAAATTTACTTTGCAAGGGGCAAATCAAAAAAAAAAAAATTACAGGGTGGAAAAACAAAACTTGCCTATATTACAGGGGGATAAAGACCTATTTACTCTTTAATTTATTTATTATCATATATTTGGTAAGGCCGTTTGAGAAAATTTGTAAAAACAGCTTATATATAACAATATATGCTATAATAACAACTTGCAGCATATATAAAAGTAATTTATTTTTTACAATAAGTTTTTATTACTAAAATTTTCTTTTATCTTGAAGATCTCTTTGTTCATCATAGAGGAGTGATTTTGGGTCATTTTTGACCTAGAATCACCCCCTATACACCTTTTTGTTCTCTTCTATTAATATAAATAAGTGATTTTCACATAGATTAAGTTTTTCGTTTGTGTTTTTTTGTGTAATTTCGTCGTCTAAGTGCGGCGTTGTGTGGGTCGTCGTCTTGTGCGGCGTTATTTGATTTCCCTTATTGTTGCGGTGTTCATTTGATTCTTCTTGAAAGATTATCTTCAGCCAATTACAGATTCAATCAATGATTTGGGTATCAACGTTGGTGATCCGGAAGCATGGATATTCCTGTGATTTTAATTTTATCATATTATTTGTAGTAGGCATTTTGCCGTTGTATGCTATTAATTCGAATGCTGTGAGTTTGTTCGCAGATTCATCCTTTACGTTTTTAGCGAAGTTGAATATGTGGTTATTGTATTTGATGTATTTTGTCGATTTGAATGAATGAATATTATTTTGTTTGTGTAAAAAAAAAAGTAATTTATTTTTATTTTTTGTTTGCTATAAAAATAATTTATGTAAACTAGCTAGATAGCGCTTATTATATATCATACATATTTATGTTATAAATTACAAATAAATTGTTTATCAAATCATACCATCGTAGGTTTTTACCTCCTATAATATGGGCGAATTTTGATTTACTCTCTGTTATATATTTTTTGTTTGCCCCCTGTAATATTTTTTTGTTTATCCCTCTCATGGAATATGCATGTTGACTTAAGATTCCACATAAATAATGACGTAGAAAGGTTAGTAAGGGGGTAAATCAAAATTTGCTAACATTACAAGAGGTAAGATGACAAAATCTTAAGTCAACATATTCTATGAGGGGATAAACAAAAAAAAAATATTACAGAGGTAAATCAAAAAAGAATTATTATATAAAGTAAATCAAAGCTCGTCCAAATTACAGAGGATAAACATCTATTAACTCAAAAATAATTTAATATTTCTTTATTAATTGTTTTACTTTTAAAAACATTGTTTTATATACTAAAACAAAATAAAATTGTTGTACTCGTATAGACATGGATAACAGCTAACTAATTTCTTCAAATTAATAAAATTTTAAGTTCATGATGTTGGTCAACTAAGACTGATGGTCTGATAGGGGTGTAATTGGACCGGTTTGGATCGGTTTTTGATGAATCCAAAGTCCGAACCAATGTGTACTTAATTGGTTCAGTTTGGATCGGTTTGTCCTGTTTTTAAAAAATAAAATCGAACCAAACTAATTGGTTTGGTTTGGTTCGGATACTTTGATCGGTTTTGTAATGCTTTTTTTTGTAATATTTTTCCTACTATTATTTTTGTCTACTATTATTTTTTCGACGATATGTAATCAAATATCATCATACACAATAAAAAAGGAATCACAGTTCATGTTCGAAACTCATAAAATTTTCAAAAACTTATATTTACAAAAATTTATATTCACATAGTTAAAAAGATCAAAACTTAAATTTACAAAAACTTAAATTCACATAGTTATAAGCTTATATTTAGGGCATGCCAGATCAAGAAATCTACATATACAAGCAAAAACTGTGTTCTCTTTTTAAAAATTTAAAAATCAATATTTGTTGTTCCCACTATGTTTATATAACAATTACTTGAAAACCCAAAATCAAAACTAAATCAGCGCATGTTTGGTTGCTAATTTAATCACATATAGGTTAAAATTGATTATATTATAGGTATCGGTTTGGTTCGGTTCAATCCAATGGATTTGAAAACGGAACTGAGAACCGAACCAAACCACATCGATTTTCAATTGGTTCGGTTCGGTTTTTGATCCGAACCGAAAAAGTCAGTTTTTTCGGTTTGGATTGGTTTGGATCATCGGTTCAATTGGATTTTTCTGATGCGCTTACACCCCTATGGTCTGATTAGATTGACTTATTTTAATTTATTTATTAACCATATATTTTGTAAGACCGTTTGAGAAAATTTATAAAAATAGCTTATAACAATATAACCTATGAAATTGAAAACAACTTGTAACATGTATAAAAGTAATTTATCTTTTTTTTTTTTTTTTTTTTTTGCTATAATTGTTTTTTATGTAAACTAGATAAGCGCTTATTATCATACATATTTATGTTATAAGTTACAAATAAGTTGTTTGTCCAATCATACCATCAAAACTAAATGTAAAAGCATAAGATCATTCTTATTAAAAAAAAATGGGGGCAAGAGCATGTCCAACAAAATCCATCATAGCCTTTAAGATTAACTTTTTTTATTTAATTTTTGCATAATAATGTGAATCAACAAGAACCTACAGAATATATTGGCCTAATTAGAATGGGAGATTCACGAGCATATGAGAATTTAACAGTACCAAAAGGTGCCAAGGGGCCACCTCTAAGAAGGAGGCAAGTAACAAATCTAACCAAAAAAATTGAAGGGTCAACAGGTTCTTCAGTTTTAAATCCTTCGCAAAAAAACAATATATGGCGTTGTGTGCAATTATTACAATTGTTTTACACAGTAACGTTCCACTCAGGTACTCCCTTTATTTCATTTCCACTTTTTATTGTGCCTACTACTATGTCATTTGCTGAACATTTCCCATCGGATCCTAAAAAAATTATCAAAAAAAAAAAAAATATTCAAACAAGAGCAATTTGGTTAATTGAGATATAGTGAAAATGTCAAGATATAGATAGATAAATAAATACCATAAAAAAATGGGAATTTTTAAAGTAATTATGAGAGTAGTGTACCTTTGATAACAAGAGCAAGGAATAGGATTGAAAAGAGACAGTTGAATATTGTTGCCATTGTGTTGTGGCTGATTCTCGTGTATTTGGTTGTCAATTTATAGTACTATGTAGACAAATCACATTAATTAATAGAATTTTGACTAGTTTTTTTGTTTATTAATTATTAGGTGATATAGAGTGTAAAAGAGGATAGATTATAATTAGGGGTATAATGGTAAATAAATAATTAATATCCCTGAAAATTTTGAAGGATCTTATAAAAAGGATAGAAAAATAATAGTAATATTTTTTTTTTCTTTTGTCCTTGTGAGTATGTGGTAGCGAGAATGGATCCCCTCAAGTGCACTTTAGGGTAAATTTTTTTTCAAACCATTGATTTGAGAGAAGAGAGAGAAAAGAAAAAGTGAAAAGGTGAATTTAATGGTGATGATTTAACAATTGAGACAATTGAGGGGGAAAAAAATTGAGAGAATCCATTCTCATGTGGTAGCACTACAAGAAAAATGGCTAGTAGCGTCAGTCTTTCCGCGGCGGTTGCACGATAATTGTTGTCGCTTTTACTTAACCTAGCGGTTGTCCCTGCAGTTCATGACCGTCGCAGTTATTTTGTAGATTTTCAAAAGGGGAAACAAAAGTTTCACTTTCCCTTCATATTCCTCTCCCCCTTCTCATGGAACCCTATCGATAAATCAATCAAAAAGCTTCTTCAATCTTCATTGCAATTTCAACCACCGTCAAAAGGGTAAACGAAAGTTTCACTTTCCCTTCATCTTCCTCTCCCCCTTCCCATGGAACCCTATCGATAAATCAATCAAAAATAGCACTGCAATTTCCACCACCGTCACCTTCCTAGCTTTATCGACTTCTTCTGCTTCGCCTCTTATGCCTTCCCGTTCTCCGCTATATGACATGCATCCGCATCGGGCTCGTCGTAGGCATCGACACAGTATGGGGTTGCTACTTCGATCTCAGCAGAGTATCGAATAATATATGACATCTGAGTATGTAGAATACGGCAACATCGATCCTCTGACTGCAGCGTTTCTCACAGATATATTGAAATTGGCATGGGAATCATAACCATTGATGTCATTTGCGTCATTATTCTTCTGTTAATTTTTGAAGCTAACATTTGCAAGCTTTGATTGTTGATCGTTGCTGTGAGGTACATTTTGATTTAACTGTTGTTGTGCATCATGGTACAATGTGTCTTCTGTTTGATAAAACGCTTCGACCACACTAATTAACCATTGCTTATGGTTCTTTGATTTTAACTATATTTTAATTAGTTTAAGTTTAGCTAGCAAGAATGAATTAAGTTTTCTGTGATGTTTAAGATGTTGGCTATGTGAGTAAGTACTTAAATTCTTTCTTGTAATGGTTGAGATTATTGTGTTTCTTTTGCTTTTAAAATTCTGCATATTTAGAAAAATGAGATGATAATCATGAGACTATGAGATTCTAAATTCATGTATATATTCAAGTGAGTGATTTTCAATTGTTCATCTAGCTGTGTATGTTGCCTAGAATGTGTTAGTTGGAGTGTATAAGATATTTTATTATTTTGGTACCTTGGTATCTGCTGCTTCTTTTCTAACATGTTACCTGAAGGTTCCTTTACATGCAAGTACTATTTTCACTTTTGTAGCCACTTCATGCCTTGCTCAAGAGCCAATTCTTGGCATCCTCTGTTCACTTTTTTGGTTCATATTTGATTCCCTTGTCTCTATTTTACAAAATTCTGGTCAGCACTAGTGTCATAGTTTGAGCATAGTTGATCTATTGTTGTTATTGCTTCTAGTATGAGTGTGCTTTGTAGTTTATCTATTGTTTAGTCTGAAATTATATCATGAAAAATTGTAAGTTCAACAAAGAATTTAAAGATTCAGATAAGGTAGGGCATGATAGTTTTGGTGGTGTGTATAAATATTATTTGAAATACTTGTAACAAAGGTAATAAAATAATTGTAATAAATTATTTGTGTTACTATCCTATGAACATGAGATTTTGTGTACCTCATGAGAATCAGTATGGTCTTTATCTCTCGAATGGATATGAGTTTCCTCTCTAGCTGAATGTGCTCATAATTTCAAAGTAATAATAAGATGTACAAAATCAAAATTATGCTAGTTTACTTTAGAAAAATACAATCCAAGTCACAAACAAAGTGCAAGGGATATACCTCTAATAAAGTATAATAAAAACAGTGATATTCAGTGCATAACAGGTTGAATTTGAAAGCAAAAGTGAAATTGGATTCATTTGGGTTCTTTATCTTTTAAAATATTCATTTTGGTCAAAAATATATTTTGGAGCTAACAAAAATATTTGTCTATTGTGTTGCAGTAAATTTGGTTGGAATTATTGTAAAACAAGTATCCAAAAAACATAAATTGCTATGATTGAGTTTAACCTTGTGCTGAAATTCATTCAACTTCTTATTCATAACAACATTTACTTAAATGAATGAGGTTAACTAATAAAGGTTAAAACTTAAGAGCTAGGACCGTTTGAATTGATCACAGAAAAAATCATGTGGATATATAAAGGTTAAAGGCTGTATGTTATCGGATAAACTGCAATCATGAAAAAAATGGTCGATTGGAGTACAATGTAATTCAGGTAAAATCTATTGTTGCTCTATTGTGACTTCCTCCTTCAAATGTGTTGGATATTGCCTTCTAATTGTGATGCAGGAAACGGTTTTTTGTTTCTAGACAATCGTTTTAATATTCACTCATTATGCCATTATTTATATTCTTCTTTATATTGTTTTTTGTTTGTTCTACTGAATGCCTATACCAAGGAGTGATTCGATAAACAATGAGGTAAACAATTCTAATCATGATGATAAAATTTCATTCAGAAGTTGTTACTAATATTTGGTAGAAGTTGGTTAAAGTTACTTGATACAAGAGACATAATTATAACTTCGATGCTTCTTGATTTCCTAGATGTTAACCAGATGAGTAACATAATTATTACTTTGTTTCTTATTGTTTGTAATAGTTTTGCTTGTTTTCTTCCTAGCTGAGTAACAATCTTCCCCCTGCATCTTTTGTGCCAGTGTTGATGCTTCATGGATTAGTTTGTTTGGATGGTCAATTAAACGATGTCACCTATTGCTGATTTTTCTCTCGAGATTTTGTTGTTTATGAGGCTGCAATTCAGCATATAGTTGTGTTTTGTGGATAATAACAGAACTAATTAAACACATAATTATTTTATAGAGATGGATCTATTTTGCTGATACATGTTTGTTTATAGATGGAAGCAATCTTCCACTGCAAAGAAACTACAGGTAAATATTTATGATTATTCTCTACTTTGTTGTCCAGTATAGAGAAAAGCATATCAAAATGCGAATAAACTATGTTGAATTAATTGAATGATTCTGCAATGTATTTATTGTGTTTATGTTTGATTTTATTTTTCTGTTTCTAGGTATGGTCTTTGTTGAGGAGATTTGATCAGCTGCAGAAATATAAGCCGTTCATAAGCAGGTGTGTGGTGAGGGGAAACCTTGAGATTGGAAGTTTAAGAGAAGTTGATGTTAAGTTAGAGCTTCCTGCTGCAACTAGTACTGAAAGATTGGAGGTTCTTGATGACAATGAGCATATCCTAAGCATAAGGATTATTGGTGGTGATCATAGGCTTAGGGTATGAACATCTCCTTGCAATAATTTACCTGCTTAATTCTCACTTAAGAAACCACATGTGCTGAAATTTTATCCACACATTGCTCTCAATCTTGTGTATGATTAAGAGGAATTAATTATATATATGCTTGTTGTGTAAGATATATACATTAGAGATCTAACTGTATTTTCATTGATTTAAAATTATGTTACAATGATTAAGAGAAGAGTTCCTTATATAGGACAATTAATTGCTTGTGGCTTACTGTACCAACTGAATTTGGTAGTGAGTTACAACAATTTTCTAGATGGTCACAATTAACAAAAGTATAGTTTAAGACTATCATCTAATTCTAATAATAAGAAGCAAGATATACTTCATTAATCTTTATTGGTAGCTTTAAAAATCTTAAATCCATATTCGTCCAAAGCATTTGCTTAAAAAGGTCGGCATTACCTTTAAGTGATCCAAAGGAAAAAAATGTATGTCCTATGCTTGTTGATTTCTTGTTGCACTGTGCGTAAATCCTACTTTGCTGGAAAACTCTTTCCAACACTAATAGTGCCTCATAATGATTTCATTATGAGTTGTTTGCACTAGTCTTTCATAATACCAAAACCCTCATGTGTCACGACACATTAACTTTATTTTTTAGAGAACTAACTAAGCTTCAATTTATTCATTTGAAGATTGTGCATGTATACGTTCATCTGAGTAGAGGCGACACAAATTCCTCATATCAAAGGATGGCCGATCATACAATGATCAGGTTAGTTTTATTAGACTTTTAATATACTCTGATTGTTCAAGAGTATTTTCTGATTTGTACTACCAAAATGCAAGAACCATATTATTAGTAGAACATGATATGATGCTTTTAACAAGAGTATATGAAATGCATGTGCTCATATTTTAACTACAACCCATTTCATCATGTGTTCTAGGTTGGTGCTCTTCTTCATAATATTGAGGCAAAGAAGAGATTCGAATTTTTGGAGGCTGTCACTAGAGTTATGGACGCTCATCTTCGATACTTTCAACAGGTATATATGGCATACTCATATATGACAATATTTTATCAATATGCTCGCTTTGGTCTTAAATATAAGCAAAAAGTCTCGAATATTCAGTTCAAATTTGGATCAAATACATATGCTTATATTTAAGACTAAAGGGAATACAATTTTGCACATACCCAATTTTAATAATTCTTTCTCTTGCAGGGATATCAACAGTTACAAGAGTTGAAGTCTTTCATTATCGAGGTTAGGAATCATTTCACTTCTGTAGATATTTATTAGGTTGTCTTTGATTATATGTTTAAAGTGAGAATATTCAATTTAGAATGCATATACTTCCTCAAAACTAAAAATCTATGATAATTTGAGATGTGAAAACAATGAAACTCATTAGAAATACAAAAATTGAATGTGTCATGTATCGAGCAAAACTGTTGGTTACTTGGTTTGAAGATATTGTGAATATTGACCGAGTGGAAGATTTCCTTTCTTGTATCTACTATGTTGTAGGTTTTGGCTTATGCACAAAAGGCAAGAGAAAGTTACAATGAGGAGCACTTTGTGAAAGAATGGCCCTTATGGTTCACCCAGTGCAGACAATGCGCATATGCATCCTTTTTCTAGGATATCAAGTAGTGTGCTATATGCAGTAGCTGAATCAGCTGCAAATGGAAAGGTATTTTGGGATATGAAGTTTTTCCCTATACTTCATTTCATTATACTTAGTTTTCATTCTTGAGTCACAAAAGTTGAGCACTATATATGTGTAGGTTTGAGTCATTCGACAAGGGTATCTTTCAAAATGTTCCTCGAATTTGAGGGGAGACTAGAAGAGAAGATGTTTTGTTCTTGATAGCTCAGAACGCTTTACTACTATCGTAAACCATTACAAGTAAATGTAAGTATTGAAGTAAAACTGAAAGTTACTCGTAAATACTAATTAAGTAATGAATATTGTATATTTAGTGACAATCAAGGTTGATGCTGAGCAATCAGATTTAAGGTTCTGCTTCATGATTATTTCACCCTCAAAGATGTATACTTTGCAGGTAAACACATTAAATTGTTTGATTTCATTAACTTGTAAGTTTGGTATTTATCCTTACTCTTCACTATGCTTTGGACATAAATTGCAGGCAGAAAATGCCCTTGACCAGATGGATTGGATGGAAAAAATAAACGGAGTCAATGCCTCCTTGTTGTCTGTACAGACACTAGGCGTAAAGGTACACTGCGATTTTTCTTTTAAACACGTCATTGGATGCATGTATTATAAAATAAACTATTAAAAACATTATCAAAAAACAATTACGTGACAGTAAAAAATAAACAGTCATTGCCTCCTTGTTGTATGTATAGATCAGGAATTCCAGTTATTCATCTAGGAGGTATCGGTGGTTATTGATAATGTAAGATATTGTTAAGATGGCTGCTTCTTTGGTTTCTCTTTTTGAGGTAAGCACTTAAAGCCATAGCATATTTATATTATGCATGTGAACAATCGATGCAACCACACTAATCAGTTACTTGTTTAAAAATATTTTTTACTTGCAACCGTAATATCTTGCAATTCTCTTTTGACTCTTATATATAAATTTATTAGTGTCATTGTTGTTTTGATTTTAGGGGTAGGTGCTTTGCTTAGTGGCATGTTTGGCTGTGTACTGGAACTACAACATCAGTGTAAGATTAGCCTAATTCATTGTGTGTTTCTCTTCTTGAATGCTTTGTAGAGATTTGTTAACTTGATCAGTTAAAGGGCTTCCTTAATTTCTTTTCTCTGATTATTTGGGTTATGATTTACTCTTGTTTCAGAGAAAATGCTAGTTTAGTAGCATTAACAAAAGTAGGAAGCATAAGAGTAATTCAAGTATCCTGGATTTACGAGTATGTTGAATAATGTGTTTTTGGACTGATTTGGTGAAACTTGCAAAACAGTTGAAATTCCTTTATAATGCCTCTGATATGGACCGATAAAGCTTTTACAAATTTTTTGGAGCTAATATATATTTTCACACATCAGGAGTAACAAGGTAATGCCATTCATTTTCAATGCTAATGGTGAAATGGAATCAGTTTTTCCAGGTACTAGTCTTATGCAAACTTTTCTCTATAACAAATTAGGATGCTACTTGTACTTCCCTTCTACATGAATTGTGTTTATGCTGGTTTGCGCCATTGCCTTGATCATAATTATTGTATTCTCTATTGTGAGGTAAGCTTCTAAATTGTTATAGTATATTATTGCAAGTTTTTCATGTCATGGATTATTTTATTTTGTACAATAATAGTGGATTTTGAGGTAATTATATTTAGCAAACATGCTGCCACATACCGTTGATGATCTTGCTGTTACCGATATTTTAATTGTTAATAATGCTCCTTTTTATGTCGTAGACTATATGAATGTATCTCATATGTGTTGTACTCTGGGGAGCGGAGACTTTGATAGTAAATGCTACACTTTGTGTGTTTTAGGATACCGATGTCATAGAGCAGATTGACCGTGATTACTCATCCAGACATGCCTTTCTTCTGTGGTGATTCTCAATTAGCAAAATCTAATCAGGTTGTTCCTTTGCTCTTTTGAAACTCTCACGACTTAGTAACAAAATCCTTTTTCTTGTCACGAATCATTTGATTTGATTTTCTTTTTTGGGGGCATTTTCAGGAGGCTTTAAAGAACATATTAATTATTTTTGCAAAGTTGAACCCAGGTATTAGAATGTTAAAAAACGATCATGACGAGGAAAACGCAGTAAGTATATATATATCCTTGCGAGCTCTCCCCACTGCTCTTTCTCCATTCTAATTTATTGTTTTAATTTGTGTTGATTAAAATGTTAACAGAGAAACTCTTTACTTGGAGCCAAGTGAAAAAATCTGAGGTATAGTGATATTGTGATAGCATTGGTTTTTTCAATTTTGATTCTATTCATATTTTGTTTAACTGAGAAACTAACATTTTAATGATTTGTATGTATCAGGTTCCAGATTTTATTTAGAGGTAGGTTGAATTTCGGTTTCGTGTTATAGTGATATCATTGAGTTTCTTGTAAGCTATTAGAAGCTCTTTGATTATGAGTTTTGTGCTACAAGTCTGTTTAAATTGGTTTATTTGAGTTCATACAGCCTTTGTTGTCATGTGTTAGTTTATGGTTTGTAATCATAGGATAATTATAGATACATTTGGGATGACTTGTTTTTAATTTTGGATTGATTTCTTTTGATTTATTATAAAAGTTTATATTTGAGCAAGAAATTATGCATCTGTAGCGAATTTTGAGTAAATACAATTCTTTCGTGCACTTGCTTTTATGAGTTGTATGATTAATGTGTTCTTGAAAAATGTGGGCAACAAAAAAAAAATCATTTTAAAAAAATTGTGGGAAACAAAAAAAAAAGTTTAAAAAAATTGTGGGAAAGAAAAAAACAATTTTAAAAAAATTTGTGGGAAACTAAAAAATAAGTGTTGAAAAAATTGTGGGAAACCTTAAAAAAGTGTTTTAAAAAATTGTGGGAAACAACCAAAAAAAAATTAAATTATTTGTGGGAAAAAAATAAAAAAAACTGGCAAAAAAAGAAAATAGCGGCGGTTCAAACCGCCGCAAATATGTTTAAAAAATTTGCAACACAGCATCCATTAGCGGCGGTTATGAACCGCCGCAAAATAACATAAATTGCCGCTAATATGTTTGCGGCGGTTATACCAGCAGTTACTCAGAACCGCCGCTAATTACTTTTCGGCGCTGGATCCTACGACACATCCAAACCGCCGCTAATTGACCCATGAAACCGCCGCCGCTTGACTTTTTTGTTGTAGTGTAGACACATCATATTTTATATATAGGAGCAGAGATCGAACTTCAAACACTCCACTTATATATGTTGAAGGTGAAACTTTTAGACATTAGATTACTCGATAAAAAAAATCTAATAGTTTTTTTTAGCGACTTGTCGTTTTGTACCATTTGGCCAAACTTCTTTTTGCCATAAAAATTATTTTTGAACTTAAAGTTAAAAATAAAGGTAAAATTGTTTGGTGATTTTATTTTCTGTTTTATTATATAGTAGCTAAGTTTTCAACAAAACAAAAAAATTTGGCAAGCTTTTCTTACAAAGGTTTGATTTTGTTAACAATTATCTTAAATGAATCATATTAATTCAATCCTATAAAAAAAATGACCAAGAAATATGATATTTTCTTAATAAGTACTGTTAAATAAGTTTTCATAAATAATCTATTTACAATATATTAAAAGAAACTACTATAAAAAAATTAAATTTATCCTTTTCACTTTTAATGGTGTTTCAAGTTTTGCGCCCTTAAATGTAATTTTAACTCTAAAATAAAAAAAAAAAAGAAACAAAAAAAAAAAGAAAGATAAGCATAAAAAAAATATTCCCATAAAAATAGCATTAAAAACCACATCTCTAAACAAACAAATAAAAAAAAAACAAAAGAAAGAAGATAAGCATAAAATAAATCATCCCATAAAAATAGTAACGGAAACCACCTCTAAAAAAAGAAGATAATAATTCAATCTATTTTAACTTCAAAAATAGGAACAATAAATAATTAATAAAAATAAATTTACGCATAAAAATATAAACAAAAGTTACGATAAAAGATATGCGCCAAAAATAATAACTTTTTTTAATGAAAAAATAGTAACTCAATCTAACATATAAAAACTTATATGTAAAAACACAATGGGCCCATTTGGATTGACTTATTTATGATCTTATACGAAATAACTTATCCAAATATATAAATTTTTATGTATTATTATAAGTTTTTTAATGTTGTTTATGAAAACATTTTATAAAGATATAATTTTTGTTAGTGAAAACTTATGAATTAACATGCGTAAAAAAAACTTATGAAATAACATAAAAGTTTATATATTATAATAAAACAATTGAATACACGGGACAATTGTTTTAATAAAAAAAATAATTAATCATACACGGGACAAATACAATTATAGGATAAATATATAGTGTAATAATACACGGCAAATATAATAATTAAATGATAAATATATATTATAATAATACACAGAACAATTGTTTTAATAATAATAATTAATTATACACGGGACGATTATTTTAATAAAAAAAATGAATTGAATAATATGTTATAATAATACACGGAACAATTGTTAATAAATATATTATTGATGAATATGTATTATAATAATATATTAGACAATTGTTTTAATCAAAAAAATGTAATCATACACGGGACAATTGCTTTAATAAAACAAGAATTGAATAATAAATATTTGTTATTATTAATTACAATTATTACACAAAAATCATACACGGGACAATTGTTTTAATAAAAAAAATTTAATCATACACGGGACAATTGCTTTAATAAAAAAAAGGAATTGAATAATAAATATTTGATATTAATTATAATTTATTACACAAAAATCATACACGGGACAATTGCTTTAATAAAAAACATTACTTAATTTAATAAGTTTTACAAAAAAAATCATTTATATTTTAACAATATTTTATAAGTAAAAGTCAATAGACCCGTGCGAATGCACGGGTCTCAAAACTAGTTATGTTATAAAAATGAAAATATTTTACAAAAATAATTATTTAAAGATAATTCAATAGAATATTATCTATAATTATTAATTATAATTTATACTTCAACAATATTAAATATTATTTTACTACTTAATAGTTACCTTTTAAAATCTTTGACTAATTATCAAATATTATTTTAATAGAATTTTCTTTTGTACTACATTTCCGCAAATATTTAAACTCATTATGAAAGAAAATAAAATAAAATATTAAAATTTTGACGAAATCAATTGTAAGACCCGTAATTCCACTGTACAGTTGTGTGAGGAAAATAAGTATTGGCTAAGAATATTAGGATTTTTGTTAAGAGGTTTTTTTTTAGTATTGTCGCGATAATAGGTTTTTGCTGATATTGAGTCTGTTTTGTGTTCGTGCGCTGGAAATGCACAGACTTTGGTTTCTTAGTCTTCTTTTATCTATGAGAACGTTTCTGCGAAGTCAGAATTTTGAAATTTGATTTTCTACGTTTTTTGAAAAAACGACTGGAAATTTTACCCGCTGTTAGAAATGTTTACGGTTTCCGTTTTTCGTAAATTTAAATGGGAGCTTTATATATCGGCGTGAGTTAGAATACGACCTCAGAATATTTTTAGGGGGTCAGGTTGAAAATTACAGTCGAGGAAAAAGGTTTAACGATAATTTTTAGAAATGGTTTACGACGGACGTTTATTTCGTAAACTTTATATTTTTGTGATTTTCGTCCGTTAGCGAGGTACGACTCGTTTAAGAGCGAATGTGAAGACTGAGTGAGATGAGTTGGCAAGCTCATAAATATCTAGATATTTATTTGGTTTTTATTATTATTTTAAGTTTGTGAACAAGAGAACCAATGGCTAGGATTTGCTCATAGAACTTTATCCTATTTGATCCAAAGGCCACAATGAACCAAGACCAAGTCTTGAGGAGACTTTTGTGTCACTTTGTAGTTAGAAAATAAATCAACTCATTTCACTCATTGTCCTCACTTGGCCGTGCCATATTTTCTTTTTCCTTGCTTCATAGAATTTCCAATCCCCCACCATTTTCATCACTTGATCTTAGGCTTGTTGGGCATAGAACTTGCAAAGAATCATCTTATCTTGAGGTAACTAACATCTTCCCTTCTTTTGTTGGTTCAAATCTCTTAGATTTTAAGATTTGGATAACTTTGTTCTTGAGCACAAAAATTCTAGAACTTAGTTTTAATTAGCTTTTGGTTTCATAGAAGTGTTCATGAGTAGTAGATTAACTTGTTCAAGCTAAGTAGTATTGATTTCCATGGTGATTTGAATTCTCACAAAAATTTTGAGCTAGGGTTTTGTTGTGAAATTTTAAATTGATCATAAACATGAACTTTTGTTTGATGATTTTGTTTATGAAGTTGTTTTTGAGCTTTTTAGAGAAATGGATATTGGAATAATGATTTTGTTTTGAGAAACAAGAAAAAATTATATTTTTGTGTTCTTGAGAAGTTGAGGAACATTCTTAGAAATTTTGATTTGGTTTCTAAAATGCTTTGATTGATCAATTAAATGATTTTGGGAGCTAGTAGATTATTACTAAGGTTTGAAATGAAAAAAATTGAGTGTTGGCCTTGTTTATTTTTTTTGGCCGTGGCATTCAATGGAGGAGGAGGAAGAGTTTCAAAATTTTCTAAGTCCAAATGATGAGAAAATGATCATTGCATTGGTGGATGATCATAGCTTTTGAAAAGAATGATTATGGGGTGTTGTTTTGAAAAGGGGAAAAAATTTGTAACATGGGATGCAAGTGAACTATTTATTTTGTAAAAAGTTTTATACTTGTTTTGAAATGGTTTTTGTATAAGAGCTTGATCACTTTTGAGTTGTTTTGAGAAATTAGCAATGATTTAAGTATTTAACTAGGTTTGGTTTTAGAAAACAATGTTTTTGGTGTGATTCCAATTCCGGTTGAAATCTTTAAGGGCATTTAGGTCTTTATTAAATTGTTTTTGTGTCCTTGAAAGTTAACAATATGATCCGTCTTTTCGAGACGAAGATTTTAGCGTATGGCTCGTCTCGATCGGATAAAGATTGAATGAGTTATGGCTATTTTATTTGAAAGGAAAACTTGTAACTTGTGGCGCAAGTAAGCTTTTATTTTTGTGAAAAGTTTTCAAGGACTCATGAGTTGCTTTCAAATGGTTTTAGGGTGTGTAATTGATTGCTTTGGTGTTGGGAACAAAAGTGTTTCGTAGTTGTTAGGAAACGAAAAATATTTTCGTATGGCGAAAAATAGTGCATTAAACTTCATGAATTTTTTATCAATATAGGGAGGTCTCGTAATCACTATCCGAGAGTGTTAGAAAGTACCTTAGACCCCTCTAGATTTTTGGGTTTTAGTTTCATTTCGATAGAATACAGTGGGAGTATTTTATTGACATTACGCTGCTTAAATTTTAGGTAGCGCGAATTGTAGAGTTGTACGAGAAAAGTTAGTGGAAGCTTGCCGAGGTAAGGGCACCTTTCTTTTTGTATTATTTCCGTTGATAGCATGTATGTATGCTTTGTTTGTGGTGTGTTTTGAGTGCTTGACATGTATGTGTGATGTATTCTCGGGATGAGAAATTGTTTGCAATACGTGTGTTGTTTACATATGATTGAAAATATATGTATGATTGTTGTAGTTGTTTACATATGATTGGAAATATATGTATGATTGTTGTGATTGAATTACATATGCTTGGAAGGTATGTAATTGTTGCATTAGCATATATGGGGAATCGTATGCTCATGCATTCATAGTACGTGGTTGCGGGAGTGGACCACGGGGTGAGGTTGCGGGAGTGGACCCACCTGAATCCTGCGGGATTTTATTGAGTTCAATAAGTGGTTGCGGAAGTGGACCACTAGGTGTGATTGCGGGAGTTGATCCACCTTAATCCGTTGGGATTTTATTGATGCCCTGCGGGGTTTAGTAGGTTGGACCTACGACTCTCTGCAGAGAGGTTAAATTCCGGAATTCATGCATGTGGCAGCCAGTGATTGGTGCCACGATCATTGTAGAGTCTGCATTGATAGGATGTGTGTGCATTTAATTATATTATACACAAAATGTGAAATTGCTAAGTGTTTACTCGCTTTTTTCCATATTTGTTATTTGTATTATGTGTTACTTGTGGTGACCCTTACAATGAAACATGAACGGGCTACCCCCACCTAGACGATGGATTCCTGTCCGAGACCGTGGGGCGTGAGGACGACGGTGGCTTCTTGAGCCCTTAGTGATCGAGTGGCGTGGCTGATCTAATTAGGTTGTGTGCCAGTGTGTCTTGTACACCGTGCTTTAGGTTAGGCGTAGTATTGAGACTCTTTTGGATAATTGTATCTGAGTACTTATACTTTTGGTTTAGACGGTTGTCTTTTGGATTGTAAATATTCAGGAACATACTTTGCTTATGGAAAGCACTTTCATGTATAATTAGTACCATGCTGATGCTTTGGTTGTACTAATATATATAATTAGTCCTGTTGTATGATTAATGCCGGCTCGTCACAAAATCTTTGCGCGCTCTGTTTTGTTTTTTTTAAAAAAATAATAATGCCCCTTTTTGGTCTTTGAAAAACGGGGTGTTACATTGTGGTATCAGAGCTCGGCTTTAGATCATCAAAGGGAAGTGTGTGCCTTAGGGTTGTCAGTCCAAAGTCAGTCAGAATATAGCTAAAGTTGTGTCAGTTCTAGCGATCGGTTTTTGTTATATTGTGTGCTATGTGGCTGTTGTCTTGAGTCTAGCATGGTATATGCTTAGATACTTGATAGTTTTACTAAAGCATTGTTCCTTTTAGTACTTTAGTAAGTAGAAATATTGTTGAAACCCCCGAGCCTTGGTTGAATTTAGTCGACAAGTGTCTTTGAATTTCCTTAGACGGAGTGGTCCGAGGAGGATGAACTTGAGGCGAATAAGAACTACAAGGGATTCTTGGTATTAATATAATGAATTGGAAGTAGCATTGGTCGTTGTAACTCGGATGTGTTGAGTATGGACGAGTGGGCGTCGTACTGATAAGGGATTGCGGGTAAGGATCGGATTGAGATGACCTTTTGGAGAAGATATTGGATATCCGTCTGATAAGTTAGGGCAAGACTCGATGAAGTCATTCATTTGTCAAGAGGATGCAGCCACTGTGGAATTGTGGACCAGGCAGAGATGTCAGTTGGATTTAATTACGATGATTGGATAATCATTTGGGTGATTCGTATTGCAATTAAAGTGTGTTGCACGTCAAGAGTCAGTAGACTTAGTGGTGTTAGAAGACGGTTGCACGAACGATGGGTACCTTAAGGGTTTAAGTTAAGAGTTTGAGATAAACTAGATTCGAAAATGATAATATTATGGATGAATCTCGTGATGATTAAGGGTAAGAGACCAAATATCACATGGATAAGTGACAATCTATACGTAGTTAAGGAGATAGTAAGTATAGATGTCGATGTGAGACAAAACTATAGGTAATCATTGGTTGAATAATTATGGTTTTGGAGAAATGTTTAGGTAAGAACGAGGAGTTCAAGTTACATATCACGGATAGGTGATACTAGATATGTGTAGTATGGATATACCTAGAGAATTGTAGCAGTGTAAGCTAGAATTGTTAGTTATCGGCAGGTAAACCTTAAGAGGAAGTGAACATATTGCGTAATTTTTAGGGATTAGTCAAAAATTATTGAGTAGTTTGAAGAGATTAGTCAAGATTGAGTAGAGATCCTGTGCAGATGTGCATTTAAGTTAATGATTTTGATCGACCAAGAGGGTGAAGGACCAAGTAGTACCTTGAAATTATGGAATCATAGGAGTTGATGTAACCAAACGTTAAGAAATTCACGTCATGGACGACAATGTTTGGAAATTTTCTAGAAATATCAAGTTGTGATTAGACAAGAATTCATTCGTAAGAGTATTGAGATGGTGAGAATTACTATAAAGAAAGGCCCTGTACTATTTATTAGGATTTAATGGATGAATCTAGATGGTAAGACAAGTAATTGTAGTTCTTGAGGAGTAGATTCAAGAGTTTGATTTGGGTATCGAACGTAATAAGGTTGAAATCATAGCAAAGTGTTGTGCTTAGGTAGCTGTTCTCGAAAGGTCAAGCGTTAATATTTGAGATAAGTGTTCAGTGGCTTGATAGATGAGTAAGATGAGTCAATTTGGAGGTGGATTATAGTGACCTTAAGATGATAAGTTAGGATATAGCTATCTGTAAAGAGATACTTAATAGGAACTTGAGGAATTAATTAATTGGAGCGTTTGATTATGATAAGTACAATAGTTGACACCGTAAGGGAAGTTAGAGATGAATAAGAATCCAGTTAGTGAATGGATGTGTCAGGATGGGTAGCGAGAACGTATGTGTGAAGTTGTTTATTGGTATTGGAGAATACTATAACTTTAGATAGTTACGACAATTTGGGATTAGTCGAACGGAGAAGTGTATGCTTGTTATGATTCAAAATTTTGTGGAACGAGAGAGTATTTGGATTCTGTGCGGTGAGTTAAAGATGTTGTTTGGATTTAACAAGTTATTGGTTATGGTCGTTCGAGAACCAACTCTAGACAGTTGTTGAACTTGAAAGTTGCAAATTAGTAGATAAGTGAGTTAGTCGCAAAGGAAGTTAGTCGTTGGGAAGACATGTTATGAATAAGTAAGAGAGAAGCACATGAGAATGTGGCTTATGTCAATTAAGGATTGGCGAAAGGATTCACACATAATTTGGAAAATTATGATTGTGCGTGTATATTACGGATTTGAAAGCACCACCTGAATGGATGTCATGGAGGTGTGTGTGTTGTATGTGGAAGTAAAAAGGGTAAGCAATTATCTAATGACAACGTTTGGTGGAAACTAATAGAAATTGATTCATCGTAGTTGTTACAATAAGGATAGGCGTAACATAGAGGAAAATGCGCATTGAGAAAACGAATGATTTCGGTCGTTGACAGTAGAAGCGGTTGAACGACGGTTGAGGTGAGAAATATCTCAAGATATGATTGGATGTAGGAATTTACTATAAGGATAAGATGTTGGAACAAATAAGAATGGTCAGGGTGACAAGCTCTTTCGAGTAAAAGAGAATTTAATGGTAAGAGGGAAGAAACTCAAGAGAGTTTAGAACTAGAATGAGAATACGATGTAGAATGGTTTGTGCCAATGATGGCAGTCAACGAGGATAAACGTTTTATACTAAGGTTGGCAAGGTTAAGCTAAGTATTAATTTGGAAAATTATGTGGGCGCCTGAAGGATTGAATTTTCGGGAATTTGGGATTTGTATAAAAGGAGTCATAGTGAAGTAGATGGTATCGTCTTGCATGCGCCAAGAAAATTTGAGGAGTTGTAATCACCAACCGGATGTTGGGATGATGTCATTAAGCTTATGGTTAGAATGAGATTTGAAAGTGAAAGTGTACAGTTCAACACAGTTATGGGATTGAAGGAAAAATTAAGGACTTATAGATATTGGAGAAGTTGTGAAGTTCTATAGAGATGACAACTTCCTTCAGAGTATAATGGTATGAGTGGTACTTGCCATGGTGGCCTTGTACTTACTGATTGAATGATACTAAATGGATGTTTCGTGAGTGGAAGCATGAGATTTTAAGTGTTGTGTTTTGAGTATTGTGGCTCGTCGTCGAGATCAAGGTAGTAAGAAATTGAGGAAAACATTAAGAAAACCTCGAAGGAATTGTTAGACCATTGTGCCTCAGATGACCTTGAGCACGAGTAGAAGTGAGGATTATTAAAGTTAGGTAAAGATGGTCTAAGCCACCATCATGATTGTCGGCTATCTATTGACAAATTAAGGAACTGATCACCCTTAATCTCTTGTTAGTAGTAGACGAAATCGTGTTGACTGGAATTGACCAGTTTTGCTAGATTTGGTGGTGCACAGAGAGTTTCAGTGTTTCTTTTTGGAGGGTAGCCGTCACCACTTTGTGTGGGCCTAGTGGAATAGGCTATGTTGTGGAGGCGTAAGAGGTGACTTTGGAAATCTTGTGTGTGGACCCTAGGACATTTGGGGAACTAGAGGTTGTGAACCTTCGTAGTAAAAGTTGATTTTGAGTGGTGAACTCATTGTGTGATGTCTAGCGTTGTGTCTAGAGTTTGAAACCGATGCGACTTTGTAGAGGGTTGCGATAGGTGCACGTTTGTGCCAGTGTAGATGTTAGTAATGACTTGTTGAGTTGTTACTCTTGCCTTTAGTTTCGAGGACGAAACTTCTTTTTGGTGGGTAGTAATGTAAGACCCGTAATTCCACTGTACAGTTGTGTGAGGAAAATAAGTATTGGCTAAGAATATTAGGATTTTTGTTAAGAGGTTTTTTTTTAGTATTGTCGCGATAATAGGTTTTTGCTGATATTGAGTCTGTTTTGTGCTCGTGCGCTGGAAAGGCACAGACTTTGGTTTCTTAGTCTTCTTTTATCTATGAGAACGTTTCTGCGAAGTCAGAATTTTGAAATTTGATTTTCTACCTTTTTTGAAAAAACGACTGGAAATTTTACCCGCTGTTAGAAATGTTTACGGTTTCCGTTTTTCGTAAATTTAAATGGGAGCTTTATATATCGGCGTGAGTTAGAATACGACCTCAGAATATTTATAGGGGGTCAGGTTGAAAATTACAGTCGAGGAAAAAGGTTTAGTGATAATTTTTAGAAATTGTTTACGACGGACGTTTATTTCGTAAACTTTATATTTTTGCGATTTTCGTCCGTTAGCGAGGTACGACTCGTTTAAGAGCGAATGTGAAGACTGAGTGAGATGAGTTGGCAAGCTCATAAATATCTAGATATTTATTTGGTTTATTATTATTTTAAGTTTGTGAACAAGAGAACCAATGGCTAGGATTTGCTCATAGAACTTTATCCTATTTGATCCAAAGGCCACAATGAACCAAGACCAAGTCTTGAGGAGACTTTTGTGTCACTTTGTAGTTAGAAAATAAATCAACTCATTTCACTCATTGTCCTCACTTGGCCGTGCCATATTTTCTTTTTCCTTGCTTCATAGAATTTCCAATCCCCCACCATTTTCATCACTTGATCTTAGGCTTGTTGGGCATAGAACTTGCAAAGAATCATCTTATCTTGAGGTAACTAACATCTTCCCTTCTTTTGTTGGTTCAAATCTCTTAGATTTTAAGATTTGGATAACTTTGTTCTTGAGCACAAAAATTCTAGAACTTAGTTTTAATTAGCTTTTGGTTTCATAGAAGTGTTCATGAGTAGTAGATTAACTTGTTCAAGCTAAGTAGTATTGATTTCCATGGTGATTTGAATTCTCACAAAAATTTTGAGCTAGGGTTTTGTTGTGAAATTTTAAATTGATCATAAACATGAACTTTTGTTTGATGATTTTGTTTATGAAGTTGTTTTTGAGCTTTTTAGAGAAATGGATATTGGAATGATGATTTTGTTTTGAGAAACAAGAAAAAATTATATTTTTGTGTTCTTGAGAAGTTGAGGAACATTCTTAGAAATTTTGATTTGGTTTCTAAAATGCTTTGATTGATCAATTAAATGATTTTGGGAGCTAGTAGATTATTACTAAGGTTTGAAATGAAAAAAAATTGAGTGTTGGCCTTGTTTATTTTTTTTGGCCGTGGCATTCAATGGAGGAGGAGGAAGAGTTTCAAAATTTTCTAAGTCCAAATGATGAGAAAATGATCATTGCATTGGTGGATGATCATAGCTTTTGAAAAGAATGATTATGGGGTGTTGTTTTGAAAAGGGGAAAAAAATTTGTAACATGGGATGCAAGTGAACTATTTATTTTGTAAAAAGTTTTATACTTGTTTTGAAATGGTTTTTGTATAAGAGCTTGATCACTTTTGAGTTGTTTTGAGAAATTAGCAATGATTTAAGTATTTAACTAGGCTTGGTTTTAGAAAACAATGTTTTTGGTGTGATTCCAATTCCGGTCGAAATCTTTAAGGGCATTTAGGTCTTTATTAAATTGTTTTTGTGTCCTTGAAAGTTAACAATATGATCCATCTTTTCGAGACGAAGATTTTGGCGTATGGCTCGTCTCGATCGGATAAAGATTGAATGAGTTATGGTCATTTTATTTGAAAGGAAAACTTGTAACTTGTGGCGCAAGTAAGCTTTTATTTTTGTGAAAAGTTTTCAAGGACTCATGAGTTGCTTTCAAATGGTTTTAGGGTGTGTAATTGATTGCTTTGGTGTTGGGAACAAAAGTGTTTCGTAGTTGTTAGGAAACGAAAAATATTTTCGTATGGCGAAAAATAGTGCATTAAACTTCATGAATTTTTTATCAATATAGGGAGGTCTCGTAATCACTATCTGAGAGTGTTAGAAAGTACCTTAGACCCCTCTAGATTTTTGGGTTTTAGTTTCGTTTCGATAGAATACAGTGGGAGTATTTTATTGACATTACGCTGCTTAAATTTTAGGTAGCGCGAATTGTAGAGTTGTACGAGAAAAGTTAGTGGAAGCTTGCCGAGGTAAGGGCACCTTTCTTTTTGTATTATTTCCGTTGATAGCATGTATGTATGCTTTGTTTGTGGTGTGTTTTGAGTGCTTGACATGTATGTGTGATGTATTCTCGGGATGAGAAATTGTTTGCAATACGTGTGTTGTTTACATATGATTGGAAATATATGTATGATTGTTGTAGTTGTTTACATATGATTGGAAATATATGTATGATTGTTGTAGTTGTTTACATATGATTGGAAATATATGTGTGATTGTTGTGATTGAATTACATATACTTGGAAGGTATGTAATTGTTGCATTAGCATATATGGGGAATCGTATGCTCATGCATTCATAGTACGTGATTGCGGGAGTCGACCACGGGGTGAGGTTGCGGAAGTGGACCCACCTGAATCCTGTGGGATTTTATTGAGTTCAATAAGTGGTTGCGGGAGTGGATCCACCTTAATCCGTTGGGATTTTATTGATGCCCTGCGGGGTTTAGTAGGTTGGACCTACGACTCTCTGCAGAGGGGTTAAATTCCGGAATTCATGCATGTGGCAGCCAGTGATTGGTGCCACGATCATTGTAGAGTCTGCATTGATAGGATGTGTGTGCATTTAATTATATTATGCACAAAATGTGAAATTGCTAAGTGTTTACTCGCTTTTTTCCATATTTGTTATTTGTATTATGTGTTACTTGTGGTGACCCTTACAATGAAACATGAACGGGTTACCCCCACCTAGACGATAGATTCCTGTCCGAGACCGTGGGGCGTGAGGACGACGTTGGCTTCTTGAGCCCTTTGTGATCGAGTGGCGTGGCTGATCTAATTAGATTGTGTGCCAGTGTGTCTTGTACACCGTGCTTTAGGTTAGGCATAGTATTGAGACTCTTTTGGATAACTGTATCTGAGTACTTATACTTTTGGTTTAGACGGTTGTCTTTTGGATTGTAAATATTCAGAAACACACTTTGCTTATGGAAAGCACTTTCATGTATAATTAGTACCATGCCGATGCTTTGGTTGTACTAATATATATAATTAGTCCTGTTGTATGATTAATGCCGGCTCGTCACAAAATCTTTGCGCGCTCTGTTTTGTTTTTAAAAAAAAATAATAATGTCCCTTTTTGATCTTTGAAAAACGGAGTGTTACATCAATGATATAGGTACAAAATGAAAGATTTATGTCAAGTATATTATTATAAGATATTTTCAATAATTTGTTTAAAAAAGGATATTTTCGATAACTCACGATAAGAATGCATTATTCATAGGGTTGGAAATAGGTCAGGCGGCCTCCAGGGGTCTACGGCCTGGTTTGTCTTAAGCCTAGTCTGGCATGGTCTTTTTATTAAAAATGTCAGGCTCGGGCTTTGGAAAAAGCTTGTTTACATAAATAGGTCATGCTTAGGCTTTTTAAAAAGCCTGTGAAGCCTGATAGGCCGGTCTGTTTATATTTAATAATTATTATTATTATAAAAAAATTCAAAGGTACTATATTTTATTAAGTAGTATTTATTCATTGATTGATGCTTGTGTGATATGTATAGTTTGCTTCCTTGATTCCTTTAGAATGTAAAGTACTATTTGATATGATATTTTATTAAGTAGTATTTATTCAAATTAGTATTTTATTAAGTGTTAGAGTAATAATTTGAGGAAGTGAAAATGAAAGTTGAGTGAATGTAATCATTTTCCTGAAAACTAGTTTTTGTCTCTTGAAAAACATGTTTTGCTTGGGGTTAATTATGTTTTCTCAAATGTTTTTCTTGAGAAATTTATATATTTAGTTGTAGTTTTTAGCCTACAAATTATAGTTCAAAAGGTTAGCAAGCACTTCATTGTATTCTTAAACATGCTTTAGCCCAAAAAAAAGTAGTAATCTGCAACTGAGGCTGTTGCTATGATCTGGAATCTATACCAGACTAAATTGCTATCATTCTTTTATCATCATTGGTGTTTAACAAACAATTTGTATTATGGCATACTTAATAGACTTTGTCATAATAGTATTTGTTATTTTATTAGTTTTTAATTATTGTGCTAGTCATTTTATTAGCTTTTTCTTAATGTTGTAAAAATTATAAAAATTGAAATGTGATATAGGTTTTAAGGCCTGTTTAATTATCCTATTTAAAAAGACTATATAGATGCCTTTATATAACGCATACTTTTAAACAGACTACAAAATTAGACCAGGCTTTAAACATGTCTAGGACAGGCCAAAAAAAAAACATTACACAAACATCCAATAGAAATCAATTATTCCTCCACTCATACCAATAAAGGTGGGGTTTAGTGGAGTAACTTGGCGGAATACATGGTTGGTGATGGATGACAATACATTGTCGGTGCATGTACTATTTTCTCATTCATATTGAACAATACTATATTGTGGGCAATTTAGTCAAAAATACTCCATCCGATCCTTTTAAGTGTGACTGAACATCGGATTTAGCGTTTCTAATTAAGTGTCGTTTTAGTATTTTAATGGTATGATTTGTCAATTATACCTTTTGTCAATTACTTTTATTTTTTTCAATAAAATACTGTCTTGACCGTATATATTTGAAAAACAAGTTTTTTTAAAAACAAAGTTGGTTACGAGAGAAAGATAGCATATTAAATTTTTTTTTAAATAACATTAATTTTTTTTTTTTGGTACATCATAACATATTAAATTTATTGGAAAGAGAAAGTGTGAGAAAAAAATAGGAATATATTGATGGAATAAAATAAGGGTATAATAGGAAGAAAAAAGTGCAAAAATCTATTTTCTTAATTTAGTGTTACTATTCTAAAAAGACAATTAAAAAAGAACGGAGAGAGTAATACTTAGTTTAGTAAAAAAAAATGTTTGTCAACATATATCCGATGAAATCGTCAAAAAAGATTCTAATGATAAACTCTAGCTCTTATAAATTGCGTATTTTTTCAAGAGCTTTTAAGAAAAAAAAACTGTTTGGCCCATATTTTTTATTAAGAAGTCCGAACTATGTTGGGCTAATCATATCTGACATTTTTTGTTTTGGTTTTGCGTCTTGACGCGGTAGTTTTTTATTTTTCAATTTGGTGTGACATTCATTTGATTCAGGTTGAAAAATAAATTTTGATACAGTGCAAATTCTGTCAATGACTTTGATATTATTGATGTTACATATCCAAAGATAGGGAAATGATTCTCTCTCAGGTATAATTTTTACTTGAGAGATTAAAGTGTCATCTATCATCATTCAATAGCAAAGAGAAACACATGACACATTTAAATTTATTGGAGTTTCATGGTAAAAGATGACACTTTATTCTCTCGAGTGAAAATCACAGTTGAGAGAATTCATTCCCCCGAATATATGAGTATTTCAAATACTTAAATATCATATTCACCTTTTTATTCCTCTCTATTTCCTATCAAATCATCGGTTAACAAAACAACCCGCACTTTCATATCAATGGAGATAATATTCTTCTACCTTTAGAATACATGTTAAAGTATCTAAAGATAATAATTTTATATTAAATAAAGGTAAATGTTAAATAATGTCTTCGGGGCACTGTTTAAGCCTCTTAAATAGTAAGTTTTTTACAAAAAAAATTGAAAATGTGTGAAGTCAACACATTGAAAATTATAATGTTTAGCTTTTTGAATAAATTATTTTCTTAAATGAAATTCTTAAAGAGTACCCCGAAAATATTGTTTAACAAGATTTGAATAAAATAAAAAATTTAATACTTGCAAAGTTAATAATACACAAGTTCCAAAAAATTATGGTACTTCCTCCGTCTCATATTATAAGTAAAAAAAAAAAATTTTTTTGGTCCCAAATTACAAGCAAAAACGACTAACTTTTATCATAAAATATGTTTAAGCAATACGGAGAAGAAGAGCAATCACTTCAAACTTATTTCGACAAGTCTCAACATCAAGAAAAGTAATTCCCCACCCAGTATAACTTCCGACATAAACTTAAAAATCATATACAATATTTTTTACATAAGTTCATCATGTCATCTAAAAATTTACTTCAAAATGAACACAAGTTTTGTAAAAGAAAATAAGTTATTTCAATAGATAAAGAATATTTAAAATTAGACATTGCACGTTTGAAGATATGCTTAGAATATTTCTTAGAAATTGAATTTTGGGTCTAACTCATCCTCACAAAACCAGCTTGTAAGGTGAGGATTGTCTCTATTTTATAAACACTTATTCAGGCCATCTCATATCCGATGTGGGACTTCTAACAATATTTAAAATTAGACACTGCATTTGGATCATGCATTCTAAAATAGACACTACAATTGGATTCTGGGTTCCTAAACACAAAAAAAAAAAAAAAATGAAGAAAAAGAAAACTCAATTTGGATCTGCTTTTCAAAAGTTTGAGCATTTGGATCTTGAGTTCCAAAATTTTGGGTGTTTGAATCCCAGGTTTCAAAATTAAGCTCAGTAAATTTGTCAATTTAAGAGACATGGGAGCAACAATTAAGGGGCGAAAAGAGCATTTTTTGCAAATCTTTATTAGACGACTCGAAAAAATATCACCAAAACAATAGTAATAGTAGTATACTTGTGGAAAAATATGGTTGGTTGGGGTTAGTGAGAGGGGTGGTAGGTGATTGGACTCATGAAATTTTCATTAAAAAATTAGATGGTGGTGGGTCGATCAAGTTTTGGCTTGATAGGTGAGTTGGGACGGCCCCACTTTGTGAAGTCTTTCCACGATTGTTTAAAGTTTTTCTCCAACCGGATTTAACAATTAAGGAGATGGGGGAATGGGAAGGGAAAAATTGGCATTGGCGTCTCTTGTGGAGGAGAAAATTCTTTAGTTTAGAAGAAGAATTATATAGCCATCTACTTGCGATTATTGATTCATTTCTAATTTCAAAGGAGGAAGACTCGTGGTCATATGTCTTTGGTGACGTGTTTACCGTAAGCTCTAATTATTCGTTTTTGTTAAACAAATTTCCTCCTTTGCCTTCTATGTTATTGCCTTTCGTGAGACCTTTGGCCAACATTTGGAGAAGTTGGGCTCCGTTGAAAGTTATCGTTTTTTCTTGGCAAGCGATACTTGGGCGTTACCAACAAGAGCAAATTTACTAAATAGAGGTATAATCCAAGAGGAGGAGGCAGCTTCGTGCTTGGCTTGTTTGGAGGCGAGGGAGTCGGAGATCATTTGTTGGCCTCGTGTCCTTTGGCTTGGAAGGTGTGGGCATTGGTCCATAAATGGTTTGATTTGTCTATAGTGTTGCCGGATTCCATTTTTTCCTTATTGGAAGGTTTCCTTTCAATATTTAGGAAAGGCAAACAATGTTTTCAAGGAGTTTTGTTGATTTGGCATTCAGTCATTTGGGTTCTTTGTCGTGCCTAGAATGAAAGAATTTCTGAGGCAAAGGTTCGAAAATCGAAGTAGATTTTTTAAAAGATACTATTAGTTTCTTGGAAACGATTTTATCGAAAAAGATTAATTCATCATACTTATTTTATGAATGGTGTGTTTACCCTTCCGACTTGTCATTTTGGCGGGTATAGAAATTTTTAAAGATTTAAGTATTTCTTGTATCGATTGGGTGTAGTACTAGTACCTTTTATATTGTTACCTTTTAATTATTAATATATTTCTTTGCTGTTAAAAAAAATAAAATAAGTAAAATGTTAAATAGTGCACCTGGTGCACTAGTTAAGCACATAAATAAAGAAAGTTTGTCTTGAAACGCGTGCATTCAATACATTGAAAGTACAAAAAGTTTATTAACATTAACTTTTTGTTTTATTTCTATTTTTGAAATGCTTAACAAGTGTACCGATGCACTGTTTAGCATGACCCATAAAATAAATAGTAGTATACTACTTGTTGTGAAAGTGAAACTATGTGTTGTTTAGAAATGATGGGGTGCGAAAAGTAAGGATAGGTAAAGTGATAAGAACTGAGTGAAGAGGCTGAAGCACAGTGAAATTTTCTTCAATGGAAGAAGAAAGAGAAGAAAACCAAAATCTTCTTCAATCGTCTTCTTCCTATCCCTACTATTGGGGCTACACACCAGAACAACAATACTACAAACAACAACAAATCACATCAACAAAATCATCATTCACAACACCAAGAGGCCTTAATCTCTTCACAAGATCATGGCTTCCAATTCTCACAACTCCACCACGTGCCCTCATCTTCATGATCCATGGCTATGGCAACGACATCTCATGGACCTTTCAATCAACTCCAATCTTCCTTGCTCAAATGGGTTTCGCTTGTTTCTCTCTTGACCTTCAAGGTCATGGTCATTCACAAGGTCTTAAAGCTTTTGTCCCTAGCGTTGACCTTGTTGTACAAGATTGTCTTTTTTTCTTTAATTCTATCAAAAAAGATGAAAAATTTGTTGGGTTACCTTGTTTTCTTTATGGTGAATCAATGGGTGGTGCTATTTGTCTTCTGATTCATTTTGCTGATCCAAAAGGGTTTCAAGGTGCTATCTTGGTTGCACCCATGTGTAGAATTTCTGATAAGGTTAGACCCAAATGGCCTATTCCTCAGATTCTTACTTTTTTAGCTAAATTTTTTCCAACTTTACCTATTGTGCCTACTCCTGATCTTCTTTTTAAGTCTGTGAAAGTTGATCATAAGAAGGTTATTGCTCAAATGAATCCTTTGAGGTATAGAGGGAAACCTAGGTTAGGGACTGTGGTTGAGCTTTTGAGGGTTACTGATATTTTGAGTAAGAAGCTTTGTGATGTTGAACTTCCTTTTATTGTTTTACATGGTAGTGCTGATGTTGTTACTGATCCTGAGGTTAGTAGAGAATTGTATGAAGAAGCTAGGAGTGAAGATAAGACTATTAGGGTGTTTGATGGAATGATGCATTCTTTGCTTTTTGGAGAAACTGATGCAAATGTTGAAATTGTTAGGAATGATATTTTGCAGTGGTTGAATGCTAGATGCAAGTGAAGAATAGTTGGTGTGGTTATAGATTAACATGGTTATGTGCTGTGATGAAGTGGAAGATTTGAAAGGTTGTTTGCAAATAGTTTTAAGTTCTTCATTGTATTGTTATTGATTGTTGATTGATACATTTGATGAAATTCCTCAATGAGGATGAATTAAATTAATGGTGTATAGTATACACAGTTTTTTTTATCAAATATATTATTCTTGGAAAGACATGAGGTGTTGTTTTGTACTAAATTGGTGTGAATATTTATGTTTATGGTTTGGGACAAAAAAGGGCATGTTTTGTGTTTTGGGCGAGTGGTTTGTGTTTAGATAATGTAGGAAATGGATATGTTCTGTGATTCCTGTCATAGAAGAATCTGATGCTGATATCACTAATTCTCATTTGAGACAAAATGATGTAGTTTGAGTTTTTGAGCTGAATGCTTCCTCACAACTTGAAATCTCACCTAAAAATCTTATATTTTACATTGTTATGTAGAACTCTTCTTTTTGTGGATTTTATGCAGAACTCTTGTAACTAGTAATGAAAATTGAAAACCATTCGGAACAATAATATTCCAGAAAATGCAGAGCTACAAAACTGTTAATATTTGAGGTAGTACTTTATAATGTAGTTGGATAGTGTAAAAGGTTTTAGTTGATAGTTGGAAGATAGTAACAAGTAGTGTGGGGACTTGGAGCAAGAATAGATTGTAGGAGTGAGATATATTTTTTCTTTATTTTTAGGAGTGAGATTCTCTCTATATACAAAGGCATGTTAAACAAGAATTCAATGGATCAATGAATCCATTGAAGGTTAATTATTATAATTGCTTTTGGAATCTCTTTGCTACGAAACTCTTTAATTTAGTGGAACGGGGAATTGCTCTCTTCCTTAAACGTAGATGATCATCTTTAGACCGAACTGAGTAAACAAATATTGTATGTTCTTTCTTTGCCTTTACCTTGTTTTCTTCATGATTATTATTGTTTACTTGATTATTGGTTGTTACTAATTTTGATCCACATACACATGAAAGTATTGATGTAAGTTTTTCGATCAAATTCACACCATATCAAATTTAGGTTCATTTACAATTTCTGAACATTGTTGAATCCCCATCTTTGTTGCCATGTAGCTTCTGCTCTCAACATCCTATACAAATGTCAGACATTAAACTACAATTTCCAGGTCAAAGAATGTAACATCTTATCTTATTTTATCTAAAATACACCTCACATAATCTTCATGTCAAGGGGCAATGAAAACCTTGTTACTATATTAAACCATCTATTGTTAGAGAAGTCTTATTTTTCTGCTGTCATCATAAACCAACCTACGACGAGCCTGCCCCCAGTGAAATAATCATTAATCTGAAATAAAATTGTAACTGTTTTCCAGAAATATATAAATCACATCATGAACAAATAATATAAATCATCCAGTCATTCAGCTCTCACAAGTCACGAACACCAGTGCCATTCCCCCGAATTGCAGATACAACTATCGTTCACTTCTTTAGTTGCAATGTAAAACAGATTTTCTAGCATTGATTCGTGCAATGATATATTCATTTAGAAACAGTTAGCCAGTTAACAAGCTTTATAAGACTACCTTCCCTCGGGGAAGGAAGGCTATAAGAGAATCAGTAGCTTTGGAAAGGAAGTAAAGATAAGCTCTCTTCTGTTAAGTAAGTAGCATTTAAGGGCGGATTTATCTGATCAAGGGCCGAGGCACAAGGGTCTTGTACTATCCAGGTGCGAAGAACTCCAGAGGTGACTCAATGAGCAGAAATCTCACTCACCGGCCTAAACGACGAGCAAAAACTCGAACGTGAGAGCACTGGTGGATTAAGCATTTAACCAAAATATGTGCCAGGTAACAAACATGTCACGTTTGGACTGAAAATCATTGTTATGAATAACCTATTAGGCAGAGAATCAGAATGTGTGAAAATGGTATTCCAAGCATTTTATTCAGGTAATTGACAATTCAGAAGTGTTAAGATCCGACATCTTGACTAGCAAACAAGGGATAGGGACAAAGTACTTCTTATAAGGACTTGTGCATTGTTGCTTACAACTTGAGTTGGCTTTTGAAGTTGAGTTTGAAGGAAATTATGAGCCTGTCATATATATATCTGATATTCATTTGAATTTTGAATCACTACAATACAAATACTCAATCTACCAAACTTTACACATAAAATTGCATTATTAAAAAAAGAAGATAATGTAACAATATATACTAATATAAATCACATTCACTTTTTTTTAACCAAGATAAAATAATAAAAAGCAGCTCTAACTAAGTGGCACAAATATTTAAATGCAGTACTTGAATACAGTCTTCAACTGTATCTCTCATACAGTATAACCTCAAAACATTTACAGGATGAGAATCTGACCAATTTGATGTGCTCTATGCCTCTATCTGTTGCTTGGTGGTCTTCAGATTCGTTCCACCACAAATCTGGCATAAGATGGCAGGCTGCAACTGTTGTGGCCAAGCCTGTCAGGAGAACATGTCAAACACAATGGTTATCTGTTTGAATATCTCACTCCAAATTTCAACAGTGTTTCATGGCATGGTAAATCTAGAAATGCCTTCATGATTTCAAGGGCATGGTACAACTTTAAAAATCTCAGGACAGAATGGACAACACTTGGTTCCACATCAGAACAGAATGACAACACTTTGTGACTGAATCCACCAAGTCCACTAAATCCTTTCCTTTAACTACACAAATGACCAACAGCTTTAACAGATAAAATTACAGGTGAGTGAATCAATAGATAGCAAAATTGAAGCTTGCATTAGATGACAAAATTCATACTTCTAATGGAAACTATTTGAAACCAACCCATTATATGCAGTTTCTATCATACGAAGTTGCATTGCAAATGGGCCTTTTTGTTTCGGCCCAGTCCAACAAGCCCAACTGAAGAGAAAAATAAAATCGCCAGGCAGAAAAGAACATGGTCGCGACACATTTCTCAAAGCAAAATATTGCAGCGCTAAACTAGCTGATAGTTGATGCTGCTACCACCATTGTTTTCCTGCGTCATATGAAACAATGAAGTAAGACAACAGGAATTGCTGGACCTTTTTAACAGTGTTGTATATGGCATAGGAGCCCTTTGGTATATGGCATACACTGTGTTTTGTATATGGCATAGGAGCCCTTTGGTATATGGCATACACTGTGTTGTATATGGCATAGGAGCCCTTTGGTATCCATGCCATGCAGACACACCGCTATTCTAGATCCAAAGGTAACATCCTAACCTATCATCTTAGTTACAACAGACATGAATTTCAATAAAAGAAGACACATACAGAATCACAACAATTTCAATACAGAAGGTACTCCACATCAGAGGAAAGAAAAGCTGAGTCAACTAAATACGTTAATCATGAAAATCATCGAGACCTAGTTACTCAAGGCATGTCCTTCCAACAAGCACTTGAAGATCCTGCTCAGTGAAACCAATTGACTTGAGAAACTCCGAAGTAGGGCGAAGCCTTTTATCAACACTATAACCCATAATAAACGGGTCCTTGACCAGAATTTTTCCAATCATTCCGTCTTTATCAAGATCAATGCTGGCAAGGAATTTCACAATTTCCCCCATTTTTATCTCAATGCTGTAACTAATAAGCCTAGGGTTTAGCAGTAAAATTTTCCCGATTTGTTTTCCGGGGACACCTAATGCCTGAAAGAAGGCCAAGCGAGGACAAAGCTTCCCTTCCACACTATAAGAGAGAATGTGAGGGAACTTGGCTATGGCAGATGCAACTTCATTTGGTTTTGTTGCAAGTGTGTTGAGACACTCAACCATAGGGAGAATTTTCTGATTAAGATCAAGTACAAGAATCTTAGGACATTTTGAAACAATTGAAGGAAGTTTCCTTTTTAAAATGCCAATGGTTTTGAAATACTCCCAATTCTCATCTGCTCTTTCGCGATGCGCCGTCTCGAGGCGCTTGCATTTTTTGAACATTCCTTGTATGATGTTATCATCAAAGCCTCTATCTATGAAAAACCATATCATGTTACTGCTACTGATTTCCATTTGACTCTAAAAATTATTGATTGAAAAATATAAAAACATTTAGTTTGCATAATTCCAAATGATTATAATTAAATTTAACTCATAATTCTACAGAGTAAATACAGAAGATTTTAAAATATATTTGCATTTTGTTTGGCGTTCATAAATTCCATTAAAGCTTCCACATGATAAAATATTGAAAAATAATTGTAAAAAGAAAAGGAGAAACAGAAACAGCAGAAGAGAAATGTTACCAGAAGGGTTGTTAAGTGGGAGCAGCAGACGGAGGACTCACAGTCACAGCACAACTGAACTGAGAGTGAAGATGAGAAAGAGGTGTTTGAGATTCTCTATAGAGCATCAGATTGATCTAATGCTTTAGATAGTGCCACATGTCTTTGCAGCGTGGATGGTTTGACAGAGGTATAAATTTTAGACATTACAGTGTACATTCAATTCAACTCCATATATATACCTTGCTTGTTTTGAAATGGTCTAATGACATGTTGAACCTTTAGATGAAAGTGAGGATGAGGAATAAGGGAAAATTTTCGAGTAATATAAACTTATTGAAGATACTGATGTGAAGCTATCAATTCTTCTTGTGGATTATCTGAATGTTACTCTTAATGAGTCTACACTTCAGTTTTAGTTTTTGCATTTAAATTTTGTGGTACAATAGGTACATTGTCAAATGAGTTTTTCATTTTGATAATTATCCTTCAATTTTGATACAGAATATAAGATGGAAGCAACAAAGGGGAAAGTTGAGAAATGGATTGCTCACAAGAAAAAATTTATCCCAATTTTTTTTTTGAAAAGTAGGTTCAAACTCTCGCAATATAATAATAACAATATTAACGTAGTCGTATTCCTCCTCCGAAACCTTCATACAATTGTCTAAATATGGTGGGCTCGTGGTCAGGGCCCAAAGACAGCTCACAGGCTCCATCATCTCAAATTCCAAAAGCCCACACAATATTGAGAATAATTCAAAGTTAGTTAGGTATATGGTTAGTTTAAGATGTTGTGTAAGCTGTTACTTGTGTAACAAGTAAACAGAATTGGTTAAAGCATGTTAGTTAGTTAGTTAGTTGAGTTAGTTGCTTGGCTTCTAAGTAACCATAGTTGGTTAATGCTAACTCAATAATCCTTGTGTATAAATACATGCTACACCTATGTAAATCATTCAAGTTGATCATTAATAAAATCTCTCCCTTTCTCTCAATCTTTTCCCTCAATTCACTCAATATTCTTCACCTATTCTTAGTTCATAGTTCTAACAAACTGGTATCTAGAGCCTCAAGGTTCGTGGCTTCAAAGAATTGATCAAGATTCACTATAATCTGATCAATTAACATAGGAGGAAGATGACAAGTCAATTGGAAACACTCAGCAACAGTTTTGGTGGCAAGTTACCAATTCTTGATTCAACAAATTGGGATCGGTGGAACAAGCAAATGAAAGTGATATTTGGGTTCCAAGAAGTGCAAGATGTGATAGAAACTGCTATCACTGACCTTGCAGCAGATGCAACAGAAGTACAAAGAACTGCACATCGTGCATTAAAGAAGAAAGATTTCAAAGCAATGTTCTTCATTCACCAATGTGTAGATTTGGTGAATTTCCAGAAGATTGAGAATGCAACCTCAGCAAAACAATGTTGGGATATTCTTGAGAAGGCACACTCAGGGAATGAGAAGCTGAAGCAGGTTAGGTTACAGACTTGGAAGAGGAAGTTTGAACTACTGCAGATGGAAAACAATGAAAGCATTGCAGACTATTTCAACAAGCTGACAAACATCACCAACCAGATGAGAAGTTGTGGTGAGGTTTGTGAAAATCAAACTCTTGTTGGTAAGGTTATGAGAACTTTATCTCCTAAGTTTGATTACATCACTGTTGCAATCATGGAAACCAAAGCTATGACTACACTAACACTAGATGAATTACAATGCACACTTGAATCTCATGAACAAAGAATCATGGAGAGGACAAAAGATAGAGCTACTGATCAAGCATTGCAAGCACATGCTGTGAAGAAAGGCAATGGCAAGTGGAAGGGAAAAGATAAGTCCAAGAAGTACAATAACTCACAAGATAACTCAAAGAAAAGCAATGATCAAGGTGAATCTTCATCACAAGGGTCTAATCAGGATAAGAAAGGGAAGTTTAACTTGAAGAATATACAGTGCTACAATTGCCAGAAATTTGGTCACTTTGCCAAAGATTGCAGAGGAAAGAAGGTGCCAAGACAATCAAACAAGCAAGATCCTGATGCTCACTTAGTTCAAGAAGATAGTGAATCAGAGGTTGATCCCACATTGCTGATGGCTACAGTCACAGATGAAGAAATTCATCATGAGGATTGGCATCTTGACACAGGCTGCAGTAATCACATGACAAGCCATAGAGAATGGTTAGTAAACTTCAAAGATTCATCCAAGACAAAGATAAGGTTTGCTGACAACAGAACTATACCAGCTGAGGGTGTAGGAGATGTGTTAGTCACAGGCAAAAAAGGGAATCAAGCACTCATCACAGGAGTGTTATATGTACCTGAAATCAAGACAAATTTACTAAGCATGGGTCAACTGTTGGCAAAGGGATTCATCATGCACCTAGAGAACAATATTATGGAAGTGTTTGATTCACAGAAGAACATTATTCTGAGAGCTCCACTATCTCACAATAACACATTCCAAGTTCAAATTTCTGCAAACCAGTGCCTGGCTGCTATGAAGGTTAATGATGAAGCCTGGCTTTGGCATATGAGGTATGGCCATTTGAATTTTAAGAGTTTGAGTTATCTGCAAAGTAATGAATTAGTGAAGGGTTTGCCTGCTATAAAAGTACCAAATGATATCTGCCAGCATTGCTTGTTAGGCAAGCAATCCAGAAAATCCTTTACAAAGGAGATAGCTATGAGAGCTAGGCAGCCACTTGATGTGATCTATAGTGATGTGTGTGGACCATTTGAGACATTGTCCTTAGGAGGAAGCAAATACTTTGTGTCATTCATTGATGAATTTAGTAGAATGATGTGGATTCAGTTAATGAAGACCAAAGATGAAGTGCTTCAGAGATTCAAGTCCTTCAAACTAGAAGTTGAGAATCAGTCAAGCAAGAAGATTAAGGTGCTTAGAAGTGATGGTGGTGGTGAATACACATCACATGATTTCACTGCATACTGCATTGCCAATGGAATCAAGCATGAAATCACTGCACCTTACACACCTCAGCACAATGGAATGGCAGAGAGAAGGAATAGGACAATTATGAATATGACAAGATGTATGCTGAAAGAGAAGGGATTACCACACAGCTTTTGGGGTGAAGCAGTAGTTACAGCTTGCTATGTCCTGAACAGATGCCCTACAAAGCAGTTAGACAAGGTACCTGAGGCAATTTGGTCAGGTCACACTCCATCAGTAAAGCACCTAAGAGTATTTGGTTGTCTCTGTCATAAACACATACCAGATCAAAAGAGAAAAAAGCTTGATGACAAAAGTGAAGTGATGATCATGATAGGTTACTACACTGCAGGTGCTTACAAACTTTACAACCCTATCACAAAGAAAGTGACAAGTAGCAGAGATGTAACTTTTGAAGAAGATAAGAGCTGGAATTGGGATAATACTTCATCACCAGTTCAAAAATATGTTCCATTTCAGCTGCTTGATGAACAAGTAACTGAAGAAGCAACTGTGCCAACACCTGCTCCTGCAACAAATGACCCAGTTGTGCTAAGAAGATCAGAGAGAGGAAATATTCCTAATAGAACACTACAGGAATATGAGTCAATTCCTGATGATATGATTACAACAGATGGGGATATAGTGCACTTGGCACTGTTTGTAGATACTGAACCCTTGACCTATGAACAGGCAGCCAAATATGAAGAGTGGAGAGAAGCTATGGATGAGGAAATAGCTTCAATTGAGAAGAACAACACATGGGATTTGGTTCATTTGCCTGCCAATAAGAAGCCTATAGCAGTCAAATGGGTATACAAGTTGAAATACCAACCTGATGGAACTATAGCAAAGTACAAAGCAAGGCTAGTCGCCAAGGGATTTTTACAGAAGCATGGTATTGACTTTACTGAGATTTTTGCACCAGTGGCAAGAATTGAAACAGTGAGAGTGATTGTAGCTATTGCAAATCACTTTGATTGGGAGTTTGTTCAATTGGATGTCAAGTCTGCCTTTCTCAATGGCAAACTTGAAGAGGAAGTATACATTGAACAACCTCAGGGCTTCATAGTTGAAGGAAAAGAAGATCATGTGTTGAAACTGAACAAAGCACTATATGGCCTGAGACAAGCACCTAGAGCTTGGAACATGAGAATAGATGAGTTTCTAAGCAGAAATGGATACACAAAGTGCACTGTTGAACATGGAATCTATGTTAAAGGTACTTCACAGAAGAGAATTTGCATAGTGTGTTTATATGTAGATGATTTGCTGATAACTGGAAGTAGTAAAGATGAAATTGATAAGTTGACAAAGCTGCTGAACTCAGAATTTGATATGACAAATTTGGGAGGATTGAAGTATTTCCTAGGGTTGGAATTCACTAAGACTAGTAATGGCATGCTGATACATCAGAGAAAGTATGTTTCAGATGTATTGAAGAGGTTTAACATGGTGAATTGCAATCCAGCTAGCACTCCAATGGAAACTGCTTCAAATCTGAATGCTGATGATGAAGGAAAATCTGTGAATAGTACTCACTATAAGCAGATAGTAGGAAGCCTTAGATATGCTTGCAACTCAAGGCCAGATATATGTCATAGTGTAGGGATTGTCAGCAGATTCATGCAAACACCTAAGCTATCTCATATGCAAGCTGTGAAGAGAATCCTAAGATACCTGCAGGGCACAACTGATTATGGTGTTTTATACTCCAAAACTGATGAGAATCAAAGGAAGCTTGTTGGCTATTGTGACTCTGATTGGTCAGGTGATAAAGTTGAAAGGAAAAGTACAATGGGATATATCTTCACACTGTTCAATTGTCCTGTATCATGGAGTTCAAAGAAGCAAAATGTGGTTGCTCTATCCACATGTGAAGCAGAATATATTTCTGCCTGCAATGCTGCCTGTCAAGGCTTATGGTTGCTAGCATTACTGCAAGAAATGAAGATTGATATTGAACAGGAAGTTGAGCTAATGGTTGATAACAAATCAGCCATTAATCTGGCCAAAAACCCTATTGCTCATGGCAGAAGCAAGCATATAGAGACAAAGTTTCATTTTTTGAGAGACCAAGTTACAAAGGGAAAGATCAAGCTAACCTACTGCAACACAGAACTACAAGTAGTTGATGTGTTCACTAAACCAATGAAGATTGACAGATTCAAGGATTTGAGAAGAATGATGAATGTTCAAAGCCTTGAGACTTTGAATTAAAGGGGTGTATTGAGAATAATTCAAAGTTAGTTAGGTATATGGTTAGTTTAAGATGTTGTGTAAGCTGTTACTTGTGTAACAAGTAAACAGAATTGGTTAAAGCATGTTAGTTAGTTAGTTAGTTGAGTTAGTTGCTTGGCTTCTAAGTAACCATAGTTGGTTAATGCTAACTCAATAATCCTTGTGTATAAATACATGCTACACCTATGTAAATCATTCAAGTTGATCATTAATAAAATCTCTCCCTTTCTCTCAATCTTTTCCCTCAATTCACTCAATATTCTTCACCTATTCTTAGTTCATAGTTCTAACACACAACACATGGAGGTCCTCTATGTTTCAAAAAAAGAAGTCAAAAAGCCCAATCCCAAGCATTGCTTTTGTCTCGTACTTCCTCCGGCCTTTTTTATAAACAAAAATTGTTTTTTAGGTTCATTGGAGAAGTAATGTATTTAGTCTATATTTAAGACTAGATACATTACATTTTCAATGAACCTAAAAAGCAACTTTTGATTATAAAAAAGACCGGAGGGAGTAATTCAAGTGGTTGAAAATCAAAGAACAATGAGAAGCTTTTGCAACCATAAAAAGAAGAGAAAGTTTGGTAGTAACACGTGAGCCCAGCCATGGACTCAGACTCAGACCCAAGCAAGCAGCAGCAGCAACACGGCTTAGCTTGACTGTGACTTGACTTGACAGGAGTAAGCCACTCTGGCTTAAAGTGGTCCCACACGTGCGCGGTTACACACTCACTCAAAGATCTTTGCACGTGTGAGGTGTGGCATGCAATGCAACATGCAGGCGTGAATCCTTCACATCATCGGCTCTGATCTGTTAGATAATGATGTGTGTGATCAGCGATGAATCATGATGATCTGATGCTGTTGACCCCTATGACTTTGATTGTACACGACATTAAATTAACGGTCAGGACTTTTTATTATAATCCTTGCCGTTGATATAGGAGACAATCTCGAGGAAGACAACATGTTGGGTTGGGTTGGGTTGGGTTGGGTTGGTGACTCAAAACCCCGACACACATTGAGCTACAAGTTAATATTGATACCTGAGTACTTAATAGGGTGCTTGGTTTAAAATGGTTTTAATATAAAAATTTACTTGATTTAAAGTTAAAATTATTTGTTGGATCATGCTTAGTTAAGGATACTAAAACAAGAAATTTTGGCATTAAAAATAGTAATATTTGAATATTTAAAATGTCAATTACACAAGTTCCAATTTTTTTTTTTTACCACATT
Organism: Trifolium fragiferum; assembly: GCA_954870985.1. Classification (NCBI taxonomy): domain Eukaryota; kingdom Viridiplantae; phylum Streptophyta; class Magnoliopsida; order Fabales; family Fabaceae; genus Trifolium; species Trifolium fragiferum. The sequence goes on along the minus strand of OX940790.1, from coordinate 18,193,085 downwards.
TGATTCTTTAACTAGTTCCTTAGTATTTTCCTTATTTGTTTTTAGTTTGGTTGTGAATGGCTAATTAAAAAAATATGATTCAATTTAATTTTGTACCATTTAATTTAAATTGATATTTTAAATATCTAAATTATAAATTTTTTTTTAATTAAATATTAATATTGCAGAGAAGGTCAAATATAACATATAGGAGTAATATATATTTTGCAATGACAATTATATTGAGACCTATTTCATGAAAAAAAAAATTGGCTTAATTGCAGTTTTGGTGTTCCTATTTTTTATTTTTTGTAGTTTTGGTTATCCTATTTTAAAATTCGACAGTTTTAATCCCCCTGACACATATTTTGTTTAAATATGATGATACAACATGTTTTAAATGAATTTTATGAAAGATATTTTTTACAATTTTATTGATGTTGATATTTTTCCATCATCGAATCAATTACCACGTCGTTTAAATCATATCATATTGTCAATTTATTATAGTTAAAAATTATGATACGGAATCAAAACTGTCGAGTTTTAAAATGGGGGGACCAAAACTGCAAAAATTTAAAAATAGGAGGACCATAACTGCAATTAAGCCAAAAAAATTATATTGAAACATGTGAATTTGAACTAGCTTAAATAGAACTAAATAGTAATATTGAGAAAATAAAAAACAAACGATTAATATATTAATGTAATTGTAATATATTATTCTAATAAAAAGTTAAATAAATATTAAAAATATGTATGTAATTTGGTTCGTTTTGAAAAATTAATCGAAAATTTGATTCAACGATTTTCACAAAAGGACATTTAAACATATTAAAAAATATTTGATTTTTTGCGATTTTCAGCTTTTTAGATCGGTTTACAATTTTTATTTGAATTGGTTTGAATTTGAGCATCTCTAACTACTGGTATGGCTATTTTATGTATAATCAACATTTTACTTTTTTACTAGATACTCCATATTACTTTTTTGATAAATTTAAAAAGTTAAATTTTGTTTATATATAAAATCGAAGCTTACCAAAAATTATACATATAATATCGGAGGAAATAGTTAACTATTTTTTTAAAATCAAATTGTCAAGAGTGACAAAAATAACTTACACCGTTGTATTTTTACAGTTGAATTTTAGAAAACCAATGCATATAATTGGACTAATGTTATGCATTGATTTCTGTGTTTTTCTTTTTTCTTTTTTTTTTCTTCTACCAAACAAAGACTAATAGTGTGTTTGATTTGAGAGTGAAATAGGAAAGTGAAAATATCATGAAAATCGATTGAAAGAGATTTATTTATATTCTCATTCAAATATTTTTGGATCTATTGTGGATATAGTATTTGTGTGAGCAAATAAATTCTTCCTGGCTAGTGAAAAGAAAAAATTCCTATGCATTTTTATTATTTTGAATAAGGTGACAAATTTTTTTATCATTTTTTTTAAACAACATTTGTTATTTTACATATAAAAATGAAATAATGCAAGGAAGACAAGGTGCATGTGCTCGGTTTTCATATAATTTGATTTTATAAACGTTTACATTTTTTTGGAAAGGGGAGGGACACATTAAAAAAGGGTAGGCCCTAAGATTTTAGATGTTTTGAGCGAATGAAATAATTAATTTTCTTATAATTATTTTTATAATTATTTGGTTAATATCATTTTTATTTTTAAAACTGCTAATGATTCGTTCATAAATCAAGAGAGGGATGATCACAAGATAAAAAAAAAAAGTAGGGATAATCCTTCTTAGATTGGATGGAAGTGCCGTTGGAACCATTACTCGGCCACATAAGGGGAAAATTGATGTTCTGTATGGTGAAGCGTTGGGGTTAAATGATGCTTTACACATGACAGATCGTTATAACATCTATGTAGTTATCTTTGAAATGGACAATCAATCAGGGGTGTGAGCGGTGAAGCGGCAAGCAAAGATTTGTAAGAATTGATCGAAAAAATATTGTCAATCGTTGTTAGAATTTCCTTCGAGCGAATTTTAATTTTTCTATCATGTCTCTTATCTTGCGCACCGATTAGTGAGTTTAATTTCAAAGATTTATCCAAATTTAAAAAATTCTTAAGATTTAAATAACACTGAAAAAAAAATATTTGCATATCATCCATCAAGGAATCAACACCATAATTTAAACTAAGTCCTTGTAAGATTTGTGCAAAACCATAATCAATTGAAACATTAGTTGACAATAATCAAAGTAGTATATTATTAAATGACCTGTCTAGATAAAGTTACACTATTCATTTTTAGCTTCTTCCATTTTCATATTTGTAAAACACACTATTAAATGATACTACTTTTGAAGGAAAAAAAAGAAGGTATTATTAACGGTTGGGTGCTGGGCTTTTATGCCAAGAAGTCACACATAAGATGTTATTTGTCCTTCTTTTATTATAACATATACTAGTTAAAGATGCATGCAAGTGACATTTTGTGTTCGGATATGATGAAGAAATTAGCCACTAAAATTTTATTAAAGTATATGTCGAGTTCTGATTAGACACAAAGTTTGAATAATTGAGGCTTTTAGAGGCAGAAAATTAATTGGTAATTTTTTTTAATCACACAAAGGATTAGACATGAAAAATAGAGCATTATTTTACACTAATAGAAAAAGAAAAGGTCGAAATCATGATCATGATCAAAAGTAAAAAGATTCATGTGTCGAGAGGGACACAAATCCACCTTTATCTTTTTTCCATGATCGAGTAGCAATTAAATGTCTCAGTCTCAATTATACTTGCAAAGTGCGATTGAACTATAATAAAGAACTTTGTTTTTTCTCCCAATAAAATGTCTCAATGTATCAATGAATATATTAACTTGCTAAGTAAGCTTAAGGTTGAAAAGAAAAAGCAATTTTCGTAGGGTTAATGGATCCATTAAACTCTAATTATGGTGAACTTCAATTCTAAAAGAAATAAAAACTTAAATAATTTGATTTAATTTTTTTTTTTTAAATTATTATATGCATCGTAGTTACTCAATTATTATGCACACATTTTGTCACTTTTTTATAGTAGGAAAAGAGAAAGAAAATAAGTAAAGCTAAGCACCCTTGAGGAACAAGCTTCCCCCTAATGTCTTTTAACAAAAATGATCAAACAAAGGAAAAGAAGCAAAGCAACAGTATCTAGTACAATTAACGAGAATGAGGAAGAGTGACCACGAGCAACTAAAAGATTAGTACTCCCTTCATTTTAAAATGATTGTAGTTTAAAATTTTCTTTCACATATGTTAAGAAATATAATGATGTTGTAAAAAAAAAACAACAAAGTTTTACTAAATCACCCCTAAAAAATTTAGGTTTATTTCCTTGAAAACAATGCATATAGTATTAATTAGAGAAAAATTTGAAAAATATTACATTAAAAAATTAAAATGACATTTATTTTAAAACAAAAATTTTATTCCGAAAGTAACAATTATTTTGGGACGAATGGAGTGCACGAGTTGACTTTACAAGAAGCATGCAAGATATGAACTCTTCAACATTGAGCATGGAGAGGAGGAAAATAACCTCTTCCATTGAGCAATTCTTACTTGGGCACAACTCCAAATAAATTACATTTAGGTACACACACATGAAAGGAAAAAAATAAATATTAAATAATTTAGTCACATCATCTAACATTAACTAATCATTTTATCTTTAAATTTTTTTAAAATTTATGTGTGTGCCCAACACCTCTTATTTGATGTTGTGCCTAACCAAGTGTTTCTCTCTTCCATGAGAGATTAACCGAAAAGTACTACCCATGAAACTATATTAACCATATCTATGATGATTGCAAAATCAAGTCGAAACTCAAAACCTGCCAGAAGGACCTCAATCGAGCTAGTTAGCGGATAGCCGATAATAATAGCAAATAACTGAAGAATTAATTGATAGGGCGATAGGTTATGGTTTATACTTGATAGTTGATAGTTTATTGTAAACAAAATGGTTATATACAATAGATTTACTTCTAGATACAGTTTTTTCACAAGAGATAATTTTTTTTTGTATTGCATTTAAAATATATTTATTTTCTTTTAAAATTAGATAAACTATACATGTTTATTTTTTTAAACAAAAATTATAAAAGGTAAAAAAGAGATATAAACTCACGATAAAAAGAGTTATAAAACAAATTTTTGTAGTCATGTGAAGTTTATAAGTTATAAATTCAAAATTTGACATTGTCAAACAAATACAAAAACTATGCCAAACAATGGTCATCTCAACCCAAATAGCAAGTATTTTTTGGTGGGCAAAAGGGCATAGCCCCTCATCCATTATCCATTAATGACTTAAAGTGCAAGTTTTGCGTCGATAAAAGAAGAGCAAAACAGATTGAAATACCAAATGCTTATAAAAAAATCAAATAGAAAAGATGATAAATGTTTAAGGGTTAAATAAGTAAATAGTTTTTTAAAATTTCATTTTTAGTCTTTAAAGATTTTTTTCGTAGATTTGGTTCCTGAAAAATTTTCTATCACAACTTTTGGTCCCTATTTTTAATCAAACTCTTGTATACTTACACATTTTTTAATAATTTTTTGTATTCATGTTTATAATATTATAAGAATATCTCCGATAAAAATTTATAATTTTTTAACATAAGATGAATTATTTATGAATTTTTATGTGCAAAAAACTTAAAAAATCATATTTAATTCATCTTCTATTAAAAAATTTTAAACTTTTGCAAAAGAGATTCATATAATGTACTAAACATGGTTGCATAAAAAGTTTTAAAATTTCGAATGATATGCACGAGTTAAATGAAAAGTAAGGATAAAAAATCATGATAAGAAACACTTCAAGGACCAAAAAATGTGGGAAAAAAAATTTAGGGACTAAAAACAAAATTCTGAAAAATTATAGGAACCATTTATTTATTTAACTACAAGAAACAAAAAAGAGTCCATAAACCCTAACTCAACAAAAAAAAAAACTAAAATTGTTAGATTGTACGTTATGACCGAGAATCGAACCCCTGCTCACCCACTTGACCACTTATATGTATGAATTTTCAATGATTATTGTTATTTTGTCTATTCACCCTAAAAAATACGTTGAAAAGATTATTTTAAAAAATTTCAAGATATTGAATACACTATTTAATTTCAATTCCCTTTTATAAAAAAAAAAAATGCAAAAACAAAATTATCCCAATTTGCCAATAAAATAAAGCAAAATGATCTTTGTTAATTAGAAAATAAAAATCATCCACTGTGGACTCAAACCCACGACCATAAGTAGGGGTGTACATGGGCCGATTTGGGTTGAGTTTAGGCAAAACCCGAATCACATGTACACCCCTAACCATAAGGTTAGGAGTCTTGTACTTTACCAAATGAGCTAGACGGATTTTAAAAATTAGTATACGAAAAAGATTAATTTTTAAAATTTTAAGATATTAAATGTGTTATATTTAAAATTATATTAGCATATTTAGTTTCTTAACAAATATGCCCAGGACACTTCGTTAACAATCCTCTTTTATTAAAAAATGTTAAAACTTGACAATAAAAAATAAAATTGGAATTTTCCAAACAAAATTATCTCAATTTGTCAATAAAATAAAGAAGATAAATATTTTTAAAAAAATAAAAAATAACTAATAATGCTAATAAAAATATTAGTTATTTAAAAAAAAGATAAATTAATGCTAATGAAATAACTTTTTTTTATAATTAATAAAATAACTTTTTATATTTTGAAAATAAAAAATCAATATTTTAAGTGAATCAAATATACACTTGGACTCAAGTGGTAAATGGTTCATTCAAAGGACATATCCGGGGAACACCAAATTCAATTCTCAAAGAAACAACGATTGATCAATGCGCATGTCTCTACGCACGAACCAGATTAATCGCTCATCTTTACTGGATCGGAAATCGGTTCGAAAGCCAAAATATACACTTACACCAGAGGGAGTACCCCATATATAGGAAGTGGGGTAAAAGGGCAACCCCAACAGTGGAAGAAAGACTTGTTTCTTTCCTTCTGTTTTTATTGTTTATCACAAATATAAAAAAAGAGTAAGAGACGTTATAGAGTAGGAGACTCCTATCCAAATTCCAAAGCTTTTCACTTTCTCTCATATAGTACTTGTACCATTTTTTCATCTTCTCTCAACACAACACAACCTTTGGTACTGTCATACACAATTACTACTACTATGTTTCAAGTACTTCACATAACCCAAAAATGGTAACAACATCATATGATTCATAGCATAACCACAAACCTCAATTTAGCAACAAAAAAAAAAATGGCTGTTGAAGAACATAACAACAATGAATGGCCACCAACAGGTTCACCACTTGACCTTCATAGAGATGAACATTGGACTAACTTTGATAGCTCAGTCAATGCTGTTTCCTTTGGTTTTGTAGCTACTGCTATTCTCATTTCCATGTTCTTAGTTATGGCTATTTTTGAGAGATTTCTTAGACCCATTTCACCTCCTATTTCACCTTCCGGTCGCCGGAGCCACCGTCATGTTGACTCTCAGATGGATTCCAATGGCAAACTCTCTCACCCATCACCCAAAGTAAGTATTCACTAAAAAAAAAAAAATCATTTTTTTTATTTCTAAAAATGGTTTCTTTTTTAGGTATGCTAGTACTAATTGTTAAGAGAATAATTCCCAATTTTTTATTTTCAAAGTGTCAGATTTGTTTTCCTAGTTTAACTGACAATGCTGTTTAATTTTTCTTTCCTCATTTGGTTGGCTGTTGTGATTTCTTAATAAGTGATTATCTTTTAACTGACTTAAAATTTTTTTTTTTTTTTTCTGTTGCCTGATTTTGTTCTTCTTTATATACTTATTCTTTCAAACATAGTACTATGTTAGATCTGGGAATTTCTGAAAATTGTTAGTCTTGTTTTGTTTTCTGTTTCTTGATGAAATTCTCTGACATGTTTAATTCAAATCTATATTTGTTCTGTGTCTTCCTTATTCCTTAATCCTTAGCATCTCCATATTTTTTAATGTTTTTAGGAAAGTTTCTGTGCATTTTTCATGTTCATTTGGAATCATGGTTTCCCACTAGAGATTTCTTTAATGTGGCTAATTGTAAAAGGATGTTACTTTCCTCATATTTAATAGTCCAAACCTTCATAATTAATCTGAAATTATATAATAATAGTATGGTTTCCTCATACTTTCCTCCATTGTTTTGCTTTTCTGAAATTATATAATAATAGATTAATAGTATGGTTTCATAATTAATCTCCAACTTTCCTTTTGAATAGAAGCTAGCTAGAGCACATATTAGATCTGAATTTAGCAATGGCTCACTGATAAATCCTTTTTTTTTTTCTTCTCTTTCTAATGAAATTTTAACTTAATTAGTACCTTTTTTTTTAAGCTTTAACTTAGTAGCTTGAACACCCTATTGGTATTTTTCATTTGCACGTTCTGTCAACAATATTCATCATCATAATTTATGATGGAACTGTAATTGTCTTCAAGTTTTATGATGGAGGTGGGAGTGGTCCTCCTTGCTAAGTTTCAACTTAACAATTGGTCCCTAGCCATAAGGCTAGTAACATTTATTTGTACATCTTTTTGTGGTTAGACTTATGACCCACATTGTCTTTTGGTTGTTCATTTGCTTCACCACCACCTCCATTCTTTGATGATTGATACCGTGCATGGTCGGTCCATGTTTGTGTTTTGAGACACATGGTCAACTTTTACATGCTAGGCTTATCTTTTGTTGACGAGTATTAATCGAACTCAATACCCCACCTAGGGTTTACAACACTCACACACACTGCGCACCAACCACTTACGCATTAAACCGTGGTGGTAAATACAAAACTTATCTGTTAATAGAGAAAGTAACCATATGATATATTTTACTCTTTACTTTATGTATTTTTCTTGGATTATACAAACTTTTTTAATATTTTAGCTTTTAGTTTAGTATCCTATGATGAGTGAGTACTAAGTAACTATAGTGTTGTCTACTCTGTGCCATTTCTTTTGTGGAACACCCTGGACCTACCACCTTCTTATCCAACCTGTGTTCAGTAGAAGGGCACAACTTGATAGTTATTTGATGGTTGATTAGGACATTGTCTGTAATGGGTCTGTTTCTTCTATCCTTAACAAAATTATTAATGATTCTTTAGTATTATTGGCCAATTGGATTTGGTAGTGAAACACTTCCTGATCAAACTATCTATAATTTAATTGCTTATTTGTTTGGTGTTTACATCACATTCTTAGTCCAGTGTTGATGGAATACTGATTAAAAAAATATGAACTTTGAGCAAATGCTCCAAGCACTTAGACTTTCTACATGGATTCTTTTTATTGTTTATGACAATGATACTACCTAGAGATCATGTTGGATTTCTTTTTCTTATTATAAAAAATGTGATATAAAGTCCTCTCGACTTTATTACTGAAACAAATCATTGCCCGGTAGTAAATTGGATTAGAAAACAATCACATAGAAATATAGAATGCGGATCTTGATTTGGTATAACTAAACCGTTATTAATTGATGGGATCCACTTTTATCACTATCTTGACAAGGTGGTGACTTCAAGCTCATAAATTTTATTGCTGTAATGTTAAAGAGTTAAAACTAGCCTGTTAAGTATAACTAAATTGTGAAAGACGTGAAAGCTCTCAATGTGTTCTGTAGGCGCAAAATGTTGACTTTTTAAATCCAAAAGCAGTTATATGATATCTTTTATCGTTGATCCATTTGTCTCTGAGCCATATGTATATAATTTAGATAATAGTTGCATTTAATATCTGGTGTATTACTGTCAAATCTATGATACATTGTTTATTGCTTCTTTTCATTTGATACACAAGTGAGGGCTACTAGGAGTAGTTTCGTGCACGTTAAATCATTAAATCTCACAATGTAACTTTATTTGTTTTGATGATTGATGCCATGTATTTCATTAGCTAGATCTTGATTCATAACTTTAGCATCAGTTCAGTTGGCAGAATCTTCGCAGTATCTTAATGCTCTTAATTAGCTAGCCTGATTGAATATTTAGCTAAAATTTGTATGGACCATTTGCTTATTTAAGCCTAATTCACTAGGTAGTTAGTTCACTTCATGCGTTAAATAGCCTAACTGTGATCGATTTCCCGTGGTTATCAATAATATGTTTTATTCTCTAACACATAAGCATGTCTTGTGCTGTTGAAAGTCACAGCTTTATGCACACTAAGCAAACAAAGAAGCATTTGTTGGTTTCCTCTATTGTTGGTTCAATGATTTGTTAAGTCCTTGTTAGTTTGGTTTCTGATCAACATTTGATCTACTACAATTATTGTTTTAGTTGCGATTAATTTCATCTCGGTTTTTCTACACTCTGCAGATGAGTGTATATTCAAGTGAGGTTTCGGTTTTGATGCCTGGAGATGTGATTCCTACATTCATTGCCCACCCTGCTCCATGTTGTCCGGAACGGATCGCGTGGCCTTCTCATCAGCATAACACGTTACTTTGTTCGACTTCAAACACTAGGCCTAATATGACCAATGAAGTCTGAATGCAACAATGTTCACCATATTGCATCAAGGGGTTGATCGATATCCATTTTCTGTGAAGAAAAGATTGTTCTTTGGACTTTTTCTTCATTCCATTTTTACCTTGATGAATTCTCTTTATATTTTTTCTTACATGTAATATAGGATTTAGTTTAGATTTTGCAATTGGAGCACAAAATCAATTTCTGTCTAAACTTGGTTTCTTAATTTTGATGATGCTTTGGAAGCATTTCATTAGTGATGTAAATCTCAATTATCAATAGATATATTGTGTCCATCAACTGGATTTATCTTGTATGACTCTCCTCTAGCACACTATATAGTATTTTGAGGAAGGCATCGCATGTATTTTATATTCTCTTTGATTCGTGTCAAGTGTCGTTTAAGGTTATGCGCACACACTTCTTAAAAAATCATTGAGCGTGCCAATTTATTTCGGTATAATAAAACGAGTTTCATTTACCAAAGTACTCTTATTAATATAGTACTTATAGTTAGTAAGTTGTGATACAATATATAAATGTTTATTAATGAGAAGAAGAAAAAAAAGCAATTAATGTTTTATTGATATTTAAAAAGACCAATAATATGAGATAGATGGAGTAATTACTAATTAATAACAATTTTTGATGATGAAGATCTAGTATCAAGCTTCCATAAGTACTCATGTACCTATTGTTAGATGATGCAAATATGTTTTCTTAACATAATAGTATTTAGAAATTCTTTTGCTCTTCACAAACCTCACTTGTCACTAACCTAAAACTTGATAAAAAGATTTGAAGTTTATTTGAATATGTATAACTTATTATTCCTCCATTCCAATTATGAGAAAATTTGAGTCAAAGAAAATTGATAAATTTAATTTAAATTTTGAACAAAATGCATCACTAAATTGTGCTTAGATGAAGTATTTTTGAACATCAATCCCAAAATCTACACTATACTTCTTAAGCAGATATCACTAATTTTATTTTATTTTTTTAAAAAAATCTTCATATAGTTTATACATTCAAAACTTAGAGTAAACATAAATCAATAATTTCTTAAAAGAAATTGAGACAAACATTACTCACACTTCTTCCTCTTGATTTCAAGAGTGTAAATCCATTTGAATTTCAGTGGAGGCAGATATTGAGGAATTTCCAAAGGTATGAAAAACATAAAATATTCTATAGTGTTGTCCACCATGGATACCAAGTTGGTGCTTTTTCGGTTTTGGGCTCAATTTTGAACTTTAGAGATTTGAGCCTCAGGAGTCAGGACATTCCTTCTTTCTACATGATTGATGGCAGATAATTTATTTGTCTCTTATGCTTGATAGGAATGAACCTTACGAAAAACTCCAAATTTTTTATTTTATTTTTATATGGATGGCACTTTAAAATATTATTCAAACTATAATCCCACCAAGATAAAGCACTAGTAACGAATTTGATATAAAAAATATTAAGGACCACTATATTTGGTTGCAAAGGGTACCAACATAACATGGGTTTCCCTCCATCCTCAAATCAAATTCAGTACTAATACGTTATCACATTTGCTCAAAATTAATAAGCCTTTTAATAATCCTCTATTCATTACGTTAAAATTAAGGGATAAATATGTTTTTAGTCCCTACTTTTATATGAGTTTTGACTTTTAATTCTTACATTTTTTTAATTATATTTTTAGTCCACACATTTTCGCCGTTTGCATTTTTAGTCCTTACCGTCAATTTTTTGTGACTTGGTTAACAAAATCAGCCATATAGTATGACACATAGATGTCACGTCATTCGATGCAAATGTTATTTTAGTTAATTTAAATTATCCTATGTTGCCAATTTTGTTATCATAGTCATAAAAAATTGACTAAAAATATAATTAAAAAATATAAGGACTAAAAATATAATAAAAAAATATAGGGACTAAAATTTGAAACTCACATAAAATAAGACCTAAAAAATATTTAACCCTAAAATTAACTAAGGTGTAGTTTTTATGGCATTTTTAGCTATAAATTATGTTTCTATCAAAATGATTTATTGGGGCTATAGCGGGCCTCTAGACACAAACCATGTCCTTAACACTCGCTTTAGTTTTTTAAAATTCTACTCCCTACACTCACGACATCTAGACCTCATACCCCCACAAATTATGTCAACTTCTAAACTAGTCCGTCAAGTATTTTAATAAAAACTCCTATTGTCAAAAAATGTTTTTAAAAAATAATCCTGAACAATAGTAAGTGCACTTCCTCTTAAAATTGTCAAAAAATATATTACTTTTACGAAATTAACCTTATTAACACCGATAACATGCATGTGACACATGTGGTAGATGTTTGTATCACTTAACTATTTGGTCTGATATTTTATTATTGATTTATGCGTATGGAAAAAAAATATGTTGAAATAAATCAACCTCTTAAATAAATTTTAATTACTTTGAGAAACTGATATTAGAGATATGATTAGCTAGTTAGTTAGTGGTAGTTACAATAGTTAGCTAGTCTATACTTTAAATACTAGGTTTGAAGTAATCATTTTGTACCCAACTTTTCTCATATCGTAACATTTCAAATTGATCAATACAAAGAATCTTGAAACTTTTCTCTTTTTCTTTCAGGGATGGATGCTATGTTTCGTAACAATCAATCTTCAGAGCATGCAAGAATACTTTGGTTAACAAAAATAAAATAAAGATATTGATGTATCGTAATATTTTGGATATGGTGTTAAATAATTAATTAGAGTTAATTAAACAATCTTTCATCATGCATGCATAAACTTGTTTACGCCATTAGATTAATGGATCTAAATTCTATTAAATTTTTTCTTTCATATTGTTTATTCTGCCTGCACTACTAATTTTTTTCTTTATTACTCAACAACCGTTGGACTAAAAAAAAAAAGAGAAAAATGAACATAAGGTGCATGAGAGAATCCAATTCATTAGATAAACAAATCTCACTATTAAATCAAATGAGATGAGATGCAATATTTTGTTTTAATAGAGATTAATTAATTCAATAGTAAAAATAAATTTGCTCGTATAATGAAATATATGTCTAACTTCCGCATATTAAACAAAGTTAATAATTTACATATTAAAAAAGAAGAAGCATATTTTACCATTTTACAAAATTTACCACACAAATTAACTCAGAAGTACTGATCAGCATTTTTAGGTTTTCACTGCGAAACATATCCAAGAGTGACTTGTGATTAATAATAGGTTTTAATGATTTTTTTGTCTATGTATGTTTGCGAATTTTTTGTTATAGTCCCTGTATATTTTTTGTTGCAAATAAGTCCTTGTATGTTAGGGAATTTTTTATTTTAGTCCATAAAGTCAAAATTCGCAGGAAAATCTGAAAGAAAGTCTACACGAAAACTACATATTTTTTTGCAGATTTTAACTATAGGAATTAAAACAAAAAATTCACGAACATACAAAACTTATTTGCAAAAAAGAAAAAGATACAGGATTAAAATAAAAAATTCATGAACATAAGATAAATGATATTTAAGCCTTAATAGTAAGAGTAATAATTGGATTTGGATTGCATGCAGTCAAAACTGCATGCAGTCATGCAGTCTGAGAATATCTTACCGTCCGATCAAGATCAAACAGTTCAAATTTAAAAAAAATTTAATCAAACTATTTGACTGCTTTTTATTTGAACTGTCTAATTTTGATCAAACAGTCAGATCTTCTCTGACTGCATGACTCCATTCAGTCAAAATAATTACACCAAAATGCATTAACTCCAAAGATCTAACAAGGTACAGAAATAAATATAAATATAAATCACAGTCAGTTACTTTCACTATCACTTCACACAATTAGTTAGCTCACCCGGTCAACGGTGGTTAACTGGTGGCGCCACCACCACAATCACTGGGAGATGATTTCAGAATCCTATATAAAAATGAAACATTCCAATGACACCAATGGATTTTCCAGCGACTCACTAACACTAAACCGTTTACTCTCCATTGCCGGTATCTCCGTTTTCCGGCGACCTTTCTCCGGCAACATTGTTCTTGACCTTGCAACTGGACCTCGATTCGTTTTTCTTGCAGACAGACTCCTACCCACGACGGATCTATCCACTACGGTGTCGGCACGCGTTGCCGGTAACCGAGACCGTCGGAAAGAATTCTCACCAAGAGAATCTCTCCGGCGATGTATCCCCTCGTTGACCATTCTCTGACCCACTTGCTCTCTGCACTGAACAAATCTCGCAGACCCAAAATTCCTTGAACCATGAACCACCGTTGGAACTCTTCTGTCATCAATAACACCGGGAAAGGAACAGTTTTTAAGCAATTTGACCGGAGAACCGTTGACCCTTTTGCCGGTTTTTTCTCTACTAGCTGTTGGCACTGTTGGCATGGTTTTTCTTAACCTGCAAGTTTCTGAGCTATTATGGCCTTTGTTAATGGACAGTGCCTTCTTCTGATTAACCTTGTTATAGGGTTTTATATTGTTTCTATGTGGCTTTGGTGGTTCTGTTTTGGTAGTGTTTTTTGGGTTGAGTTTAGGGGTTTCTAAAAGCACTTCTTTGACTTTTTCTTCCTCTACTTGAAAGTTTGTTCCATTGGTTTGTGAAGGTTTTTGTGGTTGAATTGTTGCTACAGAAGAGGTTAAGGCTTTATTACTGCTTACACAGCAACCCATTTGGTTTTCTTTTACAGGTAAAATATAAACTGCTGAATCAAGTTGAGCAAAGGTTAATGGTTTTGAGATTTTGGGATTTTCTCAAAGAGGTGGTAGTAGTAGACTAGTAGTAGCTTTCATTATAGAGTATGGTATACTACATTCTATAATTAGAGGGGCATATAGTAATGTTAGTTGAAAAGAGTGTGTGTTTTGGTGAATGTGTAAGGGAGTGCATTTATTGGGACATTTCTACTAGAATTGGGTTGGGGTGGGAAATGCATAGATTTTGACAGAGTCACTCACACACCAGGGCATTAAAAAGACAATAAAGAGTGATAGGAACTTTGGTTAGAGTGAGAATCGAACTTACATCACTCAGAAATAGTGTTTTGTACTACTAACCCATTGTGCTTCCAAATGGTGGAACTTGGTTAGATTTAGACAAAAAAAAACAATTCAACTTTTTCTTAATGGACTTAACACTGGATGGCAGACTGGTGTTTTGTTTTATTCACCCCTGCTCTCTCCCAAGTGAGTGCATGGTTTTAAAAATAGAGAAATGATTGTAGAATAGAAAACGGGTTAAATTGGTCATTGTCTGTTGCTCTTAAACAAGTCTTGACTCTTTATTTATTGGCGTGATCTTACCTTCACACAATTGGCATGGCCATCAACGCTAATGGTAAGTGGGTTGTATTTGCAGACACTTTGATACTCAAGTTAGAATTTGTATGAAATGAAGATTTTAGAGTAAGAAATGATATTACATGTGACTCCTCTATGTGAGAGGAGTATATATAGTCCTCAGCGCAGAGATAAAATAAAACCATTAATGTGTATCCATGACATTATTGATTGTCGGAATAATGGCTGAAAAGTCACGATCGACATAAATGTCAATCATTCTGATGTCGTCCGTTACAAAATGATTGACTTCTATGACCATTGTGCAGAGTGGGTGACATTGGATCAGCGTCGTATTTGTCCGAGCTCAATGTCTAAGTGGCCCGAGCTCGACATTGAATTGAGCTTAGGTCCAGTCCAAATGTTATATGCGATGTCTTTATTTTGATGTTCAAATAATACAATCCTTTAAAAGTAAAGTTCGCTACTTGGTGTCATATCAAAATTTTGATTTATTTTATTTTTTTGAATCAAGATTTTTTTGATGTTTATAAGTTTATGCCACGGTAATTAAGCCTTTATCAGTTATATTTAATTGGAGCTGAGTTATTGGAACACAATTTTGTGATGTTAAGTCCATATTAATCTCACAAATGTGGAGTGTCCAATGAGAAGATAAAGGATATATATAGATAAAGGATCTAAGTAGTGAGAAGATAAAAATCAAAATCTGTTTAAGAAAATTTATCAGTTATCAAAACTCTTAAACTTGTTTTTAGGCACAGTTGTGTTTTCTAAAATTTATCAGAGAATCACAAAGATAAATCCATGCAATGTATACTAAATTGTCATGCAAATGAGTTAACCAAAGTATGCAGAAATTAATTTACCTCATCTCTCTTCTCTTAGATTCTTATCATGAATTAATGTGATTTCCAATATCATTATCATAAAGTCAACACATCACATTAGACTTTATGATAATGATATTGGTAGGTCCTAGATTGCAAATTTGCAACTCATCAATTCATTATTTCCTATCATGAATTAAAAAATGTGCTATTCATGGACCTCACATGATCCTTAGTTGTGTGAACAACAATTGTTAATATAGAACCAAAGTTTGAATTAATCACTGTTTAGTGTTGTTGTTAGCTGTCACTTTTGGATGTCACTCTCTATGTGTACATATACATACTTGACTCATTTTACTTGGAATTTGGACGATAAGAAGCTTCTCTTTTCTGTCTTTTTTCACTCTCCAGACCAATCTTGGATCCTTCCAGCATTTATCCCTAAAGGGTAAGTTTTCCTTTATCAAATATACTCAGAGTCTTGTCATTATTTATCCCTTTTGTCACCTTCTTTTTGCAAATTTTTACATGGAAGTGATAATTTTCAGTGGAACTTTCTGTGTTGATGGTATATTACAGATTTCTCATATTTTATCTATTTGTATTATTATGTCTATAACTTTTGAGTAAACACTAAATTTAGTAACTAATGTCTCAAGTGTATGAAATATATGTCTAGTTGGTCAAAGAATGTTAAATTGAAAACTTTTCTAGTGTAGTGTAGTGTAGTGTCGGTCTCCATGGATTTGAGGTGAAGTAAGAAAGTGTGAAGAGGAGGCGGTAGAAGAGTTTAGAGCGTGTATATCGCAAAATAAAAGTGTTAAACACGGCATTTTGATTTAATTATGTAGGCAGGTTTCGGGCATCGTCAATCAAGTTTCCTCTACCCAGACTCGCCCATATGAACCCAGTTCAAACCGAATTTTCCAACCCGCTAACCCGTAGTCCATTATAAACCGCATAAATCTTTGGTGTTTTTTTTCCGAGTTTTTCTGGGTTGGGATGGGCTTCAATTTTTTGTCCAACCCTAAATATTGTGTCTTAAATTCTTTGAATCTAGCTGAGAGTAAAATGTATTGATTCCATTATCTCTTTCCTCTAGATCCTTTTAATATTGCTATTATGATTATGTCACATGTTGGTTAACTCCCTTTACTTTTATTGGTATTTTATGCATGAGTAAGAGTTTCAAATTAGACAGGAAAATGGATGTTGTGCACTATATAAGTAAGACGATCCATAAATCTAACGCCCTAAAATTTTGGGTTAAGATGTGGTGTCTAAACCACTTACAGATGTTCAAAGCCTAATGTGATGACCTTGGACCCCTTCATGACACAACCTTTTGAGTCTGTCAAACCTTGTTAGACAGTGCATGAGGCGTATGTATGTGCGAGTTAATGTGGGTTTTCTTCGGTTTTAATTAGACGATTTTTGTTGTATTTGCATTGTTTGTATGTGTTAAATATGTGGTTTGATTGAGTTAGATTGATTTGTGTTTAAATTTGAATGAAAAGGAAAAAGTTTGCATAGAGTGGAAAATTTGCCGAGACAAATATGAGTTTTTTTTTTTTGTTAGAAAAGAGTGTGGGAAATGAGTTTAAGGCCAGTCTAATGGTGAAATTACCTAGTCAGTGAAACATTCGATGCAATACCCCAGGTTGGATTGGTTGGACCGACCGGTCCGAATTTCTTTCCAAAATACTGATAAATATAATATGATTCAAACAAACCAAATATATTACATCTCAAAATGTGTGTGAACCTCAAAAAATACGCGCGCACACAAAAACTATAACTTATGGGAGGGGATCAAGTGATGTTCGTCCTGGTTATAACTTATAACTGTCTTGACACTATAGCTGCAGCTGCTGCTTAATGACCTCATGCATCTGTCGCTCGAGGGCATCAAGGGTCTTTTTTAACATCTTCATATAATCTTTGAGGGCCAACAACTCCTCCCTGTTCTGAATTATCTCCTCCTTTGCTAGATGAATATACTTATTTGTCTGCAGTACCAATTCCTTTAGAAGTTGTACCCTCTGGTGCAGGTCGGCCATAACTTGCTGGGAGATTCAATAAGCTTTTGATCAATTATTTAAGAATAATAATTTAACCATTATAAAGCATAGAATCTATAATAGGTTGCACATTCTAACATATATTCCACTAAACAAAGCTTACAATTGAACATTCATAACTAATAAAGTTGAACATAATATCGTATGTAGCAGACATAATAATAAGAATTTTAGCAATGTGAGAATACCTCATGAGAAGAAGGCTGCAGGAATCCAAGAAAAAATGAAGATGAGTACTGAGACAGATGGTGAAAGGCGTCGTCAAACCTTGATGCACAGAACATAAATACATTTCCCTAATTAGTATAAAGTATTGCAGTTGAAAACCATTACTCACCGTAGCAACAGCCAACTTGAAAGGATTATCCAGGCAACAACACATAATACTTTGTATCAATTTAAATTCCTTCTTTTGCAATATTGTTCCCAACAACATCAATAACCAAAGTCTTTTTATACTAGTAGATTTGATTTATTAGTTATCTAACATACTAGGATATATTCCTACCTATTAACCTCGCATCCAATGGGAACATTAATATGTAAAACTCCTGTGAAGCTAATTCAAACTGGAATCACATTTGATTCATAAGCATGCTCACGCAAAAATTCTAGTTTCTTATGTTTCTTCAACACCTAAGAATTAGTTCTATATTCTTTTCTTCTTCAACATCAAAGAATTAGTGCTTGTTTCCTTTCAACTCATCAGCTGCATTGACCTCAATAAAGACTTTTTCCAAACCACAAGAATTGGTCATTTATTCTTTTCTTTCATCAACTAATAACCTTCATGAACCTCAAAATAAATTTTTATTTCAAACCACCATTAAATTTTGTCAATTAGTACAAGCAATCCTTTCATTTCTGCAAAACATTTTATGTAACAACGTTATTGCGCATGTGCAATTTGATTCTCTACCCAAGGGACAAGTAATTTATCCGCCGATTATTAGTTATAACTAGAGAGACCTACAAAAAGTGAAACAGAAAAAGAAGCGAAAACCAAACCAAAGTTACGAATCACTATTTTAAAAGATGAATGGACATTTCACCTGGAGCCTTCTACGATGTCAACATTAGCTGAGGGTGAGTTATGGAGCAAAAGCTCTAGTATTCCATCAGGTATGGGTGAAGATGGTTCAAATCCCGCTTTTAAATCTTTTTCTAACTTGACAGTTTTCAATGCCATGGATAATCCATATGAAAGTGGTTTCAGCTTTACTTTCAGTGACTTTAAGCTACACATACGGGATGACAGAGACAGCTTAGCCTTCAAAAAGTCAGGAATTAAGGAGAGAACCTATGCAATAAGGAAGGACGGCGAATTAAAATCAGTTTAATGTAATTATGAAACTCAGCTGATTTTTGACATGAGTTAGAAACAAAAAAGTATCTTGAAAAGAAAATAAAAAAATAAGCTTCAAAGCAAGGCCAAGTTAAGGTACCTGAAGTGTACTTGCAGAGACTGTCAATGATTTTACATTAGCAAGACTAGACAGCCAGCCGACTAGAACCCAAAGAGGAAATGAGTAATTTGCTAACATTTCCGCATCAATGTTTACTTGTTTAACAGAAGAAAGACCGCTTCCACGGAATATCTGATAAGGAGTACCCGTAAAAGCAAATGTACAAAGACTTGGAGCAGATAACTCAATTTGGTAAAAGTCGAAAGAATGATTACACATAGTTAAACTAACTAGCGTCTCATTTGTAATGCATAGGATTTGTGCATCCTTCACCGAGCAATTATCAATGATCAAACTATTCAACCTGTTAAAGGCTGAAAAGGGCTCAATTCGGCCATCATCATCGGCACAAAAGGCAAAATTTCCAAGATGCAAGCAGGTTAAAGCCGGTAAATTCAATGATATAGGAAACACCGTTCTCCCATAATTATAACGACCTTTAGGGTTAACTGACAGCTTAAGCGACGTTAAAGTCCAACATTTAGAAATGCAAGGCAGGATGAGGCAAATATCACCTTTGAAATCAATTCCTAATCGACGGAGCTTGACATTGCGGGATAAAACATAGTTTGCAACTTTTTTAAGTAAGCCAGACTGAATACTACCATTACGATGAAAATCAATGGCGTGCAGTACAATTGAGTTATCACGAAGAGACAAAACCCTAGACACAAATTTGTCGAAACTCTTCAAAGTGGAAAAGTTGGAGTAATGCAATGTAAGAGTGGGAATATATTTCCAAATAGGCTTCCATTTTTTGGACAAAATGCAAGTTCGAACGGCTTCTTTAGTGTTCAAAAATGACAAAATGTGAACCAGAACGCATTGCGGTAAATTACTAAGTGCGTCTTTAGTTGTTTCAATATCATGTCTTCTCTTCTTCTTTGTCTTGGGTTGAATCATTATCTGATCAACTGAATTATAATTTATTTAGATAAAAACGAAAATGGGATATTAGAAAAAATGCATTTTTTAGAAGAGAATGAGAAATACCTACGTGACTGAATTCCACATCAAGCACTACTACAACAGTTGCATTCACGTTCTGTTTTCTGAGGGTTCAAATTAGCGAGGGAACACAGAGAGGCGGCAAGCAAATCCTTTGGAATTTTCTTTTGGTCTAAGAATATGCTTTCTATCTAAAAACGGTTTAAGTCCAATTTAAGGTCACCAAAACCACGTTTAATGCGCAAAGACATGATGATAATTATATTTATAATTTAATTTGTTTTAAATATTTAACTAATATTCATTTTTTGTAATTATTTTTCTAATTAGCCCTTTAGTTTTTGGGAGAAGGGACCTTAGTAATCCAGAATTCGACTGCCAGGTTATGAAAGTCCGGCTAAGAATTGTTCTCATCATAAATTGAAATGGAGTTCTATTATTTAGACTGCAAAATTATCCTAATAACAAAAATTATACTTGTTTTTAAAATTTAATTATTAAAATTTTAATTTAATGTCTATTTGTTTTTTATTTATATTTTATATTGGTATATCAGTAAAAAAAATTTTTTTTATCTTATTCTAATGGTGTTTGGTTTGACACATATTCAAGATAAGAATTTTAATTAGAGAGACGGAGATATTTGATATATTAAGTTATTATATCATCATGTCTCACTAAATACCGAATTGAAGAATGAATTATCTTAACAATTGAGAGAATAATGTGTGATCTAGGCCATTCGTATCCCAAAAAGATGATAAAGTTGAAATTTGAAAAAAAAAAAGGAGGGAAGTTGATTAAGGAGTAAGATGTAAAAATTGAGGAAAAAAATAGAGAGGATTCATTCTCACGGAATTGAGACATCAAATAATAAAATAATTTTAAGAGTTTGTGAAAATTACATTCTAACTTCGAGGTGAAGTTTATTAAGTGTCGAGTGAATTCGGTTCTCACTTGTTAGCTAAAGCGGCCAATTCTTGGGCTTGAGAACACTTTGCTTATTGAAATGAATTAAGTTTGCTTGTGTCAAAAAAATAATAACACAATAATCTTATTATGTCTCATATTCTTAGCATCAAAATGAACCGGTGATATTGATTAGGGTTAGGAAAACACATTAATTAGAATGTGTTTGATCTGCTAAAAAAATAAGAGACAGAACATGATAAAACTAATTGTTCAGTGTTTGATGGTAAAAAACACGGAAGGACAACACAAAATAAATATTGATGGACAAGACAAGTGAGCGTTTATTTATAACCCGGTAAAGTGGGGGACAAATATTTGTCCAGTGGACAACAAATTAAAATATACAATTTTATCCTTCTAGCTTTAGATTTTTCTCGCGTATTCTTTTTTCTCTTAATTCTCCACATAACTGTTACGCTAGCATGTGTTGCAACTCTGCTAAACGTTTCATAGCATTCCTAATTTCAAAAGGAAAAATAAATTCGCTATTCAAAATTTAACTCGCAATCAAAGCCCTAAAAATTGTTGTACTTACATATTATTATTACTAACCATTGCCAACTAAATTTGGGAAACAAAGGTAATCGAATCTACAACGAATTTATAAAATCTCAACAAAGTCGTGTTCAATTGCTATCGGAAAATGGTAAAAAGAGAAAACACCTTGAAATTAAGGAAAATACTTTTAAATCCGCTCTGTTATGCATGTACAAGGTCGAAAGAAATGTGAAGTAGGGTCTATGGCGAGTGAATCACAAAACTTATTTTCTAGGGTTTTTCTTTTTAATTTTGCATGGACGGAAAATATTGTGCCTATGCAATGTAAACGAATAATTAAATAATTAATTGATTTTTTATACAGAATTGTTTGATTTTGAATAATTTTTTAAAGACATTTTGAGCAAGGGTATAGATATGGATTTATTGTAGAGAGGAAAAGAAGTGAAGTGAGATAATAAATAGTTAAAGATATTAAAGGTAAAGGGGATACTTCGACAACAATTAGCATGAATAGTAGTCACTAACTTGAAATCTTTACTATCTTGGCAATATCCACTAAAATATAGGGTATCTAAGAACCTAACCTTAAGACCCAAATGTCCAAAAATACCACCTCCAATGAGGTCAATAAGTACATCTTGTTCCTTTTTTTTTTTTGTTGAATTGTCTTTCTTACTATACCATGTTTCAAACAAGGATATTGTTTTTTTGTTTGATCTCACAAAGAAAAAACCGGTATTGATTAGATGTTTTTCTGACCAAGGATCACCAAGGTATATGTCTGTGCTAATTTGTAAGTCTTCAAATTCGTCTTTGCTTAACCTTTCAAATGGATTTCTTAACCACATTATATCAGTGTCCTACCAAATTTAATGTGTGACAATGAATTAGAAACATTAAAAAACATAATCATGCAAGTCAAAATATTTAAAATTTCACAAAAAAAATTTTTTTCGCTATTTCTTTGATAGAGTCATTCACTATACGTTTATGTGAGTTTAGCTTAATTAAAAAGAACATTATATATGCAGAGGTTAATTAGAATTCAAACTTCGCATCTTAAACACTCTATTGATTAAAAATAGGAAATCTTTCACTATACATCACACTTGCATACACATGCACGTACGAACCAAGACAATTTGCACATATATAAATGAAAAGTGAGATCATGACACTAAATAATTAAGTCAATCGATCGGTATAAAAAAGAGAAATTAATCGTCCTCCAATTAAGGATAACAATGTGTTACAATAGGAACATGACATCTGTTTTTTTTCCATCTTTCATGACACATTATATCGTCCTCCAATGAATGATTTTATAAGTTTCTATAACATGTGCACATATTCGTGATGTATTGCACGTTTTCTATTTTCCGTTACTTTCACGTGTTTCAAAATTAAATTAACTTATTAACATTTTAGAGAGCAAAATTTGATTGTTTCATAACAAAATTTATTTTAAAATTTGTATGATAATCGGTAAGAATTATTCAACAATTATTCGAGATAACTTCTTAAAAAAAACAATTATTTAAGATATTATCAAACTCGGTGTCTCGGTTTGGTGAAATGAGGATGTATCAAATGTGTGAAGTTACCTTTAAAAAAAAAGTGTAAGTGAACTAAGTTAATTAAAATAAGTTAAAGTGACAATGTATATAGATATCAAATAGTAAATTTTTATGAAAACTAGTCAAATATCCGTGCTTCCACACGGGTCACGCCTTCGGCGTGTTTATTATCGTCGGGGTTCTTGGGTCATGGGTCGTCGGGGTTTTTGAATAACGTTGATTGTTTGCATGAATTATGATTTCACTTTGACTACGATCAAAAAATAGATTAGCATACATTTCAGAAATATCCTATAAATAATGGTTAGAGAAATATATTAGTAATAAAAAACAATTTTATTATCAGTAAATTGTGTTATGACTAATTTAGTACATTATAAATCTTTAGTATATATGATAGTTATTTTGAGATTTTTATAAGTTATAATTTATCCGGTATTTGAAAAATATTTTGTTTTACCAATGTATGATTTATTTAGTACATTATAAATAATTTTTGCCCGTATTTGAATCATTAGCAAAACATGTCTCAGGTATGATTTATTTAGTATATATGATAGTTATTTTGAGATTTTTATAAGTTAGTATAATTTATCTCGTATTTGAAAATAAAATAAAAAAATTACCCATGTATAATTTATTTAGTACATTATAAATAATTTTTTCCCGTATTTGAATCATTAGCAAAACATGTCTCGTGTATGATAGTTACTTTGAGATTTTATATCAGTTATAATTTTTCCCGTATGTGAAAACGGGAAACATGTGTCAGGTATGATAGTTATTTTGAGATTTTATATCCGTTATAATTCGGGTATGATTTATTTAGTATATATGATAGTTATTTTGAGATTTTTATAAGTTATATTTATCCCGTATTTCAAAAAATATTTTGTTTTACCAATGTATGATTTATTTAGTACATTACAAATAATTTTTGTTCGTTTTTTATTCCACGTATGATTTATTTAGTATATATTTGACAGTTATAATGAAATTTTTATCAGTTATAATGTGTCCCGTATGTGATAGCATATTTAGTCCCATATATGATAGCATATTTAGTCCACCGTATGATTTATTAGTACATTATTTGTATTCTTTACCAGTTATAATTTGTCTTATACATAATAGTTAATTTGAAATTTATACCCGTTAAAACTTACTCCCTATTGTATAGAGATGTATCAAGTCAATGCATTAAAAATTAAAAAATTTTAAATAAATAATTTATTTAAATTACATACCGTGAAAATGAAATTGTAACCGCGTTTTAGAACTTCCAAAAGAAAAAAGGTCATTCTCCACATTATCTTGATGAACTCTTGAGACATGTAGAGTTTTTCACCTCCAAAATCAACACCATCAGTTTCCAATCTAAAGCAATTCAGCCGCAAGAACTTGCATCGATCGTAGGATGTTTGATCAACGGCTACAACGAAAAGATTATCAATCAAAGACCTTGTTCCTTCTCCAAGCCAAAAGCTACTTAAAAATAGATCAAACATGGTGATTGCATCACCCTTTACATCTTGTTCTACATAAGCCTTATTTACTATAGCAATTATCAAGGTTTTGTTTCTTCCCTTTGAAGCTTTGGCCAAAGCTGTGTCAATATCATCTCCATATGGCTCATTAATATTTGAGCTCTACATTAATAATAAACAAAACAAATTATTGAAAATTTCAATCAAGTCATAAAAAAAATTCAATTCTTAATCACATGAACAAACCAATTGAACTTCAAAGTACATTATAAATAATTTTTTCCCGTATTTGAATCATTAGCAAAACATGTCTCGGATATGATAGTTATTTTGAGATTTTATATCAGTTATAATTTTACCTCTAAACGTAATATTATTTCTCATCCTCCAAATGCACTAAGTAGTATCAAACCAAATTAAATGTCGAACTTTGATAACTTGAAAAGGTTTATGGATGTGTGATGGTCATAGGACATGCAGTATAATAAAGAAACTATCCCTCAGATTGTATTTCTCTTCATACTAATCTATTGAAAGTTTGGACGATCTTTGTCGTAGAAGTTTGCACAAGTTTTCCGTTGGATCAAAAATGCGTCTAACGTTCTTCTATTAGGTTATTGCTATATTTATATCTTTATCACTTCATATTGGTCCAAAAAAGACCAATATTCTCTTCATACGAAGCTATTCAAAGTTGGGCAGTTCTTTGTGAAAGTAATTTGCACCAAGTTTCCGCTGCTCCAATAATGGGTCTAACTTTTTGAGAATAATTTAAAAACTATATTTACACCTTTATAACTTTATATTGGTCCAAAAGAAGGCCGGTATTCATTCTAAACATTTTAAATCTCAATTTAAATATTCATACGAATCTATTGAAAGTTTGGACGATCTTTATCGTAGAAGTTTGCACAAGTTTTCTGTTGAATCAAAAATGGGTCTAACGTTCTTCTATTAGGTTTATTACTATATTTATATCTTTATCACTTCATAT
Organism: Trifolium fragiferum; assembly: GCA_954870985.1. Classification (NCBI taxonomy): domain Eukaryota; kingdom Viridiplantae; phylum Streptophyta; class Magnoliopsida; order Fabales; family Fabaceae; genus Trifolium; species Trifolium fragiferum. The sequence goes on along the minus strand of OX940790.1, from coordinate 18,167,389 downwards.
TGGTCCAAAAATAAGGCCAATACTCTCTTCATACGAAGCTATTCAAAGTTGGGCAGTTCTTTGTCAAAGTAGTTTGCACCAAGTTTCCGCTGCTCCAATAATGGGTCTAACTTTTTGAGAATAATTTAATAACTATATTTACACCTTTATAACTTTATATAGGTCCAAAAAAAGGGCGGTATTCATTCTAATAGCTTTAAATCTCAATTTAAACCTTCATACGAATCTATTGAAAGTTTGGACGATCTTTGTCGTAGAAGTTTGCACAAGTTTTCCGTTGGATCAAAAATGGGTCTAACGTTCTTCTATTAGGTTTATTACTATATTTATATCTTTATCACTTCATATTGGTCCAAAAAAAGGCCAATATTCTCTTCATACGAAGCTATTCAAAGTTGGGGCAGTTCTTTGTCAAAGTAGTTTGCACCAAGTTTCCGCTGCTCCAATAATGGGTCTAACTTTTTGAGAATAATTTAAAAACTATATTTACACCTTTATAACTTTATATTGGTCCAAAAAAAGTCCGGTACTCATTCTAAAAGCTTTAAATCTCAATTTAAACCTTCATACGAATCTATTGAAAGTTTGGACGATCTTTGTCGTAGAAGTTTGCACAAGTTTTCCGTTGGATAAAAAATGGGTCTTGTAGGGAAATCGTATCATAAACAGAGATAATACGCAGCGGAATTTTAACAAAATTTCCCATCAATGGATCCTTGTGAATGGACATGATCAGAGTTTAGATTATTACCTTTAGTATAGCAAATACTGTGCTCGAAAATTGATCACAAGCGCCACGAAATCGCAGCATCTCTAGCCGGTCCACACGAACAGCTTCCTTCATCTTTCAGTGCTAGCTGCTACAAGATGAAGGCTAAGGGAATTAGGTTAGGATTTCAGAGAACTTTTCTTTCTCCAAAATTTAGAGTGTCTAGTAAGAGTGACCAACTCAACTCTACAAGATTCTATTTATAGAGTTTCTTGTGTGGTCTTCAAGTCAAATGTTTATTGGTCTTCACAAGCCGAATAACCATTTACTACTAATCGCACCCCAACCAAATAAGTCTTACTTATTTTCTCCCTTCTTGACTGTCCTTATGTGTGTGACCCTGTAGGTAGGGGTGTGCATGGTCGGTTATTTTGTCAAACCAAACCATATCCAATCCAAAACCAGATATATGGATTTGGATACATAACCATAACCATTATTTTTTATAAACTTGTTATATAACCAGTTATAAATTTGGATATGGATACATAACCGGATATTTTAATAAAACTGGTTTAAACGTGGTTTATTTTTAAATCCAGTTTTAAACTGATTATTTTTAAAATTGGATTAATATTAAACAGTTAAGCTGGTCTGTTTTTTTTTTAAGCATACGAAAAACATATCAAAATACCGTAAAAAAATACACTTATTTTGCTTCAAACATAGAGAAAACATGTCCTCTATTTTTTTTGAATCGGCAAAAATTATTAAGCAACCACTAGTATAAGACATACTAGAGGCGCAAAAGAGGACACAAGTCCAAAACACGGCAGAGATACACCAAGAAAGGTTCAAAACCGAAAAGTACAATAATACACCAAAACAAAAACAACACTAAACAACACCTACACCAAGAGAAAAACACCCCACATTAACGTTGAAAGCAATCTCCGGGGTCCCAAATCCACTCATAGTATAAGCACGGGGAAACCTTCAACCTCGCCAAACTCCACTTCCAACTTAAAACTTTGATACTATCAATTATCAAGAAAGGAGAGAACAAACCGTCAGCAAAAATGGCACTATTCCTAGCCTTCCAAATACACCATATCGAAGCATGCCAAATCAACAAAAAAACCCCTCCAAAATTTCGCATTCCTAGCGGATCCTCTAAGCATCAAAAGGAGAGACGGAATTGACGGAGGAACCACCAAGGAAACTCCAATCCACTTGAAGATTTCCCTCCACACCACCATAGCACAAGGGCAATGTAAAAAGAGGTGGGTTGACGATTCCAATTTACCAACACAACCCACGCATTCCCAAGGCACATCCACACCCGGAATACCACGCACCGCTAAATTACATCTAGAAGGGACCCAATCATATAAGAGTTGCCACGAGAAGGCTATCACTTTAGACGGCACCGGACTCTCCCAAAGAAAGTTAAAAATCTCCTCCAAGCCTTCTTCCAAATCTTCATCACCCCTAAGTTCCCCCACAAGACTCTTATAAGATGAATTGACCGAAAAAAGTCCTTCCGGATTTGGAGTCCACTCCCAAAAATCATCCACCAAGGAAAAAGCAACCGGATCTACCAAATCAATCAATTGGGCCACTAGATCTTCTTCCCATTGGAATACATTTCTACGCCAAGGAAACACCCAATCCACCACATCACCATTAACCTCCAAAAAATCCCGAATAGAACCATCTCTCTTAGTAGATAGAGAGAAAAGGCGTGGAAAGAGAGAAGCAAGGGGGGCCTCTCCTAACCACTTCGACACCCAAAAGAAAGTAGCGGCTCCATTACCAATTTTCTGGGTCATCGAATTAGCAAACCAATTTTTACCCGGAACCACATTATCCAACGCCACAATATTCCTCCACCATTTAGACGCCGAGGTAGGAATTTGAAAAATTGACCAATCTACATGATGAAGAATATGGGAACCATATTTTGCCACTAAAACCTCCTTCATGGTGAAGTACCCGGTTGTAAGAGACGCCACCGCCACTTGGCCAAGAGACTAAGATTAACTAGCCTCACATCTCTAACGCCAAGCCCACCTTTCTTCTTATCCTTACAAACCACCGACCATTTTTACAAGTCCTCTATGATGTTAGTAAATTCATAGAGAAGCACTTTAACACACATATTTTGCTTAACATTGCAGAAGCAGCAACGGCTAAAGACATGACTGCTTGATATTAGATCATATTAGTTTTGGATTCCATACTAATTGTTCGATTAATAATCCATGTCAAGTTATAAACTTTAACTAGATTTTCAGTCTAAATGCATTCAAACTCGTTTTGCTCCACTGCAAATTAAACACAGGGAGTTAATTACCAATGTGCACCATATTTGATGGGTTGTAGACTTGTGGCAAATCAGTGCTTTTTGGTTTTATAAGACAACTCTCACATTTTGTTTTCCACCACTTCAACATATCTTATATTCCCAATATTGAACACTGACATTGTTGATTCATCTGAAAACGAGTTATACAAATAAACCAAGCTCAAGGCAGAGATTTTTACAAGAATAAAAAGAATTACTTTTCGATTAATAACTAGATTTTGGATATTATTTTAATGTTATCTGCCAATTATATTGTTACTAAAACAGTGCACAACCATCATGATTAGCATGATTTTAGGATCGTGCCTTACCATACCCTGATGTGTGTGTGTATATATATGTATGTATGTTATGCACTGCATAATGAGAAAAATTGTTTCCGCTTTGAATTAACTAATTATAAAGAATAGATAAAGGAAGAATATTTAATTAGAGCGGTTGAAAGTAATTGGAGAGAATGAGTATTGTTCGATTCACTACTAGAAATAAGACTTTTGGTTAAAGGATTTCACTTCGGTTTTTGATATAACTGAAGTGAATTATTATTAATGGGAAAGGATACCACTTCAGGGTTTTTGTGCAACTGAAGTGAAAATTTTATAGGTAAGGGATTCCACGTCGGTTTTAGTTATATTTGAAGTGAAAAATCAACACGGTGGCAGTCTTGTAATTATGGTTAAAAATCAGAAAACCCTTCATTCTCTCTATCTTCACTCACGAAACCATTCAAACTTCACGCTCTCTATCTTCGTTTCTCGGATCCCTCTCTCTCCCTAATCGAATACCTTAACTTCATTCTCTCCCTAATCGAATCCCTCTCACTCTCAAGAAAATGATTCTCAAACCCTAATCTGTAAGCTTAATCTCGAACCCTTCTCACTCCCACGAAGCCTCAACAACCCTAATCTGTAATAAGAAGAAGAAGAAGAACAAGAAGAAAAAGCGTGTTTTGTTCGCGTGAGAAGAAGAAACAGAAAAGTATTGGTCGAAATTTTCACAAATTCTTTCATATTCAGGTTTCCTAATTAGGTTTTCGTTAAGGTATTACGAATTCTTCTCTAATTAGGTTTTCGTTTTTGATTCAATCGCTTTACTTGAATTCGTTTCTTCATTTCTTGTTATTGATCTTGTGTTTCCTAATTTCTGATGCAGAAACATTTGAATTCGTTTTTTAATTTACTGATTTGATGTTGAGCTATGTGCTTTGGGAATGGGTATACTTTTTCTTTAATCCTTTGACTTAATATGATTTGATGTTGACCTATGTGCTTTGGGAATTCGTTTTTTTTTAATTCATGATTAGAATGTGAAAATCAAATTACACACATACATACATACACTATAACTTCATTGATTCGTTCTCTAACAGTAAATTTCAAAACTGTATGTATTGTGCATTCTTTAAATTTTATGTGATTTGAGTTTCTTGAATTTAAGCTATTCAAACTGTAATAATCATGGCTGAAATTCATTCTCTCTTCCAGAATCGGCAACCGCGTCGTTATCTACTACACCAGCCTCTGCGTCGTCTGTTGTACTTCGACAACTGTCGCTCCGTTTGTGCAATCCTCTAATGTTACAGCTACTAGTTCGATTAATGAAGTTTTTATACAATTGAATCTCAATTATATCACCTGCTGTGTTCTACAGAAACCTAGAAAGGCTAGTAGTAGAAATATATCCTAAGTCAAACTTCAACCATTTGTGCCAAAATGTAGCACGAATTGCATGTTTCCACAAAAGTCTAGCTTGTTCTATAAAACTCATTGTAGCTAACCATTTAGTTCATCGATCACTGCAATAATTGACCGTATGAAATCTCTTAGGATTTGTGCTAGGCTTTAACTCAACTACAATCAGCTAGCTCAAGAGGTGAGGACTGCCCAAACCTTAAAGGGCTATTGTGGCTATATACGTAGTTGGTGTGGGATCTCAATATATCCCACTTGTGTTCAAAACTGGACATATGAAGTGTGGATAAATGCGAGTGGCTCAATAGCAATCAATCTCAAAAAAGATATATACAGAATATACTCTAATACTATCGTTGAATTTCGGTTGGGGACTCATCTCAAAAAAGAGATTCCCAATTTATTTTGAAACTGAGGTTTGCTTTCTTTTCAGGTTTCACATTTTCTGAAGTAAATTCGGTTCGTGCAAGCACAAGCAAAGTTGTTTGTACTCATTTCTCATCCGACGGAAAATTGCTTGCAAGTGGTGGCCACGACAAAAAGGTTTGTTAGGCCATTACTCTGGAAAAAAAAAATGCTTAATGCTTTCTCTGTTCAGTTGATTTCTAAAACCTAGCACTAAATATGTGTAATTGACATGCTTGAAAAGTGAAAAACAAAATCCAGAACTTTGATATCAATTGTTCTATTTATATATACAATGTGACATTTCCGATGTTTGTTTCATAAATGCAATTTGATTTATGGTACACAGATTCTCTAAAGCAGAAAGCTACTCTTGAAGAGCATTCATCTTTAATCACTGATGTCCGTTTCAGTCCAAGCATGCCTCGTCTTGCAACATCTTCATATGACAAAACTGTCTGAGTTTGGGATGTTGACAATGTTAGTTCATTTCTTTTGTTTTATGCGAATCTTCAACTTTTGAGAAATTGTTTCTTTAGATTCTAAATCGATATTTGAAGTTACTTACTTGACTGTGCTGTACACAAGTACATACTTTTTCCTCCCTTTAAAACGTGGCTCATCCACGATTATAAAATGTCTTCATGAAAATATGTAATTGATACAATAAAATGTCTTGCTTTAAGGATTTTTCAATGAAATTTTGTTTGCCTATATATAAATTTTGATGGATTGTGTAATTACCAATGCAGCCGGGATATTCACTTCGTACCTTCACTGGCCATTTTGCATCTGTTATGTCACTAGACTTTCACCCTAATAAAGATGACCTTATTTGCTCTTGTGATGTTGATGGTGAGATAAGATATTGGAGTATTAACAACGGCAGTTGTGCTAGAGTGTCAAAGGTAGTATTTTTAGCATTATCTTTATTCACAATTCTCTATTTTAGTAGTTTGTCAAAACTCATCTGATTTGTTTTTTATTTGTTTTACAAATTAGGGTGGTACTGCACAGATGAGATTTTAACCTCGGTTAGGGAGATACCTTGCTGCAGCTGCAGAGAACGTTGTCTCTATACTTGATGTCGAGACACAAGCATGCCGATATTAACTAAAGGTTTGCATCTGAAACATTCTGGTTAATGTCAGAAACCAACTTAAGTAAATTTGCTATATGATAGAACTGTCTTTTTCATACTCTTCCTGCTGATTTTACTGTTTGGAATATGTTGTTATGAATTGTAGGGTCACACAAAGTTGATACATTCTATTTGTTGGGATCCTTCTGGAGAGTTCCTGGCATCCGTCAGCGAAAACTCTGTCAGGGTTTGGACTCTTAGATCTGGAAGTGAAGGGGAATGTGTTCATGAGCTTAGCTGTAACGGCAATAAGTTTCACTCGTGCGTTTTCCATCCAGCGTATTCTTCATTGCTGGTCATTGGCTGTTACAAGGCAAGTCTACATTCTTTTTTGGAACTAATTTGAATGGAAACTATAAAGCCTGTTGATTAAGAGTGATTCCTATTCTTGCATTCTCTCGTTCCCAAAGTGAAGACCTTAAGACTTTGACAACATTGACCAAGGAAGCCAATGCCTATAGTTTTATAAGTGAGCCTTGCATACCCATAAACTCGTTGTATATTTTTGGTTACACTGGTCATCTGACCTCATTACTAGCCTTTCAACATTTTGAATGAGTAAGAGTTTTTAGTATTTTAAAAGCTTTTAAGATTCAGTGAACATATATGAGTATTGATAGTGTTAGATTTCAGTAAGACATTACTTTTCACTCCAATTTCTGAAACCAAGTATAATAATATTTTGTTGATTGAGAAAACTGATTTGGAATCTGATGGATACACTTGAATCTGATACCGAATTGTGGTAGGCCACGATAGGTACTTCCCCTTTAGATGTAAGATTTGAGACATACACCTTAAAACCAAAAAGAATTGGCACTTTTCAATTCCAGAAATCTAAAGATGTAGGATGTTTGTTATGACTTTCTCTCCCTCCTTGAGGTATTTAATTTTTACATACTAATTAATTAGTGGCCTATTTTTATCCTTATTTCTCTTGTTGTCATTCCAAGTAAGTAATTTGGTTGTGTGATTATTGTTAATATATATAAATTAGTGATTTTGATTTTTGTATAGCAGGAAAAAAAATATGATTTTATTTTATAAAAAGTAGCAGCAGCAAAAGAAATGTTTTTTATTTTTTAAAAAAATGTTACATTTCACGTCAGTTGAGCACAGGAACAGATGTGAAATGTCATGCAAAAACCAAAAAAAATAAAAAAATCCAGGATTCCACGTCTGTCATAAATAAAAACCGAAGTTAAAACCGAGATTCCACTTCGGTTGCTGAACCGACGTGAAAACCCAAAACTTACAGACGTGAAAAGGTGTTTCCAACAAAAGTGGAATCCCTTTTTTCTAGTAGTGATTGCAAGAAAATATCGTCGATTAGGGTTCAATCGGAGATATTATTGTAGATTTGTGATTTATGGTTCATCGTAAATCACAATTACAGAGATGAGATAATTGTGCGTGAATTAGTTTTAATAAAAGGATTTTTTTTTTTTTTTTCGTTTTTTTTATAAAAAACAAATTTCAAAATGATATAATAACCAATTTAAACCAAATCCAAAAATTTAATTTGGATGGATAACCGATCAAATGAAAATGGTTTGGTTAATAACCATATACCAAAATCCGGATTTTTTAAAATGGGTTTGGATTCGGTTATGGGTTTGGGCCTTATAACCGGATATTTTGTACACCCCTACCTGTAGGTTCTTATGACGTGGCAATAATATTAATCTTAATATTATAAATAGTGAGTGGTATCTAGCAACACATCACTGCTACCCAAGTCACAAGAATGTCACGTGATCTAACAAACTTTTCCGTAATAAATATCTTGTGTATAATTACCCTTTTACCCTTATATCTATATTGAACACAAGGCATAGTACATCACCCTTGTTAAGTTCAATATTGAGCCCTTAGAAATATCTCCTGTTATGTAGGAGGGGTAAATTCCATCTAGGTCACTCATGTCCCTCAGCATGCTTTGTGAAGCACCCATCAACTGTCTTTATGATCATCCTGTTACGGACAATGTTTGATCAGCAATAAAGTACTTGAGTCCACATCTAGGGTCCATAGTGGTTTCAGGTCGAAGGGTGGAATACACCATTTATCACTATGAGAATATCTTATGACATTTCATAACATACTATGTAGTATTCTCATGGTGGGTCAATCCGATATAAATGTTACCCCTAACATTCATATCTATGTGAAGACTTGATAACTACTTATCTAAGATCCGTGAGATGTGATCATCAGTCTATAATAATTTATATGCTTTAATGTTATCCCAATTCACAATAAAGCTTGACTACGGATATTTTAAGAATAGTGTTCTCATGTTAATGGATTCTCACGATTAAGTCATACTTAACGTTCCATTTAACGAACTAACTATTCTAGGGACTCTATTATTTTAACACATAAACATAATAAAGAAATGCCTTATTATATATTTAAATACATAAATCAAGTCCCAATACAAAAGCAAATACTATCAAAATAGATTGGCTTTTAGGGCTTACTTTAACAGGTCTAACGTTCTTCTATTAGATTTATTACTATATTTATATCTTTATCACTTCATATTGGTCCAAAAAAAGGCCAATATTTTCTTCATACGAAGCTATTCAAAGTTGGGTAGTTCTTTGTCATAGTAGTTTGCACCAAGTTTCCGCTGCTCCAATAATGGGTCTAACTTTTTGAGAATAATTTAAAAACTATATTTAAACCTTTATAACTTTATATTGGTCCAAAAAAAGGACGGTATTCATTCTAAAAGCTTTAAATCTCAATTTAAACCTTCATACGAATCTATTGAAAGTTTGGACGATCTTTGTCGTAGAAGTTTGCACAAGTTTTCCGTTGGATCAAAAATGGGTCTAACGTTCTTCTATTAGGTTTATTACTATATTTAATGTATATTGTTCAAATAAATCGTGTGCCACTTAACTTTCCGTTAGTAATTGACACACCAAATATTTGTACTAAACAACAACGCTCTTGGTATATATACAAGGTCCAAATCTTATTTGGTCCTTACAACTATTATAGATAATCTTATCAAGATTATGGAACTTAAGTCCGTCGCTTGATTTAGAGCCCTAGTATAGAAAACTTTGTTTAAACGATGTTACTAATTCTCGTCTCATTATTCAAAACTACAATCCATCTCTTGTCATTACAACATGTAGAATCGATACTTCTATTACTAGATGGAACATGATAACAATCATTATGTTCCACTTCAAGCTCGAATTTAAGTCAAAACATAAACTCTTATTGTCAATGAAACAATTTGTTTCATTCTAGACACAAGTTGACTTAACTCATAATCAATGTTCTAATTCTTGAAACTTCTCTATATTTTAACAAATATGAGATTCAACATCTTGTATCATATACTTTTGATGCATAATAGAAACTTTGATTTTCTATAACTAGATGTACAAAATCGAAGTCTTACTTCATTCTTTTATATATATTTTTTTGATTTTTTCAATTTCAATAACTTGTAGTTTTTCTTGCAATTGAGAACAATTCTCAATTTGTACCAATACAGAAACTCTTTTCTGAAGTTCATGTCCTTCATAAGGACAACATAATTTGTATTGTATTCCAAAATTTATAATTACAGAGATATGTAAAATATTGTATTGCGATTAAAACATATTTAATTAGGCTTTAATTAAATATGCTCCCACTATTTTACTCAAATCAAATGACCCTCAACATTTGATTCGGAAAACCCCGTTGGAAGATTTTCTAGTGGGAATGAGATCCATATTTTACTTTGTTTTAAGTCAGCGTTGGGCTGATTACACAAAACGTAGTTATTTAGGTAGGAAACTCTTTCCAATTGTATCTCATACAATTCTCATATCCTTTCCGTTGGGTAAATAACACTTATTAATCCATCATATGGAATAACCCAACATTTGCTTCTAAAGTCATATAATCATATTATATTTTCTTTAGTTAAGTTAAACCCAACGAATAGCAATCGGATAAACTGGTTACCTCACTGCAACTTATCAATATAGACAATGCACTTTGCGTTGGCAAAACCTACATTAATCGATGTTGATCTTGAAGGGTGCTATTCTTTGGAAAGCGTAAAACTTAATATTCTTTTGAGTGTTTTATTAATTTTATTAGATCTCACCTCACCACGGCTTTCATACAATAGCGTAATTGTTCCCTCAAGCCAATGAGAGAACCTATACTAATCCTAAGAGCGACTTGTACTTCTCCAAGATAGGTCTTCATGGATGTCCTTCCTGTCCTATTACTAATCATACATTACATTAATATAAGAATACTCGCGTTACATACGAGGGAGTGAGATAAGAAGAGAATTACATCAAGAGATATAAGAAAGGCACGACACGCAGGCCGTATTTTAAAATCCCAAACAAAACAGAAAATAAAGGGCTAGGGCCATAACCATTCATCATGCAATTCAATAACAATAAACAAATAATTATTATTATTAAATTAGTCCAATTAATAAAACACCATGATTGATCACTTTACGCAGAGTTGGCGAATTTTGATGAACACTTCATCAATGAACCCTAGCCGAACAAGTGGTGCGCGACGCCGAACAAGTGGCGCGCGGCGCCCAGAGCAACTCAAAATGCCATGTGCGTTTTGTTGTTGGCGCGCGGCGCCAAAACGCGAACTAGATTATGATTACTCAATTTTTTACGGCAAAATTCATCAATTAATCTTTTACATGTTCAGTTTTTCATAACAATACAACACTTGTATTGTTATGAACACTAATACAACGATCATTCATCAAAACATTTTAAGATTGTTTGTTCATCATAGATGATCGGATATATGATGTTTCACCAGTAACGGTTCCGAAGCTCACACTCACAATCAACCAAGTTCACGCCAACCATTTAAACTATTTCAATTAAATGATCCAATCAGTGTATCACATACACCGACGTTGTATCAGAATCATATATCACATTTATGTTAAACTGATTAATCAAATTTTATTAATTCTTGTTATTATTATTAATAATTCTTAATTAAATAAATAAAATTAAAACTTGGTATTATCAGATTTCAAGTAAATTAAAAGGTTAGCAAATCAAATATTTGCTAAAATAATATCTTTTAAAACAATTTTAAAGATAATCTCGATCTTTTAATTTAAAATGAAATATGATCCATATTTTGGCTTTATTATTTCCAAAGCAAATAAAGCTAAAATTATGCAACCGTGTGAAATCGTAGGTTTTAACTACGATTTTACCTTCCTAAAAAAAAACTATGATTTTGCCTTTTTAATTTTTTTAAAAAAAAAATAAAAAAAATCCTAATTTTTTATTTGGCCTATTAAAATTTCCCCTCACTTTTTTCTATCAATTTGAAGATGAAAACATTGTTTTTGAACTTGAAAACTTATGAAATATGAACGTCTTCTTTTTTGATAATTTTTTTAATGCTATTTTGATGAACGTCTTGTCATTTTATACTAAAAATCAAACATAATACTACATCCGATCCTATATTTAAGAAAAAAATTAATGGCTTAAATATCATTTCGGTTCCTGTATGTTTCCAAATTTTTTGTTTTAGTCCCTGTAAGTTTTTTTTCTACATTAGTCCCTCAATGTCTTAATTTTTTTCGTTTTAGTCCCTCCCGTCAACTTCCGTTAAAAAAAAGTTTATGTGGCAAACGGTGACACACGTGACAGTTCCGAGGTGGCAATGAAGGACTAAAACCAAAAAAGAAACAAAATGGAGGGACCAAATCCAAAACAAACTAATTGCATTTCATTGAAACCAAAATAAGCATCTGTTGCATATAATTGTAATCTTATGGGTGGTGGAATGGAAGCAAGAAGAATTCATTTCAATTATTAATAAATTATATAGAAATAATTAAAATTTAGATTAAATCAAAGTATTTTCATTTTATTGAGTACAACCATTCAAAATTCATATAGTTCACAAACATAAAATGTATACAAAAACTACAAACTATTTAAATAGCAAGTGTAAACCATTCAAAGCTGTTCATAAACATAAAATAAAATGGTTACAAATTTAAAATAAAAAACTCAAATAAAAAACACAACAATACAGGATAACTCTACTTGTCCCTTTCAAATTTCAATCCCATCTTCCCAACTAAAGTCTAAACAAATCAACTCTCAATATCTCCTTTAATATTTCTCAGGCTCACCATTAGATTATTGACCAATCCCCCTTTTTCAGTTTGAAATTGAAGATTGTTTGCTTGAAATTGAAAATTGTTTAATTGAAATTCAAGATTAGGGTTAACCAGTTTTAGGTTTCAGATTTAAAATTGAAAAGCTTCAAGGTAATAAAAGGAGTAGATGAAAATATCTTAACAAAACAAAAAGGGAAAGAAGATGAAATAATATCTGTGTGCTTCGACGAATTTGATAATAGAAACAATGATAAATCTCAACAACAATGGCTGTAATGGATTTGTGCTTGAGTTCATGGCTTTACAAGAACTTTGCTTTTGCGTTTGCATTTGAGAGATCGAAGTAACGGCGGCGGCGGTAATGGCTTTGTGGTTGAGTTCAGAACTGAAGCACAAATGTTTTTCCATTGTTAATTGTTAAAGACGAAGTGACGGTGAGATTAAAAGACGATGAAATCAAGTTGGGCAAACGGGTAACAAGGAAGACGATCATGACGGTGAGGTAGACGTCGACAAGTTGGGCAAACGGGTAACAAGGAAGACGAACTGAAGGAACGGCGTTCTCTTTATTTATTTTTTATTAATAAAATAGCTTATTTTTATGTGCTTTTCATCCTGGCTGTTGAAACTTTAAAATACCACGTGTCAGAGATCTGTGAAATAAACTGGAAAAACTGGAGTATAAGAAAATGGAGCAGATCTGAACTCCTTATTGAGAGGTTAAGGAAAATAAATTTTTTTGGTTTTGGTCCTTGTGACTCACCATCAGCAAAGCCACCTCAGAAACTGCCACGTGTGTCATCGTTTGCTACCTAAGGTTTTTTTAACGGAAGTTGACGGGAGGGACTAAAACGAAAAAAATTAAGACATTGAGGGACTAATGTAAGAAAAAAAAACTTACATGGACTAAAACCAAAAATTTGGGAACATATAGGGACCGAAATGATATTTAAGCCAAAATTAATTTTTTAGATTCATTATAAAGTTGATATATCTAAACTATAATATTGTCTAAATACATCAACTTTATGAATGTAAAAAGTAAATTTTTTCTTATATACAACTAAAATATATTTGACATAGTTATGTAAATTTCACCACAGATCCGTTAGATTTGTGTCCCACTCCTAATTACATCTAAATCCAACGGTTCTAGAGTCACATAACATAGGTACAATCTCATCCCATTCCATAGTTTGAAAATTTAGGACTCCATCCTTTCCGGAACCGGATCCTCTCCTTCAAATGTGTCTCCTTCTCTCTCCTTCTCTTAATCTCATCTATTGGATCAATCACATGGCCCAAAATTAATCTGTTACCAAATCCTTAAATCTATAGTATTCCTCTTCAACCCATTAGTTTCCCACGACTGCATCCGTTCTCACAGTCAGAGTTCTTATTCACGGTGACTGGTGACCGGCCATACAACGGCAGAGAAGAAGCAGTGGGAATATTAAAGCACATTATGTGAATGACATAGAAACAGTGAATGGAAAAATATTGAAGCAGTTGGATAGCACATTGAAGAACATCATCTTCAACCAATAATCAAACACAACCAAACAACAATCAAAAGAAAAGAAGAAAAACAAACATAACGAACAAGCTTTCAAACCCCACACACACGCCGCTGCAAACCCGCCACCGCACACTGCTGCAAACCCGCCACCACTCACTGCTGCAAATCCGACAGCCGTCGCCATCCTTCTCTCAACCGCTTGCAGGAAAAATAAGGGATTCAGGGCCCGTTTGATGCACATGATATGATAGGAGTATGATAGGATAAAAAGTTGGATAATGATAGGATAGTAACAGGATAAACACATATCATGTCATGTGTTTGGTGCACATATGATAAGACACATGATAGCATTAATTTATGGGTAAATAGGGCAATACCCCCCTGCAAAGTTGGTGTGTTTTGTGATACCCTCCTGTAAAAATATTTCTTGTAAATACCCCCCTACTTTCTCAAGATTCCCTATTCTACCCCCCTGAGTGCACACCGTGGCAGTGAATCTCCACGTGGCGTGTCCACATAGGTTTTTTTTGCCACGTGTCATATCCACGTAGGATTTTTTGACACGTCATCCTAAAAAAAATTTCTTTTTTTTTTAAAACAAAAAATAACATTTATTAAAATAAATTTTTTAAATAAAACAAAAAAAAAACAACAAATCTTTAATTTAAAACAGAAAAAATTTTTAAAAAAAAACAAATCTTTAAGTTAAATTAGAAACAAAAAAAAACACGTTTTGTTTTTTAAAATAAAAAAAAGTAAGTTAAATCAAAACAAAAAAAAAAAACAAATCTTTAAGTTAAATTAGAAAGAAAAAAAAAACGTTTTGTTTTTTAAAATAAAAAAAAGTAAGTTAAATCAAAAAAAAAAAAGGATTATTAGAAGAAGAAGAAACGAACGCAGAACGTGAAAAATTAGAAGAAGAAGAAACGAACGCATAGAAACAAACAACACGCGTGCCCTAGCAGAGAAACGACGAAATCGAAATCGAACGATGAAGAAGAAGAAGAAGACGACGAAATCGAACGATGAAGCAAAAGCAAAAACCATGGATAAACCGGCGAAAACGACATTAGACCATAAAACAGAGGAGTAAGTTTCTATCTTTGAAAAAAGTGAAATTGTAAGGCTCAATGTAGAAATTGTTGCTTTAGTCACATGTTAGATTCTCGTGGTAGGACCGATTCAAACCATACACTGTCAAAATTGATTATTTTTCAATGTTTGTTTTTTAGTGTAGTTTTGATTTTGTGTGGGGGTTATATATTTGTATCTGTGGGTGTTCATAGGGGATAATGACACGTGGCTGATGGGATTTTTTTTTTGTCGTACAGAGATTCTAAATTCAGTATTGTTTTTCACCATAGAGGTGAATTTGTGAATGATAACAACAGTAGGTTTTACAGAGGGGGTGTACAAACACTTGTTAATGGTCAAAAATTTGATGAATAGAACAAGTCTCATGTGATGAACATAGTTAGGGGTTGGGGTTATGCAGATAATAGGTTTACACTTTGGAGTAGATTTAGTAATTATGATGGAGGTTATTTTAAATTGAAATTAGATAATGATTTTATGGAGGTTGCATTGCAAATATGTGGTGGATATGATGCAGCTATATATGTGGATCACTCTGTTGCTGATGATAAAAGTGAGTGTGATAGTGATAGTGATGATGCTGAGGGAGTCAAGTTCAATGACAGTGAGGATGAAAGAGCTATGGGTCTTGACGATGGATTTGGTGTTGATACAAATGATGAGCCATCTACAGAAGCTAATGCATCACAACAGCCAACACCTGTTGAAGCTGATCAAACTCCAAATTCAGCAACAGTTGAAGTTTCACAAGTAGATAATCCAACTCAAAATTCAGCAAGTGTTCAAGCAGATCATTCAGCAAGTGTTCAAGGAGATCATTCAGTCAGTGTTCAAGGAGATCAAGGTTTATTTGATGAAATACCTGATGAATTTATGGCAACAATACCTGATGTTACTATGGATGCTATTCCAAAGCAAGGTAAAGTGAAGCTGTATCATGGTAAAAAGAGGAGGGAAAGTGAAAGGATCAAAGTCAATCAGCTGAAAAGGCCAATTAAAGGTGTTGGATCCACTGCAACAGAACCAATAGTAATCACTGAAGCTGATGAATGGGTATTGACACAAGAAGAACAACCAAAACTTGGCACATGTTTTAGATCAATGAAGTCTTGGAAAAATCCGAGGGAGAATTAATTATATGTATTATGTTTAGTGAAAAATGTAAATGATAATTTGTGCACTTTTGGTGCTTAGTGTTTTGGGAACTAATGCTTTCATAGCTTTTGCACAATATTAGGGGTATATGTTTTGATAACCTTTGCACAATATATGTGATTGTTTTGGTGTAGTGACTATTGCACTTTATGTGCTTATTGATATTTAATGACAATGTTCAGGAAGCATTATGGTGGAAATATTGATACATTATGATACATTCTGTTGAAAATATTTGGAAATTCATTTTGATACATTTTGATTTCATAACCAAACCATAAACATGTGCTTGTTTGTCTTTGTAGCTAGGGAGAGATGAAAGGGGATAATTACTATTGTGTTAAAAAATTGATGTATTAAATAAAGTGCCATAATATCAGTACTTATTATATGGCTTACATAACCAAATTGATGTTATTTTTTTTGTTTTATTTAAAAAATTTATTTTAATAAATGTTATTTTTTATTTATTTTTTTTTTTTTTTAGGATGACGTGTCAAAAAATCCTACGTGGATATGACACGTGGCAAAAAAACCTATGTGGACACGCCACGTGGAGATTCACTACCACGGTGTGCACTCAGGGGGGTAAAATAGGGAATCTTGAGAAAGTAGGGGGGTATTTACAAGAAATATTTTTACAGGGGGTATCACAAAACACACCAACTTTGCAGGGGTATTGCCCTATTTACCCTTAATTTATCATGAAGAAATAAATGCATTTTATATTGACATGATAATAAGACACATGTTATATTTAAATACAAAAATTATTCTTGTAAAATAAATGCATTTTTTTATAATAAAAATAGTTTTAATTTTTTTTAATTAGCATTAAATAAAATATGCAATGAAAGTATTAGGCAATTTCCAACAAAAATCAAACTAGAAAAAAAAGACTATTTTCCAAAAAAAAAAGTGTAAAATAACATACAGAGAGATTGAAGTTCGAAAAAAAAAATATCAACAAAAAAAATTACAGGAATAACTTACAGGAAAGAGTATAAAATAACTTGCATCGGTAATGTGTATAGAAAATGGTTTTAAAATGATTTTAAAATAACTTACAAGAATATTAAAAAAAAAAGTTTTAAAATTTTACGAAAATAATGTGTATAGCATAAAAGACAAATTCTACATATAAATGTATAAAGTTGCTGGCAGCGGGAATCGAAGAAGGTGCCTCACTATCCTGTTGCTAACCCACCAAAAATTAAGGATTAAAATAACAAAGGAGCAATAGGATATGATATGACTAGGTTTAATTTATCATTTCCTACTAGTGCACCAAACAATGAATTGAAGTAGGATTCGATAATTTTATCCTATCCTGTCTCACTATCCTGCGCATCAAACAGGCCCTCAGAGTTATGGAAACCGACTGGGTTGAAGAGGAATACTATATTC
This sequence comes from Trifolium fragiferum, assembly GCA_954870985.1. Classification (NCBI taxonomy): domain Eukaryota; kingdom Viridiplantae; phylum Streptophyta; class Magnoliopsida; order Fabales; family Fabaceae; genus Trifolium; species Trifolium fragiferum. Next base: position 18,149,739 of record OX940790.1, on the reverse strand, counting down.
TTTAAGGATTTGGTAACAGATTAATTTTGGGCCATGTGATTGATTGAATAGATGAGATTAAGAGAAGGAGAGAGAAGGAGACACATTTGAAGGAGAGGATCCGGTTCCATCCTTTCCCATTGGACTAAACCGCGCAATCTTTAAAGACAACATTTATTCATTGATTAAAGAAAGAATATATAAAGCCAAAAGCAACCAACAAGTCCATAATGGTCATTTCACAAAAATATCCCCCAAAATACTATAAAACACTACATACGAAAATGCAAAAATACAACATATTACATTTATTTACATTATTCTCTATCATCATCATCACCATCGTCCATAGTTTAATTTTGTCCCTCTTATTACATCATTTCTTAATTTCAATTTCAATTTCAAACCTTTTTCTGTCCCTCTCCATTTAATCAATTCTTCAACCCCTCTTACGCAACCACTGAGCAACAGAGAAAAAAAAATCATTTTTTTAACCCACCCAGAAATGAATAAACCGCATTTCACCTGAATTTTCCGACGGGAATATGTTTTGAGGTTAATCGGAGAAGGTGGTGGTTTTTAATTTTACGAGGTTAGTGTATTTCTTAACGTTAACCGGGTGCGTAGGATAAGGAACTTAAAAAAGGAAGTTTTTTTTTTCTTTTGTTTTAATTTTAATCGTGAACGTACACGTGTACGAAGATGGGAGCGGAAGTGATTGTGAATTGGGGTACGTGGGAGGAGCTTCTCCTTGGTGGTGCTGTTCTCCGACACGGCACTCTTGATTGGTCCGTCGTCGCTGCTGAACTCCGAGCTCGAACCCTTTCTCCATACGCTATCACACCCGAGGTAATAATAATTAATATTAATTTCCATTAGTATATTCTTTAATTAATATTTTTATTACAATGTTTTAAAGTCAATTCAAAAGTAATTTATTTAATTAATTAATACTATTGGTTCAATTTTTTGAAACTGTTACATTATTATTATTACATAGTCTTGATTGACAACTCATTGTTTAGATTATTCTAGTAATTGTAATTGATTAATTAATGAATTGGGTTAGAATTCAAATAATAAATAAAAATGTGAATTTTATGTTAGGACTTTAGACCCACCTTTCTGACTGGAACCGAAGAATGTGACACAAAAACTAATAATAAATGGAAAGTGCATGCATATGTATTGAATAATGTGGTTTAGTTAAAGCAATGGTAACAAAAAGAGTTCTATTTTGAGAACATGTTTTGTGTATGAATTGGGTATGGGTAGTGTATTCACGTGGTGTTAATTGTTTTGGTGTGCCACACTTTATTCAATTTGTTTCATTGTAAGATATGCATATATGGTTGTTAAGGTGGTTTGTTATATACCCTTTTGTTCAACTGCCAAACTATTTTAACCACATGGCTTGGAGTTCCTAAAACACGTGTTTTTGTTTAGAACTTCTAAAATGTTCACATCACAGTTCATTGAAGTTAGTAGTATCACATATATTTAGGTGTTGTAAAACATATACCTAATTTCTGAACATGTATGCATTACTGTTGAGTTTATTTTTTATGGTGAATTATCATTTTTGCAGGTTTGTAAAGCCAAATATGAAGACATACAACAGCGCTATTCAGGGTGCACGTAATTAGAATCATTTCTTCTTATTTAGTTTTGTTTAAATTTTTGCCAATTTGGCTGTACATTTTTTTTTAAGTTTAGATTTAATGAGATACCCTCCAAAGACAGCATAACACTTGTATATTATATCTCATTGTATTATATGATAACATGATACTCTTAGGGCTTGGTTTGAGGAGCTTAAGAAGAAAAGAGTAGAAGAGCTTAAGAGAGCTTTGGAGAAATCCGAAAATTCAATTGGGTTAGTTGCATAACTATCTTCCTCTTTAAGCTTAGATTTTGTCGACAAAATAATATTCTCTCTCAATAAATGTTGTTTCAATTTCTTCTAGATTTTCATTGAATGAAGTGTCCACCAAATATATAGGTTGTACACACTAGATACTTTTTTTTTGTTTGAACGAGAAATGTCGGTAATTATTTAGAAGACTTCTATGCTCCACTGTTGGATTGCCATCGGTTTGGGTAGATTTTACCGCACATCTTTGTTTCAGGTCTCTTCAATCAAGGCTTGAATCCCTTAAAGCTGACAAGAACGAGAAAAGAGATGATTGTCATGTTCAAAATGACTCGGTTGAACCAGAAGAATTACGTGTTCCTTCACAGAAATTGGAGAGAGTCGAATCTTCCACTAAAGAGATGTCAAAGGATGGGCTATCTGCTGGGAGTTTTACACATCAAACTGAGACAAACTGGTCTCATGAATGCCAAGTTCAAGCAATGTCTTCCGAAGACATGGAGATTACGCCAGGTGTTTCAGGGTCTATTGATATTGAACATGAGAAAGTTCTGAATGTAGATAAGTTGACAGATACTGTATATGAAGGACAGGGAGGGTATTGTAAAAAAAGGAGAGGGAAGAGAAAGAGGAAGGATTGTGGCAGAAATATTAATGAAGCGAGTGTTAGAGAAAGTGACTTTTCAATTGATGTGTCCCGGTTGAAAGAAAGTTCTACCAGTAACTGTGGCGAGGTTGTTAAATCTTCTGCTATAACTGAGGAGAATACAAACTTGAAAAGGGATGAAATGAAAGAGATGATGGAGATTTTAGATTCTGTTTTGGAAATTAAAGGTGCTTCTTGCTTTGGTCGCAAGCATGATAGCCAGGTATGTGTAAAAGGGCTGTTCTATCCTTTTTAGTCGGTTTTTCAGTTTTTTATACTACAATAAAGCTTTTGATGGTAGGTCCACTAGGTTCTTAGGATTTGCATTTCACCTTTGGAAGAAGAATTCAATGTTCAATGAATCAAACAAACTAATTTAATGTTATTACTTTTAACTACTATGTTTCTATATTTGGATTAAGAATCATTATTATCCAATAATGTCGATGATTATAAATTCCAACTGCTTTTATTGTAGATTTAAATATGTTTTTCGTCAATGCAAATATAGGATTTTTCTTCTTTTAGTTCTTGCAAAAAAATATTTTCCAATCATTTGTTTTTTTTAAAAAAAATTCTCCTTTTAGTGTTTATTTGAATCTTTGTTTATTTAGTGCTGACATGACTAACAGAAATATGTCATTGCTGCTACGTACGAATAATAATGTCATATGCTATTAAGTAAAAATGAAAGTTTTCATGTTATTCCTACTTTTGAAATTGTTTACCAATTAAGCAAAGTAGAGATTTGCTGCAAAGAATGGCAAGTAACATGATTTGTTATGCACACATTTTTTTCATAGCAGAAGCGAGCAAGGTACAGGCAATTAATCCGAAGACACATGGACTTTGACACTATAAGGTCAAGCATTAGCAACAAAAAAATTAATTCAAAGATGGAACTTTTCAGAGACATGCTTCTATTGATGAACAATGCTTTGATTTTCTACTCCAAGAACACTCGTCAATATAAATCTGCATTACACATCAGAGACATTGTCACAAAAACACTTAGGGAGAATGGCACGTCTTGCACTAAGAGTGACATACATGCTAATGTCGACACTGACTCCATGGTATTACCTGTTCGCGATCCTTCTGTGAAAGTCAGAAGTCTTCGCCCCGGTAACCGAAAGATCGATGTTGCCGAGACAGCTGATGTAAGCAATCCTATTTCTGGGCTGTCACATGTAGCCAAGAAGCCTAGTAGTAGTAAAGAGGATTCTCCATCTTCAGCGAAACCCTTACACATTAAGAAAGCGTTTGGTGGACCTAAAAAACTTGAACCTGCAACTCCAACGAAGGAAACAAAGGAAAAGAAACGGAGAATTAAGTAATGATGCTCGAGATTTGGCTCCTAAAAGACCTCTTTTTGTACAAAGGTTCGCATGCATTCGGGGTGGCGTTTTGTTGTGAAAGCACGAGTTTCAATGTAGGAAATGCAGATGAAACAAATTGTTCCGTCCATGTGATTTTCCCTCTTGGACAGTGCATCAAATACTCACTCCCACTTTTCTGTTAGACTTTCACAGCGACTAACTTTCATGTAACCTCAAGGAATTCAGGCAGGCTCCGTGAGGGAACATAACTACCTCAAGCATGTTATTAAATGAAAAAATAGCTCTAGATTACAGTAACTTATCTGCTAGGCAAGTTTCAATTACAGTAGGGTAGGTTTTACATCTGTCAGTAAGCCTTTTGTAGTTTGTAAATGTGAATTTTTGTTACAAGCATGTTGTTTGTACTCCATCTTCATGTTTGCTTGTGCTTATTTACAGTTTCTTAACTAAGCTTATTGAATATATTCTCACGGAGTACTACAATATGTATCATTCAATATACTCTCATTGTCAATGGACAAACAGGAAATTTTTAGCATCATACATAGATGCACTTTTATCAACTGGTCTGTAATTGGATAAAAAATTATGTTAGTCAATGAAATATTCATTACTATAATTATTGAGGCATATGATTAAAAGCACTAGAATGGTCGATTTTCCAAAGTCAATACATAGAGTTTATACTATATTTTCGAACTAGGAATTTTAAATATTTTTTTATGTGCTTTGATTCTTGGGATTTCCTATTCGTAAAATAATTATTTTTCATAATTATTGAATAAAATAAAGAGAATAACTTTACTCCTCGACTATAAAATTAAAAACTATGAAAAAATAGTTCTTTATTTTAGAATTTAAAATGATTTTTTTATAAAATAATTTTCTAAGTAAATCAATAACAAATACTGTTATTAATTAAAGAATAAAATGTCAAATACACTCCGTCCAATTTCAAAGTTCGTCAATTACTCTCCTGCAATTTCGAAATAAGCAAATACCCTCCTGCAATTGTAAAATGTCAATCAAATACCCCCTCCGTAACGATAAATTCTCGTTGATCGAACTCGAGCTGAAATATTTCAAATTTTCGAGTTGTAGATTACGTAAAGAAGCCACCATCTCGTTAATCACAGTTAAATGTTTCTATTAACCAGCATAGAAAGTATATATTTTAATTTTATGAGCTGCAAATTACATAAAGAAGCCGCCATCTCGTTAATCGAACTCGAACCAAGAGATTTACTCAGCGACTGAGCCATCGGATACATCGACTGAGACGGTGACTCCAGTGGAGCGGTCGAAACAGGAGAAGACATGAACGATAAGTATAACACCATTTGGAGGGAAATATTTGATTGACGTTTTACAATTGCAGGGATATTTTCCTATTTCAAAATTGCAGGGGTATCTGACGAATTTTGAAATTGCGGGGGTATTTGACATTTCACTCGTTAATTAAAATAAGGAGAATGCTAAATAGTTAAGCATCTTAATTTAGAAATTTTATCTTGAAATGTGTGCAATAATTGTCTTAAAAGTATAAAAAGTTGTTTTATCACCATTACTTTTATTTTTATTTCTTTTTTTGGCATGCTTAACAAGTGTATTGGCCTCTTGGGGTCACTGTTTAGCGAGACCCTTAAAATAATACTAATAAAATTAGATTCTTAAAAAATGTTAAACAAACGGATCGCGTGAGTAAACTATGTTGAAACTTTGTTCTTTCACACCGTCAACTTTGTTCAAACTGGAAAAAGTAAATAAGACACCGCCGCAATCTCAATATTCCCCGTCGGAATCAGCTAGGCCAGTAACTTCCTAGAGCTCAATAGTAACGTCGCGTGCATTACGAGAACATGTCTAACTCTAAACAGTTAAGACAGAGAAGCTTCAACACTGACGATAGTTTTGCTGATTCGGCGGTTACAGCCGTTGATGACAGTTCCGAGAAGAAGGAAGGTACTTCTGCAGAGACTGTAGAGCCGTTAGATTCGAAGCCCCTCTTAACGGATGAATTGACTTGTAAGTATAATCTATGCTCATGCCCTCTTTTAAAAAAAATTAGCTTTGTTAAGAAATAATCTATGTTAAGAAAATTTAGCTAGAAAAATTTAATCTTGTTGTTGTAAATTTAAGTTATTTTTCCATACTTGCATCCAAATAGATAAGTTCACCATATGTGTATTTATTATCATTAGCTCAAATCACCACTATTTTTGTGGTACAATTAGATTTATAAGTTTATTTTGAGAGAAAATGAGAGGAGAGAAGTAAGGTGGAAACAAAATGAGGGGAATGTGTCATTTTCTTTCATGGATTATAGGAAAAAAACATAAGGAAAAAAAAGAAAGAAAAATTGACTTAACAATTTACTCTAGCAAGTCATTCAAATAGGATGTCAATTTGTATCTGCAAGTGGGGATACCCATTGAGCCAGCCTATTTGAAGCCCCGCGGGTAGAGGGAACTTTTCTCTCTGGGGATGGGGATCATACCTCCCACCCTACGGAGGACCCCGTCCCCTAGCAATTCACTAAAATTTACTCCCTACTCTCGCCCCGCCCTGTTGACATCCCTAACCAAACAAGAAGAGAGAAAAATTTACTTTCCTTTTTTTATTTTCTCGCCATTCAAACAACTGAAACAAGATGCAGAACTCATCCATTTTATCTCCTCTTGTTTTTACCCCAAGAGTTGAATAGGTTTGTACAGTTTTTCCCAAAATAATGTGATGTGACTGGTCTGACTTTTACCCATAGGAAATCCTTAACATGTAATGATCTATAATTCTGATTATTTCATGAAGCCTATTGCCTTTATTTTGTGTCTTATTCTCTTAAGGAATTTATACTGTACATGTTTTCAGTGAAGCAATCACCTGTAACATACTTCTTAGACAAAGTGTACAATGGAAATTCTTTATGGAACACAACAACTCTTGGGAATGAAAAGGGAAGAGAACGAGTTTATGACACTATCTTCCGCTTGCCTTGGAGATGTGAATTGGTATATTATCCTTTTCTTCCTAAAAAATATAAATAATATAAAGGAACTGTATTTGCAGTTCTTCATGTTGTATATGAGTATGTTCCAATGTTTAGTGCCTAAACTTTTCCTTCAAACTGAAATAGTTACTTTGGGGGAAGGATGTAACCTGAAGCTGTCCACTTACTGTGAAATAGTTACTGCATAATTGTGTTTGTGTATTTCTGTTTAGGCGTTGTACGTTTTATGTCTCAGTATCTGAGATGCTGAATGCTTTTGCAGCTTATAGATGTTGGCTGCTTTGTCTGCTTCTATTCATTTCTATCATTGTTAACTGTGGTTCCAACAAGGGTAGTAATGACCTCATGGAAGCTTCTGAAAACAAGGTTTACCACCTTTCTTCAATATTATTATGTTACTTTGATATCAATTGAATGTACCTGTTAGGATTTAGATGATATACTTATCCCTGTATCCTTTTGTTTAGTTTAGAATTGTCACTTGAGCAGTCATCATCTAGTTCAATCTTACATATGTTCACTTTCCAAAATTGTATTAAATTTATGAAGGAAATAGAAGAGGATGATTTTTATTGACCCATGTGACTTAGATGAAGTACTTGGTTTAATGAGACATTCTACATGATACATGCCTAAATTATTTATTAGACTAGATTACCCTGATTCTGTGTTCACCAAATAAGCTGAACCCATCACCCACTTCATGATACGGTCTGCTAATTCATGTGTTTTGATTTGTTTACCCTTCTACTGATTCTCATGTTCTGCTTCAAAAAATTCGGTGGTGATTCATGATTTTCAGTATAATATTATTATTATTATGAATTTATGACCATGTCATCATGCTCATGGCAGGAAGTTCAAGAGGCCGTCTACAATTGAGTTGTCTGATTTTGGTTGTTTCATTATTGTGGTTTGTGGAATCATTGTTTTGCAGCAAATAGGTTTAGCTATACTCTGCTTCCATAGTATTATCATACATATTTCCTTTTGGTATTGATCACTGATCAGGTTCTGTTTCTTATACTGATCACAACCTCTCATTTTTTGTTGTTCTAGATATCAGCTTAATATACCATATAATCCGTGGTCAAGCAACAATTAAATTGTATGTGATCTACAATGTTTTAGAGGTGAGCATGAATTATTCCTTCTCCAAGTTTTACTGATTAATTTGGTCTCCTTCCATACCAAAGTTTTGGACCCCTGATTGGAAACAAGATGGACATCCATGTTATATTTCTTACTGGAATTTGTTGACCAAATTTCCCTGTCATAGATATAGAGCAATAACTTAGTGTGACCGACATGATATTTCATAATATGAAAGAATGAAATTTTGCACTATGAATTATGAAACTTTGAGATAAAACGTTATTACTTTAGGAAACTAATATATATCTATATGCTGAAAAAAATGTACAGTCGTACTCTATTGCATTGTTACAAACGCTGAATTATGGTGGAAATTTGCTGGAAGCTCTAATTTTAGATATGCTGAAAGAGCATGTAACTGATGTAAGTCTTACTAAAGCTATTGTATTGACTTTAGTGTGATCAGCTACTCAACATGAAAAAGTAACAAAACGAACAGAATGAATGGTGTAATACACATGGGTATCTGTAAGGTAGTATATAGCTATTTGACTAGTTTCTTTTCTAGACTAGTCAAATTGTAAGCTTGCGAGTTGGAGGATTCTATTTTGGTCATCTGTCTTATGTCGATTGGCTAAGTCTCACAGTGATCTGGATCGAACTTACGCTGTTACTCGTTCTTGAACCTTCTTGCAGATATTTGATAGATTATGTCAAAGTTTTAACGGGGATGTGTTGCAAATGTTATTTCATTCAGCAGAAGGACTTGCAAGATGTTCCCCTGAAACGCAAAGTATGAAATTCTGGAGATTTGTTTCTGACCAAGTTTTAGCTGTTGTTGCAATAAATATCCTTTTTCTAGGATGATAGTTTTTTTAACTTGTAGTTACTTTGGGTTAATTTCCTTGACTAGTCATACTTGTTCATTCTTTTATCTTATTAGCTCAGGCAATCACCTTATCAGCCTGCATTGTTGCTCACTACAATGCACTGCCAGCTTTGCTGGTGTCGAATAATTTTTCTGAGATCAAAAGCTACGTGTTTAAGGGATACAATAAGGATAATGTTCATAGTATGGTGTACTTTGGTGAGTTAACTTTCCAACAACATTTGTTTCTCTTCTGTTGTTAGTAGAGTATTTAGGACTCATTTCAAACATGAAAAGGGCCTTAATGCCATGTTTCATTGTCCATTTGTTAGAATACTATTTAAGCGAGTCCTCATAAGCTAATGTCTACAATGTATCTGTGTATCTCCCAAATCTTAATTATCGATAATGATAACCTAGTAAAATTGCTTAAATGTTTTGAACCATAAAGCTTGACTGATTTTTATTTTCACTGCATCTTGAATCTAGGATATATGACCTTCCTATGTCACATTGCTCTTCACCTTACCCTTGTGGTATATAATATAGTTTCTTCTAATAGGTCATGCATTTGATAAAGTGCCTGTTTTGCATTTCATTTTTAGTCTTATTTATGGTGTAGTTTTATATTTGATCTTTATTATTTTCTGTTTGTCCCTTTCACTTATTGCTGACAAGCAGATTCTATAGAGAGATTCCACATCTCAACATTTATCTTATTCGTTTTGGCTCAAAATATTGTGGAGGCAGAAGGCCCCTGGTTTCAAAGCTTTCTCATTGTAAGATTTTTTGGAATTTCATAGTACCTGAAATATAATACATAAATTTATCAAAGTGCAGATCAATTTCTTTTGCTGGCTCAGTTTTAGTTAGGTTAGAGCTTTTTTGTATGATGCAGCATACGCTTTCAGTTTATCTATGTGAAGTGGCTATTGATGTTATCAAGCATTCATTCATTGCCAAATTCAATAACATTACTCCCATTGCATACTCTGAGTTCCTTGAATTTTTATGTAAACAGGTAGTCATTTGATTCCACGACATTTTATCTATTTTCGTTTATGCATCTTTTCAAATACATTACTGTGATGTTTTTATTTTGTAGATTCTAGATACGCAAACCGAGGATACAAAGAAAAATTTGAAGTTTGTCCCTCTTGCTCCAGCATGTGTGGTGAGATTAAAATTATTTTAGGGCATGTCTGGAAGGACAAGTATTGTGGGAAAGGGAAATGAAGGTTAATGTAATATGGAATGATCGTAAGGTCATATAAAAATACTCACTTTATTCCTTTAATTTTAAAAGAAAAGTTATCAAATATGATTATTTATTTAGAAGGGGAAAATTTACCCTCCCTCCCCTTTCCCTTCAAGGTCCTCCATCCAAACATACCTTATTTATTACCTTTAGCATCCTGGTTTTTTCGCCTGGTTTATGGTTGCTGATTTAATGCCCTTTTCTTTCTTGTTCTAAGGTTATTCGAGTTCTGGCTCCAGTATACGCAGCTAATCTTCCTTACAGTCCCCTTCCGTGGAAGCTGTTTTGGATTATACTATATGCAGCAATAACCTACATTTTACTCACAAGCCTCAAGGTTCTAATTGGCTTGGTTCTAAAGAAACATGCCACTTGGTATGTTAATCGCTGTCGAAAAAGGAAGCATCATCTTCATGCAGACTAGTTCAGGGACCTACTAATTTGATGCCCTCTCATGAAGATTACAAATGGAAACAACTTCATAAGAAGTCCATCTAGAAAGTTTTTGAACTTGATGGCATCCGTTTGGACTTCCACCACCAAGAAAATACAGAAACCTTGTAATTTATATGTTGTATTATTATGGCTATAATAATACCTTTGGTGATGGGGACTGAGCTCTGATTTTTTGTTTTTTGGTTTGAATCAGAGTTCTGATTGTTGTATTAATTAAGGTGTGCACGTTGTGTTGTTTATGATGATAAAATCTCTGTCAATTTCAGCCGATAGCATTCTCTAAATCAGTGTGTGGAAATTTATTGGGGGCAGGTACAAAGGTGGGGGAACATAAGTACCTAGTATTTTATTGGCAAAAGCTAACATGTGCCAAGTTCAAGTAGACAACATAAGCACACGTTTTTTTAGTGTTTTTTTTTTTTAAAAAAAAAAAAAAAAGCACAAGTTTTCATTTTCAAACTATAGGTCAATTACATGCGAATAATCTATTGCGATCCGCATAATACTATCCCTCTGATCATGCTTTTTAAATTATAGTTATTTTTGGAGTAATGATATGATGACACACTTTTGTTACTTGAGCTAAAAATATAGAAAACGTGTCTTTGCGGCCAAATTATTAGTACCTACCATGTATTTTTGACTGCTTGTGACACTCCCACAAACCTCATATGAGACTTCCTTGGACATGAGAAAGATTCAGATCTTACTTTAATTTGAATGGTTGTGCCCAGTGAAACGCCTCTTTGGTATGGTGGTGGTGAAGACTGAAGAGCGGCGCATGTGTACCTATAAGATAATTCAATGAGTCGGCGTTTGCATGAAGTGAGAGGTTTTATAGAGTAAGAATATAATAACCGGTCCCTTTGTATGAAAAAAGTATGTATGACATTTGACTTTGTCTTCTCCTACACTGATTCGTCTAGAATGCGAAGCCAAGACCATTGATGTAAGGGCGAATCTCGCAACCTCGACATTGATGATTGTCGGAATAACGGCTGATGTGAGGTCGTCCGTTATAGAAGTGTCAACTTCTGTGACCATTGAGCAGAAACGCGTAGCTCTAGGTCAACATGCAATTGGGCCGAACTCGACGCCAAGTTAGGCTTAAGCCTATTCTAAAACATATTTCATTAATTCATATTCAACTGTCCCTAATTCATCTGATTCATCGTTCAACTATATGAGTATCGCCTAACCCTCAAGTCACTTGTAGACCGTTTTAAGCTAACAAATTAGTTTTAGATGTAAACAATCATAACTAAGCCAAATTGGTAAAAATAACAAAATATTTACGTCGGATATTATTATTGAGATTCAAATTCCAAAAATCGATTTTCATTGTGATTTGTGGATGTTCGCAAAACCATTAATAAAAAAATAAATAAAAATGATTAAGGGTAAGCAATGTGAATGAGAATGAACACAACCACAAGAATAGCACGATACCATGGACTACATACATTACATAAGCAATGTGTCGTATGTTATAATTATTGTAAGGTGTCATCCATAACACAGTAAATCTGGTCACTGCCAAGCCAACAACAAACAAAACAGAGATATTCATGGCTGCTATTAATCGCCAATGCATATTTCTTCCTTTCCTTTAGACCTTCTCTCTCTCTCTCTCTCTCTCTCTCTTCTCTTCATTTTCATTCTTTTTGCATCTGGGTATGTCCTCAAACCTTCAAAGTTTCTTTCTTTCTGTTTTTTCATCCTTACCCTTTTCATTTCTCGCCATTTTCTACACCCCCATTGCTTCTTCTCACACTTTTTCGCTTTTTTTCTATACTGGGTTTGGAACATCGATTCAGGGGAACAAGATCTCTAACTCATTCTAATTTTTTCAATTTGTTATTATTGTAAGAACAAAAAAACTGAAACTTTAATCTCAATGGCGAGTAGTAAGACTGAAAATTTACAAGGGCTTGATCTGATTGATTGATACGCTCAGATTTATTTCATTTTGTTTTTTGTTTTTTCAGCTAATGTTGTTTATTATTGTTTTACTTTTAATGTTGATATCAATATCAATTGCAATCAGCTTCTAAGATTGGAATTTTAATTTTAATGTGTAGTTCAATATTTGTTCAGCTGAATTTTTTTCCATGTGACTATTGGTGTTCGTAAAATACCATATTGGATGATGCTTGTTTTGGAAATTGCTTTGGTTGGTGTAGTTTGTTGCTATTTTTTGAAGGTTTGGTTTGGCTAGTTTACACTTTAGATGTTAGTGTAGATTAAGCAACATAGTGTACTTTTTGTAATCATTGTTAAATGTTAATATTCTAAGCTTGTTTCTTAAATTCACATGTATTAGCTCTTTTTTGTCACACTGGAACATGTGCATGACAGCATGAGTACCTTGCTTTATGTGTGTTTTTGTTATGTTGCAGCAAGCATTTTGTGATGAAGACTGAATAAAAGGGTTCATTTTTCTATGAAGTCAATCAAATTATGGAGGTGGCCAATGACAAAAACGAGTGTCTTGTTTGATGGTAAGTCCTATTTTTGTTCAAACTCATCATCATTACTTTGGATATTTCTATAGAGATTTTTTCGTTAACGGTTTTTCGTTATGGTGTTCGGTTTGTAACTTGAGATTTTCAATGTGAATTTTCTTTGACCAGGGAAAATCAAGTTTGAAGATCAAAAGACTGCCTTTTATGGCAGTTGCATGTACAGTAATGTTGTTCGTTTTATATAGGACTTTCAAATATCAATATAACCAAGAAGAGGTATGTGATAATGTTACTTATATATTTTATGAGATTATATTCTTGTACTTCATTTGCTAATTTGAAACTTCCTTTTTTGTTTACCATCTGCATTTATCAGATAGACAAAAAGTGGAGTATCTGGAAAGAAGTAGAGGTATGCTACTTTGAATTTTCCAACTTGTTTTTTTTATTCTCCTTTCCCAATTTGAGCTTTGATGTATTTAAAACAAAACCTCTGCCAGTTATGGTAAATGACTGCGTTAAGTTTTTTTTGATACACTACCAACCTTACAATTCTTGCATTATTCTTTATTCACATTGGTACTGTTGATGCCACTGTGCAGCGATATTCTGCACATGCTGGAAAGTTGAAAGGCTTACCACGAGGTATAATACACCGTACTTCAGATTTTGAGTTAAGGCCCTTATGGTTGCGAAATGAAAAAAGATCAAAGGTCAGCCAGCATCTTTGCGTTGTTCTTTTACATTATAGTTCTATTGAAACTGACAGACGGTGGCAAGAGTTTGGTACTATGTATTGGACAAACCTACAGTTACCAAGTCTGCATCTAATGAACTAAGCTAATTAGTGATTTCTTGCTTGTGATTATTTGTTCTTAGGTTACTGTTTACTCGAATCGTAACTTGCTGGCAGTTCCAGTTGGTATCAAACAAAAGCAAAATGTAGATGTTATGGTGCAAAAGGTATATTTGATAATTTGTTAGGTTATTAAAATTATTTGAAGCAGCACTCTTAGTCTAATTTCATTGATTTCAGTTTCTCGCAGGAAATTTTACAATTATTTTATTCCATTACGATGGCAATGTGGATGGATGGTGGGATCTTGATTGGAGTAGCAAGGCCATACATATTGCTGCTAGAAACCAAACAAAGTGGTAAGTATAAGACTTATCAAATGAATCTTCTGTTAGTAGACTTTTGAATGCATGTGTTTATATGATTTATCTCTCTCAATTTTTTCTTTTGATGTTTTATCTCTCTCAATTTAAATATGAATTCCTGAGTTATTTCATAGGTGGTTTGCAAAAAGATTTCTACAGCCAGATATAGTTGCTATTTATGATTACATCTTTCTCTGGGATGAGGATTTAGGAGTGGAACATTTTAATCCGTCAAGGTATGACTGATGGTTTTTTCGATCTTCCTCTGCTGGTATTGTTTTGACATTTTTTATGCATTTTTGTTCTAGAAGTTAATTGACGTTTGAAATTAAAACAATATCATATTTTTAATTTTAGCCCTCGTGTTTTATTAAAACAGATCATAACCAGCCTCGTCTGCATATATGATCAGTGATTCACTTGATAGTTTATAGCTCTTGCCTCTGATGCAATGTTGGTTAATATTGGGCATCTGTTTTGCAGATATGTTGAGATTGTAAGAGAAGAAGGATTGGAGATATCTCAACCAGCTCTTGATCCAAATTCGACAGAGATACATCATAGAATTACAGTCAGAGCTAGGACCAAGAAAGTGCATAGGTAGCTTTTGTTTTAGAACACACAATTGTACTTGCAAATCGTTGCTTGTCACATTTTCATACCTAAACTTGAGTTTTCTTACTTGCAGACGAGTGTATGAACGCAGAGGTAAAACTAAGTGTTCCGATGAAAGCGATGGGCCACCATGCACTGGGTATATATTACTTTCTTTGAACATGGTTATGCGGTGTATTTTAATATTTTCTATAGAGTTAAGATGATGTTTAATATCTTATACATTGGTGTTGCCGTCCATCTTTCTATCATTAGGATATGATTTTTAAATTTGTATCTGTTAATGTATGGAAAAAAGGGAAATTTAACAAATTAATTACATTTCCTTGGTGTAGATTTATTATACTTCTATTTTCATATTTAACCATGTTATGAATGACTTAGAAACATAAATACAACTTGGGCAGGTTTGTGGAAGGTATGGCTCCTGTTTTCTCTCGAGCGGCATGGTACTGTACTTGGCATCTTATACAGGTAATTTTCCACGGCAATTAAGAATCATAAAAACTCTTTTAAGTTCCACCAAGAAACAACACTTTATTTCCTTATGAAGTTTAGCCTTGTCTCTTTTGTAATTTGAATATTCAACTTTTTTATTTGGACTAGTAATAGATCAAAATAATCCATAACTTTTGTAACTTAATCTCATCATTTTCATTTTCTCAGAATGACCTTGTCCACGGATGGGGAATGGATATGAAACTAGGATACTGTGCTCAGGTGAGAGTTGCACAATTTTTGTTAACTCATCATAATAACATTTCATGGTTTTGAAGTGCTGTGTTTTACATTTAGTGAATTCATCATCATAACTTCACCGTTTCTTTAAGCTTCATTTACTGTATTTCAAGTATCATTAGTATTGAAATCAATGTCATTTTCAGGGAGATCGCAGTCAAAATGTGGGTGTTGTTGATCGTGAATTTGTTGTTCACAAGGCAATACAAACTCTTGGTGGTAGCAATAATGATACAAAAAAAGTATTTTTACCTCCTTTTCTCTCCAAATATTTGAATTGATTTTGTATCTATTTGCTGTCTTCGGCTATTTGCTCCCCAAAACATGAATATATTATGTTCAATGCTTACAAAATACCCTGTATTTGCCTAAAAAAACATAATTAATGTAAAATAAGTGGTCCCAGCGGGGCTCGAACCCGCGACCTTCGGCTCATAAGACCAACGCTCTAACCAACTGAGCTACGGGACCCTTTTGAAACTATGATTGTTCGGTACATATATTATTGTCCTGTGAAATTTACAAGAGTTATTTTATTCCTTATAAACTTATTCAGTTAACTGAGCAATTAATCTTACATTCGTCTTCTTTTTTTTATTGTTTCCTAATTAGAAACGTCGCTCAACATCCTTTGATCAGAGAACCGAGGTGATACTTCTGAACTACATTAAAAACCAAAATTTACATTGATCATAAAGTAGCTTGCAAAACAATCTTGTCTAAAATTGTAACACATGTTTCTGAGCAGATACGGAGGCAATCAACATGGGAATTGGAAGTATTCAAAGAGCGGTGGGATCAAGCGATTGCTGAGGACAGAAGTTGGGTCAAGCCATTTACGAGTGATAAAAGACGCAAACGACGAAGGCACAGCCGCCGGTTGATTTCTTAGCAATTCTTTCAAACTATCCTGGTTTGACATGTTAGCTTAGCTTCATTCATATCCCTTGGTCTTACATAAAGTTATAGGCAAATTTAGTTTTTGTAACTGAGTGGATTCTCAATTCATTCAATTTTGGAAGAATCTATATTTCTTAATATTCTTTTGTTCTTTCACACGAGTCCTTATATTTTTTGATATAGTCGTCATAATGTCATATATGTAGGATTAGTACACTACAATGACCATCAATGCTATAAGGAATAAAATAGTGCTTTTGGTTTATTAACTGAACCATGGTAACACATGATTTCTTGTATGTAGGATACATGTATATTAAGTTGACATTATCATATGAGATTGTTGACTCAATCTTTCTCATACAATTGTTCTATTTTTTATTTTTTTTTAATCTTCTAAAGATGGTGTTTGCTACACATTTAAAAGTTGATGCTTATTTTCCTCATAGTATAAAATACCGTGAAGGATAAGTTAGTGAATTATTCAAGAGAGATAGAGAACAGCAAATGTCAAATTTACCTCTCTAAGCCAATCACTTTACAACGCTACAATAAAAACCACTACTACCTACTTGGTGTTTAGGAAGATAAATTTAGGGTGCGTTTGTTTCAGCTTTAAAATAATGGATTTTTTTTTGTATTTTTTAAAATAAATTTTGTAAAATTATTTTGCAAAATATTATAAGTTTTTTTGTATTTTTAAAAAAAATTTACAAATAATTTTTTTATAAAAGCTTCAAATTAAAATTTGGTTTGAACAGTTATTTTTAAACTGTCATTTTAGACATATCATCATTTTATTGAAATTTTTTTGGATATCAAAATTTCAATGTAACACTATAAAATCTATTTTAAAAAATTCCAAAATAAACAGGCCCTTAATCTCAAGATTATCACAAAATCATTTTTGTATAAGTTCATTAAGTTGTGCAATGCCACAAAGTTCCTAATGAAATTGTTTGTCATTGCACCCCCAAAACAATTTTATCTCTGAAAGCAACAAAAAATATCACCATTCAGTTAGACAAAGACAAAATGATTTTGAATACAAGTTCAACAAGATCTGACGGCACCCGAATTTGAAATATTGGCTTTACACATTTGGAGTGGACAAAAGTGAACTTGATTACCCATTTCAAAGAACATTTTATTATGTTTTGGTTTTGTCAAAAAAAATAAATAAATGCAATTGTACTTTTAGGTTGATCATTATCTCCCTATATGAACGATAACATCCATCAACCGATGATGATGGCTGAATTTAGAATACAGTTAGTTCAAGTTCATCCATCAATTTTCGTAATTTTTTTTTCTTTTTTTCGAATCAAACAAAATTTGAATATATTTAATTGTTAAAAACATGTTATTTTTTTTTACAATAAAAAAAAAAAAACACTAAAACAACACTATTTTGTTATTAAATACTAAACAACCTGGCATGCATATGGCCCACCTCTTGGTTAGCTTTTTTTTTTAAAAAAATAAATAAATAAAGACTATAATCAATTTTTATAATGACAAAAATTCTATAATTTATTATTTTATTGTTATTACAAGTTTTATAATTTAAATTTAAATTATGATTAGTTTAAATTTGATTTAAGGATTAAATTTGATTCAAAATTTAAACTAGGATTAGATCAAATTTGATTTTTACCAAGCCATATTTGTTTGAATGCTATGACGCTCTACAAAGGGGATAATATATGCAAAAATTTCGGCGTTCAAAACAGTGAGGGGTTTAAGAGAGTATATATATATATATATGTACTTCTTGAATTTAATGCAAAAAAAAAAAAAAAATATAAACAAATTAAGAGAGTTTAAATGATTAATCAGAATAAAATGTACCTTTCACTTGGTTGTTGTAAGAAATTCTAAATTCAAAGATTAATTTTAACGTGAATATATTTTGCAAGGATTAAAACAAAAAATAAAAAAAAAATGTTATATATTTGCAATGACAACAATTAAAAAATATTTTTATAAAGAGTAAAATCAAAACTCTTCGCATTTGCAAATCCTGTTTTCATACTAAGCCAATTTAAATTTAAAATTATAATTAAATTCAATTATTTGATTAGATAAAAAATAAAATAAAATTATAGATGAAAATAATTTAGATAAAGAATAAAATTAGAAGGTAAAAACTAATAAAATTTGAGTCAATGTTTTTTTCTTCATATCCTCAACAATTTCCCAATTTATATTTTTTGTCTGAATAGCAGAGTCTTCTCTCTGTTTCTGTTTATATGTTGTGTTTTATTCTGACCAAAGACAATTCTTTTGTAGCTGTAAATTACTTTCTTTTGCAACCTTTCTTTTCTCTTCTTGTTTCTATTGCAAGTTTCAAACTTTCAAATCTCAACTCTTCAAAATTCATTATTTTTTTGTGACCCATTTTATTTGACTTTACTTTCTGCTAAACCACCGTCACAGATCTCATGGCTGGTCGCTATGAAAGTAACCCTTTTGATGAAGAAGAAGTTAACCCCTTCTCTGTAAGTTCTTCTACATAGCTTGTTTTTGTTAAAGTTTTGATTTTTTGAATTGGGTGTGAAGTGTTTTGTGTTGATCTTGATTTGATGATCTTCAAAAGGGTGTTTGAGAATTCAACTTTAGTTAAATTATTGTTTGTGAATTTGTGTAGTTGTTGATTTTTGGTTGACCTATGATTGATGTTGTTGGGGAAACCAGTTTTTGAGGTTTCTATTTTTAGACGGTTCTAGTTGTTGTTATCTTTTTTTCTTTAAATAGGATTTTGTGTGTTTTAATGTTGTTTTGTTTTGTTTGGCCTTGTCTTTAGAATTCAGCTCAGGCTCTTAGGATGCATCTTTCCCATGTTCTTGTGATTTGCTTTTAGATGCAGATGATGTATTTTTTAGATTTGAATTGTCTGTAATTTTTTTTGAATTGGCAAGAATAGATCAGTTCGGGGCGGGGTGATTATTGCGCTTTTCAAATTCAGTCTTCATGAAAACATTGAAGTAACAGCCATGTAACATCAAATGTCAACTTGAAACTGAAATTCATGATGATTTATTTGGAAAAGATTGTGAGAGACAGTTTCTTCTTTAATGGAGGATACATATTGGTGTGTGTAACTATACTTGGAAAATCTGTTTTGGTTTTCATATTTTCACTAAATTTTGATTTTGGGTCCTCTATTTGAATTTCATGATGATGATGATGTGGTAATGCCCTTAGTTGCTATTTTATTTACTTAGCTCATACTTGCTTTGTAATGTCACATACATCTTTCTTCTTACAAGTCGGTTTCGTTGAGGTGAAGTTCAGTCCAACCCAAATTAAGATCGTATTAGATTCTATCCAAGAATCATGGGAATACCAGCTATATAGAACCACTTGGGTCACCCTCCAGATGTTTAGTCTTGGGTGTGAGACGTGTGCGCACATTAAAGTGTATATAAATGGAAGGCATCTCTCATTATAAGTCGGTTTTGTAGAGCCTAAGTTACACTGAATCCAAATTATAATGAAGCTAATGCACTATGAAGAGATGAAAATTATGAGCTTTTATAGTTGTATTAAGATATGATCTATTTGAAGTTAGGGGATTAGAATTTATGATTGATGATTTTAGAACTCAGTTGTTTGGATTTCGAGATGACTTATTCCTTGCTGACATATTTACTACGTTTTCCTTAATTTTGGTTTGAACTAACAGGAGCCAGCTGTAAGGGGAAAAACATCAGGCCAATCAAACTACAGTGGTGGTGCATTTTACACAACAGTGAGTTTATTAATCAATCAGCCATTTTTTTGTAAGATATATAGTACACGTGAGATGCTGATAAAAAGCCTGTAAATCATTTTCAACTTATGCATCATCATATTGTTTTTAAAATGTCAGAATCCTGGAAGTGTTCCACCTGCCACAAATTCAAGACTTGCGCCTCTTAAGCCAGAGCCTGCTGATTATAATAATTATGGTTTTGGTGAAACAGTTGATATACCTCTCGATACATCAACGGTATGCATATCATTGAGATTGCTGAAATCCTCAGTTTTATTTTTCTTTGAAGAATTGAACATGGTTTTTCTAATTATTATCTATTTCAACATTAGGATTTGAAAAAGAGGGAGAAGGAACTCCAATCCAGAGAGGCTGATATAAGAAGAAGGGAACAGGTATACAATGAGATTTTTCGGTGTCTTTCTGTTCATTTTAGGGTTGAGAGATCCCTCAGTGGATATTTAATGAGATTGGACCACTTGCCCCTTTGATGTTCTCCTTTGTTTTCATTTATCATTTCTTCTCACCCCCCGTCCATATCCATCTTTCTGTTCGAGAGGTCTTCAATTTCTCCATCATTTAACACAGAACATAAGGGTTTATCAATGACTTTCCTGTTAACTCTAAATGTCTGAAAATTCACATGTATTTTTTATTGATTTATCCAATGCAGGAAGTTAGACGGAAAGAAGAAGCTGCTGCACGAGGTAAATTACATTTCCTGTATTTATATTTGTCAATAATGATTCAGTTGTTTATTTGGCTATCTATCCCTTTTTAAATTCAATTGTTTACATTGCTATTAGTGTTAGGGGTAGTTTTTTTCCCTTCTGTCGACATTCAATTGAATAGTACTGCATAAAAGTTTGAACATTTTGCACTAATTTACTTCGGCTTAATTCTTCTAATAGGTTTTTTCATTTTGTTTTGCAGCTGGAATTGTTCTTGAGGACAAGAATTGGCCACCATTTTTCCCAATTATCCATCACGACATTGCTAATGAAATTCCAGTTCATCTTCAAAAGTTGCAATATGTTGCATTTACCACACTGTTAGGTACGTAATCCTGTTTTGTTGTAATGGGCTGGGGGATTGATCTTGGTTCCAATTATTGTATTGTTTTTTAGCCGAAAGTTCTTGAGTCTATTGCATGCATATTCGTTATCCGTAGATGTATTGTTTTTCATTATTTTATCTTTGTTTTATATGGTGGATTGTATTTCAAGGATCCCGCGTGTTCTTCGCAGATGATTGTTGTTATTACCGTGCTGCCTTCTGATTTATACCTTTTGTGAAAAAATAAAAAAGGAAAGTTTATTTATTTATTTTTTAATTGGTGTCAACTGTCAATGAATAACACTAACATCTTACACTGGATCATGGTAAATAGCAATTGGGAAACTTTATTCTCTTCTACCATATAATCGCCTGGTTAATGCAGTACCATTTTTTAAATGAATTATTTTGGTCACAATAAAATATATTTATTGTAGTAAAGTATCGTTTGCGCCGTATTATATCACGGTCTTGATTAAAAGTTATATTCTGCAGGACTAGTGGTCTGTCTTTTGTGGAATGTCATAGCTGTTACTGCAGCTTGGATTAAGGGCGAAGGTGAATTTAAAAATATAAAAGAAGGTTTTATTCAGTTATTTAACAGATCGAATTACAAATCTGACATTTCCAAATCCCTTGCATGTGGAACATGGCTTTGTTTGATGTAGGTGTAAAAATTTGGTTTCTGGCCATTATCTACTTCATATCAGGGGTACCTGGAGCATATGTTCTGTGGTACCGTCCATTATATCGCGCTTTTAGGTAAAATAAATCAATGCTTACCTGCATTTAGTTCTTTTTATCTGATAAATTATGCAACTGCAACAAGTTGGGATTTCGATTATGTAACTTAAGCCATACTCTTGATTTTAAATATGCTCCTTTTTCATTGCAGGACGGAAAGTGCCTTGAAATTTGGATGGTTTTTCATGCTTTATCTGGTACATTGTTTATACTTAATATGCACAAGTTATGCTTTGTAAAACTGAAGAGATCTAATTATCTGTTTCTTCTGCTTACAGCTTCACATAGGATTCTGCATCTTAGCTGCTGTTGCTCCTCCTATAGTTTTCAAAGGAAAATCCCTGACGTACGCCAACTTACCATATGCACTCAATTTAACTTGCCAATATTTTTTTTTGACTTTATTTTGTATTGCAAGGAGATAGAGCATTTAAATTTGTTTTCCTTGCAGCGCATAGGTTTTTTCTCTAAAATAAAATGACGAATTCTTTAAAGAAAATTTGTAAATTTTGGTTATCTATATCATCATTCTTCACCTGATTTGAAACTAAGTGGTAGGCATGTTGGTGAGAGTAAGATATAGTATTTAGTATCTACAAGTGACTCAAGTTATTATCATTTATATAATCTAATGTTGGCGCTGTTTATTCACACTGTTACAGGGGTATTCTATCTGCCATAGATGTGATTGACAACCATACTATAATTGGGGTAAGAATAAGAGCAATTTTAGACATACTACACTAATTAGTACTTTGAAATTTGTTGCACGTCTGTTAATACATAATCATATTCCAAATATTGCAAATGTGACCAAAGTAAACTTCTGAACTGTTAATTTTTCTGCATTTTCATGTAGATTTTCTACTTCATTGGATTTGGACTCTTCTGCCTCGAAACATTGATAAGCATTTGGGTTATTCAGGTTTGGTTATACTTTCCTAAGTTTCCAATTATTCAGAAAACCATGATTTTCTTAAAACAAATAGCTGCTCACATTTTCTTTGCTTGGAATACAGCAAGTATACATGTACTTCCGCGGCAGTGGTAAGTTTGCTGAGATGAAACGAGAGGCTGCAAGAGGAGCAGTGAGATCTGCATTCTGACACGTCATTGTGGAGAAAGACAGTATGGATGATTATCTTTTTATGGATCAATATTGTATATTACTAGCCACAAATACTGTGAAAAAAATATTACAGCGAGCGTGATTTTTGTGTACAATTTTTGCTTATTTGTTTTTCTCGTTAACATGCTACCTATTTATGTATTTTGTTAGTGTACATTATATAAGCAGAGATTAGACATAACAGTGGCTGGTAGAAAAGTGCAATAGTGAAACTCATTTCATTCTCTAGATATTATACTAGTGGTGATGTTTTTTCTCATGTTTCTCTAACAGGTTTGATTCCTAGTCTTGTTAGACATATATTTCAGGTCTCTTAAGTTTAGTATTACTGTCTAATCTATTTCTTTAATCCCACATTCCACGAAAATATCTTCCGGTAGTGTATTTTACCTATCGAGCAACACGGAAGGAGAAGAGCAATCGCCAAAATGTAATTGACCAACAGACTCATTCTTTAATAATAGAGATTTATAGGGCATATCTAACTAACTTGTGTCCTTAGTGGATAATAATAAGTTAAAAGAATATAATATACTAGTATGATATAAAACCCTTAAAATATTCTATAATTGAGATTAAGAAATGTAAAACAGAAAGAAAAAATAAAACAACTCTAGATAGGGTTGAATGAAAAAGACATTTCAAGATAATGAAAATCTTGTAACTTGACAGTTGGAGTAGTTAAAATTATTGTAGCAGTTAAGTCAATAAAGACTAATTAATTAATCTACCGTAGTTTAATGATATACCAATAAATCAAAGGAAGATGACCAAAGTAGTGCAAACTAAACCTCCCTCTGCCAAAATACAACTCAAGATATACATAATAATAACTTTTTCACATAATTTATTAGAAAGAAAAAGAACACAGTCCAGAATCAGAATCTCCTCAGGAATGTCTCATAATTTCATATACTATATAACTATATAATAGACATTACAAAAACCATATATATAATAAAAAGCAATTTCCAACTCAGATCAACCCATATAGAAGTAGTATTATATTTTTATTTATCTAATAATCTGATAAAAGGGTGTTGGAGATGATCATAAAGTGAAACTCAAACACACAATATATAGACTTTCTTCCCTCAACAATAAGCAGTGCATTTCTTTTTGCAATCAATAGTGCAGCCACCACCTCCACCGCCACCTCCGTAGCCCTTGCCGGAGCGGCTGTAGGAAGTAAAACACCTTGCTGGACAGGTAACTTTCTTCTGGAAACAGGGTCCTCTATCTTTGCAGACAACAGTTGGCCTAATTACACCATTTGTAGAGTGCCCTCCATTTGGACCACCAAATCCACCTCCATAGCCTCCTCCATATCCTCCTCCTATGATGTTGTTATCAAAACCTGGTATGCTAAAACCTCCTCCTGGTCCAAATCCAAAAGAGCCACCATAGTCATTGCCACCACCACCACCACCACTACCATCATTGTTTTTGTTGTCAACAGATGGTGAAGGTTTGGTTGAAGATGTGGATCTGCGAGATGACACAGAGGTAGTAACTGTAAGCAAGATGGTGAGAAAAATAAGGAGGATGCTTATCTGTTTCATTTTTAGTTTCTTTGTTGTGTACATGAAATGGTAGAAGAGAGTGTATGTGTTTGCTTAGAGGAATATTTAAGGTATAGAGATAGATAGTGGTGAAGAATATTTAATTCATTGTGTTAGTGGAATGAAAAAAAGCATGTGAATGGAGTACAGATGGTGAATTTATGATCCTTTTGGTTAGTTGGCTGCAATTATGGCATTCCTTGACTTAATTCATCACAACCACGTATACTATAAAGCAGTGCTATAGTAAAATTAGTTATTACTTGTTCAATTTCCATTTTGCTTGGACTATGTTACATTATTAGTTAGGCATGAAATGTGAAGTGGTGTTTTGGTTAAGGTTAAGTATGTGACTAATTTCCCAGAGAGGCAAAGTTGGCACGTTTCAATGCAGTCTCATGGTTTTGGATCCAACCATTGTAGGACATGATGGGTAGGTATTCACAATAAATGACTACTGAGATGTAGTAAAAGAAGGGGGACCTGGATTGTCTGTGTTAGTGATTTCACACAGTTTCACGTTGTAAACTACTATCTCGGTCGTTAAATTAGATCAGATGACTTATAATATACAATAACATAATATGCTATAAACAATCTCGACCGTTGATTCGAGACTAGACGATTGAGATGCAAAATTGTGTGGTAATTTAACACTAGTTTGGAATCCTCCAGAGTATATTTCACATAGGTACTTGTAACTGGGAACTGTCACGTTTGGGGACCCGAAGGTGGAGAATTTTTTCCATGACGTAGAAGGTTTCCCGAGAGAGACTCGAGTGTTGTTGAATCAATTTTTTTAAAAACAAAGTTCTAATCCATATATTTCAAACCGTTTTCATTACATGCTTTAGCAAGCTACTAGTACAAATAGTTAAAGCAGGGTGATTTGTATGATAGTGTATGAAATAAAACATCAAATAAAAGCTCAAATATAATTCACAAGATCACACAACAATATGTTTACATACACATATGTAGTTATTATAAAACACAAGTCTGAACTCAAAGGCAAGAAGAGGCCCAACTAGCATCAACAGCATCTATGATCTTTTCATGTAATGTGGCACCAGCACAAGCAACTATACCACGATCAATCCCTTGTAAATATGAACCTTTAGAGAAGTCCAAGGAACTCCCCTTAACATCTGTTACTGTGCCTCCTGCCTCTTGTATGATGATAAAACCAGCAGCATGATCCCATATTTTTTCCTTGCAACCAGTCCTTGCAAACTTCATAAACACCTCAGCATCTCCACAGGCTATTGCAGCATATTTCATCATGCTATAGACTCTTAATGGCTTATTACTGCATACAACAAATGAACAAATGATGAGCTTTCTTATGAACAATAAAATTATAGAACTTTTTCTTCAAAAATAAAGTTATAGAGCCTTTAATTTTATGATAAAGGTTGGCGGGCACAATATGATCCACAACTTCAAGGGTTTTTATGTCACTGCGCCGCGATTGAGATTTTATTTGACTGCAATTTAAAGCCTTACCAACTGAATACCTAGAATCCTGCAAGGTAAAATATCCAAAGACATGAAAGATAACTAATATCAAAAGAGAATGAAATTGAAATGCACCTTAGACCAATACTATGAGCCAGTCCATCAGTAAAAGAGTGGCTTGAATTAGCCTTCTCAACTGATTGGCAGAAAGTGGCCAATCCTAGGTTATCAATAGAAGACACAGAAACTTGTTTTGCATGATTTGGCCACACAAACTTCTTATTGGCATGGATCACTGGTTGAATCCAAGCCTTGCCACTACCCTTTTTAGCATATATTACACAACCTTCATTCCATGTTTCAGATGTTGGAGGAATCAACTTGGACACAATCCTATGATAGCTTTGCTGATAACTAAGCCAATCCTTTCTCATAGGATAGTTAGGACATCCAAGAACACCAACCATCACTTCTACATCCTCTATGAGTGATAAAGCAATACCATATTGATCACCACTTGCAAACCCCAATGTCCAAAATTTTCCAGAAGGACCCTCAATTGAGTTGCAGTGACTAATGATTTCAAGTACCTCTGAAGTTTCAAGAGCTGATTTTGGTGTTTGAAATCCAAATCGAGGTGCTTCAGCTAAACATTCATTCACAATTTTTACCACAGTTTCTAGCAGTTCAGTTGCATTAGGTTTGGAGAGAGTCTGAACAACATCTTCAGCTATAATCGAGATATTTTCACCCCCTAAACATCCACGCAACATCCAGCTGATGATTGCTTTAACACTCCAACCTACATAAATAGGAATATAATTTATAAATTCATCAAATTCACTAATAGACTGATCAATAGATATCTCAAGCAGGAAGCTTGATTGGTAAGTAAACGGACACCGAAGAAATTTTAACCAATATCTTTAGGATTCGAACTCTAAAAACTAACATAAACGGATTATCCTACTAACATACTCTTATTACGACAAAAATAGCACACAAGACAAGAATCAATAAATTTTTACAATTTAGAAATTCACCTGCAACTGTGACTGAAGAATTGCTATTAGGCTTGAGAATCAAACTGTTTTGCACTTTGTTACATAGAGAACAAGCAATCTGCACTGCTCTGACAGCTACATCCAATTCTTTGGAATATTCCTCTGACTGTGAGATAAGATCAACCATTTGTTTGTCCTCCTCCATTAAGGGAGAAGAATAATTTTGTTCGAATTTCGACACAAAACCAATGTGGCTTGAGAATGAGAGTTTCTTATAATGGAAGGGCAAGAAGCATGAACTTGTTTTTTTTGCTTTTAAGAAGTTAATCCTCTTTTCATGTCTCAATATATGTGATATGTTTGCACCCAAGATGGAACAGTATAAAGACATGTAGAGTACACAACAAGTTATTGATTTTGTAATAAGAAAGAGGGAATAGAAAATTAAGATGGGAATATCATTTACAAGAATGACATTGATATGGCTATGGGAGTATCATTATTTATAGGACATAGTTTCGTAGGAAAAATTCCATATTCACTTCAATGACATTTTCATCAGTATAAATAGAGAAATACAATAATACATAAATGTCACTTGTACGAGGTTAAAGTTAATCTCACAAGTCACAACTAATCATGTATTGTACCCTGATTTGTTGGTGTAGAAGTGCTTTCAGAATTTGAAGGCCCATGTTCATATTTTGTAAATTAAATAATTTAAACTTTCTGTGATAGATTTAGAGGAAGTTTATATTTTGAAGTTTTGTGTATTATATTTTGATCATAATTGTGTTGTTTAAATTTGAAGACTTAAATATCATTTATGTCCTTGTATGTTTGCGAATTTTTGGTTTTAGTCCCTATATCTTTTTTTGTTCCAAATAAGTCCCTGTATGTTCGCGAGTTTTTGTTGCAAACAGTTGTCGTGCAGATTTTCCTTCAGATTTTCCTGCGGATTTTGACTTTAGGGACTAAAACAAAAAATTTGCGAAAATACAAGGACTTATTTGCAACAAAAACAGATACAGTGACTAAAACAAAAAATTCACGAACATACAAGGACCAAAAAATCATTTAAGCCAAATTTGAACTACGGAAAGTGGTGACTTTTTATTTTACGATGACGTGACACAATTTGTGTGACACAATTTGTTCTGAATTGGGTCAAGGTCCATTCAAACTGGACTTCTGCACTGCAAGTCCAACTGCGCACATTGAATATCTTTGAAGGTCATCTCAGTCTTATGATCTCTATCAGACGCTGATTCGCGCATCACGGTCCATACACCAACAACTGGATTTTTTGCCAATTTTCCTAATGATATCACTTTACAACGATATCTCTCACTTGCATCAATCTTCTATTAACTTGAGTGTTAGAGTGTTTGCAGACCTCACCGAAGATACCAATTAGTTGTTGTACCACACCACTACGCTTCATCACTTCTGGCCATCGTTCAAGCTCTACCTCTGATCAAGATTTATATTTATAAACAACTTTATTTTTTGATTTACAATGGAGTTATTGATGATTGATACTATAACCTCATGCATACCGTCCACACCTAGTGGTTTTATAAACGATGATTTTCTTTATGCACACCCGACCCACACCCATGTTCCGGGTGTGCACAAGCATCAAGCCTCAGAATTTGAGACCCTATAATATTTAGTTACAATAATTATTTTAGAAGCCATTTAAGCTTGTAATATCAATAATACAAGTATGGTATACATAATTTTTTGTTGTTGGACATAAGTACGGTAGTATACATAATTTCTCCTAAACTTGACTCAAACACTTTAAGTTCATTCATTCTTGTGAAGGTGTAATTTCATTTTCACAGCTATTTTTGACCCGTTTTGGATATATGATGTTCATATGTAAGGTTTGAGTCATAATGAGCTAATCATGAATAATAAGATACATTCTAATCTAATTTTCATTCACAACATCAATCATAACTCATCCTCATTGGTCATTTTATCTTTGGCTGCAATCGGAAATTTACCAATTAGAGAGCCAATTAAGTCAATAATTATGGCTCATGATAGCACCGTTCACCATTGAAGCATAGTATTAGTAGGGACTAAAAGAAACTTTATAAATGTGATGTGACCAACTCTTTTTTGTCGCTTGTGTTTCACTGTTTCTAAGCGTTTGATAGACATGACTTTCAATAGATTTCATTTTACAAATTCATTTGATTAACACAAACATTTTTTTTAGTCACTCATTTTAGTACTACTCTCACGCTTAATTAGTACTAGTATATTTTAATTATTTTATATCAGCAGGAAATTTGCTGTAAAACTTAGTATTGACTTGTAAGAAAATTACCATTTTTACAACCGGTTAAGTCTGAACCACTACTTAAAAATATTTAAGAGTTTAACGATGACAATATACGTTGTTATTTGAATGTATAAGTTAATGATCATCTTTATTTTTTTTATAATTTTAAACATTAATTCACAATAAAGTTTGTAGCACATCCTAGATTTGTACTCCCTCCGGTTCTATATATAAGTAAAATTTTACTTTTTAAATTCATTGTAAAAGTAATGTATTCAGACCATAATATAGACTAAATACATTACATTTTTAATGAATCTAAAAAGTCAAATTTTACTTATAGAATTAACAAACACCGTATAGAATAGGTTCCATTTGTGGAAAGCAATTAAGGAAATAGAAAAACAGTGCAGAACCGATAACAGAGAAAGGAAGCAGCATGTTGAACAAATTGGGGAAGAAATTCAGAGGGAGGTCAATTTTCCACACCCTATCCCCATGCCTTGGATTCCCCTATATTCTAACTCTTTAGTATATTTCTTGTTAGGCCTTCTTTGCCTCATGCTTCTCTTAATTCTCTTGATGCTTGGATCAACTTCCCTTTTCCCTTCACTGTACTCAGCATGTGCTTTCGGTTACACACACTTCATGTTTCTAATGTATTGTTAAATAATCGATTATAAATGAGCAAAATATTAAATATATACGAGAGGTAATGTCTTAAAAGTTTTTTTTTTTTCTTTCGAAAATGCGATATCTCCTTCTCGTATGGTCTTATAACATTGTTGTGTCTCCCTCTCTTGTTGTATTGTAACATTCATTTGATATATTCTTGATGCTCCCCGGTACAACCCAACAAATGGTATCAATGTCCTTGTTCTATTTGGTTGGGAGGGATTTTGATTTTGTATTGTTGAAATTTATCAATTGTGATGAGTAAAAAGTTTCACATTAAAAAGTCTCACATTATAAATTATAAATGAGAGTACATCTTAAAATTTTAGGTGAAAATATGGTGTTAGAGTAACTTGTATAGTTGTTCAATGTTCAATGTGCTGATGCAATCCCGTGAGGCTCCCCACACGATCCAACAATCAACATAACACATACATAGGAACTCATTTGGGAGGAGATTGAATTTCAAGTATGAGTAGTTAAATATCACAAGTTAGACAAAATGTTGGATATATAAGAGAGATTTACTCCATCCGATCTTATATATAAGAAAAAGTTGACTTTTTAAATTTATTGTAAAGTTGATATATTTAGACAATAATATAGTATAAATACATCAATTATACAATAAATTTAAAAAGTAAAATGT
The DNA here is from genome assembly GCA_954870985.1 of Trifolium fragiferum. Classification (NCBI taxonomy): domain Eukaryota; kingdom Viridiplantae; phylum Streptophyta; class Magnoliopsida; order Fabales; family Fabaceae; genus Trifolium; species Trifolium fragiferum. The sequence continues at coordinate 18,119,005 of OX940790.1, read as the reverse complement.
TTCTTATATATAGGACCGGAAAAAATAATGCTTTAAGAATTTATACTCTAGTAGTCGGTGGATCCAAGAATTTTTTTGTCCGAGGCTTGAAAAATAGACTCATCAGTTTCTTAGAAGTAATAATGTACACTCAATAAATTATAAGGTATAATTACAAGTAAAATAATAAAACAACATTAAAAAATATAATTGACATTTATTTTAAAAAACACATTTTTTTATTGCTAAATTTTAAAACAGAGTCTATAACACCTATCAATTTTTATTTTTATTTTTATATTTGGTACGGGTCTCTTTTAATTTAACTAAAATCTTAGATTCAGTTATTGATTTGGGCATGCAATAGTATTAAAACTCTTAGAGCACCTTCGGCGGATGTTTTTTCAATTGTGTCCACCAGCCTGGACTTCAAAAAGCATCCCATTTTTGTCGTGAGTGCGCCAGGTGTAGGACGTTGCATCATGAAGCAACATAATTTTCAAAGTTCATCATATTAAAATAATATTATTTTGATTTGAGGCAATAGCAATATGAGTAAAATATTAATATGTGAGGTAAAGTTGTGGGACCCAATATGAATTTTTTAGAATTGCATCATTGGAGTAAAAAATGAAAGGATTATTTTAAAATGATACGGCTTAATGGGATCCACAAAATAACTCTAAGTGAAATTCACCATTGAAGTTGCTCTTAAAAAGAGTTTGTTGTTCATTTAGATCTCATATGACTCGGGGAATTAATCTATACAGTAACACATTAAAGATATTTGTTTACGCTAATTTTTTTTTTCTGTGGAGGCTAAGTTTCGAGAGCAATTCTTGTATGCTCATCTTTATTTAGTCATACATTCAAAAAATATTAAATCATATAATTATTTAAAAGTGTGTCTAAATTCTTGTAATCACCTAAAAATTATTCTAGTTTTCGATGTACAAAGTGTACAACCGGTCCTGCTTGTGTTCTTAAAACATTGATGCTTCTTGAGACACTCCCATCACTTGATATTTCCCTATACATATATGATATAGGTGTTTGGTTGATTGTAAATTCATGTTTATCATTTGAGACTCAATTGATCGTGATAGTACAATGGTAACTTTATCTAACGCTCAATTGTGTGAGTGTGTGACGCTCATTTGATGTTATCATAATTAGTGACATTCTGGGAAAAGAGAAAAAGAACAGTTGGATAATAACATCAAGATTCTAAAAGGCTGATCCTCTTTATTGGCAATAGTATGTTCTTATATTTCTAATGACGTGAAGCATATGCAAGTGTGATCTCACTCTGTTGCTTATTAAGGATAAATTGAGTCATTATTAAGAGGATAAGTTCATTAATTATCTAATCTTAGAATCATTCATCACTAAATCGAATGATTTTGCCTTATCAAAACGATGATTGTGGCTAGTGTAGTGAACCACTTCAATACAATGGTTGTGGAGAGGAGATGTACCTGCAAGATACTCTGATATTTAAGTATATATAGTCCTTAATGTGGTGGCAAGACTATTAATGTGAGAGCGACTTTCATTATTTCAACTTTAATAATTGTCGGATTGACTGTAAGTGTCAATCATATCAATATCGACTGTTACAGAAGTGCAAACTTTTGTGGTCGTTGGGTAGGAATGCATGGATATAGGTCAATGTGTATTTGGGCGAGCTCGATGCCTGAATGGACTGAGCTCGACACTAAGTTGAACTTAGGCCCAATTCTAAACAATAAATATATAAAGTTCATTTCTAAATATTTGTTTCAATTAATAAAATTAAATATAAAGAAAAAAATAAAGAATAACAAGACACTGGAACCACAAACAACTCAGAAATTTCATCCAACAAACAAGCAACTCATCATCTTCAACCCAGTAAGCATGCAACAACAACACATTGTATTAGTAAAAAAAATCTGCTAAATTTTGTGTTGCAAATTTTGATTTTGGTTCAAAAGAAAATACACCAAAAATCTGGCCACTCACAGATTCATAAAAAAAATCATCAATTGTTTCTCCTTCCAAAAAACTCACAGATCCAAAATTGATTGATTATAACATTATTCACTAAAATCTTAAGAATTAAGTTACACAATGAAGTACTTGCAAGAAACCATTTTTTCTTACTGGCCTAATTGAAAAAGCAAGAAGCTTTTTGTGGGTAAATATCGAATTGATTCAAAATGGTAACAACAGTTTCATGGGTCAAAGATGGGAGAGATGTGAAAAACCTGGTGGTGGTTATGAAAATATTTCAGATTTGGGTTGTACTTGAGAGGGAGAAAAAATTTCAGATTTATATTTTGTTGCTATTTATCACTTTTTTTTTACGTCATTTTTCTTTTGTTTTTTTTATAGTTAAGTTTAGTTTTGAATTTCCCTGAAAAAAAATTTATTTTTGAATTTATTTTAATAGAAATTGATGCCACATCAGTAATCCGTTAAAAATTTAACATTGAGGAATAAAATTAGTAATGGTAGGGTTTTTTTTTACCCTAAAAAAATATATGAACTATTTTTGACTATAAGACAAAATGTAGGGGTTCTCATGAATCTAACTCAATTGGTAAAGGACATTGCACATTTGTGCGGGGTTCGAACCCGGTATACCCACTTATTCACCTTTAAGGGGTGAATTTCTAGTCGCTAAGCTATCTGACAAAAAAAAAAGACCAAATCTAGGGACTAAAAACATATTTTAACATAAAATTTATATCAAATTAATATTTAAAAATATTGAGTTAAATACGTTTGTAATCCCTACATTTTACCTTATAGTCAAGAATAATCCCTACCGTTTTTAATAGTGAAAAAAATTCTACAATTTGTTCCGTTATCAAAATTAATTCTACATTTTTTTTTTACTATAGAACAAAATGTATGGATTAAAAACATATTTAACCCAAGCCACTAGGTTTGATCTAATGGTGAGGTGAGGGGTTTGGGTATTATGCATGAGGTCTGGTTTCGATCATCTGTTCCGTTGTAAACAAGAAAAACAAACATATTTAATCCAAAAATATTTAAGATAAAAATATATAAGGGTAAAATTGGGAAAAAAATGATAAGTTATAAATTCATAAGCTATTTAAAATAGCTTATATATATATATATATATATATAAAGGCATTGTCATTTAAAATAGCGTGTGAAAAATAAACTATAAGCTTGTGGTAATATGACAGTTATCAAACAAAAAGAACTCAAATTTTGAGTTCATATTTTTTGGATGAACTTTTTATGATGTTCTAAACATACTTGCGAAAAAATCATTTAAAAATACACGTTTTTTTTTTTTTGACAAATTTAAAAATACACGTTGATTAGCAGTAAAGACTAAAAATGAATATATGATCATTTTTTGGGAACTAAAAATTTAATAAAAATTAAACAAGAACTAAAGTTAAAAGGTTATGATTTTGTAGGGATCAAAAATATATTTAACACTTAAATAAATGGATTTGAGTTTCAACTTTCAATTTGAAAATAAATTTTTTGTAATTTATTTATTTTAAAAATTTTTTTTATCAAACTCTTGAGAAAAGTATACAATGTAACAACTTTATTATGACTTATTGTACACTTTCATGATCTAAGGGTAAAAAGTGGTCTCCCATGGTGGGAGACCTATGTGCCTTGTCCATTCTAGCCTCTGCCTGCTTTATCATCTTCTTACAGATTTTATTTGTGCAACTCTACGGTGTTGCCCTCCTCTGTACTTATGAAATTATATTGGAAGAGAGCAAATCAATGATTACTCTTCTCCACTATATTGCTTAGAATCCTTTCAAATTCTACCCGAAGTTAGTTTTAGCAATCAAGCTATTTTAAACGCAGTATTTGTTTTTGAGTTGGCTAGGGTTAGCTTAATAATATGTTGATATTTTGAACATAATCGATCTACATTATTTTGAATTCCCTTAATTCAACGGAACATAATATTTTACCGTGTAAACTTTATCTGAAGATATTCAAATAGATAAGTTGGTCAAAAATTCGACTTAACAGATCCAAACTTCTTATGTCAGCAACTCTTAAGTTTGGTAGATCCAACTTAAAAAGTTAATTTTAACTGACTTAAATAGCATTTTTTTTTTATAGTAGTGGGCTTTATTACTGCAAATAAATAAAAAATTTCATTGAGCTAGCCCAATATAATTTAGGCCTTGGGTAACCATGGTTAGGGCTTTTCTTTTAATGAACTGATTTTTTTCTTCCCACCCCATGACTCATTTTTACCTTCAAGTCTTTATTTTTGTCTTTGAGTTAAAACTTTGGAACGTGTATTTTAATTTTTTTGTTTTTTTAAATTTGAACTAGAAAAACTTCTGAAAATGGAATTTTGGGGGATAAAAAAGAGTCATGGGGGTTGGAAAGAGAAATTTTCTTAATAAACTCACCATGGTTAGGCGATAGTCTACTGCTCAATTATTTTTAGTAAAAAATGTTATTGTTATTTATACCCCCAATACCTTTTTGGGTAAACCGACATTACAACACGAAAAGATAAAAATACCCTTGTATTTTAGGGTTTTAGGGTCATATTTTCGTATTTGAATCCTCTTGTGTATATTCTCTTGTGTTGTTTATGTTACATTAATTTGAGTCATTCATCCATTTTTTTCCTCTCTTTTTCTTGTAGATTTCTTTTATTTTTTCTTTGTGGTCTCTGAACCGTTGGATGAAAAGGAGAAATGTCCAACAAAAAAGATTGTTCAATCGGCCGAAAATTGACTTATATAGGCTGTGAGAGAACATCTCTTTGATTTACTATCAACGAATATTTATAAGAGTTATAAAAATTTAGTTTCGAAAGCTCAACAAAAACAAACCTTAATTTCTACTCTTTTTCTTTCTCACAACCTCTCAAAAAGCGCTATAAAAATGACCAGTAAATTATCGTCAATAGAGCAATCCCTGCAAGTAGTATGCAAGGAACTCAAAATCAGTAACACGTGACATGAATCCTAAATTGCATGATTTAAATTCCAACCTGAAAAAACCTTAAAAACATCGATCGATTTAAAGGCATATTCACTGCAAGTAACATTATCACTAACATAGTCGTACTCATGAATAATTAGTTCTTTTGTAGTACTATTCACAGTGCGTATTAGTCGTACACAATCAATAAAAAAAAAACCTAAGTATTAAATTAACATCAGCATGACCCTTAACATATCTTTTAGTAGTATTATTTTAAAAATACTAGTGCTAGTTAAATAAAAATGCAAGCATCACTGCTGACTGAAATCTAGTGCAGTTTATCTTACCAAAATATTAGAAAGTATTGTCTCTATACAATGTATATATATGTAGCATCATACATGGTACTATAAATTAATGAAAGCTACTTCCCCACTTATTTGGGGTCTATTATGATAATTAAATATAAATCAGTTTATTTTATTGACTACAAAACACTGAATCTGCACATTTTGTGTCGCCATGTTGGGGTCTGTTAACTAAAATATGTCGTTTTCAAAATCAGGTGAAAGCACTAATTAGCCATTAAATAGGATAAGAATAAGATAGAGGGAAGTGGAGCAGCCTGGTTTGTAGACATCATTCTTCGATCAATATCAATGATATTCTCCACATGAAAAATATTCAGCAGCCAGCATGTTACAAAACAAAATCAGCATGAGACTATCAATTATAAAGTTAATGGGCAGGTATTGATGTTTGCGGTTTGGTTTGGATTGATTTTGAGGTAAAAATATTTGATTTAAAATCAAAATTATAAGCGGTTTGGTTTTGGTAACTATATTCTTAAATTTTGATGATAACAAAGCATAAGAAAACAATTTTGTACACTAATCATTTTATTAAATGTGCAGAAATTAATGCGAAAAAAACTGTTTTTGGAATCTGAACAAAGTGACTATGGGCTCTGAACTGTATGGCTCTAAACTTTGGACAAAGTGATTGTAGAAACTCAGAAAGACATGAGAAATATTTGTATATTCGTCGTGTATTTGAAGTATAAGTAGGTGATCCTATTTATACTATATGACTGGAGACAAAGAAACATAAAAAAATAATTACACATAAAGATTATTTACTCCTATTATAATTACAATATCAATTATAATAAATAGAAAATCATAATATCTTAATCTTAATAATATACAAATGCAAGCACATGTTAGGGAAAGTTTGCTTATTTGTCCACTTCTAAACACCTTCTTGCCAAATCATCATTTTATACTATTATTTTCATGCCTTAATTAGCTTAAGTTGCCATATTGGATGGATGACTTGGAAGAATTTTCAAAATTTTGAATTTCCCTCTCATTTTAGCTTAGTTGGGTCTTAGAATAGCAACAAGACAAAATTATTGTAATGGATCTAGCCCAATAGCTTTAAGTCCAATATTATCTTAATCTTAATCTTAATAATATACAAATGCAAGCACATGTTAGGGAAAGTTTGCTTATTTGTCCACTTCTAAACACCTTCTTGCCAAATCATCATTTTATACTATTATTTTCATGCCTTAATTAGCTTAAGTTGCCATATTGGATGGATGACTTGGAAGAATTTTCAAAATTTTGAATTTCCCTCTCATTTTAGCTTAGTTGGGTCTTAGAATAGCAACAAGACAAAATTATTGTAATGGATCTAGCCCAATAGCTTTAAGTCCAATATTATACCAAACAAAAAAAAAAACAAACTTCTCTGACCAACAAACAAAGTAGCAGCGTTGAAATATAACATATGTAGCAAAGTTGTCACTTTCATTTTCTCTGTGTTGTGCCCTTCCCAAGTTATTTCTCTGACTTCTTTCTTTCTCCATCTTCACCAACCCATTTTGGTGATAAACCAAAAGTTGCTACAAGCTTTGACCAATGCTTTCAAGATTCAAATTTCAAAAATCCCTCCAAATATTCAAAAACAATCCTTATCTTTATGACTCCTCCTCTCTTTTTCTTCCTTTGTATATACAAGGATTCTCCCTCTTCTCTGTGTTATTTTGCTTCCTCCATTTCTCTCATGACAACAACAGCAACTCACCCTCTTCCTCAACATCTCATTCTCTCGCCACCGTCTCATCATTCTCTAATTTGAAACCAAAAATGCTGACAACATTGTTTCAAGGTTACACTCTTAATTTCAGTATCTTACATTTTTGAAATCCCAAATTTTCTTCGATTGTATTTATAATCCTCTTTCTATTTCGTTTTTTTGCATTCTGGTTTACAGGTAAAATTTATATTCTGAAACCCTAACAAATGAATCGCGTAAATCAGGTCTGAGATGTCGAAGATGTTTTTCACCTTCTGAACCCTCTTATTGTTGTTTCAAATGAATTTGATTCTGTTTTTCTGTTTTCGGTTAGATACGCGGAGTAACAGCTATTTTGAATTCAACAAAAATAAATTGAAGCGGTGAAGGAACCGCCATCGACAAGGACACGCCGCTGGAACCAGTTCAAGGTATTTTTTTTAATGAAAAGATAGTTTGGTTCGTGTTAATTGTTTATTACTTACTAAAATTTTAAAACAAGCAATTTTAGTCAGATGTTGTTGTTAATCATTTATCTTAATTTCTACCTTTTATAGTAAATATATATATTAAGCCAAATTGTAGCTAATCATTTATGTTTTGGATTTAATTTTTTTATGGTCAAAGTGAGCATCTTTGCCAAAGTGTTTGAGCAAATGTTTCAATATGAAAAAAATGATGGTTTTGTGGTCTGATTTTTGACATTGAGTATGAAGAAAGTGTGTTCAAGAAAGTTATAATTTGAAAGTGTGGTTGAGAAAATGTCTGACTTTTAGTTATAATTTGATTTTTGAGGTCTGGTTTTGCGATCAAGAAAGTGAATTTGCAAGGATTCAACACAAGTAACTACAGTCTGTAATAATATAAAACTTACAATTATACGAGTCAGGAAAGTAATATGAACTAAACTATTATATTTGCTTGCTACTCCTTTTGTTTTTCTCTTTTATAATTGTCTGTTTGCATTCTGTTCTAAGAGTTTTGTTTAGATGCATTTATATATTCCATACTTTTACTAGATAGCTGTGACTGAGATGCATTTTAAGACCTAATAACACAACAAATTCATACCTTTTTACTTTTACTTATCATACCAAACTTAGACAAGTTAGGTTCCTTTCTTGCTATCTTTTGTGCTGTCTCTGATTGTAAACCAACCAATAGGAATTTTTATTAGGTACTAGCCTTAGTATTATTGAAAGCTTATGCAAGTAATAGTCTTTAAGAAGCTCTTTTTGGACCCTTTGCATAACCTGCACTATCTGAGATAGATGAAGTTAGAACAATTTTAGTAAAATAATAAAATTTAAACCATTTTGGAGGTAATGTCCAAACTAAGAGCATGGAGCTCTAATGACTTAAACTGATGACAGTTTTGGTGAAACTTGATCACTATCATTTTGAAGAAACAGAAACAGTACTATTTAGCAATATTTTTGTATTATTTATTTATTTTCTGTAATGTGTTGCAGGAAGAGAGATTGGAGAAGGAAGCAAAGATAAAGGTAAGTGAAGAAATACCGCATTCACTAAAAAATAATTCCTCTATTCTTGGTTTAACATGACATGTCTGTTAGAGATGCAATGTAAGTAATAAGTAGATTTAATAAAACTAACAATTTTAGGCTCTGCAAATGATACCTTTATTCTCGGTTTGAAGTGACATGTTTATTAGAGATTTAATGCAATAGACTAGATTTAAAAGGACCAACAATTTTAGGCTCTGCTAACTATACTATTCTGAACTTCATGAATTTTGACATCTTATGATTGATTAGAATTAATTTTTTTCAAGGATTTTGTAAATGCTATTTAGAGTTTGAATTAGTGAATGGACATGAAAAGTTTTGAGCTATGTTCTGGAGAAACATGAGATTAATTGTTTATGTGAACTTCTCAATACTTCAGGGTTGGAGCCTTCTTTTTTGAGTTTCTTCATTTGAAGTATTGGTCTTTCATCCTTCATTATAAGTTTTGAGTTCCAATTGTTTTGTTTGCACTAATTGTGGTATTGATGCATGTCTTTGATGAATCAGTATAACTTTAGCATAATCTTATAACATTGAAGTTTGTGGTGTTTATCTTTGGCTATTAAAAACTTATCACACATGTGATTTAGGCAGTTACTTTATCTGATTATGTATCAAATTATTTAGAATATGCTTTTGCATCACATAATGGACCACATGTGATTTTTATAGCTAAAAAATTATAGGAGGGACTGATCTCTTATTTATTTATTTTTTCCTTCTTGACTGTGAATTATAAGATTACCTCAGCATTTTTTGGAATCATTAGCAAAGAAAGAAGGACCCATATGTTGAAAACAAAGAATGGCCGTGGAAGAATGAAGAGAATGTACTCACACTTTTTATTTTTAAAACTTCCTTAGATTAATCTTTTTTTGGTTTGATTAGATCCATTTTTGATGTATCATGTTTTGTGTACGAAATACTCACATAGACTTTTGCTTTGGAATTACTTACTAACAATTTTAGGCTCTGCAACTTATACATTTTTATTCTTGGTTTAATTTAACATGACATGTCTATTACATATGCAATGAAATAGACTAGATTTAAAAGAACTAACAATTTTAGACTCTGCTAACTATACTATTCTTTCGTTCTTCTCAGAAAAAGAAGAAAAAAAAAAACTATACTATTCGAAACTAAAAAAAACTATACTATTCTTTCCTTCTTAAAAACATAGGGGGTTTACCAGAATATGTTGTATATAAATTTTTATTTACATATATTAGGATAATATTTTAAATCGTCTCCAAAAACACGGAGGTTTATCGAAAAGTTTTGCATATAAATCTTTGTTTGTCTTATTATTAGGATGATTTTTAAATTTGTATCCAAAAAATATGGGAAGTTTATCGGAATATGTTGCATATAAATTTTTATTTATACATTCATTAGGATAATTTTTTAATCCACCTCTAAAAACATGGGGATTATCTAACATGTTAAAATAAGCCCCCCGTAGGCTTACCTGAATATGTTGCATATAAATTTTTATCTATACATTCATTAGGATAATTTTTGAATTCGCTCTAGAAACATGGAGGGCTTACCCCAACATATTGACTTCATATGGGTATACTAAAGTTTATAATAGACCCATTAACAATATCAAATAAATAGCCGGATTTTACGAAAGTCTGATAAATGTAATTGTGAGATTTTATGTTGGTGCCTTTGTATATAGCTGATGTTTTATTTAAATTTTTTAAATTATCTAATTATTAAGGTCAATATAAAAAGTTCAAAACTATCTATACGTCACACACCAACCAAATATTTGAGCAAATTTTTGTATTGTTTTTATGCAGTATTCATTCAATTGAGATAACTTTTTAATGTGCCTCTAAAAATACGGAGGGCTTACAGAAAAGTATTGCATATAAATCTTTATTTAATCTTTTATTTAGATAATTTTTAAATTTGTACCCAAAAAACATGGGGACTTATTGGAATTACATATAAATCTTTATTTACATATTTATGAGGATAACTTTTAAATTTGTCTTAAAAAATACGGGGGCTTAAAGAAAAGTGTTACACGTGATTTCTTATTATAACATTTTGACATGGTTTGCTTTCATAATATTTAATTATTCATTCAATTCTATCACAAATTTATATAGCATTTGCAAATTAAAAATCATGTATAAAATTATTAAAAGATGGTATTCCCCGTGCGTCGCACGGGTACTCCGACTAGTATCGTAACATCCTCCCTCAAACTCAAGTGGGTAACTGATACCAGCTTAAGTTTGGACACTAAAGTGCGGAAGAGTCCTGGAGAGTGAGTTTTTGTGAACAAGTCAGTCGGTTGTTTAAGAGTTCCAATGGAGATAAGATGAAGTTCACCACGGAGAAAGTGTTGTCGAATGAAGTGACAATCAATATCAATATGTTTGGTTCGCTCATGGAAAACATCATTCTAGACAATTTGAATGGCACTACAATTGTCACAGTACAGATCAGTTGGAGAAGACTGTGATGTCTCCAAATCAGCAAGAAGCTATCAGATCAACAATATCTCAGAAGTAGTATCAGCAAGAACACGATATTCAGGTTCAGTGTTAGAACGAGTTGTCAAGGTTTGTTTCTTGCTACACCAAGATATAAGAGAATCCCCAAGAAAAATACAAAAACATGTGGTGGAACGACGATCAGTAGGATCACCAGCCCAATCAGCATTAGAAGATTCTCTAAGAATCAATGTAGATGAGTAATTTAGACCATAAAATAAGGTATTGTTGATATACCGTATAATTTGAAGGACATCAGCATAATGTGTGGTACGTGGAGAAGACATGAATTGACTTACAAGATGAACAATGTGTGAAATATCTGACCGAGTAACCGTGAGGTATATCAGACTACCTATGAGTTGCCGATAAAGAGTAGAATCGTTAAGTAAAGTACCATCTTGAGGAGTAAACCGAACGTTAGGTTCAAGGGGAGTGTTTTCAATTTTACAATCAGTGAGACCTGCTCGAGAGACAAGATCGGAAGCATACTTAGCTTGTGAGAGAAACAAGCCATCACTCGAAGATAATACTTCAAGCCCCAAAAAGTAACTTAGTGGTCAAAGATCCTTCATCCCAAAATGTTGACACAAGTATTGTTGGAGCTCTTTAATTCTAATTGTGTCATCTCCAGTGATAATTATGCCGTCAACATAAAGAAGCAAGACAACAATATCCTTGTTAGTTTTTTCGAGTAAAATGAGTAGAATCATGAGCACTGGAAGAGAAATTCAACTGAGTGATAGTCTTGTGAAATTTAACAAACCAAGCTTTAGGTGCTTGTTTGATACCATAAAGAGCCTTACGGAGGTGACACACTTTGTTTTCCAGGAAAGTGTATCATGGAGGAAGATGCGTGTAAACCTCTTCATCTAAATCTCCATTGAGGAATGCATTTTTAACATCCATTTGAGTAAGCCTCCAAGAAGAGTTTGAACATATGTGATGCATGCAACCGAGACAAATGTTTCTTCATAATCAATACCATACTCTTGAGTGAAGCCTTTTGCCACAAGATGAGCTTTGTAATGCTCGATAGATCCATCAGAAAGAGTCTTTATTTTATAAACTCATTTGCATCCTACAAGAGTGTTATCACAAGGAGGATCAACAAGGTCCCACGTGTGGTTTTCTCCAATTCTGTAATTCTTCCTGCATAGCTTGTTGCCAATGAGGATTTGAAGATGCTTCCTTATAGGATTGTGGTTCATTGTGGTGAAGCATAGTGGAATAACATTGGTAATTATCACGAAGGTATGGAGGTGATTTCTTACCCGTGCAGGAAGCTCAATAGTGGGTGATGCATGATCAACAGACAAAACATCATCACTAGAAGTGGATGGAATATCAAAAGGCGTCTGAAGCTCACTAGATGAACTACATGTGTCTCAGAACCTGCAATTGTGTCACTAAGAAAATAATCGACAACAGGGTTAGTAAAGAGAGGAGTTGGAGTAGAATGGATTGACGTAAACTTTGACAAGGAAGAAAACATTTTATGTTCCCAAAAGACAACATGACGGAAGATACGAATATGTTGGGATATTGGGTCCCAACATCGGTAACCTTTGTGTTGGTCCCATAACCAAGAAAACAACATAGAAGAGCACGAGGCTCAAGTTTAGTATATTCTTGAGGCTGGAGGAGGACAAAACAAGCACAGCCAAAAGGAGATACATTGCCAATGATAGAGGAAATGAGATGATTGATTATATGGACAGTTGTAAGAGCAACTTCACCCTAAGCGCGTTCTGGACAAGAGGCTGATATAAGCATTGCACAGATTGAGTCAAGAATATGACGATTCTTTCTCTCAGCACGACCACTTTGTATGGACACAAAAATTCAGACAAGGTACCCCGCTCATGAAGAAAATACAAGAGTTTAGAATCACGATATTCCATGGCATTATCGCGTCGTACAACTTTAATAACTTTAGAAAACTGTGTTTGGATCATTTTGGTAAAATTGATGTAAATTTGAGGAAGCTCATGCCTATTTTACATCATATATCCATGTAAAACGAGAATAATCATCAATAAATATAACAAAATACCGAGAACCTCCCATAGTAGGTGTGGGAGCAGGACCCCAAATATCAGAATGCATATGATCAAATGGTGAAGCTGAATTAGAAGTACTTTTATTAAAAGGCAATGCTGGTTGTTTAGCAATTTGACAAGCAGAACAATCAAATGAATCATTGGTGACAGATCCTAAATAACCTTGAGACACCAGAGGGCGCAATGTAGAACTATGGGCAAGCTGACGATGCCAAAGCTGAATGGAATCATTTGTGGAAGCGGCACAAATGTTGGACTCATGAGGAACATGCAGTTCAGTGAGCTCCTATAGCCTTCCGATCTTACATCAAGTCCATATGATTTGTCCGGTCCGTGGATCTTGGACACGACATCCAAAGGAAGAGGCTGTAATTTCATAACCAAGATCACATAATTAACCAATAGAGATGAGATTAAAATTCATTTTAGGAATAAAATATGTATTAGGTAGGCTTAAATTAGGCAGAGATAAAACCTATATGACTTACATGCATAAGAGAAGCAATTCATTGTATACATAATTTTCTCTAAGTGTATTCATTGTATTCAATCTTGTGTGTAATTTGTTTATTTGAGAAGCAATTCTTTGTATACATAATTTTTTAATAATTCAACTCTGCTGAAATTCTCGAGGGACTGAGTTTAGTAATTTGTCTTGAGAAGTCATTGATAGTAGGTCTTTGAGTTTGTAATCAAATTTAATTAGTGGATTAAGACCTTAAGTATAAGGCGAACTCACTCAGACGAGTGGACTGGGGTAGCCTAGCTATCGATGAACCAACATAAAAACTATTTGTGTTATTAGACAACAATCATTGATATTTTTCTCCAAATTTGAACATTTCAAGTTATAATTTTGTGTCATGATATATCTTTTATTTTTTTCTATGCCGATTTTCTTAACAAACAGTATTAGAGTTCTTTATCGTCTTGGTGAGATAGTAACAGTACAATTTTATTGTTGAATTGAGTATAGAATGTGAGAGACTCATATTTTTTAAAAAAATATCGTTGAATTCAAGATACAATTGAACTAAATATTGAATATGAATAGATTTGAGAGATGACTATTATACACGTCATCCCACTTTACCCTACTCTCTTCATAAGACATGGAAGATTGGTGGTTTCTTATTGGATGACCGTGTAAAATTATTTTACACCGTCAGTGCATATCAATTAAACTCTATTTTTAATGTCTTAACATTCGGGTTCTTTTAACCATTGATATGTTCCAACCTCTCTACAATATATCTTTTGTATAATTTCTTTTTAATAAATTATATGTCAAATTTTACATATCTCTTAGTCAAACTCTAAATTACCAAAACTGTATCTTATATTTCAAACGTTATTTTGAGTCGCATTTTTCTATGCATCACTTGTGGACAAACAATGGAGATTGCATAGCACCGACCTTTAAAAGATTTTGTCCTTCTCACAGGTAATATAACAGTTTCTTTCAAATGGATGAATCCAAACAATTTTCACATTACACAGGAAATGCGAACTAAAATTAAGTGAGAATGAATTAAACATGATCCAATTGAACCAAAAACTAAACCACTAATTAAGGTACAATTCATAGTTTTGTTGTGAAATAATTATAACATAGTTTAAAAAATATAAGGTAATGCTTTCTTATCTAACTTATGTTGTTGAGTATTACTTTGGACTAGCCTTAAACGTAATTTGGTGTCGAGTTCAACTCAATTACATGTTGACTCAGAGCTACACATTTCTATCCAGCATCCATCAAAGTCTCAACTTCTGTAATGATTAACATCTGAATGATTGACATTTACTGTAATCATACATTTTCAACTATTATTCCAACAATCATCAATGTTGATGTCATCAAATCATTCCTCACCTTGACGATCTTGGCCTCACGCTACGGGTAATACCTTTCTCATGCAAAAGGAACGTGTATTCTATTCTTACTGACGCGCTTCCTACATAACTTACTCTCTTAACCTCTCGGTCTCTCACTTCGTACAAACACTAACTTATTGGTGTGAGTTAATCGAATTCACAACAAGTATTTTACCGATACAAGTTCCATTCACAACAACTATATGAATAGGCCTTAACCGGTCACGATCATTCATTCTTATAAATTAATATCAAGTATCAATACTCTTTAGACAAAATTAATATCATATCATATTAAATATATTAATTTATATTTAAAAAAATTATTCTTCAAATAAATTTTGTCTAAAAAATATCTCTATAGAGGCATAGGAGTAGATATTATTAGTAGTTGAATTGAATGGGAACACCGACGAATGGAATGCAAAACAAAAGAAAGATTCAATGTGTCCGTACACTATACACACGGATTCGGATTTTATGCGGTCACTTGTCGTGCAATCATTCTATTTATAGTCGTTTGATTAAGATCGAACAGCCTCTGATTTAAAAATGTATATAATTTCTACATTTATTTATACCATATGATATGATCAAACGGCTATAAAAAAACTAGAGCAAAAAATAAATTGACTGCACCTATTCTATTTTCCACTACACACCACTTCTCTGTGTGTCCCACTATTATTAATATGAGCGCCAAGACAAAGTCAGTCAATTGAAGAGTGGCAACCTTCGTAATATTAACCAAACACAAGGTTACTTTTGACAACCTTATTCTATATATAACCAATCTTCAAACTACAACTCAACTCACTAAAACCAATCAACAACAAAGCTCAAATGACGATGGGAGGTGCAAGGAGTAATGGAATGATGAAGAGTGGAAGAAGAAACAAGCCACAAAGATGTTGTAGTCGTCCAATTCCAAAAAGAGGACAAGTTAAAGTTGGAATAGTAGTTGGTCTTGCTAACTCTGTTGCTTCCATTTTCTCTCGTGCTGGTGCCGGTAGGAATACTCCTAGAGCCTGTTCTTCTCAGTAACTCTTGCCTTCAACAAACAAAGTTTTGATCATCTATTTGTTGGGTTTTGTACATATATATTAGGAGTGTTTTTTTTTATAATTCCCTTGTGTTCTGTTCATATGTACAAATCTCTTGTTTTTGCTAATGACTAATGAATATGTTGGCTTTTCATTTTAATTATCTCCTATTTGTGTGCAAATTTTCTCTTGATTTTTATGCCTGCACAATTAATTTATTAATTACTCATACTGAGCTTCAACACCAGTTTGAAAATTCAACTAATTGCGATCTCAATCGTTTGGAACCTGCAATACTGATAATAAAACATTTGCTAAATTTACCTAAATATATTAAAGATTGTTACAATTAGATCGCAACTCCTTCACGTCTTCATAATTTAAAAACCTGATTTCTACAAGTTTAGACGGTGAATAGTTGATTTACTCGATTTATTTACCGTTTGAAATTCTAGAAATCAGGTTTTTTACTGCATGTCACGTACTATGTTCATTTCACCCCCGCAAGAGATACCATCCGGTTTTTTTACCTTAAGATATTTTATGTTTTTGGTCAAAGATATTTTTTTGGCATTAGTTTTTTTTTGTTACAAGGATAAGGGGCAACAAAATAAAAGAAAAGAACATAAAAACTACAATTAGCAAGAGTTGTTTCAATTTCGGAGGCAGAGCAATATGTACTAAAAAAGTCAATATTGAAAGAAGTAATAAATTTAGTCGCGAAGTGTGAAAAAACCTAAATTGAAAGTTATTGCGCATTAAACCTCTCATGTTTTTAATCAACACAATATAATTGTCAAATTTGTCGATGGAGCTTCAATAAGATTAACACAGAAGAGAAGAAAAAAAGTTTGAGTAGTGACGCGATTTAAGAAGACCCATGTCCTTGACTAGGGTTAGATCAAAGATATAGTTAGACACACATATTTAATGTATCTATCAATTTTTTGGATTGATTAATATATAAGTCATAGATGTATTTAATTTTATTTTTTATCTTCTAAGACACTTACTAGAATTAATTGATATTTAGAGAAAGAAAGAAAATGATAAACATGTCAACTCTTTTTAAAATATTAGTCTAAAAAAAAAAAAAAAAAAACCTCTTTTTGGTCTTACCATTTCAAATGAGCTTATATTTAGAGATGAATATTTTTTCTTAAAAGATGCTTACATAAGTGAAAATAATCCATAAATTTAATACCTAAAAGTTTTGCATTTAAATTACATATGTACCAAAAAAAAATGTACTTATGTCACACATGTACTTATATATAATACAATTATGGAATAATGTAAATATTAGTAGTTAATTTTTTCAATTTGTTAGTATATAGCAATATTATTCCTTTCTTGTAAATCCTGTTTATAAAGTAGGATAAGGATAAATGATAATGGTATAATGTGAAACTGTGGTCCTTCAAATTAAGTGCATGACTAGGCTAAGCATCGACAATGCAACAAGTTGTCCTAAAATATAATCCCAATTATTTGCATAAAAATGGATTTAACAGTTGTCATCATGTTTTTTTAATCTTGCTTGTTTCTCTATTCTTCAAATCTAATATTCTCTCAGAACAGAATCCGACATGATTAAACCAATGTAGTATTAGAAAATAATTAGTACTACGATTGTACTAGTACATTGTATTTGTATCAACAAGGACTTCCCTAAGATTCAGTGCACTGCAATTGCTTCTGAATACAAATCTACATAGTAGATTTTCTTTCTTTTTTTTATTTTCACCTTTTTTTACTCTTCTTTGTCACATTTTTTTTAAGGGTCATGCTAACCAGTGTACCCGGTGCATTAGTAAAGGAATCCAAAAAAGGTAACTTTTATATTGAGAAGATCAAATTTTATATTTAAAAAAGATAAAGTACACAAGTTTCAACACCAAATTACTATATTAGCTTCTTTAACTAATGCACCGGGTGCACTAGTTAGCATTTTATTTTTTTTAAAGTCTCTTTGTCGCATTCACATAAGTCTATAGTAATTAACATGTGCAAAAAAGGTGAATGTGAAGTACCTTCTTTTTCTCATGTTCACATTAAATGATTATTATGTGAACACAAAAAATTGATTACCTTCTAAAATAAATGTCATTTTAGTAGATATTTTTACATTTTATTTTAATTGTTTAAGATAATATAACATTATTTTCATTGATTATTTTTTAAATCATCATTTGTTTAAAATAATAAACGTGATCATGCATAAAAAAAAAATGATGATCACGTTTTCTTTATGTTTTTCATGAGTTTCCTATCGAAGTTTGTCAAAAACAAGTCCCGCCAAATGCATTAGTCTTTTTTATGCTTATATCCGACTTTCTTTTTTCTTCCTGTACAATCCATGTTGATTCGTCAAGTTGTAAGTGTGTTAATCTCAACCCGAATGATATACACATGTACGTACCTTCTTTTTTTTTTTACATAATAAAAACCCCACCTATCTAATTTAATCTAATTAATATAATTAAAATTTGAGTGCATTTGGATATGTAGGAAGTAGTTATCAAAGGTGGGATAAGATGGAATTTTTGGAGCAAGGATTTGAGCTAGTGAGCTGAATTAGGCTGCACCTGCTGAGGCTAGGAAGAGGTACACAATCAGATTCATCAAATAATGTTTTGTTCAAAGAAGTTAACTATTAGTAGTATTAAATAATGATAGTGGTGTACATGTAGGGTAGGGACATATGAACTAGTAATTAAAGCCACAAAGCAACACCGAAAGAGACGTGAATACTCTAAAATCATAACCGTTTGTGTGTGTGGATTTAACCTTTTGCAAATGGGAGGAATTGTGCACGTGATTTTAATGCAATAATAAAAATTAAGATAAAGTACTACTTAATCTTCACATTATTATCCTTTTAATTTGATTAAATTATTTAATCACATTGATTAAGGAAAACCCGCAGCCAGAGTTGCTTAGTGTGGTGGGATGGTGGCCTTAAAATATAGCCGGCATTAGGGACCACTACATCTTGTCGTATATTGAAACTCAATTATATGATTCTTTTCTTACATGTCTACTAATTAATTTTAATTTGAAAAATTGAAATGCATGATGCAGACATGGGTTATAGGGACTTTTTATTAAATTAAGGTGGTGTAATATTTGCGAATTGTTTCTAGTGGACATTCAATATCTATGACAGATATTGATGTAATCTTCATAATCCATTTTATTTTCTGAAAATTATGTTGATAATGCTAACAACTTAACAAAGAAAAATATAAAAATAATTAGTGATATTTTATGTGTCGGAGTGCTAGTTTGAACTCATAATTTCTCTATTCTCATTACAGAGTTCATATCCTCTCCATTTCTCTTATCCTCTATACCATAAAAGTATAAATTTAGTTTGTCAAAACAAATCATAAATTTAGTATTCTCTAAATTATAAATTTAGATCAAATATTCAATTACTCTCTAAATTAGGGGTGAGCACAAACCCGCAACCCGACTCGAAACCGATATAACCGTCAACATATGAAAGCACTCGGTCGGGTGCGAGTCGGGTTTCGGGTCAACAATTGTGAAAAATCGGTCATGAACGGTTATATATGGGCGGGTGCGAGTCTCTAAAAATCCGTCTATTCATAACCGAAACCGACCGAACAATTTCTAAAATACAATTTTTTTTTCTAGTTTCGAGCATCTCTTCTCTCTCTTAATATCATATGCTCTTCACTTTGTTAATTTTATCTATCTTTGATAGAGGAGAAAAATGTTGTATTTTACAAGTTTTAGCTTGTAATATGTTGATAAAGGAGATATGAAAGATAATATTTTAGATTTATCTTAATTTTTACTTCTCATCTACTATATATTATTGTCGTTGAATTTCTAAATTTGAAACAAATTAACTTCATCTCATCATTTTTATTATATTCTTTGTTGCATTATGTACGAAATATTGAATGAATTGTCAAAAAACAAATAATTTTTTGATCAATGAAGTTTTAAATGTAACAACAACGTTTCAATATAACCCGTTAAAACCGACCCATTGGACCCGTCACCCGTATGACCCGAACCCAAACAAACCGAAGATATAAACGGTCGGAATTGGGTCCAAATTAAGATATCACGGTTTTTATCGGTTTGACTATTTTTGACCCGAATCCGACCAAACCCGACCGATGTTCACCCCTACTCTAAACTATCATGAATAATATGTATTCAATAAAAGGTCAACAGTCAATAGTAATAGCATCTTGAAAATTGACTCGTTTTCCTTTTCCTACTACTACCGGCATTTGTTAATGGTAAATGCTAACAAGTGTCCACGGGATATTCTTTAAGGCCTTAAATAGTAAGGTTTTTTATAAAACTTTTATGATAATGTATAAAGTCAACGCATTGAAAATTGCAATGTTTATTTTTTTGAATTAAAAACTTCTTTAAATAGAATGTTTAAAGAATGCCCCGGGAGTACTTGTTAGCAAAACTCATTGTTAATTAGTAACTGCTTGTGTGCTAGTAGTAGATTAATTAAAAGGGTTTTACTTTACTCTAGTAATCCAGTGTTGACCATTGACCTTGCTCTATGGTTTTCTGTGTACGTTCATACAATTCAAATCCGTGCCAATAATTTGATTGTATTGTCAAAACTATTTATGTTTATAACCAAATGTGATAAGATAATTAAGGTATTTCTTACTCGTTTCCAAAATAATTATCGTAATTGACATATGTCAAAACATAACTTATTTTATTAATTATTTTTTCCGTTTCAAAATGTAAGTTATTTTGACCATTTTACACAATTTTAAAAAATAATTATTGTTGTATGAAAAAGAAAAATTATGAGTCAGTTTACAAAATTGTCCCTCATTAATTGTATGAAAAAAATAAATTGAAAAATTAAAAGAAAAAAGAGAAATAAATAGTTAAAGGTATAGTAGGAAAAATAATATGAAATGTTTCATTGGTAATGTAAACTGTAAAGTGACATATAATTTGATATAAATTTTTTTCTCAAAGTGACTTACAATTTAGAACGGACAAAGTAATATTTTTAGTTATTTAGATATATTACTAAAAATTATAAAATATTGATAAACTAAAGTGGCACTTCTTAAACAACACAAATGAATGTAAGTTGTAACAATACATGTTATCGATGAGAATACAATTTAAAACTTTAATGCAATTTTATAGGGTTTGAGTTTCCTCCATTTGGAGAGAGATAGACACATTAAAAATTAGTGGGACCCATTAAAAATGGGTCTTACTAATTTATGGACCCCACAAATTTTCAATGTGTCTATCTCTCTCCAAATGGAGAATAAATAAAGGGATAACAAATGGAGAAAACTCAAATCCAATTTTATGCGAAGATTTTTCCAATTTTGAACTAAGAAACTAGATGAAGTCTTTTTTTAATAAAGGAAAATATGGGTTTGTGTGGGGTGCACGGCTAGGGGTCAAAATCAAACAAAGAAAAACAGGTAGTCCATCCATGTAAATCCAAAACAAATGCTGTATAGCTGGCCAAGAAAGCAAGGTCAACATTGCCAACAAAATTAAAATATAAAAAATTCAATACCCACGAAACCACGACAACATTTTTATTTATTCAGTAGTATAGTTGTTAAACTCACATACTATAAATGCATAAAAATGAAAAATGTATATATACTTTAACTATTTTCTAATAATGTTACCAGTAGTTATCAACTGAATGACAATTTTACTTGACCAAACACCATAGCATATTTAATTGAATTATATATATATATATTTTTAAGATAAATACAAAATTTAACAATTAAATAATTCAAACTTTTAGCTCAAGATTCCGCATTGTAAAGAACAAACACTACTATATAAGTGAGTGAAAGTGTAAAATACACAATACAGCTAGCTAAATAGAAACCTCTTGACTCTTGTTGTGTGTGGAACTCTACTAAAAGGTTAAACAAATTTTGTTCTTGAAAAAATTAAGAAGATGAAGGCTAAGATGGGAGTGGTGATGATCACAAGAAGAGATTTGATATACAAAACTAAATTATCCAACAAGAGTAATATTTCTAAGAGTCGTATGATTCCTAAGAGAGGCCAAGTCAAAGTGGGGATTGTGTTGGGTTTGTTTCATAATGTTTCCTCCATTTTCTGTTCAAGATGTGTTCACTTATCTTGATTTTATTTTTTCTCTTTTGTTTCTGTGACTTTTATGAGTTATGAAGGAATTATTGATGTTAGAAATTCCTCTCCAAATTGAAAAGAAAAGGATTATCATGAGTAAAGTTGGAGGAGGGGAATTGTATTTATTTGTTGACAACATTGTTGTACAAAGTTTTCTTATTAGTTTGTTGATCTTTGTTGTATAAATTTGTAGTTTCTTTCACATTTTTATCAACTTTCTCAACACCTTATATTTATTTATTGATTTTAAATCAATGCATTCATTCATTTTACTTTTGTTTTTTTCCTTTACTTTGCACTACAACAAAAGCATTCGTGTAAAAGGGAAAAAAAAATAATAATCATGCCACTTTTTTATTCTAGCTCAAAATCTAAGTTGTTAAGTTAAAATTTGAAAGGGGTCAAATTATTGGGACTTCTATAGCATGGAATAACATTTTGTTCAAAGATTTGTAAGACATGTATGTGGAGTTTAAGTTTAACGCAAAAATCATATTCTGAAATAAAAGCTTTCTTATGAGTCTAACCAAAATAACTGGTCCGAATAATTTGGTGACTATATACATAAGCTATTTTGGTTAGTCTCATAAGATTATGACCCTGTTTGAATTAGCTTATTTTTGAGCTTATGCAAATAGCTTATGCAATTTTTATGTATTATTATAAGTTTGTCAAGATAGTTTATAATAAAATAACTTATAAAAATACAATTTTCACTAGTTAGAATTTATAAAATATCATAAAATCTAATTTATATTGCATAAGCTGTTTGCATAAGCTCAAAAATAAGCTAATCCAAACAAGGTCTTAGTTCCTAATTTGGTTTAAAACAATGATTTCAATTGATTATTTTTTTTTATAAATCCCTTTCACCAAAGATAATCACCGAATATTATCTACCAAAAAAAAAAGATAATCACTGAATATGAGCACTTCTGAATTTCTTTCAACCTTAAATGGGTTGCATAATAAGATTTAAATTTAGAAGATTTCTCTTTTCACCCCCACGTCTCTTTTTCATCCTTAGGTTTCTGTTTATATATCTCTTGAAAAAAACTTCGGTAAACACGAACTGAAGTTATAAACAGTTGAAAACACATGTTTTTCTATATCGAAAAATTTCGGTAAATGAAAACTAAAGTTTTGGAAAGTAAAATTGGATTTTTGGGAATGAAAAAGAGACGTGGGGGATGGGAAGAGAAATCTGCTTAAATTTATTCCGTTTTCTTTTCAATTGTAGCTCATCTAGACTACATGTTGTGTTACATTCCTTGAAATTAAGTAACACACCCCCTTATTATTATTATTAAAAAGCAACTTCAACCGTGAACTTCTTCTGAATTACTGAACCTATGCACACATTCTTCTCACCTTCCAACATTCAATAACTTTACTAGTTCATTTTTTATTTTATAGAAGGAAAGAAAAATTAGACTAGGAGAGGCACCAAAGAGGCAATGACAGATAAAGCTACATAGTTAGAACGATTATTTTATACATGACTTTAATTTTCGTGCATAGTAGTGGTGTAAAATATTTTAATTTGATTGACGGTGTAATAACTTTTCACACTCGTAAAAAAAACTTATTACATTAACAATGTCCATGAATTAATAAATCATTTATGTATAGCCTACTGAACGAAATTTTTTGGACAATTTTAAAATTAGACATAAGTCACAAAAGATTAAAATAGAAGATTCAATTTCAAGTTGATCTAGGCCAACTTGGGAGAGGATACAAATCTTAATTTCATAGTCCAAAATACTCTTGGTAGAGTTAATAAAAGGAAGACATAATTGAAAAAAAATGAAGACAGAATATTTAATATGTTATTGGATAAAATGTCTCCCTGTATAAATAAAACAACAAATGATTTTTCATAAGCATCGGTCAGGAATCGAATACAGGACCAAATGGTTAAGAGGCCCAAGCATCTACCACTTGTGCCACACTATATTGTTTCTTACTTTACCCTTTTATTTCTCTTTTACAATGAATCCAAAAAATATGAAGAACGAGTTCTCATAAAATTTCATATTTGTGCGATTCAACATTTTTTTATTATGATATATGATATATGTTTTACACTAAATAAAAAGAAGGAAAGAATACATAGGTTGACCACTCAACCAAAATAGAACCAAAAAATAAATGTATTGGTTTTGTTGCTACAATGCTTTAGCCAAAATTCAACCTATATCCTGCTGTTGTCTCTGCCAAAGACTAAAGTTGTTCCCCAGTTTACTGCCACATAAAACCTGTTCCTCCAGCTCAGCACACGTGTAAGATATGCAGAGCGCCATATCAGCCAGCTAACAAAACCAGCAAGTGACAATCCCTTTGCATCCTACAAACAAACACAAATATAAGCTAATGTAGTATTTGATTTGTTAATTACTATGTAACTATGTTTGTTTCATTTGACTCCAAAGGGTAAGTTAGGTAACTAGAAATAGAAACTTTCCCATTATATATAGTACCTTGGATTGTCGTAGATCAACAAGTGCCTTATAGGCACCTACTGATGCCATGCTCCCAAGATGTCTATACACAAAAGGCTCTCCAAATGGGATGTCATTTGCAGACAAAGCTTTTCCTCCATTCTGTTTCCCAATTTTGTTGAACAACTCCATAAGGAATTTCCCTTGTCTTTCAGCAACCTATCAGTGACCAATGCATTCATCAGATCATATAGGACATGGACAATTTTTTATGCTTTGCTTGTTTTTCCAATACAATGAAATACAAGTTTTCCTACTCATTACATAGAATAGTATATATATTATGCCATTAGTATTAGCCTGTCAACTAATGCACTAATGCATATAGTACCTTCTATTGGGACTTTTCTCATTTGGTTTAACGATAATATAAATTAATGTATGTAGCTAAACTTTGTTTAGATATTATCTTGATCACTTATATGAGTTGATAGAACATTATAGACAATTAGGCTAACCTGAGCTAGAGCTGGAAGCACTGGCCTTCCAGTTTGTTCAAGAAAACCAGCACAGTCTCCAAGGGCAAAGACATCTTCAACAGAGGGAACACGCATCCAACCATCAACACCAATTCTGTATCATTTAACAACATTGATTAAATTAAAATCACAGATGGAAAATGAGCAAAAGATTGAAATTTAACTTAATTATTTTGGCTTCACATACCTTCCCCCTGGAGAGTTGGGAAGATTCAGTTTTTTAACAAACTCAGAGGGACCAACCCCTGTAGACCAGACCAAGAGACCATAAGGAACTTCAGTTCCATCACTCAAAACTATCTTTTTAGCATGTACTTCCTTCACAACACCACGCATAAGACAAACTCCAGACTGATACAAAGATTAAATGTCTTAGTCTCAGGCTTAAACTTGAAACTTAATCATGGAAGATTGGTATATACATGACACAATCAAAACTCCAAAGGTTTACCTTAGTTAAGTGCTTTGTTGCATATTGTCGTAGGCTAACATCAAAAGATGACAGTATCTCATTTGCCTAGTTATGAAAAGTTAAACACAATTGTTAAGCACACGAGTTTAACAACGTCTGAACACAAAATAGACTTCAATATATAAATCATGCACCTCAATGAGTGTGACGTGAATGTAATCTTTAACGTGAGTATAGCGCTCACGAACATCTCTCGTGATGAAATCACTCAATTCACCACTAAATTCCACTCCTGTAGGACCACCTCCAATAACTACACAATGCAGAAGACGTTTCTTTTCTTCTTCCGATATACCTGTTATAATCAAAATGTTATTAGCCAAGGCTTTGACAAAAAATTGACAACTGCATATAATTATTAGTAATATAAATTAGGCTTAGAAACAAACTAGTATGGAATATGGATATGAAACACCCACCTGGATTTTCAGAAAGCATGAGGTTAAGCAGAAGTCTCTTCCTTATTTCTTGAGCATGATACACTTCGCGAAGAAAAAAAGCATGTTCCTTTACTCCCTTGATACCAAAAGTTAAAGGCTCAGCTCCAGCTGCAATTACAAGTTTGTCATATGCTACTTTAAACTGATAAGGCTCTTTAGATAATCCACCGTTGGTAACTGCCTCACAATAAACCTGTTAACATATAGTAAAATTAACTAAGCATTTCACTAGAAAAATAACTTTGTAATAACACAAATTTATTGGTCTATCAATATCACACATCGAACATTCCATTGTAACAATATAATTTACTCACTTCATGTTTGTTTGTGTCAACTCCAGTGCAGGAAGCTAGATAGAAATATGAGTTGGGATCCCTTGCAAGTGCTTCCTGTATTCTACCAACAGGTTCAGCAACAGACCTGAATTCAAGAGTACCAACACACGTTGAAGCCAACAAAGGAGTGAAAACCATATGATTCCTTGGTGATATGCACACAACATCATAAATTCTGGTGTCTAGCCCTTTAAGAAACCGACAAGCGGCCCAACCAGTACCAAGTACAACCACCCTAGGCTTTTCACCTGGTTTTGTTGCCTCTAATCCTGCATATCTTGTTTGATCGTCTTCCAACTCTGATTCAGATTCATCTATAACTCTCTGTGTGTTAGGAAACTGATAGGATGGAGTTCCTGCTATTCCCCGCATCGAAAAATTCATGTAGTTCTGTTCCTTAATTCTCGAAATATACGAAAAATTTCCATCTACATGAGAAGGTAATGAGCATTTGGTTGTGTATGTTCTCTCATTGAACATATCCCTCTCGTATGCATTAGCATTACTTCCAAAAGCAACACCTGATCTTCTCAGGTTGCTCCTAGCAATCCTTGCTAAGGCCATTGTTATTGAATCAGTTCTAGTGACAATGCTTTATACTACTTTCTAAGATTTCTGAAAAGATCAAAATTTTCAAAGGTGTTATGTTAGTACTTCCCAGGAATGAAATTTTTAACAAGAAATAACAAACTTATATATACAAATTTGTTTGCAAATTGGTTGCTTCAGAACATGAACAGAGACAAAAGGAAAGACAATTGGGGTTTGAGGGAAGCAAGGAAATCAAATTGGTTAATGACAAATTGAAGACCATCATTTCCAAGAATATAGGACAAGAAAAACAAAAGCTTTGATCAGCAACTATTGGTAGTTACAAAGAATAGAATACCTCCAAAGTTTAGAAACTCTAAACATGGTAACACATTCTACAATATTCATCTGAAACATGTAACTAGCACATTTTTTGTTCAGTAGTCTAGTGGTTAGACTCGCACATTTTAAACATGAAAAAGTATGGAATCCTGAGTTCGAACCCAGGTCACTGCATATCAACGTCCGTCCATGTAGCTATCAACTGAGTTGTACTCACGTGACATGTCACTGCATATCAACGTTCATGTAGCTATCAGCTGAGTTGTACTCACGTGACATGTAACTTGCACATTGAATTTGACACACGTTTAGGGGAAAATTAACTCCTAAAAAATGAGTGTATCACAAATTCCTTAATTTGAAAAGAAAAAAAAATAGTAGTTTAAAATGTTGTGTACAAACAAAAAAGAAAAGTCCTTATTGAACAATACGTCGATCATGTTATAGGCTATGTTTTAAACGATGGATCATAAACCACAAATTTGTGTACAGGTGTCAAATACTGATTGGATTTATGGAAACTGTTGATCTTAGATTCAAAATCAGCAGATCAAAATACAGTTTCATTGAAGAAATATTACTACAGACAATAGATGATCACTACATTTCACATATGAACAACAAGCGGATAAATATTTCCAAATATAGATACAGAAAATGAAAAGAGCAATATAAGAGATGAATAATTATGAATGACATTATATTATTGTTAAGTATAAGATAAGAGACGAAACGTAACCTTGTTGGTTTTTTTGTTTCGAGTTCAAGGGTTTATGATTTGGTTGCGGAAGATTTCAGAACTTTGTTAAGCCAAACTCTCGGTATTTATTAGGTTTTTGTAATAAGGGTTATAAATTGCACGCACCTACTATTAAAGTCACGAGCATTTTTATTTAATTATTTATATTAGTATATAGTATACTATACTATAAGGTTATAATAGTACACTTTTGATTTCTCATGTTTTCGCCGACTTGAGACCCAAGAAATTAGGGTGTTCTAGAAGGTCTTATATTTTTGCCTCCACCACCAACGCAAAGAACATGAATTGTGTGTTAGAAAAAGTAACTATATAATTTTCTAAATTAATTAATTGATTAATACTATGATTATAAATAATGGCGGGCCAAATACCCGCGTTTTAGTATATTCTATTTGCTTACGTATTTTATTAGAATTAATTATGTGGGAGCCGTCAAGGGTTGTGAGAAGAAGTGAAACGGCACCGTTTGAGAGATGGAAAGACGAAGATGTCCTTGTCTGTTGAATGGGTTTCGTCATGAGAGATATTTTTTGTCATTCCAACTTTGACTAAATATGGAAGCTTCCATTATTATTCATAAGTGAACTGTAGAAAGCAAAAAATGTGGTCAAAAAAGGTGCATTAAATAAATCTGGTGGGGACGCATTGTTGCAAATTAGAATATTTTGATACAGTAGAGAATCTAGATTCCAAAAATTTTGTGAATGAAAAAAATGTCTTCCACCCTTATAATTAATCATTAATCCTACATACTCATTGGAATTGATTATTTTATCCTCATATATAAACTAAAATCAGCAGCTTTTTTCATTTTTTACACATTTTACTAAAAATTGTTCCGGTTTGATTGAGAGAAAAAGAGAATGTAAGTGGTTTGAAAAACAATCCGAAACACTATGAATGTTATGATTTGCATATTGTTACCAAAACGATTAATGAAGTGTTCCGATTTGAATATTGATTCTACAACAATTTCTCTCAGTTTTTCGATGTAAATGTTGCTATCGAAATACTAATACGAACTCTTCCGGTTTAACTTCTAATTTTGAATGGACATACATACTTTTTAGTAGTAATTGTTCAACTTCATGCTTTCCACCTATGTAACAATTCAAAATTAACTTGTCATTTCTTCCTTTTTTTCAAATTTTGTATTTGACTTAGTATTATTAATAGTGACATTGTTTGTCATTCCAGCCTCTTGAGCCCATTTGACTACAACTTCTCATGTAACAAATTTTTTTGTAGTTGTGAATACAGTCCTAGACTTTTTTTTTGAAGCAAAAACGGTCCTAGACTTGTAGTTGCTAAAGAGCCCAAGAGGCGTAAGAGGGAAAAGAAAAGCATGAACTATTCATTTAAGATAAAATAAGTTTTATTAACTAAAACATCCTTATTAACGTTAGTTGTGGTTTGTAGGAAATATAAAACATTTTACACCGAATAAAAATAAGACACGCGTATAAAAATAAACTTCATTCTAAAATAACAAATAATACAAGACAAACAAATAATTTAAATGTTTGATTCAATATTGAATAGAGCAGTATCAATATACTTCTTTTAACAAACAAATTAAAAAAAGTAATATACTTCTATTTAGCCAAACAATGAAAAATCTTTAATCTTTAATGAAAAGAGAATGAAAACATGAGTAAATACACTTTTTCTAATTGCTCTTTCCCATCTCAATTTCATCACCTTTATCATCATTATCCACAAATCTTGACCAGTATGAATGTCCCTTCCAAACCTTGCCCATTTCTTCAATTGGAATGCCCTTAGTTTCAGGCAACATGAAATACACAAAGATTGTCATCACTACTACAAAGAAGGCAAAGAAGATAAACAAGCCAAACTTCATGTGACAAAGCAGGGTCAAGAAAACTTGTGCAACAAAAAATGTGCAAAACATGTTGACCGATACATTGACACTTTGAGCAGCTGAACGAATTTCCAATGGAAATATCTCACTAGTCACCAACCAACCAAGAGGACCCCATGACCAAGAAAATGCAGCTACATAAGAGCAAATGAATAGCACCACAACTATAGCATACCACTTTGGTAATTCACCAGGGTTTCCATCAATTCCAAACTTGGCTCCAATTGCAGCTGCAACTCCAATCTATATATACAACCAAATATCAAGTTAAACAAATCAAATGTTTAAAAAAAATTTAAAGAGTTTAATATTCATGAAAAACTAATTTTGTTGTTGTGTTATCTGAGTCTTTCGATCTTAAACTAACGATCGAGATCATTTAGTGCATGTAAATGTGTGTTTTTTTTATAACGGATAATTCATATCCACGAAAACACTCGAGGAAATTAATTGGACATTTCCTTCGGTGTTTTTTGTGTGTCAAATAAAATAGTGACTAAACTCACACACTTTAAGTTTATAGAAGTGGAGAATCTGATATTCAAATCTCGGCACTTAAGGGTCTCATTTTGTAATTTATACAATTAAATAGTGCTTTGAAGAATAAAGAAAAACAATGTTTACCTGACATATGAGCATTTGAAGACCACCTTGAAGGAAAAGGACTCTCCTACCCAATCTATCAACTCCAAAAATTGAGACAATAGTACCAAAAGCATTAACCACTCCGGTTATCACAGAAGACATAAGGGCAGCATCATCCTTAAACCCAACAGAACTAAATAGCACAGGTGCGTAAAACATGATAACATTGATTCCGGTAAATTGCTGAAAGAAAGGAATCAATATGGCCATAGAAAGTTGAGGTCTATATTTCCTTTGCAACAAGTTTCTCCAAGGGTTTTCCACTTGCATGGATGCTTCACTAGCTATCACAAGGTCATAAAACTCTTCATCAACATCTTCCACTCCGCGGATTCGCTTAAGATGAGCCTTGGCTCCATCACGATCACCTCGTTCAATCATTGAATTGGGAGTGTCTGGAAGGACTATTGATCCAATAGTAATTATAAGTGCGGGGACCATAGCACCACCCAAACTCAACCTCCATCCTAACCCACCATTGAGTTTGGAAAAGAAGTAGTTCAATACATTGGCCACAAGAATACCAATTGTGATTGATAATTGGAAGCCAACACTTAGAGCTCCTCTATATTTGTAAGGAGCCATCTCAGAGAGATAAATTGGTACAGACTATTAAAAAGAAATTAGATGGAGTTATGGTAAGAATGACAATATATATAAATTAAATTAATTTTTCTTTTTAATATTTGAAACTTTGTGGAAAGTTAAAATAATTGGTATAAATATATTTTAAATTAGTTAATATAATTATATTTATTATTTGTATTTATAAATAATATTGATAAATGTTTTCATCAAATAATAATAATAAATGATCATAATATCACGATCTTTTAATAATTTTTAAATGAAAACTCATAATATTATAATACAAATACATAAAAAATTATAATAGAAATACTTATTCAAATAATTAATAATAATAAATCTATAAAGTAAAGTGGTAAATAGAAATATATTAAAATACCAGTCAAAACTAAATTTATTGTTCAATACTATAATTAAGTTACAAATATAAATTAATTACTAAATATATATTAAGAATATTATCCAAATATATATATATATATATATATATATATATATATATATATATATATATATATATATATATATATATATATATATATATAACTTCATAATAATTAAGTAAAATAATATGAAGAAATAGGTAATAGTTTTAATTGATCTAAGAAGAAAAAAAAAGTTTTAATTGACTTGCACTCACTTTAATCTTATCTTCTTTTTTTTTTTTTTTTTTGCTAAAATTAATCTTATCTACTCAACAGTGATATAAAGGGGGGTATATAATATTGTAGTTGAGTAGAATTAAAGTATATATTAAATAAAAAATTTTGGAGTAAAGGTGAAATTCATTATAAAGAATAATAAAATAAAATTTTGGTAAAAAAAAACAATGAAACCTATTTCAGCTATTATTAATTTATTATAAATAAAAATTCAATTTTTTATATTCATTAAATTTTTGTAAATAAAATTTTCTGAATCTGAAAAATGAATATTTGTCTGTCAAAAAAAAAAGAATATTTGTATGTACCAAAAAAAAATCAATGAATACTGTATTTGTTTATAACAATGGTGAGAAAGAGTGCGAGTTTTATTTTATGTATGAATCATTTCGCATGCATGCCTGGATCTAAGACAGGGCAAATTTCTCTAATCCATTCACAACACATAATATGAGAGACAAGCTATGTTTTGTGCCAAATGAAAGAAAGAATATGCTCCTATAATATACCATACCTGATTGGCAAATCCAATACCAAAGCCTAGCAATATCCGACCAACTATCAACATCCAAACATATTGGGCAAAACCATTAACAAGAGCACCAATGAGGAACAACAAACCTCCAAAAAACATGGAAAGTTTCCGACCAAACCTACGGGTGATACTGGATGCCACCAACGATGACAGCAGCGCTGCCAGATACAATGACGATGTAAACATTGTCAATGTTTGACTGTCGTACTGACAATACTTGTTTGACGACTTGTCCAAGTTTTTCTTTCGATACACCGAAGGAAAAAACTTCATTAGAAACGGATCCATTGATGTCACACCACCTAACCAAAATCCATGCAATCAAATAAAATCAAACAAAGAATTATAAAGTATTTTATTAAAAGTTCTAAATTGTGGTCAACAATTACAATTGCAATAGTAATATTAAGTTATTAAAAGTTTCTACAACACATTGCATTGGCAATTGCAGCTGTTTAGGCTGTATTTTATTGCAATATCAAAGTTCACAACGTAATTAAGACTACGATTGCAATATATATATACCTGAAATTCCAATGTCGTAACCGAAGATTAAACCACCCATAGCCGCAACGACGCATGTTACCGTAACGAAAGGAGTGAGATTTCCGGGATACTCCTTGTTGCTTCCGCCAGTGGGTATTCCTACGGCAGGCATTTTTAGCTTCTGTTTTCTGACCTTAGTAGTGCTGTGACCTTAGTAGTAGAGAGAGTAAAAAAGTGATGGAGATTGTGGATGGGGCAGGGGTGTTTATATAACGTAGGAAAGATTTAATTTCGCTTATATTCCCAATGAAAAATGCACAAAAAAATATTAATTTTTTCCCGAAAACAAATGTATTTTAGTCAAAAGTGGATAAGGATTAAAGAGGATGATAAGTTATAACACTTCTCTTATATATATATTTTTTTTTTATTTAATCTATTTTCAGAGTGTTGTGGATCTATTTTACACCTTTAAAAAATATGATTAAAAGAATCGGCTACATTTTTTATATAAATTAGATAAAAATAAAAATTCAACTGACATTTATAATTTACTATTTATATGCATTTTACTTTTATCATTATTTTTTTACTTTATTTAATATCAATCTTTTCAAAGTGGATTAGGATTATTGCTGATTTTATATGAGTCATATCCGAGTGTCACCAAATATCATTAGGGAATATAAAAATAAAAAGGATGAAAAGCTCCAGTTTTCAAAATTATTTATTTACTTTTTTTAATTTATTTCTAAATTAATATATTATTATTTATATGGTTTATTAAAAATAGAGTTTTGTTTTATTTTATTTTTTGAAAAATAGAGTTTAATTAATTAATAACAAAATTTACACAAACATATTAATTTATTTACACAAACATATATACCAATTTATCATATATATTTATCTTGTAAAAAAATTGGCATATCACAATTATACTTTATCTAAAGACGGTTTCCGTTCCTTCTTAAAAAAAAAAAATTCCAATAGACAATGGGAAAAACCAAGATTTTAAATATTTTCTTATAACTTAAGTTTATTCGTTAAATTTTGTTTTTAATGATAAAATTTATTCGTTCAAATTAATATAGTGTATCGAATACAAACTCATAATATTTAAGTTGATAGTAGAAAATTATATGCTTAATCTATAAATAATGTGGCAAAATCAAAATAATTGTAATATTTTTATTTTCGGATCTACATCGTTGATGATTTAGTCATTGGTTGAATAAATATTTAATCGAAGATTTTTTTTTTTTTGAAGAAGTCAAATGAATATATTGACATAACAAGTTAAATACAAGATGTACCTAACAAGAAAAATTACAAAGTAAATATGTTCAAGATTGTAGACAAACATGTGTCAAAAAAAAAAATTGTAGACAAACAAAGCACCCCGTTAACCATAATGAATTCCTAAATAAGCTAAAGGGATGAACCCACTACATATTCAAAGCATAATTTAAATTGTTCTGTCGAGTTTCAACCACCACCAAGCTAGAGTTTAATTTTATCTTATCAAGAACACATCGGCCGATACCCCTTGATTAGAGAATATTCTATTTTTTGCTTTCAAATAGACCAACAATAAGTCAACCAAACCTCTCGAATACCTTAATGAGCTTCTTTAAAAAACAAATAAGCATTACAAAATTGCATATCATATCAGGGCAAGATATTTCCAACCAATGCATAATTTTACACCAAAGAAAAGTTGCCAATTTACAATCCAAAAACAAGTGATAGGAGGTTTCAGCGACTCCACAACACAAAATCCAACCGGTACATTCCAAGACACAACAAGTTATCCTTAGATGGTAATTTGTTCTTTAGCAATCTTCAAGCAAACAAAGACACCTTTAAGAGAGGTATTTTATTCCAAATAACTTCCTGGTTAACCATCAGTGTATCCAGGAAGGCAATATGTGAGTAAAAATGTGATAAACGATCCATTGCCTGAATAACCCGAGTTAGACTCAAGTTGCAAAATCCATTTATCAAGTACAATTATCTACAATAAAATGTTATCTAAAATAGCACAACACTCCTAACTCAATTCCTCCTCCCATGCAAAAAAAAAAATGTCATATTACAATGATACTTATTTTGCAGCCGAACTCTGAATTATCAGAACTCCTTTTCTATGTGAACCTCATAATTAATACAAAAAATAAATAGAATAACATCTACTACTAATCTAATAAAATTATTTACTATCAAACTACCTAATTTGTCATCAAGGTGATGGAATGAGTTGCACAATTTTAAAATGGAAAGGAGGAAAAAGGAGAGAACAACAAAGATTGGAAGAGGAAGGATGATTTTTTTTTTGGAATTAACTTCCAAGCTAGATATGTATCGAGATTTAAATTTGTGAATGAAAATTCATCAAACTTAATGAAAGTTGAAAATTACATCAACAATAGGTATGGCAAAGGGGCAGGGCGAGGCGGGGACGGATCATACACCCTGTCTTTGTTCTTGCATCCTTGTACCACCTCCATCTCCAAACCATGTTGGGATAATAGTTGGCTGTCCACTCCAGACCCTAGCGAAGAACGAGTCTCCTTAAATATGAAAATGGTGTCTGCAAATATAGAGTTTTGAAATTTTAATTCTTGTACAAATATTTATTTAATTTTAGTTTGTTTTTGCTCTTTTTTTTTTAGCCATTAGAAAAATAATTCATAGTGAAATTGGTCCTTGTAATATGTAAAATATTTGATTTTAGTCCTTTCAAATAAATACTACAATAACTATTAAGAAAATGGCCCTTCTAATAGTTATACGCAGGGATTAAAACGCAGCATTAAGAACCAAAAGCTAAACGTTATATATTTGCAAAAGCTACCGTAAAAAAAAAAAAAATATATATATATATATATATATTTGCAAAAGCTAAAATAAATAAATAAAAATATATTTACAAAGACTAAAAATATTTTTACAAAGCTCTTCATATTTATGGAACCATTTTCATATATTGGTATAAGCTTTATTTTTTTTTAAAACACATGATGTGTGACATTTATGATCTGGCAACATGTTATTATGTGTAAAATAATTTTACATTGACAGTGGACAACAATTAAAACTATATTTTTATTCTATTTACAACTTAACCAAAGATCACAAATTTAAATGTAGCTTAAAGAATGTAATATCGTTATAAATTTTGAGAGATAGTTTTACCACTTATTGTAAACTACTAATTTGAAAGTTTAATCTCTACTATACTTAATTTACAAAAATAAAGAATCTGGTGGTATGTAATGTATTCTTAAGTAATTTCATACTTATGACTAGATTATTTCTTTATTTTGGTCAACAGTTGATTATTTTCTTCATATTCTATTTATTATATAGAAAGTGGCATTAACTGGAAAATGGAGATTGTCCTATTATCAAAAAATTAAATTGAGATTTTGACCATTGTGGAATATTAGGGCAAAACTGGCACTGAAATTTTTCAAATTAAATCCATTGTTATATTAATCAAAATTAGTAAGGGCCATTTTCTCACGAAGAATACATTTAGTTAGGTTTTACTTGTGACTAAACTTAACTACATTTTACTGATCTCGAGACTAAACTTTATCTTACATGGGTCCGAACCAGATTAACAAGAAAAGAAAGAGAAAAAACTTTAAAGATGTGACTTTTTAATATATTAGTTTCTTCAAGCTTGAGCTACTCCGGTTTTGGCAGTAAAAATGCGGTTGAGGATCGCAGCTAGTCGCACACCACCTTGAGCCAGCCTTTTCTCCACAATAGGCAGCCGCGATAGGAAATACTCATCTACATCATCAAATAGAATAACAGTGTATGAGAAGTCATCTTTCATGGATTATGAAATCAAGGAACAAAAAATTGTACAGTGAAATACATTTGTTCAAAAAGTATAATCAGTCCCTTTCTCTTACAAAAGACAAGGAGGAAGAAGTCTCTAGCTGAAGATTCTAGAGTTCCCAAAATATTTTTGTTTGTAAATGATAAATTAGGGAATTACCTTCCAAAGTGCTTCCTGGCGTAGCATTCTTATACGCAAACTTGCATGCCAAGCTAATACTTTCAGAAGCATACCTGAATATAATCGACAAAGTTATGATATGTAATTTCTTAACATCAGTTGTATTGTATGCAAGTAGTTATTTAATTTCTATTAATAAGTTAATATGGAAAATCAAGGTAAATCCATGGCTGTCAAAACTCAAATACACAAAGCAAACATTTTGCGACAGATTATTATAAGTCCATGGCTGTCAAAACTCAAAATACACAAAGCAAACATTTTGTGACAGATTATTATAAGTAGTATTTCAAAACCATCAATTACTGTATTTTCCAGATGAAGATGACAGTGTTATGGTAATGAATCGAGCAATAAAAAGTGTAACCAATTCAATACTCGGAATAAAATATAAACAAATCAATATTCGGCAACCAATCAGTTAAAAGTTAAACTAGAGCAAAATGATGACCGTGGAGCAAGAAATGTATTAGGCATCTACCGATCTGGACATGCTGTGTAGTTGTGTGCACAATGTTCCCAAATAGATGTATCATTTAACCAATTATCCTGCAGAAAGTGAGTAAAAAGAATAGTGGGTCTTGTGGCCTATACAGGTAAACATTACAAGTCCAAGTAAAGAAATAAGTGTGATGACAAAAGAAAAAACATCAATTTATATATGTTGGGTATCCCCGTCATTAAATAAATGCATATATAGGGAAGAAAGAAATTACACTAATATTCCTTTGAATAGCTTGTATCATAACAGAAAGATCTGAACCATAGAATTTTTTCAGAGCAGACTCAATAATCATGTTGTCCCATACCTGGAACAAAACCAAACATACTAAATTTAATCAAGTTGCTACATTATTGACAAGGATAGGTAGCGCAGGCATTAAGATCAACAAATTAAAATAAAGACCGTGCACACGAACTTAGTTGCAAAGTAAATACGAAACAGTTTCAAAAATAGCTGCATCTTTAGCTATACTACATCCTATGGAATAACATGTAAGAATATGATAGGTTTGTTATTAAAAAATCTAAAGCAGTTTCTATCAGAATACAACGAAGTTTCTCTAAACAGTAAATATGGCATTTGATACAAAGTTTAGGAATCTATGGCATACAACAAATTGAAATTCCAATTAAAATTCATTCCTTTAATCTTTTAGCATATACTGATGCTCAAATCTTCCCCTTTCCCATCTAACCCATTCCTCCCAACCACAATTAATAAAACAGAAACATACGGAGAAAATGCACAATACAAGTTAGTTAGGTTGCGGAATGTAATTAGCTGATCAAGTAGCCTACAATCTGATTCATAACACTTACATGATGAAGATTTGTTTTCCTCCTGTACCAACGAACTGTTATTGAGTTTCCACCTAGGTCTCCAGTAAAACCAACATGTAGGGGCTACACAAGACAATGGGAACCAAAACAGTCATCCTCAAAAGCAAAAAAAGTTATAATAGAAAATATATTTAACTATAAGATATGATTGTAATTTTCATATTATACACAGAATAATATCATAACTGTAAAATTATGTATTTATGTGTGTCTAAAAGAAGAATACTCACCTTCTATTTATAATGATGCTGCAATAATTGCACTCAAGGTCTAGAAAGTTGTAATGACAGGGAATACTAACAATAACAAATAGCCTAGAATGTCGTAAAATCAAGGAATAGTAAAGCCACACTGACTTTTAAAACTCCTCCTCAAGCTAAAGCTTACTACTATGCTAAGCTGCTACATCAAAATATATTCTCGCAAAAAATTGAAAATTTGAAACTAAGTTTGACAACTATTGGGTTTATGGAGGCAACAGCAGATCCGGCGCCAGACATGACAATCTTGGCAAACGCGAAAAAGTTGCTGGAAAATCACCAAAAAGCACCTCAGAATGTGGCAGAGGCTGACACTGAAAACAGAGGGAGTCCTGCAATTCCTGAAGGTTCTTCGCGATACCTATGCCTATCAGTAAAACCACTGCTCTAAAGTTTAAAGTTCTTATTTCTCAACTTACCAACCCAAACTATGGTAAAACCACTAATCAAAATCATATGTACTATTTAAATTTTATACCAAGTATTTATTCAACATTTTATTACATTTTTGAATAGGAACAGAACCAGGAAGAACAAACCTGATGAACATCCCCAACAAAATGTGACAAGAACATAAGTGCCTCTGTCAAATTATCTGTAATTAAGAGAGGAAAATAAGTAAATGGAAGTACCTATCTTCAAATATAACAATTAAATTAAGAATATAATCTGTCAATGCTTACAGTTTAATTCAGATGAAGCGTCATCATTAGCTAACTTTAATTGCATTGTATAATTATGTATTGCTCCAGTAACACATCTATGCTTATGTCCATAAGAATCATGACAGTCTCCTATAACAATTGCAAGAAAGCTGAGAAGAAGTTTATACAACTAGTGTAGGATGCCCCTAAAACAGTGTTATCATAAAGCATAAACTAATATAACTGTTGAGTTTGGCCGAACTTCGTAACCAACCAAACACCATTGTTTTGCGATTTATCGTTTCTGTTACTAGTTATTGCTCTAACTAATCATAACTAACTAACTAACTATAGTAAACTACCTTAAACAATATTAAACAAATTTCTAATTAATAACTAATAATAACAAACTATATAAAACAGAAACATTGAAGTAATTTGTGAAGCACATGACACATTAACACAATATTGATACTTACTGCAGTATTGATAGTTACACTTGAAATCAGGGGTATCAACATAATGCAAAGCACTACTCCAACGATAATGATAATTATGGCGAATTTCATCAGGCCAAGAGCAAACTGCAGCAAGATCGCCTTGAGCAGAATCTGGAAGCAGTTGGTTTACTGCAAATAGAGCATCTTCACTAAGAAATTCCTAAAATTAGGGTTTGAATTTAGAATAAAATGTTAAATTCATTCATTCAAAATATAGGGAGGAAAAGGTGAAGAGTGAAAGTGGGGTTTAGGGTTACCTCTGCAATTTTACAAACTGCATAGTGACCATCTTTTCCCCAACCTTGAGCAGTTGGTAGCGCAAGTGGCATCAGCAGTAGAACAAGTAAGAGCATTTTCCAAATTTCTTAAGACTTAATCAATCAATCGATTACTAATATTGTCTAAGAAAAGTGAAATGCATACTAAGATATTCATTTAAATTTGTAATTTGTTGTACCTTTAATTTTTTAATTATTCTTCTATCTATTTACAATATATTAAAAAAGAAACTACTACTAAAAAATTTTTTTTGTCCTTAACACGTTTAATAATATTTCACCATTTATGCTCTTAAATGTAATTTTTACTATAAACTAAAAAAAATACAAATACAAAACAAAAATAACAAAAAAAAAAAATAAGATAAACATAAAACAAATCTACTAATGAAAAAAGATTAAAAAAAAAAAAAAAAAAAAAAAAAAGATAAGCATAAAACAAATCTACTCATAAAAAAATACTTCAAAAGATGAATTTTAAAAAAAGATAATAAAACAAATTTATACATAAAAATAGCAATAGAAACCACTTCTAAAGATAAACATAAAAATTAACTAATAGTTTTTTAAAATAAGACAATTAGTTCTTATCGATAAATATAAAAAATCATGGACAAATAATTTTCACTCATGTATAAAAAATTTGGATAAATATTTTTCACCGATAATTATCATCTACTTACAATATATTAAAAGAAACTACTATTAAAAATCCAAATTTGTCCTTATCACTCTTAAATATAATTTTATCTCTAAACTAATAAAAAACACAAAAAAAAGAAAGAAAAAAAGAAAGATACGCCTAAAATAAATTTTTCCATAAAAATAGCATTAAAAATCACATCTCTATAAAAAAATAAACATAAAAGAAATCTTCCCATAAAAATAACAACGGAAAGTACCTCTAAAAACAAGATCATAAGCCAATCTATTTTAACTTCAAAAATAGGAACAAAAAAAATAATTAAAATAAATATACGCATAAAAATAGAAACAAAATCACGATAAAAAATATGCGCCAGAATTAGTAACTCAATCTAACATATAAAAACTTATTATATAAAAAATAAAAATAGAAGAACCTAATAAAATAATATACTTATTAGTTTAAAAATAAAAGAACATAAAAAAAAAAATAAAAATAAAAAACACAATTAGCCCGTTTGGATTGACTTATTTATGATCATACGCGAAATAACTTATGCAAATATAGAAACTTTTATGTATTATTATAAGTTTTTTAATGTTGTTTATGAAAACAGCTTATAAAGATATAATTTTTGTCAGTGAAAACTTATAAATTAAAATGCGTAAAAAAACCTAATGAAATAACATAAAAGTTTATTGATAAATTAATAATCATAAAGTATTTTCATAAGCTTAAAAATAAGCCAAATTCGAACGGGCCCAATATATTAAAGGTATTACTACTAAAAATCTTAATTTGTCCTCATCAATTCTTAAAAATATTTCAAATCTTCTATTTTGTTAGAAAATAAATTATATTTTTCAATTTATTATTTTTCTATAAAATAGTTAAATTGTACTCTATATTTATTATAAAAAAAATCTATTCTATTTTTGTTTACTCTTATATAAAAAATACAGGAGAAGCGTATTATTGATGAATATATATCATAATAATTAAGGGGTAAATATATATTGTAATAACACACGGGACAATTGTTTTAATAAAAAAATTAATCATACACGGGACAATTGTTTTAATAAAAAAAAAGGAATTTAATAATATATTATAATAATACACGGAACAATTGTTGATGAATATATGTTATAATAATACACGGGACAAATTGTCAAAAAAAAAAATAATACACAGGACAATTGTTTTAATAAAAAAAATTAATCATACACGGGACAATTGGATTAATAAAAAAAAGGAATTGAATAATAAATATTTCTTATTATTAATTATTATTTATTACACAAAAATCATACACGGGACAATTACTTTAATAAAAGAAAGACTTACTAACCTCATTTATTATTTTTATTTTTTTTGGTATACGACGTCACTTATATTTTAACAATATTTTATAAATAAAAGTCAATAGACCCGTGCGAATGCACGAGTCTCTAAACTAGTACGTTTAATAAAAATACTATTTTGTCCTTAGTACGTTTAATAATATTTCACTGTTTATGACCTTAAATGTCATTTTAACTCTAAATTGAGAAAAAGATTTGTACAAAACAAAAATAACAAAAAAAAAAAGATAAGCATAAAACAAATATACTCATAAAAAAAAGATACAAAACAAAAATAACAAAAAAAATCCAAAGATAAGCATAAGACAAATCTACTCATAAAAAAATTAAAAAGAGAATAAAACAAATATACTCATAAAAATAGCACGAGAAGTGTATTATTGATGAATATATATTATAATAAATAATTACGGGGTAAATATATATATTATAGTAACACACGGGACAATTGTTTTAATAAAAAAAATTAATCTTACACGGGACAATTGCTTTAATAAAAAAAGGAATTTAATAATATATTATAATAATACGCGGAACAATGTTGATGAATATATTATTGATGAATATATATTATAATAATACACGGGACAATTGTTTTAATAAAAATAATTTAATAATACACGAGACAATTGTTTTAATAAAAATAATTAAATAATACACGGGACAATTGCTTTAATAAAAAAAGAAATTGAATAATAAATATTTGTTATTATTACTTATAGTTAATTACATAAAAATTATACACGGGACAATTGCTTTAATGATAAAAATTACTTAATTTAATAAATTTTACAAAAAAATAACCGAATAACGTCACTTATTATTTTTATTTTTTTGGTACACGACGTCACTTATATTTTAGCAATATTTTATAAATAAAAGTCAATAAACCTGTGCGAATACACGGATCTCAAAACTAGTTAATTTTAAAAATGTGTTGTATTGTTACATTTTTAGTTAATTTTTTCAGTGTTAACTAACAACCACTGTTTAAACAGAAAATTTCTCAATTGAGAAAGATCCCTTGTCAATAATATACCATATTTCCCTCCATTTTAATTTGATCGATAGAAAAGAAGAAAAAAAAAAGACAGTTGAAAAATCAAAATGATTTTTTTTATTACTACCAAATAAATTTTATGAAAATCTTTCAATGGTTCTTTGGTTTGATCATAAGGGTCTTACCTCTATTCATCGGGCGGCACAATGACCTACATCATTTTGATGTAAATGGTCTATTTGTTATCTAAAAAAATTAAAGACCTAATTATTATTTTAAAAAATTAAATGACCCAACTGTTACAAACAGAAAATGAAATTTAAAGGACCGCTTGATGTATTTGGCAAAAAAAAATGTTTGATGTATCTTTAAATTCAATATATAATTTGTTAGCGTAGAAGTAAAAAAAATAAATTTAAATTGTTAGCATAACTTTTAAGAATGGGAAATGCTAGTTAAAATAAGTTGAATT
Organism: Trifolium fragiferum; assembly: GCA_954870985.1. Lineage (NCBI taxonomy): Eukaryota > Viridiplantae > Streptophyta > Magnoliopsida > Fabales > Fabaceae > Trifolium > Trifolium fragiferum. The sequence goes on along the minus strand of OX940790.1, from coordinate 18,075,595 downwards.
TAAACATTAGTTTAAGCGATTTATGTTTTATAATTAATCATATTGAAATCATAGACGAACTTCTTCAATTTTAGAAACTAACTTGTTAATGTGATGATGATCTTATAATTTTGAGATTGAAAACATTTGTCAAAATAAAGGATAGTTTTGTAATTTAAATATGATATATATCTTATTATATTATCATGAAATATCATGTTATGTTTGTTATCTTGTGTGCACCAAACACATGACAGAATATTGTTATTTTGCTTATATCATATCATTATTTTATCATTATACTGTTTTATATCCTACCATATCACTATCATATTTGCGCACCAAATGGACCCTAAATTAATTGTAGGATAACATGTTAGACTGGTTATATGTGAAAATTTCTAAAGCTCATGTTTAGTTTTTAAAGAATTGTGCCATTCAGTTGTTGGTTATGCATACGAATGCTAATAAAAAAACAAGTCCTTGCTAATTTTTTTCTTCTTTGCTTTTTCTCATAAAATTAATTGGAAAACAATGCTTCTTCATCTTTAAAAAGTTACATACACAATACAATACAAATTACAAAGCAAAACTTTTTGCTAATATTTATTGTGATTGCCTAGAAGTCTTCCTGACTAGAAGGATAAATGCAATAAATTACTAAGCCCTAAAGTAAGATCCTCAACACTCAAAAGCAGTATGTGTCACAAAAAAAACACTCAAAGGCAATCTAAACAGATTTCTTTCCTTAGGTAAGAAAAAATTGAACAAATGCAATCCACTTTCACAACCTTGAAGTTAAGACAACAAAAGCAAGCAATGCTGCTCACCATCCTGCTTCTAGGAATAAGATGCACTCTGCAGAGAAAAAAAAAAATTACCTTTTCATAGTTAGGTATTAGGCCTTATTGCTATAGTCCTATTACATTACGAATGTGAAGAACAAATGACCAAGATGATAGTTAATAAGACCTGTCTGTAACCAGTGTTTCAGAGGATAATAAACAGATAAGTAACTAGAAATTTGATCGAGCATTTTGTGCTAAAAGTTTGTATAAAAAATTGTGAAATCATCTTTTCTATTATTTTCACTGTTTCCTATACAAAATAGGAAATGCAGTGCAAACAGAACGATATTTTTTATAATTAAACATGCAAATATAACATGCTTTCTCAAAAGTAAAAAAGCCTTAAAATATACTTACTAATTGATGAGTTGTTGCTACTGTGATTCAATAATTGAGCATAAATAAAAGGCATTTTCAAAGAAAATAAATTGATTGGCTTTATACAAAAAAAACAAATAATCCATTATGCAATGATATTGCGACAAGTCAATGTTCAAAAGTTCAGACCACAAGTAAAAACACCAGAGACAGTTACATTCATTAGATTCTCTAAAGAAATCTCATGTGGAATGGATTAGAATTACAAGCAAGGTCATAACTTTCTATGCAAAGGAAAATATGATCAGTGAAATAGAAGTTAGGGTGTGCAAACCTCATCAATAATTTTCCATAATATTTCTGAAGAGTTCTTTTGGTGCTGAAAATGCAAAATGAACCAAAGAAATAAATATAAGATGTCAAGTTAAAACCATTGGACCAAATAAAGTACAGACAACAGAAACAGGGACAACGGAACCAGGGCCAAAATGTCCATGGAACATAGTCTATTATTCCTCTTAAAGCCGGTTTACCTGGCAATCCAGTATACTTCTCGTATTGTTCATATGCTTGTCCAATAAACATCTCCAGTCCTTTTACAATAGTGGCTCCTGATTCTTCTGCTTCCTTCAAGAGTCTAGTCATTTTGGGCGTGTAGACAGCATCAAAAACCAGGGAGTAAAATTTCAATGCATGCTGCAAAAACAAATGAGTGATTAGCACCCTTAGTTCAACTTACTCTCGTTCCATAGCAAGACATTGTGTGCCTTAATAGTAGTAATATTTGACAGTCAAACCCAACTAGAACAGAAACACCATGGATCAGATAATAAGTGGTTGAAGTGTGTTTATTTGGCCCAACGCTCCACTTCCACTTAAAGAATGAGTATTCTTGATAGCCATGTCTTTGACATTTTGTTCAAGTTAAATTCATTATACCAAATAAATACACAATCATAGAGATCATTAATATTTCAAACCAGAAGGTCAAAGTCACAGACATGGCTAGGAGGCATTAAGACAATATAAACCATATTGATTCCCAACTAAAATTCTGTTAAGGAAACAAGAATAAACATAGAATCTAATTTGTATGAACTGCCAGTGTAAAATGTTTTTACATATGCATCCAATCACATATCATCGTGTATATATTTTACGAACCAACATAACAATGTGGAATCATGACAGATTTAATTAGATGCACATGTAAAAGAGTTATACACCAATACATAGAAATTAATCTCATAAACATATTGTGATATTGCAAAGTTTAGTGAATCAGCAAATGAAAAAAGCATTTTCGAAGCAAATAATTATATTTCATTTGCATAGAAATCAAATCTGCATCCGGAAAACAAACGTAGATGTGATGTCCATTAACATATCAAACTCTAACAAAAATAATTAATGGCATAAGACATTGGTTGGTAAAGTACAACTATACGAGGAGCATACCTTAGAAATAGGTGTTTCATCAACTTTTGGTTGCATTCCAATAGATGTTGTGTTTGCAAGAATCATACCATCCTCTGGATGGTAACTATCTAAATCACTGAGGGCTAAAGCATCTCCGCCGATTACATCAGCAAGCTCTCTGGCACGATCTATATATAAATAAATACAGATAATGTATAATTAAATATGTTTTACAATGGAAGAGAAGCAATAGGCAAGATTGTTTCTGTCAGAAAATCTATATAGTGATTGCATCACTGATTAAAGCCGCAAGCAACACACCTTTTGTGCAAACTTGTGTAAATATTTTGCAACCATTTGACAAAGAACGAAACAAACAAATCTACTAACATGCGTGGAATACAAAGTATTGTAAATGCAGAAACATTTTCTTATTTCAGAGAGGAATGTTCATAAGCAAAAGGATAGTAATGCATACATACACGGGTAATCAAAAGTAATTGATTGAGATGGTTCAAATAACTATAAGTATTCACAAAACCATGCAACTTTTTTACTAAAATGATTTTTCTCTTCTAGACTAGAAACATCTCATGAAGAAATTACCATCCACTTAATCAAGAATTCATCACTTTACAAACTACCTCACACATATGGTGTTTTGCAACAAGATCCTGGAAGAACCTTTCACGATTCAATTTCTTCTAACTTTACGCAAGTAAATAGTAATCATTAAGCTTACCATAGGTGCGGTTTGCAATCACAATCCTTGCTCCTTTCTCTTTAGCACCATATGCAAGTGCCTTACCAGCACCACCAGCCCCAATAACAACAAACAGCTTACCAGCTAATGGCGAAATAGCTGTGCCACTACTATTATGTTTACCTGCCAAAAAAATAATTGATGTACACCACAACATCTCAGAAGACAAGTTACCTACAACAGTAACAGTGTAAATTGCTAGCAGCTAGATACGATACCTACCCCGTAACCCATCCTCAATAGCATTAATAGCACCGACATAATCAGTATTATATCCAATCAACTTCCCATCTGTTGGTCTTCTTACAACGCAATTTACAGCTCCTATTGACTGCAAAACCAATTTGAATTTTTTTTAAAGGAAATAAAAACTCTTCTCAATACTGATCCAGGACTATTTAACAAACATTGTAACACAAAGTAAATTAATAACCAAATACCTTAGCTACTGGATCAACCTCGTCGCAGCACTTGAGGGCAGCCTCCTTGTGAGGAATGGTAACACTGAGACAGATATATTAAAGATCAAACTCTAGTGGCGTGAGAGGTAAAATATGTATACCAACTATAGCTATTGGCCAGCAATAAATATTAAAGATCCGTCAACCTTAAACAGTGATATAAGCTATCATGAAACAAACCTTACAAATTGCAAACATCAAATCAAACTAACCATAAAATTACTAGGAAAAAAAGATATTTTATATTGTTTATGGGAATTACTTTGACATCACTTCCTATGTTTTGCAATATTGTTAAGTAGAAAGTATTCTAAACACTTAGTATGACAACATATCAATAACCTAAGCCACTAATGAATAAGCATTAGATTAATAGCTTACTCTCTTGACATAGCTTATTAGCAAACCCAGGAAAGATTTCTATCATGCAATGAGAATGTAGCATGTATTACTATAATACCATTTAACATACCGTAAGTTATTTAGCCATATAAGACAAGCAAGAAATGCCAAAAATTAGAATACATAAATTCAAACAATCTTCATAAGGAGTTTGAACCTGAATCCCACAAAATCTGTTGATGAGTAAGTCCTGAAAAATTTGGCAAGGTCGTCCACCAATAAAAATACAAAAACTCCATCGAAACCAACTGTTTTGAATGCTTTATTGAACAATATGGGTGATTTACTGTGACTAACAGGCTTCCCAATAATCCCGTATACTTTTGTCTCAGGTCCCACTTGTCTGAAATTGTATAGATCCAACAAGTCCTTAAGTGTAGGTTGACCAGGAGCTGAAACTATCCCTGACTCTAGTGTACCAAAAGTGAGATACCCGCCAAATTTTGCACAAAGTACACGTGAAATCAATCCCCTGTCACCCATAACAAGTCCAATGAATGGAACCTGGAAATTTCAACAATAGTTATGTTAAAATATTTCTTAACACATTAATCATAATTTAAGCATTACCAGTCAAAATATAAGCGGCAATGTGAGTGTTGTTTGAAGTGAATGGGACTTGAAATTGGCAACATCAAATTTTCAACATTAATACATGAGACGGTCATACAATCCAAACCTATTCAGATGTTTATTTTACATGTAAAGACAAAGCACAACATGAATTCATTCTAGCACTAGTATAGTAAAATGGTAGACACAAAAAATTGATTAAAAACTTGCATTTGCTTCCATTGCATTGGTCCCTTTATCTTCATCTATATGCACATTGATAACAATTTTGACCTCACTTCCTCAATTTAGCTGTCTATCAATCAGAAAGAAATTAAGTTCTTATTAACCAACCTGAAGTACTTTTACCATTATGATCATGCAATAATTGAACACACAAATGTATAAGGTCCATATCCCACCATGAAAGATAAATGAGAATGTGTATGGGATCAACATTTTATTCAAAATTTCCACTATCAAACATACGTGTCTTACTTGAGAATGCACCATAATTTGAAACATGCGTGCCACATCAGTGATCTCCACGGCCGTCGTTGCAATCTTTACTATGTCTGCCCCAGTTGCTTGTATTCTTGCTACAAGGTCACCAAGTTCCTCAACGGAAGGAGTTTGCTGATAGTTGTGAGATGAAACAATGACCTTGGTTTTGTTGAATGTCTTCCCACGTATAGAGTCATAGAACTGGGGAGCAACCTTTGGAGATATGGCAGGAACAGGAAATGTTGCACTAAGTTTAGAGTTCCGACAACAAATAACAATAATATGAGGATAGTATCCAGCTTTATCAAATGATAGAAAGAAAGAAAAAAAAAGGGTTAATGGGTTGTTATGTTTTGCGTTACCCCCTGCTAAAAATTCTTTGAAGATTGCCCCCTTGCAAATTTTTTTTTTTTTTTTTCCCCCTTGAGCGCACTTTTTACATCGGTTATTTTGTTCAACCGATTTAAAAAGTTATGTTTTTTAAATCGGTTATTTTGTTCAACCGATTTAAAAAGTTCAAATTTCTTGCATCCAAGAGAGGAAAATGGGGGAAACCAAAAAAAAAAACTTTGCAAGGGGGCAATCTTCAAAAAAAATTTAGCGGGGGGTAACGCAAAACACGCTCACTTAGCAGGGGGTAAAGACCTATTAACCCAAAAAAAAATGATAGAAAAGCATAAATTGTCAGCTTTTGAGTCCACCACCTTATATTCCTACACACTACTTTGATTGTCAATATGTGAGCGAAGTTAAAGGCAAGTTCCTATAGAAATGCTCAATATCGAATACTACTAGCTCAATGCAAAAATTGAAATTTGACCTAAAAAAACATGACAACAAATAACAGCAGCTTTGAATCTACATATCTTCTTCAGCATCATCAAGATAGAGGACCAATTCATAATACGAGTATAACACACAACGAATGAATGTAATATATTGACAAGATTAAGGTACTAGGGGCCTGTCTGGATTGACTTTTGAGCTTATCTATTGGAATAAGTTTAGTGAGACTATTTGGGAGAGCTTATGAAAATTTTCAAAAGTTTTTATTGACTTATTTTCATAGATTCTCCAATGTAACTTATGAAAACAGCTCGGAACATATATATTAAAAACAATTTATCTTTATTTTCTCTTTTGCGATAAAAAACACTTGTGCTATAAGCTGCAAATAAAACATTTATCCAAACAGGCCCTAGATATCTAACCCTAAAAAACAAACCTTAAGTTCAATGTCGATGTAATCAGCTCCCAATTCCATAGCTAACCGTAATGCATCCAACCGTTGATTTTCATCACCATCATACTTACCACCTTCCCATGTCGGCCTAAGAAAATGTATACACTTTTCATCATCATTCAATTCAATTCGAATTATCATGTATCATAAATCAATTAATTAATCAACAACAAAAAAAATAATCAAAATTAAGCAAATGAAACCTGTAAGTGAACAAAAAGGGTAAAGAATGGTGGTACTGAAAGAAAGTGTTAAGATCTTGAGATGGATTGAAAGTGGTGAGAGAATCCAATCGTATTTCAACAAGGTCTGCTCCATTGAGTTTAGCTTTTTGTATATCAACTACCATTTTATCGATTGTTTCGCCCATTATTGGGACGCAGATTAATGTTGCATTCTTCGTCATACCTTGAGTTCCGGTGACGGTGAATTGGGATAAAGAGAAAGATGATCGGAGTTAGTTACCGGTGGTAGGTGCTGCTTTCCACTGTGTGACTTGGAAAGGAAAGGAAAAGTAGAGAGTAGTTGTTGAATTTGCGTTGTGTTCAATGTTTTGGTTGTGATGTAAATGGATGGGGATTGGGGTTGGTGTGTTTTAACAACCGGGTCAGTTGAACCGATTCAGTTGGGAACTTCTTAACCGGTCCAGTCAAGATTTTGGTTCTAAGTAAACCGGGTAATAGGAGAAGAGGCGCCGGGTCTGCGACAATTTTTCTACCTACAATATATTAAAATAATATAATATTAAAAAAATTAATTTGTCTTCATCGCTTTTAAAATATGTTGTATTTCAAAAAAATTATCATTAAATGTAAAAAATCGCAATGTGGTGTCTCATAGGTCCCTCCTAGGTCCTAGATGTAGTATTTAAAAAGATTTGTTTTGCCATCCAAAAAAGGTTAGTGGTGCAACTTGTTACCTGTTTATCTTTCATTAAAGTGTAATTATTATATTCATATATATATATATATAGTTAACATATGCTTTGTTTAAAGCTATTTCGTGTTTTCTGTGTTCACCAACCTTATCATGTTTTGGGAAATAAAAAAAAGGCTTAAGTGCAGTTTTGCCCCCCCTATTTTCACTAAAACTGGATTTTATCCCCCCTATTTTCAAACTCGAAATTTTGCCCCCCCTATTTTCAAACTCGAAATTTTACCCCCCCTATTTAATATTTTTCGGAATTTTACCCCCTAATCAAATTTAAAGTCATTAATGTTGATGTGGCATTACCATGTGGTTTTTAAAATATTATATTATTATCCACCTAATTAATTATTTAAATTAAATATATTTTTTTAATTACAAAATTTTGAATAACTTGTTTTTCTAAAAAAAAAAAACTTAAAAAAAAAACCATAAAATGCAGATTTTTTTTTTAATATAAGGAAATTGGTTTTAAGTTACTTTTTTTATTTATTGATTCTTTTTTTAATTCACGATATATAATATAAATAATTTAAATTGGTGGATACTTTTTTAATATTATTTAAGCCACATCAGCACCGCCACATCAGCCAAATCCTGAAAAATATTAAATTGAGGGGGTAACATTCCGATTTTTAAAATAAGGGGGGCAAAATTCCGAAAAATATTAAATAGGGGGGGTAAAATTCCGAGTTTGAAAATAGAGGGGTAAAATCCAGTTTTAGTGAAAATAGGGAAGGCAAAACTGCACTTAAGCCAAAAAAAAAAGTGTAATTTTAACTCACTTTTAATGATAATCCAAATATATTTAGTAAAACAAATTTTATATAGTAAAAATCATATTTAGTAAATTTTACAACAGAATAATATTAATATAATGACAAACTTAAATATCGAATGAAAATAAATAGACTCATACATTTGCATGGGTCTCAACATTAGACATAAATATGGCCGAATGGACCTGTTTAAATAAAGATTTTAATTTAATTTTTTGGAAGATATTAATGTTTTTCTTTGTAAACCCCTTTTTTCTATTGTATTGTAGCATTATTAACCAAAATTTTATATTCATTTTCAAGCAAATTGTTGATGCAACTAGTAATTTGCATGTTTCTTGAGCTTGGGACTCTTTGTTGATATTAGCATTTCTCTGGGATGCAATAGAGATGAGATTTTAAAACACAATATTAGAATTGTATGCTTTAAAAATGGTTGTTGGATTACAAAATTATTGGATTAGAAATAAATATATATTAAATATAAAAAATGTATTAAATATAAAAGAATTTACATATTCTAATAAATTTTGTAGGAGGATGTTTTAACTTACATCTATCAATCGTTAGTTGGTTTAGTAGTGATTAACTCTAAATTTTGTATGGATCACTACAAGAAAATAAGCACTTTGCAATTGTCAAAATTGCAATTTGCGATGGTTGAAAGTGTCACAATTGCACATCTGCGTCGGTTGTCCAATCGTTGATGATTCATGCGTTGCAAGAGAATTTTGCGACAGTTTTGAAAATCGTTGTAACAATCGTCGCAATTGTAGTTGCAACGGTTTCAAACCGTCCCTATTTTTCCCTACAAAATATTGAATTTAACAGCAGAGGTTGCAACGGTTACGAAACCGTCACAATTTTTTTATTTTAATATTAATTTATGTTTCATTTATTTTTATGGCTTATTAAATAAGTGTTGCTTACAAAGTTACAATATCCATAGAAGACTATGTAAATTAAAATGTATAAGTATCTAAATATAAATTACTCAATCTCATTCATATAATTAATTCATTCAATAGTGACAACATCCATACATCAAAAAATTAATTAAAGTACTTGAAACTATCAAAAGAAAAAAAAACTAATGCAGTTCAAATATTCAAAAACATAAATATTAGTAGAGTGGCTAAACATATACAAAGCATTACGTCAAACTAAGTTCACAAAATATCTAAATATTGCCTATAGTATGTGATGTTGCTTCATGATCGTTAATCGGCGCTAGCTTTAGACTCAAAACGCCCACCTCTTGACTTGTCTTATAAAGTTACCTGGAAAAACATAAGTATATATTAGGTTCTTTTTGAAGCACATCAAATAAATGGACGAATAAAGCTAGTAAGTCACTTAATGCATTTAATACTTATTAAAATTTATCGACTAATCTTACTACCTTACACACCTCATATGTAACACAACTCAATATTTTTCAGTCAACAACAGTCGTAGACAATTTACCTTATTTTTCTTAGAATTTCGCATTTGTAATAAGAATGCAACATGTTCCTTCAAGATATCAAGTTGTGAAGCCTTGTCTTTAAGCGAATCAATTTCAGCTTGCATTTTCTTCATCTTCTCATCAGCCTCAGAGGAATATGACAATCTTGCAGAATGAGTAGTAGTGAGTTGAGATGGTGCTATCTCAAGTCTCATACTAAGAGAAAATCTGACATGTTCTTTTCCAAAGACTTTCAAAAATGATTCATTCTCTAAATGAGTCTTTGCAATTTCAGTTTGAAACTGGTCCTGATTATGAAAATGAATTTTATTCAAACAACTAACACTTACATCTTTTGCAATTTCACCATGCAATTTCAAACTTTTTTTAACATCAAAATTATATTATAACACACAAGGCTAACCAAAACAAACAAGGCTTAAAATATTGCAACGGTTGAGGGAAAAAGAGATTAGCGCTTTCAAAAAGCTAAAATATTGCGACAGTTGACCTAATTATCTCATAAACCGTTGCAAAAATCTTAAAATTGACACACTGCGACGGTTATGATCAAATGGTCGCAACGTAAGTGTCGCAAAGTGACATTTTTCTTGTAGTGGATGATCACGGTTCGATCCCTCTCAGCTGCGATTGAGAGGGGACTGAAACTACTTGATGTTAGAACTGACCCCTGAACCAAATTAAACTGGTGGTGAAAGCAAAAAAAAACTTCCATCTTATATTTTTTTTCGTTGTTGAACACAAATTTTTTTATCAACAAAAAAAATTATTCAATAAAGGAAACAAGTAAAGGTATTAACTCTTTTTTTTTTTTAAAAGGCAAAAAAAAAAAATTATTAATAAAAATGTGAATTATGCACAAGGGGTGCCAATTCACTACAAATTCCAAGTGATACAATTATGCAGGTCCAACTCTGTATGACTCATCCCTATTACATATGGATACAGTAAGGCTAACTAAGAAACCTTTACAAACGCAATATCAATGTATCAAACCAACTCTACATACCAAGCAAAGCCATGTGCTACTTACTAAAACACCAGTTTCAAATCCATTCTCCTAATTTTGGCAGCATATAAGTAAAATAACAAATCAACACAGTGTCATGACATTGAGCAGAGATAACAGTACACTGCTTCGGTTAAAATTGCAAAAAACAAGTCGTCAATATTGCACCTTGGGATCTCGCGTCTTGCCACCGAGCAGTTCTCAGCCATCAGAAGCAAACCTTCTGTACCGAGATAACCAGACAAAGACATTATGAGATTCAACCAAAGCAAAACATTTAGACTGTTAATGCACGCGTACATCTCCACTGTCACCCGTGAGCCAGTCTTGCGATCCTTTTTGTTTAGAGCTCACTAAGATTGTCAAATTCTATTAAATTCATCATTACATCATGTTTCATTACACTGACAACATGATTTGCTCACCCCAAATCCACTCATATCACCACCAAACAGCCACTCCAAAAATGCATTGAAACCTTTCTTTCCAAGCCAGTCACAATTACTGATCCACACATCCAAGACAAGCTCTGGGATTTAAATACCATTGATTAATGTTGTAGTCCATGCTGCTTGTCTTGAATCTCAACCAATTCCAAGACATTCTTTTTGCCGCTTCAACTACCTGATCTACGCTGACTTCCTTATTTTTGAACACCTTATTGTTCATCGCCTTCCAAATGCTCCATATTCCCACCGCCCAAATCACTTTAAGTCTACTGTGAAAAACTCTCCCGCTACCGATCAGACCTTCAAATTGTTCTAAGTGAGCCAAACCTGCATTTTGAAACACTGAAGCTATTCCAAACCATTTACTGATCATGGGCCAAATACCTGCAAAGAATGGACACTCAAAAAAAAGATGTGAAACTCATATTAATGGTGGAAGCACAAGTAATACTCAACCAAAAAAATACCTCCTTGGGGGATGGGTAGCTCAATTGGTTAATCTAGTTGAACTAAGGGTTAAGGAGTTGAGGTCCAGGATTCAAGTCCCGACAAAGGAGAAAAAAACTAATATTTTAATATACTACTCCCTTTGTTCCTTTTTATAATGATATATTTGAAAAAAACACACAAACCAAGGAATCTTATTTTTTTATTAAAAATTCAAAAATTTTATAATCTATTCCAAAACTAACCTTGGTGTAATTAATGCATAACATTGGAATAGATAAAGGGTAGAAATGAAATTGCTTAATTAATAAAACATAAATTTAATGATTGTTTCTTATAAAAAGGAACAAATTTTTTTTTTACAAATTATTCCTTATAAAAAAAAATGGAACTAACATTGCCTTTAAAAAAAATACCTCATTTAAAAAGAAAATTACATTACCTAAACATATAGTCCATTTGACCATTCATAAAATAGGCAACGGCCCCATTTTTTGTCTCAAGATCCGCTCCCAGTTTACTTTGACCTTCTACCACTTTTGTAACCGTTTGTTGGATGTTGGAGAAGATATGATATGATCATTCCTAGCTAGCCAAATAAACCATAGTATTACCGTATGTAACACCAAGACCATTCCTTTCTTTCCATTTCCGTTACCGAAGGCATAACCGAAGCTATTCAGTAGACTTGTCAAATCCACAATCATTATAAAAAGTCCATCCAAACCATGAAAAAAATATGGTATCAAACTAGCCGCACAAACTGACAGTGGAAGAAAATGTGCAACTTGAATTCTAGTTTCGAATCTCAACGCCAAAGACTTTCCTAAATGTGAGAGTTTTCCTTGTCGATAGTGAAGCATTTGCCAAAAAAAAATAATACCACTTTAAAGAGCATAACTTTTTCAAAAATCTCGAATCTTACTTAGTTCATTCTCCTCCAAGGTAGAAGGAGATAGACAATCACTTAGGAACCCAGATACTGAGTTTACTGTAAAAATACATCGTCCATTTGCCCAACATCCCCAAGAATAAGAGTATTTTGAAATTTGAACTGAACTAATTGTTTCATTAAACTCACAGAGCAAGCAAAGCATCTCCTTAGAAGAAAAAAACTCCTCTAGTGCATATTCCAGTTCCACCTATTATCAACCCACCCTCCCATCGCTTGTGCTTTAGCTTATAGTAATTTTGAAATTTTAAAACACCTTGGTCACATTCAAGTTTCCGGTCCAAATATCATTCCAGAAAATAAATACTCTCACAATTACCCATTCTTTTATCATCACTTTAGGCATCTAAACCCCCTCAACCCCCCTCCCTAATCCCAGACACACCAAATATTTTCCCCAAATTGGCATCAATATTTTCTTTGCACAAGCTAACACATTGAGTTCCCCTATTCTCCTCAACTCATACTTTAATTTTAACAAATTCGACCATTGTGAATCAACCTCATTTGCCATACGCCACCCCACTTTGAAAGGAGGGTTTTATCCTTCACACCAAGCCCCTTTATTCTTCGGTCTACACACTTCCTCCCAATTTATCCAATTAATTTTACACTTTCAATCCATACCGCCCACTTTTCAAACCACTGTGGTTAGTTTAAATAATGATAGATAACAAATTGGAATAGGCGAATAGCTCACCAAACTGAATTTATCAAAGTTACTCTTCCACCCAAACTTTTGTACCTATTCTTTCAAGTATGCAACCTTCTCTTCAATGTGTCAATCAGTGGTTTCCAAGTTAATTCATTTTTTGGATTGGCCCCAACCGGCAACCCAAAATCAAAATATATAAAGAGTAATTTCCCCACCCTACGACGAAAAATCTTGCTGTAAAATCCAAAAAGGATTAGGAAAATTTACCACCATCAAACAATTTTTATAGAAATTCACCTTAAAACTCGACATAAGATGAGTGTTGACTTCATCCCAACAAGATTTGGTAATGACTTATGACAAAAAAATATCCACAAACCGTATGTGGATTTACGCATGACAAAAGCATTATGGAAGAATCTCTTGAATGTAATGAAAATGAAAATACTTCCACAACCGCAGAACCGATCGTCGTTTCTTGTGCATCTTCCTAATATTAGTCACATTAAACTTAGTCGAGAGTTGTCAGCGCTCTTTTTTATCTTTGAATTCTAAATTTTAAATTCATTATATTTTTAACGGTGAATCGCTAATATACATCTTATATGCTAATATTTATTTTTATTTATGAATAGAAAAATAGAGTCAAAACGAGGGATCCAGATCCTCTCCTTCCGAAATCACTACATCATTCTCTCAACCATCTATATACATCATTAGATATATCTAATGGATAATATAAACAAACAATAAATACGGTGGAATAAAAATCTAAATATATAAAAAAGGAAACAAAATAACACTTAAATTAACATTAATTCACTCATCAAATTTCTAAATAATCTATAACACCATTTGATTTTTTCTTCATTTTTTATTTATCTTCATCTAGACGAAAAGTCATGTATTATGCCAAAGGGAAATGCTTCATCCAGCGAAAATTTACTCACGAAAACGTCGCGAATGACCTGGCACTGGGTAGTGGAAGTCACGTGTATCATTAACTTTAATTTCCTTTTTAATAAAAATAAAAATAAAAACAACCAGCTTCTCTTTTCTCTTCCATGGATCCTCTTTCATCTTCAATTTCACCATCCAACAACACTTCTTATTCTCTGCAAATTCCATGTTTTCTCCCAAACTTCGTCGTTAGTTCTGTCCCTCTCTCCTCCATTTATTTTTCTCTCAAACTCATGTCCCCAATTGAAGTCTCTTTCTATTACCCTCTCAAGACCTAGTTTTCCCAATTAGATTTTTTTTACTTTTCTGCTTATTTGAAAGAATCATATATTTGGTTGCTGGAACATAAAGTTCCAAAATGGAGATTTTGAAAGTGAAAATTTTACGGATCTGGATTTCTCTGTATTTTAGAGTATTGATTGAGATTGCTTCAAAAAAAATGGTATTGATGGAGATTACTGGAGATTGAAATTGGTTTCTTTGGAAGAAATTTGTTGAAATTGATTTCAATTCTCTCAAGATTTAATGTTGGGCGGTTCAAATTGAAGATGAACTAACCAAAAGCTTAGGAGAAGAAGATGGAAGAGAGAGGGATAGTTCGGATTTGTTTCTCAACTGTGTTTCAATTTTTTGGGTGGATTTATGAGTAAAGAAAGATATTTGACTAAATAGGCGGTGACAAATTTGGCAGTGTGCATTCATTTACACCTTCGTGAAATTTTCGGGATAATAATTTCGCATGATATAGCATCACTGTATGCCAAATAGTAAAATAGTGAGTAAACCACCAAATCAGTCCCTGACTTTGTAAGACACTCTCAAATAAGTCCCTGACTTTATCAATATTTCAAAAAGGTCTCTGACTTTGTTAAACTGTCAAGTTGGTCCCTATGTTTAATCAATTATTATCAATTAAGTCCTTATATTTTACAACTTATTATCAATTTAGTCCTTAAGTTTATCCATTTATTCTCAATTTAGTCCCTAACTTATTTTTTGAAGGACTAATATGAATAAAATTTATCAGAGTCAAGGACCTTTTTGAAATATTCATAAAGTTAAGGACCTATTTGAGTGTCTTACAAAGTCAGGGATTGATTTGGTAGTTTACTCGTAAAATAGTAGTAGCTTTAATTATTATTATTTTTTTTCTGATGTCTTACTAGTAGTTGTATCATGGTAATAAGGGAGAGTAGTAGTTTTTGTGGAGGGGAAGTGTTCATGGAGAGATATGTAATGGGAGCTTTACTGGTCTTGTTTCTTGGCATGCCTTGCCTTAATTAGTTCAATTCTATTGGCCTTTTAAAAAAAAAAAAATAGTCTTTAATATTTGTTTTTTTAAATTTTTTTAAAAATCATTCTTTTGTAATCATAAATTTTTAAATATAAAAGAACCAAAAAAAAATATGAAATACTGTACTATAATTATTAATATACCAAATATCTAGTTTTTTTCATAATTTTTTTGAACAATTTTTAAAAATAAAATAAAGTTAACGTGAGTTTATATTTGATGTTGAATATTAATTTTGGTTAAAAAAATTCTTGCAAAAAAAAAAAAGAAAAAGATTAGCAGTGTTATATGATTTTTATAAGTTGGATAGATCAATTAATGTAGATTTGAGTGTTAGTTATTTCTTTTTATATTTTTAGATTTGTATATCATTGCATTTATTGTTATTTTATATCATCCATCATATATATATATATCTAATGATATATATATATATATAGAAGGTTTAGAGGCCGATGTAGAGACTTGGAAGGAGAGGATCCGTATTCCAAAAGGAGATATATAAATAGTGTCTACAGTCAAAATGACTCAAATAAAATGGGACGGAGGGAGTATATACCAATATATTGATGAGGTAAATAATTCTAGGGTTATTTTTTTTTAAAGAGCATTGAGATGCGTTTTTTTTTATAAGCAGCATTGAGATGCGTTGGTTTGCTTACTTATTTGGTTTTCAACTGCTACACGTCGATGCCGTAAGCAGTTGATCAATAATCAAAAGGGAGCCCACACGCAACTTCTCTCTTTCTCGTGCACCGTACCGCACCAGATATCAATCTCTATACAAACCCATAACCAACTCACCTCATTCTCACCATTCCACACCGTTCGATAACTCCTTTCGGTTCTTTGTAAGCTCTCTCTTCTCTTTCTCTTCTTCCCTCTTATTTCCGCTAATTTTTTACTAATCACGATTATTATTCTCTCTTTTCTATCGATTATTTCTTTATTAGCTTACCAATCTGTTCAATTTACATGTTTATTCTGTTTCCCTAGATCAATTTTTTGTAATTGATAAGTCTATTTGTTCTTCTGCTGATTTCTTTGCTGACAAATTTGAAGTAAATTTCGGAAACCCTAAATTTCAATGTTTTTATTTTTGTTTAATCTTTATACCAATTTTTTATTTTTTTTGCTTTCGTTTTTTCAATTTCAAATTTAAATCGTAGAAATCCAGAGTAAATACAAAACCTACGGTTAGTTTAGTTGACTAATCCTATTTAGAATTGTTTATTGTTTATCTGATAGAAAGTTAAGATTTTTCACAGTTTTTTTTCTATTGGTGTCTTTGCTTTTTGTGATTTGATTTTGAAACTGTAGCATAGTAGCATCATTATTTTACTGTTTTGTTTCTATTTTGGTTTTTTGATGTAATGATGTTGGTTTTCTTAGATTCTCCCATGTGGTTTTTTGATTCTTTAGCAGTTGTTGACTATGTTTTGTGTTATGTTATGTTTTTTTTTTCTTCAGTGAAGAAGGAACCTTCTCTTTGCGCGTGTCCCGTTCTCTTCTCCAATCCTTAACTTCACCATCACGTAGACATCTGTGTAATCTGAATAGAATATAGTTAGTATTATGGAGGTTAAGCTCTGGAATGACAAGCGCGAGAGAGAAATGTATGATAACTTTGCTGAGCTTTATGCCATTATCAAGGCTACTGAGAGACTTGAGAAAGCATATGTTAGAGATATAATCACACCGCAGGAATATGAGTTAGAGTGCCAGAAGCTTATAGCTCATTTCAAAACCCTAGCTTCCACTCTTAAGGACACTGTGCCTAGTATTGAGAGATTTGCTGATACTTATAGGATGGAGTGCCCGGCTGCAATTAACCGTCTTGTGGTTTCTGGTGTGCCTGCTACAGTGGAGCACCGGGCTACTGCTGCAGCAGGGGCATCCACCTCGGCTGCCATTGTGGCTGAGTGTGTTCAGAATTTTATTACATCCATGGATTCCTTGAAACTTAACATGGTGGCTGTGGATCAGGTGCATCCTTTGCTCTCGGACCTTAATGGTTCACTCAATAAATTGACGATTTTGCCGCCTGATTTTGAGGGGAAAATAAAAATGAAGGATTGGATTGCAAGGTTATCAAAGATGGGTGCAGCGGATGAGTTGACAGAACAACAGGCCCGGCAGCTTCACTTTGATCTTGAGTCTTCTTACAATTCCTTTATGGCAGCTCTGCCCAATGCTGGCACTTGAATGAGTGGGGTAGCTTGTAAATTGAATCAGAAATTTCTTTTTCTATATTTTTTTTCCCCTTTGGTTGCTAATATTGTTGATTGGGAAAGGAATTTTCTATTTGGTGACAGCATATATATATTTTAATGGCCAAATCCTGGATATTTACAAATTATGGCTGTGCTGATCATTTATTCTATATTGTGGATGAGCTTTGTGCTTTTGTTTTATTTTCTGCAGTTATTTGGTTTGAGTTTCTCTGTACTCCTATATAGCAAGGGTGAAATCTTACTGAAAATTGAGTATACAGTTGTTTGTCTTTTATCTTTTATACTACTCCATATGGATATCATATAGAAGGACATGTGTATGCATCAGAGCCCCTAATTAATATTTATACATTGATTATATATTTTTCTTCAGAAAATAGAAATCCAAACATGTCCATGGCTGATTACTGATTTACTTACTGATTTATCCCCCAGCATCATACCCTGGCATTAATGTAGCCCCAAAATAACTTTTCCATTATTCTAGTACTAGTATTCATTCTACTTACCATACCAGATAATACAAGGCATTCTGGTGTTATGTTTAGCAAATCATTAGCAGCTCTTTTATGCATTATTTACTCTTATAATCTTCAAATTTCTAGTACCTAGTTAGGATCGTTCCTATATTTGAAAGTTGTCATGGGCATAAGAATGATGCTTGAGCCCTAGGGGTTGCTGTATTGAAATGGCACTTATATAAATCCTAATTATTTGTTTCTATAGAATTTTAGTATGAGTTCTATGGTCACAGGTGAAGTATGTGTTTCTATTATTGGATTCATAAGTTCCATCATTGCGCACAAGCGAGGTTTATTGATTTAATGGTAGAAGACACCATGTACACAATACAATATTGTATTTTACTTGGGCACCATATACTTAACCTATATCCCAATTTCTTATGTTCAAAGATTGGAATATGCGGTATTGTTTATGCATGATTCTTTCTACTAATAATATTGAAGGGAAAAAGGCAATCACCTTGAATTAGTTTTCCAAAAATGCAAGTCAAACTGAGTTAGTATGCTTATATGATTAACCGAAAAAATGTATATAAATGATTTTAACTTTGTCTATGTTGGATATCACATTTGATATTGCATTGAGTTCGCAAATAATTTCACTGTGATATCAAACATCACTTAACCTCTGTTTGTTTCTACGGTGAAAGCAAATTCAACGCGCATCAACTCTGAACGTAAAAATTAAACCTCTACCGCAGTTCCAAACAAGCAATTAATCTGTGTAAAACATTTTTACGATTTTGTGATACTTGTCATCCAATTTAACAAAAGATGTAAATTAATCTAACACTAAAAATACAACATGTTCTGTATCGGACTGACATAACCATTGTCTTTTCATTTAGAAAGTGATGTCCAAAGCAGTTTTTGCAGATGCAGTTGTAGTAAAACGAGCAAGTTTGTTTTCATAGTGTTTTGCTAATGCGTGGGGTAGTATCTAAATAAAGAGAATACTGTATGGTGTGGCAATATGTCATTAAAGTTCATGTACCAGAACTGTGACGTAAAGGACCATCCAAAGAACCAGTAAACAAGTCAAGATATATATACCGAATTCTTAAGGAACAAGAGAAAGCATGTATACTCATAATGTGGCTTGATGTTCCATACCTATGGCACATCAGATATGAAAATAGCTGCAATAAATAGAAATGCATTCATTTTAGACATGATGAGAAGTTTCACAAGTCACCATACAACACAGGCATTGTAATCTGCAGTGGTCCCCATAGGTTTGCATTTATTAGATCTATATGTTAGGGTCGGCTCTTTCTTTCCTTATGCTTATTCAACCTTCATATTATAAAAGAATATTTGGATCTACTTAATGTCATACTTTTGCATTTATATTTCCAAAACTATATAATAATAGAGGAAATGAAAAGCATAGAAAATGGAGAGAATCTCAACTCCAATTGTTAGTTAGTTCAATGGTAATTGACATTTGACGTTAAATTTGATATGGGGAACCATAATTCGATCTTCGCAAATGCAATTGGAATGAGATTGAAATCACTTGATGTCAAAGCTGACCTCAAACCAAATTAAGCTGATGGTGAAAGTAAAAAAATCTCTATTTATCCATTTTTTGTTGTGTTGGGGGGTGGGGGGCGACAATTGATTTTTCAAATTTAAATTTATTATGTTTAATAAAAGAAGTTTAGAGAGCTTGACAAGATGATTAAAGAACAAGAGTATGGCTAGCTAGCTAGATTTTTTTAATATGCTGTGTGTGGATAAACATGTTGGTCCGTTAACCTACAAACAGAGAACCTATACAATTAGATGGAACCACAAGCCATGTAGGCCGGTTTGTAGACTATAGTAACCCGCAAAACCTACCCAATAATAACAGAAATGCCAACGAGTAGGATATAAGTAGGGGCTAGGTGGACCACGTGAATGTGGTCCACCGTAGACAAGTGATATACCGAATATGAATTTTACAAAATTTACTGTTGGATTGAAAGTTTATATTTTTTTGGTTACATATTGAAAGTTTATATCGTATAGATCATCCATAAATATTTTAAATTTTTTTGAAAATCATTTGATATGTTATTGAGACCCATCAAGATTTATGTTATTTAACAACCGTTAATCTTGATGTGTCTCAATAACATATCAAATGATTTTTAATTTTTCTAAATTTTTCTATAGATGATCTATATGATATAAATTTTCAATCCAACGGTGGATTTTGTAAATTTCGTATTCATTATAATGTTATTTGTGATTGGTCCACCATGGACCACTTGATGAAATGATCCATACTAGAATTTACCATAAGTAGGGTATCATAATATTGCATTTTTAAATTCGTTGTTTGAAAAAAAATACTCGCATTCATCTTTATATTTGTATGGATAATAATTTTTGTATCCTTTTTCATATTTTATGGATACCTAAACACTCATACTCGTACTTGGTACCTATATTTTTGTAAAAATAAATCGATTAATTATAAAATATTATATCATTTTAATAGAATTAAAAAAATTTAAAATTTGACGCTGATTTATGAAAATTATAAACAAAATTATTATTAATCTAATGTTAAAATTCATCTCTATGTTGACATATTCACATTGTGTGTTGCATCATGTTATAAATAAACTTTTTTTATTAAAAATGTGTAATAGTTTAATAGTGTTGTTATTTTTTAAATTGATATACATATATTATAATATAATAAATTAATATATCTTATGCGGATATGGGGCCAGATGAGTACTAAGACACAGGTACCTACACCCATACCCGTTCATTTTTGCGGGTAGTTATCCATACTCGTGGCCATATCCAAAATGCTGATTTTTAACCTACTTGTGGGTATTCATCGGGTATGAGTCAAATTGTTATCCCTACCTAACAATTATGCATCAAAGACTCGTAGTTGTGAGTGGACGGATAATAGTAGAATAGAAAATGATGAAGATTATTATGATAATAACAATATAATTTTTGTTCTGGAGTATCCCAAAACACTTTTTTTTTGTTTGACTATATCACTCTTCGAAAACTAACTCTTAAACAGACCATCACATAAACATGTCTTAGAGGCACATTCGATCAGAACCGAACACCCCATCAAGACCATTACATGAAGGAACTTAGGTGATCTTCATATAGTTGTCTTGGTTGTCTAGGAGAGAGTCCTTGGACTTAAAACCATAAATCACTCTAAATAAAGTCTAACTCATACAAGTAGTCTAGAGTCCAGATTTAGAGATATATTTTTTTAATCCTAAACTTTCAAACCACGACGTTTATTAACTTGATCGTCAAAGTATTTCTAAGTACTCTCCACCTTTTGGAACTGGTGATCAACATCCACCATCAACAACTCTCCTTCTCACTAGAAGCCGTATATCTTAGGGTCAAGAAGGATATATATATATATATATATATATATATATATATATATATATATATATATATATATATATATATATATATATATATATATAGCAAATTAAAACTAACTTAAACTCACTCAAAATAAGCCACTAAGTTTGGTCTAGTGGTGAGGGATTTGGATAATATATATGAGGTCCCGGGATTGATCCTCTGCTCCATTGTAAACCAAAAAAAACTCACTCAAAATCAAAATTTTCAATACCTAAGTGCATTTTTAGATTAGCTATTGGATTGTCAGAGTCAAGATTTTTAGAACCGGGTCGGTCATTGAACTGATGAGCTTATCGGTTCAAGTGGTCAGATCAGGGTCGGACCAGGTCATATCATTTTTAATTAAATATATATATTTTAATTCATATATAAAAAAATAAATGACTCATTATTCCTTATTTTTACACATGAAAAGGATGAAATATCATAAAGTCAATATAAAATTAAAACTTTAGCACATTAGACATAAAATTTCTAATTTAAACCAAATTAGAAATTACATAATAACCAAGTAAGTTATTTTTTAAGCAATAATAACTAATAATAACTAAGTAAGTTCAATAACACAAAATAGTATCATAACATCGTTTGTAACTTGTTTCTTTTTTTTAATCTTTCTTTTACAAATAAAACAAATAACATCGTTTGATGTTTTTCTTTGATATATATATATATATATATATATATATATATATATATATATATATATATATATATATATATATATATATATATATATATATATATATACAAAACAGCATCGTTTTGACCTTTTTTTTAAGGAAAAAAGGAACCATCGAACCGTCTGGACCGGTCGGTTCTCTGGATTTTCCCAGTTTCGGACCGGTTCGTCTGCAGCTCGGTTTTCAGACTTAATGGGACCAAATACATGATCGGTTCACGGTCTGACCAGTCCAACCGGCCGGTTCAATTTTGACAACCTTGGTTAGAATCACTACAACTATTGTAATTTTGACAAAAAATGTATTTTCAATCCTAAAATCATGGTGTTATAATAATTTTGTCAACATGCATTACTCTTCTAAACTTACGCTAATCTGATTGGGTAGCGCTGGCTTGGAACAAAGAGACAATAATATTTTTAATATTTTTTAAAATAGGTGTTTTTTGTTATAAAATCTATATTGTAAACAAAGTAAAGGTTGTTGACAAGAAAGTGACACGTGTCACTTTTAATGAAAATAGACTAGGACATGAATTTTATTTAATATTTTATAACGTTACATTTTTAATTAAATACGAAAATACAAAAAATTTATATTATCATTTATTATATTCAATTTTAATTAATAATTGAAGACGTTACAATTTTTAATAATAATGAAAATTAAAAACATTTATATTAATAAAAAATATAATTAATACATTAACCGTTTCTATATATTTTTTAATTATCATAAATATATTTCCGTTACGTATAATTTTTAATTATTATAATTAACCGTTTTTATATATATTTTAATTATCATAAATATATTTCCGTTACGTATAATTTTTAATTATTATAATAAATATTTTTTATTTTTATTTGAACGTTACATATTCAACATTATAACCGATATTATCTCATAAATTTGCTCTTAATTTTTATATTTCTAAATCTAACTATAAATATGTCTTCTTTTTCTCCAAAACCTTCTCACAAACTCATTTGCTATTTTCCACAACCAACTCACAAATTCATTTGTTAAGTTACTAAACAATGGCGAATAAAATTAACCTGATATCCGAAATCAACCAGACTAATGAGAGTTTGAATATTGTAGTTCGTGTTATTCGGATGTGGTTGGTGCGCGATGTGTCTGGCAACAATGCACAATTTTCTTTGGATATGATACTAATGGATTCAACTGTAAGAACTCTTTTGTATGTTTAAATTTCATTTACACTGAGTTTTAATATATTTTTCGTTGTAATATATTATTATACTGTTTTATTGTTTATGGAAACAAAATACACGGTAGAGTGCGTCGTACTCTTATTTATAAATTTGAAAAAGACCTTAAGGAATGTGTTGTTTACTTGGTTACGAATTTCAGAGTTGTTGCAAATGGTGGATCATATCGTACTACTAGGCACGAGTATAAATTAACATTTCAATTTCACTCGAAGATTAAACTTTGCAACTTGAAAAAAGTTCATTTCAATATATATTTGATTTAAAGTTTTGTTCCAGAATTTGCTCCTGACTATGATACAAACTATCTTTATGGTAAGAAGTATTAGTATGTTAGGTATTATTTGTTGTTTTTGTCGTTATAACATTGTAGACATGTGGTATCAATAATCATGTGTATAATCATATTTTGTAGACATTATGGGAATGTTACAACTGACATTGGAGCTCAAAATGAGTATGAACGCAGTGCAAAATGGTTGCAATTCAGTTGAACTATGATGGGTTAGTATCACATATGTTTTTTTATCTTACTTAATCAATGACAAAATATTACAATGTTTTATTAAATTCTTGAATCATATTATTTACACAGACTCAAGTTTAATGTTACCCTTTTTGGTCCATATGTTGCTAAGTTGAATGCATTTGTTGCTGCTAGCAAAACTGAAAACACAATAGTCGTTGTGTTAATGACTAAAATCATTATGTGGCAAGGTATTCATGTTGTTGATTACAATAAAAATCAAGTTATCTATTTTATTTTTTTATTTTTCATTACAAATATAAACTTATAAACTCTTACAAATGTGTTTCTTTTCTAGGAACTACAATAATTCAAAATTCTTTTAATTCAACTAAGTTGTTGTTTAATTCCAACTTCATGAGTGTCGTTGATTTGAAGAAAATTTATGCATAACAATTGTTGTGTATATTTTGCTTCTTTATTTGTATTTTACAATTTATGTAAACTTTTTGTATTCATTTTCAATTTTAACATTGTGATTTATTAGTACGGAATATAGGATGCTGGAAAAAAATGATTTTTCGTCCCCTGGTAATTTGTTTGATCCATGATCGTAATGCAACTCTATTCATAAGAACACGACACATGTCATTTTAATTTAATTATTTAATACATTAATTTTTATTTAATATTTTATAATGTTACATTTTTAATTAAATACTAAAATGCAAAAAATTTACATAATTATTTATTACATTTAATTTTATTTAATAATTGACGACGTTATATTTTTTATAATAATGAAAATTAAAGACATTTATATTATTAATACAAAATTGAATTAATACATTAACCGTTTTTATATATTTTTTAATGATCATAAATATATTTCCGTTACGTATAATTTTTAATTATTATAATAAATATTTTTTTTATATTTATTTGAAAGTTACATAACAAAATTTGTAACCGATATTTTATCATAAAATTGTATTTAATTTTTATATTTCTAAAGCTAACTATAAATATTTGTAGTTTTAGCCATAACCAATTCACAAATTCATTTTGTAAGTTACTAAAAAATGGCTCCAAAAATTAACCTAATATCAGAAATCAACCAAGTCAATGAGAGTTTGAATATTGTTGTTCGTGTAATTCAGCTGTGATTAGTTCGTGATATGTCAAGCAACAGTTGACCATTTTCTTTGTATATGATACTAATGGATTCAACCGTAAGAACTTTTCTATAAGTTAAATTTTCAATTACACTATTTCTTGATTTTTTTTTATGTATTATATTAATATATTGTTTTATTGTTGAGGAAAACAAAATACACGGTACAACACTTTAATTTATAAGTTTGAAAAAGATTTTAAGGAAGGTAACATTTACTCGATTATAATTTTTTGAGTTGTTGCAAACGGTGGATCATACCGTGCTACTAAGCACGAGTATAAATTAAAGTTTCAGTTCAACGCGAAGGTTAAACTTCGCAACTTGAAAAAAGTTCGTTCTGATATATATTTGATTGAAAGTTTTGATCAATCATTTGTCCCTGTTTACGATACAAACTATCTTTATGTTTCTATAACTCACTATAAATATAAATTAGTTTACCACAACAAAATCCACAAAATCATTTCATTTTCATCCATATTTCAAAATTTGTATTGTGTTGTTTCTCTCATTTTTGTGTGAAAACAATGTCTCTTATGCACGGTTTTATTATTGACATATCACTAAGAAACAATTACTGAGAAGTTGGTCTTCGAAGTTGCAAATCAATGTTCTTCGCACTAAAACTCTAATTCGATCTCCCTACATAACAAAGAATAAATCATCATAATCTAAACTTTTAAACAAAAAAAAAACAGAAGTTTTTATTTTTTGCAATATTAAATCTCCCAAACATGCATAACTCTTAGGGCCCGTTTGATGCGTAGGATAGTGAGACAGGATAGGATAAAATTATCATATCCTACTTCAATCCATTATTTGATGCACTAATAGGAAATGATAAATTAAACCTAGTTCTATCATATCCTATTGCCCCTTTGTTATTTTAATCCTTAATTTTTGGTGGGTTAACAACAGGATAGTGAGGCACATTCTTCGATTCCCACTGCCAGCAACTTCATACATTTATATGTGAAATTTGTCTTTTATGCTATACACAGTATTTTCGTAACATTTTAATTTTTTTTTATTTTTAATATTCCTGTAAGTTATTTTACACTCATTTTAAAACCTTTTATGCTATACACATTACCGATGTAAGTTATTTTACACTCTTTTCTGTAAGTTATTCCTGTAATTTTTTTTTTGTTGATTTTTTTTTTAATTTTCGAACTTCAACCTCTCTGTATGTTATTTTACACTCTTTTTTTTTTTTGTTGGAAAAATAGTCTTTTTTCTAGTTTGATTTTTGTTGGAAATTGTCTAATACTTTCATTACATATTTTATTTAATGCTAATTAAAAAATTAAAACTATTTTTATTATAAAAAAAATGCATTTATTATACAAAATTAACACGTGTCTTATTACCATGTCAATATAAAATGCATTTATTTCTTCATGATAAATTAATGTTATCATGTGTCTTATCATATGTGCACCAAACACATGACATGAAATGTGTTTATCATGTCACTATCATATCCTATCATTATCCAACTTTTTATCATATCATACTCCTATCATATCATGTGCATCAAACGGGCCCTCAAGGTATATGGTTTACAAGAAATCCTTATTAGATGTTGGTTTTATCGATGTTTGTAATTTTATTATATAATAATATTTTATGTTAATTGTATTTATAAATTTTAGACTTCAAACTCTAAAGAAAAAATAAAAAAATATCATTTTGTCAATCTAAGTTTTTGATGATAGGATGTAAAGAACAAAAAAAATTCCAAAAGTTCTGAAAGGGGGAAAGATTGTTGACTTATAGTGTGTCTTCGTTGTTTCTATTAAGAAGATAATATTTACATTAGACGAGACATGAGTAAGATCCAATTTAAATTTGTCTAAATGGGCAAACACAATTATTAAATTAAAATAGAGAAATAGTTGTTGAACATGAGTATGCTTCTTTTTAGTTTTTGCTTAATTTTTTTTATTGGAGTTTCAATTTAATATAAATTTGCGTTTTCAAATATTATTCTTTATGAGATTATGTGTTAATTTACATATAATATTGTCTTTTATATAAATTCATATGAATGAAAATAAGTATCCATTGATAAAAAAAATATTGGTTCATCATACATAGTATATGTCAAGCACTAAAATTTTGGTGTTTTTACCTTTCTCTTTCCTCTAAAATGTTGATATTAATGACTATTAATATTATTAAACAATAATTCTAATATAAATCTATATTATTTTATACATTAAAGGTAATATTTTTTGTTATGTTCAAAATTTATATGAAAAATTATTTTTAATTATAAAATTCTTACTTTTTTAATAAATTCTTTTTTTATTGTAGTAATAATTTGAAGATTATTTATAAAATAATAAACTCCTAAGAGTTTATTTTAGTATTAAATTATAAGCATTTAATTTTAATGAGATTGTTTGTTTCTTTCAAAAGTTTGTGTTAACTATTGATTTTCGACAAAAATGATAGTGTAAAAAAAAGTCATAACATGACATTCACAAAAAAGAAATCAATATATATTGTTATTAATTGGTTTAATTGGATATTATGAATAAAGATACTTATATACCCATGTTTTTTTCCTATATAAATGGTTTTTGGTTGAACACTTCAAATTACACATTTTCCAACTTTTTATCTTTAGCTATTTTGTTTGTATTTCTTCGTATTATTTTCATTTTATCTATATTCATCTTATTCTATATTTATCATTCTTTTCAATTTTTGCAGATGTGGATCTCAAAAGAAGAATATAAATGATTTATCAACTCTGAAGAAATTGAACCAAAGACATTTGATTATAATATGAGTTTTAAGTGATTGTAATTCTTCCTCACACATATGAATGTCAATTAATTTAGAAGATGTATTGTATTGTTTTCGGGAATAAGTGTAATGTATATTGTAAATCATATTTCACAATTTAAGCAACGGTGTTGCTTAGGTTGAATGATTATGTTATTGTTTTCTTATTATTTACTTTTTTATTACTAACTTTCATACGTATGTTATTATTTTTTCTTAGTAAAATTATATTTTTATAATTGTAAAATTATAAATGATTTTATAATCATATTAAAAATGGAAGAGAGAATAATATACATATTTTATACGAGATTGCTTTTTTTAAAAAAAAAAAAAAATAGGAAGTGAAAATATTAAGATGTGAGGTCCAAAATTATATGGCATGAGTTTTGTTAATTAGATTGTTGTATCGTAACAAAAAATATGAAAGAATAAAGAAATTTATATTTTTATAATATTTTCTCAATTCTTTAGTAACAAATAATAAACAACTAAATAAATAAAATAAAATTATTTAACAGTTTCTTTTGCAAAAATTTTAAAGAAATTTCATTTAATTTTTTCCTCCTAAATACAAGCTAAGAAATATATAAAATAAAAATTATTTTAAACTTCATCGTGGTATTACAAAAAAAAAAAAAATACATACAATACTTGAAAAATAAAACAAATAAATTATATTAAAAAATAAAACAAATAAGTTCGATCATTAATATGTTCCTTGATAGAAGATTGACATCGTTAAAAAAAGTTATATTAGTGGCTAGATTGACAAAGTTTTAAATGTGGATAAATAGTGAATTTTAGTTCGAAAAAGTCTGGTCCCCCATATAATGTCTTTTCTACCAACTAAGTTATACAATGGGACTTCGGTGATGAGGATTTTACATGTGATAATGAATGTTTAATATAAATAATAAATTAACATAATTTTAATTTATTTAAAAAAATATCATTATTATTTAAGTATTATATTAGAAGAAAAAAAACATTTGAAAAAACAACCAAGACATTAGAATTAAGTGAATTTCTGTTGGAAACAATCCTTGGCTAGAATAAAACTTATCTACGCTCGAACTTTGGAACGGAGGCTAAAAAAATAACATTTGAAAAATTAATTCACCTCAAAATTCAAAGTTGAATTTGTTACTCCCTCCGATATTTTTTATAAGAATTTTTTTTTTTACACAAAAGTTGATGGTTTATAAGTACCACCAACTTATTTACAAAGAAAATACTACATTTGCAATAAAATATATTCATTCAATTCGGTAGAGTACATCAGATTCAAGTACAAATTCAGTACCGCTAAAACCGAAAATCATGAATCTGCGAACAAGCTCGCAGCATCGAAGTTAATAGCATAAAACAGCATAATCATGTCTACAAATAATGTGATAAAATCAAAGTAACCGGAATACCTATGCCTCAGGATCTGCATCTTTGACGAACTTAATCAATGTGTGAATCTGTAGTTGACCGAAGTTGATATGCCGATTCAATCAAACGAACACCGCAACAAGACGGAACAACAAACAAACAGCGCAACAAGACGGGACAACAAACAAAAACCGCAAACAAGACGGGAAATCAAACAACGTCGCACTGAGATGACGAAATCACACAAAAAAAAAAAAACACAAAAGAAATATCTAATATATGTGATAATCATTTATTTAGATTAAAAACAAGAAGAAATGACCTAAAATCACCCCCTTACCGGTAGAAGAAGATGAAAGCTCAAAACCAAATATTAGGGCCGGCTGTAGATGGTGTCGAGACAAGGTATAATTGCAACTGATCTTGAAAAACTAAAAAGTTATTAAAATATATATTAGTTTTCAATGAACCTAAAATATTGATTGTTTTTTATAAAAAGCACCAGAGGAGTATGTTATAAATGACTTGACTCTATTAAAATAGTTAAATACTTTTCGACGAATGTAGTATTTTATTTATTGTGAATTAATATTTTAGTAGCGGTAAATATTAACATAAAATCTTATACCATTTTCAAAAAATAAAATCTTATACACGGGGATGAAAAATATATAAGTAGCTAGAGAAATGAATTTTTAACATAAATAATACACGGGGATGAACATTTTACAAATAAAGAAATAAATATTTAATATATATCTTAATTATACACGGGGATTAACATTTAATATTAAAAACTAATACGGACTTTCATATCATATATCCATGTAACATAGTATATAACTATACATCACATTTCCATAAAAAACAAAAAACTGGACATCTTATTTTTAAAATATTTATATTTTATTCAACAAAAAAAAAATATTTACATTTTTATGGATAAAAGCTAACCCATAAAATATTTATTTTGCAGTAAAAAAACTAAAATATTCATTTTTAGTCCTTTTAAATTGTTCTCTATACTTTTAGTTCTTTTAAAAATACAAACTTATATTTTAAACTCAATAACTTGATTATTTAATCTTCAGTTTAAACGATTAATTTTTTAATTTAAAGTTATAGATAAATTTATGAAGATTAGGTATTAAAATGGTTAAGTATTAAACTAATGAGATGTTATTAACAAATTCATTTTGAAAATGAAACGTGATCTTTTATATTAAAAAAAACGTCGACTAAAATTAGAAATTGATATAGTTATTTAAAAGATCAAAATTTAAAGAATGATTTTATAAGGAATAAAACAGAAAAATTGAGTATTTAAAAGCACCAAAAATATATTTAACCTTAATGATAATAATTGTGACGAGACCTTATGATATGATATGTTTCTTAAAAATATAATTTTTGTTGGTAATAATAATGTTTTTTGTTTTTTTACAAAATCATGTTTTTTATTTTAAAAATAATAAATTAAATTTTAAATATGAAGTGGCCATAAACACATATTATGTGTCGTTTCATTTAAAAAAAAAGAAAAAAGTATATGCACAGAAAACGTAAAATAATTTTACACTGTCAACAAATTACAACTATGTTTTCCGCCATGTACCTTCACTTAATCTCACTTTCTTGATATGACATGAGAAAGTGAAAGTATTCTTAATTGTTGTCGGTGCAAAGTTAGTTTACACTGATAATGCATGTCCTTTAAACTCTTTAAAAAATATGTCAAGATATCAAAATTAAAGGTTAAATAAAGAGGAGGATTAAATGTCTAAATTATTTATAATATGTGACAAAAATTGGACAAAAAAAATGCTGGACCAAAATTGCACATTTTATAAAATACGAGAATTAAAACTACTTTTAAATCAAAATATAAAATTAATACTTAAATAATTTAAAACATGCGTTATGTCCGTGCTTGGCACAGGAACGAATACTAGTTAAGTGAAAAATGACGACATTTTGGATTTTAATCCACTCAATTTTACTTTGATGTTTCAATAATGAATATATCCCAGAAACAATTTATTGATATAATTATATATACTAGAAAGTTTCTAGTAGAAACTATTGATATAGTCCCATAAATTCTAACTCAACTGATAAAAATTGTCGAAATTGTTAGGTCTTATGTCATGATCGGGGTTCGAACCCGAAATTTCACAATTATGTGAATTTAATATCAATGGATTACCACTTTATCTAAGACACAAAAAAAATTATAAAAAAAAAGAAGAAAAACTTTGATATAAATATATGATCCTACACTTTTTAGTTTACTTTTAATATCTATGTAGATGTAGTTCTTCTGAATACTATAAAATACTCATTCAGGCATCATCTTTTTGAATAGTAGTATAATAATAATAGTAATAATTTTGAATAATAATAGAAGAAGAAATTAATATCGAAAAGATAGTAGAAGAAAAGAGAAAGCTAGGAGTAATTCAAATGTGTCAACCTGCTATATAACCAACCTTCAAGCATATATAGGTGAACAAATAAATAAACAAAAACTCTTCAGTATATTGAAAATCATAAACAAAAATCAGAATACCTTGTTTTATTTTGCGGATCCTTTTGGGTCAGGAATGTCACATGCTTGAATTTGAAGTTAGGTCCTCAAACCCCCCCAATTTGTCACTGTCCAATTGTCCTAAACTCCTAGGCATAAACATTAGTATACAAAATCTAACTAAAATTTGAGGATAGAATGCTCTCAAATAAGGTTATGAATTGCAACACCCAGATCTTTATAATTTACAGAAAAATGCATACAAATGCAATTCAACCACAATTACGAACACCATGGGATCATCAAAACCTTTATAGCGTGATTGCAATTAAGACATTAACGAGTTTGTGGTCTTCAAGTGGGTCGCTATATCAAAGGTTTTGATGTCTCAACTACGAGACAATAGTAATTGAACTTACTTCAGCCGAATTTAATTGTGTGACTCTATATCTTATCGGAAATTACAACACGACTATAATTTAAAACCTTGACTACAATTTTGGTCGTCAATTAAAAATCTTCTCAAGTGTCTTATTTTGTTTCTCATCCCTTCATCTTCTTAACAAATGAGGTAAAAGTGACATCAAGAGTGGAAACAAGAGCACAATAACAAGAACAATACCAAGAAGTATGGCATAACATGTCCACTTCCTAGAATTCTTTTGTTGCTCTCTAGCTTCCACAAGTTGTTCTGTGCCTCTTCTCACAAAAGAATTAGCATGTGCAACATGACTCTCTATGTTATTAAGATGTTGCCCTTGAGACTCTACCAAAGCTGCCATGTCCAAAAACACTTGATGCAACTCAATCAAATTTTTCTCTATTTCCTTAACAGAATCATGTCTTTCTTGAATTTCCGAAATAGTATCCATTATTTGACCCCTACCTTGTTCTTGAATTGCCTTTTGCATGAAATTTTCACTTTCTCCACTTGATATCAAATTTTCTATAGTTTCTTCATCCGCCTTCTCCCCCGTTATTGTAAAATATCTACGTTCCACCGTTTCCTTATACTCGTGGTGCATTTTTGCTCTCAACGCTTGAAAACTATCCATCATATCTTTGAG
The DNA here is from genome assembly GCA_954870985.1 of Trifolium fragiferum. Classification (NCBI taxonomy): domain Eukaryota; kingdom Viridiplantae; phylum Streptophyta; class Magnoliopsida; order Fabales; family Fabaceae; genus Trifolium; species Trifolium fragiferum. The sequence goes on along the minus strand of OX940790.1, from coordinate 18,042,663 downwards.
TTTCTTCCCTAAACCACTAACAACCGAAGTTCTAGTTCTATCTGCTGATGAACCTGGACCACATCCCGGAATGTTTCTATTAGCTGCATTGGAACGATCCAATGCTTCGAGTTTTCCTTTAATTATTTTGACACGTTTAAGGACTTGTTCAACATCTTTGTCCATTCGCGATCGAAGTTCTTTCATGGTTTTAGCATTGTGCACGGTTTTACTTTCTTCATTTGCCTCTTGCAATTTCTTAAACAATATTTCAATTGATTTCATGTCTTCTTTTATATTCTCGACATCTTCAAAGAATTTATCGAGATTGACACTTTCTTTGTTCCCTGCCTCGACATCATCAATGTAGGCTTGTTCCTTCAAATCAGTGTATTTTTTGAAGGAATTTGAAAATAAGTCGTTCATTTTCGCGGATTTGATCAACAACGACAAGTACCCTTCTCTTATTAAAAATTGGTTTCTTTTGTACTTGATAAATCTAGCAACATAAATCTCACAAGATCATAATATGATTGCTATCAAACATATTGGTACATGTTCTTTCATGTGACAAAAATCTAGAGGTAGAAGCTAGAAGGTTACGAAAAACAAGTAATTCTCACCAAGAAAAGGTAATAGAGGTGTATGGTAACTATGAAACAAGGACCATCCAAATTAAATTGTTGCCAATTATCAAACAAAGGTGTTAGATGTTAGATACGCCAAAGATTGCTCCCATATTAACAAATGGCACCATTCTTTCTAAATGTATCTTTAATTGGAGTGGTTTAGGACTTGGTCATATTTTCTTTGTCCTTTGTCTCTCCCTTTAGCTTTTATTTATTTTGGTCCAAAGGATAGGCCTCCGGTTTCAAATCTCTACCCTACGCCTTACGAGGGCGCCCTAGCCAACTCTCAAGGGTCCGTTTGGCCTAACTTATTTTTGAGCTTATGCAAACAACTTATGCAATATAAATTAGATTTTATATTATTTTATAAGTTCAAACTAATGAAAATTGAATTTTTATAAGCTATTTTATCATAAATTACTTTGAAAAACTTATAATAATACTTAAAAATTGCATAAGCTGTTTGCATAACCTAAAAATTAAGCTAGGCCAAACGGACCCTAAATGGTTAATTTCAATATAGACTTATAGTTAGATTAAATATTTTCGCCTAAATTTAAACTTAAAATATCAGAGTTGTATGCGTGAGTTATAATGTATATCAAACCGAACAAAATTTTAGAGTTTCATATTGTTCACAATTTTTTTAGTTTAAAATCATCAACTTATTCATATAGTTTTAAGGGGACATAGTGAATTTGAGCTTATTTCATAAAGAATTACATAATAAATTTTTTAAATTTTTTTATTTTTATTTTTATAAATATGTTGTTATATTTCATATTCTCTAAAGACTTAAACAATCCCTCAATAAATAAAGAGTTAAACAATTTAAATGATTCAAGAAAAATTGAATTCAAATATTAAAAAAACAATTTTGATTAGATTTATTTATCTCCTAATCGAATTCGGAATTATTACACCCCTATTTTAAAAAAAAGGAGTGTTAAGCAAATTTTTCTACAAATAAATAAGCACAACATAATGTATTTTTTTCCAATTTTATTTTGCTCGCCAGACATTTAGGTACCGTTTGACCTAACTTATTTTAAGCTTTTTTACTTAATAAAAGGAGAAGCTAGGTCAAACAGATTTTCAATTCTCGATAGAAATAAGTTGCTTAATTTTCATGAGTAAAATATATTGATAAAAGACTATGGAAGCTGAAAAAAAAAAACAATTACCAAACAACTTTAGTTTTTTTTCTTCATAAAAGCTCTTATTTCACTTTTAGCTTTCAGATGACTTCTAAGACCTAAAAAAGCTGGTTCAAAGATACCTTAGTAATGACTCTTCGACCCCGTGTAATCAAACTATAAGGATGAGGAGTTGACAAATGGGAATGAGGACACAATGATTCTCAATGTTGATGGAACTACCTTGACAAACTTAGGTAAGACGAGCTATGTTGGACTAATCTGAAAGCATGATGACAAATTTTAATTTGGCTTCTTTAGAATCCAAATTAGTGATGACAATCTCTTGAATCACATCCAGAACTATCTAATTAAGGATTGATTTTATTTTTTTTATCAAGTAGTGTAGTGGTTAGAAATTTCACCCTTAAGATGGATAAGTGAGATGATCAAAGTTCAAACCCCGACCGTCTATATATATAATGCAATGTCCTACAAACTGAGCTAAACTCATGAGATAGATTGATCTATTTCTATTCATCATACTCTTTAAGAGGAAAATTATATGCAAATATTTTCGCTAAAATGAGAGTTAATAGTTCAAATTCTCTCTAAAAATCAGCTTCCTCCTCCTTCTCTCAAGGGTTCCAGCGGCTGCTTTCTCCATTTTCCCCTCAAATCCAAATCATTAACAGTAAATATGTAGATCATTTGGTAGGTAGTGCGACGATGGGCTTTGCCATCCGCACTACTCTGACCACCGGTACGGGCCGTCGGGCTTTCGGGCCGGCCCGGTTTTTCATTTTTTTTTAAAATAAATTGTTTTCTAGCAAAAATTTGGCAAAAAAACATATATTTATATTATACATAAATATATAGGATTAATAATTCTTGGGTGCCCTAATTTTAATCATCCGTTACTCTCACAAGTTTCTCGCGCGCCCTATTTTTACTCATTCGTTACTTAGAAGTTTCTCGCTCCCCCTGTTTTTACTCATCCGCTACGCTACCTATGAGTCTTTCGCGCGCCCTAGTTTTACTCATTCGCTACTTAGAAGTTTCTCGCGCGCCCTAATTTTACTCATCCGCTACCTATGAGTTTCTCGCGCGCCCTATTTTTACTCATCCGCTACCTACGAGTTTCTCGCACTCCCTATTTTTAATCATCCGCTACTTAAGTAGTAAGAATGATAAATTTAATTATATTTGAGAAACTCGTAGATGGATAAAAAACTCTTATAATACAAATTAAGTTCAAATCATCCCAAAAAAAATTACTTATATTTATTTTTTATTATAATTTCATCGGGCTTTTCGGGCGGCCCGCGGCCCATTCGGGCCGGCCCGTATTTTATCGGGCTTTTTCGGACCGGGCTAAAAAAGGCCCGGATAAATTTTTTTACGGCCCGAGCCCGGGGATTTCGGGCTATTCGGGCCGGCCCATTCGGCCCGGCCCATTTTGACAGCTCTAGTTTGGAGCTTATGGCGTTTGTGGTATGCTATTGGTTGTTTAAGGATTTGTTGGGTTGAGTTGGTCGTGGACAGTGGTGTGTTGATGTTTTACTCTGGTGTGGCGACAATGGCTATTTTTGTTGTAGTTTCAAGACTTGTTTTCTCACCGTCAAAACTCTGTTGTTTGCTTTCTTGCTCGAGTCTTCGCTGACAGTCACACAATCAGATTGCAAATGTAGACTTTTTGCTTATACCCGAGACTTCTGGCGGTCTCCACCGAGCTAGATGTTTTGGTGGGTTACAGTTTGCTCATATCTGTATGGAGCGTGTTTAGTTGTCTGAGTTTTCTTATAGTTTGGAAGGGATAAGTTCGACAATGGTGTTTTCGGTGGATCAAATTTTTATTCTGCTTCAGTGTTTTGGTTTCGGATAGGAGTTAGAGTAGGACGTTAAGGAGTCATTGTTGAATTTTACTGGTGTTTTGTTAGGAGTGAATTCAGATGTTTATTTGATATAATTTTTTATTGATAAATGTGTTTTATCAACTTACCTTTTTTTGTATTATCCGACGATCCCTTTTACTTTTTATTTAAGGGATTTATTCTTTAATAAAATTTAGCCATTTCAAAAAGAAAACTGATTACATTTGTTAATGTTTATTATCTTTTTTACCAAAACAATTGCAATGAGAAAGTTATTTTTTTAGTAGTTAAAACTTAAAACAAAGGTTGTTTCAAAAAAAAAAAAAACTTAAAACCAAGGTTGTTTAAAAAAAAAAACTTAAAACAAAGGTTTTTAGTATTTTTTTTGGACGAAATACAAGGGTTTTTTTTGTACACGGGTGGGTTGGGTAACAGGGTTGACCCATTTGCATTCGTAGGTTGCTTTGCTGCTCAACCCTGAAACCGCGACTGACTGAGAGAGGATCCATCCATCCATCCATGGAAGAAGATGCAGCAATACTTCAGCGCAAAACTGGCCACGTTAAGAAGAGAGCTCTAAAGAACAAAGCTTTGGATATCACTTTCGACCAGAAAGATCTCAATGACTTCGTTACTGGTTTTCACAAACGCAAGAAGAAGAGAAGAAAGGTAGCTCAGAAGCAACAAGAAGAGGCTAAAAGACGTAAACGTAACGAGGAACGCTTAAAGGTATCTACCCTTTTCTTTTGTTGGAAGATTCATAATTGAAGATTGATGTTATTATTACAAAATTCAATTTTTTTATTATGTATTTTGTTGGACTGATTTTGTAGAGGAAGTATGAAAGAGAACTTGCTTATGGGGGTGTTCCACCAACTGATGAAGCTGAAATTGATGATAACCATGACGAAGTTAATGAACAAGTTCAATCTATTGCTGGTAATATTTTTTATTAAAATTTTTTTTTTTTTTATTTTTTTTATTTTATTGATGTGGGCATGTTTGTAATTGGTCCATTTGAGCTTATTTACTTGCATAAGCTGTTTGAGATAACTTATGCAAACAAGTTATGATATGTCCATAAGCTGTTTTTAGCTTATTTCCGTAAGCTCTCCAAGTCCATGATAGCATATTAAGGGCCAGTTTGGATTAGCTTATTTTTGAGCTTATGTAAACAACTTATGCAATTTTTATGTTTTATTATAAGTTTTTCAATGTATTTTATGATAAAATAGCTTATAAAAGTAGCATTTTCACTAGTTTGAACTTATAAAATAGCATAAAACCTAATTTATATTGCATAAACTGTTTGCATAAGCTCAAAAATAAGCTAATCCAAACAGGGTCTAAAACAGTATATAGCTTATATGATACCCCTCTGGTCCTTATTATAAGAAAAAGTTTGTTTTTTAGGTTCATATTTTATAGTAATACTATTGTTATCTATAGAAATACTTATAAGTGTTTAGTTAAGTTGTTTATCCAAACAGACTGTTGTATTTGATGAAGCAAAATTGTCAATTTGTTTCTTTTCTCATTTACTCTTTGCATGTGTGGGTTTATGCGTTGTGTTAGACTAAAATACAATGCATGAGAATATTATTCAGCTTCTTCATCATTCCTCATGTCATGTGTTTATACTTGATGATTTACTAGGATTTAGGTAGGCTTCTTTACCTGTGACCATAGAGGGTAATTTGGTCGAATTTTAGCATATGATGTGTGACTTCCTTACTGCATTTCGTGTATGACTTATTTGATGATTGAATTTATCTTTTCTTTTTGAAAGCAACAAAGACATATGAAAATGATGATTTGAAAGTCACTGTTGTAACAAAAGAAATCAACCCTGAAGAAGAAAGCTTCCCTAGCGAAAGGAAGGAGGCGGCTTCAGCAGTGTCCCCCCATCCCATTGTAGCTGATAAAAAGAAATCTGTTCCTATAAATAAGAAGAAGCCATTTAAAAAGGTTGCAAAAAACAAGTCACAGCCAAAGCAAAGAAGTAAGAGAGATAAAAGGAAAGGAAAGAAGCCGGGAAGAAAGTGATTGCACCTTGTCATCTTGCATCTTTAGAACATTCCCAAGTCTGCCATGAACTGTATTTATTTGGAGGTCATCAATGAATTCAGTAACTCGGCTACTAACAAATTGCAGAGTTTGCACTATTTTCACAGTTAATTATATATACACTGCCAGTAGGTTACCCGTGTGTGGATGAAAGGTCTTTCTTCTGCTGGAGTCTCACCGTCTTTGCTCGGTTAGCTGATTCATTTGGGGGGATTTTAGAATTAAGAAGAAACAGTTTTGTTTTAATCGGTAATTATATTGTGCTGTATACATTTGATACAAGCAGATGTTTGATTTTCTAGTTGTGCACTTTTCTTATGTTTAAAATTTCAGTTTCTGTCAAATTTGTTCATTATTTTAGTCTTAATGTTCAAGGCACCATGATTCATCTTTATATTTGATCATCTAATGAATCAAACCCTTAATTATGTGTCAATTGCTTTCTGTTACATAATGCGGTCCCTGAGAATTCTGTTACTTCTTGACTTTTGTAGTCTATGTACTCAGCCAGTCAGCCAAGAGTAAGTTGCCGCTGGTATCAGAATCAAACCTATTTTTTCATTGTTTCTCTAGTAGAAGTTTAGAAAATACAGTTCTGACATTGATCAGTTTTTGTTTAGGTTTGCTCTAATCTGTCGTATTACAAGAGCAGAGTCATTAGCTGTTGAATGTTGTATAAGTTTGATAATCACAAGCATCTTCATTACTGAAAATATTACTTACAACTCTTAGATATGCAAATTTGTTGATAGAGCATCTAACAAATATTTTACCATTACTCAAACCACACCACATTTGAAGAATGAACGGGACGCAACGTTTGACACATATGAAGACCATTCAACTACTATTATTTTGCCATTCTTTGTTACAATATTCTATTCATTTCACTTCACCCCATTCTATACTACGATACTACCAATCCATATACAACCCTAATAACATATTAACATGCATTTTAATTTGCCTAAAAAAAGCACTCTAATATTCTTTCTTTTTTCTTTGACGACTAGTTAACATATCGATAGAAAACAAGAAAATAGACGAAACTCAGAAACTGTAAGAACGTAAAGAGAAGAAACAAATCCATCCAACTTTATTATTCCCTATAGTTTCCTGTTGGATACAAGTACAATGCCGATAGTTACAACAGTAAAGTAAACGAGAAACTGAGAATTGCACGGTAATCTAAAGTGAAACAGATTCAATTACAACTAACCAAAGCTAAGGCAATGGCACAGTAAACTAAGTGACACGGATTAATAGAACAAAGAAAACACGTAAAAAGGAGCAAGCGAACCAGATTTGTTCACATTGAGCAGAGTTGATCATTCCAGCACCAGGCAGCGGTCATAGAGACCGAGTTCAGTAGTTTGACTGGGAATAGCTCCAAGCAGACGAGTAGTTCGGAGGAAGAGGAGGTTGTGGTGGCTGAGGTTGAGGCAGCATTGTGATCGGATTTGAAGGCCTCATATTATTTATTTGAGCAGCACGGTAACTACAAAGAGTCGGTGGTGAAGTCCATGCAGGAGGCGAATATCGACTATTACTCGCAGCAGCAGCAAGAAGATCAACATTTGGTGGATATTACTGCAAAAACGAGTTCGTTATAGGCACCGGCGGTATTGGCTGCTGTCCTGAGTAGATATTTCCATTGAGACTCTGACGATCAGATTCATCCGATTCTTTGTTGTTTTTCGCCTTCTTCTTTTCCTCAATCCAAACTTCACGAACCAATAGCACATACTCAATTTCATCAAGTGAACAAGGAGCAGCACTCAGTGATTCGTTGTTGATTAATGCCGCAGCAACATCGTATTCCTCCGGTAATCCCCCCAATATCACATCGACGTGTTCTTGCAAGTTTTCCGACCGTCCAGCAAAATCCAGAGAATCTATCAGGATCTTGATTCTGAGTAGATATTCCGAGATTGATTCTGTGTCTTTCTTCTTGATGTTCTTTAATTCAGATTGATATTTTCTCACCTTGGCGCGTGCTCGATTCTTGAAGAAGGTATGGAGTTTCTCCCATAACTGCTTTGAATTTGTGCATCCAATAACTTGTTTGAGCATGGATTCTGACAGAGTGGAGAGAATCCAAGAAAGAAGGATCTGATCCCTTGCTTCCAAACCATCGCTGTTGGAGCCTGCATTGTGACCGATTGTAGAATCAGTCAAGAACATATGAACCCGGAAACCTTTGATTACAGGTTCCACTAGTAGACGCCATATCAAGAAATTTTCCTCGTCTAGTTTGACAGAAATTTTGCCCTCGTATAGACATCAGCTGCGGCCGAAGTGGAAGAGGAGCGGGAAATGAGAAAGTAGGGGATGCAGTAGGAGAATTCATGGTTGGTGATGATGACATATTGATGAAGATGAGAGAGAATAAAGGAAAATTCAGAGAGATGGTAGTGTGTGAGAATTAGATTTAATGTGAGTATTCAGTATAGTTTATAGATGGATAGAAATATTTATAACAGAATTCTGTTGTAACTGCCATTTGACAGTTAATAACAGAATCTGAACTAACTAAAATAGATTCTGTTAGAGCTAAGCTAAGCTAATATAACTTGCAGTTAGAGTGAGTTGTAGAATCCAAACTAACTAAAATAAATTCTGTATGCATGTGACATCCCAATTTTCCTTTCATGCTAAATGAGGTAATTAAAACACCTCTGATGAGAATTCTTAGAGATTCAGTAAGTTCAAAGGTGCATTTTTTATGAGTTCTACACACTTAAAGACGATTGGTATGGTGATAATTTGCATGGACGATTACGACAACTTGTATAGATGATTGCTTGTTGAAGCAACTCATTCTTAACAATATGTTGGTTAATTATGAGCATCGTCATGAGTTCTTAATAGAGTTGCACCATTCGATTAAAAGATGAACAAATTGTTTTAAATTAAAGTGGCAATATAAAATCCATTTAAGTTATCAAAGATGGATTACACCATTTAAGTTATCAAAGATGGATTACACCATGTGACAGTTAATAACAGAATCCGAACTAACTAAAAAAATTCTGTTAGAGCACCTCCGATGATAATTCTTAGAGATTCAGTAAGTACAAAAATGCGTTTTTTATCAGTTTTACTCGGTTAAACACGATTGGTACAGTGATAACTTGTATGGACGGTTGCAACAACTTGTATAGATGATTGCACCATTAGAAGTTCTCTAAAAGAATATTCAATCAAGCTATTTATAATAGAGTTCTTAAATAGTTCCCTTTGCACGCGTAGAAGTCATTTTCATTTTTTTTTCAATTTAAATATCTAATAACGCCACATTCTTACATTTCAATAATAGTTTACTATCTGTCTATTTTTCTTTTTACCAAATTATTTATTAAACACGGGTTCCTATTCCTCCAATTATCTATTGTTGTAATGAGCTCTAATAAAAATAGACATTTCAAAGGAAGTCTATAAGAGAATTATTGGCGCAAAGTGTTTACTTGCACATTAAGAAATGATAAAAGAGAGAAAGTGTATATATGAAGTGAGAGGAGAATATCTGAAATTTTATTGAAATGATAGAGGTTATCATACTCGTACACATACTTCAAGTATTTATAGTTACATAATGACTAAGGCTATTAACTTGTAACGCAAGTTAACCAACTAACAAGTTGGTACTTAACAAACGCCACTAACCAAACTCTAACTAACTAAGGTTTAATTATACTTCAATGTGCTCCCTTAATTCAACCTTTTATGCACAACAATCTACTCATTCAATTTTTCTTTTTGAGGTTATTAATGAATTCAGTAACTCAGCTACTAACATATTGCAGAGTTTGGGCTATTTTCACAGTCAATTATATATACACCAGTAGGTTACATGGTTCCATGTGTGAAAGACAGGTTTTTCTTCTGCTGTAATCTCGCTGTCTTCGCTTGTTTAAGGGATTTCAGATTAAGAAGAAACAGTTTAGTTTTAATTAGTAATTATATTGTGCTGTATACATTTGAAATTTGATACATGCAGATGTTTGATTTTCTAGTTATGCATTTTTCTTGTGTTTAAAATATCAGTTTCTTTCAAATTTCACCATGATTCATCTTTATATGTGATCTTCTAATGATTCATCTTTAGGAGAATTCTTTGGTAAATTTCTTGACTTATGCAGTCTATGTACTCTCCAAGAGTAAGTTGCAACTGGTTTCAAGATCAGACCTTATATTTTTAGTTGGTTTTCTATAAGAAAAATGTGCTATAGGCTATAGCCTATAGTGGCAACTATATTCATCCCTCTAATGGTTATTATTGTTTTGTCTCTTCTTGTGCCTTCTTCCCTTCATTTTTCAGAATAAAGTTTAGAAAAATAAAGTCCTGACATATTGATCGGTTTCTGTTTACATAATCTGTCTGCTTTAATCTGCCTTTACAAAAGCAGAGTCGTTAGCTGTTGACTGTTGTATAAGTTTTATTAACACAAACAAGCATCTTCATCAATAAAAGATATAACTACAACTCTTAAGATACACAAATTGGTTGGTAGCACCTAACAATTATTTTACCATTACACGGACCACACCACATCTGAAGAATGAACTAAATGCAACACTCGACACATTTGAAGACCATACTAGCTATTCTTTTGGCCATTCAATGTTGCAATATTTTGTCTGATGGACCTCTCTCTTCACCCTATTTTTATAAATGCAAATTGGATTGTAGCATAATCTCTCACTAGCATAGTTAAACTCAACCAAATATTATAATAGTTTCTCTATAAAATAGCAACACTAATACTGCTTGATTTTTTTCGGCACAAGTTGAGTAACATTGCAACAATATGTAAAATGGATCTTAGGCCAAAATAAAGTAATTCAATTGTGGTACCTTATAAAGGAAGTTAAGAACATAATGCATTAGAGATAAAATAAGTGAATATGTTCTTAAATGTAGCAATTGTCAGCACACAAAAAGTAAGTTTAGAACATAAATATGTTTCTTAGCTCTACATGCATGATATAACATGATTTTTCATTATATTATATTTCATTCCGCTTCATCCGATATTTTCAATCCTAACATATCCCTAATACATATTAACATGCACTTTAATTCGCCTCAAAAAACAAGCAATTTAATATTCTTTCTTTCGCTTTAACAGCTAGTGAACCTATCAATAGAAAACGAGAAAATAGACGAAACTCAGAAAACTGTACGAAAGTAAAGAGAAGAAACAAATCCATCCAACTTTATTATTCCCTATAGTTTCCTGCTGGATACATACTTTGCCACTAGTTACAACAGTAGAACAGAAACAGAAAATTGCATAGTAATCTAAACTGAAAGAAATTCAATTACATCTAACCAAAGCTAAGGCAATGCCAAGTGACACCGACTAATAGAACAAAGAAAACACGTAAAAATGAGCTAGCAAACCAGATTTGTTCACATTGAGTGGAATTGATCATTGCGGCACCAGCCAGCGGTCATAGAAACCGAGTTCAGAAGTTTGATTGGGAATAGGCAAAGCAGATGAGTAGCTCAGAGGAGGAGGAGCTGGATATTGTGGTGACTGAGGTTGAGGTTGAGGATAAGGCGAATGATGCGACATTGTCATTGGATTTGGAGGCCTCATATTATTGATCAGAGCAGCATGGTAACTAGAAAGAGTCGGTGGTGAAGTCCACGCAGGAGGCGAATATCGATTATTACTCGCAGCAGAAGCAGAAGCATTTGGTAGATATTGCTGCAAAAACGAGTTTGTTGAAGGCAGAGGTGGTATTGGCTGCTGTCCTGAGAAGATATCTCCATTGAGACTCGATTGATTCTGACGATCAGTTTCATCAGATTCTTTGTTGTTTTTCACCTTGTTCTTTTCCTCAATCCAAACTTCACGAACCAATAGCACATACTCAATTTCATCAACGGAACAAGGAGCAGAACTCAGTGATTCGTTGTTGATTAATGCCACAGCAACATCGTATTCCTCCGGTAATCCCCCCAATATCACATTGACATGTTCTTGCAAGTTCACGGACCTTCCTGCAAAATCCAGAGAATCTATCAGGATCTTGATTCTTAGCAAATATTCCGATATTGATTCCGTGTCTTTCTTCGCCATGTTGTTTAATTCATACTGATACTGTCTTGCCTTCGCGCGTGCTCGATTCTTGAAGAAGGTATGGAGTTTTTCCCATAACTGCTTTGAATTTGTGCATCCAATTACTCGATTGAGCATGGATTCTGACAGAGTAGAGAGAATCCAAGAACGAAGGATCTGATCCTTTTCGTCAAAACCATCGTTGTTGGAGCCTGCATTGTGACCGATTGCAGAATCAGTCAAGAACATATGAAGCCTGTGACCTTTGATTACAGATTCGACTAGTAGACGCCATACCAAGAAATTATCCTTTTCCTCGTCTAGTTTGACGGAAACTTTGGCCTTGTAGATAGACATCGGCAGAATGGGAAGAAGCGGAAGACCAGCAGTAAATGAGAAAGTAGAGGATGAAGTAGGAGAATTCATGGTTGGTGATGATGACATATTGATGAAGATGAGAAAATGAGAGAAAGTAAAGGAAAATTCAGAGAGATGATAGTGTGTGAGAATTAGATTGAATGTGAGAATCCAGTGTAGTCTATAGAAGGATAGGAATATCTATAACAGAATTCTGTTGTAACTGCCATGTGACAGTTAATAACAGAATCCACAATTCTGTTAGAGCTAAGATAACTGTGCAATTACAGTGAGTTTTTGACAGTTAGAATCTCTTAAATGGGAAAATTTATTTTAGATTCTCCACTAACCTTTAATCCACTAGTTTTCACTTTAATTATTAATATTTTTTTAGAATAAAAGATTCGTTAGAGGTTCTAATAAAAATTCAACATTGTAGACAAATTTATCAAATACTAATTTTCGATTACTTCAAAGCAAAGATGCTAAACCAAGTCAATAAAGACATTTCACGACTCGTTGGTTTCAATACTAGCATATGGTAAATTTGGTTCCAAATTGAAGGGGTCGAACTATTAAGCCGCACTAACTTCAAACCATTGATGATCTGTTGCTTCCTATGATGTCTAGAAAGTATGTACGGCAGAGATTCAATTTAAACAATGAAATAATTTATGTCCAAAACCATTGTCAATATTACTTAATTTGAAAAATGTAGTTCCGTCATACAAACAGATTGAAACAAGCAGTGATTGATTCTGGCCTATCACAGTCCTAATTATAAATAAAAACTCTCACTCACACAGTTAAACTCAACCAATATTAGTCCAAAATGCAACGCGTGCACAACTTACTGTAAGAGCTACTTCAACGGTGCTTTTTTTTTTCAACATTGGAGTTGCGTGACATAGCAACAATATGTAAGATGGGATTAGGATCCTCTCATGTGGAAAAAACATGAGAAGATACCACTACTAACATATTAACATCTACTATAACATTCTTTCATTTTGCTTTAAAAACTAGTTAAACCTTTCGATCAAAGACAAAAAAATAGACGAAACTGTGAGAAAGTAAATAGAAGAAACAAATTGAATATTATTATTCCATATGTAGTTTCCTGTTGGATACCAGTACTCCGGCACTAGTTATAACAGTAGAACAGAAACAGAAAATGGCACATTAGTCTAAACTAAAACAGATTCAATTACAGCCAAACCAAGCTAACGCAATCTCACAGTAAAACCAAGTGAAACTTTCGGAACTAATAATAGAACAATGAAAAAACTAAGAAGCATCAAGCAGATCAGCTTTGTCCACATTTAGCAGAATTAATCAGTTCGGAGATGCATAGAGACTGAGATCAGTAGTTTGATTAGTATTATTATCCATAGCAGATGCGTAGTTCAATGGAGTTGCAGCAATAGGTCAATAGTTTTGTGGTTCATGAGACATTGTCATTGGATGCCTCATATTCATTGGAGCGTGAAAACTGGAATGAATGTGTGGTGAAGTCCATACAGGAGACGGATATCGAATATTTGAAGCAGCAGCAGCAACATTTGAAGGATTTATTTGTTGGTATGGTAGAAATTGCGAGTCTGTTAAAGGCGGCGGTGGTATTGGCTGCGGTCCTGAGAAAATATCTCTATTGAAACTCAGTTGACTTTGACGGTCATATTCATTGGATTCATTGTTGTTTTGCACCTTATTTACCGCTATCCGAATTTCATGAAGCAATAGCATAAACTCAATTTGTTGAACTGTACATGGAACACTCAGCGATCTGATGTTGATCGATGCCACAAAAGGCTCATATTCCTCGGTCTCAGGTAATCCTTCCAATATTGCATCAACGTGTTCTTGCAAGTTCACTGGCCGATCAGCAAAATCCAGAGAATCCATCAGCATGTTGATTCTGAGCAGATATTCCAAGATCGATTCCCTGTCTTTCTTCTTAATGTTCTTTAATTCAGATAGATATTGTCTCACCTTGGCACGTGCTCGATTCTTGAAGAAGCTGTGGAGTTTCTCCCATAACTGTTTTGAATTTGTGCATCCAATTACTCGCGCGAGCATGGATTCTGTCAAAGTGGAGAGAATCCAGGAAAAGAGGATCTGATCCTTTTCTTCAAAATCATTATTACTGGAGCCTGCATTGCGGCTGATTGCGGAACGAGTTAAAAACATATGAAGCATGTGACCTTTGATTATAGGTTCGACTAGTTGACGCCATATCAAGAAATTATCCTTTTCCTCGTCTAGTTTGACGGAAACTTTGGCCTTATAGATAGAAACTGGCTGGGGCGGAAGCATAGGAAATGAGAAATTGGGGGATGCAGTAGGAGAACGTTTCTTGGGTAGTTTACTCGATGATGATGGCATGATTTTCATCGCCGAGGCTCTTTTGGTTTTGTATTGATTAGTGATGAAGGTGAGAAAATGAGAGAAAGTAAAGGAAAATTCAGAAAGATGGTAGAGTGTGAGAATTAGATTGGATGAAATTAATTTTAGTTTATAGAAGGTTAGAAATAGTTGTAACAGAATTCTGTTGTAACTGCCATGTGACAGTTAATAACAGAATCCAAACTAACTAAAATTGATTCTGTTGAGGCGGGAAGGTTAAGTCTTACTTGCACTGAGGCGGGAATCATATCATATATTTCAAAATACTTTGATATGTATTCTCAAGGTGTTGTCCCACAGTATCGGTCAAATATTGAACTCGAAATCAAAGGGATAAAGATTTTTAGAGAGCGGTTATCGTGCATAAGCCTTCCTTATGCTATATGTTGTTGGTACTACTTTTTTATTTTTCTTGTCGTAGGGTACTACTTTTCGATTTGATTCAATTAATTTTTTATTTTTTTTTATAAAAGACTAGTAAAAAAACAACTAGGCAGAATACAAGTAGTCTATATCTTTTTGGATATAGGACAAGATACAATTGGGAACAGAATTGGGGCGGCCACTATTAGATACTCTTCCATGGCTTAAGTCATCGATGTAGGAAAAATGAATAATTTTGAAAAATAACATTTTTTCTACATTCATGACTTAAGTCACGAATATTATAATTGTAGGATATTTTGGGGGTATCCGTAGCACAAGTCACAGACAGAGATATTTTTGTCATTTCGTAGAGTGCACCCTGAAAACCATAGAATGGCAAAAATAATAATCTTAGGATACAATTCAGCCCACTTGGCAAGCTCATGAGCGACCCAATTTCTATTTCGGTTGACCCAATTGATAGATGAATTAAAATTTGCCTTCAAGAAATTGGAAAATCTTTTTTCCTACCCCTACAATTGTATCTCTACCCCTACAAATTAATTAATTTTCCATTTTTACCCTTTATTTTTTGGTAGAAGTAATTTTACTTATAGTGACGAACAAAATTGTCACTAAAAGTCAAATTTAATTTCAAATAATAAACCGGATTAGTTTAAGAAATAAGTGCTCCGGTAAACAATAATGAACCGGAATACTTTAAAAAAGAGTACCGGTATAGATGGATATAGATGACAAGGAGATCCAGATTTTTAACTTATAGTGACAAACAACACTGTCACTAAAAGTCATATTTATTTTGAAATAAAATACCGGATTAGTTTGATAAACAAGTGGTCCGGTAAGCAATAATAACCGAATTACTTTGAAAAAGAGTACCGGTATATGTATAGATGGAAAATCCAGATTTTTAACTTATAGTGACAAACAACACTGTCACTAAAAGTCATATTTACTTTGAAATAATAAAGAGATTCGAAAATGCATAGACATGCACAAAAGCTGTTTGATGAAATGCCTCAAAGAAACTGTAACACTCACACTCACAATACTTGTGATTCACACAAGTAGCTACTTATAATACAAGCATTGCAAAAAAGTAGCAAAGTGGCAAGTAGAAGAAGGATTGAGTTTTGACATGGTCACACTCACAATACCTGTGATTCACACTTGTGAGTAAATCAAGACTTTGTGAAAGCTTAAATCCTCTAATGCAATATACAACCAAGCCCTCAACTCTAAACAATCAGGTGAAAGCTTAAATCCATGAAACTTATCTAACTCCATAATCCCTTCTTTTATTTGCGTCTCCTCAACTTTTTCCAATGCTCTATATTTATAAGGAAATGAAAGTGAAGGATCAAGTTGAGTTGCAAGATCCAAATCAAAACCTTTTTCTCTTCCCATATTATACAATGCTCTTTCTTGATACATCCAACCAACTCAGAAAATAGTACAACAAGAAAGTAGCACACCCTAAATTTGCAAACTTTTCCTTTGATTCAAAACTGCATAAGAAATTTATAGAAGAGTAGCATTTTCTTCCAAACCATACTCTAAGTATCAATGCATCTTCAACACTTTCAACAATTGAAGCCAAATGAGAATCGCAAGAACTTTTCATTTCTTCACAACAGAACTTATTGGCAAATGAGAGAAGCTCCAAAACAGTATTAGGACAAACAAGATCCAATCTTTTTGTTCTGCTGTAAAATTCTAATACTTTCATCCCTTCTGAGCATAATCCATTTCATGAAAAATCAATTTTCCACATTTTGGATTCTACAAATTCACCACAAAGCATTGCATTAAATGGTTCTGAAAGTGAAGCAATTCTCCACCTAACACACTTGAAGTGAAACAAGATTTGGAAACTCTGAGGTTTTGTTATTGTTATTGAATTTTGATTTTGACCAAGACAATATGGTTTTGTGTCTGTTAAGGTTATGATGTTTTGTTTTGCTGCCACCATTGGTTTCAGATGAAGAACTTAAAGCATGAACTTGAATGCTCTTGAAACGTTCAGAAATCTTCAAACCTCTCATTTTTTGATGAATTTAACCACTTTTCTTTCAACCCTTTGTGTTAAAGTGTTGAACTTTGAATGAAAATTAACTTGGGGTGTGAAGTTTGTTCTTTTGAGAAAAGGGTTTTCATTTTGAAAAGAAGCAGAATTATTAAATCTTCTTCTCACATATGAAAGATTCATTTGTGAATGAAAATATTTCTTTTATAGGTGTTGAACAAGATTGATGCTTGCCACGTTGCTACTTTTTTGCAATGCTTGTATTATAAGCAGCTAACAAAGCTTCAATGCAGATTGCAGCTAACAAAGCATTGAGAGAAACCATAGAATATTTACATTTTCTCTAAGGCATTTTATCAAACAGCTATTGTGCGTGTCTATGCATTTTCGAATCTGGTTATTATTTCAAAGTAAATATGACTTTTAGTGACAGTTTTGTTTGTCACTATAAGTTAAAAATCTGGATCTCCCCATCTATACATATACCGGTACTCTTTTTCAAAGTAATTCGGTTATTATTGCTTACCGGACCACTTGTTTATCAAACTAATCCGGTATTGCTTACCGGACCACTTGTTTATCAAACTAATCCGGTATTTTATTTCAAAATAAATATTACTTTTAGTGACAGTTTTGTCCGTCACTATAAGTTAAAAATCTGATCTCCTTATTATCTATATCCATCTACATCGGTACTCTTTTTCAAAGTATTCCGATTTATTATTGCTTACCGGAGCACTTCTTTCTCAAACTAATCCGGTTTATTATTTGAAATTAAATTTGACTTTTAGTGACAGTTTTGTTCGTCACTATAAGTAAAATTACTTCTACCAAAAAAATAAAAGGTAAAAATGGAAAATAAATTAATTTGTAGGGGTAGAGATACAATTGTAGGGGTAGGAAAAAAAATTTTCAAGAAATTGATACAACGATGTACCACAAAACCCAAATCACGACGAACACAATTTAGTCTCAGAAAGAAAGACAAAGAAAACCTTAAAAAAAATTTTGACACAAAAATAAATAAACTCGACTTAGCTTTTAAAAAAAGCTCCACAAATAGTAACTCAAATTATAAAATAGACATTATACAAAATAAAAAATAAAACACAAAATATACATATTACAAAAAAAACACAAAATCTATCTAACTAAAATATGGACATGTGTAAAAAAAAAAACTAAAATAACATGTGGTAATATGTTTGGAAACTATTTTTCTATTATTTTGAAATGGATGAAGTAGTAATATGGGTTTCTACTATATCGTGCGAACTTGTAATTATTTTAGGTATCGTTAATAAATATATGTCTCGTATTTTTTATCGCGCTTTTATTTGAATTATAAATATAACTAAATTTGTTTGACACAAAATATTACTAAATTGTAAATATTAAAGTTGACATATTTGATTAAATTATTTTTTTGTTATAGTTAAAAAATTGATCTATTACTCCTTCCAAAATTTTGGCTCTTTTAGAGTTTTTCACATGAATTAAGAAATAATAAAGATTGATAAGTTAAGTCATTTTTATCTTTACTTTATTAAAAAAGATAAAATTTATTTAATGAATGCTTTAGTTTTGATCATCTCCAATGGTAGTACCTATTTTTTTAAGTACCAGTACCTAATAGGTACCTCCATCTCCATTGGAGCAAAATAAAAAATGGTACTTAATAGATAGTGCTTCTTAAATAAACATTGGTACTTATATTATTTTTGTAGGATCTGCTTATAATGATGTAGAGTTATTTGGTAGATGATGTATTATTGATGAGACCAGTTTATAACTTTTTAAGAAGTGTTGGATTGAAGAGATTAAGTACTTATTATGTATTATTATTAAAAAATTATAAATTAATGATGTGTACACGTGGAGTCCGGTTCAATACTAAAAAATAAGTATCTCCATTGTGGATGCTCTAAGAGTGCAAATAGAAAAATATCATTAATTATATCTTAGTTTCTTAAAAGAATTAAAATTTTGCGACAAATTTATTACTCAATTTCAATACCAATTACTCATGTATTCTCTCAAATGATATTATTATGTTATTTTCTTTTTAAACTGAGAAATTCTTATATGAAAGCGCATCTAACACACCGTCTTAAAAATATTCAATAAAATAATTATAAATATTCTAAATTAATAATAAATAAAATACAAAAAATTAAAGTCATGTTTACTAAACCACCTAATCACCTGCCTACCCTTCCTCTTCATATCTATGTTTTACCCAATCTTTTTTTTTTTTTTTTTTACAAACATGGATACTCAAACCACCGTTATATTTTGTAACAAAAAAAAGCCATAGTTATTTTTTAAGTGGTTTTTTTTGTAAACTAAATGTATTTTCCGCACGCAATTGTAGAGATTAATCTCCTCAAAGTAATTAAGATCCATTTACGTGATTTTTGTTTCCCCACTTTTCTACTCTTCACGGTCTTCATGATCAGATGCATGAAAAATAGATGATTTATGTTTCACTTTTAATTTTTCATGTCTCTTTCTCTTTTAGTTTGTTCTTTTGTTATTGTTTTTGGTTCTTTCTCCATTGAATATAGATTCACAAATAATTAGTGACATAAATGGGATGACTTAACCAACAGGATAAGAAGATAAAGACCATGGCATGTTGGCTACTCCTCAAATTTAATAACAATGCTTTTATTTTCTTTCTTTTCTCAAATACTAGTATTTCCCGAATTTCTCTTTTAAAAATATGATAAACATCCATTTTATTTTGTGATTAAAATTGCAAGATTCAAATTGTTTATTGAGAATTCAAATTCAGCATCAATCATTACTAATGAAAAAAGATACGATACATAACATAATATTGCAAATGAGAAAACAGTGTTCATTCATATTATCATAAAATGAAAATAGTAACATGTACATGAGTGTGACCTGACCTAACAAATGACACCACGTGGTAATAATAAAATAAAATGATGAAACTTTGAAGAGAGAAAGAAAGATTCTGAAATCCAACGACCAACAGTACACAAAAGTAGTAGTTTGCTCTGTGGCGCGACGTGGGACAAAAAAAAAAGCGCGTCAGTTTTAATTTGGGACCATAACACTAAACTAAGAGACGTTTCTCCGAAATTTCTCAGATTCCGTATTCTTTTCAACTTTTGCATTTTTTTTTTTGGACATATCCTGTTTGGCTGCTCACAATTTGTTTTTTTACATTTGGTGTTTTTCAGTCAAACACAACAGTTTAAGTTTAAACTTTAAAATCTATTAATAACCACTTTAGTTATTATCCACTTTCAGGTTTTTTTCCCTTTCTTAGTAACCAAACAGGGAATTAGAAGAATGCATGGGAGGTACGTTGATATGCCCAGAGAGAAGAGAAGTTTGGATTCCGGTTCCGGTGATGATGGACAGCCTGATCGGAAACGTCCCGCTTTGGCTAGGTTCATACTATATAGCTTCTTCAACATTATTAGTACATGATTTTCATTTCTAGTTTACTTTTTTTTTTTTGGTTTATTGAATAACCGATCAACCAGAGTTATTTTTGCTTATATATGAAACCAAACACTGGACACTGGCCACGCTATTTCATGCTGACAATGTCTAAACATTGATAATAATTTTTTAATAAAGTAATTAAATATAAGTACATTTATCTGTGTCGGATGCCGATGCTACATAGGTGATACTGATTTAAGATCAATATTTTGTATCCAAATAATTATATTGATTATTGAGGAAAAATAATGTAGCATGTTTGAACAATTTGATTAATTAGATTAGGGAGCAAAAGATCATGTAGACTACTAAAAAGAGGTGAATACAATTTAGATAAAGAACCAAAATTATGTGATTATTGGCCACCTCCACCTTTGTAGTAGTACTACATTTTATTCTTGCTACCATTTGTAATGTTAAGCATTTTTTTTGTGATGGTATAGCTTGGCTATCGTAATGTTAAGCATTTTTTGGACTAAAACTTGCAAATGAATGTGTTTATTATTTTATATTTTTTCAGTGTAATTGTTGAAGCCCTGAAGGTGGACAGTCTGCAGAAACTGTGTTCATCATTGGAGCCTATTCTACGCAGAGTTGTAAGAAAATTCAATTCATTGTGGTATTAATTCTTAATATCATAATGTGTTTTTGTATTTTCTTAATTGATTTGTTAGACTGTATTACCTTAAGGTATCATTTGCATGTACTTCTCACCCAATTTGCCCCTAAAGCGATATCTCCTGGCTGAATGTCTGGTAGCTAAGTTTTATTGTTAGTTAGCCTCGTAGGTATAGGTTTTAACTTAGTCTGTATTTCAGAGTACTGTCAAATGTAATTTTATGAACCATCTCTGTAAATGAAGTGATTGTATGTTACTTGGCATAATATTAATAACTTTTGGTCATCTGTCTTGTATCTTATTTTTCTTGCTCGCTGCATAACAGGTTAGTGAAGAAGTGGAGCGTGCTTTGGCAAAACTAGGTCCAACCAAGCTTAATGGAAGGTAAATCAGATCGATAGTCTTGTCTGGTCTGCTAAGTCCGCAAAAATATTTGCATTGGAATTTAAAAATTTAGGCCTAATCTTGATTTTGGCACAACCGATTCATATTAAAAAATGAGAAGAACTTACCACACCTCCCAACATCGCTTTGGCTTGACACACGATATCATCGGTCAACTTTTGTGAATTTAGGCTGAAGGATGACACTGAAATCTATTATATTTAGTGATTGGGGGTGTGTTTATTTCAGCTTATATTATCACAATTGTTTGCAGTATATTGACTTAGTTTTCCCAATGCTCTAAATAAACTCAGGTCTTCTCCAAAGCGCATAGAAAGCTCTGATGGCAAAAATTTACAATTGCACTTCAAGACCAGACTATCCCTTCCCCTTTTTACTGGTGGGAAAGTGGAGGGTGAGCAAGGGGCAACCATACATATTGTTTTGGTTGATGCAAACACAGGCCAAGTTGTCACATCAGGCCCAGAGTCATGTGCCAAACTAGATGTCTTTGTTCTTGAGGGGGATTTCAATAATGAGGATGATGAAAATTGGGATGAAGAAGAGTTTGAGAGTCATATTGTGAAAGAGCGGGAAGGTAAAAGGCCTCTTCTGTCTGGCGATCTGCAAGTCATACTAAAGGAGGGTGTAGGGACACTGGGTGAGCTCTCATTTACTGACAACTCCAGCTGGATAAGGAGTAGGAAGTTCAGATTGGGGCTGAAAGTTGCCTCAGGTTCTGGTGAAGTAATGCGCATTCGTGAAGCCAAATCAGAAGCTTTCACTGTTAAGGATCATCGTGGAGAATGTAAGTTCATAACTTCTCTATATTTGTTATATCTTTATGAGACTCGTTATAACGAAATTTTCATTGGACTATAGTATACAAGAAACACTATCCACCTGCCTTGCATGATGAGGTTTGGAGACTGGAGAAGATTGGTAAGGATGGTTCCTTTCACAAAAGGCTAAATAAATCAGGAATATTTAATGTTGAAGACTTTCTAAGACTTGTGATCAGAGACTCTCAGAGATTGCGGAATGTAAGAATCTAAACTTTTACTCATTTAGGTTGTTAATGTAAACTCTTCCCTTACTTGATATAGGAGATGAGATGTTTGATCATAGACTAATTATCTTTCTTTTGTAGATTCTTGGGAGCGGCATGTCAAATAAAATGTGGGATATCCTTGTTGAGCACGCAAAGACTTGTGTACTCGGTGGAAAACTCTATGTATATTATCCCGAGGATGCAAGAAACGTTGGTGTTGTTTTCAATCACATTTACGAATTGAGCGGCTTAATTGCCAATGATCAGTATCACTCAGCTGAGTCTCTCTCTGAGAGTCAAAAGGTAAGTGCACATGCTTAGAATATTTTAGATTTAGGTTTTCATTCGGATCATACTGGTGTCTTTCTTCCATGGCATGATTTACCCGACTTCTGAGACCATATGATGAAAGTTGAGTTCTTCCCTGCGATCTGGTTGTTGTTACAAGCACATCATGATATTGATAGATTCCAACTAAAAGATATACACATAATTGGCTTCACTATTTTAATATGACAATGTCGAGTGCTTGGCTACAATTTTTTTGCCTAGTTTTATTCTTCGACTCTTTCTTGTTGTATGAAATTGCTAATTAGGCATAGGATTTTATAATTAGTGTTGTTTCTCGAACACATGTTCATAGATAATATAGGTAGTTGAATTGATACAAACTCATAATATTATAATATATAATATGTGCTACGACGAAATGATGGGTAATCAATGGAAAAAAGAGATACAAATACTGTTCAAAGCTATAGGGGAATAAAAAGATGATATGTTTTTCTAAGTAAACCCAATGGTTTCTGTTGTAGGTTTATGTAGACACGTTGGTGAAGCAAGCATATGATAATTGGATGCATGTTATCGAGTATGATGGGAAGTCTCTACAAAATTACAATCAGGATCAAAATTTGGATACTGCTCATCCTCAAGCTCTCATGGGTTCCCTTGAGTACCCAAACTCAATTCAGCAGACTTCTATCCACAGTTTGCCGCAACCAGAACATACAGGCCAACCTTCAATGGATACAGGAGCAACAGTTGGAGGTATATATTAGCAACAAAATCCATGTCAACTACAAACTGTTTCGCTCAATAGATTTTTGCCGTTTAAAAAATAGTGGCCCTGCGGGAATTTTTCAATTGCTGATTACATATATGTCTGCAGGTTATCATGATGGCACAACTTCCAGCTTCTCCATGCAATCACAGAATTCTAATCTTAATTCTTCTATCCAATTTGATGATAATGCATTCTCACTACAAAGCCAGTTGATGAGTGTTCCCCACCAAGTTCAACTTCCAAGAAATGAAAATGGAAGTCTTGGTCTGCCACAAACAGCCACACATGGGTTCCAGACTGCTAGCATTTCAAATTCGACTTACGGAGGAGTTGAAGACTTCTTTCCAGAGGAAGAAATGCGTATTAAAAGTCACGAGATGCTAGAAAATGAAGATATGCAGCATCTTCTCCGTATTTTTAACTTGGGAAGCCATGCACATGCATCCTTCAATGCTCACGAAGATGGGTACCTTAATTCATCTGCATACATGCCTGCAAACCACATGAGCTACAATTTTGATGATGAGCTAAACCGTTCCCCAGGCAAAGCTGTTGTGGGATGGCTCAAGCTTAAGGCAGCTTTGAGATGGGGTATTTTTGTTCGGAAGAGGGCTGCTGACCGACGGGCTCAACTCATTGAATTAGATGACTCTTAAAGATCTTTGAGGAATTGCTCATCTGTTGTGATCCGTAACAATAATTTTTCTGGTTATAGCTTCTAAGGCTAATTTCCTAACATTAAGAGTTTCCATCATGCTCAAATTTTGTAGCATGACTATGAGCAAGGACATGAAACCTGGATTGAATTATTTGGTGCTAGCTTGGCTTAAAACTACCACTGTACCATAATTCATAATCAGTTGTGCAGAGAGACATGCATGTGCAAGAGAGACATGCTCTGCAACATCTCTCCTAGCTGCTTGTGATATTTTCCATCCAGCATTCATGTCTATAAACTTTAAAGGCTCAAAAACTCGCCTGTTTTGGACTGAAGTCATTTGTTGTTTAAAGTTTGCAAGGTCTAGTATTAAATCTCGGGAAATTTGATTGAAACTTTACTAATTTGTAGGCTGTATTGTATTGTATTCCATTTTAAACTGGTGTCAGTTGTTTGATTGAGGCAGGTTAGATTTTCAACCTGATTTATGTGTCTTGTGCAGCAGCCGTGTAGCATAATAATAGTTATCAATTGGAACTGGTGAATGCTTGGAATACTGTTACTGCTTTTTTGCTTTATATAAATGTTTCAGCACCAGTACAGGCCTGCATAACTTGTCATGGTATAGTAGTTCTGTGATCATCTACTAAGATGCTACAACTGATTTGTTATATTTTTTAATGTAGTTGTCATTGAATAAATCATTTTTGATGGTTTAGAATTATTGACAAAAATATGGTAGAGCTCATTGCCTTATCATATGGTATAGAAGAGTGGGAGTAAAGAGTAAAATTTGATATTTTTGAATACATTTTACTTCGCATTATAATCTTTTAAAAATCATACAAGTCAATAAAGTATTTACCGGTGAAAACAAGGTGAGGTGAGCTATCCCTTCGTGGTTTTTTTCATACACAAAAGTTAAAGGTCGAACTTTTAACCACTTACTTGAAGTACCAGAGTCTATTATTCATCCCCTATTTCCATTACCTTTTTTTAGCCAAATTTGTTTAATTTTAACTTAAATGAAAGTTTAATTTAACTTGGTAGTACATTCCTTTACTTTAATCAAAATTAAACCTCTAGTAATAACTTTCCACCTAACTTACCAGCATGATCGCAGACCTGACTGTCCCTTCCCGACAACAGCCTGGAGGTTTGATCACACCTCAGGCAGCACTATCTATCAGGGACTCGGGGTTTGGTGGCTGTCTTGGACAATCCTGTTCATGTGGGTCAGGTGATAGAGGTTCCTGTTGGGTCAGATGTATTACAATTCCACACTTCCTTTTTTTTTCACATTCTCTTTAAACTATGGCAGCTCCCAATTTGCCAGTCTCCTTGATTCTATATAATTTCCTGTATATTTAAGGGTATCTTCAAGGGAAAGAAGATAGGAAAATATATATAGCACTGAGGAGTTCAAGCTGCTCCACATTAGTGTTCAAATTATGCATTAGGATATGCATACCATTATTCCATTGTTTCATTTTAAGCATCGTGAATTCTTTGTGGATGGGAATAAAAAATATTTTGGCCTATATGTGTTGAATGTTTTTTTTACTTAAAATAAATATTTACTGCACAAAAATAGTTCCCTGCACCGGTGAACATTCTAGTTTGCTAATAAATAATAATTGGACATGATACAACAATATTTCAATAACTAGTAAGATAATGGCAAATGATTATCCAACACCCCACCCCTCCTCCCTCTTTCTTCCAAAAAATAAATAAATAACAACTAAATGCTAACAAATAAAAAAAAAATCAGAAGAGAAACTATTCTGCATCCGAGACCTCGTCTTCATCTTCCTCCAAAATGTAGACCAAGGCACGCTTTCTTGCAGCAAATACACAAGCCACGCCTCTTGAAGCTGTTAGCAAGACATAAAAGTAACAATTGAGACGGTCTTATTCCAATACCCTCATCAATTAGAATTCTAATACGTCAAAATTTATTTAACTCCGAGTATTGACAAATTTTAACAAAAACTAGCTAGATAAAACCATTCTCCTGAATTTTATTGACTTTTTCTTAAGGATTCTGCATATGGACTACAGGAATTCCTGTATGCACTATGTCTTGTATGTATAGCACTAAGGTGAACAAAAAATAATGACCAACACTAGACTATGATATTAGTTCAGAAACCAAATACATTGCATCTAATAAAATTTGCGCGCAGATATTCTGTGGTTTAAGTACAAGTAGAGTATATATACGATTAACAAGGTATATGTTCTTCATTCATTTGTTATTCTTGAGGCAGATTGTTCTGAATTTTTTATGCATTTAAGCCAAAAAAGAGAATACTTACCACTAACTGCCAAGGGAGCAATTACACAGTGAGGGATCGTACGAGCTTTCTCATCTCCTATGTGCAGGCAAGCGGCAGAATCCTATGTGATCATAATCACAAAAATATATGACTAATGAAATACTAAAATTATAATATAGCTTCAAAAAGGATTGTATAAGTTATTCATATTAGTGAAATTTACTAAATGGAAAAGCATAAATATAAATATTGACATTAACTCATGATCCTTTCAAGCAGGAAAGGAAATGGAATACTTTTTTCAAAATAATCAAATGCAATTCCTAAAATACAAATCAATCTGTTCGGTGGAATTTTTGAAATTTTTATGTCAATAATTCTGTCACTGGGTTAAATGTTTTTGGTCCCTCTAAATATGTACAATTTCATTTTTAGTCCCTATAAAAATTTTCTTCGAACTTTAGTCCCTTTAAATTTTTTAAATTTTATTTTTAGTCCCTGCTTTTTTTTAAAAACTTACGTATCACGTTCTAAATGACTTTTTTTGAAAATATATCATTTTTAAGACCATAAAACACAATTAATTATTTTGTCTTTAATTTTTGTAAATTTATCTACAACTTCAAATTAAAGATTAAATTGTTAAACTAAAGATTAAATAGTCAAATAATCAAACTAAAAATATTTTAAAGTCTTAATAATGATATATTTTCAAAAAATGCAATTTAGAACATGATACACGAACTTTTAAAAAAAAAGCAGGGACTAAAATTAAAAACTGAAATTTTAGAGGGACCAAGATTCGAAGAAAATTTTTACAGGGACTAAAAATGAAATTTATTATATTTAGAGGGACCAAAAACTTATTTAACCCTTCTTTCACTAGTTACTCTCGCTAGGATGCCTATTATAAGTTGATGAGCCAGGTCTTACCTTACATGGGTGTGGTTATCATTAACTCTCGCTAGGGTAGTAAACAAGGTTGATGAGGTGTTGTAGACAAGAATCATTCATGGGCCATAACAGTTTAAACTCACGGGACTCACAGAATCATGAAAGCCACAATTTAGGAAAATATTTACATTGGTGAGGTTCAAAATATTTGTTTCTCATTTTTGATCGCTCTTTCTTTCCTATTGGTCTTTTAATGAGTAAAAGAACTATACAGAAGAAAACATGATGTGCTGTTTCTCTTAAAGAACAAGAGTGGTCTAAAGGGTGTTTACTGCTTAAAATGTTAAGCATAAGATGTACTTTGAGTTTATAATACTACCTTCAATTAACTTGGAATTCTGTGGCTAGATAATATATAAAGAGTTGGCAACAGATATCCTAACATATGCCATAAACAATGAAAACAATGGACTTAGTATGACTTACCTTCAGTTCTTGTAACCTCCAGACATCTACAAACGCAGATCTTGATAGGGAGACATATGGGAGATCACTTGCTTCCAGAATTATCATACAACCATCTCCGGCACTTTCTGATGTATTACTATCTTTGTTAAGTAACAAAACAATTTGACTATCCTGTATCAAACAACACATTTTCAAAATAACAAATATTGAGATTGTCAGGTTGAAAATTGGGAGTAAAAATGTTTGGAATATTTATAATTTTCAAGATTTTACCTTATACAATGACAGATCGACACATTGATAATCAACAGGAACACATAACAGTACAGCTTCCAAAGAACTATACCCCTTCTTTAGACGGTCTGAGTTATGCATAAATCCTCTCACTATGCATATGCAATTTTCAATATCTGGGAAAGACTCATCAGGTACTTGAAAAGATATGTAATCGATAACTTGATGTTGACCGGTGTAATGCGACGAAGAAGCTCCGGAGGGATCCTACAGAAAGAAAATAAGAATACATCATTTTAATAGAATTTGAAACACACTGACATCAAACTCAAATAAGAATCTAAATATATACTACCTCCGGTGCTTAATATAAGAAACAAACTACTTTTTAGGTTCATTCAAAAACTAATGTATTTAGTCTATAATGTAGTCTAGATACATTAGTGATCCAATGAACCTAAAAAGTAGTTTGTTTCTTATATTAAGGACCGGAGGGAGTAATACAGTGAGGCCTCTTATCCCTAGATTAGAATATTAAAAATTAGCAAAATGGTCATTTTGTAATAAGTACCTCATAATATGATATTGAAGTGGGAATTCTCGTCAATGATGGTGGTGATGATGATGATGATGATGCGTTTGGAAAAGACGGAAGAGGAAACAGCGGTAATAAATCCTCACAAAGTATCTTTCTAGAGATTGTCGTAAAAGGCATTTTAAAGGCCTCTTTAAAGCTGAAGTACAGTAAAATCACAATAAAAATCTGAAAAATCAAGAAATGTAACTAGAACAATGTAAAAAAGATATCTTTGGTATTTAGATGACCTGACTTTCTTTTTCTTCTGAGAGATAATTGGCAGATTTTTTAGGAAAATCAATTTCGAGGCAAAACGACTAAGAATTTTTTTTTTTCCTTTTCATTATGCGATAAACCTAGACATTACGAAAAACATTGTTTGGTGCAAAAAAAAATCTCAAAATTATTTGTAATCAGTTCATAATAATTTATGTACTATCATCATTAACGTAGTAGGTGAGCACAATTAAAGGGGAAGACTAACAACTAAAGCCTTAGCTAACTGGAAAGGATGAAAGGGACACATATACCTTAACTCCAACTGTTGAAATTCTTTAGCCAAAGTTCTCCTGAGATATTCAGTGTCGGAAAATCCCCCGAACTGAACTAACTCTCTAACTCTTTCTGCTGTCTCCCTGAAGATTTCAACAAAATAATATTTAAAATTAGAATAAGGCCAATAATCATACTACCACAGATCCACTATTGTAAAACTAGTCAATGTATTTTATTTTTACAAGACCATCTACAAGATATTCCATAACTTACTGGAAATCATTTCAAGGGTATACATCCTTCATACATTTGTTATTTTATATTTGAGTATATATATTTTATTAAAATTTGGGAGGATTTACAGGTTGGGAATCATCCATTTTTATATTCTATACCTAATGTCAAAACCCCATTAGCAACTTCAATCTCTCCAGAATATTACCATTACCATCTCCGGGAATTCCCATTTTCCCTGAAATCCCTGCTGATAGAGAATCTTCAAACTAGACCCAACTCTTGGTTGGCTTACTTTGTTCACCACTCGTCTTCTACAGATAAATACTTCATTTAGTTAATTGTTTATGCTTCATTTAGTTAATTGTTTATGCTCCAAAATCAAGAAAACACTTTTCCTTCTAGTATCCTTAGGAAGTACAATGAATGTCTTTATGTTGTTACAATGTGAATAAGTGGTCACAGTTTCAAGTGGAGGAATCAGCCTATGCAGAGGAATGCTCTTTAAATGCTCATTTTATCTTATCAAATATCATTTCCTCTTCTATCAGGGAGAGAAAATATTAATAGCAGTAGCTGAGGTTTAAAATCAAAATTCCATCACAAAAACCTGGTTTAATTTAAAAATTATAAAGCATTGTAACTTTAAATTGCCACTTAATTCATACAGTTGAGCCAACACCACAACAAAGATATGACAAGAATGTACAGTTCAAATTAACAATAAATTTGGATAAAATATCAAATGGATTGGGATTAGACAAAAAAAAAAACTTACAAATCAATTTCAACATCATAATCTGTTTCTGATATTTCTAGCAGTTGCTTTACTGGATCTTGTTCATACAGACACTTCAGAAATATAATAACAAGTTCACTGCCAAAACCAAAAGTAAAATAAGAAAAATAGCATAGCACCTCCAACCCAAACAATTAGGAATGGCTAGACAAACCTGTTATATGGAAGAAGCTGGTCACTTGGTTCTGACATGAGTAACTTTATACACTTTAATAGCCAGTTGAAGAAGTTTGAATACTGATTGAGGATATGTGAGCAAGCAAACAAACAAAAATAAAATTATCAGACAGAACAAGCTTTTACAAAAATGTAGACATGGACATCTTGTGAAATTATTTTGCCCATAATGTTTCCTGTATTTTCTCTAAATTTGTCCTCTTGATTATTTTTTATTAGTCAATTACTATACTTTGGTTGCTGAACTATAAACATATCTTATATTTTATTGCAACTTTATAAGAATATTTAACTGAAAACAATTACGAATTGAGATTGATAAATTTTATTAGTAATGAGCATACATTGGAAATACTAAAGTTAAACCTTGTAAGATCCATTTCAAAGGCACACCTGCTGCAAGACAGATGAAAGAACCCTCATAAATCGTTCAACTTGTACAAGTAGCAT
This sequence comes from Trifolium fragiferum, assembly GCA_954870985.1. Classification (NCBI taxonomy): domain Eukaryota; kingdom Viridiplantae; phylum Streptophyta; class Magnoliopsida; order Fabales; family Fabaceae; genus Trifolium; species Trifolium fragiferum. The sequence goes on along the minus strand of OX940790.1, from coordinate 18,011,857 downwards.
ACCAGCCTTTTCTGTTGCATTGCTAATGAGTGGTTCATCCAAGCCAATGCCGTGATATCGTGCACGCCATCTTGAAAGCCCTCTTAGTTCTCCCATTCCGAATCCAATAACTTCTGCAGCGGGCTGACATATACATTACTTAAAGTTTAATAAATAAGAGTGGAGTTTGTAAAAATAGTTTGAGTAAAAAGCAAATGAATTTCTACTACCATATCAAGAATGGAAGAACTGGTCATCCTAAACTATAATATATTACATTAATTTACATAAATGGTTTTAGATCTCTTAACAATTTATACAATACACTACCATGTGTCCATTGATTTGTTATCTCATGTTTGTACACTCCATCAACATTGTTATTAAATGAAGCAAAGATAAAAAAAAAATATTATGTTGAGGCTTTTTTTATGAATATGTTGAGGCTTCTTTATCACAGCAAAGCTGGAATTTAGCTTTAGAATTATAGTTTCGATTCCAATTCTTCTGCAATATATTGAACTTCAGCCACTTCAGGATGGCCACACAACAACAGCCTCTGGTGCCCCAAACCATTATGCTAGGAGAAGATCAGCAGACTTGTCCATGAGCCTACTTTATTAAGACATGGCAAGAGTGAAACAATCCTCTAGCTCAAACCCTCTAATGTGGTCTGAAGAAAAGTCAGAAAAAAATGAAAAAATAAAGACCTTGACACAGTCTGTGTTGGTCTTGTCAAAAGCCTGTAATATTATGCAACAAGTTATCACTACCATTTAGTAATTATGTGCACATGAGACGGTGCAATGTTGTACCTGGAGGTGCTCCAAGACAATACGTTGAAGTTCTTTGCCAGCACCACAAAGAACCTTTGAAATGCGCTTAACACCCTGTGAAGTAATAAATTTGCTGAATGAAAACTACATTCATAAGCTATTCATGAATAATCGAACACATGATAAGCTATATAAAGCTGTTTGTATACCGCTTCACCAAGAGTGTTAACAAGAAATTGATGAACTGCTGGACTAGTCCTTGCACCGCCCAAAAGGCTGAGAAATTCCTCTTGGGGAGAGGAATCAAGTCCTAGTAATAAATGATAGAAACAAATTAACAAAAGGATATGATAACATAATATGCAAAGCATGCATACTTCTCTGGTATGACTCAGAATACTGCAACAGTTACTGTATTAGAGTCATATGGCTTGTATTTCAGTTATCAAGATTGTTAGTTCTGTCAGGGTTAGTTATTAATCCTTCCGTCCCAAAATAACTGACATCTTTGCAACAAAAATTGTCCTAAAATGACTGACCTATTTCAATTTTCAATACAACATTAATTATTTTTATCCAATTGTACCCTCTAATATTATTTGCAACCCCCCCAATTCAATATCTTCCACTTTGCATTTATGGTAAAAGTGAATAAACCAATGCATGATAAGGGTGCTTTAATAAAAGTACTATTCTCTCTTTCATTTATACATTTTTTTAATGTGTAAATTGGTCAACTGGGTAAGTTACTTTGGGATGGAGGGAGTAGTTAGTTTCTGTTAGTTATCTGTATTTCTACAATCATCAGACTATAATATAAATAGCATGTATAGCATTGCTTGATTCAGTTAATGCATATTCACATCTTCAGAATTTTGCAAATTCTCTCTTTTCTCATACTCTTTAGGATAGAACAAAAAATATCTATGAAGGTTTCTAAGTTACCGTGATCCGTAATCAGTTAATGCATATTCACATCTTCAGAATTTTGCAAATTCTCTCTTTTCTCATACTCTTTAGGATAGAACAAAAAATATCTATGAAGGTTTCTAAGTTACCATGATCCGTAATCAGAGTAGACAAAGAGTTGAACTTCTCCTTGAATGTATGCATGGCGTCAGACCACTGCCTAGACATGACTGATAACGATGCCCGAACAACCTCAGTCAAATCCTCAATGTTAGAAGCCTGTTGAGCTACCTGATGGAGCTCATTTTTCCTGTCATAAATAGAGGGAACCAAATTGCAGAAATAAGAGGCAGAAGGAGTGTCCATTATAAAGCATGACCAACCTATTTTCATTTGCATTTGTCTCACAGACATAAGGTTATATATTGTGCAACGAAAATAAAAAGACGCATCTTGAAAAATTACAATAGATCATCTCATTTGTCAAAGAATAAATGTTTACCTATTCCAAAATATAGCTGTGTTCAGGGCTAAGCAATGCAAGCCATGCTCATTGTGCCCAGCCATGTGAAAAACACCCAAGTCATCAACAACTTCAACAAGGTCTCCTGAGCACATGACTATCAAACGACAAAGATCTTTTGATAAAGCAACCTAGTGACATGTAAAAATATAAGCCTCAACAAATAAATAACTAAGGCATTACTAGACATGTATGTGCATTCATCTATCAACTAAAGCGTTCTAAAGAATTGCTTTAGAGCATGTTATGAGAACTTGTATGAGCAAGTGGTGGGGTGTGTCAGAAGTATGATTAAAATTCATGTGCCTTCACCCAATAGCTTAAGTTTTTTATGTTGATCAATGGCATGTTAAGAACAGGCTTGAGCCTAATTAAAGAGGCGAGGTCTGGAAAGTGTACTCCAGGAGGACCAAATTGTAGTTCCGCATTAAAGTCAATTAGAAACAGTAAGAGCTGCTTTTATTGTGTGACATTGAGGGGAACTGGTTTAAATTGTAATACCACAGTTGCAGTCAGTTACAAATTCTAACAGCTGATATTAAAGGGCACTGGTTGATAGTTACATAGGGGGCGTTGGAATGTTGAAGAGGCAAGCAGTAAGGAAAGAGTTGTCTGTTGTGATTGTGAAGGAAGTACCCCCTTGTAACTAGAAATTTTGCTCTTGTTACATTCATTGGATAAGAATATTTTCTGTAGTTTTGTTATCTCTTCACTGAGTTCCTATCATGGCAGTTTTTAATTAACCTGTGTAACTTATCATTTCAATTTTTTTTCAGTGATTCATTAGTGCATCAAGCAATATGAATTGAACTTGGAATTTCACTTCCACCCACCTCCTTTTACTACTAAAAAAATTGTGTAGGTAGCAATGTGACAAAAATAAATAAAAACCATTTAAAAAGTAAGAAAAACAGATTATGGAAGAAAGCTGAAAGAGATAAGCCTCTAACGAGTTCTGTTACACTTGTAGGTAGTTAGTGATCTCATTCAGATTCCTAACTAAATTAAATTATGCTAGATGCCTGCCAACTAGGCTGATAGCATGGCACACTAAATAACATTACATAGCATAATAAAAGTACAACAGATACTTCAGTATTGAACTGAGTGTATTACCATAAACATTGGGTCCAATAGTTCAATAATCTTTTGGCAGAATTTCGAACAGAATAGAATATAATTTGTCATCCTTGAGATAGTTCATTCTGCTGCTTTCAGTTCGCTCCTTTTCTCATATTTCCTATTTTGGAAATGCTAATTCATATTCTAATAAATCCTACCAGTTAATTTCAAACATCAAACTACTATTTTGTGTTTCTCTACTTCTGTCCACAACTAAGGTGAAGGGGGTTTTCAAATGAAGTTCAGTATTCAAAATAGAAAGAGAACCTACCTTGTGTATAGAAGCATTCAAAAGTCTTTTACTTCTTTCTGCACCATCACCAGAAGTGGGAAAAGTGAGGTTGTGTATGTTCTGAAACACCAACAGGCATAAGCATTTTTTAATATAATAATATTAATTGAAAAAGCTTGGTATGCCCAAAGGAAAGAAAGTTATGTATCAACTATCAATTAATACAAACCCAAAGGTTAGGATGCTATTCCCACATCACAACTCATAAATTTATTCATGAAATATGCTACCCTCTATGACAATGACTTACAGTTTTCCCTATAGGGAAGATGCCAAATATACTAAAACATATATTCCCATCTTTGTCTCCACTACATAAGACGTTGAATCGTTGGTGAGAAGAATTTGACAGCTCCTCAAACGAATCATCACCATCATCCATGAAGCCGTTATCCCCAGATACCAATCCAGGTATTCGAGGGACTTTTGGAGCAGGAGGAAAGAAACGGGAGGTTCTATCTTCATACTTTGAAGTGTGACAATGGTCATCCTGTAAGAAAGGAAGGAAAGATCAGAATATTAGAAAGAAAAACAAGCATGTGATCCATAATAAACCCCCTTTCACATAACAAGAAGAATTTGATATCCATAGTCTAACACTTAGTTAAGCATTATGTGTCACTTGAAAAATAGGCTTTCGGGTAAGACGCATACAGAAATTGCGTGACTGTCCTCCTCCCAATTGAGACATATGATGGCAGCACAATGTGATTTTAAGCTTCTTAACAGCTTCCCGTTCTGCCATTTAGAAAATATCAGGAATTAGGTGAGTCGCAAAAAATCAAAGGAAAACCAACCATAAACACTATCCACAAACTGACCAAAAGAAAAATAAAAATAACATTCAAAAGGAACAGTTCCCCATTTTCTATCAGGTAAATAAATTTCTAAGAGTCAAAAAGGGTCCATCAGAACCATTGCAGATTAGTTGTAAATCAACTTGCATTGCATTTGCAATAGATCGATTCCATGACCCGGACATGTGACCTCCCAGTCACACAGCAACACTTCAAACCTTTGCATCAAGTTCCCCCTTTGACTGAAAAGCAAGCTTGTTTCAAGTAACATTGTTGGATTTTAATTGATATTCCATCCTTAGATTAAAAAATATCACATTGCTTATTTGTTAGTTAGACTGGAAAAATTCAAATATCTTATCATCAATGTAAAAACAACTGAACAAGTAGAATCTTTGGTCCACAATTATGGCTAGTATAGGTTTCCAATAATGTCATAATAGTAGTAAAAATACACAAAATCTAGAATTCAAAGTAACAAACGAAACCATACAAAATTGTAATTGAGACCAGACATACGTTATCATAGTTTATTTACTCCGGTGTACCTCAGCAATAATAGTCAGTCTATGATCTCTAAAAAGCTCGAAAAATACTTATTTCCCTTTAAATTTCTTAGGCACAGTATAAAATACATTTATTAACATTTAACACTTAATTCGCACAATGGAAATGTTTATCAAGAGCAAATGACTAAAAAAAATCATTCTAAAAAATTAAAACTACTACCCACTTCAACATCATACAGTGACAACGTTCCATCATCAAGCCCAACCGCAATTGCCTTGCCATCAGGACGCCAACACAAGGACGATACACATCTTCCTGCATGAAAACAGACATCCATTCAACACACAAACACATCAATTATAGCAATTACAGTATATATCCAACCATGAGTCAATACTTCAAAATCCAAATAAAAACCAGAACAATAAAAAAAGCTTTGCTAACTTTAAAGAAAACATTTTTCGATTTTCATTTTCTAAAATACGTGCAAAAAATGCTAACAATTGTACACTTCAAGAGTCTATTATCTTCTTGTTAACGACTAAAATCAACACAAATTATAGAAAAAATTGAAACGATAGAGCAAGACCTGGAGTAATTGTCCAAAGACGTTGCCAATTGAAACGATGAAGCAAGATCTTAGAGTCATCAGAAACCATAGCAAGCAAGTCTTTTTCAGGATTCCACTCCGCAATTTTCACCTGCAATTCGAAATTCATTCATAAACGGTATAAAAATTAACAATAACAATAGATTTGAACGCGGAATGCAGAATACCTGAGAAGCAAGGGGTTTATCGAATTGAAGCTGGAAAGGAAGCACTCGACATGACTCGTCGGTTTCCATATCTAACGATAAAGCACTGAGCTTGTACAGAAAATTGAAAGTGTGAGCAAATGGCGTGGATTGAAGCGAAACCCTAAAAGCTCAAAACTGAGACTTGAAAATGAGGGCTATGAATGATTTACCCCAAATATTCGCGTTTGAATTATGGGGGGTGACGGTGAGGGAGGGAAGGAAGGAAATTCAACATATGTGAATTTGAAGCTTTACATGAAGCACGGACACAGACACGGACACGACACGGACACTGATACATCGACACCGATAATAATTTGAGAAAATGACATAATTCAATGTAATCGTAAGTGTCGGTATCGTGTCAGACACTGACACGGACACGTGTCCGACACGGACACGCCTGATTCGAGAAGTGTCGGTGCTTCATATAGTACTACTATTTTTCGTACTAATTAAAAAAAAATTAAAATTAGTAAATTAAAATATCGATTTATATTTAAGACAAAAAAATAATAATTTATATTAAAATAATATTTATTTATCTCAAAAAAAAAATTAAAATAACATTTAAAGTTGAGTTTATACTAATTAATTTTAGTTAGGAAGAGTCGATAAAACTTTTACTTAGTTTATGTTTCGTCCTTAGTAGGTTGAATAATGAATATGTAGTTCACGTACGCTGTAACTATGCTTTCACTTTCATTTTATATCTATAACTAACAAAAAACTTTCATACAAAAAAATTGTACATATAACGTTCACTTATGATTTGTTTTTGTTATGCGTTAGGTTTTAGATATTGAGTTCAATATTAAGAAATAAAGATTTGATAAAGCGTTTAATTTAGATGTAGATCATTGAAACCAATATAGAGCAAAAAGCTCTAGAAAGATATTTTAAGTCAATTTCGACCATCTAATTATAGTATAACGATAATCTGGACAACTTATCAAGTAAGATGCAACCGCTTAATCACATTTTATTCACATGGTATTGTCAACCACCTATTTAAAATGTGCAACTCTATAGAAAAAAGATGCAATTTTATTCACCAAAATCTCTAGTTTCTCGCTAGTGAAAGACAATAACAACCCGCCGCAACACACCTACTCTAAGTGTTGGATAAGTTTTCAACAATTTCATGATCTCATATCCATTTTGATATTTGACAAAAATTGGACACACTTTCAAAAATATTGTGTGTACGAGGTTGTCTTTCATATTTTGTTCTAGCAACTTTATGATATCACATTATTAATTGATGTTCAAAGAGTTGGAACACTACATGACTCTTACTCATAAAAAGAATTAATTTTCGATTTATGGAGTTGTCTATTTGAGAGATTTGTTGCAAAGAGAGTTTTACTCCTATCAAACGGCACCTTGTAAGTACTAGCAGATATGGATAGGAGGCATTGTCGTATATTATTACTGTGAGAGGAGAAACCAATGCAAAAAATTATACATTTTCAATTAATATATGTTTTCACTAGAGAACTAAAAGGAACATTAGCCGACCCTCATCTTCAAATCCTATGCCATAACCTCGAAACATAATTGTCTCCATGCATATTATTCTTCATATTTTACTAGTATTAATTAATTATTAATTAGTATAAACTAAGTTACCCTAACTTCTAAAACCACAACTATTAATAACATTAATAATAATGTCGAATGATTGAAAACAAGGCTGGAAGAGGAAGAATGGCCAGGTCTAGTAACATCAGTTTTGCTCTTGTTTTAGCATTTCTTCTCATTATGATGATTAGTGCTCAAAGTCAGCCAACAGGTAATATATGCATATAGTAGCTTCTTTTTCTTTTATTTTTTTATTATGCAATATACGGTAAACTCACAGAAATATATCGTCCAAAATATAGAACTATATTCATCGTACCCGTGAGCATAATTCATTTAGTAGGAACATTATATAAGACTGAAGTTCGGACTATAATATTAATACATTCACTTATTTATTTCAAAAGTGAAATTTTAGTCACTAAACTATTTCAATATTTGCATCCTAAAACTTATAGTAAATTTGAATCAGAGAGTGAGGTAAATAAGTAATATGAAAAGCATTTGATATTGAACAATTCACTTATGATATTTTTGCCTTATGACACTAGATAATAAACTCTAAATGTTGTATCTTACATTTTTTTTTATAAATAATGCAGTTGGAACCCCAGTATGCAGCACAATTCATGGTGTGCGAGTAGGGGAAACTTGTTTCAGCATCATTCAAAAGTTTGCTCTAGAACAGCCCCTGTTCTTGAGACTCAATCCCAATATCAACTGTAGTAGAATATTTGTGGGTCAATGGGTGTGTGTGAATAGCAGGGTAATTCAAGAGATGCACCAATAATCCAATAAAGATACAAGACCTATTGAAAAATTGTACAATTAATAAAGGAGAAACAAAATTTTCTCAAGTTCTATATCATACCATCAATTACAATCTAAATAGGTCAAATGTAAGAAAATAGTGAAATAAGTAAATAAATGAATTTTTCGATATATAAATAAATACTCTCTCCTGTTCGTTTTTAATTGTCGTATTTGTAGGGAAAAAAATTATTGATATTTACATGTCATTTTAAAAGTTTATTGCAAATCTGAAATATTAATTAGTATTGTTAATAATAATATCATAAGGAGAGAAATAAAAATAAATAAATGATTAATGGTATTATTAAAAAAATGGAGGATTTTGTTATTAGATGTCAATGGAGAAATTTTGATGTGGGTTGATTGCAAGCTTGTTTTGCAGCAGAGCTCTGTGGCATTTTTGGAGGCTTGAATTAGCTATGTCTAAGGTTGAACCTACAATTTTCACAAACGTATTATGTGAGTTTCATGAGAGTCATATTATTTTGAAGCAATTCATCTATTTTTTATTCTAATAATGCAACTCTAAAGAATTCATATTGAGTTCCACAACTTTATCTCACATATTAATATTTTATTCATATTTAATATTATTTACCTCAAAACAAACTAAGATTTAATTGCCTCAAAACAAATTAATATTATTTTAATGGATGAACCTTCAAAATGTTGATGCTTCATGATATTCCCTCCATTCCTAAATATAAGAAAAATATCACTTTTTAGATACATCAATTTTTTAATGTATCAAAAAAATAAACTCTCTCTTATATTAAGGACTAGAGGGAGTACTCTGCACTAGGGATATCAATGGATATCCATGGACGCGGATAGTGTGATATTCGTGTCCTCTCCGTCAGATAAATATGATATCCATGTCCTCTCCATATCCATGCGGATATCCGCTAAGCGGGTAATCCACGGATATTGAAGTATCTGCGGATATTAATGGATATCCATGGATGATATTTAAACAAAAATAAAAAGAATTAATTATTAAAAAAAATTAGTTTTTATAAAAACAAAATACTATTAACACATAATATTTAGCACATTGATCAAAATACATGTAATATCACACCAAAACATAATATCAAAATACATGTACTTAGCATAGTGATAAGATCCAAACATAATATCAAAATATAATATCACACCCAAATATAATATCCATACATCAATCATTTTAAATTAAGCAATAAGTAATAACTTCATTCATTAATAATAATGTAGGCATCATCTTCCAATACATCTAAATTAGAATTTATATGTAACTAAGAATATTTAAGTAATTTTACTAATTATTTAGCGGGTATGGATATCCGCGGGCGTGAATAGTATTAAACCCGCATCCGTATCCATTAAACGCGGATAATTGAAATATCCACTTATTTTATCCGTGGATATCCATTAAAGTATCCGCTCCGTGTCAATTGCAGATTTTATCCGCAGATATCCGCGGGTATGAATATTTTTGCCATCTCTACTCTGCACCTACACGCTGGCGCACTACAATGATTAGCTTTTGCACATGAAGACAAAAAACGCTTGCTTTTTCACATTCCATGTTGGCAGACTCACACGAAGATACGCCCACCAGAGCTGCTCTAAGATTTCTACGAAGTTTCACTTGAATTTGACTTTTCAAGCAGTGATTCATAACATTTATGATTTATTGCTCTTAACATCTTTTGTCAGACTTTATCCTTCTGCATTTTCTTCGCAAGATTTTCTATGAGAGGTAGAGATTGAGTTTTCTTGATATTTTGACTTGGATTTTGATTCAGTTCTCCTAGTGTTTTGTATTTTTTTTAATAATATTTCGAAAGTGTTGCAAATGATAAGTGTTGACCAATAGATGCATAATTGAGATGTCTTAGTATATCATCTGATGCTTTTACATTTGTTTTTTAGTCTTAAAAAGAGAACATCAACACACTTTATAGTTTAAAAGAAGTTCAATGAAACCAACCATAGTTTGTGTTAACTTAATGATGACGCATGGTCGTTACTTGTTGTTTAAGGTATTTTCAAGGCAAAATTTGTTATTGAGCCCAGTTTGAATAATATGCCCTTAGTTAATTTTGTTATTGATATTTGATATTAAAGTTAAAGAAACAAATCTTCCAAAAAAAAATTGAAGAAACAATTTTTTTTTCATCTGTTTCGAACTATCAAGCTTAATCTGTCAAGTTTAATTATTGAGTTTGTTTGTGAGAACTAAAATTGGATTTAAATTTGAACCAATTCTTGTTGAGTTGAGCTGAATCAAGTTTGACTCAGACTCAACTCAATCAACTAATTTACTGTCCTAATTGTATAGTTTTGTTTTATACATATAGATTGTTTGTTTAGATTAATTACTTTAATTGTTATTTATTCCACTTTTTGTTTTTGTTAGTGTTACACGGATTTGGACCCTCTTTAATTTTTTTTTTCAATGTGATTTTAATCATTCATTTGCTTATTTTCTCTCTCTTCTTAAGTATTATTTTATTCTTTATAATTTAACGACCATTGAATTAAGAAAATGAGAGAAGTCATTGGATAGGATCCAAATCCGTGTTACACAATGATCAAATCATCTCAAGCAATTAAGGATTTTCTTTTTGTTGGAATTAATTTACCAATTAATCATATAACACATGCTCAATAACAAAGGTTAAAATATAATCTTCATTTATTGCGGAAGCCAAATAAATCAGAGAGCATGTATATAATTATAGGATCTACGACATGTTGATTTATTGAGATTAAAGGATTAGAAATACCTGGATATAATGGAATATGAACAAACTGTAGGTCTCGCCGATAGCAATCCTGAAAACGCAAAGATAGACGGATGACGAGCACCCGGTGGCTTGTGGTTCTTCCTCAACCAAGACTCTTTATGCCCTAAGCATTCCTCGGATGGGGAGAAGAGGCGATATGCAGTGTCTGGTATATTGGGGACCATAGCCTATATATAGTGTGATGGCCAATTAAGGTTCCCATTATTCCGAAATGGGCCATCCTGACATCCACTCATATTGAGCCCATATCAAATTTAATTAACTTCTAAATAGAAATCCAATTAGCCTTTTAACTTTATTTGATCACTTAATCAATTAGGCTCTTAATTGATAAATAGCTAATATAATTATATAAATATATTTGCCCACATAATATTATTGGAATATCATAAAATATTCCAACACTTTTAAGAGGGATTATTTAGAAGAAACCATATTTAATGTTTTATAAGAATAATTATTAATTAGATTTTACTTACTCCCTCCGTCCTAATTTGTTTGAGCCATTTGACCAAAACACGCATATTAAGAAAATTGTATAAATGAATGAGAGATACTATTCATTTTACCAAATTACACTTGTGTACTCCCTATGCACTTTTTAAATGCAATAATGATTACTCTAAAAAGTAAATTCTACAGGCATAGAAGTGGAAATACAAATAGAAAATTGTAAATGGCTCAAGTGTTTTGGGATAATTTTTTTTTTACAAATGGCTCGAACAAATTAGGACAGAAGAAATATATCATAGTAGAACTCTAAATTATCAAATCTCTTTCGTCAATGAAGAGGCATCATCATATGAGATATGACTTTTTGAAGAATATGAGATATGACTTAATCTATCAAATCTAGCTAATGCCAAAAATATATCCAACACTATGTATATACTGGCCAGAGCCGGCATTGTTCCTAAAATCCAACGCCACATGATATCTCAAAAATTAGTGTCTATAGCCATATTGGTTCCCACTTCCTATATAAACCGAACCCCAAAAGTCTACAACACACAACTATAATAAATTAATAAAGATTTAGAAAGAAAAATAAGAATGGCCAGGTCTACTAACATCAGCTTTGCTCTAATCTTTTCACTTATTCTCATTATGATGTTTATTGTTGAAAGTCGATCAACACCAACAGGTAAATCTGCAATTGAATTTCAAAACATAGCTAGAGATAATGCATGCTTTGACAAAAAAAATAATTAAATTATAGGCTTTGAATTGCCAAATTACTATAAATAATTATATTTTATACTATAAACCATTATCTAACTTAATTTAGTACTATAAATTTTGTAGTTGCAGTTCCAAAATGTGACACAATTCATGGTGTGGGACAAGATGAAACTTGCTCCAGCATTGTTCAAAAGTTCAACCTACTTGAAGCTCACTTCCTTGAGATCAATCCTAACATTAACTGTGTTGGCATCTTTGTGGGCCAGTGGGTGTGTGTTGAGGGTGAAGTCAATTGAGTTGTAACTGCAGCCAACTTTAGCTAATTGTATACTAGTACTATATTTAAGTCCAATGGAATAAATAAATGTACAATAAGGAGGCATAAACATTTCTCCATAGAATAATATCCATATCTACATCCATATTTGTAATATTCAAATATTTATATTTTTACACCTTAAATATCTGATTAATCACATTTAAATTCAATAGTTGAGTGAATGTCAATTCAATTTCCTATCAAAATTGTGGGTTTTTTTTAAATGATCAAAGTTAATAATTATTGTTAAGTTAATATTTGTCTCATTCTTTAGAGTTTACTTAGGTTGTGCCACTCAGATAAAATTTTAGATAATTTATAACCACATTTTTCAATGAAATCTAAATTAATCATATGATATATAACTACAAATTTACACGTGTATGAAAAGCAGAGTCCGTATAATTTGGACCTGTAATTTTATTGGTTTATCCTGGAGTTAAAGGGGTTTGTTTACAAAGGTTGATAGTGGTTTGGAATAAAAATAGATTTTATGAGTTTTTTAACTTGAACGATGAAGTTATGAAGAACATGATGAAGGATTGGAGGAAGAAGATGAAGAAAGAGAAACAAAAATTAGTTGGTTGGTGGACCACCTAAAATGCTAATCCACTAAATACATTTGAGATTGATAAATTAACAGAAGAAATCAATGTGACAAATAGTAATATTTTTAAGGACCAAATCAAAACTTTTATTCATTAAGGGACTTGTGTCAAACCAAAAATTTCTTTAATTCACCAATTTTTAACCATGTTGTTCTTAATATTTTTTTTTTAATTCGAATAATTGTAATCAAATATATATGTATTTTTAGAGAAAGAAGGTTAATGGTTCATATTAGGCTAAAAATTGATTAATGTATGGTTAGAAATCGATTAATGGTATGTCATATTTTATTTTTGTGTACAATTGAGTTAAGTATCGAAATCAAGACTTATAGCATACTACCAAAATTATCTCACTACAAAGCTAAACCTAGTGGCTTTGGTATGTCATATTTTAAAATGAGTGAAGTTGGTTATATAATAAGTTAATATAAGTTAAATCAATTAATAGTAAGTCGATTTTGGGATCTAGATCATTCCTCTACATCACCTTTTCATTTTATATTTTTACCTTCTCTTACACTTACAAAACCCCAACTTGATAAGCATGTGATCCAAATTTGCTTGAATTTGACTCTTAAGTATTTGTTCGAAATAGATTTGCTGTTGTGGATTTTCACACAATATTGTATTAGGACTGTCATATTTGTAATGTATATAGTCGAGATTATTTTAAGAGATTTTATCACAACTTTAATATGTACCGTCTGATCTATATTTAACGGCTCATATTAAAAACTGTGTGATTTGCTACTGTGGCAAATCCTAATCTCCATTTGTTAGGCATTGGTTAACTCTTCTCTTCACACCCACTACTCCCTTTTGAATTAGATTCGCAACATCCTTTGTATGTAGATTAAAGAAAGTTGGATGAAAACTGAAATGCATATAATTTTGTGCTAGGCTCACAAGTTTTTGACAATGTAGCTAACATTACTGATAGTTTAAATTTAAATATAAATTGTACATCTATATACGATACTATTTGACGGTAAATATTAGTATCGTTTAGACTCTCTCTCACTGAATTCTCTGATGTACCTCAACACACACTTAGAACATGATGTAACTTTTCATGTATATAAATAATGAGAAACTCTTGTGTCGTCACAAGAGTTTGATCAAACAATTATACAAAAACTATACACTTTTTGTTTTTTTTTTATTTTATATTTTCTGTATATTTCGAATTTCATATTGTGAGTAGTATAAAAAAACAGTTTTATACGTTATCGTATTTTTATAAAAAAAAATTGTTTCATTAACATATCTATTATTTTATACGTTATATACAGTGTTGAGAAACTGTGTTGGAATAACCTAAAGCTTATAATTAATTATTAATAATTAAATACATAAAAATTTTACACTGTTGATTTCTTGTGCAAGTAACAAGATACACAAGAGAGGATTATGACATGATCTGATGAAATTGACATAATAAGATGCTAGCCGCGGCTAACATTAAACTCCTTAGAGCCGGCAATCTTCTTAAAATCCAACGCCATATCTCAAAGATTAGTGTCAAGCCATATTGGGTTCCCCCTATATAAACTAAATCCCACTAGTCTAAAAGAAACACAACTCACAACATTAGAACCATATTTAATTAATTAATTGATTAAAAAAGGTTTTATTTGGAAGAAGAAGAAGAATGGCCAAATCCACTAACATCAGCTTTGCTCTAATCTTTTCACTAATTCTTATTACGATGTTTATTGTTGAAAGTCGACCAACACCAATAACAGGTACGTAAATCTTCAATAGAATTTCTAAATACAGCCAGAAATTTTGTATCTATTCTTTGAAAAATAAATATATAATAGGCTTTGAAATTGAATTGAATGGCCAAATGACTATAGTCTATAGATATATAATTAGATTTTACTATACCAACAAACTAATACTATCTAACTTTTTAGTATTAAATTTTGAAGTTGCAGTGCCAAAATGTGACACAATTCATGGTGTGCGACAAAGTGAAACTTGCTCCAGCATTGTCCAAGAGTTCAACCTACTTGAAGCTCACTTCTTAGAAATCAATCCTAACATTAACTGTATTGGTATCTTTGTTGGCCAATGGGTGTGTGTTGAGGGTGAAGTCAATTGAGTTGTGCTTGTAATTGCTGTTAAACTTAATTAACAAGATATTAAGTCAAATGGATAAATAAATGTACAATAAGGAGATATAAACATTTCTCCAACAATAGTATCATATACTCCCTCCAGTCATTATTATAAGCAAATTTGACTTTTTTGGTACATTGAAAAAGTGATGTATTTGGTATGAACCAAATACATCACTTTTTCAATATACCAAAAAAGTCAAATTTGCTTATAATAATGGCCGGAGGGAGTATGTAATATGTTCGAATGAACGAACAATAATAAAAAAGAGTAATGATATTTAAATATCTACTTTTTTTACACCGGAAAATCATGCAATCACGTCATGAATAATAAGATGTTTATGTCTGTACCAACAAAAAAAAAAAAAAGATGTTTATGTTTTACAAATACAATATTCAAAGTGAATAACAAAACCAAAAAAAAAAAAGCGGTTGAACTTAAATAATTGATAAACCACCATTGTGCACTTGTGCTGCACCGTCGAAAACCAAGGCAAAACCACCACGTCCACATCTAACTTATCTAAGGTCTGCCACGCCTTATGACAACCAATGCTCGTCTTGATTATCGTATGTCAAACATTTCAAGGGACAATTCTCATATCTTGCTGCCAACCGGGTTTGAGTCGGAAGACAATCTTTACAAATGCGCCATAATAAATACTTAGTCTTAGAAGGAGCATGCACTTTCCAAATATCTTTTCAAGGGTTGACTTCAAATTCACGACTCCTTTGTGAGAAAATTTGTCGCTATATTTAATTAGTGTTATTTTTCACTGGGTGCATCCATGCACCACTAAACAACTAATGAAAGAAAGGGATAACTAAAAAATGAAAAAAAGAGGCATATTTGATGAAATAGATTGAGCATAGTCAACCCTTGAACAATTAAACTGATCAAAGTCATCTAATCAAAATCAAATAACTCAAATATTAATGTAATCATGCATGCCAATTGCATCCGATCTGGATCCACACTTGATTTGCTGATAAACTAAGGAATTGAGCAACACATCTCTAATTATATCACGTTTGATGTAAAGATTAGGCTAAATAAATACCGTAGATGATAGGGGTGAATTTCTAGCCGTTATGCTACCTGACCAAAAAAATAAAATAAAAAATATCATAGGTGGTAACCCACATATAGGAGTTTAATTTTTTTTCCTCACTAAATCACGATGATATGAATTTTTATGAGTATGACAATGACGAGTCTAAATATTTACTACCATATAAATACATTTTTTTGGTTTTCACCACCAGTTTAATCTGGTTCGGGGGTCAGTTCTGGCATCAAGTGGTTCTAGCCCCCTCTCGATCGCAGTTGCGGGGGATCGAACCTTGGTCCTCCTTACCAAGTTCAGCATCAATCACCACTGAACCAACTAATGATTGGTACCATATAAATATTTTTCGTTGTAATGTTATGTGGCGACTTATAGAGCGATATTGTCCGCTATTTAAGTAGTGACCTAAATATTTTGTAGGGTGCGTGAGAAAACTGATAAGGATACCGAAAAGAATTTTTTTTGTTGTACATTATCAATGTAAACTGTTTTACGCTAGAAGCAATTTTTATTAAAGTCAAATATGATTAATGAGATAATATTTATGATTGATTGACGATACAATTTCGCGACCATTTGAATGCTTACAATCAGATTCAATGCTTATGAATCACATTCTCATCTCTAGTATATATAATAAGCACTTTGCAACCTTTCAATTGCAACCATTTGAGTATAACTATTGCCATGTGAATTTTTTAAGACATTTGCATTAGTTTATACAATCGTGCGTCGACCCGGAATAATTTCATTTTAGCATGCTTGTAAAAAAACAAATTTCTTCCTTACAAAAAAGAAACACAAAACATACAAAGAGAAGCAGAACCTTCATCGTCGACCAGTGCTTAACTCCTTTTCCTTCATCGTCGTCGACCCTAACTTGTCTCCTTCATTGTCGTTTCCTATTACAAGCGCTAAATCCCTAGCTCGTTTCATTTACGACATCTGATTGATCTCACAGTTGAAAATGTTTAAAAGATATATAGGATACTTTTTGTGCCTCACCCGTAGACAAATCCATTTCCAACACACTAGTACTATCAGGATGCAGATTATCTCAAGCGTTTTCCTTTACTGTTGCTTCTCCTGCTCTATTTTCAATTCATCCAACGGATGAGAGATACAAACTAAAATAATTAAAAATCTGCATCACAATTAGGGTGTGTTTGTTTCAGCTTTTAAAAAATAGATTTTTTATTTATATTTTTAAAAATAGATTTTATAAAATTGTTTTTTAAAATATTAAAAGTTTTTCGAAAATAATATAAATATACATTATTGAAGATTAAAACATAGTCAAAATCGCAATTTTTTCAAAAAATTGTATTTCGAAAATAATTTTTATAAAAATCTATTTGAAATAACTTCAAAATTAAGTGATTTTTTCAAATTTTCATATAAAAAATATTTCAATCATCATTTTCAAAAGGAAAATGCTAATTAGTAAGAAAATCTATGGAGAAAAATTGCAAGAATAAATCTTCACATTTGTTTACATCAACTATCCCCATGATTTCCACTAAAAAAGAAGATTAAAATTACATCATCCTATAAAATAATGCCATGTGTTATTCTTACTAAATAGCAATGCTCTATCAAATATATTTTTTTGATAAGCCATAATAACTATTCAAACTAAATTTTTATTGATAATTTTTATAAAAAAATTCTTTCTAATTTTTTTTACACAAAATTAGAAAAAGCTCTCACCAACGATCCAACCCGCAAAATTGAGGATTTGGTTTTGATGCTGTGAGGATTTGGTTTTGATGCTGTGGTTTCGATTAAAAAAAAAAAAAAGGAGAAATAATTTGGTTCATACGATTACTTTAATGGTACAAACAAACTGAGCAGCTGCGTGCGTGCAAAAATCAGAAAACTAAGCGCTTTTTCGTCAGTTCGTCCCTTATCTGTTGAATTAATCTAACGGCTGTGAAGATCAGAAGGAGAGATGGTAGGACAAAGTAGCGCATGAGAAGATCTGGTTCCATACTACCACTAGTCCAATTCGGCAATTCCAATTCATGATTGGGCAATTACTAGTAATTACTTCATCTTTCACTTCAACTTCTCCCAAACGCAAAAAGCTGCTTTCTTTGCTGTCATCACAGGTTCAACACTCTTCTTCACCTTATTTTCAATTATCTAAATTTTTCATTTACTTTTATTTTTTGTTTCAGATATCATTTTCCAGTTACAATATGTCTGTTACAAAGTTGATTAAATGCGTTATCCTTGATTTGGATGGAACGTTACTTAACACAGGTCAATAACAACTTTTTATTTGTACTTAGGTTTTATTTATTTTTGTTAATTGTTTCATTAATGTTGCCGATTGTGGATTGAATTATTATTATTGTAATAGATGGCATCGTTTGTAACGTGTTGAAGATTTCGTTAGGAAAGTATGGAAAAGAATGGGATGGAAGAGAAACCCTTAAAATTGTTGGGAAGACTCCGTTTGAAGCTGCTTCTGCTGTTGTTGAAGATTATGGACTTCCTTGCTCACCGGTGGAATTTGTTTCCGAGCTTTCGCCGCTATTCTCTGAGCAGTAATTATCTCTTCACTCTTGCATCATTGTTCTTAGTCTGTGAGTAGAGTAATCTTGTTAGTTAATTGTTGAACTGTGGTGCGGGGTGCTTTATGATGCTGATTATGATTAAATTAATAAAACTGCTTACATTATGTTTGTTTCTGCGGTGAGAAAAATTAATTTCGAGTTAATTGATTCTGTACAATTAATTATGGCTAACATTAAGTTGAATTTAAAGTGATTTATGTTTGGTTACATTCAAATGAAAGTGGAAAAATCAATTCTAGAACCATAAACTTCTAGCTTCAAGTAGAATCAATTATGGAGGCAAAATTAATTCTACTTTTGAGAAACCAAACATGTCAAAATCATACCACTAGAATTAATTTTGGCCCCTCTAAAAGTGGAACCAGACATACACACTAGTATTTAAGAACATAATTATGTAGAAGATGGATGTTGAAGCTTGAAACCCTCTTTTGTTGCATAGGCTTGTGTCATTCTTATCCAGTGGTATAAAACCCGTGCTCAACATGGCTGAGAAACGAATTAATTCTGAACTGGCCCATGTCTAGCTTAGATAATTGGTTTAATATATAGATAATAAATACATAGAATATTAATGTATTACATTACAACCTTCCGTGTTGCTTATAAAATTTCAAGGCTAAATAATGCACTGTTGGAGCTTATTTTGCAAACATTATGTTAATAATATCTCCTGAGAACTGCCTCTTCGGTTAGTATTTGATGTAAAAGAAGACACCCTGCTGCACCATTAATTAGGGTGAGGTTCACACTATATTCACTGTTGAGAGAAAGTGAAGAATTGTAGTCATTGATTGATAAATAAGCTGTTGAGATTTAAATAACTTCATACCATTGCTAGACCCCTGACCCATAATACTTAGCTATGCAGGTTTAGTTTGTTCTAGGTTGTTGGTATTAATATCTCCATCTTATCTTGATCTTTTTGTAGGATGTTATTCTGTTACCTTATTTTCTATTTTTTGAGTTGGTTAGCTTAGCTCGTGATCTTAATTGAATAGCATATTTATTGGTGCATTTTCCGGCTTTTTATTTGAATAGAGGACACCTCCTTTCTAGAAATGACACTCTGGGTAGTTGATGTGTATGGGTTTTGCCAAACCAATATTGTCGTAAACCACCGACTAAACTTTTTATTCATCATTCCAATTGCAATAAATTGTTCTTTCTAAATAGCATTGTTGAATGTGGAGTCAAGGTTCTTAACAGTTATACATGAGATTATGATTACAATCTCAATTTTTTGATTATTTTAAATTTTCATTTACTGGCTATAAGTACTCGTTCTCTATATTAAGTGAATCCCTCATTTCAT
Source organism: Trifolium fragiferum (assembly GCA_954870985.1). Taxonomy (NCBI): domain Eukaryota; kingdom Viridiplantae; phylum Streptophyta; class Magnoliopsida; order Fabales; family Fabaceae; genus Trifolium; species Trifolium fragiferum. The sequence goes on along the minus strand of OX940790.1, from coordinate 17,991,757 downwards.
AGGAACCATATCTAATTCTATTTACCTTGGGAAATATATTAACATGTATGAAGCCAACATCTGGAAAATATGTCCCCAATCAATTAGTTTATGGTCCGATATGATATTTGTTCGATTGGAAACCTTTATGTATTATATCTTTCATATTGGACATGCAAGTAAATCCCACTGTTTTATAAAGCTTCTGTAAACACAGTTACTTGGTTGGTCAATCCAATTCAACTTGTACTTCGAAGTTATGAGGGGATTTTTCTCTGAAGTTTTTGCTTGATTCTCATTTCAGGTGGTGCAATATTAAAGCACTTCCTGGTGCTAATCGATTGATTAAACATTTGAAGAGCAATGGAGTTCCAATGGCCTTGGCATCAAACTCTCCAAGGGAAAGCATTGATGCCAAAATATCCTTTCATGATGGTGTTGATTTATTTCAGAAACCTTAGGCTTCTTGTACTCCTTTTGTCATTGTTTGTAATCATGAAAGTATGAGCTAGTTTCTTAATTTATATTCTTTTCCATGCAGGATGGAAAGATTCTTTCTCTGTCATAATTGGGGGAGACGAAGTTCGAACAGGGAAACCTTCCCCTGACATGTGAGATGCATAAAATGTTTTGTTTAGCCTTGATTACTGAGGGTTACTTGTCTTATATACAAGTAGGATAATTTTCTTCTGAAAAATTGTGATTTATGGCATAGATTCTTTGAAGCTGCTAGGAGATTAAGGATAGAGCCTTCCAGCTGTCTTGTCATTGAAGACTCTCTGTGAGTGTCCCACTTCTGTTCTAAATCTGTTTGATTTATGTGCCGGCTTCAAGTCTTCTTTGATGGTTAAACCTGAAAATTTAATCCTATCATTATACTTCAAAAAGAAATTTCTTCAAAATTGTTGGATATTCGCTTAATTAAATTTGTAATATGGGATAGGGTCAAATGACACTAGATTATTAAGGTTAGCTTTGACACCAAATCACGCTCACTTATTTGGGTTTAATCTGATGACACATGGTAGCTTATTTGTGTTGAATTGGCATATTAGAAGAAGGAGAGACATCGTAGGTCATTTTCTATTTTATTAAATAGGTTATAGCCTTTAGATTCAAGAAAAATGGAGGGATAGGATTTGGCGTCAAAGTAAAATTTGAAACCTGGTGTCAATGGATCCTGCCCTTGTAATTAATACATAGAATTATAGATATCCTTTCTTTCTTTTGCCTCTTCTTATAAAAAGAAAAGATTGTAAATATTACGGGAGTTAAACATCCTACACTCCCCTCCAGTGATTCTGACTGTCTGGATTTTTTAGCCTAGATGATCCCATTTAAGTTTATAATTAGATGTTCAGCTATGAAATAGATCTAGTTGCTGAGGACTATCGTTATTTTGATAGCTTGGCCAGACAAAACTACTCATTTTTTACTTGTAAATACATTTTTGAGGATGTGAGACATATTAACTTGCCTCTTTGGTATTTAATGAGTGGTTATTCAGGTGCAGTATACCCGTGATTGATTAACAAAGAAAACAGGTGATTTGGGTGCATTGAGACTTGTAATCGAAATTTGAGAGAATCCATGATTTTTTTAATGAAAATCTTTCATAATATTATTTAGTGTGCCTGTTTAGGTTGAATACTCTCTGTTATTATGATTTAAACTTCTTTTTATGACATCTTCATAGTTCTCAATTAATTTAGGTCCTGTCCTGATTTAATACTTTCATCATGGTTTATGGGACTTGGTTAAAATCCTTACTTAATTTAAAAGGAATTTTCTAGCATATGACAACAACTTACATTTGCCTATCAGAAAAAGAAAAAAAATAACTTGATAGACAAAGTAATCTCTGTTCGAACCTTTTTACATTTTGGCTGAATTTTCCCCTTCCATTATGGTCTACACTCTACAGTGATTTCTATGTTGAAATATTTTAGACTGCTATTTGCTCCATATATTTTTTCTGAAAAATGTCTACTTGGCTACTTCAGACCCGGTGTTACTGCAGGTAAGGCTGCTGAGATGGAAGTGGTTGCTGTACCATCACTCCCGAAACAGTCTCATCTCTACACTGCAGCAGATGAGGTGATAAATTCCCTACTTGATTTGCAACTTGAAAAGTGGGGTCTACCACCATTTGCAGATTGTAAATCCCAAATACCTTAAGATAACACTTTGTGTTTGTGCATTTCCTTTATTGGTATGACATTTACATTTGAATTAGTATTATAAATTATTGCAGGGGTGGAGAGAACTTTGCCTGTAGATCCTTGGTATATTGGTGGTCCTGTCATCAAGGGATTTGGTCGTGGGTCGAAAGTACTCGGGATTCCTACAGGTTTGTTTTCCGTTTTCGCTTATTTCTTGTGCTGTATGGCATGAAGCTGAAATGTAGAGGAGCAAAAGATGGGTATTCAAAATGATGCCTTGAGATTATTGCAATTCTATTTAGCGGTTGCTTGTTTTATAAGCTTGAGATCCTGATTTTGGAATTTCCCCTGAATATATGAGGATTGTGCCATCTTAAAATTTTGTTTTGGCATATACTTATACTAAGGGTATTGATGCTATTTTTTTCAGCCAATTTGTCAACAAAGGATTGTTCAAATCTCCTTGCACAGTATCCTTCAGGAGTTTATTTTGGTTGGGCTGGATTATCAACAAGAGGTATTTTTAAAATGGTCATGAGCATTGGTTGGAATCCATATTTCAGCAACAAAGAAAAGACTATAGTAAGTTGTTTATTTTAATCTGTCAAATAAAGTTGTTTAGTTTACACCTATGGTCTCGGAATTTTCATACAATCTATATATATTTTTCCTATAGGAACCATGGTTGCTTCATGAGTTCACTGAGGATTTCTATGGGGAAGAACTGCGGCTGGTTATAGTTGGTTACATACGTCCTGAGGTATAGATTCCTATAATATTTCTGCGCCATGCTTGTCCTGTTTTTCATCTTTTGAGTTTCTCTAAAATTGGGCATTGTGCATTGCAGTTCAATTTTCCCTCCCTTGAAAGCTTGATTGCTAAGATTCATGAAGACCGCAGAGTTGCTGAGAGAGCTCTTGATCTTCCCTTGTATTCAAGTTACCAGAATGATTCACATTTGAGAATCTCATGATACTGATTTTTTTAGCTTCTTAGGGAGATAATCTGCACTTGTACTAGTGCCAAAAACAATTCTGTTGTATTATTCCCTGTGATTCTTAATCATCAACATACATTCATAGTAATGAGAAAGGCCACTATTTCACTTTGAATATGTGATGTCTCCATTGGGGATTTGGACTTCTAACAATTTCATGTTTCATATATGAATAAAGTGTCATTTGTCACCATTAAAATCCACTACATTTAAAGTTGTCATGTGTTTTTCTCTCATATTAAAGGGTGAGAAACGACAATTTATTCTCTCAAGGAAAAATTACAATTAAGAGAATTCATTCTATTTATCAAGTGAACATAGTTACGTGTTCGCCAAAGTGGATACATCGTAACTATTGTATTTCATTCGACATTATTACTATTATTATTCAAAAAGTGATATATGAGTATTAATGATAAAAGAGTTTAACCAGTGTTAAAAAATAACACATGCATCCAATCTAACTATATAGTGCAAAATGAATAAAGCATGCTATTAATCATTTATTTGTCTTGTCTTTCGTAAGTTCTACGATAGATTCTTTTAACTAAAGATAATCTTACTTGAGACGCCAGACACTAAATGTTGATACTTCTCTTTGGTTAAAATTCAAACATTAATTCGTCACGTTGTAAAAATCTAGTTTATTTCGGTATACCAAACTTTTATTAATTGTCAATAATCACTTTTATTTAAAGAAGAAATATTATTTTATAACTAATAATATGATTTTTTTAAGGAAAATTAGCAATACAAATATTCATCGATAATTAGTATAACTTATTTATTTTTGATTTTTGACAAAAACCCCTTATATTTCAAATAACAAAGTATATTTTATAGTATTGAAAATTTTTTTTTGGTACATAGAAGAATTGACAAAGTAAATATAAGAAATTCTCACACAAGTGAGAGAGCCGGGGTTCGAACTCCGATCATGACGTTCATGTCTTGCAATTTCGGCAAATTTTTACCAATTGAGCTAGGACTTATGGGACATAGTATTGAAACTTTATTTATATGAATATGTCAAATTTTAAAATACACAAGAATTAAGAAAAAGTCTTTTATGTTTGTAAAAAAAAAAAAGCACTTATGAGTTTTATTTTATTTAAAAAAAAAAAAATTCGTGGCAAGAAAGAAAGAGAAGAAGAGAAATCGAAGCACGAGGAAGAGTGAGTTTTGGCGCTTACATTTCAACAAAAAGTCCAGTTTCCAACTACACCATGGTTGAAGAAGCAGCAATAACAATGGGAGAACAAGAACAAGAAGAAAATGTAACTATTCCCAACGAACAAGTCGTAGAAGAATACTCTTGGCCCGTCCTTCGCTTCGATGTTCCTCCTCATAGAACCTACCATTTCCATAACCAATTCATTACTCCCACTAACCCTAACAATTTCCTCAAAGCCGTTAAATGGTCACCCGATGGTTCCTCTTTCCTCACCACTTCCGACGACAACACTCTCCGCCTCTTCACACTGTATGTAAACCTCCATCTCTTTACACGAGTTGCCACGCCATTTAACAATTATTATATCGCTATAATCTGTTTTTTTAGCTTATTTTCACAACTCCAAAATAGCTTATAGCTTGTAAAACAATAGTTTCACTTATTTTATTTTTTGTTATCGAAATAGATTTAGGCTCTTGTAAACAATAGTGGGGAGGAGTGCTGATAAACTAGCTTGTAGCCGATAGTTGATAACTGATACTAGTAGATAAGCTAGTTGATTGAATTTGTAGTGTTTGATAAAATTAGTTGTTGCGCTACCTTATAAATATGAAACCACAAAAAATATATGTTTAATTAATATTTATTTTTTTAAAATTAAGATATTATGGTTAAAATTGAGTGAGAAAATGATAAACTATAAGTTCATACGACAAAAGAAGACCTGTTTGATAACTGTCATTTTCTCACAAGCAAAAACACGAAGATATTATGGGTAAAATTGAGAGAGAAAATGATAAACTATAAGCTGTTTATCAAAATATGGCCCTAATTTATTTTTTTATCATTCGATGTAACATGCAATTGATTTACTTCTCTTTGTAATTTTCAGACCGGGATCTGATAGTGACATTGCTCTTAATACTTCCGATGATGAAGGCAAGCTTGCTCGCTGCGAATAATTCTTTGTGTCCAAATTGTTGTGTTTGCTTGCATTATTGGTTCCTGTTTTTATTGTTGCTGTTAATTTGTTGCAGATTCTTATGCTGCGAGTCTTGTCATGAGTGAAGGAGAGTCTATACATGATTTCTGCTGGTATCCTTACATGTCTGCCTCAGGTCTTTCTTTAATCTGATGACATTTGTATCTTTTTCTTTGTTGTATGGTGAGACAGAGAGATGCTTAATGTATTGTATTTGTTTGATGATTGTTAATGAATGTTTCAGATCCGGTGACCAATGTTTTTGCGACTACTACTCGCGACCATCCTATACATCTATGGGATGCTACATCAGGCCAGGTAATTTTTGTTTATCCTGGCTTTCCGATTTCGTGTTTAAATAATTTGATGCATAGATCTATGGGATGCTACATCAGGCCAGGTAATTTTTGTTTATCCTGGCTTTCCGATTTCGTGTTTAAATAATTTGATGCATAGATAACTGAAGAATCCAAATAATCAATATCAGCCTTGCGTGAAAGATTTTAAAAAGCGTTCAAGTCTGAAATTCAATATTCTTTACTCCAAAATTGAAAGTAGGAGAGTAGCATTTTGAGGTGTTGGATTTGTATCTGTTGGCAGTTTCATCATAGCTTGATCAGGGATGTAGCTTCTCTCTTTAAAGTGTTTTTTCTTTTATGGGATTGGGTTGAATACTGATGTTAATGTTACAATTATCAGCTTTGTAAACACATTGTTGTTTCTGTATGCTACTGTGTTTTCTGATCATTGAATTACGATAAAACTTGCAGTTACGCTGCACATATCGGGCATACGATGCTATGGATGAAATTACTGCTGCTTTTTCTGTCGCTTTTAATCCTGCTGGAACTAAGTAAGAATTTGTTTCTTTTCAAGGACCAGAAGTTGGAACATTCTATCTACATTGTACATAGTGCAATATTTCTTTGATAACATTTACTTCATGCTCACAACTCCCAAGTTTTTTCCTCCTTCAAGCATTCATAAACTTCTTTTTTGGCACTTAATAGTTGAATATACTATCATCCATCGTGCTGTTGTGTTCAAACTGCTATTAGTAAGTAAGTAAACATTTCTTTGGCTAGCTGTCATTGTTAAGGTTTTGGAAGATATGTCAAATGACAACCTTGAGATTCCTGTCTGTGATTGTCTGAGTTGACATCTGATTCTTGTTTTTCATAATGTGGTATTATTTTTTGTTTACTTTGATCAGATTGATGATTGTATCCACTTAACTTATGAAAGTCACTAACAGACATCTTTCATTTTCTTGCAGGATATTTGCTGGATACAACAAATGTATTAGGATGTTTGATTTACATCGCCCTGGTAGAGATTTTAAATTGCATTCAACAGTAAAAGATAAAAAAGAAGGCCAAACAGGTAATTTCTGATAGGGATACTTAATGGCTATAAAAAATGGCAGAAAATTCTGTAACACAAACAGACTCATATAATTCAGCGATCTATATTAATGTAGGTATTATATCTGCACTGGCCTTCTCTCCAACTCATACTGGGATGCTAGCTTTGGGTTCTTATAGCCAAACTACTGCTATTTATACGGAAGATAACATGGAGCTTTTGTATGTTTTGCATGGTCAAGAAGGCGGAGTTACACATGTAAGTTAGGTTACTTGCAATTTGTGTATGATTGATTCTTATTATGAAACCTAGCACAGACTAAAGTATCCCTTCCTTCAGGTCCAGTTTTCAAGAGATGGTAATTATTTATATACAGGAGGTCGGAAGGTAAAATTTGCAAGTTTCCTTTTCTTGATCTAGATTACAGAGAGCTCTATAGATCACATATTATTACTTCAAGTTCAACCATAATATTAATATCTCTGATGCAGGGTGCCCCCTTCTTTTGTTTTTCATGGTTGTATTTTAACACAGTTTTACATCATATATGGTTTTAAGCTATGTCTAACATTCAAATTTCTTGTAGGACCCGTATATACTCTGCTGGGATGTGCGTAAAGCTGTTGATTGTGTCTACAAGTACTATTCTCTCGCCTCATTTAACTCTGGATTTTTGTCTGAATTTTTTATGTTAATCGAAGAAAATATGAAGTGTTCTCTAATATACAAAACTGGCTCAAAGTTATATTTGAAGAGAATGGAAAAAGTAAAACCTACTCTACAGTAATGCCCTGAAAATAAAGGATTGAATTCCCTTATGGTAGTCGCTACTTAGTAGAGTGTGCAGATGTAAAGCTAAATTCCCATATTAATTACTAACTGCTGACGTGTGCATCAAAGTCATTCTAAAGACCAGTGTTTTTGCATGGTTAAGTTGATGTTTGCTATTATATGGTTTTGTACAATAATTCTATTATCGTCAAACCTCAACTAACTCCAACCATGTTGTTCCACTTGAGTTATATTTCTGTAAGGAAGATACTCTTTATTCCATAAGTATACATGGTAATATCTGAGATGATTGCATGTATGTGCCTTGTTATTAGGTTATACAGATCTGCGGAAAACACCAATCAGCGGATACTGTTTGATATTGACCCTTCTGGACAGCATCTTGGTACAGGCGGCCAGGTATCTCTTTCGTTGATTTTTATTGTCTAGCAACGCCAATGGTGCTCAATCAATATCCATTTTATGTTTCTAAACTATTATGTTTGCAATTTTGGGTTCAGGATGGTTCAGTGCATATATACGATCTTCAAACCGGGCAGTGGGTGTCAAGTTTTGAGGCTGCACAAGGTATTGAAGATCTGCACTCTTTAAAAATGGCAGTGGTTATATTTTATCTCAATCTTGGCTTTAATATGAAATATATTTTGAATTTGTCACCCTTATCTGATCTATTAGTTTCTTAAAGTATTCCGCTTCATTTAGAACATCTCTGATATATTTATTCTGTGTTTCTTTAATACTTACATTTTTTTTACTTTATCTTCCACTCTTCCATTACTGCTCAAAAACTATCTAAATATTTTTTTATTGCTGCAATCATATCCCTAAATCCATCTCAATTGCCTACCCGTTGTGGTTTCTTTCAACTTAGCTTGTCCCACCATTTGATAATATACTAATTTTGAAAGTCTTGGTATGGCTCTAGTTCATATTCCAAATTCCAATTTTCTTCCTTAATATGCTTGTGTTACGAGCCTCGTGTTTTGACATTGTAGTGATACATGCATCAAACTGTGGCCAATCTCAAGGCAGTAAAATGAATTTTATGTTGAACGAGACTATGAGATGGTCATGGTGCTGTAGTTGCATGATATAGTTTTCTGTGCTTAACCCATCTATGCTGATTCTATGGTTCATTTCCTGCTCTTTGGGAATGTGCATCCTAAATTCTTTACCCTTTTCCTCTATATTTTAGATCATCTGCTAAATGTAAGTCCCACATAATGTAATAAAGAGACAAGATTTTGAAACAATTCTTTATATTCACTATGTACTCTTTAAATCTTTTACATATTGGACAGACATCAAAAGAGGGCAGGTGGAGACCTTTTTCCCATGAAGTTTCTCTCCTTATGCGTCAGCGTCCACTGACCAGCTAGTTGGCAGTATATTTTGTGTACTTATTTTCCATTTTCATAAATATAATTAGCTTTCGTTTGTTCTGTTTGTTGTGCAGACACGGTTAATGGCTTCTCTTTCCATCCATTTCTGCCCCATGCTGTGTCGTCCTCAGGCCATCGTAGATTTGTAATTCCAGAAGAAGATAGTGACGGAGATTTGTCTTTGAGTGGTATATTTGATCTTGAAGCATATATATATACATTTCATTTTTTGTGGGGTTTTCTGCAGTTTTATTTCACCATTGTTTAGATTCAATATTGGCATGATATTACACCAGTTTAACAGCCGTAACCTATTTCCATATTATATTTAAACTATATAGATTTCATGAAAACTATATTGATACTATTGGTTGTTTAATGCAGGTCACGAAAACTGTGTATCAGTTTGGAGTTTCTGTTATGATTCAAAGATGGAAGACTTCAAGGACGATGGCAGTTTCAATGATCAGTCTGGAAGTGGATCCTTGGACTAAAACTCCTTAATGTTTTTGGGGGTCACCTTGTACGAGTCCTGGAAAAACATTGTTTTTTAAATGTAGCCAATGATCAAACCGGATCATTGTTTAATTGTTCATTATTTGACAATAAGCTGATCTAAATTTTGCATATATCTTATACTTGTAAATTGCTAACGACGTGGAGAAAGGACTTAAGTTTATCTAGTAATTTTATTGGGTGATATTTGCCACTGCTCTTTATTCACAAGCCTAAGTTTCAAGATTTGGATTGCATGTGGTGAGGATTCTGTGCATTCATTTAGTCAATCGAAGGTCGTTGGTGAAGATGTAGACGATGCAGAAAATCTGTAGATTTTGATTTATTTAAAAAAAATCTAAAATACTAACACAATCTTTATAGTCTGATCTTGATCTAACTATTATTTCTTGTTGCATAAATGAACAAAATTCTCATTGTATCGAATCCAAATCCAAGATTCAATATAGCTATAGCAAAAAACATGGCGGCAAAGTTTGAGATTTTGAAACTTTATGCAGAGAAAGTTTGACATGCAGTTTGACCCATTTTTCATCATATTTGCAAATGGATTGTTCAACAATGAGATTGCTCGTAGGTAGAAGGGACTTATTATTCTTTTAATTTTGTTGAATCAAGACAAATCAAGTGACTATGTCAACCATAAAGACGTTGAATATTCTAAATGTATACTTAAAGGCAGTGTTGATTGTCCCTAAAGTTTTAACCAGTGATCATGGATCCATCGATCACATGGGTGACATAAGACACTTTCCCGGCACATTCCCACCTTAGCAGTCGGGGAATGACTACTTGACATAAATGAATTTGCGAATGTTTTTAATTTGTGAACAATTTTCATTTTAGAGCAAAGTGTAACAGTCTCAAATATATTCCACAAAAAATTTAATTTTGATGATCCAAAATAAAAGTAAATCTTAATTATTTTTACTTTATTTTTTTAAGCATATTTTTTCAATAATATCATTTCCAAAATATTCTTCAACAACTTTCAGACTTTCTAGAGTAGTAAACTAAGTACTAAATATTAGCAACACACTTCCTACGTATTTGTCTTAAAAGTTAGATATTCTTTCTTGACTTTGATTTCATTATTATGTAGAGGACACTTTCTTTTCTACCTGTTACGCGTCTATCCATTCCAAACACGTCATTCGAAGTTTCTATTTCCTTTTGCATTAAGCAACCATAGCCTCTTCCCTCTCCCAAATGAAATCTATATATACACATTTTTTCCTCTTTACTTTTCAATCACATAAACTTCCAATTCCATCTCCATCATACTCATTGATCATTCAGCTCTTTGATAATAATACCTTCATCAATCATCATCACCATGAGTCACTTTAACAACCAGCAACAAGTCCCTGCATCATATCCACCACCAGGTGAGGCCTATTCTACAGCTCAATATGTAACTGCCCCACCACCTATGGGTTATCCTTCCAAGGATGGCTCTGAAGGGTACCCCCAACAAAGGATTCCAGACCAAACCACTAGCAGGGGTGATGGATTCTGGAAAGGATGTTGTGCTGCTCTATGTTGTTGTTGTGCTATTGATATATGCTTTTAAGTTCTGATTGAATTATTATAATTTATAGCTTAAGATTGTGATTATTGTCATCACAGTTTTTTACTCTATCGTTGCCTACTATTCTTTGTAGTTTTTAGAAGAATAAGGATTTTTTTTCCTTAATATCTTTTAAGTCATTTTATGTATTTATATATTCATTTGGTGGATTTTATTTGTTTCCCTTGTATTTGAAATTTTATTTTGTAAGCAAAAAAAGAATATCGATCTTTTTATGAGATTAATTAATTGCTTTTTTAATTGAAGGTAAACTATGTTTAAATATTATTTTTTGGGTATAAGAAACTATGTTTAAATTTAAGGTAGAAACCCTTTTATGAATACATGCACTTCATGGTAATATTTTTAGAGAAGTAATTATATTTCTGATTTATTTAATAATTAACAAAAAAAATTAGTCCTTTGCATTATACATTATTTATGTAATTTATAAAAGGATTAAATATATTTTATTTCACATAAAATTACCTAAGTGTTATTTTTTATTTCTTATAAAATTCTCACTTTTTAGTCACTACAAATTTATAAAACGATTAACAAAGACATCAGCTCAAGTGGTTAATGAATTTTTTCTAGGACAAATTGTTTTGGAAAACCGAGTTTGAAACCTAGTCAGAACAATTCTTGCCCATATTTTATTTACCTAGTGGCCAAACTCTAAATTATCGGAGTTCTCTTCCCCAAAAAATCAGAGGATTAATACAAAAATATAAATTATAATGCGGTCACTTTTTAGTTCATGCAATCACTATAAAATACGCGACTTTACAATTATTTTCCTCGGACTAGCAGTTTTATAAGGTTTTCTAGAACGGTGACATATATAATTTTCAGTCCATTAATCAATTGAATTGGCCGGTCCGGTCTTATTTAATTTTAAAAACATTGATTCGTAGTACTTGCTATATCTCTAATTATTATTAGACTTCTTTAGAACTATATGCCCCAAAATATATGTAAAATCATTAGAAATTTATGTTTATGTTTTTTTTTTTTTCAAATATATCTTTTATTAATACTAATAATTTGTCTTAAAATAAAGATTTGTCTTCGAATAAGTAATTTAATAATGAGTATTGTTATTTAGTAAGAATTTTTTAGACAAGAAATGTAAGAATTAACACATGACAAAATCTTAATGGATGATGTCATTTAATCTCCTTTTTTTGTGGAAATCATTGATGGTGATGAATGTAAACAAGGGTGGAGATTTATTCTAGCAATTCTTCTTCTTAAATTTTCTTACTAAAAAGCTTTTCCCTTTAATAATAGTAATACATAAATTATGCACATTAATCACTATGTTAATTTTTAAGTATGCATCAAAAGTTTGGCTTAGAATTTGATAATGTACATTCTTAAAATTTCAGATTAGATTTTCTCTAGTGTCAATTTGAGAGCTATCATATTAAACTTCTTCAAAAAAAAAAATGCATCAAAATAACAAAGAATCTTATAAAAGGGATAGTTGATAGGTCACTATATGCCTCTTTCTAACCTTAACACCCGCTTAACTTATATTGAATTGGGCGTAAAAGTGATTGCACATATACTCTCCTTTTTATTTTTACCTTAACATCAAATTATCATCGTCACAAAAGATCTTTTTCTTCCACCAATCTGCCATCGTCATTATGATTTTATATTTTGTTCGAACATTGGTACAATATGAGGGATGAAGCCACAATCACAAGGTCGCAAATTTCACCACAATCAAGGGGTGATTGTATCCGAACCAATTCAAAAGTAAATCCAAACCAATCTAAAAGTGAAATCGCAAACCGAACCAATTCAAACCGAAAACTGCAAAAAACCGCATTTAGTTTAAACCGCACATATCATTTTTCTTCTAAACCGCACGGTTTGATTTGGCTTGGTTTGCGGTTTTCATTTAAAAAAACCGAACCAAACCAAACCAAACCGCAAAGGTTAACTTAACTATATCAATTAATAGCAATCAACTTATTATCTAGTCAAACTTAACAAGTCAAACCCAAATTGAGTCCATAAAACAGTAAGTTGTCAAAACATTTAATTTCACGTGATTTAAAATTATACTATTAGTATTAAAAATAAGTTCTTATATGTATGCAATTTGTATATACATATTATATCATGTAAACAATAAAATAAATTAAAATTTTCGATATTTATTTTGTATATTGTCATATTTTTTATATCGTGATAAACTGCGGAAACCCAATCAATCATAACCGCATTGGTTTGGTTGGATAACTTTTTAAAAACCAACCGAATCAAACCGAACCACATACAATTTTATTTCAAAAAGTTAGGATAATTTTTATGCTCAAAACCAAATTAAACCATACTGTGAACTTCCCTAGTCAATATCATTTGCAAATTAAGAATATATTTGCAACAAAAATACAATCGGACACTATAACAAAAATTCAAATGAAAATAATATTTAAACAAAAAAAAGAATGAGTCATGCGAAATAAACGTTAGCCCGAATTAGCAATGTGTAGCAATCAAGAGTAATAAAAATGGAGACGTAAAACATGGTGTAAATGTCTAGGCTATATCCCGCAAATTTAGTGGCCAATTAGTACTAGAATGAATGTCTTTCTTCATTAAGAAAAAAATAAATTTATATTGTAATGTATAACATAACATTGAATGTGTTGTGTTGTGTGTATATGAAGTGTGAATTCGGCAATCGGCATGCAAAAATGTGACCTAAACCTTGTTCTTTTTGGTCCTTTGTATAATGTCACTTTCAATATCAATACTAGATTCTCTTACACTTCACCTTAATGTCTTCTTCCACATTTACTTTGCTTAGCAATGAGGAACCTATGTCGTCTTTCTTCACACAGATTCAATAACTTTCCATCAACAAACCAGCCATAAAAAAGAAAACAAAAAAATGTCTAAAAGACAAAAAAACCCTCACATTGGATTAGAACAAACAACCAACAGGAAACACAAGACAGCAGTCAGCCGCCTACTTGGAAATCTCCGTCAAACCAAGAAGACTCATTGCGGGCCCCACACCCATGTTTTTTTACTCTTACTTTCCACCGTCGATGAGATCGTCATCCCACACGTTTTGACCCATAAAGTAAATAACCAACATAGAGATTCCTTGGCTATGATCTAGTGCAGCGTCAGTCCACGATATCAACACGTCCACATACACAGAACGTGTTCCATAAGTAACCGACATTGCCGACCAAGCACCACGTCATCTTCAACTTGCACATTCGTCTACTCCCATTTTGCCACGTGTTTTCTCACAACGGCTAGTTTTTTTGTCTCTCTCTCCACTCACAATTTTAACCGCCATTTTCTTTGATATTTTGCTTGGAACCTTCCCGTAATTTCCTCATTTCTCACGCGGTTTTTGCTGTCCTTACTTTATTACTTAGCACACCTCTTGTTTAAAATTTTAACATATTTGGTAAATATTTTTTAGTAATAACGTACTACTACTATTAATTTTCAAAAAAATAAAATAAATATGAATTTCACACCTAATCAACCTCTTTAAAAAATTAGTCAAGGTTGATTAAATTAGTATAAACTACTTATGTTAGTTGATTTAGTGATGATTGATGCCAAACTTAATAGGAATAACCATAATTTGATCTTTGTAATTGCGATCGAGATGAGGCTAAAACACTTGATATCAGAACTGATTTCGAAATCATATTAAACTGGTTGTGAAAGTCAAAAAGTTAAATAAATTAATATATATACTTTATTTTATTGTCGACTAATATAAACTTTGAAGATAGTAGTGTTCAGAAAATTCAGTCCACCTAAATTTTTTTTCTATGTTAAATTATACAAATTTAATAGTATATTAGTGGTAAATTAAGTCAAAAAGTAAATAAAGTATAAACTTAAGTTAAAAAAAAAGTATATTACTATATATTTACTTGATAAATAAAGAATAGTATATAATAAATTAAGTCAAAGTAAATTAAATATAAAATGTTGCACTTATTATTATTTTTCATAGAATAAATTATTATTTTAAATTTTAACCCTTGTTAATTTTTTAAAAATTTCATTGACTTTAAAGAGGGGCTTTATTTTTCTGTGAAATAAAGTGGAGGGATTTTAATCCTTAAATTTTTTATTTAAATTTTCATTGATTTTAAAGTGGAGGGAGTGTTAAAAATTTAAAATTTTAATCAAAATTCCAAAACTTAATATAGTGGGTTTCCACTTTCCATTTCCATTTCCATTTTCATCTCTCTATAAATATGTCTAGTTTCCCCCCATTGCTGCCTCAAATACCGACTTTTAATTTAAAAACTTCTCATTTTAACGCCTTCACCAACAAAAACCACAATTAGTAACCATTCTTCCCCAAAAAATTTCCCATCAGTTTTTTTTTTGGTCTTCAAACCAATTTCTCATAATCTTTGTTTGATTTTTAAGTTATTTCTAGATAGGAAAATAAATACATAAATTAAATAAATAAACTGTGAAGTTTTTCATTTCGTTGATTTTTAAGAACGGTTTCAGATATGTCTCTAGGGTTTGATACTTACAGTTATGGCCGTGCACTTTCAAGGAAGAGGATTATCGTTTCCATCAACGATGAAGCTTCTTCTCATGAAATTGATTCGATTCAAGTAACGGCTTCATTGAAGAGAATGTGTAGCGGAAAATTTAATCTCGTTTCTGAAAAATCTCGCCTTGAATCTCTTCCTCAAGATCTTCTCGTAAGTATCGCAATTTCATAGTTTTCAATTCTGATTCTATATTTATTTTTTTGAGTATTAGATTCTATATATTTATTTATGGTAAAAAAATTTAATTTTTAATTTTTTGCAGGTTAGGGTTTTGTGTTTTGTGGATCATGATGATTTGGAACAGCTTTTTAATGTCTCTACAATAATTAGAGAAGCAGTAAGTAATCAATTGCAAGGAAATTTTCAGTGTTGATTCAATTTGTGATTTTAATTTTCAATTGATTTATTTTTTGGGGGTTTTTGATTTTGCAGAGTGAAATTGCTAAGCAGATGCATTTTGAGTTCAGTACACCAAAGAAAAACACTGTTGCTGTTCGTTCGCCGTTCGATATTGAAAAGGGTTTTGATGAAATTGAAGCTCCAAATGCACCAATGTTGAAGAAATCTAAGCCAAGATTGAGTGCTATGAAACTTGCTGGTATCTCAGTATCATTGTTTCCTTAATTTGAGGAAAAACCAATGAGGAGAAGCTTCAATTGATGATGGAAGTATCATTGGTTTTGATGAGTAAATAGATTGCTCCTGTTGTTCTTGTATATTGAACTATACATTAGATAAGGGCTTCTTAGAGGGTTAGGATCTTCAAATCTTTCATTGAAGATTGATTTTACTTGGTTGTTAACTTTTCTGTACATCTATAGGCAGATAGAATGTGACAGATATTCTAGTGATTTTGTTTGGAGGGTTATTATAGGCCCTTCTAATCTGATAAAACTTTGAGTGTGTACAGATACCAAATGCATACTCTTTATGCTTTGCTAATAAATTGATTAATGTTGTTGATTTGATTCCTTTTTATGATCAAATTTGTTCCTTGGTTTATATTTATATTTACTTAGATTTCAAATCTTGTAATAGTAGATTCATTTTCCTTTGATGGAAGTGCTTGAAATGATGTAATATACAGAATGTTCATAACTTTGGGGGAACATTTTCCATTTTTGATTGTAACATCTACTTGGTAGCTAATAGTGTCCCACTGTGAAGTGGTAACAAAATGGTCCCAAAAGTTTTAGACATGAAGACTGCAATGTAATATTCTTCCATTCAACTATGTGGGCCATTGAAAAACTCAAAATTTTTGAATGGCTAATCAATACTAGTATAGTAGTACTGTCTTTGTCATCATAAAGATTAGGCCCCTTCTAGGGTGGGAAAGGGGAATGGGTCTCCCACCGTGGGAGACCAAATTTTTTGCAAGTGCATCCTACTCTTGTCTACACCTGATCATTTACTATACTCTCATTCAAATTTTTGTAAAAATTCTCAAATTAAAACCCAGATTTTTTTTTGTTCCACAACCTTAATGAATTTAATAGTATAATTGGAACTAATATGTGATCTATATATCATAAAACTTGGGCACTTCATACTTAATCATAGGAAAAGTTGTCAACCATGAAGATCATTATCACACTAAAAAATACAATGAACAATTCCAGCACCATGATATTTGATAACAAGCCATTGAAATTAAATATTGAACTAGAAATCTTTACACTATCAATATCATAAAGATCATGAAGATTTCATATGCGTAACTTTTGGTTTTTTCTTTAAAATAAAACAAAATCCCAAATTGTATTTTAACACAATTAAAACCCAGATTTGAGAGTTGGAGAAGTTTGAAGTTTGGTTCATTCATAATATTCATCTTCTTTCTCACTTTTATGTTCATGACATCGACAATTCTCAATTTCATCAAAATTTAAAACTCAGTGAAAACACATTGAACCCCATATCCATTTCTCCCTCCGAGCATTCCAAATGCAGTAACGATAGAACTCAATTTCTTCTTCAAGATTGCAAAGCCCGCTTGGAACATCCAATTTATTTCTTCTCCCTTTCACTGTGTCTCTCTCAGTGGTTACCGAAATGGTTAATTTCACAGTCGGAATCGCTTGGGTGAAGATGGAAGTTGTGTCAACAAAGAAGACTAAAACACATTAGCATTCTCAGATTTTTTGTTCTTTCCATCTAGGATTTGTTCCTGCTCACAAGTTTGCTTAGGAAGAAGATAATGGAAGAAATGCATTTGGGTTCATCTGTGTTTCAATTTGGGGATAAGAGTTTTTGTAATTTTTTTTTTATAAAAAAAATCCTTAAACTCTTGAGGAGAGTACAAGGGTTGAAAAATTTAGTATCATCTATTGTGAGCCTGCATGATCTAAGGGTGAAATTAAGTCTCCCACCATGAGAAACCTATTTCACTTTCCCACCCTAGAATTAGCCTAAAGATTATCTGATTTCTTTAAATCAATGATAATTAATCTTCAAAGAACAAAGGTTAGGTTATCTCTTTATCTTTTCCCCACTAGATGCCTTCCATTTCATCTCATTAGAAGACTAATGCTAAAACAAATGGAACAATGAATTCAAAGTCTCATATTGCATAAATTTGGTCAAAAAGGAGTCTAACAATCATCGGTTCAATCAATGTCTTAAGAACTTGTGATGATAGGATGACAATCATTCTCATAGGACCACATTTTGAAGAATCTTACTGAATTAGGTCTACAAGGTCAGCTGAGAGTTTCAACTATCATCTTTCTCTCGTAGTGAAGTCTCGATGGCATCCGGCCAATTGCCTTCTGCAAAGGTCTCATATTCTTAAACAACCTATTGATTAACAATTGAAGGCTTAGAAGACATGAAAATTTGCTTAGTGTTTTTTGATGTTTCAGACAACATTATTTTCAATCCCTATGAACTTAGTTGAAACCAACTTATATTGGCTCAAAACTTTGCTTCTCTCCATTGAAACTAGCTTGTAATAGGATATTGACAAAAATTTACATAGAAGTGTGAACCCAATTAATTAGAGAGATGGAAGTAATATATCAACTCATTAACATAAGGACATCAATTTCCAGCTAAATAAACCCCTTTTGAAAATTATATGCGCAGTCACAATTACCAATACTACCTGATTTATGATTATTGGTTATTAAAATTTGGATCTTCATGTTTTGTTTTTTCTTTCCCTTTTACATGTTCAACCTTTAGGGTGATAGATCTCCCATGGTGGGAGATCAATTTTTAACTTTAGATTATAAAGGTTTACAATAGACTATATTAAAGTGTCCACACCAAATTTTTTTTCTTTTTTACTAAAATCATTTTTTAATTTATACATTATTATTAAATTAATTTAATGTTATTATTAAATAAATTTTTATATGCCAAAATTTAATTTTAATATGGTATATATTTCACGTTAAAGTGTACATGTACATTACAATAACAAAGGTGAAAAAAATAATCTAAAAATCAAACTTAGAAATAAAAAAGGTTCAGAGATGGAACACAAATAAGAGAAAGTCTCATTGTACTAAATATCTCATTTTATTAATTTAATATATATTTTTTATAGTACTATTATTAAATTAATTTTTATCTATTGGAATTTTATTTTCAATTTATTTTCATTTTGGTTATATAATTTTGTTTGTTGGAGTATATTAGTGGTATAATTTGTCATCAAATGATTTATTCCATTATTTCTAATTTTTCTATGTTTATTTATTACAAACAATAGACGGTATCTATTTTTTTTGTCCCGTTGTATGTATGATAAAAAAAACCATATATAAATTTGTGAAAAAAAACCTTATAGAAAAAAGAATAATAAGTAATAACCACTCACTTTTTATATCTTTATAAATAAATTTGGATAAAAAAATTGAATATTGGTCGCAGAAGGGGGGGGGGGGGGGGGGGGGGGATAACCGGCATGGTGAAAATATTGATTGGTATCTATTGGTTAGCTCTAGCATTTATATATTTATTTATTTTAAATTGATTTAAATAATAATAAATTCTAAGAGTAAATATGGTAAAATACAATGTTAAAATATAAGCTCATGAGCTAATTCAAATAACATTAAAAATATATGCTATAAACTCGTTAAAAAAGCTATAAACTCTTGATGAAATGACTGTTATCACAGTGGTCTTTTTTTAATCATACGAGCTTATAAGCTATTAGCTAAAAGCTAGTTTATTGATCTTTTCAAACAAATCTTAAATCAAATATTTGGTCTTGCAAAACAGACCCTGAGTAAAAGATGAGAGAAAATAAATACAAAAAAAGAGTCCAAAAATGCACACAAGAGTACCATTAATGTCTTTGCAAAATTATACAACTAAAATGAAAATAAAATTTTAGTAAATAAAAATTAATTTAATAATAGTATAAAAATGAGATATTAAATTAATTAATAAAATGAGATATTTAGTACAATGAGACTTTCTCTTATTTGTGTTTCATTTCTCAACTTTTTCTATTTCTAATTTCGAATTTTAGATTATTTTTTCCACCTTTATTGTTGTACATGTACACTTTAACGTGAAATATATATTATATTAAAGTTAAATTTTGACATACAAAAATTAATTTAATAATAACATATAATTAATTTAATAATAATGTATAAATTAAAAAATGATTTTAGTGAAAGAGGAAAAAATATGATGTAAACACTTTAATATAGTCTATTATAGACCTTTGTAATCTAAAGGTAGAAATTAATCTCCCACCATGGGAGACCTATCCCCCTTATTCATGCTAGAATTGGCCTTGCTATTGTATATGCTATTTGGACAGAGAGTTTCTATCAATTAGGGGAGTATGTTGCGCACACACCACATGGAAACATTGATGTGTAACTTAAACAAAAATATAATGGAATAATTGAACAAATGAAATTATTTCAGCTAACCAAAAAGCTTAGTAAAAAAAAAAAAAGATCATCCCAAGTCTATCTGTATGTACAAAATGAAGTAAATAATTGATGCAATGCGCTTAGCCAAATATAAAATAAAATTGATGCAATACGTTTTGTTCAAAAATATTAAAACTGAATACATTATATTTCTTCCGCTTCTTAATATAAGAAAAATTTTATTTTTTAAATTCATAGAGAATTTAATATATCTAGATTAACTACACTAGATTCTCAATGAATCTAAAAAATAATATTTCTCTTATATTAAAGACCAGAGAAAACACATTGTACAAAATAATAATATATAGATAAATATGGAAATGTATTCCAGTATTATGATAAGTCCATTTTAGTAAGAGGTTTAAGTAAAACAATAATCAAAGTGCTAAGAGATTCCTACATCGAATGTGAGATGATATGAACAAATATTTATAAAATAGAGGCAATTTCTAACTTACAAATCGGTTTGTAAGATGAGTTAGGTCCAATATTCAATTTTAAGATGATATCAAAACCTTCTCCAAGACCCGCTGAGTCGTCTGCTATCAGGTTACTGATCGGGCCATCCACCATTTATATTCGCGCCATAAGCCCAAAAGCGCTGGGTGTAACATCCCAATATTTTATAGATGTTCTTTTTAATAATTTTCTTAATTTATGATTTATTCACCAATTTATTTTATGTGTAAAGAATTTAAGAAAATTATACCATCTTCAATTGATTTAAATTGGGACACTTAATTCTATTTATTTAGTTTTATTCATTGTATAGGTATATCTATTCACCGTTACTAGTTAAATTGACAAATTAGATTTTGACTATAATTAGATAATTATTTTTTTTCATGTAAATTATTCCTTACATGACTACTTATTTTTATTATTTGATGGTTTATTGATTATCGGATTATTATTTTATGTTAAGAGTTGTATAAATAAATTTTGACCAAGTCAAAATGGAAAACTTCTCAAAATTTATGTTACACGTGAAGACATATAGAACTCATCATGGAGTACCTGAATTTCCCAATGATATGCTACTTAGTTACTTGTTTCCCCATGTTGCCAATTAGTCCCACAATCCCCTTGTTTATGGCAAAAACAACCCACTACATAATACTATTAGTGTGTGTACTACCCTTAAATATAGAGAAGATAGAAACTGAAATGCGTAACCGTAGAAGTAAGTAGAAGCACATACTCCCTCTCTCCATTCACCTGATTGTTTATTAGAGTATCAATCCTTATAATTAATTAGGCTTTGCATAAAGAGTTCTATTGCACATGATCAGTATAACAATACCACTTTCAGCCTTCTATCTCAATCTCTCACACGTTATACCATTTCATGAATTTTGGAGTTCTAAACGTTAGTCTCTGCCAAGGACAAGCAGTAGAAGATGTCATCTTATTTTTCATCATCGTTTCGTCTCTCATATTCATACTCATGCCTTATTTTAGTGCAATTCTTAGACTTAAAGGTATCAATTTTTATCTAGTTCATTCGCTCTTAATACTCTTAATATTTTATACCCTATGGTTAATAAAAGAAATAATTATTCTTTTAGAACTGATAAATACTCGATCATGCGGTTGACCGTAGAATACATAGAATCAGAGTCATTGGAAGAAAAGCGTCCAAGGTAAGGGCTTTTTCCCCATACACTCATGCACTTAGGGTTTATATTATAATTTAATAATGGAATTGAGAACTGATAAAGAGGAATGATGACAGAAGGAATGATAGAATTATTTTTATTGCGTTTTATGCTATTTTAATATACATTGAGTGATATGTGTGGCTGGTTGTGTATTTAATTATATGTTTTCTTGGTGTGTGGTTGATTGTGGATTTGGTTATTTTATTGGTTATTTTACTAGAGGTGTTAACTTGGTCTCTTAATCTGGTGGGATTAGAGAGGTTTTGATTTAATTGGATACTCAGTGAGAGAGCATTCATTCATTCATGCACTTGTTTTGGTGTGGTTTCGGAATAATACTCAAGCGGGGTACCGAACCTTAATACTCAAGAGGGGTAACCGAACTTTAATACTCAAGAGGGGTATTGTGTCCAAGAGGGACACTGTCCAAGCGGGACATTTTATTTTGCTCTGCGGAGTGGTGATATCCGGATCATTGTAGCTAGGTGCATTTCATGCATTATTAATTGGTATAAGGGGTTATTAAAAATAGTCTCTTTCATCGATTTTATTTGATTTCTTCTTTATGACCAAAGATTTTATTATTATTTTATGATATTTACCTTCCGTTCGGCATGTTTCAATTTGGATAAGGAAATTGACCCTTACATTAAATATGGTTGTAGGTACCAAAGAATTTTGAAGTTGATGTGTTGCTTATATGTGCGCGGGGATAAGTACAAAGGGTTTTTGTTATATTAAAATTGTAAATTTAGATAAGGATTCTTAATAATTTTATAGCTACTTGTTTTGTAAATTTACCATACTCTAAAGTTGATGACTTGTAATATTTGAATTTAATAAGTTTTTCTTATTTTGCAATGATTAACGATCTTGAAATTTTGAAAAGATAATGATGTCGACCTGTTTTTAAAACAATGTAGTATTTTTCGAAAAAGAATAATAGAATTAGTCTTAATGTCTCGGACCAAAAATCCGGGATGTTACACTGGGTGCGAGGGGGTGTGTTAAGAAAGTCTCACATCGGTTGCCAATAGGGTTGGGAATAGGCCAGACCGGCCTACAGGGGCCTACGGCCTAGCCTATATAAGCTAAGGCCAAGCCAACCTATTTCTTTTAACAGAGTAGGCCAAAACTTTTTTATAAGTCTATTTAGCTAAATAGGCCAGACCTTAAGCCATTAAAAAAATCTTTTAAGCCTACTAGGCCGGCCTATTTAAATAAATATGAGTAATATTTTTACATTTATTATTATTATATATTAAAATTTATACTTTGATTACATTATAAATTTATTAACTTTTCAATAATTCAAGTTTATTAATGTAAATTAATTTTTCACATATATAAATGTATCATTATAATTTTAAATTAAAATATGATGTCATATATAGTCAAATTCTCTAAAATATCATGTTAAATTAAAAATAAAAAAGAAGTTTAATTTCATTGGTTTATTAGCTCATTAGTATATTTAAAAATAAATATAAATAATTATTTGAATATGTTCATGAGAAATAGGCCGGCCTAGTAGGCTAATAGGCCATGTCAGACTTTCAAAAGGCCAGACTCAGGCCTAAAAATAAGCCTATAACAGGCCATAGGCCAGGCTCAGGCCTTCAACTTTTTCACAGGCCAGGCTCAGGCTTGGCAAAACCTACCTCCGTCTAGCCTATTCCCAACCCTAGTTGCCAAGATGACCTGAACAAATGTTTATAAAAATAAAGACAATTTTCACCTTACAAGTCGGTTTTGTAAGAATGAATTAAGTCCAATTCTCAATTCTAAAACAAAGAAACGAGAAACTCGATCATTTTGAAAAAAAAAACATACAATTAATTGTGTAACCATATAATAATACTTTTTAAGATTTTAATAATATGCTTTTAATTTATTTTTTGAAATGTCCAAAGTCAGTGACTTAAACCCGAATACTTTTACACCTAGCCTTTAACTCTTAGTGCAAACTTTTTTTTTTTTTATTTATTTTTAACACAAATAAAATTTAAGCCATTTCATTTATAATAATAGGAGCAATACAACTTAAAATTACATTAAAAGTAGAACACGAATCGTGAGATAGAGACGCTCTTCTTAGTTGAGCTCCTCTTTCCACCTCCTTTTAAGATCTTATTGAATTTATGGTTAAGTTTAATGATTCAATTTTTATCAAAATAGTTGTAATCGCACAAAATACAATATTCTATCTCTATTTTAAGAAAAAATTTACATTTTATATTTATTTAAGAAAAATTATATTTTGACAATCATTTTTAGCAATTTTTGGAGAACTCTTTAGATATTGTTCTTTTAGGTTTTTTTAATAATTTTTTTAATAATTTTCCATTAGATTTTTTGACCAGTACAACGTTGGACAATCAGGTAGTACTTGGCATCAGAAATGAAATTTGCCTTTAGGAGGTCTTTTACAACTTTTTCTGCAGCCTCCTCTTTTTTGGGAGACTGCTTCCTACGACGCTGAACTATAGCTCTAACCCTACGATCTATAGGCAGCCGATGACAAGCGACCACAGGGTCAATGCCGAGCATTTCGGCAACGCTACAAGCAAAGAGTTCAGCATGTTCTTTCAAGCAACCTTCAAGTTGCCTTTTCACTAAGTCGGGCAGTCATGCTCCAATTTTTATCCCTTTGAAAAGGTTCTTGCCAAGGGGAATGATTTCAAACTCTCTAACATCATGCCTTATAAAGAAAACAACAAGCACATGTGAGATTCAAGCTCCAAAGCTTCAATATTTCTCTAAGTGTATTCTTCTTTTATTTTTTGTCTTCAAACTTCTTGCTAAGTCAATTTCTTTCATTATTCTTCTTTTTGACCATGGAATACTACTAAAACCTAACAAAAAAGCTATAAAATTATAATAAATATTAGCAAATAACGGAGTGTCATCACTCTCCATCAGAAATTGGACGAAAAATCTCTTTAATTGCAGAGTCTTCTTCATTCTTGCGCTCCTTCTTACTTGTTCGAGGGTCAAGGTCAACAGGATTCCCCCCCCCCCCCCCCCCCCCCAATGACATTGATGGTAGTAGGTTTCCACGGAAGACAAAAAATCCACTAGAAAGGGGTGTGGAGAATATAACGAGGTGGCAGTTTCGGGACCACCTAAGGTGGTGGGGCCCGAGGAGCATTTAAGGGGGTGTACCCAGTGAACTTACTCGGTGGAGGTTTAGATTCTCGCACCTTGTTTTCTTTCTTCTTTTCATATGGAACCTCTGACTTCTTCATGATGTTTAGGATTTCTAACATACGCATCCATTTGTTTTTCTTCATAAGCAATGTATTTTTTAGCCTTTTCGAGGAACGCATCCAAAGTCCTAATCTCTTCGATCACCACTGCTCTAGCGAAATCGCTGCCCGGGCGCAGTCTTCGATCCAAGAGGTACAATTTCATCCTATCATCAGTCCTTACTTCGATCGCAGCATTGTTGAACCTCGATATAATCCCTCAGAGGCTCTTTCTCTCTTTGTATGATGGCCTCGAGAGTGACTTCCGTCTTTGGATGTTTTCTTGATGCAGTGAAGTGCGCAGTGAACTATCGACAAAGTTCTATCTAAGAGTGAATGGACTCTGAGGGTAGGTTCGTGTACCAATTCATAGCTCATTTCCTCAGTGTGGTTGAAAATAACTTGCACTTGATGGATCCCCGAACTCCTCTGCAGTCGAGGACAACTTCGATGTTTTCGTTGTGGTCATCGGGATCTGTTGATCCATCATAGGTGTCCATTACTAGTGGTTTCTCCAAGCCCATTGGCAATGGTACTCTCATGATTCTTTCGGACAAAGGTCTTACGTGTTGCTCATCATTACTACGAGGGGAGTGACGATGATGACGTCGAGGAGGGGAACGATAATTGCGTCCAGTTGAATGGCCAAGAGGAGTCCTTCGTCCATGTCCACTTACATGTCTCCTCGGACTAGGAGACCTTATTTTCCCTCGAGGATCGTGATAGCTCGGGGACCTTGATCTTGTCATGGAATGCTCTCTCCTTCGCTGGGAAGAAAGTGGAGAGCCTCTTCTCCGATAGATGCTAGTCGAGGCTCGCGTAATTCACGATTCCTCGACGGCTTCAATCCTCCGATTTTGTTTCCTAATGAGTTGTCCTTGCCGATTGATGGCGGTCATCAATAACAGCTAGTGGTGGAACGTCCAACGACGCTTCAAATTGATTAGGATCGTAAGTAGCGTTACTTTCGGTGATGGAGACCATCAAACCGCCGATTTGCTGATCTTGATTGGCAACTCCTCCCTAAATGTGGCTATCGACTTCGTGAATGAGGAGTGTTTATATAGCCCCAGCGCTGAGCCAAGATCATTGATGGGATCATCAATGACTGTCGGAAAACGGCTGAAGAGCCTTGATGAACAATAAATGCTTATCATTCCGATATCGAGCGTTACGATTCCTTGGAAATCTGCCCGTTGATACTGTTGACTTGTCCATGTGGGTTTCGCCCTTATTGGACCTTGCTCGACAGGAAGAAAATTTGTTTCCCTTGCATGTGGGCTTCCAAGCGCATTCCAGAACACTTATTTTATTCATGTTTTGCTTTTTTTTTTTGTTTTATTTTTTTAATGTAAATATATAATTTTCACCGTTATTTAATAGTAATTAATTTCTATCGAATAATATATAATAAAAAGTTAGAGATCAATTTTATCAAAAATAAAATTAAGAAGTTAGAGATCAAATTAAGATACCAGTGCGTCCTTGACCATACGAACTAATGCATTGTTGATTTTATTATATACGTGATATATCACTCTAACAAAGCTTTTATAATGATAATAAATATTTTACCAAATAACTTTTAACTTAAAATATATTTAAAATGAAAATTCTCAAATAATTTTAACTTTATTTCTAAAGTTCTTAATTTTAACTCTATTTTAAAAGTAGTTTTTTTTTTTTTTGTCAAAATTCAAAATAGCTTTTTGACCGTAAATAAGTTGAACCAAACTTAGTTTTTCAATTACTTTTCTTATTTTGAAACTTAGAATATTTGACATTGGGCATATCTCTCTTTATGATAAAAAATAGCAAAAAGCTACAAACTCTATGTGGTATAAATATAAAAAAAGAAAATAAAAAAACCATAACACTAGTGAATCAAATTGGTATTGTATTTTTCCTTCAAAAAAAAATAAAATTGGTATTGTATTTTTTGAGTAGGATCCAATTTTATCCGAAATTTGTTTATTTATTTATTTTAATTTTTTATGGATTTTTAAATTTTAGAATTCATATCTAAAATTATCTAACCCAATCTATTTTTTTCAGAGTGGACTTTGACTTTATCAACATTTTCATAGCTACACCAAAATATTCAGGTGGATCGATTGTAAAAAAAAATATACAAGTTGAGAATGATATATATATATACACATAAAGAGGGGGCCTGAAATCCTAAAATGAGAAATTAAAAAAAAAGTTGTTTTCTCTTTCGATCGGTGCAATAGGGTCCAAAGAGGTCGTGAGGCGTGGCATCAAAGGTCGGCTTTTTGACCTCTCTACCACCCTTTGAAACAAAAATTCCCAAAATGCCACCTTTTCAAAATTATTTCCCAATCTGCCACATATTGAAAGCACCTTTTGACCGATTTTTTTTACCTATAGAGTGTTGTCATGGGGTGTGGCGACACTCTATAGGACTTGTCAAACATTTTGTCTCATATGACAGACACGGAATTCTGTGCAATTCTTGTCTTTTTTGGTTTTTGTCTTTCTCAAATACACTCTCTTCTAACCATAACCCTCTCCTAACCCTAACCTTCTCTAAACCCCAAATAAAAATTTTGTTATAAAATTATTAAAAATTTATTTTAAAATTAATAAAAATATAAAATCATTAAAATTGAAAAAAAATTTAAAAAACTCTCATTTATTTAATATTTAATTATTTAGTAGAATAACACTCAACATTTAGAAAATATAATTTTAATAACTAAAAAAGAAGAAAAATAACTAGTGTTGAGTAGATGGACCCTCAACATTTGGACACTTGCTACGATTATGACCTGGTTGTCCACATAACCCACATTTTCTTGGTTGTTTGGTAATATCGTCCATTTCGGTCCTTATTCGTGTACTGCTTGGACGACCTCTTTTGTTTCTTCGCATCTCTTCATTCGCATATAGTTTTATGCCTTGAAAAGAGGGCCAAAAAGTTTCGTTGCGAATAACTTGAAAAAGTTCGTTGTAAACGTTGAACACAGTAGAAACTTGGTACACTTCAGAGATATAGACTTGATAGGGTCAATACCTTTGACTGTACAAGCACAATCTTCTGGACAAAATTCGAGAATTGATCTAAACACCCCAATTAATGAAGAAGAAGAAGAAGAACCGGTTCCTCAATTACAAGCACGCCGCCACTTACCCCATCGAAATCGTAAACCTCCACCATGTGGCACTTAGATTGATGTCGATGTAAAATAATTTTTTTTATATGCTTTTATTAATGTATGAAAATAATTAAATATTAAATAAATGAGAGTTTTTAAAAAAATAATTCAGTTTTTATACTTTTATATTTTTATTAATTTTAAAATATTTTTTTATAATTTTATAATAAATTTTTTATTTGGGGTTTAGAAGAGGGTTAGTGTTAGTGTTAATGTTAGAGAGAGTTGGGGAAGGTTAAAGAAAAAAAAAAAGAGTTACACAGAAAGAGAGGTGTGACAACAAAAGACAAAAATGAAAACTTCAATAGAGTGTAGCCACATGGTATGGCTACACTTAAGTGTGAAACATTTTCGGTCAAAGGTGATAAAAAAGTCAATTAGGGAATTTTTTTTGAAACTATGGCATTTATGGAATTTTGGTTCCAAACCATGGCAATCAAGTCAAAAAAGCCTCAAAGGTCAGTTGAGGAAAGATGACAACAACACTAGGTTAAGGAAGAAGGAGCAAAGTTCCGACAATGAATAATTAAACCATGTACAATGGTTTCAACACTCAATACCTATTTTTACGCTCTACATTATCTTCTCTCTCTTCCATCTAATAATTCAACACTCATTCAACTTTTACCCTCTTCAAAGATTTTTCATTCAACACTCTACCCCACCATTAATAAGATTAAGATGGTGAAAAATGTGATTTTTTTTCTGTGTCCAAATCAAATGAAACAAGTCTCTATTTATAGAGAAAAAAATATTATGAATTTTGGTGAAAAACAAAAAATTTAAAAAATTAATTTGCAATGAAATAATTTGAGTTCAAAGTAATAATTGGATAAAAATCCGAGAAGCCAATCAAAGCAAGACAAGTGTCCCCCCGATTGTGTTTCAACTGTGTTGAAAGTTTTCAACTTCTCTCTCCTTCATGTCACTTTCAACACCCTCGTTGGAAAATATTGCCTTGTTGAAATTCAATTCAACACCATATTCAACTCCCCACATGGTATAATATGATTTTTCATGTTTAGGAAACATTGGACAGTTTTTTTTTTTTTTTTCTTTCCCATTTTTAATGTTAAAACCAATGTAATAAAAACCGAGCCGGCCGATCCGACTGGTCTAACCGTGAACCGGACCCAAATCCGGTCCGCTTGACACAAAAAACCGCTGGTCCATCAAACCGAATTAAAAACCGGAAAATCGCTGAAGAACCGGGAAAAAACCTAATGAACCGGCGGTTTAGAAGGTTTCTCTGATCTGACCGTATTATCGTTTTTCTTATTTCTTTTGGGAAAAATTAAAACCTTAAAATTGTGGTTGTTGTTTTTTTTTATTAGTTCTGATTTTCATTTTACATGTTTTCCCCTTTTATAGATTAAATAGTTGAAATACCATTTTTTATTAACTTGAAAACTTCATGATGTTAAAATATCTAGTTTGAATCTGAAACAAAATTGAAGAAGTAACATAGAGATTTGGAGAAGAATAATAGAAGAAAGAATGTCAATTCATTTTGCTTGTTTCAAATATAGAATCAAGATGAAGAGAAGAAAGAAAAAATAAATAGATGGAGGAAGAAGAAAGGTGGTTGTACAGAGAGTGTGAGATGAAAATAATGGAAGAGGAGGCGGCAGTTGTTTGTCTCTTTGTAAAACTTATAACATTTTATAGTTATATAAAGGCTTAATAGATCTTTTGATTCCTGTATGTTTGCAAATTTTTGTTTTAGTCTTTGTGTTTTGTTTTGTTGTAAATACGTCCCTAAATGTATAATTGTTTTTGGTTTTAGTCCATAAAGTTAAAATTCATAGGAAAATCTGCAGTTTTCGTGGAAATTTTCCTTTAGATTTTCCTGCGGATTTTGACTTTAGGGACTAAAACAAAAAAATGTTGTACATTCAGGGACTTATTTGCAACAAAACAAAATATGGGGACTAAAACAAAAAATTCGCGAACATACATGAACCAAAATACCTATTAAGCCTTATATAAATTACTAGAGTTTTTTTTAGCCTGGGGAACAATTATTCAATTATACAATGGATATGTTGATAATAACACACAAATCTTTATACATCTAAACCCTAATCACATTTGTTATTTTGGAGGGAATTGCTTAGTGAAGACTAAATAATATTTAAAAAAATTGTTTTGGTTGGATTTGAACCTACAACCTCTTTATACAGTTTTGTTATTTAGCCATTAAGTCATTTGAATTCATTTGAAATATGTTGGTAACACCACCTAATAACTATGACTTTCTATGCATCAACTACATTTTATTGTTGTTTGATGTACCTGAACTATATTTTTTAAATATTTTGGTTGTGACAAACAATATTGTATTTCCTTTTTTTTTCTCCTTATTTTTGAAAATTTTCTTTATATAGTTTTATTATTTAGTCATTAAGCCACTTGAATTCATTTGAAATATGTTGATAACACCACCTAATAACTATGACTTTCAATGCATCAACTACATTTTATTTTTCATCGCACTTTCAAACTTTTTTTTTAATTCAATTATTGTTGTTTGATGTACCTGAACTACATTTTTAAAATATTTTAGTTGTGACGAACGATATTATATTTCTTTTTTTTTTCTTATTTTTGAAATTTATTTGTGGCATTGCAATTTTTTTTATCACATCCTCGATTTTTCTTTTTATACTATAAATTTCATTTGTTTCATTGCTTATAAAATTTAAACTTTTTAAAATTCTTTATAAAATAACTAATTAATGGCTTTGGTGGTAGACTCTTCTTCTTTCCTGAGATTACTGGATTCTGCTAGCTTTAGGGCTCGCATTCTCTTCCTAAGTGCTCTTTCTGACTCATGCTCGTATTCAAAATCCAGGGTACCTGTTATAAAACACAACAAATGAATACCTTCAGTAGCACTGAAAAAGATAATTTAAATAATTTTGGTTTTGTTTCATGTGTCTTTATCACCGTTAAAATTCTCAGGTAAGTGAGGTGGATCACTAGAATCACTTAAATACCAAGACTTTGCCTTAGCCATAACTTCATAGATCAAAATCCCTAATCATTAACGAGATTTTTGAATTTTAATTTTTTTGTATTTTTAAATTTTTTTGACAAACTCAAATAATTCTAACAATGCCTTGTGAACACAATCCCCAGCAACGGCGCCAAAAACTTGACTACGGTCTGGCAAGTGTACCAGTCTGTCGTCGAGTAATAATTCACACTCTACTGAGTAGAATGAGTTCGTATCCACAGGGATCGTGCCAAAACTTCGTTAGCGCTATCTGAGTTCGTGGTTTTTGCATTCGCTTTGGAATTTTGGAAAAAGGCTTTTAGTTTTATAAAAATAAGCGATATGCGTGCAGAAAAGTAAAGTTTTGATTCAGAAACATAGATGATTGGTATGGTGGTTTGGACTTACTCCCTTCTTAATATTTGGCATGATCGGTGTATAACATAGTTATTCAGATTATTATTTGGCGTTGATTTTATTTTTGTTATGGTAGTACCTTACTACTACCCTATGTAAGTGAAGTTTCCCTACATTCAAAACTAAGGTACCTACGAGAACCTAACCTTGCTGTGTCACATACCCTAATTACTAAGTGAGTTATTCAACAAACATGCATTATGACCATCAACCATCCAATGCCTCTAGATCCTAGTTTCGGGCTATTCAGCTTCTAATTGCTATGTTACAACTAGTTTCTGATTCCTCCTCTAATTGCTATGTCATAACTAGTTCAGGATGTTACCGTCTCTATTCATCTAGCATTATTTATTACTATAGTTCCGGACAAATAACTTTGACTCAATCACATTACCCAAATATTCATAAGGGAGTTCATCTTCTACACCATAACCTAAGGCATCTATTACAAAAGACTTACATAATTAAATTACAAGAATCAAATAAGAAAAGTCTAAAGAAAACATACCTTGCTGAGATAGCTTTCTCGTAAGGGGAGAAAACTATGCCCGTGAAGCTCCTCCGAACCTCTCTAGAAGTATATACAAGTTCTTCTATTTCTGAATGATTTACAATGGAGGAGGAGAGCTCTATTTATAGTTTCTAAAGCGGGCCTCAGCAAGGCATCGCAGCCACGATAAGCCCACCGTGCTGCGATGGAGAGATTTAGTTCAGAATTATAACTAATCCTGTACGTTTCATCAGCTTGGTCGCTAAGTAATGTCATCGTGCTGCGATGGAGGGCATCATGCTGCGATGGACAGATTTTCTTCAAAAATATAATTTCTGATTTTTAAGCAAGCAAGCAACTCCCATCGTGGTACGATGGGAGCCATCGTGCCACGATGAAACACTTTTCTTCACTTTTTTGACTCTTTTTTTTGTCTTTTATGTATCTTTGCTTTGTCTTGATGTTTTTCCTCAATTCTGTAGGTTATTCTTCATATCTGGGTCTGTCTCGGTCAATTTACTACAAATATTACTACCTAAAATACTACAAAAATTCCTGTCATCAGATGGACAAAACCAAATTATGCATATTTCACAAAAGTCACATGCATGAGACTGAAGAATGCATCCAACTGAAAGATGCTATTAAAGACCTGATAAAAAAAGGAAGGTTAAACATATTCACATAAAATGACAACTATTATGGATGAGACAGGAGGAGGAAAAGAAACTCCCCTAGAAGACAATCCCAACAAGAGGAATCTTCCCGAGCCAAAAGATCGCAATGCAAAGAATCACCTAAGAGAACGATGAACTCTGTGAAGATCAAGGGAAAGAGAGATTGAAAGTAGTGAAGAGGAGAATGATAAAGGAAAAAGGCCATTTGTGGCATCAGTGATAATGAGGGTCTACAAAAAAGTTATGGACTCATCCTCTAAGGACGAAGAGTCTGAGTGCAAAATCATAAGAGCAGACAAAAGCTTTAACTGGCCAATAGCTTCTATTATTGGAGGGCAACCATCTTCAAGGACCCCATATTGTTAACAATGATGAGATTGAAGAATCACAAAGTGGCTTGCACAACAAGGCAGCTGTTTAATCTGTTTTACAGTTAGTTAGTTTTGGTAGTTACAATTCAGTTACTAACTGAATTATGTTAGTTAACATTGTAGTTAGGCTTTTCACTTTGCATATATAGTCTAGCTACTTCACTTTGTAAGAACTAAGTGTGCATAATGAAATTTTTTGATTTCTTTTCTTCTTCCTTTCCAATTCACTATGATCCATCTCTTCCATGGCATATGAGTTAGAGTTTTCACACATCTAGTAGAACGATCAAGAGAAGGATAGTAGACACGTTGTCTGTTGAGGTAGGAACCAAAACTTGTTGTCATAAAAAAGACCAACAGGCCTAAACATTTGGCGACGAAGAGTACGTGGGAGGAGTTCTAAACGAGCTTTTTCCAATAAATTGAATTTTAAAAATTTATCGAAACCTCTTAAAAGTCTCCAAAATCCTTTTCCAATGCAATATTTTTAGTTCTCCAAAATTAAATATTTTATTTTGCGAAGAAACAAAAACAACCTAAAATCCTCGCTTCCTTAACCCTTCATTCCAATGTTTTAAAAACTGGACCGGATATCGAACCGTTATAACTCTTGGTTCAGGGTTCAATCGGTTCAACCGTTATAGAACCGATTGAACCGGATATTAAATAAATGAATATATAATAAAATAAAAAATACACATTTCAACACTAGTAATCCCACATTTTAAATTAATGGGTAAATAGGCCTATACCCCCTGCAAAATAGGCGACATTTATAATACCCCCCGGAAAAAAAAT
Organism: Trifolium fragiferum; assembly: GCA_954870985.1. Classification (NCBI taxonomy): domain Eukaryota; kingdom Viridiplantae; phylum Streptophyta; class Magnoliopsida; order Fabales; family Fabaceae; genus Trifolium; species Trifolium fragiferum. Next base: position 17,957,521 of record OX940790.1, on the reverse strand, counting down.
TTTAGAATTTCCACCTTGCAAATTTTTTTTTATTTGTTTTACCCCCCTTACCCAACAGTTGGCCCTTGACGTAGATGGAATCTCCACGTGGCGCCACCAGATTGTGCCACGTGGAAATTAACCTAATAAAAAAATTAAAAAATCCACATAATTAAATGCCACATAATTTTTTCTTTTTTAAAAATCAGATTTATATTTTAACTTTATTAAATAAAACAAAATAAAATTTTAAAAACAAAAAAAAATTGATTTTAAAAACACCACACCCGCGTCAGTGTTCTTGTTCTTCTCATTCCATCGCTCCAGCTCCAGATCTTCATCTTCTTCGATTTTGTTGGTGTTTCTCTTCAAGTAAGTGTTTGTAACTAATGCTGCATCTTTCTCTTCGTTTTCATGAAATTGATTGATTTGGGAATTAGGGATTTCAAAAAATGGCAATCAGTAACAGCGAATCGGTTGGAAATTTAAGTGTGAATCGTTCCAATTTACCCAGATGCGGGTGTGGTGTTCCAATGAAGTTGTGGGTTTCAAACACACCCCAAAATTTCAAGAGGTTGTTTTGGAAATGTCGTGTTCATGGGGTAAGTGACACGAATTTGAATAATTTTGTTTTCTAATTGGTTGTTCTGGAAAATTTGTTAATGTTTTCATTGTTTTAGATTGATGGCTGTGATTTGTTGGTTTGGGATGATGAAGTTGATGCTGTTGAAGCTGCAAATCCAAGAAGAAGGGACTTTCAAATGTTTAGAGAGTTTGGAAGCACAAAATATACATATTACAAAAAAAAAAAAACACAAAATCTATCCAACTAAAATATGGACATTAGAACTTCAACGTGTGGTAATATGTATTACAAAATAAAACACAAAATATACATATTACAAAAATAACATGTGGTAATATGTTTGGAAACTATTTTTCTAGGATAAAATAGTAATATGGGTTTCTATTATATCGTGCGAACTTGTAATTATTTTAGGTATCGTTAATAAATATATGTCTCGTATTTTTTATCACACATTTATTTGAATTATAAATATTACTAAATTTGTTTGACACAAAATATTACTAAATAGTAAATATTAAAGTTGACATATTTGATTAAATTTTTTTTTGTTATTGTTAAAAATTGATATATTACTTCTTCCGTTCCAAAACTTTGGCTCTTTTAGAATTTTTCACATGAATTAAGAAATAATAAAGATGGATAAGTTAAGTCATTTTTATCCTTACTTTATTAAAAAAAATAAAATTTATTTAATGAATACTTTAGTTTTTCTAAAGGTGCAAATAGAAAATATCATTAATTATATCTTAGTTTCTTAAAAGAACTAAAGTTTTGCGACAAATTTATTACTCAATTTCAATACCAATTACTCATGTATTCTCTCAAATGATATTATTATGTTATTTTCTTTTTAAAATGAGAAATTCTTATATGAAAGCGCATCTAACACACCGTCTTAAAAATATTCAATAAAACTAGATACCATGCCCGTGCGTTCGCACGGGACGTAGGTATTTATCTAAAATGAATCAAAGTTTGATATTTTTAATTAGTATTATACTTATGATTATTTCATTCATTTTTTTTAAAAAAATATTTATTTGTTTAGATTCAACAATTAACTAATTTATTTGGTCTATAATATACACTAAATATTTTGTTGTTTCTCTTATTTGTACTGCTATCTTATTCGTTTTATAATATATTTATCTTTGCCATTCAATTTTTTTTTAATAAATATGATCCGTAATACATATGAACGAATATTGTGGAATGATTCCTTGAGATCTTGCAAAGAAACCTCTGTAAATATTTATGAATTGTATAAAATATGAAACACTCAAAACAAATTATATTCGAAAGTATTATATACAAAAGTATAAAATAAGAAGAAAGAATTTTTTAGTCAAATTATATAATGACCGTGTCTATATTCACCTTTTCCATTTTCAAAAACTAAAATCGGAGTTGCTATATTATAGTGAAATTTTCTAAATCCCTAAATAAATTTTCTTTTATTTAAAGCATTTTTAGTATTTCTAAAATTTGATTCAGCTAAAAAGAGAAAATTGTAATACAAAATAAAACAAACTCAAACACTTAGTAAATAAAGTTAAAACATGACTCTTACCATATTATCAAAATTGCTCAAAAAGAAAATAAATGTTTTAGAATAGATATCAAACAAAATGATGATTTTGAATTTTGATCTCTCCAATTACTATAAAATGTAATGAGCTCAACTTCAATTGTACATGAAATTATTGAAGTGTATGTACAGGAATTTCATGAATGAGTGATTAACTACAAAGAACAAAAAGAAGCATGCCACACCATATAGAAACCATTCAATATGAAACTTCTAAAAATGCCATCAAAGCCTACAAAACAACAAAAAGAATAAAAGTAAATTAATCTAACTCCAACCTCTATCACCAGATAATATATAATGACTTGTATGTCAACCTTACATATAGCGAGCAACCTTAAATTAACAGGGATATTTGTTTGAGTTTAGTTTGTTGGATTTGTGGTAGCACGGTGGATGTCATAGACGGAGGAGGAACCGGCTGTTTGCGCTATGCCATTGATTCATCACTGTGTATATGACTTCCTCTGAAATAAAATGTCATAGATAGATTATGAAGAGATAATCATATATAACTTAATTAAGACAAAAATATGCAATTTTACCAATCTCAACATTGATGGAGTTATGAAGTTCTTGCAATCTTTCAATGCTTCCATATATCATGGTGGTGGAGCTCTCCACGATATGAGAAGATCCAGAATAGTGGCAAAATAGATTTATAATAGAAATGATATTGCAAGCATGTGATTTGAAAGTTAAAACTAGCTAGAGGAGAAGACAAAGTCTAAAGAAAAACAATATAGTGAATGAAGCAAAGGAACAAAGAGATAGTGTTTTATTGGCAAGCATACATTGAATAACGCAGATAGTATATTAGGAAATTGTGCAAGTAAATGGTAGAGGAGGTTGAATGTTGTACTAAAGTCTTTTTATTGGTTGTATGAGTCTGTCTTTTCATTTCCAATCACTTTGGTTAGGTGACAACTTAGCTACCCATTTCATAAGATTGGGCCAAATGACCCATCTTAGTTGTCTTAAACATATTGCTTTATTAAAATGTAATTTAGAATATTATTAAAATCTAATTAATTTTTAATTGTGACAACACAACTTTTAATAATTATAAATCCACCCATGTTTTCATGTCTTCTAATTTTCTTTCATTCTCTTCTAGATTCATTCATTCTTCCATCTTCTTCCTCTCTTTTTCTTGACAAAATCTTCTTCCTTTTGATATGCATCTTTAGTATCCTCAAAAATCTCTTTGTACTTCTTCTTCTCTAAATGGATCTATTTTTTCTTACTCAAATTTTTATCCCTCATTATGGGTAACATGGTTTAAGTATCAAATCTGGGTATTTTCTTCAACAAATCTGAGTAGTTTTTTTAGCAAATTTAATTATTTGTTCTTCATATTTGTTAGATTTTGATTTTAGTATTAATTTCACACGTTTCTAATTGAAATTAAAATCAAAAAAATATTAGCAATTATTTATATATTGTTTCTGAGTTATTAGTTGTAGTTTTTAATGTTTAAGTGCCTGAAACGTGCAAGATTTTGCCTCCCGCGAATCAGAATTCCTAGAGGTTGAAGATGAACAGTCTTTTCTAATATTACTTTTAACGTATATATTAATTACGAAACAAACTGTGACCCTCGTTGGTGCAGTGGCCAACACTTGTTTTTTCAATCTTGAGGTTGTGGGTTCAAGTCTTGGTATAGGCTACTCTTTTTTTTTTTTTTTTTTTATGGTTTTTTTTTCCTTTAACTATTTGGTTGAGAGTTCAATCCTTGTTGGTTAAACCATTTTTTTTTTTTTTTTTCAATTTCATTAATTTCTATTTTATAAACTAATTAGATATCTACCAAAAAAAAAAAAAAACTAGTTGGATTTCTTCCTTTTTTTTGACACAAAAGCTAACTTGGATTAACAATTAATTAATAAATTTGAATTTTAAATTAACGAAAATGAAATGCTCAATTGTTGAAAAATCTAAATTCACCTCAAATTCAAACTTGAATTTGTTACGTTATAAATGACTTGACTCTACCAAAAGACTGAAATACTTTTGGACGAATATTGTATTATAATTATTGTGAATTAATATTTTAATAGAAGTAAATATTAATATAAAATCTTATAACTTTTTTAAAAAAAAAAATATAAAATCTTATACACAGGGATAAATATTTTATAAGTAAAGAAATGAATGTTTAATATAAATATTACACGGGATGAACATTTTACAAATAAAGAAACAAATATTAAATACAAATCTTTTACATGGAGATGAATATTTAATATTAAAAACTAATACAAACTTTCATATCGTATATCCATGTAACATAATATATAACTACATATCACATTTCTATATATAAAAAAACTATATATCTTATTTTAAAATATCTATATTTTATTCACCAAATACAACATATTTATATGTTTATGGGTAAAAACTAACCCGTGCAACTTATACTAGTTAATTAATAAATTTAAATTAACGAGAATGAAATGCTCAATTGTTTAATTTCAAATATTTAATCGATAGCTAATCTATTTAGATAATATATTAAACGGTCTGCATTCTCATGAAAAATTTCTTTATCATAATAAAAAATTAGTTTAGAATACGCATAAAAATAAAAACATAGAATAGAAACATAAACAAATATAATAAAGACATGATGCCTAAGATTATAGTCTGATTTGTTTTAATTTTTCCTTATGTTTGATTTAGTTCTTTGTAGGAGATTATTCTCTTCTATTACATCAAATTCTTCTTGAAATTTTCATTGAACTTTTAAAAAAAAATAATTAAGACACGAGACCTAAGAATATGGTCTCAACTCTCAATTGCTTTACTTTTTACAAAGACTTTATTTATTTTTTCACTTCTTAAGAGATTATCATCTTCTGCTGTAATAACGTTATCCGGATGTCGTAAAAAAAACTTTATCCGAATATTTTTATTGATATTAGTTTTTCCCAACGTAAAAAATTACCCCTCATTTGTTATATCAAATTAATATTTGTTGAGGATTTTAGGGTGTTGGCTTCATTTGGTAAAATAAGCCTAATTCCATGATGTGGAGCATGATGTGTGGCACATCAGGTTTCACATCTGGACGCCCTAGCTGGACGCGCCTTTATTTATTTACACGCGATCTTTTGAAAAGATTTGTTTTTCAAATTAAATCGTGCCAGCTTGCGCGCCAAGGAACAAGATAATCTTTCATGGTTCTGTTTTATTTTATTGGCCGACTTTGATCAAAAAGATTTGAAACAAACAATTAAAAGATTATGATCAAATAAATTTCAAGGAGAATTTACAAAGGCCAGCTGTCAACATTGAAGATCCAAGCCCATGAAACTTGTTCTATATAAAGGAAGACTGAAGACACTTTGAAGTACGAAGCCAAGAGTTGAAGATATCGAGTCTTAGGTCTTAGTCTGTTTATTGTTATTTGTGAGCCTTCACTTGAATCATAATTTTGATACAAGTAAGGACTGAGTTTGATAGAGTTGTAATCTCTAGTGTTCTTTCTCCAAAGCTTTGAAGCAAGGAGTTAGAGTGTGCAACACTCAAAGCCTTTAGGTACGAGTGCATAGGTTTCTAGGAGTGTGTCTCCAAACTGAGTTTGTTATTAAATCCTTACTGGGTAAGGTTGAGGGGGAGTGAGCAGAGGTTCTCATATCTAGGAGTTCCTAGGTAGAATTAGCACGGGTAGTGATTAAGTGAGAAGTTGTAAACGGGGGAGTTTAGCTTTGAATTGATACTACCATAGTGGATTCATCCCTGGATTGGTATCCTCCAGAATAGGGCTTGTTATAAGTGCCGAACTGGGTTAACAAACTCACGTGTTTTATTGTTTCCTGCACTTTATATTGTTTACTTGTTCATCAAGTTCAGTATGTTCACGATGTTGACACATTAGGCTACACATCGTACGATTCCTAAAGTGTACACATCGTGCTACACATCTGACACTTGCCACCAGAATTTCAATTGGCATCAGAGCAGGCACCCTGCCTGTTTGAGGGTGAGCTCCAGGGAAGTTACTTTCTGGAAACATGGACAAGGATGGAACAACGGTCAACAAACCACCCCTCCTGGATGGAACTAACTATGACTACTGGAAGCCAAGGATGATTGCCTTCCTAAAGTCACTTGACAACAGAACTTGGAAAGCTGTGCTCAAAGGCTGGGAGCATCCCAAAATTTTGGATGCTAATGGTGTTGACACTGGTGTACTCAAGCCAGAGGAAGATTGCTCAGCTGCAGAAGACACTACATCACTTGGAAACTCCAAAGCTTTGAATGCTTTATTCAATGGAGTGGACAAGAATATGTTCAGATTGATTAAGCAGTGTACTGTTGCAAAGAATGCTTGGGAGATACTCAGAACCACTCATGAAGGCAATGCCAAGGTAAAAAGCTCAAGAATCCAACTTCTCAACACTAAGTTTGAAAACCTCAGGATGAAAGAAGAAGAATCAATTCATGACTTTCACATGAATTTGCTTGAGGTGGACAATTCCTTTGAGGCTCTAGGTGAGAAATTGTCTGAAGAAAAGCTTGTGAGAAAGATGCTTAGATCCCTACCCAAGAGATTTAACATGAAAATCACAGCTATTGAAGAAGCTCAAGACATCCCAAGTATGAAACTTGAAGAACTTGTGAGTTCTCTTCAAACTTTTGAGATGAACTTAGGTGAGCAAACTGAGAAGAAAGGAAAAGGCATAGCCTTTGTATCTTGTGCTGGTGAAGAGGAAGAAGCTGATGAATCAGATGATGATCTCTCAAATGACATAGCTATGTTAGGAAGACAATTCAACATGCTTCAAAGAAGGGTGGACAGAAGACCAAGGAGGAATGTGAGGAACATCCAGACTGACATCAGTAAACTAGGTAACACTTCAACAAAAACTAAAACTGATGATAAGTCAACTCAGAACAAGGGTGTTCAATGTCATGAATGTGAAGGCTTTGGTCATATAAGAGCTGAATGTGGCACATATCTGAAGAAGCTGAAGAAAGGCCTAACTGTATCATGGTCTGATGAAGACTCTGACACTGACTCAGAGAATGTTGCTGCTAATCATGTTAGTGCCATGACTGGTGTGTGCAGTACTGATGTTGATTCTGATGATGAAGAACTCACCTTTAATGAACTAGCCTCAGTGTACAAAAAGCTATCCATCAAAAGTGAGGAACTGTGCAGAATCAATGAAGAACAGAAGGTGGTTATCAGTCAACTAGAGACAGAGAAGGCTCAACTGCAGAACCAAGTAGTTAGTCTTGAAAGTGAAGTCAAGTTACTGTCAACTAACTTGAAGAATATGACCAAGTCTGTAAAGATGCTCAATACTGGAACTGACATGCTTGATGAGATTTTGAAAGTGGGAAAGCATGCTGGTGACTCATCTGGTGTAGGATTTAAGAACAAACATCACAACAAGAATACAAATACTATGTTTGTTCCTGCTCAGAAGAAACCTGACCCTGGCAGAATGTGGACACATCACACCCCACATCAGAGACCTGCTGGCAAAGAGAAGTTTAATGATTGGAGATGCCACTACTATGGGAAGAATGGTCACATCAAGCCCTTCTGCTACAAACTCTATGGGTATCCCAAGAAAAGGCCTCAGGTCCAAGCCAAATCAGCAAGGGTCACTCCTAAGAAGATGTGGAAGCCAAAAGTTTCTGAAACTGCTCATATTGCTCACACTTCTCTCAGAGCATCTTCCAGTGATGATTGGTATTTTGATAGTGGTTGTTCTAGGCATATGACTGGTGTTGAGAAATTTCTCACTAATATCAAGCCTCATACAACAAGTTTTGTAACCTTTGGTGATGGAGCAAAAGGTGAAATCAAGGGTAGTGGTAAACTCAGCAGCAAAAGCTTACCTGACCTAGATGATGTGTTACTTGTCAAAGGTTTGAAGGCTAATCTTATCAGCATAAGCCAACTGTGTGATAAAGGTCTCAAAGTCAACTTCACAAAGAATGAGTGTCTTATTACTTCTGATAAAGGAGAATTGTTGATGAGAGGATCTAGGTCAAGAGACAACTGCTATCTATGGATTCCTGATGAAACTGCTCACTCCACTACATGTCTTATAAGTCAGGAAGAAGAAGTAAAGCTTTAGCACCAAAGACTTGGCCACTTAAATCTAAAGGGGATGAAGAAGATTGTGTCCAAGGAAGCTATTAGAGGTCTACCAAAGCTTAAGATTGTTGAAGGCAATATCTGTGGTGAATGTCAAGTTGGAAAGCAGGTTCAGATGTCACATCCAATGTTGCAACATCAGGTGACATCCAGAGTTCTTGAACTGCTACATATGGACTTGATGGGACCAATGCAAGTAGAGAGTATTGGTGGTAAAAGATATGCCTTTGTGGTTATAGATGATTTCTCAAGGTTCACTTGGGTTAGCTTCATCAGAGAGAAGTCTGACACTTTTGATGCATTCAAAGAACTATGCCTTAGACTACAAAGAGAGAAGGATAGTGGCATTGTTAGAATCAGAAGTGATCATGGGAAAGAGTTTGAAAACTCAAGGTTTTCTGAGTTTTGTGCTGATGAAGGAATTAGGCATGAGTTCTCCTCACCAATCACACCCCAACAAAATGGTGTTGTTGAGAGAAAGAACAGAACTTTGCAAGAGGCTGCAAGAGTTATGCTACATGCCAAGAAGCTACCTTACTATTTCTGGGCAGAGGCCATGAGTACTGCATGCTATGTACACAACAGGGTGACTCTGAGAAAAGGTACTTCAACCACACTGTATGAGATATGGAAAGGAAGAAAACCAACTGTCAAACACTTCCATGTCTTTGGTAGCAAGTGCTATATCTTAGCTGACAGAGAGCAAAGGAGGAAGATGGATCCCAAGAGTGATGAAGGAATCTTTCTAGGCTATTCCATAACCAGCAGAGCCTATAGAGTCTTCAACAACAGAACAAGAACTATGATGGAATCCATCAATGTTGTCATAGATGACTGTTCAGACAATGTGCCTGATGTTGATCCTGATGTGGACACATCTCACCCCCTGCCTGAAGACTCTGAAGTTATAGAGATTCCTGAGAAGACTGATCAGCAAGAAGATGTGACTCCAGTGAACAAGGGTCCCTCTGTTAGAGTTCAAAAGAATCATCCAAAAGAACTCATAATAGGGAATCCTGAGTCAGGGGTTATGACAAGATCAAGAGAGGTTGTATCCAATGCTTGTTTTGTGTCAAAGGTAGAACCAAAGAATGTGAAAGAAGCCTTGATAGATGAGTTCTGGATTGAAGCTATGCAAGAGGAGCTGAACCAGTTCAAGAGGAATGAAGTGTGGGATTTAGTTCCTAGACCTGAAGGAGTCAACGTCATTGGTACTAAATGGGTTTATAGGAATAAATCTGATGAAAGTGGTGTTGTGACTAGAAACAAGGCTAGGCTTGTGGCTCAAGGTTACTCTCAGATTGAAGGAGTAGACTTTGATGAAACATTTGCTCCTGTGGCACGTCTTGAGTCCATAAGGTTACTTTTGGGAGTAGCATGTATCCTGAAATTCAAGCTATTCCAGATGGATGTGAAGAGTGCTTTCCTCAATGGCTACTTAAATGAGGAAGTTTATGTGGAGCAGCCCAAGGGATTTGTTGATCCAAATTATCCAGATCATGTCTACAGATTGAAGAAGGCATTATATGGATTAAAACAAGCTCCTAGGGCATGGTATGAGAGGCTTACCAAATTTCTTGTGCAGCAAGGTTATAGAAAAGGAGAATCAGATAAAACCTTGTTTGTTAGAGAAGAAAAGGGCAAGTTCATGATTGCACAAATCTATGTAGATGACATTGTGTTTGGAGGAATGTCTGATCCAATGGTCAAAATGTTTGTGAATCAGATGCAGTCTGAATTTGAGATGAGCCTTGTAGGTGAACTTACCTACTTTCTTGGTCTGCAAGTCAAACAGATGGAAGATACAATTTTCATCTCTCAAAGCAAGTATGCCAAGAACATTATGAAGAAATTTGGAATGGAGAATGCAAATCACAAGAGAACTCCTGCAGCAACCCATCTCAAACTTTCTAAAGTTGAGCATGGTGTCAGTGTTGATCAAAGTCTATACAGAAGCATGATTGGCAGTCTGCTCTATCTCACTGCAAGTAGACCTGACATTAGCTTTGCTGTTGGTGTGTGTGCAAGGTACCAAGCTGAGCCTAAGATGAGTCATCTGAATCAAGTCAAAAGGATTCTTAAGTATGTCAGTGGTACAAGTGATTATGGAATTCTCTACTCTCATGGTGAAGACACAAGACTGTTAGGTTATTGTGATGCTGACTGGGCAGGAAGTGCTGATGATAGGAAGAGCACTTCTGGTGGATGTTTCTTTTTGGGAAGCAACCTTATATCATGGTTCAGCAAGAAACAAAATTGTGTTTCTCTTTCTACAGCCGAGGCTGAGTATATTGCAGCAGGAAGTAGTTGCTCTCAGCTACTTTGGATGAAGCAGATTATGGGTGAGTACAATGTGCAGCAAGATGTGCTCACATTATACTGTGACAATCTAAGTGCTATAAATATTTCCAAAAATCCTATCCAACATAGTAGGACAAAGCACATTGATATACGTCACCATTTTATTAGAGATCTTGTTGAAGACAACATTGTGACTCTAGAGCATGTTGCCACAGAGAATCAACTGGCAGATATTTTCACAAAGGCTTTAGATGCAAATAGGTTTGAGGTGTTAAGGGGCAAACTTGGTATTTGCCTCTTTGAGGATCAATAGCCATAATAGCTATTTAGGCGTGCAACGGTTACCTACCTTTCCCTCCATCCACAGTTGCACGCAATCCAAAGGCAATCATTACAAATATTTTCTAATGGCTATCTCGCGATTTTCTCCAAGAAATCCGTTTGTTCAAGATTCTTATCACATTGCCTACCACATTGATCACCACATTCGTTTCTCAAAAACTCAAACGACCTTAGAAAATTTTCTTGATCTTTCTGAAACCCTTTGTTCATCTCTGCAATTTTTCTTTGAAAATCTTCATACCAAATCACCATCATCATCATGTCTACTGCAACCAAAACATCTCCTTCAACCAAAACCACTACTTCTCCATCATCACCAAAACCACATCATGAAGAAATTCAAAGTGACATGATCGTTAATGCCACTACTGTTTCAATGATCAAGCCATCTGGATCAAAGAAGAAGAAGTCTAAACGATCAAGAAGGGAATCAACCCCCATTGTTGCAGAGGAAGATGTTGTTCCTTCTCCTTCCACAAAAAAACCAAAGAAGAAGAAGAAGAAAAGCAAGAAGCCAAAGACTGGTTCACCCAAGAAGGTTCACACCATGGAAAGCCTGCACATTGATCCCCTTCCTGCTAAATCTGGTGATGCTGATGCTGAAGCATCTGTGGGCATAGGTTCTTCAAACCCTAACCCTGAGAAGGCTGCTGTGAAGATCTCTGAGGGTCAAAGACACCCCTTGACTCAGAAGATCATTGATTCTGTACTTCAGGCCCTGCAAGAACCTGATGTTGTGGCAGATGTGGGCACATCATTGCCACAAGGTGAAGAAAAGTCTCCTACTGCTGAAGAAGAGACTGTTGCTGCTGAAGAACAACCTGTCATTCCTGATTCTCCAGAACAGGAAGTTGTTGAAGAAGATCAACCTACTGAGGTTGAAGAACCTGAAGATGATACCCAGTCTGACAAAGGTAAAGAAGCTAAAGGTTCTGAAGATGTGGAAGACTCCAATCCTTCTGACAAGGATGTTGATGGAGATACAATTGTTGCGGATGTAGAAGGCTACAATTCTGACATCCCTTTAAAGAAGATTGCTGAAGATAGCATAGCTAGAAGGACTAGAAGTGGAAAAGGTCCTGCTACTGTTAGTGAATCTCCTACTGTTGCCAAGGAGAAGAAGAAGCCTGTAAAGAGGCAAGTTCTGTATGGTCCCAAGAAGGGATTTAGTAAAGCTGTGGTTCCACCTGCAAAGAAGAAGACTCAGAAAAGAAAAGAGCCACCTACAAGTGACTCAGAATACGATGTGGAGCAGGATGTAGCTCACATCAGTGAGTCTGAGGAAGAATCTGCTGAGGAGCAGAATGTGGAGCTTGATGTAGTCCACATTGAGTCTGTTGTGAAGAAGAGCTATGGGAAGAAGAAAATTCCTCAGGGAATTCCTGACATCCAAGTTGATTTGATTTCCTTCCACAACCCTGCACATGCTGGTAAATGGAAGTACATTGCTCACAGAAGGTTAGCTCTGGAGAGGGAGCTAAGTGTTGAAGCCTTGCAGTGCAAGGAGGTTATGAGGTTGATCAAGCGTGCTGGCTTGATGAAGACTGTTACTGGGCTGAGTGACTGCTATGAGAAGGTAGTCAAAGAATTTTTGGTGAATATCCCTGCTGGCTGTGATAATCCTTTGGACAAGGAGTATCAAACTGTCTTTGTGAGAGGCAAGGAAATTCACTTCTCTCCTACTGTGATCAACAAATTTCTGGGCAGAAGTGAGGAGCCCTTTGCTGAGATGGAGGCCAATGACAACTACATAATCAAGGTCATCACAGCTGGAAAGGTCAAGACTTGGCCTAAGAAGGGAAAGTTGCAAGCAAGCAAGCTCACTCCAATCTACAACATCCTGAATAGGATTGCTGCTGCTAACTGGGTACCTACCACACACAACTGTGATGTGGCTACAGGTTTGGCTAGGTTCATCTATACTGTAGGTAACAAAATTAACTTTGATTTTGGTACTTATATTTTTGATCAGACTATCAAACATGCCAAAACCCTAGCTGTCAAACTACCTATTGCATTTCCTTCCCTGTTGTGTGGAATCATATTGAGCCAGAGACCTGATGTTCTGGGCAAGGATGATTTGTCTTGCAGAAGAGAGTCTGCTATTTCTTTTAGTCTCAAGCAGTCTGATGTGACTCCTGATGTGGGCACATCCAGCTCAAACAATGCTATGTCTAGGACAGACATGATTGCTGCTTTAAAGGAGACTTGCAAGGCTCTGGATGAGAAGAAGGCCAAACTGGAGGCAGTCATTGCTGGACTGGAGCTTGAGGATGAGCAAACAATGGCTGAGGATGAGGAATTGGAGGAGGAGGAGCCCAATGACTCTGAAGCTGAGGAAACTGATGGGAGCCAGGATATTTGAATCTTTGTAATTCATTATTTGCCTGTACTCAGTATTTCCTGTTGTTTTGCTTGTATTTTGTGGGTAATGCCCTGGATTTCTGATGCACCTTTGTGTGCTTGTTCTGTACTCGCTGCACTATTAATGGCCTGAGTGCCTTTTTCTGTTCATGCACCATCATCTCTACATCTCATGCTGTCTGCATTCTATGGTGTTTTACTCACTCTCTGTGTGTTTGACTACATTTGTCAAAATTTATGGCTAAAAAGGGGGAGTAAAAATGAACAATTCTTTGAAGTCAATTGAAGTCTTAAAACTGCAGCAAATTGTGATGTGTGGCACATCTGACTACACATCTGGCATACATGCTTATTTTTCTTCAAATGTTTTCTCAACAACTTTTTGAAGAATTAGTTTTCTAAAGCATGTTTTTCTGAAGACTTAATTTGTACGTTTTCAACTGGGTGATGCATTCTTAAGAAGTCCAATTGAAGATGTTAATTTGTGTAATGGTTGATCCATTTGTATGATTTCTACATGGTGATGCATTCTTAAGAAGCCTGTAGAAGTTGCTATTTTGTGTGATGTTTGACACATCTGTGAGTTTTAACTTGGTCATGCATTCTTAAGAAGCCAAGTTTAAAACTTCTCTATATCTCTCTAGGTCATGCATTCTGAAGAAGCCTATAGGGAATATGAGATTTAGGGGGAGTACTTGGAAAGTGCTCTAGTTCAAGGGGAGTAGACTACTACTGGGTTTGCTACCCTCCCTTATGTGTGCGTGGAATTTCATGCTTGTATGTGTCTGAGAATTTATTTTTCTCAGTCTTTGGGAATTTATTTTCCTATCTTGTGAGAGTTTATTTCTCTCTTTATTTGTGAGGTTCTGATCCGCTGCTGCATGCCTCTGATGTGCCTACACATCTCTCTAAGTTTTGTTGGGTGACTCAAAGATTATTTTAGCCCAAAATTTGCCAAAGGGGGAGATTGTTGAGGATTTTAGGGTGTTGGCTTCATTTGGTAAAATAAGCCTAATTCCATTATGTGGAGCATGATGTGTGGCACATCAGGTTTCACATCTGGACGCCCTAGCTGGACGCGCCTTTATTTATTTACACGCGATCTTTTGAAAAGATTTGTTTTTCAAATTAAATCGTGCCAACTTGCGCGCCAAGGAACAAGATAATCTTTCATGGTTCTGTTTTATTTTATTAGCCGACTTTGATCAAAAAGATTTGAAACAAACAATTAAAAGATTATGATCAAATAAATTTCAAGGAGAATTTACAAAGGCCAGCTGTCAACATTGAAGATCCAAGCCCATGAAACTTGTTCTATATAAAGGAAGACTGAAGACACTTTGAAGTACGAAGCCAAGAGTTGAAGATATCGAGTCTTAGGTCTTAGTCTGTTTATTGTTATTTGTGAGCCTTCACTTGAATCATAATTTTGATACAAGTAAGGACTGAGTTTGATAGAGTTGTAATCTCTAGTGTTCTTTCTCCAAAGCTTTGAAGCAAGGAGTTAGAGTGTGCAACACTCAAAGCCTTTAGGTACGAGTGCATAGGTTTCTAGGAGTGTGTCTCCAAACTGAGTTTGTTATTAAATCCTTACTGGGTAAGGTTGAGGGGGAGTGAGCAGAGGTTCTCATATCTAGGAGTTCCTAGGTAGAATTAGCACGGGTAGTGATTAAGTGAGAAGTTGTAAACGGGGGAGTTTAGCTTTGAATTGATACTACCATAGTGGATTCATCCCTGGATTGGTATCCTCCAGAATAGGGCTTGTTATAAGTGCCGAACTGGGTTAACAAACTCACGTGTTTTATTGTTTCCTGCACTTTATATTGTTTACTTGTTCATCAAGTTCAGTATGTTCACGATGTTGACACATTAGGCTACACATCGTATGATTCCTAAAGTGTACACATCGTGCTACACATCTGACACTTGCCACCAGAATTTCAATATTGATATTTTAATTGAGCATTTTACAAAAATAACTACGATGCAGGGCTTCAGGGTATGTTTCCAATTTCTTTAGTTCTTCACACTTTAAGAGATTACTTCATCTTTCGTTAAACCATAACCCTTTAAATATTTTAATCTAAATTTTTACAAAATACATAATTAAGATGCAAATCTAAGATTTTGGTTTCAATTGCTTTACTTTTTACATCGACTTGATTTAGTCTTTTCTGTTAGATCAAATTCATATTGATATCTTAATCAAAACTAGTTTTGAGACCCATGCATTCACATGGGTCTATTATTTTTATTCAATATTTAAGTTTGTCATTATATTAATCTAAATATTTGTTTAAAATTAAATATTTAATAAATTGTTATAAAAATGTTGTTAAAATATAAGTTAAACCGTTTTGCTCTTTCTTGTAAAACTTACTAAATTACTAAATATGTTTTTTTTTAATGTGTAAATTATTTTAATTACAGCTGTTGTCCCGTGATATTTTTTAAATATATTATAATCAATATGTTCTAATTATTCAAATTTTTACTTTGAAGCTCTTAAAAAGCTAAAAAAATTTGCTTATTGATTTATGATAAACATATGCCCCGTGTATGATATTTTGTAATAAATTATAATTATCAATGACAAATATTTATCCAATTTCTTTTATGCTATAAGCGATGATTATTTGTACTGTATTTTTTAATTTATCATCAATGAGAACTAATTTTTCTGTTGTTTATAAAAATTATTTGTGAATGCACATACTCATTGATTTTTTCTTGATTTTTAAGTTTGATATTATATACTAAAGTAGAAAATTTATTTATAAGAAGTAAATCTATTTTATTAAAGTTATTGTCCAGTCTAGTTTCATGTAAAATTTTTTAAGGAATAAATTTATTTTATTAAATATATTATCCGATATATATTGTTATAGTAAAGTACACGAGTCTATTGACTTTTTTTCAATATTTATGTTTGTCGTTATATTAAGGTATAAAATTTATTTAAAATATAATATTTAAAATTTTGTTATAAAATATTTTTAAAATATAAGTGAAATCATTGTGCTCTTTCTTGTAAAACTTATTAAACTAAAAATTATTATTATTAAAGCTATAGTTCCATGTATGATTTTTGTAATAAATTATAATTATTGATATCAATTTTTTTTTTGTAATAAATTATAATTATTAATAACAAAATTTATTCAATTCCTTATATGTCGGTGATAAATATTTTGTCGTGTGTGGTGATAAATATTTATTCATTTGTTTTTTATTTATTTATTATCGTTGAGTCTTCTATTGTTCTATGATTTTTTATATTTATCGATAAGAATTAAGTGTCTTGTTTAAAAAACTATTAGTTAATTTTTATGTTTATTTTTAGTAGTTGTTTTTATTGCTATTTATATGAGTATATTTGTTATATGCTGTTTTTTTTAAAAAAAAATATTGTTTTTTTTTTTTTTTTTTTTTTTTTTTTTTTTGTTTAGTAGATTTGTTTTATGCTGTTATTTTTGTTAATTTTTTTTAGTTTAGATTTAAAATTACATTTAAGGGCATAAACGGTGAAATATTATTAAACGTGATAAGGATAAAAGAAGTTTTTTAGTAGTAGTTTCTTTTAATATATTGTAAGTAAACTATTTTTCTTTAGTTCTTCACCCTATAATAGATTACCCTATTCCATTAGAACAAACTCATCTTGATAGATTAATTGAATTTTTTATCAAAAAAATAAAAATACATATAGTGTACATTAAAGTCTAAAACAATTAAAAGTCGCTTTAGATTATCGATGAATTATTTAACGCTATTTTTCATATTTTACCCTAGAGTCCGTTTGATGGTCAGGATAAGAGATAAGATAGCATATCTGTATTATATCCTGTCACAATTCAGTGTTTGATGAGACAACATGCTATGATAAGTTAATCATAGAACTTAATTATTATACCATGCCTCTGTATTTATAATTCTTATCCTGACTATGAGCTGGGTTAGAAACCAACAGGATAGGATAAGATAAGAAACAAAATTAACGATTTGTCCCTAAAAAATATATTTTTAAATATAAAAATATAAATATAAAAAATATAATATATTTCAATATTAAATTAATATTATTATTATGTATTTATTGAAATTCAAATATTTAGAATAAAAAAATTATAATTAGTCCTTCCGTTCCTTTTTACTTGTCTTTTTAGAATAATAACATCAAATTAAGAAAGTGTATATTTGCACTTTATCTTCCTATTATACCCTCGTTTTAATCCACTAATAAATTCTTATTTTTTTCACACACTTTCTCTTTTCTATAAATTTAATATATTATGTTAAAAAAAAAACAAAATTTAATATGTTATGTTACAAAAAAAAAAAAAGATTTAGTTTTCCAAATATATAGCATTAATTTGTTTTATTGAAAAAGATAAGAGAAATTGACAAAGGGTATAATTGACAAATCATACCGGTAAAATATCAAAAGAACAATTAAATAGAAACGCTAAATCTAGCCCTAAAAGACAAATAAAAAGGAACGGAGGGTGTAACACCCCGATTTTTCAAAGCCCAAAAAGGGGCATTATTTTTTTTTTTTAAAACAAACAGAGCGCGCTTAAATTTTGTGACGAGCCGGCATTAATCATACCACAGGACTAATTATATATATATTAGTACAACCAAAGCATCGGCATAATACTAATCATACATATAAGTACTTTCGAGAAGTAAAGTGTGTACCTGAATATTTACAATCCAAAAGACAACCGTCTAAACCAAAAGTATAAATACTCAGATACAGTTTATCCAAAAGTGTCAGAATAAAACTCCCTAACCAAAAAGCACGGTGTACAACGCACCGGTATAAACCTAACTAGATATACCACGCCACTCAATCACTGGGGCTCAAGAAGCTACCGTCGTCCTCACGACCCACGGTATCAGGCGGAAATCCGTCGTCTAGGGTGGGAGGAGCCCGTTCATGTATTATGGCAAGGGTCACCACACATATACATATATATAATACACACCGAATATACACATACCAAATACGGAAAGTAAATAGACATTTAGCATTTCCTTCTCAACAGACATTATAATTCAAATGCACACAAAGCCTATCAATGCAGACTCTACAATGAGCGTGGCACCAATCACTGGCTGCCACATGCATGAATTCCGAAATTTAACCTCTCCGCAGAGAGTTGTAGGCTTCATGTGGACACCAATCACTGGCTGTCGCACACCTACTAAACCCCGCAGGGCAGGTGAAGCCACACAGACTATAACACCAAGGTGAAGCCACACAGACTCTAACACCAACTCAATAAAAATCCCGCAGGATTAGGTGAAGCCACACAGACTCTAACACCCGGTGCTTAGGTGAAGCCACACAGACTCTAACGCCCGTACACGCAACTATGAAATGCATGAGCATATTTTATATTTCAGCATATATAGGGCAGTCACACAGACAAATCCCCGGTGAAGTCACACAGACAAACACCCATGTAGTCTCCACTGACATACACGTTCCATACATGCTCATGCAACAATCAATATACATACACATATGTAATCATCTCCACATACCAATACATATATTCGCAAAAATCTAGAGGGGTCTAAGGTACTTTCTAACACTCTCGGATAGTGATTACGAGACCTCCCTATATTGATAAAAAAATTCATGAAGTTAAATACACTATTTTCACTTCACGAAAATATTTTCGTTTCCAATCAAACTATGAAATACTTTTTTTTTAACACCAAAGCAATCAATTCCACACACTAAAACCATTTGAAAACAGCCCAACAACTCTTCGAAAAATTTCACCGAAAATAAAGTTTTCTTGCAACACAAGTTACAAGTTTTTACTTCTCGAATAAAATGCCCATAACTCATACAATTTTTATCCGATTGAGACGAGCCATACGCCAAATTTTTTGTCTCGAAAAGACGGATCAAATGGTTAAGTTTCCAGTTCACAAAACAATTTTAAAATGACCTAAATACCCTTCAAGATTTTCGACCAGATTTGGAATCAAACCAAAATATTGTTTTTCACAAAACAAACATAGTTTAAAACACTCCCATTATTACTAATTTTCTCAAGAGTGATCAACTTCTCATACCAAACCATTTGAATCAAAGAATACTATTTTTTTTTTCTTCAAAACTTTACAAATTTTCACTTGTGCAATTAAATCACAAGTTACTAGTTTTCTTTCCAAACAAAACCTCTATATCATCCCTATGAAAACCATGATCATTGCCTCCCAATTAGGACTTAAAATTTTGCAACTCCTTGATCATACACACACAAAGGCCACGGCCAAAACAACAACAACATACCTAGTTCCAATTTTCTTTCATTTCAAAAGCATAGCATTAACCAATTAGTTCCCAAAATCATTAATTTGAACAACCAAAACATTTCCAACACACAATTCAAAAGTCATAAGAGTTTTCTCAAAATTCCCATGAACACACAAAATATATTTTCTTGTTTTCCAAAACAAAACCATTTATCATATATCCATTCCCATAAAAAGCTCAAAAACAACATCACAAACACAATCACTAATAAAAATTCATGCTCATGATCAAGAGAAATTTCTCATGAAAGCCCTAACTCAAAATTTCATGAAAAACTCATTACTCTATGGAAATCAACACTACTAAGCTTGAACAAGCTAGTCTAACACTCATGAATAATTTCTATGGAACAAAAACTAATTAAAACCAAGTTCTAAGAAAATTTGCTCAAGAACATAATCCATAAAATCCTAAACTCTAAGAGTTTGAACCAACAAAAGAAGGGAAGAGGTTAGTTACCTCAAGAGAAGATGATTCTTTGCAAGTTTTATGATCCAACAAGCCTAAGATCAAGTGATTTGGTGAAGGATTGAAATTTTTGTGATGAAGGGAAATATGGAATGGAGTTCACGGCTAAGAGAGAAAGAGTGAATGAGTTCCTCAAATTTTTCTAAGTCATCATAGTATAAGAAGTCTTGATGGATCATAGCCCTTGGATCAAAGCAAAAAAGTTGTGAGATTGAACCCTAGCCATTGGATCATTCACTCACACACAAAACTCATGATTACTCTTTAAGAAATATCTAGATATTTTCACTTTACGCTACTCAGCTCTCGCGCTCGCTCGCAGGCAAGTCGTACTTCGCTAACGGTCTAACTTGTGAAAAATAGAAAATCTACGAAGTAAAAGTTTGTCGTAAACCATTTCTAAAAATTATCGCTAAACTTGATTCTCCGACTGAAATTTTTATCCTAAGCTCTCAAAAATATTATGAATTCAGATTCTAACTCGTGCCGATATATAAAGTCTCTAATTAAAATTCGACGGGAAACAGAAACCGTAAATTTTCCAACAGCAGGTACGATTTTCTACTCGTTTTTCCAAAAAGCGGAGAAAGTCAAATTTTGAAATTCTGAAAACACAGAAACGTTCTCATAGATTAATAAAGACTAAGGAACAAAAGTCTGTGCATTTCCAGCACACGAGCACAAAACAGGCTCCAACTCAGCAAAATTCTATTATCGCGACAATACTCACAAAACCACTTAACCAAAAACCCTAATATTCTTAGCCATTACTTACTTTCCTCACACAAAAGGTACCGTGGAATTACGGGTCTTACATTACTACCCTCCAAAAAGAAGTTTCGTCCTCGAAACTAAAAGTAAGAGTAACAACTCAACTAGTTTGTACTATCACTAACACAAGAAAATCCCATTGGATCAGGTGTAGCCACACAGACGCTAACACCAGGTGATGCCACACAGATGCTATCACCAACACACCGACACAACCGTGCACCAACCACAACCCTCAACAAGGTCGCACTGGTTTCAAACTCTAAACACAAAGCTAGACATCACACAACGAGTTCCCCACTCAAAATTACCTTTACTACGAAGGTTCACAAACTCTAGTTCTCCAAATGTCCTAGGGTCCACACACAGGATTTCCAAAGTCACCTCTTACGCCTCCACGACATAGCCTATTCCACTAGGCCCACACAAAGTGGTGACGGCTACCCTCCAAAAAGAAACATCAACAACTCTCTTCGCACTACCAAAGCTAGAAAAACTAGACTATTCCAGTCAACACGATTCCGTCTACTATTAACAAGAGATCAAGGGTGATCAGTTCCTTGATTTGTCAATGGATAGCCGACAATCATGATGGTGGTTTAGTCCATCTTTACCTAACTTTAATAATGTTCCCTTCCACTTGTTTTCAAGGTCCTTCGAGGCACAAGGGTCCAACAACTCCTTCAAGGTTTTCTACAAGTTTCCTCGATTACTTAGTACCTCAAACGCTTTCTACTTCGATCTCGTCAACGAGTCACAATACTCAAAACACAACACTTAAAAAAATCTCATGCTTCCACTCACGAAACATCCATTCTTTAACTGGATTTTTATTCATCTCTAACTTTCCTTACGGTGTCAACTAATGTACGTATCGTAATCAAACGCTCCAATTAATTAATTCCTCAAGTTCCTATTAAGTATCTCTTTACGGATAGCTATATCCTAACTTATCATCTTAAGGTCACTATAATTCGCCTCCAAATTGACTCATCTTACTCATCTATCAAGCCACTGAACACTTATCTCAAATATTAACGCTTGACCTTTCGAGGACAGCTACCTAAGCACAACACTTTGCTATGATTTCAACCTTATTACGTTCGATACACAAATCAAACTCTTGAATCTACTCCTCAAGAACTACAATTACTTGTCTTACCATCTAGATTCATCCATTAAATCCTAATAAATAGTACAAGGCCTTTCTTTATAGTAATTCTCACTATCTCAATACTCTTACGAATGATTCCTTGTATAATCACAACTTGATATTTCTAGAAAATTTCCAAATATTGTCGTCCATGACCTGAATTTCTTAACATTTGGTTACACCAACTAATATGATTCCATAATTTCAAGGTACTACTTGGTCCTTCAACCCTCTTGGTCGATCAAAATCATTAACTTAAATGTACATCCACACAGGATCTCTACTCAATCTTGACTAATCTCTTCAAACTACTCAATAATTTTTGACTAATCCCTAAGAATTACTCAATATGCTCACTTCCTCTTAAGGCTTACCTGCCGATAACTAACAATTCTAGCTTACACTGCTACAATTCTCTAGGTATTTCCATACCATACAACTCTAGTATCACATATCATCGACATACAACTCACTTCCCAATGTTGAAATCCTCGTTCTTTACCTAAATATCTCTCCAAAAGGTCATCTCAATCCGATCCTTACTCGCAATCCTTTATCAGTACGACGCCCACTCGTCCATACTCAGCACATCCGAGTTACAGCGACCAATGCTACTTCCAATTCATTATATTAATACCAAGAATCCCTTGTAGTTCTTATTCGCCTCAAGTCCATCCTCCTCAGACCACTCCGTCTAAGGAATTCAAAGACACTGGTCGACCAAATTCGACCAATGCTCGGGGGTTTCAACAATTCTACTTACTAAAGTACTAAAAGGAACAATGCTTTAGTAAGAACTATCAAGTATCTAAGCATATACCATGCTAAACTCAAGACAACAACCACATAGCACACAACATAACAAAAACCGATCGCTAGAACTAACACAACTCTAGCTATATTCTGACTGACTTTGGACTAACCACTCTACGACACACTTTCCCTTTGATGATCTAAAGCCAAGCTCTGATACCACAATGTAACACCCCGATTTTTCAAAGCCCAAAAAGGGGCATTATTTTTTTTTTTAAAACAAACAGAGCGCGCTTAAATTTTGTGACGAGCCGGCATTAATCATACCACAGGACTAATTATATATATATTAGTACAACCAAAGCATCGGCATAATACTAATCATACATAAAAGTACTTTCGAGAAGTAAAGTGTGTACCTGAATATTTACAATCCAAAAGACAACCGTCTAAACCAAAAGTATAAATACTCAGATACAGTTTATCCAAAAGTGTCAGAATAAAACTCCCTAACCAAAAAGCACGGTGTACAACGCACCGGTATAAACCTAACTAGATATACCACGCCACTCAATCACTGGGGCTCAAGAAGCTACCGTCGTCCTCACGACCCACGGTATCAGGCGGAAATCCGTCGTCTAGGGTGGGAGGAGCCCGTTCATGTATTATGGCAAGGGTCACCACACATATACATATATATAATACACACCGAATATACACATACCAAATACGGAAAGTAAATAGACATTTAGCATTTCCTTCTCAACAGACATTATAATTCAAATGCACACAAAGCCTATCAATGCAGACTCTACAATGAGCGTGGCACCAATCACTGGCTGCCACATGCATGAATTCCGGAATTTAACCTCTCCGCAGAGAGTTGTAGGCTTCATGTGGACACCAATCACTGGCTGTCGCACACCTACTAAACCCCGCAGGGCAGGTGAAGCCACACAGACTATAACACCAAGGTGAAGCCACACAGACTCTAACACCAACTCAATAAAAATCCCGCAGGATTAGGTGAAGCCACACAGACTCTAACACCCGGTGCTTAGGTGAAGCCACACAGACTCTAACGCCCGTACACGCAACTATGAAATGCATGAGCATATTTTATATTTCAGCATATATAGGGCAGTCACACAGACAAATCCCCGGTGAAGTCACACAGACAAACACCCATGTAGTCTCCACTGACATACACGTTCCATACATGCTCATGCAACAATCAATATACATACACATATGTAATCATCTCCACATACCAATACATATATTCGCAAATCATATGTAAGACATACGCATGTATTTTAAACAACTTCTCGTCTCGAGAATACATAATTCATACATGCCAAGCATTCAAAACACACCACAATAACAAACATACACACATGCCATTAACGAAAAGTAAGACGGAAATAAAGGTGCCCTTACCTCGGCAAGCTTCCACAACTATTTCTCGCTCAACTCTACAAATCGCGCTTCCTAAAATTTAAGCAGCGTAATGTCAATAAAATACTCCCACTGTATTCTATCGAAACGAAACTAAAACCAAAAAATCTAGAGGGGTCTAAGGTACTTTCTAACACTCTCGGATAGTGATTACGAGACCTCCCTATATTGATAAAAAAATTCATGAAGTTAAATACACTATTTTCACTTCACGAAAATATTTTCGTTTCCAATCAAACTATGAAATACTTTTTTTTTAACACCAAAGCAATCAATTCCACACACTAAAACCATTTGAAAACAGCCCAACAACTCTTCGAAAAATTTCACCGAAAATAAAGTTTTCTTGCAACACAAGTTACAAGTTTTTACTTCTCGAATAAAATGGCCATAACTCATACAATTTTTATCCGATTGAGACGAGCCATACGCCAAATTTTTTGTCTCGAAAAGACGGATCAAATGGTTAAGTTTCCGGTTCACAAAACAATTTTAAAATGACCTAAATACCCTTCAAGATTTTCGACCAGATTTGGAATCAAACCAAAATATTGTTTTTCACAAAACAAACATAGTTTAAAACACTCCCATTATTACTAATTTTCTCAAGAGTGATCAACTTCTCATACCAAACCATTTGAATCAAAGAATACTATTTTTTTTTTCTTCAAAACTTTACAAATTTTCACTTGTGCAATTAAATCACAAGTTACTAGTTTTCTTTCCAAACAAAACCTCTATATCATCCCTATGAAAACCATGATCATTGCCTCCCAATTAGGACTTAAAATTTTGCAACTCCTTGATCATACACACACAAAGGCCACGACCAAAACAACAACAACATACCTAGTTCCAATTTTCTTTCATTTCAAAAGCATAGCATTAACCAATTAGTTCCCAAAATCATTAATTTGAACAACCAAAACATTTCCAACACACAATTCAAAAGTCATAAGAGTTTTCTCAAAATTCCCATGAACACACAAAATATATTTTCTTGTTTTCCAAAACAAAACCATTTATCATATATCCATTCCCATAAAAAGCTCAAAAACAACATCACAAACACAATCACTAATAAAAATTCATGCTCATGATCAAGAGAAATTTCTCATGAAAGCCCTAACTCAAAATTTCATGAAAAACTCATTACTCTATGGAAATCAACACTACTAAGCTTGAACAAGCTAGTCTAACACTCATGAATAATTTCTATGGAACAAAAACTAATTAAAACCAAGTTCTAAGAAAATTTGCTCAAGAACATAATCCATAAAATCCTAAACTCTAAGAGTTTGAACCAACAAAAGAAGGGAAGAGGTTAGTTACCTCAAGAGAAGATGATTCTTTGCAAGTTTTATGATCCAACAAGCCTAAGATCAAGTGATTTGGTGAAGGATTGAAATTTTTGTGATGAAGGGAAATATGGAATGGAGTTCACGGCTAAGAGAGAAAGAGTGAATGAGTTCCTCTAATTTTTCTAAGTCATCATAGTATAAGAAGTCTTGATGGATCATAGCCCTTGGATCAAAGCAAAAAAGTTGTGAGATTGAACCCTAGCCATTGGATCATTCACTCACACACAAAACTCATGATTACTCTTTAAGAAATATCTAGATATTTTCACTTTACGCTACTCAGCTCTCGCGCTCGCTCGCAGGCAAGTCGTACTTCGCTAACGGTCTAACTTGTGAAAAATAGAAAATCTACGAAGTAAAAGTTTGTCGTAAACCATTTCTAAAAATTATCGCTAAACTTGATTCTCCGACTGAAATTTTTATCCTAAGCTCTCAAAAATATTATGAATTCAGATTCTAACTCGTGCCGATATATAAAGTCTCTAATTAAAATTCGACGGGAAACAGAAACCGTAAATTTTCCAACAGCAGGTACGATTTTCTACTCGTTTTTCCAAAAAGCGGAGAAAGTCAAATTTTGAAATTCTGAAAACACAGAAACGTTCTCATAGATTAATAAAGACTAAGGAACAAAAGTCTGTGCATTTCCAGCACACGAGCACAAAACAGGCTCCAACTCAGCAAAATTCTATTATCGCGACAATACTCACAAAACCACTTAACCAAAAACCCTAATATTCTTAGCCATTACTTACTTTCCTCACACAAAAGGTACCGTGGAATTACGGGTCTTACATTACTACCCTCCAAAAAGAAGTTTCGTCCTCGAAACTAAAAGTAAGAGTAACAACTCAACTAGTTTGTACTATCACTAACACAAGAAAATCCCAATGGATCCTCATCCACCTGCTGTTTGGACTTTGGCTTTTCGCCAAATTTGAGTCTTCCATCCTGCAAGGCTTTCTGGACCAGATCCCTGAAAAGAACACATTGTGAGGTTTTATGACCCAAGAAATTATGATATTTACAAAAACCTCTTTTCTTACGCTGTTCCAAAGGTGGAACTTTTAAACCCTTTGGCACAATTATTTGGCCATCAGTGACCATAAGTAAAAAATTTCATCACATTTAGTAATGTCGAACGTATATGTCTTGGAAACAAATCTATCATTTTTTGGTTCGACAGGATTATTTCCATTTGATGGCTTTAAGATTTTACAAGTATAGGGAGGTCCAGGTTTTAGTTCAGCAATATTAACCTCATTACTTTCTATATAATCCTGACCATCGTCAAACTCATTTTCACTTTCATAAGTTTCTATATACGCTACTTTTTCTTTTTTATGGAATTTGGAATTTCTGACTTTTTCAGCCTTAAGGCGTTCGACTTGTTGAACGCGATCTGACAATTGGGCCATGTCTCTCAAATGTTGAGTATCCAACTTCTTCCTAATGGAATAGTCGAGGCCACCAGCAGCCATCTCAACCAATTCATGTTCAGGCACTTGCGTAAAGCACCTTGCCTTAAGGAGACAAAATCTGTTCAGATAATCGTCAATGGCTTCTGCAGTCTTACGCTTCATACTGGCTAATTCTTTGAGACTAATCCTAGATTGTCCCATATAAAATTGTTCATGAAATAGCCTTTCTAATTGAGTCCAATTATGAATTGAATGAGGGGGAAGCGTGGTAAACCACGTAAAGACATTTTTTGTGAGGGAATTGGGGAAGAATTTCATTCTTAAATCTTCATTATTTGCCAAATTCCCTGCTTCTGCCATATATCTGGCAATGTGTTCGACAGTAGACTCATTAGTATCACCAGCAAATTTTGTAAACTTAGGGATTTTGCATCCCCTTGGTAGTTCTGCCTGCAGCACATATTCAGACAATGCAGACACGAAATTTGGCCTGTGCAATACTATATTCAAACCATTTTGGACCAAGATATTTTCTACTAAGTTGGCCAAGTTATTTTGTCCCACTATATTATCTTGTCGAGCATTCCTAAGAACATTATCAGCATTTTGGTTTCTATTAACCAACACTACTCCCTGTTTTGGCTGTTCTCCTTCGACGCGCAGTGGTTGGGCTTGAACTTCTTGTTGAATTTCTGGGTTTGCACGAGGAATCCTTTGGTTATTTGGAGCATCAGGGGCTCCAAAAAAGTCTGCCATCCTTCCCATTTAATTGGCTAACAACAGGTAACTATCGTTGGTTGTCTGTAACATGGGATTAAAAATTGTACCAATCTGTTGGGTCAAAGCATTCACCATATCATGGTTGCTCTCATCCATTTGTTGTCTTATTACTGCCATAGAATTATTTGTCAAATTGAGGGAATTTCCTCTATTTCCCATTGCAGAAGATGAGGGAGAACTCTCTATTGAAGGCCAATTATACAGGTTTGCCATCGTTGTTGTTGGCATCCCATACTGAGGGTTTCTAGGCAACCATGGGGGTCTTGAAGGTGTTCCAACAACTTGACTTCCGTCTGTGTATCCATGTCTGTGCGATACATTCGTTGGGATAGATGACATATTTAATTGTGTCATTACTGCACCATTGGGATTTGGAGGAGGAAATCCTCCCGTCATATTTGATGTAGTGGCAGGCATTGTTGATCCACTAGCGTTTGCACCAATGGTACTGGAAATTATCACAGGGTTCGAACTTCCACCATTATTACCATTATTTGGGATACTTTCAGATGTTGTTGAATTCATTTCGGGGCCAGTTGGCCCACCAGTGGAGTTGGCGTTAGAATTGCCAGATACTGGTTGATTTAGTTGCCCTGTCACATTCTGGGCATTTGGAATTAGATTCGTTTCTACTCCATTATTATTGTTATTGTTAGAAGGATTGTTTGGTGGTCTCACCATTCTGGTACGAGGACGAGTTGGTATTTTTGAAAATTCTGGGAGAGATTTACCACTCCTCAAATGCATATACAGAGATACACACAATCAAACTTTAACACCAAACAACAACTTTGTAAAAAATTTCAAAAACAAACTAAAATAAAACACACAATCCAAGAGTCCCACTGGGCGTGCCAATTTGTTTACCCCGATTTTTAGTAAACAATCGCTAGTTTAATTATTACAAGAAGGATCGACTAGTAAATCCTGGGACATCTTGGTTGTGTAAAATATTGATGAAAACATTCGCAGATTTTCTAGGTTAAATCGGATAAGTTAAATAAACAATAAAAGCATTCGACGCAGTCGAATGGTTTGTTCAAAGTAAATTGCTTCAAAGTTTAAATTTGCAGAAAACTTGTAAATGAATTGCAGATAAAGTTTAAAGAAAACCTTGAAAAGTAAAAGCATGCAATGAAATAAATTGCAGAAAGCTTAAAGTGCATGAACTTTAAAGAAAGGCAAGTAATCAATACTTGAAAAGATAAATTGCATTGACAATTGTAAAAATGTTTACAAAAAATGGTACACAGATTCGTACATGTTCCATATTGCACTCATTTCGCTCGTTGACATGGGTACTTTGAGTATTCTTAGGAATTTGCATGTGAATTGTGAACCCGTTTCTCATATGAGAAACTAATATTTATAGACAAACAGAATAACTGCCAAAAACCTACATAACGTCTAACTAAACTCCACGTGTCTCGACAATTTGAATTCCTTTGACACCTGGCGAGGCTTTCGAACGTTATCCACTTTTGAATATTTCTCTAAGTCCAGAGTATGCTTCCTCCGTACTGCACAATACGTTATACAAACAAACACACATATATAATTTCGACAAATATATAATAACGTCGAAGCAAATAAAACACATATTTATTTAAGTAAGGTTCTGTCGAATTCGACATTCCCTTAAGACTCGACAAACAATCTTATACATTTAGAAGGCTTTCGACGTCGAATGCCTTAATCTTCTCTTGATTTATTACTAAAACCAATTTCCAAGAGAATATTAAAATACAGCAATATACATTAAATGAGATTTCATCATCTCAATCCAATCCATTAATGCCTGTCGAAAATACAGGCTATCATAACCATGGATCATTACAAAACAAGCAACATATGCAAAATAAGCAACTGTCAAAACAAGCAACAGACAACTATCATTTCTTCCAAATTGTGCTCCAAGATTTCATTGCTCTGGCACAAGTACCAAGCTTTGCAGATTCATCATCAGCTTCAGTAACATCTATTGGTTGTGCTTCACTTGAGCCAGGTCCAATTATTGGCTTACTCAGAGAATGAAGCTTAATCCTTTCACTAGTTCTCCTTCTTTGTCCATGGTAAAAGATTTGGTTAACCAATCCTTTTTTTCTTCTTCTTCTTCACAGATGTCACAGCAGGGACTTTGTCATCAACTACATCTTGCACAGCTGGGACATGCTCAGGTTGCACAGCCTTACCTTCTTCAGTCATAACCTCTTGAACAGATGTCAAAACTTCATCTGTTATGTCATCAAACAGGTCTGCAGTTGGAGCATCTTGAGTTGGAATTGAGTCCTGAGTAGGAATAGCAATTGATTCTTGAGTAGGAATAGCAATTGATTCCTGAGTTGGAATAAAAATTGCAGTGCCTGCAGTGAGATTAAAAAGTTCAGTAATAATTCCTTATGTAATTTAACATTGTGTAATTTAACATTGATTACCTGCAGTGACATTAACAGCCTCAGTAGCCTGAGTTGCACTGACATTAGTAGCTTCATTAGCCTGAGTTGCACTGAGATTAGCAGCTTCACCATTTGCAGTAGTGGAAGTTGAAGCTTTCATGTTTTTGTCCTTCACATCATGACTTGGTGTTTTCCTCTGCATCAATCAATTATGTGTACATTAGAATGCATAAAATTGTGTCCATAACAAATAATGAATAATATAACCAAGGTAATTACCTTTCTTTTCAGAGCATTTGGGTCTGGTTTGTTTTTGCATCTTGCTGCATTATGC
Organism: Trifolium fragiferum; assembly: GCA_954870985.1. NCBI lineage: Eukaryota > Viridiplantae > Streptophyta > Magnoliopsida > Fabales > Fabaceae > Trifolium > Trifolium fragiferum. The sequence continues at coordinate 17,927,002 of OX940790.1, read as the reverse complement.
TTAGGATCACCACATGTAGTACACATATATTTTCCTTTCCTTGGTTTCCTAACTCCATCCTCATCAAACTCTCTAATTCTTAATTTTTTGGGTCTACCAGGTCCCTTTTTATACAGAGGTGGATGAAGTGTTTCTTCATTTTCATTCTCAGGGGTTGGCCACATATCAACTCCATTAATTGGACTGATAGCAAAATCATAACAAGCTGCATATTTTTCTCTAGAATAATAATGATCAACAAATTCTACTGGGTTTTGTGTCCTAATACCTAATGCAGCAACTACATGTCTACAAGGTATGCCTACTAGTTGCCAAAAATTACAAGTACAAGTTTTCTTTTCAATATCAACAATAAACTGTTGGCCATTATAGTGATGTGCAACCTGAAAATGCTCAATAATACACCAAGTAGCTTGCCAGTGCCCAGCCATGTGAACTTCTTTATCTAATCTCCTCTGTGACAATGACATAATTGAATGTTTCCAATTTTGCAACTTAGAAGCAGAGGTGGACATCCTATTCATCAAATAATTCCTAATCTACTCACACATGGTTAAAATTGGTTTGTCCCTAGCTCCTAATATTGTGGCATTAAAACTCTTTGACAAATTATTCATTAAAACATCACATTTAGAATAGAAGCTAAAAGCATGCTTACACCACATTTTCCTTGGAACCTCCATAAGCCATTTCCAAGCCTTCAGATCAAGAGCTTTCAGCTCATTCATTTTTGCTTCCGATGCTTGATAGTATGTTGCTTTGGCTGCACCCATCATCAAGTCCCTTATGAGCGTGCCTCCTCCAAACTTCTTAAAGTTGGCATAGAGATGTCTTAGACAAAGTCTATGCTCAACTCTCTCAAACATCTCCTCAAAAACTGCAACCAAATCCTACACAGTAATTAAACCATAAAAAACATTAGTCAGTTTACAAATATAAATACCATCAGATCTGAAAAGAAAAATATATATAAACTTTGAATAAAAAACCTTTTGTTGATCTGAAATGAAGACAAATCTTTTGTCTTGTCCAATATCCTCCATCAAAAGTTGAATAAACCACCTCCATGATTCTTTGGTTTCAGTTTCAACAACTCCAAAAGCCAATGGAAAATATTGGTCATTTGGGTCTCTTCCCACAGCAATCAACAGTTGACCACCATACTTAGTCTTAAGGTGACAACCATCTACCCCAATGAAAGGTCTACATCCATGGACGAAACTCTTTTTACATCCTTCAAAACAGAAATAAAAAGACCCAAATCTTGGAGGAAGAGAAAGATTTGGTCTTTCAATACCTAATTTGACAGTGTTTCCCTTGCACACCCTAAGCAACTCAGATGCATATCTCCTCAAAATAGCATATTGCCTATCTGAATCTCCTTCAATAACTGCAGTAGCATATTGCCTTGCCTTCCATGCAACTGAGACAGTGATACCCAAAGAAAAGTTGGTTCTCATGTGTTGCTGAATATCTTTGAGCTTCACTTTTGGAAAGGTTTGCATTAATTTAACTACTTCTTTGGCCACCCACTTTGAGTTGGCAGACTTATTATTCAAAACCCTAAGACAGGAATGGACCATGTGTTTGGTTGGTGTCTTTATGGCATAAGTTTGCACATGGCCCACTTTAGAGCAAAACAAATAAAAACCACATTTTCTCTTACACTCAACCCTTATCCTAAAGCTCTCATTTTTTACAAACCCATATGGAAGACCTTTTAAAGCATGCTAGTCACGTATAGCTTCTCTACACTCAGCTAGAGAATTAAACTCCATACCCATCTTCCATTTAAAATCCTTATGCATCTGCTCTTTTCTATACCTTTCATATCTGACACCTCTCTCCTCATCAGAAGCATCAGGATCACTACTACCTAATTCTTCACTCTCATATCCATTGTCTTCAAATTTCTCACCACCACTTCCTATTGTTGAAAGAACCATTTTCATGTTATTTTCATATTACTTGTCATCCATTGGATTTTCCACAAATCCATCATCAATACCAACAACCCTCTCATCCTCACTATCACTAAAACTCAATCCTTCCTCACCAGCACTGTAACTATAATCACTCCCCACTGATTCACTGTCAACATCAACAGATTTGTGATCCACATACACTATGGGCATTATGCATTGGGCATCAGAACTATTACCTACTATATATTCACAAATTCACAAAAAATTCACAAATTCAAAACTCAATTTTTTTCTAAGGTGACACGTGTCACAATCCCAACAAAAACCCACACACAAACAAACATGGGTACTCTACACACAATACCCACAACACTAAACAACAAACATTCAAAAAAAGAATCTCTAAAATCGGTCCCTACCATGTGTTTAAAAGAATCTAACATGTGCTTAAAGTATACAAGTTGTAGATTAAACTATACATTATAAACAGATATCGAAAAATGTTACTTACTTGGGGATTTCAGATGTTGCGTCATTCTCCTTCGTTTTCTCCTTCTTCTCCGGCAACTTATTGCCCGCCGCCGTTTTATTCTCCTTCGTTTTCGCCGTCGGTTTCTTCTTCTTCGCCGTCGATTTTCCCTTCGTCATCGTCGTTTGTTCTTCGTTCTGAAATTAGGGCAAATGTGAAGGGGTAAAAGAGAAACGACAGTATTTGTTTTCCTTTTGTTTTCTTTTTTGATTTTTATTTTGTTTTATTTAAATCATCAGAATAATTGTTAAAATATAAATCTGATTTTTAAAAAAGAAAAAATTATGTGGCATTTAATTATGTGGATTTTTTAATTTTTTTATTAGGTTAATTTCCACGTGGCACAATCTGATGGCGCCACATGAAGATTCCATCCACGTCAGGTGCCATCTGTTGGGTAAGGGGGTAACACAAATAAAAAAGATTTTGCAAGGTGGGAATCCTAAAGTTTTTTTTTTATGAGGGTATTACAAATGTCGCCTATATTGCAGGGGGATAAATGCCTATTTACCCTATTTTTTTCAAGAGTCTTCTCTCCCCTTCAAATGTTACAAATAAACCCATGCTTTTTCTTATAAGTCTATCTCTTTCAAACTTTTTTCCACACTTCTCTTTTTAAATTGGCGAGTTAGATTTATGAAAACCTTTTTTTTTTTATAAATACTGAGTCATATTTTTAAAAAGTCACACCATTAAGTTTATTTACTAAATTTTCAGATTTTATTTTTAAATTTTAGAAGTTTAGTGGACAAAAAAAAAGTGAACAACAAAGACCAAAAAGAAAAGAGAAAACTCATCAATAAGATTGACTATACATTAATATTTTGCTTCCTTCATTAAAATTTGTTGATTTTTAAAAATTTGTTGGATTTTATATACTAATTTTTCATATTGTATTTCCTAAAAGTTTTTCAAATCTTGGACCAACATTTTTCACTCCATTAATAGAAATATTTTAAAAATAAAAAGTAAAAGATACATCAAAATATATATACTATGGCAACATTTTAAAAGTAACAACTCACATTGTTATACTTATACTATGGCAACATTGAGGAAATTGTCTTTTCTCCTGACAACCTTAACAATTGTCTTGTGTGCTTCAACAACAACATCACAATCTCTCATTCAAAATTTTCTAATTTGTTTTTCTCACTATTCTCAATCCTTGAATTCTCCTACCTCCAATGTCATTTACACTCCAAACAACACCTCATTCTTAACCATCCTCAACAAGAAGATACATAACAAAAGATTTAAGACACCAACAACACCAAAACCTTTGTCAATTATAACTGCAAAAGATAGTTATCATGTCCAAGCAACAGTTAAATGTGCCAAAAGTAACTACATTCAGATGAGAATTCGAAGCGGCGGCCACGACTATGAAGGTTACTCATATGTATCCGATGTTCCTTTTGTTATACTTGATATGTTTAATCTCAATTCAGTTGATGTCAACTTACAAGATGAAACAGCATGGGTTGAATCCGGCGCAACACTTGGTAAACTTTATTATACCATTGCAAAGAAAAATAATTCTCTTTCTTTCCCAGCAGGAGTCTGTTTTTCTGTGGGTGCGGGTGGTCATTTTTCAGGTGGTGGGTATGGAAATTTGATGAGAAAATTTGGTCTTTCTGTAGATAACATCATTGACGCGAAAATCGTTGATGTGAATGGTAATGTACTTGATAGAAAATCAATGGGAGAAGATCTTTTTTGGGCTATAAGAGGTGGTGGTGGTGCTAGTTTTGGTGTTATTCTTTCATGGAAGCTTAAATTGGTTCAAGTAACTCCACAAGTTACTGTTTTCAATGTGAAAAGGAATGTGAGTGAAGGTGCAACTGATGTTGTTTACAAATGGCAATTAATTGCACCAAAGTTGGATAAAGATCTTTTCATTAGAGTGAAATCTTATGTTGTTAAAATTGGTGAAGGGAGTAAAAAGACAGTGCAAGTTAGTTTCATTGGTCAATTTTTAGGGACAATTGAAAGACTTTTACCTTTGATGAATGAGAGTTTTCCTGAATTAGGTTTGAAAAAAAGTGATTGCTTTTCAATGCCTTGGATTAATTCCACATTTTTTTGGTATGATATGCCAATTGGTACTCCTCTTGAAGCTATGTTGGATGAATCAAATGGTCCTCAACCATATTATTTCAAAGACCAATCAGATTATGTGAAGAAACCTATTCCAAAGGAAGCTATAGAGTCTATATGGAAATTGATAATTAAAGGAAGCTATAGATTCTATATGCAATGGAATCCTTACGGTGGAAGGATGGAAGAGATATCGCCATCAGAAACACCGTTTCCTCATAGAGCAGGGAATTTGTTCATGATTCAATACGTTAATAATTGGATTGAAGAATCTCCAAAAGCTATTGAACGCCATATGAATTTTTCAAGGTCGTTTCATAAATTCATGACGCCTTATGTTTCAAATCATCCGAGGGAGGCACTCTTCAGTTATAGAGATGCTGATATTGGTGCCAATCGTCCAAGTAATGTAACGAAAATTGAAATTGCTAGAACTTATGGAAGTAAGTATTTTAAAGAAAATTTTGAAAGATTAGTTAGTGTGAAAACCAAGGTTGATCCTGAGAATTTTTTTAAATATGAACAGAGTATACCTCTTAGGTCAAGCAAAAATGAAATGTAGTGTGAATTCCCAATAAATAAATGGCATTTGCAAATTCTTATTAAATGGCATATACCGCTTTAGGTTCTTAGATTAGTTATCAATGCCGTGAATATATAGGCATACAATAAGTAACTACATGTAGAACCAATATAGGCCTGATAGCTTGCTAAGCAAGTAACACACACAAGGCTCAATAGAAAAATACTACAGCTAGCTTGATCTCACAGAAAAAACAAACAAAGTTCTTCTTGCTTTATTTTCTCTCCTTAGGTATTGAAGTTAATTTCTCTTACAACTATCATGTTCTTTCTTACAAATTTTTTTTATTGACGCGTTCTTTCTTACAGAATATTATGTCTCAAAATATTAATCATAGGTCCACACAAATCAAATCAAAACAAAAGTACTACATGAAACAACAACAAGATTCATTATAGGATGCATTTTTTTTAAGAAATAGTATTGAAATAAGTTGTATGCAACAACAACAACAACACGTTTCAGAAAAAAAAAAAAAAAATTCTTACAACTATCATGTTGTTTCTTACAATTTTTTTATTGACGCGTTCTGTAACATCCCACTCTTTCAATTACCTAATTAATTTTATTAGAGCATTGTCTAATAAATTAGAATTAGTTAGAGGTGATGTAATTAAATTAAGTCTTGTGTTATGTGTAAAAATTAGAATTTCTAAATGAACCTAATCAACACCCTAACACAATATCTCATAGACTTGTGATTTAATTTTCCCTCCACTCCTCTTCTCTTACTCATGACTCATTCTAGTGACTCATCCTCACTTTGTGACTCACTATCCACTATCATCTCAAACAAACACCTCATCACACATGCATCCTCTTAGGTTGCATGCAAAGCTCAAAGGTTAGTGACTCACCACAACAAATCCCACTAACTCTTCCCTCCAATGACAACACATGCAAGGACTAAGAGAAAACAATTAAATGTTTTGCACTATCTTCATTGTTTCATAATCTCAACTTCATAAAAATCAAAACTTCCCAAACTCTCTCCTTCTTCTTCTCACACGACATACACACACATTCACAACAAGATTTCTAAGCCTCCATTCTCCCTATTTCACATGTTTGTTATTCTTCCATCTAACTCTCTATACTCAACTCTCCCAACTTCAGAAACTTTACACATGCAAACAACAAAATATTGAAATCTCTACAACTTACAACATTTCATGTCAAGCTAGATGAATCAACAACAAATATCATACCATCCATTAATCCACCAAAAGAAGTGCATGCATGTTCAAACCAAACAAACTTCTTACTATTAAATCATCAGAAATTCCATCTATATAAGCCTTCAATCTCACTGATTCAAACCATCAAACAACTCCAATTTTAGAACAAAAGCTAGGAGTTTCAAGTTCACCATTTTCATCAAATCTGTCCAGTTTGGTCGTGGGAGCAGCTGGGGTTTTTGTAGCTGTGTAGAGAGCCCAAGGAGCAAGATAAAGCTTCAATTAACAGGTGGGTTCTTAGGCTAGTGTAGTTAGATTCCCAAAATATGAAATCTTGCATGTTCACTTAGGAAATTAGGGATTAATTGTGTGAGGAGAATTAAACCCCAAGTTCTCTTCTATTCTGTCATATATTATATCTATTATGTGTTTGCACTGTTTTATTTGAGGATTGTAGGTTGTTCCTTTGAAAAATCTTTGAAAATCGCAAAACAGAGTGCTTTCTGCACGAGCTCGCCATAGCGAGCTACTGGCGAGTGAACAACTTCTGGGCTGATGAAACTCGCCATGGCGAGCATTTGCTCGCCTAGCGAGTTGATTTAGGCCAGACCTTGTTAGTTCGCCATGGCGAGTTGGTGACTCGCTGTAGCGAGCAATGTGCAGATTGACCTTTTATTTTCAACTTTCAAAAATTCAACACTCGTTTTATATCCTCGGATAATTCTGATATTTTGCAGACTACATAATTAATATAATGTGGTACAGGAAGTCAAACACAATTGGAATCTTAGGGAATAATGTAGGGAATTAGAATTTTGTATGCTCCCCGGGTTTGGGATAATTATGGTAGTATGAATTAACTTAGCATCAGTAAGTTATGCGCGATTATTAATATCGCTTTGTGGACTTCGTTTTAGATGATCCACCAGTAAAACTTTGTGAGCTTCACGCCGGAACGGTTTCTGTTCGCGGACAAGGCAGGCCTCCGAGACATGCTCACCTCGGAGTGTCTTGCAGTTAAAATCAAGAAGATTAATCAGTGTTACACCTTTATTTTTATGCTTTAAGATATTATGATATGAATATGCTATGACTGATTAGGTGCCCCATCTTAATAGCCTTTAGGAGGGTAGTAGAACTCACTGGGACGAAGTGACTATCTCGCCCCACTCCCTTTTTGATATAGGTAAGACAGGTTATTTCGGAGCAGGGATCAGGTTGGACCTGACGATTGGAGCTGTGCTTGGATTGTCAGTTGAGAAAACTTAGTCTTCTTCCTTGTTTAAAATTAGCTTGTTATTATGTTGTCTATTCTTTTCGCTGGTTGTATCGAATATTATAAATATTATCTTAATGATAATTTATTATTCATATATAATTCTTTTAATTAATGTACTCAGATTCCGGTTATTAATGTTCCGACTAAATATTCTAGATAATTTAGTTAGGGCGTTACACGTTCTTTCTTACACAATATTATGTCTCAAAATATTGATCATACGTCCACACAAATCAAATCAAAACAAAAGTACTACATGAAACAGTATTGAAATAAGTTGTATGCAATAGCCCTCCAAAACAACAATGGCTGATACTCCACCTCATCTGGACTGGATACAACATTTTTCCACAAATTTATAATCAACTCTCGCATATCCTTATCCTTAACTACATGCACCCTGCATCTCGCACTCACTTTTTGGTTTATGTGCCACACACAAAGCAGATTAACAGTATGCGGAAATACAAATTGAATTGCATTCATCAAAACAAACTCCCTGTTGGTCAAAATTACGCGTGGAAATAGAATCTTTCAATTATTCATTCTTTTAAAAACATTTGTTTACCTACAAGAGAAAACTTGTTGACGAGAGGAATCGATTGTTTTGAGGCAGGTGCAGGTTGTGTAATGTGTGGGGGTGGAAGAGAGACCGAAGATCATTTGTTTACCTCATGTTCGACGACTTGGGCGGTATGGTCTAAGGTTCATCGATGGTCACTACTAGAAATTTGCTTATTTCCTGCGGATTTTCCTGCGAATTTGGACTAAAAATCCGCAGGAAACACATTTGCTGCGAATTTTCCTGCGGATTCTGGTTCCCAGCTAAAACCTTCGTAGGTAATTGTTTCTTGCGGAATTTTCTGCCGAAAATAAAAACAAATCCGCAGAAAGCTTTCCTGCGAACAAAATTAGATAGACAATAGGTCACTATATTTAAAAATGAAGGGAATTTGTGAAGTATTTTGTTTAAACTAAATTTAGGGAATTTCAAATGACACCTAAAAACTAAGAATTTGAAATTCTTTCTTCTTTATATACTTTTAAAAATTACTAATTGATCAAAAATCTAAAATCGGCTTAAAAAACTAAAATCAGCCGAAAAACCTAAAATCGGGCAAAAAACCTAAAAAATCTAAAATCGGACGAAAAACCCTAAAAAATCTAAAATCGGCCGAAAAACCAAAAATCGACCGAAAAATCTAAAATTGGCCGAAAAACCTAAAATCGACCGAAAAACCTAAAAAAATGAAAATCGGCCGAAAAACCGGAAAAACCTAAAATCGGCCGAAAATCAAGATATATATAAGTAAAATTGGTTTATACTTAAATATATAGTCCGGAAATAACAACTTCATTATAGGATGAATTTTTTTATGAAATAGTATTGAAATAAGTTGTATGCAACAATAGCAACACGTTTCAGAAAAGAATTTTTTTGTAAACTATTTGTAAAAAACTTTGTTTATACTGTATTTCTCAAAATTGTAAACGATTCCTTGTAAATTGCTTTTTGTCTATTTTTTGTTTGTATCATATCACCAAATGATTATACCCAATAAAATTTCTTCAATATATAAAGGGTGCTCATAGATCATTCATATAGTTGTTTCTTGAAAAATATTATTAAAATGTTACTGTAATTGTTATTGTATTAATATTTTTGTTATTGGGTATGAAGGGAATTGAAGCACCTCCGGGATCAACAATCAAGGCAACATTTTGAAAAGTTTCATATTAAGAATTCTGATTTATTCAATTTTTCGAAATCTTAGAAATTCATACAGTATTTTGAAATCTTCAGAAATCCATTTCTCATTAAAATGAGTGTTAAGAATCATGATTGTAAAAAATCTTTTAAAACAAATCTTTTAAAATCTCACAAAATTAATACAATCTTACAAAATCTTTTAAAATCTTCAAGATTTTGTTTTTTGTTAAAATAGTCTTTCAAAATCTCAATACAATACACCCCCATAAATTATAAATTAAACTGATTTGAGATTTTCCACTTTTCCATAATTTTTTCATTTAATTAAATCATAAACAAATATGCTAAGATAGAAATCATCAAAGTATATTTCAAAAACAATAACAGTCATTAAAGTGTTCTAATTTTTTTTTCATCAAAAAAGAAATTAAATTTATATTTTATAGTTTAATATGGTAAAACTTATTTTAATTCTTTTCTTTTTTGGTACATAAACTTATTTTCCTTCTATTAAAATAATATTTTATCATTCAAACTTACTTGTATCCTTTTATTTTACTTTACTTTTTTTGACAAATTGTTTCCTTTTATTTTATTTTATTTTAGCTAAGTCCATAATTAGTAGTAAATAATTAAATAATTTCCCAATCAGCATGCCTTGTTTCAGCCTCGATAAAAAAAAAATACACCATATAGTAATTTGAATGAATGCAAGGCATATTGACCATCATCACACTCATAACAAGCCAAGTTGTGATGGATGCATTCACAACATTTTCCTTTCTCCTCTCAATTCTAACATTTGCTCTCTCTATTCTTGGATCAACTTCAGAATATTCATCATCACCCCTTGAAAACTTTATCCAATGTCTTTCAAATCATTCTCCACCTTCATACCCTGCATCCAACGCCATCTACACTCCAAAAAACTCCTCATTCTTAACAATTTTACACATGCATACACATAACAACAGATTTTCCTCACCAACAGCACCAAAACCTCTTGCAATTGTAACATCCCTGCACGTGTCGCATGTGCAGGGTACTATTACATGTGCAAAAAATTATGGCCTCCAAATCAGAATCCGGAGTGGAGGCCATGATTGTGAAGGTCTTTCATATGTATCAGATGTTCCTTTTATTATACTTGACATGTTTCATCATGATTTGGTTGACGTCGACATTGAACATGCAACAGCATGGGTTGAAGCTGGTGCAACAATCGGTAAGCTTTATTATACCATTGCAAAGAAAAATAATTCTCTTGCTTTCCCATCCGGTGTCTGTACTACTCTAGGTACCGGTGGTCATTTCTCGGGTGGTGGATATGGTAATTTAATGCGAAAATTTGGTCTTTCTGTTGATAATATTATTGATGCAAAAATTGTTGATGTTAATGGTAATATTCTTGATAGAAAATCGATGGGAGAAGATTTATTTTGGGCTATAAGGGGTGGCGGTGGTGCTAGTTTTGGTGTCATTGTTAAATGGAAGATTAAACTTGTTCCCGTGACACCAAAAGTAACTGTTTTCAAAGTGATACAGAGTGTGGAAAAAGATGCAACTAACGTTGTTTATAAATGGCAAGAAATTGCATCCAAATTAGATGAAAATCTTTTCATAAGAGCTATGTTTGAGGTAGTCAATGGTACTCAAAAGGGTGCAAAGACAATAAATGTTACATTTATTGGCATGTTTTTAGGACTAATTGATGAACTAATGCCTTTGATGAATACAAGTTTCCCTGAATTAGGTTTGAAGAAAAGTGATTGTATTGAAATTCCATGGGTCAATTCAACTCTTTATTGGGCCAATTATCCAATTGGAACTCAAATTGAAGCTTTGCTAGATGTGCCTAAAGATCCCATTTTTTACAATTTTAAAACCATGTCAGATTATGTGAAGAAGCCCATTTCAAAGACTCAATTGGAATCCATTTGGGAGTATATGATTAAAATTAATTGTGTGAAGATGGAATGGAATCCCTATGGTGGGAAGATGCATGAGATTTCATCATCAGAAACTCCATTTCCTCATAGGAAAGGAAACTTGTTCATGATTGAGTATTTGACATCATGGGGAGAAAATGGTGTTGAGGCTGAAAATCATTACTTGAACATTTCAAAGGAATTTTATGAATTTATGACACCTTTTGTTTCTGACTCACCTAGGGAAGCATTTCTTAATTATAGAGATCTTAATATTGGTGCCAATTATCCTAGCAATACAACAAAAATAAACTTGTCACAAAGTTATGGGATCAAGTATTTTCAGGGCAATTTTCAAAAATTAGTGAGTGTGAAATCTAGAGTTGATCCTCACAATTTCTTTAGATATGAGCAAAGTATACCACCCCTTTTACATTAGTTACAGAATGTTAAGTAGTTTATTTTAGTTAGAAATTGTGGACCATTTGAATTAAGGAAAATAAATAGTTGGTATTTTTAAATATAAAAGTAAAGTTCCTTTTTTATTTTCTTTTATTTATATGATATTTGATAGAAAAAAAAGTTACTATGTTTTATGAATAAGAAAATATCTGATACTAGTTTACGAATAAGATAATACCACTTAGGTATAGATATATGTGTGGCTACCCTTGCTAAGGTGTGAACGCTACATTTGTTTTCCTTCTTAGAGAACTCGACATGAGTATTTTGAAAAGAAAAATATCGTAAAACTTAAAAGAATAACTAATGAAGATTGAAAACCATTAATCACAATTTTGATATCCAACTTGAAATTAACATTCATGACATTTTTCTCCATCTATCATTCACACATGCAAGGTTTGATATAAGCCAAAAGCTTCCACATTTCAATGCAAAGAGCGTCACAAGTTCCAATTTTGTGAAAGTATCCTTTAAGATATTTGCCATTTGAATTCCGTAGGAGACCCCCACAACCAGCTAGCCTCAAAGAATCCTTGTATGCTCCATCACAGTTGAGCTTCACCCATCTCTCTTGAGGTTTTCTCCGTCCAATAAAAACAATGTCACATTGGCGAGGGTTCAAATGATGATGAGTGTAGTTGTCTATGTCTTTGGCCATCTTGAGAATAGTATAAGTTGCATTCGTCGGACGCTGGAAACCTTCCTAAAAAATCATTGTGTTCCTCCATATCCAAATGTGCCAACATGTCGCCATAAAAATTGTTCTCTACTTTTTACCCTGAGTGTCATACAATTGATGACTGGTGTTTTTGAAGATCCAATCCCTACAATTAAGAGGAGAAATAAATTATATATTTGATTCGAATGGACTAGTCTTATCCATGTTTGGGTTGCTATGGGGCAATCCCGCAAAACATGAATAATAGTTTCAATGTCTCTATCACATCCAGAGCATGTGGGAGAAGCTCCAACACTCCATTTGCTCCTACGGTAATTAGTGAGCAGCCTCTCATAAACCGACATCCACATAAAAGTTTAAATTTTATAATAATATATATGATATTAATTTCTCGAAGATTCAGTAGCCAATTACTACTAAGCCTCCCACAAAAATAAAAAACTTTACCCAGAAACGTTTAGACCATATTAAATTTTATATTTAACATTTAAGTATTAATATTGAATGAATTATTCAATTAGCTAGTTATTGTTTTTAATGTTATATTTTTAAATTGATGCATAACCTCTTAAGATGTTAGCACCAAAAAAAAAAAAACCTCTTAAGATGTTAATAGTTTCAAATTCTTAATATAAAAAAAATAGTAACGGGTCATTAGAAAAACTGAATTAAGTTGAAAATATTTATATATTATTTTCATTTCCATTTTATAACACTTCTCCATTCACAAAGACTAGATTTTACCCTTCAATTTCATTTTTATTAATATTTTGCTTTTGTAACAGTCCGGTTTTATTTTTGTTCTATACACAAAGGATGCGTTTAATTTGCTAAAAAATAGAGACTGGACAATTTTAGTTGTACTGTATTTGATTTTAAAATTGTTTCTGAGACTAGACAGACTCAGGACCAAGGAATTATACAAAAATCTAAATTTTTGTCCATCACTAAATCACGGTACAACTTTTTATCCTGCACAAATTGTCTAAAATACAAAAATAACTTTTTGTCCACTAGACATTCTAAAAAGATAAAATGTATTCAACACCTAAACTTTATCTTGTGATGTTTTATCTTGTACTATTCTATGCTCCAAAGTGACAAATACACCATAAACTTATTCAGTCCTAAATCATGTTTTTTTTAATATCTAAATCATGTTGTTTAGCTTAGAGAGAATATTAGTAATTATGTACCATAAAAAGAAAATATTAGTAATTAGACCCTGACGTTACAAAAATCAACTTTACATCAATATAATAGATGGAGTTGCAACGTTGCACAATGAACTCACAAATCAATTTTTTACCATGGAAACAATGGGGAAATTGTCTTTTCTCTTGATAACCTCAACAATTGTAATGTCTATTACATCAACAACATCACAATCATCCATTCAAAATTTTCTCAATTGTCTATCATGTTCTCATGTCTCTCAAGTCATTTACACACCAAACAACATCACATTCTCAACCATCCTCAACATGAAAATACAGAACAAGAGATTTAGAACACCAACAACACCAAAACCTTTGGCAATTATAACTGCAAGAAATTATTCTCATGTCCAAGAAACAGTTAAATGTGCCAAAAGTAACAACATTCAGATCAGAATTCGAAGCGGCGGCCACGACTATGAAGGTTACTCATATGTATCAGACGTGCCTTTTGTCATACTTGACATGTTGCATCTCAATTCTGTTGATGTCAATTTACAAGACGAAACGGCATGGGTTGAATCTGGTGCAACACTTGGTAAACTTTATTATACCATTGCAAAGAAAAACAATTCTCTAGCATTCCCATCCGGGGTCTGTTTTACTCTAGGTACAGGTGGTCATTTCTCTGGTGGTGGATATGGAAATTTGATGAGAAAATTTGGTCTTTCTGTTGATAATATCATTGACGCGAAAATTGTTAATGCGAACGGTAATATACTTGATAGAAAATCAATGGGAGAAGATCTTTTTTGGGCTATAAGAGGTGGTGGTGGTGCTAGTTTTGGTGTTATTCTTTCATGGAAACTTAAATTGGTTCAAGTAACTCCACAAGTTACTGTTTTCAATGTTAAAAGGAATGTGAGTGAAGGTGCAACTGATATTGTTTATAAATGGCAATTAATTGCACCAAAGTTGGATAAAGATCTTTTCATTAGAGTGCAACCTAATGTTGTTAAAATTGATCAAGGGGGTGAAAAGTTTGTGCAAGTTAGTTTCATTGGTCAATTTTTGGGAACAGTTGAAAAGCTTTTACCTTTGGTGAGTGAGAGTTTCCCTGAATTGGGTTTGAAGGAAAGTGATTGTTTTTCAATGCCTTGGGTTAATTCCACTCTTTTTTGGTATAGTCAGCCAATTGGTACTCCTCTTGAAGCATTGTTGGAGGAACCAAAAGATCCTCAACCAATTTACTCCAAATTTAAATCAGATTATGTGAAGAAACCTATTCCAAAAAATGTTCTTAATTCTATATGGGAATTGATGATTAAAGGTGAGAATTTTTTTATGCAATGGAATCCTTATGGTGGAAGGATGGAAGAAATATTGTCATCAGAAACACCATTTCCTCATAGAGCAGGGAATTTGTTCTTGATTCAGTATCTTAACATTTGGATTGAAGAATCTTCTGAAGTTATTGAACGTCATGTGAATTTTTCAAGGTTGTTTCATGAATTCATGACGCCGTATGTTTCAAATTCTCCGAGGGAGGCATTCCTCAATTATAGGGATGCTGATATTGGCGCCAATCTTCCAAGTAATGTAACAAAATTCGACATTGCTAGAACTTATGGACGCAAGTTTTTTAAAGAAAACTTTGAAAGATTAGTTAGTGTAAAAACCAAGGTTGATCCTGATAATTTTTTCAGATATGAACAGAGTATACCTAGCTACTAGGTCATGCAAAAACTATATGTAGTGTGAATTTCCAAAAAAAATAAATGAAATAATACAAATTCTTATTAAAAAAACCTATGTCTTATGGTCTTGGGTTCAATTTTTCTATATTTAGCAAATATATGTGTTTTTAAAAATAAAAATGAACAAGTTCACTAAAAAATTTGCTTTAAACCCCAAAAGGGTACAAAAACATTAAGTGCACATTCGCGCATCACAAGCACAATCTAGCAAGTCCGCGTACGGACCCGAAACCAAATTGCAAAAAAAGTGATGCACAAACGCACATAAGTCATGGCGGAGAACCTGACCTCCAACACGAGAGCAGATCCACAACCAACGAACTTATTGTGAAGAACAACAAGCTAACAAAGTCATTTATGGCCTAGTCATTTGAATCCTCCGGCATGAGAGCTTGAGTGCAACCCACGACGGAACAGAGCAGCAACCCACGACGGCAAAACTAACATTGAAGGTTATAAAACACAAGCTGAGATAAAGCACCAAACTTGTGTGAGAAACCGAAACCGTCTGCAGCCAAGGAAACACCGACGGCGACTGAAACTACCCCAAAAGGGGTTTACGGTGGTGGCGCGAAGAGGTAGGCGCACCACCAAAGCCAGAGGGCTACATCTCTAAAGATGTTTGAATTTATTTTTAAAGGGGTCAAAATTTATTCTAGAGTATAGATTTTTTCGAAACGGTCAAAAATTTATTAATTAGTTGTTAATGTTAATATTTTTTATCTTCGCCAAAATTTGATCCTTGAACCTTAGAATTATAGAATTGATTTTGACTGTATTAAAAATTATTTTATGTAAAGTTTAAAATTATAATTTTACAATTAATTTTACACTTAAATTGATTGTTCATTTCATTTTTACATTAATATAATCAAACATAAATTATTTTATCTGTATATTAATTTTTTTTACTCAAATAAAGCTCAATTAATAGTTATTAAAAATAATATTACAGAAATCTACCAAAAAATATTATTGTTTACGGTGATTTTTGGTAAACAAGCGTTAGTTTGAGTATTTTAAACTTGCAAGACCAACTAGAAATCTTGGGACAATTTTGTGCTTGCTTTTAGTGAAAAGTTTCAGTGTTCATCGAATAGCAATAAACACTTGTGTTTTTTATTTGTTTAATCGAAAAAGACGAATAAAGCAAGTTGATTCGAATCGCCTCGAACACAACAAACTTCAATGCAAAATCAAACAAAATTGCAATAAAACAAACTTGCATAAATGTAAAGACAAAATACAATGAAAATGGTTCACAAACCGTACATGCTTCTCTTTGGAATTCCTTTCTTTCTTCGCTGAGTACTTAGAATTTCCAGAGAAACTTATGTGAAACAGTTTTGCGACCTCGATTTCTTCTAAGAAACCCTTATAAATACAAATAAAAGCATAAACTGCCTAGATGATCTGGACGCTCCAGATTGTGCCTTCAGCTTCCCACGTTCTCCATTCCCTGTAACCGCTCCCGGTGCGCTTCGAACTTGGGCTTGGATTGCGCTTCTTGGGCTGGCTCATTTGACTTGCTAAGTTCCTATTCTTTTCGATGCCAAATGGCTTTAAATGATAACATGAATCGAAACGCCTTCTTCAACTTGAATCATTAATCGAAACTCCCAGCTGAACAGAATCGAAGGACACGTGTCCCTTGGACATTCAATCTTATTTTGTTGGACCAACTTTTTAATTAAAAAATAATTATGATGAGAATTCAGCCCAACAAATTGCCCCCCAAAAATGCCATTTTCGATGAGGAGGTATCGATCAGAAAGTGGTGTTTTTGAAAAGATTCCAAATCCATCGTTCACACTTCCCCAAGACGGCTCTGACGTCATTGCATCATTAATTTTCTCTCAACCGTCACCTCATGCTCCACAACCATCATGACTCCCACTTTCGCGCAGAAAACGGACACGTGTCAGAGTGGGAAGTTGAAGAAAACTTGCTTTTGCTGCAAAAAGACAAGATCTTTTTAGAAATTGGTTTTTTCCAAAACCCTATAAATAGGACTTGTCTACTCCCTTTCACTCTTTTCCCATTTCTCGATCTTTCACATTTCTTTCTCCAGATTTCTTCCTATCCTCAACAACCTTCATCTTCTTCGTTGCCTTTATCCTCCATTTTCGTTGCAGCTTCAAACTCACAAATCCCTTCTGAAACTCAGCGTCATGGCTTCCAACTCTAGTCAAACGCAAAAGCTCCCTCTTGCAGGAAAATGGACTGAATCTCTTCTAAAGAGCTATGATCCCAACACTGTACCAGAGCCTATGATGAGCACTGAACGGCACAAAATCTGGGAAGAACATGTAATATTTCCTTACTCTATTGCTGGGCAAGTTTACGCATTTGGTGGACCTTTGCCATGTGCGAACAGCAAAACTGCAGCTGTTTTGGAGATTTTCCCTTTGCACAAACCTTGTAGCCCTAGAGCGTTCTTAGATTCCCCTTACAATTTTACTTACCTGAAACCCCCAAATAAGATCTTTAGGTCTGCCCCTTACTATGGCCATGATGATTACATTAAATGGCTCGATAGAGTCCAAGCTGGCTGTGGGGATTTCTAGAAAGACTATGGGATTTATGACCTAATCCAGCTGTCTAGGGTAGGACCTAAGTATCAGCAAGAAATGCTGCTAGCTGCTTTCCATTTCTATGAGAGTTCGACGAACACCTTTCAATTCGAGTGTGGGATGATGACGCCTACACTGTTCGATGTAGCTGCCATTACTGGCCTTAGCCCCACAGGCGACACTTACGACCCCACTAGGGCAAGCTCGAACATTGCTTTCGACCCAAAGGAGAAAACCTTTCAAAAGTATATCCTAGAAAACCATGAGGTTGATGAAGACGAAGTCTCTGATGTCGAACACGTGGCATTCCTCACATTATGGCTGTCTCACTATATTTTCTGTTCAAAATCTCTCCAAGTTGCCAAGAAATTTATCCCTATGGCCATTCAACTTCATGAAGGCCAGCAGTTTGGCCTTGGGCGCTTGATCCTAGGATGTCTCTATGAATCCATGCAGGATGTGAACGAAAACCTTAAGAAAACTGGAGAGGGCTCCACTTTCCTAGCTGCTAGACCCTTTTGGTTGTTGCAATTGTGGCTTAATGCCACATTCGTAGCAGAACTCGAGTTATTCCTCCCTGAAGATTATGAAGATGAAGCTAGAAAGCGCCAAGTCAAAGGAACTAGGCTGGTGAGGTTAACTCCTTTACCAAGGGATTCAGACCCTGAGCAATCTTTTCTGAAATACTTTAACATATTTTTGGGTTTAAAGACCTTTAAAGAGTCTCATGCCCCATTTGTCAAGCACATGTTTGGGCCTTCCTGGTTTGTACAACCATTTCCTCCAATTGCAGGGTATGAAGAGTCAGTATCTGACCAATGGCTAGCTTATCTTGATCCCACTGTCTTATCCTGTCGAATTGGCACAACTACAAAAGATTATGGGTTAGTTGGATACTTCCCAAATCTTGTCTCTCGCCAGTTTGGCCTCACCCAGCTTGTTCCCAAGAGCTTCTATATGAATGAAAGAGACATCTGCCTGGGTTATAAGAACAGCAAGGGAAGCATAACAGAAGGATACTACAGGTCCTATCTGAGAAACAATGAGACTCACAAGTACCATATCAATCCTTTCCCTTATCAAAACTCCTTTTCTACCACCAAAGACTTTCAAGGATGGTGGGATCGCCACTACTCCGCCATGATTCCAGGCGAGGTGTCTTGCTTAGTCGAATCTCCAGTGGATTTGGAACTTCGCTCTTCGAGCAAGTCAAGACTAAAATAACGAAAGGTATCTTTCTTACTGCTTTATTATGATTTCTTTCGCTCTATGCCCTTCGAATTACTTACTAAAGTGAAGCTCTTCTGTTTTTCAGGAATCAAATCTAGGACGACTTCAACGTCCTCCCAACCAGCTGCATCCTCAAATCCCAAAGAAGAAAAGAAGGTTCAGGTACCTAGTTCGCGCGATACAGCCTTGTGCATTCCATTGCTATTACAGGCCTGAATGATTTAAACCTTGCTCCGTACTTATTCGCAGGGTTCGAAAAGAGCTAGCAGCTCCGTTGCTGACGAACCATCCAAGAAGGAAACCATTAATTTGTCAACACTTGACAAACAGGTATGCTCTTCCCTTTTTCTCATGTGTACTTAGACTCTTTTGTTGGCCTTTCTTTAACTCTACAATATTTTACTTCGACAGAATATCAAAGCAGGTCTTGGCTGAGTTGTTGCCAAGCTTTCGAGTCAAACAGATCCCTCCACTGTGGCAGCAGCAGAAAAGAAACAGGCCCAGAAAGACAAAAGGCCAAGAGAAGAAGAGCCTGCAGGGCCACATGATGAAGTGGCTCATGAAGCCGAAGCCTGAGTGCCTAGTGCTGAGGTAGAGCCTGAGCAGCAAAAGGACAAAAAGAAGAAGAAGAAAAAGAAGCTCAAGAAGGCCAGCTTATCTTCTACTGTTGTCTCTTGAGCAGTGCATTTTAATGCACGTTCTTCTACTATTGTACTCATGTATTCCTATAGTTTATTTTACTATTTTTACTATTTTAGTGTGTTTTTATATTTAAGATTATTTATAGCTTTATTTTATTTTCGCACTTATTTTCTGAATAAATAATAAATTGACACCTTCTTATTGCGCAGACCATAACTGGAGCTAGGAATATCGGATTGAGACGCGGTCAGTTGCGTTAGAAAGCTAAGACAAAGAACTACAACTTTTATGTTGAAGTCGAAAGCTAATTCAGAGTGCAAAGGAGTCATATTTACTCGTCAATGTTCCAGACTTACAAGATTTAATTATTTTCAGCATAACTTATAATTTTCGGCCCAATTGTTTTGTGGCCCGTTTTTGCTTGCTGTATAAAAACCAAAATCTGACCTAAGTCATGTTGAGACCTTTTAGGGTGTTGGCTTCATTTGGTAAAATAAGCCTGATTCCATGATGTGGAGCATGATGTGTGGCACATCAGGGTTCACATCTGGACGCCCTACTGGACGCGCCTTTATTTATTTAAACGCGATCTTTTGAAAAAGATTTGTTTTTCAAGTATATCGTGCCAGCTTGCGCGCCAAGGAACAAGATAATCTTTCATGGTTCTGTTTTATTTTATCGGCCGACTTTGATCAAAAAGATTTGAAACAAACAATTAAAAGATTATGATCAAATAAATCTCAAGGAGAATTAACAAAGGCCAGCTGTCAACATTGAAGATCCAAGCCCATGAAACTTGTTCTATATAAAGGAAGACTGAAGACATAATGAAGTACGAAGCCAAGAGTTGAAGATATCGAGTCTTAGGTCTTAGTCTGTTCATTGTTATTTGTGAGCCTTCACTTGAATCATAATTTTGATACAAGTAAGGACTGAGTTTGATAGAGTTGTAATCTCTAGTGTTCTTTCTCCAAAGCTTTGAAGCAAGGAGTTAGAGTGTGTAACACTCAAAGCCTTTAGGTACGAGTGCATAGTTTTCTAGGAGTGTGTCTCCAAACTGAGTTTGTTATTAAATCCTTACTGGGTAAGGTTGAGGGGGAGTGAGCAGAGGTTCTCATATCTAGGAGTTCCTAGGTAGAATTAGCACGGGTAGTGATTAAGTGAGAAGTTGTAAACGGGGGAGTTTAGCTTTGAATTGATACTACCATAGTGGATTCATCCCTGGATTGGTATCCTCCAGAATAGGGCTTGTTATAAGTGCCGAACTGGGTTAACAAACTCACGTGTTCTTTTGTTTCCTGCACTTTATATTGTTTACTTGTTCATCAAGTTCAGTTGTTCACGATGTTGACACATTAGGCTACACATCGTACGATTCCTAAAGTGTACACATCGTGCTACACATCTGACACTTGCCACCAGAATTTCAATTGGCATCAGAGCAGGCACCCTGCCTGTTTGAGGGTGAGCTCCAGGGAAGTTACTTTCTGGAAACATGGACAAGGATGGAACAACGGTCAACAAACCACCCCTCCTGGATGGAACCAACTATGACTACTGGAAGCCAAGGATGATTGCCTTCCTAAAGTCACTTGACAGCAGAACTTGGAAAGCTGTGCTCAAAGGCTGGGAGCATCCCAAAATCTTGGATGCTAATGGTGTTGACACTGGTGTACTCAAGCCAGAGGAAGATTGGTCAGCTGCAGAAGACACTGCATCACTTGGAAACTCCAAAGCTTTGAATGCTTTATTCAATGGAGTGGACAAGAACATGTTCAGATTAATCAAGCAGTGTACTGTTGCAAAGAATGCCTGGGAGATACTCAGAACCACTCATGAAGGCAATGCCAAGGTAAAAAGCTCAAGAATCCAACTTCTCAACACTAAGTTTGAAAACCTCAGAATGAAAGAAGAAGAATCAATTCATGATTTTCACATGAATTTGCTTGAGGTGGACAATTCCTTTGAGGCTCTAGGTGAGAAATTGTCTGAAGAAAAGCTTGTGAGAAAGATGCTTAGGTCTCTACCCAAGAGATTTAACATGAAAATCACAGCTATTGAAGAAGCTCAAGACATCCCAAGTATGAAACTTGAAGAACTTGTGAGCTCGCTTCAAACTTTTGAGATGAACTTTAGTGAGCCAACTGAGAAGAAAGGAAAAGGCATAGCTTTTGTATCTTGTGCTGGTGAAGAGGAAGAAGCTGATGAATCAGATGATGACCTCTCAAATGACTTAGCCATGTTGGGAAGACAATTCAACAAGCTTCAAAGGAGGGTGGACAGAAGACCAAGGAGGAATGTGAGGAACATCCAGACTGACAACAGTAAAATAGGTAACACTTCAACAAAAACTAAAACTGATGATAAGTCAGCTCAGAACAAGGGTGTTCAATGTCATGAATGTGAAGGCTTTGGTCATATAAGATCAGAATGTGGAACATATCTGAAGAAGCAGAAGAAAGGCCTAACTGTATCATGGTCTGACGAAGACTCTGACACTGACTCAGAGAATGTTGCTGCTAATCATGTTAGTGCCATGACTGGGGTGGATAATACTGATGTCGAATCTGATGATGAAGAACTCACCTTTGATGAACTAGCCTCAGTCCATAAAAAGCTATTTATCAAGAGTGAGGAACTGTACAAGGTCAATGAAGAGCAGAAGGAAATCATCAGTCAACTGGAGACAGAGAAGGGTCAACTACAGAGTCAAGTAGCTAGTCTTGAAAGTGAAGTCAAGTTACTGTCAACCAACTTGAAAAATATGACCAAGTCTGTAAAGATGCTCAATCCTGGAACCAACATGCTTGATGAAATTTTGAAAGTAGGAAAGCATGCTGGTGACTCATCTGGTGTAGGATTTAAGAACAAACATCACAGCAAGAAGACAAATACTAAGTTTGTTCCTGCTCAGAAGAAACCTGACCCTGGCAGAATGTGGACACATCACACTACACATCAGAGACCTGCTGGCAAAGAGAAGTTTAATGCTTGGAGATGCCACTACTGTGGGAAAAATGGTCACATCAAGCCCTTTTGCTACAAACTCTATGGGTATCCCAAGAAAAGGACTCAGGTGCAAGCCAAAACAGCAAGGGTCACTCCTAAGAAGATGTGGAAGCCTAAAGTTTCTGAAACTGCACATATTGCTCACACTTCTCTTAGAGCATCTTCTAGTAATGATTGGTATTTTGATAGTGGTTGTTCTAGGCATATGACTGGTGTTGAGAAATTTCTCACTAATATCAAGCCTCATACAACAAGCTTTGTAACCTTTGGAGATGGAGCAAAAGGTGAAATCAATGGCAGTGGTAAACTCTGCCTTTAGATGCCTTGCAATCATTAGGGAATGCAATTCCGATAGTACAGTCGGAGTCTGCTGCATCTTTGTACAAGGTTTGTCTGTCTTGCTCTGAATTTGGTTTCTCCATCTTTCAGCATGCTATGAATTTATTTCATTGCGTTCAATAAATTGGAAGCTTGATTTTCTTGTATAAACCTTTTTCATCAATGCATCATTTCATTTGTTGATTATTGTTTACACTGTTTATTTTACATACATATGTCAAATTTAATTTTTAGATGTACTTCAAAAAAGAGGATAGAAGCTCTGAATATTATTATTCTTACTAGTTAAAAATACTGAGGGCCTTCACAATATAGAGTCAATTTACTAGGCTTGTCTACAAATATTGAAGGATTCAATTCACTACCTATAATTGTCTCTCCAGTGGATTATGCATGAATTGACCAATCACATCCATTGTACTATAAGCTATGTTTGGTCTAGTGTAGCCTAGATAAATGAGTTTACCCACAAGACTTAGATGCAGGGCCTTCAATTTTTGTTTTAGGCTCTGAGCATCACTTCCAATCACGTGATTCTATTCTCCGCGTGCTCTAGTCAGTCGATTGGCCACATGACTTATTACCCTTATCCTTATGAAGATCAAGGATAACCGTCCTTTAGGAGATAAAAAGACCTTGTATGGAATTGCGTTGCTAACTTCTCTATTAGAAGTTGTGTTCAACCTCATCACCTGCAAATGTGATGATAATATCATCTATGCAGACATATTATGTAGAGTATGGTCACCTATAGGCTTGGCCCATACATCAAGGATACCGGAGCCTAAGTGAACGAACCTTCCAAACCAAACATAGAGACTCATAGAGATTGCTTGAGCCCATATAAGGCCTTCCATAATCCGCATACCATATTTCCTCCATTGTTGGAGTCATGAATTCCACACACACGAATACGCACACAGTTGCATTTTTAACATCAAATTGGTTTTATTTCCAACCATAGCATCTTGTTGCCAAGGAGAGGGTAATATTGACAGGTATTTATTTGTCACCGGACCACATTTTTTCTCATAATTGATTCCATATATCTGACCGTAACCCTTTACAATTTGATTTTCCTTATACTGGTCTAGAACACCAACAAACTGATATTACGCTGTATATCTATCTACTACATCTCACTATCTTCTTTGGCTTCTCAACAATGTAGTAGATAGATATACAGCGTAATATCAGTTTGTTGGTGTTCTAGACCAGTATAAGGAAAATCAAATTGTAAAGGGTTACGGTCAGATATATGGAATCAATTATGAGAAAAAATGTGGTCCGGTGACAAATAAATACCTGTCAATATTACCCTCTCCTTGGCAACAAGATGCTATGGTTGGAAATAAAACCAATTTGATGTTAAAAATGCAACTGTGTGCGTATGCGTGTGTGTGGAATTCATGACTCCAACAATGGAGGAAATATGGTATGCGGATTATGGAAGGCCTTATATGGGCTCAAGCAATCTCTATGAGTCTCTATGTTTGGTTTGGAAGGTTCGTTCACTTAGGCTCCGGTATCCTTGATGTATGGGCCAAGCCTATAGGTGACCATACTCTACATAATATGTCTGCGTAGATGATATTATCATCACATTTGCAGGTGATGAGGTTGAACACAACTTCTAATAGAGAAGTTAGCAACGCAATTCCATACAAGGTCTTTTTATCTCCTAAAGGACGGTTATCCTTGATCTTCATAAGGATAAGGGTAATAAGTCATGTGGCCAATCGACTGACTAGAGCACGCGGAGAATAGAATCACGTGATTGGAAGTGATGCTCAGAGCCTAAAACAAAAATTGAAGGCCCTGCATCTAAGTCTTGTGGGTAAACTCATTTATCTAGGCTACACTAGACCAAACATAGCTTATAGTACAATGGATGTGATTGGTCAATTCATGCATAATCCACTGGAGAGACAATTATAGGTAGTGAATTGAATCCTTCAATATTTGTAGACAAGCCTAGTAAATTGACTCTATATTGTGAAGGCCCTCAGTATTTTTAACTAGTAAGAATAATAATATTCAGAGCTTCTATCCTCTTTTTTGAAGTACATCTAAAAATTAAATTTGACATATGTATGTAAAATAAACAGTGTAAACAATAATCAACAAATGAAATGATGCATTGATGAAAAAGGTTTATACAAGAAAATCAAGCTTCCAATTTATTGAACGCAATGAAATAAATTCATAGCATGCTGAAAGATGGAGAAACCAAATTCAGAGCAAGACAGACAAACCTTGTACAAAGATGCAGCAGACTCCGACTGTACTATCGGAATTGCAAAGGCTTACCTGACCTAGATGATGTGCTACTTGTCAAAGGTTTGAAGGCTAATCTTATCAGCATAAGCCAACTATGTGATCAAGGTCTTAAGGTCAACTTCACAAAGAATGAGTGTCTTATCACTTCTAACAAAGGAGAATTGTTGATGAGAGGATCTAGGTCAAGGGACAACTGCTATCTATGGATTGCTGATGAAACAGCTCACTCCACTACATGTTTGATAAGTCAGGAAGAAGAAGTAAAGCTTTGGCACCAAAGACTTGGCCATTTGAATCTGAAGGGAATGAAGAAGATAGTGTCCAAGGAAGCTATTAGAGGTCTACCAAAGCTTAAGATTGTTGAAGGCAATATATGTGGTGAATGTCAAGTTGGAAAGCAGGTTCAGATGTCACACCCAATGTTACAACATCAGGTGACATCCAGAGTTCTTGAACTGCTACATATGGACTTGATGGGACCAATGCAGGTAGAGAGTATTGGTGGTAAAAGATATGCCTTTGTGGTTGTAGATGATTTCTCAAGGTTCACTTGGGTTAGCTTCATCAGAGAGAAGTCTGACACTTTTGATGCATTCAAAGAACTATGCCTTAGACTACAAAGAGAAAAGGATAATGGCATTGTTAGAATCAGAAGTGATCATGGGAAAGAGTTTGAGAACTCAAGATTTTCTGAGTTTTGTGCTGATGAAGGAATTGGGCATGAGTTCTCCTCACCAATCACACCCCAACAAAATGGTGTAGTTGAGAGGAAGAACAGAACCTTGCAAGAGGCTGCAAGAGTTATGCTACATGCCAAGAAGCTACCTTACTACTTTTGGGCAGAGGCCATGAATACTGCATGCTATGTACACAACAGGGTGACTCTGAGAAAAGGTACCTCAACCACACTGTATGAGATATGGAAAGGAAGAAAACCAACTGTCAAACACTTCCATGTCTTTGGTAGCAAGTGCTATATCTTAGCTGACAGAGAGCAAAGGAGGAAGATGGATCCCAAGAGTGATGAAGGAATCTTTCTAGGCTATTCCATAACCAGCAGAGCCTATAGAGTCTTCAACAACAGAACAAGAACTATGATGGAATCCATCAATGTTGTCATAGATGACTATTCAGACAATGTACCTGATGTTGATCCTGATGTGGACACATCTCACCCCCTGCCTGAAGACTCTGAAGTTATAGAGATTCCTGAGAAGACTGATCAGCAAGAAGATGTGACTCCAGTGAACAAGGGTCCCTCTGTTAGAGTTCAAAAGAATCATCCAAAAGAACTCATAATAGGGAATCCTGAGTCAGGGGTTATGACAAGGTCAAGAGAGGTTGTATCCAATGCTTGTTTTGTGTCAAAGGTAGAACCAAAGAATGTAAAAGAAGCCTTGACAGATGAGTTTTGGATTGAAGCTATGCAAGAGGAGCTGAACCAGTTCAAGAGGAATGAAGTGTGGGATTTAGTTCCTAGACCTGAAGGAGTCAACATCATTGGTACTAAATGGGTTTATAGGAATAAATCTGATGAAAGTGGTGTTGTGACTAGAAACAAGGCTAGGCTTGTGGCTCAAGGTTACTCTCAGATTGAAGGAGTAGACTTTGATGAAACATTTGCTCCTGTGGCACGTCTCGAGTCCATAAGGTTACTTTTGGGAGTAGCATGTATCTTGAAATTCAAGCTATTCCAGATGGATGTGAAGAGTGCTTTCCTCAATGGCTACTTGAATGAGGAAGTTTATGTGGAGCAGCCCAAGGGATTTGTTGATCCAAATTATCCAGATCATGTCTACAGATTGAAGAAGGCATTATATGGATTAAAGCAAGCTCCTAGGGCATGGTATGAGAGGCTAACCAAATTTCTTGTGCAGCAAGGTTATAGAAAAGGAGAAACAGACAAAACCTTGTTTGTCAGAGAAGAAAAGGGCAAGTTCATGATTGCACAAATCTATGTAGATGACATTGTGTTTGGAGGAATGTCTGATCCAATGGTCAAGATGTTTGTGAATCAGATGCAGTCTGAATTTGAGATGAGCCTTGTAGGTGAACTTACCTACTTTCTTGGTCTGCAAGTCAAACAGATGGAAGATACAATTTTCATCTCCCAAAGCAAGTATGCCAAGAACATTGTGAAGAAATTTGGAATGGAGAATGCAAATCACAAAAGAACTCCTGCAGCAACCCATCTCAAACTTTCTAAAGATGAGCATGGTGTCAGTGTTGATCAAAGTCTATACAGAAGCATGATTGGCAGTCTACTTTATCTCACTGCAAGTAGACCTGATATTAGCTTTGCTGTTGGTGTGTGTGCAAGGTACCAAGCTGAGCCCAAGATGAGTCATCTGAATCAAGTCAAAAGGATTCTTAAGTATGTCAGTGGTACAAGTGATTATGGAATTCTCTACTCTCATGGTGAAGACACAAGATTGTTGGGTTATTGTGATGCTGACTGGGCAGGTAGTGCTGATGACAGGAAAAGCACTTCTGGTGGATGTTTCTTTTTGGGAAGCAACCTTATATCATGGTTCAGCAAGAAACAAAATTGTGTTTCTCTTTCTACAGCTGAGGCTGAGTACATTGCAGCAGGAAGTAGTTGTTCTCAGCTACTTTGGATGAAGCAGATGTTGGGTGAGTACAATGTGCAGCAAGATGTGCTCACATTATACTGTGACAATCTAAGTGCTATAAATATTTCCAAAAATCCTATCCAACATAGTAGGACAAAGCACATTGATATACGTCACCATTTTATTAGAGATCTTGTTGAAGACAACATTGTGACTCTAGAGCATGTTGCCACAGAGAATCAACTGGCAGATATATTCACAAAAGCTTTAGATGCAAATAGGTTTGAGGTGTTAAGGGGCAAACTTGGTATTTGCCTCTTTGATGATCAATAGCCATAATAGCTATTTAGGCGTGCAACGGTTACCTGTTTTTTCCCTCCATCCATAGTTGCACGCAATCCAAAGGCAATCATTACAAAATATTTCCAACGGCTATTTCACGATCAAAACTCCAAGAAATCCGTTTACTCAAGATTTTCTTATTGCCTACCACATTGATCACCACATTCGTTTCTCAACCACTCAAACGACCAAAAATTTTCTTGATCACTCTCAAACCCTTTGTTCATCTCTCTGCTATTTTCTTTGAAAATCTTCATACCAAATCACCATCATCATCATCATGTCTACTGCAACCAAAACATCTCCTTCAACCAAATTCACGACTCCTCCATCATCATCAAAACCTAATTCCCCGCATCCTGAAGAAGTTCAAAGTGACATGATCTTTAATGCCACTCCTGTTTCTATGATCAAGCCATCTGGATCAAAGAAGAAGAAGTCAAAACGATCAAGAAGGGAATCAACCCCCATTGCTGCAGAGGAAGATGTTGTTCCTTCTCCTTCCACAGAAAAATCCAAGAAGAAGAAGAAGAAAAGCAAGAAGCCAAAGATTGGCTCACCAAAGAGGGTTCACACCATGGAAAGTCTGCATGTTGAACCTCTTCCTGCAAAATCTGGTGATGCGAATGCTGAAGCATCTATGGGTGTAGGTTCTTCAAACCCTAACCCTGAGAAGGCTGCTGTAAAGATCTCTGAGGGCCAAAGACACCCCTTGACTCAGAAGATCATTGATTCTGTGCTCCAGGCCCTGCAAGAACCTAATGTTGCGGCAGATGTTGGCACATCATTGCCACAAGGTGAAGAAGAGTCTCCTGCTGAAGAAGAGACTGCTGCTGTTGAAAAACCTGCTGTCATTCCTGATTCTCCTGAACAGGAATTTGTTGAAGAAGATCAACCTGCTGAGGTTGAGGAACCTAAAGATAATACCCAGTCTGACAAGGGTAAAGAAACTGTTGAAGGTTCAGATCATGAAGACTCCAATTCTTCTGACAAGGATGCTGATGGAGATACAGTTGTTGTGGATGTAGAAGGCTACAATTCTGACATCCCCTTGAAGAAGCTTACTGAGGATAGTATTGCAAAAAGGACTAGAAGTGGTAAAGGTCCTGCTGTTGTTGAGATTTCTCCTGCTGCTACTAAGGAGAAGAAGAAGCCTGTTAAGAGGCAAGTCATGTATGGTCCCAAGAAGGGATTTAGTAAAGCTGTGGTTCCACCTGCAAAGAAGAAGACTCAGAAAAGAAAAGAGCCACCTACAAGTGACTCAGAGTACGATGTGGAGCAGGATGTAGCTCACATCAGTGAGTCTGAGGAAGAATCTGCTAAGGAACGCAATGTGGAGCTTGATGTGATTCACATTGAGTCTGCTGTGAAGAAGAGCTATGGGAAGAAGAAAATTCCTCAGGGAATTCCTGACATCCCAGTTGATTTGATTTCCTTCCACAACCCTGCACATGCTGGTAAATGGAAGTACATTGCTCATAGAAGGTTAGCTCTGGAGAGGGAGCTCAGTGCTGAAGCCTTGCAGTGCAAGGAAGTTATGAGGTTGATCATGCGTGCTGGCTTGATGAAGACTGTTACTGGACTGAGTGACTGCTATGAGAAGGTAGTCAAAGAGTTTTTGGTAAACATCCCTGCTGGTTGTGACAATCCTTTGGACAAGGAATACCAAACTGTTTTTGTGAGAGGTAAAGAAATTCACTTCTCTCCCACTGTTATCAACAAGTATCTGGGCAGAAGTGAGGAGCCCTTTGCTGAGATGGAGGCAAATGACAACTACATAATCAAGGCCATCACAGCTGGAAAGGTCAAGACTTGGCCTAAGAAAGGGAAACTGCAAGCAAGCAAGCTCACACCAATCTACAACATCCTGAACAGGATTGCTGCTGCTAACTGGGTGCCTACCACACACAACTGTGATGTGGCTACAGGTTTGGCTAGGTTCATATATACTATTGGTAGCAAATCTAATTTTGATTTTGGTACCTATATTTTTGATCAGACTATCAAACATGCCAAAACCCTAGCTGTCAAACTACCCATTGCATTTCCTTCCCTACTGTGTGGAATCATATTGAGCCAGAGACCTGATGTTCTGGGCAAGGATGATTTGTCTTGCAGAAGAGAGTCTGCTATTTCTTTTAGTCTCAAGCAGTCTGATGTGACTCCTGATGTGGGCACATCCAGCTCAAACAATGCTATGTCTAGGACAGACATGATTGCTGCTTTAAAGGAGACTTGCAAGGCTCTGGATGAGAAGAAGGCCAAGCTGGAGGCAGTCATTACTGGACTGGAGCTTGAGGATGAGCAAACAATGGCTGAGGATGAGGAATTGGAGGAGGAGGAGCCCAATGACTCTGAAGCTGAGGAAACTGATGGGAGCCAGGATATTTGAATCTTTGTAATTCATTATTTCCCTGTACTCAGCATTTCCTTGTTTTTGCTTGTATTTTGTGGGCTATGCCCTGGATTTCTGATGCACCTTTGTGTGCCTGTTCTGTACTTGCTGCACTATTAACGGCCTGAGTGCCTTTTTCTGTTCATGCACCATCATCTCTACATCTCATGCTATCTGCATTCTATGGTGTGTTACTTACTCTCAGTATGTTTGTCATAATTTATGGCTAAAAAGGGGGAGTAAAAATTAAAATGAACAACCTTGAAGTCTTAACTGCAGCAAATTGTGATGTGTGGCACATCTGACTACACATCTGGCATACATGCTTATTTTTCTTCAAATGTTTTCTCAACAACTTTTGAAGAATTAGTTTTCTAAAGCATGTTTTTCTGAAGACCTTTTCTGTACGTTTTCAACTGGGTGATGCATTCTTAAGAAGTCCAATTGAAGATGTTAATTTGTGTAATGGTTGATCCATTTGTATGATTTCTACATGGTGATGCATTCTTAAGAAGCCTGTAGAAGTTGCTATTTTGTGTGATGTTTGACACATCTGTGAGTTTTAACTTGGTCATGCATTCTTAAGAAGCCAAGTTTAAAACTTCTCTATTTCTCTCTAGGTCATGCATTCTGAAGAAGCCTATAGAGGATATGAGATTTAGGGGGAGTACATGGAAAGTGCTCTAGTTCAAAGGGGAGTAGACTATTACTGGGTTTGCTACCCTCCCTTATGTGTGCATGGAATCTCATGCTTGTATGTGTCTGAGAATTTATTTTTCTCAGTCTTTGGGAATTTATTTTCCTATCTTGTGAGAGTTTATTTCTCTCTTTATTTGTGAGGCTCTGATCCGCTGCTGCATGCCTCTGATGTGCCTATACATCTCTCCAAGTTTAGTTGGGTGACTCAAAGATTATTTTAGCCCAAAATTTGCCAAAGGGGGAGATTGTTGAGACCTTTTAGGGTGTTGGCTTCATTTGGTAAAATAAGCCTGATTCCATGATGTGGAGCATGATGTGTGGCACATCATGGTTCACATCTGGACGCCCTACTGGACGCGCCTTTATTTATTTAAACGCGATCTTTTGAAAAAGATTTGTTTTTCAAGTATATCGTGCCAGCTTGCGCGCCAAGGAACAAGATAATCTTTCATGGTTCTGTTTTATTTTATCGGCCGACTTTGATCAAAAAGATTTGAAACAAACAATTAAAAGATTATGATCAAATAAATCTCAAGGAGAATTAACAAAGGCCAGCTGTCAACATTGAAGATCCAAGCCCATGAAACTTGTTCTATATAAAGGAAGACTGAAGACATAATGAAGTACGAAGCCAAGAGTTGAAGATATCGAGTCTTAGGTCTTAGTCTGTTCATTGTTATTTGTGAGCCTTCACTTGAATCATAATTTTGATACAAGTAAGGACTGAGTTTGATAGAGTTGTAATCTCTAGTGTTCTTTCTCCAAAGCTTTGAAGCAAGGAGTTAGAGTGTGTAACACTCAAAGCCTTTAGGTACGAGTGCATAGTTTTCTAGGAGTGTGTCTCCAAACTGAGTTTGTTATTAAATCCTTACTGGGTAAGGTTGAGGGGGAGTGAGCAGAGGTTCTCATATCTAGGAGTTCCTAGGTAGAATTAGCACGGGTAGTGATTAAGTGAGAAGTTGTAAACGGGGGAGTTTAGCTTTGAATTGATACTACCATAGTGGATTCATCCCTGGATTGGTATCCTCCAGAATAGGGCTTGTTATAAGTGCCGAACTGGGTTAACAAACTCACGTGTTCTTTTGTTTCCTGCACTTTATATTGTTTACTTGTTCATCAAGTTCAGTTGTTCACGATGTTGACACATTAGGCTACACATCGTACGATTCCTAAAGTGTACACATCGTGCTACACATCTGACACTTGCCACCAGAATTTCAAGTCAGAATCATTCAGTCATTCACGAAAAAATAAGGATTTGTGCAAACGAATTATGAGCTACTAAAACTCTACATCGATTCGTTGGTTAAGGCATTTCAATTCATATTCTTGAGGTTTGGTTATTAATGCAATTACAGTTCATGTTCTAATTCTTTCTCTTTCAATTTCGTTGCCTCTTGATTAATTTGAATGCAATTCGTATTTATCGCTTGTTTAATTTCGGATTGCAATTGTAGCGAGGTTATTCGGATTGATTATCGCTTGTTTAATTTAATTCAAATAGAAATTGATAGAGTCTATAACACTTGTTTATAGGATTGATTAAATTCACGTAATGACCTTGATCATGTTCTGTGACGCTTGTTTACTTTCATGATTGATCGAACAACTGTTTTACGTTTGTTAATTCAGTCCGAATTTCTGTAAAACTAATTGACGCTTGATTAGTTAGTTTCACGATCAATCAAGAATAGAAACTGAAAAGTATATTTTCTAGAAACCTATGATAGATGATTGAATGAAGTTTACCTAAAACCAACGGATTGATTGCTTCTCTATTAATTAATTTCATCATCTCGTTACTGTTTTTCTCAATCAAAAACCCCATAATTTACAGTTTAATTTGTTCCAATATTGTTAATTGATCGAGAGTCCTTGGGAAACGACCAAGGTTATCTTACCTTGTTACTACTTTTAAATTACTTATTTTGATCACGAAACGACCGCGATCAAATTGGCGCCGCTGCCGGGGATCGCTGATTGGAATTAGTAAAATTGAGAACAAACTAACCTTATTAACATTTTTTTTTTTAGTTTTTCCTTTATTTCAGGTTCTGACGTTGGATTTTGCATTGAAGCTGAAAAAAAAAAAAAAAAAAAATCTGTTTTCGGTCAGTTGCTTAGATTTGGCCGAAAATTGGTGAGCTGATCCGAAAAAAATCAAGGAATAATACTTTCGTATCAAAGATACGAAATTTTAGGCTGAAAATCCGAAATTCCTTTGTTGAGACCACTTTTTATTTTTTTAAAATTTTCCATATATTTAAAAAAATCTGAAAAAAATATATTTAGATTTGTTTGATTTTTAGAGATTTTAGGTGGTATTTTTATATTTTTTAGATTTCTTTTGGTGCGATTTTGCAGTTTTCTATTCATTTTTTTTTTCTAAACAAAAAAAAAAACTTCTCTTCAAAAAAATATAAATGGAAGATTCATTGGATCAGTTGGCTTATATCATTAATTGCTTGGAAGCAAGGAAACAACAATCATGTTATCAAAATCATATTCCAACTGTGATGTGTAATATTTGTTCTTCTAGTTTTCATATTAGCGATGCATGTCCTATATTGTTAGATACAGATGGTTGTGGTGAGACCCAATTTGCAGGTGATCTTCAAGGACAATACTATTGGGAACAAAATTCATATCTTGAATAGCAACCTATTTGGCCATATCAACAAGTTGAACACAATGTATCAGCTGACACACTATCGTACTTTGAAGATATTATCAAGCAGATGGATGAAAATAATAAGCAAATTCAAGGTATAGCAGTCCAAATTGAGCAAATAGCCTCCAATCATCATCAATTTCAAGAGAACATGATGTCTCATGATGATGTACAACTTGTTGCAATAGTAGAGGTAATGCAATGTAATACCAATCTTGATGAAACTTCTGGTGAGCCCATTGAAACAATGTTTATTTCATCCGACGAGCACAAGGTAAGCAACAAAAATTCAAGTGAATGCATGAAAGAGACTATACCACAAAGTCCCTTGAAATCTGATTTGAATGAATTATATACCCCTCTTAAAGTAGATAAACCTCTTGAAATTTTTACTTGTGAATGTGGTGTTTGTAATGTTTGTCATGAGATTAGTGCAGCCATTTCAGGTGAAGATATTTTGATGCCGCAAATCCTTTGTGTAGAAATTCAAGCAAATTCAACAACTCTTGAGTTTGACACTAAACATGTGGATTTTAACCATAAGCAACTATTGCCTATAGCAGAGACAGTTTTTGTGGAGCATCTGATTAAGCCACGCAACTTGCAGCTGCCATTCGCTATTTGTACGTGCATCTCTTCCACCTATTTTATCTGAATCACAAGCTAACTCTGAACTTTGTGATTTCCATGTTTTTGCTATTGCAGGTTTACCATATGTTCATGCTATTCCTCCTAAGCCACCAGATTTTTCATTAATATCCAAGTTGACTTGTTATCTTCTTTTTCCCATCCCACATGTTCGTAGCTTGGAAAGGCCTCCAAGAAAACCACCAGACATAAAAGATACAATTCTACCTTGACCCCTCGGGTGTGTTCCTTCCTTTACTCTCACTTTATGTTCATTATGACATTGCGGACACTGTCTGATTTAAGTGTGGGGGAGGGACATTTTACATTATGTTTTTGTTTTAAAAAATAAAAAATAATAAAAAAAAAACAAATAAGTTGTCATGAGTAGTCACATGTTCTAAGGTTAGGGCAGATAGCTGTAGGGTTGGTGAAATTTTTGGGAATTTTTATTTTGATACTTGACATGATAGTCTTTGCACTATAATGCACAACTGCTTGAACACTGTCAACATTAGAAATGTCTAGATAAATCTTTGAAATACACATTCTCTAGACTAAGTTCTCTGAATTTGAATATAATGAAGGGTACGACTAGAACTAAGTGTGGGGGTAAGGCTGAAGTAAAAGATAGACTGATCACTGCTATTAATTAAGAAAAAAGGGAAACTTCTTGAGAGCTAATAATAATAAAATAAAATAAAAATGAATGATGATAATGAGTTCCTGTGCCCGAAAGTGGAGGAACAAGTGCTGTGTAGGATGCTCTACTCTGAGTAACAGGTTGGACTTATTACAAGTAGGATCCCGTCAGGTGAAAAGGTAGAGTAGTACCTAAAGCTTTGAATAATGAAAAGAATAATAAGTAATAAAGCTTCAAGGAAGTTGCCCCTGCATTGAAATTGAAAAGCTTTGGTTCTCTTGAAAAGAAACAGCCCCCCTAGACTGAAATCCTGGTTAAATCTAAAATTATAGGAAAAGAATGACAGCCTAGCATTTAGATTGAGTATTTCGGAGAGGGATCTTGACAATACTTTGGTTGACAGTAGGAGACAATACACACACACACGCAAGACTATCGTGGAAGGTTGACAGATGAGAGTTATGCCAATTTTTGAATTTTTACCTAAGGCTTGAAGCTTGAAACCTGGAGTATGTTGATTGCTTGTGACTGTTTAAATTTTAATTCGAGTTTTGCTCGGAGTGCAAAAGTTTAAGTGTGGGGGAATTTGATCAGTGCATTTTAATGCACGTTCTTCTACTATTGTACTCATGTATTCCTATAGTTTATTTTACTATTTTTACTATTTTAGTGTGTTTTTATATTTAAGATTATTTATAGCTTTATTTTATTTTCGCACTTATTTTCTGAATAAATAATAAATTGACACCTTCTTATTGCGCTGACCATAACTGGAGCTAGGAATATCGGATTGAGACGCGGTCAGTTGCCTTAGAAAGCTAAGACAAAGAGCTACAACTTTTATGTTGAAGTCGAAAGCTAATTCAGAGCGTAAAGGAGTCATATTTCCTCGTCAATGTTCCAGACTTACAAGATTTAATTATTTTCAGCATAACTTATAATTTTCGGCCCAATTGTTCTGTGGCCCGTTTTTGCTTGCTGTATAAAAACCAAAATCTGACCTAAGTCAGAATCATTCAGTCATTCACGAAAAAATAAGGATTTGTGCAAACGAATTATGAGCAACTAAAACTCTAGGTCGATTCGTTGGTTAAGGCACTTCAATTCATAATCTTGAGGTTTGGTTATTAATGCAATTACAGTTCATGTTCTAATTCTTTCTCTTTCAATTTTGTTGCCTCTTGATTAATTTGAATGCAATTCGTATTTATCGCTTGTTTAATTTCGGATTGCAATTGTAGCGAGGTTATTCGGATTGATTATCGCTTGTTTAATTTAATTCAAATAGAAATTGATAGAGTCTATAACGCTTGTTTATAGGATTGATTAAATTCACGTAATGACCTTGATTATATTCTGTGACGCTTGTTTACTTTCATGATTGATCGAACAACTGTTTTACGCTTGTTAATCCAGTCCGAATTTCTGTAAAACTAATTGACGCTTGATTAGTTAGTTTCACGATGAATCAAGAATAGAAACTGAAAAGTATATTTTCTAGAAACCTATGATAGATGATTGAATGAAGTTTACCTAAAACCAACGGATTGATTGCTTCTCTATTAATTAATTTCATCATCTCGTTACTGTTTTTCTTAATCAAAAACCCCATAATTTACAGTTTAATTTGTTCCAATATTGCTAATTGATCGAGAGTCCTTGGGAAACGACCAAGGTTATCTTACCTTGTTACTACTTTTAAATTACTTATTTTGATCACGAAACGACCGCGATCATCTCTGACATTTCGATGTCAGAAGAACCATCTGGCAACCCACAACCACAAATAGTGGAAGATGACCCTAAGGGGGCAGAAAGCTCGAATTCCTGTTTGAAATCCCCCTCTGTCAAGGTATTCAATATATTGCCATCATTTTCTTTGAGTACTTTTACTTAAGTATCTTCCTTAACATCTTCTTTTGATATTACAGACACCTGCTGTGATTCTTTCTCCCGTTCTCGAAGGAAGCACCACTCCCCCCAGGGAAATCCATGAAGAAGAAAAATCTACTGCTGACTCTCCTCCCAAGGAAACTTCTCCACCAATCCAACCAAGCTCTCCTTGAGTCGAAATGCCTAAACCAGTCAAGGAAGGCTCGAAACCAAAAGAAACTGAAGTTATCGAGCCCAGTCATGCTGCAAAAAACCAAGAGAAAGAAATTCCTACTCGTAAGGACCAACAGCAAAAGGACAATGTTTAGGATAATTCAGAGGCTGAGGACTCCCTTCATGCTGAAATAAATCAGTATTTTGAGTCTAGCAATGAGGAAGCTCCTTCTGCACAGCCTGGAGGCTCAAGTATTGGTGCTCAATCTTCGACCTCGAAAATATCAGCAACTGCAGGCATTCCAGAGCACCTTTTGCAAGGACTGGATGTCTCAACACCAGAAGTGGCACATGAAAAATTGTTGTCTGGGGGCCAACTCAACACCAACAGTGAAGGTTCATCAACTCCTACAAGCCATGATGAGGAGGCATCGTTTGAACAAGCACTCCTGGAGAATCGATTCAAGGAAGAATTCCTTCGAAGGGATGTGTTGGAGATTATGGATAAAGACCCCAATGCCTTCTTCAGTTTGAAGGCCTTACTCCAACAGCTGCAGACTGATAGAACCAATGGAGCGCTGCTATTCTTGGTCAATCAAGCAGAAGTGCACATCGAACAATTCGCCAAGAACCAACAATCTCTTCTTTTTGCGCAGAAATCTCACCAGGCCCAAGTCCAAGCCCATGCTTCTGTGTTAGCTGATGCTACCCAGTGCAAGATCGAAGTGAGCAAAATGAAGGCAGAGTCAACTGCTGCGTACTTGAAGATTGTGGCTTGTGAAGACAACATAGCTGGTTGAAGGGCGGAGATTCGAGAGCTCGAAACAAAGATTGCTGAAGAGGAGAGGCTGCAGAAGCATTATCAAGATATAGCCACTAAGGTGTGCCCTGAGCAAGTCGAAGCCAAAGCCAACGAAGGATTAAGGCTCTGTGGCAACGCAGCTGTTATTCAAACTGAAGTCCAGCGCCTCGACAAGGAAAGCAACCTGCTGAAGACCAAATTGGCCCAACTTAAGGAACTCTATCGAGCCTTCCAGCGTATAACTCTTAGTAGTATTTAGGCTTAACTTGTAATCGCTTTCGAATTTTTTGGACAACTTGAATTTCTAAGTGCTTTGAAATGGCTTCATATGCCATCTTTGTTTTGTAGCACTTAAATGGCCTTATGTGCCATTATTTTAAGGCATTTTACTTTCGATTAGCTCATTTGCCATATTTACTTTCCTGCATTACTGGCTCTTATATTTTTCTAATCTCTCATCCAAGTCTATAAAGCTTCCTTAATGAGACAAAACCTCAATTTCCTAAGCATCTTTATCCAGCGCGTCCTTCATGACAGCCCTAGTCAATGTTTGCACGTGATAGGTCAAAACCTACTTCGAAACGGCCATAGTATATTAACGCAAGAAACGGGTCCCAATATGGTCAAACTTGGTTTGTTATAACTGCCCCCTGCGCATTTATTGCGAGGCGTCAGGGGCTGCACTATAAATACACGCTTCTTCACCCTTTTTTCCTCACATCGTCTAATCCCATGGAGAGAAAAGATATGGAGAACAATAACGCTGCTGGGTCAAAATCCTCATGTAACAAATCGAGCAGCAAGGTTTCTGCCCCCAGGGCTAAGAGCGCTCCTCCACCTAAGAAGGCGAAAGCAAAACGAACCAGGTCCATTTCCCCAACTTCATCTAATGACACTGACGAAGATTATCGTGAGTTTTTGAAGACTTACGACCTTCAGGAGACTTACCCTGGTATTCCTTCTGGAGATGAAGCAGGATCCCAGGTCACTGAAGAGCACAGCCAGAAAACACCAAAGCCTAACAAGGCCAAATCACGCTCGAAGTGAACAACTTTGGTCTTTTACTACTTTGTTTTTCTTTATTAGTATGCATGAATAAAGTTGTACTTCTCTAAACTAATTGAACCTAATTGTGTTGGCATTTCTATCTGCCATTTCGATTTCGACGCGTTTATATCACCCTGGATCTATATGTATTTCCTGCAATGTTGGCTTATATTTCTTTAAATACTTGCCATTTATATTCAATGAGCGCCTTTCAGGGGTTAATTCCTCGATTTCGAACGCACCATTCGAAAGCACTTGAGAAATTTTAAATGATCCTTCCCAATTAAGTGACCATTTCCCAAAGACTCTATCTCTTCTATCCATGGGCAAGATGACTTTCCACACCAAATCTCATAAATTAAAGGCATTGAATCTAACTTTCTTGTTATAAGCCTTAGCAACTCTCTCTTTTTGCCTTATCAAAGCATCGAGAGCTTGTAACCTTTCCTCATCTAAATCAATCAATTCGTCTAACATTAGGTTTTCATAATGTTCATTAGGGATCTCCATTTGTCTCTGCACCCTGATGGATTGAATTAGTAGATTCCTTAGGAGAATTTCTGCATGCCCACAAAACCTGATCTAGCGTTTTGTGCCAATTCCTTGGCTTTTGAGCAATATATCTCCATTTGTCTCTGCACCCTGATGGATTGAATTAGTAGATTCCTTAGGAGAATTTCTGCATGCCCACAAAACCTGATCTAGCGTTTTGTGCCAATTCCTTGGCTTTTGAGCAATATGCCTTTTGATCAAACCAATTATAATTTTGTTGGCTGCTTCAACCTGACCATTGGCCTGAGCATAATATGGTGTTGAGATTACCAATTTAAACCCTGCTTGATCAGCAAAATCATGCATTTTGCGCCCAATGAACACTGTTCCTTGATCAGTAGTTATAGTCTCAAGTAACCCAAACCTATATATGATGTGGTTTTGGATGAAACTAATTATAGCCTCTTGGTCTACGTTTGGTAAAGCAACAGCTTCGATCCATTTTGTGTAGTAGTCTATTCCCACCAAAATAAAGCGCTGATTTTTCGATGATGGGGGCCTAATTTCACCAATTAGATCTAGAGCCCAGCCTCTAAAAGGCCATGGTTTAACCACTGAATGAAGTTCATTGGCAGGGACATGTTGGATCCCTGAGTGTCTTTGGCACTCTTGACAACTTTTGGCAAACTCTATACAATCTTTCAGCATAGAAGGCTAATACAAACCTTGTCGAAACAACAACCATTTCATTTTATGGCCTGCTTGATGAGCCCCACATGAGCCACTATGTACACTGGATATGGCTAGAAATGCTTCATTTTCACTTAAGCACTTTAACAAAACTCCTTCAGGGGTTTTCTTAAATTGCTCATTTCCCATAATGGTGTAACTTAAAGCTCTATATTTCACTTTCCTGTCAGTTATACCTGTGGGATTTTCCAGATAATCAACAATTGGCTTTCTCCAATCATTATCATCCAAATTGCTAATGACAAAAATTTCTGCCATACAATTATCGAAGCGTAAGTCACCATCTTTAAGGCCACTGCTATTGAAATGCTCAACACTTTTAAAATCGAAAGTTTCAAAAATTTTTCCTGTAATTTCATGTTCATCTGCCTCCAAATGTTTTGGCATTAGCAATTGAACATGTGGAAAATCATTCGAAACTAACTTATCCTTTATTTCAATAATCTCATCGAATGTTGCCTTCGACATTTTATACCCAGAGGCAATCTGCGCCAAGTCATTTGCCTCCTGATTTTCAATTCGAGGTACATGCTGAATGTTATAAGATTCAAAGTGTTTTAGTAACGAAAAAGCAATAACAAAGTACTTCATTAAATGTTCTTGAATGCATTTGTACTCTTTTGTTAGCTGCTTCACTACTAATTCAGAATCACCTCTTATTTTAACATGTCTTGCCCCCAAGTCAAGAAGAATTTCCAGACCTGCAATCAAAGCCTCATATTCTGCTTCGTTGTTTGAGCAAGACCCATTGAATTTATATTTGAATTTGGTTGGGATTCTAGATGGAGAGATTATCAAGATCCCAATTCCTGTACCATTTTTATGCCTAGACCCATCAAAATACAGACTCCAAGGTTCAATTTCGATTAAATATACTTGGGCCTCCAAAACTGAATGATCAGCAATAAAGTCAGCCACAATTTGGCCTTTGACAGCTCTTAGAGGTTTATATGTTAACGAATACTCTGTCAAAGCCAAAGCCCATTTTCCAATTCTGTTATGCAAAATTGGCTTTAGAAGCATATGTTTAATAATATCAAAATGAGAATAAACATAAACGTCAACTGGCTTTATATATTGCTTAAGTTTGGTACAAGAAAAATACAGACAAAGAAAAAGCTTTTCGATTAAACTATATCTTGTTTCAGCATCATTTAAAACTCTACTTAAGTAATAAATAGCTTTTTCTACACCATTTTCGTCTTCTTGAGCAAGCATGCTACCAATGGTTGTATCTGACGCTGAGATATACAACTTCATCTCTTTACTTCGAATGGGAGGCATCAAAGTAGGACGCTTCGATAGGTAGGTTTTGATGTCATCGAATGCCTTCTGCTGTTCGATCCCCCACTGAAACACTTCATCTTTCTTGAGTTTCAAAAGTGGAGAAAAGGGATGCGCTTTTCCACTTAGATTCGAAATGAATCTTCTCAAAAAAATTATTTTACCAAGTAATGACTGAAGTTGCTTCTTTGTTTTTGGAGATTTTGTCTCCATGATGACTTTCGTCTTGTTCTGATTAATCTCTATGCCCTTTTTATGCACGACAAAGCCAAGGAAATCTCCTGCACGCACACAAAAAGCACATTTTAGTGGATTCATTTTCAATCCACATTTCCTCATTCTCTCGAATGGTCTTTTAAGGTGACTTAAATGATCATCAGAAGACGAAGATTTGACAACAATGTCATCAATGTAAATCTGCATAAAAATTTCAATAAAATCATGAAAGATCGAATTCATTGCCCTTTGGTGGGTAGTCCCTACATTTTTCAATCCAAAGGGCATCACCACCCATTCATAAGTGCCTAAGGCACCAGGGTAACGAAAAGCAGTTTTCGAAATGTCATCCTCAGTAATGAAGATCTGGTTGTATCCAGAATAACCATCTAACATACTTAGATATTCATGGCCTGCTGCTGAATCAACTAGCATTTCTGCCACATGCATTGAATATTCATCCTTTGGTGTAGCATTATTTAGGTCTCGGAAATCTATACAGACTCTAAGTGACCCATTCTTTTTAATAACATGAACAATATTAGCTAGCCATTCTACATACCTGGTTGTTCTAATGAACTTGCATTTGAGCAGCCTTTCGATCTCTGCTTTGATCTTTGTCATGATTTCTGGAGCAAACCTCCTTGGAAGCTGCTTCACAGGTTTTTTGTCTGGTCGAAGCGGTAACCTATGTTCCACCAGTTCTTTGCTTAATCCTGGCATTTCATTGTAGTCCCAGGCAAAACAATCCTTATATTCCTTAAGCAGATTAACCACCTGTATCTTCAGATTCGAATCAATAATGGTACTAATGTATGTTGGTCTTTTGACAGGACCATCTCCAATATCAACCTCTTCTAAAGGGTCTTGAGCTTGCATTTTCTGACACGAACTAAGTGGGTCCTTCTCGAAACCCAAGGGCTCATCATCATAAATACAGTCTAACTTGTGGTTATCACCAGTCTTTGAATCAATGGCTGGTTTAGCCACTTTCTCATCATCATTGCCTTCGAAAGCCATGTTTTCTTGGACTTCAACGGCTTCTATAGCCATTCTGTTCTCGGCTGCGTAAGCCGTTATTCTTCTCCATTCTGGAGACTCAATCATCATAACATTCTGATTCACCCCACCCAGTTGCTGGTGGGTACACATCCCTACTCCAGGGTCCATCAACAGTCTCCCTTTCCCAGCAAAAGCATGGGTTGGATGTAATCTTACAGAGTGGTAAACAATTTCAGTGTTTGCCACATTTGGATCGAAGGCAGCATCTTGTTCCCCACAAGGAGCAATGTTTGCCAAATTTTTATCAAAGTTCTGGAGGGTCACAGTATTGGAATCAGATGTGTAGGCACTTTGATATGCTTCCACATTCTCAACAAGCTCATCCTCTCTCCAAAGGATAAGCCTTTGATGCAGGGATGAAGGAACCGCCCCAACCCCATGAATCCACTCCCTACCCAATAGCAAGTTGTAGTTGGGCCTAGCAGCTATAACCATGAACAGAGTTTTTCGAACTGTGCTTCCAACACACACTTCGAGTTATATGGCACCCAAGGAGCGCCCAGTTTTTCCTTCATAGTTGGCCAAATCCACATTGTGGGAATGTAAGTCTGTATCGAACAAGCACAACTTCCTTAACATGAAATGGGGCATGATGTTGACAACAGCTCCTCCATCAACAAGGATTTTGTTTACCCCCACATTGTTCACCTTGGCCCTTATGAACAAAGCCTTTAAGTGGTTTTTCATTCCCAAATCTGGCTTTTCGAACACAGCATTTTGTGCTTCGACACAGCCATTTTCCATCACATAATAGCACACTGGCTTATGAGTTGCCAGTTCCAAAGCTTCAAGGTTTTCTTCTACCTCATCTATTTCAGTTGGAACATCATATTCTACAAGCAGAATGGAAACCACATTAACCAGAACATCAAAGTCTGGTTCTTCGTCAAGAAGATCATCATCATCCATGAAGTCTTCTTCATCTTCAGCCTCCTTGGCATTTTCAGCTTCAGATTCCTTGATGGTCGCAAGCCTTTCCTTTATTGGCCTCTTGGCCACTTCAGCTTTCTCAACCTCATCTATGTTGCCCCCAGCCTTAGCTTGCTGTGCAACCCGCTTCTTCTTGCGCTAGAATCTGCGCCACTGAGTCCTGGACATGGGGTTTTTCCCCTTATAATTGTTCCTATACGCGTATCTGTTTGCGTCAAGAGCAATTTTGGCCTCTTGGGAAGCTATGTTTGTTGTAGAGCCTTCGTTGGCAGCAACGATGTTGATATTCACATTACTGGAACTTCCCTTTTCCAGCACCCTCTTGCTCACAGCAATGTATTGCCCACTTACCCATTGGTTGGTTGGGGCCTTGCTCGAAGGCTTGAAGGTACGCTGAGGTCCTAGCCTTTGGTGAATCGAAGGATTCCTTACTGCAGCCTTGTTCCAGTCATTATTCCTGTGTGGCCAGCCCCTTTGATTTGGTTTAGGATTAGGCCATTTCCCTTTATTATCAGCATAAGGGATACAATTCCTAAGGCACTTAGTAGCGTCCCTGTCACAAACAGCACTGCACCTTGGGCACATTATGATTTCGACGTTATTCAACTTGCACCTGTTTAGATAATCTGCCAAGTCCTCCTCGGGCATAGGGTAAACTTCCTTCACCCTTTTCTCATACCCTTCTTCAGGAATGGCCTTCACTGGCGCTGGGTCCACCATGTCAACCATATTGCAGTCCACGATTTCGACGTAAACAGCATCAGCATTTGGCAATGGGTCAGTATCCACCTTTATCTAAGGCTTAGTCTTGTCAGCAAACTTAAGC
The DNA here is from genome assembly GCA_954870985.1 of Trifolium fragiferum. Taxonomy (NCBI): domain Eukaryota; kingdom Viridiplantae; phylum Streptophyta; class Magnoliopsida; order Fabales; family Fabaceae; genus Trifolium; species Trifolium fragiferum. The sequence goes on along the minus strand of OX940790.1, from coordinate 17,882,233 downwards.
CTACCTTCATTCAAAGCTTTCTGGACCAAATCCCTGAAAAGAATACATTGGTAAGTTTTGTGGCCCAAATAATTATGATACTTACAATAACCTCTTTTCTTTCTTTGTTCTATTGGAGGTATTTTTAAGTCTTTTGGCACAACTATTTGACCATCAGAAACCAACAAATCGAAAATTTCATCACATTTAGTAATATCGAAAGTATAAGTTTTCGTTGCATATTTTTCATTTTTTGGTTCTGTTGGATTCTTTCCATTCGAAGGCCTCAACAACTTGCAAGTATAAGGAGGCCCTGGCTTTAGTTCAGCCACGTTAACATCGCTATCATCGAAATCAGAACTCTCATCTTCGAGTTCATAATCAATTTCATTATCATATGAATCTAAAAAGGCAACATCTTTCTTTTTCTGGAACTTAGAATTCCTAACTTTTTCAGCTTTCAAACGTTCGATCTGCCTAACTCTGTCAGCTAATTGTGACATATCTCGAAGATATTGAGTATCCAACTTTTTCCTAATCGAATAATCTAGGCCTCCCGCTGCCATTTCGACTAGTTCGTGTTCAGGCACTAAGGTAAAACACCTGGCCTTCAATAACCTAAACCGGTTTAGATAATCATCAATGGACTCCTGTGCCCTTCGTTTGCCACTGGCCAATTCCTTCAGACTTATCTTAGTTTGGCCCATATAAAACTGTTCATGGAACAATCTTTCCAGCTGAGTCCAATTGTGAATCGAATTAGGTGGCAAAGTGGTAAACCATGTGAAAGCATTCTTGGTTAGGGAATTGGGAAAGTACTTCAATCTTAGATTCTCGTTATTTGCTAAGTTCCCTGACTCTGCCAAATATCTGGCAATATGTTCGACAGTTGACTCATTAGTGTCTCCTGCAAACTTAGTATATTTAGGGACTTTCCAACCCCTTGGTAACTCTGTTTGCAACACATATTCTGACAAGGCAGAAACGAAATTAGGCCTTCTAAATCCTGTGTTAAGGCCATTTTGAGTCAAAATGGTTTCGACTAAAGTTGTTAAGTTATTATGTCCAGCAAAATTATTATTCTGGACCTCTCGAACCACTTCATCAGCATCTTGGTTCTTTTGAACCATGACAACTCGAGGTGGTTGATAAGCCTCGTTTTAGTGCTGATACTCTTCTTAGGCCACAAAGGCTGGCCCTTGGTTAGCAGGCAGCTCAGGAATTGTGTATGTTTGGCCTTGGTTTTGGGGAGTTGCAAATGCAACAGGCATTATCAATTGTGGTGCCTGATAATTCAACCTAGGTTGTGCCTGAGTAGCAGGCGTCCCAAAGAAATCAGCAATTCGACCCATCTGGTGGGCCAGCATGTTATAACTGTCATTGGTACTTTGAATTAAAGGGTTAAAGACAATACCAATTTGTTGTGTTAAGAGATTAACCATTTCGTCGTTACTCTCATCCCTTTGTTGCCTTAAAGACAATAATGAAGAAGTTGTCAAAGGCACTGGGGTTACCCTGGGGCCAGTGTACATCTCTTGCTCATATAAGGGAAAGGTTTGAAAACCTTGTGTAGGAGGTGGTATATGCCCAAACAAAGGGTTAGTAACGGAAGTCATTCCTAACGTCCCATAAGTCGTAAAGGTAGAGGACATCATTGCAGGAACGGATTCTGATTGGGTCGAAGCCATTGAATTCGAAACCATCGAATTGACGGTTACACTTACAGTGTTAGAATTATGCGAGGAACTAGGTGATCCCCCACTAGAATTAACATTTTGGTTTCCACTGCCACTCATTGTGTTAGAACTTTGGCTATTTGTTGAATTGTAAATTTGCGTAGTTCAAGTCATAACCGCAACTTAACAGTTACTATTTCTAAACGCGTAAACTTGGTACAATTTTAAGCACAAAACCAGTCCCACTGGGCGTGCCAATTTGTTTACGGTGATTTTTGGTAAACAAGCGCTAGTTTGAGTATTTTAAACTTACAAGACCAACTAGAAATCTTATGACAGTTTTGTGCTTGCTTTTAGTGAAAAGTTTCAGTGTTCATCGAATAGCAATAAACACTTGTGTTTTTGATTTGTTTAATCGAAAAAGACGAATAAAGCAAGTTGATTCGAATCGCCTCGAACACAACAAACTTCAATGCAAAATCAAACGAAATTGCAATAAAACAAACTTGCATAAATGTAAAGACAAAATACAATGAAAATGGTTCACAAACCGTACATGCTTCTCTTTGGAATTCCTTTCTTTCTTCGCTGAGTACTTAGAATTTTCAGAGAAACTTATGTGAAACAGTTTTGCGACCTCGATTTCTTCTAAGAAACCCCTATAAATACAAATAAAAGCATAAACTGCCTAGATGATCTGGACGCTCCAGATTGTGCCTTCAGCTTCCCACGTTCTCCACTCCCTGTAACCGCTCCCAGTGCGCTTCGAACTTGGGCTTGGCTTGCGCTTCTTGGGCTGGCCCATTTGACTCGCTAAGTTCCTATTCTTTTCGATGCAAAATAGCTTTAAATGATAACATGAATCGAAACGCCTTCTTCAACTTGAATCATTAATCGAAACTCCCAGCTGAACAGAATCGAAGGACACGTGTCCCTTGGACATTCAATCTTATTTTGTTGGACCAACTTTTTAATTAAAAAATAATTATGATGAGAATTCAGCCCAACAATTATATTAAATATCTACCAAAAAATATAATAATATTATTGGAGTCGAACTTCAAACTCGAACTAATTTTCTCCCTTCACTACTATTCATATGACTTAATTAGCGATATTTTCATTATAGCTCGACAGGTCAGACCAACGGGTGTTTGACACCGATATTAGTTGTAATTTAATGAAAGAACACTTCTGTTTGGCAAGCCCATAAAACTGACTTATAGCTTATGTCTTATAGCTTATAAGCTATAAGACCTGTTTGATAACAGTTTTTTCAACACTGACTTATAGCTTATTTTACTGACTTATAGCTTATTTTCCAGAAGCTATTTCAATTAGCTTATGAGCTTATAGCTTATAGCTTATCATCTTTTCTTCCATTTTTACCCTTATCATTTTATTTAAAATCCATTTTTACCCTTTTTAATTTATTATATTATAAAATAAAAAACGTCATTCATTTGCTTTCAATTTTTATTTTTTTACATTTTACTTCCAATGCTTATGAAATAAAATAAATACTCTTTCTATATTTTTATTTGTATAGTTTACACTATATTCTACGACGTCGTTAGTTTTTAATATACTAAACTAGATGGAAGAAAATGCATTAGAATACATAATTAATCATTAATAATTAAAGTATCTTAAATTTATTTTTATCTTTCAAAATATATTATTACAATTTAAAATAAAATAGGAAAATTTTGTATTTTTTTTTACGCTAGTCTATCATTATTATTTTTACTATATTGTACTTACTTTTTTTTGTCGTTGTTATATCTCCTTTTAAAATGTTTTTGTACATAAATATTAAAAAAAAAAAAAAAAGTTATTTACTGTAACAATATTTTATGACGCATTGTACATAATTATAATATCATTATAACCCCTTTATTTTAGTACTTTTGATTTATTTTTCATGTATTTATATTACTATAAAATATGTATGTACCTATATTGTCTCGGTGTTTTAAGTACATTTGATTTATCTTTTATGTATTGGTATAAAAGCCTAAAAAATATAATGTTTAATCTTTTATATAAAGTATAATAATATAAATGAAAATAAATTTAAATAAAATTAAATAAAATTTCAAAGAATAAAATTTAATTCTATATAAAAAAATTAATAAAATATATATAGATATATTAAATTAATAAATTTGAATAACTAAATTTGAAGTGTCTTAAATATTAATTAGATATAGATTTAATAATAATTTTTTATAAAAGATTTTATATGCCTCTTTTTGTCATTTTACATTTACCAGTCAGTTGAACCGCTAATTTTATCAAACACTTCAATCAGCTTATCAGCTATCAGTCATCAGCCATTAGCTATAAGCTATAAGCTATAAGCTATCAGCCATCAGCCATAAGCTAGCTTATCAACCATCCGCTATTTTTGCCAAACAGAGCCTTAAGCAGCCTTGACATCTCATTTTATCATATTAACTAATTGATTAATAACAATTCATCATGGATGATGTGAAACAAATGTGACAGGATGAGTGTTAGTCCCAAATACACCGTTCTGCACAAGTTCCCCACAAATGAATATGCCTACATCAGATCGAACTATAAGAGGAAAGTTTTGAAAATTAGTATTAGTATTTCTTTCCTTTCATAAAAGTAAAAGAAGTCGGCCAAGCATCCGCATTAATTTTAAAGAAAATAAAAATACTGTTAAAATATTATTTCTCTTTATAAAAATATATCTTAAAGAACTAATTAAATACGAAGAAAAATTATTTTTCTTCAAATTTTTGTACTATTATTTAATTTTTTGAACTTAAGGTTCTGTTTGGTAAAGAGTAAAGAAAGAAAGATGAAAGAAAATTACGCAAATCAATGAATGAATTTGAACTAACTTTAGTCTAAATTTATTTATCGATTTTCGTAATTTTCTTTCCTCCCTTCTTCTCTCCTAAAAACCAAACTGACCTTAAATCTTTTATACATTAAAATATATATCTTACAATACTTTAACATATATCTTACAATAAAATATATGTTAGCATAATCCATAAATAGAAGTTATTCATACTAATATCATCTTGACCCGGCAACCTAAAAACAACAAAAACTAAGAACTCTAGAAGAGTCAAAATAAGCTTATAGAGAAAAGAAAAACAAATTTTAAACCACAAATTAATAAATGAGTCGAAGAATATTCAAAACACCCTCACATATATATAATTTCAATGTTGCACAAGGATGCACAACAAACAACGTAGCAAACCACATTGTTACTACTACACACCATGGAAAAAATGAAGAAATTGTCTTTTCTCATTACAACCTTAACAATTGTTATGTCTATTTCAACAACAACATCACAATTATCCATTCAAAATTTTCTCAATTGTCTTTCACGTTCCCATGTGTCTCAAGTCATTTATACACAAAATAACATAACATTTTCAACAATCCTCAACATGAAAATACAAAACAAGAGATTTAAAACACCAACAACACCAAAACCTCTAGCAATTATAACTGCAAAAGATTATTCTCATATCCAAGCAACAATTAAATGTGCCAAAAGTAATAACATTCAGTTAAGAATTCGAAGCGGAGGCCACGACTATGAAGGTTATTCATACATATCAGACGTGCCTTTTGTTATACTTGATATGTTTCATCTCAATTCAGTTGATGTTAATTTACAAGAAGAAACAGCATGGGTTGAATCCGGTGCAACACTTGGTAAGATTTATTATACAATTGCAAAGAAAAACAATTCTCTTGCTTTTCCATCTGGGGTATGTTTTACTATAGGTGCGGGTGGTCATTTTTCTGGTGGCGGGTTTGGAAATTTGATGAGAAAATTTGGTCTTTCTGTTGATAATATCATTGACGCGAAAATCGTTGATGTGAATGGTAATATACTTGATAGAAAATCAATGGGAGAAGATCTTTTTTGGGCTATAAGAGGTGGTGGTGGTGCTAGTTTTGGTGTTATTCTTTCATGGAAACTTAAATTGGTTCAAGTGACACCACAAGTTACTGTTTTCAATGTTAAAAGGAATGTGAGTGAAGGTGCAACTGATATTGTTTATAAATGGCAATTAATTGCACCAAAGTTGGATAAAGATCTTTTCATTAGAGTGCAACCTAATGTTGTTGAAAGTGGTCAAGGAGGTAAAAAGACAGTGCAAGTTAGTTTCATTGGTCAATTTTTGGGGACAATTGAAAGACTTTTACCATTGGTGAGTGAGAGTTTTCCTGAATTGGGTTTGAAGAAAAGTGAATGTTTTCAAATGCCTTGGGTTAATTCCACTCTTTTTTGGTATGGTATACCAATTGGTACTCCTCTTGAAGCATTGTTGGATGAACCTCAATTATTTTATTCTAAAAGTCAATCAGATTATGTAAAGAAACCTATTCCAAAAGAAGCTATAGAATCTATGTGGAAATTGATGATTGAAGGTGAGACTTGGTTTTTTCAATGGAATCCTTATGGAGGAAGGATGGAAGAGATATCGTCATCGGAAACACCGTTTCCTCATAGAGCAGGGAACTTGTTCTTGATTGAGTACCTTAATATTTGGACCGAAGAATCTCCTGGAGCTATTGAGCGTCATATGAATTTGTCGAGGTCGTTTCATGAATTCATGACACCCTATGTTTCAAATTCTCCAAGGGAGGCATTCCTCAATTATAGGGATGCTGATATTGGTGCCAATCGTCCAAGTAACGTAACAAAATTTGACATTGCTAGAACATATGGAAGCAAGTATTTCAAAGGAAACTTCGAAAGATTAGTTAGTATAAAAACTAAGGTTGATCCTGGGAATTTTTTCAGATATGAACAAAGTATACCTACTAGGTTCTGAAAAAGTCATATGTAGTGTGGATTTGCACGAAATAAATACCATAATAAAGTCTCCTTTTTGTTTCTTTAGTTCAGTTCTAATTTTTTTTTTTTTTTAATAAGATTAGATGTATATTCATGGAAACAAATAAAGTTTGAGGTCAAATTAAGACACATTCACCGGTTTATATCTCTATGCCAAAAATAAAACCTCAGTTGGTGTTTTAAGGACGTATTTGATTGCGATTTTAAGAAACTATTTTATCAATATCTTTTAAAAAAAATTTAAAAGTCTTTGTAGGATTGTAAGGTGATTTTCTTCATGATAAAGTTAGTGATAAGTCATTGTATAAAAACTATTGATGGTTGTTGGTGGTTGAACCTCATTACAAAAGAGGAAGTGATACATGCATACACTCTACAATCAAGTTAGAAGATGTCGAAGATGAAAGGTATATTTAAAGTGAGATATTGAATATTTAAAAGTGATGTAGAAAAGTGGATATTCGCACAAAAGACACTGTATAAAATAATTCTTCAATATCAGTATATGTTTTTAATATTAAAAAAAAAAACATTTTATAAGTTGTAAAAAAAATTATTTAAATATCACCGGATTGTGTTGTCCTTTATAATGAAAGTGATAGTCCTTGGTCGCCAACTAGTGGCGAATTCTCAATAAAAAATTTGCTTATCTCTCTCTATCTATCCAATGACCCAGGTGATGGTATTAGTCATGAGCCTATATTTTCCCCGTATGACTTTTGATGGTAGTTGACAAATTTGAATTTAAATTTAAGTTTTTTTTTTTTAGTGTAAATATAAGTTGATCAATCAACCAATATTTGTTCTCAATTGCACAATTGTATAAATGCTGAATCCACTTATGTTTTGACAAACGTTTAACAATCTCAAGTCAAACCATTTAGCAACATTTGAATCGGCTTGATTGTTGTCAAAGCAATTAATCCATTTAGCACAAATGAATCAATTTCCAGCATTCCTGTTGTGAATCCGATGAACCACACCAATGAAAATTTAAACTAGTGTGAGGCAAAACAATTAAGCAACCAAACAACAATAATGGTCCAAGCAATTATAATCAATCAAAAGCTAAATTACCAAAAGCAACAAAGAACACAAGTGAAATTTGTTTATCCAGTTCGGTGTTAACGAACCTAATCCGGGGGAGAGAGCTCTCCGTTCCTTATCAAACTTCTTCCTTCCTTGATTACAATGAGATTTACACAAGAGTTACAAGAAATTAGTGTTTCCCTAATTTCTACCCTTTTCCTAAATCTCTTCCCGTGACCAAGAGATTTCAATGATAAGTGTTTACAAGTGATTACAAGATGAAAGAATAAGTTCTCAAAATCCTAGAGATAACCCAAGAGAAACCCTCTTGGACTCTAGATCTAATGTTGGTGAAGAACCCTAATTTTCCCTTTCTCACTTCCTCTGCTCAGCTGCTGAAGAGAAAAATGAAACATATATATAGCAGGTTTTAAGTTATGTCACGTGCAATCAGTGTGCCACTTCAAATATACCCACACGGTTCTATATGTACCCACACGGTTCTATATGTTTCCTTTTCATTGCTTCAATCAATACCAAGGCAAATACAACAATTCCAAATTGATTGAGTGGTTAGCGCACTTGCCAATTCTATTGGCCTTCATTTGGTGATTTTTTTCAGCACTAAACTCCAATGCGCTTGACTGAATTGAAAGTAAAGATCGTCAGGCTTTGGAAAACTGAGGTTTATTGGTCTCTAGGGCTCTAACCACTAAGCTACTCGATAAAAAAATAATATATTTAAGATAGTTGGTGCAATATGGGTCTCTTTGACATTGGATGATGCAACAACGAAAAGAATTCTGGGACATTTTACAAGTGTGTTGGTTGTTGTGTGATCTTCACCCAGACTTGAGCGAAAAAGTGTTCGTTGAAGGATTACAAGTATGACAAATACTATCAGATAGATAAAGAGTCCAAATCGGTTAGTAAATTCATTGCAAAGGTTGTGACACACGCTCATAGGTTTATCCCAAAAGCCAATGTTGTTCAAAGATATGTTGACATTATTATATAGGTCTAGGGTAATCTAATAAATTCGAAAAAAAATGACTTTTATAGTTCGGATCAAAAACCAAACCGAACCAATTGAAAATTGATGTGGTTTGGTTAGGTTTCAGATTTAATTTTCAAGAATCGATGAAAACCGAACCAATAAATATATATTGTTAAGTTAAATCTTTATTATATGTCAAGCCACTTTAAAAAAAAGCTAAAATTTGCCCAACTTGAACTACTTATAAAAAGAAAAATATATAGTCACGCAGCAAATCTAATTTAGAAACACACTCTCAAAGAGACTCACTCTCCTAGCTACCCATCCCACCCTTAGCTCAACTAGTTTAACCAATTGAGCTACACATGCCACCCAACTTATCATTGCATTGATGAGGGGTGTCTGTTGAATAAAAAAATATTGAGTTTAAATTTGATTTCGGATCACAAGGGGAAATAATTGGTAAAAATTTAGAAGCATGCTTGAAAGAATGAAGGATTTAAAAAATTTGTTGTCAATGTTGTGTAATTGTTGATAATGCAAGTGTTAATAATGTTCCACAATTACATATCTAATTAGAAGAATGCATGATATCAAAAAAAATAAAAAATAGCATGAAATACATTGGAGATAATCAATTTAAGTATCCGAAACAAACAGATTAATTAAGTTCGAGTTATTTTTAAAAAAAAAAAAAAACCGAATGAAACTGAACCAATTAAGAATTATTACTCACGAAAAACCAAGTCAAACCGATTAGTTTTCAGATCACAATCGGACGGTGACCAATATCCGAAATACATTAATGCCTGATTCCTCCTAACCACATGGAATGAGTTTCATTTATCCTCTTCCTAAAACCCAAAGCCCTATATTTCAGAACAAAAATCCCAATGAATGTTACTCGTTCTGCTTTGATACTCCATCTTCAAACTTCACACCAATTCGCTTCAACAAATTAACACTCAAATCCACAAAAATGCACTTCCCTTCACATTCTCAACAAAAACCAAACACATTCTGATTCTTCTTCTTCACACATTCAATCTGGATAACTCTTCTCTCTCATGAACGCTTTGTTCTCCCACCTCTCATCCTTCACACCTACCATACTCGGAAGAACAACAACAACTCGAATCATCGCTAACGGAACTTCTAACCGTTTCTCATTCCCATTGACGACGGTTACTCGCTGCTATTCCACTAGAAAAGGACGCAAAAGCGGTTCTTCGATGGATCATCAAAACGATGATGCGTTTTATGTTGTAAGGAAAGGAGATGTTGTTGGAATTTATACTAGTCTCACTGATTCTCAAGCTCAAGTTGGATCTTCTGTAATTTTCTTATCACCTTTATTTCTACTCTTCATTTTATTTTATTTTTGTTTATTTCAAGTTTTTACTGTTTTAAAGTTTTTATTTTTATTATTATTGGTAACAAAATTGATGGTGGGCAGAAAAATGTTTGGTTCAAAATGTACATAGTGATGTGAGTAACTTGCATTATGCTCGAGGGATTGTGTCTGCAATTGCGCGCATAGGATACCTGATTTACGCAAAAAAAAAAAAAAAAATTTGCATTATGCTTAGAGCTGTGTTCTTTTGACACAATGGGACAATAGTTGCGTCTAAATTGTTGTTAGATTTGTGTGTCAAAATATCATTTTTTTTGTTATGCTTAATGCGTCAACCATCCAATACTGAAACTTAGCTGTTTGATTGGACGCAGTAGTTGTTGATTTGAGAGCATTATTATGGTGTTTTGTGTTGGTTATTTTGTTTTCATTTCCTTATGTCAAAATTGAAAAGTAATCTTCCAAGGTTTTTAATGATGAGGTATTGATGTTTCTGTTTTGTTAGGTATGTGATCCTCCTGTTAGTGTATACAAGGGGTATTCAATGTCGAAAGAAACTGAGGAATATCTTCTCTCGGTTGGACTAAAGAATGCTTTATACACAATTAGAGCCTCTGATTTGAAAGAGGATTTGTTTGGCACGCTTGTTCCTTGTCCTTTCCAGGTAAATAGCAGTTTCAATGTGTTTGATTTTCCCTTCTTCAATGTTGAATTATCTTCTCTAGAAAAATAGGAAGGGAAAAGGTTATTTGTGAGTTGAAGAGTGAAGACGTTCAATTTTCTGAAAACTTGTATCAACCTCTAAAAGTTTTATTTTTTCATGTTTAAAATAAGCCTGTATCCTGGATCCACCATATCTGTATCTTTACCTGTGAGTTGAAGACATTCAATGAGAAGTTTTGAATTGGTAGCAAAATGTGCTCTCAGATAGCGTAAATCACATTGAATTTAGCAGGGCATTGGTGGTTGATGGGAGTAATTATAATTCCTCTTTCACTTTGATATTTTTGCAAGACTAAATGTATAGAACCCTTTATAATGTCCAATACATTTTCAATTATCAATTGCCAAGTTCAGTTCCATCTTATTTCAATTATCTATTTGGTTACATCATAGAAAACCAGCTAGTAGATAATAGTATTTTGTGTTGAAAATACTTTCAAGATAGTAGTATCATAGCTGGCACATTTCTGTTCTCTTGACGTATGCTTTTTCTCCCTAGACACCTTTAATGTAGTTTTGGGTTTGTTTATGAAGAAAATCAGAATATTTTAATGTGTCTCTCAGGATCCTTCTTCTACCAAAGGGACCACATCAAATGCAGATACATCTAAAAAGAGAGCTCTAGAAGTGCTTGAACAAGATAATGTGGTAAGTTTAGCACCATATGAATTTTTGACATGCTTATCATCAGGAATATGTATCTGTATGCAAAGATTTTCCGTGACAGTTGCTATAAATTATCAAGTTGTTATAAACATCGAGTCTAAAATTAGTCAAGACATGAGAAAATGTTATTGATATAAGTTATTAAGGACTTGTTTGGTTTGAGAGAATGTTTCTTCTAATTATCACTTCATTGTTTCCAGAAACAGCACAAGGAAAAAAAAATCAGGTTTCATTGTTCCATATACAAATACCAATCTTTCGAAATTGGGAATAAAGTGAAAATAAGGTGGTACTTTTGTAATTATTAATGAAAACATAAACCATTTTCTCTAATCAGACATTCCAAAGGTCCTTGACACGATGGTTATTACCGTGCGATCAGGGTCACGGTTTGGGTATCTTTTCTTAAAGGAATTCTAATATAGGCACAAACCCGAATAAAAATATTTGGGCACACACACAACTAACAAAGTTTAAATATAAAAGAATTTAGTCACATCATTTCATTACCTTTTCTATTAATTTTTCAAAATTCTTGTGTGTGTGCCTAAATATAAAACATATATGCTTGTGCCCAACCAAGTATAGCTCCTTTTCTTAATGTGTTGATTCTTCATAACGGGATGCACTATTAAAAAAAAAATTGCGTGTAAATGTTTTAAGATATAACTTCCTTAATTGCTTAGCAGAAAGCAACTGGTTTGACATCCATCTCTGAAGATCCCTTGAGAAAGCAAGTCAAGTTAGATCGTGCTGCTGTGGACGAAGTATCTTTACTTTCAAATGTAAGCAGAAACCATATTAATGCTCTTGTATGCAAAATTATGTCAACTCAGGGTTCCCCTATTTCTACAACAATCGTTGGAGGATTTTCTCCATATGCAGTTGCTATTATGTAGCCATGAATATTTTAATCTGTAAATTAATGTGTGATTGTCAGGGCTAATGGAATTGTGCTGCTTTCCTTTTTGACTGAAAAGTCACTTTCTATGAGATCATCCCGTATAGGATGTTGGCTACTTGAGTCCTGTCTTAGTGTCTTGTACCTCAAAAAGTTCTGACTAAAATGCATCTAACTCCCTTCAGTTATTGGTCAATTACTGAAAGAATTATGTTTATTTTCCACACTTGAAAGGATGTTGCCTGATTTTCACTGGAATGTAACTTTCTTTACTTTAAATTAGAACTTTTCCACTTAAACTCAGCCAATACAATTTGCGATGGAGCACACAAAAGAAACTCTTATTGTGTAGCAATGCTCTTTTAGAAAAGTGAAAACCACCACGGGGTTGAAAACATAGCAACTGGCCTCCCCAAACTTGTCAAGTTTCAGAGTACAGGGGATTTTGTGCAATTAACTTGTAGTTGAAGGTTGAAGGGGTTCCCTGTGTTTCATCCTAAGATATTGGATGCAATCAGGGATAGTTACATTATTTTCTACTCATTATTTTAATTGCAGACTTGAGATTTGATAGGGTGAGGCTCTCCAATTGCTTTTGTTGATTTGTATCCTATAGAGTTTTGAATGAATCTTTTGATTAATTTATTATGATTCATATTTGTATTCATAGTCATCTGTCCTTTGTGCAGAAGACTTGTATTGTTGAGTTTGATGGTGCGTCAAAAGGAAATCCTGGAAAAGCTGGTGCCGGAGCTATTCTGCGATCTAAAGATGGGAATTTGGTACACAACTTATGTTTCTATGAATATACATAATTTTCATACAAATATTGATCTCTTACTATTATTACTTTAAAGATTTATAAGGTTCGTGAAGGTGTGGGTATAGCAACAAACAATGTTGCTGAATATCGTGCAATGATATTGGGAATGAGATATGCTCTTAAAAAGGGATTCACCAGTATCTGTATACAAGGGGACTCTAAACTTGTCTGCATGCAGGTTGGCCATTTATATTATTCTTTATGTTAAGTTTATTCTAACATAATTAAATGTTTATATGTTTACTTTCATTGTTTCTTTAGTTTGCATCGTATAGTGCTTTAAACTTTTCATTATTTTCGATTCATTTGAGAAAACTGTGTAAACTATAACATTATTGCGATAAACTTGATTAATTTTGGCTCGAAGTTTAAGTTCATAGACATTGCCTCTTTGGCGATTACACCTAGCTTCCTTTAAAAACACTTGATGTCAGGTTTCATTTCCGTTGGCAGTTGATGAGTTAGATCTGAGAAAACACATTATAGTGTTTTTTGAAACATTTTATTAGTACGCACTGTTTCATTAAAAGAGTGGAACTGAGGAAAACATAATAGAATAATTTGCTTTCCCATTAAATCCTTTCTGTACGCAAAACTCACAAATGAGTCTTCATACTCACGTTGAGGCTTGAGCCAATATTTTTCATCCTCTCACCTGGTTTGACCACTTCCTTTGTAATCAAAACATGGAAAAAAATTGCTCCTCGAAGAAATTAACATAGCCTTTAATGTCAGGTTTATACTCTCAAGTTTATACTCGAAGAAATTAAAAAATTGCTCTTTTAGCCTTTTAAAATTAAGTATCTTGTAAACCCAAGTTTATACTCTCACTGGTTTTGATAAACCCAAGTTTAAAATGAAAAGTACATTAAGAAAAACAGTAGGTTGGTTGTGAATTTTTTTTGCTTAAATGTTGGCCGTATCTTGTAGAATCAACCTGACAAAGTTGGTTTGAATCATCAAATTTCTCTGCTGCTGTATTAGGTTATAAAAAAACTAGAAACAGACGCTCTAGAATACATCATAGTATTGCGTTATCATCTTTGAATAGAATAAATTACAGCTTTCCAATGTGATTTACCTGAAATCACTATATGTCTTACTGTGTATAGGTTGACACTACCATCCAGTACTTGATACCATTATCACACACATACATTGAGTTTTCTTTGTCCATCCATTTTGCATGCGAGTTACTCGGTGGTACTGACACATGAATACACTTTAAACACATGTTTCTGGGGACATGATAATGGAACAAATCATAGATTCATAGTCAGATATTTTATATGCGACATTGGGGCAAAGTAATTTAGCGTAAATAATGTTAGCTTTGAAAACCTGCAATACTTCTCTAGGGTGTATTACTCTGATTCAAATATCAACTGAATTTCATAAAACAACCAAAGAATAATGTTTACATAATTACATTGAAGGCTAATAAATCCAAACACCATAATAACATGTTCCTGTTCTAAGTTGGAATAAGACAATCCAACATAGAATAAAATCACTAACAAAAATTAAAACAAATCCAGACTTACAAAATTAAAACCTTAAAAAATGATAGAACAATGTTAAAGTATTCTAATTCACTTCATTTTCATTTTCTAGCACATGGTCGCTATAATTTACGGTTTGTTTCTCTTCAATGTTGCAACGCTGCTGCATGAAACAGATTGATGGTTCATGGAAGGTCAAGAATGAGAACTTGTCTACATTGTATAAGGTGGCCAAAGAACTCAAGGACCAATTTGTGTCATTCCAGATCAGTCATGTTCTAAGGGTAGGTACAGTTTACTGAACACTTGTTGTATATGGAATTTCATTTGGCTTTATATCAGCTATTTATTGAGTGCCATAATGGTGTGAACATGGAATGCTGTCTGAAACTTCTTAAGGTTGTAAATTTTCCCCTTAAAAGATTTGTCTATTTGATGCCAAATTGTTGGAACCCGATCAACCTAAGGGTATTATCTATAAAATATTTAATACTAAAAATCAATGAGATTAAGGTAATAGTATTTGTCGCACGAATAAAATATACTGATAAATAATAGAATGGAGTACTGTGTCATTCTTCTTAGTTCCAATATTTTTAGTGGAACCAAAATCTATTACTTTTTGAGCTCATGTCCAATTATATTCAAGTTCAAATTCACCAAACAGAGAATGAAATCTATATGTTTTTTTCGTCCTTGAGTTGAGTAGACATCTACTAAATGCTATGCATTGCCTCCTTAGTGATACAACAAATATGTTTTTCGTCCTTTCCAGTTGATTTTGCTTTCTAAATCGCTATTTGTTGATGACATGATGGGCATAATTTCCTAGATGCTAATTCTACTTCATAGACTGGCCTAGTAACGTCAAGTCCTTTGTTGCATATTAATGGTTTTCCCTTTAGGAATCATATCTGTTTAATGAATCACTTCTTTCCTTTGAGATTTAATGTGTCGGGAAAGAGCCTCATTTAAATCTTACAAATGCAAATTAATAAGACTCCAGATGCTTTTATTTTTGCTTCAAAAATAACTTTCTTGTTTCCTTCCTTTGTCCAGAACTTCAACGCTGAGGCTGATGCTCAAGCAAATTTGGCCATCCATCTTGCTGGTGAGCCTTTCAAAATTTTAAACATTTGTTCAGATTTAATGTGCATGTACCTCTTTTCATTTGTATGCACTTCTGTTATTATAGACCTTTCTAAGCTTTTTCTCCTTTTACAGATGGCCAAGTTCAGGAAGAGTATGTAGGTTAATAATTCACTCATGGCAGTTAATGGTTATGTTTTGGGTTTGTGGTAGAATACCTGCAATTTACATATTCTTGTCACCGTTCTTTCATTTATTGGTGTCAATTATATAGCAATCAAACCTCAAGAACTAATAATTTTGAACTATTAAATCTATCTCTTGTCATGTCTATTGTAGACTGGATTATTGTTAAATTATTGCATATACTAATTATCATTGCTATTTAGTAAGAATAATTTATATAAGAAAGAGAAGAATCTATAAAATTAGAGAATTTGACCAATTAGAAATTGGCTAATATATATGGGAAAAAGAATGATTATAATTTGAAAGTCTTAAATGTTGCCACATATGATTCTTCTCTTTTTTCAAATCAGTTTTCTTACTAAATAACATTTTTCTTAAACATATGGATCATCCTTCATGAGACTTACAAGTAATCTATAACATTCTCAAAAGTCAAAATGACCATCCTTTAAATATTTACACAAGACTTCACTTCTAGCCGGAGTCATTACTTCCTTTATAGCACATGTGCTTCTAGGTCTAAAATCTTGCTACTAGTATAGTAAAGAAAGTGTAATTGGAATTCGAGTTATGATTAGTGGGCATGCTTCTATGAGATTGTTTACTTTGTGAAAATATTTTTTGTTTTAAATTTATTAAAATGTGTTCATTTTAACTTGTTCGTAAGAAAATGTAAAACATTTAAAATGAACAATTGTGATGGAAAGAAGAATGAAAACTAGTCTACCGTCAAAAAAAAATAAAGAATGAAAACTAGTCTAGGGATAATGTTTGTTTTTTTTTTTTTGACAAAAGGGATAATGTATTTTTAAAATAATGAAAAATAATATTTAGCATTTTCATTGTTTTTTCTTTAGATAGACGAAATAAGAAGTTATTAAAAACTCACACATACAAAATGAAAGGATTAGGTTTGAACTAATTATGATCATAAAGGTGGGTTGCAATGTCTTGAATTATCTTCCGGGGGGGAAGAACAAGAGCATTATGAAAATATATTTGGTAATAAGGCTTTTTTTTTTTGGAGAGAGAGTCTACGGAGTTTTGCTTGATGGCTCTGTAGTTGATTTTGTTTTAATTTTAGTTATTTCCTTTTATTAGCTATGCTCAAATTTCAATTATCAACCACCAGTTATGATCAATATATCACGATTAGACAGATAAATTCAAAGAGCAAACCTAAATTATTTTTCTAACATAAATTAAATATTTATTTAAATGGCACTATCTTGCAAAATACTCGTTGTTTACTATATTAAATTAAATTACTACATTTTGTCAAAAAAAAAACTACCACATTGTGCAAATACAACTATATATTAATCATTTTGCTTAAAAATACTATATTATCTGTCTTTTATTATTTTATCAGGACTCATTTTATCTCTTATCAAGTGTAATTTTTGAAATATTGAAAATGTTTTCTGTCTTGTATTATTTGTCATTTTAAAATAAATATAGAGAATGTATTTTATTTTTCAAGTGGAAGTATGCAGTGGATTGATAATAAATGGGAATACAATAATACTATAGCCCCTATTGTCAAAAAATAAAAATAATACCGTAGTCCCTTGAGTAAAAACAAAATAAAATAATATATATAGTCCCAACATATTATTTTGAAATTAAAAATTGGTATAAGTAATATCTTATTACCTCTGAGATGGAGGCATTTTCATGAAAAAGGTTTGTGAATTAATGTTACTGTTGGTCAACAATTGTCGAGAATTTCACAAGTATATACCATAAAATAAAGTAATATATATAGTAGTAGTAGTAATAATAATAATAATAATAATAATAATAATAATAATAATAATAATAATAATAATAATAATAATAATAATAACTCATTAATGTCCTCATGAGCTTAACTCAATTGGTAAAGGACATTGCACATTTGTGCAGGGACCGGGGTTCGAACCCGGTATGCCCACTTATTCACCTTTAAGGGGTGAATTTCTAGCTGCTAGACTATCTGACAAAAAAAAATAATAATAACTCATTAATACATTTTCGTCTTTTCAAAAGGTTAATGCATATTTGTGCGATTATATTTAGCAAAGAAAAGCAAAAGGATTCATGACCCTTGATTTATAATCACCCACCCCCATGATTTCTACGAAACAAATAGATAATAGTTTTGAATTATTTAAATTGTTCCACATGTCCATTTTTACTTTTCGTTTCTATATTCCTCCGTAATATTTAGCAATGCTTCTCAAAAAAATAAATAAATAATAATAATAATAATAATAACATGAATTAGATATAAGTGGACAAAATTGTATTGCTAATTGACTACAGTATTAAAATAAAATGACACTTGTTACCTATATTTTAAACTAGCTAGAATAGCTCAGTTGGTTAGAGCATGTAGCTGTTAACCACAAGGTCGGAGGTTCAACCCCCTCCTTCTAGCGATTTTTGATGTTTTTGATATGTCAAAGGCAGAAATATTCTCTTACATTATAAGTTTTTTTATATTCGTTTTTTCTAAATTCAAACACTAATTTTGACATTATATAATATAAATGTACATTATTGAAGATCAAAACATAGTCAAAATCTCAATTTTTACAAAAAGTTGTATTTCAAAAAAAAAAATTTTTTTTTTATTTTGATATCCAAAAAA
Source organism: Trifolium fragiferum (assembly GCA_954870985.1). Classification (NCBI taxonomy): domain Eukaryota; kingdom Viridiplantae; phylum Streptophyta; class Magnoliopsida; order Fabales; family Fabaceae; genus Trifolium; species Trifolium fragiferum. The sequence goes on along the minus strand of OX940790.1, from coordinate 17,863,803 downwards.
ACTTTCAATAAAATGATGAAATGCCTAAAATGACATTTTAAGAATAACTATTCAAACCAAATTTTCATTTGAAGCTTTTATAAAAAGTTTCTTTGTAAAAATTTTTTGCAAAAAAATATATTACACTATAAGTGATATCACTATCAACTGAGTTATGTGCACGAAAACGTATTATATAGTTTTTTTTTTGCCAAACTTTTTTATATAATTATTAGTGTATAGTATTTTTTTTTTTTGTCAAGAAACCGTGTGACTAAAATTTCTCCTTTTAAGATGAATAGTGAAAGTACCAGAGTTTGAATCTTGGTCGCTGTATATCACATGCAATGTCTTTATCAACTTAGATATGTTCACCGGACAATTTATACTAAGTTATTTATGAAAATTTGTATTTCTTGAAGTTATGGTATATCTATCTATGATGATTTAGAAAATGAAATGGAAGAGAGAATGCAGAGAATTCTAATGAAATACGTGTCCTTTTTTACCCAATATTGTCCATGCATACTTGCAAGGACACCAACTGGAGCCTTTACCCAATATTGTCCATGCATACTTGCAAGGTTCAAATTGCTTTTGTTTTAGTACTGAGGAGGACACGGGAGAATGTTCTTTTGATTCTCCTTTTCAAAGTACAACTGTACAAGATAACTAATAATTTAGAGTTGTCTTGTAGGCGGCTTCTACCGTGGACAAGCTTTTCATATAGCTCACGGGTATATCGTTTAATTATTCAATCCTAATCGTTTATTGATAAAATTGCATGATATATGTATCACATTTTATCATTGTCATGCTCCTCCCACATCTTATCTCCAGTATTTAAAATGTTATAAATTCAACGTTTTATTTTTTGCATGGCCTGTTATTTTATTTATTTTTTCATCGCCAATTAGACATGGCAATAAAAGTCATATCCGCGGGTACCCGCTTTGACGGGGAAACACCGAGTTGATTGGGTTTGGGTTTTTCCTAATTTCAAAAGATGGGGTTGGGGCGGGTAATGAGGACATTGATACCCATCCCAAACCCGCCCCGCATATATTAAAATTAGATTTTACCTCTTTTAAATTAGAAATCCTTAAACAATTTCTTAAATTACATTTATATTTATATTTTTTATTTTTAATTTGAGTATTAAACAAACTATTTTCTCTATTTCTTTTTTTTTTTATTTAAAAACATATCGTTGAAACAAAATAATTTTGGCCTTTTAACTTCTTTTATTTAATAAAAAAATATTAAAATGCAATCCAAATTCATGTAGGAAAAAACATAACGGAGATACCCGAACTCAGTTGCAATCCAAATTCATGTAGGAAAAAACATAACGGAGATACCCGAACTCAGTTGGGATACCCGATCCCCGTTGGATTTGGGTTTGGGGTTATACTTTTTATCCCCGCTCGGAATTGGGATGGGTTTGGAGAAACCCGAACTATATGGGTTTGGGGATAGCAAAAATCGTCCCCGCCCCGTTGTCATGTCTATCGCCAATATCTGGTTCACTGAACCGCTTAATTTGATTCGGCAATCAGTTATTGCTTCAAGTGGTTTCAATCCATTCCGATTGTAATTCTGGGGAATTAAAGGTGGTTCTCCATATAAAGTCAAGTGGCACCCACAACTAACTTCTAACAAATTTTTATTTCACATGCATATGATTTTTGCTTATTAGTTGATCGATAAATACTCTCAAATTATAAATGGATAGTTTATAATAAACATTTATTTTTACAACATGGATTCAACAATAAATATACTAAAATAAAAACAAGAAATTTGGTAGATACTAAAATAACAAAATTGATTTGACCAAAAAATTAACAAAAATCGACAAGAGTCTTACTAAAGATTGTCTCCTAGGCATTCTTTAAGATTTTATTTTAAAAAATTAAATATTTTAATTTTCAATGTATTGGTTCCACATATTTTCATAAAAATTTACTATTTAAAATTCTTAAAGAATGTATTGGGGGCGTTCACTAGCATTTTCTAATATGCATGTGTAAATTTAGGTAGGTATCGGTATATATAGAAAAAATTTATTATTATATCATATTTTTATATTTGATCAAATAATATCATATTTTTATATTAATTTATTTTTAAATAAATTTAAATTTCAAATAAATATTACTTAGAAGATATTGGTACCCAACCAAATTCAATGTACTTAAGAAATATTGCTATTTAGTAAGAAATATTTACATAAGAAAAAAATCTTAAAAATAGAAAATTTAATCAATCAAAAATTGGCTAACTAAGTTCGATTTCTAGTGAAAATGATTTTTTTTCAGATTTTATTTATCTCGCGATCGTACTCTTAATTACTAGGGCCTCTTCCTATGAGAACTGAGGGTTAATGCTGACTTTTTTTTACTAATTACCATACATAAAAAGATAGAGTGGATTTAATTTGTAAGTGTTAAATGTTACCGTATAAATTCTTATATCTCTAAAACAATTCATACTAAATAGTATTTTATCTTATTTATCTACATTGTACAAAGATATATACCCATGTGTTAATGTCTTGAATTCCCATGCTAATTTTTTAGCTTCTTCCTCGACTTTTATTTAAAAGGTTCTTCCGCATTCATTATTATCATAAGAGAAAATTAAAAAATATTAATTTAAGAGTGATGAAAATAATATTAATTAGAGAGTATAATTTTTTTAAAAAAACAAGTACAAATTTTAAAAAGTAATTATTATTGTAATAAAAATAAAAAATATTTTTATATTGAGTCACTTATTATAATACATGGGGAAAATAAAAAGAATTAAGGTGAAAAAAACTTACAAAAGACAAAAGGGAAAAAAAATCTGATATAGAAAGCTTACCATAAAATTCATAAACCCTTTAATCTAAAGATCCTTAATAGTCAGGGACGGATTTATGTATATATAAATGGGGGCTAGTGACCCCACTCCATCTCTATATTTTTAACCAATAATCACTAAATTTTTCTTTTTGACCCCACTTGAAATATGATAATGTCCCCACATTAATCACTAGTTGAATCTTTTTGTGAACACAATCACACAATTAAATTAGCAGTACAATATTATTATACTATAATACATTGGAATGACGCTAATAGTAAAAGCCACTTCTTTCTTATGGTCCGTTTGGTTGGAGGAAAAGAAAGTGAGAGGAAAGAAAATTGCAGAAACCAATACATAAATTTGGACTAATATAAGTCTATGTTCATGCATTAGTTTTTGTAATTTTCTTTCCTCTTTTTTTTTTCTTTCATTCCAACCAAACGGAGCCTTAAAGATAGAAATGGAAGTGGGATAGTCGGTTACCATAGCTATTTAGCATGATAAATTGACCAAATGTTTTAAGTTTTTAAGTTTAATAATATTCATAATAAAATGTTCTCTTATGATTTTTAAGTATTAATTTAATCCTTTAAATTTATAACAAATTATACTGTTATCATTTTAAAGATTGAAATAGTATATTATAAATTTAGAAAATCAATTTGATACTTAGAGTATCTCCAATAAGAGTATCAAAAAAAGTTTCATAGACTAAGACAATCTCCGATGATAGTTTTTATCTTTGGAGTTTCATGACGTGACATAGAGGGTATCAAAATTGATGAGGAAGAGGGACCATTTTTTAGTGATGTATGATATTCAAAGTGGTATCACCATAGAAAATGCTCTTAAAATGATAAGAAATATGTTATAAATTAAAATGACTAATTTGGTATATTTTTTTTTTTTGACAAAAGGATTAATTTGGTACTTAAAAACTAATAAACTCAATTTATTACAAATATTAAATTTAAAGGATTTTCGGATGCATTTATCCTAATAAATATGAGTAAATTTTTATGGGTTGTATAAATATTATTCTTAAATAAAGTTGACCACACTTGTGAAAATTTCTGAATCCGTCCCTGTTAATAGTTGTCCATGGGTGAGAGATATGATAGGCTCTCTCACCCTAGCCTGAGCCTACAAGATAACTAATATTTTTACAAGATAACAAGCTTTTGAATAAACATGAACTTTTTTTTTTAACAATCTTTTTTTTTTTTTTTGACAATTTACAAAAGCTTGTCCAAAATAAAAAGTTTATGTTTATTCCTAAACTATGACTAAAAGAGAATGTTTTCTTGTCACTATTGAGTTCTTGTCTTAAATGACTTATATATATGTTGTTGAGATTATGTGAATTAAATATTGCTTGTAAATAGAATTTCCTTATTATTTGCTCAATTGTCATAAAATTATATGCTTATGTACGTTGAGATATGTTCTTCGAAGAGTATACAACATAAACTATAGAATGTTCTGTGATCATTCTTAAAAACAGTCATTTTCAATATTTTCATAAAGGATGATATATAATGAATGAACTTTTATTCCTCTCAAAATAAATCACTTAAGAAAATTTGTTAGATTGCAAAAAGATCACAATTCTCTTAAAATATAATTACAATATTTATTATCTTTAAATCATCATTATGGCTCAGCAATATGTGCTATTTAAGTTACTTTTAAAAGAGGTTGGCATTCCTTATGGATTGAATGTGAACCAAAGCCGGCTATTTTGGCCTTTAAATCTCCTCAAATATAATTCATGTGTTTAGAGATGGGAATCACTTTGCAGGAAAATTAACCAATCTTAGTCTCTTCTTACATAACAATGTTTGTGGTTAGAAATACTTCATATAATTAGGGAACACTATATTCTAAAAATAAGTTAGGTCTTTCTTCCTTATATTTTGCTAGCTAACTCGAGGATTTTTGTTTTTCCTCTCTTTTTACTTTATTCTCTTTCTTTTAATATATTTTTAATATTTTGGTGTCCTTAGCTTGCTAGGCACACATAGTTTTTTTAAAAAGGTTATTTTGAAAATTTCCTCTTGTCTATCATCAAAAGCTAATATAAAATAAATAAAAAAATCTAATAAAACTTTGAAGAGTATCAAGAATTTTAATTGAGATATTTATTAAGGTTAATTGGTCATTGAGTTTGCATAAAAAAAAGAAGAAGTGATCTATCAAGCAACAAATTTATACTTATAAATAAACTGTTTAAACATGTTTTTATTTATTAGATGCAAAGTAGAAAAAATATGGCTCAAATTTTTACTCTCTTAATTATTCTTTCTCTATTTCTTGTGCTAACCAATGGAGGTAAGTAATTCTTGACATTATTACCTTTTTAGGTTTTACACAATATTTCATTTTCTTTGGATAACATTCTTTTGTATTATTGTTAGACATTGAAGAAGTGTCGTGCAAAAGACCCAAGGATTGTCCAACGACTATGTGTATCTTTCCTATGATTGCCATTTGCAAATATAGCTTATGTAAGTGCATACCAATTTTGGATTCCAACCGAGTGATATGAAAATTATTTATCTCATTATATTGTAATAATAATCGTGTAATTTATTTATACGTTATAATATCTCGGACACTTTGATTTATATTTCTTGTGTTTTAATTTATTTCATAAGCTCGAATATTATTGTATTACACAACTATTGTTACCTTCATTCAATAATTAGATACATGAAACAACAACGTTACAAGGTGATTATTCTTTTTACAAAGTCACTACTTTATTAAAATTAGCAACTTTAATGTGCCTATATTGATTGTGAAAATTATTAATTTTACTTATAATAAATAGATGTGGAAAACAAGCATACCTTATTGAAAACAAATTTATGTTAACAATGTTATATTTTTGAATGAATTTAATTATATTTCTTCTATGAATTTAATAAAAACACGTAGGTCTTATCCTATGATATAGTGTCTCTTCAACCAGCCATCATCTCATACTTTTTTTTTTACGGATCCATCATCTCATACTTACGACCTATAATGCATGAATATTTTTGACAAATAATAATGCATGAATTTTTTAATGTTAACATCACTTTTGTTATCCACCAAATTGGGATCAAAAGCATTCCGCTTAGTTCTAAACCCAACTTGGAAACAAAATCACCACCTTTGGCAACCATCCATAGCATTCAAATCAAATTATTATACATATAGTTATTCAGTCAAACATTGCATCTAGCTATTGGTTTTATAAGCCAAGCTCTCAAATATGTGTTGGTTTCTGAAACACTGCTTTCAGAAGTTCTGGTGTTTCTCTCATTCGGACCCTGTGTGCTACTTCAGAATTTCTGAAGATACCAGGTTCTGATATAGCTTCAGAAGCTCCGTAACTTCTGAAGACACTAGGCTCTGAGTCAGCTTCTGAAGCTTCCCAGCTTCTGAAGCTTCCCAGCTTCTGAAGCCACTTCTGAAGCTCTGTTTCGCGTTTGTTTGTTAGTTAGTTTGTTTGTACAATTTATTTTCAGTTAGTTAGTTAGAGAGGTCACCTCACCCACCTCATGTACATTTTTCACCTATATATAGGTGTCGTTGTTGTTAATAAGATTTACACACACATTTTTTCCTTTATTCATTCTCTTCGTGTTATTCATAGTATTCTCATTTTCTTTCTTAGTGTTTCAATTGTTCTTTGTTGTTCTCTTTGTTTTGATTCATCCCCAACAAAGTGGTATCTAGAGCATTGTATGTTCCAAGGGACCTTGATCAAGAAGTGATCAAGACTTGATCTTTACCAAGTCTTTCTGGTGTAGAAGGATTTGTTGGTTGATCACTACAATCAACCATGGCTGGAAACAACAATTTTCATGCAAACCTGCCAGTGTTTGATGGGAAAAATTGGGATACTTGGGTGAAGCAAATGAAGGTGATATTCACTTTTCAAGAGGTGTATGATCAAGTGAATGCAGAGGTTGCTCCACTCCCAGCAAATACAAATGAAGAACAAAGAACAACTCACAGAGAAGCCAAGAGAAAAGACAACAAAGCCTTGTTCTTGATTCATCAGTGTGTGGATTCAAAGGTTTTTGAAAAGATAGCAGATGCAGAGACTTCAAAAGGTGCATGGGACATATTGCAGAAGTGTTATGGTGGTGATGCTAAGGTAAAGAAGGTCAAATTACAAGCATTAAAGAGGCAATATGAATTAATGCAGATGAAGGGTGATGAAAAGATCTCAGATTATTTCACAAGATTAGTGACACTCACTAATCAGATGAAGAATTGTGGAAGTAATCTTGAAGAACAAGAAACTGTAGAGAAAGTGCTTAGGACTTTAACTTCAAAGTTTGATCACATAGTGGTGACAATTGAAGAGACTAAAGATCTAAGTGAGGTGAAGCTTGAAGATTTGCAGAGTACATTGGAGGCTCATGAGATGAAGCATGGTGATAAGGACCAGGTCAAGGAAGATGAGCAAGCCCTGTATGCAAAATTCAAGAAGTTCCAGAACAATAAGAAAAATTGGCAGAAGAGCAAGAATGGCAAAGAAAGTGTTGAAGACAAACCTGAATCCTCTAATGGAGGAGGAGGGAAACAGAAGAGCAACTCAAAGAAGAAAGACAAGAGTCACATTCAATGCTTCAAGTGTTCAAAGTTTGGACACTATGCAAGTGAATGTGGGAATGAGAAGAAAATCAAGAATCAGAAAAAATGTGTGTGTAAATCTTATTAACAACAACGACACCTATATATAGGTGAAAAATGTACATGAGGTGGGAGAGGTGACCTCTCTAACTAACTAACTGAAAATAAACTGTCCAAACAAACTAACTAACAAACAAACGCGAAACAGAGCTTCAGAAGTGGCTTCAGAAGCTGGGAAGCTTCAGAAGCTGACTCAGAGCCTAGTGTCTTCAGAAGTTGAAGCATATGAATATGCTTCAGAGTCAGCTGAGCTTCAGAAGTTACGGAGCTTCTGAAGCTATATCAGAACCTGGTATCTTCAGAAATTCTGAAGTAGCACACAGGGTCCGAATGAGAGAAACACCAGAACTTCTGAAAGCAGTGTTTCAGAAACCAACACATATTTGAGAGCTTGGCTTATAAAACCAATACTCCTCCTTAAGACAAGCTGTCAAAACTCACAACCCCATTTCTCTTCTGAGCTTCTTGAGAACCTGGAGCTTCTGAGCTTCTTGACCATTTCAGAGCTTCTGAAACCAACATCTTTTGAGAACATGAATTATGCTTCAACACTAGCTAGTAAAACATGAAATTGACGCAATACACAAATATAGAAATCAAACAACAAAATAGAGTTAGGAAATAATCAAATAATCACGACAAAAGAAAAATACGACGATAGGAAAATATACTAATTAAGGAAACCACTTTTCATAATGGTAATTAATATTGTAGATTGCTTTTAAGTATTGTCAATTGTCCCTATAAACCAGCACCAGTTATACCATTTGCAACATAAGATTTTGTAGAGTGCTTTATGCTCACTCACATAAGTTAGCCATCCAATGACTGTTATCAGCAAAACTTTATTCTCTATGTATAATAGTTATTTAAATTTTTCATCAATAAGAAATTAATCATCGTACATAATAGTTAATTAAAAAATTGCATCAACAATAACTTGTTTTCCGTGCATAGTATAGTTACTTAAATTTTCATTACCAGCACTTGTTCTCATAGTGTATAATAGTTAATTTAAATAAGCAGAAATATAGGTTTTCATTGAAAAAAAATTAAAAATATTATATGTTACTATATTATTATATTTAAATAAATATTTGTCACTATAAATATCTCAGATTTATTTTTTAGTTCCTGTAAAAAAATGTTAGTTGTTATTTTTTTTTTGCGATAATGTTTAGTATATTATATATCATCATTTTTTATTTGATCTAATGATGGGATTTATAATGGTATTTATAGCTTAAAAACAGGGACACAAATTTGTTTAAGTTAATACTTTCTTTTAAAAAAAGTTGTAGAATGTGATATATTATATGCGTGTTTATATCTTTCATAATTTTTACGCGAAACTATATTTCTACTCATATATTAATACGCATGCATATTTTTTTATAATATCTACTCGGGTCTATATTTGTGCTTGGTTGTCCTTTAAAAGAGATCTTATAAAATGTGACAGACAAAAATCTCAATAATGTCGTATATTTAAGGAATAATGTAGTAATTTCTATGAGGCTTATAATTCTATGCATATACTAATTAACACAAGTGTCTATTTTCTATAATTTCAATCTAAATTTTTATTTCCACTCATATATACATGTTTATTTTTTTTTATAACTTGAACCATGATCTATATTTCTAATTATATAATAATATGTGTGCCCATGTTCATGTTTTTATAATCTCTACATAGACCAATATTTCTGATTATATAATAATATGTGTACCCACGTTTTCTATATAATGATGCGTATTTTCTATAATTTCAACCAGGATTTATATTTATGATTATATGATAATACGTGTGCCCATGTTCATGTTTTTATAATCTACATAGACATATATTTCTATGCAGACATATATTTCTACTCAAATTCTGTGGATTTCTCTATGAATATATATTTCTACTCACATATTAATACTTTTTTATAATTTTTACGCTGACATATGTTTCTACTCATATATTAATATGCGTGCTACTTTTTTAATTATCTCATATAGTATGATAGATATTTGACATTGATAAATAAAAAATGACAAAAATATATTAATCCTTGATAATTATAAACAAAAATCACATCATAAATATTTATCATTATAAAATACATCATTAAACAAATATTTGTTATTTGATAAATAGGAAGAAAAAAAAAGACAAATATTTAATATTTGATGAATAGGAAGAAAAAAGCGGGACAAACATTTATCACTGATAAACACAAAAAATATGGAACAAATATTTGCCATTAAAATATAAAAAGATACGAGACTTTTTTTTTTATCAACGATGTTTAAAAAAACTGCAAGCATATTATTACAAGTAATCTTACATCACTATTAGGTAGATCTAATGAAATTCCTGGCACGCTATGCACAATGTGCGATACGATGTGCTAAGCACCTTAACAGTTCTATCATGAAATAATGCAAAGTAAATAAGCAAAAACAAATAAAGAAGACAGAGTATTTGTTAACCCAGTTCGGAGCACAACGCTAGAATTCTGCTTTGAATCTCATGGTCTTCAATTAGCTTCTCATCATAGCAACTGGCAGCTAAGCTCTTCTCATCTGTACTCATACTTTCTTCCACAGATTTTATTTCCTTCACTAAATCAGTTACTGTTTTGAAATATTGCTTCAGGGTTTCTTCGACCAACCATATGAAAGTAGCATCTACAACCATCTCTTTCTTATATTGAATCAAGCAGTCAAGGAAATGTGATTGTTGGGGTGACAACCTAGGTGAATGAACAACAAATTCATCAACCAGTGATGAAAATCTCCCAACTTCCTTTAGACAGTATTCCGGGCCTTTGTTAAGCATTTCAATGATTTTTTGGATGGAATTAGTTGATGTATGGTCCATGGTTTTTTTATGGGATTAATGGTTCATGGATGTGGATGGTTGAGTATATAAGGAGCATGCAGCCAGTGATCATTTAGCAAATGTGGGCATCCAAACAAAGAAGTATACACTTGGACAGTGAGGATAAATGACAGCTATATGGTTGATATATGGGCAAAGCTGAATTCTAACCAATGATATAACATGCAAAATCCTTTGGAAAGTGTGGAGTTTCTTATACCTTGCATGCATTGGCCTATTATTGATTATATTTGGTCCAATAAAGCAACACCTCCTGCTTCACCTATCATTGAGGTTGCTTCATTGAAATTATTTTCCATCTAACATACATGTGTCCTCCATGCACACTATACCTCTCTATAAATATGAATCACCTTCTTCTTCACCTATCACTCACAATTATGTTTTTGTTCATAATAAACTTTTCTATTTTCTGTCACATGGTTAGGATTTAAGCCCTTTAATTTAATTTGCTCACTTAGCTTTGATTAAACTCATCATGGTGTTTTTTTATGTCAGGAAATGATGATAACTTGAAAGGCTCTGCTTAAATTTGATCTAAAAGGCTATGCTTCTGTTTGTTTGAAACATGCAAAATTAAAATCTGAGGATTTGGGTTAAATCATGTTTGATTTGGGGTTTTTGTTGCATCTCCATACTTTTTCCTAAATTAGTTGGTGATTTCTGATTATCTGATTTTCTTTTTATGCAGGTGATATGAGGTTTGATTTAGGTTGGCTAGCAGATTTTCTTCTTATGCAGATGCAGATGAGATGAGATGAGGTTTGATTTCTGATTTTCTTTTTTTGATTTTCAGCCAAATTTGTTTCTGCATTCTTGCAATATTTATTTGCATGTGTCTTTGATTGCCATTTGATGGTTATCTAATTATACATTCACACTCACCTAGGCCAACAAATTTGGTTTTTGGAAGCTATTAGAAAATATCATAATACTAATATTGTTGAGTGATTATTAAGGTTGTTTGAATTAAGGTTGCAATTAATTCAGTTTGAATATATAATTTATCCTTAATTCCAATAATCTTTGTACCATCATCGTATTGATATAGTGGTATGTTTCTATTGGCTTTCCAAAAACCTAAATTTGTTGCCTTTTTGTTGGATATGGTTGGAAGATATTGTTTATCCTGCAAACATAGCTTGGTAGTTGAAATTATAGTTTTATTATAGTTTTACAGGTTTGCAAGAGATGGTGCTGAGAGAAAAAAGATTTCAGTCATTTGAAACTTGCATTTATCCCATATGAGGTGTTGTCATCTCATATTGGAGACAATACATATGGAATGAGCATAAAATCAACTTGATTAGTGTCATATGTTTCATTGCATGTATGTGTTTGATTACTTGCTTTGTTATATGTTAAATAGTCCATCTGATGGATGTTGGCTCCAAAAAAAAGATCAGGTTTGAACCTCCGGAGAATGAGGTATAATTGGAAAAGAAGCTGTCAGTTTAAATTGTTTCTTTTTTTATTCTACCTCCTTCTCCCGAGTTCCAAATAATGATACTGAGTGCCATTCAATGGAGGGGTTACTTGGGCTATAAGAGGGATAGTTGTAACAGCAATTTAATGATTTCTTTGATGCACCTTTTTCCTTAACATGCAATTTATTTATCTTTCTACTTGATTAGGTTTTCATGGTCTTTGAATAAATGATTTCCACATAGAGGTGAGCATCATACAATGCTGCATTCTACATTTTGGATCATCGAATGCTATTAGATAAGATCGTATAATTGATATTGTTATCAAATTCTAATGAAGGTTGTTAGGGTTAATATTGCAATTGATTCAATCAAATCTATTGCCCTATTAGCTCTAAAAATCTTTGTTCTGACATGATGTTGATTTTGCGACCTTTTTCTAATAGCTTTCAAAAATCCTCATTTAGTTTGGATTCTTCATTTATTCTAATAGATACACTTAATACTTTGTTAAATCTGTCCTAAAATCACAATCAATAGCATATAAAAAATGAGATGCTATCCCAGATACAAGATGAATATATGTATGTGAGTATTTTGACAAACTTCTCTATCACAGGTAGACTAAACATACTGCTAGCTTACACTGAATCCTAATTTTCTTTATATTATCTTAGGTTTTATTAACGATACAGATCTAGATATCATGTCTCTGCTGTCAAATTTTCTATCAAGTATGGAGTTATTTTTTATGCATGTCTTACTTTGGTATGTGTTTGGTGAATATGCCTTTGCATTTATTTCTTCAGCTTTTTGGAAACAGAGTTCACAGGATGCTCAGACTTGGTCTTAGCATTGATGCAGAAGGAAGCAGGATGGAAGAGGTTGGGTTAGTGAGAATGAGTAGAATAAGGAAAGACAAATGATGGCGTTTTTAATCTCATCCACTCAATTATTCTATCATTGGTGCGTTTTTTAATATTTTATACAACTCATGCGTTCTTTTTTGTACTTCATATTTTGTTGCAATTTCATTAATTAAATAATGTACTTTATTTTTGCAAGGTTTATGGTGGTTGGAATCATCTATGCAAAGTTCATAGTTTGGCTGAGGATGAAACACTTTCAATTAGGTGTAGATGGTCCTAGGAACATGTTTGTAAAAATTTTCCTTTCAATTTTATCCTTTAGATCGTGGCACTCAGTCATCATTTGTTACTTTGTATTTTAGCTATGATATTTTGGATTTGTATCTTATTTTTTGGATTATGTTTGCAGTATGTTTCATGTTGTTGTTGCCAAATAGGTATCTATTTTCACTACTAAATAATAGTTTCTAATCAAATATTTCTCCCTAACCACAACACACCAAGGAAGTGATCAATCTCTGATTGAAATCACAATGTCTTCATCTACTCAAGGCGTTATTTGTAGCTTTTTTATGATTAATAACTTAAATATGTACAAAAAAAAATTATGATTTTGCATCTCTCCATTATCATTCTATATCTCCCCATTTACATCTACCCTTATCTTTAATGAAGGGCATGGTTGCGATTTTCCCCAATTCAATAATATTCATTATTTCTTACCTATTATCAAACTTAGCTTTTATATGGTTGGATGTTTTGATGGATTTGGATCCTCTCCAATTTTATCTCCAAAATTGTCTCTCCTTTTCTTAATCCAATGGTTGTTAAATTATAAAGATACATGCAAATAAATATTGCAATAATGCAGAGATGACAATTTTGATCATTGATAAAAGTTTTAAAATTATTATCACATGTCATTACTGATAAAAATTTATAACTGACAAAGAGATGACATTTTTTACCATTTTTTTTCCTAACCCTAATATTTATCTAATCAAAAATTGGCATTGATTGACATTTCTAAAGGTTGGTAATGCTGCTCTCCATCCAACCCTAACCCTGCTTTTTGACCGATCACTGCTCACTATTTGTGCCAAAAACTACAACTCACAAAACCATGATCAAAATGGCAAGCAATGATTGGCACAAATATTAGATGGTGATTGGAGGAAAGTAGCTTTATTTTACGGATATAATTTGTCAATTATATCCTTTGTAAATTGTTTTTACTCTTTTTCAATAAAACTAATTAATGTTATATATTTGGAAAACTAAATTTTTTTTTTAATTTTTTTTTTGGTACATAACATATTAACTTTTTTTTACATAATATATTAAGTTTATTGAAAAAAGAAAGTGTGTGCAAAAGAATATGAATTTATTGATGGATTAAAACGACGATATAGTGCAAAAATATACGTACTTCCTTAATTTGGTGTTACTATTCTAAAAAGACAAGTAAAAAGGAACAGAGAGAGTAATTTTTTTTGTACGACACATATGAGAAATTGATAACTATAATCATATATGAACAAGTTATAACTATTTTTTTTTTTTAGCAAAAGGAAAATTATATTAAAAGAAAATAACAAGATACAGAGACTGAGGGGACATAAAACCTGACCCAGTTACAACCAAAAGGAAATACATCGTGATCAAACATAACCAGGTCTAACCATCCTAATCAATCAAAACAATACAAACACTCATCACGAGCGCAACTCAGCGAACCCGCATACGGGCACGAAACCAAGTTACAAAAAAAGTTGAAAAGCGAGAGCATCATCAAGATAAAAAAGATTTAAAGATTAGTGTATGGAGCGACCGCCAACACGGAACCAGAACCACGACCAACAACCTCCTGAACAAGCAGTAGGCAAAACAGTTCTTTCGAACAAACAATCCGAAAAGAGCCACTAGAACAAAGACGAATAAGAAGCCGTTACTGGAGTAGAGACGTTCCTGACACCTTAAGACCTGCAGATCTCAACAGACCTGGAACATCAGAGAAACAAAAAGCGCAGAACACCAATACAACCAGTTTCACAAGAACGACGCATTTGAACCCAGATCGAGGGATGAGTCCAACACGTTAGTAACGTCCCTTTCGGGTTAATAGGACCAGACCCTTACGGGTTAAGAACAACCAATATACCACCCAATCTCTGAATCATAAACTCAAACAAACAAACAAACAAACAAACAAACAAACAAACAAACAAAAAAATCAAACGAAAACAAACGTTACCAACAGACGAACAACACGACGATCACAAAACAACACGAACACACCGGCGGCGAAAACCAACAACGGGAGACGGTGACAGGAGAAAGGGAACCACCAAAATGGAGAGACGAAACCATCAAACCAGTGCTGGACAGAACCTGAAATTTCCTGGCACGCTGTATAAGATGTGGGATACAATGCTATAACTTCTTAACCCTGAAACGTAATGCTGTATACAATGCTATAGCATCCTACTGTGTAAATCTCAAGATAAATAAAACAAATATCTGAAAGCAAGTAAAAGAACACGGGATATTTGTTAACCCAGTTCGGCGCTTAAACAAGCCCTAATCTGGGGGATACCAATCCAGGAAGATGTCCAATAAGCAATAGCCCTAGACTGATGACAACAACCCGCAAGTTATGCCCTTTCCATCTAGCAACTCCCCTATTGTCTATATCCTAGGGTCCTAGCCTAGATCTGAGATATACCTGATCTCACTTCCTTACAACCTTACAAACAGCAAGGATTTCAAAAACACAAATATGGAGTCACACTCCTAGAAACTAAACCACTCATACCTAAAGGCTTAGAGTGATGTACAAGAAACAACCATACTCCATGCTTAAAAGCTTTGGAGAAACTACAGAGTTACAATTCAAAAAACACAGTCCTACAAAAGCATCAAGATGATACTAGAGAGGCTCACAAATAAAGCACAAGGCTTACAAAGACACGAAACCCTAAAAGTCTACATTTTGATATATTGGTTTCGGTGAAGAAACTAGGTTTAGCTCCTTCCTTTAAATACTCCAGCAAAAGTCCTTGATCAGAGTTATTCATGAGCTTGATTTGTTTGACTCAAGCCATTTGACCACATTAATTACAATAGATTCTTTCCATAAATATACTCCAAGGAGATTCTTCATAAAAGTAAGCTTGACCAGGATCTGAAGTATTAAATGATGATCCTCAATAAAAGCCAGACACACAGGCGCCATGCAAGATTCATGAAAGAGAAAAACGGATCATGCCTTAAATAGAAACGCGCCCCCTCATAATACCAAATGCCGGATACGATGTTGTAGCATCTTTCACCACATCCTGCTCACCAAAAATGCAGCCAATACATAGGACTCAACAAACTCCCCCTTTGGCAAATTTTTGGCTAAAACAAAATCATGACCATACATACACTTAAACAGATACTTCAACTACATTTCTTTTTCTCAACACAAGCACACATGGATAAAGATTTGTAGAGACTATTCTTCAAAACAGATTCCATACTACTTCTTCATGGAGACCAGTAAACAAGAATATACACGTATCTTTTAAGAATATCAGAGAGGCATGCAACAGCGGAACATATAAAACAACTTAGCCTTAGATGGTCAGAGCAATCAAAATTGACAGGATGCTCTAGACAATGCTACCACATTTCACACTACATCTCCCCCTGCACATATGCATAGGATGTTGGAGCATCTTATCCAACATCTCCCCCTGCAGATCATATCTCAATATTCTAGGGTACTCATGCACATATCATACAGGTCCACACATATGTTGGAGCATCTTATCCAACATCTCCCCCTGCAGATCATATCTCAATATTCTAGGGTACTCATGCACATATCATACAGGTCCACACATACACATACTTCATGCACTCAATTTTAACAAACATATCATTACCATAGCAGTGCAGACTAACAGCATGCGAGATCAAATAGGAAGACACTCAGATAAACAAACATATCATTACCATAGCAGTGCAGACTAACAGCAGGCGAGATCAAATAGGAAGACACTCAGATAAACAAACAGAGTACCAAATTTATACTCCCCCTTTTGGCCACAAATTTGACAAATATAGCAGTACAAAATTATGAGGTTCAGGAGCTTATTACAAAACAGGAATTAGGGTCATCAGAGTCTCAGCCCATATAACAGAACAGTAACAAAAACACCAAATGAAAACAAAGGAAACAAAAATAGCAAAGCAGCACACAAATCATTCTTCAATCAGAAGTACTGGAATCAGTCACCTCCAGCTCCTCTGTATCACCACCAGCATCTTCATTCTCTGCTGCATCAGATGTTGCAGCATCATTCACAGCATCATTACCCACATCAGCACCAGCACTAGGACCTGCTTCCTCAGCCTCCTCTTTCTTCAGGGCAGATATTACCAGCTCAAGCCCTTTCTTCTGCTCATCCAAAGCTTGCACAGTAGCTTCCAATGAGGCAATCATATCCTTCCTACTCAGAGTTGAAGGAGGATCTTGCCTAGGCACAGATTTCCCTGTCATAGGCCCTGCTATATCAGCAGCATGGGTCCCTTCAAACAGTCTAAAATGGAGATACAGGGGTGCTTCTCTCTTGAGAGGTTCATCAGCAGCAGTCAAAATATGGGGGTGTTGATCAAGAATGATTCCACAGATGAGACTAGGGAAGGCTATAGGCATCTTGATTGCCCAAGACTTGCCATGAGCCATGGTTTGCTCAAAGATATAAGTTCCATAGTCAGCAACAGTACTAGTACCAACAGAGTAAATAAGCCTAGCTAATCCAGTGGCTATATGAGATGTATGGGTTGTAGGAACCCAATTCAAAGTTCCTATTCTGTTCAGGACAGCATACTTCACAGAGAGCATACAAGAGGGTACCTTACCTTTGGATGGCCACGCCTTGACCTGATTGGCTGTGATGGTCCTGCACACTTCATTATTGGTAACATCAATGGCAGTGTAATCATCCTCCTGCCTACCCAGATATCTGTTGATGATCTTTGGGGAGAACTCAACACATTTGTTCCTAACCCAAACCTTCTGATATTCAGTGCTGAGAGGATTGTCACAGTCCTCAGCAATGTTGACAACAAACTCCTTCACAAGCTTGGCATAGCAGTTGCTCAAGCCACTAACAGTTTTCATTAAGCCAGCATCATCCAACAAGTCAACAACCTCCTTCCAAGCCAGGGTTTCAGCAGACAATTCCCTTTCCAGTCCTATCCTTCTTGCAAATACATACTTCCACTTCTTTGCACTATCCACAAAGTGAAAAGATACTCCATCAATGGGCACATCAGGAACATTAGTTGGCACTATCTATCTGCCAACTTTCTTCTTGGATGTTGAGATGCTTGGAGCATCATGTTCAGCATCATCATCATCAGACACATCAGTAACAACCTTCTTCTTCAGAGATCTCTTCTGAGGTGAGGGTGTGATGCTAGGAGCATCTTGCTCAGCTTCATACTCAGAGTCACTAACATTTTTCCTTTTAGAAGCTTTCTTCTTTGGTTGAGCAGGAATCTCAACCTTGCTAGAGCTTCTACTGGGTCCCACAACTTTCTTTTTGGGTGACTTCGTGGGCACACTCTTTCTCTTCTTGACAGACTTTGGTGCTTCTTTTTCCACCTCAGGCTCTTTGCCTTTCCTTTCCCTTAGACGCCTACCAATGCCAGTTTTTCCTACAAGGGATGACCCAACAGATTTGACCACAACAATGTCTTCTTCCTCACTTGCTTCCACATCAGCAGTATTCAGAGCTTCACCTTGGTCAGGTTCAGCATCAGATGCCACAACATCTTCAACCACATCCTTGTCAGCTTCTTCTCTTACCAGAGATGCTGAAGCATCAGGGGTAGCATCCTCTTGAGAGATGCTATTTGCCAGAGATTGAAGCACATCACCAACAATATGATCCTCCTCATTGAGTTCATCTTCCTTAAGAGAATCAGGAACAGGAGATTTTGGCTTTTCAGTTTCCACAACAGTTTCCCCCTTTTTAGCATTAGGGATTTGAACAGTATTAGTGTCGATCTGCTCACTTCGAGAGGTTGCTGTAGCATCAACACCTACAACCAGTTTATCAGAGCCCTGATTGGCCAAAAGAAACCCTTGCATGTCGAAATCGGAGTTGTATCGAGATTTGGACTTCTTGACCCTTGGTTTCTTACTTCCCGTTGTCTTACCTTTCTTTGAGGACTTGGGTTTAGAGGATGAGGATTTGTGTGGTTTGGTGTTGAGAGCGGATGCAACAGAGGGATGAATGGTGGTGATGGGGACAGCATTGGTGACAAAGTCTGGTTGAGGTTCATGAGATGGTGAAGATTGATTTGGAGAAGCGGCGATGGGAGAGTTAACAGGGGATGAATGAGACATGGTGACGGCAAAGGTTAGAAAATAGGATTGAGAGTGAGAGATATGTGAGGGTTGAATGTGGAGGTTTGATAGAGAAGTGGAGAAGTTATAGTGAGATGTGAAATAAAAATGGAAAGAATCAAGATGAGAAGATATGAAATAAAAATAACCAACAATGTGTAGTGGCGTGTCAAGGGAGTAATTTGGGCTATGATTGCCTTGATCAACGTGCAGCCTTTGATGAAGAAAAGTAACTGCTGCACGCGCCGTTAACGGTAACTGCTATAACTCCTCATGGAGGCAAATTCCCAACTTGCCCCTTAGCTTCTCAAACTGTACGGCATCAAGTGCTTTGGTGAAAATGTCTGCCACTTGCTCTTTTGTGCCAACATGTTCCAAAGTAACAATTTTGCTTTCAACAAGATCTCTTATGAAGTGATGACGGATGTCAATATGTTTAGTCTTGCTATGTTGAACAGGATTTTTAGAGATGTTTATGGCACTCATGTTGTCACAGTATAATGTCATAGCATCTTGTACAACATCATACTCAGTCAGCATCTGCTTCATCCAAACAAGCTGTGAGCAACTACTACCAGCAGCTATGTACTCAGCCTCAGCTGTGGATAAAGCTACACAGTTTTGCTTCTTACTAAACCAAGAAATCAAGTTATTTCCTAAGAAGAAACAACCTCCTGAAGTGCTTTTTCTGTCATCTGCACTTCCAGCCCAATCAGCATCACAATATCCAAAGAGCTTGGAATCTTCAGAATGAGAGTATATTATTCCATAGTCACTAGTTCCATTCACATATTTCAAGACCCTCTTGACCTGAGTTAAGTGACTAACCTTAGGATCAGCTTGATATCTGGCACAAACTCCAACAGCATAGGTGATGTCTGGCCTACTTGCAGTCAAGTATAGCAGACTTCCAATCATGCTTCTATATAAACTTTGATCTACACTGATTCCCTTTTCATCCTTAGTAAGTTTCAGATGAGTAGGTGCTGGTGTTCTTTTAAATGTAGCACTTTCCATACCAAACTTCTTGACTATGTTTCTTGTATACTTACTCTGAGATATAAATATAGTATCATCCATTTGTTTGATTTGAAGTCCAAGAAAATATGTCAATTCCCCAACAAGGCTCATTTCAAATTCTGATTGCATCTGCTTGACAAAATGTTGTACCATTGTGTCTGACATCCCACCAAACACTATGTCATCAACATAAATTTGAGCTATGATGAATTTACCTCTTTCTTGCTTAACAAATAGAGTCTTGTCTGAAGCTCCCTTTCTGTAACCTTGATCTTCCAAGAATTGAGTCAACCTTTCATACCAAGCCCTGGGTGCTTGCTTCAACCCATATAAAGCTTTCTTCAATTTGTAGACATGACTTGGATGTTCAGGATCAACAAAGCCCTTTGGCTGTTCAACATACACTTCTTCCTGTAGGTATCCATTTAGAAAAGCACTTTTTACATCCATCTGATAGAGTTTGAACTTGAGAATGCAAGCAACTCCCAAAAGAAGTCTGATGGATTCTAGCCTTGCAACAGGTGCAAAAGTCTCTTCAAAGTCTAAACCTTCAACTTGGGTATATCCCTGTGCAACAAGTCTTGCTTTGTTCCTGGTGACAATGCCATTTTCATCTGACTTGTTCTTATACACCCACTTGGTTCCAATCACATTCACATCTTTTGGTCTTGGGACCAAATCCCACACTTCACTTCTTTTGAACTGATTTAACTCTTCCTGCATAGCCTCTATCCATGCACTATCAGATAAGGCTTCCTTAACATTTTTGGGCTCAAATAAAGATACAAAACAAGAGTTTGAATTAACATCATTTGTCCTTCTAGTAGTTATTCCCTGTTCTGGATTGCCTATGATCAACTCTGTTGGATGATTCTTCTGAACACGTGCTGACGGTCCTTTCTTTTGAGCTTGATCTCCAGAATCTATAGCATTGATCTCTTCTTCAACCTCTTCATCAGACTGATTTTCACCCAGATGTTCAGATGCTGTAGCATCTTGTTCAGCATCATGTACAACAGGAATACCCTGGTCTTTACCAACAGTTTCTTCCAGAATAGAGTCTTCAATTACAACATTTATGGATTCCATCATTACCTGAGTCTTGGAATTATACACTCTGTAGGCTCTGCTGTTTGGAGAGTATCCTAGAAAAATCCCTTCATGGCTCTTTGGGTCAAGCTTCCTTCTAGGTTCTCTATCAGCCAAAATGTAGCACTTGCTTCCAAACACATGAAAGTGTTTCACAGTTGGTTTCCTATTCTTCCATAGCTCATACAGAGTAGATGTGGTGCCTTTTCTCAATGTGACCCTGTTGTGAATGTAGCAGGCAGTGTTCATAGCTTCAGCCCAAAAATAGTAGGGAACATTCTTGGCATGAAGCATGACTCTTGCTGACTCTTGAATAGTTATATTCTTCCTTTCAACTATCCCATTTTGCTGTGAGGTGATAGCAGAAGAATACTCATGCTTGATTCCTTCAGATGCACAAAAATCATTGAACCTAGAGTTCTCAAACTCCTTTCCATGATCTGTCCAGATCTTTACCACATTGCTTGCCTTTTCCCTTTGAATTTGCAGACACAATTCCTTGAATGCTTCAAAGGCATCTGATTTTTCTCTAATGAAATCTATCCAGGTATATCTTGAGTAGTCATCTACCATAACAAAGGCATACCTCTTTCCTCCAAGACTTTCAACCTGCATGGGTCCCATGAGGTCCATATGAAGTAGCTCAAGAACTTTGGTGGTTGTCTGATGCTCTAGCATTGGATGTGGCATCCTGACTTGCTTACCAATCTGACACTCACCACACTTGTTGCCTTCTGTGATCTTTAGTTTAGGCAAACCTCTAATAGCTTCTGATGAAATGACTTTCTTCATCCCCTTCAAGTGAAGATGACCTAGTCTCTGGTGCCACAGTCTCACTTCATCTGTAGTTGTGCTGAGACATGTGGTTTTCAATGCTTCTTCATGAGGTATCCACAGGTAGCAATTATCCTTGGATCTGGTTCCTTTCATTAACAGTTGGTCTTCTTCATTGTTCACAACACACTCAGTCTTGGTGAAATTAACCTTCAGTCTCTGGTCACACAGCTGACTTATACTTATCAGATTTGCTGTGAGTCCCTTAACCAAAAGTACATTCTCCAACTTGGGCAGTCCATCATTCACTAGATCCCCAATTCCAAGAATTTCTCCTTTAGCACCATCTCCAAAAGTAACAAAACTGATCTTGTATGGCTTTATATTCTTGAGAAATTTTTCTTCACCAGTCATATGCCTGGAGCATCCACTATCAAAGTACCAATCTTCCCTTGATGAGGCTCTCAAGGATGTGTGAGCAATCAACCCTACATTATCTGTCTTGGGCTTCCACTCCTTCTTCACAGGCACATCTTGCTTCACATCTTCCTTTGTCTCATTTCCTTCAGGCTGCTGAACAGGATATCCATGAAGTCTGTAGCAAAAGGGCCTAATGTGACCTCTTCTTCCACAGTGATGACAAACCAATCTTCTGTATACTCTCTGAATTTTAGGCCTTTGATGACCTTTTGAATTGGATTCCAGAGCAAACTTGGGAACAGGATAAGTTTTGAAATGCTGTGCAGGATGCTTTAGCATCGTGGCCCCAGTGCAAGGATCAAAAACATCTTCAGCAGATTTGAACTTTGTCTCAAGATTCTGTTGGTACTTATTCAAATGAGAGTAATTATAACCTACTGCTTTAGCCTTACCACTGGGCAGATTCTCAAGAATCTCCTCTAATAGATTTGTTCCAGAGTTTAATTGACCCACACGCTTCTTCAAGTCCTCCATTTGAGCATTGACACGGACAACTTCTTCTTGAGCCTCTGAAGCCTTCTCAGTTTGAGCCTTTACTTCAGATTGAAGGAGATTGATTGTCTTTTTCTGCTTCTCAAGTAATCTGCACATTTCTTCAAATCTTGAGAGTAGCTCTTTGTAAGTGCTTGCAAGTTCATCATAAGCCACATCACCTTCTTCCTCAGTATCACTGTCTGGAGTACAGATTCCAGTTAATGCAGTTACATGCTTAGCAGATTCATGCTCTTCCTCTGAATCTTCATCTGACCAAGATACATTCAAACCCTTTTTCTGTCTTTTTTGGTAAGTTCCACATTCTGTTCTTATGTGTCCATATCCTTCACACTCATGACATTGAACACCCTTGCTTTGACTGTTCTTCTCTTCAGGTTTGAATTTCTTCAAATTGCTTTGTTGTTTATTAATGTCGAGTCGGATGCCAGGAGCATTCTGACGATTCCTGCGATCAACTCTCTTCAGCACTTTGTTGAATTGCCTTCCAAGCATGGCTATAGCATCTGCAATACTTTCTTCTTCTTCATCCTCATCTTGGTCACTATCCTCATCAGCATTAGAGACAAAAGCGATGCTCTTGGTCTTTTTCTCACCACGCTCATCAAGTACAGTTTCAAAGGTTTGAAGTGAACCAACCAATTCATCCATTTTCATAGTGGAAATGTCATGTGCTTCCTCAATAGCTGTCACCTTCATGTCAAATCTTTTGGGAAGAGATCTGAGAAGTTTCCTTGACAATTTCTCATCGGATACTTTTTCTCCCAAGGCTTCAAAAGAATTGGCAATATCCAAGAGAGTCATGTGAAAATCTTGAATGCTCTCATCATCTTTCATCTTTAGAGTTTCAAACCTAGATGTGAGATGTTGAATTTTGGATTGCTTTACCTTTGTGGTACCTTCATAGCAGGTCTTCAAGATCTCCCATGCTTCCTTGGCTGACACACAGTTTTTGATCAACTTGAAAACATTTGCGTCCACCCCATTAAACAAGGCATAAATGGCTTTGTTATTGTAGAGGGCTGCAGCCTCTTCTTCTGTAGTCCACTCAACCTCTGGTTTCTTTACTCCTGTTGAGGTTCCTTCCTTGCTAGCAACAGTGGGATGTTCCCATCCAGTCAAAACAGCTTTCCAAACCTTGCTATCAATGGATCTTAGAAAAGCGGTCATTTTTTATTTCCAGTGATCATAGTTGTTAGATCCATTGAGCAACGGTGGTCTGTTCATGTATCCTCCTTCCTTTTCCATGATGCCAGAAATACAAGGTCCTGGATCTCACCCTTGAGACAGGCAGGGTGTCTGCTCTGATGCCAATTGAAATTTCCTGGCACGCTGTATAAGATGTGGGATACAATGCTATAACTTCTTAACCCTGAAACGTAATGCTGTATACAATGCTATAGCATCCTACTGCGTAAATCTCAAGATAAATAAAACAAATATCTGAAAGCAAGTAAAAGAACACGGGATATTTGTTAACCCAGTTCGGCGCTTAAACAAGCCCTAATCTGGGGGATACCAATCCAGGAAGATGTCCAATAAGCAATAGCCCTAGACTGATGACAACAACCCGCAAGTTATGCCCTTTCCATCTAGCAACTCCCCTATTGTCTATATCCTAGGGTCCTAGCCTAGATCTGAGATATACCTGATCTCACTTCCTTACAACCTTACAAACAGCAAGGATTTCAAAAACACAAATATGGAGTCACACTCCTAGAAACTAAACCACTCATACCTAAAGGCTTAGAGTGATGTACAAGAAACAACCATACTCCATGCTTAAAAGCTTTGGAGAAACTACAGAGTTACAATTCAAAAAACACAGTCCTACAAAAGCATCAAGATGATACTAGAGAGGCTCACAAATAAAGCACAAGGCTTACAAAGACACGAAACCCTAAAAGTCTACATTTTGATATATTGGTTTCGGTGAAGAAACTAGGTTTAGCTCCTTCCTTTAAATACTCCAGCAAAAGTCCTTGATCAGAGTTATTCATGAGCTTGATTTGTTTGACTCAAGCCATTTGACCACATTAATTACAATAGATTATTTCCATAAATATACTCCAAGGAGATTCTTCATAAAAGTAAGCTTGACCAGGATCTGAAGTATTAAATGATGATCCTCAATAAAAGCCAGACACACAGACGCCATGCAAGATTCATGAAAGAGAAAAACGGATCATGCCATAAATAGAAACGCGCCCCCTCATAATACCAAATGCCGGATACGATGTTGTAGCATCTTTCACCACATCCTACTCACCAAAAATGCAGCCAATACATAGGACTCAACAGAACCGAACACCCAAAACCATCAAGAATCATCGGAAAACGCGAGACCCGGCGGCCACCACAAAACAGAAACTAAGACAAAAATATCACACAGGAAAGGGAGAAACACGAAAACAGAATGGCTGAGAGAAACCAAACCACCCGAGAAGGAGACGACCAATGAAGGCAGAAATGATCGAATCGGACCACCAAACCACCACGAAATCTCCGACGCCGATTTGGAAAAAGGTGATGCGGAGGGAAGCCGCCGCTCCTCGCACCACCACGAAGTTGGACTACATCGGAAAGAAAAGGTTTGGATGAAAGGGTCGATTTGAAAAAAGAGAGAGGAGAACTAGAGAGAGGTCAAAGAGAATTTTTCTTAGAGAGAGAAAGGGTCGGTTCCAATTATCCAATTCAACAAGTTATAACTAATAAATATTACAATTATAACTATAATATACGGGATAACAATCTTGCAATGATGGGTAATTTTGTAACGGGACTTATTTCACAATATACAATATTTTACCTATCATAATTTGCTCTATTAATATTTTTTTGCATTATCTTCAGAGAAAAAGTGTAAATCTAAATTAAACGACCTATAATTATAATTTAATTTATTAATAATTTTTTGCATTATATTAATAAAAAAAAGTGTAAATCGAACATGTACTTGAACCCAATTGATAGTGAAAATGGATTGAATATGTATTTGAATATTATAATAGATGGTTTGATTCTCACAAAAAAAAAAACCCTAAAATTGCCTACTAAATACATATAAAAAGACCCGAACTGTTACTGAATTCATAATTAGGGTCCTTCACGGCAAGTGCTTTGATAAGCCTTTCATTGGTCATACCTAAACATGTGTGTGAATAGGTTTATAGCTAGGAATTGGAAATTGCGTCTATAATTGTAGTTTTTTTTTTTCACAAAATTTTTAGACTTTATTGTGTATTAGTAAACTATGATATTTATAGCAAGTTATTTATGATTTATTATTTTTGACTCAATATTTAAAAAACTAAATTGATAAAACTAAGCGACATAACATTACTATGCATGACCCTTATTATTTTAAATTTTTAGAAATCAATTTTGAAAAGGATTAATAGTAGATTGACTTGTTTTTTAAATATGTCCGATTTTAAATTTTAAATACTATTTTATTTTTCAAATTTTAGCCCATACAATATTATTCTCTCCACAAATATATGAGTTTAGTTTTTTTAAAAATTTATATATGAATTTAATAGAGATGCACTGACCGTATAAATAATTTTACAATTAACCAATATAAAACTGTCAATTTACCATGTCATATCAAATTTATTTTTATTATTATTATTATTATAACTTCTATTTTATTTTATTTTTACAAAAATAACTTCTATTCTATACTTATACTAATATATAAAGGAAAAATTTAGTTTTAGTGTTGTAACGTTCCAACTTTTTGAATAGTTAGTTATTTAGAATTTGTAAAAAGAAAGACTAGACTTTAAATTAATATTAGTCTTTCTTCATTAAATGACATAAAAACTTTTTTGTTTTACCAAAAAATGACACAAAGAACTTTTGTTTTTTGACCAATCACAAAGAATATTATAAAAACCCTCAAGTTAGAAAAGTCGTTATATATTTATACTAATATTTTTTTGGTTACAATACTTTTATACTAATATATAAAGGAAAATTTTAGTTTTGGCATAGCTTTTTTCTTAAATTCCCACAATACTCTTAACAGATTTTATTTTTTAACTTTTCATTTCTATAACTTCTATTTTATTTTATTTTTTTCAAAAGTAACTTCTGTTCTATATCTTCTTACTAATATATAAAGAAAAAACTTAATTTTAGTGTAGTCTTTTTTTAAATTCCCACAATACCCTTAATAAATTATTTTTTTTACTTTTAGCTTTTACGTTGTTTTTTTTTTCAAAAATAACTTCTATTCTATACTAATATTAAAATATGGAAAATACTAAATAGTGTTCCCGGGGCACTAGTTAAGAATACCAAATATAGTATAATAATCTTGAAATTTGTACAGTCAATTTATTTAAAATATGAATATTGTTGTTTTCAATGCAAAATTTTTTTTTTAGTTCCTTTAATAGTACTCGGGGACACTGGTTAACATGATCCTATTAATATATAAAGAAAAAACTTAGTTTTGGTGTTATAATGTCCCGACTTTTAGAATAGGTTGTTATTTAGAATTTAGCTAGTTATTATAGAAAAGTAAAAAGAAAGACTAGACTTTAAATTAATATTAGTCTTTCTTCATTAAATGACATAAAAACTTTTTTGTTTTACCAAAAAATGACACAAAAGAAATTTTGTTTTTTTGACCAATCACAAAGAATATTATAAAAACCCTCAAGTTAGAAAAGTCATTAATATCTAGATAAATAAAGAAAAGTGCTAAATACATCAATATATATAGAGTTGCAATGTTGGACAAAGAGATCCATAACACATAGCAAACCATATTGTTACTATTATACCATGGAAACAATGAGAAATTTGTCTTTTCTCGTGACAACCTTAACAATTGCCATGTCAATTTCAACAACATTGTCACAATCATCCATTCAAAATTTTCTCAATTGTCTTTCACATTCCCATGTCTCAGAAATCATTTACACGCCAAACAACACCACATTCTCAACCATCCTCAACCAGAAAATACAAAACAAAAAATTTAAAACACCAACAACACCGAAACCTCAGGCAATTATAACTGTAAAAGATTATTCTCATATCCAAGCAACAATTAAATGTGCCAAAACCAACAACATTCAGATTAGAATCCGAAGCGGCGGCCACGACTATGAAGGGTTCTCATACGTATCAGACGTGCCTTTTGTCATACTTGACATGTTGCATCTCAATTCTGTTGATGTCAATTTACAAGACGAAACGGCATGGGTTGAATCTGGTGCAACACTTGGTAAAATTTATTATACCATTTCAAAGAAAAAAAATTCTCTAGCATTTCCATCCGGGGTATGTTTTACTCTAGGTGCGGGTGGTCATTTTTCTGGTGGTGGATATGGAAATTTGATGAGAAAATTTGGTCTTTCTATTGATAATATCATTGACGCGAAAATCGTTGATGTGAATGGTAATATACTTGATAGAAAATCAATGGGAGAAGATCTTTTTTGGGCTATAAGAGGTGGTGGTGGTGCTAGTTTTGGTGTTATTCTTTCATGGAAACTTAAATTGGTTCAAGTAACTCCACAAGTTACTGTTTTCAATGTGAAAAGAAATGTGAGTGAAGGTGCAACTGATGTTGTTTATAAATGGCAATTAATTGCACCAAAGTTGGATAAAGATCTTTTCATTAGAGTGCAACCTAATGTTGTTGAAAGTGGTCAAGGAGGTAAAAAGACAGTGCAAGTTAGTTTTATTGGTCAATTTTTGGGAACAGTTGAAAAGCTTTTACCTTTGGTGAGTAAGAGTTTTCCTGAATTAGGTTTGAAGAAAAGTGATTGCATTTCTATGCCTTGGCTTAATACCACTCTTTATTGGTATGGTTTGCCAATTGGTACTCCTGTTGAAGCATTGGTTGAGGAACCAAAAGATGCTCAACTAACTTACTTAAAATTTAAATCAGATTATGTGAAGAAACCTATTCCAAAAGAAGGTATAGAATCTATTTGGAAAAAGATGATTGAAGGTGAGACTTTGTATATGCAATGGAATCCTTATGGTGGAAGGATGAAAGAGATATTGTCATCGGAAACACCGTTTCCTCATAGAGCTGGGAACTTGTTCTTGATTCAGTATATTAATACTTGGGTTGAAGATACTCCGGAAGCTCTTGATCGTCATGTGAATTTCTCAAGGTCGTTTTATGAATTCATGACGCCCTATGTTTCGAGTGCTCCGAGGGAGGTATTCCTCAATTATAGAGATGCAGATATTGGTGCCAATCGTCCAAGTAATGTTACAAAAATTGATATTGCTAGAACTTATGGAAGAAAGTTTTTCAAAGGGAACTTCGAAAGATTAGTCAGTGTGAAAGCCAAGGTTGATCCTGATAATTTTTTTAGATATGAACAGAGTATACCTACTAGGTCATGAAAAATTCATATGCAGTGTGAATTGAATTTCCAATAAATAAATCCACTCTTACGTATCAATAAAATTGAAGTGGAAGAGACCTAATGCTAGCATTAGCATATTAGATTTTAAGTTTTTTAGAGAAGTAGACCTATATTATGTGGTGTCTGTTTTGATATTTTTATTGGTGTTTCACTTATATACGGCGCCTATGTTTTGTAGTCTCTCTTTTACGAGCCTCTGTTAGAGACTTGATTAGTAATAATAAATTATTTGCAGTTCAAAAGAAAAAGTCTTTATAAGTTTTTTTTTGTGCAACATATGTTCTTTATGTTCTATTAGATGTATATCGTTATCCTTTTCATATATTCTGTTAGGAAATACACATATATTCGTTGTGTTAAATTTTTCATTTATCATATGTACTTCTATGCCTAGTGAAAAGAGGAATAAAATGTTTAACTCCAAAGGTATTAGTTGCTCAATGTTCAATAATTTGAGAGGCCAATTCCTCTTCTCACTTACGTAATAGTTATTCTTAATTGTTTAGCTTAATTCTAGAATGGATCATAGTTACGTGTAGAATAAGTAGTCAATCTCATTCATATCACGTCAAGAGGAAAACATATACATATGTGTTTTTGTTATGAAAATTAATGTGTGAAAAAACATATATATAGAAGAAAGTTCTCAAAACTTTTCTTTGATTGTGAATGTTTTGGAAATATTTGGGATTGTATTTTTAAGTGTGTGGCATATATCTTGTAATTTTAGGTTATCTAGCAATTATTTGTTTTGGAAGGATATTACATATTTTTTTCAAGTTATTTGGTTTATTTTACATTTAGATCCTTTGAAAAGAGAGAAATTATAAATGATCGGTTGTTTATAAGTATAATTACTCATTAAAATTAAAATTTAATGTTAAATATGTTTGGATCTCAACTCCAAAAGCTAGCTTAAACCTCAAAAGGTGAGATTGCGCTCTCATATATTTATACACTTCACATCCCGAAAACCTAAGCAATGTGAGACTTCAAACACATTTAACATCATTTCTCACGTCTAACGTGGTTCTGAGTCAAATACTCACATTATATAGTTCTTAACCCGACTCTGATATCATATTAAATATGTTTGGATCTCATCCTAAATACTAGCTCAAAGGACGAGGTTGCCTCCTCACATATTTATAAACTTCCCATTTAAGTGTTGTGGTGGTTAAAGACTTATTAATTATTATCATCCTTAATTAATTAGACTATATTTAAATCAATAGTGGTGTAATATTCTATCTATCAATATGTCTTGGTTACTCTACCTCTTGATTTTTCATCTTATTTTTGTTTGCTTTTGCGAGGAATTCTCACATTTTTATATTGAACATTTTATTTTCTCATTCTTGACATAACTTGTGGTTGAATGATTTTTATTCAATTTTGACTTTAAAAAACTGACGTATTTTTCCTATCAATTAATATGGGTGTGCATGTGCCTTTAAATGCTACATCATACTTAGAACTCAGTTGATTATTTTAGCGTGATCTGATCTGTCAGTGAAATAACGAAGCTTTGCTGGGCCAGGGTTGAAAATAGCTCATGTCATGCCATGCCTGACCTATGATTATTTTTTAAGGCTAAGTTTGGCATATGGCCTATTAAATGTTTTTTTTTCCGGTCTGGTCTGGGCCTATTTATAACCTGACCTTGTCTTGTAGCCTGTTTAAAAGTCTGTGTTAAATATAGATGTCTATATAATCTTTTTAAATAGGCTAATTAAATAGGCCTTGAAGTCTATTTCACATTTAAATTTTCTTAATTTCTTCAACATTAAAAAAAAGCTAATAAAATGATTAGCACAATAATTAAAAGCTAATACAATAACAAATATAATTACGACAAATAAATATTTTGTATTTATATAAATAATATTTATTTTTTATATAAGATGATACAAATAATTATAATAATATTATATAAATATTATATTAAATATAAATAGGCCGGTCTAATAGGCTTTCTAGGCTTTTTTAAAAGCCTAAACCTGGCCTATTTATGTAAATATGCTTTTTTCAAAGGTTGAGCCTGACATTTTTAATAAACAAACCTGGCCTGGCATGGCCTAAGTCATGCCATGCTGCATGCCCCTGGAGGCCGCCTGGCCTATTCCCAACCCTAGTTGTGCCCGTAGAGAACATGGATACTTAATATAAAAAAACATGGATACTTAATATTAAATATCTTTCTTGAACCCTTTTTTATTCTAGCTAATGTTCACTCCTCATCTTGTTTTTTAATTTGATTTCGCGCCCGTATGCGGGTTCGCTAGATTGCGCTCGTGTTGAGTGTTAATTTAGTTAGGTTTTGTTAGGATAATTCTGCTTTATTTGTATGATCACAATGTATAATGTATTCCCCTCTGAGATATAACTGAGTCGGGTCTAATATACGCCCCTCAGTCTTTGTATCTTTTCTCTTTTATTTTAATTTATTTTCCTTTTTGCTTAAAAAAAATAAATAGGTTTTATTAGAGAAGTTTATAGGAAAAAAAATGAGACATCATTTTAGATATTGAAGATGACACTAATATAACAATGAGTTTTGACCGTTGCCTAAAGTCATAAATATTGTAGTGTAGACATCAATTTTATTTTATCTTAAATATACTGTACAAAAGTAAGGAATATAGAAGAAATAGATTTTTTGCTCTAACTACATCAACGCACGTACTGTTGGGGAGTCGTTTCAGGATCTCAAAGAGACTTTGACATCACATCTCCACCCAAAACTTTAAGGCGTTAGGTTAATGGGTCACCTCTCTTGTCGATGTGGGACTTAATCAGATACACTTGAAACCCAACATTCTCCCCCAAGTGTGAGTTCTCACATACTATAGTTGATCCAATACCAAGATCCCCTCTTGTTCCCCCACCAAGCAGAACCAAGCTCTGATACCACTATTTGGGGAGTCTGGGGAAACTCGGGAGAAACCATAGGGTGACTTTGACACCACATTTCCGCCCAAAACTTTAAGGCGTTAGGCAAATGGGTCACTTCTTTTATAAACCCGACATTCTTCCCATACATAGTCGATGTGGGACTTAATCACACACACTTGAAACCCAACAAGTACAACACCAACTTTCCAATTATAATCAATGGTTGGATTATTTCAATGCATAAGTAATATACACCGTCTGATACGATGTCAAATTAATGTCCAAAATCAATTATAGCGTATAACTGCATGCACTTTTTACTGCGGCAAATCCGAATCAAGATAAAGTAACCAAAAATGAGCAAGTAGAAGTGTCATCTGAGGGTACTTAGCAACCGATACCATAAAGGAATTGTCCCGGCTGCATCTCACATTCTCATGTGGTATAGGTGAAATTTCACATTCAGAAAACTAATACTACCACCTAATTGCTGAACAGCTTAGAACCATTTGGACCCTAAAATCAAAGTTATGGATATAGATTGCTGATCCGTTAAAGATAAAAAAAGTTATGAACAATTTCCATCAATACATGTCTCAAATCAATACAAATCCAAAGAGCCTCAAATACATTGATTGAAATCATGAATTTGTGTTTAGTGCAAAAGCAAACCAACTTTTTTACATGTTTATTTATAGCTTTTAATAGTGCATAAAAACTAAAAGATTGTTTAGGTCATTGAACCTTGGATAGGGATGTTAATAAGGTGGGGCGCGGAGTGTTTTTCTATTCTTTGTGCTATTTAGATTGTCCTTTTTATTTTTGTAGATTCTCACAGTATCTACGATGCTCAATAAAAAAAATTCTTATTATTTTTAATCAATTATGGGTAAAAAAATAAAATTTAACTATACAACCAAATAATATTAAGAATTTTTTACAACAATATTAAGAAATTATTGTAAACATTACATATAAAAGAAATTTCTAAACATATTAAGTGAAAATATAAATAAATATAACGTATGAAATTTTTAAGAAATGGATTTTTTTTATGCCTTTACTTATTTAGTAATCTTTAAATTTGGATTATTAAAATACAATGAATGCATGACTATAAGAAATCTTTGGCCGCCGAAAATCTGAATCCAAAATATTAGTATATAGATATACAATGTATTTTATTGTTTTATTTGGGACGAAAACTCTGTAAGACGGCTCCTCCATCTGCATCTCCATGTGAAAAATCATCCGTTCTTGAATCGCAAATAAAAATTTCTTCGTAAAAATTAGCATTTATCGATAGAAATTAACATCCCTAATTGCACCTTGCATTGTAGGACCCCACACCCCTTAACACCTTCCTTACCTTTATTATTCCATGCCTTCTTCTCACGCCATAAATTTCATAAACCCCACAACAACACTCTTTCTAAAGCCCTTCCATGCACAGTGCCCCTGTTCTGTCCCATCACTTTTTTCTACCTTTTCTTCTATCATGACCTTGCTTTTCTTATTTCAAATTCCCTCTAAATCACAATACCAATGGATGAAACTAGATATTTTCTTATAACTGAAATTAGTTTCTTCCTTATTATATCTTGATAAATTCATGAATTCTCTATGTGTTGAAACCATTTCATTTTTTTCAATGGTATCTTCAAATCCTCTGTTTTCGTGCATTGTCACCATTTGCACATTGGTTTACCTCTACTTGCCTCATCTTTTCTCGAAGATAGTTTTATCACCAGTGATTACTCTCACCGGGATTTTCTTACTCACAATCCTCCGTCTCGGCGCAATTCAAAAGTCTCACCATGAACAACAAAAGGAAAATCAACACAAACAAGAATCGAATGTTGAAGAAGAAAACAGAGCAAGCAAATGCATAGAAGAGAAAGAGAAACAGAAACAGAGTTCACCATGTTCCGTTGAATCGAATGAAATTGAGGTGAATTCTGAAATGGGTTTTGAATCAAGTTCCTGTTTTGTAGAATGGAACGTGAGAGCGCCATTAGAGGTGATATATGAAGAATACGAAGGTGAAGAAAAATGTGATGAACCAAATGAAAAAGAAGAAAACTCGAATATGGGTATTTCGAATTATCCTTCATTATCACGTTATTACCCTGAATCTGATTCGGATAGCTCGTCGGAGGGTGATTTTCCGGCGATGGAGGATTGGGATTCGCCGGATGAGTGGGACGAAGAAGACAGAGAAGGGTTGATTGAGATAGCATTAGATGGTAACAATATGATGATGAAAAAGAAGAAAGAGTTGGAGTTTCAGTATGAGGAAGAGAATCTGATTGAGATTGATATTTCTCCGACGAGGTATAAGGAGTTTTCCGGCGACCGTGAGACTCTTACCGGTGAGATCAGTTGCAATTAATGTGTGCAATTAACTATTAGTAGTAATTGAAGATTGTTTTTGACTAAGTGGTGGAATATTGTGATCTGGTTTGCATGGGTTAATAATAAAGTGAAAATGCTAATTTGTGATTATGATTTTTATTTTCCTCTTATTTTCTCTTTAATTTTTTGTTTTCATTACTAATTTACTATAGTTTTAAAAAGTTATGATGTGTATAAAAATTAATTTGACCACTAAATATCATTATCATGTTTTTTTATAAGACATTATCATGTTTATATTTTCAAAACTTTGATAATAAAAAAATGAAAAATATAGAGAATCTTGATACGTTTCTACCGACTGAATTATTTTTATGAAAATTGTTATTTTTTATTTCTATTTCTTTAGAATCATAGGGTTTTTGTTGCATGCTATTGTTGGTGTTGTTAGTGGTTGTCTTTCTATTAATCTTTGTTCTAATGACTTGTACGCAATAGATGATGTTCATGTGCAACCCAATACAAAATAAAAATATGAAATCCATTCAAAAGTTTACCAAAATTGAATATTATTATATTTTTAAAAAAATAGTAAAAATCAATACTATCGGATTTCGTTTATAACAGAACTCAGCCGCATATATATGTTAAGGAACTTAAAAATAGAAATTTTATATTGAGAAAAACAAAATTTTAACTTTAAGAAAGTTGAGTTCACAATTTTTTAGACTAATTTTCTATACTAAGTGATTTCTCCATATGTTAAATATAATTTAAATTTGTTATTTTATAAATTTAATTTTAGTATTATATATGTTATGTTCATGTTTTATTTTTCACACTATGTTAATCTTGACTCACTCAAAATATCATATTAAATTATTTAAATTTACTTAAAATTTTACAAAGACAATCTATACGTTATAAATTTTCGATCAAATTTATAATATAAACTTTCAATCAAAGCAAAACTTGAGTGTTCTCGAAGAGCAACAATATACTAACATATACTTCTTCCGTTATAAAATATAAGCAAAAGTGAGTCAAAAAAACTTGATGTATTTGGTTCAAAATTTAGACCAAATATATTTATTTTTATTGACTAATTTTTGTTTATATTTTATAACGGAGAGAGTACTAATTACTGACACGTGGTTGGTCTAACTGAGAAGAAATTCTCTGATTTTAAGTAAAATATCAAAAATTTAATTATTGATTCTTACGTATGAACAAATCTTGATTTAAATGTGAGAATTCATTTTATGTATCAAACAGATTTTTCAATAATTAATCCTATCTAATAATCGTAGATATACTCACATATTTACACTATTCTTGTTTTTTTCTCTTTTTTGACTCAAATTGTAAATAACCTGCTAGTGCTTCGTACTTGCAATGCCTTTAGGGAGCAATTCTACCAACCTGTCTACTCCTCTATTAGATAAGAGCTTTAGAATTTATTTGAAACTAGCAGCAAGTAGCAACATGGAAGAGTTTTTAAGTAGTATTATGCAAAGATATTTTAATTTGTTGTTGTGGAATACTATTAGAGATATTAAAATTTGACGCTATGTCCAAATTCATTGACGTATGGCTGAATTCATCCAAGGAAACAGACACCATATTATTTTATAAATAAAGAACATTGCTGTCAACTTGGCACCATCCCCCCTAGACACTGAATTGTTTTCTTGTCTATACATCGCTTATACAATTTAAGGGATTTAGATTAGGTGTTGTCGACTCCACGGTACAGTCATTTTATAACCGTTCGATTTTGATTGGACGGTTTAAATAAATATAGTCAATAAATGTAGATTTTAAATTACAGTCGTCCGATCTTGATCAAACGATTATAAATGGACCAACTGCATGGAAAAAGTGAATGCACAAAACCCGAATTCCAATTTAAGGTATACATGACATAAAAGATTAAAATTTTATCACATTTTTCTCTGAAATAAAAACTTAGCCCAAAGATAATATGCCTTCGCACTTTTGTTTTTAGAGATGAAGGAAAGAAATAATAACTCCCCAAAACTTTTTTAAAATGAAAAACCATATTTATGTTTTAGTTACAAAATTCGTTTCAATAATTGAAAAAATAGACTAACATACAACATTGAAAAAATAGAAAAGAAAAACACAACGCAAATATTCAAAACCATCAAAATTTAGCTTATAAAAGTAAAATCGGCAATAATACCGGTGATCCAAAGCAAGAAACAAAACTGTGTTTTTGATGAAAAATATAAATAACAACCGACTCTTCACGAATAAAAAGACCCCAAAAGTTGAGTGCTAAGGTGAATTATCTCAACAGAATTGATAAACGTCACAATAATAAATTACGCCTTCAATCGACCATAGAACTTCTGTTTCTCCTGGGTAGTCTGGAAGCGACCATGTCCAAACTTGGAGGAGGTGTCAATGAACTTCAGTTTGATCTCTTCAAGAGCCAAGCGAGAGGTCTGCTTGAGTAGTGATTGACGAAGAGTGACAACCCGCTTCTTTGGTCCAACACAGCATCCCTTGATCAAAAGATAATCATGCTTCACCAACCCATAATGGGGGAATCCACCCATAGGAGTAATATCCTTCTCAGTCCTGTAGTTAGCAAGGAACGCGATTAAGTGATTAAACATTACGGAATATGATTACAAGAGTAACCAAGATTCACATTTTATTAGCAATACTTGACCACTACGATACCTGTCAAATTCAGTGATGGCTGTATGTGACTCTTGGTCGGTCTTGCCAACCTTGTAGATCTTCTTATTCAACTCAGTACGATGATGATATCCATTCTGACCAGCCCTAGCAACTGTGAAAGAAACACGAGCAGGGTGCCAGGCACCGATACAAGCAACCTTCCTTAGACCTCTGTGTGTCTTCCGTGGAAGACGAGTGACGCCCCAACGAGTCACCACACCTTCATAACCTTTACCTTTAGTCACTCCAATGATATCTATCATCTCATCTTTTTGGAAAACAGCATCAATAGGGATTTGCTTTTCAAAGAAACTGTATGCATAGTCCACCTTCTGGCTTATTGTTCCGCCATTAACTTGGATCTCCATCAAATGAGCTTTCTTTTGTTTTAGACCCTTCAACTTCCTTATCTACGATAAACAAAGAAATACCATTTCGCTTCAACATTAACAGCAGTAGCTTTTCATGACACATTAAAACATAATATTTTATGGTTACATGAATATAAAAACAGGATAGATTTACAGTATTAGAACACAAACTAAAATGATACAACACAAATGAAGTGAAATGTGTGAATCGGAATTAAGCCTGTAATGCCTCAGTTATAATTATAAACCTACCTATTATAATAAAGTGTTTTTTAAAAGTTTGAAGAAAGAAACAAACTTGAATAAAATCCATCAAGAACAATTTTGGTACCTGAGTGTGAGTAAGAACACGGATGACAGTGGCGTACTTTTTCAATTTCTCAAGCTGAGATTGAATATCTTTTTTTCCTTCCTCAGTTTCATATTTTTTGGTATATTTGGTAAAAGCCTTCTTCTTTGATTTGCTCCAGTTCTTGTAAAATCGACGCTTGATATCTTCACTCAGATGCTGAGCCCAAACAGTATTCAGTGTGCGAAGGCCACGCGGTGTCTTCACATATCCCACCACTCCAACAACAACAACTGGAAGGGTTTCAATAATAGTGACAGCTTCACATGTCTCTTTCTTATGAAGCTCTACAACAGCAAAGAATGTTATCAGGTTACAAATGCACCAGTGGACATATATATAAGCCACTGTGAAAGAAAAACAGACAAATTGATCACATGATTATCTTAAAAGAACGGTAAAACATCACACTTACTTGATCCAGGTTTCTCGACCTCCCTGACTATATGGGTCATCCCGGCCTTGTAGCCAACAAAAGCAGTCAACCTGCATGGTTTGGTAGGATCGTCTTTTGGAAAGGCTTTCACTGCAGTGGCAAATTAGATGAGGTGTTCAAGGAATAAGAACAGTCGCATAACATTAATAACCCAAACATGCAACTAGACAGAACTGTGGTAGTATGTGAATAAGCATAAGGATGTACAAACATATATTCTACAAAGGGTATCAGGAAAGCATGAGCACAATCTACATATGAAAGTTAATCACATTAATATAAACAAAAAGATGTTAGTAACAATTAGGCTAAAGAATAATTTTTGTATTTCAAAATTGATCACCAACATTAGAGACATAGACAAAAACTTTAGACGTGGATATAGAGACAGATATATGAGAAGGAAAAGTCATTAAAACTATAAACTTGAAGATGAAGTATTAAAAGAAAACAGCAGATGTCAAATAGACATGACTAGTGAAGCAAACACATAAAGGTACAGACGGAAGGCAGATTTAGACATAAGACAATTTAAAACCCACACGAAAACTTACCTCACTGAAAATGCAGAAAACAAAACAGTGTTTTGGGAACCAGGTATACCCATCATCAATTGTCTCATAAATTATAATAATTGTAAAACTTGGCAAATTACATGAATTGCTTACAAGAAATAAATAAACCAAGTAGCAAGCAACAGGCATGTTTTAATCGTTTCATAAGCAAATTGCATAGTAATTATCTGATAGAACCCTTGTTCAATAAAATATAACGCAAACACAGATATGAATCGTGAATCCCCCATAAGTCATAACAAGATGTATAAAATCGTAACCGAATGTATTAAATTACTGAAACAAGAAAGAAAAACAGCATTAACACCCATTCAAATAAATGGATATTAAGAGCATATATTCCAAGTGGAATCTACAAAAGAAACAAATGTAAAATTTCCCAAAACAAATATAGCTGTAAACAATCACTATTCCTCAGTCAAACCAAAATATATATTCATTCAAATTCATGTTAAGGAATGGAAGATTCATATGTACATCAAAATACCCTTTAGGTTTACTCCACCAAAAGTTGCTTGAAACTCCACCAAAAAAAAATACCCTTTAGGTTTTCAACTTACACAAAAGGTTTTCTGCTTACATAAATCAAGGAGAATAATTAAAAATATCTAACCGACAAAAGCATAAAAATAAAAATTCATTAAAATATAGAATACAAATGAAGAGTTTAATATGTCTCAATTTTTTTCATTAACCAAGTAAAAATTGAGAAATAAAAAAATAAAGTGTACCATATAGCTTAAAAATAAATAAACAATTAGACGTGAAAAGAATGCTCGAATATTTTATATATTCCAATAATATTATGTGGGCAAATATCTTTATTGATTATATTAACTGTTTATCAATTAGGAGTCTTAGTTGATTAGTGATCAAATTAAGTGAAAGACTAATTAGATTTCTATTTTGATAATTAATTATAATTGGATAGCCCATTAACGGAATAATGGGAAACCCTAATGCCCATCCAATATAAAAGAGGCTATGGTCCACCGTACGTGGCAAAACTCTCTCTTCTCCTCATCCGAAGAGAACTAGAGGCATAAACCAAATCAGCCGCCACTAACCGTGTAGATGTTGATGTTTGTTTCAGATCACCTCTCGTTATAGCTGTTGTAGAGACGACTGTCATCAAAGCTTTATTCAGGTATTCCTAATACCTAATTATTAATCTATCTTGATAAATCAAACATGTCGTAGATCCTATAATTATATACATGCTCCATTGTTTATTTGACTTCCGCACTAAAGAAAGATTAAAGTTCTAATCTTTATTACTGAGCATGTGTTATATAATTGATTAGTAAATTAATTCCAACAAAGAAGCCTCGAATCTGATTCGATAAAAACATTTCTTTAAAAATGAAACCTTAGTACATTAATCATGATAGCACCAATTTCCCACAGTGATGAAGAAACACTCCCAAACCAAAGGCCTATGGCAAAATAAATGCCAATTCTCTAGCTCATTTGTATTCCATACCAAAATCCTATCAAAGGATTAAGGATAGATAAGCCGTTTTCGAGACTCCAGCCTTGATTAACAAGTTATTAATGGAAGCAATTTGAAAAATCACCAAGGAAATGGCAGTAACATGATAATGCACACAAAATCCTTCAGCTTAAAATGTTATATTCATTCAATTCGATTTAAATCTGCTATAATTTTAAAAACTTGATTCAATTTATATAATTCATTTGTGAAAAACCTAATTAAAATGTCCTAGTAACAAATTTAAGTGAACACTAATATGTTAAAATAAAAACTAAATAACCTTTTCCGCGATGACGAGAAGCTCGCTTCCTTGGGAGAAAGCCAAGAGAACCGTGTCTCGGATGCTCGAACTTCCGGTGAGACATATTTGAATACTTTCAACTGAAAAAGATGATAATATAAACTCAAAAAATAAGCATTATTGATTGAAAATAATGAATAATAAATAGAGAGTAAAAACTAACAGATCCAAATCACAACAGAACAGTTAACAGATTATCTATAAATGAAGGAGAAGCTTACTTGCGGCAATAGGAGATGGAGAAGAAATGAAACGAGGGTTTGGTCATTTGTGTATAGCGCATTATAACGGCAAACAAATGGGCTTCGGATCCCAATTTTACTCCATAATTTCTTTTCAAACCCCCCCCCCCCCCCCCCTTTCTCTGTGTTTCCATTTTTACCTGTCACTCTTGTAGGTTAAGTAGCGAGTGTGTAAACACGTAGATTTTGGAAAAAATTATGTTTGTGACATGATATACGCGCTGAATTTGCATTTTAACGTGTGAATCTGTTAGTAAAAAAATTGGCTTTGTTGTGATCAAAATTGTCTTTACTTATAACCAATTTTGATTGAACACATGTGCAATTGTGAAATACTAGTATCATTCATCAATAAATAGGATGTCTTGTTGAATTTTATAAATTGACACTTTTTTTCATTTTATTTTTTCTCGTCACATTCTCCTCTCATTCTCTTTATTTTTTTCTTTTGTTATTTTCAACATTTAGTTCGTAAATGGCCTCCTAGTTCATTGTGTCATACAGATCTTATTGTTTATGTTCTTTGATGATGATTGGGATATTTGTGTTAATCGGCGAAGAACTTTTGGGACTTATTAGAAATGTTAATTGAGGTGTCTACTACTTGGGACTTATTGAAAATGAGTGTTGAATGTAGAAAAATCGTTGGAGAGAGGATGTTGAAAATGGGTGCTGAATGATGTGGATGAGAGAGTTGATGAACAAACTCAACATAGTTGAATGCTACATTGAGGGCCACTTGGCATGTTTTGGATCGCTGAAACTAGCGCGTGTAAGACACACGCTAACAGGGCGCGTCTGGTAGGGAAACACGGAGAGACAAAGACAATTTGATAAAGCTTATTACACGTGTTTGTCTGGATTTTTATGATATTAATACTTTGAACTCAATTATTTCATTGCAAATTATTTTTTTACCAAAATTCATGATTTTTTTGTCTATAAATAGAGACTTGGTTTATTTGATTTGGACACAGAAAAAAATTATGTTTTTCACTATCTTAATCTTATTATTATCTTTCTATTAGTGTTTATTTCGAAGTTTTATTCTTTTTTTTAGTGAAATAGATCCAAATAATCATTTCAACACCCAAAATTCTTCTAATTACGTTGTTTGTGTGTTGTATTGCATTTTAAATTATTTGTATTGTACTAATTATGTTGCTTGTGTGTTGTATTTTAAATTAAGTTAAGATGATTTGTATCGTATAAATTATTTAAATAAATTTTGTTTTTATTACAAAAAACAAAAAAAAAATTGTTAAGTGTTTATTAATTTAATTTAATTTTAATAGATAATTGTAATTTTATGTAATCATAAAAATATAATATAAATTTAAATGAGAATATGAAATAAAAAAATGGTGGAGTAGAGTGTTGACATTGAAGAGGGTAAAAGTTGAATAAGTATTGGATTGTTAGGTGGGGGGAGATGTAATTATTGATTTCGTCATTGTTATATTAATTATTATGATGTAATTTTTCGATCTAATGTTTTACCTTACGAGAAGTTTGTATTGTAATAAACATGTCTCTATTTTATGTTTTGATGTAATTATTTTGTCTATTCTTAAAAATATTTTTATTTAACTTGTCTACCATTTATCTTTCATATGTTAATGTTTCTGCAATTTCTGTAATAGAAAAGTTTGCTAGTTATTAGTTAACCTGCGACCCTCTTGGATGGTGCGCAAGTTAACCTATGAACCCTGCATAGACCAAAAAAAAAAAACATAAACACGAATTTTTCAATAACAACAACAAAGTACATTGAAATTAAGATAAGGATCTTGCTAACGTGTGGCCTTAGACACTTTTTAAGCGTTTCATTTAAAAAAAAAAATATATTATTAACTTAAAAAGTATAATATTTCAATTATTAATGTGGTGACTTCACA
The DNA here is from genome assembly GCA_954870985.1 of Trifolium fragiferum. NCBI lineage: Eukaryota > Viridiplantae > Streptophyta > Magnoliopsida > Fabales > Fabaceae > Trifolium > Trifolium fragiferum. The sequence goes on along the minus strand of OX940790.1, from coordinate 17,820,793 downwards.
CATTTTCATAAAAACAATTAAAAAAACTTACTATTTACGATGCTTAAAGAGTTCCCGAGCATCGATTAGCATTTCCCTTAATGATTTAAAAAAAAAAAACGTAAATAATAACATCAATTAAACACCAATAACATCAATTAAACACCAATAAGACTGTGGAACAACTAAATAAACTAATTCATCTTCATCTCCCTTGGGTTCAACTCATGCATGGCATGATTTCATCAAAGGTCACTAGACATATCAAATTTGAACATATCTCACCAGTGTTCGTGTCTAACTCGATTGGTACATTCATATTGTACTAAGAGAAAACATATAACATAGTTCTCACAACATCGTCATTTTGAAGTTTTTTGTTGGTGAACTTAATGTGTCTGTCTAAGAAAATAGACGGATGACGATACTCAACATCGACCAACTTTTTTACATCACAGAAGTTGAGATGTATAGTCGTTTAGTTGATCCAATTGGTATTTCAAATCGCACACCGTAATATCGAGGTTGATACTAAAGAAAGTGAAATTTCGTTGTTATAGTAGACAAGAACTATTAAGGTGTTTTTTTTTTTAGTAAACATTATTTTTTTCTATGTTGTGAATGAAAAATGAATCAAACACCCTTATTTATCCAGGTTATGGTGCGATTTAGATGGATTTGGATCATCTTCAATTTTCTCTCCAATGTTTTCTCTCCAATGTGATCTTAACCATTCATTTACTTATTTTCCCTCTCTTCTTAAATATTATTTTATTCTTTATAATTTAACAACCATTAGATTAAGAAAATGAGAAAAAACATTGGAGAGAAAATTGGAGAGGATCCGATTTAAACTACACAATGTTTAGTTCGAGAATGGATTCTCTCAATTTATTTTCCCTTAATTTTTCTCAATTTTCACATCTCAACCATCAATCAACTTTTCCTCATTTCTTTTCAATTTAAATATTACTTTATATTTATAATCCAATGGTTTAAAACTCCACTTTATTTCCTCAATTTTTTTTTCAAATTGAGAGGGTCCTTTCTCGTTTAGTTCTCTATCCTCATTTTTGTTCTCTTTGAATAATTCTTAATTCTTTTAGGAAAAATACTCATAAAAAAAATTAGAAATTAGCACCCTGTATTATAATAAATTGATTGATCTTAAAATATTAGCCTTACATCACATCACATGCATGTATTCACAAGATTGATGGCGTATTGGTGTCAAGGAGAGCATGTGAAAAAGGTTCCAAGAAGAGCATGTGAGAAAGGTTGCGAATGTTGGACAATTTAGACCCAACAACCTTAGCTAGCATTCTTCTAGAAATCATGACCAACTCATTTGTTTAAAATGTTAACATCGATCATTTTTTAAAAAAGTTAAATTAATCCATCCAAATTGACACTGATAAGAATCGAACCTGAGATTTTAAGAGAAGCATACTCTCAAGTACAAAATCAATATCACCAAATCAACCTAAGTGAATTATATTAACATCGATCATAATTTGAACAGGAGAAGCTCAAGTCCCTTGTAAAAATAACTGTCAATAGTATTAACGTGGAATTTAATTTGAATGCAATAAAGTGCAAAATTATCATTCTATAAAGTGCAAAATAATTGTCAATAGTGTTAATGTTGAATTTAATCTTATTATATACAATTTAGGGTTAAATAGTGGTTACCCCCTGCAAAGTAGGTCGGTTTTGAAATACCCCTGTAAGTTTTTTTTTTAAGATCCCCCCTTTGCATACTAAAGATTCTTTGAAATACCCCCTTGGAGTAACACATGGGCAGAGAATCTCCTACGTAGCACCTCCACATGGATTTTTATTAATTTTTAATTATTTTTTTTGCCACGTGGCATTAAAAATTAAAAAAAAAATATTTTTTTATTTCTTTCTTTTTCTTTATTTGTTATTTAAAAATTAATAATAATTAATTAATATTTGTTTATTTAAAATAAAAAATGAAAGAAAAAATAAAATATTTTTTTAAAAAAATTAATTATTAAAATAAAATAATTAATATATGAAATTGTAACAAAAAAAAATTGTAACAAAAAAAAAATTATATATGAAATAAAAATATAATGAAATCAAATACAAATAAAAAAAATTGTAACAAAAAAAAATTAACAATTATATATAAAATAAAAATGAATGAAAAAAATATAATAAAATCAAATAATTAACAATTATAAAAAAAAGTTGTAACAACAAAAAAATTAACAATTATATATAAAATAAAAACATAATAAAATCAAATAAAAAAATTATAACAAAAAAAAATCTGATTAAAAAAAAGAAGGGAGAGAAAGAGAGAGAGAGAAAATTTATTCTTCACTGGGTTCACAACCAAATATTCATCTTCTTCCCTCTCTTCTTCATCATCTTCATATTCTATTCAGATTTTCAATTCAAACACTTTCCCTCTCCCAAACTCTCTCTCTCTCTCTCTCTCTCTCTCTCTCCAACTCTCTCACCGGCGGCGGCTCCGGCGCCTTCCACCGCCGTCACAGCTTCTCCCTCTCTCGGCTCCGCCTCTCGTTACTTCTTCTGTTTCGTTTCTGTTTCTCTGTTCCTATTTCTTTGATTTTGGGTTATGGTGGTTTGAAGGTTAAGGTTGAAGATGAAACATATTTGTGTGGTGGTGGTTGGTTTGTAGATTTGGGATTTACTTATCATCTTCATTCATCAACACCTTGATCTGGGTTCTTCATAACAGATTCTCCATACACACAACAACCAAATTCTTCGTTCTTATCAAATTCCAGTTGCCGTTTGCGAGAAACCGTATGTTTGCGATTTGACGGAGGCGACGCCAAACCCTCTGTTTGCGATTTCTTTTGTTTATTGTTTAATGTTGTTGTGGTTAGTGATGTTGATGATGCTGTTCTTGGTAGTGTTATTGAGATTGTTGTTGTTCTTGATGATGATGATGTTCTTGTTTTCTTGTTCTTTCATTTTTTATTTTTAATAAACAAATATTAATTATTATTAATTTTTAAATAACAAATAAAGAAAAAGAAAGAAATCAGAATTTTTTTTAAATTTTTAATGCCATGTGGCAAAAAAAATAATTAAAAATTAATACAAATCCACGTGGAGGTGCCACGTAGGAGATTCTCTGCCCATGTGTTACTTCAAGGGGTATTCAAAAGAATCTTTAGTATGCAAGGGGGAATCTTAAAAAAAAACTTACAAGGGGGTATTCCAAAACCGACCTACTTTGCAGGGGGGTAACCACTATTTAACCCTACAATTTATTTATTAGTTCTAAGAGCATCTCCAATAAGGGTATCATAGAGAGTATCATAGACTAATGATCCGTACCTTATTTTTTTTTTATCATTGGAGTTCCATGATGTGGCATAGAGGGTATCAAAATTGATGATACTGGTATCTTATTTAAGGTACCGTATCATCACTTTAATGTTACTTTTTTTTGTATAATCGAATTAAATAGAATTAATAACTTGTTAATAATGTATGATACCTAGAGTGGTATCATCATTAGAGCAAAACACGTATGAGTTGCATAAATACTATATGGCATTGTAGGGACCACTTTTAAGTGATGTATGATACCCAAAGCGGTATCACTATTGGAAATGCTCTAAGATATTGAGTTTTTCAACTCCAAAAGCTTTGTCTAGTGATAAAAAAACAGATTTTGAATTCGAGAGGCACCGGGTTTGAGCCCCGTGTCTTTAAATGGAGGTAAATGTAATTATCTTTGTAAATGCTTTTTGAACCATAAGATTTTTCCTGCTTTGGACTGGGGCATCATTCCCTCACCCTAAAAAAAATTCATAAAAAAATAGATATTGAGTTTTCCATTGTCTTTGAATCGTGCGTGATTATTGATTCTTTGACTCTAAATTTTAATTTTTGACCTATTGACTCTAAATTTTTGTTATAATAAAATCATAAATATTTTAAAATAATAATATGAAACTAATATCGTACTCTCTCCAGTCACTATTATAAACAAAAAAAAACTTTTTAGATTTATTAGAAAACTAATGTATCTCGACTATAAGATAAGCCAAATATATTTAATTTTCAATGAATTTAAAAAGTTTTTTTTTCTTATAATAATAATCGAAAAGAATATTATTTTGAGTCCATTTTCGCGGCGGCTTATTCATCCAAATTATTTAATTTTTTTTATCATGAAAAAGAAAGAAACAAAAACGACCGGAATGTGTGACTCATGCAAATGTACAAGAGTGAGTACTCCGCCTACAAGACACGCAATTCCTATTTTCCATTTCCTCCCTCCCCACCTTCCAGGATTCTACTTTTCTGACCAACTCCCTATTTTTCATCACCATTTCCATAACAACAATCTACAAACAACACTTTTCTCTTTCTCTTTCTCTCTCTATAACTGCCACTTTTTTTCTTCTCTCCCTCAACGTTGGACACAGATCTTCATCACCACACAATGCGGAATTTCAATTTCTTCCAACGTTTCTCTAGAACTTTCCGTGACTATGACTCTCAGTTCAAGCTTGTTCTTCTCTGCACCACCGTAAGGTAACATCAACTTCAATTCATTATTACTTCTCTATTTCAATTTAACTGAATTATTTCATGCCGATTTGCTTAATAGATATTCACAAATCATTCTCTGATGATTTTAGTTGCTTCTATAATCTTCTGCATCAAATCACTTTGTGTAACTTCTGTTTTATCTATTTCAGATTAAGATTCCTATAATTTAGGAGCAACGCTACTTAAATTCTATTTTAGTTAATAGATCTACGAAAATTTCGGAGAGTTGTAATTTGTGAAGATTTTTAGATTTGATTAACAGTAATATATTATATTATATTAATATTAATTTGTAAGTGTTTAGTTATGAATTAATTATGTGAAAGGTTTGTTTTGGTTGATGCAGTGGTGGTGGTCTTTTGGCTTACGGTGAGGCTGTTGCTACATCTGAAGTGGCGGTACCTGAGAAGAAAAAGGTGTTGGTGCTTGGAACTGGTTGGGCAGGAACAAGTTTCTTGAGGAATCTTAATGATCCTCGATATGAGGTTCACGTTGTGTCTCCTCGGAATTATTTTGCTTTCACTCCTCTGCTGCCTAGTGTTACGTGTGGCACTGTCGAGGCTCGCAGCATTGTTGAACCCGTTCGCAATATATTCAGGAAGGTCGGGAATCTCATGATCATAACATTTTCATTACTGTTGCATTATTATTGTGAAGTTGTGCATTTTGTTTCATTAGCATGTGACATAGCTGGATATATTCAATATAAATTTAAAATCATCTGTCTGTGACGTTATTTACAATAACAAATCAATCACTGACTGTTAACAGTTAATCATAAGCTGTTAGGTTGAGTTGGCCAGATTAATGTTTGTCTTATGCACACCGCCATATATACAATAGTTTTTTTATGGCATCACTCTGTTGTACTTATAGGAGACACATTTTCGAGCGATTAGTTGCCTATATAGAATTCTGTTTGGATTTGGCTTCTCTAACATAAGTGTTTCACTTGTAAAGTGAATAATATCAACCGTTAATTAATAAATCAAAGGTACACCATAACAAATCATTGGGTTGTTACAATCACAACCCTTGATTTCCTCACTTTAAACTTTACTCACTTTAGAGGATCAAAACCCATTATGTTTAATGCTAGTGGTAGTGGATATAACTGGACCTTTCACTTATGTCCTTTCGAGCAGAAACATGTGGACTCTCGATTCAGTGAAGCAGAATGTATCAAGATTGATGCAGTAAACAGAAAAGTTTACTGTCGATCAAATATAAACAACAATTCAAATGAAAAACAAGACTTCGTCGTGGACTATGACTACTTAATCATAGCTGTGGGAGCAAATGTCAACACATTTAATACTCCCGGAGTCACGGAGCATTGCCATTTCTTGAAGGTAACTTTTTTAATCACTTGGTGTTTCACAGCATATTTTTGTTGACAATAAAAAACTTTGTGTGTGCAGTTATGACGTAGTTAGTGGAGGAGACGAATTGGTCAAAATTCAATCATGACTGAAAATTGTGATTGCGTTTTGTTTATCCATGTTTTTTTGGTTTTTAGTTATCTGATGGACATTTGTGCGCACTGTACAGGAAGTTGAAGATGCACAAAAGATTAGAAGAACTGTAATTGACTGCTTTGAGAGAGCAAGTTTGCCAAGTGTAAGTGATGAAGAGAAAAAGAGAATTCTTCATTTTGCTATTGTTGGAGGTGGTCCAACTGGAGTGGAGTTTGCAGCTGCACTGCATGATTTTGTTAGTGAGGACTTGGTCACATTATATCCTGGGGTAAAAGATTTAGTTAAAATTACGCTTCTGGAAGCTGGAGGTCATATCTTGAGCATGTGAGCATGAAACTCTATACTTTGGCTTAATAGCAGTCATGCTTTGTCAATTATTATTTGCGTCTATGAGCAGTCCCTTGGAAGTATTTGATTCAGTCATTTTCTTACATATGCGGGGTGGTTGGTTTTGTCATATAGAGCATAATTATGAACTCATACATTTTTATTCTCTTGCTCATTTTTAGGTTTGACAAAAGAATAACAGCTTTTGCTGAAGACAAGTTCCGAAGAGACGGTATTGATGTTAAAACCGGATCCATGGTTGTGAAGGTATCTGACAAAGAAATTTCCACCAAAGAAATGAAAAATGGAGGAGAAATTACTTCAATTCCATATGGAATGGCTGTCTGGTCAACCGGTATTGGCACTCGTCCATTCATAAAAGATTTTATGACACAAATTGGTCAGGTGTGTTATATAGGAAATTTGACTTTATTATTTGTTCTGATTCATAATTCCATTTTTTTCCCTTGTGCTCTGTATTTAATTTAGGATTTACTTGACATTGATTATTCTGAACAGATTAACAGACGTGCCATAGCTACTGATGAATGGTTGAGAGTCGAGGGAACCAACAATGTATATGCGCTTGGTGATTGTGCTACAATAAACCAGCGAAAAGTCATGGTACCTATTGGCTAATGCTATTTCTCCATAATTTATTTAATTAACATGGGACATTCTTACTGCCTAGTGCCTTACTCTCTTGCTATTTTCCATTCTTTTGGATGGACTCATTAATTTCAATACATATTGCATTTCTTTTTTGTTTTTTGATGTTAAAAACTACACACAGCGCACACATCTTGCAACTTTGTGCACACCAGTATTTATGCTGCATTTCTTATCTAGTTAAGTGTATTAAAGTTGATTCTATTGACAATCTGGGATACTGTATCAAGATTGATCTTTTTTTTTGAATTTCAAATGTTACCTTTCTCCCTGCTGATTGTTAAATTGAATTTTGGCTTTTTAGGAAGATATTGCGGCAATATTTAAGAAGACTGACACAGACAACTCGGGAACACTTACGCTCAAAGAATTTCAGGAGGTGATGGGTGACATCTGTGAAAGATACCCTCAGGTGGAGCTATATCTAAAGAATAAACAGATGCATGGCATTGCTGATCTTTTGAAGGAATCTAAGGGAGATGTTGAAAAAGAATCTATTGAACTGAATATCGAAGAACTCAAAACTGCACTTATCAATGTGGACTCAGAGATGAAATTCCTTCCTGCTACAGCTCAGGTGCGTATCATATTATTTTCCTATAGCATTCTCTTCAATGGTATCTTCCTGCTTTTGCTTACTTAGTGATACAACTTTGGGTTTCTGAAACTACATATCAGGTTGCATCTCAGCAAGGTGCCTACCTAGCCAAGTGTTTTAACCGGATGGAAGAGTGTGAAAAAAATCCAGAGGGTCCTATTAGGTTCAGGGAAGAAGGGCGTCATCGCTTCAAACCCTTCAGGTAACTTGATCATGTTAACAAATTTACTTTTATCACTCTCTTTACATTGACACTGATGATTGATTTTTTCATTATTTCTCTCAAGGTACAAGCATTTGGGTCAATTCGCTCCTCTGGGAGGAGAGCAGACAGCTGCACAGCTACCTGGAGATTGGGTTTCAATTGGACACAGCAGTCAGTGGCTGTGGTATTCTGTCTATGCAAGGTATATAATTTGTTGTCACTCCTTAAAACTGTTGGACTCATAAGGCATTATGAATTTATGATTAATAACTTATTAATGCTTCTTCTAATGCATTGAACAGTAAGCAAGTTAGCTGGCGCACAAGGGCATTAGTCATGTCAGACTGGATGAGACGATTTATATTTGGGAGGGACTCGAGTCAAATCTGAAGGGTGTTTAACATTCTCCAAAGTCCTGCATTTGCAATATTGAAGTGTTCTTCAATCTTGAATATATTTTGATATAGGAAAATTTCTGTTTCAATTCCTGATTCTTTGAATAATGCAAGCAGACTCTCAGCTGGAATGTCAGTGCTGGGGTTTGTTATCATGCCTTGCCACTTTTAACTTCATGTACGAATTTCTTACATGCCCCTTCCCTTTTTGTTTTATGCTTCTGGTATTGGAATTGTGGCATTAGTGGATCTCCGAGTTTTGCAGATCTATTTCGGAGATGCCTCTGGATGTTAACTTCTCATTTCAAATCATTATTGTTATACTTTACTCAAGCTTTGCTGGAATGAATGATAGAGTGAATAATCACACTTTAATACTTACTGTCTTGTCAATTGTAATTGGTTTGATCCATGTTCAAAGTGAAGTGAATCTATTTTCCAAACTAATATGAACAAGTTTGATTGAGTAAACACTTCCCTATTAGTTGTGTTGCCTTTAAATTGATTCATAATCATATTCTCAATGAATTGAGTTTTGATGTATGTTTTCAACAAGTGTCTATCAGATTAACATAAAAAAAGTTCATTATAAAGGAGGTTATTTTAAAGTTTATCTCACAAGTTTATTGAAATAAACTCGAAATGGTTTGTAGGTGATCCATAATTTCACACATGCCTTTCTTTAAGTTCACTAGAGGATCCTGCAACTGAGAGCTCAAATAATCATATGCAAATTTGACTGTATCATCAATATTAGAAACTGATACAAAAGAAAGAAAATTATTAAACTCTAGCATTGATTCTTCTTCCCAAAACAAAAAGCTTCATTCTCTAATCAAATTTCACAATTCAAGATGTTTCCCAATTCCAAAACTAAATTGTATTTAGTAGAAGAAAATAAAAACAACCTTGGAATAACTTCTAGTAAAAAGGAGAACTTCTAACCCATACACCATTGTAAATCAAATCTGAATCCACCCTTTCAATTTCTCCTCTAAGACAAACCAGACAATTTCCAAGTTTCTATATGCTCCAACAGGTGCATAAATCTCACCAGCAAGATGGAGAATTAAATGAATTCGTTGCAAGAATATAATATACCTCTTCTCCATTTTCTTTTTCCATTTAAGAACTGATAATGAGCCCCTTCAAACCAAAAGCATCAACACTACTTGCTAAGTAAGCTTAAACAACCCTTATATCTTTGTTCAAGGTGGACTGTTTTGGAATTGATCTACCTATTTTAAACGTGATTTTAGTTAAATACAAAGTATTTGAGTTCTGTTAAGCAAAAGTTGATTTTGTCACCGAACCTCATGGTAGATGTGATAAATTGTTGCTTTTGTGTAGGACTGGAAAATATACGTTCTCTTTATCATTAAACTTGCATGTAAGATATAAATATAAACCAACCATTCGTCAAAAAAATTAAAATATAAACCAATTTACTTTAAATTTAAGGAAAATGTTAAAGAGGGTTCCCGGGGCACTAGTTAAGTATATAAATATAGAAATTTTGTATCGGAACTTGTACATTTTAATGCATCGAGAATGTAAAAAGTTACTTTATCAATATTAATTTTATTTTTTATTTCTATTTTTGGTATGCTTAACAAGTGCCCCAGGAGCACTGTTTAGCATGACACTAAATTTAATAAGAATGAACATTTTCACCAAAAAAAAAAAATAAGAAGGAACATAATAAATGATCATATAATTACATTTTTTTTTTAAAAAAAAAATTAAAAAGAAACACAAGTTCTTGTCTTCTCTGTGGCTCATCCAAAGTGAGTGATTTACTTTTAGAGTATAAAATGAGGAATATCAGCCATTTATTAATAAATCGAAAGTAAATATTATAGGTATATATCATAATAAATTATGAAGTTGTTACAATCGTAACTATTGGTTTTTTAATATTAATGTGCACAAGTGTAACCACTAAATTATTGCCAAAATAAATCGACATTCTAAATTATAAAAAAAAAAAAAAAAAACAACATAGCGTTCATTGAATTAAACGAGTTAATACTTATAACTAGCATATACTAAGATTATACTCCAACTAACAAATAATTAACCAATTATATTCTCAAATCTCAACAATTACCAGTGGTGGTTAGTTATTTTGGTGCATCTATCTATCGAATCTATGAAACAATTATACGATAGATAGAGTTCCAAAGAAAAAGAAGTGTGACACGGCCGACAGAGGGTATAGGCTCCTCCGTAAACCATGAAATGTGTTGAGCTATGTTCATGGAGTATTATTTGTCCATTTGTAATGTAATTAAGGCCAACTTTGTAATTAAGGGTTAAATTGACGTTTATGAATTGAATGGAGTCTTGTCAGTCACAGTACGGTTATGGTGGTGAAGTGATGATGAGAGGAACCATCCAAGGGAAAAAATGTGTTGACGCAGTTACGGTGTGAACTGTTCAATCTAATTTAATGGTCAGAATTATTTTAGAGAATATATAAAATAAATCGTTTGATGTAAAATTAATGGTCCAGATTAAATAATACGGTAAACTGTATACTTTTTCAACTTTAGGAAATTCAGATCAGACTTTTGAAAGTGTTGCAAACATGACAACTAAGCTACACTATTTGCCATAAAACTAATTGGATTGGAAGAACACAAATTCGATGCCAATGTAAATAATATCACATGTGTTATTAGAATTTTATTTTATTTTTATAAAAATATCACAGTATAGATTTAGGGTAGGACATGAACATGAACATGTTTATATGCCTTGAGTTTCACGAATGAATGGACCGTCAACATGAAAACATGTTCATGTACAATCAGCTCCCTATGACAAAACAAGTTGCAAGAAATTAATAACAACTCTTTCGAATCCGTCCAAAATCAATCACAAGGAGTGATATAAATAATAAGACGACGTTGATACACTGAAGAAAATATTAAATTTTTAAACCTACATGTCTCGATAAATCTGAAAACAATAACAAAAAAAATGAAGATTGGAAACTCCAACTACGAACCGGGTAACGAACCAACCTCAACACCACCAACTAATTATGGCCGATGTAGCAAAGCAAAGACATTAATATGTGCAAATTCATGACTTGTCACACAGATATAAATTTCATGCAGTCAAATAGTGACTGCAGTTGAATATGAGTCATTGGATCAGATCAAAATATTTTATTGTGTTAAATTTGTGTCATTTAATTTCAATCAAAGGATGTATAGTGCACTGATTGCATGACTGCACCATATCTTGATTGTATGGAGTCCATTATCCCTTGTCACACAACCATGATTCCTCATAAGAGTGTCAAAGAGAGTTTCATAGACAATGATCCACACTTTATTTTTTATCATTGGAGTTTCATGATGGCATAGAGGATATCAAAATTGATGATACAGTATCATCAATTTAATATTACCTTTTTTTTTTCCTGTATATCAAATTAAATAGAATGAGCCACTTATTAGTAATGTATGATACCCAAAGTAGTATCATTATTAGAGCAAAATATGTATGAGTCGTATAAGTACTACATGGAATTATATGGACCACTTTTTAGTGATGTATGATACCCAAAATGGTATTACCATCGAAAATGCTCTTATGCGCTTGAATGATATGGTTAGAAGTATCAACCATATATTACCATCAATTATTGATAAAAAAAAAAAAAAAAGTGTACATGTTAAACGAACAACCGTGGCAAAAGGTGAATCAACCATGGCAAAAAGGAAACTAGGGTTTCCCATATGCATTTTAATGTTGAAGTCGTATTAATTTGCTTCAAATATAATATATCTATTGTACAAATAATTTAATATCACGTGAATATATGTTGTGATTTCGAAATAATTGACTTCAAACATACACATTGAGAAATTGAGAGCACTTAGATGAGATGACGCGTGTAACACCCAAACCCATAATTATATAAATTATACCTTTATAAAATAATATTTAAAAATACGCAACGGAAATAAGATTTGATTCACAAAAGGTTTGATTCGAGTATTACATCGTACACATAAAAGCTTACTAATAACTTAATTAGTAAAATAATTATTGTACAAAAATAAGTTTCTAGAAAAATACATCTATCTTTAAATACATTGAAAATAAGAGACAAGACTCCAAATATACATTATATAAATGATCTCATCCCCGTGTCACATCAGAGCGGAGCTTCACCGACGACTCGGTCACAAACATAACCTTAGAACTTGAACCCCCAAAGGTTCAGCACATACACAAAACGGAGGGTTAGATAATATAACCATAAAAAGAAACTAAGTGCAAGAACACACTTAACACTTAGGACATAGTATGCTCATGTCTTAACAACTCAATCCATAAGCATACATTAATCTCATGTCATTCAAATCTTATAATCATAAGAGTACAACATATCACAATAATAACACATTCTTAATCAATAGATAAAGTATACACATCATCATCAAGTATTAATAATTTATCACACATCATAATACACTTAATCACTTTATTAAGGATCATCAATCAATGCCAAGTACCAATTACCATATTTAATCACATATTTCTAATGCAACTAATGTCAATTACTCATTTCATGTCACCCTAGACATAACTACATGCATGCGGTACCATTTTTCCGTTACCATTAGGATAAACATATATCCAATTCTCCGTTACCATTAGGATAAACATATATCCAATTCTCCGTTACCATAATATGTATGCATGAATGTACATATACCAATTATGATGATACCTCTACTCAATTACTCGTGAACATTAGGCTACTCATCCTAATATTCCTTCTCATCAATCCACATCATCATATCATCATCAAGGTCATACGTACAAGCACACATATTATACATCAACAATCAAGTTATTATAACTCAATTCATCATTATACAACATCATCTCAATTCATTATCATAACACATCACTATCATAAATTCATTTAGAATCCAAACATAACACATTATTAACTAACCTCTAATCATCTCATATCATTAGTTAATCAACATATATTATTAACTAATCCTCACACATTACATTATAATCACCCAAAATGGATATCAACTCATACTTCAATAGTTACTCATCAATTCATTAATTCAAACTCAATTACATATACTAAGTTCTTAATTCAATTAACAAAGTATTGCAATCACATACCAAAGCAGCATAATCCAAGCATGATCTTCAAAAACTAATATCAAAAATGGATTCTATGCGAAAAATCGTGAAGAATAGGTTCCGGATGCATAAACCGTCAAAAAGTCAAAAGTCAACAAAAAAGTCAACAGTCAAAGCAGCTGACTGGTCTGCGCCGGGCGCGGGAGTGGCTACGCCGGGCGCAGATGGTAGAATTAATTCCTAGGAATTGTAGACAATTGCGCCTGGGCGCGGGGAACTTGCTCTGGGCATGGGGACCTGATTTCAAAATCGTATTTTCACGTTTTTGACCCAAAAATCACTTTTTCAAAGCCAAAATCACTTATTTGAACCCAATAACATTTATACAATATTTCCCAAACATATTCATGGATAGCAACACTTATTCTAACTTATAAACAACTCATAAACAACTTGATTAAATATTCATACCCATTTTAATCAAAAACTCATTTTTAACATAATCAACCAAAATCAAAGTTCAAGTAATCAACTTTATCATGAATTTCACACAACAATCATAAGTAGAAGCATATTATACATGAATCATTATCAAAGCTTCAATTATAAACAAATTCCCAAAACCCTTTTCTTCCCAAAACCAAAAATGAGTGAAGAGAGTTTGGATGTGGAGTCATAGACAAACTCACCTCTCTTTGATCACCCAAAATTATATTATCTAAACCTCTTACCTTAGATTGAAATATTTACATATCTAAGCTCTACACTTTAACTCTCTTCTACATCTTCAAGCTCGGTTCTTCTACACTTTCTCTCTACCTCCCTTTCTCTCATATTTGTGACAAATGAAAATCACTATTCTACTCCTCATAAAAACCACTCTGTAATCCATCCACTTAGGTTAGAGTAAATTTCCTATATTACCCTTATTTTCTCTACAATTCTCACTCACAAACTCAACTTTACTCTTACCACTAGTTATTGTACTATTTACTCAATTGCCACTACTTCCTCTCCAAAATACTTATCCTTTTAACAAATAACCAAATGTCATTTTTATCTCTACACAATCCATTAACTTATATCAAATTGCTATATTACCAAAACGCCATTAATTCCACTACTCTTTCTATCAATAGCTAAAACCATATAACTAATATTAATTAATTCCCAAATAAAATATAATTAGCTAATAACTCTAATTAATAAAATTGGGTCGTTATAGTGCGGGTCTCTTCTAACTTAACCAATGTCCTGGGTTCGATCCATCTGGCTTGGGCATGCAGCAGTGTTAAAATTCTTATGAAAAGTTTGCCACTCATTTGGGTCCCCCAAGACTCAAGGAATTAGTCTCTGCAGTTGCGCGTAGAGGATACTTGATTTACACAAAAAAAATACAAAGAGAGAGAGAGAGAGAGAGAGAGAGAGAGAGAGAGAGAGAGAGATAAATAAATATCAAATATACATTATTCTTGATATTTATAATCGATCATCTTCTTTGTCGATAATATTCTCGGTAATTTCTCCATGGTATCTATTACCAAAAAAAGAAAAGAATAATGCTATATATTAAAATTACGTTTTTTCAATTTTAATTCCTATTAAATTTAAATGGTAATTTTAGTCCACATAATATTATAATTTGTAAGAATAGTCCGTATTTTAAAAATATTTTTATAAAATATGGTTATTTTTGTCCGTCAAAATAGTCCCAGCCTAAAAATAAATAAAAAATTTAAAGGACCAAATTTAAAATTTATGATTTGGTATGAGATAAAAATATATTTAACCCTTTATTTTTCAAAAACTAATTTTAGTTCAATTCATGAGAACAAAATGAGACTTCACATTCATATATTTGCTAACAAGGACCTCGAACACTCTTAAACTCCATTGATACAACATTAGAGGGTGCTCCCTCCACTGCAACAGTCAATTGTCACCCCACCAAAATTGTACTAGTCCTTTGTTTTACTCACACCACAATTATACTTAAAACTACGAGTGTGTTTAAAAATGAATTTCAATATACTCGTTCTGTCCCCAAACATATCACATTATTCGAACGACGCCGTTTCCTTCGAACTTCATTACTTCGCTAACATTAGCAAATAACTTAAGACATTAAATACTTTAATAAACACCAAATTATATTTATTTGATATTTATTTAATTAGACCAACAATTAAATGTTTATTTAATCCAGTATTAAAATTTAGGTCTAACAATATTAAATTATGAGTATTTAAGAAAATTGATAATAATATTAAATTTATAACTTAATTGTATATTTGATCGTTTAATTAAATTTATTTTAAGTTTTAAATAGAAGCATGTTCGTAAATAAATAGTCAATTTACTTGAAGGAGAAAACTTAAGTACGATTTTAAGTATTTACATATACTTATTAAATTAAAATAAACTTTTTTGATTATAACGAAATATTGAGAAAATTCTAAATATGAGATCATGGATAATTAAGTTAAGGTCATGCAAAAAAAAGTCCTAAAAATACTAGTTAGAGAAGCTAAAAATAAAAAATTTATATTAAAAATAAAGTTAGTTTTTGACAATTTAAAAAATAAAGTTTTAAACTTCTAGAAAGTTGAATTCACAATTTTAATATTAGTTTTATGGATTATGCTAATTAGTGTTCTAGGAGTACTAGCTAGTTAAGAAAGCAAAAAATGTAAGTTTTATATTAAGAAAAAAACATTATTTACATTTTTAAAAATTGACTACATAAGTCAATATATTTTTGCTATAGGGACTAAACTTGAAACTTTTAATAATATAAGGGATCAACTTGAAACTTTTAAAAATTTGAGGGACCAACTTGAAACTTTTAAAACATGAAAGACCAACTTGAAACCTAAAATAAACATAAGGAGTCAACTTAAAATTTTTAAAACATAAGAGACTAACTTAAAACCTAAAATAAATATAAGAGACCAAATGTGCAATTAAGCCTATTTATTCCTATGAGTAGTAGTATCCTATAGACATTTTTTTTTATGGAATCAAAGTGTCCTAGAGACATTAATGATCAGTTGTCTTGTTTTTATTATAATGCACTTTAACGGTTTCTTTAAGGGTCTATTTGGTTCAACTGAGGGGAGGGGAGGAATTTTTATGGAGGGGAGGGAAAGGGAGGGAACGGGAGGAAATTCATACATGTTTGGTTCAAAAGAGGGGAGGGGAGGTGGAGAATTTTAATTAAATATGTATTTGGTTCACAAGGGGAGGGAAGCTATTTTATAACTAAATTACATTTTTATATTTATAATCTTACAAAAATCTCATAATAATAAATCATACCACACATATTTGGTAAAAAAAATAAAATTTAACACACATTAATTGAGTTATATTTTTTCATAAAAAAAAAAATGAATTGAGTTATATCACTTCGACACAAATTAAACTATTTGTTGATAGTAATTTTTTAATAAGACATTTATAAAATTAAATTCTACAAAGATATATATATATATTAAGACTAGAGAAAAGAGGGAATCAGGTAAACATGAAAACAACGAAATTAAAATCTAAATGTTGCATGCAACCATAGATTGATGGGACTACTTACATTTCTACGAACACATATATGTATATGTAGTGCAAAAATTCGACATATGACATCAGTTAGCATATGCTTCTCAGGAAAGGAAAAAACAAAGAGTAAGATGTAATTGATTGCATAGGACTACATGAGCAAAGAAAAAAGAAATTATGTAGGACTACATGCGCAAAGAAAAAAGAAATTACCTAATAGAATCTTAAAATATACAATAAGGATAATTTTGGAATTTTAAAATTATTACAAGGATAATTTGGTAAAAATATTAGAAGAGCTTCCCTCCCCTCCCCTCCAAATCCCCCCAATTTGGGGGGAACAAAAATGACTCTATATTCCCTCCCCTCACCTTCCCTCGTTAAAAATTGAACCAAACATAAAAAATATAGAATATCACTTCACCTCCCCTTCCATTCCCTCCAAAATCCCCAAACCAAACGGACCCTAAGTTAAGAATCATAAAAAAACACTTAATCAAATACACATAATTTTATCACCAATGAATTACATTAATGAGTAATTAGGTGGAGTGTTTATCTAAAGTCAAAATTGCCACGTGTAAAACCATGAAACTAATAAACACAATTTAGGCAAAGAGATAGAAGATATAGTAGATTGGATATGATATGAATTGAAAGTAGTGATGGTCGGACAGGAGTTGAAGAACATGGGATTCTTAAGCTTTGGGGAACAAATGGGTAGGGGTCCATTTTAATTGAAAGTGAACCAATAACCTTTTCTTCACAATTATTTATACATAGTACTATTTAGAACCTTTATTATTGGTGTTTTTGGCTAAGGTCAAGGATTTTTTAATCCATATATACCCTTTCACACCTTATCCTTTGCACCAAACTAAAAGCATTGGAGCCTTAATGAGAGGCTTTTGGCCTTATAATGTGTATATATAACCATCATGAATATACATATTGCAAATTAAAATTGGATAGTTGGAATTACATTACTTGTAATAGCAATTCAATTTTGTTCTTGAGCTTATCCTATAGTGCATGTTACACAATTGCATTTACCTAATTCACACTCAAAGTTATACATAACAACAAAATATGATGCCAATTCCAATCGGTCAATGAAGAGAACATATGACCTTTTTAATTATTTTTTTGTCACCACTTGCTTTCTTATAGTGCTTTAAATAATTTTAAAACTATTTGCAAAAATGCTTCGATAGCAAGGATGTAAAAATATTGACCACTAGTGGGGCTAAAATTCGTAATATGAACACAATTTTTTAAATTGTTTTGATATATGAATTTTGTAAGATTATAATGTTACACTCTTACCACTAAATTAACACTTAACATTTTTTTTTTCTCATTTAACTTGATGGGCTTGTATAAAAGAAAATAATACTTACATTTAGCTAACAATTTGTAATGACAATAGTGCAATGTTTTTTTATAGTTAATTTTTTTTTTTTTGAAACTATAAGTGAAGAAAAGTTAATGATTTTAGCAGCAAGATCGTTGACAGCACCGAAAATTCTACATTCATAAATAGATCTATGATTTATGATGGATCTTTCCGCATCTTTATAGTATTATATAGGTTAAAAAAAACATAGAATTCCTCCAAAGAAGGTTGGATGCATGTGCTTTCTTTAACCAAATCCTATCCGATACAAGGGGATCCAATTTAGATGGAAAAGTCCCCACCACCAGCCCACATTAATTCACATTGCAATATTGCATGATGTGTATTAAAAAATATAATTAATGTATGAAAAAAATGTAGTTTAGGTCCTCATGAGCTTAACTCAATTGATAAAGGATATTGCACATTTGTGTAGGACCGGAAATTGAATTTGATATGCCTATTTATTCACCTTTAAGGAATGAATTTTCTAGCCGTTAGGCTATCTGACAAAAAATATATATAGTTTACAGGGGGTCATTAATAATATGAAATCATTCTTCATTAATAATATGAAAGAAAAAAATAAGTTGAAAATTGAAAGAAAAAAGAGTAATAAATCTTGAATAGTAATAAACTCTAAATGATATTTGTCACATTTTTTCTTATATAATATTGTCAATACATATACAGGGGTCATTTGATAATATTTACCTCTTTTCCTTTTTCTTTCTAATGTGTATGTATTGTGTAATAAAAAGTGAGTCAAACTATCATTCATATATGGAAAATAACATTAAATAATTGGGATAAATATGTTTATGGTTCTTATAAATATTCCAAGTTTTGTTTTTAGTCTATTTAAAATTTTTCTTCTACTTTTAATCCCTCAAAAGTTTTCAATTAACACTTTTAATTCCTACTTTTAAATCAACTCATGTGTAGACTTCATATTTTTGAATAATTTTTTTTTATGAATGTTTAAAATATTATAAGAATTTCTCCCAATTTTTTTTGAATTTTTTTAACAAAGCATAAATTAAATATAAATTTTTATGTTTTTTGTGCTTAAAAATTCATATTTAATTCATGTTTTATTAAAAAATTCTATTTATTTTGAGTAATTGTTAAAATATTCTAGACTTTTCTGAAAAAAGTTATTAAAAAATATGAAGTCTATGTATGACTTGATTTAAAAGTAGGGACCAAAAATATTAATTGAAAATTTTAGAGGGACCAAAAGTCTAAGAAAAATTTTAGAGGGACTAAACACAAAACTTTGAATATTTATAGGATCAGGAACATATTTATACTTATATAATTTATTGATATTGTAAAACGGTTTATAATTTGTTACAAATTATTTTTTCAAAAGGACTTATAATTTGATACAAAAGGAGTATTGAAGTAAAACTAACTACAACTATTTCTATCAACTTAGCCCAATTAAGGGTGGGAACTTGGTAAGAGTAGCTCAATTGATTAAACTAGTTGAGCTAATGGTTATAAGGGGTTTGGAGGAGGTTCATGGTTCAAATCTTGGCTAGGAGAAAAACTAACATAATACATTATTTTTTACTTTCTAGATTCATTGTGAAAGTAATGTATCTAAACAATAATATAGACTAAATACATTATTTTTTCAATTAATCTAAAAACTCAAATTTTGCATATATAATAAGAGGGAGTAATTTGGAATATTACTTTTAAAAATGGGTTATTAAAAATCCCACTTTCAAAGTGTGTATTTTGCTGTTTAACTTGAAAAAAAATCACAATTCTCCTTTTAGTTTTTTTTTCCTTTCTAAAAGCTTAAAAAAAAACTCAGCCTCAGTTGGACAACGTGGCTAAATAACCCACATAGGATGGATAGCTATGATTAAGTTTGGTGGGCTATAGTCTTTTTCATCAACTTTTATTTTTGGCCTTCACATCACAACTCGGATTTCAACGCTTATTTAATCTATTTTTATAATTAGTGATATTATAAGAGAGGAAAATATATTTGCATTTTCATTGATAAATTAAATAAGGTATTTTTATAAAGAAATCATAATCATATCCTTATGAAATTTTGTAAAATGTCTTATATTAAGAATAAAGAGAAATGTGAAAAGAGGTCTTATTAATAAAGATGATAGGAGAACATATAAAAGTTGTGTTACTCCTTATATATATATATATATATATATATATATATATATCTAAACATTATACCTAAATTATTGTGTCTATATAACAATGTCCCAGTCTTATAAACATATCATTTGTTATTTGTGTGTTGTTATGTCGAATTTTATACAATACACTAAATGTCTAATATATTATTTGTATCTGTTTCAAAAAAAAAAAATTATTGGTTGTGTTATTTGCATCTGTTATCATTTGGTTGTATAAATTTTATTTGTATTTGTTATTTGCATGTTATCATTTACATACATTTTGTCATTTTATATTTTATGCAACATGTCATTTACATTTTAACAATGTAACACAACAAATGTATAACATCTACTTTATATGTCATGCAACACACCATAGGTATCATGTATATTTAGTAATGAAATTTTAAAATTATCCTTGTCTTTCTTTCTTCACATTTGCCACATTTTTAAATGAGTAGCATTTTTGACTTTTTCTCACTAAATTTTAATAAAATAATATTATTATAATCATTAATTATCCTTATCATATATTATTTTTACATTTTATTTCTACTATTTATATGAAACCTATATTGTTTCTCATATATTAATAAAATTGTCTAATTTTTATAATTACTACGAAGACTATATTTATACTCATATTATTATGAGAACATAATTTTTTTTTTGATTTATATGAGACCTATGTTTTTAGTCACATGTTAACAAAATTGTTTATTTTTAATAATTTCTACAAGACTTCTATTTATACTCATATTATTACGATAACC
This sequence comes from Trifolium fragiferum, assembly GCA_954870985.1. Lineage (NCBI taxonomy): Eukaryota > Viridiplantae > Streptophyta > Magnoliopsida > Fabales > Fabaceae > Trifolium > Trifolium fragiferum. Next base: position 17,799,557 of record OX940790.1, on the reverse strand, counting down.
TAATTATTTTAGTGATTTCTATAAGACCTATCTTTTTGCTCATATATGAATAAAGTTGTCTATTTTTTAATAATTTCTACGAGTCTTATATTTATATTCATAGTATGTTTATAAAATATTGGTGCCATAAATACTATTGTGCTTGCGTCCAGGGCACAAAAGGTAGTGCCTGAGGCTTTTTCCCTGACCCATTTGTTACTCTATATATAATTTCAATCCATGTGGATTCGATGTTGTTGACCAAAATTTAAATTAACTATTATACATAGTCGCTGATGAAAATTTAAGTAGCTAATATATAAATTTTTAATCTTAAACAAAAAATATAAACGTGCGATAGAAAAATAAGGGACATATATATTTACCAATGATGCCTAAAATACTTACAAGTTTGCACGATATAATAGGAACCAATATTACTACTTTCACTGTTTCAAATGATAGAAAAATAGTTTTCAATCATATTATCACAACAAATCTTAGCTCAAAACAAATATATTGGGCATTAGTCGTATGAATTATAGTCTATTTATAACATGACTAATTAAATATGAATTTTCATGAATAACTAATAGGACAAAACTTAGAAATAGTTCATTGTGTCCTGTTTTTACTGTTGACCAATTAAAACATGAAAGCTGGATTAATTTATTCCCAATAAAAAAAATTATTTTAATTTATTAAACGTCGTCAGTTTCTCCGTTATCTGCAAATTTGAAAGGGAACCTCAATTTTTCTAATTTCGGCCATTGTCGTCAACATTGATTGTATCATTGGGAGTGAAATTAACAACAACAGTACTGTAAACATGGCATCAGCCCCGACCATGGAGAATCTTGTAGCCATATGTAGTGATTTTTTATTTTATTTTTTATTTAAGTGTTTTTGTTAGCGATTCACTCATATTCATAATTAGCACTGCTATAAATATATGGAGAGGCCTGAAAGTAACCAAGGTCCGAAATTTGATGGTGTTATATGTCGTTTGAGTTCCTTTGGATGAAGATGGATGTTGTTAATTAAGCCATAAGGGTTGAACACAAGTTTGATGGTGTTATATGCGGTGACTTTTTTATTAAGGATGGAAGATGATGTGGCGATGGGGTTGTAGAGAGTGGTGGTGCTCTCCACCGCTTTACTGTTGACGACGTGAATGAATTTTATTAAAATTGAAATAGGTGTCATGTTTTAATTGGTCACAGTAAAAACAGTATCTAAGGAACTGTTTGTAAGTTTTATCCTAACTAATATGCATTAGACAAAACATCGCTCATAATTTTTTTAAAATAACTATTATATATACGTGACAAGATGCCATCAATATTTTTGTTTTAAATAACTATTATACATAGGATAAAATGTTGTTATTTTTTTTAATGAAAAATATATTATATATAAATATAAAAACTAAAAAATACAAGAGAAAGTTCAAAAAAACAACGACATATACCCGAAGTACACTCCTTTAGAATACAACAATCTCTAAAGTAAGATATGAAAACAAACATACAAATAAAACTACAAGGAAACAAGAAGCATATCACCAGCAAATTGTTATACACATGATAAAATTAACTCGGCATGCACGTTACAAGATTATAAGAGGAATTGCGCGAGGTATTCTTTATCTCCAGGATTCTCATCTAAAAATCATACACTATGATTCAATAAAAAGAAGTATATAGGTGCATCCCAATTGTATTTCAATTGTGATTCAATACATCTACTGTGCCCTCAACAGCCACCATTTTACATGTGTGGAAAAATAGAACCAAAGGTGGCTAGTAAAATAGCAATGTCAGGTAGACCGAGGAGTTATTCAGTTGCAAATAAAAAAATAAACAGATGGTTATCAATCTGCAACATTAATATGTTTGTACCTGCACACGAGCACACTCATGACTATTGGCAATGGGACTCTCTCCAAGAACCTCCTGTCATATTGAGTCTCAACCGTTAAACTTTTACATTCACTAAAACACTTAATTGCATGAATAGTAGCCCAAAGTACTCTGTTGTTTATGTCATTCAGGGAATTGAGTACCACGAACGTAGCTCTCTCAAATAGATTTATCATGCCCTGTGGTAGCAAAATGGATGAGAGAATCATATTAAGTAATATAATAAACAGAAAATCAGCAAAACTAATAAGTCATTTTCGGGCATTGTGTATACTCAGAAAGTTGTAGTTGCATAATGGTCAACTATATGGTGCAAGTCAATTAATAAATATAGTAACCAATTAGAGACAGCTTATTACAAGTACTCAGTTTTAAGAGTTAAAAAAAGTGAGTAAAATCCATTAGACTTTAATTTGTTAAATACTACTATTGATTGATTAGGGAGAGTTCATATGGACTACTAAAACTATTTAAAATCCGCTTAAGTCGCATTTAACTACAATTTTCTTAATGTCAAAGATTGTGACACATTGTTACCGAGACCTGATTCAAATCCTTGATCAAAACACAAGGTACCTTTAGCTCACATGATAACAAAAATGATAATAAGTGTTCCATGAAAATCTTTTAAACATCTATTAAATTTACATTACATGGCATGATTGCTCTAAAATTGAATATCATAAACCAATTATTTCATATACACATACCATCCCATTGAAGATCTTCTCGGCAATTGAAGTAAGGGATAACATCGTTGAATGGCGAAAGCGCCAAAGCTCGTGAGGTGCATATGTAGTTGATATCAAGTGAATTGCTACCGGACCAAACCTTTCAGTCCCATCTAAACAGAGACAATTAAACAAGAATTCCCCATGTTCGAAAGTCTTTCTAAAACCAACATTTGTAAAGATATCATTGAACAAAAGCGGATCATCAGCAATACAGTTCATCATGTTCACAGCAATTGTGACAACCCTTCTAATATCATCACTTTTAAGTCTCTATATCACACTTTTCATAGTGGAAATATTCATCGTAAGAAGCTCTTTTATAATATTAACAACTTCACATCTCAGTTCTTCACTTGCATCCACTGTTCTAGCAACTTCAATCATACACCCAAAAATCATTTTGTAGTTTTCCCCTTTAATGAGAGTTCCATCATCCCAAATAACTAAATCCGCTAAACATTTAAGTTTACTAACCGGAACTTTTTTTCAGTGCTGATCAATGAGACTCCATTTCTTCAAAAAGAGACTTGGGTATACATCAAATGTCAGTGCCTTCCCTTCATTATCCCCGGAATATGCCAAATCATTAACTTTTATAAACACGGTTTCAAATCTCCCATAGTTCCACCAGAACTCTTCTTTATGAGCAATATTTATGGGAAATTTTGTTAAAATCATCAAATCTTTGTTAATGTTTAATGTGCATTTGTCAGAAAAGCAAGAAATAGAATATTGAAGAATGTCATCATCCCAAATACCGAGACCGTTTAAGTACAATTCTGTTAAAATCATCAAATCTTTATGTTTACTGTGTATTTGTCAGAAAGGTAAGAAATAGAATATTGAAAAATGTCATCATCCCAATTATCGAGACCAAATCTTTAACTTTTTTTAAACACGGTTTCAAATCTCCCATAGTTTCACCATAACTCTTCTTTATGAGCAATATTTATGGAAAATTCTGTTAAAATCATCAAACATTTGTTAATGTTTACTGTGCATTTGTCAGAAAGGCAAAAAAAATGAATATTGAAGAATGTCATCATCCCAATTACCGAGACCAAATCTTTAATTTTTTAAACACAGTTTCAAATCTCCCACAGTTCCATCAGAACTCTTCTTTATGAGCAATATTTATGGAAAATTCTATTAAAATCATCAAACTTTTGTTAATGTTTACTGTGCATTTGTCAGAAAGACAATATATAGTACACCATAAATATTATAAGATAATGGCAGAACCCTAAATAATTTCAAGTAAATTTTAATATGGATTATTTATTCAAGTGATTCATGATGAACTAATGTTATAACGAATACAAATTTTATAAAATCTACCGTTGGATTGAAAGTTTATATCATTGAGACTCATTAAGATTAACGATATTTAACAAATTGTTAATTTTTATGGGTCTCAATAACATATCAAATGATTTTCAATTTTTTTACATTTTTTTATGGATGATTTATATAATATGAATTTTCAATCCAACGGTGAATTTTATAAAATTCGTATTTATTATAATAATATTGATCACTTATCCATAATGAACCATCCACTTAAAAAAGTGATCCATCGTAGCATTGACCATAATTTCAATGGAATAAAAGTTACAAAATTGTTATGATAACAAATTATTTTTTTTAATTTTAGTAAAAGAAACTTCATTTGTTATAGTTAAGATTAACTAAAAGTACAAAGTTATTAAATTATGAGAAAAAGTCAAAAACCCATGTGGAAAATAAAAGCTTGGAGATCTATTTTCTATAATTAATAATTAAAATTTCATTACTTCCCCTTCTTTTTGCTATAATACACCAAAGGGTACCCACTTTTTGCTATAATATATCGCCTGTTTCGTAGCAACAGATGTGAAAAGATCTGGACAAAATTTTATTTTTTGAACCATTGTGATTTTTCAAACACAACTTTTTATGATATGATTTTTTGAAGAGATGCCTTGCTTCATGGACATTTTCTAAAGCCTCTATAAATATATTTGTGATCATTAGAATCAAATAACAACTTTCATATTCACTATTTTTCTAAATAATCAATGTCACTTTTCTCATAAACCTTCATACATATATCTTGTGAAACTTGGCCTATATTATCACATCTATAAAAGTTTCTGAGCACTAAGATATATACATTATTAAAGTGATATTGATTTGATACAACCATACATTAATACTATTCTTCAACACTTTGTTTGTAAATTCTCATAATAGTTTTGTTGAGAATTGTTGTTAAGATAATGGGGTGCTATCTTGTATTGTATGAGAATTTCATCATAAGGTTTGATGAAGATTCTTGTTATATTAGGACTTTGTTAGGGAAGCCTTGGGGTGAGGTTGTCTTGTAACAATAATTCTAATAGTGAAAAATCTCTCACGAGGTGTGAGGGGACTGGAGTACCCTTAGGATAGAAGGGGAACCAGGATAAACTTTTGTGTCTTTTCTTCTTTCCCTTATCTCTTTTATTTTTCTACATGTTCATACCTTCATCATTACCTTTAAGAAAAATAAAAGAACCACATCTCTAAAATAACCGAAAAAGTCTTAAAATCTAATTCAGCCTCTTATTAGGTTGCACTCTAAAATTAAAATAAGGTCTTATAGAAAAATTTTAGTACGAGCACAGTTACAAATTTGATGTGCTGGACACATATCTAAGCAAAAAAAATTAAAATAATATTAATTGATATGATTATTTTTTTTATTGATATATGTATCTAAAATTGTACCTAAATTATTGTGTCTATTTAACAATGTCTCATTATAAACATAACATTTCTCATTTGCGTGTTGTTATGTTGAATTTTATACAACACACTAAGTGTCTCTAAAGTAAGATATGAAAATTGTTAGTTGCATGTTATCATTTACATGCATTTTGCCATTTTATATTTTATGCAACATGTCATTTACATTTGATCAACAATGTAACACAACAAATGTCTAACATCTACTTTATATGTCATGCAACACACCATAGGTATCATGTATATTTAGTAATGAAATTTTAAAATTATCCTTGCCTTTCCTTCTTCACATTTGCCACATTTTTAAATGAGGAGCATTTTTGTCTTTTCTCATTAAATTTTAATAAAATAATATTATTATAATCATTAATTATCCTTATCACATATTATTTTTACAATTTATTTCTGCTATTTATATGAAACTTATATTTTTTCTCATATATTAATAAAATTGTCTATTTTTTTATAATTACTACGAAGACTATATTTATACTCATGTTATTATGAGAACATAATTTTTTTGTGATTTATATGAGACCTATGTTTTCAGTCACATGTTAACAAAATTGTTTATTTTTTAATAATTTCTACAAGACTTCTATTTATGTTCATATATTATTACGATAACCTAATTATTTTAGTGATTCCTATAAGACCTATCTTTTTGCTCATATATGAATAAGATTGTCTATTTTTTTATAATTTCTACGAGTCTTATATTTATATTCATAGTATGTTTATAAAGTATTGGTGCCATAAATACTATTGTGCTTGCGCCTAGGGCACAAAAGGTAGTGCCTGAAGCTTTTTCCCTGACCCATTTGGTACTCTATATATAATTTCAATCCATGTGGATTCGATGTTGTTGACCAAAATTTATATTAACTATTATACATAGTTGCTAATGAAAAATTTAAGTAACTAATATATAAATTTTTAATCTTAAACAAAAAATATAAGCGCGCGATAGAAAAATATGGGACATATATATTTACCAATGATGCCTAAAATACCTACAAGTTTGCATGATATAATAGGAACCAATATTACTACTTCCACTGTTTCAAATGATAGAAAAATAGTTTTCAATTATATTATTACAACAAATCTTAGCTCAAAACAAATATATTGGGCATCAGTCCTATGAATTATAGTCTCTTTATAACATGACTAATTAAATATGAATTTTCATGAATAACTACTAGACAAAACATCGCTCATAATTTTTTTGAAATAACTATTATATATACGTGACAAGATGCCATCAATATTTTTGTTTTAAATAACTATTATACATAGGATAAAATGTTGTTGATTTTTTTAATGGAAAATATATCATATATAAATATAAAAACAAAAAAATACAAGAGAAAATTCAGAAAAACAACCACGTATACCTGAAGTATACTCCTTTAGAATACAACAATCTCTAAAGTGAGATATGAAAACAAACATACAAATAAAACTACAAGAAAACAAGAAACATATCACTAGCAAACTATTATATACATGATAAAGTTCTTGATAAAAATTGACATTAACTATTATACACGGGGAAACAAGTTCATGCTAATGAAAAATTTAAATAACTACTTTACACGTGGAACAAATATTTGTTGATGAAAAATTTAAATAACAAATATATCAATTTTTTAATTATAAACAAAAATATGTTTTCATCAAATTTATATATATATATATATATACAATGCTTAAAATAACTGCAATCGGTAGGAGTCTATATTACTATTCCATCTGTCCATCTGTATCAAAATGATAGAAAAATAGTTTTCGATCATATTATCACATGTAATATTACCTTACTCAACAATCTTTACAATGAATACTTTTATAACGGAACTAATTTCTTGCTATACAATACTCATCTTACCATATAAAAAAATATCGCGGCTTTAACCCGTGAGTAGGCACGGGTATAATGCTAGTAACTATATAAAATACAATTTATCTTCACATACACCATAATTATCATAAGATAATAGCAGAACCCTAAATAATTTCAGGTAAATTTTAATATGGATTATTTATTCAAGTGATTCATGATAAACTAATGCTATAACGAATACAAATTTTACAAAATCTACCGATGCATTGAAAGTTTATATCATTGAGACTCATTAAGATTAACGATATATAACAAACCATTAATCTTTATGGGTCTCAATAACATATCAAATGATTTTTAATTTTTCTACATTTTTTATGGATGATTTATACGATATGAATTTTCAATCAAACGGTAGATTTTATAAAATTCGTATTTATTATAAAAATATTGATCACTTATCCATAATGAACCATCCACTTAAAAAAGTGATCCTTCGTAGCATCGACCATAATTTCAACGGAATAAAGGTTACAAAATTGTTATGATAACAATCTCTATTTTTTTTTTTTTTGAATTTTAGTAAAAGAAACTTCATTTGTTATAGTTAAGATTAACTAAAAGTACAAAGTTATTAAATTATAAGAAAAAGTCAAAAATCCATGTAAAAAATAAAAACTTAGAGATCTATTTTCTATAATTAATAATTAATAATTAAAATTTCATTACTTCCCCTTCTTTTTACTACAGTATAATACACCAAAGGGTACCCACTATCTATGCTCCTTTGGACTCATCTAAAAGTGATGTGAGAGCTTTGTTTCATGGACAATAGATCCCATTTTTTCATTGACCTTTCTCTATCATCACTCTCTTTCTCATTTTCATATATAATATAAATATTATATCTATCTTCTCCACCTTCTTCTTCTTCTTCTACCTCTTCCTTTTCATCAGATCTCAGATTCATATTTCATTTTCTAGATCTCTTCATTAATTATCTTTTTTTCTTTTCTTTTCATTTATTAGTGGAGAAAAAAACATAAATAAAAACATCTACCTTTGTTGTCAAAACATAAGACACAAACACATCCTCAAAATTTTCATCTTTTTAAGGATATATAACTTTTTAGCACATTGCTATATTTCCACCATTTGACAAAACCCAATTGAAGTTTATCCAAAAGGGTGTTATAAAGTTTGTTTCTTTTTTGATATTATTGTTGTGTTGAACATTGAACATGGTGTGTAAGAGTAAGAAAAACAAAGAATCAAAACAAGAAAAAAACTTCATGAATTCAAGTTCAGCTTTTCCAGATGAAGTATTGGAAAGAGTACTTGGTATGGTGAAATCACGAAAAGATAGAAGTTCAGTTTCATTGGTTTGTAAAGAATGGTATAACGCTGAAAGATGGTCAAGGAAAAATGTTTTCATAGGTAACTGTTATTCTGTTACACCTGAGATCTTAACACGTAGATTTCCAAACATAAGAAGTGTTACAATTAAAGGGAAACCTCGTTTTTCTGATTTTAATTTGGTTCCTGCTAATTGGGGTGCTGATATTCATCCATGGTTAGTTGTTTTTGCTGAAAAGTATCCTTTTCTTGAAGAATTGAAGCTTAAGAGAATGTTTGTTACTGATGAAAGTTTGGAGTTTTTGGCTTTTTCATTTCCTAATTTCAAAGCACTTTCTCTTTTGAGTTGTGATGGATTTAGCACTGATGGTTTGGCTTCTGTTGCTACTTATTGCAAGTAAGATTTATTTCTCTTCAATCTTTATATTTTGTTCAGAAAATATTATTAATTTTGTGTTGTTTTAGCTCTTTTAATTTTTCAGTTTTGGTTCTTAGATGTAAATATTTTTAATATGTAATTTATGATTTCTAATTCTAAGGCTTGACTTATATGAAAACTAGTGATGTTACTCATTTGATGTGAAATTCTTTGCTTTTGCTTTTTAGATGTTGTTAATAGATGTGTTTAGTTTTAAGCAATTTAATGTTAAATTTGATTCTATAGGATTAATTGTTTGTGCTCTAACTGATTCGAATAATAGATAATTTTTTCTTGGATTCAATCTTTTCTGAGATTCCTTTTTTCTTAAGTGTCTGGTTTGTTTTGTTTGCCATTTTATCGTGTCGTTCTTTGTTCCAATTTCCAATTGGTGAGGATGTTTGTGAATTATATTAGCATTGGAAACAGAATCTCGCTACAAAGTTGTGATTTTGAAAGTCACTTATGTTTTTGTATGATGAAATTAACATTTGAGCATCAATTGAGAATGAGAACATGGTAATATTCCCTATTTATGCTAAAAAGAGAAGAAGCTACGGCGTATGGAATCAATCAAATTTATTTTTCTAGAACTAGGTGGTGGTTCTTATCTGTGCCCTCTAGAATGAGCATTTATCGTATGGATGTGTGTTATGCTAGCTTTTCTTTTCCTGGTGAAATGTTTGTGACTATTTCACCTTTGGAAGAATGATAATTTGCCATTAATTCATAGATTGGTTTATTCGATTTCATTGAAATACATGACATTTATGAATAGAGTTTAATTTTGATACACAGTCACTCAGTGTAAAACTTTTCACACTATCAAGCAATCACAATGAATCGTTTATGTGACTTTTAAGATAGTTTTAATTGCAGGCAAACATTTTAATTTGATAATGTAAAAAATCTTTACATTGACATTGAATACCAATTAGATCCGTTTAAATATCGATGAAACTTTAATTTCCTCAATTTTTTTTTTTGGTACATTAATTTCCTCATTGTTACTTAATTATAATGTGATGTAATAAGGGAACCTTCAAGTACTGTGTTCAAATGTTTGACTTAGGTTGAGCAAATTTTTACTTTTAAAGCGTCAGTAGTGTGAAAATCGTTGATCACATGAATTACGCTATTTTGCGTAGCATTCTAATCTTTATGTTGAATCTCAAATATTCACTCATGACAATATCCTCTGCTGAATATTACTTGGATGCAGAAATTTAACCGAGCTTGACATACAAGAGAATGGTATCGATGACAAAAATGGTAATTGGTTGAGTTGCTTCCCAGAAAGCTTTACATCACTGGAAGTATTGAACTTTGCCAACTTAAACAGTGACGTAAATATCGACGCGCTCGAGAAACTTGTTGGTAGGTCCAAATCATTGAAGACTTTGAAGGTTAACAAAAGCGTAACACTGGAACAGTTACAAAGACTTCTTGTTCGTGCCCCTCAGTTATGCGAGCTAGGCACTGGCTCATTTTCACAAGAGCTGACATGTCAGCAATATTCAGAGCTCAAAAGTGCATTCAGCAATTGTAAAAATCTTCACACCCTTTCTGGTTTATGGGTGGCTTCAACACAATATCTCGAAGTTCTATACCCTGCATGCACAAATCTGACTTTCTTGAATTTTAGTTATGCTCCTCTTGATAGCGAAGATCTTTCTAAGCTTCTTGTTCACTGTCCTACTCTTCGACGCCTTTGGGTATGATTTTGTTTATGTGTTATTTATTCTATATAGTTTCATCGATATTGAAGTTTTAGCAAATTGGCTGTAAATTGTAACTATTCAAGTTAGTGGTGCATGGCTATCAGATTTTCGATTGGTTTTTCATCGTGTCTGCTTATGAAAATGTATTGGAACATCGACATTTTGCAGGTTGTCGACACAGTTGAAGACAAGGGACTGGAAGCTGTTGGAACATACTGTCCATTGCTTGAGGAACTACGTGTTTTTCCTGCAGATCCATTTGACGAGGGTGTTGCACATGGGGTGACTGAATCAGGTTTTATTGCTGTCTCTGAAGGATGCCGGAAGCTTCACTATGTCCTCTACTTTTGCCGTCAGATGACCAATGCTGCTGTTGCTACTGTTGTGCAAAACTGCCCTGACTTTACTCATTTTCGGCTCTGCATCATGACCCCTGGTCAGCCAGATTACCTGACGGATGAACCTATGGACGAGGCCTTTGGTGCAGTTGTTAAGAACTGCACTAAACTCCAGAGGCTTGCTGTATCAGGTTCTCTAACTGACCTCACATTTGAGTATATAGGAAGGCATGCTAAAAATTTGGAAACACTTTCGGTGGCTTTTGCCGGAAGCAGCGATTGGGGGATGCAGTGTGTACTTTATGGATGTCCAAAGCTGAGAAAACTTGAGATAAGGGACAGTCCATTCGGTAATGCGGCACTTTTTTCGGGTTTGGGGAAGTATGAATCAATGAGGTCGCTTTGGATGTCGGACTGCAAAGTGACGATGAATGGATGTAGGTTTGTAGCACAAGAAAGGCCTAGGTTGAATGTTGAAGTGATTAACGAAGAAGGAGGCGATGATAGTAGGGCTGAAAGAGTTTATATTTATCGTTCTGTTGCCGGACCAAGAAGGGACGCACCTCCTTTTGTTCTCACTCTCTAAAAATGTCATCTCTAGTCCTTTGATGCTCAAAATAGTCCTTGGTACTCTCTCTCTCTCTCTCTCTCTCTCTCTCTCTCTCTCTCTCTCTCTCTCTCTCTCTCTCAAGTATGCATGACATCTGACAGCTACTCCACAACTACTCCATTAATTAGAATAAGAAGTGACATGAGTTATTTTTTTCAATTGTATGATTTTGCTCCTTCGAAGCCAAATAGATTGCTAAAAAAACAATGGCCTTGATTTCTAGTGGTAACCTCACTTTCTTTGGGTTAGCTGTTTTTTTGGTATTTAATCCCTCCGGTTCCGAGGGGAAGGGGCCCCAATAATTAAGAGTTTGGCCGCGAAGTAAGTAAAGTCTGGCTAAGAACTGTTCCCACCAGAAATCAAGTTCTTCCAAACGATTCGTCCTAGGGGAAATCAAGTTCTTCCGAACTGTTCCAACCATAAATTATGTTGATTTTTATAAAATGAGACGGAGGGAGTAGTTATGCACGATCATACTAATGATAATCTACTCAAAAGAAGTAGTAACATTAACCTCAAGAAATGGTCCTATTATAAGTTTGTAATTCCCACTAATCTCATGCTGAATAATTTTGTTTTGCAGCCATTGAATGTGACCATATATGGAAATGCGACGCGCGCATACTGATAATGAAGCCTCAATGATATGGAAGGTGGAAGAAAGATTTAGACTTCAATCATGTAACCAATGCTTGAAACTTAGCCATTGATTGTTGTTGTGTTGGTACATCAATGCCAAAGCAAGGATAAGGAAGGACAGCTATAGAGACACAATAAAGTAATCTTTTTGACATCAAATAATTGCAATGAACTTGCTTTCTTTAGACCATGTTGGACCCACCAAGAGAAATAATTATGCAAGTGTCCATTGTAAATGAGCAATAATTGTGTACAATATATCCAAATGACTTGAAAAATCTTGTATTTTGATTATTATTATAGGCCAAAAGTTCTTTAATTTCAAGGGATCATGCTAGAAGCATTTTTATTGATACTTGCTTTAGCATAATCTCTGGCCTTTTGATGCATGCTCAAGACATTTTTGTTGTTGTATTAAAATATTTATTTTAGAAAATACACCTTTCCCTTTTAAAAATAATATAAAATGAATTGATTCATGCATGATTAGATAAATTGTAGCAGTGATTTTTATCTGGCTTGAATTTATGTTTGTTTTTCCTATTATATAAAAAAAAGGTTTTGATCCCTTATTTTAAAAATTTATTTTTTGTTCATAAATTTTATTTATTTTTTTGGGTTATTGTTTTATGACGTGGTTTATTCATGTGCGATGTTTGTTAGACCGCACTGAAGATCTATAGTTGCTGTTTTTGTATTTTTCATCAACATTTAAGAAGACCATCATTTAATAGTTGTATCCGAGGATACAATATTAATCTTGTATGATGAGCAAAATATAAATCTAAACTAGTTTTTCTTTTCTTTCTAAACCACTCCAACGAAAGGGTCAATATAAAATGGACCCATGAAACAATTGGTTCAAAATGGACCATTATTTTCCACCGTTAGATTGTATCATTTCACAAAATCTTATCATGATTTAGAATTTAGCTAATTTATCAACTTTCTTTTTTTCATTCTCTCTCTCTCTCTTCAGCTTTATCTTCTTCATTCACACACACTTTCTCTCAAAATTTGTTGTCTTCACTCTTAAAAACTTGTTGGATTTCAAAATTACTTCTGGATGTGATCTTATTATGAAAAGTTTAGAAGTCTAAAATTAACTAATCAAATAAAAACTAAATTAGATGAAATAATATTGAAAAACAAACACATACTTTGAATTCTTAATCATAAGTATGATGTTATTAGTGACTATGTTGTTTGGATTCAACTCATTAGTCACAAGGCAAGTTACAAATTGAAGGTTCCATTACTCAAGATGATTTTTCTCTATTTTTTGTGGTTTTTGTTATCTGTTTTGGCTTACTTGTTTGGTAATGGTAAGATTTATTTGGTTTTGAAGTATCTCATTATGGAAAAAGAAGACATGGAACTTGCTTCTGGCTTGCAAATGGTGTTTCTATGAAATGGAGAGAGAAAGCAAACAACTTTGAAAACGAAAGCAATTGAACCAATGAGAGAGAAATAAATGGGTTAATTTTGGTGCAGGTGGACTATGATAAGAATGGGTGGATGGTCAATTCTAAGGTTGAAAAGAAATTGGTCCATTATAGACCAATTTTACAATGAGTCCAAGCTAAACGGACCCCCAACGAAAATATTGAAAGCGAGTCTTGCTAGAGTTACTTGAATTTACTGTCCTTATAATTTGGACCAACCAATTCATTTGTCCATCTTGGACCAATTGGTCTATCTGCCATAGATTTAATATAAATATATTGGGAGGGTTGAGATTAAACGGTTTGTAACCTTTTATAACTTTTAGGCAAGTACAAAGATGCATGAAAAATGCTCATACAGGATTAGTCCCCTTTTTGTTTTTTTGTGACCAGGGTCCAGTTATGTATGAGGACTTGACTTTGATTTTTTTTTTTCGGAAGCTTTGAATATTTAAGTAATGTTTGATTTAATTAATACAGTATATGATTAAAGATATAAGTAATTTATGATTATGTGTATTATTGTTAGTTAAATGATATTTGATTATTAGTTAGAAAGATTAATTAGGCGAATAATATATAAGTTAGCGTTAAAACAAATTAAGTGACGTAATTTTGAAATCTCATTAGAAAGATTAATTAAGTGACGTAATTTTGAAATCTCGCGTCCAAAATAAATTTAATTCTCACGCGCCGTAAATAAACTTAATTTTTGCGTGCCCTAAATAAACTAAAATCTCGTGCACCCTAAATAAACTTATCTGTCGCGCCCAAAATAAACTTAATTCTCGCGCGCCCTAAATAAACTTATTTATTGCGCGCCCTAAATAAACATATTTCTCACGCGCCGTAAATAAACTTAATTCTCGCGCGCCCTAAATAAACTAAAATCTCGCGCGCCCAAAATAAACTTAATTCCCGGACGCCATAAATAAACTTAATTCTCGCGCTCCCTAAATAAACATATTTCTTGCACTCCCTAAATAAACTAAAATCTCATGTGCCGTAAATAAAGATAATTCTCGCGCGCCCTAAATAAACATATTTCCCGCGCTCCCTAAATAAACTAAAATCTCACGCGCCGTAAATAAAGATTATTCTCGCGTGTCGTAAATAAACTTAATTCTCGCGCGTCCAAAATAAACTTAATTCCCGGGCGCCGTAAATAAACTTAATTCTCGCGCGCCCTAAATAGACTTATTTGTCGCGCACCCTAAATAAACATATTTATCGCGCTCCCTAAATAAACATATTTCTCACGCTCCCCAAATAAATTAAAATCTCACGCGCCGTAAATAAAGATAATTCTCACGCGCCCTAAATAAACTAAAATCTCGCGCACCCTAAATAAACTTAATTCCCAGGCGTCATAAATAAACTTATTTGTTGCGCGCCCTAAATAAACTTATTTCTCACGCGCCCTAAATAAATTAAAATCTCACACGCCATAAATAAAAGATAATTCTCGTGCGCCGTAAATAAACCTTGAATAAGAATTAAATTAGTTAGATAAATTAGGGGAGAATACTAATTAGATAAATTAATTTGAATTATCGTTAATGCGAATTATGTGATGTAAGTGTAAATGAGTAAGGAACCTCGTTAATGTGAATTAGGTGACGTAAGTCTAATCGAGTGTAATTGAGTAAGGAATCTCTTAAATGCGAATTAGGTGACGCAAGGATAATTGAGTAAGAAATCTTAAGAACACTAATTAGATAAATAAAATTTGAATTATCGTTAATGCGAATTATGTGATGTAAGTGTAATTGAGTAAGGAATCTCGTTAATACGAATTAGATGACGTAAGTGTGATTGAATTATCATTAATGCGAATTAAGTGACATACATAATTATGATTTAGATAAATAAAATTTGAATTATCATTATTTCATATCAATGTTACTTTTAAAGGATATACTGTATATTATTATTTGTCCTTAAAAAGGGCTAGAAGAATTAAAAGGGTTAGGAGGGTTACAAAGGTTAGAGGGCTACAAGAAATGCAAGAAGTATGGTCAGCCACGTGTCGTACTAACCCACAATTTGGGTTTCATTTTATAATTTTGACTTTTTTTAATGAAAAAGAAATTAATTGGTGCCCCAAGTGTCAATCCAACGCTCCTTCTCTTTGACTGCCTCACCACCTCATTCCCAATTGCAAAGAAAGGATTCCGATACCGTGGAACCAAGGCATCTCAATAGCTTACCATGGTGATGCTCAGAGAGCAACGCTTTTTCCTCAATTTCTTCTTCAGTCATTAAGAAGGAAACAAATAAATAAAAAAGAACGTGAAAAGGATTCGAGTGTTTCTTGTACTTCAATTTTGTAAAAATAATAATTTTCCAGAATATGGCCATATAAGTAAGATTTCTCCAAACAATTCGTATGGCATGGACAGGGTAAAATATCCACAAATAATTCCCTAAACAGAGTAAGATTTCTAAACAATTCGTTTTCCCCAAATCGTTATTCCCAAATTGTCATCGCCAAATCGTTTTTTGATTTCATGTTTGTTTAGTACACCAATTCGTTTTTAGTTTTAACGGCTCGATCAAGGAGATTTCAAACTGAGTTCGGTGGTGGTGTTTTGAGAAAGATGAAGAAACAGTTAGATGGTGGTGTTTTGAGAAAGATAGAAGAAACCCATCTTTTTGTTTTAACTGATATTTTTAACTAAAAGAAACAAAAAATCCATATAATTGCATACAGCTGTATATTGATTTTTTTTAAAAAAGATATTGAATGGAGAAAATATGGTGTTGCATTGTGTGTTGCCTAGGAGAATCTTTTGACCGGATCCATTTATTATTCCCAGTCATTTCCATATGTAATTAACTTGTGAAGCTTGTATATTTTGTTATATGAAATTTAGCCTAGGCTTTTATTTTATCTACTTCATGCTTTTGTTCAATTTAGACCATCTACAATGGTTCAACACCCTCAACACCCACTTTTTACACTCCACATCATCTTCCCTCTCTTCCGCCTAATTATTCAGCACTCTATTCAACTTTTACCTCTCCAATAGTTTTTTCATTCAACACTCTACTCCACCACCTTCTCTACCCCAGCATTTTTTATTTCATATTCTTATTTAAATTTAAGTTTTTATTTTTATGAATCAATAAAATTATAATTATCGATTAAAATTAAATTAAAATAATAAACACTTAACAAAAGAAATTAAAATAATTTTTTATTATATTCTTAATTTAAAATGCAATAGATCACACAAATAACGCAATTAAAACGATACAAATTAACTTAAAATGCAATACAACACACAAGTAACATAATTAATACGATGCAAATTAACTTAAAATGTAAAACAACGCACATACATAATTAATACGAAACAAATCATCTTCAATTCGGAAACATTCCAAACTTTGTCCATATGTGTTTCACTAGATCTACTTGCAATTCGTGATGAACTTTTTGATCACGGAGCTCGGACCTAGCACGCACATGATTTGCAAAAGCGGGTAATACCTTTGTTGAATATGGTTGCGGTGCACTAGATCCACTTTCCTCAGACTGCTCAAAATCGGTCCAACGTTGAGAATATGTAATATGATGCAAGACCTCATGATGATACTCAAATCGGCTATGTCCCACAAGCGAGCTGGTTCACGGATGATTTTAAATCGGGCTTGAAGCACTCCAAATGCACGTTCGATGTCCTTCCGACATCCCTCCTGATATTTTGCAAATAACTTATCGAGTTCACTTTGAGGAAGTCTAATTGATTTGACGAAAGTTGGATACGAAGGGTAGATACCATCAGCTAGATAGTATGTCATATCATAGGGACGTTGATTCACATAGAAATTCACACTTGGAGTCTTTCCCTATTCCACGTCATCAAAAACAGGTGAACGGTCTAGAACGTTAATGTCGTTCAACGTTCCCGGACATCCAAAAAATGCATGCCAGATCCATAGATTATGAGTTGCAACTGCTTCAAGAATAACTGTGGTGGTTCCCTTATCCCCCCTAGTAAATTGACCTTCCCATCCTTTAGGACAATTTTTCCACTCCCAGTGCATGCAGTCAATACTCCCAATCATCCCTGGGAACCCCCGTAGTTCACTAACATGTAGTATTTTTTGCAGATCATCTTGGGTTGGTGCTCTTAGATACACTTGCTCATATAATCGTATGATTCCTTTACAGAATCTACGTAAGCACTCTAATGCTGTAGTACTTCCTATTTTGATATACTCATCGACCGCATCTGTTGCCATACCGTATGCTAACATTCGCATTGCTGTGGTACATTTTGCTAAAGGTGATATACCTTCTTTGTTGGTAGCATCAATTCGCTGGGTGAAGTAGTTATCACTACTTGAAAGGTCCTCAACGATTCGAAGGAAAAGATGTTTCTGCATGCGGTATCGACGACGAAACATTGCATCGTCATATGTAGGCTCATTGGCGAAGTAGTCGTCAACTAGTCTTTGGTTTGCAGCTGTATGATCTCTATTGAGATATTTTCTACTACGACGTGCACCATCTTCCAATATTTTCTTTCGACGCTCTCTAAATCGGTTGCGTACATAAGCGTCTTCAACTTCATGATTTTTAGAGTAGGCTGCGACATCAAAATCATCATCTGATGAATCCATTGTTTGTGTTATTGGAAGTATATTGGATGAGATTTAGGATATTGGAATTAGATTGGATGAGATTTGGGATATTGGTACATAAATGGATGAGTCCCTATATATAGATTCAATTTGGTCTACCGACGGATTTGAAATAATTTTTGTATAGAGTTAATTATCAGATAAGGATTGAGTGGTGGACTGAATAATTAAAGCAAGTTGGGTGGTTGACACAATTATTAAAGCGCAACACTGACATATTCGAATTGGGTGGTGGACAGCTTGCGGATTTCAAATAAGTATTGTATAGAGTTAATTATCAGATAAGAATTGTACACAATAATCAAAACAAACATGTAGTAAAGACTACACTGATTTATTCAATCACAATAATTCAAGCAAACACTACAGACAAATACTTAAAGCAAATAGTAGACTGACATATTCAACACAATAATTAATGGAAACACTACATGCAAATACTTGATTGAAATTAATTAGGAAACAGTTCTTGGGTCAACGAGTCCAACATGGCTTTCTTCCGGTCATCCGGATTCTCATCGGAAGTTAACTTCAGATACAAATCCATTTTCTTAAGTTTGTTTTTCTCTTTCATTGTCTTGTTTTTCTCTTCTTGATTGGAAGCTATCCTTGCCAAATGTTCCACCTCTTTTTCCCTCATTATTCTGTAATCATCCCATTCTTTGTCCACCACCTCCATGGCAGATTTCTTTTTACCCTTCTTTTTTGCTGCCTCCCTACCTATAGGACGAACACTAGATCCTACAGAGTTTGAGCCACAAGCATCATCGTGAGATCTCTTAGATCCACTACTTCCCGACCCAATAGTTTCTCCTACTTGTCTTGAATAACGTGGTTGATCACGGAGAGCATGCCATTCTTCCATTAAAGTGAATTTAAGATTCTTCCCACAGGCGTATAACTCATGCGCTTTTGCCAAAACATCATTCTCCGACCAACCGCTTGCTTGCAAACGCTTAGCGCTATCATAAGCGCCAATCCATTTATTCAATATTTTATTCATATAATTATAACGGTTTCGGCATGCATTTGCATCACGCGGAGGATCAAATGAGCAATGCTCATTACAGTACTCAGCAATTTTTGCCCCAATATGCTTCACCTTTTTGGTTTCTTCCGACAATACTGTCTGTGCTAAAATTTATCCATCCACTAATTAACACCAAATTGTGTTCAGTGGTCCATGGTTGTGGTTGGTTTTTCTTGCTCTTAGGAGTTGAATCATCTGAATTAGGAGTGAAATGATTAGCAATTGTCGTGCCATCTATAGTCATTTGTGTTGAAAAGTCGGGAAATTCAGATGCATTCCCCATTGGCATATAACCATTAAACGGGGGTGTTTGAGATGGATTTCTCATCATAGTTCCATAATATGGATTAAAGCTTGGAACAGAGGATGATTGGTTGAAATTTGGTGCATAACCAAAATTAGGTAAGTTTTGAGGATGTTGGTTGGAAAATTGATTTGGATTTGGATAATTGTTGGAATTTTGATAACCGTTAGGATTTGGATAATTGTTGGGATTTTGGTAGGCAAATGGAAAATTAGAAGAATTTTGGGTGTTGAAATTATTATTGGGATCCATTTCACAAAAAAAAAAAGACTAAAACTTCAAATTAAACACTAATTGAAAGATAATAAGAAGATTAAGAGAGTGAAAAACTTGATATTTTTTTTCTGTGTCCAAATGAAACAAACCAAGTCTCTATTTATAGAGAAAAAAAAATCATGCATTTTGGTATAAAAATAAAAAAATAAAAAAATAATTTGCAATGAAATAATTGAGTTTAAAGATAAAATGAGATTGAAAATCCGGACAGCCAATCACATGCTGCCACGCGTCCCTATCTATCCAAATCATTCTTCTCTCTCCGCGTCTTCGCCCCTCCCACTCGCCCGGCCGCGCGTGTGATGCACGCGCCAGAAACAAACCAACCAGAAGCTTCCGCGTGTCCCCCTGAGGCAGCTCTCAACTGTGTTGAACTTCTTCAACACTTCCCTCCTCCAACTCAGCTTCAACACCCCCATTGCACCACCAAAGTGTGTTGAGACTCATTCAACACCCCTCTCAACACTCCCATTGGGTTTGTGAGAATTAATGTTAGTCAAGCTTTTGTTTGCATGTCCAATATCTATCTATGCATGCCAACTCATGAGTACTTATTGTGGGTTATTGTACTTGGGATTGAATATTTCTTGTACTTTCGCCATTGGTATGAGGAGAAAGTCCTACATAGGCACAAACACAAATAAATAATATTTAGGCACACATACATAAAACATCACATCATTTACTTTTTTAAAAAATATTTAAAATTAAATTATTTTATATTTTCTCTCTCTTCACTCATGTGAATGTGCCTAAACACTATACATTTATATTTGTGCCTATATTAGAATTCCTCTTGTATGAGATGGTAAGTACTTGTACTTAGTCTCAAAATTGAATATATATAATAGCTTTTGCTATTAATAAATAAATAAATAATCAGAACTCAAGATCTCCTTTTCTCACCTCCTTTTCTCACTCTGTTTCTCATTGTTTTATTGTTTCTTTTCTTAAAATTCACCACACCCCTTTGTTTGTGTTGTTTTGTATCTTTTTTTTTACCTCTTTGAACAAATCAACAAAAGGCCAAAGTAGTAGATAAAAGAAGGGAGAAGTGACATGTTGTATTTTACTCACAAATTTAGGAAACTTTTCCCTCACATCCCGATAATTATACCCTCACTTGTACAAAATTATTTAATATTCCAATTAAAATTAATCTTGAACATTTATAAGTAAAAGTGAAAAAATGACGGGTAAAATGGGCAGTTTACTCAAAATATACGGGTGAGAGTATAATTATAGGGGATGGAAGGAAGTTTTTTAAAATTTAGGGTTATCCAATATACTGGGCTTCTACAATGGGCCTTGTAAGAATTTTTTTTTCTTTCCAAAAGGCCTCATATAACTTATAGAATCTTGCTTTTTAGGCCCCATAGTTTACTCTCAGGCTCCCCATTGTGACTAAAATAACCTTATGAAGGGTTTTGTATGTTTGGATACGAAATAAAGTTAAATAACTTAATGTCTGGTAAGTCTGTCTTATTGGAGATGTCTGTGCGAAAAAAAACACAATTTCATATCCTAGGATACGAAATAGGCATTTCTTAAAAAAATTAAATTTTGGTTCAATTTTAAAACATTGGTAATTTTGGAAAAGTTAGGGGCAAAAATATAATTTTGTAAAGTTTAGAGGGCAAATATATAATTTTGGATGGTAAGCAGCAATTTTGTAATTTTGGAAAGTATAAAGGTGATTTTGCAATTCCCAAGCTTGAGAGCAATTTTGTAATATCTAAAATTATTTTATGATTGACTTAATGTCATTACACCTGACTCGTGGCAGAAAATGAGTGGCAAAAGTGTCATTGACCGAACATGTCGGGAATGATGTGGCTTTGTTGTCATACGGCCAAAAGTTAATGGTGTAAAGTGACTTGTTTGTCTTCAACCTTCAAGAAAAAAGCCACTTTCTAAATTTCAAAAGAGAACACTCGATTTCTATAAACTTCAAGATGAAAATACCTAATAACTGTAATACCCGAGGCTGACGAGGGCGGAGAGTGGTTGTCGGTGCACGAGGCATGACAATGTGCGGCTCCTGGCAACTTTAGGCAAAAACCGAATTCACATCGGAATGAGAGGGATCCTGAGGCTGTGCAGGTATGAGACTGCATGGTTGAAGGAAGGCTTATAAGGATTGATGGGTACTACCTATACCAACAAGATGCATCTTCTTTTCGGTAGCTCACTCCATAAGAACTTCACAGTTAATCGTGCTTGACTTGGAGACTGGAGTAGTCTTTGGATGGATGACCTTTTGGGAAGTTTCCCGGAAAGCGTGCAAATGAGGACAAAGCTCGCTGAAAAGGCTCGTGTTGGTTTGTGGGGCCTGTCGGTCATCCTGAAAGCAACCCGGCGCGTTACAAATGGTATCAGAGCAGACCTCTCCCAGTACGATGTGGTTCGGGGACGAATCAAGCGGAAGCTGGTGGGCATGTAATACCCGAGGCTGACGAGGGCGGAGAGTGGTCGCCGGTGCACGAGGCATGACAATGTGCGGCTCCTGGCAACTTCTAGGCAAAAACCAAATTCACATCAGAATGAGAGGGATCCTGAGGCTGTGCAGGTATGGGACTGCATGTTTGAAGGAAGGTTTATAAGGATTGATGGGTACTACCTATACCAACAAGATGCATCTTCTTTTCGGTAGCTCACTCCAAAAGAACTCCACAATTAAGCGTGCTTGACTTAGAGTTGGAGTAGTCTTTGGATGGATGACCTTCTGGGAAGTTTCCAGGAAAGCGTGCAAATGAGGACAAAACTCGCTGAAAAAACTCGTGTTTATTTGTGGGACCAGTCGGTCATCCTGAAAGTAGTCTGGAGCGTTAAAATAGCAACTTACCTTAAAGTCATTGTTAGAGTGGTGCAATAAAAAAACCAACATACTAGAGATGATAAAAACAAAGAGCCTTATGCAATCTATATAATATGTATCAAATGGAAAGGAAAGTTGAGAGCTAGGTGAGACTGGGTGGAAATATACTAACCGTTAGGGGAAGGGGTTTAAATTTGATGTAATAAATGTGTTACGAAATTTATTTTGGTAATAATTAATATGAACTTTCTGATCTCTAATTAATGGATAAGATGTGAAACAACGTATAATTGCGTGTTATTTTAACCCTAAACAACTCAGGTCCTTGGGTGGATAGTACAAATACAGCTATTACTTATGAGTTATTTTTTATAGAAGTATTGACCTTATTATGCGGTATTAATAAAATATTTGTCAAGCATTGCGCCCATTATTATTAGATGTAGCTTAGAGCATATGATGCCTTCATAATAATATTATTTTTAGAGGAGAAATAGTCAATTTATTTATTTTTGTGGATTAAATAATTTTTATTTCTTGGTTATAGTTCATAGGTTGGATAGGAATTAATTGTCCTCTTGTTTATTCGTATTGATAAAATGTAATAATCTTTTTTTTTTTTGACAAAAGTGTTATAATCTTTTAACTTGCTTTCATCTAATCTAATAGTAATTTATCTATGAAGGATTCATACACGTTCCACTGCACCATAGGTCAACAGATCAACTAGTACAAGATTGTTTGGAATGCTTTTATTCCTCCCTCTAAATCCATGGTTGTTTGGAGAAGTTTACATCACAGGTTACCTACTGATGATAGTCTTTCTTTAAGAGGCTGCTCTCTTCCTTCTATGTGTAGTCTCTGTGAATCTGAAATGGAATCCATTGATCATTTGTTTCTGACTTGCAGTTATGTGCAAAACATTTGGAATTGGCTTAGCTCTTGTCTCAATCTCAACTGTCAGTTTAATACTTTAGCTGATGCTTTTTGTTTGTGCAACTCAGGGTGGTCTCCTCTTTGTAATTTGGTGATTGCAGCAGCTATCATTAACTGTGTGAATTTTATTTGGTTTGCCCAAAACCAAAAAAGATTCAATGATAAGAAAATTCACTGGAAGTCTATTACTAATCATATCATTGCTGCAGTTTCCATGTCTGGGAATAATTCTTGTTTAAAAGCATACTCTAATATGGCAGAATTTGTGCTTCTTCAAAAGTTTCAGGTCAGAATGAAACATGGTAATGCTCCCAAAATCAAGGAAGTTATTTGGCAGCTTCCAATTCTGAATTGGATCAAATGTAATTGTGATGGTGCATCTTTGGGTAACCCAGGGACCTCTGCCTGTGGAGGTATTTTCAGAAATGCTAGTGCTTCTTTTTTAGGTGCTTTTGCTCTTAATCTTGGTTTGAGCACTTCCCTGAAAGCTGAATTGATTGGTGCCATGCTTGCTGTTGAAATTGCATACTCTAAGGGTTGGACTCACTTCTGGTTAGAGTCGGATTCTATGTTGGTTGCTCTTGCTTTTACTTCCTCCAAAATTGTCCCTTGGTCTCTAAGGAATCGTTGGGATAATTGTTTACTGATGATCTCCAACATGAATTTTTATATATCGCACATCATCAGAGAAGGAAACCATTGTGCGGACAAATTGGCTAATCTAGGCTTAACTTTGCATGCTTTTTCTTGGTGGAATCATATACCTCCTGTGCTAATAGATGATTTTGGTAAAAATCGTTTGGGAATGCCCTATTATAGATTTTGTTAGTATCTTTTTCTTTTGAGGGCCCCTCTTTTCTTTGTAAGCCTTATCTTTTATCAATCTTTTGAGGGCTTGCTTTCTAAGCAAGTCTCTTTTGTTAAAAAAAAATAAATCTAATAGTAATTTATGTGATTTTTGTTTATTAAAAAGAAAACTCCCAATAATGTCATTTGTGACCATAAAATCATTATCAATAAATATCTACATCACTAAACGTCTAAACCACATTACACATTAAGGGATCAAATTAATTTTCACATGTGCTTTTCCCTCTGACCCTAACAATCGAAGTGATAACACCAAATATAGCATAGGAACACGAGGCACAATGTGATCATCAATTAAAATTTCTGTTGAAGGGTATGGGGTCACTTGATCGCAACCATTGCCTCTGTATTATTATTCACATGGAAATATCAACATTCCACTGTTACTGTGGACATGTGCTACTATTATAAACTTAATTTTAGCAGCCAATTAATAATGCACACAACAACATTATCCGGCTGCAAATATTAATTTGATAAATGGAAGAAAAAAAACACAACAAAAAAATGTCGGGTGAATGTGGCCATATATCCCTTTCCTTTATATAGTATTCATAAAGTCATCGAGTAAGGATTTTAGATCTCAAATTTTTAAATTAAAAAAAGCTTTTGAAAAATTTTATTTGCTGATAAATATATAATACGATAATTAAATTTTAAATATTTTTTATTTAATTGGTAAAATTAAACGTCCAAATTTTTTTTGGAAACAAGGTCAATCCTTAACCTTATTGATATTTAAATTTTATTTATTTATTTTTCATAAAATTGATAAAACATCACAATAAAATTTATTTTAGACCTCTGAATATCTTGGATTGATCTTGGTAATTGGTATAGTCAATACATTTTCATAAATCAAATACTCATATTTATATGAGAAATGAGCATTAATGAAATAAATTAAAACAACAGTGTTTTACAATTATTTTGATGTTATGATAATTTGAAGTACAATATTCACTTCACATTCTAGTTACCTATAATTCTTAGAGGGGAATTCATTTCTGACTAGTTATTTGCTTGGTGTTGGTGGCATTACTTTGAAAGGATAGTGTTGTTGATGGGTTGGTAGTTTTCTTTGTTGGTTCTATTGTTGGGTTAGGTGCTCCTACAGCAATGTAGGTTTTCTTTAGCTTTATATAGATATAGATATAGATATAGATGTTTTACTGTTGTTTCTGGATCATAGCACGCCTTGTGCTAAGTTTAATCAATTCATTCATTTTGACTATAGCAAAAATCTAATCTTCACATTGTTAGGATTTTTGGGTCACAAATGTAGTGTTACATGTGTTAGGGCCATTATGTAATTAGTCAAAGCTACAGTGGTCTAATTAATAATAAATAAGTCTATGGCTAAAAGCGTAAATATCATGAAAGGTAATTTATTGTGTAGATACCATACGTCAATATCTAATTTGATGAGGGGCCAAATTAGAATATTGAAAATTAGGAAATAACCCTAGGTTATTTATAAAGGTTATGGTTCCCGATTGTAGATATAACGCAAAACTGGTGGCTCAGACATTAGGTTTTCTCTTCATCCCCATCAGAGGAGAATCAAGGAGCCCATAAGACCACATACCTGTGACTTTCAAACCTCTATCTATGGCAAACTCAAACTCAAGTACGCTTCCGTTTATGGCTATAATAATTCTCAATGATTAACATGATGACTCTAGGGTTTAAGAAATATTTTTGGTTCTAACAAGTGGTATCAGAGCAATCATGTTTAATCATTTGGAAAATAAGAATTTGTGCCGTTTTGATTTGATCGACCTGCAATCACCTTTCGGTTTCTTTTGTTTTGGATCGGTATGATTTTATTGTTGCCGTTTCATAATCTCTATATATATAAAATGTGAACCTTTTTTCAAGTTCAAGTGTACACGTGGCGGCCTCTAAGTCATTCTTCTCCCATATTGTTTTGGCCATTAATGAATTTAATACTATATGATTTTTTGGTTTTTTTTTTTGCACTATTTTTCAAGGTTTTTATGTTTGACCCATGACATAATGCCATAATTAATGAATTAAAACACTATATGATTTTTCGGTTAAGATTCCTTAAGATTTTTCATGTTTGACCCATGCCATAGTCTCTAACTTTTTTTTTTTTTCGCTCAACTTGATTTAATTTATTTTTTCATTCTTTTTTTTATTATAATTATGATAGTAATATTATGATAGTAATAATTTCATATATATAATGGTTTGCT
This sequence comes from Trifolium fragiferum, assembly GCA_954870985.1. Taxonomy (NCBI): domain Eukaryota; kingdom Viridiplantae; phylum Streptophyta; class Magnoliopsida; order Fabales; family Fabaceae; genus Trifolium; species Trifolium fragiferum. The sequence goes on along the minus strand of OX940790.1, from coordinate 17,772,674 downwards.
CATGGAATTGCAGATTTTGATCTATTCATGGCGTGCCATGTGAGACTTGCGTTTTGGTAATAGAGTATGTGTTTCTTTTGAAGAAATTATTTATATTCACTTTAGCTTTTGTGTTTTAGTTTTGTGAGATGTAGTTTTGCTCTCTATTTGTTGTTGCAATAGTAATTTTTTTCAATTTCAGGAACATTTTTAAAGCGTGTTTTTTACAATGTCAAAATTGTCAATGTTACATAACAAGAATCGTTAAAGAAGTTAAGATCATTTGAGTCTCATTTTTTCCTATCTTTATCTTTTACTACTCTTTTTTTTACTCTAGCTTTTGAATGTAATATTTATATATAAATATAATGTTTTATTTGAAATTTGAAAAGAATTCATAATTCTTCTCTTTGTTGACTTCTTAGAACTTTTGTTTTGGAATGTAATTAATACGTAATCAATAAAATGATTTTATTCTAATTCAGACAATTATATCATTGACCTATTGTAAGTATTATTTTTTTTTTGACAATGTTGTAAGTATTATTTAGGAGATATTTTTTAGGTTGATTTTCATCATATTTCATAGGTATGTCTCTTTGCTCTCCATTTGTTTCTTCGCATTCACTTTCGCCAATCTTCATTGTTTTATTTTTGTTGCCTCTCATATATAATTTACATTTTTCTACTACATTTGTAGATCAAAAAATAATAGTGATTTTGCTACTTCTCTACCAGATCAACAAAAATAATAATGATTCAAAAAACATCATGAAGATTTGAATATGTTATATACATTTTTTTTGTTATATAAGCTCTGTATTTAAATGATATATTTATGATAATTCAGAAACATACTAATTTTGAGCTATAATTTTTTATTTGCAGGTCCATATAGAAGATTAATATTATTCCTTACATAAATTTTCATAAAGAGTATCAACTAATTTTATAATACTGAGTCTTTATTTATAAAATTTTGATATTTTATTGTCATTTTTTTAGTATTGTATGTTTGTTTGGTCTATTACTTTTGTTATTTTGGTGTATTGGAATTTCATATATTTTCATAATAGTCAATTGTAATTGTATTTTATTTTAGATGACAAAAATTGTAATTGTTTTAAGATTTGTAATTATTTGAAAAATATCATCAATATATAATTAATTTTAATTGTTACATATATATTCTCAACACCAATATGATCCATTTATTTTTCTTTTATTTTTTTAATAAAAAAATAGCACCCCTTGGACACATAGTTATGGAATACGCAATACTTAGCGTATATTGAAACATATCGTTTCATGTGAATTATATATTTTTGTATGAAATCATCCCATTTTTTTTTCCACGAGATCTATATTTCATTAATGAGGCCTATTTATATTAAAAATGTCTATTGGTACATACATTTCTACTCACATGAATAAAAATGATTTTTTTTTGTTTGTTTGTAATTTCTGCGAGAACTTATATTTCTATTAATAAATATTAATATGAAGATCTATATTTTTTTTTAATTTATACGAAATTTATATTTTTACTCATATCAATACGAGTACATGCAAAAAAAATTTAGTTCCTACATAAACTTATATTTTTTTTCATATATTAATACATGATCTATTTTACTTTTGTAATTTATTTTTGTAATTTATATTATAGTTTGTATTACTACTAATATATTAATTTGAAACCCTACTTTTTTTAAATTTTTATTTGGCCTATATTTTAACTCATACATCAATACATTGGACCCTGATTTTTTATTGTAATTTATACGCGAACATATATTTCTACTTATGCATTAATACGGATGACTTTTTTTTTATTATTTCTACATAGATCTATATTTTTCCTCATATTAATACAAAGATCTATTATTTTATAATTTTTTTTTTATTTTTATAATACGAATATTTATTTTGTTATTTATATTGTAGCCTACATTTCAACTCATACATCCACCTCAAAGCCTTTTTACAAAACCTCAAAGTCTCTTCGATATATCTCATAGAGAAACTATTCTCCATAAACTTTATGATTCTTTTAGTGGAGAATAATATAAACAACAACTATGATACATTTTTAATTTGATAAAACAGTGCATAAACTTATATTTCTTTTTATGTATCAATACGTGTAAGACCCATAATTCTACTGTATCGTACGCAAGATTATAAGCGTAAGTAGTGGCTAAGAGTTTTTAGGGTTTCTGTAAGTTAATTTCATAAGTATCGTTGTAATAACAGCGTCGTTGCTGAGATGGAGTCTGCTTTTTCTTATGCATAAATAAAACCCAGGCTTTTGGCCCGTGGTCTTTATTTATCAATCTGAACATTCCTGTGCTTTCAGAATTTTGAGTTTCGACTTTCTCCGTTTATTGGAAAAACGAGTAGAAAATGGTATACGCTGTTGAAAATTTTTACGGTCTCTGTCTTCCGTCGAAATTTAACCACAGACTTTATATATCTGTACGAGTTAGAATCTGGAGTCAGAATATTTTTGGGAGTTTAGGACCAAAATTTCAGTCGGCAAATAAAGTTTAGCGATAATTTTTGGAAATGTTTCACGACGAACAATCACCTCGTAAGTTTTCCATTTTTCGCAAGTTAGGCCGTCGACGGAGTACGACTCGTCTGCGAGCGTAAGAGAAATATCTTAGATATTTTCAAAAGGTAATGATTACTTTTTTTTGATCCAATGGCTAGGGTTCAAAAAGGACACTTTGCACTATTAAATCAAAGGGTTGTGGTTGAGCAAGAGCTTCCTATCTAAGATGGTTTTGATGCACTAGATAAAAAGTCAAAAATTGAACTATATACTCCCTTCCTCCCTCATCATCGGCCGACCTCACTCTCTCACTCTCATCACTTCAAAAATTTTCTCTTCCTCTCAAGAACTTGCTTGGATTGTGCTAGGAATTGTCAAGCTATTTGATCTTCTCCTTCACTTGAGGTAACTAGACCTCTCTTTCCTTATTTTTGCTCATAAAACTCATAAGTTCTTAGAAGTTTATTTTTGTGTTCTTGAGCAAATTCAATGAGAATTTTAGTTATGGCTTCATGAGAGGTAGTTATTAGTAGTAACATAGTTGTTCAAGCCTAGCCTTAAGATTCTCATGGTTAATTTAAAAGTTTCACAAATTTTTGGTTAGGGTTTTTAAGAAAAAAAATTGAAAGGATCATAATCATGATAAGTTGATAAGTGATTTGATTTTGATGCTAGATTAGAGCTTTGTGACAAAATGGATATGTGATTATGAACTTTGTTTTGAAAAATAAGAAAATTTATTTTTCGTGTTCTTGAGCGACTCGAAGAACACGTTTTTGAAAATTTCGTGACGAGTCTCGAAAATAGTCGAATGCACGATTGAACATCTTTATGAATCAACAAAGTCATGCTAGGGTTTAGAATGAAAGAATTCTAGTGTTAGCCGTTTTGCCGATTTGGGCGTGGCACACATAAAAGGTCCGAGGGATCGATTTTTCGAAAAATTCTTTGGGGCAAATAGTTCGCCATAGCCCTTGTTTTAATTGTTTGACGGCTAATGGGAGGTTTTGAAAAGGATAGGATCACTTGGTTTAAGAAAAACCTTAAATTGGATTTCTCGAATTTTGCGTTTCGACTCTATAATTTCTAAATCGCTTTGATAAGTTCTAGTTAGGTATTATGGGATATTACCATGTATTAAAAAGTGAAAAATTTCGCGCGGAAGCCCGATTTACCAATTCAAGGCCGTGGCCTTCCTAAGGGTAGGGAAGAAAAATCTCAAAAATTTTCTAAGTCCACAATTTTGTGAAAAATCTTGTATGATTTGAATAACCTTAGTTTGAAGAGAAATTGGTATCGGAAAGGTTGTTAGGAAGAAAAAAGTGTATAACTTGTAACGCAAGAAAACTTCGAGTTTTTGTTAAAAATATTTTTGAAAAGTTTTAGTTGTGTTTCAAGTGGTTTGTTTGAGTGTGAAACAAGTCTTCAAAGTGGAAAATCCAAAATGGTTTTAGTTTATGATTTGAAAACAAAATGATTTTTCGTGTTATAAAAATAGTACAATTAACTTCGTGAATTTTTAAACACTATGAGAATAACCTGAAATCATTGAGGGATAGCTTTAGAAAGTGCTTTAGACCCCTCTGGAACTTTGAGAGCAAGTTTCGTTTCGATAGGATAATCGAGGAGTATTTTTACTAATTGTACGCTGCTTAACTTTTAGGTAGCGCGTATAATAGTTTAGACGAGAAAGAGATTAAGGAAAGCTTGCTGAGGTAAGGGCACCTTTATTTTTCCGTCATATATGTGTATGATATATGTGTATGCTTGGTTCTGGATTGTGTGAATGCTTGACATGATCATATTATGTATTCTCGTGATGAGAAGGTGTTTTTGTATCGCATGTGTGGTTTACATATGTTTGAAAATATATGTATGAATATGTGATTGGCGTGCATATGATTTTGAAAATATATGTACATATTATGATTGGTTTACATACGCTTGAGAGGTATGTATTTGTTGCATTAGCATATATGGGGAATCGTATGCTCATGCATTCATTGTAAGTGGTTATCGGGAACGGACCACGGGGTGTGATTATCGGGAATGGATCCACCTTAATCCTGCGGGATTTATTGAGTCCAATACGTGGTTATCGGGAATGGACCACGGAGTGTGATTATCGGGAATGGATTCACTCTAATCCTTCGGGATTTTATTGATTTTAGTAGGGGTTGGACCTACGACTCTCTGCGGAGAGGTTAAATTCCGGAATTCATGCATGTGAAAAAGACCCGGGTAGGGTGATCACAATCATTTAGAGTCTGCATTGATAGGCTGGTGTGCATTTCAATACTGTGTGCAAGTACATGAACTGCTAAGTGTTTATTCACTTTTATATATACATGCTATTTGCTGTTGTGTTATGTGTGGTGACCCTTGCAATGTTTATTTCGCGGGCTCCTCCCACCCAGACGATGGATCACCATTTGTTACCGATGCTCGTGAGGGAGACGGTGACGAAGTGGGACTTTCTTGATCGCCTGCTGTTGCCTGCCTGGAGCCTCGACCCAGCTTCCGGTACGGCTAGTTACCATGGGCGCGTTAGGATCACTACATATCGTGGTACCCTACAGATTCACCAGTGTCTGTTATGGCAGACTCCACCTTTCTCCATACCTCTACCGGTACTGCTCAGTGCACTTTGGACGGCTCCTGTGGGACCCCAGCCGGGGGCGCAGGACACACCAGAGGGTGGTGGATCGGTCGTTGGAGAGACCTCCACGGATGGACCAGATACTTCTTCTTCTTTGGGCAGTTGGGGTGATGGGGCTTTACCCGACTTCTTAGGGGAGCCGGAAGATGATTTTCAGGAGGCAGCGGCTGCTGCAGGGGATGGGCCCATTGGAGGACCCGGAGTACCTCACTCGGTATCTCCCACCCCTACCGTGAGCTTGGTACTGATATCGAGTGATACGGACGACTCCTGATGTCGATGTGCATGATAGGACTAGGACTGCTGACTAGAGTAGTATTCTTTTGGACAGGCCGCGTTGGTCGGTGACTGGTAGCATGATTAGTAGTAGGTTCTAACGTTTCTGGATGACTGTACTTTATACTCCATACTCTTACACTTTGGATGAGCCTCTTTTGGTATTGGCTGTAGTATTTCCCTAGTCACGACTACCTTGTATATTTGTCGTGAACTAGATGTTATGTTTTGGATATGTAACTAATCAGGTACACACTTTGCTTATGAGAAGCACTATTGATGCATATAGTACTATTTCAGTCACCTTGTTAGTCGTACTATTATATGCTTTAGTTCTGTTGTATGAATAATGCCGGCTCTTGTAAAATATTTTCCGCGCACTCTGTCTCGTGTTTTAAAAAAAAAAAAAAAAGTGCCTACTTTTGGGCCTTTGAAAAACGGGGCGTTACATTGTGGTATCAGAGCCCGGCTTTAGATCATCAAGGGAAAAGTGTGTCGTAAAGAGTTGTCAGTCGAGTTAGAGCTAGAGTTTGTTGGTTTATGTGACCACTGTTTGGTTTATGGAGTTGGTAACTCGTGAATAAGAATTCTAATAGAGTTGGAAAGGAATTTAACCAGAAATTGGTTTGTGCAGGAAAACATGCCTCCAAGACGGGCACCTGCAGCTCCTGGAGCTGATGACAATAATGTGAACCAGCTGGCTTACGCAATGAATACCATGGCAGCAACTTTGACTGCCCAAGCCCATGCTAAAGCGCAGAGGGATATGGAAAAAAGGGAAAGAGAGATTCTCGCTGCTGGATCTCGAGTTCTCACGAGTTTTAACCATCAGAGTCCTCCGAAGTATAACGGAGAGGGAGGTCCTGATGCTGCTGACTTATGGCTTCAGGCGATGGAAAAGATCTTCGGAGCAATCCACTGCCCCGAGGGTGAAAAGGTGACTCTGGCTACCTACCAGTTGTCGGGAGACTCTGAGTATTGGTGGAAGAGTACTAGTCTTATGATGGAGGCCGCTCACGAGGAAATCAACTGGGTGAGTTTTAAGAGAAAGTTTTTGGCCAAGTACTTTCCAGAGACCGCTAGAGAAAGGTATGGAGAGGAATTCCTGAGGTTGCGTCAGGGAGGAATGAATGTTGAAGCTTATGCTAAGAGGTTTGAATCACTGTCAAGGTTCTTCCGTTTCTTCAGGGATGGCGTAGATGAGACTTATATGTGTCGCCGTTTTCAAGATGGGCTGAGGTATGAGTTACAGGATTCAGTGATACCATTGGGAATCCGGAATTTTCAAGTGCTGGTTGAGAAGTGTCAGGAGATTGAAGACATGAAGAGCAAGCGAGTGAATCGCAATGTGAATTCTAATGCTGGGGGACCTAGTCGTCCAAGTAATCAGGCTCAGAACCGTGGAAGGCAAGGGAATAAGCCTTACAACCGCCCTCAGAATAACAAAGGGCAGAATCGCCCTGTGAATCAAGGAAACCGAGGGAATCCGAATGTGGCGAAGCAGAGTTGTTTCAAGTGTGGTCAGGTAGGACATTATGCGAATGACTGTAGGAACGCGGAGTCCGGGATTATTTGTTATAATTGTAAGAAGCCAGGTCACATTGCTAGGGATTGCAAGGCTCAGAAGGCTGAACCATCTGTGAATGTGACACAAGGAGCCAAACCCACTGCTAGAGGACGTGTCTACTGTATGGGCACGGAAGTGAGTGGCGAGGCCAGTAATGCCATACATGAGAATTGCCAGATTGCAGGTAACACTTTAACTGCATTGATAGACACCGGGGCAACCCATTCCTTCATATCTGTGGATTGTGCAAATCGTATGAAATTGATTGTTTCTCCGCTACCGTTTGATTTGAATGTTTCTACTCCTGTTAAGGACTTAATGGTAAATACAGCATGTTTGCACTGTTTGGTGATGATTCAGAATAGGGAATTCATAATTAACTTGATCTGTTTACCCCTTCAGTCTCTCGAGATCATTCTCGGGATGGATTGGTTGTCATATCACTATGTTATTCTAGACTGTGCTCGTAAAATGGTCTTTTTCCCCGAACCAGGAGTACAGAGGTACTTGTCGGCGAACCGGCTTACAGTAACCATGAGAAATGGAGAGCCAGAATTTATTTCACTTGCTAGTATAGGAGTGACTTCAGACGTGCATATAGAGGAACTGCGCGTAGTTCAACAATTCCAAGATGTTTTTCCGTTAGAGATTCCAGGATTTCCTCCGATCAGAGAAGTGGAATTCTTTATCGACTTACATCCAGGAACGGGACCAATCTCGGAATCACCTTATCGGATGGCCCCAGCCGAGTTAGTGGAATTGAAGAGTCAGATTGAAGACTTGTTAGAAAAGGGTTTTATTAGGCCAAGTGTGTCTCCGTGGGGAGCGCCAGTCTTATTGGTGAAAAAGAAGGATGGACGGTCACGTTTATGTGTGGATTATCGGAAACTCAACAAGGTTACTATTAAGAACCGATATCCTTTGCCTCGAATTGATGATTTAATGGACCAGTTAAAGGGTGCGTCTGTGTTTTCAAAGATTGACTTGAAGTCAGGATATCATCAGATAAGAGTAAGAGAAGAAGATGTTCAGAAGACAGCGTTTCGTTCACGTTATGGACACTATGAGTATCTAGTGATGCCGTTTGGAGTGACGAATGCACCGGCGATTTTTATGGATTACATGAATAGAATATTCCATACGTTCTTGGATAAATTCGTGGTGGTATTCATCGACGACATCCTCATTTATTCGAAGGATGAAGAGGAACACGAAGGGCATCTCCGCTTGGTTTTACAAGTTCTGCGTGACAGAAAGTTGTATGCAAACCCGTCAAAGTGTGAATTCTGGATGAAAACGGTGAATTTTCTTGGTCACGTCATCTCAGAAGAGGGAATATCTGTGGATCCAGCAAAGATTGAAACCGTACTTGCATGGAAACAACCGCAAACTGTTACGGATATACGAAGTTTTGTGGGTTTAGCTGGATATTATCGGAGGTTCATTGAGGGTTTCGCTAAGATTGTGGCACCAATGACACAACTTACAAGGAAAGATCAGCCTTTTGCTTGGACAAAGAAGTGTGAAGCTAGTTTTCAGTTGTTGAAAGAGCGATTAACAACCTCACCGGTGTTAGTTCTACCCCAGTCTGACGAACCGTATGAAGTTTATTGTGATGCGTCGCATCAGGGACTCGGATGTGTGTTGATGCAACACAAGAGGGCAGTGGCTTATGCGTCCCGACAGTTGAAGAACCACGAAAGGAACTACCCCACTCATGATCTAGAACTTGCAGCAGTAGTTTTTGCTTTGAAGATTTGGAGACATTATCTTTATGGATGTACTTTTGTCGTCTTCAGTGATCACAAAAGTCTGAAATATCTGTTTGATCAGAAAGAGTTGAATATGAGACAGAGGAGGTGGATGGAAACACTGAAGGATTTTGATTTCACGTTACAGTACCATCCTGGAAAGGCTAATGTGGTAGCTGATGCTTTGAGTAGAAAAAGTGTATCGGTATGTTCAGCTCAGATGGCTAGTCAGCAAGAATTATTAGAAGAGTTTCGAGATCTACACCTTGAGGTAGAGTTTGCGCCTGGGAATTTGAGACTCGATATGATTACGATTTCGAACGGGCTGTTGGAAGACATTGCTAGTTGTCAGGACGACAGTCTGCTTATGGAAAAGAGAGCTTTGATAGATCGAGGAACCACCACAGAGTTCAAGGTAGGATCAGATAATATTTTGAGATGCAATGGGAGAGTGTGCGTACCCGATGCTAAGAACTTGAGAAATACGGTTCTAGAGGAAGCACATAAGAGTAAACTGAGTATACATCCTGGAGCTACCAAGATGTATCAGGATTTGAGGCTAGACTATTGGTGGCCGGGTATGAAGAGGCATGTGGCAGAGTATGTGGCGTCGTGTTTGACATGTCAGAAAGCTAAGGTGGAACATCAGAAACCTGCAGGAATGCTGCAATCGTTAGATATACCAGTGTGGAAATGGAATAGTATATCTATGGATTTTATCACTGGTTTGCCCAAGACAAGAAGAAAACATGACTCTATTTGGGTGATAGTGGATCGATTGACAAAGTCCGCTCATTTTCTACCTGTTAGGATTACTGACACAGCAGAAAAATTGACCGACATCTATGTGGCTGAGATTGTGAGACTTCACGGTATACCGTCCAGCATCGTTTCGGACCGAGACCCAAAATTTACTTCACATTTTTGGAGAACCCTACATGAGGCATTAGGGACGAGGTTGAGATTAAGTTCGGCTTACCACCCCCAAACCGATGGGCAGACTGAAAGAACAAATCAATCTTTGGAAGATTTGTTGAGAGCATGTGTGCTTGATGACAGAGGAAGTTGGGACGATGTGTTACCACTAATAGAATTCACCTACAACAACAGTTTCCACACGAGCATTGGAATGGCTCCGTATGAGGCTCTTTATGGGAGAAGGTGTCAGACTCCATTGTGTTGGTATCAAGATGGAGAAAGTATGATTGTAGGGCCGGAAATGGTGCAACAGACTACAGACAAGGTCCGGAAGATACGGGCAAGAATGAAGGTCGCCCAGGATCGTCAGAAGAGTTACGCAGATAGGCGTCGTAGACCCTTAGAATTTGAGGCAGGAGAACATGTATTCCTCCGAGTTACTCCAACCACTGGCGTTGGAAGGGCAATAAAAGCAAGAAAGTTGACTCCAAAATTTATTGGACCGTATCAGATTATGGAAAGGATAGGAAAGGTAGCCTATCGAATTGCATTGCCACCGATACTGTCACAGATTCATGATGTATTCCATGTGTCCCAGTTAAGAAAGTATATTTCAAACCCGTCACATGTGATCGCACCAGACGACATTCAGTTGAAAGAGAACTTGTCATTTGAAGTTCCGCCAATTAAGATTGCGGATAGGAAGATGAAGCGTCTAAGGACCAAGGATATACCGTTAGTCAAGGTAATATGGAATGAAGCTACGGGAGACGCGACTTGGGAGCTTGAAAGCAAAATGAAAGAACAATATCCTGAGCTTTTTAGCGATGTCTAAGTTTCGAGGACGAAACTTCTTTTAGGGGGGAAGTAATGTAAGACCCATAATTCTACTGTATCGTACGCAAGATTATAAGCGTAAGTAGTGGCTAAGAGTTTTTAGGGTTTCTGTAAGTTAATTTCATAAGTATCGTTGTAATAACAGCGTCGTTGCTGAGATGGAGTCTGCTTTTTCTTATGCATAAATAAAACCCAGGCTTTTGGCCCGTGGTCTTTATTTATCAATCTGAACATTCCTGTGCTTTCAGAATTTTGAGTTTCGACTTTCTCCGTTTATTGGAAAAACGAGTAGAAAATGGTATACGCTGTTGAAAATTTTTACGGTCTCTGTCTTCCGTCGAAATTTAACCACAGACTTTATATATCTGTACGAGTTAGAATCTGGAGTCAGAATATTTTTGGGAGTTTAGGACCAAAATTTCAGTCGGCAAATAAAGTTTAGCGATAATTTTTGGAAATGTTTCACGACGAACAATCACCTCGTAAGTTTTCCATTTTTCGCAAGTTAGGCCGTCGACGGAGTACGACTCGTCTGCGAGCGTAAGAGAAATATCTTAGATATTTTCAAAAGGTAATGATTACTTTTTTTTGATCCAATGGCTAGGGTTCAAAAAGGACACTTTGCACTATTAAATCAAAGGGTTGTGGTTGAGCAAGAGCTTCCTATCTAAGATGGTTTTGATGCACTAGATAAAAAGTCAAAAATTGAACTATATACTCCCTTCCTCCCTCATCATCGGCCGACCTCACTCTCTCACTCTCATCACTTCAAAAATTTTCTCTTCCTCTCAAGAACTTGCTTGGATTGTGCTAGGAATTGTCAAGCTATTTGATCTTCTCCTTCACTTGAGGTAACTAGACCTCTCTTTCCTTATTTTTGCTCATAAAACTCATAAGTTCTTAGAAGTTTATTTTTGTGTTCTTGAGCAAATTCAATGAGAATTTTAGTTATGGCTTCATGAGAGGTAGTTATTAGTAGTAACATAGTTGTTCAAGCCTAGCCTTAAGATTCTCATGGTTAATTTAAAAGTTTCACAAATTTTTGGTTAGGGTTTTTAAGAAAAAAAATTGAAAGGATCATAATCATGATAAGTTGATAAGTGATTTGATTTTGATGCTAGATTAGAGCTTTGTGACAAAATGGATATGTGATTATGAACTTTGTTTTGAAAAATAAGAAAATTTATTTTTCGTGTTCTTGAGCGACTCGAAGAACACGTTTTTGAAAATTTCGTGACGAGTCTCGAAAATAGTCGAATGCACGATTGAACATCTTTATGAATCAACAAAGTCATGCTAGGGTTTAGAATGAAAGAATTCTAGTGTTAGCCGTTTTGCCGATTTGGGCGTGGCACACATAAAAGGTCCGAGGGATCGATTTTTCGAAAAATTCTTTGGGGCAAATAGTTCGCCATAGCCCTTGTTTTAATTGTTTGACGGCTAATGGGAGGTTTTGAAAAGGATAGGATCACTTGGTTTAAGAAAAACCTTAAATTGGATTTCTCGAATTTTGCGTTTCGACTCTATAATTTCTAAATCGCTTTGATAAGTTCTAGTTAGGTATTATGGGATATTACCATGTATTAAAAAGTGAAAAATTTCGCGCGGAAGCCCGATTTACCAATTCAAGGCCGTGGCCTTCCTAAGGGTAGGGAAGAAAAATCTCAAAAATTTTCTAAGTCCACAATTTTGTGAAAAATCTTGTATGATTTGAATAACCTTAGTTTGAAGAGAAATTGGTATCGGAAAGGTTGTTAGGAAGAAAAAAGTGTATAACTTGTAACGCAAGAAAACTTCGAGTTTTTGTTAAAAATATTTTTGAAAAGTTTTAGTTGTGTTTCAAGTGGTTTGTTTGAGTGTGAAACAAGTCTTCAAAGTGGAAAATCCAAAATGGTTTTAGTTTATGATTTGAAAACAAAATGATTTTTCGTGTTATAAAAATAGTACAATTAACTTCGTGAATTTTTAAACACTATGAGAATAACCTGAAATCATTGAGGGATAGCTTTAGAAAGTGCTTTAGACCCCTCTGGAACTTTGAGAGCAAGTTTCGTTTCGATAGGATAATCGAGGAGTATTTTTACTAATTGTACGCTGCTTAACTTTTAGGTAGCGCGTATAATAGTTTAGACGAGAAAGAGATTAAGGAAAGCTTGCTGAGGTAAGGGCACCTTTATTTTTCCGTCATATATGTGTATGATATATGTGTATGCTTGGTTCTGGATTGTGTGAATGCTTGACATGATCATATTATGTATTCTCGTGATGAGAAGGTGTTTTTGTATCGCATGTGTGGTTTACATATGTTTGAAAATATATGTATGAATATGTGATTGGCGTGCATATGATTTTGAAAATATATGTACATATTATGATTGGTTTACATACGCTTGAGAGGTATGTATTTGTTGCATTAGCATATATGGGGAATCGTATGCTCATGCATTCATTGTAAGTGGTTATCGGGAACGGACCACGGGGTGTGATTATCGGGAATGGATCCACCTTAATCCTGCGGGATTTATTGAGTCCAATACGTGGTTATCGGGAATGGACCACGGAGTGTGATTATCGGGAATGGATCCACTCTAATCCTTCGGGATTTTATTGATTTTAGTAGGGGTTGGACCTACGACTCTCTGCGGAGAGGTTAAATTCCGGAATTCATGCATGTGAAAAAGACCCGGGTAGGGTGATCACAATCATTTAGAGTCTGCATTGATAGGCTGGTGTGCATTTCAATACTGTGTGCAAGTACATGAACTGCTAAGTGTTTATTCACTTTTATATATACATGCTATTTGCTGTTGTGTTATGTGTGGTGACCCTTGCAATGTTTATTTCGCGGGCTCCTCCCACCCAGACGATGGATCACCATTTGTTACCGATGCTCGTGAGGGAGACGGTGACGAAGTGGGACTTTCTTGATCGCCTGCTCTTGCCTGCCTGGAGCCTCGACCCAGCTTCCGGTACGGCTAGTTACCATGGGCGCGTTAGGATCACTACATATCGTGGTACCCTACAGATTCACCAGTGTCTGTTATGGCAGACTCCACCTTTCTCCATACCTCTACCGGTACTGCTCAGTGCACTTTGGACGGCTCCTGTGGGACCCCAGCCGGGGGCGCAGGACACACCAGAGGGTGGTGGATCGGTCGTTGGAGAGACCTCCACGGATGGACCAGATACTTCTTCTTCTTTGGGCAGTTGGGGTGATGGGGCTTTACCCGACTTCTTAGGGGAGCCGGAAGATGATTTTCAGGAGGCAGCGGCTGCTGCAGGGGATGGGCCCATTGGAGGACCCGGAGTACCTCACTCGGTATCTCCCACCCCTACCGTGAGCTTGGTACTGATATCGAGTGATACGGACGACTCCTGATGTCGATGTGCATGATAGGACTAGGACTGCTGACTAGAGTAGTATTCTTTTGGACAGGCCGCGTTGGTCGGTGACTGGTAGCATGATTAGTAGTAGGTTCTAACGTTTCTGGATGACTGTACTTTATACTCCATACTCTTACACTTTGGATGAGCCTCTTTTGGTATTGGCTGTAGTATTTCCCTAGTCACGACTACCTTGTATATTTGTCGTGAACTAGATGTTATGTTTTGGATATGTAACTAATCAGGTACACACTTTGCTTATGAGAAGCACTATTGATGCATATAGTACTATTTCAGTCACCTTGTTAGTCGTACTATTATATGCTTTAGTTCTGTTGTATGAATAATGCCGGCTCTTGTAAAATATTTTCCGCGCACTCTGTCTCGTGTTTTAAAAAAAAAAAAAAAGTGCCTACTTTTGGGCCTTTGAAAAACGGGGCGTTACAAGATCTATTTTATTTTTGTAATTTATACTATAGTTTCTATTTCTACTCATATATTAATACGAAAGTCTATTTTTTAGAGTTTTTTTTTTTTTATTTCAACTCATACATCAATACGGATCTCTATTTTTTTATTGTAATTTCAACATGAACATATATTTCTACTTATGCATTAATATGGATGACTTTTTTATTATATATAATTTAGACTTAGATTTCTATTATTACTTATATATTAATACGAATATCTATTATTTTATAAATAGGGAGACTAATTTTTTTTAATTTCAACATGAACATGTATTTCGGCTTAAACAATTTGTTGTAGCCTACATTTCTATTCATATATCCACCTCAAAGCCTTTTTACGAAACCTCGATGTATCTTCGATATATCTCATAGAGAAATTATTTTTCATAAACTTTATGATTCTTTTAGGAGTCCTGCTATTTATTACGATACAGTTGGCAAAAGAAAAGTAAGAATAACACTGTATATGTGTTAAGTAACAGTCCATGCGGTTATAATCTGTTGTTTTGCAAAAAATCATGGGGGTGATGGTTTGTAACAAACGGTGGAGATATTTTCTTGCCTTTCTTGCATGACTTTTCCCGTAACAATAAGCATTTTCCTTCTTTTAGTGGAGAATAATAGAAACAAAAACTATTATACATTTTTAATTTGGTAAAACAATGCATAAACTTATATTTCTTTTCATGAATTAATACGGGATCTACTTTATATTTGTAATTTATTATGTAGTTTATTTTTCTACTCATATATTAATACGACAATCTATTTTTTTAAAGTTTTTACATAACTTATATTTCAACTCATACATCAATATCGGGGCCTATTTTGTATTGTAATTTCTATAGGAAGATACTTATGCATTATTGTTAATGATTTTTTTTTACAATTTCTACTTAAATCTAAATTTTTACTCATATATTAATACGAAGACCTATTTATTTTATAATTTTTATGGAATCTATATTTTTAGTCATATATTATAAGGGAGGATATTTTTAAAAATTTCATCAAGAACCTATCTTTGTGGTTAAGTATCAATACGAGAATCAATTTTTTTTTATTATTTATATTGTAGCCTATATTTCTACTCACATATTCATACACAAACATTTTTTTGTAATGCATATCCACCTCAAAGTCTTTTTACGCAACCTCAAAGTCTTTCCCATATATCGCACAAAGAAATTATTTTCCATCAATTTTATAATCTTTTAGTGGAGAATAATAGAAACAACAACTATGATACATTTTTAATTTGATAAAAAATACCAACTATAGGAATCTTCTTAAGAAAATCTATGACACTATACATAAATTTTACAGTTAATTTTTATCACAGTGTTATTTTAATTATTAAACTATAGAAGACTGCAAATATTTATGTAGTTGTCATTAACTATCTTCCATTAGTAATTAAAATTTTAATTTTACAGTTTAAAGTAAAATATACAAATGCATTTTTATTCGTGCTTGGCACGGGTTTGGATAGGTTGATGGATGACTTCAAGAAAGAACAATTTTTTGGGCCTGTAAATGCAGGTATGCACAAATTATTATAGTATTGAATTTTTATTAATTAATTTTATATTTCTTTAAATCAAATATAAATATGATATTTCATCATAGGAATGTATACAATTGAGTTTCAAAAAAGAGATCCGTCACATGCACATATTCTTATTTGGTCGAATGGTCAAAATAAACTCAGAACCGGGAATCACATCGACGAAATTATTTCTGCAGAGTTACCAGATCCTGCCAATATCCACGATTGTCCGAGGCTGTTTCAAAGTTCATGATACATGGTCCATGTGGTGGGTCTTTTAAAGGATCATCCTGCATGAACTCTGCAGGAAAGTGTACCAAATTTTTCCCAAATTTTTTTTCGCACATCTACTACACTTGATCAGGATGGATATCCCTGCTATAAACGTAGAAATACTGGAGTGACAATTGAAAAGAAGGGGGCAAAATTGGATAACCGTTTTGTTGTCCCGTATAATCCATATATTTTGGTTCGATATTCAGGACATGTCAATGTTGAATACTGTAACAAATCAAATTCAATAAAATATCTCTTCAAGTATCTCAACAAGGGTCCTGATAGGGCAACACTCGAGTTATCAAATGCAGGTCGCAAATCAAAAGAAGTGGATGAAATAAAACAATATTATGAGTGTCGGTATGTATCTCCGTGTGGAGGATTTTTGGTTTTTCAAAACCTTTAATTAATTAGGAATGTGTTATTTCTTTGGAATTCTATATATCATATGTACTTTCATATCACCTTAATAATATCATTTAGATTCAACAAACTACATTTCAGATTATTATAAATTGAGTTAAGAATATTTTATGATAATATTGTCACAAAAGTATGTTATTGGGTAATTTCTTTTTTATATATGATGTAGATTCAAGTGTTTTCAAACCATGAATTGTGTGTGAAATTTCCAAAAGAACTACCAAGGTTGTAAAAATGTATCCATAAATTACTCATGAGAAGCTTGAGACCTATATGTGATTTTCAATAATTCTAATCTAACAATGACGACGGTAGTGAAGAAATACATACAATAGAAGAAATATATGCAACGCAGAGAACATACCAGGATAGTGCGAAGCCCATCCTTCATTTCTTCAATGCCCTTCAACATCTCAACTTTATCTACATGCCCAAGTTCTCTGAGTGAAATCCCACATCCATCATATTACTTGCCTTAGTGCGAAGCCAATTGATTTTTCCAATAACAGTATTAAAAATCAATGTTACATCCGAAAACGCCTCTCTCCGGGTCATATTTTTCTTCCACGACGGTGGATTTACTTCTCTCTCACCTGATTCTGTTGCTTACGATGCTGTTTGTCGTAGATTCCGCCGAAAATCAACGCTGATGTTGTGTCTGTCAATTATCGTCCCACACCGGAGTATCGGTACCCATTGCAATATGAAGACTGAGAATCTGTGTTGAAATTCCTTGATGAGAATAAATATGTTTTATCGGAAAATGCTGACGTGTCGAAGCAAAAAGAGGTTATTGGATTTGATTGTGAAACGAGGAAGACAAGAGGTTATTGGATTTGATTCCAATAACATAATATCAGTGTTCCATCCATTGATTTTTTTTTGACACATGTCAAGCATCTAGGTATATAATTGTAAAATTTGCTAGATAGAAAATTGTAGGGGATATCATCTTCTTTTTTTTGACACAAGGGGATATCACCTACCGTATTAAAAATAACAAATCCCTAAAATAACTTTTCGATATAGTATTTATAGTTTTTGATTTTCTATGAATATTGATTAGTTTTTATCACAAAGTGTCATTTTAATTATTTAAATTATATAAGATCGTAAATATTTGTTTCGTTATATAAATCATTATCTATAAGCAATAAAAAAATTTAAGTTTGCAGACTAAAGTAAATTATATTAAAATAAAATTTTTCTAAGTCAATAAATCTACAAATTTATTTTTTATATAGATAATTTTTCATAAGCAATATCAAAAGTTAAGTTTTCAGTCTAAAGTAAATTATATTTTTTATAAGTCAATAAATTTATAAAACAAAATTCTACAAACACAATTTTACCCGTACTTGGCACGGGTCTGGACACTAGTTATATATTATATGCAACGGTGTTTTTTTTTTTGGTTTATGTTAATATAATGTGCTGATTCTAGTTTGTGTCATATATGTTGTGATTCAATTTTGGTATTATGCATCAAACTCAGTTTTCGGCAATTAGTTTTGCTTATTTGAATATTAAAATAAAATTTTACTAATTACAGTTTGAGTGTCACTCACCTTGTCAAAAAGTTGATTTGATTTTGTTTATATATCATGCTTGGTGAACACTTGTTCCATGATATTGTTATGTTTTAATTAGTATTGTATGTGACATGATCTGGTTATGCCTTTAAGTTTAATTACAATTTTCCATGTGATGAGGTGTGTTTTGCTATGAAGCACGGATTCTGACACGGACACTGTGATACGACACGACATGGATACTCTGACACCGCTAATGTAAAAAATATACGACACCGATACTGCTACATATTTATAAAAAATATAAGTTTAGAATTAAAATACATACATATGCATCTAAGTTGAACAAAATTTTCAATAAAAAAAGTTTTAAAAGAATATATGATAATACATTTGACATTTACTCATCCATCTACTATCGAAAAACTAAAAATAATGTGATCAAAATGTAATATCTTTAATTCCTCATTGATCAATATTATTATTTCGACACATCTTTAATCATTGTATATATGGCTGAGAAAAGTAGAAGCAAATAAAAAAAATAAATTTGGACACTTACCCCGACACGTTTGTACGACACCGATTTAAGGAGTGTCGGAATAAAGGAAAAATTGTTTTTTTGGACACCTCTCCGACACGTTTGTAGGAGTGTCGTACGGGTGTCATACGAGTTTCGGACACCAACACGTGTCGGATACCGCGACACGTCTAATCATAGAGGTGTCGGTGCTTCATAGGTGTTTTGTCTTATATATGCTATGTGTTACTCCCTCCGTCCCTTATTATAAGTACTCTTACAAAGATTTTATTTATTCCTAAATATAAGTCAATTTTCAATTCCCTAGACACATTTATTATTACTTTTCCAAATATACCCCACTTTGCATTGAAATACGTAAAGTCAACTACAAATACATCTTTTCACCAAGAATAATTTAGTAATTGTAATACCCAAAAAGTATACATTAATTATACTATCAACTTTTCTTAATAAGCTTGAATTTTCTCTTGGAGCGCTTATATATAGGGACAGAGGGAGTATATATATTGTTTGAATATTTCAGGATATTCCAATAATATTATGTGGTCAAATATATTTGTTAATTATATTAGCTATTTATCGATCAAGAGGCTAATTGATTAAGTGATCAAATAAAGTTAGAAGGCTAATTAGATTTCTATTTAGAATTAATTGATTTAATTAATTGGATATGGGCTCAATATGAGAGGATGTCAGGATGGCCCATTTCGGAATAATGGGAACCCTAATGGGTCATCGCAATATATATAGGCTATGGTCCCCAATATACCAGACACACCGCATATCACCTCTTCTCCCCATCTGAAGAGCGCTTAGGGCATAAAGAGTCTCGGTTGAGGAAGAACCACAAGCCACCAGGTGCTCGTCATCCGTCTCTCATCGTGTTTCAGGATTGCTATCGGTGAGACCTACAGTTTGTTCATATTTATCAATCGAGGTATTTCTATAATCCTTTGATTCAATAAATCAACATGTCG
This sequence comes from Trifolium fragiferum, assembly GCA_954870985.1. Lineage (NCBI taxonomy): Eukaryota > Viridiplantae > Streptophyta > Magnoliopsida > Fabales > Fabaceae > Trifolium > Trifolium fragiferum. The sequence goes on along the minus strand of OX940790.1, from coordinate 17,752,972 downwards.
TAGATCGTGTTTTATACATATGCTCTTATGATTGTTTTAGCTTCCGCACTAAAGTAAGATTATAGTTTAATCGTTAGTTTGAGCATATGTGATTAATTATAAATTAATTTCAACAAGGCGTTGCAATTTTCTTTAGGGTTATGGACTTATGGCAATACTTAATTTATTGAGATATGTATTCTTGTTTGTCCTCATTCTGATTCTGTATGTGTATGGCTTTACTTCGGAATGCCTTGTTTAATTTGAGTAATTTAATTAGCTTATAATTCAAATTGATCTGGTGGTTTAATTCAAGGTTGTGTATGATTGCTTAAACATTACTTTTCAATTGCTTGGATAGTAACGCATGACAAATTTCATTTTATTTTTGTGAAGCTGTGTCAATGTTTTCACCAGATTGAGGGTGCGTTTGTTATAGATTTTTTCAAAATAGATTCTTATAGTGTAAAATAAATTTGTGTAAAAAAATTTTACAAAGAAATTTTTTATAAAAGCTTTAAATGAAAATTTGGTTTGAATAGTTATTCTTAAAATGTCATTTTAGGTATTTCATCATTTTATTGAAAATTTTTTTAATATCAAAATTTCAAAAAAATCACTTTTTTTGAAGCTATTTCAAATAGATTTTCATAAAAATCATTTTTGAAATACAATTTTTTGTAAAAATTGAGATTTTGACTATGTTTTGATCTTCAATAATGTACGTTTATGTTATATAATGTCAAAATTAATGTTTGGATTTTAAAAAAATAAATATAAAAAAACTTATAATATTTTGAAAAACAATTTTATAAAATCTATTTTAAAAAATACAAAGAAAAATTTATTTTTTTTAAAGTTAAAACAAACGCACCCTGAATGTTACGATGATTAAGGATCCGGTTAAAATAATAAATTGATTTAAGTACAATTTGTTTCTTTCGGTTTAAACTTGAAACAAATCTCTATATTTGATTTTGTTTTCAAATATAGTTATCTTTTTAATTGCCTTCCTCAAATTGCGGAACTTCTTTTTCAACAGATTATATTAATTGATCAACCTTATTTGGTTTTGATATATCAGAGGCTTTAACAATTCCAAATATCATTTTGTCTATACATATTGGGATCCAGGATTCATAATTACTATTTTGAGAAATTATGATAGTAGCTTTACAGTTAAAATTAAAATTTCAGTTGGGTGGAAATATGAAATTTTGGTTTGGTGCAAGATTTTAGAGTCTTGGTTGATCATTGAAATTTCAATTCGTTTCGAAATAAGTGATTTGTGGCTATTTTTGCTCTATCCGTGAAACATTCCTTATGGATCCAATAGCTTCCTTCAGATTATTTGTTTTATTTTAAGTACCTTGTGATTTTAATTATTCGGTATCGATTAAAATCCAATACTTGAATTAGGCTTGGGAAATTTGGACATGGATGTTGAAGATATAGGTTAGTTACAAAATAGTGTTAGTAATTGGTTAGTAGTTAGTTAGTGTTTAGTAGTGCATAATGCCTATATAAAGATGTAATCACCTCATTAGTAGGTATCTTTTCTCATTTTATAATATTTCATTATACTCAATACAATTTCATCTTGAGTTTTTCTCTCCCTTTTTCATGGATGCCATGTTTCTTAACAATGGATTTGATACAACTTAAATTTGAATAGGAGAATTTTAAGTCATTTACTTCTAAAATTGAAAACGTGTAAAATTAAACAATTTTACATTAATTTAGTTTTCAAATAATTCATCATTCTATTTGGTTTTTTTTGTAAATGAACGTTATGTATCTAAAAGTTTATTTTTTTTGAGATATAAGGCAACTAAATATCTATATTATAAACAAAGTAAACCTTATTGACGAAAAAGTGACACGTGTCACTTTTAATGAAAAATACTAGGACATTAATTTTAATTTTATTTAATATTTTATAACGTTACATTTTTAATTAAATACGAAAATGCAAAAAATTTATATTATCATTTAATATATTTAATTTTAATTAATAATTGAAGACGTTACAATTTTTAATAATAATGAAAATTAAAAACATTTATATTAATACAAAATATAATTAATACATTAACCGTTTCTATATATTTTTTAATTATCATAAATATATTTCCGTTACGTATAATTTTTATAATTAACCGTTTTATATATTTTTTTAATTATCATAAATATATTTTTAATTATTATAATTAACCGTTTTAATATATATATATATATATATATATATATATATATATATATATATTTTAATTATCATAAATATATTTCCGTTACGTATAATTTTTAATTATTATAATAAATATTTTTTATTATTATTTGAACGTTACATATTCAACATTGTAACCGATATTATCTCATAAATTTGCTCTTAATTTTTATATTTATAAACCTAACTATAAATATGTCTTCTTTTTCTCCAAAATTGTAACGCCCCAACTAAATTATCTAGAATATTTAGTCGGAACATTAATAACTGGAATCTGAGTACATTAAACTAAAAGAATTATAACTGAAAAATGCAATATCATTAAAAATAATATTACAATGTTCAATACAACAGCGGAAAGAGTTGTTAACAAAATAACAAGCTAATCTAAAACAAGGAAGAAGAAATAATCTCCTAAGCTGACAATCCATGCACAGCTCCAATCATCAGGTCCTACCTGGTCCCTGCTCCGAAATAACCTGTCTTACCTATATCAAAAAGGGAGTGGGGTGAGACAGTCACTTCGTCCCAGTGAGTTCTACTACCCTCCTAAAGGCTAATAAGTCGGGGCACCTAATCAGTCCATATATTTATTCTATCATAACATATCATAATTATAAACATATTTAAGGTGTAACACAGAGAATGTCTTGTTGATTTTATTCCGCTAAGACACTTCGAGGTGAGCATGTCTCGAAGGCCCGCCATATCCGCTGACCGATTCGACCACGGCATTAAGCTCACAATCATTTTTCCTAATGGGTTGTTCCATTGGAAGCCCATAAGCAGCATACTAAACCGCACATGATTGACTGATACTAATTGTTAAATTACATACTACCATAATTATCCCAAAACCCGGGGAACATACAAACTTAATTTCTAAGTTATCCCTAAATTCGGAATTGTGCTTGACTTTCCGTTTAACATTAGATGCATTATATAACTGCAAGCTATCTATCTCAGAGAAGGATATAAAACGAGTGCCTTGGAAATACATTTAAAAAGAAAATATAAGGCATTCTGCACTTAGCTCGCTACGGCGAGTTGACCAGCTCGCCATGGCGAACTGCAGGTCCTGGCCTAAATCAACTCGCTAGGCGAGCAGTTGCTCGCCATGGCGAGTTTCATCAGCCCAGAACTTGGATGCTCGCCATGAATACTCGCTGGCAACTCGCTATGGCGAGTTCATGCAGAAGATACCCTGTTTTACGAAAATCATTAATTTTAAAAGTTACACCTACAATCATCCACTGAGATAGTGCAGAAACATAATATAATTAATATTGAACAGAATAGAAGAGAAATTGGGAGTTATTTCTCCTCACACAATAAATTCCTAATTCCTATGTTAACATGCAATATTTCATAATTAGGGAATCTAACTACTCTATCCTAAGAACCCACCTGAATGAGATTAACTCAGATACTTTGAACCTTGTATGACCTCTGCTACAACCACCCAACTTGGCACGAGATTTTTGACTTGAGCTCCCAACTTGTGCTCATGGTTTTAATATGGAAAAAGATTGAAATTATAAGCTAACTAAGATTAGAGAAATGAGGTTATTATCACCACAACTGGGAAGGGAACAATAGGAGCTTGAAATGACTTACCAAGGGTTTTAAATATGACTGAACAGAGGGAGGAAGTAGCAGGCAGCAGAAACCACCTGCTGAACTCGCCATGGCGAGTGCCCTAGCTCGCCCTAGCGAGCTTGACAGCAAAAAGAATGTGGGTTCTGCAGTTTGTTCCAGTTTTCCATTTCCCAGAGCATGCAACACCTTCCAATCATCCTTGAACTCGTATTTTTGGTTGGACAAACAGGGGCATGAGTTAATTGAAAGGAAGATGGTTTTTGGTGAGTTTCTAACACAAGAAGGAATGGAATATGTATAGAACCATGAAGGAAGAAAGGGGGTTTATGCTATCTGAATCCTTTGAGTAAAATAGATGTTGATTCTGGTTATGTTGCTGCAATATAAAACTCAGAAGTAGTGAGGTTTGAGTTTTGAAGAGAATAAGGTTAAACAACAACCTTGGTGTTTATGGAGAATTTGGGAGCTTGGACTTGTGTTGTGGTTGTTGTGATTGCAACTATGAGAATAGAAGGAAGAGGGGCTGAGAGCAAGAGGTTTCTCATTTCATTTTCTGAAGTTTGAATAGAAAGGAAGTGGTTTGCATGCATTCCTTTAGTGGAACAATGAGTCATTAGTTAGAGGTGAGGTGTAGAGATTAGGAGATAGTGAGTCACATAGAGCCTTGAAGTGGGTGGTGAGTCATAAGAGTGTGTTTGTGAGGTGTTGGCTTGGTGTTGAAAATGAGAATGAGTCATATAGTGAGATGTCTCAAGAAAGGAAGATTATTTTTGAGTGGGAAAATGAATCATGTAGTGGGTTAATGAGTAATTTATAAGAATGAGTGTGTGTGTGTTATCATAAGAAAAGGGAGAGCTACACGAGGGAGAGCATAATTGAGGGAGGGAAAATTGTTCCTTGAGTTAATTAAATCACAAGTGAAAACTAAATATATTAATGTATAGTTTAGGTTCAATTAGAGTTCCTAATTTTTTTTTTTTACACATAATATATTTAATTCTCAAGACTTGATTAATTCAATTACCTCTAATTAATTCTAATTAATTAGACAAAAACCCTAATTAAAATTAATTAGGTAATTTAGAAGTCGGGATGTTACAAAAATCTTCTCACAAACTCATTTGCTATTTTCCACAACCAACTCACAAATTCATTTGTTAAGTTACTACACAATGACGAATAAAATTAACCTGATATCCGAAATCAACCAGACTAATGAGAGTTTGAATATTGTAGTTCGTGTAATTCAAATGTGGTTGGTGCGCGATATGTCCGGCAACAATGCACCATTTTCTTTGGATATGATACTAATGGATTCAACTGTAAGAATTCTTCTGGATGTTTAAATTTCATTTACAGTTTTAATATATTTTTCGTTGTATAATATTATTCTATTGTCTTTTTGTTTAGGGAAACAAAATACAAGGTATAGTGCGTCGCACTCTGATTTATAAGTTTGAGAAAGATCTTAAGGAAGGTGTTGTTTACTTGATTACGAATTTTGGAGTTGTTTCAAACGGTGGATGTAATACCCCACATTATTATCTAGAATATAATGCAGAATATTATAAATAGTACTGAGTTCATTACAATTACATTATTCAAATAAGCACGCACAGGTGCAGAAATACAAACGAGTTCAAATAACATAGCGAAAACGAAAGACAACACGAATAGATAATGAAGAAAGCATAGAAAGACTAAATGCGATCCTCCAACAGCAGCAGCTACTCCAACACCAAGGCTTACCTAATCAACCTGTTTTCCTGTTTCAAATAGGGAGTGGGGTGAGACAGTCACTTCGTCCCAGTGAATTCTACTACCCTCCTAGGCTATAAAGCCGGGGTACCTAATCAGTCCATAGTTGATAATCTATCATAATACATATCATAATCATAATTAATAAAAGTGTAACACACAAAAGTATCTTGTTGATTTTATTTCCGCTAAGACACTTCGAGGTGAACATGTCTCGAAGGTCCGCCATATCCGCTGACCGATTCGACCACGGCATTAAGCTCACAATCATTTTCCTAATGGGTTGTTCCAATGGAAGCCCATAAGCAGCATACTAAACCGCGCATGATTGACTGATTCTACATGTTGAGTTACATACTACCATAATTATCCCAAAACCCGGGGAACATGCAACCTTAATTCTAAGTTATCCCTAATTTTCAGAATTGTGTCTGACTTTCCGTACAATATTAACTACATTATACAACTACAATTTATCTTTCTCAGGTTATGATATAAAACGAGTGATTAAATCATTTTTAAAACTAAAAAAGTGAAGTAATTCTGAGCTAGCTCGCTACGGCGAGATAGCAAGCTCGCCATGGCGAACTTACAGGTACTGGCCTAAACAACTGGCTAGGCGAGCTGGAGCTCGCCATGGCGAAGTTCTTCAGCCGAGAACCTTGAGCTCGCCATGAGTGCTCGCTAGCAACTCGCTACGGCGAGTTAAGTCAGAAAGACCCCTGTTTTACGAATTTTCAATATTTTCAAAGATTCACCTACAACCAAACTCTGAGAAAGTGCAGTTATATAATATAGTCAATATATAACAGAATAGAAGAGAATTTGGGAGCTAATTCTCCTCACACAATTAATTCCTTATTTCTTAAGTTAACATGCAAATTCATAAATTAAGGGAATTCTAACTAAACTAGCCTAAGAACCCACCTGTTAATGGAGCTTTAACCTTCTCTAAGCTCTACCAACAGCTACTGAATCCTCTTCTAGTACCCACGAACTGACTTGGACGAAATTTGGACTCTAGACTTTGAAAAACCCCTTAATTTTGAAGTACGAATTTGAAGATGAGTTGATGATCAGTTGAGTTGTAAAAGGAGGTATTTATAGGAAGATTTCTGAGGGTGTGAACAGCTTAGACTTTGGCCAGAGCTTTGCTTGCATGCAAGCTCATTGGTAGAGAAATTGGTGAGTTGGTAAGAGTTGTTGTTTAGTAGCATGTGAAGTCCTTGGGAAAGTGAGGAATCAACCTCCAGGGCTGGAATTGTGCAGGTTCAGGAATCTCTGATATGAATAGTGTTAACATCACTACATGTGAAGGAAGGGACAATAAGCTTGTGAGGAGTAAAATGGAGATTTTGGAAGTTTGCTCATGTTGTTGTTTGGCGTGGAGATGAAGAGAAATGAGGGAGAGTGAGCTTCAGTTTTTGCTGATTGGAAAAAGAGAGAAATGAATAGAGTTGCATGCACTACTAGTGGTTTAACACTAGTGGAAGAATGACTCACATTCTTGAGTGAGGTGTTGAGTTTGGAGGGAATGAGTCATAGGGAGGGAGAATTGATTCAAACTTAGTGTTAATTAATTCAATCTCATAAGATTAGTGTTCTAGGGTGCATTCTAGTCCTAATTAAATAACTAATCCACACACTTAAAACACTAGTTTCTTAAGAATTAATTAATTACCCTTACTTAGTTTGAAATAATTAGACAAATTCTAATTATAATCAACTAGGTAATTTCTAGAAATTGGGGATGTTACAGTGGATCATACCGTACTACTAAGCACGAGTATAAATTAACATTTCAATTCCACACGAAGGTTAAACTTTGCAACTTGAAAAAAGTTTCATTCAATATATATTTGATTTAAAGTTTTGTTCCAGCATTTGCTCATGACTATGATACCAATTATCTTTATGGTAAGAAGTATTAGTATATTAGGTATTTTTGTCGTTATAACATTGTAGACATGTGGTATCAATAATCGTGTGTATAATCATATTTTGTAGACATTATGAGAATGTTAACCGACATTATAGCTCAAAAGGAGTATGAACGCAACGGTTTGAAGAACAAAATGGTTGCAATTCAGTTGAACTATGATGAGTTAGTATCACATATGTTTTTTTTATCTTACTCAATCAATGACAAAATATTACAATGCTTTATTAAATTCTTGAATCATATTATTTACACAGACTCAAGTTTAATGTTACCATTTTTGGTCCATATGTTGCTGAGTTGAATACATTTGTTGTTGTTAGCAAAACCGAAAACATAATAGTCGTTGTGTTAATGACTAAAACCAATATGTTGCAAGATATTTATGTTGTTGATTACAATAAAAATCAAGTTATCTTTTTTATTTTTTTATTTTTCATTGCAAATATAAACTTATAAACTCTTACAAATGTGTTTCTTTTCTAAGAGCTACAACAATTCAAAATTCTTTTAATTCAACTAAGTTGTTGTTTAATTACAAGTTCATAAGTGTCATTGATTTGAACAAAAGGTATGCATAAAATTTGTTGTGTATATTTTGCTTCTTTATTTATACGTTGTATTTTACAATTTATGTGAACTTTTTGTATTTTTTTTCAATTTTAACATTGTGATTTATTAATATGGATTATAGGATGCTGGAAAAAAATGATTCTCCGTCCCCTGGTAATTTGTTTGATCCATGATCCTAATGCAACCCTATTCATAAGAACACGACACATGTCATTTTTAATTTGATTATTTATTACATTAATTTTTATTTAATATTTTATAACGTTACATTTTTAATTAAATACTAAAATTTAAAGAATTTACATAATTATTTATTACATTTAATTTTATTTAATAATTGACGACGTTACATTTTTTTATTAATAATGAAAATTAAAGACATTTATAATATTATTAATACAAAATAGAATTAATATATTAACCGTTTTTATATATTTTTTAATGATCATAAATATATTTCCGTTACGTATAATTTTTAATTATTATAATAAATATTTTTTTTATATTTATTTGAAAGTTACATAAAATTGTAGTTTTAGCCAAAATTTGTAACCGAAATTTTGTCATAAAATTGTGGTTTTAGCCACAACCAACTCACAAATTAATTTTGTAAGTTACTAAAAAATGTCTCCAAAAATTAACCTAAGATTAGAAATCAACCAAGCCAATGAGAGTTTGAATATTGTTGTTCGTGTAATTCAGATGTGATTGGTTTGTGATGTGTCAAGTAACAATGGACCATTTTATTTGGATATGATACTAATGGATTCAACCGTAAGAACTTTTCCATAAGTTAAATTTTCAATTACACTATTTCTTGATTTTTTTTTTGACTTGATGTATTGTATTAAATATTGTTTTATTGTTCAGGAAAATAAAATACATGGTACAACGTTCTAATTTATAAGTGTGAAAAAGATTTTAAGGAAGGTAACATTTACTCGATTACAAATTTTGGAGTTGTTGCAAACGGTGGATCATATCATACTACTAAGCACGAGTATAAATTAAAGTTTCAGTTTCACGTGAAGGTTAAACTTTGCAACTCGAAAAAAGTTCATTCTGATATATATTTGATTGAAAGTCTTGATCAAGCATTTGCCTCTGTTTACGATACAAACTATCTTTGTGTTTCTATAACTCACTATAAATATAAATTATTTTACCACAACAAAATCCATAAAATCATTTCATTTTAATCCATATTTCAAAATTTGCATTGTGTTGTTTCTCTCATTTTTGTGTGAAAGCAATGTCTCTTATGCACGATTTTATTATGGACATATCACTAAGAAACAATTATTGATATTGATTTTAAGAGTTGTGCATGTTTGGGAGATTTAATATTGCAAAAAATAAAAACTTCTTTTTTTAAAAAAAAGTTTAGATTATGATGATTTATTCTTTGTTATGTAGGAAGATCGAATTAGAGTTTTAGTGCGAAGAACATTGATCTGCAACTTCGAAGACCAACTTCAAGGGATATGGTTTACAAGAAATCCTTATTAGATGTTGGTTCTATCGATGTTTGTAATTTTATTATATACTAATATTTTATGTTAATTGTATTTATAAATTTCAGACTTCAAACTCGAAAGAAAAAATAAAAAGAATTCATATTGTCAATCTAAGTTTTTGATGATAGGTTGTAGAGAAGAAAAAATATTCCAAAAGTTGTGAAAGGGGGAAAGATTGTTGACTTAGAGTGTGTCTTCGTTATTTATATTAAGAAGATAATATTTTCATTAAACGGGACATGAGTAAGATCCAATTTAAATTTGTCTAAATAGGCAAACAAAATTATTAAAATAGAGAAATCGTTGTTGAACATATGCTTCTTTTTAGTTTTTGCTTAATGTTTTTTTATTGGAGTTTCAATTTAATATAAATTTGTGTTTTCAGATATTATTCTTTATGAGAATATGTGTTAGTTTACATATATTATTGTCTTTTATATAAATTCATATGAAAATAAATAAGTATTCATTGATAAAAAAATATTGGTCCATCATACAGAGTATTTATATCCAGCACTAAAATTTAGTGTCTTTACCTTTCTCTTTCCTCTAAAATGGTGATCTCTCATGCATTCTTTTTTGCCTACATTCGACAATTAATTCATTTATGTAAAGAAAAAACATTAAAATTTAATATTTCAATGACAAGTGAAATACTTCCACAAACTATTAATTAAAAAGTTATAATTAATAAAATAAATAATTTGATGTCTATATCTATATTATTTTATAGACAAATGCTAAATAGTGTTCCTGTGACATTCTTTAAGCTTTTAAATGGTAATATTTTATAAAAAAAATATATAAAAATGTGTGAAGTCAACGCATCGAGAATTGAAATGTTCCACATTTTGAATAAATTATTTCCTTAAATGAAATTCTTAAAGATTTTCCCGCGGGCACCGTTTGCCAAGACCCTATTTTATATTTAGGAACCCCTTTTGAAAATTGTTAAGGATACTTTTACCATTAACATTAATGATTGACATTAATGACTATCAATATTATTAAACAATAATTCTAATATAAATCTATATTATTTTATACATTAAAAGTAATATTTTTTGTTATGTTCAACATTTAGAATTTATGAACAATAAGTCTAATATAAATCTATATTATTTTATAAATTCTAATTTTTTTTTATTGTAGTAATAATTTCAAGAGTTTTGTACCAAAAAAATAAAATAAAATTTTAAGAGTTTATTTTAGTATTAAATTATAAGCATTTAATTTTAATGAGATTCTTTGCTTCTTTTAAAAGTTTGTGTTAACTATTGATTTTCTACAAAAATGATAGTATAAAAAAAGTCATAACATGACATTCACAAAAAAATGAATCAATATATATTGTTATTAATTGATTTAATTGGATATTATGAATAAAGATAATTATATACCCATATTGTTTTTCCTATATAAATGGTTTTTGGTTGAACACTTCAAATTACATATTTTCCAACTTTTTCTCTTCAGCTATTTTGTTTGTATTTCTTCGAATTATTTTCATTTTATCTATATTCTTCTTATTTTATATTCATCATTCTTTTCAATTTTTGTAGATGTGGATTTCAAAAGAAAATATAAATGATTTATCAACTCCGAAGAAATTGGACCAAAAACATTTGATTACAATATGAGTTTTAAGGGATTGTTATTCTTCTTCACACATATGAATGTAAATTAATTTATAAGATGTATTGTATTATTTTCGGTAATAAGTGTAATGTATATTGTAAATCATATTTAACACTTTAAGCAACAGTGTTGATTAAGTTGAAGATTATGTTATTGTTGTATTATGATTTACTTTTTCATTACTAACTTTCATATGTATATTATTATTTTTCTTAGTAAAATTATATTTTTATAATTGTAAAATTATAAATGATTTTATAATCATATTAAAAAGTGGAAGAGAGAATAATGTACACATTTTATACGAGATTGCTTTTTTTAAAAAAAACAAATAAAATAGGAAGATAAAATATTAAGATGTGAGGTCCAAAATTATATGGCATGAGTTTTGTTAATTAGATTGTTGTATCGTAACAAAAAATATGAAAGAATAAAGAAATTTACATTTTTATAATATTATCTCAATTATTTGGTAACAAATAATAAGCAACTAAATAAATATAATAAAATTATTTAACAGTTTCTTTTGCAAAAATTTAATAGAAATTTCATTTAATTTTTTCCTCCTAAATACAAGCTAAGAAATATATAAAATAAAAATTATTTTAGACTTCATCGTGGTATTACAAAAAATAAATTTACATACAATACTTGAAAATTAAAACAAATAAATTTTATTAAAAAGTAAAACAAATAAGTTCGATCACTAACATGTTCCTTGACAGAAGATTGACATCGCTAAAAAAAGTTATATTAGTGGCTAGACTGACAAACTTTTAAATGTGGATAAATAGTAAATTTTAGTTCGAAAAAGTCTAGTCCCCCTTATAATGTCTTTTCTACCAATTAAGTTATACTATGGGACCCCGATGATGAAGATTTTACATGTAATAATGAATGTTTAATAAAAATAATATATTAACATAATTTTAATTTATTTAAAAAAATATCATTATTATTTAAGTATTATATTAAAAAAACATTTGAAAAAATAACCAAGACATTAGAATCAAGTGAATTTCTGTTGGAAACAATCCTTGGCTAGACTTTACTTATCTACGCTCGAACTTTGGAACGGAGGCTAAAAAAATAACATTTGAAAAATTAATTCACCTCAAAATTCAAAGTTGAATTTGTTACTCCCTCCGATCGTTTTTATAAGAAACTTTGACTTTTTAAGTTCATTCAATAATTAATGTATTTGATTTATAATATAGATCAAATATATTAGTTTTTTTTTTTATAACTAAAATAAAAGATATTCATTCATTCAAATCGATGGAGTACATTAGATTCAAGTACAAATTCAATACCGCTAAAAACAAAAATGATGAATCTGCGAACAAGCTCGCAGCATCCAAGTTAATAGCATAAAACGGCATACTCATGCCTACAAATAATGTGATAAAATCAAAGTAACCGGAATATCTATGCCAGTGAATCTGCATCTTTGACGAACTTAATCAATGTGTGAATCAGTAGTTGAACGAAATTGATCTGCCGACTCAATCAAACGAACACCACAACAAGACGAAACAACAAACAAACACTGCAACAAGACGGGACAACAAACAAACACCGCAACAAGACGGGACAACAAACAAACACCGCAAACAAGACAGGATATCAAACAATGCCGCACTGAGACGACGAAATCACACAAAAAAAAAACACAAAAGAAAGATCTAATATATGTGATAATAACTTATTTAGATTAAAAACCAGAAGAAAAAAAAGAGCAGAGGGGTGACTTTAGACCAAAAATGACGTAAAATCACCCATTATCGATAGAAGAAGATGAAAGCTCAAAACTAAATATTAGGGTCGGCTGTAGATGGTGTAGAGACAAGGTATAATTACAACTGATCTTGAAAAACTAAAAAGTTATCAAAATATATATTAGTTTTCAATGAACCTAAAATATTGATTGTTTCTTATAAAAAGCACCAGAGGTGTATGTTATAAATGACTTGACTCTATCAAAATACTTAAATATTTTTCAACGAATGTAGTATTTTAATTATTGTGAATAAATATTTTAGTAGAGGTAAATATTAACATACAATCTTATACCATTTTCAAAAAATAAAATCTTATACACGGGGATGAACATTTTATAAGTAGCTAGAGAAATGAATTTTTAACATAAATAATACACGGGGATGAACATTTTACAAATAATTAAAGAAATAAATATTTAATATATATCTTAATTATATACGGGGATGGACATTTAATATTAAAAACTAATACGGACTTTCATATCATATATCCATGTAACATAGTATATAACTATACATTACATTTCTATCAAAAACAAAAAACTGCACATCTTATTTTAAAATATTTATATTTTATTCAACAAAAAAATATATTTACATTTTTATGGGTAAAAACTAACCCATAAAATATTTATTTTGCAATAAAAAAACTAAAATATTCATTTTCAGTCCTTTTAAATTGTTCTCTATACTTTTAATTCTTTTAAAAATACAAACTTATATTTTAAACTCAATAACTTGATTATTTAATCTTCAGTTTAAATGATTAATTTTTTAATTTAAAGTTATAGATAAATTTATGAAGATTAGATATTAAAATGGTTAATTATTAAACTAATGAGATGTTATTAAAAATTTCATTTCGAAAATGAAACGTGATCTTTTATATTAAAAAAAAAAGCCGACTAAAATTAGAAATTGATATAGTTATTTAAAAGACCAAAATTTAAAGAAAGATTTTATAAGGAATAAACCTAAAAAATTGAGTATTTAAAAGGACCAAAAATATATTTAACCTTAATGATAATAATTGTGACGAGACCTTAGATATGATATGTTTTCCTAAAAGATCTAATTTTTGTTGGTAATAATAACATTTTTAGTTTTTTTTTTTGACAAAATCATGTTAATTATTTTAAAAATAATAAATTAAATTTTAAATATGAAGTGGCCATAAACACATATTATGTGTCGTCTCATTTAAAAAAGAGAAAAAAAAATATATGCACAGACAGCGTAAAATAATTTTACACTGTCAACAAATTACAACTATGGTTTTCGTCACGTAACTTCACCTAACCTCACTTTCTTTATATGATATGAGAAAGTGAAAGCATTCTTAATTGTTGTCGGAGCAAAATTAGTTTACACTGATAATGCATGTCCTTTAAACTCTTTAATAAATATGTCAAAATATCAAAATTAAAGGTTAAATAAAGAGGAGGATTAAATGTCTAAATTATTTATAATATGTGGTAAAAATTAGACAAATTGAGAACTTCAGAAAAGATAAGGGACCAAAATATAAAATTAATACTTAAATAATTCGAAATATGCGTTATGTCCGTGTTTGGCACGGGTACGAATACTAGTTTGTTATATATATTCGGTCATTATATATTTTTTGTGAAAGGTCAATTGACTTTATATAACATTTATTAGTGAATCTCAAGATATTATGATCCAGTTTAATGGTACATCAAAGCATATTTGAAAAAGGAAAATGCTATTTAGTAAGAATTTTGGTATGTAAGAAAGAGAAGAATTGTATGTGGCAATATTTGATTAGTTAAATTATAATCACACTTTCTCTCATGTATGGTTATTCAAGTTTTGATTGGTCAGATTCCCTAAATAGCAATATTTTCTTGTGCAATATTTTCTTACTAAATAACAATGCTCTTTGAAAAAATAAAGTTTTGATTCTTTAATTTTATTTGACTTTGGGAATATATAGATTCTATAATTACTTGCTTATTTATAGAATATAAAGTTTTGTTTCTCTTTGTTTTAGAAAATATCATTCTAAAATTGTTTGTTTAGTTATTTAAAGAATCAGTGACTATATGTGAATCAATTGTGGCATGAATATTTTTGGTATATATATAAAGATTTAATTTTATTTGATTTTAAATTAAATGTTTGGTTTGTAGCATGATGACATGTTTGAGTTTACTGTTATTAAGTTTCTACAATAATTTCCTTTAATCATGCTTTTCAAATATTATTCATGCCAATTTTTGTTTGATAGTGAAAATTTCTTCTCACATTAAGGAATGTCATTTAATCTTATGATTATGAAGGGACATCATAAAGGAATACGGCCTACATTTTGTGAGTAGTGCCTTGTAAATTAAGACTATTCCCATTTGATTTAATAAATTGCCAGGTGTTTTTGATTGAATTGGTTGAAGCAACATGTTGCAAAAGTAACCTCTGTTGTGTAGATTTGATTCAATTAGAATCACAAAATATGTATAAAATTGTTCATGCAAGCTATTTTGGTATGTCAAAAGGTAGACACAGTTTGGCCGAATAACTACATATACATATGTATTTGATTTATTAAATTGTCTAGTAATTTTGATTGAGTTGGTTGAAACAACAAGTTGCAAGAGTAACCTCTGTTATGTAGATTTGATTCATTTGGAATTACAAAAGATGTGGTGTGGAATTATTCATGCGAGCTGTTATGTCGGCCAAAAGGAAGGCACGGCTTGGCCGGATAATGACACACCTGTGATGATAAATGTGTGGTAATTATTAAGTTGTTTCCATGTGGATAATGGTTGGTGTCAAAGACGCACATTATCTGACATGACTTATTACCAATGTTTGATCATTACATTGAGAGTACCGCTAGCAGTTAATTCTTGGCAATCAAAGATTGTGGATTAATGGCGCATTTGGTATCTTGTTTTGTCTTATAATTTACAAATAAAAATGTGCATGTCCATGTAATAATTTATTGACATGCATAATAAAATTGTGTAGTGTAAATCCGTACAAGTATTTAATGGATTGCATTCACAATATAATGATAAACATGTGACGATAATAAGGATTTATTGTTTGTCAATATTGATTGTCAGTGTTTGATCATTGTCACAAAATACTACTAGCAATTGATGAAATTTTCTAAGTGTTTGACATCAATGGTACACTTGGTATTTTGGTGAGTACTTTTTTTTGTTCTCTATAAACTAATATAGTTTACATATCTGCATAACGTTGGATTTTAAATTCTTAAAAATTCTAACTCTTTAGAATAAAAGAAGAACATTATGTTCTTGGATCTAGACCTTGGATAAAGATGGAGAAACTCAAATTCTCTCATTATTCGGCAATTTTAAAGTGAGAATCAAGTTTAGAAAGTGAGTATATTTCTAATCACGAAGGTCATGTGATCATAAAGTTTTAATTACAGAAACATCATTTGAGGTGTTATTTAAGATGACATAATTTTGTCATGTTTTTCTTTACTTAAATTAAAGTGTTTCTAAAGCAATAAGGAGAAAGACAAACTCTCGTTGGAAAGATGAAATTTCATTAAGATTGTTGAGCAAAGAAAATATTAGGAGCACATTATGTAACTATTTAATCTTGCTAAAGCGTAATCAAGTGACCTTGTTGAAAATATATCCTTTAGTGTTCTCTTTGCACAATTAGTTGATCGCTATTAAAGTTAGAAATGATTCTTTAAAATGATCATTTCATAAAGTGTGCAATAAAGAAAATATTGAAGCAAGAGAAAATAAAATAGTGCTCATTATGTAAATACCTCAAAGGATAAGGGCATATAAAGAATAATAAGAAAATATGATCTAAGCTGACAAATCTCCAATGATGTTGAAAGACACATCAATCTAGAGGGGACATAAGTCGGTGAAGATTGATGGTATTTCAACTATTTGTTAGATTGTTGTTACTAACTTCTATTTGTATTTAAAAGACAATTTGTGGATCATTATTTGAGTTTAGTTCTGTTTTAATTCTTTGTTATTATTTTAAAACGAGGGATTCAATATGTCTTTTAAATATAAATATTATTATAGTCAATGCAGTTATTCCTTGTGACAATCTAAAATTGTTGATTTTTTTTTAGAAATATAAACTTTGGTCCCATGTTAATGAACATTTTGAGATAGAAACTTCAAAGTCTCTTGAAAATATTGAGTTTGGGGGAGAGATATGGTAAAAGAACAAAATTGAGTGAGGAAGAATTGGTTCTAAACCAATTCATAAAGTTGCTATTTATATAGTAAATTTGGATCCTCATAAGGACATTATTGTTCTTCCTCTCGATTAAGTTAAGAAATTATTTCCTAAATATCAAACTCAATACCTTCAAGAGTTGTGGCGTCGAGTGTCATAAAGTATTGACTAAAAAGAGAAATCATATCTGTTTTGATTTGATTTCTCTATTAGGATAGTCACGACACTTGATAGTTATTATAATTTTGGAGCTTCATATGATGGATATCAAGATAGTATTTTTTTTAATGGCGACATTATGAAATACAATAAGGTGCAATAAGAGGAATTTTGTGTCAATAGACACAAAGTAGATGGTTTGCAAACAAATGAAATTCATTTATGAGTTTAAGAAGTTATCTCATTAATGGTACCACAAAAGTCTCATCAAGTAATTGTCTCATTTGGTTCTGAGATGTATATTATGGAGAGTTGTGAGTTATACAGGTTCAGTGGGAGTTTGTTTATATTCTTAGTTTTTATATGTCGATTTTATTTTATTAAGTCAACAGTGATATATGATCGTTGTGCGAAACCAATATATCACTAACAAAAGTTTAGTGACAAAAGATCTTGGGCACACCTCTTTTGTATTAGGAAATTTGATACTTAGAGATCATTCTCATTGTATCATTTCGTTTGTTCAAAAGAGTTATATCAATAAAGTTGAAAGTAAATTCGACATGAAAGTCAATAAACTAAGGGATTCAAAATTCTCAATAATTGCCCAAAAGAAAATCTGGAAATTTAGAAAATAAAGTGTTTTCTTATATGCTTTAGTTTTGAGAAACTTATTTATGATCTTACTTATATGCATCCGGAAATAGCGTATATAATAAGATCATTTGGCAGATACTTGAGCAATTCAAAATTAGAATTGTTGAAATGAAGCAACCATAAAGATTGTTATAGAGAACAAAATTAATTTGTGCTCACATATCGGAGATCGAATAATTTGGAGATCATCAGTATGTTCGACTCCGATCATTTTGAACGTCCATTTATAATGGAAATCCTAACTCAAGAAATGACGGTAAGTATTTATGTCACTTGGTTGCATAAAGTAAAAGATTTTTTGAAAGACAACTCAAGATATATTGTGACATAAATTAGTCAGATAATGTTTCAACAACTGTTTTATTGTTTATCAATTTATAAGTTGTTGAAGGATAGAACATATAGATATAAATTTTATGCTAGTTGACTCACTAATCGAAGACTTGACACCTAAGGTCTTTCATATTGTTGTTGTCACTAAGGATGTCTTGGATTAGTGGGAGTCTCTCTTTAGTTATGTTCTAACTTTGGTATTGATACAGATTCATAATTTTTGTTAAGGTTTTCTGCAGAAATAAGGTTTGAGGTTATTATTGTTATAACCGGTTCTGTATCTTTTGTGCAAATATTGATTTGCAAACTTCAGTTTGATCTCACTAAAGACTTTAGTTGGACCAGTTGGAAATAGGCATGATTTAGAGATCACATTGCATGAAATTTCCATGTCACTCATCCATATCGATCTATGTCATCAAATACATTGATATGGTGGTCGTCGGGGTTCCGTCACGTTATACGTCAGTGACGATAGTCGCGGTGGTCCCATCATTGATGTATGAGATGGACCAAATTGTAAGGTTGAAATCTAAAGATAAATAGCATTCGGATGCGCGCCTAAGGAATAATGATATAATTATTACGATATATTGCATGCCCAAGTGGGAGATTGTTGGAATATTTCAGGATATTCCAATAATATTATGTGGTCAAATATCTTTGTTAATTATATTAGCTATTTATCGATCAAGAGCCTAATTGATTAAGTGATCAAATAAAGTTAGAAGGCTAATTAGATTTCTATTTAGAATTAATTGATTTAATTAATTGGATATGGGCTCAATATGAGTGGATGTCAGGATGGCCCATTTCGGAATAATGGGAACCCTAATGGGTCATCGCAATATATATAGGCTATGGTCCCCAATATACCAGACACACCGCATATCACCTCTTCTCCCCATCTGAAGAGCGCTTAGGGCATAAAGAGTCTCGGTTGAGGAAGAACCACAAGCCACCGGGTGCTCGTCATCCGTCTCTCATCGCGTTTCAGGATTGCTATCGGCGAGACCTACGGTTTGTTCATATTTATCAATCGAGGTATTTCTATAATCCTTTGATTCAATAAATCAACATGTCGTAAATCCTATTTTATACATATGCTCTTATGATTGTTTTAGCTTCCGCATTAAAGTAAGATTATAGTTTAATCGTTAGTTTGAGCATATGTGATTAATTATAAATTAATTCCAACATATATAGCTTCTGCTTTATTAACAAATGCCTTATGAATCCGATTATCTGTGTCTTAAAATTAAAATTAACGCTTTAGCTAGCAGAATGATTCATGGAGGCAGTTGTTTATCAAGTTCTGGAAAAAATCACAACTTTGGTTCCAATTTCGGTTAAAGTATCTTTTTAATTCAAATAAAAGACAGTTTGGAAATATATTTTGAAATAAGTTAATTGAAGTATAATGTTGCCAAAGTAACCTCTTGTGTTGAGATTAATTTATTTTGTAATATATAAGGTTGTGTGCTTATAACTTATGTGAATGTAAACCGGCCCAAAGGAAGGTAACTATTTTACAGAATTACAAGTACACCTGTGGTGATAAACGCGTGATAATTATTCGGTTCTTACCTGTGAATAATAAATTGGCCCAAAGGAAAATTTTTATTTGATACGTTTTTATTATCAGTGTTTGATTACTACGCCAAGAGTACCACTAGCAGTTAATATTAGTGTCAAAAGACTCAGTATTGATGGTGCACTAGGCATCTTGAGATGGGTTATGTCTTTATTTGAACAGATTAAAAATTCAGTTTTCTTTTATGTGAGTATATTTAAATGTTTAAATTATTTTTTTGTTCTTTTCAGCTACAGTTGCTTCAATATCTGCTAATCTGAATTCGGTTCCAGTCCTTAATGGGACAAATTTCAAGGATTGGAAAGAGAACATAGAAATTGTTCTTGGCTGCATGGATCTTGATCTTGCATTAAGAACGGAACAACCCACTTCTCCTGCGGCATCTGCTACCTCTGATCAGAGGAAAGATTATGAGAAGTGGGATCGCTCCAATCGCATGTGTCTCATGATCATTAAGCGTGGCATTCCTGAGGTCTTTAGAGGTACTATATCGGAAGATATAACTAATGCTAAGGATTTCCTTGCTGAGATTGAAAAGCGCTTTAAGAAAAGCGATAAGGCGGAAACAAGTACTCTTCTTCAGAACTTGATTTCCATGAAGTATCCAGGCAAAGGAAATATAAGGGAATACATTATGAGCATGTCAAACATTGTTTCAAAACTTAAGGCACTAAAGCTTGAGCTATCTGATGATTTGCTCATTCATTTAGTATTACTTTCTCTTCCTTCACAGTTTAGTCAGTTTAAGATATCTTATAACTTCCAGAAGGAGAAATGGTCTCTTAATGAGCTCATTTCATTTTGTGTGCAAGAAGAGGAAAGGATGAAATAAGAAAAAACAGAAAATGCTCATTTTGTTAGCACCTCTAAAGACCAGGGCAAAAGAAAGAAAACTCATGAGCCCAAGAATGAAGCTGCAAGTGTCCCAGCACAAAAGAAGCAAAAATAGGATGAAAATTGTTTCTTTTGCAAGGAAGCTGGATATGTGAAGAAGAAATGTGCTAAATATCACGCTTGACGTGCAAAGAAAGGTACATTTCTTACTTTGGTCTGTTCTGAGGTCAATTTAGCTTCAGTACCTAGAAACACTTGGTGGTTAGACTCAGGTGCAACTACTAACATCAGTGTTTCAATGCAGGGTTGCCTAAACTACCGGAAGCCAAATGATGTTGAAAGATACATTTATGTTGGAGATGGCAAGTCGGTGGAGGTGGAAGCTATAGGGCATTTTAGATTATTATTGTGTACTGGATTTTATTTGGATTTAAAAGATACTTTTGTTGTACAGTCATTTAGACGAAATTTAATTTCAGTTTCTTATTTGGACAAATCAGGTTATTTATGTTCATTTGGGAATAATATGTTTAAGTTGTCTTTGAATTCAAATATTGTTGGAACTGGTTCACTTATGACTCATGATAATCTATATTTGCTTGATACAATAGCTACCTATGGCGAATCCTTAAATGTGGAATCACGTGGTACTAAGCATAAAATTGAAAATAATAATTCAGGAGCATTATGGCACAAGCGTTTGGGTCACATCTCTAAAAATATAGTTGAACGACTAGTGTCTGATGGAATTTTAAATTCTGTTGACTTGACAAACTTTGATGTTTGTGTTGAATGCGTTAAAGGTAAACAGACCAAAACAAAGAAATATGATGCATATAGAGCTACATATGTCTTAGAATTGATACATACGGACATTTGTGGACCATTTCCGACACCTTCTTGGAATGGTCAACAATGTTTTATATCATTCATAGACGATTATTCTAGATATGCGTATATATTTCTTATACATGAAAAGTCTCAATCATTGGATGTGTTCAAATCATTTAAGGCTGAAGTTGAGAATCAACTCAACAAAAGAATCAAGAAAGTCAAATCTGACCGTGGCGGAGAATATTACGGTAGATATGACGGTTCAGGTGAACAACGTCCAGGGCCTTTTGCCAAATACCTAGAGGAATGTGGGATCGTCCCACAATACACTATGCCAGGATCGCCTAGCATGAACAGTGTTGCTGAAAGACGAAACCAGACTCTTAAGGATATGGTAAGGAATATGATTTGTCATTCTACCTTGCCAGAGTCACTCTAGGGAGAGACACTAAAGACTGCAGCTTACATACTTAATAGAGTACCAACAAAGGCAGCTGCCAAAACACCTTATGAGCTTTGGACTGGGCGAAAACCTAGTCTAAAACATTTTCATGTGTGGGGATGTCCAGCTGAGGCAAGGCCTTATAGGCCAAATGAAAAGAAATTGGACTCCCGAACAGTGAGCATCTACTTTATTGGTTATTCTGAAAGATCTAGGGGCTACAAATTTTATGATCCCAAATTAAATACAATTTTTGAGACGGGAACAACCACATTCTTTGAGGATATTGAGTTTGGGGGGAAGAATAAGGTCGGCGACTTTGTCTTAGAGGAAGAATCGGTAACAATTCCAGAACCGATTGATATAGTTGCTTTTGATCAAGCAAGTACGGATCCTCCACAAGACAATGTTGAAATTCTTCCAACTCAGGATGGTTTGGTAGTTCATGAAGAACAAACTCAAAATCCTCAAGAACAAGTGTTACAAGAACCAATACAATTGCGGAGATCCACTAGAGAAAGGAGAAATGCTATTCCGGATGATTTCATAGTATTTCTCCAAGAACATGAGGAAAATAATGGTACGATGGAAGATGATCCAATCAACTTCCGTCAAGCCATGCAGGATTCTAACTCGGAAAAAGTGGATTGAAGCAATGAAGGAGGAGTATAAGTCAAAGCAAGACAATAAAGTATGGGAACTTGTCCCATTACCAGAAGGTGTGAAACCTATTGGTTGCAAATGGATTTTTAAGACCAAGCGAGATTCTAACGGTAATGTGGAAAGATATAAAGCTCGTCTTGTGGCTAAGGGTTATACTCAAAAGGAAGGGATTGACTTTAAAGAGACTTTCTCTCCGGTTTCATCGAAAGACTCTTTTAGGACAATCATGGCTCTTGTTGCACATTATGATTTGGAACTCCATCAAATGGATGTCAAGACGGCATTCCTCAATGGTAACATTGATGAAACCATTGCAACCAGAAAACTTTGTGTTGGGAGACTCAAAGTGTATGGTCTGCAAATTGACAAAATTCATTTATGGACTAAAACAGGCTTCTCGTCAGTGGTACCACAAGTTTCATGAAGTAGTTCTCTCATTTAATTTTAAGGTGAATCTTGTTGAAGATTGTGTGTATCAAAAATTCAGTGGGAGCAAGTGCATTTTCCTAGTATTGTATGTTGATGACATACTGCTTGCTGCAAATGATATAGGCATGATGCACGAAACCAAGAAATTTCTATCAAGAACATTCGAAATGAAAGATCTTGGTGACGCCTCATTTGTATTAGGAATTCAGATACATCGAGACCGATCTCGGGGTATTCTAGGATTATCACAAAGGAGCTATATCGAAAAGGTACTTAAAAGATTTGGCATGCAGGAATGTAAACCAGGGGATAATCCAATTGCTAAGGGAGACAAATTTAGTCTCAGTCAGTGCCCAAAAAAGAAACTTAGAAATTCAAGAAATGCAAAAGATTCCTTATGCGTCAGCTGTAGGGAGTCTGATGTATGCCCAAGTTTGTACGCGTCCGGATATTGCGTTCATAGTTGGGATGTTAGGGAGATATTTGAGCAATCTAGGAATGGATCATTGGAAAGCAGCCAAAAAGGTCATGAGGTATTTAAAGAGAACAAAAGACTATATGCTCACATACAGGAGGTCAGACCGGTTAGAGATCACTGGATATTCTAACTCAGATTTTGCTGGATGCCAAGACAGCAAAAGATCCACTTCAGGCTATATTTACATGTTGGCTGGTGGTGCAGTTTCTTGGCGCAATGCCAAGCAAACTCTTACAGCTTCATCTACTATGGCAGCAGAGTTTATAGCATGTTATGAGGCATCCAACCATGGGATTTGGCTGAGAAATCTTGTCACTGGGCTGCGAATTGTGGAAGGAATTGAAAGGCCACTTAAGTTATACTGTGACAACAAATCAGCCGTCCTGTATTCCAACAATAATAGGAGCTCGGCTAAGTCAAAACACATTGACATCAAGTTCCTAGTTGTTAAGGAAAGGGTACAAAGTGGACAAATTTCCTTAGAACACTTAGGGACAAACTCCATGATTGCAGATCCTCTCACAAAAGGTCTTCCACCCAAGGTCTTTCATGAGCACACTGTTCGCATGGGTGTTTTACTGTTAGAGGAGTCTTTGGTTTAGCGGGAGTTAGTTAATTATGAATTTTATGTTCTATGTTTGGTATTATATATGCATACTATGACTTTGGATTTTTCAATTAATAAAGTTTGATATTCAGCAATTTACATTTTGTACAATAAAGTTATTGAATGATCTCACTAAAGTAAAGTTGGACCAGTTGAAAATCGACATATAGAGACCAACTTCATGTGATTTTCATGCTACACATTTCATGGTGGATCTATGTCATTTAGTTGTGTCATTATTGGTGATCATTGATGGGTTTAGTTATGATTTGATATAACGAAAATCACTTTGGTTCTATATATTGGCATGACTAATGGACGAGATAATTTGGTTATGCTTAAGGAATATAATGGTGAATTTTGAGCTCATAAAGTCTAACACATGTGTAGGATTACATATGTGACCAGTGGGAGATTGTTAGGATTTTTGGGTCACAAATGTAATGTTACATGTGTTAGCTAGGGCCATTATGTAATTAGTCAAAGCTACAGTGGTCTAATTAATAATAAATAAGTCTATGGCTAAAAGCGTAAATATCATGAAAGGTAATTTATTGTGTAGATACCATAAGTCAATATCTAATTTAATGAGGGGCCAAATCAGAATATTGAAAATTAGGAAATAACCCTAGGTTATTTATAAAGGTTATGGTTCCCGATTGTAGATATAACGTAAAACCAGTGGCTCTGACATTAGGTTTTCTCTTCATCCCCATCAGAGGAGAATCAAGGAGCCCATAAGGAATTCTACAGTTGGAAGACCACATACTTGTGACTTTCAAACCTCTATCTATGGCAAACTCAAACTCAAGTACGCTTCCGTTTATGGCTATAATATTTCTCAATGATTAACATGATGACTCTAGGGTTTAAGGAAATCTTTTGGTTCTAACACACATACCTAATTATAAAGAAGAAAAAAACACTTTTGATATGTAGTTTGGATAAGTAGACTCAATATATGAATTGTTGAATGAATATATGTTTTGTGCTAGCTTGAATTCTTGAATAAAATTAAGGCTGGCATTTGACTTTTGGCACTCAATGATATAATTTAGATATATTTGCGGTGTCAATATATATTAGATTAAAATTAAACAGTTTAAATTTTAATGTAGACTTTGATTTTATTAAAAATTCTATAACATATTGAATTTGCCATTAATCTTTAATTTAACGGTTACTAATATGCTGATTGTATAAATATGTGGAGTTTGTGGTTGAATAGAATCAAATTTAAATAATTTGAGTGTTTAATGATGAAATTAATTTAAAAGTAGGTCTTCTTGTTAGTATTGCATTATTTTGATTAACATATAAACTTTGTCGGTGATGGTATATCACTTTTAATCCTGATCTGGGGTAAATTCCTCAGCAAATTAAGCAGCAATCTTCAATTTAACAAATCATATATTAATAAATAAGTAATTACATATGAATTAAAGACAAACGGGCAACAAGCTGCACCGCCAAACCTTTTTAAATGACAAAATCAATTTGGATAAAAATAACATTCTTATCTTTAGGGGACACAACATTGCTATTCATAACCTTTTGAACTCGTTGCAAAAGACTCACAGCCTCTGATGTTAGAAAACCAAAAGTGTCAAAAGCAAATAATATGAAAGCATGTTGATTGTCAGAACATGATTTTTCATGTTTTACCACTTTACTTGAAGGGGACAGTAAAAATCCCTACCCTTAAACCAACAAGTGGCGAAACTTCAATCAAATCTAAACATGCATGTTTTTCACCTACCCACCCATACACCATAACATCTGCCGGTACGAGAGTTGATACATTAAGCGTTTGTTAGTTCTGTCAAAAAAATTATCAGTTGTTAGTTATGGATTTATGCTCGTATATGTGAAATACACACACATGCAAATACATGTACTATAATGATCACTTCGTCAAAAAAATATATACTATAATGATAATGATTACCAATTTAATTATCGATACAATGATTGCTTGTGAGGCTTAATACATGTATGAATGGTCTGATTAATTCCATGGTTGTCTCCATTATGATTTCACAATTTACAAGTTTCCTTGTCTAACTCCAACATGAAACTTTTTTTTTTTGTACAAAACATAAAACTATTATTAGTGATGTTTGGTAAGATGTCAATTTATTTTCTTTTCTACACGACTAGTATTTGATCTTGGAGATTGAATGTGACAATAACTATCGAAGGGAAAAAGTTCTTAATTATACAAAATGTATAAATAAACACATTATTTAAATTTTAATAGATTACTATACTATTTATTTTGAATTAAATTAAAAGGAGATACATAGTCATTGTTATATTTATTTTCTTTATGAGATAAATTTAGTATGAGAAGATATGGTGTCCCAATCGAAAATAGAATAGATCTTAAGATTTAAAAAGCACTTACAATTTATTTTTTTTACATTTAATGATGATATATATTACGAGAAAGAGTATCACAAAAACCACGATCTAATGTGATGCCTTTTTCACACATATTATTTTAATATAAAATAAAATAAAATTGAGTGTTTGACAGAAAAAACGATGATGTTAGTGTTATTTTTGTTTTTCGTTGTTTTGGCTTTCGTAACAACAGACATTTTCATTTTACATTTGCATCTTTTCAAAGACATTAATGAGACTTAAACTCGAAACCTCTAATATTTAAGACTTGTCGAGTGTCATTTTACATTTACATCTTTTCAAAGACATTAATGAGACTTAAACTCGAAACCTCTAATATTTAAGACTTGCCGAGTGTCATTTTATCATTAGACTAAATCTTTACATAAATTTTGTTACCATTAACAAATTCATTCATATATTTTACGTATAGAATTACTTTATATTTTATCCTTAGTTAGTGAACTTTTTCTGATAAAATGAGGGAAATTAATTATAACTCAAAACATGGGAAAGAAGTTCCCTTGAATCATATCATATCAAACATAAAGAGTAGATAAAAGAGAAAAAAAAGAAATAAAACAATAATAATATTCCAACAAAGGGATGCTAGCTAGATGGCATTTTTTTTCCATCCTCTCATATTGTTGGCAACTTCTATAGCAACTCTTTTATGCAAAAATAACTTTTAGGGCTATGTTGTCTTTTGAAAGGTTATGCAAACTTCAAGCTAATAATAACCAAATTAAACTTTGTTTATGAAGGGTCCATACATGATCTAATAGGGACACATCATTTTCTTGAAGTATAAGTCGTAAAATAAAGCACTCAAGTAACTAGTCCATAGACATTGTCATATTTAGTAAATATAGTAAAATGGAATAGAGGCATGATCAACATTACTACACTTGGTGTTTCTACTCATGGAGTCACTATTTCTCCACTTTAATAGTGGTTGGACATCATGCTTGCTTCACGCTTATGCCAAAATAAGTCAAGTAAATCACCTAGGGAAATTAACTAATTAAGAAGAAATAATACAGAAGAAATTATGATAATTTGTATTTTTCCTTTAAAGAAATAATGGTAGATTAGGCTAATAGCTACCCGTGTTAGTGACATGCTTAATATTGAAATGGACAAGGAGGGATTCATGATATCACTATAGAT
Organism: Trifolium fragiferum; assembly: GCA_954870985.1. Classification (NCBI taxonomy): domain Eukaryota; kingdom Viridiplantae; phylum Streptophyta; class Magnoliopsida; order Fabales; family Fabaceae; genus Trifolium; species Trifolium fragiferum. Next base: position 17,725,140 of record OX940790.1, on the reverse strand, counting down.
TTCGTACCATGTCACTTCAATATCATGTATTGCCAAAATTCACTTTGAGTCAACATTTTCTTTAATTAGATTAGATTAGATGTTTGGTATGATGTAATAGGTTGAAATTTTTAATTAGCCAAATAAAATATGAAAGTGAACTTTGATTAATTTGGAGTTGAAGTCCACTAATTGATTTTCTTTCAATTTTCTAATAATTTTTTGTTTGCATTAATTCTTTTTTTTGACACATGCACTAAATTTTATTAGATACTGATATTTTGTAGAAAAAAATTAATTTATAATTTAAATTTACTTTAAAACAATTAAATATTTCCTCCGGTTCTTTTGTTAAGAGACATTTCAATATATATTATATATTAGATACTTTAATTATTCAATGAATATAAAAAGATGAAATGTCTCTTATTAAACAGAACCAAAAAAAGTATTAAAACCACTACCTTAAATGATATAAATATCTAAGAAAATGATCACAAGGAGTTAATGACACTACTTATTTTTTCTACTAAGGTTTTCTCCAATTGGATCTTTGAGCTACACGCTTTAAGAAAATGCATTTTGCATGTTCTTAATTTTATCACGAGATCCTTGACATTTATTTCAAACCAAAAGTGATTGCTTAAACCTTAAAAGAACAATAATAATATATAAACTACTTTATATATATGATCCATATTCTATGATAGGTGGAATGATTATATGATCCCCTGTATTGATTATATAGAATTAATAGAAAATCTATGTATAGTCATATCAAGCAAACTCCATTAGTATTGTTTCCATCTTGCCCCTCATAAGAGTTTGATGATGAACATAAGATATTATTTTATATATACACATTTTTCTCTTAAAAGCTAAGAAATTTTAAGACCTCTATAAAATGCTGAATTTTGCTTCTTCCCTACTCAAAGGTAACATTGTGTGGCTTTTGTGTATGAATTAATGAATGGCACATTTTGTACCTAACATATCAAAAAAAGAAAAAAGGAAAAACAAACACACAAATATAAGAAATATCATTGTATTATTTTTTTGGAATCCAATGGAGAAGGTAGGATAGTAAACCATTTTTCACTCATAGTAAATTTGAGACCAAACTATTGAATGTGATTTTTGTTTCAAAATAAATGTTAAATTAGTGATGGGTGGGCAACTAAAATTGAATTATATAATATGGATCCATTTTATATTACATAAAGTGACTTATGAGTACAAATATCAACAAAATTAAAGCAAATTAAATTATCCTACATTGCTTCTATTATTTTGAGTGACATATATGCAAGATATATAGATGCTGACCCCTGAATTGAGGCATGTGTAGACTGCAAATTGCAATTATAGTGCATGGGGAGCAATATGGACCAGGATCCACATCCATGACAGATTCAAATTTCATGTTGTAGGATTTCCACGCAGTTCCACACTGTATTAAATCATAACTATCCATTTCAGATCGGACGGTTCTGATTTAATACACAGTTTTATATACTAAAACAATCTCATCCACCGATTCATGATCGGACGGTCCATAGCAATTATTGCGTGGTGCAATAACTGCAAGAAATCATGTTCCATCCACGACTATAGCTGCTTCACGCAGTAAAATATTTAGGTCACAGATTTTTGATCGGACAATTTTTATACAAACAATCAAATTTTATATTATTTAATTTTAGACATCAATTTTGATCAGACGATTAGAAACAGTTAATACATCTATACAGTATCTATGTTAAATTCAAACCCGAGCAATATATTCCATAACTCATTTTTGAAGCTCAACACCACTAGTGGCCCTATGATCACAAATTACTTAGCTTGGTAAAAGAACGTAGTACTAAATTGCTTTGGATTAGTTTAATTAGAACTACTAATCCTAAAGGTTTTGTCTTTATTTATGGTCACATTACATACAATAAGAATCTGTGACCAGCTGAATTATGGGTATCTTGACCTTTAATCAAACAGTGTAGATAAATAATTAGACACCAAATGACATGATGGGTCATACAATATTGTTTTGCCTTAGTACTAGGCTTCTAGCATCATGTGTCTCATATCAAAGGTTAAAAAAAATTCACCTTCATCTTTACCCTTCAATTTTGCCTAACTTAGCCCCATATATAAATCATCTTATTGGTTGGGATGGTCAATATTTTGTTACTTTTCTAAGGGAATGTCTCATGAATGACATGGAAAACTTTTATCTTTTGCTTTGTGCCCTGCCTCTGGCTCTTACCATTGGGACCTTTCTATTCGTGATATGTCTCGTGAACCTTGCTTTGTTTTGTTGTGTCCTTAAAGTTGAAACTGTTAGAATTAGATAAAGTTTGTTAAAGGTAATTGTAAGTTATTTTGGATTAGGATTAGTACTTAATTAAAATGTCATGGTTTAGCTAGGATAACTATATAAAGTGTGTCATATACTCATTGCAATTTCTTTTTTAATTATTTGGCTAACTTATACTTTGAGTTAATTTTAGATTTTATTTTGGTCACTTAAATTTTTTGTTTCACTTTTATTCCTTACATTACAATTATTCTTAGAATTGGAATAAAATAGGCTAAATTATATTTTCGGTCCTTAATTAAGTCATGCATATTCAACACTTTAGTTTGTTAAATTACTATTACTAAGATACTTTGGTCTCTAGTAATGAGATTATATTTAAAAGATCAAAGTGTCTAAGATTCATAATTTAAGAGACAAAAAAAAAAAAAAAACTTAAAGAACCAAATTATATAACATTTATAATTTAAAGGACTAAAAAGGAAACAAAAAACACTTAAGGAGCTAAAGTAAAATATAAAATTAATTTAAAGAACTAACAATATAATTTAGCATATTTTACCACAATTCTAAATAATCAATCTTTTTTATCAATTTTATTTTTATTTTCGTTTGTCTCTACCATAATTCTCAACAAATTAGACATCCACACAAATATGAATATCAAATATGGCAGTACGCCAACGCCAACGCCAATAATAAATTGTATGTAATTGCATGTGTTAGTATCATGTTAATGTTAGATACCAACACATGTCACACAATAAACACTTCTTTATTTAGAAATATCAATGCTACATAACACAATATGTTATTCGAGCTATGACATCCACCTTAAAAGATGATTTTAATCTCATTAGTCATTACAAAATACTATTTAATATCTATGCACCATTTGATTTGAAGTTGATCTTAGATTAGAGGCTAAGATTATTTCATTACAAAATGTTCTTTGGTGGAATTGCATTCATGGTAGTTCCACTCCATTGGCTTTTATTGGACTCTTCGTTACTATACATTTTACAACTCACAAAAAGTGTAAAAAAAGAAAAGAAAGCAACTTTCTCTGAATTAGTTATGTGATTCACTCCCCACTACTACTAATTTCCATTCAAAAGCTCATTGCTTGCTCAAGGCATCTAACAAAGGGTTTCACATGGTGGGGGTGTGTTATTTCCATTCCAAGGCCATTGAAAGCTACCCCATTTTAATTTTTGTCACATAATTAAAGCTATGTCCTTAATAACATGTGGTCCATCTATAATTCATCTAGTTTTTGGGCACCATTTCACTGTTTTCACTATGTTTTGTTCTTGATTTCTATTAACTAAAACTTTCTAATAGTAGTTTCATTGATTAATTTCTAGGGGGTTAGAATTTATTTGCAGTTGGCTAGTTGCTAGCATTAAAATGACAGGAAATATGAATATTATTCTTCATATCCACTCCTCTTTTTTATGGAAACAATGTAGTAGAAGCAATTTCAAGATGGAGATGATAAATGTGAATTGAGATAGAAATTTAGCTAGCCCTTTATTTACTTAAAGTCAAAATATTATCCATGATTTAGTTTTAATTAATTATAAGATAATAATTAGAATTTACTATTTTCAGTTTTCATTGCAAGAGAAGGAGAGATCCATATTCTTATATGATGTATGACCAACGTGGTAAGTCAACTTTTTGCAAAATGGACTTAAAATATAGGGTAAGAACTACTATAATGAAAATTAAGGGGTTAAAATTGCAAGTTTATCAAAGTTATTAGGTCAAAAGTATAATTTAACCTAATATATTTGAGGTATTGAGTTGAAGGAAATAAGTGCTTTTAGTAAAAAGTTTAAATTAGGTGTTCATGTGAAACTCACTTAAGTATCAAAATTTGAGTATTGCATTGTAGATGCTATTGTGAGCCTGAAATCTCTTAATTATAGCATTAATATTTTAGGTAATTTTTGCAAACCATTTGCCACTTATTAGTTAAAATTTAGGGTCTGTTTGAATTAACTTATTTTTGAGATTATACAAATAAATAAGTTTTATGAAATATTGACCATAAACTTTTCAAGATAGATTATAAATAAAAAAATTTATAAAAATATAATTTTCGTTAATAAAAACTTATAAATTAACATGAAAATTTTATTTGCATAAACTATTTTTTATAAGGTCAAAAATTGAATTTAAATCCAAACTTTAATGTCCTTCAAACTTTTATTATATGAGCTTCAGTTATGTGACAATATATGTTATCAAATGGCACAGTCCAAGAAAAAGAAAAACAAAATGATAGAAAAATTAATTTTGTAATTAATATTATGAAGTATTAGTAGAATCACCCTCGTTACAACCGGGTGTTTTGATTTTGAGGATATTTGTATAAAGAATATTTTTTTTACCATGATATTGTAGGTGTGAAGTCTCCACTGTCATTAATGATAATTAATTTCCATTGAGGACTAAGGCATACAAGGTGAATTCTTTCATTCCAATCAAATTTTCTTCATACGCATAAATTAATAATCGAATCTCTAACTACATGCTTAAAGAGACAAAATCTTTTATCATTTGGATCAATTTATTGAATAACCATATTTTCTTCTCTCAGTGTGAGTATTTATATGAGAATGTGTGACTACTAGAACAACAAAAAATGAAGTATTAGTTGATTAAATGTATGATCACTTTGTGTAAAAACAAATGTATGATCACTTTTACTTTTATATAGTGATCTTATAATCATCAGATAATTAATATTAATATAAACAACTAACAATTAATCACAAGTCACCAACTACTAACTTTTAAATAACTTTACTTTAAAAAAAAAAAAAAACTTTTAAATAACTTAATAATTGTAAAAAAAAAAAAACACTTAATAATAGTATTAAACTAAGTCAGACTTGGACGAAGTAAACCAAATTTTTAACCAAACCACATTTTTACTTAGACAAAGTAATTAAAGAAAAGGATTATCAAATTTTTACCTAGGAAACAAATTATTCGAAATAATTCAAATTCAATTCTTGATGAAAATAATTTTTAATCAAATTTTATTTATTTTGTAGTTAGACTATGGACTGGTGACTCTTCTCCTATTGAAATTATGGCGCACTGCAAAAAGATGCCGTACACCTATGAAGTCCGGATACGTGACACGATATTAATACGATACTGATACGGCGATATAGAGAATTTTTTAAAATTCCCGATACGATATGGTCACGATACGTTGTTTAAAAATAAATTTAAAATTAAATATACAAATACACAATATATAAACATAACAAAAATCGAGAAAGATGATAAATTAATATTCAAATTACTCAAACTGAGCAAACAAGTGACAATTACATATCTCAAGTTAATTAAGTACTACAAAAAAATAATTTATTAATATCCAAAAAACAAAACATTTTCGGTACCATCCAAAAAGCACATGATTGTCAATCCATAAAGAATATCACACTCTAACATTCACTATTTAAAATGAAACACAAATTGTATTAGTCTCATCTCCTCCATTTCTATCATAAAAAAAATATTATTTTCCCGATACTTCTCTGTATCAGAGAAGTATCCGAAACGTATCGGTAATTATTTTTTTAAAAAAATAATTTTAATTGTCTGATACTCTCTGATACGAGTATCAGAAAGTATCGAACAAGTATCGGTATCGGACACGATACTTCACCATTTTTTAAGTATCGGGGCTTCATAGCCGTACACAATGTTGTAAAATACGATGTTGAGTAAAATGTTATGACATCTGACTATAGAAGAACATAATGGACGGCATAACAATAAAAAAAATAAAAAGTAAAGAACACAAAGTATTGTTAACTCAGTTCAGCGCAAAATCACCTACTTTGGGGCTACCAAGTCAGGAAGAAAATCCACTATAATAATGTTAGGTCAAAGCCCCCAGTAAATGTCTTGTTTATGACTTATCACTCAACCACTACACGTGCAACTTATACCTATGAAGTCCTGGATATGAGATCTCATATTACTTGCCCTCAAACAACACACACAGCTGGTCTAGAGAATTTCCGGCTACAATCTTTTAAAAACAAAATATATTTTCATAAATATATTTGCATCAAATATTTTGTTTCTTAAATGTTTTAACATCTTTGAAATCAAATTTTTTATTTCCTTAAATGTTTCAACATCTTAAGGATTAAGCAAATACGCTTTGTTTACTGTTGCTTCCAGAAAATAGGCGCATCTTGGCGCATAAATCAGCCTGAAATAATTTCGAAACTAATCTTCAAAAAATATCACACACAAATAATACTCCAGTTGTAATACCAATCATTAGTTGGTTCAGTGGTGATTGACGCTGAACTTGGTAGGGAGGACCATGGTTCGATCTCCCGCAACTACAATCGGGAGAGGGCTGACTCCCGAACCAGATTCAACTGGTGGTGAAAACCAAAAAAAAAAAAATACTCCAGTTGTAATGTCGTGCCCATGTATCGGAGCATTTAGCTTAAAATTTAGCCGATAGACAAAAACTCAACATCCTATAACCCAAGAACAAGAAAATTAATAGAAAAATTAAATAAAATCTTATAAAGCTACCATCTGTTGTAAGGAAGTTACTGCAATCAAAGGATTCTGCTCTGCCATGGAATATACAAATATTAACATACTGTAAGTAACAGATAACTAATAATTAATTTATTCTCCTAAATAAATGTTAAAAGTTCAATAATCTATGTTTTTGCTTGCTTCTACCTCAATTTTTTACGGATTTGGATTAGAAGCAGTCACTGCTCATGCAGTCGGCTGCAGTTAGCTTGTCAGGACCGTCTGATCTTAATCAGACGGTTTTTGTTTAAAATAGTTTTAATTTTTTATTTTATATTAAATTTTTATCATCAAATCATGACCGTTTATTATCAATCGTGCGGCTATAATTCTGTTGACTGCAATGCAGTCACTACAGAACCCAAGTCCCTTTTTTACACCTTTTCTGTTCTAGGTTACATTATTTTTGTTATTAAAAATATTTATTTCCCCATATGCATATATATATGTACAAAACAAAACAATGTTTTAGAAAAATATAGGACCAACACTTTCCATCCAAAAATCCAAAATAAACACACCTCATACATCTCTTTCTTATACCCTCCATTGTTTCCTTTCAACACACACCTCACATGATACCACCTCCATCTCTTTTAAATTCTTTCACACCCCAAACCAACTTCCTTAACATTAGTTAGTCTCACTTGCACTTTTCACAAGTATAATGACACATTTGCACTACCAACACAATCAAACTAAAAATACTCCAAAAGGGTATTTCAGTAAATTCACACGCTAGAGTCCAACCTTATGTGACTGTATCAACTGTGTGTAATAATAATAATAATCTAAGGATAAGCTTAGATCTGCAGAAGCAACAACCCTCTTTTCATTTTCTTCATAAAAATCGTTATTTTCAGATTCTGAATTAACTGAAACAAACGTTGTCTAGCCGGAATATTCATTTTTTCGCCGGAAAAAATGGATGTTTTAAGTAACCATTGAAGACGGAAATGGGTGAAGAAGATTTTATCGGAGATTCTCAATTGGCGGGTGTACCCACCGGAGCTTATCGTCTCCGGCGAGCTGTGGAACTCATATGTTCGTTGCTATCTCTTTCTATTTCGATTAGAGTCTTCGCCGGAAAATGGCAACTCATTCGTAATAAGCTTGAAGAGCTTCATTCTGGTTTAATCGCCGCCGAGAATTGCGATTCCGGCGAGAATCCGTCGCTTTCTAGATTGGTTACTTCGATAATAGCGACGGTTAATGAGTGTCACGATCTGGGTCAGCGTTGTGTCGATGTTTCGTATAGTGGGAAGCTTTTGATGCAGAGTGATTTGGACGTAGCGTTTGCGAAGCTTGATGGTTTAGCGAAGAAGCTTTCGGAGATATACAAAACGGGTCTTTTAACAAATGGGTTTGCGCTTGTTGTTTCAAAACCGTGTCTTGGTGCTTGTAAAGAGGATATGAGGTTTTATGTGAGAGACCTTTTGACGAGGATGAAGATTGGTGATTTAGGTATGAAAAAACAAGCTTTAAGGAATCTTCTTGAGGTTGTTGTTGAGGATGAGAAGTATGTTAAGGTTATTGTTGTTGATGTGAGTGATGTTGTTCATGTGCTTGTTGGGTTTTTGGGTTCTACTGAGGTTGAAATTCAAGAGGAGAGTGCTAAGGTTGTTTCTGTTGTTGCTGGTTTTGATTCATATAAAGGGGTTTTGATTAGTGCTGGTGTTATCGCGCCTTTGATTCGTGTTTTGGATTGCGGGAGTGAGTTGGGGAAAGTTGCGTCTGCGAGGTGTTTGATGAAATTGACGGAGAATTCGGATAATGCTTGGGCTGTTTCTGCTCATGGTGGTGTCACTGCTTTGTTGAATATTTGTGGGAATGATGATTGTAAAGGGGATTTGGTTGGTTTTGCTTGTGGGGTGTTGAGAAATCTTGTTGGTGTTGAGGAAGTTAAGAGGTTTATGGTCGAGGAGGATGCCGTGTCTACGTTTATCAGGCTTGTGAAATCGAAGGAGGAAGCAATTCAGGTGAATTCGATAGGGTTCATTCAGAATATTGCTTTTGGAGATGAGGTCATTAGACAAATGGTGATTAGAGAAGGTGGACTCCGTGCTTTGTTACGCGTATTGGATCCTAAATGGTCCTATTCTTCGAAAACAAAGGAAATAGCAATGAGGGCTATTGAGAGTTTGTGTTTTACTTCATCTAGTTCTATAAGTATTTTAATGAATTATGGTTTTGTGGATCAATTGTTATATTATGTTCGAAACGGTGAAGTTTCCATTCAAGAGTTGGCATTGAAAGTGGCATTTAGATTATCCGGAACATCTGAAGAGGCTAAGAAAGCAATGGGTGATTCTGGTTTTATGGCAGAATTTGTTAAGTTTCTGAATGCAAAATCATTCGAAGTTCGCGAAATGGCAGCCGAGGCACTCTCTGTCATGGTCACGGTACCTAAAAACCGGAAGAGATTTGTACAAGATGACAATAACATAGCCCTGCTTCTTCAATTGCTTGATCCAGAAGAGGGAAATTCAGGTAACAAAAAGTTCTTAATCTCAATTTTATCATCATTGACAAGTTGCAATAGTGGAAGGAAAAAGATTGTTAGTTCTGGTTATGCAAAAAACATAGACAAATTAGCAGAAGCTGAAGTTTCTTCTGATGCTAAAAAACTTGTCAAGAAACTATCCACAAACAGGTTTCGCAGTATGTTGAATGGAATCTGGCACTCATGAATCATGAATGTAATTCATCAATCATTTTTCTCTCTTTTTTTTTTTAACTGTATATTTAATTTACTTTTAGTGTCTTACAAGTTTTGCTAATTTGTTTTCCCCTCCACAATATGCTTTCTGTTTAATTTCATTGGCCTTGTCCATGATAACAGTAGCACACACCATTATGTTGATTGTAATCAGATTTAGTGATATGATACCATAAAGCCTTTGTTGTAGATTTACTCCATTTTCTTGAAGATACTCTACCATATTGCTATGAGACTATTAGTTATGGTAGATTGTACCTAAAAAGAAAACAGCTATATTATATCAAAAGAAATGAAGAAAAATCCAAAAGAAAACACAATTATGAGACTATTATATCAAAAGAAAAATCCAAAAGAAATGAAGAAGTTAATTACTAGTTACACAGTTATTTATCCACCTACCTAAACTCAGTTTTTGTTTGAAAGTGTTACAAAATATATTTTATAGTGTTATGTATTTGTAAATAGTGTATGGTACCACATGGGGGAAGACATACATCTACATCAATCCTTGGTAAGCATGTGAGTAGTGTCAACATTGCTCTACTATATCAAGCATTATATATTTTAAAGCAAGATAGTGATAGATGAAGTTTCCATCTGTATTGTTTTTGTCACTTTGTAAAGTTTTGTACTTTGTTATAGCTACTTCCTAGTTGTTCATTCATTAAGATTCTTTGTAAACATGACATCTGTCCACATGTTTGTTTATTGCTTGTGAACTCTTTAAGATAAGAGCTTAGAATGATCATTGCTCACACATCACTACTACATAGTAGTTTAATCTAAATTGCATAATTTACATTACTCTTATGTTTTTTAGTTACTTTGCTGAAAATAATTTGTGGTGTGGATTGTGAAAAGTACAAGTTCCTAAATATGGGAAAACTATATTCTTGGTTGTGTGAGTGTGATGATGTCAAAGTGTTGGCTCTTGTGTTTGTGTTGCGTGTATGAAATCAATGCTATGTGACTACAGAATGGGAAACATGTGATGTGAATATGCAAATTAATTATAGGCTGATCTAGGGAAGCTTTTATAGCTATAACAAACAGGAGCATGGAAGGCTTGGGAATCTCGTGTCATGAACCAATGAAAATAAGTTTCCTACATCAATGAAATGTTGAAATATGCTAACATTTGTCTCCCATATTTATGATTCAATTTGATTCTATAGGATTGTAAACTAACCTTCAAGCTTGCCGGTTCTCGGTTCAACTAGTTGAATCGTTGTTCCTACCTGTTTTCGGAACAATGAGTTCAACATTCATTGTTGTGTTTTACTTCTAAGACCATGTTTAATGGAGAGTTATTTTTTAAGCATTGGTATCTATTAGGTACCTCATTAGAAGAAAACAAAATTGAGTATTTAATTGAGTAATTAATCTAAAAAATGAGTGACCGGAGGGAGTACCATTTAACTACCATTTTAATAAGTATACTCTCTCTCTATTCTGGTCAAATAATTTTCGAGAAGAACAAATAATATTTTATCAGATTTTATATGCGTTTTAACTGAATTTTGAATTACCAAAATTTTATTCTTCTTAAAATCATTGGTACATGCATTTTAAATGCAATATCGTTACTAATTGAATTATGTTCACGGGACAAAATACTCTCTCTTTACTCTTTACAATAAGTGATTCATTTGTAAATGAATTACTTATTGCGGAAGGATTAACAGCAATAATGAAATACAAATGAAAATGACTCCTTCCATGTTTATAATTAAGATGAAGGCTGTATTGTCTACTATATTTGTAATTGACTTATAAAAATTGTTCACGTGGTAAAGAGTTGCATGAATAATTGATATGCTGAGTCCGATTTAAACTCACAATTTTTCATTGCACAATTTTATTTTATTTTTCATTGCACAATATTTAGTTAATGTAAAGTTTCACCATTAAATTCTTTAGAATTTTATTTTATCATCTAATATGTATGATAAAAACACATGTTAAGCAATATAAAAATAGACAATTTATATTAAAAATAACAACTTTTAACTTTTTAAAGAACTAAATGCACATTTTTTAAGACAATGTTTCTATATGAAAAATGTGTTAATGTCTTACAGCACATGTTACAGTAGCATTTATTTTTATATAAAGAAAGATAAAGATTAATTTTTTTTTTTGTTAGATAATTTAACCAATTGAATTATTTGTGAAGAGGAAGAAGACAAATGAGAACGAAGTATCCTCTTCCTATAGGTTTAATACTTAAATAAATACTTGCATTTAATAATGGTGGCTCGAAACCCCTACAGAAGCAACAAAACGAAATGTCTCCTACTAGTATTATAATTAGCGGTGGACAAAAAACCGCAACCTGACTCAATCCGAGGAAACCGAAAAAATAATAAGGAATATGGGCGGTTTGGATCGGGCTACGGGTTAGCGGGTTTAAAAATTCGGTTTGAATAGAGTTGACATGGGCGGGTCCGGGTGGAGAGAATCGGACCGATGGGACCCGAAACCCGCCCGCATTAGTAAATTAAAATTTCGCGTTTAACACTTTTCTTTTGCGATATACACATTCTAACCTCTTTTTTGTCTCTTTTTTACACTTTCTCATTTCATCTCAAATCCATAGAGCCTGAAACAATCATGGAACATTTTGAAACATAAAACTTATCTTTCTTCATCTTTTTTATTTAACTTCGCTGAAATCAAATGTTATATTTTTAATTTTATTTGAGATTTTAGTTTTTTCTTACTTTTTATGTTTATTTAGGATTTGTAACACTTTTATTTTGTATTTGTTTTCTGATTCTCAAATTTCTTGTTGCAAATTCTTAGAATTTAAATTGCAAAGATTGAGTTTATTACTGATTTTATTATTTATTTATTTTATTTCTAACCGATCGAACCGAATTAAACCGCCCAATAACCCGATTAAACCGCAACCCGAACCCGCGAAAACCGATCTCTATTATCTGGGCGGATTGGGCCTTATTTTTTGACTTTGCGGTTTGACTTGGATGATAACTTTGAACTCGAACCCGCCCAAATCCGCCCACTGTCCACCCCTAACTATAATACTATTGCTCAAGAACAGTGATCAAATCAAAATTCTCATACCGCCGAGGCGAGGTTTCTGTTCTTTTTTTATTTTATTTTTCTCTTTTGAGGCGTTCAAAAACATACAAAAATGAGAAGAAAAATAAATAAAAATAGAGCGTTTTTGGGACAAACCGTTCGGAATAATCCGAGTTTGATTTAAAGTGAAAACAATTCTTATGAAATTTTCTGTGGGTCTACAAGAAAGGGTCTGGTTATCCTACATAAGCCAAGCTTATGTACGGTACATAAACCAGCACCCCCACCCCCCCCCCCCCCCCCCCCCCCCACCTCCAACTCATTTTTTTAAAATTTTTTTTTATTTAGTTTTTTTTTATAGTTTTTATTTTTTATTTTTTTTATTATGTATGATTAAATATTTTCGTAATTATTTTTAAACTAAAATTATGCCCAAATTATTTTGGGGTGGAATAATTTCATAATGGATCTTTGAAAGCATAAATATTGTTGAAAAAATTTTTCTTGAAAAATCGGAACTTTTTTTTCGAAAAAACAAATCGAAAATTATTTCGGAAAAAAGATCGGAAACTTAATGTCCGATTATATTTGGTTTTAATGTCCGATTATAACAAATGGTTATGGATTATTTATGGACGGTTATTTAGGATTATCCAAGATAATCAACACTAGTTTTGTAAGAAACCATTAGGCAATTATTTTGGTTTCACATAGAAAATTATCAAAACCATTAAACCACATTTATGGTTTCAGTAATAATCGGTATTTAAAATCATTGAACCATTTAGTGTAAAACCATTTTACAATACAAATGGTTTCACTGTTTAACTCTCTGAAACCATTTAATCAGCATAATGGTTTCCAGGATTTTTAAAACTATAAAAACACAATATTGGTTTCAGTAAACACATAAAACCATTTAACAATAGTAATGGTTTCATTGTATAACTACCTGAAACCATTTAACCAGCATAATGGTTTCCAGAATTTTTAAAACCATAAAAACACAATATTGGTTTCAGTAAACACATAAAACCATTTTACAATACAAATGGTTTCACTGTTTAACTCTCTGAAACCATTTAACCAGCATAATGGTTTCCAGAATTTTTAAAATCATAAAATAACAATATTGGTTTCAGTAAACACATAAAACCATTTTACAATACAAATGGTTTCACTGTTTAACTCTCTGAAACCATTTAACCAGCATAATGGTTTCCAGAATAATATTGCATAAATAAATGATTTCCAGAAACCATTTAACTCTCTGGAAAAAAAAATTGATTTTTATTTTTTGGAAAAAAAGTTTCCGATTTTTCAGAAAAAAAGTTTTTCGATTTTTTTTGGGGAAAAAATTTTCAGAAAAAAGTTATCGGTTTTTTGGGAAAAAGTATTTGATCTTTTTTCGGGAAAATTTTATGATTTTTTTTCGAAAAAAAGTTTATTGTTTTTCCGGAAAAAAGTTTTCGATCTTTTTCGAAAAAAAAGTGAAAAACAACAATTCAAAAAAAAATTTAAAAAAAAATCAAAAAAAATGAGTGGAGTGAGGGGGGTGGGGGGGGGGGGGGGGGTTGGGTGGCGCGCAGAGTAATGTGGGGGGCGCGCGGAGTAATGAGGTGGGGGTGGGGGGTGCGCGAGCAAATTAGGGGGTGTGTGAGTAAAATCCTTGTGTTTTGATTGGCTTATGCACGGTACATAAGCTTTGGGCTTATGTACCATAACCTTTGCCTACAAGAAATATTAGATACATTTCCTACTCCAGCCTTAATTAAATATCGGTAAAATTTGAATAATATTAGAAAAAGAATTAGCAGAGCCTCTTGCCTTAGATTAACTTTGGGACGCAGTACTTCCTTTTCCAATTTTATTAAAAAAACAATCAATCGATCACATAATTGAACTCAATTGGCAACGAACACTCTTCACACTTTTTTTTTTTTGGTAAATAAGTTTTTATCCCTATAAAATAGACGGGATTTATTTTATCTTTTTGTAATTTTTATTTTAGAAATTATTCCATATAATGTTTTTTTTGTAGTGTATTTTATTTCCGTGTGTTGAAAAAAAATCGGCATGAGGTAAAATAAAAAGATATATATTATAGAGGGATAATTTAAAAAAAATTTGTAGGAGTAAAACAAAATTCGCCTACTTTATAGTGGGTAAAGACCTATTCACTTTTTTTTTTTTTAAAGAAAACACAAGTTTAATTTATGAGATGAACAATTTTGAACAAATTTAATTTACTTACAAGGGAGTATAAAAAGATACTCCTTCCTGTCATTAATTTATATTATGGCAAACAATTACTTTTTAAGTTATTTGTTGTATCTGATATATAATATAGATTAAATATATTAATTTTTTAATAAATTTAAAAATTAATATTTTAGTTATAATAGTGATCAGTAATTTTTTTCACCGACAAGTGTATGAGTTTGGGACAGGCAAATGTAGACATGTAATTGAATTGAGAAAATTGTTTTTTCTACCCCAACATTTATCTCTTTACCCTTACATTTTTCATAATATTCCTATTTTATCCTTTGTTTAAAATATAATTTTTTACAATATTTTTTTTAAAAGTGTTAAAATTGGTAAAAAGTGTTCCATAATTTTTTTATCGATACCGGAACACTTTTTAAAAGTGTTCCGGTTTATATTTGTGCTAGAAAACATATTTTATTGATACCGGAACACTTTTAAAAGTGTTCCGGTTTGTATTTTTCCCTATATTTTAATGATACCGGAACACTTGTAAAAGTGTTCTGGTTTGTAATTTTGTCTATATTTGGTTGATATCGGAACACTTTTAAAAGTGTTCCGGTTTGTATTTGTGCTTTTATTGATACCGGAACAGTTTTCAAAGTGTTCCGATTTGTATTACTGTCTGTATTTTATACCTACCGGAACACTTTTAAAAGTGTTCCGGTTTGTATTTGTGCTCTTATTGATACCGGAACAGTTTTCAAAGTGTTCCGGTTTGTATTTCTGTCTATATTTTATACCTACCGGAACACTTTTAAAAGTGTTCCGGTTTGTATTTCTGTCTATATTTTATACCTACCGGAACACTTTTAAAAGTGTTCCGGTTTGTATTTATGCTTTTATTGATACCGGAACAGTTTTCAAAGTGTTCCGGTTTGTATTTTTGTCTATATTTTATACATACCGGAACACTTTTAAAAGTGTTCCGGTTTGTATTTGTGTCTAGAAAACATGTTTTATTGATGCCGGAACATTTTAGAAAGTGTTACGGTTTGTATTTATGCCTAAAACATATTTTGTTGATATGAGAACACTTTTAAAATGTTCCGGTTTGTATTTGTGCCTAGAAAACATATTTTATCGACACCACAACACTTTCTATTTGTGCCCAAAATATATTTTTTTATACCGGAACACTTTGTAAATTGTTCTGGTTTGTAAAAAATCACAGAGGAGGCGACACCACGGCGATACATCGCTGGCGAAAAATCGACACACTACTTTCGCAAAGTATTATTATAAATTATGACAAACCGAAACAATATTTTCTTACCGCCGTTGATGGGTGTGCATGCACATATCCCGAAAAGGTTGAAAAAAATATCATAAACGACAACAATTTCATATTTTATTTGCAAATCGAAACACTTGTAAAATTAACATACCGGAAAAAAAATACCTTACCGAAATAGTGTTTCAGGGGGTACAATTTTCTAAACATGTTGGGGTAAAAAGATAAATGTAGGGGTAGAAAAAAAATGATAAAATGGAAAAATAATAAATAATAAAATATAAAAAAGTAAAGTAAGGGTAAAATGGGAATATTCCAAATTATGTTGGGGTAAAGAGATAAATGTTGGGGTAGAAAAAAGAATTTTCTTGAATTGAATGTGAAGAAAGAGAGCCAGTCTATGGACTATATGTAATGTCATGGCCCTGTAGCCCACTCTATTCGAAGTTTAATGGATTGGACCACATTCGTCAATAAATGAATATTTTGTTTACTTTAATTTTTTTTTTTTTATTGTTTCTTTTCGTGTCTTCTGAATCTCACACATTTTTTTTGAATTTTCAATATTATTCCTCTCTCGCTACTTAAGTAGCGAATTCGGGGTGTGCCAAAGCTGAGAAAAAACAGTTTGTATCTTAGGATGCGAACTCAGTTCACATTTTAGAATGCGAACCTTAAAAATAGGGGGCGAATATAGAGAGAAAATACAAAAAATATTAGATTTTATAAGGTTCGCATTCTAGTATGCGAACTATTCTTTGACACCCCTGAGTTTGAGTTTGTATCCTAGACTACGAACTATTTGATGCAAACTATTTTTTTTCTTTCTATTTTTTACTATTTACACACTCGCATACTACATTGCGAGAGGGGTAAAATTGAAAATTCAAAAGGTGCATATGAGATTCAGGGGGTGCCAAAAAAAGCCCTCAATTTCTTTTCCCATGCCTATGGTTGACCTATGCTCGGTTTAGTTAAAAATATACGAAAGTTAATCACACAAATAAATAAATATCAAATTCATTTTTAATATTAATCAAGTTTATAGATTGTTACCAATAAGAGTTGAGTCACCTATTAGGTCACTTTATATGACGTTTTGTGGTACAACTTATAGTATGTGCTTTGAAGGCATTATGTTTTTTTTTTTTTTTTTTTTTTTTTTTTTTTTTTTTTTTTAAAGTTTGTGCAATTAATTTGTAAATGGTTTAAAAAGTAAATTAAATGCCAAATTATGATAAAACTTTTCTTTTTTTAAAATTATTAACATATGCTTTAGATTACATGTTAGTTTTTCCGTTAAAAAGTAGTTCGGCCAAAAACTTTGAATATTGTCAAACTTGGTGTAATTTTTTATTTTTATTTTTGTTTTCACCATCAATATAGTCTGATTTGGGGTCAGTTTTGGTATCAACTTGTTTTTGCATCCTCTTGATTGCAGTTGCGGGGGATCAAACTGTTGTCTTCTCTACCAAATTCAGCGTCAATCACCACTGTACCAACTAACGATTGGTAACTTAATGTAATTTAAAAATGGACTTCGACACTCTGTTTATAAAGTTGGAACCAAAAAACAAATAAAAACTTAGTATTGTGTTAAATCTCTCTTATTAGAGATTGTATATATAGGGATAGAAATATGTAAGGTCAGTGGTCACCCGATAAGAAAATAGTTTTTTTTTTTTTTTTTTTTTACAATGAAAACAAATTTTTAAGTAAGCTAGTATGCAAGATCAGTTTTTCAAAGGATCATGTTAAACTTTAAATGTTAAACTTTAAATAAAGCTTTTGATAGGTAGTAAATAAGGTTCGAGATTTAATTCTTTTGTGATGTAGATTATACAAATTATGACTCAAAACAAATAACAAATTGTAATAGAAATTAGTGATTAGTAATCAATTATTTTATTTTTTTGACACAGATTAGTAATCAATTATATGATAGGTTTAATTGCAGTTTTGATCCCCCTATTTTTAATTTTTTGCAGTTTTGATCCTCCTATTTTAAAATTCGATAGTTTTGATCCCCTAACATATATTTTGTCTAAAATATGATGATACAACATGTTTTAAATGAACTTTATGAAAGATTTTTCTTTCTATTTTATCAATTTTTGTATTTTTTCATTATCGAATCATATACAACGTCGTTTAAATCATATCATATCATCAATTTATAGTTAAAAATTATGATAGGGAACCAAAATTGTCGAGTTTTAAAATAGAAGGACCAAAACAGCAGAAAATTGAAAATATGGAGATCAAAACTGCAATTAAGCCTATATGATATTTAGGACCGAAGATAGTAATATCAAAATCTCAACTAATTTTGAAATAAGAGTATACCAAAATTTCAATCCATAGCTTTCCTTAGAAGGTAAAGGTTGCTATGTGCACCCCCTTTTAGTTTTTTGTTTTCTCTAATACACTTTTCCACGTGTCAAGTATTACTCCATCCATTTTAAAATATAAGTCGTTTTAACCATATTATACAAATTAAAAAATGTAATCATTATTGTATAGAAAAGAGAAATTATGAGTAAGTTTACAAAATTGTCCTTCATTAATTGTATGAGAAAGATAAATGAAAGAATTGAAAGAAGAGAGAGAAATAAAAAGTTAAGGGTATTATAGGAAAAATAGCATTTAAATGCTTCATTGGAATTGTAAAGCGACCTATATTTTGAAATAAATTTTTTTCTCCAAAACAACTTATATTTTAGAATGGATGGAATACTTTTTATGACTAAAATATTTATGGTGAGTGATACTCACGTAAATAGATTTAGATGTAATGTCCACAATTAATTTATAATTAACTTTTACTTTATATGCATATAGTTTGTTATCGGTTGTTAATAGGTAAATATTCCAAAATTATAAAAATGTAGTTTAGAAAAAACCAATATTTATGTCCAAAAGTTAACTACTCCCTCCGTTCCTTTTTATAAGGAACAATTTGGAAAACAAATTTATTCCTTTTTATAAGAAACAATCATTAAATTTATGCTTTATTAATTAAACAATTTCATTTTTATCCTTTATATATTTCAATATTATGCATTAATTACAGTAATATATTCCCTATGCATTAATTACACCAAGGTTATTTTTGGAATAGACTATAAAATTTTAGAATTTTAAAAAAAAAAAAAGATTCCTTGGTATGTGTGTTTTTTCCAAATTGTTCCTTATAATAAGGAACGGATGGAGTACTATTCAAAGAATTATAAAGTACGAAATAAAATATATAACTTTGAAATGTAAGAGATAATCATTTGATCTCCTTTCTTTTTTTATTGAAAAATTGTTGTAAAATCAAATTAAAAAAGCAAGAGATTCATAAAGTTAAGGCTTAATTGCAGTTTTGGTCATATTTTCATTATTTTGTAGAATTGAACCCCTATTTTAAAATTGACATTTTTGACGCCCTATCATAATTTTTAAACAAGGCAATATATGATTCGATGATGAGAAAATATCAACATTAATGAAATTGTAAGAAAAATATTTCATAAAATATTTCATAAAACATCTTGTATCATTATATTTCAAACAAAATATGTGTTAGGGGGATCAAAACTGTTGAATTTTAAAATAAGGGGACCAATTCTGCAAAATAGTGAAAATAGGAGACTAAAACTGCAATTAATCCTAAAGTTAAAATTGTTTAATAATTTCTTTTCTAGCTTTTTTTTTTTATTGACCGGTAGAATTTTAGTTTGATGAAAAAATGGAATTATATAAGGTCATAACTTGACTTGAAAAAAATCATCTTAACCTCAACTTCATTTTTAAAAGTTCAATATATTAATATTTTATGCATAAAAGGTAAACCTGTTTTTTAACTAAGATCTTTCTAACATACACATAATGCTCTACATCACAACTTCTTTAAAGAAATAGTGAAGTAGAAAATAAGTCATTAAAAACACACCATTAAACTATATTACATAGGTATTTTGAAAAAAAAAATGTTTAACTACAGGAAAAGGTTTGGCGGCGCAGCTTGTTGCCCGTTTGTTTTTAATTTATATGTAATTACTTATTTATTAATATATATAATAGTTTTTCATAAAAAAAAAAATAATAATTTTGTTTGACCACAGGAAATGTATTAAAACTAATGTGGGTGCATATAGTAACTCTCTGCTCCTTTATCCAGTGAGACTTCGGCCCACCGGTGAGATTGTAAACCTTTTAAATAGTACAATCGCTGAAAAAAATAATTGCTTATTGTCATCTTATGGGTTATTTGCGTGTCCTATGTGTTTCTCATTTTACCCTTCCGCTATTTAAATAGCAGACGTTGTAAAAATGAATAATTTTTGATGCAAAACACCCTATATGTGTGTCCGTTACTTACGTAGCAGATATTATAAAAAAAAAAAAACAAATTGAGTAAAAAACATCTTATATGAGAACACTATACAATTTTTTTTATCATTTTTATAACATCTACTACATAAGTAGTGAATTCGTTCACTACTTAAGTAGCAGATGTTATAAAAATGAGAAAATTTCATAAAAACACCCTACTAACATGAAAATTTTGAGATTTTTAACGTAAAATCCGCTACTTAAATAATGGACGGGAATATTTCAGTAATTATATAAGACGCATCCCAAACTCGGTAGAATGACAAAAATAATAGTACAATCAATATTGGATTTTATTTTTCGTCGAAGTCTATGTGCACAGATGTGACCAATTTTGTACCATGGAAAAATTTGTATATCATATTATATTGTATTTGGTTTAAAGACTCCTGGTATCAATAATAAAAACAAATTTTACATAATAAAAGATTTATCTCACTTATACAAACAAAATTTTATTTCTTTACATTGGTATTAAGTTCTAGCGTTCTGCAAAATCTTTATTGATGCTTTTTATTCGGTTTGAGCTTTGAGACAAATCAATTTTATGGTGTATAAAGTTACATAAATTTTGCATCATACACCAGTTAATTTCCACTATTAACATATTTGTGTATATTGGCGATATAGTTTATTGTCATTGTCTTTCATTTATATATAGTAATTTTATATTTGTTTATTTTTACTTACTTTTTTTAGAATAGTAACACCAAATTAAGAAAATGTATTTTTGCACTTTATCTTCCTATTATATCCTCGTTTTAATCCACCAATAAATTCATATTTTTTAGCATGTATTTTCTTTTTTCAATAAATTAAATATATTATGTACAAAAAAAAAACAAAAATTTAATATGTTATGTACCAAAAAAAATTAAAAAATAAATTTAATTTTCCAAATAAATAACATTAATTCGTTTTATTGAAAAAAAGTAAGAACAATTAAAAATGGATATAATTGACAAATCATATCTGTAAAATTTAAAAAGAACAATTAAATATGAACGCTAAATCTGACGCTAAAAGACAAATAAAAAGGAACTGATGAAGTATTTATTAATGATATATGAAAATATACAAAATAAAATAATATATTTCACCCGATATTTTTTGAACACTCTTTTCATTTCGTTAAATTTATACGTTGCTCCCTATTAGATAATATCTAAATGTCTTACTATAATCAAATCACTTGATTATGACCATTGGAGAAATATTTTTTTACAAATCAAGTGATCATAGTGGCAAAAATATACGTGAATGCTACTTTAATTCATGTATGTACCGCATTGTGATTTTAAGTTGAGTATTTCCATTTTTTGTTTGTCACATTTGAGTTTGCCTACTCTTACACAAAACTCCATCGAATATTACTTCCATTTTTTGTAAGCCTTCATACTCTTACACACTGCCACACTGGAATGTGGTCATAAATTGATCATTTATCTTACTGTAGATGGTTGATAATTTTCAGCTTTGTTATTAGTTCTAATTGATTTAGTGTTTAAAACATAAAACTGCACTTTCTCCTCAAGTTGGCAGGGGTCCCACAGTGTCACCTAACTTGATGGTATATATATGCTTACGGTTATGGACCACCACATTAGTGTTTAGTCAAAAAACAAGAACCACAATATTAAGAGTCATAATCATATTATTTACTATCACTTCCCTAATTCTGTTTAAGTAAAAAATTCGTCCATAATTTCATACAAAAATCAACAACTTGTGCATAACCTCTTTTTAGACCATTGTAGCAGGGTTTTATTTGTAAGATAATCTTTATTTTTTTGTGATTTTATTTTATTCTCCTTTTTTACTCTTATTTGAACTAATACATCAAACTTTCTTTATCCCTTTTGCCACCCTCCATTTTGATGTATAATTTGGAACAAATAAATATTAACATATATTTTTTTATATAGGTACTCTATTCACTAAGATAAGGATGTGAGATTTGATGTCAATATTGATGTTCTATGATCTAGATAGATAGTTTACGTCATATATTATTAAGTAAGATTTCATTTTCATCCATTTTCATAGAAGTATACTACTAATGTTTATCTATGAAAATCAAAATGGAAATACGTGTGCGCTAAAGAGAGACACACACACACACCATATTTTATTTGATTGTTTCATTTCATTAGTTTAGTTGGCAATTTAATTTGAAATTGAACTATGCCCATACTACTCTTCAAAACTCTTCTTGTTCTACTCTCAAATTTATGATGAGTCTTTAAAATATTTGGAAGTTGCTAACGGTAGCTACGGTCAAAGCAATGTTCAACTCTAAAATAAACCACACTACTGTCTTTTAGTGACTACTCATTCTTCACAAATCATCCACCTCTCTTGGTATATGTAACAATGGATATTGGATAGAGATAAATCAAGCCCATAGACATATATATGGATTTCGATTATCTGTTGTAAGTGTTACACGCAATAAGCAATCACAGGCACACAAAACAAATCGAATGATTCTGATCTATTTAATTTATTTTATATGAAAATTAATCTTGACCACTTATTTTTTATAAGATGATCATAACAGTTACTACGTTAATGCAGAAACTCATCAAATCCATTTTGGACATATATCGATGGTTTAGTCCATGTAAGACTCATACCACATTTTTGTTGACTATGATTTTTGAAAATTCTATAGACTTTAGGTCAAATGTGAAAATATGAGTCAATTCCAAGTGTGAAAATGTCACGATTTTATCGTTTACATATAGTGGGAGGTGGGGTGCGGTTTCTAGAAAAGAATTGCTTCCTTTGTGCTCCCTTTTTACGATTTAACATCACATCACATCACATAGCTGGTGTGGGAACTGGGAAGTTTCGTCTTGCTTTTGGGAATGCAATATAATTCCAACTTATGATTTTCCACAATCAAAAGTCTAGTGGGCCTGTTCTTGGCTCCAATATGGGCCCAATAGCCAGATTTATTCTTTCCTTTTATGAATGATGCTGCTGACGTATAAGACCTCCACTTTTACTATAATGGATCCTCTCAATTTTTTTTTAATTCTCTCAATTGTTAAATCATCATCATTAATTCACCTTTTTATTTTTTCTTTTCTCTCTCTTCTCCTAAATCAATGTTTTGAAAAAAAAATTATCCTAAAGTGGACTTGAGAGGATCCATTCTCATTATTACTATTCTACTCATTACTCGCACATTCTACGCTTTTTCTATTTTGTCTTTTACTATTTATGTAGTCGGAGTTATACAAAAGAGATATTTTTATAAATTTTGTCCGCTACGTCTGCTACTGTTATAAAAATAAAATCTGATATAGTGTTTTTAGAGGGTGTCTGCTATTTAAATAGCAAATAAAAATATTTTGATAAATTCATAAGGCGCACAGTAAAAAGAATGGGATGACAAAAGAAATTCCTACATATAAACACTGCTTTTGTGAGCTTCACTGTTGTTGGGGTGTGGGGAAAGGGTATGTCAAAAGTTGAGGTTAATTTTTTGGTATTCAATTTGTATTATTAGATCGTAAAATTTATTTAAAATATGAATTTTTTAAATATACAATTAATATGAAAATATGAAATAATAGAGTGACCAATTTGTCCCTTATTTCTCTGTATAAAAATGTCAAGAATTATTTGATATTATTTTGTGTTAAAAATTGAATTGGACCACACAAAAATTATGAGAGACCAAAATATATATTTATTCTTACATTAAAAATCGAGAGAATGAAAATCATAATATTATAGATTGAGAAATTTATCTCTAACTATTTTTTACAAATTGAGAAATAGTAAAATAAAATAATTGCTGGTTAATTAAAAGTATCATATATATAGAAAAAATGAAAAATAGTTCCGTAAGTCTAAACTCAACTGATAAATATTGCAGAAATTGTTAGGTCGAACATTGTGACCCGAATTCGAATCCAGGATCTCACAATTTATGTGGGTTTAATTTCAATGGATTACCAATTCATTTAACACAAAGAAAAAAATGAAAATAGCTTCATAAAAAAGTAATACATTTTTTATGTGTCTTAATAACCTCACAACCTCAAAATAAGAATTAGAATATACATTATTTATTAGAAATAAGTATAGCCTAATTCATCCTTACAAAATCAGTTTGTAAGGTGATGATTGCCTCTACTTTATAAACACATATTCAGATTATTTTATATTCGATATGAGACTTCTAACACACCTCCTCACGCCCAACATTATTGGACTTGGTATGTGAATATAAATGATGGATCGATGGTCTGATCGTAAATCCGTTATCAAGCAGCCCAACGAATCTTGGAGAGACTCTGATATTATATTAAAAATAATTATGAGCCTAACTCATCCTTACAAAACCGACTTGTAAGATGAAAATTTTTCTACTTTATAAACACATATTAAAATCACCTTATATTCGATGTGGGACTTCTAATATTATTGTGACCCTGTAATCATCGCAATTAATTAATAAATATATTGCATGTAGTGTGTATATATATATATATATATATATATATATATATATATATATATATATATATATATATATATATATAAACATAATAGCTCTGACTATTGTATTTCTTTTTTTTTTCGGTTTTCACCATCAGTTGAATCTGGTTCGGGGGTCAGTTCTGGCATCAAGTGGTTCCAGCCCCCTTTCGATCGCAGTTGCGGGGAATCGAACTGTGGTCTTCCCTACCAAATTCAGCGCCAATCACCACTGAACCAACTAACGATTGATAACTCTGACTACTGTATTTCTAGTTGATGAAAAATTATATATGCCTTGTCGTTTCTTAGCTGTCCTTAATGAAAATATAATCATAAATTATTTTGTCCAATTGTAAGTTGTGCTTGCGCGCTCACATACATAATATATATAAAATTAATTTCTCCGGTGCAAAAGAAAAAACTATTTTTATTACTCTCTTCGTCCCTTATTATAAATACATTTACGATTTTATTTGTCCCTAAATATAAGTTCCTTTTTAATTTCTTAAACACATTTATTATTACTTTTCAAAACATAACTCTACTTTGCATTGAAATACGTTAAGTCAACTAAAATATATATTTTTACCAAGGACAATTTAGTAATTGTAATATCTAAAAAGTATACATTAATTAGACTATCAACTTTTTTTAATAAGCTTAAAATTTTTCTTGGGAAAGTTATATATAGGGAGGGAGGAAATAGTTATTAGTAGGAATTTACATCAATTTGCTACGGTTGTCTAACGGATTTGGATCCTCTTCAATTTTTTCTTCAATAGTTTCTTTTCAATATGATCTTAACCATTCATTTGTTCATTTTCTCTCTCTTCTTAAGCATTATTTTATTCTTTATAATTTAACAACTATTGAATTAAAAAAAAAAAAAACATTGAAGACCAAATCCTTGTCAAACTATTGGTTTCAAAGCATTACCGCATGTGAAAGTGCCGGTTTGAAAAATGATAGGTTGCTTTCTGTCAACTGGTGGGCCTAGATGAATAAATTAATTGGTTTCATTGAACTTTTTTTAAAAAAAATGTTATCAGTGTCACTTTTTATGCATTATAGTATTATTATATGATTTGGTTTTTGAGACTAATTAAGTGCCTCAAAAAAAAGTTTACTGAATAATTAAGGTTGTTTTATAGCAAATGGACTATTGTTTTGACATAAGGTATAGAAGGTAAATTTTTTACTTTAGGCCTATTGTTTTGAAATTTATTCTTATGGTCTAATAAGTTTTCTTTTAATAAAGTAATATATATATTAATATTATCATAAAATTAATTAATATTAATCTCTGTAAATGATCTTATTAAATAAATTTATTAATTAAGTGAAAACAAAATAATCATCAATTGGAGTTGAATTGAATCTTAGCAACTTACCGGTAGGGGTGCAAAACAGCATGTCCGACCCGTTTAAGTCCACCCAAAAACGGGATGGAACGGGACGGACCAACTTAGGTGTTCGGACTCAAAATTCAAACCCGCCCGTTTATTGGCAGGGTTGCGGGTTGGTAAGCATGCCTGCCATATACTTTTTTTTTTTTTTTTTTTTACAATTTGAATTACAACTCACAATTCAATGTTAAAAAAAATATTAAACATGTTGAATTATAATAACTTCACAATTTCTTACAATTCTTACCTCCTATTTTTAAACTAACAATGATACTATAATAAGGATAATTAAGAGAAGATTGCAGCAGAGAATAAAGATAATTAAACTAAAAGAAACATTAACCAAGTTAATAAGCAATTCCTTACAATTACACTTAATTAAACTAACAAACCATCAACTAAGTTAATAAGTAATTTATTACAATATAAGATAAAACGATAAATACTAGAAAGGGGTGGAAAAACGGGCATGCCCGCCTCCGTTTAGGCTCGCCCCGTTTAAGCCCGCTCAAAAACAGAGTGGTGCGGGGCGGACCAACTTAAGGTAGTAGGCCAAACACCTCAGTCCAGCCCGTCAAAAATTGCAGGTCAAACGGGTCGGGCCGGCGGACTCGGCCCGTTTTGCTACCCCTACTTACCAGAGCTAGAAAATTGATTTCTCATTTATGGAAATGGATTTCCCGCTGTTATATCAGCCTGCTGCAACAAATTGAGGACGCCTAATTTTAAACTTACCGTCGATATCACTTTTACTTAATTTTATAATTATAATCTTAACCGTCGGATTTCATATCAATAATTGTGATATGTTACTACGGCAAAAATAGGCAATCCACATCCCTCGTTTACTAATGAGATTTTCCATTTTTCTCTATTCCTACGATGGGTACGTTATCTCTCCAGTTGCAACATGCAAGTTTCGTAATCAAGAAAATATGTACTTACGTCTTACAAGTTGGAACACCTATAGTCAACTATAAACTTTAAATGAATTACATACTTATCATAAATAAGCAACAATTGGTGACTTGACTTTCGGAGTCTATTCCAAACATATGATATGAATATCAATATTTTGGGCACACAGTCTATTCGATATTAATCTAAAGTGATGAGAACTCTGCAGTCAAATATGGTGGATTGTTATCTAAGTCAATATATTGATAGTTATAGACAAGAGAGAATGGAGGATCATTATAATCAATCTCGGTTTAATTTTAGAAGAATTGTGTTGGTACAACAATTGAAAGAAATTTTAATTCCAAAGGGGTAACAAGAATCTTGGGTGGTTGGTATGGGGCCCTATACTAATTAACCTTGTACATTTATTTATACCATATTATTATATTTAATATGCTTCCCAACAATATTATGTAGAATAATGCCCCAATAATATTTGGATAAAAAAAAAGGACAGCTATATATAGAGTTGACTACATATGGTGTCAACGCCTAATCCCATGTTATGCACATTACCTAGTTAATATCAAAATGTAATATGGTATATTGTCTTAAATAATTCGAAAGATCCCTCCTTGTTAAGGACATGGTTCCAAAGAGAAGTAGTTTTTTCGTTTTATGTCATTGATTGTGTTGTCATCTTGGATATTACTATCATATATGTACTTCTAATAAGACAGGACAGTACATTTAATTTGTTGATATGGGGAAGTAGTGGTGCACATTTTTTAAATGTATAACAAATAATTGAATTGTCTCTTTTTTATATATAAAAATAAATACTTGTATTATCTATTAGACTATACACTTTCTAATGAAAAATATTTGGTTGGAAGAAAAATAATTGTCTCGTATATATGTTTCACAGATTTTTGATGAAGAAGCTACAATTTGTGTTCAATAGTTTGACAGATTTTAGCATTTTTGTTGGTTAAGTTAAAATTTGTCAGTTAATCTAAAATTTGTGTTCAACGGTTTGACAGAAATGTCAAAATCATTAGTGTCGGATGCTATGATTAGCCGATTCCTCCATTTTTTGTGTGTGAGTTTCAAATTACTTGTCATTTTATCTTTATATGTTAACTAGTACTCCTGAAGTACTTGTTAAATAAACCAAATATAGCAAAAATACTCTAAAACTTGTATAGTTAATTTTTAAAAGTATAAAATTGATCCTTTTATTAATATGATTTTTTTAATTATGTGAATTTATAAAATAATTACATGTGAATTAATAAAAAATAGATGAACAATAAACTGCACTGTTAAAATTTTTTATGACAAAATTGATTTATCTTATTTGGTTGGCCTGCCAAATAGTAGAAAAAATATGATTACTTATATGTCTAAGTTACTATCATGTACCTCACAATCGATGACTCTAAAGAAATTATTAAATATAGTAGTACCTCAGCAACGTAAGGAATGAGTTTCTCTAAAATGCAGTTGTTTTCGTTTAATAGTATTTGCCCTCAATGACATCAAAACGCCGTTCCATGTTAAAAAGTCATGATAATATTACTATATCTAATGAGTCCAACTCCATTGTTTTTCGTCGTCTTGTGTTTTTCCATGGTTTTATACTTTTATATCACTCTACTTGACATTGTGATAATTAGTTTAGGGTGTTTACTTGCACCATGATAAATGAGAAATCATGTTTTTTGAATATAAAAGTAAATTGAAAAATAAAAAATGTTAAAGAGTGTTCTCAAGCTAATATAAAATTATTGTATTGGAAAATGTGTATTCAATATTATTTTAATATGGTTATTCTTAAAAAAATCACATTTATCAAATGACATATTACAAGTACTATATACTTTCATCCTTTATCTTTGTGCATGTGTGAATCTTAGTTGTTGTACCGAATATTTGGAAAAAGGATTATACGTTGTAAATGTGTTAACACAATATGATTAAAATAGGAAAAGTTGAGACTAAAATTGGTTCAATCTATATTGATTAATTAGGACTGTCCAACCATTTTTGAACGACTGAAATTATTTACTACATAAAGCAATTGTAGTGGATAATCCTAGTCCCTCTAACCACTCTTCAACTCTAAGATTTTGTTTGTGAGTTTGAAGGAGAATTGTGGAGGTTTTTCTAAAAAAAAAGCAAGTGGAAAAAATAGGTGATAGGAATGTAATAATTTTGGAGAATTCATTTTTTTTTATAATACAATATTTTTTCTAATTTGTAGGAGCTGAAAAATTGTATTGTGCAGATTTTAGAGGGTTGTAGAGGAATTATATGAATTCTTTAAATTTAATTAATTGACATTATTATAATATTCTCAAAATTAAAAATATATTTCATAATCATTTGTATATCATTCTCTATAAAATTACTCTCTTATAAAATGTGAGAACAATTTCTTTTTCCTACTTTCCTCCTCCCAAGCCCTCCAGCCCCTTCCCCTTCCCTCCATACCATTTGATATGCAACTTGACTACTGTGGAAGAATTTCCAAAATTAAATATGAAAGATTGTGAGATCTTGTTTTGTATGTTTGCCGTAAATACTTAACAAGAAAATAATAAAAAATATGAACATTGCACATAAATTCTAAAGCATATGTATCACACTAAGCTTTATGTTTGATTTGTCTCTAGGGTACAAGGTTCGATTTTCACGGAAGACAAAAATTATACAAAATGAGGTAGAGAAGATTGTGAGGTACAATGTCAATCCGTTTACTATATAAGAGAATGGGTTCAGGCTATTGCAAGTTGTTGATTCAAACTTTTAGAATAACGACTATGGTGGTCAATTGTGATTGACTTTTGGGTTTAATTTTGGTTTGAAGATTCTCAAGGTAAAACCCTTGATTTTAACTTCAGTTGGGATTTGAAGGTTTTTATGACAAGTGGTGTTCAAATGGTTCAACCAAGATCAAGGTAAGATATTGAAATTTTTTGGGGATTTGGTACTCGCAACAAGGGATCATTTAAAGATTGGAGAGCAAGATTTGGGATGTTGTGGCAAGTGTGAGTGAGTAAGTCCCAAATTGTTTAGAAAAGTGGAGGTTGAACACTTTATAAGTGAGAGGACCCCATAAACCTAACACCTTAAGGTTTTGGGTAAGAGTGTGGTGTCCAACTCACTTGTGAAGTTATTCTTAAGCTCAATGTGGACTCCCCCGGATTGCCCCCTCATGGTGACCCAACAATTGATTTTGTTTGAAGATCAAGGTTGAAGTCTTAGAGGATTCTTTGGACGATTGGAGATTGTCTTATTTTTTATTGTATTGTTTTAAGTAACTTTTGTATAATCTCATTCAAACAATTTTTGAAGTAAGAGTCTCAATTCCTCTTTTTGAGAATTTGGGAGAGACGTATCAGATAAGCGAGGGCATTTCATATCCTAACGTGAAATTCCAACGTACTTTGATTTTAACTTGTAATGTTGATCACTAAGGGCATTTCATTAATCAATTGATTGTTTTAGCCTTTAGATGTTTTATTTTTCCGTAACTCGCATTACTTTTCTATCCAAGAGTCCAGGATAGACGTTATCGATCCGTAAACGCTTTCGCATGCAAATAATTTTAAAACCTATTGAAGTTAAAATTCAACTACATATTTACTTTCTCTAAGTCGTAAATCATACGTCTAACAACATAACACAAATTTTAATAAATAAGAAGAAAAAAGTGTAAGAAAAAGGATATATTGTAAAAAGTAAAAAAGATGCCACAAACACAAAGTACATAAATAAAGGTTACAAAACGAAGGATGCTTAAAAAAAAAGTTTGCTTTCAATTTTATTTTTTTTGGACAAAAGTTTGCTTTCAATTAAAAATTATGATGTTGGAACAACGGTGGACACACAAGAAGCCGGCCTCAATGAAATTGCTACATTTCGTTCCTCTTTCCATGTATTGGGATCGATTTCTTTTTCTTTTCAACTTTTGATTGCTCACTTTATTTTCTAAGATGCTTCGGAAGAGAATTTAATTTATTTTCATATAGAGGTTCTTGTTACTTTTCACTTTTGTTATAAAGAACATAAAAAATGCCCTCATCATGATTTCATGCCTTAGAATAGTTCAAGTTCTGTTAAAACGGTTATGAGAATTGCTCCTCAAAGTCAATATACTTGTTTTATTTTTATTGTAAATGAGCATAATTTATATTGATTAGTTATGAAGTTTGAACTCCAATACAAACACCTGACACAAGATTAATCTGGATATGTCGATATTTCTAATATATAAAACATAGGACATACTGATAGTGTTATATATTTATAAAAGATCTAAATCGAGAATCAAAATATATACAATGTACATTTACGTTGAACAAGTTATTTCATTTAAAAAAAGGTTTTAAAACAAGATATGATAGTATTTGATCTTTATTTATTCATCTACTATAAAAAAAAAACTAAGAATATTAATCAAAATGTAAATCTTTCATCTATCATTGATCAACATTTGTTGTTCGACGTATCTTTAATCTTTGTGGATATGTTTGATGTGTATTTAAGAAGAGTAGAAACAAATAAAAAAAAAAATCTTTGGGACACATATCCAACACATGTTATATGAGTATTTTACAGATGTCATATACTGATGCAAGAAGTGTCGGAATAAAAAATAAATGATTAGTATTGTACAAGTGTGTGTTGAAAACCGACACATATTCGAGACTATAACACACCTATTAATAGAGATGTCCATACTTTATAATTGATTAGTATTGTTGTGTTCAAAAGTTCAATAAAGCGCCGATAGCAACAACGGATCAATCCTCTAGCTAGGATTTGTGTTTAGCATAAATAAACTGATTATTTTTTTCATATTCTTTTCTTTCAATTTATTATTATAAAGATAAAGCTTTTTTTTAAGGTATATAAAGCTAAAGATATGTTACTATTAAAAGAGATTCTTGATTTTATTTTACTTTGAATTTATTGGCAGCAAAATAGGAAAATAGTATATCATCTTATCCACAATATTTCTTGTGTTCCCAAACTAGAAAGGGTAATTTGCTGTAAAGGCCTATGAAGTCACGCATAATTGGATACTCTCACGACACTTTATAGGTTCTTTTACTACCTACACCGACACATTATCCACCAACACCAACTACTCTTCAATTAATCCAACATTATCCAATCCAAAACAATGATATTGGCATATTGCAACCCTCAAATTCATACTTTCCTAATATTCCACTATAGATAAATCTTAAATCTTTATTACTTCTACTAGTACTATCAAATCAAATTCAAAACTTTTCTTAAGAATATTATGGCTGACTCAGCAACCATATCCATATGAATAAGAATATGGAAATAGAATCAATTAATTTATTAGAAACACATGACAACACCACCCAACTCATAAACCTCCGTAATCTAAGTATTATCTGACGTGTGAAATCAAACCCACCAACTGTCAAACTTGCAAAATTGAAAACCCATTTGGATTTGGATAAATCTTAAAAGGACTTCAAAGATTATTATTATGGTATGAAAATGGATCAAAACGTTTACTTGACTTTCTTTTTGTCGGCTCATATATCCATCCATCGGTGGCTTTCTAAGTTTACTTGAGCACTAAAATTGTTCATGTTGTTTTTGATTTTAAAAAATAATAATTTTTCGAAAATTGGAACCGAAGAGAATTACTGGCTGAGTCGCGGGACAATACGCTCTCTTTAAGACGTTTCACGGTACTGCTCAAATGGTGCAAAGCAGACAATCAACCGTGCCGCCTCCAGGATAAAACAGCCCAGTTCAAAAACTAACCCGATCGAATACTGCACTGTAACGATCGGAAGGAACACCTTCTTAAATGATTCGACAAAATCACTCGAAATGAAATAATTGATACGACAATATCAATTCAACTGATACGACAATATCAGTTTCCAAACCAATGAAACACAAAAGAAAATATAATTTATTTGGTAAGAAAGAATGGAGAAGAAGATGGATTTGTTGTTTTGGACTTTTGTATTCTTTGTTTCTCGTGAAAAACCAAATGAAGAAGAATACTCTATGTATTGAAAAGTGGAGCTGACAAATCAATAACCATAATAAGAATAACGGACACAATATCAATAGGGGGACATGTGAATTAAGTGGAAATGAAACACATTAAAATTATTTTTGAGTGGTTACTCATGTCTTGATTTTGTGATTAAATTTTTTGCATAATTAACTAATAAAAAATTAGTTAATTTTGTGACTAAAAAATAACACATCACATAGAACCAAGTTCGGTCCGACGATGGTGACGTCGCGCGCGTGTGATGATCGATATAGTGTGCGGAGTCCCTCGTTTATAAAACTGGGTACCTCTTGGGACACACTCTTATTAGTCACCTTGGGATATATATACTACTAAAGAGAATGTTCTAAATAATGTGAGAATTTTTTATTCACTTTTTTTAATTCACACTCTTTAGTTTCAAGTCCTACAAGACCAATGTATTTATCCCATTTTATTTCCAATCACAATGTTCCAAATTCCACAAATTAAATGAACACTACTATGTTCATTTTTCCAACAATCCCCCACTTGAATTTAAAAAAGTGTTTCAGAGGTTTTATGAAGGATTGCGCATAAGCGAAGGTGTCTATGACTTGAACCTTTGCGTAGCAAGTAAGAGCCTGATTTAACAAGAGTGACGCTTGTCTTGAACTCTATCTCAGATTTTTCTCAAACCCGCACACAACCTTCCCATAAGGTGTTTCTTTGTAGCCCGTGCTTTAATGGCCCTGCACGTCAATCCCGGTTTCATGAATGCTCTAGGAATTCTGCCTCGAAATTCCATAGGAACCGGCCTCAGTTCCACATTCATATAGGTGAGTCTATCAAGAGTACTCCTGTAGCTCGGTACTCCACTCATACAGAGTATAGATCTCATTAAGAGCTGCAACTCATCCTTTCGCTATCAGGATTCATGCTTTTCTCATTTTACTTGCATGATCATCATCAACTCATCACGACTTGTTATTACCCATTGAACCTATTTCTTGGGATCTCCAGTCTATTAGGTTGGGTTCCCATCATGATAAGTTCATATCGGCATTAGTCCCATCTTTACAGATGTATTATAGACTTTCTCTCTAGCTAGTCCTTTCGTCAAAGGATCCGCTAAATTATCATCAGTGCGTACATGATCCACTCTCACAGCTCCTTTAGTGATCATTTCTCTCACTGTGCTGTGCTTACGTCTAATTTGACGCTTTTTTCCGTTATAGAATCGATTCTCAATTTTAGCAATAGCCGCGGTACTATCACAGTGGATCAACACAGCTGGCATAGGTTTTTCCCACAAGGGAATCTCAGATAGCAAGCATCTTAACCAACTTGCTTCTTCACTAGCAGTGGCAAGCGCTATCATTTCAGACTCCATAGTGGACTGAGCCAATATGGTCTGTTTCTTTGATTTCCAAGACACAGCTCCTCCAGCTATACTAAAAATATAGCCACTGGTCGCTTTGGAATCATCCGACAAGGTGTTCCAATCAGCATCACTGTACCCTTCAAGTACAGCAGGAAATCTCTTATAATGTAATCCGAGATTCATGGTCTTTTTAAGATACCTCATGACTCTCTCAATAGCTTGCCAATGCTCATTACTGGGCCTGCTAGTAAACCTGCACAACAGTCCCACGACATATGCGATGTCGGGTCTGGTACAATCAGTGGCATACCTCAGACTACCAATGATACTAGCATATTCAGTTTGTCTTACACTTTCACCAGTGTTCTTAAATAGTTTTACACCGGAATCATACGGCGTATTAGCCTCTTTACAGTCAAAGTAATTATATTTCTTTAGAATCTTTTCCACATAGTGGGATTGATCTAAAGTTATTCCCTCCTTTGACCTAGTGATCTTGATTCCAAGAATCACACTTGCCTCTCCGAGGTCTTTCATATCAAAGTTGTTACTCAACAATGATTTCACTGCGTTTATAGCAGAAATATTTGATCCAAAGATGAGTAGATCATCTACATAGAGACACACTATGGTGCAAATGCCATTGTCAGATTTATAATAAATGCATTTGTCACTTTCATTCACTTTGAATCCATTTGATGTCATCAAACTATCAAACTTTATATGCCATTGCTTTGGCGCTTGCTTAAGTCCATACAAGGACTTATCTAACTTGCAGACCATGTGTTCTTGTCCATGTATTACAAACCCTTCAGGTTGTTCCATATATATTTCTTCTTCTAAGTCACCGTTTAAAAAAGCGGTTTTAACATCCATTTGGTGAACCATAAGGTTATAAATAGCAGCAACTGAAATGAGTACCCTTATGGATGTTATTCGAGTGACCGGAGAAAAAGTGTCGAAGAAATCTATATTTTCTCTTTGTCTAAAACCTTTGGCCACAAGGCGAGCCTTGTATTTATCAACAGTGCCATCGGGTTTTAGCTTCCTTTTCAAAATCCATTTACAACCAATTGGTTTGCAACCAGGAGGCAACTCTACTAAGTGCCAGGTCCTGTTAGATTCTAGAGATTCCATCTCATCATTTATAGCTTCTTGCCATAAATCTGCATCAAGAGATGATAATGCTTCTTGAAGACTCGTAGGATCTTCTTCTAAAGAATATACCGAATAATCCGGTCCATAATCTTTAGCTACTCTTACTCTTTTACTTCTTCGAAGTTCTGTTTCTATTTCTTTGTTGCTCTCGGAGTTTCTTATCACAGGAATGTGACTTGATCCAGTGCCCCCACTATTTGTGGATTCAACGCCCCCACTATTTCTCGATTTAAAGGGAAATTTATCTTCATAGAAATCAGCATCAACCGATTCTATGATCACTTTAGCATTAAGGTCATAAAACCTATATGCCTTACTGTTTGCTGCATAGCCAATGAATACACATTCATAGGCACGACTTGCGAGTTTTACCCGCTTTGGATCCGGTATCCTGACATAAGCAAGACATCCCCAGGTTCTCAAATAAGACAAGTTCGGTTGCCTTTTCTTTAATATCTCATAAGGTGAGACCACATTATTAGCCTTGGGAACTCTATTCAGGACGTAGCAAACAGTCAATAAAATTTCCCCCCACCAGTGTGAGGCAGCACCAGAATAGAGCATACTAGCTACAACTAGTTCAGTAAGAGTTCTATTCTTTCTTTCTGCTTTACCATTCATTTCAGGTGAATATGGTGCAGTCGTTTCATGGATAATTCCATGTTCTTTATAAAAATTATTGCACAACATTGAATCATATTCAGTTCCCCTATCACTACGAAGCCTCTTAATTTTCTTACTAAATTGATTTTCAATTTCAGTCACAAAAATCTTAATCATGTCAAGCGCTTCACTTTTATTTTTCATTAGATATACAACAGTATAATCAGAACAATCGTCAATAAAAGTGATAAAATAACGTTTACCATTTCTAGTCAAAGTTCCATCAAGTTCACATATATCAGAATGAATTAAATCTAACGGTTCAGATTCTCTAATTACCGATTTATGTGACGATTTAGTTATTTTCGCTTGACTACAAAATTCACATTTTTCTATGTCATTAGCAATTAACTTTGGAATTAATCCTAGATTACTTAAATTAAGTAAAGAACGTTTACTAACATGACAAAGTCTAGCATGCCAAATATTAAAGTCACAAACAGAGTAAACAGAAGGATAAATTTTATTCAAATCAACATTCAACTTAAACATGCCATCAGTAGCATAACCTTTCCCAATAAACATACCATTCTTAGTGATGGTGTACAAATTAGCCCCAATAGTTTGATTAAACCCAGCCTTATTAAGAAGAAAACCAGAAACTAAATTTTTTCTAATGTCAGGCACATGCATGACATCCTTCAAGATCAGAGTCTTCCCGGAGGTGAACTTCAATTCAACATCTCCAATACCAGCAACATCAGAGGTGTGAGCATTTCCCATTTGCACCTTCTTATTTTCAGCAGCAGTGTATGTCTTAAACATAGCACGTTCATAGCAGATATGGCGAGTAGCGCCAGTATCAATCCACCAGCCATCAGTACCACCAACCATATTGATTTCGGTGATCATAGCCATATAAGGCTCATCAGTCAGGTTAGCCTGTGCATTAGGGGCAGCAGCAGGTTTGTTCCTGGCTCTACATTTCTTAGCAAAATGTCCTGGTTTACCACAGTTAAAACAAGTCACACTAACTGTACCAGTATCATTCTTTTGAGCAGGTGGATGCTGTTTAGCATTATGGGCACGTGAAGGGTTACCATTCTTAATTCGGTTCATTTGACCACGGTTCTGATTCTTAAAAGGTTTGCCCGTAGGCTTCAGAACCGCACCGAATTTCTTTTTGGTGTTGCCGGAGACCACATAGGCCTCTTCTTTCTGATCTTGCCTCCTGGATTCTTCCTCAATACGGAGTCGAGTAATCAAACTCTCGATTGAAAATTCTTTTGTTTTGTGACGAAGCTGATTTTTAAAATCTTTCCAACCAGGGGGCAGTTTGTCAATCATCACTGCAATTTGAAATTGTTCGTCAAGAGGCATACCTTCAGTTATTATTTCATGAGCAATTTTCTGAAGTTCATGAGATTGTGCCTCCACCGACCTTTCATCAACCATCTGGTACTTCAGGTACCTACTAACAGCATATTTCTTCACACCGGCCTCCTCGGTATCATATTTCTTTTTCAGCGCCTCCCAAACATCCTTAGCACTTTTGTATGTACTATAATAATCATACAAATCATCACAAAGGCCATTTATAATGTAACCTTTGCATAAATAATCATTATGCAACCAGAGTTGTTGTTCCTTTTTCAGCTGAAGCTCTTTTGCAGCAGGATCAATCGAATCCTTTTCTTTTTGTTTTTCAGTAGCTGCATCAGGCTTATCAACCTTGTCACCGATGGTGAGTGGTTGTTCCTTTGTTCCAGAACTCGATCCTACAAGACCGATAGGAACAGTGGGCATATCCTCATTCAAAACGTGGACAACTTTTTTTAGAGTTAAAAAGAAAAACATTTTCTGTTGCCAACGTTTGAAATGGAGACCTTCAAACTTGAAAGGCCTTTCGGTTGCACCAACAGCCGAATTTCCAATAATTTCTTCGGTATCCATAGCAGTTTTGAAATCGTCTTAAAATTGTTGTTTTTGATTTTAAAAAATAATAATTTTCCGAAAATTGGAACCGAAGAGAATTACTGGCTGAGTCGCGGGACAATACGCTCTCTTTAAGACGTTTCACGGTACTGCTCAAATGGTGCAAAGCAGACAATCAACCGTGCCGCCTCCAGGATAAAACAGCCCAGTTCAAAAACTAACCCGATCGAATACTGCACTGTAACGATCGGAAGGAACACCTTCTTAAATGATTCGACAAAATCACTCGAAATGAAATAATTGATACGACAATATCAATTCAACTGATACGACAATATCAGTTTCCAAACCAATGAAACACAAAAGAAAATATAATTTATTTGGTAAGAAAGAATGGAGAAGAAGATGGATTTGTTGTTTTGGACTTTTGTATTCTTTGTTTCTCGTGAAAAACCAAATGAAGAAGAATACTCTATGTATTGAAAAGTGGAGCTGACAAATCAATAACCATAATAAGAATAACGGACACAATATCAATAGGGGGACATGTGAATTAAGTGGAAATGAAACACATTAAAATTATTTTTGAGTGGTTACTCATGTCTTGATTTTGTGATTAAATTTTTTGCATAATTAACTAATAAAAAATTAGTTAATTTTGTGACTAAAAAATAACACATCACATAGAACCAAGTTCGGTCCGACGATGGTGACGTCGCGCGCGTGTGATGATCGATATAGTGTGCGGAGTCCCTCGTTTATAAAACTGGGTACCTCTTGGGACACACTCTTATTAGTCACCTTGGGATATATATACTACTAAAGAGAATGTTCTAAATAATGTGAGAATTTTTTATTCACTTTTTTTAATTCACACTCTTTAGTTTCAAGTCCTACAAGACCAATGTATTTATCCCATTTTATTTCCAATCACAATGTTCCAAATTCCACAAATTAAATGAACACTACTATGTTCATTTTTCCAACAGTTCATACACACGTGTATATATATATATATATATATATATATATATATATATATATATATATATATATATATATATATATATATATATATATATATAATTCTTTTTTTTGGACTGGATAAAATATTGAATTAATTTTAATATTAGTTTTGTAATTGGATATTTTATTGAAAAAGTAAAAATATGAAAACCATTTAATGTTTCTTAGACATAAAAATATTTTTTTTTCATTAACTGGTAATTAAATACATGCTTTCTCACTAGTATTTTACTGAAAATATAAAAATTATAAATTAATATAGATGCAAAAAAGGTAAATATTAATATGGATAACCTTCATATTCAATCCATTAATTAATATAAGAGCATTGCTATTTAGTAAGAATTATTTTAGAAAAAAAAATGCAAGAATAACACATGACATTATCTTATAGGATGATGTAATTTTAATCTTCTCGTTTGTATGGCTAAAACATTGACATAATTGTCGTTATTTTAATAAGAGTTAATTTTTATTTTTTATTGGTTTAATTAAACAAATATCAATTAAATCATTATCTTAATCGTAAAATTAAAGATGATTATTAATTTATAATTTCAAACAAAAACTTTTGTTTGTGTTAAAATTTGAATAATTTTTAACATAAAATCATAAATAGACGTTTATATTAAGAGAATTGCTATTTAGTAAGAATTATTTTAGAGAAGAAATGCAAGAATAACACATGACATTATCTTATAGGATGATGTTACTTTAATCTCCTCTTTAGTGGAAATCATGAAGGGTAGTTGATGTACACAAGGGTGAAGATTTATTCTTGCAATTCTTCTCCATAGATTTTCTTACTAAATAGCATTTTCCATTTTACAATTAAATAAAAATATCGACAATCATAAAAACTTCTGATTCACAATATACCATTTGTCAAATTGGTTAACTGTAGCACTTACCGCAGAAACATGGTGTAAAATAAGGCACATATTTTATGAAAAATAGACTATTGCACTTATATACTATTAATAAATAAATTTTTTTCCAAATATTTAAATGGACTTAATTAGAAATGAAATGAATTAAATATTGGGTTCAAGTGGTTAATGAACTCCCTTACGATAAATTTTTTGAAAGAATTTGAGTTTGATTCCTAGTGAAAACAATTTTTTGTCAGACTCTACTTATCTCGTAACCGAACTCTGAATTACTGTGGAGTCCTCTTTGCCTAAGAACCAGAGGGTTGTTGCAAAAGAAATTAAATATTTTGTAAGACTTAGCTCAATTGATAATGCAAATATTGTTATGTTGAACATCTTCAACCATATTCAAATTCAAGATTTTGTCGTTGTTTGAAACTTTTAGATTGATGTTTGTCACTCCATCCACATGTTATGAATCAGAGACTCGTTGAGTTAATTTATCACACTAAGCTAAAAGCAACTACAAAAGCGATTTTAATAAGTAATTATGATATCATTGTTGAACCGTGAAGTGAGTCTCACCAAGTATGATCATATTAAGCTAGTAATCACATAAAACTTTAACACCACTCTTTTATTCAAAATTTTAAAGTATTCAGTTAATAAATTCTCTCATTTATATATTATAACTCAACACCACAAACAAACAAGAATGAAGACTTTATTTTTTTCAGTTTTATTTGTTTGGTGATGAACATAATTTTATATTTTCACATGCTCTTGTTTTGTATGCAGAGTATATCATTTTATCATATTCATGATATTGAAAGGAAATAAAAGCTATTATTTGTCGTGTATATCCACCGGTCTTAACAATTGAGTAAAAAAAATTCATTAGTACGAGTATAATTTTTTTTTTTTTGACAAACAAATACGAGTATAATTTTTTAAAATCATATTTGAACGTATCAATTTACACAGATATATTAATATATTGACAGCTCAATGGTTCATTAGAACTTGAAAGTAATAATTTTGTATTCATCGTAGTTGCATAGATAATGAGACCTTTAGTTGTGCCTGTTTTGTTTGATTTGTTTGTTTTTTTTTATAAATTTTCAAATTATTTTATTCAAAACACCTTGAATACTAAATTTAGATATTTTTCTCACTCAGTATCATAAAAAAAATAAAATTTCTCACCCAAAATTCAAATATTTCCTCTGTTCCTTTTTATTTTTTTTTAAGAATAATAACATCAAATTAAGAAAATGTATTTTTGCACTTTATTTTCCTATTATACTCACGTTTTAATTCACCAATAAATTCATATTTTTTTTGCACACATTTTATTTATCTAAAAAATTTAATACATATATTGTGTAAAAAAAAAATAATTAATATGCTATGTACCAAAAAAAATAAAAAGATTTAGTTTTATAAATATATAACATTAATTAGTTTTATTGAAAAAGAGTAAGAACAAGTGACAAAGGCATACTCGTAAAATACTAAAAGGACAATTAAATAGGAACGCTAAATCCGACACTAAAAGACAAGGAAAAAAAAAGGAGGGAGTAATAATTTTATATGTCGCGAGAGTTTAATTTTCTTTGTTTTTTTTTAACAAGCAAAAATGAATTACATATAAATAAAACACAAAAAATAGCAAACTCTTCGGTACAAGGCGTACCAAGAAGAACTACAAAAGTTTACACTAGCACCTTGTTAATTTGAGGTGGGAAGGGTAGCTCAATTGGTTATGCTAGTTGAGATAAGGGTAAAGGAGTAAGAAGGTCCACGGTTCAAGTCTTGGCAAAGAAAAAAACTAACAATATTGTAACATACTAACAACTAACAATTTGCCATTAAAAAAAAAGCACCTTGTTAATTTGTTTAGCATAATGATATTACCGTCTATAAATTTGTAAGGATCATGCTAAACAGTGTACCCGGTGCGGGTGCACTAGTTAAGCATACTAAAAAAAGAAATAAAAAGATAAAGTTAATGCTAAAAAGATAACTTTTTACATTAAATGCACAAATTCTAAGAAAATATTTCTATATTAATATGTTTAACTAGTGCATTAGTGCACCATTGCACTGTTTAGCATTTTTCAATTTGTAATTTTATAAAAAAACTGATGTGATATTTTTAACATATTTGACACATAGGATTAACATATTTGTGGGATAAGTGAATGGATGAATGATTCGACCAGAGACCAAATTAAACTAAACTTTCTATATTCTTTTTATTGTTTCTATTTCTTTGCTATAATTTTTTTTACTAAATTTTCTATAATATTTTTATTGTTTTTCTTTTGTTTCTATTTTTATGTATAGATTCATATTTTTATTTTGGTTTTATAATCTCTTTATTATTTTTTTTCTTCCTATTTTTATGCATATATATTTTATTTAGTTTTTATGATCTTTTTATTGTTTTTGTTTTGTTCCTATCTTTATACATAGCTTCATATTTTTAATTTGTTTTTACAATAGTTTTATTGTTTTTGTTTTGTTCATATTTTTATGCATAAATTTAAATTTTATAATCTTTTTATTGTTTTTATTTTGTTCCTATTTTTATGTGATTCATATTTTTATTTTGATGGTAATCAATTTTATTATATATTTATATTAGAAGTAGAAAAGGCAAATATTTGTAAAACAAAAATTTAAAAAAATCCATTTTTAGTATAAAAAAAAAACAGAAAAATTCATTTGTCAAATAATAAAAAAATTGTAAAAAAATAAAAAAAAATCCAGCCATTATGCAAAAAGGAAAGAAATCAGCAAAAATATTAGGGAAATTCTTTGGTACACATATTATATGGCGATGTATCGGTACATTGTTGACATTGTTAACAAATGGCAAGTAATAAATGCAGATTTTGTTTCTTTTATTGATTTTTTATTTTAAACGCTACTTTTTAATATTTGCAAATGTATCCTTGGCATAAATATAACCATCAATAATATTCCACAATAAATCAAAGCATCAATCAAATCTTTTAAACTATTTTTTTTTTTTTAACAAAATTCAAATAGTTTTTTTGGTAGAAAAATATTGTAATTCATAAATTATTAAAATGTGAATCCTTAATTTTTTTACCGTTTGATTAAAATATTCACCCTTATAGCACTAAAAATAAAATATTGTTTGCCCTTATGTGTCCTTCAAATATTTTAATTCTTTTCTTTTCATTTTTTGTACTCTTCAAATATTTTAATTTTTAAGTTAATAAAATGTGTATCCTTATGTATCCTTCAAATTTATTTTTTAAATATTATTAGTTTAAAAAGTTTAAATTTATTTACCATTTAACCATAAATTTATTTTTTTGTACATTTTAAAAAAAATAAATTAATATGTGTATATATTTTATCATATTATTGTTAATTTTTAGTGATTCGTAATATTTTATAGAGTTAAATAAGTGTTTTATCTCTGCAAAAGTACTAAATTTAATTTCCCATCTTCTTAAGTTTTTTCATTCGTACTAAATTTTTATGCAGCAATTTTAGTCATGTTATTAAGTTGATGTGTATTTATGATTATTTTGCAAATATGTATAGAGCATTATTAGGATTTGATCTAGAAATTTTGATTTCTTTAATCACAATTGACATTATTACTTGAGATTTAACTAGGTTTTCTTATGAATTGGTTTCATATTTAATATAGTGAGTTCAG
Organism: Trifolium fragiferum; assembly: GCA_954870985.1. Classification (NCBI taxonomy): domain Eukaryota; kingdom Viridiplantae; phylum Streptophyta; class Magnoliopsida; order Fabales; family Fabaceae; genus Trifolium; species Trifolium fragiferum. The sequence goes on along the minus strand of OX940790.1, from coordinate 17,681,072 downwards.
GCTTAATTGTTTGATTGTCGAAATTTGAATTCTTAAGTGTTTCTCATTTCAATTTAGTCAAGTTGAACAGTTAGACTGAGGATATTTGATCTTCTTAATCCATTTCAATCTAGTTGGTTTGTGAGTTAACAATAATTTCATAATAACTAGATTGAACCATTAGACTGTTGAAATTCAGCTTCTTAAGTGTTTATTATTCCAATTAGGTCAAGTAGAGTAGAATAACCGAGATGAATTGATTCTCATAGTCACAATTGAGAAAATTAGTTGATTCTCATAGTCGTAATTAATCTAATTAGTTGACGTTGAACTGTTTGATTGTCGACATTTAAACTGTAAAGTGTTTTCTATTTAATTTGGTCAATTTATTTCCTTGGTTCTTATCGGGAGAATTGGTAAAGACTTAGTAATTCATTTATGATAACTAGGTTTTTGAGTATGTGCGTCATTCCAATTAAGTGGTATTGAATTGTTTGAGAGAAAATTTGGTTTCCTTTGTCACAATCGGAAAAACTATTGTTTTGAGAAATCACGATCGGTAGAATTAGTTGAGACTTAATTGTCCTTTCATAGAAATTAAGATTCTTAATTAAAAAGTTCAGTTACCATTAAATTATCAGAAATAAGTTAATTGTTTGAGATAAGTATAAGCTAAAAAAAAATAGAATTTGGTTCGTGAAGGATTATTCAGTAACTGTTAGTTCAATTAGTTAATATTTAATCATTATTTACTTGCATAAGTTATTTTTTATAAGTTCAAAAATAAGTTAATCCAAACATACTCTTAAAAGATCATTGTGTAAAGATTAGAAATTTATTAAAAAAAAGGTAAAATATAAAAATTAAACCATGAGATTTATTATTGTTTACTTGCATAAGTTATTTTTTATAAGTTCAAAAATAAGTTAATTCAAACTTGCCCTTAAAAAATCATTTTGTAAATATTAAAAATTTATTAAAAAAAAAGGTCAAATATAAAAATTTACCCATTAGAGAATTGAACCCATGACCTTTAGCAAAGCATAAAACATACCAACAAGACTAGTGATCCTTTTGTTAATTGAAATTGTTTGTTATTATTTTATATTAATATTTTGTTTTATATTGTTAATAAAAAAAAATTGAGTGTAAACTGAATCTTCCCTAACATAATTCCGCCGTCGCGCACAGTGAGTTGGAAAACACGGTCTTTCAACTTGATTTTCTTCAAAAATACTATTCTTCTAAACAAAAATCAACAAGATCTTTAACTTCGATTTTCTTCAAAAATACTTCTCTTGTAAACAAAAATCAACAAGATCTTTCTACTTTGATTTTCTTCAAAAATACTACTTCTCTAAATTAAAATTGATAAAATCTTTCGATTTTGATGTTCTTCAAAAATATAACTCTTCTATATATAGTCATGTATCATTCTTGCAAATTCACACAACAAAATACGGTGTATTTTCTTCTATTCAAATCGCCACTAAATGGAGGAAGGAGAAGATTCCTTTACGTCAAAGATGGCACTCCTTGCAAAAGCTGTTCTGTTTTCTTTTTAAAAAAATGTACAAAAAAATAAATTTATGGTTAAATGGTAAATAAATTTTAAAATTTTTAAACTAATAATATTTAAAAAAAAAATTTGAAGGCTACATAAGAAGAAGAAAAAAATTAAAATATTTGAAGGATACATAAGGGCGAACAATATTTTATTTTTGGTGCTATAAGGGTGAATATTTTAATCAAACGGTAAAAAAATTAAGGATTCACATTTTAATAATTTATGAATTACAATATTTTTCTACCAAAAAAACTATTTGAATCTTGTTAAAAGAAAAAAAAAACTAGGTTAAAAGATTTAATTGATGCTTTAATTTATTGTGGAACATTATTGATGGTTATATTTATGCCAAGGATACATTTGCAAATATTAAAAAGTAGCGTTTAAAATAGAAAATCAATAAAAGAAACAAAATCTGCATTTATTACTTGTCATTTGTTAACCATGTCAACAATTACCAAAGAATTCCTTTTATGTAAATCAATCATAATAATCCATATCAGTAATGTACCGGTACACCGCCACATAATATGTGTACCGAAGTGTTTACCAAAATATTATTTAAACTTCTCTTGTTTCCTATTTCGTCCTCTTATTACTTTTTTTTATACCTATAGTAATCTTCCTAATTAATTTTCGCTATTATCTCTCTCCCTGTTTTCCCTGGAAATCTTATCTCATCTCATCTCATAGTAATAAAAGCTTTTGACAGCATTACTGTTGCTGCTATTGTCATTAAATCTCCTAATCCGTTCACGTTTACAGCATAATTTTTTTAAGATAAGGAAAGAATTATAAATTATAAATTAAAAATAAATAAATAAAATAGTAAAACATCATCAATAAAAAACATTACTCTTTCTCAACAACAAAGAAGTATATATCTTTGTCAAAAAAACAAACACAAGAGAGAGTATATCGCTATTATTTATGATTATTATTATTATTATTATGATTTTTATTATGATAGTATAACAAATTAACAAACATATCTCTTTTGTTGACAGCTCAACTAAATTAAAAAAATAAAATAATAATATCCAAAGTTTTCAATCTTTCCCTCTATATAAGCACTTCACACCCACCATTCCAAAACTTCATCTTGTTCTGTTTCTTCACTATTCTTCTTCTAAGAACACAAAAATCAGAGAGTAAGAGAAAAATGCCTGCAGCAGGAATCCCCATTGGAGGGGGAAACAAAGAGTATCCCGGTAACCTCACTCCTTTCGTCACTGTAACATGTATCGTTGCAGCCATGGGTGGTTTGATCTTTGGCTATGATATTGGAATTTCAGGTACAAACACAAACAATAAAGAAAAAAATAAATAAAATCATATCGACCTTTTTCTTTTGTATGATCTGTTTCTGTTTCATAGTATAACCTTTTTTGTTTTTCTGATTAGGTGGAGTAACGTCCATGGATCCGTTTCTGAAAAAGTTTTTTCCATCGGTGTATAGGAAAAAGAACGAAGACAAAACGACAAACGAGTATTGTCAATACGACAGTCAAACATTGACGATGTTTACTTCATCGTTATATTTGGCTGCACTTTTGTCTTCGTTGGTTGCTTCCACCGTTACTCGGAAATTTGGTCGGAAACTTTCCATGCTTTTCGGAGGTTTACTTTTCCTTGTCGGTGCTCTCATTAATGGCTTTGCTCAACACGTTTGGATGTTGATCGTTGGTCGGATCTTGCTTGGGTTTGGTATTGGGTTCGCTAATCAGGTACAAAACCTTTCTCTCTCATATATTATATCTCTGTTTTTTACTGTATTTTATTTTTCCTTTTTTGATTTTGTTTGATATACTCTGTTTTTTTAGTTTGTTTTTTGTTATAAACATAGTACTCCCTCTGTTTCTTATTATAAGCACCCTTATAAAGATTTTATTTGTCCCTAAATATAAGTCTATTTTCAATTTCCTAGACACGTTTATTATTACTTTTTCAAACATAACCCCACTTTGCATTGAAATACGTAAAGTCAACTATAAATACATCTTTTTACCAAGGACAATTTAGTAATTGTAATACCCAAAAAGTATACATTAATTACACTATCAACTTTTCTTAATAAGGGTGAAATTTTTCTTGGAGGGCTTATATATAGGGACGGATGGAGTAGCTCATAACATGCGGTTGAGTTTATGTCTGATATTATCTCATAATAACCAGTTTTGGAATGTTTTAAATTCAAACTCTTATGTTTAATTCCTTGATTAACGTTTTGTTATTCTTTTTCTTAAAATAATCCACTAATAATGAAAAATACGTCTTTATCAAAAATAATGAAATATATAGTTTTATTGTCCTTTAATTTGTCTGTTTTTGCATTATTCTGATTCTGATCATAAAAAAAATTCACCTGGATTTTTTATATAAATTATACAGCCTTTTTTGAAAAAAATATTGTTTGGTAGTATGAATTTTTACTTTATAATATAATAACAATATAGAAAACACCATAAAATTTAAATATTGATTTTATAACATTACATATTTATTTTGAAAATTCTTAACATATGTTTTTATGGCATACTATAACATGACTTTATAATAATATATAGTCACCTTAAAAGGAAAATACTATAGTATAGAACAATATACGTATAAATACGAGTTGTTTTTTTCTTAGATTAATTAAAATTAAGTTTTTAACGTAAAGTATTCTGACTCATGGTAATAAAGCAGTTACAAAAATAGTACTTGAAGACATTAATGGAATTAATGAGTATTTTAATTTTTTACGCAAGTGATTGTGACGTACCAATGAATAAATGAGGTAACGCAGAATTTTGATTTTTTCCACTTTAGTGTAATTATAGGTATGATCACTATTCTATACTGTGTGTTTAATATCGGTTGATATCGACTTTATCTTTTGAAACTATGCAATTTGGTTTGGACTTTGTTTGGTTGCGGTGTAAAAGGAAAGAATCTTGGCCTGATTTTTCTCTTCTCTAACGTGCTTTTGAATGTGATTGATAGCTTAATTTTAACACAAAATTGATTGTTTGGCACCTTGCTATTCTATCACTAGTTTATTATTATTAGTCCCACAATTATTGTGCCCCATTTTTCTTTCAATTTGATATTGATAACATATACTATCTCACTTTTGCATTTCCACATAGCTTGCATCATTTTCCAAGTCACTGCATTCAAAAATTGAATTTTATAATAAAAATATGACTAAAGTTTTTAAACCAAGAGAGACGTTACAAGTTGAGGAGAGCCTGTGGTCCTACATAGCTCTATAATGATTTGTTAACTTTGTTTATTTATTCGATGTAACCTACTTGATGTTAAATATTAATTATTCTCTTTTAATTGATTTAATTTGTTAATTATGTTTTTAAAATGTTTTTATTTTTATTACAAGTCTGTGCCGCTGTATCTTTCTGAGATGGCTCCATACAAATATAGAGGAGCATTGAATATTGGATTTCAACTATCAATTACAATTGGTATACTTGTGGCCAATGTGTTGAACTACTTTTTTGCCAAAATCGAAGGTGGATGGGGATGGAGATTGAGTTTAGGTGGTGCTATGGTCCCTGCACTTATAATAACCGTTGGATCATTAGTCCTTCCTGATACTCCTAATTCAATGATCGAACGTGGTGACCGCGATGGCGCCAAAGCTCAACTTAAGAGAATTCGTGGGGTTGAAGATGTTGACGAAGAGTTCAATGATCTTGTGGCAGCTAGTGAAGCTTCAATGCAAGTGGAACACCCATGGAGGAATTTGTTGCAAAGGAAGTATAGACCTCAACTTACTATGGCTGTATTGATTCCATTCTTTCAACAATTTACCGGCATCAATGTTATTATGTTTTATGCGCCTGTGTTGTTTAATTCCATTGGGTTTAAGGATGATGCTTCACTTATGTCGGCTGTTATCACCGGTGTTGTTAATGTTGTTGCTACTTGTGTCTCAATTTATGGAGTTGATAAATGGGGTAGGAGAGCCCTTTTCCTTGAAGGTGGTGTTCAAATGCTTATATGCCAGGTACTCTTTTAATTTTCAATCTAGTACTATTCAATTTCATTTTAAATAATATTGCTTGTGTGTACATTAAAATTTTGTAACATTCATTTGATATGAACTGTTTAATTGATTCAATATGTGTTGATGTGTATAGGTTGCAGTTGCGGTTTCAATTGCGGCTAAGTTTGGAACTGATGGAAACCCGGGTGAATTACCAAAATGGTATGCTATAGTAGTTGTGCTCTTCATTTGCATTTACGTCGCAGGATTTGCGTGGTCATGGGGTCCGCTTGGATGGTTGGTGCCTAGTGAGATTTTTCCATTAGAGATTCGTTCAGCTGCTCAGAGTGTCAACGTATCGGTCAACATGCTTTTCACCTTCTTAGTTGCACAAGTTTTCTTGACCATGCTATGTCATATGAAGTTTGGTTTGTTCCTCTTCTTTGGCTTCTTTGTTGTGGTGATGACATTCTACATATTCTTCATGTTACCAGAAACAAAAGGAATACCAATTGAAGAGATGGACAGGGTTTGGAAATCACACCCCTATTGGTCTAGATTTGTTGAACATGATGAGTTTGGCAATGGTGTTGAGATGGGCAAGGGAGCTATTAAAAATGTGTAATTATTTAGTCTTGGTTTTATTTTCCTTAGTTTAATTTTTATTTTATTTTATGAAACACAGTACTATTGGTTTCAAAGTTAAGTATCTAATTTATTGAATTGCCCTTCAAAATTAAGGAGTTACTATATTTTTCTTATGTGACCACTTGTTTCCTTGAAGAAACATTATACTTACAAGTTGATAATTAATTTAGAAAACATGAAGATAATTAGTTTATTGTCTTACTCAATGTTCAAAAAATAAATCACACTCTACATATATAGGATTGGCAAAAAACGGAAAATGTTATTATTATAATAGTGGACAAAAGAGTTTATGTTTAAGTGAGCACATGGTTATGGTATGGTTGTGATATTGTTGGCTAATCATTAAGGAAAAATCATGTGCGATGGTTTATACATAAAGTACTAATTAATAAATAACTTCAATTCACATACAGCTTAAGTTATCTGTCTTGTTCAAATAAGCAAACCACATACAGTGTATGTTGGTAAATTTATCAACACAAAGTTACTCAAAGTGAAAAATATATTATAAGGGTGTATACATAGGTTGCTGATTTTAGATGGAGCTACATATTGAAATTTCTGAATTGCCAACCCCAATTAAATAGAAAATTCAAAGACAACTTTATCACCTTTATTCTAAATTCTTTTTTCTGTATAATGTGATGTCATGCAGGACAAAAGATGGGCCAAGTTTTGGTCTCAAAATGATTAATTGTTGAAAATTTTGAAGCCACTCTTTGATCTCAAACCCATTAAAAAGGGATCAACTTTTGTGCATTCAGAAATATTTGCAGCAGTTAAATTTGTGACTGTAATATTAAAGATCAGGCGGTTTCACCATGCAAGATTTTTTTTTGGGTGTGTGATAATAGCATTAGGTATTTTTAGTGTAAGAAAATTTCTATTATATATTTATTTTAGCACCAACTAAATCAAGTAAGCTTATTAAGTTACACTTCTCGTCTCTTAACTTTATACTCCTTGTGTCGCATGCAATCTCTCCTCCCAATAGAGCAACATAAACCATTTTTTTTATCTCTTCTTTGCTATTACTTCCCCTTTAATATTTTAATTTTTTTTTACTTAAACATCGACTAATTTTAATCTGCGGGTGATATTCTCTAACAATCAATATTTAAAGGTTATAATTTTTACTTTAATCAAGCAGCATCATAAAAATAATACTAGTTGTAATATTTTTTAGCCCCATTAAAAAATATTCCTAAATTCGTTACTATTCTCAAAATTTAATATTAAACAAAAATAAAAATAATCAAATTTGATCCATCCGATCTTAATCGATATCTGGTGCTAACACTCCATATTATCCCTATTGCACTTTATCCATTTCCATTAAAAAAAATTGGCTTCCAAGTTCTAACACACAATCGAGCTCATTATTTTATGAAATGGGAATCATGAGTGTGTACCTCTAGTGATGTGAGAAGATTCAAGCTTCACATGTTTTTTTAGTACAATTTTTTCTCCTTTAATTCACATTAATATACTCATGAGACTATAAAGGCTTTTCGGTGGACAAGAGTGACTATGAAATGAAAATGTGTCTGATCTGATACCATGATTTACAATTCATGAGAAGGAACAAGATTAATCTTTAGGAGCCAAAAGAGAGGTATTGGTCAATTAAGTCACGGTCTTGGCACTAAAGCACGAGCCTTAACACTTTTCCATTTATATCTCTTTCATTCTATTTTCTTCAACCAAGTTTTATAACAAGACTATGCTTTTGGATAAGATAGAATTCAAGAAATGCAGTTCATTTCTTCATTATAAAGTTACTCACTATCTCTTTCCCCGCCATTCGCTATCTTCCTAAACCTTCCCTAAACTTTAGTTATGCGGAGGAGAAAGCGGTCCCAATGAAACTATTGAAACAAGAAAAGTAGTGTTGTCTCTCTTTCGTGCGCACACATTTTTTGGTTTTTCACTCGCTCAGAAACATTAGTACTACTATGAAAATAAATAATAATGTGGAAAATAACTAAACCATAGACTCTACATTGACACCAAATCTCGCTTCCTTCTTTTTATTTTTTTCCAAAGGAAACATTCTGCATTAAAATGAACCAGAAACCGAATTACAATTTTGCAGCGGGCCGGGGATAATAAACCCAACCAAGTTTTGGAACCTACATTCCTAGTTAATCTAGCAAGAACATGAGCTACTGTGTTCAGTTGTCTCTGCATATGAGTGACTTTGACACACTATTGAGCCATTAAAAGTTTAAAATCAAGAATAATGGAATCAATGGCCGCAATACACATAGTAGAATTCAGGCAGTTAGCTACATTAGCTGCATCAGTTGAGATTGTTACTCTCTGCAGATTGAGCTCCTTTGCCACTTGAAGGCACCATCGCATACCAAGTGCTTCTGCTAGCAATGGTTCCGCTTCAATTTCCACCGTTTTGCAAGCTGACATAGTGGCAACCCCAGACCTGTCGTAAATGCCCAATAGGACCAATTCTTGGACTGTTCGGGTGCAAAACAGCGCAAGTAAGCTTCAAGGCACCTATTTACCACCTCTGTTTGACCATCCTTCTTAGGATGATAAGAGGAACTCATCTTCAAAACTGTTCCCTGCAATCCAAACAGCACCTTCCAAAATAAACTAATGAACAAAGGGTCGCGGTCACTTACAAACTCTCTCCTTTGTGAACACCTTTGCTACTTTTCTTGCGGTGTAGGGATGTTTCAGGGGTATAAGTGTCCATTCTTGAACAATCTGTCCACTACAACAAATATTGCCTCAAACCCCTTAGATTTTGGAAGACCTAGTCCCCAACCAGTTGAACCATTTTCAAACCATCCAGCATCAACAAATATTTTGTCATATCTTGTACAGTAGTGGTGGTACACAGTGAAATTCTGATTAGTTACAGCTGGGGTCTCAAAGTTAATTTCCTGCACAGAAAACATAGCCTCTTGAGCGACACAAATGGGATCAAAATTGTTTTGAAATAAAACCTGATTCCGTGCCCGCCATAATTTCCACAGGAAAATGCAAAGGAAGCCTAATTGACGTTGTTGGTTACTACTGTTTGGGTATTAAATTCATCTTTACTCATTGATCACCCACCAATTAGGAAGGCCTCAAAATCTTATGCTGCACAAATGGAAGGAAAACAAACCAACCACAACAAAAGGTTTACACTCATACCAGAATTGCTGAATCAGAAAGGCCGATAAATTCAATAAAACTGAATTATGCAAAAATTGTAATTACAGAGTTATACAGGGGTACATGCCCATTTGAGAGAAACACTCGAAGACATAAAACTAGAAAACACACAATATGTGCGTAAAGAAATTGTACATAAACGAGAATGCATAGACAAGATTAAGCAGTATAAACCAGCAACACATTAAAATCAACAGGAAAAATGGAGAAGAAATGTACATATATAAGATGAGGAGTGCTAGGAACACTCTCTAACACTCACTTTTTTATTCGGTGAAATCAATATAGGTCTCACACATTTAAAACGTGTCCTACATAAAGTGGTGGAACCCGCACTAATTTCACCCAATAAGAGAGTCAGAGTTAGAGAGTGTTTATAGCAATCCTCAATATAAGATAGTATAAGATTTACAAGATTCCGTACATAGGATTGGCGTCACTCACTGGTAGAGATCATATCTATTATCAATCAAAGAATTAAGATTTAGTTACATCAAATAGAGATAATCTTGGTCCAAAGCCTTAACATATTGAAATTTAGGACGTAGTAAGTGTTCGATAATTCTATCATCCCATTCTAAATTGTCCCACCACTCGGTCTCTCCTTGGATTGCAATCAAGTTGTTCTTCGAAGCAAAGCTGGAATTGAGAAGAAGCTTCCTTAGATTAGGGCAACCAGTTACGAGAATACGTTTTAGGGAAGGAAAATCCAGAGCTCTCTTGTGGATGCTCACTAGCTCTGACATATTTTGAAGGCAAAGATCTCTAAGATTTACGAATATATTATCATTGTTGGACTTTGAGCCAGCTTCTTCATCATCATCCTTCACCACCTGTTCAATTGAATTACAACCACTAACAACAAGATACTCGAGAAGAGGAGCATACCTCAACCACGTCAAATGAGTTATTGAACCACAAATGCGCACTGTGCGAAGCCTGCCAAGATGGCATTTGTCGGTAACCGGGGAACCATCCATGAGGTTGCTCATGCTAAAAAGATGTATGTAGTCCAAATGCATCATTTCTGACATGGATGCTAATAATGATGACATTTCAAGTGTGTCTAGCACCTTATTATAGCTCTGATAAAAAGAAAGCTTGAGACGTCTTGAGCAACCTCGTAGTTTGGTGGAGTGAAGTAGTCTCTGCACACTTGTGATGGAAGTTAGACGGATGCTCAGTTCCTCCAATTTTGGTAAGGATTCTAGCTTCTCTAGTAATGATATCTCTTCTTGTACAAAGTCGCCTCTAAGTCTACATAAAATGTTTCTACTATATCTAAACACCTTTAATTGTACAAGACTTTCAATTACTTCTGAAATAATGGTTTCTTCATCATAATTGAATTCCATTTCATCCATAAGGAATGTCCTCAAGTTTTTCAATTTCTTCAATTCAACAGGCCAACGAACTATTGATGATCCTGAGAGGTTAATGTATTCCAAGTTGATTAACTCACCTATTTCTGAGGAGAGTAGTTTAGAAGAAAAATCGCTTGATAAATCCAACACCCTCAACCGTTTCATGGATTGGAAGTTTAATGATAAACTAGGAGCAGGGAGGCGCAATGGCTCAATACTTATACAAAGGGTGATGAGATTTGGACAAGCCGGTATATTCCAGTTTCTTTTAAAATCCATAGTAGCAGTTATTATTGAAATCCTCTCGACCACATTCAATCTTTTAGAGTCCATTTCTGACATGGAAAATGCTTCCCCTTGAACTATAATTTTGTCTTTGTTTTCATCTTCATCTCGAGCTAACCATAGTGCCATATCTCTAATCACATCATGCATCTTAATTATCCGATTATTCCTCTTAAGATAAAGGTTAGAATCAGCATCAAAACCATCCTCCAATAGGCACGAAAGTATTAATTTTTCAATAATAGATTTCCCTTGGTTGTACATATCATATATACTCTTACCATCTTTATCGATAAATCCCTCTGCGATCCATCGATCAATAAGTTCATCAATGTCTAATTCAAAATCTTCTGGGTAAAGTGCACAGTACAAGAAACAGCTTTTATGTGCCTTATCTGGAAGTTTGTCGTAGCTAAACTTGAGGATACGGAAAACTTTATCCGCCAAATCTGAGGCTGTCCAAGGAGAACTCCTCAAGTTATTTTTCGCAACCATCCAAGCATCAAAACTTTCCACTCCAGCCATGGCACTTCCCAAAGTGATTAATGCTAGAGGCAATCCTCCACATTCTTTAGCCATTTCATGCGCCAGCTTTGGGATCTCTGTGTGGCATCTTAAAGTCTCGTCACCTACTTTCTTACAAAACAAATCAAATGCTTCTTTCTCTAATAAACATTCCACCTTGAATTTCTTTTGAGCTTGCATTTTAGCACACACATCCTCGAACCGTGTTGTGAACATTACTTTTGATTTGTTGTTAGTTTCTTTTGGAATTGGAACTCCTAACCTTTCTAACTCCAGCTTTCCCCACAAATCATCCAACATCAACAAAAACTTTTTTTCTTTCAACTGTTCATAAACCTTTGCTACTCTTTGGTCTTGACTACTTCTTTTCCAAAAACCATCATCGATGCCTAACCTATTACCGATGTCGGTCATGATTTTATTGATATCACAATCTTTAGAAACCACTGCCCACAACACTAGATCAAAACTATGCTCCCTCTTTCCTAATTCACTGTGAATTCTCTTCATAGGGGTAGTTTTTCCAGCCCCTCCCATTCCATATAAACCAATTATACCCACATTATCATCTTCAAGACTATTCCATACTTTCTGGATCATCAAGTCCAAGCCTACTGTCTCACTACAAGGCATCTCATCTACAGGTTTAGGTGGTTGCCGGATAGCAATATGCATATTTCCAGCTTTAGAAAGCATGTCATTTGCCTCATTGAGTCTCTCAGCAATTTTCTTTCCCAACTTGTAGCTTGACACACAGTTCTTTGAGCAGTAACCATTCAGACATTGGTTACTTTGAACTTCTTGAGAATTGGGAATATCTTTCAGTATTTTCTGTTAGAAACAGAGTTAAAAACAGCAAAAATTAGCAGAAGAGTTAAAAACAACAAATATCATGGAAAGTGTTATTTCAACAAATTCAATATGTGTATCAAGTAGAAGAGGATTTCAACCATATACATGTGGAAAATTAGCAGTTTTATTGCTGGTCTGGGAACTAGTAGTTAATGAATTACTATTATTTGATAGAAAATTACTTGACATCATTTAACAAGTTTGTAGTAAATAAATATACTAAAAATGACATGATAGAGAAAATATATGAGAAAAACATTGGCGTTTTGTCACAGCAATCAAATATCTTAATATTAGTTTGTTTTAATTCATTATCTTAATTAATTAGTTATCTTAGTATTAGTTTGTTGCTATTTTAATTTATTATCTTAGTAAGTTAGTTATCTTATTGATTATCTTAGATAAAATTAGTTACTAGTTTCCTATTTCTATGCAAAGATTGGTAGAGTTTGTTACCAACTTGCATCTATATAATAGCATCTAAGTGATTGGAAATAGACACAATTGAATTCATAATAAAATTCTTCTCTTAAATTCCCTCTTGCACTTGTGAGTCTTAACCATCGAATAACATTCATAAGTTGTTGTTCCTGGTGAGAGTTGTGATTATTATCGGACTAAACTCCCTAGTAATCAAAACACCCTTTCTATCAATTCAGTATAATTCTGTTTCAATTGGTATCACCCTGTCATCCAGATCATGACACGCTCCCAATCTGTCTCTGAGCTCGAAAAAAAGGTTGATGACCGTCACGCCGAACTGGAAAAGAAGGATGATGACCATCACGCCGACGTACAGGTTCGATTCAACCAACTTGCGTCCCAGATGGATACCAGCATGGCTGAATTACGCACCATGCTTGAAAAATCATCCAACCATCATGATAGCGATGGATCGTCGGGATGACACTCCAGCAGTCATACATCAGAAAACAACCGAAATTCTTATGCGACTCGTATATCAAAGGGGTAGATTTTCCTCGTTTCAACGGGAAAAACATTCATGATTGGCTCTATAAGTGTGACCAATTTTTTCTGCTCGACGCTACTCCGGCAACTTCCATGGTTCGTCTAGCCTCAATTCATCTTGATGACTTGGCTTTACAGTGGCATCTGAATTACATGCGCCAAAAATTCAATATTTACCCTACTTGGGGACAATACGTCACTGATATTACTGCTCGATTTGGCGATGCTTTTGAAGATCCTTTGTCCTCTTTGTTGCAAGTCAAACACTCTGGTAAGGTACAAGATTACATAGATCAGTTTGAATTAGCTTTAACCCAAGTCAACCTAATTCCTGAACATTCCCTTAGCATATTCTTGGCTGGCTTAGAATATCACACACAAATGCATGTCAGGATGTTCAATCCGTCATCAATTGCACACGCTGCAAATCTGGCAAAACTCCATGAATCTTCCAAAGAAACCATTCCCAAAAACCCTTCACGTTATACGAATTTTACGAAACCAGTTGCTAGAACTCCAAATCAAACTTCTAGTCCCACTCCCATAACCACCAATTCCATCCCCAACACCACCAAACCTACCTTTGCTCGAACCAATCGTACTTACTCTGCTGCGGACATGGAAGAACGCCCGCAAAGGGACTTTGTATGTTTTGTGATGAGGTATTTACCCCGGTCACCAAGTAAAACACCGACGTAATCAGTTAATGGTTATGGAACTGCAGGATAACGACGCTCCGTTGATAACAGATAGCCCTATATTAAGCTTATCTAACACTGAAGATTCTACAACTTCTGATACAGCTTTTGACAACCCTCAACTTTCTCTTCAAGCTCTAACTGGAGTTTCTAATTACCAAACTATGCGTATTTCGGGTTTGCATGATAAGAAATTGCTTCATATTCTACTGGATAGTGGGAGGACTCATAATTTTTTAGACTTGGATATAGCAAAGAAGCTTGGGTGTAAATTAGAAGCTATTCCACCCTTATCTGTAACTGGTGGTGGAGGTCATAAACTAGAAGCTGCTTTTATCTGTCGAAATTTTAAATGGGTGCTGCAACAATCTCAATTCACGGCTGATGTTATTGTACTTCCCTTGGTTTGTTGCGACCTCATCTTGGGCATCCAATGGCTAAAATCATTAGGTCCAATCCTATGGGATTTTGAAAAATTACAAATGGAATTCAACATCCATGGCAGAAAGTTTGTCCTACGCGGAGCTAAGGACACAGGGATTAAACTCATCAACAACAAAACCTTGTCACAAGCCATTCACCAAGGAGCAGAATTATGTTTTCTTTCTATGGAGTTTTCATCCAACAAGTTCATCATTCCTACATGTCATCTTTTACACAGTCAGGTGAATACTCCAACTTTACATCCTGATTTTGCATCATTAGTAGATACCTATGAAGATATATTTGCGGAGCCTACTGCTTTACCACAGGCAAGACTAGGTTTTGACCATAAAATTCCCCTCAAAGATGGTGTTGAACCTTTTAATTTAAGACCTTACAGGTACTCCACTGTTCAAAAAACAATTATTGATAAAATGGTTCAGGATATGTTATCTCAAGGCATCATCCAACATAGTAACAGTCCCTTTGCATCCCCTATCGTGTTAGTGAGAAAAAAGGATGGTTCTTGGAGATTATGTGTTGACTACAGAAAGTTGAACAAAGCCACAATTAAGGACAGATTTCCTATTCCTCTAATTGAAGACTTAATGGATGAGTTGGGAGGTGCTACAATCTTTTCCAAACTTGATATGAGGTCAGGATATCATCAAGTTAGAATGGCCACAGGAGAGGAACATAAAACTGCTTTTAAAACTCATAACGGACATTTTGAGTACTTAGTCATGCCCTTTGGGCTTACCAATGCTACTGCATCATTCCAATCTCTTATGAACCATGTATGTCAGCCATTTCTCAGGAAGTTTGTGATCGTTTTCTTTGATGATTTATTGATTTATAGTCGTTCTCACCACGAGCATGTGGATCATTAAGCATTAGTATTTCAAACTATCAGGGAAAACAACCTATTCCTTAACAAGTCTAAGTGCTCATTTGCTTCTCTTAAAGTGGAATATTTAGGACACTTTATCACAAAAGAGGGTGTGTCGACTGACCCCTCCAAAATAATGGCTGTTAGCAATTGGCCTCAACCTCAGAACCTGAAGCAGCTGCGTGGGTTTCTTGGCCTAGCTGGGTATTATAGACGCTTTTTCTTGTATTTATTTTTAAGACAAATTATAAAAATTTCTAAAATATTAAAGTATAAGAAAGAAATTGAACAAATTTACACAAAAGGCTAAGCTAAAATGTTTAAAATCGAGTGGGGTATTTTTTACATAATATCAAATGAAAGGGACATTTAAAAATTTTCATTCAATAGTAAGCATATGATTTATATAGAAAACAAGTCCTTGGGTGGGGAGACCTAAAGCCATTATCTTAGGTGCCAGGTCTGAAAACCAATGTAATTAAGGTCTTTGGCACATTAGGGACTCTACCTAGTATTTCTAAGAACTTCAATCATTTGGACTTGTTACGAGACTAATCCCCGCTTTATTGTTCATGTTATTTAACGTTCTTTGTCCCTATGTAAAAGTATGTTTAATGGAGATCGAACCATACACAATTAGTAATTGTATCCAACAGTAATTAAAGGGGACACATAAGTGTTTCATGAATATATAATGTCTATTCTTTTAAAGTTGTCGTTCATACATGCAATATAGTTTCTATGTAAGCACTTCAGTTGATAGCTTACTAGAGTTTCCTATTTATAAACTTGAATTTCAATATGATATAGGTTAAAGAAAAATAATGCAAAGCTAGTACGAAATTAGAAAGATACCTCTCGAAGATTTTGAAATTCCTGAAGCCAACCAGTCACTTCATTTGTCCTTTTCATCACTCCCGTGCTCTCAGCTCTATCAATTTCAGCTCGTACATCCTTTTCCTTGTTTTGAAGATCACCCCATTTTTGGTTCAGTGATTCCAGATTCTCCTGCAGCTTATAAACATAAGCAGCCTGTGCATTTGTGCAACTGAACAAACCTTTAGCAACTTCCCAAATTACTCCCAATGCTTCCATGGTTTTATATACTTCATAATTTTAATCAAGGCTTGCAAGAAAAATCAAAAACTCACAGTTAGACTTCATAATTTCTTTATTTCTCCTATATAAATATTTGTGAACTATAAAAATGGTATTTAATCAAACATGTATAGTTCTTACCTCTTATAAAACTATGTCTTTAAAAATCTTTTGTGATTATCTAATTTGACACCAGGGCAACATTTATAGAGCATGTAATGATTCTTTCCCAAATTTTTGAAAGAATATTGTTTATGCGTGTCTTCTTCACAAAGTTTTCGTTTTTGCCACTTTTGCTTTTGCTTTGGTTTATGATATTGAATAATTCCACATTATATTCAAGCAAGGAATCAGAAAGTTATAGGTCCTGAGCATTGTATTTCTAGTAATAGTAATTTGTTAGTAAACTTTTAAGGGTTTTTTTGTTTTAAGAAGTTTGGCGGTAAAACTCACATGTCAGAGAACACGGCATTGAGGATTTGAACCCGCATTCAGCACATCTCCGTAACCTTTTACTATCTGAACAGCACTTATGGAACAACTTTTGAGTTCTTCTGTTCTGATATTTGGAGTATGCTTAATTAGTAACAATGAAAATGGTAACAAGGAATAAAGAAACTCAAAAACAAATGATATGGCATTAAGACACACCAAGCCCTTCTTATATAGGCTCTGTTTGGATAAACCGTTTAATTTGCAGGTTATAGCATTAGTTCTTATCATATATAAGCGCTTATTATAAGTTATTTTCATAATAAAACATAAAATAAAGTAAAACTATTTTGTATAATAAACTATAAGCTGTTTTCATAAGCTATCAACAAAGCTAATTAAGCTAGGAAAAAAAACTTATGAACATGTCATAAATTGTTTTCTAAGTTCTCTCAAATAGTCTCACAAGTACTTATATTCGTAGATAAGTTGAAATAAGTTGATTCAAGTAGACCCGTAGATAGTAATGGCTTCTTATTCACTCGTTATTTTTACATTTATGCTTCGAATTGTATAAATATAATGTAGAATTTATGAATAAATGAGTTATCTCAGCTCAAAGAAAATCCTATTAGTCTCTGCAATGGGATACAATTAACAAACATTGCAACACAAAAAGAGCAAGATTCCAAGAATTGAACAGTTTAAAGAGAGAGTACCTGGACTTTCTCTTCCGCAAGAAGAGACTTTTGCCTCTCTTTCCTGCTGCTGATCTGATCTCTCAGCCACAACTGCTCTGTTTGAAGAAATGCCTTTTCATGTAGACAGCCACTGGAAAATCACCTTTATGGCCAATGCCGAACAGTATAAGAGGATTATACAGGACAATTGGATTTTTTTAAGGGTTTAAGGGATTTAAGTAATGAATTAACCAAATTATGGGTTAAATTTATTAGGTGTGCTTCTGCCGAGTATAAGAGGATTAAACAAAACATAATAACTAATGCTTTCATCTTCAGTTATCTCTTTCTGTTTTTTTTAAACTATGTATATATCGAAGGACGACGACAAATTCCCGAACCCAATTGAACCGGGGATCAATTGAAAGCACAGATGAAAAATTGATTCAAGTGAGAAAAATTATTAACGCACTTAACAAAGTAAAGATATTAAGTGAGCAACTCTTAGAAAGTAAACTGAGTAATTTCGAATTGACCCGTATGTGTTTGAGAGCGTGTATGAGTTCCCATAAATTTCCTTCTTTTTGTTGAGATTTCAAGAACTTTGATCTCTAAGATATCTCAGGTGAAAAGAATTGTTCAAGTACATTTTCCTTTTTGCCTCTTATTTGAGGTGTACTTGATTTGGAGTACTATGTGAATTTCAGGGCAATTTGAAGATTGTGTACAAAAATTGCAAGTTAATTGAATATCTCTATACCACGACAAAGGAAAAACATAGAATGAAAATGGGACTAAGGGCATTTTTATCGATTTATGGTGTAACTGGAAATTCCAAGGGCGTAACTCGAAAAAACCAAAAATGTTTCGCACCAACAGTTAAGGTAGTAATTGCTCAGGTAAAGCTATATCCTTGTCCCAAAGCTTCAAATTAGAAAATTAAAGGCAAATTATAGAGGATGTGAAACCAAACCATGAGGAATTAAATAAGAACCAGTTCCATATATTTTCAGTCATCAAACAAATAATGACCCATTTCCTTACTTCTCAAATCAATAATGTACACAGGATAAATCAATGTCAACAGATTCCTCAAAATTTGTAACCAAACTTACAAAATGTAAACCATCTGCATACAACTAGAACCATAGAAAATAGATCAACAGCAAACCATTCATTGATCATTTGAGATCTTGAATGAACTATTTCACATAAATCTACCCAAATATATTATTCCGCACACATAATGATATTTATCTACATAGAGGATGATCACCACACCCACACATAGTTCTCTCTATAGTACAACACACTTGACATTCACCTGAAATTTTTCCAAGAAAAATACTCTGCAATTTTAATAATCTTCTCTGAAGATAACAGACATTAATTTATCCCAGACCAACCGCCTATACAGAATCTACAACCACGTCGCCCTGCTGCTTAGCAAGGTATCTTTCCCTCCTCTCTTTCTGAAAACATAATCAGGAAATGTATTATAGATAGATGGAGCATTTCCCAAAAGTAAGTATTGCAAAGAAAATATTTAAGAAAATTCAAGTAACATGCATACCCATTCGTCTATGACAAGCCCTTCCCCAATAATTTTAGGACCTGCATCTTCTGCAGGTTTCTTCCGTGCTTCAAGGGCGGCATCAGCATCAGCCAGCTGTCGCTTCAGTTTTTCCAAAATCTTAATGAAGAAAAATAGAACCTCATAAGTAGTATGCAATTGATTAGTGTATTATATACAGGCAACTCATAAACAGAAAAATAAAAATAACTGATACTGAATGTCTCGACCACAGTAAAGTTATAGATATTTAAATGGATTACTGCAGCAAGAATAGAGAGAAAGAACAAAGGAATCATCTAAGAACCACAAAAAACTGGCTCATATACAAGTGTACACTGAAACTCTGCATACTCACAGGACTTGGACGTTCTGGATCTAGAAAAACAACTCGCAAAATCTGCTCAACTGCTACCTGATCCTTCTGCTCATCAAACTGTTTTCGGGAGAAAAAAAAAATTGCCATAGAAAAAAAATCTAAATAAGATCTCACAGTGAAGATATCATCATATCAAGGAGCAAATTGAAGACAATTGAGTGGCCAAATAAGTAAAAACCAAGAATATGCAACAGAGAAACATAAAATTGTTCATTGTGGGCACATTCTGTGATGTGAGGGACAAAGAGTAGTAATTAATTATCTTCATCCAAAAGAAAGTGAACATTCTCATCAGTAATCATAATAAAAAAACTTCAGTGCTCTTGTGCTACGCCGATAATTTCACTAAAAAACTATATAGTTTTCAATGGTTAAAAAGATGAAATCTATATACAGAGAGTAATTTATCAAAACCAAATAATACACATCCTTTTCAGTGAATTATAGTAACAAATCTTCAATGCAGTAGAATTAATAGCATTTGTATGTGTGTGTGAGATAGGTACCCTAAGAATATGTCCAGTCACATGATTGCCGAATACTCATGTTGAAAAAGGAGGGGTATTTGAAAGGATAATGCAGGCGAGACAACAACATCTCAGTTTTTGACAAAAGTAAAAGTTTATGCAAAATAAAATTAACTAACCAGCTCAGGGACGTAATCAATTGAACCTTTGATCTTCAAACTCATGATTTTAAATTTGAGTCCACTTTTTTCAGGCTTTTCATTATTTTCCGGTTGCTCTACAAACTTGAACACTAGTAAACATAATACATATTAGAAAGATAACTAAACCTTGTTTTATTACTAGATTTTGTTGCACACAGACCAATATGTAGAGAAATTAAATATTATCTACCAGTTGCTATGATACTCTCGCCAGGTGCAAGGATAGCCCCAGGAGGGCGCATGAAACAGCTTTTCGGTGCAGTTGTTTGAAACTATGATAAACAAAGAAATATCTCAGACAGCTAGTTTAATTGCAGCAATAATTTGCAATATAGGAAGACTCGTTAGTTTATAAAATAATAAATGAATAATTCTCATGCAAAACAGTGACATGGTAAAAGTAAGAATAGGCAGTTCATTTTAAGATTCAATCAAAATGCCTCGACAAAAACATTGAAAATGAGGAAAAGAAACATATAAAAGAGAGAATCAATAAACAGGTGAAAATGTTTCACTGTACCTTGAAAGCTACAGGAGATTTACTGGTGTTTTTAATCCTTATGGCACTCCTAACCTGTTTTCCTGGCTCATCTACACAAGACATTAAGGAAAGAATGGACAAAATTCAGTATTAGAAGAATATATATATATAACATGACCAATCAAATGGAGAGGTACCACAATAAGAAATTTATAAAACAAAATGAGCACATGTCCATGAATCTTCCTAAAAGTACAGACAATGGAAGAAGCATGATCGCAAAAGGGGACATTTCTATAGTATTTTCTATCCCATTTGTTGGACCTACTACTATTAAAATTTACAGTTTTTGCACCATTAAACTTGCACATCTATCTTAGATGAATAAACTTGCCAGATAACTATAAATCAAATGTTTTGTGTTCTTTCACTTCATCACATCGATTTTCAGCAACCCACTTCAACAAAAAGTGCAACAACTAACTATAACGAAAGGGAAAAAAAAAATAACAGAAAACATAACAACATTGAATAACTTTATCCCCAAAATTGCGGTTTGAATTTTTCCATTTATGGAAAGATTTCATATTTCAGGCATGTTGAAAGAAACAAGCAAGGACTTTAAACTAAATCAAAAATATATTGTTTTGTATAAAATAAACCATCAATTTAGTCCTTAAACCATCGATCTCTCACCAACTTTTTTTGAACTGCAAAGAATTTTATTAGAGGCACTTCAAAGTACAAGCTGTACATAGAGGCCAAAAGAGTTAAACAATTGATCTCTCGCCAACTTAATTCATAAACTATATGAAATCCGACAATTGAGTCCCTAGAGTATATAAAAATCTGTCAATTTAGTCCCTAACATCTCAATAGACTAAATTGACGGATTTTGTATACTTGGGGGATTCATATTTATGACTAAATTGAAGAGACCGTAAGGACAAAATAGATAGTTCATTTAACTTTAATTAATTATTAAAGTCTTAACATCCCCTAATTACATTAAAATAATCAACCGTTAACATAAATTACAGCAATAACCTAAATAGATCATAATGAAAGTAAAAACACATTAAATTGCATGCAAAGGAAAAAAAAATCACAATAAAAAGGGAAAAAGAGAGAATAATAATACATACAAGGGAAGTAAAGCTTGGTAGAAGGATCAAGCTTGAGACGACGTCGTGTTGGAAGAAGCGATCTAGCAACGGAAGAAACTGAATTGGAAGTATGAGAAGTTGAACCTTCGATAGGATTATGAGTGTTACTGTTAGGGTTATGGTGATGTTGTTGTTGATGATGATGATGATGATGAAGGTTGTTGTTGTTAGCAACAGAAGAAGACGACGTCGTGTTGGTTGAAGAAGTGTTTGAATGGCGAAAAGGAAGCTTGAAGAAATTCCATACCTTAGGTTCGGAGTGAGGTTTGGGATCAGTTACAGCCATGGTTTGTTTCTGAGTTAGAGAATGAAGAAGAAAGGAAAATGAAGGAAATGATGGACTTGACTTTCACGTTTTGCAATTTCAACTTTCAAAGCAAACATAGTGGATGGTAAACGACGACGTTTACTTTCTTCTTTTTTTATTTGTTTATCTCATTCATGAAATTTCTCTTTAGTTTCCTTTTTTTTTTTTTTGACTAAATGAAATTTCTCTTTTTTTTTTTTTTTTATGATTGTATGATTTTCTTCTATTTTGATGATGATATGAAATCATAATAACAAAGTTAGTTTTAATATAGAAATTATTTTATTTGTTTTGGTATAAATTAAGTATCATTTGCATGCAATTATAGAGATTAATATTTTTTTTAATAAAAATTTTAATATTGCTACATTTTTAGAATCGAATTCAAATTCAAGATGGCTAAACGGGTGTGGTTATTGTCCATAAGCCAAACTTATGCACCATCCATAAGTGAGAGAAGATTTCTCACGCGCCCCCCAAATAACTCGCGCGCCCCCCAATTTCTCGCGCGCCCCTCAAATTTCTCGCGCGCCCCCCAAATATATTTTTATTTTTTTTGTTCCTTCCTCCCCCAAATTTCTAGTCAAAACCATTTTGCTGTTGGAATGGTTTCCAGGAGTTGTACTGCAAAACCATTAAGTGCATAAAATGGTTTTGGAGTACAACACTATAATTATGCACTGAAACTTTTTACCCTCCCCACAGATTTCTAGCCAAAACCATTAAGTGCATTGGGTAAGGATTGTTGATTGTCTTCTATGATTGAGTCATATCTCAACTTATATATTATAACTACTTTCATAATTTTGTCATGTTGAAAATTATTGGAAAGGGTCAAGGCTAGTATTGTAAGTGTTAAATGCATAAAATGGTTTTGGCTAGAAATCTGTGGAGAGGAAAAAAATGTTAAGTGCATAATTATAGTGTTGTACTCCAAAACAATTTTATGCATTTAATGGTTTTGCAATACAACTCATGGAAACCATTCCAACAGCAAAATGGTTTTGACTAGAAATCTGGGAAGGAAGGAAAAAAAATAAAAATTGGGGGCACATGACATTTGGGGGGTGCGCGAGAAATTTGGGGGGCGTGCGAGAAATTGGGGGGGTGCGCGAGTTATTTGGGGGGCGCGTGAGTAAATCTGTTGTGTTTTCATTGGCTTATGTACCATCCATAAGGATTTGACTTATGGACAATAACTTTTCCCGCTAAAGTTATTATACATAAGTATAATCCTTATGCATGGTACATAAGTCAATAACACCCATTAGATTAAGCATCCACATGTAATAATCCTAATCAATCTCAACTCACACCCCCCCCCCCCAAATTATTTGTGCACCCCCCTCAAATTAATCATGCACCCCTAAATTTCTCATGCACACTCCAAATTTCTCGCGCACCCCCCAATTACTCGCGAACCCCCAAATTTCTCGCGAACCCCCAGATTACTTGTGCCCCCAATTTTATTTTATTTTTTGTTCCCCCGCATTTCTAGCCTAAACCATTTTGCTGTGGGAATGATTTCAGATATATACACTCTAAATTAGAATCATTATTTTTTAAGCGCAACCTATAATTAGAATCATTATTTTTTATTTTTTTGGGTACAATTATAATCATTATTTAAAATCATTTAACAATAATTTTGGTTTCTCATATAAGACAATCTAAACCATTAAATCACAATTATTGTTTCTATTCTAATTTAAAGGGTTGTACTCTAAAACTATTTTATGCATCTAATAGTTTATTATTACAACCATCTGAAACAATTCCCACAGCAAAATGGTTCAACGGTTTTTTATTATAATCATTATTTTTTATTTTTTTTGGTACAATTATAATCATAATTTAAAATAATTTAACAATAATTTTGGTTTTTCATATAAGACAATCGAAACCATTAAATCACAATTATTGTTTCTATTCTAATTATAGGGTTGTACTCCAAAACCATCGTATGCACTTAATGGTTTTGGATTGCATATCTCTGAAACCATTTCCACAGCAAAATGGTTTAGGCTAGAAATGTGGGGGACAAAAAAATAAATAAATAAATTGGGGGCACAAGTCATTTGGGGGGTGCGCGAGAAATTTGGGGGATGCACGAGTAATTTGGGGGGTGCATTAAGTAACTTATGCATGGTGCATAAAGATGACTTATACATAATAACCAATCCCACTGATTAAGCTAAAAATAATTGTTTACCATCTCATTAAAATATTCTTGAATAAAAATAATCGTTTACCACCTTTAATTATCATCTTATCAAAATATTTTTGAATAATTTGATAAATGATTTATTATCCATCTAAAATTCTATCGGATCATTAAGTTGTATACTCCCTCCGTTCCAAAATATAAGTCGTTTTGACCATATTACACAAATTAAGAAATGTAATCATTGTTGTATAGAAAAGAGAAATTATGAGTAAGTTTACAAAATTGTCCTTCATTAATTGTATGGGAAATATAAGTGAAAGAATCGAAAGAAGAGAGAGAAATAAAAAGTTAAGGGTATAATAGAAAAAATAGCATTAAATGCTTCATTGGAATTGTAAAGCGACTTATATTTTGGAACAAATTTTTTCTCCAAAACGACATATATTTTGGAACGGAGGGAGTATCTTGTAACTTAAAATATAATTATATGTCATATGATTATTTAAAAATTAAGAGAGACTAAAACTACCTGATAGAGAATGTGTACTAAATAAGAACGTTGGGCAGACGGGGTTTTTAACATTTTTCTGGTTTTTATACTTGTGTATTTTTGAAATACAAGTTGCAGTGAATGGAGACGATGATTGGACGTCAGAATAGTTAAACGGAAAATTAGAAATTTGGGAATACCGTGATACTAGGGGTGGGTAATGGGTTGGGTAGGGTGGGTTTGGGTCAAAAAATATCATTCATTTTAACCCGTGATTGTAATAATAAGGTCCAATCCGACTCTTTTTAAAAGTTTGGTTTTTGCGGATTCGGTTTGTGCGGGTTGGCGGTTTGATGGGTCGGTTAATTTCGGTTTTAAACTAATGAAAGAAAAATCATCTAAAAAAAAAAATAAAAAAAAAACTTATTTGTGTGGTGTGAAAAGAACATGAGTGCAAGTGAAACAAAATAAGTATAAAGTAAAATAAAATAATAAAAATGAATGTATTGTGGTATTAGTATTTGAGTGAGAGAAAATTAGTGATTTTCAACTACTAGTTAATGGTTTATTGTTTCCAATTTCCAAGGATACAAACGGTAACAAATTTTGAGTTTATATGTCTCGAGATATGTTCAGTCACTTCATTATGTTTTATATATTAAATAAAATAAAGCTTACTCCCTCCGGCCTTAATTATAAGCAAATCTCTCTTTTTAGATACATTGAATAACTAATGTACTTAGTCTAAAAAGTGGACTAGATATATTAGTTTTTCAATGTATCTAAAAAGTGATATTTGCTTATAATTAAGGCCGGATGGAGTAGGATTTATGTAATTCGGCCAAGTTCGGACACCGTTGGATTGATTTTAGAAAATCGAATGCGCCCATTTCAATCCGTCTAAAACCGAAAATCTATGGCTGACCACCCGATGATCCGCAGCGACCCGCCCGCTTAACCATTTTTCGGTTCGGATTGTTCGGTTTGAATTGGTTTGCGGATTTTTATCCACCCCTATGTGATACGACGGTGATGTTCGCAGAAAATATGGTGGGGTTTTGTCTCCTCTAACTCCAAGTAACTAGTGTTTAATACACGTTAATTTTATTTTTTTTTTGAATGACAAATTGTTAGTTGTTAGTATATTACAATATTGTTAGTTTTTCTCCTTACCAGAACCTGAACCCTTGACCTCAAAACTTCTTTACCCTTAGCTCAATTAGTATAACCAATATAGCTATCCATCCCACCCCCTTTAATACACGTTAATGAGGTTGACATTTTGAAAAAGTGTGAACCTTCTTCTTTTTTTCTACCTCCACAACAAAAGTTGAGATTAAACAATAGAGGGTAATATAAAAAGAAATATTAAGGATCTTTTAGCGGTTCAACCTTTAGAAATCTAAACTTTCATGTCTCCCATTATTAAGTTTTGTTTGGAAAGAAAAAAAGTGAAATGACAGAAGGTCAAAGAAACATAAATTAGTAAAAATAAGGATAAATAAGACGATGAGATTATTTTTTAGTTGTTTGGTTGGTATGAAATGAAAGCGATAAATGGTGGAAAAAAAAATAGTATTTACTACACGAGAAAAACATCTTGTATTAAAATGTGACGTTAGTCTCTTAAGTATATAGAAAGTTCTATTGATAGTTACTTGAAAACAGTTCTATTTAGGGGTGTTCATGGGTGCGGGTCAATCCGCAAACCCGCCAACTCAACCCATTATTTATCCGAACCCATTTATTTGTGGGTAAAACTCAGCCCAACCCGCCAAACTCTCAAGTAATCGGTTCAGATATTGGATTTGAGTTTTTGGACCTATCTACCCGCGAATTCAATCTGATCATTGAATGCATATTTGAAATATGTTGTCATACAATACTATACAGTTTGCTTGTTGAATATATGTAATTTACTACTTGAATTTATTTAGTTTGTTGCTACTATCTATTGAAACTTATATGTATTTCGCATTTTTTTGTTACTAAATATCATTTTCAAATTAGGGATCTAATGGAAATTATATGTTTTGTGGAAATTTGCTACTCTTATTAATGATTATGGATGAATTTTTATTTGAAGTTAAATGAGTGTGTTTTATTCGATTTAAGTACTAAAAATGTATCACAATTGTGTAAAATTGTATTATAGATTTTTTTAGAAGTTTTTAAAAAATGTATTTTTTTTTATCAAATTTTTATTTTTAAGTTTTTGAACAACCCGCGAACCCAATCCAATCCAACCCGTTCACAATCGGGTTGGTTCGGTTTGGATTTGATAGTGAAAGTATGGATTTGTTGATGAACCCAACCCAATGAATATTGAACCGGTTGGGTAACGAATTAGGCCAAATCCGGCTCAACCCAACCCGCGTACACCCCTAGTTCTATTGGTAGTTACTTGGAAGATTATTGGAAAAGTCGGAGTTTGAATTTTAAATTCTCCGTTTTTATATTTAAAATGTGAGTTTAGTTTTACTTTTATAAATTAAGAGCGTATAAATAACGAGGAAGGGACAGACATCCCGACTATGTTGACACTCTCATCCTTCCCTTTCTTTTATGAGCAATTCTTACTTGGGTACAACCCCAAATAAATTACATTTAGGCACACACACACATGAAAGAGAAAAAATAAATATTAAATAATTTAGTCACATCATCTAACATTAACTAATCAATTTTATCTTAAAATTTTTTAAAAATTTGTATGTGTGTCCAACACCTCTTATTTGGTGTTGTGCCTATCCAAGTGGAGACTAGACCTTAACCCCAAATGCGAGTTTAGTCATCAAATTAATTGAAAAAACTAAATATCAAATGCATTAAGAAGTCTTAAAGTTTAATGTTTGTAACAGTTTATCAATCATTTTAGCCGCAGCGCCGCCAAAATTTTACTAATGTCCATTGTTATTGTTAGTGTGTCGCAAACTTTGCTGCTCGTGTGACCTTGATCATGTCGACTTGAATCCTAGGTTTTTTTAATGTTAAATACGTTGTTTTTTTTGTTGTAAATACTCTTATGCTTAGTTTCACTTAATTTTTTTTTCTTCTCCAGAATGATTAGATGTTGTTGTTGAAGAAGGTAATTTTATTTGTTAATTGTGATAATAATAAACATCATATATAAATAAACGTATGCTGATAAAGTACACTAAATGGAAATGGTCATCAATTAATTTTATGCTTTCACTCTTATTATAGTCTTGATAAGACTTTGGTTCAAATTGGAGTGAATAAAACTTTTGGTAAGCTAACATTGGTATAGCAGGCTCAAAAATTCACTTTTGGTACACTGATATAACCTGTGAATTAGTTATAGTGCTACACTATATGTACCAAAATGAAATTGAACTACTTCAAATAAACACAACATTAAAATATTGAGATAATTCAATCTAACATTTTCATTTAATATAAGATGATAATTATAATTTTTGTACAAAGATAGAGCTAACCCCCATTTACAACCTGCATCACTCTACAAATAGAGTTAACTCTCATTTACAACCTACATCATTCTAGACTCATTTTAAGACACCAGTGGCGGTGAGTTTTGTCACAAATCGCAACTACATTAAACTCCAGTTGCAGTGCCTAGTTATTTCATCTTCTTCTTTTACATATAAATTCTATATATCATTTGCACTTCAGCTATTGCTGTACCAGTACCTAAAAAAACAAAGTCTGTACAAAGATATAAGATGATAAATTCTATATATCATTTGTACTTCAGCTGCGGCTATACTATTTGCACTTCAACCATGAACCAAAGTTTTGTCACAAATCGCAACTAATCTTCGAGAGAATCAATGCAGTTTCTATATATATCCACTGACAGAATTTCACGCAACACCAATTCAGCTAATCTTCGAGAGAATCAACGTAATGCCTAGTTCTTTCATCTTCTTTTACATATAAAATGCTATATATCATTTGTATTTCAACTGCTGCTACACCATTACCTACAAAACAATATATATATATATATATATATATATATATATATATATATATATATATATATATATATATATATATATATAGAGGAGGGATCCGTTGACTTCAGGAGTAAATCTCCATTGATTTACTCCGCTTAATAACTCGATATCGACATTATATTTCTTCAATCCGACCGTTGAATTCAAATATCTCATTGAGTAGATCAACTATATAAGTTTTGATAAAAATTTAAAACTATTTGGTAATTTTTCTGATAACTTCAATTGAACGTACGACAAACTTTTCAAAAAACCGTTGAATTTCAATGGTCCAAATATATAACTACATTTTTCAAATTTTTATAAAAATTTGTAGACTTGATATACTCAATGAGATCTTTGAATTCAACGGTCGGATTGCAGAAATATAATGCCGATATCGAGTTATTAAGCGGAATAAGTCGATGAAGACTTACTCCTGAAGTCAACGGATCCCTCCTCATATATATATATATATAAGCAATTCAACCATTTGTAAGTGTCAATTTTCAAATTTCCAGAATAAAGTGGTATCTAATACCATTTTTAGATGCCATTAACAAAACAATCTAGGGCAGAAGAGGAAGAGAAAACATCTTTGTTTCAAACAAACATTTTATCAAACATCTAGGGTGCATTAAGATAACAAATAGCTTCTATGTGAGTTGTAAGGATAAATACCAGAAAATTATCGCATAAGAAGGGACGGAGATTTAAGAAACCCAATTATATTGAAAATTAAAGTATAAGAAGGACACAAAACAAATATAAACCATAAAGAAGAGAAGCAAATTTGTGAGGCTACATACCAACACGGGAAATTAGTCGTGCACCTCCTTTACTGAGTTAGATCGAAAATCATGAAATTGAATAGAGAAGGAGGCTGTGATGTTCAAAACGAGAGATGCGTGTGGCGTTGTGAGGTCCATCGACGGCGGCCGGTGATGTGGCGTTGAGAAAAAGAGACGAGGAATATAATATTTGATGAAGGAAGGAAGAAGAAAAAGGAAGAAGAAAGAGAGTTAGAAAAGTTGAGCGATGAGTGAGAAGAAAGAGTGTCACGTGACACACTTACTCCTTCATTTTAATCTGATGGCTACAATTCATTCTCATGTTCTGATATATGTTTACCATTCTCATAGGATATGTTATATATGTAGAGGATATATCATATGAGAATGATGAGAATGAATATGAACCATTAGATTATAAAGAATGGCTAAGATTAAAAGTGATTTGATGTGTCATTTTTCATTCAATTTTTCTCTCTCAAAATTCCAATTCGCCTATCTCCTTCTCTTCCCCCCGGCCATTTCTTCTTCTCTTCCCTGTTGTTGCTGTTGATTAAACTCACTCTTATATGAGACCAGATTAAACCTTGATTTGATTGATATTTTTTAACAAAATCTTAAACATATAATAATGATATTAACATCTCCCAATCCCATCAATGTTTTCAAATGTGAAATTATGTGAAATTGGAACCCGTAGATTAAAGGAATGGTGGTGGGTATGGTTTATTTGCTCATTCAACTCAAAACCTTCAATATTTTAATTATTAAATTATAAATTGTTTCTTTCATAAGATGAAGAGGCAGAGGAACAATCAAGAGTGAAAAAAACAAAACTTTATCCATTAAGCCATTCATTTGTGCATCTTCTCCAACCCACTGGGTTTTTTAGCCCAGAATTGTTATCAATCTCACACATCATAGTTAATATCATGAAAAAGGAAGAAAAAAATATAGAAAAGATGAGATTGATTTATTTTTTAAAGGCTTAAATATATAAATAGTCTCTGCACATAGGGGTCGTTTAAATTTTAGTCGCTCAATTTTAAAAAAATTTCGTTTCACCACTGCACTTGCAGTCTACTTTAAAAAAGGTCCCTCGGTGGACTTTTTTTATGATGTGTCATCTTTTTTGCCAAATGTCACTGATGAGTGGACTTAATAGATGCTGACTCATAAAAAAACACTTTGAAAAGACAAAATTGCTCTTATAGGTTGAAGAATGCTTTCACTCCTGAATCTCCATCAATATCTCAATCTTCTTCGTGTACCCTTCTTTTTTCCATGTGCCAGATCCATAACCATAACTCCAGTATTAAAGTAATTTTTCTTCAATTTTGCCTGAACATAATCACCAAAACACAAGTGGGGAATCTGAGTTCAAGAACAGTGTTCAATCTTTCTTTTTAGATTTTTCCAGAGTTTCAGATTCTTGTCTAATCCCATATTTCCTGCAAAGAACAAGTTTGTCCATACATTGCTTCAATCCAACAGTTAACAAAACCCTAGTTTTTGGGTATATAACAGGGAAGAAAAATCAGAAAGAGGAGGCCAATTTTCATCTCTGCAGCCGCAGCCTCCTTCATCAACTTTCAAACCCTAATTTTTCTTTTCTTTCAAATCAATAGAATCATGAATATTACAGAATCAATACAGTAACCCTTCTTTTAAGTCTCAAAACAACATCCAAACCAAACTCAGAATCTGGAATAATCAAACATCATCAATATCACCAAAACAGTTTCAAATCACCAATCACACAAAATCACACACACAAACACACACGAAACGGAGAAAAGAAAGGAGAAGAAGCAGAAAGTTTTTTAAGAACCTCTCACCTCCGATCTGACGATTTGGTAAGGGATTTGGAGTTTTTACGGTGAGATTCGGGTTTAGGAAGCTTAAAAATGCATTTCTGGGTTTAAAAGTTTCGATTTTGGCAAAAAATAGTACTCCGGCGGTTCATTTTTGTGGTGGTTCATTTTTGTTGGCCTGGGAGCTTTTGTTTTTGATGCTCTGTAGTTTGGCCTGGGTGTTATTGTGTTGCTATATTGGTTGGTTTTTGTTTGATCTCAAGAGTTTAGTTGATGTGTGTTGTGTTTATTTTTTTGAATCTAACTGATGTGTGTCGTGTTGTGTGCTCTTTTTCATGTTATTGATGAAGAAGAATTGTGTAGTTGTATTGTGCATGCTATTCAAGGATTGAAGAAGTTGCAGGTAGTGTTAGGAATTGATGAAGATGATGAGAAGATTAAGGGCAATTTCGTCCTTTCAAAGTATTTTTTCATGAGTCAGCATCCATTAAGTCCACTCATCAGTGATATTTGGCAAAAAAGATGACACATCATCAAAAAAGTCCACTGAGGGACCTTTTTTAAAGTAGACTGCAAGTGCAGTGGCGAAACGAAAATTTTTTAAAATTGAGGGACTAAAATTCAAATGACCCCTATGTGCAGGGACTATTTACATATTTAAGCCTTTTTTAAATTACAAAATCCAACTTTTCCACTTCCCTGCAACCCACAGAATCATCAATTATTCCCTTCAATTTGTCACAATTACTCCCTATAATCAAAATCATATCTTTCCGCTTCTCTTCAACCTAACAATCATCAATGTGTTTGGTGTTTTATTTTTATTTTTTTTATAAAATTTGAATATTAACATCACAATTCTATGTTAAAAAAGGTTGAATTACAAAATGCAAAGAGCACAACTTAGTTAAAGAGGTTGAATTACAAAATGCAAAGAACACAACTTAGTGAAGAATGTATCCAATTCCACACCAAAACATGGCTCCCAAGCTATCACTATGTCTATGTCAATACCAAAAAGCCAAAGAGCACAACTTAGTTAATTTCTATTATCCAATGACACAAAATATAAAAAAACGAGCAGCAAAAAATCAATCCCAAAAGCTCCATGACAAACATTTAATCAATCATCATCATCATCTATGTCGTAAACATATGAAGCTTCGGTTGATGTCGTAGCCTGAAACCTTCCACTTCCAGCATCCTTCTCATCATCGTCACCTACTACAGCTACATAAAATAAAATGCAAAAAAGTCACAACCATATATTTTATGTAGCAAAACAATATAAATGAAATAAATCAATTAAAAAGTGTGATTAAATATGATTATATACCTGAACTATTAAAACCGTGAAGCCAATTGCGAGTGCAAATCAAAGCCTCCACATTTTTCGACAATAAACGACTTCTATGCTTGTTAAGAATTATTGAACCAATGCTAAAAGCCGATTCAGATGCAACAGTCGTTATAGGAATCCCTAACAAATCACGAGCCATTAAAGATAAATCTTTAAATCGATAATTATTATCCTTCCACCATTGAAGAACATTCAAGTCATCATAGATTTGACAAATGGAATCCAAGCTAGGCTCCTCCAAATAAACATCAAGTTGAGACTTTCCAATTGAAGTTGCAAGTTGTTGATTGTGTTCTTTTAATGCCTATTATTTTATTCAAAGTTAAAAATTAAGTCTACATCAAATAACAAATAGACCAACATGACAACACAAATCAAGTTATATCTAATAAAGAATATAATTACTCATGCTCAAATGATATTCTGACATGAGAATTTCTTTCCTTTTTGTATTGAAACTAAGTGACACAATGAAATGTCACAATATTCCAGCAGAATGATCACCTAAATCCCTTTATATGGTAGAACTAAGAAATAGTAGCTCTATTGCCTTTCATAACTAAAGATAGTAACATATGCAATTGATAAGGAAAAGATTCTTTCTAAAGAGATACAATATAAGAGTGCATTGCTTTTGGTTTCTAATCCCATCTAACACAGCAAGAAAACAACATAACAAATACAAGGATAAAGGAAATTGTTCAAACAATGGCAATTCATAGTGATCATGCAATATTAGTAAGGACATACGATCCACCAAATTGAGCTAGAAATAAGTAGTACAATAATTCAAAGGAGAAAAAACCCTAACTTTGGAAGAAGAAAGAAAGAAACGTGATGAAAGTATGAAACTAGAGTGGAAAGTAAAAAATATTAGAGATTGGGATTTGGGCTCCTCAATCCAACCCCAATTTTAATTCAAAGGAAGAGAAAAAAAAAACCCGCGGGCAACCCTGCCCCGCCCCACCCCATTTTTTCGACGGGTTGAACAGGGGCGGGCCAACTTAAGTTACCGGGCCAAAGACCTCGCCCCAACCTGTAAAAAATTGCGGGCCAAACGGGTCGGCCCCACGGGCTCGGCCCGTTTTGCCACCCCTAGATTCAATGCCACATAACTCACTTAGTAATGATTTAATCTTAACCCTTTATTTTGATCCGATGACTACTATTCATTCTTATCATTCTCATAATATACATCCTCTATATATATATATATATATATATATATATATATATATTACACCAGTGTAAAATTATACTCATTATTGTCCATTGATTTTATTTTGATCTAATGAGATGAGTATTTTATATGAAAATGGTGAGAACATTTATTGATCTTTTGATTAAAATAATTGAACCACGTTGCTTGAAGAGAAAAAAGGGAGTTGTTAATCGTCATCGTTTTTTTTTTACTAAAATTAACAATTTATTGATTCCAATAACTTATATAGTACATCAGATGCAAATATATACTCAATATCGCTAAAAACGAAATTATGAACCTGCGAACAAACTCACAACATCCAAGTTTATATCATACAACGGAAAAATGCCAACAAAAAATTTAACAAAATTAAAATGATCAGAATATCCATACTTCCGGATCTGTAACGTTGATGCCCGAATCATTGATTGATTTGCAATTGTTTGAATTGAAGTTGGTCTTTCAATATGAACTAAACGAATACCACAATAAGAAGGAAAATCAAACAACGCGGTATCAAAACGACGAACAACACAACTCCGCACTCAAATGATGAAATAACAAAATAAAACTAAAAAACTCGACCTATGTAAAATTCACTTATTTAAATTAAGAGAGAAAAAAGATGCAAAAGGATTATTTTAGACAAAATAAAACCTAAAACCATTTTCTCACCGTTGAATTAAGGAGGAAAAAAACTTAGAAGAGAAAGAAAACTAGAACCGACTGGAACCAGATTTCCTTCAGTTACGGCTGCTGAGATTGTTTTGTTTTATATATAAAACTGTATTTTAAATCTGAACCGTCTAATCTCAATTCTATAGTTAGAGTTGATTACAGTTTAAAACTACGTTAATAGTTGACACAACAGTAAATCCAAATCCGGGCCGATTCAAAATAAACAAATTTAAAATCTTTGACCAAAATTAAAATAAATACTTTGAGGGAAAAGCTATATTATTAAATTTTTGCTAATTTAAAAGCATTTGTCATGGTCAAAAAAAGATCAAAACATATTTTGACTGACATTACAAGAGGAAATTAACTTAGAGATCTAACAATTATGGAAGAAATAAATAGAAAAATAAATGGGAAAGACATTGTGAGATACAATAAAAAAGATGAGACAAAAAATCAATGGGTGATCTTTCTTTTCCTATCTTGACTGCCATAATAATATAAAGACTACTCTATTTTTCTTGCTTGAACCTTCTCATTCAACAACATCACAAAACAGTCATTAGAGGAAGAGAAATGTTTTAAAAATGGGAAGCACAAACCCCTTCAATGATAATCCTCTCTCCATCTTCAAGAGAATTTTTCATTTGACTGTTTATTTTTTGCTTTCCATATCCGTTATTTGTTTATATTTCAATCTCTTTTACCATGCTGATTCACCAACTCAACTTATTCATTCCACCATTTTCACCTACAATTCCTCTATTTCTTCTCTTCCTTCAAATTCTACTATAGGTACATATGCATGCTTATTTTATTTTGGCTACAAGCATGTAAAGTTAACTTCAACAAAAATTTATAATTTTTAGTGAGAAATTTTTTAAATTGTGACAATGGTCGCAATTGCAATATTTAACTTAATTAGCGATAGAATTAGTATATATCTAGAAAACATTATTTGTATTGTTTTAGATATTCCTTAATTATTATTGTATAGGTTAAGAAGTCTCACAGCATTGCGAGACGGTCTGAATATGTGTTTATAAATAAGAAGTGATTCTCACTTTACAAGCCGGTTTTGTAAGGATGAGTTAGGCTAAATACTTAATTCTAAGATGGTATTAGAGTCTCTCCATGATACACTGGGCCGCTTGCTAACGGGTTTACGATCTAGCCATCCACCATTTATATCAGCACTCCAAGCAGAATAACCTTGGGCGCGAGGGGCTGTGTTAAGAAGTCACACATCGTTGCAAGACGGTCTAAATATACGTTTATAAGTAAGAGTCAATCTTCACCTTACAAGTCAATTTTATAAAGATGAATTAGGCCAAATACTCAATTCTAAAAGTATATCTAGAAAAAAGCAATAACTAAGGAATATCTAAAACAATACAAACAATGTTTTCTAAATATATACTAATTCTATCAATTACTTCTAAGTTCTAAAGTAACTACAATTGTGTTGAGAAAATATTAAAAGTTTGGTGTTGTGGCCACAATTGCGGTTGCAAACTTATTTTAAAACCATTAATTACTATGGATTTTGTCATAGATTAATTCTAACTAGGAATTTGGTTTTAGAATTTGTTGGTTTACTAATTTATTTTATTTAATATTTTTGTAGAGAAGTACAAGACTTATGATTACAAGAAATTACCATGTGACTATTCAAATGGAGATTGGGTTAGTGACATGAGAGGCCCTTTATACAATGTCACAACATGTGGCACAATCAAAGAGAGTGAGAGATGCATCACAAATGAGAGGCCTGATTTAAGCTATCTTTATTGGAGATGGAAACCAAGTGAGTGCTATCTTCCAAGGTTTGAACCAAACACTTTCCTCAAACTCATTAAAAACAAACATATAGGTTTTGTTGGAGACTCTTTGGCTAGGAACCAATTAGAGTCACTTCTTTGCATGTTAGCAACTACATCAACACCTAACCTTGTTTACCAAAATGGTAAGGACAATAAATTTCGTAAGTGGCACTTCCCTTCCCATAATGCTAATTTTTCTTTATATTGGTCACCATTTCTAGTACATGGTGTTGAAAGAACAAATGAAGGAAATTATTATAATACAATGTTTTTGGATATTGTTAATGAAAGATGGGCAAGGGATATTGATCAAATGGACATTATTGTTATATCAACTGGTCGTTGGTTTTTGCTTCCTTCAATTTACTATGAAAATAATTTAGTTATTGGTAGCTTAAATTGTCCTAAGCTTAATCATACTCAAATGGATTTTTATGGTCCATTAAGAAAGGTTTTGAGGACAACCCTTAATAGTATAATTGAGAAGAAAGTTGCTAAAGGAAATGGAGTTAATGTGATTTTACAAACATTTTCACCGGATCATTTTGAAGGTGATTGGAATAAAGCTGGTACTTGTTCAAAGACTAAGCCTTATAGAAAAGGGGAGAAGGTACTAGGAGGAATGGAGAGTGAGATAATAAAGATTGAGATTGAAGAAATGGAAAGAGCTATGGCAAAAGCAAAAAAATTTGAAGGGATTAAATTTGAGGTGTTGGATGTAACTAAATTGTCATTATTGAGACCGGATGGTCATCCAGGTCCTTATATGAATTATTTTCCATTTGCAAATGGAGTTCCAAAACATGTACAAAATGATTGTGTTCATTGGTGTTTGCCTGGACCTATAGATACTTGGAATGAGATTCTTTTAGAGATGATACAAAAGTGGGAATAACATCTATTAAAAAAGGGTGAGGCATTTCTCATTTATACTTCTAATTTACTTTTAATATATCAATCATTTCACCATTCATTTGATGTGTATTGCATTATAAATAAAAGGTTTTTTTATTTTTTTTATTTAGGGGATTTCAATGGAATAATGATTAATTGTTTATTTATCTTTTTAGTCACAATTTTAATAATGATATAAACATATTAAAACAAGATACTATTAAAAGGATATGGATTCTCTCATGTTAGTTCCCTCATGTCCTCTATTCAGCACTAATTTCAGCCATTGGATATATATTTTATTTCTCTTTCTTCTAAATTATTTTATTATCTAATTTTTTTATACCATTGGATCTGAGCAAATTTTTTGTCTTTCAAATGCACAATTTACATTTTCATTGTTATTATATCTATTTTTACCTACTAGTATTATATAATTTATCTATTATTTCTACGCTGACCTATATAGAACTCATACATTGATGATATATGTCTATTTTCTTATAATTTGTACGGAAATCTATATTTTTACTTTTTATAATATCTACGTGGATCTATATTTGTATTCATATATTAATATGCATGTCTATTTTCTTATAATTTTTGCGCAGACATATGTTTCTAATCATATATATGTTAATACGCATGCCTACTTTTTTTTATAATTTATGAGATGACCTATTTTTCCAATCATATATTAATACATATGCCTACTTTTTTATAATTTTTACTGAGACCTATATTTCAACTCATATGTCTATGTATAAGGAGCAGAAATAAACACTACTAACCTCAAAAAATGCAATTTAACCTAAATTAATAAATCAATGAATCATTTTTTGTTATATTTTCATTTTAATTTGCATTCAGTATGGTAATCAACATATAAATAAATGAAAAAAAAGGGATGTAATCAATATAGAAGTGTCGAAGAAGGCATTGAAAAAAAACCGTTATGAAAAGTGAGAACAAATATCTTATTTATTTGATTGTTCTTTAATTAATTAAATGAAATTGACATAACTATCCTCTATTCGAAATAGGTTTGAGTAGTGGTAATTGGTGTTTTTTGTCCAAAATAAAAAAGTGCACATTGTTAATTTAAACCCACATATTTTTAAGTTGATCTAAATTAGCAACCCCGTATATATATATATATATATATATATATATATATATATATATATACCGTTAATTCTTATTTATTATAGGCTTAAATGCAATTTTGGTCCCCCTATTTTCAGTTTTTTGAAGTTTTAGTCCCCCTATTTTGAAAACCAACTTTTTAGTCCCCTATTTTTAATTTTTTGAAGTTTTAATCCCCCACTTTACTTTAAGATCAATTTTGATGACGTGGCAAAATGAATTATGACATGGCAGATGCCATAAGGGTAAAACTAATAAAGGTGGCATTATTATTTTATTTAATTTCAATATTGAATTATATTTAATTTGCATGATATTGAAAAATGTTTTTTACTAATAAAATAAAAATTGAAAGAAAAAAACTAAAATATATAAATCCCTATTATTTCTTCTCCCCTCAGTTCCCAGAATTCCCAATCTATAGAAACCTTCTTCTTCATCTTTATTCATCAACAGGATATCATTACACGTTTGTTTACCATCTCACTCGATTTCGCTCACTTTGCTCATCATTATCACTCAATTTCACTCACTCTATTCATCAATTTTATTCCCAATCGGCCAACGTCGCGACTGCTAATTCGTCTTCAACAACCGCCGTGTTAGCAAACAAAACTGCCAGATCTTCAACAATGGAGTTAACAGGAGATAGAGTTTCGCTAGTTTATGAAAACTAGAACCGGTTCCTATAGAATTAAAAATCAAATCGAGTTTGTTGTGTAGAGAATTATTGTTGAAATTTTGATGGTGATGATGTTAAAATTTTTGATGTTGAATTAATTATTGTCGAATTGGGTTTTTCCTTTTTTAGTTCATCGCATCTTTTTTGCTACAATTTGGAGCTTTGTATCAAACTTTGGGTTTTGGTGTGGATATCTTGGTTGGTGTGGTTGTGTGGTGTTTGATGCTTTCATGGTTGTTGTCGGGTTTATGGGTTTACAGTTGAGTAATGAGGAACGATAGAGTTGAGAAGATTATCAGTTAAGATGGAATAGAAAAAAGATAAATTTGTATAAACCTAATAACATAAAGTAAAATTAATCGATTCTATAATAAATAAATAAAAAAGAGCAAAATTAATCTATTAAACCATGTCCAGAAGAATGTACCAAAAAAAAAAAACCTTGTCCAGAAGTATTATTGAATTACTTAGTATTATTAAAAAAATAATTAAAATATTTTATAAAACTTTTATTATTATTTAAACAAATTAATAATGACATGTATATTAAATTTGTCCACATAGTCTGCCACATCATTAGTGAAAAAGCCACATCAGCAAAATTGACTTAAAAATAGAGTGGGGGATCAAAATTTAAAAAAAATTGAAATAGGGGGAACAAAAAGTTGATTTTTAAAATAGGGAGACCAAAACTTCAACTTTTTTAAAATAGGGGGACCAAAACTGCATTTAAGCCTTTATTATAATGTGTGCACGAAATACATGATAAGATAAGTGACTATTCTGTCACTATCATATCTTGCTCTTATCAATAGAAAGCTCTATCCTCGTAATTAAACCAAGAAAGAGGAAATTACTCTGAAGGGCTTAATTGCTTGAAATTCAATTGTTCCTAAAAGTATAGGAAAGAAAGTACTTACAATTGAAATGTGGACAAGAACTAAATTGCTTAAATGTTAAATTTGCACGAAGTTACGTTTGATGGGCATGATAATGAGTATGATATGATAATTATATCATATCCTATTTTAATTTTTTTTTTTTTTTACAGATCCTATTTTAATTTTTTATTTGATGCACCAATGAGATATGATAAATTATTTCATTTTTTAATCATATCATATCACTCATTTATAATTTATATCCTGAGCTTTTGTTGGGTTAGAACTATCCTGTCAGCGAAAGGATAAATTAATCTCTCTCTCTCTCTCTCTCTCTCTCTCTCTCTCTCTCTCTCTCTCTCTCTCTCTCTCTCTCTCTCTCTCTCTCTCTCTCTCTCTCTCTCTCTCTCTCTCTCTCTCTCTCTCTCTCTCTCTCTCTCTCTCTCTCTTCTTTATTATTGTTGATGATTAGACATTTGAATTTAATCAAAAAATTGATTTTTTTCATCGATTTTAATTTCAACTCTTAATCATCATCGACCTCAATTTTATTTTTTATAAAAAATTGACAATCGAATTTAAAATCTCTAGCATACTATTTAAATTCCTCACCACTAAACTAAACCTAGTAATTTTATTCTCTATCAATTATATTCAACCGATTTTCAATTTTATCAATCATATTTATACCTTTTTTTCACAATTTTTTTATACTTATACCTAAGTTCCTCATTGAATTTCCAAATATAATCGATGAGAGACCGATAACATAACTTAGAATATAAGATAACCTGAATAAAAGTTTATGATTAAAAGACAATTCTCACCTTACAAGCCGATTTTGTAAATTTGAGTTTTGGCAAACTCTTAATTCCATAATAACATAACTTAGGATAACAAATACCAATAAAGTTTTATATATATATTTAACTTAGCAAGCCAACCATATCTATCTATCTATCTATGATTAAATACGTCTTTTGTAATTTTTTATTACCGGTAAGAAAAACGACATATTTGTCCACAAATTCTAATTCAACTGACAGAAATGCTGAAATTGCTAATGTCGGATGTCATGATCGGGATTCGAACTCTGCTCTTTCCACTTTGTGTAAAAAAAGAAAAACAAGATATTTCTTGTCTACCAAGAAGAAATGCATTGATGTTTATTGAAGGTTTACGTGGCTTTGTATGGTTGATTACAGCTAATATAGATCCAGAAGATTACTGTCACACTCACCTGAAAATGATGCTTGAATCCCTCATAGCATCAAATCAAAACTAAAATAACAATTTGAAGTTAAATTAGTATGTTCTATTACTATGTAACAAAAGAGATGTGAAAGTGAAACAAAACAACGTAAGAGAAATTTTACTAGATTATGATAACCAAAAGGACACGTAGCAACAGAGACAACAGAGGACGGTACCAAATCCATTTGACTTCATATATTTCTTACCTTTTATTTCTATTTATACAACAAGAAGCAACCAAATTTCATTGAGTTTGAGTTTCATATACACAATACAACATTTTCTCCCTCTCTTATCTCTTACTAATTATCATATTAGTACTTTAAGTAGCTCAATAATTAGAACTATAGCACTATAGCATGGGAAGAGCACCTTGTTGTGAAAAGAATGGTCTCAAGAGAGGACCATGGACACCAGAGGAAGATAAAAAACTCACTGATTACATTCATAAACATGGTTATGGTAATTGGAGATTACTCCCAAAGAATGCTGGTATACATACATACATACATGTTATGAATTAATCTTCATCTTAATCTCTACTAAAATAAAATGAACATTATTGAACTAAAGTGTTTGGTTTTTTTGGTTTGAGATGCAGGATTACAAAGATGTGGGAAAAGTTGTCGTCTCCGTTGGACAAACTATCTTCGACCAGATATAAAGCGAGGTCGATTCTCTTTTGAAGAAGAAGAAACCATAATTCAGCTACATAGCATTCTCGGCAACAAGTAATAATTAATCCTCTAATAATTTATATGATTTAATTCATATGCACTGACAGTATAACACGTGCGTAACATAACTTATGTACCATGAGTACGTCAAATACATATTATTATTATGATTAAGATACTATATATTATACTAATGATAGATATGATTTTTGAGACTAAACCATATGCTATTGTATTTTGTAGATGGTCTGCAATTGCTGCTAGGCTACCGGGCAGAACGGACAATGAAATCAAGAATTATTGGAACACTCACATTAGGAAAAGATTATTAAGGATGGGAATTGATCCTGTGACACATAATCCAAGATTTGATCTTTTGGACTTTTCTTCTATTCTAAACTCATCTCTATCACAAATGAACATTCAAAGGCTAATTGGTACACAACAATTAGTGAACCCTCATGAGATTCTAAAGTTTGCTTCATCACTCTTTTCCTCTCAAAATGGACAAGAGAATCACCAAATTGATCAAAATCAACAAATTATCTCACACTTGGATCAAGAAGCTTGCAACATGTTGTTGAATAATCCACCTTGTGATAATTCAATGACTTTACCTCAAACACACTTAGTTGAATCAAATGAGAATCTATGCTCAGCATTTTTGCCTGAATTTGGCTTCCAACAACAACATGAACATGTTCAAATAAGTGATTATTTGCATTGCAATGGAATTGCTCCACCAGAGGATTATGCCTATCAATTCCCAAGCTATGATTACTTAAGTTTTGATTATCATGTAAATGGCCTAATTATGGATCCTGTCATATCAGAAACCTTAAACTTTCAGTCCAATAACAACAATCAAAACCTCAATTTCGCTTCGGTTCTATCTACGCCTTCATCGAGTACCACACCGTTGCATTCGAATTCGACGAATATCAATGTAAGCAGTATCACTGAAGATGAGACAGAGAGCTATGTTAGCAGCAACATGTTTCAATTTCAAATCTCAGATATCTTAGGTGTGAATGAGTTCATGCAGTAATGTGAA
The DNA here is from genome assembly GCA_954870985.1 of Trifolium fragiferum. NCBI lineage: Eukaryota > Viridiplantae > Streptophyta > Magnoliopsida > Fabales > Fabaceae > Trifolium > Trifolium fragiferum. The sequence continues at coordinate 17,638,012 of OX940790.1, read as the reverse complement.
TCAAACAAAAATATGATTATTTAATTAATTACTTGCATTGATTTATGTGGCTAGTTAGATATAATTATGGATTGATGTTGATACATGTAACATTTTTCTAAAACTTTATCAGCAATGATACTTTGACTTTGTCTATTATTGAAGCTTTGGCTGTATTATGAAGTATGGAAAGTCTTCATCATTTTCAAATCATTGATTTACATAAAGTTTCTATTATTGCTCTGTTACTATAGCATAGTAGTATGTGCTTTGTCCTCCTTAGATTTGGGTATGAGTTAATTAATTACTCCTAGATTACTTAAACAAAGCAATGAACCAATTAGATACTTCATTATCCACTGCAAGACACGAGTTTCTTAATTAATCAAACTGAGAATCAATCAACAAAGTCAAAATCCAAATTAGCAACACATATCATAAACACACACGTGGCTCTCTTATAATATAGTAATAGCTATAGTATATTCTTACATTGTCGAGTGTCTTAAAAAGTCTCACATCAGCTGCGAGATGATCTGAATATGTATTTATAAATAAGAAATAATTTTCATTTTACAAATCGTTGTAAAGACGAATTAGGTTCAATATAAAAATTTCAGATGATATCGAAACCTTCAACCTCGTGTAACTTTAAAGGATGTAAAATTCATTGTCATGTCAGATTATTATATTAATTATTTTTAAATAATTTAAATTTTATATCTAAAGAATACTTGTATCCAACTATATAAGTTGAAATACCTGCAAAATTGTTGGAAAGTCTTAAAATTAAGAGTTGAGTCTAACTCATCCTTACAAAATCGGCTTATAAGATGAGAATTGACTCTTACTTATAAACATTTGTTCAGGCTTTCTCGCAGGCGATGTGAGACTTCTTTAACATACCATCTCACGCTCAGCACTATTGGGCTTGTTGCGCGGATAGGTGGAGGGCCCGATCAGAAACCTGATTGCAGGTGGCCGGAAGAAGTGGCCCAGTGAATCTGGATAGGCTCTGATATCATCTTCGAATTGAAAATTAGACCTAACTCATCCTTACAAAACCGACTTATAAAGTGAGGATTGCCTCTTACTTATAAACATTTATTCAGGTCTTCTCACAGACGATGTGAAACTTCTTTAAGATAAAGTTTCTCTTCTATCGCCATATTTTTTCACTAAAAAATATTGTCGTTTCTTAATATAATTCAAATGGTAAAAGTATTTTTTTTTATTTCTTAACATATATGTTTTCTGTCAAAGAACAAAAACACTTAGTGCATGAGATTTTATTCTATTAATTTGGGACATCTTGTTGAATTTGGAAACTATTAATCAAACTCTTAGCTCATTCAACCCATAGATATAAAAAGCTTTGTTGTTTTGGAGATTCAATTCCAACAGTCCGGCGAGAGGTAGGAGATAGAACGCCGGAGGCCGGAGCACGTCAGGCAGACAGCTGTCCAAGACACATGATGCATAATACACAGTAGTAGTAGTAGTAGTAGTAACAAAAAATAAAGTCAACCATTTTGCATGGGAGGCTTTGACTAAGATACGTGGCCATGCACCAGGACTGACACCGCAATCTGTGGTCCCCTTCATACAAATCAAGATGCTTTTTGTATTGATTTTCATGGCATGTTTCTTGTGTGGTTTTTGCTTTTTGTTTATGTTTCTTTTTGGGGGTTAGAATTAATTAATTGGAGAATATGATAGCACTAATTGTGTCAGCAATGACGCGACGGCTAAATAATCAATTTGGATTGTTAATAAGAAGCCGATAAGTTTCAGTCAAAAAAAAAAAAAAAAAACCGATAAGTTCTTATGTTATAAATTTTTTAAGATAATTTATAAAAAAAACAATTAATAAAACTACAATTATTATCTTGACAAAAAAAAACTACAATTTTTATAAATAAAAATTTATAAATTAACACAAAAATAATATATATAGTCTATTTCTTTCATTAAGTTGAACGATGATACCAATTACAACATATATTGTACAAGTGATGATAGATGTTTGGTCCTTAATTATTTGGTTTAGATGAGTTCGACTATATATGTCGATCGGGTACATAATGTTGGCGCACGCGGAAGCTTCACTTGCAAGCAGTGTGCAAATGCGTGCTTCACCCGAGCCAGCAAAGCCTGGCGCGTTCTATCGAAAGCCTGGCCTTGCCAGTTGTGTCGAACTTGAAGGATTTGTAACAGAAAATGAATTAGAGAAAATGAGTTATAAAGAGGATAAGAGAGAAGAGAGAATATGTGTGTAATCTCAAAATTTTATTGAGTTGTAAACATAATGAGTTTTTACACTTATTTATAGATTACTTAGAAGTCAAGTAATCACACACACACAAACTAACCAAGTCTTAACCAATGTGGTTAAGCTTCTAACTACCTAATTCTGTTACCTAACTAACTAACCACACATTAGTAGTTATGTAACTGCCACTAACGGTTATGGATTACAGTTCAACACCGTCCCTTAATCTATAATCTGCACAATGCCTAGTTTTTCCCTTAGTGCTTCAAACCTATCCAACTTGATAGCCTTTGTCAAACCATCTGTCAGCTGATTCTGAGTAGGGGCAGTGCACCACCTCAATTCTTCCATTCACCACCTGATCTCTTATGAAATGGAATATTGTCTCTATATGCTTCGACCTGCCATGTGACACAGGGTTCTTAGCCAAGTTTATTGCTGACCTGTTGTCAATCAATAACTGCACAGGCTTGGCTAAGTCACAGTTCAGCTCTTCAATCAATGATTCTAACCAAATCAGTTGACATGCTGCATAAGATCCTGCTATGTACTCAGCTTCACAAGAAGATAATGCAGTCACGGGTTGCTTCTTCGAAGACCAACTGATTGCAACACTATTCAACAAGAATACATAACCTGAAGTGCTTCTCCTGTCGGCCCTATCTCCACACCAATCAGAATCTGAGTAGCCTACCAGCTTTACCTGAGTTTCACCATCATGTTTAGGGAACAATACACCATATCTTAGTGTTCCTTTAACATATCTCAGAATCCTCTTTGCAGCTATCAGGTGAGATTTCCTAGGACTATTCATGAATCTACTTATGACACCTACTGCATAGCACAAGTCAGGCCTGCTATTGCATAGGTACCTAAGTGATCCCACTAGTTGTTTGTACAGAGTTGCATCCACTAGCTCCTCTTCACTGCACTCTTCCAATTTCGAATTTCTTTCACAAGGATTTGAGACTGAATTGCACTCATTCATCTCAAACCCGTCAAGTATCTCTGAAGCATATTTATGTTGGTGCATAATCATGCCTCCTTCTGTCTTCACAAATTCGAACCCCAGAAAATAGGTCAAAACCCCTAAATCAATCATTTCGAACTCTTTGTTCATAGTCAGCTTGAAGCTTTCGATCTCCCTCGAATTACTGCCTATGATCAACAAATCATCAACATACAGGCACACAATAATTGATCCTAGCTTCTCAGAATTCATCACATATACACCATATTCAACTGCACACTTCTTGAAACCCAGTTGAATTAAGAATTGATTTATCCTCTTGTTCCATGCCCTTGGTGCATGTTTCAAACCATACAAGGCTTTATGTAGCCTGTAACCAAGCCTTCCTTCCCAGCTATCTCAAATCCAGGAGGTTGAGTCACATACACTGTTTCTTCTAGAGGGCCATTAAGGAATGCTGACTTAACATCCAGGTGAAACATGGGCCAATTCTTCAAATTAGCTAAGGCCACCACCAACCTTATAGTCTCATGCCTGGCCATTGGTGCAAACACTTCATTGTAGTCAATTCCTTGTCTCTGAAGAAATCCTCTAGCTACTAGCCTGGCCTTATGCTTCGAAATAGTACCATTAGGATTCAACTTCGTTTTAAACACCCACTTGAGATCAATAGTCTTCTTACCCTCAGGTAATTCGACTAGTGTCCAAGTCTGATTCTTCTCTATGGATTTCAACTCATCCATCATGGCTTGTTTCCACACATTACTCTTCAAGGCATCCTTGACACTTACTATGACTATGATCAATGTTAATCACACTCTGACTATGATCAATGCTGCACCTCTCACCCTTCTCCCAATCCCATGCTTCTGATTCAATCACTTTGACATCTCTGCTAAACATAACTTTGTTGGTTATAGGGTTGAATAGCTTGTAAGCACCTGTAGAGTGATAGCCAATGAAGATCATTGTTTCACTCTTATCATCAAGCTTACTTCTCTTCACATCTGGCACATGCTTGTAGCATAAAGATCCAAACACTTTGAAATGCTTCACACTTGGCTTTCTACCATTCCAAGCCTCCTCTGGCACCTTTAGTTCTAGCTTCTTAGTTGGACACTTATTCAAGATATAGACTGCAGTGTTAACTGCTTCACCCCAGAACTTGTGTGGCATTTTCTTTTGCTTCAACATGCTTCGAGCCATGTCAAGTATAGTTCGATTCCTCCTCTCTGCCAAGCCATTATTCTGAGGAGTATAAGGTGCAGTAACCTCATGAACTATCCCTTCACTTACACAATAAGCTTCAAACTCTTTCGATGTGTATTCCCCACCACCATCAGTTCTAAGGATCTTAATTGATTTTTCACTCTCCTTCTCAACTAAGACCTTGAACCTTTTGAACACATCGAAAGCTTCACTCTTAAGCTTGATGGTGTACAACCAAATCATCCTAGTAAATTCATCAACAAAAGTGATGAAATACTTGTTGCCAGCCATTGTAGCATTCTCAAATGGTCCACAAATATCTGAATGCACAACCCCTAATGGTCCACTCGACCTCATAGGTAAATCAGATATAAATGGTAATCTACTTTGCTTCCCTTTCAAGCAAAATTCACAGGCTCTTGCTGAATTATCGAATGAAGGTAAGCTAATCACTAATTCTTTCGATCTTAACTGCCTTAAACTTCTAAAGTTCAGGTGACCATACCTCATGTGCCATAGCCAATCATCATCTGTCGAAGTACTTGCCATACACACTTCATCTCCATGAGGAATAATGCACTTGTAAACTCTATTCTTCGACAGAGTAGAATTCAATATCAACCTGCCTCCATTATCAAACAGCTTCAAGGAACTTTTATCAATGCTCATAGTGAATCCTTTTTCCACCAACTGTCCAATACTCATCAAGTTGCATTTCATTCCTGACACATAGAGAACATTCTCTATCACAGCTTTCTTGCCATCACCTCTCTTGATTATCACATTACCAATGCCTTCTACAACAAGACTACTAGAGTCAGCCAACTTCACATTGGTTTTTCTGCTAGTATCAAGCTCAGTAATCCACTCCTTCATGCCAGTCATGTGATTTGAACACCCTGAGTCCAAAAACCATTTTTGGCCTGTCGAATCACTATCACAAGTTGTTGCCATCATCAAGAGCACACTGTCCTTCCCAGTTTCTTTCACACTTTCACTGCTTTGAGCAATGTTAGCCTCTTCATCTAGCCTTTTCTTTCCCTTTCCTAATCAGCACTCATCAGCAAAATGGCCAAGTTTCTCACAATTGTAACACTTCACCTTACTTTTATCGAATTTCTTCTTTTGATTGTTCACAGAACCTCCTCCCTTATAGGATTCAGTTTTGTCATCAATCTTTCCCTTTCCCTTGAGCCATTTATCTTTACCTTTCTTCCACTTGCTCTTTTCTTTCCCATCACCCTTGATCTGAACATGCATAGCTTGCTGCATTGTTCTTTCAGAGCTTCTTTCTGTGACCATGAGCTCATGTGCTTCGAGAGAGCTCTGCAAATCCTCAATTTTCATAGTACTAACATCTTTGGCTTCTTGAATAGCTACAACTATGAAATCATACTTAGCAGTGAGAGTTCTTAATACCTTTTCATTTATCTGTTGATCAGTGAATACTTCACCACAAGTCTTCATCTGATTCACCACAGTCATCAATTTCGAACAATAATCCGCAATTTTCTGATCTTCTTCCATGAGCATCAGTTCATATTTTCTTCTCAAAGATTGAAGCTTCACTTGCTTCACCTTATCGCCACCATCATAATACTTTGCTAGAATGTCCCAGGCCTCTTTGGATGTTGTTGATTTCGCAATTCTCTCAAAATTCTGAGAATCCACATATTGTTGGATGTAAAACAGAGCTTTACAATCTTTCTTCTTCAATTCTTTGTGAGCTGTTCTTTGAGCCTCTGCTGCGTTTACTGTAAGGTTTTCTAATCCATTTTGAACAATCTCATACACGTCCTGTGATCCAAACAGCGACCTCATCATCGCACTCCACCTTTCCCAATTTTTCCCATCAAGAATTATCAAGCTCGTCGACGGAAAACCACTAGAATTCATTTTCCAACCTTCAAGATCTCACCAAGAACGCTTCAAAGATTCACACTTCACTTCGAATCTTTGCACAAACCCCAAATCAGAACCGGAGCTCAATGATACCAATTGTTGGCGCGCGCGGAAGCTTCACTTGCAAGCAGCGTGCAAACGCGTGCTTCACCTGAGCCAGCAAAACCTTGCCTGGCGCGTTCTATCGAAAGTCTGGCCTTGCCAGTTGTGTCGAACTTGAAGGATTTGTAACAGAAAATGAATTAGAGAAAATGAGTGATAAAGAGGATAAGAGAGAAGAGAGAATATGTGTGTAATCGCAAAATTTTATTGAGTTGTAAACATAATGAGTTTTTACACTTATTTATAGATTACTTGGAAGTCAAGTAATCACACACACACAAACTAACCAAGTCTTAACCAATGTGGTTAAGCTTCTAACTACCTAATTCTGTTACCTAACTAACTAACCACACATTAGTAGTTATGTAACTGCCACTAACCGTTATGGATTACAGTTCAACACATAAGAGAAAACATATAGTGAGAGATTAAATATCTCTTAAATCTCATTTATTTGAGGGATTATTCACACTAGTTACGTGCAGAATTAATTATTTAATAAGCTTATTTTTTTATTACAAGAGAGAAAAAGGAAAGAAAAAAAAAACAAGAAAAAGGGACTACTCCTTAACAAAAGCTACTTTTCGGCATCAGCAAGAAGTGGCAAGGACAAATTCACCGGAGGTGTATCTAGAATCACAAGGGGAGAGTCGGTGGAAGCTCCCATCTTGGCCAAGCAATCTGCGCAAGCGTTTCCTTCCCGAAATGTGTGGTTAATCACAACATTCCAACCTCGGTTCAACAATTGCCGGATACTTTGGATCTCATTAGCAAATCTATGATGTGGGGACACATCATTTTTAATTAAAGTAACAGCTTGTATCGAATCGAAAAAGCAAACTATATGTATGAAACCATCACACCTAAATGATATGGGATTTGACAAATGGAACTTTATTTTTTTATTGCGGAAATTTAATTTTTAAGAATGTGAATATATAGCCAGATATATTTTTTATGTCTAAAAAAAACTATATATTTTTTACCGACGTATGTGTATATATGAAAATTTATTTTTGAACAAAAGTTGTAATAGACTGCGAAACCTTTTTAAAGATTTATTTCTTAACAAGATATTATTATCGGTTGTAGACACATTTTACCTATAAAATATTGTATATCTAAAAAATTAAATCAAACTCTCACATATATATATATATATATATATATATATATATATATATATATATATATATATATATATATATATATACACAAATCCAATTACATTACAGTTATGTAACCAAAAAAAAATCCAATTACATTTCTATGTATACTTCATACTTGTGAATACACTTAATCACTTAACAAATTAGGCAAAGGTTCTATGTCAAATGGTTGACTGTGCTAGAAATATGGTTGCACTCAATAGAGAAGGAAGTGGAATATTGAAGATGAATGTGTTCCTTCGAATTGTCACCACACTTGAGATAGAAGATCAATTTGTTTTTGTTATAGTAATAATTATGGAGAAAATTTGGGGTTTTCACTAAAATTGCATGTTGAAACTATTTCATCAAATTTTACAGGACCATGTGTTCAATTTGTTTGGAGAAGTTTCACAATGGATTGCAATCAGAACTCTTTTATACAAGATGCTCACACATTTTTCACAAAGAGTGTGTTGCTTGTTAAATTGATTTATTGATGCATCAATCACTCATCTTATTTTTGCCCGTTGTGTCGATTTGAGATATTATAAATAAAGAAGGGAATATGTTTATTTTTTTAATCTTTCATGAGGAATCAAGAAGTAGTCGTGGAAAGATTAAAAAAAAATATACGTCCCCTTCTTTCATGAGGTATTCATGCATCAATAAATCCACTTAGTGTGCAATGCACTCTTTATAAAAATATGAGAGCATCTTGTATAAAAGAATTTTGATTCCAACTTATTGCGAAATTCATCAGATCAAATTGAACATTCTCACTCTCATAGATAGAATTTGATAAAATAGTTTAAACATATATATAATTTCAGTGAACCCCACATTTTTTTATAATTATTACTATAACAAAAATCAAAATAATCTTCTACCTCGAGTGTGATGAGAATTTGAAGCAACGCATTCATCTTCAACATTCCACGTCGTTCGGTGTTGAACGCAACCATTTTTTCTAGCACATCAACCATTTGACATAAAACTACCTTTTCTAATACATAATTAGACACAACACGGAAAGTGTCATACAAGAAGCATGTGTTGCAATCAAGAAGTAGTGGTAGATGGTTGTTTTAGAATTAAAGATAGGGTTTTGTTTGGTCATTGGATGTAGTTGAAATAGTTAAGTTGTTGTAATGAAAATGAATGGAGAAGTGGTGATCCAATGAACGAATAATGTATGATGTTCAAGTATTGGAGTCTCACTTAAGTTAAAAGAATAAGACTCCATGAATGAGTTGAGTTATCATGTGCAACTCACAAGTATGAAGTAAAAGTAGAAATATAATTGGATTTATGTGTATGAGTTTAATTAAATTAATACTTATTTTATAGGCAAAATGTGTCTAAGACCAATAAAAATATCTTGACAGAAAAAGAAATCTTTAAAAATGTATCACAGACCATTACAACTTTTGGTCAAAAATAAATTTCCATACATGCGGCTTATATATTGGTAACAAAATATATACATTTATATGTACACGTTTTTAAATATTAAACTTCCATAATTTTTTTTGACCCAATTAAATTTCCATAATTGAAAATAAAAGTTTTATTGCCAAATTAAATATTATTTAATTCGTGATCAAATAAATCTGTTAATTAATTTATGATTTTAAATAATTGATTTTCAACATATCTTATATTATTAGATACACTCCTATCCAATTATAATATATATACATATCTATAATAATAGTCAAGTATTTGATATGTTATTGTGCAGATTTTAATTCACAAATTTTCAATTCTCAACACTTAATATGTGAGTTTTGGCACTAGGAACCCAAAAAATATAAATTTATCTACAAGAAATAATTTTCGGACACAAATTTTGAAATTAGACATAGTATAAAGATATATTTTTTTTAAAAGTTTAGGCTTAAATAAATTTTGCATCTCCTTAGCTAAATTCTAAAAAACAAAATAAAGTTTTGGCCCCGGGTTCCTATTTTATAAACTAGTTTTCTTGGTCTAGTTACAATTTTTTTCAAGAAAAAGTTTTCCTCCATCCCATTGTTGGGGATGAATTTGAATGACGTGACAACACCCAGGTGACACATTTACTATATATGTGATTACTAATTTAATTAATTTGATAACACTTATTTTTATGATATTTTAATGTGTGAAATAAAGTTTTTCTGCTTACAATAATATTAGGCTTTTCAATTTTAATTTCTATAAAAAATAAGAGGTTTGGTCCGTGAGTTTAGCTTCATTGATAAGACAATGCATTATATATGTAGAGGGTCGTTTATCCATCTTAAGTGTAAAATTTTTAGCCACTAGACTACTTGACAAAAACAAAAATGAAATGTTTGTATCCCTATAAAAATGTTCATGATGGCAATAGAGCTCTAGTCCAACCAACCTTTTCGATAATTTTGGATAAATAAAATATTCTCTCCGTCTTAAAATATAAGCAAAAATGAGCCAAATAAATTTAATGTATTTAGTTTAAAATTTGAATCAAAGATATTCATTTTTATTGACCAATTTTTACTTATATTTTGAAATGGATGGATTATTTAGTATCGATATATAATGTACATAGTAAAAGTAGTACGCTATTCTATATTATTTTCATTAACTTGAAGGATGATACCAATAACATGTGGTAGTGTGATAGTTGTTGTTTTTTATTTTACCAAAAGTGTTAGATGCTTTTTTTCATGACAACCAAAAGTCTAAGCGTTAGAAGCTTAGTCTTTTAATTATTTGGTTTAGAGTTGGACTATAAGTTGTGCATGTGAATGTGAAAAATATATTTAATTTTGTGAGAAGTTATTGTGAATACAAGCTTCTATGTTGAAGTAATGCTGATGAAAACAAATATGTAAAAAGAAGTAAACGATTGATTATGATTAAGTGTCCAAGGTTGAAGAAATCCAAATTGTCTCAGGAAGATTTTGATCAAGATATGGGAAATAATCTTAGGTACAATATGCAATTTATTATTATAAGCTTTATGTGCTCAAAAACTTTCATTTAAACTTTTCTAAAGTTACTATAATAATATTGCATGATTCCCATTCAAAAGCTTTTTAACTTAAAATTATTTTCAAAATATTAAACAGGGAAATTGATTTACCTCAACAGGTAAATTGATTTACCATCTCTCTGTTGCTGAATTTTCCACAGGTAAATCGATTTACCTCACAGGAAAATCGATTTACCCTGTGCAATTTTGCAAATTTTTTTAACGTTGAAAAGGAAAGGGAAATTGATTTCCCTAGTAATTGAAATCGATTTACCTCTGTTAGCATTTGAAAATTCTTAATTGTGACACACCTTTTCATTATTATACATCTTCTAAATCATTACAATTTTACATTCAAAGAGGTATCATATTCTATATAAATTTACATCATAATTTTCTCAAAAACAATCAATCACTTTCATTAATAATTTTCATAACAATTCTCTGCATATATTTTCACAAAACTCTTTGACTAAACGAGAGAGCTGCGCCTAAGCTTTTGAAAGTAACAACTTAAAAGTTGGTTTATGTCTTGTCTTTGTTTCAATTCCTTCACTTGGTTTGTCTTTCTGCCCATGTTTTCGTTGTCTGACTTTTGTCTTTGACATATATACAGCATTTCAAAATATTAGGTTTATTGTGGTTTACATACTAGTATATAGGGTTGGGAATAGGCCAGACGGCCTCCAGGGGTATGCGGCATAGCATGTATTAGGTCATGTCAGGTCAGGCCTGTTTATTAAAAATGTCAAGTTTAGGCTTTGAAAAAAGCATATTTACATAAATAGGTCAGACTTAGGCTTTTAAAAAAGCCTATAAAGCCTATTAGGCCGGCCTATTTATATTTAATAATAATTATTTATATAATAATATTATAATTATTTATATCATCTTATATAAAAAATAAATATTATTTATATATATACAAAATATTTATTTCTCGTAATCATATTTGTTATTTGATTAGCTTTTAATTATTGTGCCAATCATTTTATTAGCTTTTTTTTAATGTTGAAGAAATTATGCAAATTTAAATGTGAAATAGGCTTCAAGGCCTATTTAATTAGCCTATTTAAAAAGATTATATAGACACCTATATTTAATACAGGCTTTTAAACATGCTACAAGGCCATACCAGGCTATAAATAGGCACAGGCCAGGTCGAAAAAAAAAACATTTAATAGGCCATAGGTCAGGCTTAGACTTAAAGAAATATCATAGGTCAAGCTCAGACCTGTCAAAGCATGGCATGACATGGCCTATTCCCAACCCTACTAGTATACTAGTGCTAAATAGATGTTTTCTTAATCTTTGGAATTTGTTTTTAGCAAACACCACTTTAATTTGGCTGTGTGATGATTGTGATGGTAAAACTTAAATTTTGTCAAAGTTTGACTTATATAGAGTGCACCTAATTAATAAGCACAAGTTGCTGGATGATTGCAAGTTTCTAAATTTTAGTTTTGATTAAAAACAAAATATGTTAGGATAAAAGGAGTAATTTTTTTATAAAAAAATATGGAAACGCTTTTTAGTAAAAAAATTTAAGAGAATAATTGTAAGAATATATTTTCATCATTGTTTATATCCACCATCATCCATAATTTCCACTATAAAGAATGAGATTAAATGATATCAACTTTTAAGATTTTACCATGTGTTGATTCTTATCTTTCTTGTATAAATAATTCTTAGTACTAAATAGCAATGCTCAAAAGATATTGAAAACAATTTTGACTTAAATCTCAAAATCATGAAATAAGGGTGCATTTTGATCCAAAAAATAAATAAATGACTGTACAGTTAAACTTCGGTTGTATCGTATTTAATTTTTAAAAAAAATTCTAAGACTGAAAAAACTAGGAGTTAAGATACTAGACAAAAATTACAAAAAAATACCAAATTTTTTCCCTATGCACTGAACTATGAAACAACCTTTTTGTTCTATGCACAAGTTGTCTAAAATAACAAAATAATATTTTGTCCACCGAACATCTTGCAAGATAAAAATTGTTCAATACCTTAAAATTTGTCATGAATTATTATGTCTTGTACAAATATGTCAATCTAATACTTACATTTTGCAGATCGTTCAACTAGTGGTCATCACTCCGATTACCTCGGACCATCACTCTGGTTGCCAATCTAACCATCAGGGTCACCATCCAAAATTCGTCTACTTCCAACGCTCACCATTTTCAACAACTATTATAAACTAATTACTAAATGAACAAATTAATTATAATTTCATAATATTTAATTGTTTTTATTTATTTTTTCATTTTGAATATAAAAAATTAATAAATTTCAATATTGTTAAGATAATTTTGTTCGAATACATGATCATTTTGTTCTGTTTGTCCATTCAGCACGGGGCAACCGAGCTCGCATGTAGTTACTGATGACTTCACGCTATTATTATGTTCTAACCACAATTTAAGACATTTTTAGGTAGTATTTACTATGTTTTCTGCAAGAAATAAAGACAAAAGTAAATCACTACAAGATTTCATGGAGCACAAGAAACAGAAGAAAAAAAAAATATATTTGAAGTTTGGCGCTCGACGCAGCGCGCCAGAACATCTAGAAAGCATGTTTGCTTCTGTCAACCGCACCCGGCGCGGTTCGATATGGCGTGCGGCACCGATACATAGCCCTAGGTCTATAAATACAAGTTTCTCTCATTCAAGGGTTACAAAAATTTTACGGCAAAAAGACAACTTTTGAGAACGACTCCAGAGGTGCTCAAGCAAGGTTTCCAGTGTGTAAACATTATTATTTCTTATTTGTAATGAATTCTATTACTCTATTTTGTGCTTTTAATTTTAGTATGAGTAACTAAACATCTTTGATTTGATTCATGGGGATTCTAATTGCTATTGTTCTTGAACTCATGTAGTCTCATATGTTATGTTAATGAATTACGAAGTTAGTTTCAGTTAATTATTCCTTGTTCTTAATGCTTTACATAATTTGACCAATTGTGTGATGATTCTAATTGTTTGTTTGCTAGGAGATTTGAAATAAATTAATCGACCTAGTAATGATTATTCAATTAACTTTCACTTAAGAGATTTTGGTTTGTTAGTTGAGAATCATAAGATTAAAGTGTCAAAACCTCAATTGATCATAAGTCACCTAAGACATTAGGGGTGTATGATAAAGGGAGAGGGTTATGTTACCAAGAGATTGGACATAACTATTTTATTTAATCTAATCGTAAAACTAAACTTGTAATTTGTTAATATGCGTGAACTACCAAGACGATAGTAATTAGATGAACCGAACGACTCAATCGCTTTCTCCTCTTAAAAGCAAATCATATTTTCTTGCCGTTTATTTTCTAAACCCTAACTCTGAAAAATCCCCCCGTTTAATTAATGTCAATTTATTCTCGTATGATTTCAATTACTTGTGTTTGATTCGGAACAATCCCTGCGAGATACAATATTTTTTATACTTACTTTGATACTTCATCAGTTACTATGACTATGTTGTATTTGGGTGATGTGACAAGAACGGAATAGTCATATTTTCAAGGCAAAAGAATCAACGGTTCTTCAATTAGTAGAGAAAGTTAAAGTACATTTCCTTTGATGGATGAAAGCTCATAATGCGAATAAAGGTATTAATTCTCATATATGGTGGTCGAGTCCTCTAGTTTGTTTGAGTATCGACTAACTATTGTTTTAATGTAATGACTCTGAAACACTTTTTTGTTCTGTTTGACACATGCACCTTGTGCTGATTAGGACTTATAGATAGTATAAATAAATTTTATTTTGGTTTGTTAAAAAAATATTGTCAAGATAATTTTGTCAATAGTTGCTTGATAGTGGCTCACAACGTTTGCATTGTCAAAATTTATGTTTTATTAATTTTTCATATTTTTGGGCTTAATTATGTTTTTGTCATTTTATTTTTTTTGTTTTAATACATTTCTTTTATATTGAATGAATTCATAGTGAGTTCGAGTAAATAGTGGTTTAACTCATGAAAAAAACTGATTACCAAAATTATAATACTCCCTCCGACCTTTTTTATAAGTAAAAGTTGCATTTTAGGTTCATTGGAAAAGTAATGTATCTAGTCTTAAAATATAGACTAGATACATTACTTTTCCAATGAACCTAAAAAACAACTTTTGCTTATAAAAAAGGTCGAATGAAGTATCTTTTAAGACTAGATACATTACTTCTTCAATGATCCTAAAAAACAACTTTTGCTTATAAAAAAAGTCGGAGGAAGTATCTTTTAAAAAAAGTTAAAACGAAAATTAAGGCGCCTTAAGATATATAACATATATGCATCTTCTATCGTAATGTTTTCACACAGTTTAATATAATAAATCTCTACCATTAATTTAAAATTGAACGTTTCAAATTGTAATCTCAATTTTATGCATTAAAATAATCTAGACTCAAAGTTATAATCCTATTTTCTAAGATAACTATTTGTACACATTACACAAGTCAAACTAAATGATGTTCAAGTGCATGTATATTTTTTTTAAGTTTAAGATTGATAAAATATACTATTGCTATTATGCCCAATAAATACATATTGATAGTCCGTACAAGTTCACCAAACAACAAGATATGACAAATGAAAATGATGCATAAAATAATAATTCAAAGTTTGTAGTCCAATTGTCAACCTTCCAAACAGAAGAAAATCATGACTGTAACAGAAAAATAGACTTCAACTTTCGGCGAAGATGTGAAATTGAAATTGGTTTTTGAAACAACTGTTGTTGTAATCAAGTGATTAGTTCATAAGAATTTGATCATTCCAATAATGAGTGATTTAATGATGTGATTGGTCCATAAAATGGAGTAACTCTGTTCACGCAAACTCTAAATTAGATAATTTTTTATCTTTTTCTTTTTAATAAATTTTTCTATATACTCGAGGAATAAAGTCTGATTAATTTTTCTATACTTCTCCTTTTAAGCAAATATTCATACAAAGGATTTGAAAATTACCCTTGTGACAAAATCACACATGTATTTCAGAATAATTATTAATATTTTTTAATTTAATATAAATTATTTTATTAGATTTCAATTTCAATTATTATTTAAATTTTTTTGGGTACAAAATTTAAAATTATATTTTACAAAGGAAAATTAGTAAATTTGTTTTAAATTATTTAAATTATTGTGACAAAATCACTCATGAATTTTAAAATAATTATTAATATTTTTTAATTTAATATCAAATTATTTTTATTTTTATTTTATAAAAAAAAATTTATAGAGAGGAATTAAATTAACAAATCAAATGAGGCAAAGAGAAGAGACCCGTCTAAAGTCATCGTGCAAAATAATTTGAAGAGAAAGACAAGCTAAATTAACTATATCCCCATCAAAATTTGAAGAATGATCTTTATTTGCTAAGAAATCAGCACATCGATTTGCACGATAACTTCAGGAAGATCTCTTTGCCTGCATTCCTCATTAGTTAACAAGCAACCATGAGATAATTTCCTTAATACGATTAGGCCCTTGCCAATGCCAAACTTTTTCAAAGATTGGAATTGTGTAAAGGTCTTCCTGATGTTGATTTTCCATTAACTCATATGCTGTTTTTAGAAATATCCATCATCAGACAATTCCCAACGAGGAAAATCTAGTGTACCTTGTGAGGGGGGCTTTATAACAACAATTTTGTCACATATATATATTATTTGGTACTATGCTTCTAATTTTATCCCATTTCCAAAGGCCATCTGAAGCATAATGGTCAATTGGAAAATTTAGCTCTTCTCTTGGAATAAATGCAGCAACATGGTCAACTAGTTTTTTAAAAACCGGATCGGATATCGAACCAGTAAAGGTACTAGGTCACTGATTCATTGGTCGAAACCGCATGACTAAATCGGATAAAACCGTATAACCCGGTTGAATATACCAGTCTGTATAACAAAACTATATAGGTATTAAATCGGGTTGAACTGGATGACTCGGTCTTTAAAAGAAATCATGACACCTAAAAAATGTAAAAAATTTAATAGTTCATTCATTTAATTCAAATTTTAAACATATTCATCACGCACACAACAAAATAGTACAAATGCAAATAAATTTTGAACAAAATATAACTTCCGTATTCGTATGAATCGTATCCGATCTCACTCTCTGACTTTTTAATTCCAATTTTAATATTTTTTTAAAAAATGTTATAAATTTATGTTGTTTCAAAAAAAAAAATATGCATTGAATTGGTCGGTCTCTACCGATTCAATTTCATATTCGGTCAAACAACAGACCAAACCGGTGATCCCTCCGATTCACAGTTCAACCGGTTGGGTCGTCGGTTCGGTCCGGTTTTTAAAACTCTGCTTCCAACATTCCAACATTTGGGATCCATGGATGTCTCCAAAACTGAGTAAAATTATATTTTACATGGACAAATTAGTAAATTTGTTTTCTTATGTTATCTTGCTGATTCCAAACCCTGCTCATAGTCATAATAAGAATTTTAACTAGAGAGAGTATAATAGATTAAGATTCAACAAACACTAAATTATCTTATTTTGTTTCTTATCTTGATCATTAGACGAACTCAAATGACTCTCAAAAGTCACATTTCTAGATGAAAAACTTAGATTGAAATCAAAATTGCAACAAATATAAAAATAAAGACAAAAATATTTATATTTAAAATAGGAAAATAATTTTGCAAGTTTAATAAAATAAGAAGAGTTAAAATGTAATTAAGCATGTACCCAAAAAAAATAAAATGCAATTAAGCAATATAATTAAATCCAAATTGGTACTAACTCCGGATCCAAGGTTAAGGAAAAAATAAAAATAAACAAGGGAAATAAAAAACTTAATAATCCTTTTTTTATTTTTGTCAATAATAATCCAAGTTGTTGAAAACCTGAAATAGTATAGTTATCGTTTAGGGTTCGTGTTTGTTTGTGATTGCCGCCTCAGTTACAATCTCGCGCCAAATCTTCTTCCTCAAACATTCTTATTGCTATTCTCCCGGATCCTTCAATTTCTTCTTCCCCTTTTCAGGTTCTCCCCATTACGCTTATTCCCTAATTTCCAACTTATCATGTGTTTATTTTGCTGAATGAGGATTTTTTTTATTGCAATTCTTCAATAATTAACTTCTGGGATCGTTGAGGAATTTTAACTTTTGTCATTGTTACTATATGAATGATCAAATTCCCATTGTATGTTAACTTTTTTATTTATTGATTTTGAGGCATTGTAGTGAATGTAGGATTTGTTTATTACTTCATCCTTTTTATAAGAAACAAATAACTGGTTATTCAAGACCAGTGAAAAGTATTTACAAGGTTTTTTTTTTTTTTTTTTTTTATATGTAAATTTAAGCTTTTCTAGGGTTGAGAACCCGTGGAACACACAAGGAAAAAGTCGTCAAAAGAATATACATTAGTTACTATTTACAATTTGTTGTTTTAGTTATTGAGCAACGATGATATTTAACAATACTCATATCCGTTTGATCTGCAAAATAAAAGTACTGGACAAAACAGCACATGACAAACATTTATTGTATTGAACAAATTTTGTCTTGTATGATGCTTGATGGGGAAAATGTTATTTTGGTGATTTAAACAACTTGTGCTGTGGACAAAAAGCTGTCTCATGGTTCAGTGGGGACAAGAATATCTGTTTTTGTCCTATCCCTTAACCCCTAGTTTGTCCAGTCTCAGTGACAGTTTTAACATCAACCACAATACAATTGAAGTTGTCTTGTCTAGTCCCTTATTTTTTGGCAGATCAAACGCACATACACTAGCTGCTTCCAAATTTCCATGCTTACTGGCCAAACTGATTTGAGCATTATGTGCATTCATTTACTATTCCCTTTGTCTCTATGTAAAGTATTTATTGACAAATATTAAGTTAAAAAACGTTGGTTAGTGATATTTTATTTTCCTTATTTGCAAGTCTTTTTTGTTTCGGTAGTAATTTTTTACAAATATAAATAAGTTTCATCCCTTTACCTACTTGTCCTATAATTTATTGCCAGGTGGTGAGGAGTTGATACTTGCCGCTCCCATTTTGAAAAATAAAAGATGAATTTCAGCGCATATATCGTGCCCTGTGAATTTTCCCCACATTAAGGCCAAATGATTTCTTCCTCGAGGGATCATGTTCGGGATATATAAAATGAATCACATTCCTTCCTTAACTGGCTGAGCTCAATTCTGTTTGTTAGGAGCCTCAAAATCTTATTAGGTCGTCAGTGATCTGTCAGATTTGCGTCAACTCATTAGCATGTCTACGACCTTTTATCGCCTTCTCCAAATCTTCTCCTGCGCCCTTCTTATCGCCATCATCATCGTCGTCGACTTTCATCCGCTTCAGCCTTCGTGCACGAATGGACAAGTAATGCTTTAATTTATAGTCTAATCTTATCTATAAAATTATTTATCAAATATTCTCTCTTCCAAATTAAGGTAAGTAAGTCATTGACAATTGATGATGGAACTGATAGTTTGGATACTGGATGATAGGGAAAATAATTAATTTACTAGATATTTCACGACAGTTTTTCAGTTGTTTCTGAAGACACATTAAATTTGATTTTGCATCGGTGATGGCTTGTGGCACTGCTTTACAGAATGAGGGTCCATATTAAAAGTATTGTATACAGATATATATACAGATAACCTCTACTGATAAAAAGTCTGGTTATGAATAATTGACTGTAAATTTTGTGTATGAATGCTTTAGTTCCCAACTCTATTCATACCCACAAAATATATTCATTATGTTTTCTATTTAAATTTTTATTTTTAATAATTTTATAATTAAGTCAAATAGTCTTTTTAATGTTTAATTGTTATTAATTGGATAATCTTTGAATATATTTTTAATTGATATAATCTTTTTAGTGAGTTCTCTTTTTTCTGTTAATTTTTAATTGTTAACCTTAGTATTACAATTGCAGTGACTTCTTAACTGTTTGTCAAATAAATGCCTTACGGTAGACTATATCCAAGTTTAACTAAAGTACAGGTAATGAGTTCAGATACGAGTATAAAGGTGCCCAATAGGTAATGGTATGGATAGTAAAGTTGCTATGTGTGAGTATGGAGACAAATACTATAGTACCTTACCAATTGTCATTCCCACTTAAACTTAATTAACCACTCCACGACTTAGTTGCGGAGGGCATTAATTTTTTAAACTGAGTTCTAAGCCACTTTATGCCTTTGAAGGAATTAAGACATTCATCAGACTAATACAAAGTTTATGCATTTGTATATGCTGTAAGTAGAATTAAAAAGAAGCTGTTGTCACTTGCTGTTGACAGTGTTGTAATTAACATATTTTTTGGTTGTCAGATTTCGGATGCTTGGGAACATTGGGAGGGCTGCCCAATCTATTCTTAGAATCAATAAAAGCAGATATCCAGGTGTGAGTAGAAGTGGAGTTTTGGTCTCAGTTGCACCCAATATCAGCCAATGCAGGATGTATACGCAATATAAGTTTCATAGTAAAGGATTTAGATCATTCATGTGGCAAGGAACTAGAGAAAATTTTCACAAAGGCCGTTCTTTTTGGAACTTCTCTGCAATCTCAGCAAAAAATAGAGCGGCACGTAATTCTCAAATTGGTTGGAAGTTGCTGTATAAATTATATTCTTCCAATGTGTATAGTGGATCGACCTCCATAAATATGATTGCTCAAGCAGTGAGCCTGGCTTTGGCTCGTTCTTGTTTTCTGGTTCCTAGTATTTTTGCACTTGCATGTGGTGAGCTAGCAATGGCGCAGCAAAATCGGTCAGATGCAGGGAGTTACCCTTCACAAAATGCTTTGTTTATGCATGCACAAGATGGATACAGTAGCATGTTTGCATTTGCATTCATTGTGGTAGAAGGGCTGTTCTTGTTAGCAAGAGCTATATATCTAGCAATATTATTCACTCCAAGCATACTGATGTTTGCACTTCCAGATTATTTTGGACCAGAGTTCAGGAAAACGTGGCTCCGGGTTGTTCGTCGCACACTAGAAAGAGCAGGTCCAGCATTCATAAAATTGGGTCAGTGGGCTGCTACACGGCCTGATTTAGTTCCTCAAGATCTATGTACTGAGCTTGCCAAACTTCATTCCAAAGCACCCGAGCATAGTTTTAGCTACACAAAGAAAACTATAGAAAGGGCATTTGGTCGTAAAATTTCTGAAATTTTTGAGAATTTTGAAGAATTTCCTGTTGCATCTGGAAGTATTGCCCAAGTGTATCGTGCTTCTTTAAAATCTCGTTACCCTGGTCAGCAAATAAAGCCCATGGTAGTTGCAGTGAAGGTCAGACATCCTGGTGTGGGAGGAGAATCTATCAGAAGGGATTTTGTTATTATCAATTTTATGGCAAAATCTTCAAAGTTCATCCCCACACTTAATTGGTTAAGGTTGGATGAAATTGTTCAGCAGTTTGCAGTTTTCATGATGTCTCAAGTTGACCTTACAAGGGAAGCTGCTCATTTGAACCGCTTTATTTACAATTTCCGTCAATCTAGGGATGTGTCTTTCCCTAAGCCTGTTTATCCACTTGTGCATCCTGCGGTTTTGGTGGAAACATATGAAAATGGAGAAAGTATCTCGCATTATGTTGATGACCTTCAAGGACATGAAGGGATTAAAAGTGCTCTTGCACATATTGGTAGTCATGCACTTTTGAAGATGCTTCTGGTAACACATCATCCATTGACAGTTTTGCTTTCTGGTTATATATATATATATGCTTTTTAAGGCTTTTTTGAACATTCTTTTGTGTTATGTGTCATCAAGGGAAAATCATGTTACTAATGTGCCCTGAAATGAAGTTATTAACTTGGAGTAGAGAGAGCTATTGTTAATAGCAGCCGAGCTAACCAAGTTTGTTTGATCAATAGTTTCACTACTGAAATTTTAAGTGAAGTACTGATTTGTAATTTCTTATATTTGTTTGGTAAAAAATATAAAATTTGATAAAGGTTGATATTATTGACGACAAATTATATTTTACATTTGCCTATACATTTTTCTATACTATGAACCATTGGATAATCAACTTCGATTCCATTAAATATGCATCTCTAAATTTCCATTGTTAGTTTAAGGTTATTTAACTGGTGTTATCTTGTGCTTGTATTTTATAACAAAATTAGACCGCTAATTTTTTGTCAACAATTATCAACTCTACCCTTTGGTTTATAACCCTTACTTTGTACTTTAGACTTTGTGAGGATATCTTGTCATCCATTATTGTACTTGTTAGACATAGAATCATTTGTTGGCCCTCACCTAATAACTTAAGGTGAGATGGGTCTATTCATGGCCTGTATTTTTAGCCCAAAAGGGGCTCTTGCATGACGGGATCTGCTAGATATAAAAGCATTCGCAATTTTAACTGTAGCATTGGTTCTTGACAGTACTCATTTCTCTTTTATTTCATTTATTTTCTATTTTTCTTTCATCCAAAAAGTTTGTTGGTCCCTTTTAAACTTGAATGTCATACAATTTTTTAGCTTCGAAGACTCTGACATGTCTTCTTTCAGGAGGACAACTTCATTCATGCTGACATGCATCCTGGAAATATCCTTGTTCGAGTGCCTCAGAGCAAGGACCGCAAACGGTTCTTCAAATCAAAGCCTCATGTAATTTTCCTCGATGTAGGCATGACTGCTGAACTCTCTGGTAGCGATCGGGTAAATTTATTGGAATTTTTCAAAGCTGTTGCCCACAGAGATGGTCGGACCGCTGCTGAGTGCACACTCAGGTTGTCAAAGGAACAGAATTGCCCTAATCCGAAGGCTTATATTGAGGTATTTTTTTTAGCTGCAACTTTTTTCTGGTGGGAATTATAATGTGTTTGACTAGTGGATGAGTGTTACATGAAATGAAGGTGCAAAATTTATTGTGTCACCTGTATATATATTTATAGCTTGTCTTTTCTTTTTTTAAATGTTTATATTTGTACTGTTGACCATTTATTGCTATGTTTGGAATCACATGGGACACTCACCCATTGCACTGCCACTCAAAAGCTTGTATTTGTAATTTCATAAAAGCTGTGTTGAAAACGTAGTGGCATGCGAGAAATTGTGCCGCACCACATATCCAAACGATACTATTTTTTATTATAGGGTCTATTAATTCCTCACCTCTCACATTCTTTAGTCTGATAACCCACCACCAACACACAAACACAATAGACTTTGCGGTATCTGTTTTCAATGTTTATGTGCATGTTAATACAATTAATATTGCTACTGTGCGATCTTGGTGGTAGACTGCTTCATTTACTAAAGATATGCGTATTGTGTTTTTTCTTATTTAAGTTCATTCACTTGGAACTCCTTGATTATAATTGTGAGTCACTTTATACAATGGGTTTCCTCTTGATTTTCTAACAGGAAGTGGAAAAGGCATTTACCTTTTGGGGCACTCGAGAAGGTGATGCAGTTCACCCTGCCGAGTGCATGGAGCAATTACTTGAGAAAGTTAGGCGTCATAGAGTTAAGATTGATGGCAATGTTTGTACTGTCATAGTGACCACCTTGGTTCTGGAGGTAATTCTTTGTTATATACCACTGCAACACAGTTTATGTTTATTTTGTGATTTACATGCATCGAGAACACTGGTGAAAGCATACATTAGATTTTAGAACGTTTTCTTTTCACATACGCTAGAGTCTAGACAATCTACATTGCTAAATATTAACTAATAACTACTGACGTGAGTTGTTGCATTGGCGAATATAAAATTTGTAGGGTTGGCAGCGCAAGCTTGATCCCGGGTATAATGTGATGGAGACACTGCAGACATTGCTGCTTAGAGCTGATTGGGCAAAGTCTTTTGCTTACACAATTGAAAGCCTCATGGCTCCTTGAGGGAGGTTTCTTTCTTTCTTGAGGCTACTCAAACAATTTTGATATATACCCAATAACTGAGGGCATTTGTCCCTTCTTTTTGGTTATTGAGAAACTTGTACCCTGAAATTATCTGTGTTAACTTGAAGCAGTTAACACTGCTTGAGCATCACAGTTTTTTTTTTTGGTGTTAACCCTCCGGTTTTCAGGGGAAGGAGCCCTGATGATAATCTGGAGTTCGGCCGCGAGGTAAGTAAAACCTGGCAAAAAAATTGTTCCTCCTAGGAATTGAATTGAACATTACAAGAAAAGGTTGAAAAGGAGATTCATATTTGCGTCCATTATACTATTGTGACACAGGAAAGCTTAATAGTTAATAATAATTTATCTTTGCTTATGTTGGATGACACTATTTGGGATTGTATGCTCAACTAATGCATATACCCTGTTTAAAAGTGAATTTATTTTTCCATTATAACAATTGCTGATTGAATTACAATTCAGGTTGAGATCAATTGGTCCATTGGCATATTAGAAGCAGATAAATGGTGTATATATTTGACTATTTCTTTTTACCCTTTCCTTAAGCCTCTTGCTTCCCTTTTAAATTTAATCTTCTTCCTTTGTGGAAATCATGGGTGGTGGTGAATGTAAATAAGGGTGAAGATTTATTGTTGCAATTCTTCTTAAATTTTCTTAACAAAAAGCTTTTCCCTTCTAAAAATACCTTGCTCAAGTTATAGAACTCTAGCACGTGTTTTATATGCTCCCATGCGGAATGATCCACAATTTCAAGTGCAATGTTTGACTTAACATCAGCAAAAGAATCACGAGGAGCATCAATATTTGAAACAACACAACTAACTTGAGAAAATAATTGTCTCAATTAAATCAGATTTTATATTCTAGAATTCAAAACAGGTTTCAGATTTTATACTTCTAACGTATAAAATCCTAAAATTTCATATATGTATAAGGGATTTCATATTTTAGAGTTCTAAAATTCGAGCTAAGTTTTTTAAAAAAAATCAGAGGGGCCTAAGAGGCTTAGGAGGTTGAAAAAAATAGTCAACGTCGTTTAGTCGGCCTTCATCAAGGGTGCAAATACTTTAAGACGCGACAAAGATTTATGATCTAGCTTGTGTCAAGCTCAGGCTACATTTTTTTTAAATAAAAAATAGACAAGATTATAACTTTTTTAAAAAAGGATAATGCTGGATGAAGCGAATTTGTTCATCCCGAAAGCATCACGAAATAATCTCATTGGCCACTGACCCATGTATTTCTCTAATTGCTATTGAAAGTGACGCAAGTATTGTGGAAACATAGTTCTAAAATAGCAACACGTCATCTTTTCGCTATATGTTTTCTCGCTATGTATAGCACTGCCCTTTTAAAAAATGATTACGACTTTTTAAAAGCATGTTTTAACTAAAGAGGTAACACTTCACGCCTCAAAATAGCTTTTAAACATGTCAGGTTAAAAAAATTATATATTATTATTATTACTATTATTATTATTATTACTACCACTACTTTAGAATGTATTAAAATATTTTCATTAATTTAAATAATATTATCTAAATATTTGACATATTTTTAAATGTAGTATATTAAAAAATATGGTTGAAATATGATGACATATTAGTAATTGTAATGTTAATTTCTTTTAAGAAATGGAGAGGATTTCTACACCATATAAAATTATACTCTATCCATAAGACTTAACTCAATTGACAATGTCAATAATTTTAGACCGGACATCTTTATCCGAAAGCATATAGTTGTGTGTGAATTTTAAGTAGTACTTGTCACTTCGCCTACGAACAAAAAAAATCATACATGTTAAATCCATCTAACGACAAGTCAAATTACTTGATTAAATACTATCCATTTAATGAGAATTTTGACATTCTGATAATATATTATATTCATTGGAAGAGTTTTAACATAATAACAATAACTTTTTTTTAAAAAAAAATGTCTTATACATAAATTTTATAAGAAGCTATTCAATTAAGCATTTTTTCAAATTTTATTATTAGAAAAATAAAGCAAAACTATAAAATACTTAAAATAATTTTTTATGAAAATTTATTTTAACCAATTTTTCATTGAAAGTGTTTTTTATAACAAACAGATAAAACTAAACAAAACTATAAATTCATGATACAACTGAGAATGAATTCTCTCAATTTTTTTTCCCTCAATTGTCTCAATTGTTAAATCATCACCATTAAATTTACCTTTTTACTTTTTCTTTTCTCTCTCTTCTCCCAAATCAATGGTTTGAAAAAAAAATTTACCCTAAAGTGCACTTGGGGGATCCATTCTCTGATACAACTTCGATACAAAGTGTAAACAGTTGATAAAGACCAAAAGTGTTAGAATTTGGAAACATAAAATTCTAATTGTAAAGCATGGTTTGAAAATATGTCAAATGCTACTTAACAATTCTGGAAATTCCAGAGGAAGGACCAGTTCATTGACCCTTTTTAGAATTTAGGGTGGTTGCACTTCTTCCCCTGTATTGCTCACACATACAAAAATACACCACCAGAAGATATCTTCCAGTGAACAACGGAGATTCGGAGCAATGCAGAAGATATCTTCCCTTGCATTTAGAGCTAGTGCAAAAATAATCAAAATTCATTTTTCTAGCACTCTTAATGTTATCGAACATTTTTTCAAGTAAAAAACTGAACAAAGATATATACAGACCAAATAAATGTATTTCAGATTCAGGGAAGGCATAATCGTCAGAGGACAAAAAATGATAGAAACCGAAATTCATCAATTTAACAAGTACCATTCCAGATCTTAATGAGTTTGAGCATTATTTACTTTATACATAATCAAAGATATGGTAAGGAGGTCGAGGCATGCGAACTTCAGTCTATTTTAGCTGGTACAATTATGTTTTGCATGTAAGCTGGCGTATTTCTTTAATTGCTGTACTCATACTATGTAGCGCCATTTTCTTCATCTATTTTAGAAAATGCAAAAAGAAGCAGCATTGTCAATTCTATGCATACAACTACATGATTAATGCGAATTGGTAAACAATATTGTTACAAAAAATACCTCCAGCTTGTCTATTTTTGCTTTATGGTTTTCAGGTAACTGTCTGAGCTCATCAACCAACTGGATACACTCAGTAACATTTTCAGGGGACACAAATTCCAATACCGCATGGACACAACACTGCAGATCAAGAAGCAAATACTTGTCATTCGTGCATTCACAAAGTTTAGAGCATATTAAAGGGCTATATAGATGAATATTGAGATAATGATATATATCCTTCAGCAATCATATGGAAAACAAGGCCATCAATATTATTAAGTGCCAGTGTTTTCAATTGTGGATTATGGAAAATAGCAGTCTGCTAAAACTCTGCTACGCAACAATGCTATATATATTTTACATTATGTTGTACCAAATTGCGTATCGCAGAACAATAGTGACTTCAAATTCTGCTATGCAATACCGCTATAGCCGCTATTTAACAACATTGATTAGTGCAATAATCTCTTTGCCTTCTTTCTAACTTCCGCATAAATTGTAAGCACTGATAGCTAAATATATTCATATATTCAGGAGAAATAATTGCAACTTAACAAATTGAAACTAGTACGAATTTTCAAAACGTAGAAACAAAATCGGAAGGACATCCAATTCAATAACTTATAAATTCAATAAGGTTTCTGTTTTTCAAACTATAGAGAGGGTCTTTATCTTAAAACACAAGACCTTAGAATTCCTTATCTGGTATGGACATCCAGCAGGAATGATAACAGCTTCTCCAACATGTTGCTGGAAAGTCCATGGTTCAATCTCTGGTAATAGTGACAGGCAAGTTAATCAGCTTATATAGTCTGGTAAGTTGTATTAGATGATCAAACAAATAGAAGAAAAATTACTTACTAAACTCCTCCTTCAGTCTCTTTTTGTGAGTATTGTCAAGAAAAATGCTCTGATCTAGAATCGGATGAGCCATCTGCAGACAAGAAAAATATCAATAATCAACAACTCCAAAATTCTTCCAAGGAATTTTTTTAATAATGAACTTGCCTTCTTGTGAGAGTCATGGGTAGAAGTAAGTTCATCACAATGTCTTTTAATATATTCTATGAGCTTTGGCACATCTTGTCTACGAAAGACATCCCACTGGGCACCTGAATGCTCAGGAAACTTTTTCTTATAACTGTTGGAGCTTTCAGAGGGACTTCTAGGATTATTGTGTTCTGACAAATTGGTGGTATGAACGGTTCCATCATGAGAGGGTTCAGAATCAGAAAACATGCCGCGTTCTCCATCCTGGGAAATATTGTTGTCTATACTCTGGGTAGAAGCTTTTTTTGCTCCAGTTGAGGATATGCAAGATGTTCTATCGACTCTCCTTAAAAACTCCATTCCTTCTTTCCCCATACTCCGCAAACCTTTTTGTTCCATTTCTTCAGCATGTGATGATGCCATTCCTTTCACTTCCTGTTCAGGTAACTGCTCAGGATCAACAGACTCCACTTGACAAAGAGCTTTGTGCTTTTTCAGCAATTTTCTTATTTTTGTAAGATGCTCCATAGAGAGAGGGACATCCGCAGAATGTGTCATAATATTAACCTGGAATTACAAACAGACACATAAAATAGCATGGATTATCTACAGAAAACTCATTTTACAACTAACAAAGTGCAATAGAGCACTGTTATTTGAAATGCTTATTATAAAGCTAGAATATATCAAAAGAAGAATTTTAATCCATTATAGTTGTTATCACTTTATTGTGATCTAGTTTAAATTCAGAAAATAAAGTCTTAAATGCAGGGCAGTGTTACTCTAGTTGTATTTAAGAAGAGTGATATAACAAGGACACATACCACATCATATGAGTCGCAGAAGAGTTTTGTCACAGAATCAGCTTCTATGTCAGCACAGCCATACGAAATATAGACATATGGTCCAATGTCATGTTTCACACTCCCGTGTGGCAAATTTGCAGCTAAATTCAGAGGACCAGACACAGGATTCATGTATTCTTCAACTGGTAGAGCATCAATTACTTCAGAAAAATGGGCTGGAAACTCCTCTTTGAATACTTGGGAAGACAGCCATCCCCTCAGTTTCAGCATCTCATGCCAAGTGTTTCTCTGAGGACGACATTTGAGAGACCCAGTAAAATGCTGCCTAATGTTTATTTCCACCTGCCAATAAAATACACACTTAACAATAGCATTTTGGTTCAATTGCAACACTATTATGGTCATAATCAACAGTAACAGCTAAATGCACCAAATCTTGGTCTACATTTATAATAAGAAATCACTTTAAAAGAAGTTTGCCATATACAATTAGTTGATATACTAACCTCACACCAATCCAAACAGGATTCAAGTAACTCTTTATTACTATTATTATTATCATACTTTGTAATGCACTGCTCGAGATAAGTACAAAACATGAACAGTGGATTCCAACTGAGGTTTGATGTACTCTGGAGCACATCTTGGACCACTATAGGATGGCCTTTTCCCCAGTGTTTCTGAAAGTGCTCAAAGTTATCACCATTGATGTCCAAAACTGTGGGACAGAACAAGCAATTATCTGATGAATCTTCTCTCTCGGCTGCTTTCTGCAACTGGTTATATCGGTTACTATTGAGGTCAGTGTCAAAACACAGTGAGCAGCTTGAACTTTTATCCAAAGTGTCAGGAAAGTCATAGCTGCAAACAATTTCTTCTGCCTTTACTTCCATCTCTTTGAGCAAAGTTATGGGAAAAATGCATCTTAAATTTAGCAGGCCTGTACTACAACCACCAAGCTCCGTAGGAGGGCACAATACCTTTTCAATATCATTACAATTTGTCCCCTCGGGCAATGTTAAAGTAGAAGTTAAGTTGCCACAAGCAATGTCCTTCTGATCCAAAATATGTTCCTCGCTGTCAACACAAGCTTTCATTTGATCATGTAACTTCAACACCGCTGAGTTAATTTCTGCAGAAGTTCTTCCTTGAGATGATTTCTCACAACAACTTAAGCATAGGCTATACGAACAACTAGCACAGCTTCTATGGAGATCCAGGATGGGTGTTTTGCAGTGATTGCTGAGACCAGTGCACATTAGTTGACAAGCAGATTGAAAAAAATTTAATAGCATCTGAAGACAAGAACTTACCAATAAATATTTTCATTGTAACCAAATTCAACCTGCTTGATTTGAATATCAGAAATATTTATCCCTGTTACACAACATGGCATCTAAGATACGTTGTAACGAACAAAAGCTGCTTCGTGAAACATCAATGTTAGAAGAATAAAAATAACTCTACCTTGGATTTTTGCTTCTGTTTCTAGCTCAGTTTCTAAGTTTTCACTTATTCGCTTTAGTACTGGAAGGAGCATGCAGATCAAATAATGAAAATGGAGTATTCTATCAGCTCTACTTTTACCAGATAAACAGGACTGAAACAACAGGGCAAAAACGGAGGAGTCAGAATATGCTATTAACAAAACATTGGTCAAGTAGAAAAGCACAAATCTTTGATGCCAGACCTTACTTTCACTGTCGTTATTACATGGGCCTGCCAAGCAGACCTTACAAGTGCAAGTTCCTTGACAAACTGGGCACGCCTTCTTAACTTCTTTTTTTGACTCAAGATACCTATTTGTGTCAAAAGGTTTTGGCAAACATCTCATGTTTTAATTCTCAATTCAAGAGCAACAGACTACATAAATCTCATTTATAAATTATCTTAGCACAAACCATCATTGATCCATCTTGTATTACTAATTTCTGCAAATTGCAAGGAAAAAAATGACAATGTCTGTTTTCATTTTAAAATTTCATGATTTTCTTCTTAACTTCTGCTGAGGACGATGATCATTCCACATATCTTTCTTAAGTCTTAACAACATCAAAAAGTACCCAACCTCTAACTATGTTTTTAACATATTAAATCGTGTTTTTCAAAATTCAAGTTTCTGCATTGCCCCTAAAGAATAACAGAACACGCTAATCCCTAAACAATCAATATCAACAAGTTTTCAAATAAAGTCAAATAGCCAACAACACATGATGAGAATTCCAACCAAGTAAGAAATTCAGCACAACATAAAACTTCTAAACAAGCATAAACAAGTACAGGAGTACTACATAGAGACAGGGAACAGCAAATGAATGTAATAAGAACTACAAACCGATCTCTAATGCAATCAAAGCAGAAAAACTCCTTGTTACAGCTAGAACACTGGACGAGATTCAACGATTCACTTCTCTGGCAGAAGTGACACTTCCTCTTAGTATTCCCTTTCTTCAAGCTTGGTCCATAAGGCACAACCTAAACAAAACTGTTAGTTCAAAATTGACATAAAAAACACAGAAAATCGATAAATAGAGACAATCGAAGCAACCCACTTGCAACTTTCCAACAGCAGCCCTGTCAACATTCTTCGACCTGAAGTGATGCGGCGTTACAGCTACAACCTTATTATGATCAACACCAACTTTCACATCACAATGAGAACTCACATTGTTATAATCATGAGGTGTTGAAGCTGGTGATATTTCCATAACACCATTTGGTAACTCTCTCCTTAATTCTCCTTCATTGAATTCAACTTCTTCTACTTTAATCT
Organism: Trifolium fragiferum; assembly: GCA_954870985.1. NCBI lineage: Eukaryota > Viridiplantae > Streptophyta > Magnoliopsida > Fabales > Fabaceae > Trifolium > Trifolium fragiferum. Next base: position 17,606,949 of record OX940790.1, on the reverse strand, counting down.
CTTTTTTCTTCTTCTTCTTTTTCTTATTCTTCTTATTCTCATTGTTGTTCTTTTTTCTCTTCTCAACTTCTCTTTCCAAAACCATTCTTATAAGATCTAATTGTGAATCACATTGCTTCATTGTCTTCTTCCTAACAGGAACAGAACCAGAACCTGAAGCAGAATCGGTTACCGTAACCGATTCAGAACTCTCTGCGAGCTTCACCTTCTTCTTTTTGTTCTTCCTCAGCTCCATTTTCAGCTCCCTCGGTACGCTAGCTTCCGCATTATCGACTACAACAGTTTCTCTGACTTCGTCATCGTTGTTCTTACGCTTTCTCTGAAGCTTCAAAGATTCAGGAACTTTCTCTCGGTATTGACGATGCTTACCTTGAAGATAGTGAATCTCACAGAGTTTCAGATTATCCATCACTCTTCTTTTGCAGCGCCATTGTTTCCCGTCGGTTCGTCCGCACCGGAGTTCGTCCGGTAGAATCTCCTCATTCGCCGATGATGACTTTCTCGCCATCAAATCTAATTTTCTCAGGTGAATTAGGATTTTCTCGGGAAAATTGAATGAGGAAAGTGAAATGAAACCTAAATGAGAAAACGTAATATTTTTTGCACATAGAAAAGGGGTTTTTCTGTATAGTGTATTTATTTATTAATTAATTTGGGAGAAAAATGGTATGGTACTTTGGTAATTATTAGTAAATGTTGAGTCCTATTTGGAACAAGTAGGATCATTGAAGTTGAATTATGACTGCTTAGTATTGGAACAAGCAGAATCCTGAGTTGTCTCTTGTCTGTCAAAAAGCAGTCTATTGATTTTATTTTTGGGATAGGAGTGGGGAAAAAATAAAAAAACCGAATAGAACCAATGTTTTAAAAATCGGACATTGAACCGGTAAGGTTTCGGTTTATTGGTTTATTGGTTGAACCTCTGGATCATTGGTTGAACCGCATGACTAAACCGGATCAAATCAAATAAACCGATTGAATAAACCGGTCAATATAACAATATTATATAGTTATTAAACCGGTATAACTAAATAAATCTGACTCTAAAAAAATTGGCAGAACAAACATAAATTGATAACTTCATGAAACAGAACAAAAACTGATAAATTTTGAAGTAATATGAAAGAAATTAACAGAGCATAATATGAAAGTAACAAACATAAATTGATAAAAGTCGAAAAAACAAAATAAACAAAGCATAGAATGAAACAAAATTATAATTAACGAAGATAATAAAATAAAACAAATAATCATAATAAATCATAAATTCCAGAACTGATAAACTAAAAGAAATTGAAGAAATAGAACAAACAACGTTTTTATTTCCTTTTTTAATTGCCGGTTTTCTTAAATAAAAAAAAAATATTATAAACAAAACGACGTCGTTTATGCGTTTTTGGCAAAAAAAAAATAGGGGCGTGCAATCAGACCGCCGGTTCACCGGTTTTTCCGGTTCCGAGCGGTCTGATTACAACTCCGGTCCAACTAATGAACCAGACCGGTCAAGCTCCGGTTCACGGTCCGACCGGCCGGTTCGGTCCGGTTTTAAAAACACTGAATAGAACTGTTGAATTAAACTGAATCAAACTTAAAATAATTAAACAATATTCTCTTGTAATTAACAATTTTAAAATCAAATTGAAACATTTCGGTTTATGATTAACAGTTTGGTTCGATTAATTTTAATGGTTCAGTTCGCTTTAGTGAAAAATTGGTTATGGTTTGGTTAATTGGTTTAAAATCATAAAATCGAATCACTTTAACAGTTCGATTCAATTTTAAAGACAAACTATTCAGTTCGATTATGATAAATTTTAAAAACAGTTTGGTTCAGTTCGATTTGGGTTTCCTTCAAAACCAAACAATGCCCACCCTAGGTAAGTGGTTCGTTTGAGTGACGTGGTCTGATTCTTCAATTAAATGGTTAAAAATTTAATTTTTTATTTTGATTTATATAGAAAATTCGTGTTGAGAGAGAATCTAACTTGTATGTCCGGCATCATCATCATTTTAAAGGTAAGGTGGAGATTTATTGGAAGTTGCCTTGAAAACTCAGAAGATAAGAAAATAAGATGTAATCTACTCCCGGCGCCAGGCGCATGGATTGTGCGCGACAAGCGCAACTGCGTGATGAAATCCTTAGCAACAGTCTGTTTGTTGCGCCAGGCGCAGCCTGCTGAGCGCTAGGTGCAAGTACGTGAGCCTATTTACAGGCCTTGCGTTTTCTGATGTTTTTAATGGAATTTTAGAGTTTTTGCCTAAAGCTAGGGTTTCAGATATGATTGCTCTTGGTATAATTCTAGGGGTTTGAGCAAATTGATCTTGATTCACCTTGGTAGTTAGGTCAATTGAGTGTCTTGGTCACGAGAAGAGATTCAGGACTGTGGTAGAATTAAGATTAATTCTTGTAATCCTTGTTTGAGAATTTCTTGTGTATGATTCTTATTTGATCATAGTGGAATTGAGAGTTGCTTTCTTCCCCATAGTAGGTTATAATACCGAACTGGATAAACAAATTGATTGTGTTCTTTTTCATTCCACTGTTTTATTGCTTTGGATTATTGCATCATTATTTCTATCTTGTTTATTGTTTTGGTTGCTTGTTACATTTGTCCCACATATCAATTTCTTATTGATATGAATTTATTGTCGAATTCACAACACAGTATATGAAGATGATGCATGTGGAATTTCTCTGGTGAACTTCTTTATTCAAAATATATATATATATATATATATATATATATATATATATATAAGTATATAACATGTTTTTTAAATCCTTATTTGACACCACCAAAAGAAAAATTAAACGAAGAAACAAGTAAGTTTTTTAAAAAAAGAGGTACTATATATTTGAGTGAACAAAGATTTTTTAAATAAAAATCTTCTTTCAAAACAATTATTTTACACTTAATTGGTCAGGAAAAAGGGAAACATTAAAATTTAACTAATTAAGTAACCGGCAACATATTCCCTCCCTTCTATATTTTATTTAAATTTTAAGATGATGCACATATTAAAAAATTATTTAATTGATGTTTAAATGTATATTCTCATTTTTCAACACAAGTGATCTGAAATCACTTAGCATTGAGATGAAGCATAAGAACAAATACAAACAACCATAGCCATTGAGATGAAATCACTTAAACCGATTACTTACTTTGTAGGGTTTTTTTAAATCATAAAAAAATATAGGGATTATTCTTGGTTATAAGGCAAAATGTAGGGACTAAAAACATATTTAATTTTATATATAATCCTAGCTAGTTCCCAATTAATACATAGTTAAATAATATTGAAAACTTTATATTTCCTAACTAAATCGCTAGGATATTGTCACAACGCTTTCACAATAAATCTCTAGCTACATATTCCTAGCGATTTTCACGGTCCAATCCAAGCTTTAAGATTATTTTTTTTATAATTATAAAAAGCCTTTCTAAGAAATATTCACTTGAAACACATTTTGAAGGTTTCTTAATTGTAGATGATTAAGCGTTGGATTAAATTAAAAATCTGTTTGGTGAATAAGATGAAAATCTAAAAAATAGATTAAAATACTAAGTACTTCTAAAAAACAGAATACTAAGTACTTTTGCATTAAATGAAAATCTATTTGGTGAATAAGATGAAAATCTATTTGGTAACATTACTTAATATCTCCTTGATTGGATCAAATGATAATTCAATTGAATTCAATGACTATTCAACTAAACAAGTCTCCCCGTTTAGCCCGGTTTATTTTCTTTTTTTTTTCTTCTCCTTAAAAATAGTAAAGAAAGAAAAAATTGTCTTTGACTTCACTTTTCTTTAATTTTTACTCCTTTAATTTATTTCTCTAATACTTTTAAGGAGAAGCCATGTTATTTTTTACTCCTTTAACTATTTTGATATATGCACATGATCCCAATCCATATATGAAAATGAAGACTAATACATACCTCAATCTTCTGGTGATTATTAATTTTGATTTGCAAATCACAAGACTTTGTCATATCTACTTCTGCATTGAATGAAAACAGGAACAACTTTTCCATTAAACAAAATAGAAATCAAAACTGAAACAACATTCAGAACCATTACATATGAAGCACACATGATTGTATGAATGTCATTCAAAATTGACAGTTAAACCCATATGATAAAATCACTACATAAGACTACACAACTTTAAACAGTCTAGAAATCTTAAATTTGACAGAAATCTGAAACAACTTATGCCTCTGCAACAACAACTACATAAGACTACACAACTTTAACTAGAGTCTAGAAATCCAAATCATATTCAGGTGAGTCAATTATGGTAAAACAATTCAAATAAAAAACAGTGAAACCCAAATTACTTAACCATGATCTAAAATGCCAAAACACAATCAATTAGAATGCAGCAATGAATTTGGAATAATAATCACAGATCACACCTTAGAAGCTCAATACTTGCCTTCATCAGTCTACCATGCACATCCAAAAGGCTATTACCTATTGCTGATTTATTATGATCTCATACAATTGAATCTTCTTTCTATAGTGATTTTAACAAGTGGAAAATAGTATATCACGTACCTTGCATTCCCGCGAACTTTTTCAGCTACATCACGTTGCATTGGTGCATTATGCATGGACTGAATCAAAGATAGGATTGGTTCCAACATTGGAGCCAACTGAGATTTGACAAAGGAAGTCATTGCTGTATCCACTGTTTTTTTGATAAATTCTGATGTAGATATTATGTTTGCATCTGCATATAAAGCAGACATAGAACTATTGAGGTCTAAGCTGCGACCCACAAAAGAAGCTTGCCTCATCTTCTTGTAACCAAACGATTTTGTTCATACTTTAGAATCAACCATGGGATGAGTGGAAAAGTCCTCTCCATAAACTTTGTTCATACATTCATATTACATATTAACTTTTTCAAATTTAAAGTAACTTACAATATACGTTCTCGAGCGTTGAGAGATATATTCTGCATTTTTTTTCTTATGAACCTGATCATATACATCTCGATGTGAAACTTCATGTTTCAATTCCTCTTCCTATGTTCACCAAATTTGCCAACAATTAGCATCTCTATATAATACTTCATCTCTAAATATTGGTGTAAGTGTGTATAAAATATTACAAATTTACCATCATCTTCTTATGTTCACCAAAGTTTATGAAGCCTCCTATGTGCAAGACCGCATCGCATCAGGTAAAGACGCTCTATTACAACGATTAGCTACCGACTTCTTTTTCCACTCGGGTTTCAACCAAATGTCTACCAAACCATCCCAAACTTTGGCCTTCATTCCATTGGGTCCATGGCCCTTAGTGTCGACCAAATTTGTTGAGTTTACATCTCGTAAGACATTGTTTCTTACATTTTTTAAATGATCAGGTTACCTGTCCATGCATGTTGTTTCCCAAACGGTTCTTGCCATATTACGATCATAATCTGAGGGAAACTTATATTTACCCTGCATCATTATAAAATAAATATAAATACTTCTCAATTGATATATGTTCTATGTAGGTGGCTGTATCAAGTGTTGTGTGACTTGTATGAAAAAATATTGGATAATCCTACATATTTAAGTATTTGATTTGTTAAAGTAATATGATTTTGAGCACACATAAATACTTGCCATGAAATCTTTAAATAACTCATCCTTCGTTTGAATTGGATAATCCTTCCAATTTTCAACTGGAGCAGGCATCCTTATGATCACCCTAGACATGATATCACGGGTCACGGATTGGGGAATAAACCTCCTCCTACAAGTGGGATTTAATATATTCTATCTCAAATGAAAGGATAGCTAATATATTCTATCTCAAACTAAAAACAGTCACCAAAACAGTATTATATTTGATGTGAAAATTGTTTCTAAAATTAGATTAGATAAAAGATTAAACAAAAAGCTCAAGTTTTTGTCTCACAAAACAACTTAACAATTTTTTGTTTCAAATATAAATTATCCAAAATAAACTACCAAATATTTATTTTTTTACACATCAAATGAACCTATGTCAAATATGTCTCCTTCTATCATGATGAATCCAGTATAACGACATATAATAACTCTGAAAGAGTGTTTTGTTTAACTTTTGAAAGAGCCAAAAACAATTCTAGAGGTGTATAATTGATTTTAAATTGGTTTTAGATGTTTGGTTACTTTAAAGCAGAATTGATTCTGCCTTCATAATTGATTCTTCAGAAGCTATAATTGGCTTTAAGTATGATTTTTACACTGAAATTTATTGTTTAACTCACTTTTACATAACTGTATCCAAATATAAATCAATTATGCTAAAATCAATTCTGATAAAATCAATTCTACCATAATTAATTATATCAAAATTAATTTTATCTAAAGCTAAACCAAACACACACTAAGATCACCACAGTCCACAAACAACATCAAATTTTGTCATACCCTACCTTTAATTGTTAAGTACCGTCTTTACCTAACTTATTTGGTTTGGATCCAAAAATAATAATATTTTAATACTAGAAATAAGTATCAATATTAATAAGTTCTTCACTTGTCAAAAAAAAAAATTTAATAAGTAGTTCAATTTGCCGCCCACAATATTTATTATTATTTTTTTTGACAGTAATATTTATATTTATTAATTAATAAACAACAAAAGATGATGCTATATCATTTATAGCCACACTTTTTTATTTGAAAGGATAGCCAGACATTCTTAGCAACTACTCTATGAGAAACTTAATTAAATCCCAGTTTCCCATTCGTTGACATTTTTTATTTCATTTGATACAAAAAAAAAAAGTTTATATTTTAAGCTGCTTTCATGTCCTTTTCCCGTTATCAGAAACGTTTCACTAATAGTAAAAAAATATTCATCATATTATCTGTCAATTTATTAACTATTGATTTTTTCATGTTACTAATGGTTTAAAACTTTTTAAATTATTGTTCCATAAGCAAGTAGATTAAATATAATTTAAGAGAAATTATGTGATTAAAAAAAATCAAGCCGTTGATGAACTGCCTATATGAATAGATTGTTTTTTTTTTCTTGACACAATGAATATTGTTAGGAAGAATGTAAGTTTGATTTTTTTAGATTTAAACCTAAATTTTGTAATTTTTAGGAAAATATTTATATGGACATTAAAAAGACTTCATCACAATTTTTATCTTAGGTCTTTTAATGTGTTACCTAGTAAACCTTATATGCCTTTTTTTTACGCAAGTAAATCTTATATCATTATATGTCTAGGAAAAGAAAAATAAAATATAGGTAAAAATGAAAATAAGATGTTTATGTTTATGTAATTGAATATGAAGGGCATACTTTCTTTATTTTATTTTGCACTCGACTTAAGAATCACCTTTTGAAAAAGACTCTTCATATTAAGAGGTTGTTGTTTTAGATATTGAATTTTTTTCTTTCAAAAATAGGAATTAAGAAATTACTGGCTGAGTCACGTTCATGTCGCTTCTTTAAGATGTTTCGCGACACTGCTTAAAATTGTGTATGCAGAGTATCAACCATGCCGTTTCTAGGATAAAACAGTCCAGTAACAACTGTATACCGAATTGCTACTGCACTTGTAGAAATCGGTCAAGAATTACACCTTCTTTAGTGGTACTATGATACTACTTGAATTGATACTACGATATCAATCTATGAATCAGTGATACTTCAATACCACCTGTATTGATACTACGATATCAATCAATAATGGTACTTACTGAGACCATTCAAATATGGTAGCTAAAATCATTCTTAAATCAAAGGGATAACGATACAATTATCATTTTTAATTTGAAGGAACTAGTGATATTTTGATTAATCTTAAAGAAAACAAAATAGTACTAATAATAAATATTAATATCTCACAACCTAGAATAAATTTCAATATTCTCTTAATCAATTAGTAGTTAAAATTTTATTTTTAAAGTGGATGTATTAGAATTTGTTTAACGAAAAAAATGTAATAGAGTTCGAACTCTAATCTATATTCAAAGACATTAATTAGTTTGACATAAAATGTTACATCTCTCAATAACGGTTTAACTGATATAAATTTAATAAAATCTACTGTTGAATTGAAAGCTTATATCATATAAATCATGTGTATAAAATTTCAGACAAATCAAAATCATTTTATATGCTATTGAGGCAGATAAAATTTAACGACATTTAAAAAAAGACGCAAATCGTTAATTTTGATGTATCTCAATGAATTGAGGTACTACACTCAATAATATATCAAATGATTTTGGATTTGTCTGAAGTTTTATATAAATGATCTATATAATATAAATTTTCAATCAAATGATAGATTTTATAAAATTTATAGCAATTAAAGTATTATTAAAAGATATAACATTTAATGTCAAATTAATTTATATCATTTAATTTCGACTCAATCTATATATATTTCATACAATGTTTATGTTCTTAGTTATCAATTGTATTATTCTCACAAATTTTTTTTTTTATATTAAACCAATAAGAATTAAACTTAAAATCTTATACATACATACCTTCTAAATTTCTTACCACCGGATCAAACTAACTAGTGGATAGGATTATACTTACTCACAAAGAATCTTTAACTTTCTTTTTATCATTAAAAAAAATATTATTTTACCAATAAAATAATTTATTTATATGCTATAATTGGTATGACATCATATTATCCCATTTTTTTAATTTAATTTTCTAAAAGAAGAAAGAAAACAAAAAAGTTAGAGTATTGCAAACAAGTAGCAACATACTATAGAGAACAAAACACCAAGTGGGTGTGTGTGGTGTGGAACTACTAGGACGGCCCCTGATAAATACTAGTATACTCCATTGATAGATACAATCCATTGCCATTGCCATTGCCAGCGGACAAGTTAACGTGTCTCCCACCGAATCTAAATCAAATTATATATTCTAAATTCATCATCATCACAATTTCAATTAACACCCAATAATGGCGTCGTCACTTCCACACTTAGACGACGATTCCGTCTCCCCTTCCCCCCGCTCCGATCATTTCCACGACGCATCTCCACGTGTCCGCTTCATGTGCAGTTTCGGCGGTAAAATCCTCCCTCGTCCCTCCGATAATCAGCTCCGTTACGTCGGCGGCGACACCCGAATCGTCGCCGTTAACCGTTCCATTTCATTCTCTGCCCTTGTCCACAAACTCTCTAAACTCTCCGGTAATTAATTAATTTCTTCACTCAAATTTAATTTATTGTTTTTCGTTTTTTTGGTTCTGATTTTCTGAATTTTGATTCTCTGCAGGCATGACCAACATAACAGCAAAGTACCAACTTCCAAACGAAGATTTAGACGCGTTGATTACAGTAACAACAGACGAAGATGTAGATAACATGATAGACGAATACGACCGCGTTTCATTAAATGAAAACCCAAGAGCGGCTCGGCTAAGACTCTTTCTTTTCCCAGAAGGCGAAGATTCTCGAACCAATAGTATCAGCTCGCTTTTAAACGGCTCAACTAAAAGAGAAAATTGGTTTATGGATGCTTTAAACGGTGGCGTTTCAGGACTCGAACGTGGTCGTTCAGAAGCTTCTTCTATGGTTTCTGAAGTACCCGATTATTTATTCGGGTTGGATAATAACTCTGAAGAAACTCAACTACAGAATCGAGAATTACGACCCAAAGAACGAAACGTTCTTCAACAGTTAGATAATGTTTCGAATTCGGATCCGGGTTCTCCTGCTCCGGTTGTTTCTTCTCCGTTTTGTTCTACTTCATCTGCTTCTATTCCGAATCTTCCACCGGTTAAAACTAAACCCGAAAACCCAGTTTATGAACCGGATTTTAAAACGAGTCAAATTGAAACTGAAACGGTTTTGCAACCACAACTTAAATTGGGTAATTACCAGATTAACCCTGGAGTTCACTACCCTCCTCAAGTTCAACCACAGCAACTACAAGGAGCTACTTATTCGGGTCATCATGGACAACCGGTTCCGGTTTATTATATTCAAGGTTCGGTTCAACCCGGGAATGTGCCGGTTCATATGCAAGGACATTATCCTCCCTATGTTCAACAACCGTATCATCATGCGGTTATGCAAGCTCAGGTTCCAATTGGGTACCATCAATTGGTTCCGGGTTCGGGCCAAGTATATGGGGCGGGTATGAGGCATATGGCTCCGGTGCAGGTGCAGCCCTATAGTCCTACCGCGGTGGTTCACGATGGTTTGAAACAGCAAGTGTTTCAAGGTGTGCAGAACCCAGGTCCGGTTCCGGTTTACCAGGCGATGCCGAGTGGGGATGAACAGAAGAGAGGTGGAACGGGTCGGGGCACCAACTCGCCGCATAATTGACCCGGGTTCTGATTGATTGGTGTGTTTAATATTTAATTTGCTTTGATTGGGGAAATGGTTGCTTGTGTATGCATTTTTAATTTTGTTTTCTATTTTAGGTGAAGCACTTAAAATTTTGTTTGATTGCACAAAAGTCCAACAATGAAATACATTTGTATTTGATAAATAAAATTGTTGGAAGGAGTAATTTAATTAATTTGTATATGTTGAAATATAAAGTTTATAGCATATACATGCACTTTTGGTATAAATTATGTATGGATTTGGATCTCTTTAATTTTTTCTCATATTTTTTCTCATTTTGCTTAATTCAAAGGTTGATTTTATTTTTTCATTTATTCTTTGTAATTTACCAAACCTTTAGATTAAGAAAAAAGAGTGAAAATATGAGGAAAATTTGGAGAGAATCCAATCCATTATGTACTGATCATGAAGAGTACGGTAGGCATATTTTCTTAACCGTAGGAGCATGTGTAACTTTAATTAATGTTATTATTATAGCAGGTCTGCAAAATTATGCAGGTTACGGACTTGATTTTTGCACTGTTGCAGAAGCTGAATGCTGAGGACCCTGCTCTCATGGCTTATTTGAAGCATTTGGAAGCAACAGAAAAATTGCATATGGAACAATGTAACGGACACGCAGAAACCCTGTTTTTTCTCACGCGTCTACTATGTTAAATGATTGGTGTGCTATCAACATGGTTAGACATGATTTGTGGGAATAACATCTGAATACATATTTGTTGACGTGTTAAATGCAATGTTGATGTATCTTTTTTGCCTCATCTTAATCAACTAGGTATCACAGTTTGTATTCATGACGAGTTCGGTGTTTACTTGTTGGCTAAATATGATCACTATTCACCTATTTGTGACCTTCGGGTTGATGAAACACTTGCTTTACTATCGGCACTCAAGTGGATTCATGAATTGAATTTAGGCCTGGTTGACTTTGAGCTCAGCTGTGGATAAATTCCGTTCTAATAAGCATGATCAAACTAAATTTGGTGAGATTATTACTCATTGTAAAAGAATTTTATCTTTTTTTTTACAATAATTTCAGTGTTGAATTTATTATACGATAAGCAAATCAGATTGCTCATAAATTAGTTAAGATGACCTGTAGTCTCTAAGTTTTGGGATATACTAGTTATAAGTTTCGGTTGATATACTTTCATTAGACGACAAGTAAATGGTGTGTTTAATATTTAATTTACTTTGATTGGAGGAAATGGTTGCTTGTGTATGCCCTTTCAATTTTGTTTGATGTACAAAAGTCCAACAATGAAATATATTTGTATTTGATAAATAAAATTGTTGTATATATTGAAAAAGACAATATGTTACTTGGTATATTAATATCAACTTATACCACATATACATATATTTTTAGTATAAATTAATTTTACAATATTTAATTCAAACTTGTCTTTCTCTGTCATATTTTTAATTGTATAATTTTATTGTCTAAGTCCACATCTATTATTTAGTTTAATTATTAGACCCGTATATTTTTAAGTGTGAAATTTCGAATTTTATTAGACTATTTGACAAAAAAAAAAAGTAGAAGATGGTAATACATCTAAGGTGCATTTAAGTGTGGCGAAGGAGTATTCCAACTAATTCGTTGATGTATAGAACTTGGAATAAATTCCTGATAAAAATTTCTTTGCCTAGCTTGGAGACTTTTTCATACAACTAAAGATAATCTTCACATATACAACTAAAATATAATCTTCACAGGAGAGGTGTCATTGGTCATGAGTCACTTTGGTGTGCGGGAGATTGCGTGAATGAAGAATCGCTTTCTCACTTATTTTCTGAGCATCCGGTATTTGCTACAACATTTGTAAGTGGTTTGGCGCATCTAGAACAATTTCAATGTCTTTTGGGCAGCGGTAGAGTATGCTCCATGAGAGTCAGAGTGGTTTAGCACGCTTGCATTTGGAAGGTTAGGAACGAGAAACTATTTAAGAACAAAATAGTATCTATACAAAATATGTCTGAAGCGAAAAAAGATGTTTTTTTTTTTTTTTGAGTACAAAAAGGGGGCAAAGTCCCAAATAGATGTTCGTTATAATCGACTAAAATTGAAATCAAACAATTTGAAATATAGCATCGCCCAATGATATTTGAATCCTAGAGCATTTCTATGGAGCTATGATTATTGTTTATATTTCTGTACACTTTATGATTTGATTATTCTAGCAGCAGTGTGATTGGAATGGGAGTACTATACTTCTATGTTACAACACCTTTCTATGGTAGTGGGATTTTGATTGTATCTTAATTATTCCTAATTATGTCTTTAGTTTATTCGTTTATGACTTATGAGATTCCTAGTCATATTCCTGTTCAAGTTCATCAGGGATTCAAGATAGGTGTGTGCTCTCAGAATTGTTAAGAGTTTGCATTAGTGGAATGATTTATGTTAATTTTGGGGCATTTTTGTTGCATCTCAAAATTCTTGCTTTAATAATATGAATATGATGATTTGTTATAAAATATGACAAGTGATAAAGCTAATAATTTGTTGCCAAGTGATAAGAAGCTTTCATAGCTCAGTTGGTTAGAGCACCCGTTTAGTAAGCGGGAGGTCTTGAGTTCAACTCTCAATGAAAGCAAAAGATCCGTTTTTTCATATTTTTTTTTTGATATGTTTCTTCATGCTATGAATTTGTTTAATGTTTGCTGTCTTTCATGCTATGAATTTCGTAATTATTTTCATCATCATCACAAGGAACTTATTATTTTATGGAACATTCCAATTAAAAATACTCAATATTTTGTATCATAATAACATGACACTAATTAAATTTAAACTACATTATACATAGGTTGGTAAAAATAAAATCATCAGACCCTTTTTTATTGATAATGACAGAAAATTATGTACATGAGCAAATAATCAAAATCTATCTAAATTTATTCTTTACATGATGGTAACTCAGAATGAAATTATGTGATGGTGTTATAATCACTTGATGAAAACAATAGGAGGAGGATGTAACTCAAAGTTTGATATACTTTTTTCACCAAAACTAGCTATGCATTTTGTGTCACCTCTACCATGCCATGTACCATCTTGAACATTGTTCATCTCTAGTGTTCTAGACTCCTGCAAAAAATATCACACATTAAAAAAATAAATCAATATTCATTATAAAATAAATCAAGATTATAACTAAATTAAGAATAGATTGAATTATGAAAATGACCTGGCATAATGTACAACAAGGACAAGCAAAATGGTAAATACAATCATCCAATGAACTGTCACTACCCTGCATTAGTTGGTGAAAATATATCAAACAAAAAATACAAGAAAATAAATAAATAAAATATGTAACAAAGTTTCTAATAACAAAAAAAATACCTACCTTGATGTTGAATTTTTTTCTTATGAGTGTCCTGAAAAATCCTAAATATGCTCCAACAAAAATAATTAAGGAAACAGCTAAGTAGAGAAAACAGTGACGTCTTGTGACAGCAAAAGCAATAAAATTAACAAATGCACCAATTGCAAGAATCAAATAAATTGATGCCTGCAAAATAAAACAAGAAACTTCAAATTTCATAACCATATAACAAAAAATTCAATATAAAAATTGTCAAAAAACAATATTTGAATAATTTATTTCAAGTATATACCTGAATGTAGCAAGAACCAAAACCAGCTCTTTTCATGTTCTTCCCAAATTGATAACAAGGACAACTACAATACCCAAATAAAATCCTTGTTAAATATTCAATTTTTCAAACTATTTTTTTTATCATAAACAAATTTAATAAATCGGACAAAAAAATGGCTGAAATTAACCATGATAAATATTTCAAAAGAAAAGAAATCAGCGTGAAAATATTTGAAACTCCAGATTATCAGAATCTTTTTATTTTAAAACGAAAAGGCTAAGTTACTTACAAGGTGGATTCGATAGCGATGCGACGATGATCAAAGCAATCAAAAAGTTCACCTTCCCACATTCTCAAAACCCCACCAAAAACCCCACTTTCTTCTTCTTCATCCTCCTCCATGGTTCCTAGCTTTCCCCATTTTCCTTGAGATGCTTTCAAAGCCACAGAAGAACACAATACATCAAAGTCCAAAACTGCCACACCCTCTAACAATTTCTCCTTCTCTTCTTGCTCTTCTACATTCCTCTCTTGTTTCTCCAAATCTCCCATTATATCAAACTTTAATGTTTTCTCCTCCTTGTGTTATTAATTATAACCAAATCAAATTGTGATTTTTCAATGCACCTTTAGGAGTTATGCTTTATAGGATTGTTCAGTATGGGAAAATATACATAAATTAAATACAACAAAGAATCACAAGATAAGATAACTATAATTCTTGTTGTTGTAGTTGGTGTGTGTAGACAAATTCATGAATCTTTTGAGTTGGCATGTAATATTGTTATGGGACCTAAAATATGTCTCCATTATTATGGGGCTAGCTGTTGACACGTGTAACTTTTTTATTTTATTTTAAATATCATTATTGTTCCTATATTCTTATTCTTATATGCATTCATCCACAATAATTGTCCAGTCAAAAGTAATTTCCACAATAATTGAGAAATTTGATTATATACTTTATTTGTAGTGGGTATACTAATATATAAATAGTTTTTCTTTTTAAGAAGCAAAAAATTTAATATTTAAATAGTTAATTTGGCTTCTATGTTAGTGAGTCAAATACAATGTTGTTATTTTAGTGGTCAAACAGTCAAAGAGAATTGCTAACAATAAATGAAATAAGCAAATTCATAGTTATCCACAAAAAATATGCATACTTCATAGTTATATTTGGAATAATGGAATTGGAAATATTCTTACATTACCTCTGCATGTATTTTATGGTCAAGGATTGCTAAGCAATCAGCATGCATGATGCAGACACAAGGGAAAGCGATCCAAGGAAAGACTTTTAAGTTTCAAAATTCTTGGTCACAAAAAGTTTTAAAAAAACTTTAGTTTAGTCGTGAATATATAATATGATAAAATATTAGTTAATGTAATCTAAGACAACCTACTCAAGTCGTATTAATGAGTTTTTTTAAGATGAATTGTTTAGAAAAATTTGAGTTTAATTTTTATTAGAAATAAATTTTGGCTAAATTAACTTTAATTACCTCTCCCCTAAATTCTAGATTGTCGAACTCTATTCTCCGAGAACAAAAAAATTAATATGAAAAAAGAAAATAAATGAATGTCAAATTACTAGTTTACCACATACATTTACAGTGTGTTTGGTTCTAGAGAGTTTGAGACGAGAGAGAAAGAGGCGATAGAGATAAAGGGGAAATAGCATTTTCTTTTGTTTGGAGTAGAGAAGAAACTAAAAAAAGAGAGACTGATTTTTGGTGGGTCCTACCACCTTTTTATTTCTTCTCATCTGAGCGAAGAAAGTAGGGAACCAATATGTTTTTCCCTTTGTACCCCTTTGTTTATCTCACCTAGGCACTCTGTGTTGTTATGAACCTTCAGACACTTATACAAGGATTTTTGGATTTTTTTTTTCCTTCTTGTTTGTCAACTTAATTAATCTAAGTTAAAATATTTAATTTGTTAATACATTGATATTAAAATAAAGGTTGCGATTATAAAAATAATAAAATAAAGGTCGCAGTAAATTAATAATTTTATTTACAATTAAAGTAATTAAACTAAATAAATTGTTATCACGGAAAAAAATTATTTTTTGCTAATATAAAAAAAATTCAAAAGATATAAATTACAAATCAAGAAAAATTAATATCACGGAAAAAAATTATTTTTTGCTAATATAAAAAAATTGATAAATAAGACAATCTCTATCACACACATCTCCATTTGATAAAACTACAATATAACAATAAACCGTCTAAAAAAATTATTCACACTAGAAAATAATTTTTATAACCTTTTGTAACTAATAAATCTTTCATATTAGAATAAAGAGAATTTCAAATATTATACTCCACAATCCCTCGTTTGGTATGTTTAATTTACTAATACTAGTATCCTATAATTTTTTTTTTAGACTCTACTTTTTACGAGACTCTAATGTCATAGCTCATGCAGCCAGTGGCGGTGCTCGGACCCTTGTTCAGGGGGTGCAAATTTGTAATCGGTAATTTAATATATATATTAAATTGTACTAAAAAAAATACATATATATGCTTGACAATTGTTCGCTACGCGGTTTCACATTTGGAAATCCTGAATAATCAACTTATTATCTATATGGTTGAACAAGTCTCTTTTGACATAAATATTGATTAGATAAGAAATATATCAAACCGGTGTATAAGTATTGATATGATAACTACACAAATACACAATCAAGTTGTTAGTTTTCTTATTGCTCGATATTGATCAATTTTTTCTATCTATCACTTGAGTATATACAAACCAATAACCAAATATTAGCTTCATGAAAACATTGATTTTCACATGGGTAAAATTGAATCAAATTTGTCGTTGACTTAGTTAGAAACCGTAGAATATAGATCCAAAGATGTATTTCGACCAAATCATAAACAATCAACCAACGAAACACACAAATATGTTATCAGAACCCCCTATTGAATAATCAATCAATCAACCAATTTATCATATTGAAATTATATAAAAATAAATCCCAAATTTTAAAACCTAAAACTATAGATTTTTTATTGATTACCTTAGTGTTGTTTTAAGATTGTTGAATGATTTATCACTATTTTACATATTTTGTTTGAGATGATTTAATTTTAGAGAAAAATTTAAAGAAAAATATGAGAATAATGAAAAGTATTTTAGATCTTTGAATAAGTGGTATTGTAAAAAAAAAATCTTTAAATAAGTGGTGCAAAACAAAAATAAATAAATTAAGGGGTGCAAAGTACAAAAAACATAGAGGTATTAATAGCAATTTTAAAATTCTAGGGCCCTCACAATCTCACATACACACAGCACCGCCGTGCATCATTGGATGAGAAACCTTTGCAAATAGGTGCATGGGAATTTCGACAATTGAACAACGCTTGGATGAGAAATCTTCTTATTTGACTAATTATTATTAATATATATGGTTGATTCAAAGATATTAATACAAAATACTAGTAGACTAACATATCATATATTAAAGTTTCACTTTGACCTTAAATATATATATTATGAAAATATTGTCTATTATTTATGCAAGTAGAACCTATTTTCCTTGCTACTGGTTGTGTTCTGCAAGCCACCACCACCAATAGACCTTGTGTGTTAATTTTTCATCTATATCCTCATCCTCAAGTCTTAATTTATAGTATTTTTACGGCACAAGATGTTTTTTTAATGGATAATGCTCCTTATTACGAAGAGCCAACAAACGAAACACACGACTGTATATAGGCCATTGATTTCCCTCATCACATGGTCATGATTTCCGTTAAAATAGGAATTAATAGATTTTTATTTTTTTAAAACAACACAAGTGATAATCTTGCTTTTCTTGTGTCACTATCATCGTAACATTTAGCAATGCTCTTTTTTAATATTTTTTGGGGCCGGCTAAGGGGAAGAAGAAGAAGGTCTCTTATTCTCTAAAGCAAGAGTTTTATACTTTCAAATTTTTTAGGCTTCATATTAGACTCCAAATTTTATTAGTTTTTACTATATTGTCTGTAAGTAAATTTTGAAATGTCTATCTCGGGTGGTTGTTAAATGGAGAGTTATAGTTTAGATTGTGAGCGACATTCAGACATAAAATATTGGTGTGGCTAAAATGAAAGAAATTATAAATTAAATTTATACTAAAATAATATTGTTTCATGAGTGAAAATAACATTAGGGAAATGTTAACTTGTGCCTTTAAGGGCACATGTTAAGAAGATAAATATGAAAAAAATTTATTGAACTTGTGGTGTATTACATTCTCTAAGCATTAAATTCTTTGTATCATTAAATTTAATAATATCATTAAATTATAAATTAAATAATATTGTTCATTAAAATGTTATACTTCTATTATAATAGTGTGATGAATTAATGTTCAAATTTCTAATTTTAAGAGATACCAATATTCCTCAAATTGAATCACTTTTATTCGAGGAAATTTATAGGCAAGAAGTTTTAAAATTTTAGAATGAAGATCCATTTTAAACCCTAAGAAAAATTTCAAGCCTTAATTAAGAAATTTTTTCATCCAATGTACTATGTTCTTGTTGCTATTGAAGAGATTTTGTTTTCTATTAATTTCCTATTTTAGCTTCATCATGTCAAGTAGCATACACAGTTTGCTAGATAAGTAATGAACTAAGTTTTTTCCATTTTTCTTCGTTTTATAGTGTAATTTACTTTAGTAGTGATAAAAATAAAAATTCAAGACACGCGCGAATAGTACAAGAGCGCGAAAAGAAATGTAAGTAATTTACGTGAGATAGTAATAATAATTTACGTGTTTACTGTATTTATAATTTATTAAAGTCAAACTTGTATCTAAAAAAGTCAGCTTACAAATCTTTATCTTTATTATATCTAATAGGAATTACATTATATCAAGGGTCGGTCCTGACAATTTGGAGGTCCGGTTTATATATTAAAAGTGGATCCTTGATAAAAAAGTATCCTCTATTTAAATCATTATTTTTTATTTTATTGGAATTTTTTTTCACCAAACATATGATATTTTATGAACATTTTTTTTTTAATGGCAAATTGTTAGTTGTTAGTATGTTACAATATTGTTAGTTTTTCTCCTTCAGGATTTGAACCTGGACCTCCCTACTCCTTTACCCTTAGCTCAACTAGCATAACCAATTAAGCTACCCATCCCACCCATATTTTATGAACATTGATAATATTTAACCATTATTATCGAGCCTCAAAATTAATCTGCTGAGTACATCGAATATTTTATAAAAACTAACAAAATGTAACTATTATTACAGGACCTCAAAATTTTGAATTGAACCCTCCAAAATTTTGAGGTACGATGCCGTCGCTCACCCTGCGCTCATATGGGGGCCGAGCCTGATTATATCTAATAGGAATAACATGCATTATTAGTAAATTTTTCCACATATTTTGTCACATTAATTATTCCAACTAATCATGTCTCTCACCTAGAAGATTGTCTATCTTATGCTATGTAAAATAGGTATCATCATATTAGTAATGCATATATCAAGTAAATTTTTCATACTTCAATATACCTTGAAGGATTTTTATAATACTAGTATGGACACCCGTGCCAAGCACGGGCTAGAAATTCTTTTTTTTTTTTTTTTTTTTTTTTTTTTTTTTATAAATTTTAAAAATACTTGTTATATAGTTTTAACTCACCTATAAGTCCAACATCGCTTGAAACTCGAGGCTAATGGTAGTTCATATACAACATGTCACACTTCTCTAACCAACCGATGCACCTTTTCTACAAAGGACAAAACCGTGACGGGTTAACCCCAAAGCGGACAATCTCTAGAAGATGTGGACTTGAGGTCAGGTCGGTACATATTTATCCCCCGCAGATAAATCTGAGTTCTGTTCGGAATATATATATATATAATTCTATTTTGAAATTAATATTTTAGAAGTGAAAAATTGTCCGCGTTATATATGAGTTAGCTTTCATTCATAAAAATATATTGATTTTGGATTTTCTTTTTGTTAGAATTAATGATTTAGACTTTAATGTGCAAAAAAATTTTTTTTTCTTGTTTTGGTACAAAATTCAATTAATCTATCAAAAGAATTTTGTTCTAACGGAAGAGGATAATTATTTATGAGATGAATAACTTATTCAAGAGCATCTAACCTTAAGCCTTGTATCTTGACTATTAGGTAAAAAAAAATTCTATTAAATATCAAAATGTATTTTATCTAACGGAAAGAACTAAATTAAACAGGTGTAAAAAGTAAAACATAATTGAAACCAAAATCTTAAACCTCGCATCTTTATTATTTTTTGTAAAAAAAGTTCGATTAAAATATTCAAAGAGATATCCAGTGAAACGGAAGAGGCGTAATCTATTAAAGTGTGAAGAACTAAATTAAACTCACATAAAAAATTAAGAAATTAAGACGATATCCTTAGACCTCGAATCTTAGTTATTTTTATAAAATGTTCAATTAAAATATTAAAAGGAGTTTGATCTAACAAATGAAGGTTAATCTCTTACGGTAGAAAGAACTAAAATCATGCCCGTGTATAAAATTAAAGCAATGAGACCATAATCTTAGGTCTTCTTAATTGTTTTTGTAAATAGTTCAATTAAAATTTTAAGAGGGATTACATCTAGCTAATAGAAGAAAGTAATTTATTACAGTGTGAAGAACTAAATTAAGCCTCTGTAAAAAGTAAAGCTCGTAATCTTTTACATCTCAGTTATTCTTGTAAAATGTTAAATTAAATTTTCAAGAGAGATATGAACTAACCGAAGAGTGTAATCTCTTACAGCATGAAAAACTAAATAATGTCCATGTAAAAAGTAAAGTAATTGAAATCATAACCTTAGGTCCCCATCTTAATTATTTTTTTAAAACTTCAATTAAAATATCAAGAAAAATTTATTCTAACGGAAAATTGTAATCTCTTACGGTGTGAAGAAATAAATAAAGACCGTGTAAAAATTAAAGCAATTGAGACTGTATTCTTAGGTCTTGCGTCTTATATTTTTCTTTTTTAAAAGTTCAAGTGAAATTTCAAGTGGAATTTGATGTAATAGAAGGGGGTGATTTTTTTACGGTGTGAAGAACTAAATCAAATATGTGTACAAAGTAAAACATTTGAGACCATAACCCTAGGTCACACATTTTAATAATTTTTGTAATTTTTTTTATTAAGATATCAAAATGAATTTCATATAACATAAGAAAATAATATCTTACAGGTTTGAAGAACTTATTCAAGCTCGTGTAAAAAGTAAATCAATTGACACTATAATATAAGGTCTCGCTTTTTTTATAATACATGTAAAAAGTTCAATTAAAATTTCAAGAGAGATTTGCTCTAACAGAAAACACTAATTTATTACGGTGTGAAGAACTCATCAATCTCGTGTAATAAGTAAAACAACTGGACCATAATCTTAGGCTTCATAACTTATTTATTTATATAAAATGTTCAAGTAAATTATTCAAAGAGATATGATCCAATGGAAGAGACTAATCGCTTTTACGAATTGAAGAACTAAATGAAGTCCAAGTAAAAAGTAAAGCAATTGATATCATAACCTAATTAAGGTCTTAATTATTAATTATTTTTGTAAAAACTTCAATTAGAATATCCAGAGTAATTTGTTCTATCGGAAAATGATAATCTCTTACATTGTGAATAACTAAATCAAACACATGTAAAAAGTAAAACAAATGAAACCATAACCCTAGGTCTCACATTTTAATTATTTTTGTAATTTTTTTATTAAGATATCAAAATGAATTTCATATAACATAAGAGGATAATCTCTTACAGGTGTGAATAACTTATTCAAGCTCATGTAAAAAGTAAATCAATTGACACTATAATCTTAGGTCTCGCTTTTTTATAATACTTGTAAAAAATTCAATTAAAATTTCAAGATAGATTTGCTCTAACAGAAAAGAGTATTTTATTACGGTGTGAATAACTAATCAATCTCGTGTAATAAGTAAAACAACTGGACCATAACCTTAGGCATCATAACTTGTTTATTTATTTATATATAAAAAATGTTCAAGTAAATTATTCAAAAGAGATATGATCCAATAGAAGAGGGTAATCACTCTTACGACTTGAAGAACTAAATGAAGCCCGAGTAAAAAGTAAAACAATTGATATCATTACATAAGGTCTCAATTATTAATTATTTTTGTAAAAACTTCAATTAAAATATCCAAAGAAATTTGTTCTGGCGGAAGATGATAATCTTACATTATGAAGAACTAAATCAAACATGTGTAAAAAGTAAAACAATTGAGACCATAACTCTAGGTCTCACATTTTAATTATTTTTGTAAAGTTTTTTATTAAGATATCAAAATGAATTTCATATAACATAAGAGGATAATCTCTTACAGGTGTGAAGAACTTATTCAAGCTCATGTAAAAAGTAAATCAATTGACACTATAATCTTAGGACTCGCTTTTTTATAATACTTGTAAAAAGTTCAATTAAAATTTCAAGAGAGATTTGCTCTATCAGAAAAGAGTAATTTATTACAGTATGAAGAACTAATCAATCTCGTGTAATAAGTAAAACAACTGTACCATAAACTTAAGCCTTATAACTTATTTATTTATATAAATGTTCAAGAAAATTATTCAAAAAGATATGATCCAATGAAAGAAGGTAATCGCTCTTACGACTTGAAGAACTAAATGAAGCCCGAGTAAAAAGTAAAGCAATTGATATCATAACCTAAGGTCTCAATTATTAATTATTTTTGTAAAAACTTCAATTAAAATATCCAGAGAAATTTGTTCTAACGGAAGATAATAATCTCTTACGGCGTAAAGAAATAAATAAAGCCGTCAAAAGTAAAACATTTGAGACAATATTCTTAGGAATTTCTTGATCAAATAGTTCAATTAAAATTTCTTGTAAAAAGTTCAATTAAAATTTTAAGATGAATTTCATCAAATAGAAGAGAGTAATTTCTTGCGGTGTGAAAAACAAAATCAAACCCGTGTAAAAAACAAAAACAATTGAAAATATAACCTTAGGCCTTACATTTTAATTTTTTTTACAAAATTTTCAATGAGAATATCAAAAAGGAGTTAATCTCAATTGGTTATGCTAGTTGAGCTTAGAGTAAAAGAGTTTGGAGGTCCAGAGTTCAAGTCCTGGCAAGGAAAAAAACTAACAATATTGTAATATACTAACAATTTGCCATTCAAAAAGAAAAATAATTTAATATAACAGAAAAGGGTAATCTATTACGGTGTGAAGAAATAAATCAAACGTAAAGACAATTGATATTTGATACTATAATCTTATGTCTCGCGTCTTAATTATATGCGTAAAATATTTGGTTAAAATTTCAAGAGACATTTAATCTAATAGGAGAGAGTAATTTCTTATAATCTGAAGAACTAAATCAAACCCGTGTAATATACAAAGCAACATGAACATAACTTTAGGTCTCACATTTTAATTATTTTTATATAATGTTCCATTAAAATATTCAAAGATATATGAACTAACATAAGAGATTTATTTCTAATTGCGTAAAGAATTAATAAAGCTTGTGTAAAAAGTAAAAATGAAGTTTGATTAAAAGAGAAAAATGTATGTTTTAATATTAGGGGGAAGGGAGATGAAATTAAAATTTCTTTCGAGGGAGAGGAGAGTAACTTTCTCTAATATATTTTGTATAAGAGGGGAGAAAATTATATATTTTAACAGAAAATGGGAGAGTAATATAATTTAAGCACCTCTCAAGAGAGAGTAATGTAATTTACTATAATATATATTATCTTTCAATTAATTTTTGTTTGTTTTTTTTTTTTATTTTGTAAGGTTCATTATTATTTGTTTGGGAAATACATTGAATGGTAACAAAAAACAAATCAAGCAAATTCTATATTTTTTTTGACAATAGATTCTTTTTTTGGTACTTATCCTATAGAATTCATTTCAATCATAATTCTATAGAATTCATCTCTATCATAATATCTATATTATTTTTTTGTTTCACAATAGATTCAATAATCGATAAAAAAAATAAAAAGCAAGGCAAAATAAGAAAGACAAAAAAAATCATACAATTAATATTTTGTGGTCAGTGGGAATTGAATTGTGTCCCTTTAGGTTATAAAGAAAAGACACGTAGGCGCCACATAGACGCCACATTATTAAAATAATGCCACATATGAATTTGCTCCTTGAGAAGTAACGTGAGGACGCCAAGTGTACTTTTTACTTTGAGGAATGCAAATAATAATAGTATAGATTACTGTTGGTGCTATCGTTTATTTGAAAAAATATATATGTATTATAAGACCAAATCGTTTTTTTATTTTTTTTATAATAAGACCAAATAATTTTTTTAAAGTATTAAAAAAACCGTGTATACCTATTTCAAGGCTTTTTATTAAATGGTTTTTCTAAAAAATAGCACCCGTTAATTTTTATTATTTTTTTACAAAGTTAATTGTTGTGTTAATCTTTTCATCTCTAAAAAATAGCACTTGTTTTTTTGTGATAACTCTTCTTCTCTTCTCTGTGATGACTCACACGTCTTCTTCCATTTTAGAGTCATCTAATAATAAATATATTTTCTAAAATGGGACTGCATGTTGATTCCCAAATCATAAAGCAAAAACATGGGTGAGGGAGCTGTGTATATGATTCTTCTTCAACATGATGTTAATTTCAATCTTAACAATAACATAGGTAGTTTGTCAAAAAAAAAAATAACATGGGTAGGTTTTCTTTGCATTATAATGTGTTTCTCTTTAAATTTCAATTTCAAGTTTTACGTTTTTTGAAATGTATTAGTTACGACTCATTGTGATTGCGTAGTTGTGATTTTCTGTCCAAAACTATTTTTAATAGTTTTAGTAATAATTTATTTTGAAGTTTTTAATAGTTTTAAATTTGCTACTTTGTTTATTTTATATGTAGCAGTATTAATTGGAAGTCATAACAGTGTTTTTGTTATGCAATAGCTCTGGTATGCAAATCAAACTTTTTTAAAGACGACTCTCTTACCCTATACCCTTATATTTTGGTGTCATTACTCCCATAATTTTTTGGCACCACTAATTGCACCTAATGCCTTAGCATGAAAATAAGGAGCCAATGAAAAATTATTATTAAACCAATTGCATATGAAGAAGAATCTATGGGGTCAAATGAATCACCACCCAAAGCATTCTCAAATGCATTCTCAATGAATTTGAGTATGGGACACAAATTGAAGATCAAAAGTTTTGATAACTCATGTTGTCACTAATCCAAATGTAAAAGAGATGAAGACTCATATGGAAGTCAAAACTGAGTCTCCAATTATTATTTTTATTGTATTAATATCTTTTTTCCTTTTAGATCTTTTCTATTAAATCTTTGCAAAATAGAGAAATTGTCTTTAAATGCAAATTGTATATTTTGTCATGTCATACAATTAAACTGGATATTATTGGATGATTTGGCGGTATAAGCGGTTAATATTAAATAACATAGTAAAATTATTTTTACACGGTCAATTATATATTCTACTTGCACTAATAAATTCACAATTCATTAATGTCACATATATGACCCGTGCGAACGCACACGAGGTTGTCAGAATCGAGTTTTTACCTTAACTCGTTTTGTTTAGGTAAACTCGACACGTAAACTCGAATCGTGAAATCGTATGAGTTTACCAAAAATTAAAATAATATGAAAATTATTATAAACATCACGTATATACTAATATAATATTATAAAAACTTTAAATTTTCAAATTATTTACTTAATTATAAAGTCAAAATATATCAAATCACCATATAAATTACATAATTATTACTCCACCAAATCAATATAAACATCTAGATAATAATCCAAAATAAGAACATTCATATAATTTTTTTTTTGTAGAATTATGACGATTCATAAGTTTCTAATTAGTAAAAAAGTTAAAAGTATCCATGAAAACAACCAGAGTTACTCTTTTCAAGAGTTTAATTCTCGTACAATGCAACTCAATCGCTATATTCATCTCCAATAACATTAAATTCTTCTTCCGAAGATAAAAGATCATCAGTATTTCAACCAAAGACCAAATTAATTGAAAGTGAAAGTGAGAAAAGTTAGAAAATATTGTTTGTTTTGACAAATAGGCCAAAAAAAAAAAAAAGAAATTTGGCCAAAAAAGAAATTTGACTTTTAAAGGGAAACTCGCAAATACATGTAAACCCGTGTGAGTTTACACGATTTTAGCGAGTTTAACCGAGTTAACTCGGTGTAAAATCATTTTTTTCACGAGTTTATCAGAAAATGAGTTTACATCCGATTTAACACGTTTTCTATACCTAAAAACGTAAAATCAAACGATTTTACGCGTTAACACGCGATTTTAACAAACATGAACGTACAAACAAGGTAACTAGTATAGTAAATAATAAGTGTAAACCAACACATTGAAGCGCGAAAAGAAATGTAAGCAACTTACGTGAGATAGTAATAATAATTTACGTGTTTATTTATTTATTACAGTCAAACTTGTATCTAAGAAAGCCAGCTTACAAAAATAGTAATAATAATTGTAAACCAACACATTGAAGTTAAGTGGTTGATAAATTTCTCTAACAATGAATTATTTAGAAGAACCCAAATTCAATTTTTGGTGGGAACAAGCACGGCCGAATTCTGAATTACGAGATGTCATTCTCTTTAGTAATATTCGTCCAATTGTCTATGTACACTGCTGGAAAGGAAAATATCCCCACCACTAATCTCACCAGTGATGATGACAAAAATATTGGAAACGTATTCAAGACAATAAAAACAACTTGCTTTTACTATTCAACTTGTTATTAAAAGTTAACACAAGTTGTTAGATTATGGAGGCGAATATAAGTAATTAAGAAGACTAATCACTTTTTACCAAGATTCTTTTCATTTTAAATATCAACTAGTCTAACAACTTTACGTTTTCATGAAAGTAATGCTGATGAATATTCACCTGCACCACCACAACCTATACCATTCAAATCAAATCCATTTTCTCTTTTCAGAATATCATTGCATTTTCACTTACCTAGTCATAATCTTATAGCAAATTTCAACTTTGAAACTTATACTCCTTTTGATATTTGATCATTAATATTACCAAGAAATAAACAATATATTATTATATGTAATCTAAAAGACATGGGCAAGATCATAGGATTCAAAGTTTCATTCTTTATGTTGTTGTTGTCTTTCCTCTGTTTTTGTCCTCTGCTTTTGCATGCTGCTAACTCCATAACACAGAATGAATCTATCAAAGATGGTTCCACTTTGGTATCAGATGGTCTCAAATTCGAAATGGGTTTCTTCAGTTTGAATGATTCCTCTTCAAGATATGTTGGAATTTGGTATCACAACGTTACTTCAGCATATGTATGGGTTGCAAACAGAGAAAAACCTATCAAAGACAGAGAAGGGTCTATCACAGTAAAAAATGATGGAAACTTGGTTGTTCTTGATGGACAAAACAATGAGATTTGGTCGAGTAACGTATCGAAAACTCCGATAAATAACTCACAAGTTGTTCTTCATAACAATGGAAATCTTGTTCTTTCAGATAGAGATAATAATAAAGATATTTGGCAAAGCTTTGAAGATCCAACTGATACATATCTTCCTGCTATGAAAGTTCCAGCAAGTGGTGGAAGTGGAATTGGAAAGGATGCTACTTTTTGTTCATGGAAATCAGAGAATGATCCTTCATTTGGTAACTATTCAATGAGTGTTGATTCAGAAGCATCACCACAGATAGTGATTTTCGAAGGAGAAAAAAGAAGGTGGAGAAGTGGTTATTGGGATGGTAGAGTTTTCACAGGTGTACCAAATATGACAGGAAGTTATCTTTTCGGTTTTCGGCTTAACACAGATGATAAAGGTCAAAGGTATTTTGTTTATGAAGCATTGAATAGTACTGATAACATAAGGTTTCTGATTAGTTATGATGGATTTGAGAAACAATTTAGGTGGAATCAAAATGAGAAAAAATGGAATGTGTTACAAAGTCAGCCTTTTAAGAAGTGTGAATTTTATAATCCATGTGGTAGTTTTGCAGTATGTGATGAATCTGATTCAAGTTTGTGTAAGTGCATAAAAGGGTTTGAACCAAGGGATTTGAATGGTTGGAAAAATGGGAATTGGTCAAAAGGGTGTAAGAGAATGACACCATTGAAGGGTGAGAGAAGTAGTAATAGTTCTGGTGGAGAAGATGGTTTTTTGGTGCAAAGGGATTTGAAGTTACCTGATTTTGCACATTTGGTGAGTACTATTGATAGTAAGGATTGTGAAGATAATTGTGTGAAGAATAGTTCTTGTACTGCTTATGCTAATGCTATTGGAATTGGTTGCATGGTTTGGTTTGGGGATTTAGTTGATTTTCAAAGGTTAGAAAATCATGGAAATACACTCAACATTCGTCTTGCTGATTCCGATTTAGGTAAAGAAAATAGTCATCATTTGTCCTTATTTCCATTTATAGTTTCTCAATTTTCATGTACAAAACAATAGTATAGCAAGTTAATTATTTTTCTGAGTTGTGATATACCAAGTCAAATATTATTTATGAAGCACATACACCAAACACGACGGTGAGATGTCGACATTGGTGATAGTTTGAGAAAATAGAATAACTGAATGTATATGTCTGCGTGTTGATGTCTACCTACACGTGTCAGACACCAAACACACCTTCGGTGTGAAGTGTCAGTGCTATATAACCTTATTAGTTTCACTGCTTAGAAGAGTCATGTGCACAGAAACAACTGAATTTCTTGTCATAAGTTCTCACAAGCATCTATGATGTTAGGCTGTAATTACAACATAAATTTTTTATGTCTTTAAATACAGATGATGGAGGGAAAAAGACCAAAATTGGGATAATACTAGGTGTTGTGGGGGGACTTATCTGCCTTGGAATCTTTGTATGGCTATTATGGAGGTTTAAGAGAAAACTCAAAGGTAACATATTTATTTCCTCAAGTGTTTTTTTTTGTCTTTGATGAATCACTAGGTATTTTATACTGTTTCTCAATGTTGACTTGTATAGTTCTTTATTGCTTTCTATTTTTCGCACAGTTTCCTCACCTTCTTCGTCCAACATTAATGGTGATGTGCAAGTTTCTGAACCATCCAAGAGTACAAACTTATTACTATCAGCAGAATTATCAGGACCGGTTGGTCTTAGTCCTCATGGAAGTCCACTCAATAATGCAGAACTTTCATTCTTCAATTTTAGTATCATTGAAATAGCAACAAACAATTTTTCAGAAGAAAATAAGCTCGGACAAGGCGGATTTGGTCCTGTTTACAAGGTAAATACGCAACTGTTAATATGATTATAATAGTGAAGTGATCCAAAACATATTTAAACCTATGTAATCAAAGATTAATTTAAGTACTTTTACTCCAATTTATTAGGGAAAGCTTCCCGGAGGAAAGGAAATCGCGGTCAAGAGGCTTTCTAGACAGTCGAACCAAGGATCAGATGAGTTCAAGAATGAAATGATGCTTATAGCCAAATTACAGCATAGAAATCTTGTTAGCCTATTGGGATGTTCAGTTGAAGGGGAAGAAAAGTTACTGGTATATGAATACATGCCAAACAAAAGTTTGGACCGCTTTTTATTTGGTATGCTTCTTTACATAAAATTTGCGCATCATTTTTCATAATTTTTAATTTGGATGTATGTGAAATATAAATTATCAGTGCATTTGCATAATGATTGGTTTTGGCGGTTAACATAATTGCAGATCCAGTCAAGCAAACAATACTCGACTGTACAAAACGTTTTGAAATCATTGAGGGAATTGCAAGAGGACTACTCTATTTGCACCGTGATTCTCGGCTTAGAATAATCCATCGTGATCTTAAAGCAAGCAACATTTTGCTGGATGAAAATATGAATCCAAAAATTTCAGACTTTGGCCTGGCTAGGATATTTGGGGGAAACCAAAATGAAGATAATACAAACAAAGTTGTTGGTACATAGTAAGTATGCTACGATTTTAGTATTTTCTTGTATAAATAAATCATCCATTCATTCCCTTAATTCTTTCTAGAATTAGACTAATCTCAATATAACACTATGTGTACGTGGTGCAGTGGTTATATGTCTCCAGAATATGCAATGGAAGGTCTATTTTCGGTCAAATCCGATGTCTATAGTTTTGGCGTACTACTACTAGAGATTTTGAGCGGTCGCAAAAACACCAGCTTTCGTGATTCTTATGACCCAAGTCTCATAGGCTATGTAAGTAACTCCTATTTAACATTACCATATGATTAACAATAAAACAACTTGCATTGACAGTTATTTTGGAAGAGAGAGTAATATATTTTGTGATGAAATGAGTGTAGGCGTGGCGTCTATGGAATGAAGAGAGAGTAATGGAGCTTCTTGATCCTTCGATCCGTGATTCGAGTCCAAAGAGTAAAGCTTTGAGATGCATACACATAGGGATGTTATGTGTGCAAGATTCAGCATCTAATAGACCAAACATGTCATCAGTGGTGTTGATGCTGGAAAGTGAGGCAACAACTCTTCCTTTGCCTGTCAAACCTTTGCTTACTTCCATGAGAAGATATGATGATACAGAAGAATTTAATACTGAACCCTTTGATTCCACAGTTAGTCTCACAGTGACAGGGAGATAATAGCAAACTATTCCCTTAAAAATTGCTTTGTTTCTTGGCCTGGCCAACATTAGGAAAATAGAAAAACTAGTACCATAGCATAGCTTAATGAATGTACATGTCTCATTTGATTTTGTTTTTAGATAGTTATTATAATGTATTCTTTTGACAGAATTTACTATCATGTGTTGTCAATTGTCATGTGTGTATATGTATATAAAGGTTTGTAAAGAAATTCTTAATGGGCAAAGCACTACTTCAATTGGGGCTGCTAATGATTTATAAAAAAATGTTATATGTGGGTGAACACTTGTTATAAATTTGTGAGAGAATAATTGTTACTAAATAATTCTAGTTTGACCATACAATCCTATACCTATCTCTGATAAGATTAGTGTATGTGGTTTGATCTCGGCGAGATAGCTTAGATAACAAGCCTTTTTTTTGTTGTTGGTGTAAACTCAATATTACTTTTTGTAAAACTGTAGAGACTAATCCTAAGCACAAAGTCGGTAACTATAACAAAACATTACATCAAAACAACATGCTACACGAGATTCCTAAAGGTTAAAAATTGCTCTCTTGACGCGGCATGAGAGACTTTCCAGCCTTGGAGTTGAAGGGCAACAATTCGAGTAGTGTGGCGGGGCATTGATTGATTAGAAGTTTAAAATTTGTCATTTATATTGTAAAGCTAATCATTGTGCCGATACTTTAACAAATATGGAGTTGTGAATATTATAGGGGTGTCAAAATGGATGGATTTGATGAATTTGGATTGGATTGTTAATGGATGGATCAAAGTAATCCATTTGTCCATTAACAATTCATTAAAATGAGATCAAAGATCAAATCCAATCCATCCATTTAGAGATAAAATCTATCAAATCCATCCATTATCATCATTTTAATGGATGGATATCCAATCCATCCAACAAAATTAATTCAAAACCAAAAATTGGCCGAAAAACCTAAAATCAGTCGAAAACACAAAAAATCGGCCGAACAACCTAAAATCAGCAGAAAAATAAAAAAACAGCCGACAATCCTAAAATCGGTCGAAAACACAAAAAATCGGTCGAACAACCTAAAATCAGCAGAAAAATAAAAAAAAGGCCGAAAATTCTAAAATCGGCCAAAAACACAAAAAATCCACAACTTGTGATATTGGGATTACTCGAGTTATGCCCGGGTTAGATTAGTCAGTTGATTTTAATCAATATTATTGAAGTTTCAACTCCACATTTAATTCATTTGTAGAGACTAATCCTTCGAACCAGATAGTACTACGATCCGCTGCAATCCGAGCCACATTTAGTTCATTTCTACTCAAAACCGTTGCTATTACAATCAGCATCTTCCTCTAGTTCTTAGAACTATGAACCTCTTTCCCTGTAAAACCTCGAAAACATGGAAGAAACAAGAAAACTATTGAAAACCATTCATCAAAACAGCAACAACCCCAAATTAGCATGGAATCTCTTCAAACAAATCTTCTCTTCACCTTCCTCTTCAACCCACCATCACCATCTTGTTCCCACCATCACACGCATTCTTCTCAACGCTAACATGCACCACGAAATCGAAAACCTCCGCAAACTCATCACATCAAACTCCCCCAACAATGCTCATCATTCCTTCCTTTCAATTCTCCATATATTAGCTCAATCAAGCAACCACATTGATTATGCTTTCAACCATTTCAAATCACTCAGAGCTCAATTTCCTTCAACCCCTCTTACTCTTCCACTCTACCACCAACTTCTCCGTTCAAGTCTCCAGCATAACCGTCCACATTTTGTTACTTCGTTATACGCTGACATGGTTCATGCAGGTGTTAATCCGGAAACATATACTTTTAATCTTTTGATTCAGTCTCTTTGTGAATCGAATGCTCTTGAACATGCACTCCAACTGTTTGATAAAATGTCTGAAAAGGGTTGTCGTCCGAATGAGTTTACTGTTGGGATTCTTGTTCGTGGGTTTTGTCGAGCGGGTAAAACTAAAGAGGCTTTGGAGTTTATTGATAATAAGTTGTGTTTTAATGTTAATAGGGTTGTGTTTAACACTCTTGTGTCTAGCTTTTGTAAACAGGATATGAATGATGAGGCTGAGAAATTGGTGGAGAGGATGAGAGAGAAGGGTTTGTTTCCTGATGTTGTTACTTTTAATTCTAGGATATCTGCACTTTGTAAAGCTGGGAAGGTTTTCGAGGCGTCGAGGATTTTTAGGGATATGCAGATGGATGGAGAATTGGGACTTCCTAGGCCCAATGTTGTAACTTTTAATTTGATGCTTAAGGGGTTTTGTCAGCAAGGGATGATGAAGGAAGCTAGGTCTTTGGTTAAGACCATGAAGAAAGCTGGTAATTTTGTCAATTTGGAGAGTTATAATACGTGGTTGTTGGGTTTGCTTAGAAATGGAAAGTTGTTGGAGGCTCGATCGGTTCTTGATGAAATGGTGGAGAATGGTATTGAACCGAATATTTACTCGTATAATATTGTGATGGATGGGCTTTGCAAGAACCATATGCTGTTGGATGCCAGAAGGTTGATGGATTTGATGGTGAATAATGGTGTTTACCCGGATACTGTTACTTACACTACTCTTCTACATGGCTATTGTAGCAAAGGGAAGGTTTTTGAAGCTAAAGCTGTTCTTAATGAAATGATTAAGAAAGGTTGTCATCCAAATACTTATACTTGCAACACGTTGCTGAATAGCCTGTGGAAAGAGGGGAGAAAATGTGAGGCCGAGGAAATGCTGCAAAAGATGAATGAAAAGAGTTATCAGTTAGATACTGTGACTTGCAATATTGTGGTCAATGGTCTGTGTAGAAACGGAGAATTGGAGAAAGCAAGCGACGTTGTAAGTGAGATGTGGACTGATGGAACAGATTCCCTTGGTAAAGAAAACTCAGTTGCTGGCCTAGTTAATTCAATCCACAATGTATCAACCAGCATGCCTGATGTGATCACTTATACAACCTTAATTAATGGACTTTGCAAGGCCGGAAGGCTAGAAGAAGCCAAAAAGAAATTTATTGAGATGATGTCGAAAAACTTGCTCCCTGATTCTGTGACCTACGATACGTTTGTATTGAGTTTCTGTAAACAAGGGAAGTTATCATCAGCTTTACGTGTATTGAAAGATATGGAGAAAAATGGTTGCAGCAAGACCCTTCAAACTTACAATTCATTGATCTTGGGGTTTGGAAGTAAAGGGCAAATATTTGAAATGTACGGACTGATGGACGAGATGAGAGAAAGAGGAATAGGTCCAGATGTTTGCACTTACAATAATATGATTAGTTGTCTTTGCGAAGGAGGGAAAACAAAAGATGCCACTTCTCTTTTACATGAAATGTTGGATAAGGGCGTATCTCCCAATGTATCTTCCTTCAAAATATTGATTAAAGCCTTCTGCAAATCTGGAGATTTTAAAGTAGCATGTGATCTTTTCGACGTAGCATTGAGTGTATGTGACCACAAAGAAGCCTTGTACAGTTTGATGTTCAATGAATTACTTGCCGGGGGGAAACTCTCTGATGCAAAGGAGCTTTTTGAAGTTTCGTTAGATAGATCTCTCTTATCAAAGAATTTCATGTATAAAGATTTGATTGACAAACTTTGCAAGGATGATAGGTTAGATGATGCCCACTGCCTTCTTCAGAAATTGATTGACAAGGGATATGGTTTTGACCCTTCATCGTTCATACCAGTGATTGATGGCTTAAGTAAAAGGGGAAACAAACAACAAGTTGATGAACTTGCAAGGATAATGGAATTGGCTTTAGAAGATAAGACTTATCGAAATGGAAACACCATCTTTCGTCGAAAATTACACAAGGATGGTGGAAGTGATTGGCAAGATATAGTTAACAGGTATGACCATATGGTAGTGAAGATAATATTTTCATTCCATTTTCTGTGTTCTGTTCTTTTTTAAAGCAGGTGTTTATACTAGATAGTTTGGGATGTTTTGGATTAATTAATTATTTACTTAGTTCATTTTCTTTGTCCGTGGTTACCATTTCCAAAATCCGCATCATTAATTTCTAAATGCGACTATTAGTTTTCCTTAAATATGTCCTGTGTAATTCCTTCTTCAACTTCTGAACAATAACAACTCAAATTACTGAATTTTCTCAGAAATTTGTGTTTGGATGAGTTGAAAAATACCTTTTGATAAACTCTGTGCATTCATTGCTATACCTTATGTGTCTGACAGTTTATAACTCAACTGGGTTGACAATCTCGCATAAACATATACCTTTAATATTGTTTGAATTCTCTTCCTCTTTGAAACAGTTGCTTTATTGTGTGACATCGAAAACTATTTCTTATTATTATTCATTGCCATTTCAAATATATTAGTTCAATCAAACTAAATATAAACATGGATCCGGATATTATCTTTGAAATTTTGATTGCCATTAGTTCTCTGTGTCTACGGCTTTTTAATTAGTACAATCACCATTCCATTATGCTGTATATTCTTCAATATTACCTAATGATCTGTTACTTATTACTTGACAGGGACGTTGGTAGTGGAATCGCATTGAAAACTCTGAAGCGTGTAGAAAAAGGTTGGGGTCAAGAAAGTATATCGAGTTTACTGCCTCAAAAGAATGATTTTCTTGATTACTAAGATGGTAGTGGCATATCTTGGTTTGAGGTTGGAGATATTGAAGACCTCTTTGTAAGTAAAGCAAGTTTTCATTTTTTATCTATCATTCCTTTCAATCTTAAGGTAAGCAACATAAATGTTAAACTCTTCTCCATCTTGTATGGCATGATTGTATATACAGAAAATTTGTTTGGTAATTGTTGGTCTGAAAGGATTTAATCTAAGAAAAGTATTATATTTAAATTATTGGAAGTAATAATTGAACAAAAAACAAAATGGTTGTGGTTGTATTCTAGGACTCGTCTTGTATAACCTATGATTCAAAATATTTCAAGAAACCGTGTTAGTATTCCAACTGCATGTCTTTATTATTTTTATGGATGAGATAATTCAAACAATAAATTTATTTATATTTTATTTTCTACTAATATTGCACCGAATTGGTGCCATAGAATAGACAATAGCATTATCACCTTAATAACCTTATTACTACTGAAAAATATGAAAATATGTAGGTACTATTCCTATCAAATCTAATTTGCATGATCCTAATTCATAACTAAACATTGGTTGAAATAAGTTGGAACCACTGGCTTTGGGGATTGTCCAAACATGAAGAATCATTATCATCTACGCAGATGCATTTTCTGGTCACTATCCTGGAGGAATCTGAATCCATTTCCAAGCACAAAAGGGATCTGTTCCCATCATAGGTGGCCAAATGAAGACCGGTCTTTGAAACAGATTTCCATGAACTTTGCTGCGACAAGCAATGTTTTGAGAGAGTTGCAGGAAGCCCTTCACCCTCTGCTTTTAGACACAGAGAAGAATCCATCAACCTTATTGGAGAACCATCTCCCTCAGAGCTCCATTGGCT
This sequence comes from Trifolium fragiferum, assembly GCA_954870985.1. Classification (NCBI taxonomy): domain Eukaryota; kingdom Viridiplantae; phylum Streptophyta; class Magnoliopsida; order Fabales; family Fabaceae; genus Trifolium; species Trifolium fragiferum. The sequence continues at coordinate 17,570,841 of OX940790.1, read as the reverse complement.
ATGACTCTTACAATCACCCAATACAAGTCCATTGTTGCTCTTATTCACGTGAGCACACTTACCGGTCAATGGGTGGAACATTATATGAGACTTGGAGAGGTTTGAACTTGGATCTGCAAATGTAAATCATATAAACACACCTTTTAGGCATCTGATTGCGTTTGAAAAATCTTATTTACACTTAGCTTAACTTATCGTAGAGTATAAACACCTGTGAGAGTATTTGTAATTGTGACAGTTTATGAAAATAGTTTTTTACATTTTCATATATAGTGCACATAATAAGCAGTGCATATATTATGATGTCTTCTATTTTGTACATTTTTTTATGTCAATGTGATAATGTGATGTATTTATGTGATATCATATGTACCTTGAACCTTCTTTTGGAGAAGCTGAAATTTCTCAGGGAATTTTGGGTCTGTGAAATTTTTCCAATCATAGTCCATGACAGCATATGACTCACCAACTCCAACATTGCCTTGTCTATAATAGTAGCTTCCACCAAAAGACCACAAGCTCCAATCCAAGTTAACAGAGGCAGCATAAGACACAAAGCATGGGAAGAATTTGTTGTCCACATGATTGACACCAGTCATGTCATATCCAAATTCACTTATGAACAAAGGTACCGGGTTGTCACCATTAATGAGAAAACCTGCTTGGTCTTTTAAGGTTTCAATGACAGTGGAACATACCCAATTCAGTGGTTGCAAATCCCACCTATCTTGGGTTCCTGAAAAGGAATAAATGTGTGCCTCGTACACCAATTTGTTAGTGAAGTTTAGATCAAGAGTCTTTTTCTTCAAGAATGAAAGGTCATTGTCAAAGTTTAACCCTGGAATGACGACTAATAAATCTGGGTTATGTTTGTGAATCGTTTTCGCTCCTTGGCTCACGTACTTGTACCAATCGGGCAAATTTTGACGTCCACCTCTTAGCTCGTTCCGCAAGTCCATGGCTATCACCTACGTATATAACAGCAAGAATAAGGTATGTTTACATTTACAACACTCATAATTATACACCAGACCTTGTGGTAAAGGATAAGGTATGTTCATGCAAAAGAAAATATATATTTTATACGGTGTCATGATTTTATTATATGTTTTTTCATAAAGAAAAAAAAAAAAATAAAAGAAGACGATTTTTTAAAATTTTCAAATAGGTCTTTATGATATAAAATTTTCAATAAATACTAGTAATATTTTTTATATAAATCATCTAACCAAACTTTGTCACATATGTTTGTCGAGATATGTTAGGAAGTAATATAACAAAGTGACTCAATATTTAGATATGATTGGAGATTGGTTGTACACATCTTATTTGGATATGTACCGATGCACCGTTAAGATGGATAATTTTGATAAGTTCACAAACAATATTTATGTTTCGGTGTATATCAAATCAGATGCTTACCAGGGTATTCTTTCCGATCATATGCATATCCATTAAACTTTTAAGCAATTTCTTAACATGAATTTAAATGTTTGAAATATTTGTTACGAAACCACCAACCTATTTGAGGATTTATCATCTCATATTCTCTCTTCATATATATATATATATATATATATATATATATATATATATATATATATATATATATATATATATATATATATATATAATTTTCTCTCTCTCTCTCTCTCTCTTCAACCCCTTAGTTTTTGAAAGGCATGAGAAAATAAGGGTCAAGCAAAGAGTTCATTGAATGAAGTGAAATTTGAATCTCTTAACCAGACTTATTTTATCTAAACATACAATAATCTAGTTAAAAAAATCATATAGACTGACATAAACTATAATTAATAAAAAAAAAAAAAGACAATATAAAAAAAATGTAAATTTGATCATGGTTTGATGTTTACTTACATTGGATTTTCCCTTGAAGTGCTTAGCTATAAAAGCCAAACCTTGAAGCCATTCTTGAGGATCAAAATGCCTATCACCAAAGAATCCATTCTGATCCTTATTATCACAACACCACTCTGGCATACTAAGATGATTATCAATAAGCACCATCACACCTTTTTCTCCTAAAGCATCAATAGCTGCTTCATAAGCTTGAACATGTGTCATGTTCAATATTAATGGATTATGTTTCTCAATAGCAGACACAACAACCTCAGGAATATCAAGAGTATTAAACGTGTCACGAATTGTGTTATTTGCATATCTTGTGAACATGTAAGTAGCATAAGATAAACGAACACAATTGAATCCTGAATTAGCAATTTGAGTTGCTATGTCTTTTATTGGCAACTTATCAAGACCTTCAACAAGCATTGGTTTCACATGTGCAACCCAATGTGCACAAGTTAATTTCACCCTTTGACCTGTTGCATCATCTATGATCCATCTCTTTTGAGTTGAGAGGGGCAATGAGTTGCAACAGTACGAGGTTAATGTGGCTATGAGAATTGCTAATACTAAAAAAAGTGAGGATTTTCTCATTTTGTTTTTACTCTCTCAGCTTTCTTTCTTTACCTTTCAATCGAAGTGTACTTACTTGGTCCTCTCGTGTGTTTATATAATAATTATAGGGCTTGAAATTCGATCTAAGAAATAAAACGATATATATTACTTTCAAAATTGATCCTAATCTGTTTTAGAGTGACCACCATTTTTTCACCCTGAGTTTTTGTTTATAAAAAACAAAATAAAAATTGATCATTATCTAATTGATTTTTAAATTTAAATTTAGGTGTATGTATACATCTTATTTAGATATGTATCGATACACTGCTGAAGTGGATAATTCTAACAGGTTAACAAATATTGGTATTTTAATTTTTGAATTTATTAGAAATATTCACCTCAATAATATATTGGTACATATCCAAATAAGATGTGTATCAGCAATTGTTCATCTTAAGCTGAAATTGATAATTCTAACAGATTCACAAATACTAGTATTTTAATTTTTAAATTTATTAGAAATATTCACCTCAATAATATATTGGTACATATCCAAATAAGATGTATATCACCAATTGTTCATCCTAAGCTGAAGTGGATAATTCTAACAGGTTTACATATACTAGTATTTTAATTTTTGAATTTATTAGAAATATTCACCTCAGTAATATATTGCTACATATCCATCCAAATAAGATGTGTATCAACAATTGTTCATTTTAAGCTGAAGTGGATAATTCTAACAAGTTCACAAATACTTGCATTTTAATTTTTAAATTTATCAAAATTATTCATCTCAATAATATATCAATACAAATTCAAATAAGATGTGTATCGACAATTGTTCATCATGAATTCATTCAAAAGAAGAAGCCTTAACTTATCAAGTCTGTAATTTGGATCGAGTCAAAAAAAATATTCTGTAATTTGAATAATAATTTTTCTTTTAAAAAACTTGATACTGCTAGTAATTACTTCGTAAGTGTCGTTAATTAAGTGTCTAGTGTTGAATTGTTTATTCTCCCTCAATATTTATTTTTTTACTTATAAATTTTGGACACATAATTTGGGGCCAATGTAGGAATGTAAGAACTAGGAACTAACATCCTCTTTTTAAGAGACAATCTTTTTTTATTATTCTATTACTATTACTATTACTATTCCTATATTTTTTTTATAAGAGATATATTACATTTTTAGACATATTGAATAATCAATGTATATAAATCAGATAAATTAATTATTAAATGAATATAAAAAATTAATTTTCTTTTATAAAAAAGAAGACAATAGTATTAAATATCTTCGCCCTCACTCTCTCTACTTACTCACTTACCTGTCTACCTACCTATCTATAATCTATCTACTTGTCTATCTATTTATCTATCTATTTGTCTACTTATCTACTTGTCAATCTACATATATTTTTTATTTGAAAAAAGCAAACTAATATATGTATTTCAATTTAAAAAAATACAAACTATTAAATTATTACACATTTTAATAAAAAATATTTATTTATAAAACAATGTAAACACAATCTGAATATGTTAACAAAAATTTGAACTTCAGTATGATTAATAATAATTTTATTTATAATTTTCATATGTCAACATTAAAAATTTTGAATTTTTTTAATTCTATTAAAAAGATCATATTTTTTTAATTGATAGATTTATTTTTAATGGAATTACGTGTAATAAGCGTGGATATGAGTACTCAAGTATCCAGAGGATATGAGCACAAAAATTGTTATCCGGACGAATATGGAGGCAGGAAGACCCAAAATATACCATTGGGATTTAAAGAAGAGAGGATTAAAGATTAAAACCATATGAACTTTTGGGGCCTTTATTTTTCATACTAAAAAGAGCTTTATTAGTTTCCTCAAAAGTAATGTTCCCTAAGAGCACTTGACTTCTTGTCTTGTATTTTGGCATACCTTATCCCTTCATCATTTAATATAATTATCTTGGCTTTTTCCAAAAAAATAATATTCCCTAAGAGCATATTTAGATCAAAATAAAGAATATTAGCATAAGTATTAATAGTTTGATACTGGGAATTGCTAGAACCAGCTGATATAAATAGATCTTTCTTGTTGGAGCCAATACAATTCTAAAATTCTTTTTGTGATTGGTCACACTATACTCTTGCCAAAGTTGATCACGAGAGATATCAAGAGATCATTACTTTCCTCCAAAAGTTTTTATCATTAATTTGGACGTTTTATTGAAAAATATGGCCAAAAACATTTTATTCCATTATTAGTAGTTCTTGAAATATAATCAGCTTGCCAATTATATGAGGGAATCCAAAACGTTCATTAGTATTTGAATTCGGGTGTTTTTGGATAAACAACTTATTTCAAGCTTATAGCACACATGCTTATCATGGCATGCGTGTATGTATAAGTTTATAAAAGCTAATTTGTATAGTAATTAAAAGACAAAATAAATATAAATTGTTTTGATATATGGTACAAACTATTTTCAGAAGTTATATTATACAACTTATAAAAATAAGTTGAAACAAACTTATAAAAATTGTCATAAGCTATTTTCATCGGTTCATCCAAACAATACCATAAAACTTATGTCAATAGATAAACTCGCATGATTTTTTTTCTTTCAAGACTCGCATAAGTCAAACGGGCCTTTTAAAAAAACATTTTATTCATTTTTGGTCAAATGTAAAAAACATTGTTATAGTTAACCTCGTAAAAATTACAATAAAAATAAATCTCTCAATAAAATTTGCACTGCTAAAAAATATATAAATAGAAAACATGAAAGAATTTTGATGAATTTAAAGAGCGATCAACAAACATGTTATAATTATTGTTATGTGTGTTTAATTTCAATGATTGATTCACCAAATTTTTTTTAGATTTTCTTTTGTCGTCCTATCTACTTCTCACGTGCCCTTCGCATTTCTATTTTTATCTTTCTGCTACTTAATTAACGAATATTATAAAAATAAGAAATGTTTGTAAATATTGTCTGCTACTTAAGTATCAGACTTTATGAAAATAAAATATGATAATGTGTTTTTGGGGTATATCCGCTACATAAATAGGAGACACATATTTTGGTAAATTTGTAAGATGTGCGAAAAAATGGATAGGATGGTAAAAAATAATCTATTTTTTCTTTCCAAAGATTGTTGAGTTAGCAATAAGAAGCCCAAGTTAATGGAAAGCCCATTAGAAATAACAATTTGGAATTTTCTTTTGTTGCCCTACCTTCTTCTTGGGTGCCATACGCATTTCCATTTCTATCTTTCTGGTACTTAAGTAACAGATGTATAATAATAAGAAAATTTTAAAAAATAGCGTCCGCTACTTAAGTTATGGTGTTTTTGGAGTGTATCAACTATTTAAGTAGTAGGCAGAAATATTTTGATAAATTCGTAGGGTGTAAAAAAAAAAGTTAAGATCACAAAAGAAATTCCCTAACAATTTTTCTCCTTTTCCTTAAAAAGAATTTATCAAAATTTGTAAAATCCAATATTTCAAAAGTGTAAGTAAAAAGCAGAGCAATAATAAACTCAGCGATTAAAGTAGTTGAGTCAACTTGTTGCTTTTGCTTTAGTCTTTACATAAAGTCTCCTCATATATCAAATCAAATTAAGAAAAATAAAAGATCACCAAGAATTGAAGTGTAATTTTGAAAAAAAAATGTATGTTATTGACAAAATTAATTTTCTTAATTCTTATGCTTTTGTTAAAGAGTTCTTATATTTTAGTTGGATCCATCAAATATCACATTATTGCATTTATATTCTCAATACATCAGTAATGACAAAAATAAAGAGAATAAAAAATAGAGAGAATCTTGACTATATTTTTTTTCCACATGATGTTTGATTAATCACATTCAAATATGTAGTTAATTACTCTGCAAAAAAAAAGAAAGAGGTTAATTTAATTGATTAGATGGTGATTAATTAAATATATAGTCTTCATGAGCTTTAACTTAGTTGATAATAAGAATATTGCATTATACATGCAAAAATTGAGATTTAAACATTAACACCCTACTTATTTACCTTACACAAGTGTAATTTCTAGCCACATCAAATAATTTAACCATATTTTGGCACGTCCTTAAACAAATGTTGCAAATATATATACAACGCTAGGATATGTAGAGGCAAAGCGAAAAATGATTTTATACTGTATTTCAATAGCGATAGTTTATTCCACAAATATTTGACTTATACTTCTTCGCGACATTTTATAAACAAATTTCACTTTAATTAATAGTTTAGATACATTAATTAATTATATAATGAAGTTAAAAATATAAATTTTACTTATAAAATATCATGAAAGACGGAAAGAGTATTGACTATAGGCGTAGAACATACCCCCTCTATCCATATTTATAAATAAAAATTCACTTTTCAAATTTATTAAATAATTAAACTATCTTGTGGTCAAAAAATTAATTAAACTATCTAGATTATAATATAGACCTCATACATAAGTTATTTAATTAATCTAAAACGTTGACTTTTGTTTAATGAACTTAAAAATTAACTTTTGTTTATATATTTTTTTTTTTGGTTAGTGACACAAAATCCATTAAACTCATTTTTATTTTCCTTTTACAAGAAGTGAAAACTTCATTGTCTTTGACTCTTGAACATGAAAAAAGTCTTTTCCATATACTCCCAATAAACAAAAGTGTCTCTATTATTTTTTCATTTTCAAACAAACATGAAAAGTTTCAGTTTCCCCACCGTCCACACACTCTTTCTCTTTTGTCTCTCAATTTCAACCATTTTCTTCTCAATCTCTGTTTCTTCTTCTTCTTCTTCTAATACCTTAACAACAACCCAAATCCTTAAAATCAACGAAACCCTTTTCTCACCAAAACGAATTTTCCAACTCAGTTTCTTTTCCTACAACAACCTTTCCTGGTACTTAGGAATACGTTACAACATCGACCATGACAACAAAACTGTTGTTTGGGTTGCAAACAGAAACACCCCAATTCTAAATCCTAATTCTTTTCTCAAATTAACCGACACAGGTAACCTTATTATCATCGATCAATCCAATAAAACCATCTGGGCCACTGAAAAAATCAATAAAAATTCAACCTTTAACAACAAAAACCCAATTCTTCAGATTCTTGATTCTGGGAATTTGGTTGTATCAGAATCACCAAATGAAAACGACCCAACAAAGTTTTTATGGCAAAGTTTCGATTTTCCAACAGATACTTTGTTACCTGGTATGAAACTTGGTTGGAATTTTGACACAAACACAGAAACATACATAAACTCATGGAAAGTAACAGATCAAGATCCTTCATTTGGAGACATATCTTTCAAGATGGATTATCATGGTGTTCCAGAAATTTTTCTTTGGAAGAATAATAGAAGAGTTTATAGAAGTGGGCCATGGAATGGTAAAAGATTCAGTGGTGTACCTGAGATGCAACCAGTTACAGATTCAATTCAATTTAGTTTTGTTGAGAATGAACATGAAGTTTATTATACATTTTCAATTGGGAATGAATCATTGTTTTCTAGACTAAGTGTAGATTCATTTGGTGAACTTCAAAGACTTACATGGATACATAGTAGAAAAATTTGGACTAAGTTTTGGTATGCACCAAAAGACCAATGTGACAATTATAAAGAGTGTGGTCCATTTGGAATATGTGACACAAATGCTTCACCTGTTTGTAATTGTATTAAAGGGTTTCATCCTAAGAATCATCAAGCTTGGAATTTGAGAGATGGATCTGATGGATGTTTGAGGGATAATATGTTGGATTGTGAGAGTGATAGGTTTTTGCATTTGGTGAATGTGAAGTTACCTGAGACAAGTAATGTTTTTGTGAATAGAAGTATGAGTCTTTTGGAATGTAGTGATTTGTGTAAGAAGAATTGTTCTTGTACTGGTTATGCTAATATTGAAATTGTTAATGGTGGAAGTGGTTGTGTTATGTGGCTTGATCAACTTATTGATATTAGAGCTTATCCTGTTGGTGGTCAAGATCTTTTTGTCAGATTAGCAGCTTCTGATGTAGGTATGTTTATTAATTTCTTCTCTATACTTTATTTGTTTTAGCATATAGTATTATTAGTATGCATTTGGCTGTTGAATTTGATTAAAAATAGTCATATAGATAATTAGAAAATATGAACATGACCTTTGTAGAGGATGGTTCTTAATTTTTGGATTAATTCAGGTGTTATTTGAGAAGTTTGTGGAATTCATATAGATATTCCAACTTTTACTTCACTAACTTTTAAGTAGAAAGAATATTCCAACTCATTTAACATGTTGAACTAGTCTTACTTGGACTTGGCAGTACTCATTGTCTTGTAGCAAATGAAACTCACACATGCACATTGTGCACTAATTACATGTGTTAGATCAGATTGTAAACAAGTTTTATTTGTATCAATTAACAAATTTTGAGAAAAATATATTTTTTTCTTTCACCACTAGTTTAATCTGGTTCGTGGTTCGAAGATTAGTTCTGACATTAAGTGGTTTCAGGCTCTTATTAAAATAAATTATTTACAAAAAACATCCTGGTCAATAGACAATACTACTATATTAGTCAAGAAAAAAATATATGAATAGTTTGAGAAATTTGACAGTGTACTAAAAGTTAACTAACCAGTTTTGGTTTTTGGAATATAATGAGTTGGAAATTTGGAATTTGTTTTGTTCTTGTTGGCCGGTGGGTTTCTTATGAATGAGGACAAGTCATAGACTCATTATGATCCATGTTCTCTTCAATGTTTTGTTTGGGTCCCATAATAATCTTTTCAATTTCAAACTCTACCATTTTTGTTACATTATTATTTCTTCTAAAATATGAAACGTTAAAACTTAAAATGACAAAGTTTATCATGTGTTTTTAGATTATTATGCTCACTCCATCCCAATTTATTAGAATTTTTTTTTTGTTTTTTCTTATTCTAAATTATAAGCAACAAAAGTCAATTTTTATTATTTTCAAGATTTTTTTTTTGGTCAAGTATTATTTTTCAGATTTACTTTTATTTATTCTTATGGAATTAATTGCAGTTTGCTTTTAATTGACTCATTCTTTTCTTTTTTCCATAATCAATGATTAATAAAAAATTTCTTTACATTTTCTGAAAACTTACTTTATGGAAAACAAAAAATATCAACTAAAATATTGAGTTCAAGTGATTAATAAACTTCTATCAGAACGAATTGTTTAGAACATCCCAACATGGTGAAAACTATAACTGACCAAACTTTAAGATGAAAGGAATGTATATCAATATTTTTGATCCTCATTAAATTATGTGAAGCTCCCCTCACTACCTCTTTTTATTTGAAGTTTCAAGTAGTATTGACCAAGTCTATAATGAGAGTCTGAGTCTGAGTCTGAGTCCTCGTCCTCATGAGTCACACTTATTTTCTAAAGTACTATTGTCTTTTTTTTTTTTTTTTTTTTTTTAATTTTTTTTATTTTGGTCTTAGAAGAAGTGGTAAACCACTGAAATTAAACTCACACACAACTGTGAGGTCACGGGTTCGAACCCGAGTCATGACGTCCGGCCTAGCAATTTCGACATTTGCCAGTTGAGTTAGGACTTCTAGACAGTACTATTGTCTTTTTATTTTATGAGAAATGTTGAACAATTCTCTGTGGATGATGATTAAAAAAATAAAAATGGTAGTATATTCTTAAAATTTTATAAAAGAATATATATTTTTTTTCTATTTTATTTGAAGTGAATCGTGATGATTTTGTCCTAAAAGAAATTATAGTCCATGGATTAAGGAGAGTGGACATTTATTAATACATGTGCATTGAAATAGGAAGTCCTAGTTTATGTGTCTTGCAAATTAGATAACCAGCACACATAAACTCTCATGTATTCATGATTCCTTGCGTGAGTTAATGGAATCATATAAAAAAATACATAATTTATATAGGACTTTTAATCTTGTAAAAAAAAATTATAGGACTTTTAATAATGTTTTGTGGGTCCACTTTCCAGGACTGCGATATGGGCCTTCAAAATTTAAATTGGTGGTTTGTGGGCCAACGTTTTTTTGACTTGTGAGGTTCTATATTTTCTTTTTACACCTATCATTTGCCGTCCCGCAATTAATGGACCTGACTCCTTTAAAGTGATTAGTTATAAATTGAAAAAAATTAATGATTAATACAAATTGTTCGAGAGAATCCGAGTTTGATTTCTGATGAAAATAATTTTTGATAAGACTTTACTTACCTTACGACCAAACTCTGGATTATCGGGGCTCCTTTCTCTGGGAATAAGAAAGTTAACACAATAAAATAAGTAATAATTGATAGTTGAATCACCCATAATGTGAAATGTATGTGCATATAATATAAACTATTAATCTGTTTATTAATAGTTGATATCATTCACTTGCTCATTATAGAATCCAAATACACAAATGATATTTTATGTGCTCACTATAGAAGAAATATTTTACATTTCTTTTTGTAAGAAATCACTTTCCCATTTTTATAGTTACCTAAACTAAATCAAGTAATGGATCATGTTTTCTGTAAAGTTATAATACTTATTGCATGCACCTTATCATATGTTTAAATAATAATGGGACTAGTTGTTATACCTTTATTTATTTTATAAATTCATGATCACATTTTTGTTGGTCACATCATAAACAAGTATGATCTGTAATTATTCCTATTGGAATTTGACAAAATTGGTTAAGATAAGATCTAGTGATTAAAATGGTGCCCTCCACCTCCTGTGGTGGGACTCAAAGGGAGATTTTTATCAACTTTGGTAAAGTTGCATGTCTTCCTCCAAGTCTCTCCAATGGTATAGAATCCATTAAATTTCATAAACAAACAAAACTTTTCTCCTCTTTTTTCTACTTAGCCTTTTTGTGAATGATTAGTTATTTCTAATATGAAAAGACATGATTAATATAAAAATTGGTCTGATTTTACATGTAGATAAAAAAGAAAAGTGGCTGGTGCCTCCTATAAATTATTTTAGCAAAATCATATTGATACTTTGGCACATGATACCCTTTGTTGCATTGTACTCTCTGAAGCATGAATATTTCTAAAATGGTAGTACCTGTATCGAGTACGTTACCTGTACATATAAGGTACTCAAACCGTACCTATTATTGTTTGGTTAATTTGCGGTGGTAAATACGGCCAAAATGTGCAGATGGTGGAAAAATAGCGGAAAATATTTGATTGTTTATTACATTTTGATTCTCTTTCTTGATTTTGATGAAAATAGTACAGACGATGGATAGAAAAAGTAAATCTCTGTGTTATAACAATAATAATTCACTCAAAAAACATATTTTTTAATATTTTATATTAACGTACTGATAACATTTTTCTTTTAAAATTTTCCGTATTTCGTACTTGTGCTTGTATCGAGTATGGGTGCCATACCTGTACTGATAACACTTTTTTTATTATTGAGCTTATTGGTTTCTTTTTAAATTGACATGCCTTTATGTCTGCAATATTTTATATATGTGCCTATGTTCAACATAAATTATTTTGTACTTGCACATCTTAACTCTAAAATAATTTTAACTTAAAAAAAAAACTAAACTAAATGGAAAGTGGATATTATTCTCAACTACAAAAACTATTTTCTTTCAGAAGATGATGTGCTAAGAAAAACTTATGATCGCAAGACAGCTAGGGCTATTGGCATTATGGCTGGGAGTGCAGCTATTATATTTTTAGCAGTAGGCTTATGTTTCTTGTGGAGGAAGAAAAAGTTGCAGTTTCTATTGAATTTTAAAGGGAAGAATGAAAAAAGAGGTATTGTACAAGTAATTAATAATGTCCTACATATATGAATGAATGTCCTAGATATATGTTGAATAATGAAATGTTTTGTTTGTTGTTCCTAAAGCAGGTTCATTGGAAAAAAGTCAGGATTTGCTTATAGCTGAAGGGGTGTTTACAAGTAATAGAGAACAATCAAGTGAAAATAACATGGATGATCTTGAATTGCCATTCTTTGATTTTAATACCATAATTATGGCTACAAACAATTTCTCTGAACAAAATAAACTTGGACAAGGAGGCTTTGGTATTGTTTACAAAGTAAGTTGTTTTTTATATCTGTCACCATTATAAGTCCTAATATTCGACGCATATATACAACTGTAACACAATAGGTGTAATCATACAAAGTTGTTTTTGTAGATGTCACCATAATAAGTCCTAACAGTCACATATCATACATTCAATATGGTTACATCAGGGTAGGTTGATGGAAGGTCAGGAAATTGCGGTAAAGAGATTATCAAAAAATTCCGGCCAAGGTGTTGAAGAATTTAAGAATGAGGTAAAGTTGATTGTCAAGCTTCAACATCGAAACCTTGTTCGGCTCCTTGGTTGCAGCTTTCAGATGGATGAAAAGGTGCTAGTTTACGAGTACATGGAAAATAGAAGCCTTGATGCCATTTTGTTTGGTGAGTTTATTTAATTTCATTAACATTTATATATACATGTTTTATTTTTATTTTTTTATGCTTGGCTTTAATGTGCGTATACAAATGTTTGATTTTCAGACAAAGCTAAAAGATCCTCGCTAGACTGGCAAACGCGCTTCAACATTATATCTGGAATAGCTAGAGGACTTCTTTATCTTCACCAAGATTCTAGATTTAGGATCATCCATAGAGATCTTAAAGCAAGCAACATTCTACTTGACCGAGAAATGAATCCAAAGATATCAGACTTTGGAATGGCTAGAATTTTTGGCACGGATCAGACAGAGGCAAATACAGTTAGAGTCGTTGGAACATAGTGAGTACCTAAGTAACACACTGCCACTCCAAAAAATATCCAAACTTAATAATGATTTATTTATCTTACAATTTATAAACACTTTTGTTACTCGCAGTGGCTATATGTCTCCTGAATATGCTATGGATGGAATCTTCTCAGTGAAATCTGATGTTTTTAGTTTCGGCGTTCTCGTGATGGAGATCATAAGTGGAAAAAAGAACCGAGGTTTCTATTCGGCAAACAAAGAATTGAATCTTCTTGGTCATGTATGTGTAATATTTTCCTTATTAGTTTAAATTTGTAAAAATTCACAGTATCATCTCTTGCTTCTTGCTAACAAATAAATCAATCTTTTCTTTTTATAGAGTTGGAAGCTGTGGAAAGAAGGAAATGCTATGAAACTGATTGATTCTTCCATTGATAATTCATATTCACCTTCTGAGGTTTTTAGATGCATACAAGTTGGGCTATTATGTGTACAAGAGCGAGCAGAAGATAGACCAACAATGTCTTCAGTGGTGTTGATGTTGAGTAGCGAAACAGCAACAGTAGCCGAGCCAAAAAATCCTGGATTTTGCCTAGGAAGCAATCCTATTGAAACGGATTCTTCCTCAAGTAAAAAAGATGAATCTTGCACTGTGAACCAAGTTACTGTCACAATGATAGATGGCAGATAGTGGAAGGCAAGGCCTATGAACTTGTGATTTGAATTTTAATTCATAGGATTGGTAGTGATATTTTGCATACATAGAAAATAAATTTCTTGGCCTTCAACTTTCTAGAGTAAAATTAAAATGATAAAGTTGATGATTCATTACAAATGTAAAAGTTTGCTTCATATGAAATTCTTCGTATGTATCGCATTGTCATTTTTATCTTTATCTTTCCTGTATCTTTCCAATAAAATATATATATATATATATAAAAGATAATTACACTTGAATAAAAGGTAAACGGGCAACAAGCTGCGCCGCTAAACCTTTTTGTATAGCAAAACCCAATCTCTTTCCAATTATTTTATCTTTATCTTACATCTGCAACCCTGCTTAATCTCCATTACCCTAATCCCGTCCGAATTCACAAGCTGAAAATATCACAAACATAATAAGACTGTGTAATTATCGCAGCACGGATATTTTTCTAAAATATTTTGTGAAAATTGTGTTACATTTCTTCATCTGTGTTATGTTTTCAATATTAGACTGTGCATAGATTGCTTTGATATTTATGTACAGATGTTATCAAGGTTCTTTTGACAAATTTTAAAATATTTTTCACTTATAACTATTTGCAAGGTTACTTTATTGTAAGCATAGCTTCATGGTTGAAAAACTAGTTCGGTTAGGGGTTAAAGAACATTGAATGAGTTTGAGCAAAATTGTAAAATACATCCTAGTATTTTTTTTAGTAATTTCATAGACTAAGTTGGCCAACAAAACACATTTGAGGACTAAATTGACTATATAAAAACAATTTTGAGGATCAAAATAATTAATAAACGAGACATTTATGAAATAGAATTTAATTGCTAGATACGTTTCTGATACTTCTATGATACATACATATCGAGAAATAAAATATAATTTTCTGCATTATAATAATAATATTTATTTACATTTCTTTTAAAAATAATTCCACAAACCCCAAAGTTCCATAATGTAATCCTGATACTCCAAAATTGCTCAAGTATCATGTTAGTCGTTCATATACATATACAACACCAATACATGTTAGTTACTTTTCCATAAGTATCGAAAACGTGTCTTTTAATTAAATTATTTTTTTAATAAAAAAATATCAGATAGGTTTTCGATACTTCTCGATACGTATCAAAGAAATATCCAACAATTAAATTATATTTCTTTAATACAAAAAGGGTCAAACACATTTCCGATAAATTTTATGAATGTGAATGTTTATTTTATTTTCAATTTTAATTAAGTTTACATATTTTGCATTTATATATTAAAATTAAAATTTAATTATTTTTTTAAAGTGTAATTTTTCTTATATAGCCGTATCCATATCGTATATGTATTTTATCATATCATATGTATATGTATCACTTTCAAACCCTTGCGCAATAAGTAGAAAAATGGAAAATAAAAATAAAAATTGGGTCAATGGCGACACTGACAGTGTGGTC
Organism: Trifolium fragiferum; assembly: GCA_954870985.1. Classification (NCBI taxonomy): domain Eukaryota; kingdom Viridiplantae; phylum Streptophyta; class Magnoliopsida; order Fabales; family Fabaceae; genus Trifolium; species Trifolium fragiferum. The sequence continues at coordinate 17,555,484 of OX940790.1, read as the reverse complement.
TCGGTGTCGCCCTCTCCATTGCAATGGCAGAAATAGCAGTGTTGCCATATAACACACGGTGTCGCCATCTCCGGTGCAATGGCGGAACTGGCACTATAGCCATATGACATAAGAACTGACGCACCAGAACTTTATTAAAAAGTAGGACATTGTAGCAAATTTGGGGAAAACACCAAACAAACCCTAAATCAGTTCTTGAACAAAAATCTCTCTCAACATAATAGTAATACTCAAATTGCTAGGTTTCTTCATGGAATTCATCGGAGTAAAACATCCAAAACTTTTAAATCTTTTCCCAGAATCTGCTGTTCCTGTCGGATCTAATGAACTTGATCTTAGATTATCCTTACCGGTGGAATCTGCTGCCAATTTGGTAGAGAACAAGAAGAAAAAGAAGGATCCATCGGTTTCGTTCTATCAATTTGATGATGTAAGGTCCTATGATAAGTTTGAGGCTGGGCAGATTTGGGTATTTTATGGCGATGAGGACTACGATGTTCCGAGACATTACGGAAAGATTAAAGAGGTTATAAAGATTGGTTCAAGAATTGAGTTGAAAGTAATTTATCTTACTTTCTTCTGGCTATCTAACAAAGTTGATAGGTGGGATGATAATGATATGATCATTTCCTTTGGAAAATTTAAAGCCAAGGGTAAGCACTGTACTTACCATAACACCATTTTTGTTTCGCATCAAGTGCATGCAAATATCGTTGGAAGGAACAACGACTATGAATTTTATCCTCGGTTGGGTGAAATTTGGGCAATGTATAGGGGATGGACGAGTAAACTAAAACCTTCTGATTTGAAAAACTGTGAGTATGATATAGTGGAAGTTACCAAAGACGGTTATTCGTGGACACATGTTTTATTTCTTGAGAAGGTGAGTGGTTACAGTTCGGTTTTTAAGCGCAAATTAACAAAACGGTTGTACTTCTCGATCGATAGGTCCGAGGTGCTTAGATTCTCCCATAGGATACCTGCTTTCAAACTGACAGAAGAACATGGCAGCAATCTGAAAGGCTTCTGGGAACTTGATCCGGACGCAATACCAGTCCGTTATCTTAGATAGGAATAATGCAGCGTAAGTCGAGTGTTGCAAGAAAGAAGCCTTGTTTTACTTTATTAGTTTAGACTATTTTAGCAAGGGAGTTAAAACTATTACTGTCTGTGTTATGTAGCAGCCGTTGCCTAATGTTAGATCAAACAAATTATGCTGGTTTTATGCTGTGTTTTTTATTTTGTTTATGTTCCATTCGAAAATTAGTTCTCTGTTGCAATTGGCTTTGCCGTTGAGAAAACTTAGACACAATACCATGAGTATTTTTGGTGTTCTCTTGTTGGAGAAGAACACCAACAGTTCCTAAGTTTTTTCTATTTGTCATGTTACCATTTGGAAATAGTATAGTTTAATTTTATAAGAAACATAAAAAGCATTTGCTGAAGTGCATTTCTATAGGTGCTTAAAAACAGTTCGGCAAAACTGAACCTGAACCTGAACCTGAACCGAACTGGTTCTTTTTACAAACTGTCAATGACATAACAGTCCTACCTAGTACAACATTGTATATAGGTTTTGTCCAACTTCAAAATTACCAAGCAAAAGTGAGTTTCAACCAAACTTTTACTGTTGGACAAACCATATATTCTCATAAATTGGCAGGATAAATAAGGAGAAATTAATGATCATTACCACTTGTAATCCCTCTGCATTTGCATTGCAGCACCAGGTACATGCCAAGGCTTAAACGTCCTATAAGTAGCAGCAAGGTGCAATGCACTATTAGTATTACCATGAATATCCACTTGACGAAATGCAGTTTCTTTGATCACACTCCTCTTGTTTAACAACTATATACATGAGGTTGCCTATTCTCTATGGCCAAAAGAACAACATTCTTGTTCTGATTCTCTATGGCCACTCCCATTTTTGCTGCAATTAAAATAGGTGACACTTTTCTTATCTCAATAGCTTCATTTAGTGCGACTAACAACTCGATGTGTCAAGATGATATAATATGATCGGTTATAAGTGTAAATTGGTATAATGCATATGTGATTAATATGGCAATGGCACCGACCAAAGTATTCACTAGATATGGTAGAATGAAGAATGGCGTCTCCATTGTTTTTTCTTGAGACTGAGTCTTCTTTTTCTTCTAGTCTCTATTAATATTTCCATCAACCAAATCACTAGGAGCTTTTAAAAATGGTAACCTTTACCTCTTTCTTCACTGAAACTTTAAAAAATTTACCATAAGCCAATATATTACTTTTAAACTAACATTAGGCCTAACTCCTATGTGGTCAATCCCTTGGGATAAATTGTGAAGAGGGTTATGTCTAAACCAGGATGAAACATCAATACATGTAACCCTTTTTACAATCTGTTAACTATTATCATAGACAAATTCAGTACTTCATTATACATAAATACATGCACTTCATTGATTCTTAGTCAACAATACATAAGTTGCAATCATAAATAGAAAGGAAAAATTATAAAAGTACAAATCGCAATCTTCACATATATATAAATGAGACTAAATTGACCAACAAAAAACACATTTTACGAGGACCAAAATGACTAATAAATGAGACATTTGTGAATGTAATTGTAATTTTGATAATTCAATAACACTATAATAGCGAATCACATATTCAGAAATCAAAACAGTGGTTTTCCCTCTTATCATATTTGGAAGGAAGTTTATAATTTCTTACGGGTCATTATAGAAGTCCATGACCAATTGAGGTGCATTTCTAAGCCTAATTACGTACGTGTCTTTCTTATGTCTCTAGATTCAAATAATTTTAAATCTATTCCTAGCTAGGTGCATGTACAAAAAGAAGTCATCATTCTGAATTCACAAGAATTTTCTTAGAATATATTTCACTTCATAGATAGTTGTATCTTATCTTCATTCACTTTATTTACTTTTCCATTTTCATTAGGTGTCAATGTTCCATTGTGTGGAAAATATATTATAGCAGCCACCCAAAGACAAGACAAAATAGTGACACAGGAAATATTTGATGACTCCAAAATCAACTGTTTAATTAACTAACTATATGCTATTGAAGAATAAAATTTGTGTCACTTTGAGTGTTTCTTTTTATCCTCATAAAATTCAAGACATGTAGTATGAAAGAGGAACACGATGGATTCTGCTAGAAATCTTCTCTACCTTGTCACAACCAAAAATCTCAAACACAAGCTTATAAACTCTTTGATTCTACTTCTCACTTTCTCTTTTTGCTCTTGTTCTTCTGATACCATATCTACTGATAAACCAATAAGAGATGGTGAGGTTCTTGTTTCGAAATCTAAAACGTTTGCTCTTGGATTCTTCACTCCACAAAAGTCCACCTCTCGTTATGTTGGAATTTGGTACAACAATTTGCCAATCCAAACTGTTGTTTGGGTGGCAAATAGAGATACTCCAATCAATGACACATCCGGAATTCTATCGATCGACCCAAATGGAAATCTAGTACTCAACCATAACCTTAGCATCACTCCCATTTGGTCTACCAATGTTTCACTCCCACAATCACAAAGAAATAGTACCAGTGTTGTTATAGCTCAGCTATCGGATATAGCAAACCTTGTTCTGATGCTAAACAACACCAAAACTGTTATCTGGGAGAGCTTTGATCATCCCACAGACACCTTGCTTCCATATCTAAAGCTTGGTTTTGATAGAAAAACTAATCGAAGTTGGTTCCTCCAATCATGGAAGACAGATGTTGACCCTGGAAAAGGTGCATTCACGTTGAAATTCAGCACCATTGGCAAACCTCAGTTGTTTATGTACAACCATGATCTTCCTTGGTGGCGTGGTGGACATTGGAATGGAGAATTATTAGTAGGTGTACCTAATATGAAACGAGATATGGCCACTTTTAACGTTTCTTTGGTTGAAGATGACAATCATGTAGCACTCACATATAACATGTTTGATAAGACTGTCATTACTAGGATAGTGGTTCAACAATCTGGTTTCTTTCAAACATTCACATGGGACAGGCAAAAGACTCAATGGAACCGGTACTGGTCTGAACCAACGGACCAATGTGATAACTATGGAACATGCGGATCGAACAGTAATTGTGACCCTTTGAATTTTGAGGACTTTAAGTGTACTTGTTTACTTGGTTTTGAACCTAAATTTCCACGTGATTGGTATGAGAGTAGAGATGGGTCAGGAGGGTGTGTAAGGAAGAAAGGTGTTTCTGTCTGTGATAATGGAGAAGGGTTTGTCAAACTTGTAAGCTTGAAAGTTCCTGATACATCTGTGGCAGTTTCTAAAGGTGGCTTGAGTTTGGAAGAATGCGAGGAAGAATGTTTCAAAAACTGCTCTTGTACTGCCTATGCAGTTGCTGATGTGAGGAATGGTGGGAGTGGGTGTATGGCTTGGTATGGCGATTTAATGGACATTCAAAAACTTAGTGATCAAGGCCAAGATTTATTTTTACGCGTTGATGCTATTGAACTAGGTAAGATATTCCCTACTAGTCTACTCTTCATTTTAAATTTGATACCACTTAGGCGAAGTTTGAATTTTATTGGACTTGTTGCTTCTTATCAGCCAAAGCCAATAGCAATAAAAGCAGCAAAGGAGTCCTTGGTAGAAAGAGGTTGGCTGCGATTCTGGTAGTTTCTATAGTTGCAATAGTCGTCCTCCTCTCATGTGTGTATTGCATGTGGAAGAAAAAAAGAAAGGGTATGTGTTATATATTTAAGGATGATATCCCTTGTTTTTTATATTTCATAATTTTTTATAACCTGACTAGCAAAAAGTGTCCTATTAGTTAAAACTATTATTGAGTGTGAAAGAATGGCAAAATGTATTATCCTAGATTTGTTTTGAGAGCATAGAGAACAAAACCCTTCAAAATTTGTAAGTTGATTGAAATCTTACCTTATGCCATTCGTAACTTCAGATAAAATGCTGCAGCAATCAAACCAAGATTCCTCGGGAGAAGAGATCGATGCTCAAAGCAACACACGTTCAAATCTACCCTTTTTCAGCTTTAAAACAATAATAACAGCTACAAGAAATTTTAGTCAAGAGAATAAGCTTGGACAAGGTGGATTTGGCACTGTCTATAAGGTAAGTGAATTCTACTTTAAGTTACTGATGCAAGAAGTGAAAACATCTTTTACCTCTTTGTGTTCAGTTCAATTGTATTATTGAAACGGTTGCGGAAATAGTGGGATTTCAGAGATAAGAGTTTCAGGGTTGCTTGGTTAATGGGCAAGAGGTAGCAGTGAAAAGATTGTCCAGAGATTCAGGTCAAGGCAAAGAAGAGTTTAAAAATGAAGTTAGACTTTTAGTTAAACTCCAACACAGAAATCTAGTGAGGCTGCTTGGTTGTTGTTGCGAAAAAGAAGAACGGATGCTAGTTTATGAATACCTGCCAAACAAAAGCCTAGACTTCTTTATATTCAGTAAGCATCTCTGCAACTCATTCATTTTCTCTCCAGCCTTAACGAACTTGTATTTTGCTTATGCTTCATGTTACATGAAGCAACAGCTCATAGCTTCTTTATTTTCACGGTGAAATTGCTTTGGAACGAGAATCCAAAATTGAACATAAAACCAAACATATGATTAGACAAGCATAAAGCATATGACTGAATTGGCGAGAGGGAAAATCCTCATACTACTATTAAGATCCAAGTTATGTCCTACTGATTCAATATATCCCAGTAAAAACAAAAAACTTATAAGAGCAAAGAAGAATATTTTATCATTCAACTATAACAAAGTTTTGAGTAGTCCATTTTCATAGATCTCCTTATCAAAACCCTTTGGAATCAGCTTCTAACTTTCTTAAACTCTGAGGCTTATAACTTAAGAGCATATGCTAAATCTAGCCTATAGCTACTCAATGTAACAAACTGAAACTTCAAATAATTTTTAACAGGATACATCAGTTCAATTTAAAAAACAAAAAATGCAATTTGTAGCATCTGTTACAGGTTAAACCTATTTGTAGGAATTTTGGCATTCAACACTTAGCCTATCCGGATAACGTCAAACTTGAGGCCTTTCACTAACACTAAGTTGACCGTTTGCCTAGTTATAGCCTTGTATACATGTTTTATAATAAAGACGGGAAATTTACAGATGTTCCTATACTCCTTGTCAGGCACAAGATGATCGATCCAACATTTTAATATATTCTTACGAATTTAAGCTCAATATGCAAATAATGTTTCCAAATATGTTCAATTTATGGAAATTTCAACTGTTAAACTCAGATAAGAACCATAGGTCATCATTGGATTGGATTAAGCGTTTCGAAATTATTTGTGGGATTGCTCGAGGTGTTTTATATCTTCATCAAGATTCAAGGTTGAAAATAATTCATAGAGATCTAAAAGCCAGCAATGTTCTCCTTGATGCTTCAATGAATCCCAAAATCTCAGATTTTGGTATGGCTAGAATATTTGGAGAAGATGAAATCCAAGCAAGAACAAAAAGAGTGGTTGGAACATAGTATGTGTCATACCCTTATAATCATTATATAGAAGGTTCTGTATTTTTACGATGCCCTAACAATTTTGTGTAATTGCAGTGGATATATGTCACCAGAATATGCAATGGAAGGTCGATATTCAACTAAATCTGATGTCTTCAGTTATGGTGTCTTGCTACTGGAGATTATTGCTGGCCAAAGAAACACACATTGTGAAATAGGAAGAGCATCCCCAAATTTAATTGGACATGTAAGTTATATAAATAAAAAGAGGTTGCCTTAAAAATTGGCCAACAATTTAATGATGTACTTATTTAAAGATTGTGATGTGCATATGTAGGTGTGGACACTATGGACAGAAGGAAGAGCTTTGGTTATGGTTGATCCAGCACTAAACCAATCTTATCCTTCGGCTATAGTTCTGAGATGCATTCAAATTGGACTTTTGTGTGTGCAAGAAAATGCCATGAATAGACCATCAATGACAGAAGTTGTTTTCATGCTATGTAATGAAACACCTCTTTGCCAACCTCAAAAACCAGCATTCTTATTCAATGGAAATCAAGATTTTCAAGATTCGTCAACATCAGGAGGAGGATCTTCAATAAATGAAGTAACGGAAACTACCATCAGTGGCCGCTAAAAGCTACGTTATATACTGTCACAAAAATGTTACGTATATAAATTTAATTAGTTAACTATACTAGATGATTGTTATAATTGAATTAGACATTCATATCAATGCAAATGTTATGTATATAAATTTAATTAGTTAACTCTATATTTTTGCTTCTTTTACTTGTCAGTTCTCCCTAATCTCTAAATTTTGCTTTTAGCATTTAATTTTGAGCAGAATCAAGTCCTCTTTTAACTATTTTACACTAATGTCGGTGAATCAATAAAAATAACCAGAAAATTAATCCACATGGAAAACTAGCCAGATATCAATGAAACATAATCATAGAAATAAATTCATTAAAAAAATGTTTATAAAATCAGAAAAACACAAGAGAAGAATCAATGAAAATTTGTAGAGAAGGAGAGAAAACAACCAGAGAACTCAATGGCTAGAAATGGAGCTGGAACGGAAGTGATTATTAGACGAAACAAATCAGAGACTTGCACACTGGAAGGAAAAGCAGTGCAGGAACAGAACTCGCGTTAGTGGAAAAACAAACTCATGCTTGATAAAATCACAGTGAGTTACCGTGATTTTACAAAAGCTACACTTTGGAGTTTCTACAAAATCACAGTGCCACCATGAACCGTGATTTGAAAAATCCACTGTGATACCAAACATGCACTTACACGTATATTTCAAAATATATACAAAAATCAAAGTCCATTAATTTCCCTATCTGTATTCATGATATAAGTGACTTAAATTTGTATGGAAATTTACAATTTCTTAGGGGTCATTATATCAATCCATGACCGGTTGAGGTGCATTTCTAAGCCTAATTAATTATGTATATTAGCCTTTCTTGTGTCACTAAAGTCAAATAATTTTAAATATATCCCTTGCCAGGTGCATGTATGAGAAAGCATTTCTTAATCAGTTGTTTCTTTTCCCACTTTCGTTAGTGTCCTTGTTCCATTGGGTGAAAAAATTGATGTGTCGAAAGCCTAATGTATACTGACTATGTGTTTTGAAGAGTAAAATTTGTGTCAGTTGGAGTATTTCTATTTTATTCTCATACAAATTACAATGCAAGAGGGTATGAGAGAAGAACTCAATGGACTCTGCTAAAAATCTTCTGTACCTTGTCACAACTCAAAATCATAAACTCAAGTTGTTACTATTACATAACAGTTGGTTGCTTAACTTTTTGATTCTACTTCTTCTCATAACCTCTTTTTGCTCTTGTTCTTCTGATACCATATCTCCTGATAAACCCATAAGAGATGGTGAGGTTCTTGTTTCTAAATCTAAAACGTTTGCGCTTGGATTCTTTACTCCAGGAAAGTCCACTTCTCGCTATGTCGGAATTTGGTACAACAATTTGCCAATCCAAACAGTTGTTTGGGTTGCAAACAGAGAAAGTCCAATCAATGACACTTCTGGAATCCTATCGATAGACCGAAATGGAAATCTAGTAATTCACCACAACCTTAGCACTATTCCCATTTGGTCTACCAATATTTCATTCCCACAATCACAAAGAAACAACACCAATATTATAGCTCAACTATTGGATATAGCAAACCTTGTTTTAGTTGTAAACAACACTAAAACTGTCATATGGGAAAGCTTTGATCATCCTACAGACACTTTGCTCCCATATCTAAAGCTTGGTTATGATAGAAAAATTAACAAAAGTTGGATCCTCCAGTCATGGAAGACAGATGATGACCCTGGAAAAGGCGCATTCACGGTGAAATTCATCAGCACCAATCGTATACCTCAGTTGTTTATGTACAACGGCAACCATCCTTGGTGGCGTGGAGGACATTGGAACGGAGCATTATTAGTAGGTGCACCTAATATGAAACGAGATATGGCGATTTTGAATGTTTCTTTTGTGGAAGATGAAGATAACTATGTAGCAATCTCATACAACATGTTTGATAAGTCTGTTATAGCTAGGATAGTTGTACAGCAATCTGGTTTCTTTCAAATATTCACTTGGAACAATCAAAAGAGTCAATGGAACAGGTTCTGGTCAGAACCAATAAACCAATGTGATAACTATGGAACATGTGGATCAAACAGTAATTGCGACCCTTTGAACTTTGAGGACTTTAAGTGTACCTGTTTACCTGGTTTTGAACCAAAATTTCCACGTGATTGGTATGAGAGTAGAGATGGGTCAGGAGGGTGTGTAAGAAAGAAAGGGGTATCTGTTTGTGGGAATGGAGAAGGGTTTGCTAAAGTTGTAAGCTTGAAAATTCCTGATATATCTATTGCAGTCGACAAAGGTGGTTTGAGTTTGGAAGAATGTGAGAAAGAATGCTTCAGAAACTGCTCTTGTACTGCCTATGCAATTGCTGATGTGAAGAATAGTGGAAGTGGTTGTTTGGAATGGTACGGGGATTTAATGGACATTCAAAAACTTAGTGATCAGGGCCAAGATTTATTTTTACGCGTCGATAAAGTTGAACTAGGTGAAATTTTCTCTCCAAGTGTTTTTTTCTTTTCTAAATTTGACACCACTTAGGTGCATTTTGAACTTTTTTGGACTTGTTTCTTCTCATCAGATAAATTCAATAACAACAGAAAGAGAAATGGAGTCCTTGTTAAAAAGAGGTTGGCTGCAATATTGGTAGCTTCTGTAGTTGCAATTATCCTCCTTCTTTCCTGTGTGTATTTCATATGGAAGAAAAAAAGAAAAGGTATGTGAACTATTATTTGCAATCTGTCTTACAAAAAGTTCCCTATTAGTTTCTTTGGTATCAACTTATGCAAACAATCTCTCCAAATTTCTTTAGAAACTCTTCATAATGTTTAACATTTTATTCAATAATAATGATATTACTATTATTTTTATTCAGCAATCATTATACTTGAAACACTGGCAAAATGTATAATATTGTATAGAAAATAGACATTTCAAAATATGTAAGTTCAGATAAAATGATACAGCAATTGAAAGCTTACCTCATGCCATTTTTTGTAACTTCAGATAAAGTGATGCATCAATTAAACCAAGATTCCTCTGGAGAAGAGAATGGTACTCAAAACAGCTACAAGACATTTTAGTCGTCAGAATAAGCTTGGTCAAGGTGGATTTGGCTCTGTCTATAAGGTTAGTGAAATTCATCATTGAGTTACTGATGCAAGAAGTAAAAAACATCATTATAGAAATATGATGCAAAAATAGTGCAATGGTATTAAGAGATAAAAATTTCAGGGTTGCTTGGTTAATGGACAAGAAATAGCAGTGAAGAGATTGTCCAGAGATTCAGGTCAAGGCAAAGAAGAGTTTAAAAATGAAGTTACACTTTTAGTTAAACTTCAACACAGAAATCTAGTGAGGTTGCTCGGTTGTTGCTGTGAAAAAGAAGAAAGAATGCTTGTTTATGAATACCTCCCAAACAAAAGCCTAGACTTCTTTATATTCGGTATGTCTCTCACATACTCACTAGCCTGAATGAACTTAAATTATACGCGCATAAATCATAGTGACTGAATTGGGAAGCAAAATCAACACATTTTATGGGCTTCCTGATAAATAAATAGAGTAAAACTTTATTTTCATTTTCCATTACACATTTTGATAAATTTATATGAATTTAAGCTCAATATACAATTAATATGTTTCCCAATATATTCAATTTATGTATACTTCAACCATTCAACTCAGATGAAAACCAGAGGTCATCGTTGGATTGGGCTAAGCGTTTTGACATTATTTGTGGAATTGCTCGAGGTGTTTTATATCTTCATCAAGATTCAAGGCTGAAAATAATTCATAGAGATCTAAAAGCCAGCAATGTTCTCCTTGATGCTTCAATGAATCCCAAAATATCAGATTTTGGTATGGCTAGAATATTTGGAGAAGATGAAATTCAAGCAAACACGAAAAGAGTGGTTGGAACATAGTATGTGTCACGCCTTTATAATCACCAATATTATAGAGATGGATGTGTATTTTTTATGCTGCTCTAACTATTTTGTACAAATGCAGTGGATATATGTCACCAGAATATGCAATGGAAGGACGATATTCAACAAAATCTGATGTCTTCAGTTATGGGGTCTTGCTACTGGAGATTATTGCTGGCCAAAGAAACACACATTGTGAAATAGGAAGAGCATCCCCAAATTTAATTGGACATGTAAGTTATATACATAAAAAGAGGTAGCCTTAAAAATTGACCCTACAATTTAATGATGTATGATGTACTTATTTAAAGACTGTACTGTGAATTTGTAGGTGTGGACATTATGGACAGAAGGAAAGGCCCCGGATATAGTTGATCCAGTACTAAACCGGCCTTATTCTGCTGCTGTGGTTCTGAGATGCATTCAAATTGGACTTTTGTGTGTGCAAGAAAATGCCATGAATAGACCATCAATGTTAGAAGTTGTTTTCATGCTATGTAATGAATCACCTCTTTGTCCACCTCAAAAACCAGCATTTTTATTCAACGGCAACCAAAATTTGCAAGATTCACCAACATCAGGAGGAGGATCTTCAATGAATGGAATAACAGAAACTACCATCAGTGCTCGCTAAAAGCTAACTTAATCAATTATGTAAATTTTCTGTTCATACTTTTCCATCAGAATTGAGTTAGTAGTCATTTCAATAGGTTTTTGAGAGACCAGTATATAAGTGTATTCACTTTGTGGTATTGTTAAATGAATATGTGATTAAGTGTCTATATAAATAAGCATGTTAATTGAAATTGGTCGTAAAACACAATGCTTTAGCTGTAGTTTGATGAATTTGCAGAATCTCATATAAATCCAATCACAAAAATATAACTTACTTAAATATAAATTTCAGGGTTTTATAAGTTTTTAGTCCTACAAAATATCAAATTTTGTTTATTTTAGTTGCTATAAAACTTTTATCAATTTTTGGTCCCTATCTTTTATAGCAACTGTTTTTAGTCCCAGTATGTTTTAAAGGTGTCTTTAGTCCCTCTCTAGGAACTAAAGCACCCCGCTTTGATAAAAGATAGCGACTAAAACTAGTTAACTAAATATGTATTCTAGATTTTGTTTGTTACTATGAAAATCTGCATTGCTAGACCAACCGGGGCATAATTATAAATTATATAGAATGTTTGATCATAAAGGTCAGTCACATTCGAAACCACCTTGATGAAGCCTGTTGAGAAATTGTCAGTTGCAGAAGCTATGGAGTTAAATTCAAAGAATGGTCACTGTCAAATTCTTGCTGATAAGGAGATTTGTCAAACTGTCAAAGCATGACGAAAGGAATACTTATGACCCCTTCTCGACCCTATCATCAAACAAGAAAACAAACACATTTGAGCATGTCAATAGAATAAGGAATCCTCCCACAATAGCAAGTTTGATAAGAATTTAACTTACATTGTTTCTCTTGTATGTCTGTGTTTGCTTGCCTCATATGTAACCGGTTAGGGAATTCACGTCCACTTTCAACTTCCGACAACTGCACACTTCCATCTCCACAAGCTTCCTTGTGTCCCTTATGAGAAGAGGAATGGTAGCTATGGAAAGAAGGAAATGCTTTTGGACTGGTTAATTCGTCCATTGGTAAATCATATTTATTTGCCATATGATCTTCATACATGCATATAAGATAGGCCAACAATGTCTGCAGTGGTCTTGACTCATGATGCGGAGTAGTGAAACAGCAACAATAGCTTGCCTAGGTGGATCCTATTGAAATTGATTCTTCCTCAAGTAAACACGAGTTACCAAGTTACTGTCAAAATGGTAGATGCAGGCAGATGAATCTTGCACTGTGAACCAAGTTACTGTCAAAATGGAAGATGGCAGATGCTAGGGTCAAATCAACTTGTGATCATACTTCATAGTAATATAAACTAGGGTTTTCTTTTTGTAGCAAAAATAAATATTTTACCGTATATAAATATTATTTTTAAGATTAAATAAACTAGTCTTAATTGCAGTTTGAATCACCTATTTTTCACTAATTCATGAAAATGATCCCTCTATTTTTAAATCACTAGTTTTAGTTGCTATATCATATTTTTATTTTTATACTTAAAAATTGTAATTTAATATAGGGGACCAATCTCGTGAATAAAGAAAAATAAGAGGATCAAAACTGTAATTAAGCCAATAAATTAACTAACGACAAATTTAAAGACAAAAATAACTTAAGTTTGTTTTTTCTAATTTTAATACATTTAAAAACTATTATAATAATATTTAACATATTTAAAAATAAAATCAAAACATAGTATAGTAGGGGTATATGTCTATTTTTTTATCATATCATTTATTTTAAGTGTACTAACTATTAAGTACTAAAAAAATTGTCTTTAAGATCTTAGTGTTGGTCACAGCTTCTAGCCCCCAAAATTCTGTTTTTATCCTTAAAAATTCAGTTTGCAAGGAAGTTTTCCATTTCTTACAAGTCACTGTACCAGTCCATGACTGATTGAGGTACATTGTTAACTGTATGAAGAGAATCCATTATTAGATACTCATCACTAGAATATACTACACACTTCCTAGCTAGTTGTCACTGACTGGTCTACAATGTTGAAAATATAAAACATCCGTCCAAAAACATAATAGTGACACTGGAAAGAGAATTGATGCCTTACCTCTAGTGTAAGTCACTACTAATTGACTATATGTGCTGTTGAAGAGTACAATTTGTGTCAGTTGGACTATTTCTATATTCTCCTCATAAAATTCAATCTGCTAAAAATCTTGTCTACCTTAGCACAGTCAAAAATGATAAACAAGTTGTTAGTATTACCTAACAAATGGTTGCTAATTAACTCTTTGATTATACTTCTCACCATCTCTTTTTGCTCTTGCTCTTCTGATACCATATCTTCTGACAAGCCCGTAAGAGATGGTGAGCTTCTGATTTCTAAATCTAAAACGTATGCTCTTGGATTCTTCTCTCCTGGAAAGTCCACCTCTCGCTATGTCGGAATTTGGTTCAACAATTTGCCAATCCAAACTGTTGTTTGGGTTGCAAATAGAAATACTCCAATCAATGACAGGTCTGGAGTTCTGTCAATCGACCCAAATGGAAATCTAGTACTCAGCCATAACCTTAGCACCATTCCCATTTGGTCTACCAATGTTTCGTTCCCACAATCACAAAGAAATAGAACCAGGGTTATAGCTCAATTAACAGATATAGCAAACCTTGTTCTTGTGGTAAACAACACCAAAACTGTATTATGGGAAAGCTTTGATCATCCAACAGACACCATGCTTCCATATCAAAGGATTGGTTTTGATAGAAAAACTAATCAAAGTTGGTCCCTTAGATCCTGGAAGACAAATGATGACCCTGGAAATGGTGCATTCAAAGTGAAATTCAGCACCAATATTGGCAAACATCAAATGCTTATGTACAAACATGATCTTCCTTGGTGGCGTGCTGGATATTGGAACGGAGAATTATTGGTAGGTTTACCTTATATGAAGCGAGATATGGACATTCTTAACATTTCTTTTGTTGAAGATGACAACTATGTAGCACTCTCATATAAAATGTATGATAAGTCTCTCATGTCTAGGGTAGTGATTCAGCAATCTGGTTTCGTACAAGCATTTATGTGGGAAAGTCAAAAGAGCCAATGGGCCCAGTACTGGTCTGAACCAACAAACCAATGCGATAACTATGGAACATGTGGAATAAACAGTAATTGTGACCCTTCGAACTTCGTCGGTTTTAGGTGTACATGTTTACCTGGTTTTGAACCCAAATTTCCGCGTGATTGGTATGGGAGTAGAGATGGGTCAGGAGGGTGTGTAAGAAAGAAAGGCATATCTGTTTGTGGGAATGGTGAAGGGTTTGTCAAAGTTGAAAGCTTGAAAGTTCCTGATACATCTGTTGCAGTTGCCAAAGGTGGTTTGAGTTTGGAAGAATGTGATAAAGAATGCTTGAGAAACTGCTCTTGTACTGCATATGCAGTTGCTGATGTCAGGAATGGTGGAAGTGGATGTTTGACATGGCACGAAAATTTAACAGACATTCAAAAACTTACTGATCAAGGACAAAATTTATTTTTACGTGTCAACAAATTTGAACTAGGCAAGATTTTGCCTCCTATTATATTTTTCTTTCAAATTTGACACCACTTAGGTGTAGTTAGAACTTATTTAGACTTGTTTCTTCTTATCAGCCAATTACTATAAAAAAAGCGAAGGAGTCCTTGATAAAAAGAGGTTGTCTGCAATTCTTGTAACTTCTATCGTTGCTATTATCATCCTCCTCGCATGTGTGACTTACCTGTGGAAGAAAAAAAGAAAGGGTATGTGATTTATTTTTTAGGATGATATCCCTTGTTCTTTACATTTTATTAGTTTCTTTTGTTTCAACCATTTGTTTTTGTGTTCAAGTATTAACTATTAGGTATAAGCTGATTGAAATCTTACCTCGTATAATTTGTAACTTCAGATAAAATGATGCGGCAATTAAACCAAGATTCCTCCGAAGAAGAGAATGGTGCTCAAAGCAACACACATCCAAATCTACCATTTTTCAGCTTTAAAACGATAATGACAGCTACAAGAAACTGTGGTCATGAGAATAAGCTTGGACAAGGTGGATTTGGCTCTGTCTATAAGGTATGCGAAACTCTACAATAAGCTTCATGCAAGAAGTGACAACATCCTTCACATCTGTATATTCATTTCAATCACATTATAGAAAGATGATGCAAAATAAGATTTAACTGATAAATATTTCAGGGTTGCTTGGTTAATGGACAAGAGATAGCAGTGAAAAGATTATCTAAACATTCGGGTCAAGGAAAAGAAGAGTTTAAAAATGAAGTTAGACTTTTAGTTAAACTCCAACACAGAAATCTGGTGAGATTGCTTGGTTGTTGCTTTGAAAAAGAAGAAAGGATGCTAGTTTACGAATACCTACCAAACAAAAGCCTAGACTTCTTCATATTCGGTATGCCCCTCTCTAGCATAGTTAGTAGTAACAGATTTGTATTTTCCTTATCCATTATATATTTTGATAAACTTCATTTGTTTAACTCAGATCAAAACCAAAGGTCCTTACTAGATTGGAGTACACGTTTTGAAATTATTAGTGGGATTGCTCGAGGTGTTTTATATCTTCATCAAGATTCAAGGTTGAAAATAATTCATAGAGATCTAAAAGCTAGCAATGTTCTCCTTGATGCTTCAATGAATCCCAAAATCTCAGATTTTGGTATGGCTAGAATATTTGGAGAAGATGAAATCGAAGTAAACACAAAAAGAGTAGTTGGAACATAGTATGTGTCATGCGGTCATGCCTTTATAATCACCAACATTATAGAGATGGATTTGTTTTTATATGATGCTCTAACCATTGTGTATAATTGTAGTGGATATATGGCACCAGAATATGCAATGGAAGGATGTTATTCAACGAAATCTGATGTCTTCAGTTATGGTGTCTTACTACTGGAGATTATTGCTGGCCAAAGAAACGGACATTGTGAAAGAAGAGCCTCCCCAAATTTAATTGGACATGTAAGTTATATAAATAAAAAGAGGTAGCCTTAAATTTGGCCAACAAATTATTGATGCACTTATTTATTTAAAGATTGTGATGTGCATATGTAGGTGTGGACACTTTGGACCGAAGGAAGAGCCTTGGATATAGTTGATCCTGTCCTAAGCCAGTCTTATTATATTGATAGTTTTGGTAGGGTTTTTAGTAGAAGAAGTGGCAAGAAGAATATAGAATATTCTGTTGCAGTAAATAAGGAATGTGAGGGACAGATGACTGAGAAAGAAAACAGAATTGATCACTATTAATGATGAAGATTGCAGAGAGAGAAATCAGATCTGACAGATCTGAGCACTATTAGTAATAGACTCCTCATTGGAGTCAATCATGCATGAATTTGGCTAGAATAGCAACTGGGAGATTGAGCATCTCGAATCGCTCATTTTACATTTCTGCTTATTTACATTCCAGCTTATACCTATTTTCCTTTGTATTCCCTTTATCATCTAGATCTCGTTTGATCTCTAGATTGAAGTATAATAATATTACATACATTCACCATTTCTATTGTTTTATTGTTCTATTCTATTTCCCCTGTTTCTGGATCCTATCAATTTGGTATCGAGAGCTTTGGTTGCAATTGCGCTTGTGGAGGAGTTAGGACTGAATCTGAGGAACACACCTACTTATGTTATTGAAGTAGGCAATGGTGAGAAGGTGAGGAATCAAGGTGTGTGTGAAGGGCTGCAATTCCAGATTCAAGGGGTAGATTTCAAACAACATTTTTTCCTAATGGAGCTAAGTGGTTCAGAAATGGTATTGGGAATGGATTGGTTGGCTAGTTTGGGAAACATAGAAGCTAATTTTGGAAACTTGTGCTTGAAGTGTGAAGTAGATGGGCAGAAGTACACCATTCAAGGGGATCCAGCTATGTGTAACAGTCAAGCGACTTGGAAGGCAATGATTAAGGCTCTGTCAAATGAGGGTATAGGATTCTATATCCAGTCCTTAACGGAGGCCAAAACAGTACCCTCAGCAAGTGGAGATGTGTCTGAATGGGAGGAGATAATTGAGGAATTTGCTGAAGTGTTTAATATGCCCTCTGGTTTACCACCGATAAGGGAACATGACCATGCTATTCTGCTCAAACCAGATGCAAATATTCCAAATTTGAGGCCATACAGGTACCCATACTACCAAAAGAATGAGATAGAGAAGATTGTGAAGGAGATGATGCAAGCTGGGATCATAAGGCACAGTACAAGTCCATTTTCAAGCCCAGTTTTATTGGTGAAAAAGAAAGATGGAGGGTGGAGATTTTGTACTGATTACAGAGCCTTGAACAAGGTAACTATCCCAAATAAATTCCCCATTCCGGTTATAGATGAACTGTTGGATGAACTAGGTGGTGCAGTAATTTTTTCAAAGTTAGATCTTAAGTCTGGGTACCATCAAATTAGGATGAGGGATGAGGATATTGCCAAAACAGCCTTTAGAACTCATGAAGGTCACTATGAGTATTTGGTTATGCCTTTTGGCCTTACTAATGCTCCTTCAACCTTCCAAGCTTTGATGAATGAAGTGTTAAGACCTTATTTGAGAAAATTTGTGTTGGTGTTTTTTGATGATATTCTAATATATAGTGCCAACAAAGAGGAACATGTGAAGCATTTGAAAGAAATTTTACAAGTTCTGCACACTCACAAACTGTTTGCCAATAAAAAAAAGTGTTCCTTTGGCCAAGTAGAAATTGAGTATTTGGGCCATTTAATTTCTGGTAGAGGGGTATCAGCTGACCCCAAGAAGATTGAAGATATGTTGAGATGGCCTGCCCCGAAGGAACTTAAGAGTTTGAGGGGATTTTTAGGCTTAACTGGATATTATAGAAAGTTTGTCAGAAATTATAGCAAGATAGCGTGGCCATTAACTCAGTTATTGAAGAAGGACAATTTTAAATGGGGTGAAGAAGCTCAACTGGCCTTTGACAAGCTGAAGCAGTCCATGACCACTATTCCAGTACTAGCCATGCCTGATTTTAATAAGGAATTTATTGTGGAGACTGATGCATCAGGTAAGGGAATTGGGGCGGTACTGATGCAAGATGGCAGACCCATAGCTTATATGAGTCAGACGTTATCTGACAGAGCACAACAGAAGTCAGTTTATGAAAGAGAGCTGATAGCTATAGTGGTGGCAGTGCAAAAATGGAGGCCATATTTACTTGGAAGACATTTTCAAATTCACACTGATCAGAAGAGTTTGAAATATATTACTGAGCAGAAGAGCATGGGGGAAGACCAGCAGAAGTGGATTGCAAAGCTATTAGGCTTTGACTTTGACATTAAGTACAAACCAGGGAAAGAGAACAATGTGGCTGATGCTTTATCCAGACAGATGCAGTACCAGACCATCACAACAGTACAATGTGAGGCTTGGGAAGGTTTAGAAGAGGAAGTGCAGCAAGATGATAAACTGAAGGGGATAATACAAGCCTTGATTGCAGATCCTCTCAGTCATCCTGGATTTCACTTAAAAGGTGGAAGGCTATATCATGATGGTAGAGTAGTGATTCCTAAGCAATCTCCTAGAATTGCTTGGTTATTACATGAATTTCATGATACATCTCCTAGTGGACATTCTGGGTATCTGAGAACTTATAAGAAACTAGCTAGCATTGTGTATTGGGAAGGCATGAGGAAAAGAATCCAAGACTATGTACAAGCTTGTGAGACATGTCAGAGAAACAAGTACCAAACACTGAGCCCAGGGGGACTTTTGCAACCCTTACCCATCCCTACACAGGTTTGGTCAGACATTTCCATGGATTTTATTGGAGGACTTCCTAAGGTACATGGTATTGATACTATTATGGTAGTGGTAGACAGATTGACTAAATATGCTCACTTCATTCCAGTGAGCCATCCTTATACTGCTAAGGAAATAGCTGGGATCTTTATTAAAGAAGTTGTGAAATTGCATGGGTTTCCAAAATCCATAGTGTCAGACAGAGACAAAGTTTTCTTGAGTACATTTTGGGCAGAATTATTTAAACAGGCAGGTACAAAATTGAAGTACAGCAGTGCTTATCATCCTCAATCGGATGGCCAAACCGAGGTGGTGAATAGGTGTGTTGAAACCTATCTGAGATGCTTGACTGGGAGACAACCAAAGCAATGGCCTAAGTGGCTGGCCTGGGCAGAATACTGGTATAACACCAATTATCATGCTTCACTTAAAACTACTCCATTTGAGGCTCTATATGGAAGAAGTCCACCCATGTTAGTGAAAGGTGATGTTCAGCTATCGGCAGTAGAAGAGGTTAATAGATTGACTGCCGAGAGAAATGTGGCCTTAAAGGAAATGCAGGAGCAGTTGCTTAAGGCTCAAGATATGATGAGGAGTCAAGCCAACAAGCATAGAAGAGAAGTTGAGTTTCAGGTAGGAGATATGGTGTATCTGAAAATTCAACCTTACAAGTTGCAGAAATTGGCCAAGAGGTACAATCAAAAGCTGAGTCCTAGGTACTATGGTCCTTATGAGATATTGCAGAGGATAGGGGCAGTGGCTTATAAGTTAAAGCTCCCAGATGACAGTAAGGTACACCCCGTGTTTCATGTGTCCCTTTTGAAGAAAGCTATAGCCCCAAATGTGGAACCACAACCTTTACCTAGCTGTATGAATGAGGCTTGGCAGTTAGAGCCAGAACCAGAAGAAGCAATGGACACTAGACGAAATGCAGTAGGAGAAGTTGAGGTGTTGGTGAAGTGGAAAGGACTCCCAGAGTTTGAGAATTCATGGGAGTTAGTTGAGAAGCTGAGAAAAGAGTACCCAGGATTTCTCCTTGAGGTCAAGGAGAGTTTTGAAGGGGGACGAATTGATAGTTTTGGTAGGGTTTTTAGTAGAAGAAGTGGCAAGAAGAATATAGAATATTCTGTTGCAGTAAATAAGGAATGTGAGGGACAGATGACTGAGAAAGAAAACAGAATTGATCACTATTAATGATGAAGATTGCAGAGAGAGAAATCAGATCTGACAGATCTGAGCACTATTAGTAATAGACTCCTCATTGGAGTCAATCATGCATGAATTTGGCTAGAATAGCAACTGGGAGATTGAGCATCTCGAATCGCTCATTTTACATTTCTGCTTATTTACATTCCAGCTTATACCTATTTTCCTTTGTATTCCCTTTATCATCTAGATCCCGTTTGATCTCTAGATTGAAGTATAATAATATTACATACATTCACCATTTCTATTGTTTTATTGTTCTATTCTATTTCCCCTGTTTCTGGATCCTATCATCCTACTGCTATAGTTCTGAGATGCATTCAAATTGGACTTTTGTGTGTGCAAGAAAATGCCATGAATAGACCAACAATGTCAGAAGTTGTTTTCATGCTATGCAATGAAACACCTCTTTGCCAACCTCAAAAACCAGCATTCTTATTGATTGGCAAACAAGATTTGCAAGAGTCATCAACATCAGGTGGAGGATCTTCAATAAATGAATTAACAGAAACTACGATCAGTGCTCGCTAAAAGCTACCTTAATCAGTTATGTAATTTTTTTTTTCTTCATAATTTTCCATCAGAATTGATTTTGTAGACAATCCAGGAGTTTCTCGAGAAACAAGTATGTTTAGTAAATGAAAATTGCTTTTTAGTCCCCCCTACTTGCTCCCAAACCCCCCATAAATCCCAAAATACCCCCAATTTTGGAGCCAAGATACTATGTATTCTAGGATATGAAATTATATATTTTTCGTATTGTAAAATACTCATATTATAATTTCAGGGTTTTATAAGTTATTAATCCTACAAAATATCAAATTTTGTTTATTTTAGTTGCTATAAAACTTTTATCAATTTTTGGTCCCTATCTTTTATAGCAACTGTTTTTAGTCCCAATATGATTTAAAGGTGTCTTTAGTCCCTCTCTAGGAACTAAAGCACCCCGCTTTGATAAAAGATAGCGACTAAAACTAGTTAACTAAATATGTATTCTAGATTTTGTTTGTTACTATGAAAATCTGCATTGCTAGACCAACCGGGGCATAATTATAAATTATATAGAATGTTTGATCATAAAGGACAGTCACATTCGAAACCACCTTGATGAAGCCTGTTGAGAAATTGTCAGTTGCAGAAGCTATGGAGTTAAATTCAAAGAATGGTCACTGTCAAATTCTTGCTGATAAGGAGATTTGTCAAACTGTCAACCATGGCGAAAGGAATACCTATGACCCCTTCTCGACCCTATCATCAAACAAGAAAACAAACACATTTGAGCATGTCAATAGAATCAGAAATCCTCCCACAATAGCAAGTTTGATAAGAATTTAACTTACATTGTTTCCTTGATTCTACAAACCAATACACAAAAACTTAGGAGGATCCTGAACTACGTAATGAAGAGGTCAAATTCCAGCTTCCCTAACGAGACATAAAAGCTTGCAGAGTTGACGATGATTGTCTTTGGAGATCTCAACAAGGATTTGAAGGTGGGGATTATTGGCGTTAAATAAGCAAAAACTTTCTCTTGTATGTCTGTGTTTGCTTGCCTCATATGTAACAGGTTAGGGAATTCACATCCACTTTCAACTTCCGAAAACTGCACACTTCCATCTCCACAAGCTTCCTTGTGTCCCTTATGAGAAGAGGAATAGTAGCTATGGAAAGAAGGAAATGCTTTTGGACTGGTTAATTCGTCCATTGGTAAATCATATTTATTTGCCATATGATCTTCATACGTGCATATAAGATAGGCCAACAATGTCTGCGGTGGTCTTGACTCATGATGCGGAGTAGTGAAACAGCAACAATAGCTTGCCTAGGTGGATCCTATTGAAATTTATTCTTCCTGCACTGTGAACCTTGCACTGTGAACCAAGTTACAGTCAAAATGGTAGATGCAGGCAGATGAATCTTGCACTGTGAACCAAGTTACAGTCAAAGACTAAAAATGGTAGATGGCAGATGCCAGGGTCAATCAACTTGTGATCATACTTCATAGTAATATAAACCCGGGTTTTCTTTTTGTAGCAAAAATAAATATTTTACCATATGTAATTTTTTTTTTTTAAGATTAAATAAACTAGTCTTAATTGTAGTTTTAATTCCCTATTTTCACCAATTCACGAAAATGGCCCCTCTATTTTCACTAATTCACTAGTTTTAGTCGCTATATCGTATTTTAATACTTAAAAATTGTAATTTAATATAGGGTACCAACTTTTTGTCCTTCATTAAACTAGGGATAACTTTTTGTCCTATGCACAAGTAGTCTAAAATAACAAAATCACATTTTGTCCACTAAACAACATACAAGCTAGACAAAATTTATTCAATATTTTAAGTTTGTCTTGTGTTGTTTTGTCATGTATTGTTCTGTTCATAACTTACACTTTTTGTCCTATTTGGGTCATGCTAAACAGTGCACCTGGTGTACTAGTTAAGCATACTTAAAAAGGAAATAAAAAGAAAAAGTTAATGCTAAAAAGATAACTTTTTACATTAAATGCACAAGTTTCGAGGAAATATTTCTATATTAATATGCTTAATTAGTGCACCGGGTACACTGTTTAACATTTTCCTATTTAAAATACCACTAAAAAGTATGCATATTTTGTGTTATCAATCCCTTAACATATAGCGTAAAGTAATAATATTCGTTAGCATGATCTTTTATTTAAGCTTGACACACACGTTTAAGTGTGTCTTTCATGCATGCTATGAAAACAAAAATACATCGTTATGCCATCATTTCTTACAAGTCACTGTAAGAGTGCCTTGCTAACAGCTAAGCCTAATTACTTATGGGTCAATTTTTGTGTATGAAGAGAATCCTTTACTACTAGATATTTATACTTCTTATATTCATCACTAGAATTATAGAATATACTTCACTTCCTAGCTAGTTGTCAGTGTCCCTGGTCCACAGTGTTGAAAATATAAAACATCTATCCAAATACATAATAGTGACACTGTCTTCATAAAATGCAAGAGGTGTGTGAATTGACAACTCAATGCAAAAGAGTGTTACATAAAAATAACAATGTGCTTCTTAACTGTTTTGATTTTGCTCCTTCTAACATTCTCTTCAATAAATGAATTAACAGAAACTACCATCGGTGCTCGCTAAAAGCTACCTTAATCAATTATGTGATTTTTTTGTTCATAATTTTCTATCAGAATTGAGTTTGCAGACATTGCCAGAGGTTGTTGAAAATATAAGTAATATAAAAAACTCCATGGTTCCAACTGTTATGTAAAATGAATAATTTGAGTATGTGTCTTTTTCAATAAGCATATCAGTTGAAATTGCTCTTTAACACAATGCTTTAGTAGTAGTATGATGAATTTTAGTCAGCTCATATAATCCAATTACAGAATTGTAACTTATATAAGAGGGTATATTTGTTCAAAATTTTGTGTTTGTTACTATGAAAATCTGCTAGACCAACTGGGCATAATTATAAATTATATAAGAGGTTTGATGATAAAGGGTTTTTCTCCAATTGAAAATTTCTGAGCTTAAAGACTATGCACCGATAATATGGCTAGGGTTTCATTAGATGATGAGCCATGCTTATGAGTACAAGAGTTACTCTTACAATATACTATAGTAAGCATAATATTTCTAAATGAAAATTATTTTTGACACCCATTGATTTTAAGGCCCGTCCTACGAAATGACCAAAATACCTTTATCCGCTAATTAGGTGATGGAATGTGTCCGTGACTTAAGTCACGGATGCGTAAAAAATGTTGTTTTTCCACACGCATCAGAATTAACCGCCAACCCTAGAGGAACCCTACGTAAAAAGTTTTAATCCGCTACTTAATTAGTGACGAACAACTTAAAACTATATGTGACTTAACATTCTTCCTTCTCATTCTGTCACTTTCAAAACACGAGACAAACATTCCAAAACCGTTCCAAACCCCAAAATCGCGAAACCAACTTGAAATCCACCCATTTCTTCACCATTTTGCTCGAAATCAAGTCGTAAACACCTTCAAACATCATCCACGAAGAGGTTAGTTGTTTTCTTTGAATTGTTTCTCCATTTTTTGCGTTTTTTTAACTGTTCTATACCGCTTGAATCTGTGAGTTATGTTACGGATTGTTGTTGCATGTTGTTATTGCTTGAATTAAACCTGATTTCGTGTTGATTTTGTTGTTGTTTGCTGTCGGATTGCAATTAAATTAGTTGCGATATGACTAGTTTTTGCATTTTTTAATTTTATTTTCTGTGACTGGTTGAATCTAGTACTTAAGTAGCGAATTACTACGATGCTTGATTGTTTTGTTCTTGCCTTGTTGCTTGGTTTTTGATTGATGTCAACAGAAATGGATCAACAACCTCCTGAAGAAGGGCGGCCCAAAGGAAAGGGTGTGACCGTGTTTGTACGACGGGCAAAAGCACAGGTCGTGGAAGAGGTTGGGGGTCCTGCTCGACGCCGTCGGAAGCTGGCTCGGGAACGGTAGGCTCGGGCACAGGTTGACCCTGAGCCTCAGGCTGCACCACATGTTGAGCCTGAAGCTGCGCCACTCCTTGACCCGGAACTTGAGGGGGAGGAGCTAGGTGAGGTACCTCAGGCTTCACCACATGTTGAGCCTGAAGTTGCGCAATGTAACAGCCGTATTTTAATAAATAGGATTTTGTGTGATTATATATTCTTATATATTTATTTATTTAACTGAATATATGTGATTTTGTGATTTTATGAATAATTATGTTCTGACTAAGTGAAGGGTAGTTTAGTAATCTATTAGAATCATTAATCTAGTTGAGAGCCTTAATTAGGATTAGAAGGAGTTAATTATTATTAATTATGTGGTTTTCATTTATTAATAGAATGAAATGAGTAGTAAAGAGTAAAGTTATGATAGATTGAGAGTTGGGCTTTGGTATTGGACCTAGGTTAAGTTAGTAAGGGTGTTTTGGTAATTGATAAGGGGTAACCTAGTTATAAAAAGGGGAAAATTAGAGAGAGAAGTTCATTTGTCACAAATTTTGGTGGAGGAAGAAAGAGAAATGAGAGAAGGTTTTGAAATAGAGAAATAATGAGAGTAGAGAAACAAATCCCGTTTTCCTTACAACAGTCTCACTAAAACTTAAATTCTCGATTCGTTAACCGTCGGATCTTTACGAGATTTTGAGGGTAGGTTCCTAACACCCAAACGCAACTTTTGACCGTTGGGATCGTCGAAATAAGGTCTGAGGTGGGAGAAATCGTGTTCTAAATATAGCAGTTCGGAATTGGGAAATAATGGGGATAAAGTGAAGAAATGCATGGACAAAGGAGGGAAATCTTGAAGCTTGAAGGTGTAGAAGGGAGTCCAAGTGTAGAGCTTAGAGATTTAAAGCTTCAAATCTAAGGTAAGAGGTTTAGATAATATAATTTTGGTTGATCAAAGAGAGGGGAGTTTGTCTATGACTCCACACCCAAACTCTCTTCACTCATTTTGGGTTTTGGGAAGAAAAGGGTTTTGGGAAGGTGTTTATAATTGAAGGTTTGATAATGATTCATGTATAATATGCTTCTACTTATGATTGTTGTATGAAATCCATGATAAAGTTGATTACTTGAACTTTGATTTTGATTGATTATATGATAAATGAGTTTCATGAGTTAATACATGAAAATATATGATTTATGACATGAAATGATGTTTGATGATGCTTTAAGTTGTACTTCTATGATTTTATTCTTTCATCAACATGTTATGATATATGAACTTGTATGATTAAGCTTTGATGCAATAAATGGGTTGTTGTTGAATATGAGTTTTTATAATTCAAAGAGTTTCAAAGCTTTTATATAAGTTGTTTCTTGAGTTGTTTAAGAGTCTAAATAAGTGATTTTAAGTATGAACATGTTTAGATATGTTATATATGAGTTATAGGGTCAAATAAGTGCTTATAGGGTGTTAAAATGTGATTTTTTTTGAGAAAAACACGTACCAGCACATGCACACGCGTGCCACGCCTCCCCTGGTGCGTGCCACGCGTGAAAACAGTGGCAAATATGGTGGAATTGCGTGCCACGCGCCCCTGTGGGCGTGCCACGCGCCCCTGAAAAATCAGCCGCGCACTCTTGCTTGTTTTGATGATTCCGGGGTCGTTTCTAATCCGTTTTTGATGCCGTTTGTTTCTATGGTTAGCTATCGAAGAGTACTTGAAGTAGGAAAGCTATTTTGCAGTGTTTGAAACTTTGATTAATTATTTGAATGTCGATGAATAGATGATGGATTAAAGTGTATGTTTGTGAGTGAATAAGAAATAATAGTTAATGATGATTTGTATGAATATGCTTGAATTATGATCTTATAACATGATGTAAGTTAGATTAATGGAATCTAGAGCTTAAATGAGGATGTTATGTTCTTGTGTTCATATGGATTGAATTATATGATGATGACTTATGAAATGTGATGTAGTTAATTAATACTATGCTTGCTTGGATGAATACCTAGTGATGATACCATGATGAGATTGATACATATTTGATGAGGAATATTAGGAGGGGTGTCCTTTTATTCATATGTATTTGTGTAGGGTTATCATCATGATGTGGTATACTGGTATGTGATCATTCATGCATGCATGAGTCAACTTGATGAGAAGTCTCTCAGGACTTTAAACTGAACTTGATGAGAAGTCTTTCAGGACTTTAAACTGAACGAAGTCTCTCAGGACTTTAAACTGAACTTGATGAGGGTACCACATGCATATAGTTGTGTCTAGGGTGACATGACATTATGTAACTGACATTAGTTGCATTAGGAATATGTGAATAAATGTGATACTTGGTAATTGGCATTGATTGGTAATCCTTAATTTAAGTGATTAAATGTATTATGAGATAATTGATGAATATTTGATGATGATGCGTATACTTTGCCAATTGATTGAGGATATGATATTATTGTGATGCGTTGTATGTGTATGATTATGTGTTATGAATTACATATGATTAATGTATGCTTATGAATTGAATTGTTAGACATAAGCATGATATGTCCTAAGTGTTAAGTGTGTTCTTGCACTTAGTTTCTTTTCTGGTTATATTATCTAACCCTCTGTTTTGTGTATGTGCTGAACCTTTGGGGGTTCAGGTTCTCAGGTTATGTTTGTGATCGAGTTGTCAGCGAAGCTCCGCTCTGATGTGACACGGGGATGGGATTATTCTCTATGATGTATATAGAGTCTTTATCACTTATTTTTAATTAATTGAGGATGTATCGAGTTTTAGAATTATTTTGTATAACGATGTTTTACTAATTAAACTTGTTAGTAATCGTTTTGATGAAGCCTGTAATACTCGAACCACCAATTTTATAAATCAAGTTTTATTTTCCGTTGCGCAATTTGAATAATGTTTTATAACGGTAGTATTTTCTTAAATACGGGTTTGGGTGTTACACGCCACTCCCTGACTCGGAACATGAGGGGGAAGAGCTAGGTGAGACCAACTTTGCAGAGGAGGAGGAGGAGGAGGAGATGATCGAAAAAGGCAGACAAGAGTGTCTTGGCGTCATACGGAGGCCATATGGCCAGATAATTGAAGAAGTGAAAGAAGAGAGAGTAATAAATAGTTAAAGGTATAATTGGAAAAATAGCAATAAATGTTTATTGGAATTGTAAAGCGACTCATATTTTGGTATAATTTTTTCGCAGCGACTTATATTTTGGAACGAAGAGAGTATTGTGTACTGGTAATTTTTTTATTTAATTGTAATTAATTTAATTTTATTTGTATGTTTTTTTCTTTGCTACCATCATCATGAACCATTCACCCCTATCAGCCACGGGAGAAAGCTCAGGGTGTTTGATGTAGAGGAGGTACCAAATGAAGCATGGTTTATGCAAAAGTTGGAGGCGACTAGATTGGCGGGCCTCGCCAAAACCGGTCATTAGTTTATGGATCCATGCCTCATCAGTGCTCTTGTGGAGATGTGGCACGAGGAGACCTCGAGCTTCCACATACAGGCTGGGGAGATCACAATGACACTTGATGACGTGTCTTGTCTGCTTCATCTCTCAAACGAGGGGAGACTGCTGGACCACCAGGCTCTCACCAAACCCGATGGTGGAGCTTCTTGGATCCTGCCCGGCGGATGATGCCGAGGAGGTGCATATCACCAAAGGGGCACATGCCAGGACCACATATATGCAGGCTCATTTCAAGACCCTTTTGGAGCGTGCAGAGGGGGATGAGGCCGAGGTTGGGACACACCAGAAATACGTCGCCAGAGCTTATCTGATGTTGGTGGTCGACTATACTATTTTTGCCCACACAAGCAAAAATTGTGTTCATCTCTTCTACCTTGACTACTTTCGAGACTTGGAAATGGTCTATGATTATACATGGGGTCCAGCTGCGCTTATGCACCTTTATAAGGGCCTCTCTGCTAACACCACAACGAGGGCTATTACTTGTTAATAAATTAATTGTTAACTACTTTCAAGACTTGGAGATGGTCTATGATTATGTGTGGGGTTCAACTGCGCTTACGCACCTTTACAAAGGCCTCTCTGCACCACCACAATGAGGGCGATCACAGTCACAACTTTATTTAATAATTGTTTGTTTATAAATTAATTGTTATTTCCTTGTTTGTTAATTAATTGTTATGTAAATACTTGTTAATTAATTGTTTTGTTATTGTCAACTTGCAGGCATGAATTCAACACCACTTTCCAAATATGTGTGCACGTACCAAGGAAACGAGGTACGATGAGATACAGGCTGTTTCCAAAAAATATATTCCAAAAAAGGGGCTGAATTCTTTTTATGGATATTGGTCGGCACTTGATCGCACACTGGGATGCGACATCGCCTGGACCCCATATGCGGAGCACATATCTACATTGCCGTTAGAAAACATTTTTTTTACTCTCGCTGGCTCAGAAGAGGAAACTTCATAGTCATGTACCTCTCTGAGCGGGTCTTTGGGCAATTCGGTTACACGCAGAGCATTCCTCGTAATCCAACCCAGTCTGCAGCTCCCCTCACCGGTCGGCCACAGAATTCAATGCAGTTTGCCCATTTCTTGGACTAGGTCTTGATGGTAGAGCAGAGGGGACCTCTTGCTGTCTATCCTTGGTATGCTGCACTGGGCTATATGCGGTGGTATTTACATATCTCCAATCCTTACATGAGGCCTCTGCCGCTAGGAGATCCACTGAGGCCGTGTGAACAGGAGGCCATTATAGAGGAGGCAGCTAAGATGGAAGGACCCTTGGGCACACGTCTCGCTAGTACATTAAATAGAATTCAGGGGCTTGTAGAAGGACTGTTGGCAAGTGGGGAGTTAGCGGACGACTCGCATCATGCCTGGAGTGAGGTGAAGAAAATTTCACGACTATAGCTGCTTATTATTCACAAAATTACCAGAGGAGGGGTGGTGGACGGGCTACGCAGTAGCCTTTGGTTGATTTATATTTTGGGCATGTTTGGATTAGCTTATTTTTTAGTTTATGTAATATAAATTAGGTTTTATGCTATTTAATAAGTTCAAACTGGTGAAAATTGTATTTTTATAAGCAATTTTATCATAAATTACCTTGACAAATTTATAATAATACATAAAAATTGCATAAGCTGTTTGTATAAGCTAAAAAATAAGTTAATCCAAACAGACCCTTTATGTTTTTTGTTGTTGTTTCGGATAATTTTTTGTTGTCTAGATAATTTTTAATGAAATATTTTGTTAGATGTTAAAAAAATATTTTTTTTTTGTTTTGTTTGCATTCTGTTTGGATAATTACGCGTATTAACATCGATAAAAATGCAATCGACAAAAACAAGTCAAAACGACTGGTCTGGTTGCATTCTGTTTGGATAATTATGCACATTGACATCGATAAAAATGTTGGCGACAAAAACAAGTCCAAATGACTGGTCTGGTTGCAGGTTTGTGCTTCTGAGTTCCTGCGACTGGGTCATCCGCTACTTAAGTAACGAACACCCTAAGCTACCCGTCCGCTACTTAAGTGAATGTATGCATGATACTTAATAATGGTGTTCCATCGCTTAAGTAGCGGATGGTTCAACGACAAGAAACTCAGGAACACAGAATCAGTAAAGGCAAAATGTGGTTTAACTATAACTTTTTTATTAAAATATTAGACACAAAAATTACATCGATTTAAATATTACATTCCAAAATCTCGACTACTAATTAAATAAATCAAACACTCTCCTCTTGTGAAAATTTGTCCTCAAATAGAAAACTGCTGGTTAGGTCGTAATTTTCAGCAGGTACAGAAAGTCCCCACATTCCTCGATCCAAGTTCAAATATGGACCAAAAAGTTTTGTAAGGTCAACGGGTTTTGGCTTCGGTTGTACTACTAGCATTGAATCAATTACCGTATTTCAAGGATTCACCATTGAATATTCCTTCGGTTAGTCATAGCATACTTAACTAGGACACAAAAAGTCTCTCGTTGATTAACATAGCGCACCCAACCATGATGAATAAACACACTTGTAGGTACGCTATGGCTAACCGACGAAGGACTATGCGGCCAATTGCACACAAAATGACAAAATTAAACAAACTAACATTACTAATAAAAGAAAGGGTCATGCTAACTAGTGCCCCACGGGCACTAGTTAATGATACTAAACAATGAAGCAAAAAGAGGTGTGAGACCTCAAAATTATGAAGCCGCACAGGTGGCCAATTAAAATTGGTCACTTGGTAGACTTTTGACTGGTGCAGAGGTCTTGACCACAGATTGGTCCGCTACTTAAGTAGCGGAAGGTATTGGCAAAATTTCTCAAAAATTACTTATTTTTATGCTGTCCGCACGGAAGGATAAAATGAAAAACGCATAGGGTGCGTGAGTAAACATTAGGATGACAAAAGTAATTTTCTTACTAAATTATCCTAAGCCCAATTAACAAAAGCCCAATGACATAAACTCATACTATATCTAACAATTTATGCACTTTGAAAATGCAGGGGGTATTGGACATTTTATTCTTTATGCACAATTAATCATTTGAATTCTCTCAAAGATTAAAAGAAAATAGTAATAATGCATACTATTATATTAACTGATTTATACATTTTGTACAAATATGTACTTAACAGGTATGTGGCCTTTAACAGGTACCATGGTTAAATTCCAAATTCATAATAATATGAAATTCGCCATTAATGAGTTGAACAAATCAAGTATTAAGTTTCTTACCCCTCTCTTCCTCTATACCCCCTTTAGGAAAGAATGAAAAAACAAAGTAATTGGGTTCTTTTTGTTGAATTTGACTTTTATAAATCCTAGTAATTAGTTTCTTTTATAACTTTCTGCATCTCATTGTACAAGTTTGATTTTTTCAACCTCAAGTGCTGAAAGCTCTTCACAATTTTTTGTGTGAATAACTTTGAAATGGACTTGTTCAAATTTTGTCTTTTCTTGAATTTTTACGTATTCGGCCTATATTTTAATAACTTTGAAATGGACTTGTTCAAATATTGTCTTTATCTTGAGTTGTAAACTAATATGAGGAGCTAGCAACTGAGAGCTTTCATGGGATGACTTTTGTTTCTTTACCAATTTATATGTCCTTTTCAGTATTCTACATCATTGTTTTTCTCACACTTAAGTAATCTCATTAACGCTTGAGATTAAAGTGACTAACAGAATGAACAGTCGAGGATTTAAGTCATCCATTCAAAGACAATACATAATAGTGACGCGGGAAAGAGATTTGGTGTCTTCAATTTTCCCCTCACAAATTTGCAAGAGGTGAATGAAAAAGGAACCTAATGGATTCTACTAAAAGTCTTATCTACCTTGTCACAGCCATAAAAGATAAACTCAAATGGCTGCTAATTAATTCTTTGATTATACTTCTCACTTTCTCTTTATGCTCTTGTTCTTCAGATACCATATCTTCTGACAAACCTATAAGAGATGGTGACCTTCTGATTTCTAAATCTAAAACGTTCGCTCTTGGATTCTTCTCTCCAGGAAAGACCACCTCTCGCTATGTCGGAATTTGGTATAACAATTTGCCAATCCAAACAGTTGTTTGGGTTGCAAACAGAGATAATCCAATCAATGACACTTCTGGAATCCTATCGGTCAACCCAGATGGAAATCTAGTACTCCACCACAACCTTAGCACCATTCCCATTTGGTCTACCAATGTTTCAATCCCACAATCACAAAAAAATAGTACCAGTGTCATAGCTCAACTATCGGATATAGCAAACCTTGTTCTGATGCTAAACAACACCAAAACTGTCATATGGGAAAGCTTTGATCACCCCACAGATACTTTGCTTCCATATCAAAGGCTTGGTTTTGATAGAAAAACTAATCAAAGTTGGTTCCTTCAATCCTGGAAGACAGATGATGACCCTGGAAAAGGCGCATTCACGTTGAAATTCAGCACCATTGGTAAAACTCAATTCTTTATGTACAAGGATACCCTTCCTTGGTGGCGTGGTGGACCTTGGATTGGAACAATATTAGCAGGTATACCTAATGTGAAACGAAATAGGGTCACTTTTAGCATTTCTTTTGTTGAAGAAGAGAACCATGTAGCACTTGCATATAACATGTTAGATAAGTCTGTCATTACTAGGTTAGTGGTTCAGCAATCTGGTTTCTTTCAAACACTCATGTGGGACAATCAAAAGAGTCAATGGAACCGGTTCTATTCAGAACCTGCAAACCAATGTGATGACTATGGTACATGTGGATCAAACAGTAATTGTGACCCTTTCAACTTTGACGACTTCAAGTGTACTTGTTTACCTGGTTTTGAACCTAAATTTCCACGTGATTGGTACGATAATGGAGACGGGTCAGGAGGGTGTGTAAGGAAGAAAGGTGAATCTGTTTGCGGGAATGGAGAAGGGTTTGTCAAAGTTGTTAGCTTGAAAGTTCCTGATACATCTGTTGCAATTGCTAAAGGTGGTTTGAGTTTGGAAGAATGCGAGAAAGAATGTTTGAGAAACTGCTCTTGTACTGCCTATGTAGTTGCTAATATGAGTAATGGTGAAAGTGGCTGTTTGGCATGGCATGGGGATTTAATGGACATTCAAAAACTAACAGATCAAGGACAAGATTTATTTTTACGCGTTGATAAAGTGGAACTAGGTACGATATCCCCTCTTAGTATTGTGTTCTTCTTTATAAATTTGATACCACTAGGTGTAGTTTGACCTTTGGTCTTGTTTCTTCTTATCAGCCAATTATTACAGTAAAAGCAAAGGAGTCCCTAAAAAGAGGTTGGCTGCAATTTTGGTAGCTTCTATAGTTACAATTGTCATCTTCCTCTTCTGTGTGTATTGCAGGTGGAAGAAAAAAAGAAAGGGTATGTTATTTAAGGATGGTAGATTTTGAAACATGTCTTGCAAAAAGGGACATGTCAGTTTCTTCAATTTCAACTATTAAATGGATTGTGTTCAATATGGTATATCAATGTTATGCAAACAATCATTCCAAATTTCCTTAGAAACGGCTTATAATGTCTAAATTTTGATTGAATAATAGTAATATGATTATTATTGGGCAATAGATACACATGCAACCCTAGCAAAATGTATAATCTAAAATTTTGTTTGAGAGCTGAAAGAAGTATACCCTTCAGAAAGTCTAATTTGATTGAAATCTTACTTCGTGACATATGTAACTTCAGATAAATTGATGAGGCAATTACACCAAGATTCCTCTGGAGAAGAGGATGGTGCTCAAAGCAAGATACATCCAAATCTACCCTTTTTCAGCTTTAAAACGATAATGACAGCTACTAGAAATTGTTGTCATGAGCATAAGCTTGGACAAGGTGGATTTGGCTCTGTCTATAAGGCAAGTGAAAATCTACATTAAGCTTCATGCACCTCTTTATATAATTCACTTCAATAACATTATAGAAAAATGATGCAAAAATGATGAAATGGGCATAGTCACCTATATTCATTTCAAATGGGATTTAAGAGATAAATATTACAGGGTTGCTTGGTTAATGGACAAGAGATAGCAGTGAAAAGATTGTCAAGAAATTCAGGTCAAGGCAAAGAAGAATTTAAAAATGAAGTTACACTTTTAGTTAAACTCCAACATAGAAATCTGGTGCGGTTGCTCGGTTGTTGCTTTGAAAAAGAAGAAAGGATGCTAGTTTACGAATACCTACCAAACAAAAGCCTAGACTTCTTTATATTCGGTATGCATCTCTCTAACTCACTCATTATCTCTCTAGCCTGATTAAACTTGTAAAATAAATGATGTAGTAGTTCATTTTCATGTGTAGATAGATAAGCCTTGAAATATATTGAAACTATTAAGAGCAAATGTATACATGTATACATCTTTTAAAATAATGACAAGAAATTTGCAGATGTTACTGTACTCCTTGTCAGGCACAAGATGATTGATGATCCAGCAGATAATCTAATTTCTTAAATTCTATGTTTTTATGGTTTAGTGGTGATGATGGCTTCCTTCCTTCCAGATATATAAATAAAAAAGAATATGATTTTGATAAGATCCTATAAACTTAAGCTCAATATGCAACTAATGTTTCCTAATATGTTCAATTTGTGTAAATTTAAACTGTTCAACTCAGATCAGAACCAAAGGTCGTCATTGGATTGGGGTATGCGTTTTGAAATTATTTGTGGGATTGCTCGAGGTGTATTATATCTTCATCAAGATTCAAGGTTGAAAATAATTCATAGAGATCTAAAAGCCAGCAATGTTCTCCTTGATGCTGCAATGAATCCCAAAATTTCAGACTTTGGTATGGCTAGAATATTTGGAGAAGATGAAATCCAAGCAACAACGAAAAGAGTGGTTGGAGCATAGTATGTGTCATACCCTAAGAATAACCATGATTATAATGATGCACTTGTATTTTTAATAATGCTCTAACTATTTTGTATAATTGCAGTGGATATATGTCACCAGAATATGCAATGGAAGGATGTTATTCAACAAAATCTGATGTGTTCAGTTACGGTGTCTTACTACTAGAGATTATTTCTGGCAAAAGAAACGGACATTGTGAAACAGGAAGATCCTCCCTAAATTTAATTGGACATGTAAGTTATATAAATAAAAAGAGGTTGGCTTAAATTTGGCCAACAATTTATTGTAGTATCATGTACTTTGTTTTGTGCATTTGTAGGTATGGACACTATGGACTGAAGGAAGTGCCTTGGATATAGTTGATCCTGTCCTAAACCAGTCTTATCCTTCTTCTATAGTTCTGAGATGCATTCAAATTGGACTTTTGTGTGTGCAAGAAAATGCCATGAATAGACCAACAATGTCAAAAGTTGTTTTCATGCTATGCAATGAAACACCTCTTTGCCAACCTCAAAAACCAGCATTCTTATTCATTGGAAACCAAGATTTGCTAGAGTCATCAACATCAGGAGGAGGATCTTCAATAAACGGATTAACAGAAACTACCATCAGTGTTCGCTAAAAACTACCTTAATCAGTTATGTAAATTTTTTGCTCATGATTTTCCATCAGAATTGTGTTTGTAGATGTTAAGATATGCATAGATTAAAGTAATATTCTGTTGAGATACCTAATGTATTAAGGTTTTAGATCAAGACATAGTCACTCATTTTCGAATTTCTCACTTCATCCCATCGTAGAGCAACTACTGTGACTAGTGCAACTAATATTGATATTATTAGTACACTGCAATAAAACCAATGCTAGATAGAAAATTTAACTTAAAAAATTGCAGCAAAATCACCTTGACCAAGCCTGTTAGCTGCTGAAGATTTTTACCATTCCTTTTTTGCCAATAGAACCATAAGGAAAGATGTTTTGCATACATTGCTGCATAGAGTGAATTTGAAACATTGATTAAAAATAAAATAATAATTTTGACATTTAGCCAAATTACCTGTATATTAGACACTCATTTTGATGCCAAGTGACATGTTAGAGCTGCCAATAACTTCAAAGGGATGAGAGTGAGGAAGGAAAGACATTCTTGGTTTTCTGTTCTCACATTGAAACCGATTATCACTCTCCTCCCAGTAATCACAAACCTCTCAAATCCACCATCAATAGCAATTGCCTCCCTTCTCTTCTGTCCAGTTCAGGGTAATTAAGCGTTGAAAAGAGTAAATGATAAAGAGAGTGTTGAAAAGAGACACTCCCTTTGAGTTTAATACTTTTTAATTTCACTTTCTCAACATTTATATTTTCTTTACTTTTCACCTTCTCAACTTTTAGCGACGGTTTTCCTAACATTTGGTTACGACCAAAATTGACTTTTGCATTTATTTTCTACTAGTGTCCACTCCCGTGCCCGTCAGTCTGCTCTTTTTTATTTTATTATTGTTCTTACATGCTTTCATTACTTTTGTGCACGTTTGTATGATCCAACTTGATGAAAATAAAAACGTGTTAAAAAATATAAATGGTTTGATGAAAACAAAAAAAATATTGAAGTTATTAAGATAGAAGTTATTTTTGTCAAAAAAAAAAAAAAAGATTATAGAAATTTAAAAAAAAACAATTAAGGGTATTGTGGAATTTTTAAAAAAGGCTACACCAAAATTAAGTTTTCCCTTTATATATATATAGTATAGATTATATATAGTATAGATATAGATACTCTCTTCATTAAGGAAGACCTTCTGCTATCATAAATTAAGTCTTGATTAATGAGGCACCTTAAAATGCATCAAATACATTATATATATTAGAGTCAGGATCAAATAAATTAGAGTCAGGATCCGTTGACATCAATTAGTTTGACACTAAATGTTACACCTCTCAATAACGTTTTAACCGATATAAATTTTATGAAATTCACCGTTGGATTGAAACTTTATATCATATAGATCATTTGTGTAAATTGTCAGACAAATCTAAAATCATTTGATATGTTATCGAGACGCATAAAGATTAACGGCATTTAAAAAAACGTCCAAACCGTTAATTTTGATGTATCTCAATAACATATCAAATAATTTTAGATTTGTCTGACAATTCTGTCACGACCCGAATCTGCATTGTGACCGGCGCACGAACTAACACACTAGTCCGACAAGCCTTATGACCAAACCTATCAAAAAATATATAAAATATTTAAAAATAATGACTTTTACTTCTTAAAAATAATATTTACTGAATTTCGACAAAGTATCCTCTATATTTTCAACATTTCCAAAATCAAAATAAATCCTGTTTAATATTTTTTACTGCATACATTATCAGTCAGTATTTCAAGGTTTAAATATTTAATATTCATACATTCCAAAATAAAATATTCCTAGACACAATATATAGCTGCAGATACATCGACTCAACATAAACACTAGAGACTTCCACCAAAGGAAACCTACCAAATAGCTACGATTTGGAACTTGAATCTATTAGAAGCTTGCAACTTCTCCTGAATCTGAAAAAACAGAATATGAAGGGGTAAGTCACGAGGACTTAGTGAGAGACAACAACCACCACCAACTAGAAGGGAAACGCACAAGGGCACGAATGATAATTTTCTCAAATCTAGTTTCAATTTACAAAGGTAGTAATCATGCAAAAAAAAATATAATTAATCCATAATCAAGTATAAACGTGAAAATTTACTAAACTTGTAAATTTATCCATAAAAGAAAACGATTCAAAAATCCAATATCATAAGGAGGTGAAAACCAACTAAACAACTTTATAGGAATATAGAAATCAGTATAATTAAAAGAATCAAAATAATCAACCTTGTATATAAATCTCATACAATTTCATGAAATCAAAATAATCAACTTTAAAAGAAAATATAAAAATTCAGTAAAATAAAATTAAAAAAAAATCGTTGCGAAAGAATCGAGAGATGGCTCCATCTCGTTGATAGCCCTTTCCTCCTAAGAGCGGCCTCTCACTTAGTGGCGGCTCCATCTAACGGATAGCCCTTTTCTCATCGATTTGGAATACACATCATCAAATTTAGTGATCATTAAATTACTAAAACCGAGAGCTAGCTCCATCTCGTTGATAGCTCTTTCCTCCTAAGAGTGGCCTCTCTTAGTGGTAGCTACATCTAACGGATAGCTCTTTTCTCTCGACTAAGAAAAACGTCAAGTATATCGATTAGGAATTCTACATCTCGTTGATAGCCCTCTCCACCTAATGGCGGCCTTTCCATAGGGGTGGCTCCATCTTACGGGTAATCCTCCCTAACCGAAATAATATCACTAGGTGCACCTAGGTCGCCGTCGTTATAACCGTGATTCGTACAATATATCTCTTAAAATCATGTTTTAACTACATTACCAAAACTTTTGTCAAAATACATACAATCCAAAAGGAATTTGAAGATGATCCACTTTATAAACCATAATTAAAATCAAATCCAAGTGGAGAATACCAACATTTTCCAAAAACATATATCTCAAAACTATATTTCTCCATTTATCAAACTTACGTTGAAGTACATAAATCAAATCTCAATTTCAAATCCACTATGTTAAATATCATGAGTAAATCCAAATAGAAACCGTATTAACATCGATAACTTTAAAAATTTAATAACAATGATGAGAAAAAATGTCAAAGATTGTGTTTCCCTTATTTTCATAAATATTTTAGCATAGAAACTGAGTAACATAAAATTGATAATATAGTAGTTAAAACAAGTAGCAATGATCATCATCAACTCACTGTTATGACGAATCAACTAAGTTTGCTTTCCAACCACTCTTGAGAAGCATGTGAAGCTTTCAGCGTCATATCCGAGTATCAACAATATCATATTTTCTTTAGATTTACAAACTCATTATAGAACTTTAGTAACAATAGATAATCATGAAATTCTCTAATATATACTCTAATTTCTGGAATTAATTTCTAACCCACTAATCACGCTTAAATATGCACTAATTGAAATGTAAGTTGATAAATATACCTCAAAGAGTTTCAATGAGTAACTTTCATAAAATATGTATTATTCCTCTTTTTCAAAGCATAAATCCTAGCCCCAAAATTCCACCAAACTTTACTTGTACTATGAAATAGCTTAGCTTAGATGTATAATTTTTCTTGTGGGTGTTTGATTTGTGGAAGAAAATTTGTGATTAGAAAGAAATAGAAAAATAAAATAAAAGAAAGGAATGGTGGAACAGAGGAGGACGAGAGAATGATTTAGTGAGAGGGTAAAGTTATAACACACCATAGATAAATCTAGAATAATCATGGAATATTATTAAAGGTACTGAATTCATTATTATTACAACAGAAGTTTATTGCACACACAGATGCCAAATACACGAGAGTACAGATAAATAACAGCGGAAACAAAACAACACGACTAGAAAGTGAAGAAAGCAAGAAAGTCTAAAATGCGATCCTCCAAACAGCAGCAGCTACTCCACAACACAGCTTACCTAATCCACCTGTTTTCCTGCTTCAAAAAGGGAGTGGGGTGAGACAGTCACTTCGTCCCAGTGAATTCTACTACCCTCCTAGGCTATAAAGCCGGGGCTCCTAATCAGTCATATCATAATCTATATCCATAGCATAATTATCATAGGCAATAATATAAAGGTGTAACACAAAGTTTATCTTGTTCATTTTAAACCGCAAACCCTCTAAGGTGAGCACGTCTCAGGGGTTCACCTTATCCGCGAGCAGAAAGCGCTCCGGCATAAAGGTCACATAAATTTTCTAATGGAACATCTAAAACGAAGTCCACATTGATAACATGTTCATGTAATTAATCGACTGATCACTAAGTTCTTAACATGCTACCAATAAATCCCAAACCCGGGGAGCATACAACTTAATTCTAAGTTATCCATAATTTCAGAATTGTGCCTGACTTCCCGTACAATATTAAATACATTATACAACTGCAATTTATCTTTCTCAGGTAATAATATAAAACGAGTGATCATTCATTTTAAAAACAGAAAAAGTGAGGCAATTCTGGGTTAGCTCGCTACGGCGAGTTAACAAGCTCGCCATGGCGAACTTACAGGTACTGACCTAAACAACTCGCTTGTGGAAATAATTCATGCGTATTGGCTGAAGAGTCATTTGATGCCAAAAATAACTCTAAGTAGGGCTGAACTTCAGTGCAATTGATCAACACATGAACATGTGCTGATTTTAATACTTGTTCCCCAGGAAAACAAACTTTCTCAGAGCCAGCGTGACGCCCAGACAAGTTGAACACTGATATGGTTAACGGGTGATTAAAAGTTTCATTGCCAACCTCGTTCCTACCAACAGGTCTACCTGAAAATGTGTCTTTGAAATAATGAGAACAAAAGTGAATTGTTTCACGGTGTAAGTAAGCTGCACAAATTGAACCTTCAACTTTAGCTTTGTTTTTCACCGAACGTTTTGAATCCCCCATGAACCTCTCAAACGGGTACATCAATCTATATTGAACAGGTCCACCAAGTCTAGCTTCATATGCAAGATGAACTATCAAATGCTCCATAGAATCAAAGAATGCAGGAGGAAAAATTCTCTCCAACTTACACATTATCATTGGAATGTCATTTTCCATCTTGATCAAATCACCTTCTCTTAGGCTTGCTGAACACAAATTCTTGAAAAATTGACTGACTTCAATAAGCGGATTCAATGCATGTTGTGGTAAAGAACTAAAGGCAATAGGGAGTAAAGACTGTAAAAAAAACATGAAAATCGTGGCTCTTCATCCCACGCATCCTTGCATTGTCAACATCGGCACATCTTGCCAAATTTGACGAATAACCATCCGGCATCTTGAGTTCTTTTACCCATCGACAAACAGATTTTGCTTCATCAACAGTTAAAGTATAGTTCGCACGAGGTTTAAGGGTTTTGCCATTGGATGATTCCACCAACAACAAGTC
This sequence comes from Trifolium fragiferum, assembly GCA_954870985.1. Lineage (NCBI taxonomy): Eukaryota > Viridiplantae > Streptophyta > Magnoliopsida > Fabales > Fabaceae > Trifolium > Trifolium fragiferum. The sequence continues at coordinate 17,514,035 of OX940790.1, read as the reverse complement.
ATCACGTCTACAATACAACGCAATATCTTTCCTTGCTTTGTCGTTGTCTTTTGTTTTTCCTTTGACGTTCATCACAGTGTTGAATATATTTTCAAATACATTTTTTTCAACATGCATAACATCAAGGTTGTGACGCAAAAGGTTATCTTTCCAATACGGCAGTTCCCAAAAAATACTCTTTTTTGTCCAATTGTGCGTTTGTCCGTATCCTCGCGGTTTTGAAGCTACACCACCCACAATAGTGACATATGGCTTACCCTTCACTTTGTCCCAAACTTGTCGTGATGTCAAATATTCAGGTGGTGGTCGAGTTTCAATCTCACCCTTAACAAATGCATTTTTATTTTTTCGAAATGCATGATCAAGAGGTAGAAATCTCCTATGACAATCAAACCACGTAGCTTTCCCACCATGGTGCAACGTAAATGCTTTGGTGTCCATCATGCAAATAGGACATGCCAATTTACCATGTGTCCCCCATCCCGACAACATCCCATAAGCAGGAAAATCGTTGATAGTCCATATCAAAGCTGCTCTCATAATGAAATTTTGTTTTCGACTGATATCCCATGAAACAACACCTTCCCACAACCTCTTCAAATCATCAATCAAAGGTTGTAAATAGATATCAATACCAGAAGTTGGACTAGATGGCCCCGGTATTACAACAGTTAAGAACATGTAAGGTTTTGACATACACATTTCGGGAGGCAGATTGTATGGGGTAACAATAACGGGCCAACATGAATATGGAGTGGCTGAGACTTGAGTATATGGTGTAAATCCATCAGAGCATAATCCTAACCGTACATTTCGTGGATCATCAGCAAAATCAGGATGCACTTGATCAAAATGCTTCCATGCTAAACCATCAGAAGGATGTCGCAGCTCACCAGAACTTTTCCTTTGTTCCAAATTTTCAGAATGCCATGTCATTTTTGTTGCAGTTTGCAATGATGAATACAACCTTTGCAACCTCGATACTATGGGTAAATAAAACATCGACTTTCTTGGAACTGGCTTCCTCCTATTTGACTTTCTTGTTTCACGGTATCTTGGTTCTTGACAATGTTTGCATTCAACTAAATCACCGTCACTTATACCAAATTCGTTGTTGTAAAATAACATACAACCATTGATACAACAGTCGATTCTCTTCACTCCTAGCCCTAACTTTGACACCAGTTGTTTTGCCTCATAATAAGTTTGCGGCAAACTATTGCGAGCAGAGATGGGTGTTGTATCCAACACCAATTTTGCGATCTGGTCCATGGCTAATTCTGCAACCAGATAATGAGACTTTAGACCCAAAAGTCTAATACACACTGTTAACTTCGAGTCTGTACAACCTTCGATCAACAACGGATCATTTGTGTCTTTCAAAAGTTTGAAAAATTTCTGGGCTTCAGCATTAGGAAGTTCTTCATTAGGCTGTTCTTCTCCTTGGTACTCATCTTCGTCAACCTCATGAAATCCAAATGCATTATCGATCATTTCATTCATGGCATTGAAGGGGTAACGACCATGATAATTTTGAGAAGCTAACACCACTGGTCGTATACCACTGCTTGAAGCACCTTGATCTAAGGTAATTGTTTCGCCATGACTTGTCCAAACCCAATAATTAGGTTGGAATCCCTTACTACATAAATGATACTTGATCACATCTTCATTATGAAAATATCTACATTGACAAACCGAACAAGGACATCTAATTCCCCCCGCATTAATAACTACAGGCTTCTGTTTGACGCAATCAATAAATAAATCAACCCCCAATTTAAAAACTTCTTTGATATACCCTCCTTCGTAGCATCTATCATACATCCACCTACGGTCCATTTCTGGACATAAACAAAGGGCTTCAATTTTCATGATCTACATATATATCATTTCTACTTAAGCAACTATTTTTTAAAGTTTACATTATTCAAAGATTAATATTTTTTAAATAGTTTGTCTTTGTTCATATTTTTTGAAATTATTAACATTGTTTTTTAAAGTTAATTATTTTTAAATAGTTTATCAAAAATTAACTAAGTATAATTCGCATTATTCAAATATTAATATAAATTTATTATTTACTTACATATGACAAAATTTAACAACTTTTATACAATAAGTACATTATATGACGAAAATTAATTTTACGATGAATCAATAATTACATAAAGAACAAATAAAAAATATAAAATGATTTGTCGAACATAGTCATTATTTTGAAATAAATTAAAATTTTTTAAATAGTTTATCTTTGTTCATTTTTTTAAAAATTATTAACACTATTTTTTAAAGTTAATATTTTTTAAATAGTTTATTAAAAATTAATTATGTATAATTCGCATTATTTAGAGACTAGTATTAATCATTATTTACTTACATATGACAAATTTTAACAACTTTTATACAATAATTACACTATAAGACGAAAATTAATTTTACGTTGACTCAATAATTACATAAAGAACAAATAAAAAAAATAAAATGGTTTGTCGAACATAGTGATTATTTTTAATTAGATTAAAAAAATTCAAATAGTTTATCTTTGTTCATGTTTTTAGAAAATTAATTATGTATAATTAATTCGCATTAATCTAAGATTAAAATAAAATTACTTATTTTATTTACATATGACGAACCAATAAAAGATATAAATTGGTTTGTCGAACTAAATCATTAATCATTAAATGTTGATATATTTTTCTCAAAATTCACATAAAGATCATCACTTACTTGTTGTGCTGAGTAGTGTCTGACTTGACGAATCACAAAACAACAACAACCAACGAACCACACCACGCTCTATAAATAAAAAAAATAAAACTATCAACTTAAATATACTAATCATTTAATATAAAATTAATAACTTAGAATAAGTAATAATACAAATCACTAATTAAAAAATATGAATTCACAATTCAAATAAAAGATATTCAATATAATAAACAAAACTTACTTTATATCTCAATGAAGTCTACATGTTGTATATGTCCAACCGCAAACAACACTTTCTACACTAAAATTAAAAATACAATAATTAGAATAAATAAACAATAATATTTTAATATATACATAATAAAATAAATCTTAAAATTGAACAAATATTAAAAACAGAAAAATTAAATACTTATAAATATATAGAGAAGATGGAAAAATAAAGAGGAGGATTTTAGAGAGGGTAGAGGTTTAGAGAGAAGGAGGAGAAGATTTTAGAGAGAAGGTGAAAATGGGTGAATGAATGAAGGGATGAATGAAGGCTTCTATTTATAGAGGGGGGTTGCTGCAAAAATTTGAAAACCGGACCACTTTGCGGCGGCCAAAGCGGCCGCTAAATCCAACGGTCTTTTTTTTTTTTTTTTTTAATTTTATACTTTACCGGCGGCCAAAGCCGCCGCTATGTTTAACGGCTAGTTTTTGCGGCGGCCAAAGCGGCCGCTAGGTATAACGGCTAGTTTTTTGCAGCGGCCAAAGCGGCCGCTAGCTAACGGACGGAAAATTCAAATTTTCTGTATTAATTTGCGGCGGCCAAAACGGCCGGTAAGTGTAACAGCTCTTTTTTTGCGGCGGCCTTGACCGTCGCTATGTTCGCCACTAAATTTTGCGGCGGTCAAGACCGCCGGTAAGTCATCTGCGTTCAAAAAAAAAAAAAACACTTTGTGGCCGTTTTCCACCATTTTGTGGCGGCGAAAGCGGCCAGTAAATTATTATGAAATCCACCAATTTTTTAGTGTTTTCTTGTAGTGATAATAATACGCGGAACAATGTTGATGAATATATTATTGATGAATATATATTATAATAATACACGGGACAATTATAATTGCGGGGTAAATATATATTATAGTAACACACGAGACAATTGTTTTAATAAAAAAATTTAATCTTACACGGGACAATTGCTTTAATAAAAAAAAGAATTTAATAATATATTATAATAATACGCTGAACAATGTTGATGAATATATTATTGATGAATATATATTATAATAATACACGGGACAATTGTTTTAATCAAAATAATTTAATAATACACGGGACAATTGTTTTAATAAAAATAATTTTATAATACACGAGACAATTACTTTAATAAAAAAAAGAAATTGAATAATAAATATTTGTTATTATTACTTATAGTTTATTACACAAAAATTATACACGGGACAATTGTTTTAATGAAAAAAATTATTTAATTTAATAAATTTTACAAAAAATAACAGAATAACGTCACTTATTATTTTTTTGGTACACGACGTCACTTATATTTTAACAATAATTTATAAATAAAAGTCAATAAACCCGTGCGAATGCACGGGTCTCAAAACTAGTTTACAATATATTAAAAGAAACTACTACTAAAAAACCTATTTTGTCCTTAGCACGTTTAATAATATTTCACCATTTATGCCCGTTAAATGTAATTTTAACTCTAAACTAAGAAAAAGATAAGTACAAAACAAAAATAAAAAAAGAAGAAGATAAACATAAAACAAATATACTCATAAAAAAAAGATACAAGACAAAAATAACAAAAAAAATCCAAAAATAAGCATAAAACAAATCTACTCATAAAAAAATTAATTTTTTAAAAAAAAAAGAGAAAAAAAATTTTACAATATATTAAAAGAAACTACTACAAAAAAACCTATTTTGTCCTTATCACGTTTAATAATATTTCACCGTTTATGCCCTTAAATGTAATTTTAACTCTAAACTAGGAAAAAGATAAGTACAAAACAAAAATAACAAAAAAAGAAGAAGATAAGCATAAAACAAATATACTCATAAAAAAAAGATACAAGACAAAAATAACAAAAAAAATCCAAAAATAAGCATAAAACAAATCTACTCATAAAAAAAATTAATTTAAAAAAAAAAGAGAAAAAAATAAGTATACTCATAAAAATAGCAATTAGAAAACACGTCTGAAGATAAGAATAAAAAAATCTGCTCTATTTTTGTTTACTCTTATATAAAAAATATATTAGAAGTGTATTATTGATGAATATATATTATAATAAATATTTACGGGGTAAATATATATTATAGTAACACACACGGGACAATTGTTTAATAAAAAAAAATTAATCTTACACGGGATAATTGTTTTAATAAAAAAAGAAATTGAATAATATATTATAATAATATACGGAACAATTGTTGATGAATATATTATTGATGAATATATATATTATAATAATACACGGGACAATTGTTTTAATAAAAAAAAAATTAATCATACACGGGACGATTGCTTTAATAAAAAAAGAATTGAATAATAAATATTTGTTATTATTAATTATAGTTTATTATACAAAAATCATACACGATACAATTGTTTTAATGAAAAAGAAGAGAAGGCGAGGAAATTGGATTTGAGATTATTGTGAGGAGAGTGATAATCGGTGTCAATGTGAGAACAGAAACCACGAACCTCCTTCATTCCTCACTCTCATCCACTGCAATTCCTTTCAAGTTATTTATTGGTAGCTTTAAACATGTCACTTGGAATCAAAATGAGTGTCTAATAGTAATACAGGTAATTTGCTGTATTTCATTCCTTTGCCTAAATGTCAAAATTATTATTTTATTTTTAATCAATGTTTTAAATTCACTATATGCAGCAAAGTATGCAAAACATCCTTATGGTTCTATTGTCAAAAAAGAAATGGTAAAAATCCTCAGCAGCTAACAAGCTTGATCAGGTGATTTTGCTGCAATTTTTTAAGTTAAATTTTCTATCTAGCATTGGTTTTATTGCAGTGTACTAATATCAATTTTAGTTGCACTAGTCACTGTAGTTGCTCTACAATGGGATGAAGTGAGAGATCGCCAAAATGAGTCACCATGTCACCATCTAAAACCTTAATACATTGTGTATCTCTTGACCATAGGGATGAATAAAATTAACAAGACTAATCTTATATAGGGATTTTCTCAATAGAATATAACTTAAATCTATGCATATATTAACATCTGCAAACACAATTCTGATGGAAAATACGAGCAGAAAATTTACATAACTGATTAAGGTAGTTTTTAGCGAGCGCTGATGGTAGTTTCTGTTAATTCATTTATTGAAGATCCTCCTCCTGATGTTGATGACTCTTGCAAATCTTGGTTTCCAATGAATAAGAATGCTGGTTTTTGAGGTTGGCAAAGAGGTGTTTCATTGCATAGCATGAAAACAACTTCTGACATTGTTGGTCTATTCATGGCATTTTCTTGCACACACAAAAGTCCAATTTGAATGCATCTCAGAACAGTAGTAGGAGGATAAGACTGATTTAGTGTTGAATCAACTGTATCCAAGGCTCTTCCTTCTGTCCATAGTGTCCACACCTACAAATGCACAACACAGTCTTTAAATAAGTATATCTTACACCATTAAAATATCGGCCAATTTTAAGGCTACTCTTTTTTTAAAACTTACATGCCCAATTAAATTTGGGGATTCTCTTCCTATTTCACAATGTGTATTTCTTTTGCCAGAAATAATCTCCAGTAGTAAGACTCCATAACTGAAGACATCAGATTTTGTTGAATATCGTCCTTCCATTGCATACTCTGGTGCCATATATCCACTGCATTTATACAAAATAGTTAGAGAGCAGGATAAGAAATACACATCCATCTCTATAATATTGGTGATTAAAAAGGCGTGACACATACTATGTTCCAACCACTCTTTTCGTGTTTGCTTGGATTTCATCTTCTCCAAATATTCTAGCCATACCAAAATCTGATATTTTGGGATTCATTGCAGCATCAAGGAGAACATTGCTGGCTTTTAGATCTCTATGAATTATTTTCAGCCTTGAATCTTGATGAAGATATAATACACCTCGAGCAATCCCACAAATAATTTCAAAACGCATAGCCCAATCCAATGATGACCTCTGGTTATGATCTGAGTCGAATGGTTGAAGGTTACATAAATCGAATATATTGTGAAACATTGTTTCATATTGAGCTTAAATTCATAGTAGTTTATCAAAATATATAATGGGAAAGGAAAATACAATTCAGTCACTACTCACTATGCAGGCTAGACAGACAATGAATGTGTTAGGGAGAGGGGCATACCGAATATGAAGAAGTCTAGGCTTTTGTTTGGGAGGTATTCATAAACTAGCATCTTTTCTTCTTTTTCAAAGCAACAACCAAGCAACCTCACTAGATTTCTGTGTTGGAGTTTAACTAAAAGTGTAACTTCATTTTTAAACTCTTCTTTGCCTTGACCTGAATGTTTGGATAATCTTTTCACTGCTATCTCTTGTCCATTAACCAAGCAACCCTAAAATATTTATCAGTTAAATCCCATTTCACGATTTTTGCATCATGTGCTTAATGTAGAGTTTCACTTACCTTGTAGACGGAGCCAAATCCACCTTGTCCAAGCTTATTATCATGACCACAGTTTCTTGTAGCTGTCATTATCGTTTTGAAGCTGAAAAATGGTAGATTTGGATGTTTGCTGCTTTGATCACCATTCTCTTCTTCAGAGGAATCTTGGTTTAATTGCCGCATCATTATATCTGAAGTTACAAATGATATGAGGTCAGATTTCAATATGTTTCTTCTTGTCTCTCAAAAAAAAAAAAAAAACAAACTGAGATATACATTTCACTATTGTTGCACTTGTAAACTGAGAGTATGTGTGGGGACTATTTTTTGTGGGGGGAAGGTTTCTCTCCCATGGGATTATAACTGGAGGGATTCCAGTTTATATCCCCATCCTTTATAATTATTGCAATAATTAGAATTGTGATGAAAAGTATGAATGGATTGGATTTAACTGGAGAGTAATGTTACAGGAGAGGATCTCAATTTTTTGTGGTTTTCCTATTAGTTTTTCCGGTATTTGGGACTAATGGTAGATGACTTGGGGAAGTTTTGGAACAACCCTTTTGGCTCTTACTTCTGATTTTGAATGGAATTTATGTTTTGCTGATTTTGTTAAAGTGGATTTGTAATGGGGGGACATGTTGGTTTCTGCTCTGTTGCAGTGGTGAATTGGTACAATCATAGCAAGACAAAAACATAGGTGAATGTGGCTTGTAACAGCAAAAATTAACTTAGTAGTACTATATAGGTAGGACTAGCTTAAGAAATATGATACACGAGTAAATATGTGGTGGATTTCTTTCTTACTTGGCATACCTTTTGCTTGTAAGAAATTTGTTATTTTTGCAACAAAATAAATTGATATACCATATAGCACGGTCCATGTAATAGTTGAAACAAAGGAAACTAATATGGCACTTGTTGTAAGTGAGAATCGGATTGTAACTAATAATAAACTTGAACAAGGGATATCATCCTAAAAAATAAATCACATACCCTTTCTTTTCTTCTTCCACAGGTAATTCACGCAGGTGAGGAGGATGATAATAGCAACTATAGAAGGTACTAGAATTGCAGCTAACCTCTTTTTATCAAGCACTCCTTTGCTTTTTTTGTAGTAATTGGCTGATAAGATGAAACAAGTCTAAGTAAGTTCAATCTATACCTGAGTGATGTAAAATTTGAAAGAAAAACATTAATAGGAGGGAAAACCTTACCTAGTTCAACTTTATCGACTCGTAAAAATAAATCTTGGCCTTGATCACTAAGTTTTTGAATGTCCATTAAATCTCCATGCCATGCCAAACATCCACTTCCACCATTGCTCACATCAGCAACTGCATAGGCAGTACAAGAGCAATTTTTGAAGCATACTTTTTCGCATTCTTCCAAACTCAACCCACCTTTAAGAACTGCCATAGATGTTTCAGGAACTTTCAAGCTTTCAACTTTTACAAACCCTTCTCCATTCCCACAAACAGATACACCTTTCTTCCTTACACACCCTCCTGACCCATCTCTATTCCCATACCAATCACCTGGAGATTTCGGTTCAAAACCAAGTAAACAAGTACACTTAAAGTCGTCAAATTTCAAAGGGTCACAATTACTGTTTGATCCACATGTTCCATAGTCGTCACATGGGTTAGTTGGTTCAGATCCGTACCGGATCCATTGACTCTTTGTATTGTCCCAAATGAATGTTTGTACGAAACCAGATTGCTGTACCATTATCCTAGATATCTTATCGTACATGTTATATGAGAGTGCTACATAGTTGTCATCTTCAACAAAAGAAACGTTAAAAGTAGTCATATCTCGTTTCATATAAGGCAGACCCACTAATAATTCTCCGTTCCAATGACCACCACGCCACCAAGGAAGATCACGGTTGTACATAAACAATTGATGTTTGCCAATGGTGCTGAATTTCAATGTGAATGCACCATTTCCAGGATCGTCATCTGTCTTCCAGGATCGAAGGGACCAACTTTTATTAGTTTTTCTATCAAAACCAAGCCTTTGATACGGAAGAAAAGTGTCTGTGGGATAATCAAAGCTTTCCCACAGTATAGTTTTGGGGTTGATTAGCATCAGAGCAAGGTTTGCTATATCCGATAGTTGAGCTATAACCCTGCTGCCATTTCTTTGGGATTGTGGGATTGAAACATTGGTAGACCAAATGGGAATGGTGCTAAGGTTGTGGTGGAGTACTAGATTTCCATCTGGGTCGATCGATAGGATTCCAGAAGTGTCATTGATTGGATTATCTCTGTTTGCAACCCAAACAACAGTTTGGATTGGCAAATTGTTATACCAAATTCCGACATAACGAGAGGTGGACTTTCCTGGAGAGAAGAATCCAAGAGCGAACGTTTTAGATTTAGATATCAGAAGCTCACCATCTCTTATAGGTTTGTCGGAAGATATGGAATCAGAAGAACAAGAGCAAAAAGAGAATGTTAGAAGGAGCAAAATCAAAAGAGTTAAGAAGCACATTGTTATTGTTGTGTAACACTCTTTTGCCAATTCCAACTCTCTTGCATTTTATGAGGAGAAAATAGAAAGAAATAGTACAACTGACACAAATTTTACTCTTCAAATGCTCATAGTCAATTAGTTACACTAGTGGTTGACTTGACGACATTGTCACTATTATGTCTTTGGATGGATGCTTATATTTTCCACTAAGTGGACCAGTGACCCTGACACCTAACAAAAGTGGGAAAATAAAATCAATGAAGACAAGTAACAATCAGTTTAATTTTGTAGAAGATTCTTTTCGCATTCATATATTCAATGTATCAGTACAAGGTATAATGGTATATATGTAGCCTATGATAACTGTTTTGAGCAATTAGTCAAGCTTTTTAGAGAATCCCCGCTACTATTTCGCAAAATACCTCCACATCCAGCTGAATATGTGTCTTAGCAGCCCCGTCTGTTCAACATCAATCCGTTTTTATTAAGACCAAAATCCACAATTGATTGCAGCCCACAAAATATTAAAAAATATTCTAACATTCGAACCAATTAATACACAATTATTGCCAACATATAAGCATGAAATATCTCAAATATTGGACCGTCTGATGTTTAATCATTGGTCGTGATTGGAAATTGCTGGTAACTCTGTGCTGTAAGTACAATAGCCAATCTAGATCCAACAACCAATTAGGAAGTGGAGTATATTAGTGATGAATTTAAAATTATTAAAAAATATTAATATTTGTATCCGACTATCCATGAATATAGCTCAGTTGGTAGATACATACAGCACGTTGTTATATATGCAAAGGTAATAAAGGATTCTACATATACATGCAACTGGATGGGAATACATTTTAAAGTTTTGACTTTAAAGACGGAAAAATTGACACATACGTATAGTGACTTGTAAGAAATGGCAAACTTCTTGCAAATTAATGTCAGTCGACCTAGTTCTTCTTGACGTGTTGTTGTACCCTGCATAACGATGCATTTTTGTTTTCATGGCATGCATGATAGACGCACTTAAAGGTGTGTGAAGCTTATAGCTGATAAGTTAATTAAAGTGTGTTAGAATAGAAATTATTTTTATAATTAGGTTAATTAGTTAATTCTAAGCACTATAATTAAGAGATTTAATTTAGATTTAAATATATTTATTTGGTTATTGATTATAAATATTAAAGTAGTATCATACTATTTCGTATGTAAATAATGTATTTAGTTCATCAATCATTATCAATAATAATTTTATATTTCTTATTGTTTTCTTCTATTCATTCGCCTAAATACCTTATTCATATGTTACTTTGATACATACGGCTCACAAGACACTTTTTCATGAATCCTTTACCTTTAGCCACCATTTTTTTTTTCAGATTGATCGTCAGTCTCTCATAGTCTTGTTTGGTGATCTAACTTCCCATTTGTGATGCCCCAATTCGTGGGCATCTCGTTTGTGATACCCTAAAATATTGAACAAATTTTTGTCCAGTTTGTACGATGTCTGATGAACAAATTAAATGTTAGTATTTTTTTTACTTAGACTACTTGTGCAAAAGAAAAAAAGTTGTCACGTCGTTTAGTGCGAGACAATAATTTCAACTTTTGTCCGGTTCATTAGCCCATAGTTTTTTCAATCCTAGTAATTGTTTTAAAATCAAACACAGTGCAAATGAAGTTGTCTCGTCCGGTCCCTTATTTTTTTATGATCAAACGCACAAGATTTAATGATTGGAATATATATATATATATATATATATATATATGTGTGAGTCAGGATCCGTTGACATAAATTAGTTTGACACCAAATGTTACACCTCTCAATAACGTTTTAACCGATATAAATTTTACAAAATCTACCATTTGATTGAAAGTTTATATCATATAGATCATTTGTGTGAATTTGTAACAACCATTTTTAATATATATATATATATATAACAATTATAAAAATAAATAAATAAAAGAAATATTAAACAATAATAATAATAAAAAAAAAAAAAAAGAAGGGTCTGGAAGATAGAAGTAGAACCCAAGATACCCCACCCATTACTTTACCCTCTCACTAAATCATTCTCTCGTCCTCCTCTTTTCCACCATTCCTTTCTTTTATTTTATTTTTCTATTTCTTTCTAATCACAAATTTTCTTCCACAAATCAAACACCCACAAAAAAAATTATACATCTAAGCTAAGCTATTTCATAGTACAAGTAAAGTTTGGTGGAATTTTGGGGCTAGGATTTATGCTTTGAAAAAGAGGAATAATACCTATTTTATGAAAGTTACTCATTGAAACTCTTTGAGGTATATTTATCAACTTACATTTCAATTAGTGCATATTTAAGCGTGATTAGTGGGTTAGAAATTAATTCCAGAAATTAGAGTATATATTAGAGAATTTCATGATTATCTATTGTTACTAAAGTTCTATAATGAGTTTGTAAATCTAAAGAAAATATGATATTGTTGATACTCAGATATGACGCTGAAAGCTTCACATGCTTCTCAAGAGTGGTTGGAAAGCAAACTTAGTTGATTCGTCATAACAGTGAGTTGATGATGATCATTGCTACTTGTTTTAACTACTATATTATCAATTTTATGTTACTCAGTTTCTATGCTAAAATATTTATGAAAATCGGGAAACACAATCTTTGACATTTTTTCTCATCATTGTTATTAAATTTTTAAAGTTATCGATGTTAATACGGTTTCTATTTGGATTTACTCATGATATTTAACATAGTGGATTTGAAATTGAGATTTGATTTATGTACTTCAACGTAAGTTTGATAAATGGAGAAATATAGTTTTGAGATATATGTTTTTGGAAAATGTTGGTATTCTCCACTTGGATTTGATTTTAATTATGGTTTATAAAGTGGATCATCTTCAAATTCCTTTTGGATTGTATGTATTTTGACAAAAGTTTTGGTAATGTAGTTAAAACATGATTTTAAGAGATATATTGTACGAATCACGGTTATAACGACGACGACCTAGGTGCACCTAGTGATATTATTTCGGTTAGGGAGGATTACCCGTTAGATGGAGCCACCCCTATGGAAAGGCCGCCATTAGGTGGAGAGGGCTATCAACGAGATGTAGAATTCCTAATCGATATACTTGACGTTTTTCTTAGTCGAGAGAAAAGAACTATCCGTTAGATGTAGCTACCACTAAGAGAGGCCATTCTTAGGAGGAAAGAGCTATCAACGAGATGGAGCTAGCTCTCGGTTTTAGTAATTTAATGATCACTAAATTTGATGATGTGTATTCCAAATCGATGAGAAAAGGGCTATCCGTTAGATGGAGCCGCCACTAAGTGAGAGGCCGCTCTTAGGAGGAAAGGGCTATGAACGAGATGGAGCCATCTCTCGATTCTCTCGCAACGATTTTTTTTTAATTTTATTTTACTGAATTTTTATATTTTCTTTTAAAGTTGATTATTTTAATTTCATTAAATTGTATGAGATTTATATACAAGGTTGATTATTTTGATTCTTTTAATTATACTGATTTCTATATTCCTATAAAGTTGTTTAGTTGGTTTTCACCTCCTTATGATATTGGATTTTTGAATCGTTTTCTTTTATGGAAAAATTTACAAGTTTAGTAAATTTTCACGTTTATACTTGATTATGGATTAATTATATTTTTTTTTTGCATGATTACTACCTTTGTAAATTGAAACTAGATTTGAGAAAATTATCATTCGTGCCCTTGTGTGTTTCCCTTCTAGTTGGTGGTGGTTGTTGTCTCTCACTAAGTCCTCGTGACTTACCCCTTCATATTCTGTTTTTTCAGATTCAGGAGAAGTAGCAAGCTTCTAATAGATTCAAGTTCCAGATCGTAGCTATTCGGTAGGTTTCCTTTGGTGGAAGTCTCTATTGTTTATGTTGAGTCGATGTATCTGCAACTATATATTGTGTCTAGGAATATTTTATTTTGGAATGTATGAATATTAAATATTTAAACCTTGAAATACTGACTGATAATGTATGTAGTAAAAAATATTAAACAGGATTTATTTTGATTTTGGAAACGTTGAAAATATAGAGGATACTTTGTCGAAATTCAGTAAATATTATTTTTAAGAAGTAAAAGTCATTATTTTTAAATATTTTATATATTTTTTGATAGGTTTGGTCATAAGGCTTGTCGGACTAGTGTGTTAGTTCGTGCGCCGGTCTCGATGCAGATTCGGGTCGTGACAAAGTTGGTATCAGAGCTCCGGTTGTAGGTCCACAATAGCTGCAGACATAGAGTAATAATAGATTTTTGCTAGTAAATTGTGAACCGCGGCACCATTTACTCGCAAAGAGCTATTAGTGCTTTATGATAGTCTTCCATGTTGTCTAATCTTGAAATTTCAATTGGCCTTTGATTTGTCTCACCCTATTTGTCGTCTTGTCCAATATTCAGTCTATTTTCTTTCATTTAGTGAGGGTGCCACCCAACACTAGGATCTCCACTAGAAGGGAACTTTGTTCCTTATCGGTTTACTTTCCAACCTTAAGACTCTATTCAAAAAGGTCGTGATTTGGTCCTACTCGTTATCAACTTAAAGCGAATGATGGAGGATGTGGCATTCATGTCGATGAATGTGGCTTATTTGCAATAGTAGTTAATGTATGTCCCTAGAGGAAGACGATAACTACAAGAGTTATTGCAACAACTTGTTGCAGTTGTTGTGGGGCAGTAGTAGGGTAATCCTAGACAAACAAATGTTGATGGCGAACAAGAAGTTAGACAAGGTGAGCAACAGACGTTAATTCTATCTAGAGGTGTGGATGTTACTGTAGCAAAATTCATGAAATTTAATCTTTTAACTTTTCTAATTCAAGTGTGCGTGAGGATCCACCGAAAGTCCCATTGACAGTCTAGGGAGGTTATGAAGGGCATCAAGATGCTCAAATATAAGTACAGTGGAGTTGACATCATTTAAGTTGTATGGTGTAAGATATGACTAGTTAATATACTTACCCACGGAAAACAATTAGGATAACCGACGTTGGCATGGAGTAGTGAGTGAGATCTCTTGATTGTTATGGTTCATTTTCTTTTAGTAACTGTTAGAGATAGATTAACTTGCGATTATGAGCAATCGAGACAAACTGAGAGCATGTCAGTTATAGAGTATAATGTCCATTTTCACATAGCTTTCAAGCCACACTCCTCACCCTATATTTCAAGAAGGACATGTGTCTGGTCTAATTGTATTACTTTGTTGAGGGTTCAAGATTGACACTTATGACTAAGCAACAACAAAATGTTAAGAGAAATAGTAAACAAGATTCTTGCAAGAAGCAAGTTGAATGATCATATTGTAATTATTTTTATCGTGGTGGTGAAGTTGTATTTGGTCATTAGGGACACCAAATATCAGTATCATAAGAGGAATAGTTCTAGTAGACAAACTTTTGGGATACAATGCAGAGTCATAGATTAGATCATGAGGCGTATAGATAATTAACATTTCCTTATAGTAATTTTGATTCTACTGTGGTTGATTTCAATATGAATTTTTTTTAAAGATGGTAAAATGTGATTCAATGTGGTCGAGTATGACAAAATAAGAGAGATCATCCTTGGTAGCTAGGACACAACTATTATCTAGTCATGAATTAACACTAGTAGCTTTAGTATAGAATATGACAGGATGTTGAGTATGAATTGGTTGCTCTTCCGTCATGGCACCCTAGTCTATTATAGCAGGGTAGTGAGATTTTAGATAATGGGTAGTAACTTTCTCTAGCCTTTCAAGGAAAATGTAGTTGTGTTCCATATAAATTAATCTCATGTTTAGGAGCTAATAATTTACTTAAAGAGGTTGTCAAGGCTAATTGGTTTTGATTATGGATATGCAAATGAGTGAATAAAAACTATAAATAATTCTAAAAGCGTGAGATTCTTAATGTTTTTCTTGAAGAATTTCCTAGGAATATTGAATTCTCTATAGACTTGGTTCCTAACCTTCAACTTACATTCGTATCCCCATAGAATGGCCTAGCCGAACTTTAGATGTCAAGGAAGCAACTACAAGTTTTTCTCAACAAGAGCTTTACTCACCCAAATTCTTTTCCTTCGAAATTACAGGTATTGTTTGAAAAGATAAGAGATGAACACATGCGATGATGTGTGGTATAGAGAATCGAATAGGATGGTAGTAACAAAAGAATATTGTCTACTTTGAATTGATGAGTTGTTTGATCAACTTCAAGGAGTGAAATATTTTTGTCTTAGACTGATTTGCGGTCTAACCGTCACCAGTTGAAGGTTAAGAGGGATCTTATTTTAATGAAAACTCCCTGCATATGCTACGAGCATTATGAAATTGTAGTTATGTCTTTTGGGTTTACTAATACGCAACATCTTTATGGATTTGATGAATTGGGTTTTAAACCACCCGTAGATTAGTATGCTAAGATTTATTTAATCGAGATTGTTTCATCACATGGTATGTCAATCTCTACTATCTGGCAGCACGACTTAGTTTAATGCTCCGTTTTGGAAATCTATCTGAATTGGCAACCCGTTTAAATGTAAATCATTATTCTATGACTGAGGGTCAATCTGTCAAAACTATACAAAACATAAGGATATTGTTTGTGCCTGTGTTCTTAATATTGGAGGAAGTTGACCAATGTTTTTTTTTTTTATGATGGAATTTTCATATAAATTGTTAGTATTAAAGTGGCGCCTTTTGAGGCATTGTATATGGACGATGTATGTCTTCGATAGGATGGGTTGAAGTTAGATAGTCTAACCTAGTGGGCCTAGAGTTAATTCAAGATATCATTGAAAATGTTAAGATCATCTAAGAGTGGTTAATGACAACTCGAAGTAGGAAAATTCTCTCAAGAGGTGTCGTCCCTTAGAATTCACAGTGGGAGACCAAGTATTTTTACATGTTTCACTGATGAAACGAGTTTTGTGGCTCGATAAGAAGGGTAAGCTAAGCCCAAGGTTCATTGGGCCGTATGAGATTTTGGAGAGAGTCGGACCTGTAGTTTATCGCTTAGCACTTCCACCGAATTTGTCTGGAGTTCATCCGATCTTTCATATTTCAATGGATATTTTGTTTTTAGCCATGAAGATGTTCAATTATATGAGAATTTGTTATACACCGACCACTCGGTAGCAATAGTAGATAAGGAAATTAGGAGATTAAGTTCAAAGGATATTGTTTTAATGAAGTTTCTTTGGAAAAGACCGTCAGGTGAAGAAAAGACTTTAGAGTCGGAAAAGATCACGCGAGTAAAGTATCCACTCTTATTTGAAAATCGGTTAGTAGTATAAATTCGAGGACGAATTTTTTTAAGGGGGGAAGAATGTAACAACCATTTTTTTTAAAAAAAAGAAATATAACAATTATAAAAATAAATAAATAAAAGAAATATTAAACAATAATAATAATAAATAAAAAAAGAAGGGTCTGGAAGATAGAAGTAGAACCCAAGATACCCCACCCATTACTATTGTAACATCCCCAAATTCTAAACCACCTAATTAATTTTAATTAGAGCTTTGTCTAATTATTTATATTAATTAGAGGTGAATAATTGAATCAAGCCTTGGGAGATAAGTATATCATGTGTAAAAGTTAGGAGTCTTAATTGAAACTACAACCACACATTAGTATGATTAATTCTCACTTTGATTTAATTAACACTAATAGAAATTCAATTTTCCTCTTATGACTCACTACTTCAATTAAGCTTACTTGGTCTAGGAACACAACACCTCATTAGGAAGCCATGAGTCATTAAACCACTAAACTAAATCCCTCTCATTACATGCAATCTCTTGCTCACAAGTTCACTCTCAAATCAGCAAGGAAAACTGAGCATATCTCCCTCACCCTCTTCTTCTCTCTCACGCCAAACAACAACAAAACACATAAATCCAAATTCTTCAATTTTACCCCATCACATGAGCTTGTCATTTTTCATTTGCCTCAGAGATTCTACATCAGCTTCATAGACACAGAGATTCTCCTGATATACAACATCTCTACCATTTCCAAAATTTTCATATGAGCTAAATTACAAACCATCTCATTTCACCTCTTCCCTAACCAATGACATTACATGCAGCCCAAGACCTGAACGAATTCTACACTATTCATACTCAGAAAACCTCCCTATAAATACCATCTAGCTTCAGTGAGTTACACCATCAAAGCAACTCAAAATTCGTAGTTCAAACTTAAGGGTTTTTCAAGTGTCTAGGAGCTCAAATTCTGCTTTTTTGTTCGTGGGTCTAGCTAGGAGGTTCAGTAGCTGTTGTAGAGCTTAGAGAAAGGTTAAAGCTCAATTTACAGGTGGGTTCTTAGGCTAGTGTAGCTAGAATTCCCTAAATTATGATATTGCATGTTAACTTAGGAAAATTAGGATTTAATTGTGTGAGGAGAATTAGCTCCCAAATTCTCTTCTATTCTGTTATATATTGATTATATTATATATCTGCACTTTCTCAGAGTTTGATTGTAGGTGATTCCTTTGAAAAATGTTGAAATTCGCAAGACAGGGGCTTTACAGCATTAACTCGCCATAGCGAGTTGCTAGCGAGCACTCATGGCAAGCTCATAGCAAGTTGTTTCAAAGGACTTCGCCATGGCGAGCTCTAGCTCGCCTAGCGAGTTGTTTAGGTCAGTACCTGTAAGTTCGCCATGGCGAGCTTGTTAACTCGCCGTAGCGAGCTAACCCAGAATTGCCTCACTTTTTCTGTTTTTAAAATGAATGATCACTCGTTTTATATTATTACCTGAGAAAGATAAATTGCAGTTGTATAATGTATTTAATATTGTACGGGAAGTCAGGCACAATTCTGAAATTAGGGATAACTTAGAATTAAGTTGTATGCTCTCCGGGTTTGGGATTTATTGGTAGCATGTTAAGAACTTAGTGATCAGTTGATTAATTACATGAACATGTTATCAGTGTGGACTTCGTTTTAGATGTTCCATTAGAAAATTTATGTGATCTTTATGCCGGAGCGCTTTCTGCTCGCGGATAAGGCGAACCCCTGAGACGTGCTCACCTTAGAGGGTTTGCGGTTTAAAATGAACAAGATAAACTTTGTGTTACACCCTTATATTATTGCCTATGATAATTATGCTATGGATATAGATTATGATATGACTGATTAGGAGCCCCGGCTTTATAGCCTAGGAGGGTAGTAGAATTCACTGGGACGAAGTGACTGTCTCACCCCACTCCCTTTTTGAAGCAGGAAAACAGGTGGATTAGGTAAGCTGTGTTGTGGAGTAGCTGCTGCTGTTTGGAGGATCGCATTTTAGACTTTCTTGCTTTCTTCACTTTCTAGTCGTGTTGTTTTGTTTCCGCTGTTATTTATCTGTACTCTCGTGTATTTGGCACCTGTGTGTGCAATAAACTTCTGTTGTAATAATAATGAATTCAGTACCTTTAATAATATTCCATGATTATTCTAGATTTATCTATGGGGTGTTATAATTGGTATCAGAGCAGGTCGATTCAGATCTTGCGTGAGTTCATTAGTATTACCATTCCAATCCCAGTAGTTGTCTAGTTTCCCTACATACGTTCTAGGTGTCATGTCACTTTAGGCCTAGCTAACTTGATTTGATATTGGCAGTTAGAGCGAAATGTCTGGATCGAGACGAGGACCTGGAAGGCCACCAAGAAGGCATGATAGTGATGAGGAACCCGAAGTGTTCGGTGATGCTAACGCCAACATGTGGGCAGAGATGATGCATCAACATCAACAATTTCAGGCCCAGCAAGCACAGCAGCACCAGGAGTTTATGGCCATGTTTCAGCAGCACATGAATGCTCCCCCTCCTCAGAACTTGGGGTCGAGCGCTGCCTTCCGAGAGTTTTGTAGAATGTGCCCTCCAGAGTTCTATGGTGAATATAACCCCGCTAAAGCCAGGGAATGGTTGCAAAGGATGACTGGCATTCTGGACTCCATGACTTGCTCAGAGACAGATAAAGTAATCTTTGTCTCCCGCTTTTTCAAGGGTGACGCTTGCAATTGGTGGGAAGGTACCAAGCATTACATGGAAGCCAGCCATGTGGAGATTAAATGGCAGAACTTCAGGCGTCTCTTCATTGGCCATTATATTCCTGAGAGCTACCAATTCCAGATGGAACGGGAGCTAACCGAGTTGAAGCAAGGTAGTCTGACGGTAGCTGAGTATACTATGAAGTTCAACGAGTTGGTCCGATATGTTGCTGATGGTGACGATGCCCCTACCGAAGCATGGAAAATGAAGAAGTACAAAATTGGGCTTCGGGCAGACATAGCTCACGACGTGTCAATGTAGCAGATCACTAGCTTTGGTGATCTAGTGCAGAAGAGCTATCATGCCGAGGCTGGTATTAGCAACATTCACAAGGAAAAGAATGAAGTGAACCAGAAGAAGAAGGGTTTGTTTGGGAAGTTTGGTTTGAACTTGAAGTCAAAAGGTAATTCCAGCATGGGCAAGCAGAGTCACTCTCAACGCTCGCCCAAGAACTATTCAGACTGTGGATATCCTCACAGTGGAGAATGCATGAAAGGCAAGAATATGTGCTATTACTGCAAGCAACCTGGTCACTTCAGGAACGAGTGTCCGAAGTTGAAAAAGCACGGAGAATCCAGTGGATTTGCAAAGAATAAAGGTCGGGTATATTCTTTAGACTGCAATGAGATAAGATCTAATAATGCTTTAATTATGGATGTGTGTTTGTTAGGACAGTCTAAGTTCTTAGTTTTGTTTGATTGTGGAGCCACTAACTCTTTTATAGCCGTAGACTGTGTCATGCGGTTAGGAATTCCTTCTGTACCCCTCGTACCTCCAATGTCTGTCGCTGTCGCTACTGGCGGCAGAGTCACTTCAAAGAAAGTCTGTCAGAATTGTCCCATCTTAGTTGGAAGTAAAGTCTACCACATTGATTTAATCTGTCTACCTCTAAAGGACTTTGATGTCGTTCTTGGCATGGATTGGCTCTCAGCCAATACCGTGTACATCGGTTGTGCGGAAAAGAATTTGTTCATTCCTTCAGAAACCTCTGCAGAAAGTAGAGTCTTATCTGCTTTATTGCAAAACACTCACCAGATGATCCAGTATTTAGGTGTCAGCAGCAAGTGTTTCAGTGTCTTGTTCACTATTGATTATGAGTCTAGTTTGAGTCCTAGCGACATCCCTATAGTTAGCGAGTATCTAGATGTTTTCCTTGATGATATTATGAGTCTCCCTCTCGAGCGTGAAATAGAGTTCTCTATAGATCTTGTTTTGGGTTCACAGCCCATCTCAGTTGCCCCTTATAGAATGTCTCCATTAGAACTCCATGAGCTTAAAACTCAACTTGAGGAACTACTCCAGAAGCATTTCATTCGTCCAAGTGTCTCTCCTTGGGGAGCGCCAGTGTTACTTGTCAAAAAGAAGGACGGTACTATGCGCTTATGCATTGATTACCGCCAGCTCAATAAAGTTACAATAAAAAACAAGTATCCGCTACCTCGGATTGATGATCTCTTAGATCAACTCAGAGGTGCCACCGTGTTTTCAAAGATTGATCTTCGTTCCGGCTATCATCAAATCAGAATCAAATCCTCATACGTGTCTAAGACGGCATTCAGGACGCGTTATGGGCATTACGAATTCCTAGTTATGCCTTTTGGATTGACTAATGCTCCTGCTGTGTTTATGGATTACATGAACAGGATTTTCCAACCCTACCTCGACAAATTTATTGTCATCTTCATAGATGATATCTTAATATATTCTCGCAATCAAGAAGATCATGCTGAACACCTCAGAATTGTTCTGGAAGTTCTGAGAGAGAAGAAGTTGTATGCCAAATTCAGTAAGTGCGAATTCTGGCTCTCAGAAATTAAATTTCTGGGACATGTCATTTCTCAAGGCGATGTGTCTGTTGATCCATCCAAGGTAGAAGCAGTTCTTAACTGGGAAAGACCCAACAATGTATCAGAAGTCAGAAGTTTCCTGGGATTAGCAGGTTATTACCGGAGATTCATTCTTGGATTTTCGGAAATCGCCTTACCTTTGACCCGATTGACTAGGAAAGGTACTGCTTTTGTTTGGGACGCTGATTGTGAAGTAAGTTTCAGAACCCTGAAAGAGAAGTTGACCAGTGCTCCAGTATTGGTCATCCCTGATCCTAATCGGAAGTACGTGGTGTATTGCGATGCATCACATAAAGGTCTTGGGTGTGTACTAATGCAAGATGGAGCTGTGGTAGCATATGCCTCTCGGCAGTTGAAACCACATGAGCAAAATTATCCAACCCATGATCTTGAACTAGCAGCAATTATTTTCGCTCTAAAGATTTGGAGGCATCACTTATATGGTGTCCAGTTTGATATTTTCAGCGACCATAAGAGTCTGAAATACCTGTTTGATCAGAAAGACCTGAATATGAGGCAGCGTAGGTGGATGGAATATTTGAAGGACTTCGATTTCAATCTCAACTACCATCCTGGCAAAGCGAATGTTGTGGCAGACGCTTTGAGCAGGAAAGCCTTATATGCTTCCGAACTCTTAATGCAGCAGTGTGGATTGTATGAGAAGTTCAGAGACTTGAATCTGAATGTGGTGTACAGAAAGAGCGGCATTAGGATCAACCGTATGGAGTTGTCATGCGATCTGCGCTTGAGGGTAGTGCAGGCGCAACGAAGCGATATGGACCTTCAAAGGAGATTGAATAACCCAGAGTTCTCAATTGCATCGGATGGTGCTATGCTGTATGAAGGGAGATTGTGTGTACCAAATGACGATGAGTTAAAATGGATGATTCTTGACGAGGCACACAAAAGTGGATTCTCGATTCATCCAGGATCCACCAAAATGTACCACGACCTGAAACAGAATTACTGGTGGCCGAACATGAAGGCAGAAATCGCAGATTTTGTGTCTAGATGTTTGGTTTGTCAACAAGTGAAGATTGAACACCAGAAACCTGGAGGTCCGTTGCAACCGTTAGAAATTCCTGAGTGGAAGTGGGAACACATCACTATGGATTTCGTTGGAGGTTTACCCCGAAACCAGAAGGGCCAAGATTCAATCTGGGTAGTTGTGGATAGATTGACCAAGTCAGCTCATTTCATTCCTGTGAAATCTACCTATAAGGCCGCGCAGTATGCAGCTATTTTTATAGAACATATTGTGAGGCTGCATGGGGTACCACTCAGTATCGTTTCAGATCGTGATCCAATCTTTACTTCTAGGTTTTGGAAAGCCTTCCAGCAGGCGATGGGTACTCGGTTGAGAATGAGTACATCACATCACCCTCAGACAGATGGACAGTCTGAAAGAACTATTCAAACCCTTGAAGATATGCTTTGTGCTTGTGTTTTGGAAGATGGCGGTAGTTGGAGCAACTACTTGCACTTGATTGAGTTTTCTTATAATAACAGTTACCATTCCAGTATCGGGATGGCACCGTTCGAAGCTTTATACGAAAGGAAATGTAGAACTCCTTTGTGTTGGACTGAAGTCGGTGATCGCGGATTGTTGGGACCAGACCTTATTCAAGAGACAACTTTAAAAGTTAAGTCAATCCGTGAGAAGATGAAAGTTGCACAGAGTCAGCAAAAGAGTTATGCTGACAGGAGAAGGAGACCGTTGGAATTTGAGGAAGGAGATCATGTGTTTTTGAAGGTTACTCCGAAGATGGGATTACGTGGTGTGTTTAGAACCAAGAAACTCTGTCCAAGATATATTGGACCCTATCAGATCCTTCGACGCGTTGGTTCAGTAGCCTATCAGTTAGCTCTTCCACCTTCTATGTCAGGGCTACACGACGTGTTCCATGTCTCTCAGCTTCGCAAGTACATTCCAGATCCTTATCAGCCTATAGCAATTGAACAGATTGATCTTCAGCCAGATCTAACTTATCAACCAGATCCAGTCCGAATTGTTGATCGCGATGTCAAAACTCTACGAAACAAGAGGATTCCTATTGTCAAAGTTGAATGGGCGCAGTCTCCGGACGGCGAATACACATGGGAATTGGAATCGGACATGATGAACAGTTATCCTCACCTATTCTAAAGGTAAATTTCTAAATTTCGAGGACGAAATTTCTTAAGGGGGGTAGATTGTAACATCCCCAAATTCTAAACCACCTAATTAATTTTAATTAGAGCTTTGTCTAATTATTTATATTAATTAGAGGTGAATAATTAAATCAAGCCTTGGGAGATAAGTATATCATGTGTAAAAGTTAGGAGTCTTAATTGAAACTACAACCACACATTAGTATGATTAATTCCCACTTTGATTTAATTAACACTAATAGAAATTCAATTTTCCTCTTATGACTCACTACTTCAATTAAGCTTACTTGGTCTAGGAACACAACACCTCATTAGGAAGCCATGAGTCATTAAACCACTAAACTAAATCCCTCTCATTACATGCAATCTCTTGCTCACAAGTTTACTCTCAAATCAGCAAGGAAAACTGAGCATATCTCCCTCACCCTCTTCTTCTCTCTCACGCCAAACAACAACAAAACACATAAATCCAAATTCTTCAATTTTACCCCATCACATGAGCTTGTCATTTTTCATTTGCCTCAGAGATTCTACATCAGCTTCATAGACACAGAGATTCTCCTGATATACAACATCTCTGCCATTTCCAAAATTTTCATATGAGCTAAATTACAAACCATCTCATTTCACCTCTTCCCTAACCAATGACATTACATGCAGCCCAAGACCTGAACGAATTCTACACTATTCATACTTAGAAAACCTCCCTATAAATACTATCTAGCTTCAGTGAGTTACACCATCAAAGCAACTCAAAATTCGTAGTTCAAACTTAAGGGTTTTTCAAGTGTCTAGGAGCTCAAATTCTGCTTTTCTGTTCGTGGATCTAGCTAGGAGGTTCAGTAGCTGTTGTAGAGCTTAGAGAAAGGTTAAAGCTCAATTTACAGGTGGGTTCTTAGGCTAGTGTAGCTAGAATTCCCTAAATTATGATATTGCATGTTAACTTAGGAAAATTAGGATTTAATTGTGTGAGGAGAATTAGCTCCCAAATTCTCTTCTATTCTGTTATATATTGATTATATTATATATCTGCACTTTCTCAGAGTTTGATTGTAGGTGATTCCTTTGAAAAATGTTGAAATTCGCAAGACAGGGGCTTTACTGCATTAACTCGCCATAGCGAGTTGCTAGCGAGCACTCATGGTGAGCTCAAGGTTCTGGGCTGAAGAACTTCGCCATGGCGAGCTCTAGCTCGCCTAGACAACACATGTATCATCAAGAAGCAACTCCTATGATACAACACTTGAGGAACTTATCTGATGGCCCAATGACAAATGTTAAACAATGGCACACCTACTTTGTAAATGGTTACAAATTCCATACACGTAGTTGGACTGAAGGAAAAGAAACAGTTAATAGTGGGGTGTGTATGAAAGGTGTGACTGAAAGTGGTGAAGATGATTTTTACGGTGTCATTGAGAACATAATTGAAATCTCATACAACTACCTTGATTACAACAAAGCGGTAGTATTGTTTTATTGTACTTGGTTTGATCCATCAACCCGAGGTACCAAGTATAATTCAAAGACTAACACTGTGGACATAAAAATGAATAGGAGATATCAACTATTTGATCCATTTGCCATTGCTAACAATGTCAGACAAGTTTACTATGTCATCCATCAACAAATAAAGACAAACGAGGCTGGTGTGCTGCAATAACGACAAAACCAAGGGGTCGAGTTGAAAAGGATGGAATTGAAGAAGATGAAGCGCCATACCAGGTCGATGAGATGACCAATGTAGACGAAGTCATTGAAGTTGAATCTTTTAATCGTCTGTGGGTCGGCGGAGAAGAAGCGGAAGAAGTACCCGAAGAAGGTGATGTTGATGAAGATGAAGATGATCATGTAGAAGTTGAGGGTCAATCCGACGATGAAGATCAGCTATCGGATTGGGATGACGATAATTAATTATTAAATAATTTAGGACAACTATGTTTTGTAATGTATTCATGTTATTTTGGAATATATTGTTGAACCTTTGAATCTTTCATGTTATTTTGGAATGTATTAATATTTTGTCTATCAATGTTTATATTCATGTTATTTTGCAATATATTGAATGTTGCATTGTATCAACTATGATATTCAAGTATTAAAAATTTTATTGATGTGGAATTAAAAATATATCGATGTTGCCAATGTATTAATATTTTGGAATATATTGATGTTATGTATAGATAGATCATTACGGTCAAGGGGAAGATGAATATGAGGTTGACGAGGAGGTTGAAGAGGTTCCCGAGGAGGATCACGAGGAGGATGACGAGGAGGAAGCTATACAAATTCAGAACTTTTCACGTAACTCAGTTGCACCTCGTGATCTTATCACTAAAGTTGTTTATAACTCAAATTTGGCACCAATGCCAACTACCGATCCTGCCCCAGCTGTGGTTGATGACGAAGAGCATGTGGATGAAGTGATCAGAGATAAAGACATTTTGGATCCGGTGAAATATATTTTGGTTGACCGTTACGACAGAGTCATTATTATGCCACACGGAATGAAGTAAGATTTTGCATAAACTTTAATTAATTATTAATTTGAGTCATTATTATTTATTTATTTTAATTTGTGCAGCTTCCAACCACATAAAAAAGCTATATCCATCCTTACTTCCATACTTCAAGGGAACTACCACCAATCATGGCAGAACTGGACAGAGGTTAAGAAAGCTAAAATTGGAGATGTGCCAGTCAGAAACATGTTTTGGAATGCTTTCAGAGTAAGATATATTTTTATCATAAATTAAATAATTTTTTTTACATAACATATCTAGACTACTAATATTTTTTTCATAATTTATGCAGTCGAAGTGCACTTGGTTAATGACGCACGATGCTAAAGTTCATAAGGTTTTTGACCACAAGTGCTCAAAGCGATTGTCTGATTTGCTTATGGAAGCAAGAAAAAGACATAAACTTAACAAGGGCCCACCAAAATGGCTTGGTGATGACAGTCGCAGCGTCATATGGAATGAGTTGAAAGTGAAATAGGATAAGCCCGAATATCAGGAAGTGTGTGACAAAGCAAAACAAAATAGAGCGAAGCAACCTGATGCGAGTCTTCATGGTGGTGGTTCGACTTCTTCTTCTACCCTGCGCATCAGGTTTCAGCGGCAACACAATCGCCCACCAAATATGGAAGAAATGAATCAAATGCTGCATCTAAGATCAGATGGTGTTTGGGATTCAGCCAGGGCTGAAAAAGCCGATGTGAGTTTTGTTTTCCCTCAATATATTATAACAATTAATTACTTATTATTTTGTATGATTTATTTAATTACTCTTTGTTTTTTTGTAGAAACTGATCAGGGCATATCTAAAGAAATTGAAAGCGTCTGAGGCTGCCCTTCCACCTGAGCAGCGGCTAAGTGATGAAGCTTTTCAGAACCACATATTAGACAAATTTGTGGAGTTTTCTGGGGGAAAATGTAGAGGACATGTCCAAGGTCAGGGTTGTACATCTTCATTCATCCATAAGACACCAAATGGATATATGGATATTTCGACTCAATCACACCACAGTTCTTCCAACATTTCTACTGGCCGATCTGCACCTGTTGAAAGTATTGAAGAAATGGAACAACGACTTAGAGCTGAACGACAAGTGGAAATGGCAGCTTACATGACTCAACTCAGGGCAGAATGGATGGAAGACCTTAGGCGCGTCACTCAGCATCAGAACAGCAACAGCTTTAGCAACAGCAACAACTTAGGAAACCAGTTTGACCAGCAACCGCGTCAGCAACATCAGCGTCAGCAACAGCAGTCACTTTTTCAAGACCAGCAACTTCAGTTTTCACAACAACTTCAACATCAGATGCAACAAAATAGGCAAAACTCCAGATCAGCTCCACAAAATCAACCCATTGGAAGGAACCGACTGTCGTCGTCCTACCAACAGGATCAGGTCCATGAGAATGAGTATCGACCTCAAAATGTTGATTTGGATCTTAACCTTGATTTGCCTGATGGGTTCTTTGATAATCTCCAGCAAGATCCAATATTGAGTTCAATGATGAGAGAAGGACTTGATATTCCCGGTTTTAGTCGTGCTAGTTATGATGGCTTTGGTTGGAATCAAGGCGGCGAAATTCCAACAAGCCAAGGGATTGGGATTCAAAACAGAGGGAATGCATTTATTCACCAAACTAGCATAAGGACTCCAATTTTTGGAAATGCTATTAATGGCAGCAATATAAATGAAGTTAATGCACCCGACCGAAGGGCAAGTGGAGGCAGAAGTGGAAGTGGCGGAAGGACAACGTCCAGAGGTGCTCCAAGCGGCGGAAGAACAAAAAGAAGAAGTGGCGGAAGGACTAGCGGAAATGCATAAAAGGATATTTGTGCATGTTGTCATTTTATTTTATTAAGTATGTGGAACTATTGTGGTGTTTTGGTTTGTAACTTAATTATTATGACAATTATCTCGTATTTCGACTTTCGTATTTGGTTTGTAAGTTATGACATTAATCTCGTATTTGGTTTGTAATATGACAATTATCGTACTTTGTTATATGTTATTGCATTTTTTATTTATAATTTATGTTTTTTATTGTATGTTTAAATTGATATTTTTTATTATTTATTTAAATAAAATACATTTTTAAACTTAACAAACATAATTTTAAATAATAAATAAAATTATTTACTAAATCTTTAAATATTTTATTTAAATAAAATATTTTTTAAATACGTTTTTTAAATACAAATATTTATTAAATAATTATTTAAATATTTTATAAAAAAAAATATATATATATATATATATATATATATATATATATATATATATATATATATATATATATATATATATATATATATATATTTTAAATTTTTTTTTATTTAAAAAAACTGCAGATTTTGCGACGGCTTAAGCCGCCGCTAATTGCAATCACCTGCCAACTTTACGGCGGTTTTGACGGCCGGTAAGGCCTGCGCACCTTTCTTTTCAAAACTATTTTGCGGCGGTTTTAAAACCGCCGATAAGTGATGTGTCAGAACGGCTCAAATTTTGCGACGGCTTTAGACGCCGGTAAGTGTTAGCGGCGGGTTAATTTTCGGCCGATCTTGGCCGTCGCAAAATCTGCGATTTTTTTTACTTTCTGGCCGTTTTTTGCTCATTATGGCTGCTATTTGGCGGCCACTAAAGCCTTGTTTTCTTGTAGTGTATAATATATTATTAAATTTCTTTTTTTATTAAAGCAATTGTACCGTGTAAGATTAATTTTTTTTATTAAAACAATTGTCCCGTGTGTTACTATAATATATATTTACCCCGCAATTATTTATTATAATATATATTCATCAATAATACACTTCTCGTGCTATTTTTATGAGTATATTTGTTTTATTCTCTTTTTAATTTTTTTTATTAGTAGATTTGTTTTATGCTTATCTTTGAATTTTTTTTGTTATTTTTGTTTTGTATCTTTTTTTTATGAGTATATTTGTTTTATGTTTATCTTCTTTTTTTTTTTGTTATTTTTGTTTTGTACATATTTTTTTCTCAATTTAGAGTTAAAATGACATTTAAGGGCATAAACGGTGAAATATTATTAAATGTACTAAGGACAAAATAAATTTTTTAGTAGTAGTTTCTTTTATTATATTGTAAATAGATAGATTATATTTGCATACTTTAATATTTCAAATAATAATTTATATGTGCTAAGTTATATTTTACGGCGCAACTTTCTCCGGTCATATTTATAAGAAAAAATATTACTTACGCGGTGTTTAAAAAATTTAGTTAAGTGTAATTAAAAATAACAATATTAATCTGACAAAAGAAAAACAATATTAATTAGTTTAAAAGTAGTTACTTTTTGCTTTTTCATCTCCTTTTTGCTTTTTTCATCTTACTGTAACATAATAGAGAATTATATGAAAACAAAATAAATGAAAATAACAATGGAAACAAAAGAAATTAACATAGCATAAAACAAAAAACACATAACAGATGAAGAAATAGGGATGATTATATGAAAGATTGATATTTCTTCATTTGTATGTATGTAACATCGTGGTGCATACCAGCTTCTGACTGTTTAGCATGCTTTTACATTAGGAGAGGTTGAAGATCTTGTGTGGCACAAACAGGTTTCATTGAAGATTTCCATTTTTGTGTGGCGTCTCATGCGTGATTGACTCCCAACGAAATCAAACTTGGTAGCTCGCGGCATCATTTCCCCAGAGGCTTGTTTTTGTGTGACTGGTTGTGGCGACATTGAATCGGCTCAACACTTATTTCTCTCCTGTAGCATTTTTGGTTCCCTGTGGGCTCAAGTTCGCTCTTGGATTGAATTTTTGGTGGTCGATGCTCACAATATCCCTGACCATCTGATTCAGTTCACTTACTCGGTTGGGGGTCTTCCAATTCATTTGGCTTGTCTGCGTTTGGGTTGTGTGAAACGAAAGAAACAATCGCTTAGTCAGAAACATAGCAAGTCCCGTGCAACATCTGTTGGACAAAATCAAGATGCTCTTCTTTAGGCGGCTGGCTGGAGACGACGAATGTTACTCTTGCATCAGATTATCATAGCAGGTTGTCGAACCTAGTGTTTTGTTTGGGTATCGGCTAATGTTTTTGTATTTGATGTTTCTTCTGTGTTGAGATCCCTATAACATTGTTGTAGTTTTTTGGCACATCTTGTGCCGATGTGGCTGTTTGTATTTTATCTTTATTTATATATATATATATATATATATATATATATATATATATATATATATAATCCATTTTGGCTTGTTAAAAAAAAAAAAAACATTAATAAAGAAAAAGAAGGATCGAAACATATGTGAAAAAATTGATATAACAACAATGACGTAAACATATAATATATATTATATTGATCATAGTATGAATAACAAGAGAGGCAATTTAACATTTAAAATTCTAATAATATGGATATTTTTGTAATTTTAAAATAAAAGTTAGGGATAATTTGGTCAACATAATTAAAATTATAATTGAATATCTCCCCTTCCCTCCAAATCCTCCGAATTTGGGGGAAGCAAAAAGTGGTCTTTGAAGGAATTTTGATCATCTCTCCTTCCCTCTTCAACCAAACACACCCTAAAAGAAAAAAGGGTGTCATATTACTACTACTCGATATTATATTCATCTTAAAGTGCAACTTAATGCTGCTACTCATCAGTTTCTAACTATTGTGTACACTAGTCCTAATGCAGGTCTTAGAGAGTCCACTTGGCAAGAAATCCGTACGCTTAGTGCTTATGTGTCTAGTCCCTAGTGCTTAGCTGGGGATTTTAACACTATTTTTTATGATAGAGAGAAAACGGGTGGTGCCCCCATAAATCAGCGGTCAGATGCTTCTTGTTTAGCTGACTGCAATCTATTTGATATTGGTTTTTCAGGTTCTCCTTTCACCTTTCATCGGACTTGACTTAAAGAAAGATTAGGCCGTGTTTCTGTAATTCAGCCTGGCAACAATTATTTCCATCTAGCTCTATGATCCATCTTCCACTCCCAACCTCTGATCATTGTGGCCTATGGTTACGTCCTAGTCTAGAAACAAATGTCGGTAATCGTCGTAACTATTTTAAGTTTCTAGGATCTTGGCTCGATCATCCTGATTTTGCCAATCAAGTATGCAACTCTTGGACTTCTACATCAAATTGGCAAGAAAATGTAGACTGTATAACTATAAACCTGAAAACTTGGAATCACAATGTGTTTGGGAATATCTTTAAAAGGAAGGAGCGTATCCTTAAAAGGATGGAAGGTATTAATAGGGTCTTACAGGAGGGAAATAATGACTACCTCGTACGACTTAAGTTTGAACTTTGGGAAGAATATCGTCAAATTACTCAGCAAGAAGAAAATTATTGGTTCCAACAAGCTAGAAGCAAGTGGATAACTCTTGGTAACAACAACTCTCGATACTTTCACATATCTACTCTTGTTAGAAGACGCCGCAACAAAATTATGGCCTTGCAAGATGCAAACGATCAATGGATATATGACGAAGATGATTTAAAGCAGCATGTGTTAGATTTTTACCACAAGCTTTACTCAACTTCAGGCCAGGTGTATTCTAATTTCAACTCTGTTACTACTTTTCCTAATACTAGTGATGTTGATATGAATTACATAGGATCTACTGTTACTAGTCATGAAGTTCATAAAGCTCTATTTTTTAGTATGAAAAGTTATAAATCCCCTTTTCTTTAAAAACCAATGGGATATTGAGGGAAATTCTATTGTTAAGTTTGTCTCTGAATGCTTTGTCAACCCTAACAAGATTAATGAAGTGAATCATACTCTCATTACTCTAACTCCAAAATGTCAAGAGCCAGCAAAAGTTGCTCAATTACGCCCTATTGCTCTTTGTAATGTTATTTATAAATTAGTAACAAAAGTTGTGGCCCAAAGAATTAGATCCATTCTTCCTTATGTTGTGTCTAACACTCAAATTAGCTTTATCCCGAGCAGAAATACTACTAATAATATTCTTGTTTTAAAGGAAGCTATACATAGTCTCAACCACATGTGCGGGAAAAATGGGTTCATGATTCTTAAAATTGACCCGGAAAACGCTTATGATCGCATTGAGTGGGAATTTATTAGAGAGACTTTAACTATCCTAAATCTACCAATGCAGATTCAAAATTAAGTGCATCAGCGTATCTCTTATGCCTCCATGAGCATCAACTGGAATGGGGAACCTACCTCTACGTTTCATTCTTCTAGAGGTCTTAGACAGGGAGATCCTTTGTCCCCTTATCATTTTGTCCTAGTTTTGGAGAGGTTGGGTCACTTTATTCAAGATAGGGTCAATAATGGCAGTTGGAAACCCCTGTCTTTTGGAAGAGGAGGGCCTAAAGTGTCCCATATTTGTTTTGCAGATGACCTAGTCTAGGTAGCTGAAGCAAACATGAAACAAGTGATTCTTATAAAAAAAGTGCTAGATTATCAACTTAAGCAAATCTAGAGTTTTCTTCTCTAGGAATATAATTGAGAAAAATACTCTAATGCTTAGTCAAGGTCTCGGCATTGAGCAAACAAATGATCTTGGAATTTATCTAGGAGCCCCAATGTTGCACCAAAGGACTTCTCATAACTCTTACACTTTTATTCTTGATAAATTGCGTAAGAAATTGACTAACTGTAAAACTAACAATTTAACTTTTGCAGGAAGAATTACCATAGCTCAATCTTCTCTAGCTCATGGATCTTTACTTACTAATCAGTGAGATCTCATCGACAGATGACAAACAATGACTTGTCCCTAGGTGTCAATCTTAACCTGAAACCATAATGCATATGCTTCGAGATTGTGAAGATGTTCAACAATATTGGAATCAATTCATCACAGAAGACTATTGGGCTAAATTCTTTAGCCTTGGTTTACATGTTTGGCTCGAATGGAACATCACAACTAAGAACATTGGAGCTAGTAACACCGATTGGCCTACTTTCGTTGGTGTGTCTGTTTGGACACTTTGGAAGGATCGTAATAACCTAGTCTTTTCTAGAGAGACGGAACTTGGGAATCACCTTACTCCCAAGGTGGTTAACATGGCTTATCAAATCGAGAAAGAGATAAAGTGCCCCCTTGCATCTCTGGATGAGAATATATCTAAACGCAATACTCTTTGGATTAAACCTCCTACTGGCTTTGTTAAAATAAACACTGATGGCTCTTACATGAATGGAAATTTAGCTTGTGGAGGACTCATTAGAGATCATCATGGTCATTTTGTGAAGGTTTTTTTTGCGTAATCTCAGAACAGGAAATGCCCTGCTTGCCGAGTTATACGGCATTTTGTTTGGTTGTCACATGGCTAGAGACATGCATTTGATTCATGTTATCCTAGAAACTGATTCAACTCATGTCGTCAATATGATCAACAATCGGTTTACTTCCATCATTCATCTTTAGCCTCTTCTCCACGAGATTATCTCTTTTATCTACCTTCCAGATTGGACGATCCATGTCGATTATTCAACGTGACGCAAACTCTTGTGTCGATGCTCTTGCATTTAGAGGTCACACTGTTGGTTTCACTTATGTTATGCTAAATTTAATTTCTGCTTATATCAGTATGCTTCTTGATAAGGACTTAAGGGGAGCATGTTCCTCTGTAGTTGTGCTTTAGTTTTTCTCTTTTTTTCCTTTATATATTAAAAAAAAAAAACCAAACTCAAATAAATCATCGACATGCTGTTCATTTTAGCGTTAGACATTAAAAAAGAGCTACTCAATTATTAAATATAAATAAAAGTTAAAATAGATTTTGCACTAAATATATTTAAATTTTTACTTATATTTAATAATGGAAAGAGTGGTTAACTCAATAATAAATGCTAATGTGGATGTAAATAACTCAGTTCACATATTATGGATATTATATTATTAAAAGGTTTCGGGTTTAACCTTTAAATTTCATATTTTCTTATATTTATAATGTGAGTCAGCAATTGGACTACTTAAAAAATGATAATGTGACTAAAGAGAATATCAAATTGCATCTTTGACTTGCACAAAATTAAGCACCCAATTGAATTCTATTAAAAATACACTTAGAGAGAGTGCTAGAGTGTCCTTGCAATATTGTTTAAAGAAATAAAAAGAAGTTTGCTTAAAAAAAACCCCCTAAAAATACAAAAGAAAGAAAAACATGTAAATAGTTTTAATAAAATTAAATAAAAGTTTAATTAATTTATTTAAAATACCACTAAGTAAGTATATGCATATTTTAGTTCTATAAATACCTTAACCAAATATCGTTACTAATAACACTCATAGACCTTTTGATTCAAGCTTGACACACACGTTTAAGAGTGTCTTTCATGCATGCTATGAAAACAAAAATGCATCGTTATGCAGGGTGCAACACGTCAAGAACTAGGCCAACATTCAATTTGCAAGGAAGTTTTCCATTTCTTACAAGTCACTATACTGGTCCATGACCGAGTCAAGTACATTGTTAATTAACTGCTAATTGAAGCCTAACTACGTATGCGTCAATTTTTCTGTCTTTAAAGACAAATACTTTAAAATGTATTCCTATCCCGTTTCATGTATAAAGAGAATCCTTTATGGATATATAATGTGATGCTCTACTAACTGAGCTATGTTTACGGATAAAGATATTTATATTTTGACTTAAATGCAGTTTTGACCCTCCAAATTTTACAATTGTGCGATTTTAACCCCTCAAGTTTCAATTGCTTAATTTTAACCTCCTAAGTTTTACAATTGCTCGATTTTAGCCTCCTATTTTTCAATTGCATATATTTTTTAATAAGTCTATATTCATCAGTAGAATACACTTCACTTCTTAACTGGTTGTTGGATCTGGATTGGCTGTTGTACTTACCGCAGACAGTTACACGCAATTTCGAATCACAACCATTGATTAAACAAGGTTTTAAAAAACGGTCCGCGACCGCGAAAACGGCCGCGACAAAACAGTTTTCGCAGGTGCCGATAACGTTACCGTTATCACAATACTTTTTGTTAAAGAACAAATTGTGATGGCAAAATCATATTATAGGTCCTTTATCTTTTTTGTTTGTAACATTTTGGTCCTTTATCTTTTATTTGTAATAATTTGGTCCTTTATCTATTTTTTTGTAACATTTTGGTCCTTTATCTTTTATTTGTAACACTTTGGTCCTTAAAGAAAATAAAAACATGAAATAATTGATGATGATGATGAACATAATGATCAAAATTATGAGTTTTATTTAATTTTAATAAAAAGGTATTTAAAAAAATAAAATTCAGCATTTTTTTAATAAAACAAAATATGAAAAAAAAAAAAAAAAAAGGATTTACATGTGAATGTTATAAAAGATAAAGGACTAAAGTGTTATAAATAAAAGATAAAGGACCAAAGTGTTACAAATAAATAAGATAAAGGAGCAAAATGTTATAAATAAAAGATAAATGACCAAAATGTTACAAACAAAAAAGATAAAGGACCTATAATATAATTTTGCCAATTGTGATTAATTCACACCGTGACGACCGCAATTAGCGTTGTAAAACCTGTAACGACCGAAATCGCGAAAACCTTTATGTAACCGAGACGCGACCGCGACCGTTTTTTAAAACCTTGGATTAAACATCAGAGAGCACAAATCGCACATGATAGAAAAACCTTTATTAAAATTAACTATATTCAATCTCGGCTGTTGATCGAATGGCTCAGACGAATAACTGCGTGACTTACTGCGTAAAATTCAAGTCTCTGGTTGTTACTTGTCGTCGTTGATTTTATTTTCCCATATTTGTAAGGTGTTAGTCAGTGTCACTGGTCCACTGTGTGGAAAATATAAAGCATCCATCCAAAGACATAATAGTGACACTCATATCAACCATTAGTGAAAGTAACTAATTTTGAAGAGTAAAATTTGTGTCAGTTGGACTATTTCTTTCTATTTTATCCTCATAAAATGCAAGAAGTGTGTGAATTGGCAACTAAATGCAAAAGAGTGTTACATAACAATAACAATGTGCTTCTTCACTCTTTTGATTTTGCTCATTCTCACGTTCTCTTTATGCTCTTGTTCTTCGGATACCATATCTTCCGATAAACCCATAAGAGATGGTGAGGTTCTTGTTTCTAAATCTAAAATGTTTGCGCTTGGATTCTTTACTCCAGGAAAGTCCACCTCACGCTATGTCGGAATTTGGTATAACAATTTGCCAATCCAAACTGTTGTTTGGGTTGCAAACAGAGATAGTCCAATCAATGACACATCTGGAATCCTATCAATCAGTCCAAATGGAAATCTAGAACTCCACCACAACCTTAGCACCATTCCCATTTGGTCAACCAACGTTTTGTTACAACAGTATCAAAGAAATAGCACCAGTGTTATAGCTCAACTAACGGATATAGCAAACCTTGCTCTGATGCTAA
The DNA here is from genome assembly GCA_954870985.1 of Trifolium fragiferum. Taxonomy (NCBI): domain Eukaryota; kingdom Viridiplantae; phylum Streptophyta; class Magnoliopsida; order Fabales; family Fabaceae; genus Trifolium; species Trifolium fragiferum. The sequence goes on along the minus strand of OX940790.1, from coordinate 17,477,242 downwards.
TTAACACCAAAACTGTCATATGGGAAAGCTTTGATCATCCAACAGACACCATGCTTCCATATCTAAGGCTTGGTTTTGATAGAAAAAATAATCAAAGTTGGTCCCTTCAATCCTGGAAGACAGATGACGATCCTGGAAATGGTGCATTCACATTGGAATTCAGCACCATTGGCGAATATCAATTGTTTATGTACAATCATGATCTTCCTTGGTGGCGTGGTGGACATTGGAACGAAGAATTATTAGTAGGTCTGCCTTATATGAAACGAGATACAGGCGTTAGTAACATTTCTTTTGTTGAAGATGATAACTATGTAGCACTCTCATATAATATGTATGATAAGTCTATCATATCTAGGACAGTGGTTCACCAATCTGGGTACTTTCAAACATTCACATGGGACAATCAAAAGAGTAAATGGATCCGGTACTGGTCTGAACCAACTAACCCATGTGACAACTATGGAACATGTGGATTGAACAGTAATTGCGACCCTTCAAACTTTGACGACTTCAAATGTACTTGCTTACTTGGTTTTGAACCCAAATTTCCACGTGATTGGTTTGGGAGTAGAGATGGGACAGGAGGGTGCGTAAGGAAGAAAGATGTATCTGTTTGTGGGAATGGAGAAGGGTTTGTCAAAGTTAAAAGCTTGAAAGTTCCTGATACATCTGTGGCAATTGCTAAAGGTGGATTGAGTTTGGAAGAATGTGAGAAAGAATGCTTCAGAAACTGCTCTTGTACTGCCTATGCAGTTGCTGCGGTGAGGAATGGTGGAAGTGGATGTTTGTCATGGCATGGGGATTTGATGGACATTCAAAAACTTACTGATCAAGGCCAAGATTTATTTTTACGCGTCAATAAATTTGAACTAGGTAAGATATTCTTTCCTGTAATGGACATTCCAAAACTTACTGATCAAGACCAATATGTTTGACACCACTTAGGTGTATTTGAACTTATTTAGACTGGTTTCTTGTTATCAGCCAATTACTACAAAAAAAGCAAAGGAATGCTTGATAAAAAGAAGTTGGCTACAATTTTTGCGGTTTCTATAATTGCTATTATCATCCTCGTCACATGTGTGACTTACCTGTGGAAGAAAAAAAGAAAGGGTATGTGATTTATTTTTTAGAATGATATCCCTTGTTCTTTATATTTTATTATTAGTTACAATATGACTTTGACTTACAAAAAGTTTCCTATCAGTTTCCTTTTTTTTTGTGGTGTTCAATTACATGGACTCTATGTATTACTCCCTCCGGTCACTTATATATGTAAAAAAAAATCACTTTTCAAATTTATGGAATAACTGATGTATTATATTATACAGCATACCTAAATAGTACTAAGTTAAATTTTGCTGCCACGGGTCACATTCACCTATGTTTTACAGCAACTGTTGATATTAACCATTGTTGCTATGATTATAAATCTCATACTCATATGAGATGAACAAAAACAGACAAGAAATTTTAGAATGAACACAAGCTAAAATTCTCATTAACATTGAAAGAAATGATTACAATGTTATATACAAGCTGGAATAGTCTAACTAACTGTCCATGTGGCACAACAAACAGTCCACGTGGCATAACTACTAACCAACTAGATGGAGAGATAAATTGTTGAACAAGTTACTTAATTTTCTTCTTTTATTGTTAGATTACAAATTCAATTCAACAAAATCAGCAAAGCATAAATACCATTAAAAATCAGCCAAAAGTGTAGTTCCAAAACAGCCCCAAGTCACCCCAAATACCGGAAAAACTAATAGGAAAACTGATTCTAATAACCACATAAAATGTTCCCCAGCAGCCCCAAATCATGGACAGAACCACACCACCTCCCAAAACTATTGTCAGCTTACAATATCTCCAAACAATATTATTATTGTTATTGCAAGTGCAACAACAGTCAAATGTATCATTTAAGTTTGGGTAAATAGGTCTTTACCCCCTGGAATATAAGCGACATTTGCAATACCCCTGTAAAAAAAAATTTGAGATTCCCACCTTGCAATTTTTTATTTATTTGCGTTACCCCACTGAATGGCCAACTAGACATGAAATATTCTGTTTTGCTGACGTGGCATGCATATGTGGAATTTTTTTAAATTTTTATTTATTTTTTTCACTGATGACTGGGTAATGTATATTTTTTTAAAAAAACAAAAAGAAAAACAAAATTATTTAAAAAATATATGAAAAATTTTGTTTAAAAAAAACTGAAATATTAATGTTTTGAAAAATATAAATAAAAATAAAAAAGATTTTTAAAAAAATCTGTAATATTAATTTTTTTTAAAAAAAACGAAAACAATATTACTTTAAAAAAATCTGAAAAAAATTTAATTTTTTAAAATCTGAAATATTAATTAAAAAAAAACTGAAAAACGTAAATTATTAATTTTTTCAAAAAAATCAAAAATATTATTTTTTTTCAAAAATCTGAAAAAATGAAAAACATATTGGTTTTTTTTAAAAAAAATCTGTAATATTAATTTTTAAAAGAAAAACAAAAAAAATAGGAAATAAAGATTTTTAAACATCTGAATTATTAATTTAAAAAACAATAAAAAAAATGTTAATTTTTTTAAAAAACTCAGAAATATTATTTTTAAAACTAGAAAAAAAAAAACATAATTGTTTTAAAAAAAATAGAAAAAAAAAAGATTTTTAACCATCTATAATATAAATAGGAAAATATTTTAAAAAACAAAAAAAATTAATATTTTTTAAAAAATCTGTAATATTAATATTTTAATACTAAGTTAATTCTATTTTAATAGTCTCATTACTAAAAATTATGTGTGAAATCTTCTTTGTTTTTTACAAATACTAATTTTCAAACTTTTAAATAAAACAAGCTATATATACTCTATAAAGTCTATTTTAGTAATTAAAGATTGTAAAAATTATGTGTAGATATTTTTCATTTTTCACATAAAAAATAAGCTATGTAAATTATTAAAATGTTTAATTTTTTAGATATTTAAAATAAAATATTAATATTTTAGATTTTTATAAAAGTTTAATATATATCATTTTCTAATTTTTTTAAAAATAATATTTCTGATTTTTTTTAAAAATTAACATTTTATGTTAAATATTATTCTTTTAGAGATGGTTAAAAATCTTTTTTTCCTATTTTTTTTTAAAATTATTTTTATGTTTTTTCAGTTTTAAAAATAATATTTCTGAGTTTCTTTTTTTTTAAATTAACATTTTATGTTTTTTCAGTTTTTTGAAAATTAATAATTCAGATGTTGAAAAATCTTTATTTCCTATTTTTTTTAAAATTTTTTTTTTGTTTTTTCTTTTAAAAATTAATATTACATATTTTTTTTTAAAAAACCAATATGTTTTTCGTTTTTTCAGATTTTTGAAAAAAATAATATTTCTGATTTTTTTGAAAAATTTAATAATTTACGTTTTTTCAGTTTTTTTAATTAATATTTCGGATTTTAAAAAAATTAATTTTTTTTCAGATTTTTTTTAAAGTAATATTTTTTCGTTTTTTTTAAAAAAATTAATATTACAGATTTTTTTAAAAATATTTTTTATTTTTATTTTTATTTTTCAAAACAATAATATTTCAGTTTTTTTTAAATAAAATTTTTCATATATTTTTTAAATAATTTTATGTTTTCTTTTTAAAAAAAAAAAATATACATTACCTAGTCATCGGTGAAAAAAATAAATAAAAATTAAAAAAAATTCTACATATGCATGCCACGTCAGCAAAATAGAATATTCCACGTTTAGTTGGCCACTCAGGGGGGTAACGCAAATAAAGAAAAATTTGCAAGGTGGGAATCCCAAATTTTTTTTGAAGGGATACTGCAAATGTCGCCTATATTGCAGGGGGTAAAGACCTTAAATTTTTTATAGAGCCAAGAAGAAACATACTCTTCAAAATGTGTAATTTGATTGAAATCTTACCTCGTGTCATTTGTAACTTCAGATAAAATGACGCAGCAATTAAACCAAGATTCCTCTGGAGAAGAGAATGGTGTTCAAAGCAACACACATCCAAATCTACCATTTTTCAACTTTAAAACGATAATGACAGCTACAAGAAATTGTGGTCATGAAAATAAGCTTGGACAAGGTGGATTTGGCTCTGTCTATAAGGTAAGTGAAAATTACATTAAGCTTCATACAAGAAGCGACAACAACCTTCACCTCTTTATATTCATTTCAATCAAATTATTATAGAAACCTGGTGCAAATATAGTGAAATGGGATTTTACTGATAAATATTTCAGGGTTGCTTGGTTAATGGACAAGAGATAGCAGTGAAGAGATTATCCAAACATTCGGGTCAAGGCAAACAAGAGTTTAAAAATGAGGTTACACTTTTAGTTAAACTACAACACAGAAATCTGGTGAGATTGCTTGGTTGTTGCTTTGAAAAAGAAGAAAGAATGCTAGTTTATGAATACCTACCAAACAAAAGCCTAGACTTCTTCATATTCGGTATGCCCCTCTCTCTAACTCGCTCATTGTCTCTCTAGCCTGCATCAAGCATAGTGAGTAGTGCCTGAATTGTATTTTCCTTTTCCATTATATTCTGAAAACTTCATTTGTTTGACTCAGATAAAAACCAAAGGTCATCACTAGATTGGGGTAAGCGTTTTGAAATTATTTGTGGGATTGCTCGAGGTGTGTTATATCTTCATCAAGATTCAAGGCTGAAAATAATTCATAGAGATCTAAAAGCCAGCAATGTTCTCCTTGATGCTGCAATGAATCCCAAAATATCAGATTTTGGTATGGCTAGAATATTTGGAGAAGATGAAATCCAAGCAAGAACAGAAAGAGTGGTTGGAACATAGTAGGTGTCACACCATTACAATAACCAAGATTGTAGAGATGGATATGTGGTTTTTATTATAAACTAACCTGCATCTTGTATAACTACAGTGGATATATGTCACCAGAGTATGCAATGGAAGGACGATATTCAACAAAATCTGATGTCTTTAGTTATGGTGTCTTACTATTGGAGATTATTGCTGGCCAGAGAAACACACATTGGGAAACAGGAAGAGCCTCCCCAAATTTGATTGGACATGTAAGTTATATATGAATAAAAAGATGTACTGATGTAGCCTTAAATTTGGCCAACAATTGAATGAAGTATCATGTACTTTGTAGGTGTGGACACTATGGACAGAAGGAAGTGCCTTGGATATAGTTGATCCTTCCCTAAACCAGTCTTATCCTACTGCTATAGTTCTGAGATGCATTCAAGTTGGACTTTTGTGTGTGCAAGAAAATGCCATGAATAGACCATCGATGACAGAAGTTGTTTTCATGCTTGCAAATGAAACACCTCTTTGCCAACCTCAAAAACCAGCATTCTTATTCATTGGCAATCGAGATTTGCAAGAGTCGTCAACATCAGGAGGAGCATCTTCAATAAATGAAGTAACGGAAACTACCATCAGTGGCCGCTAAAAGCTACATTAATCAAATATGTAATTTTGATATTCATTCTTTTTAATCAGAATTAGGTTTGTAGACCTTTCAAGAGGTTCTTGAGAAACAAGTATGTGTAGTCACTTGTGGTATTGTAAAATGAATTATTTGATCGCAAGTGTCCATTTCAATAAGCTTATCAAGTGTCCATTTGCAAAAAGAATCTCCATCTTCTTCCTTAGACAGTTTTTGGAAAGGCAAAAATAAAAATTATAAAAATGGAAAGACACAACACATGATATACCTTGAAACAACTATCTCAAAATGAAAAATTGCCCTCAATGTAAAAGAAAGAAAACTGAAACAATTAGCAAACCCCCAAACAACAATTCTTCAATCACTTAATAATTACATAGCTAACCCTTTGATACCAAAAAGGGAAGGAACCAATTTCCTAAAACTACTTCCTAGGTAAACTATTTAAACAACAATAATTTCCAGAATTTGATTTACTTGCTTGGAGAAAAACATTCGTGTCGTTTTATAATACATATCAATGAAGTATTTAATACTACGTTTGTCCCTGTTCTGGTAAAATTAATAGGGGGTGTGTCAATAGTGTTACAAGTAGTATTACAGGTATTCCTTCATTACTAGAGAGCTTTACAATGATTTCTAAACCTCTATTTATATGATGGAATAAACTCTCTTGTCGTCGCCAACCACCCCTCTTCCCTTGGACGTGGGGATCGGGGGTATCTCCTTCTTCCTCCGTCACGGGATCATGAAGTTTGTGGGACGTTGATCTTTTTTCCACGGTGTCATAATGGTGGTCGTGGGCATTTATTTTCCTCCAAGGCATGCTTTCAGGGTACAAGGGGCAGTTTCTCCTGTTCGTAGGCGTCCTTGCCTAGCTTTCCCTCCAAGTTTTATGTTTTGAATCGCTTGGATCACTCATTTGGACCGCTCTTTATTGGGCCTATAGGATTTTAAAATCTCGTCCGGTCCAGTCCCTAAATATAAAACACTTTTGAGAAATTTTCTTAATTCTTTTTATATGACCTTTTCCAATTTTTCAACAGTATTAATTACTTTTTTTTTACCAACATACTCTTAAGTCTTAATTATAGTGTACTCCCTCCGTTCCAAAATATATGTCGTTTTTGAGAAAAAATTTATTCCAAAATATATGTCGCTTTACAATTCCAATGAAGCATTTAATGCTATTTTTCCTATTATACCCTTAACTTTTTATTTCTCTCTCTTCTTTCAATTCTTTCATTTATCTTTCTCATACAATTAATGAATGACAATTTTGTAAACTTACTCATAATTTCTCTTTTCTATACTACAATGATTACATTTCTTAATTTGTGTAATATGGTCAAAACAACTTATATTTTGGAACGGAGGGAGTATCTTTTTCTACAACATGTAATAAACAAATTTCTCTTTTCTCTTGAAGAATAAAATTGTAAAAACAATATCATTTATAAACAAATTTCTTAATCTCCGCAATTTTCTTAAAAGGGTTTTATATTTAAGGATGTATACTATTTTTCCTATTATACCTTTTATTATTTGTCATTCTCTCGTTTTTCAATTTATTTTTCTAATACTATTAATGAAAAAGATAATTTTGTAAATTAATTCATAATTTCTCTGTTTCATACAATATTAATTACATTTCTTAATTTAGATAATATGATTAAAAGACTTATATTTTGATATGAAAATAGTACGTAGCTTCAATAAGCGTTAAATTATGGTGCGTAAGTCTTTTTCTTATGCATGGTGAAAAAACAATGCAAATTGTTTTCCTCCCCAAATTTTTAGTCAAAACTATTTTATGCACTTAGTGATTTTGGAGTGCAAATCTTTAAAACCATTCCCACTGCAAAATGATTTTGGCATGATTTGAGGACACAGTAGAAATTTATTAAGCGCACGAAAAATTTGAGAAGTGCACGAGAAATTTAGAAGACGCGCTAAGAAATTTTTCCATATTTATGGATAGCTTGCTTATGCACCATAACCACGTTCTTAAGGCACATCTTGACATGAGTAGACCCCGTCACTTTTTTTTTTGACTAAAGTAGATCCCGTCACTTAATAACACCGGTTAGCACAACTTTTTAATTTAAGCTTGACACACGTTTAAGAGCGTCTTTCAAACGTAGAGTCTTTCATACGTCCAATGAAAACAAAAATACATCGTTATGCAGGGTACAACACGTCAAGAACTATTCTGGTCGATGACCGACTTGCAAGGAAGTTTGCCATTGCTATAACTGCTAAGTCTTACGTATGGGTCAATTTTTGTGTTTTAAAGAGAATCCTTTATTACTAGACTTGATATTTCTATTTTTTTTATCAATAGTGGCTGAAAATTCACCATTACATATATAATGGTTGAACTATGTTTACAGGTACATGTATTTATATTTTTAAATAATTTTATATTCATTAATAGAATATACATTCTAACTCAGTTAGTAAGACATTTGCACGTAAAGCGCAGAGATTGAGGTTCGAATCCTGGTACGTCCACTAATTCACCTTTAAAGGGTGAAATTAGCCACTAGGCTATCTGACCAAAAAAAAAAAAAAAAGAATACACATGCTAGCTGTTTGTTGGATTTGGATTGACGGTTGTATTTACAGGAGGTAATACAAAACTGCCTACTTTACAAGCGGAAAATATAAAGCATCCATCCAAATACATAATAGTGACACAGTCCTAGTGAAGAGTAAAATTTGTGTCACTTGGACTATTTCTTTCTATTTCTCCTCATAAAATGCAAGAGCTGTGTGACTTGGCAACTCAATGCAAAAGAGTGTTACATAACAATTACAATGTGCTTCTTCACTCTTTTGATTTTGCACCTTCTAACATTCTCTTTCTGCACTTGTTCTTCTGATACCATATCTATTCAAAAACCCATAAGAGATGGTGAACTTCTTGTTTCTAAATCTAAAATGTTTGCTCTTGGATTCTTCACTCCAGGAAAGTCCACCTCTCGCTATGTCGGAATTTGGTACAACAATTTGCCAATCCAAACTGTTGTTTGGGTTGCAAACAGAGATAATCCAATCAACGACACTTCTGGAATCCTATCAATCAGTCCAAATGGAAATCTAGAACTCCACCACAACCTTAGCACCCTTCCCATTTGGTCTACCAATGTTTCATTCCCACAATCACAAAGAAATAGTGCCAGTGTCATAGCTCAACTATCAGATATAGCAAACCTTGCTCTGATGCTAATCAACACCAAAACTGTCATATGGGAAAGCTTTGATCATCCAACAGACACCATGCTTCCATATCTAAGGCTTGGTTTTGATAGAAAAAATAATCAAAGTTGGTCCCTTCGATCCTGGAAGACAGATGACGATCCAGGAAATGGTGCATTCACATTGAAATTCAGCACCATTGGCAAACATCAATTGTTTATGTACAATCATGATCTTCCTTGGTGGCGTGGTGGACATTGGAACGGAGAATTATTAGTGGGTCTGCCTTATCTGAAACGAGATATGACTGTCAGTAACATTTCTTTTGTTGAAGATGACAACTATGTAGCACTCTCATATAACTTTTTTGATAAGTCTCTCATATCTAGGATAGTGGTTCAGCAATCTGGTTTCGTACAAACATTAATATGGGACAATCAAAAGAGTCAATGGACCCGGTACGGGTCTGAACCAACTAACCAATGTGACGACTATGGAACATGTGGATCAAATAGTAATTGTGATCCTTCGAAATTTGACGACTTTAAGTGTACTTGTTTACTTGGTTTTGAACCCAAATTTCCACGTGTTTGGTATGGAAGCAGAGATGGGTCAGGAGGGTGTGTAAGGAAGAAAGATGTACCTGGTATGGAAGTAGAGATGCAAATTGTTTTCCTCCCCAAATTTTTAGTCAAAACTATTTTATGCACTTAGTGATTTTGGAGTGCAAATCTTTAAAACCATTCCCACTGCAAAATGATTTTGGCATGATTTGAGGACACAGTAGAAATTTATTAAGCGCACGAAAAATTTGAGAAGTGCACGAGAAATTTAGAAGACGCGCTAAGAAATTTTTCCATATTTATGGATAGCTTGCTTATGCACCATAACCACGTTCTTAAGGCACATCTTGACATGAGTAGACCCCGTCACTTTTTTTTTTGACTAAAGTAGATCCCGTCACTTAATAACACCGGTTAGCACAACTTTTTAATTTAAGCTTGACACACGTTTAAGAGCGTCTTTCAAACGTAGAGTCTTTCATACGTCCAATGAAAACAAAAATACATCGTTATGCAGGGTACAACACGTCAAGAACTATTCTGGTCGATGACCGACTTGCAAGGAAGTTTGCCATTGCTATAACTGCTAAGTCTTACGTATGGGTCAATTTTTGTGTTTTAAAGAGAATCCTTTATTACTAGACTTGATATTTCTATTTTTTTTATCAATAGTGGCTGAAAATTCACCATTACATATATAATGGTTGAACTATGTTTACAGGTACATGTATTTATATTTTTAAATAATTTTATATTCATTAATAGAATATACATTCTAACTCAGTTAGTAAGACATTTGCACGTAAAGCGCAGAGATTGGGGTTCGAATCCTGGTACGTCCACTAATTCACCTTTAAAGGGTGAAATTAGCCACTAGGCTATCTGACCAAAAAAAAAAAAAAGAATACACATGCTAGCTGTTTGTTGGATTTGGATTGACGGTTGTATTTACAGGAGGTAATACAAAACTGCCTACTTTACAAGCGGAAAATATAAAGCATCCATCCAAATACATAATAGTGACACAGTCCTAGTGAAGAGTAAAATTTGTGTCACTTGGACTATTTCTTTCTATTTCTCCTCATAAAATGCAAGAGCTGTGTGACTTGGCAACTCAATGCAAAAGAGTGTTACATAACAATTACAATGTGCTTCTTCACTCTTTTGATTTTGCACCTTCTAACATTCTCTTTCTGCACTTGTTCTTCTGATACCATATCTATTCAAAAACCCATAAGAGATGGTGAACTTCTTGTTTCTAAATCTAAAATGTTTGCTCTTGGATTCTTCACTCCAGGAAAGTCCACCTCTCGCTATGTCGGAATTTGGTACAACAATTTGCCAATCCAAACTGTTGTTTGGGTTGCAAACAGAGATAATCCAATCAACGACACTTCTGGAATCCTATCAATCAGTCCAAATGGAAATCTAGAACTCCACCACAACCTTAGCACCCTTCCCATTTGGTCTACCAATGTTTCATTCCCACAATCACAAAGAAATAGTGCCAGTGTCATAGCTCAACTATCAGATATAGCAAACCTTGCTCTGATGCTAATCAACACCAAAACTGTCATATGGGAAAGCTTTGATCATCCAACAGACACCATGCTTCCATATCTAAGGCTTGGTTTTGATAGAAAAAATAATCAAAGTTGGTCCCTTCGATCCTGGAAGACAGATGACGATCCAGGAAATGGTGCATTCACATTGAAATTCAGCACCATTGGCAAACATCAATTGTTTATGTACAATCATGATCTTCCTTGGTGGCGTGGTGGACATTGGAACGGAGAATTATTAGTGGGTCTGCCTTATCTGAAACGAGATATGACTGTCAGTAACATTTCTTTTGTTGAAGATGACAACTATGTAGCACTCTCATATAACTTTTTTGATAAGTCTCTCATATCTAGGATAGTGGTTCAGCAATCTGGTTTCGTACAAACATTAATATGGGACAATCAAAAGAGTCAATGGACCCGGTACGGGTCTGAACCAACTAACCAATGTGACGACTATGGAACATGTGGATCAAATAGTAATTGTGATCCTTCGAAATTTGACGACTTTAAGTGTACTTGTTTACTTGGTTTTGAACCCAAATTTCCACGTGTTTGGTATGGAAGTAGAGATGGGTCAGGAGGGTGTGTAAGGAAGAAAGATGTATCTGTTTGTAGGAATGGAGAAGGGTTTGTCAGAGTTGAAAGCTTAAAAGTTCCTGATACAACTATGGCAGTTGCTAAAGGTGGTTGGAGTTTAGAAGAATGTGAGAAAGAATGCTTGAGAAACTGCTCTTGTACCGCCTATGCAGTTGCTGATGTGAGGAATGGTGGAAGTGGATGTTTGGCATGGCACGGAGATTTAATGGACATTCAAAAACTTAATGATCAAGGCCAAGATTTATTTTTACGTGTCGATGCTGTTGAACTTGGTAAGATATTCTGTCCAATTAAGTTTTTCTTTCTAAATTTAACCCCAGTTTGGTGTATTTAAACTTATTTAGACTTGTTTCTTGTTATCAGCCAATTACTACAAAAAAAGCAAAGGAGTCCTTCATAAAAACAAGTTGGCTACAATTCTTGCGGTTGCTATAATAGCTATTATCATCCTCCTCCTCACATGTGTGACTTACCTGTGGAAGAAAAAAAGAAAGGGTATGTGATTTATTTTTTAGGATGACATCCCTTGTTCTTCTTATATTTTTCTTTTTAAATGGTCAAGCAATTTGTGGTTAGTGTTAATTTTTTTTATATCGACAGGACTTGAACCCTAGACTTTTACTCCTTAACTTTTTTCACCCTTAGCTCAAATCAATTGAACTACTCACCCCACCCCACCCCACCCTTTATATTTTATTATGATAAGACTAACATTAGTACTAAGAATGAATCAATCGACAAACATTCTAAGCCTTAGTTTGCGAATCACAAAACATGGAGTGTTGCTGCCAAACAACATACGAAAAGAAAGAAAAAAAAACCAATCTTGAGACTTTAACAGTAACATTGAAAACACACCTATACCTTTCTTTTTTCATAACTGGGCGTACAATTCACCTTCTTCAATTCGAACCAGAAATGGTGACCAGAAATGGTGACCAGAAACTCACCGCGGTGACATGATGGTGGCTCTCCAGCAAAGGTGCCCAGCATATAAGAAAACAAAAATCAGATCCAATGTTTTTTTTCCTTAAGCAAGTTCAAGGTGGCCGGAAATGGCCCCTGAAAGTGGCAATGAAAAAATTCAAGCTACTCCGATCTAAAAATAAGTTTGTAGAGTCCGAAGAAATGTGTTCAAATGTATAATCTAATTTTTTTATAGAGCCAAGAAGAAACATATTCTTCAAAATGTGTCATTTGATTGAAATCATACCTCATGTCATTTGTAATTTCAGATAAAATGATGCGGCAATTAAACCAAGAAACCACTGAAGAAGAGAATGGTATTCAAAGCAACAAACATCCAAATCTACCATTTTTCAACTTTAAAACGATAATGACAGCTACAAGAAATTGTTGTCATGAAAATAAGCTTGGACAAGGTGGATTTGGCTCTGTCTATAAGGTAAGTGATAACAACCTTCACCTCTTTATATTCATTTTCAATCACATTGTAGAAAGATGGTGCAAATATAGTGAAATAGGATTTAACTGATAACTATTTCAGGGTTGCTTGGTTAATGGACAAGAGATAGCAGTGAAAAGATTATCCAAACATTCAGGTCAAGGCAAACAAGAGTTTAAAAATGAAATTAGACTTTTAGTTAAACTACAACACAGAAATCTAGTGAGATTGCTTGGTTGTTGCTTTGAAAAAGAAGAAAGGATGCTAGTTTATGAATACCTACCAAACAAAAGCCTAGACTTCTTTATATTTGGTATGTCTCTCTCTAGACTGCATAAAGCATAGTGAGTAGTGACTGAATTGTATTTTCCTTTTCCATTATATTCTGAAAACTTCATTTGTTTGACTCAGATCAAAACCAAAGGTCATTACTGGAATGGGGTAAGCGTTTTGAAATTATTTGTGGGATTGCTCGAGGCGTTTTATATCTTCATCAAGATTCAAGGCCGAAAATAATTCATAGAGATCTAAAAGCCAGCAATGTTCTCCTTGATGCTGCATTGAATCCCAAAATATCAGATTTTGGTATGGCTAGAATATTTGGAGAAGATGAAATCCAAGCAAACACAAGAAGAGTGGTTGGAACATAGTAGGTGTCAAGCCTTTATAGTCACCAAGATTATAGAGATGGATGTGTATATTTTATAATGCTCTAACCCTTTTGTATAATTGCAGTGGATATATGGCACCAGAATATGCAATGGAAGGATGTTATTCAACAAAATCTGATGTCTTCAGTTATGGTGTCTTGCTACTAGAGATTATTGCTGGCCAAAGAAACACACATTGTGAAACAAGAAGAAACTCCCCAAATTTAATAGGACATGTATGTTATAAAAAAAAATAGTAGCATGATAGGATTCAACTTGAAAAGAATAACTGATAATGTAATGAAACAGTAAAACAGATGGAAAAATTGAAATAGTCTTTCTATAAAATCAAGCTAGAGTTTAAATGAGATCTAACTGAGAGTACAATAGGTAAAACTGGAAAGAACTAGTGATGACTAGAAAACTATGCATGAATGGCACTGAACATTTCTTCTGCCTTTAATCATTCAGATCCATTTTGTCTTTCTTCTCTGCCACATGTCTCTGCTCATGCGTTTCCGCTAAGTTAGTTAAGAGGGAATGATTCCCTGTGTTCTTCTATACACCCTCCCATAACTATCATAGATTAAAGTTGGCAAAAAATTTAATGGTGGATGGTGTATTTATTCAAATATTGTGCTGTGCATTTGTAGGTGTGGACACTATGGACAGAAGGTAGAGCCTTGGATATAGTTGATCTAACCCTAAACGAGTCTTATCCTCCGGCTATAGTTTTGAGATGCATTCAAATTGGCCTTTTGTGTGTGCAAGAAAATGCCGTGAATAGACCACCAATGTTAGAAGTTGTTTTCATGCTATGTAATGAAACACCTCTTTGCGAACCTCAAAAATCAGCATTCTTATTTGATGGCAAACAAGATTTGCAAGAGTCATCAACATCAGGAGGAGGATCTTCAATAAATGAAATAACAGAAACTACCATCAGTGCTCGCTAAAAGCTACCTTAAGAAATTATGTAAATTTTTTGTTTATAATTTTCCATCAGAATTGAGTTTGTAGACAATCCAAGAGGTTTTTTACAAACAAGTATGTTTAGTCACAACTAGTAAGAGACCGGTGCATCCGCACGGGTCGTAACGTAATGGGACGGGAAGTTAAGATTTGTTTTCAATGTATGATAAATTTGGTTTATATAAAAAGAAAATAAAAAATACAAAGAAATAGGGAAAATATATGGATAATAATAATGAATAAAATAAAAAATAAAAAAACAGATCAAAATAGAAGGTTATCAAGATACATACTAATAAAATTATTAAAAGAAGTTGTTAAATTTAGTAATGAAATACTAATTTAATTTAAAAAGATGACATCTATTAAAAGTACCAAATTTGAAACGTACAGTATCCCCGGAATGAAAATCATTATTGTTACAAACACAATTCCACTGAAATCCAATTTTGGTCTTAATTGTTGGAGAATTTTTCAAGAGAATCCAAAATTTATTTGGTCTTCCATCATCTGTACATACTTTGAGCTCATCAAAAGAATAAAATCTGATAAAATCACCGAAAGGTTGTGGTAAAACCTGTTAAAAAAATGAAGAGAAGGGAAAAATGGATTAGAAAAAAAGATAAAATCTAACATGTTCTTATATATATATATATATATATATATATATATATATATATAAAAAAATATAGAAATATTGAATTGTTTAGTAAAAATATTAAAGCATAAGACTGTACTAATGTTGTTTTGTTGATTGAGTTTTCTGTCAAAGTAATGTCGAAGCAAGTTGTTGCAGAAGCCAAAGTACTTCGGCTATGGAAAGGTGAAATGTTTTGAATCGCAATAATTTGTTTGAAAGAGATCATAGAGAAACATCTATCACCATAGTAACGAAAAGTTACTTCAACATTATCAGGAAAACAATAAAAGTGTTGAAGTTGATTCCAACCAGTTGTTATCAGTGGGTGATCAAAATTTTTGTTGTATTGAATTATATTATAAATTCCAGCATAGTCGAGGATATGCCACAGACTGCGTAATTCCTTCCAAAATTGAAGAATAAATGAAGGATCAATTTCAGGAGATTTCTGAATACAAAACGTGAAAAAAGTAATTATAATGTGTAACTTGAATAAATGAATATAAATAAAAATGGATTAGAAAAAAGAAAATATGTAAAAATTACTTGATTTCCAAAATGAATGATATGAAACTTTGCTATAGGTTCATCTGCCAACATATCTCTCATAGCTTTAACTGTTTGTGGTTCCATACTTTCTAAGTAAAGATATGGTGAAGTGATGAAAAATATTCACTACTACTATGATGTATATATAGTTGTAAATGCTATTAAAAAAATTGTAAAATAAAAAGATCATAAAGAAGAGTCTAAAATAAACGAAAAATATCATATTACAAAATTAAGTGACAAACATTAATTTTGAATCAATGATGTACAATGTTATGGTTGTAGGAAAATAAATGTGATTTGATTGTACGATGCAACACATAAGTTCAAATCAGTAGGTTTCAGAAGATGTTTAAAAAATAATGTTAGAGTTGGATTAAATAAAAAAAGAGTAAGTGTATCACTAAAGTGATGGACAATTGAAAACAATGTTTTAAAATATAATAAACCAAATAATTAAATATATAAATAGTATTGGAATATATAAACATAACGTAACATAGTTGTTGACATTAAATAGCAATACAATACATTAATAAAAAGACATAATTCAAAATAAATTACATCAAAGAGAATAAATTAAAAAAAAAAGTGAAATTCAAAGATAAGAATACAATAAAAGTAGATAAAATACAACACATAATAAGGAACTTTTTAATATTACATAAGAGACACAATAAGGACGTTGTTAAACTCCATTTCATTTTCACATTCGAAAATCAATCGATTTCCTCCAACAATGTTATTGAGTTGAGAAAATGTTGTTCATCCTTCTCCAATCTTGACAGACAAATTAGTTGAATGAGGCATTATGATTTTGCAATCAATGACATGATTTAAAGGTCCAGATAGTTTCACTTTGGAGTGGTTTTTTTGTAACAAAAAAGTTTAAAAATCTTGAGGAAGAACCTGAAAAAAATTGGAAGTTAACAAAAAATAAGTTTTATAATTATGAATGAATGCAGTAAAAAAAATAAATGGAAAAAAAAGGACAAACCAATTCAGTTGAGTTGTCATTAGTTTCATCTATTATAACCAAAAATGAAAGATTGTTAACGGTCATTGGGCTTAAGGTGTGAAATGAAGGGAAAAACTCAATTGGGATCTGCCCTTGATCTGGCTTCATGAGGAAATTGTTATTTCCAAGGTAGAAAAAGGCTATCTGTTTGTTTCCAACCCAATTAAAGTAGGTTCTTAAGGTTGACCATCCATTAGTAAGCAATGGTTTTGTAGCAGACTTGTTGAAATGGACATGATGTCGAACAGCATTAGGATCAATGAAAACCCATTGATTTCCAAATTCATGAAAAAATTGTGCAACGAAAAAGCGATCCAACTCTCCTACACTCTACAATGTTTATAAATTAATTAGTGATATCTATTCAGTAAAAAAAATGTAGATTAAAGAAAATGATGTAAAAATTTTAATTATGAAAACCTGATTGTCGACATGGATCATCTCGAAGACGCGATTGATCTTTTTTTGTGGTGTTTGAGGCGTAAGTGAAGGCATGGTTAAAAAAAGTATATAGAAAAGTAGGTGTGTGTTGATAATGATACATGTAACATGTATTGTTTATATAGAGGTATAAAAAAAATTGAAATCGTGTAATCTATATGCATGTGAGAAAGTGTATCAAAGTGATAGAATTTGTAGCATGTGATACATTGATAATGGTTAAAGTGTTGAAATGACAATACAATGTTGTAAGTTTGAATTGAAAATTGGAAAAGATAAAAAGACAAAAATTTAGGTATGAATTTAAAGGTAACTTGTAATTATGGTATTAAAAAGAATAATTGGAAACTGTGTAAGTTTGATTTCCATTACACACAAAGGCAAATACACAAATAATATATCAGGTAAAGAAGAACAGAAAAAGACAAAAAGTAGTAATGGGTACTCTCTACGGTCTCATATATAAGAATTTTTTTGGCTTTTATACGCATTGTAAAATGGACTAATGTAGACTATAAATTGTGTAGATACATGAAATTTACAATTAATTTTAAAAGCAAAGTGTTTTTTAGACATGAGACCGGAAGGAATATAAATTCTAAAAGGAAAAAACTTTTGGATTATTTTTATGATGTAAAGGACTGTATTATATAATTAAACTTTGAAATTTGAAAAGTAGAGAATATATTCTTATACTGGTACATCATGTAAGATAGAGACAAATCTGATTTGTTGTTAGCTGTCACTGACAAATAAAAAAGAAAAAGAAAAAATAGAAAACAACATTTGTTATGATATTTAATAGTTTGGTAAGAAAGGAAAGTAGAATAGGCAATTTTTGTGTTCACAATCAATTGCAATGGATCAAAACGAAACAGCCGAAATGATACAAAAGATTCAGGGTCAAACTCGTGCATATGTTCGTGTCAGCCCAAAAGGGCTGCCATTTAACTCTTGTCGCCATAGTTCTACCCTCAATGGAATCGATGGTGAGTGGATAATCACAACGATCAGTTATGCCCTTCTGTTTTAGTATGGATGAATAAGGTGTCATTTATGCAATGAAAATAAATACGAATTGCAGTTAAAAGCACAAATAAATGACATTAATGATAACCTTAATCATTTGATCGCGGAGATCAGCAGCACTAACTCCCAACATTTGTGCACATTCATGGTCCCAGAATGTGAATGTTGTTTCAGTATTGTTATATTCAACATCTACTTCAAGTCTGTACTTCCAGATTTGAACTTCAGTTGAATGACCAGAATCACACTTATAGGGTGGCTGATCACCAGAAGCAGTTTTTGGGCACTTATAGCAAGCTTGATAATACCATCCATTTTTGCTTGATTTGACTGCAATTGTCTTCACTATAGTTACACATTGTGTTTCCTGTATTATAAAATTAATAAGTTTAATAATGTCTATATAGAGCATAGTGTAAATAAAATTGTACCACTTGAAGTTGCATCATTTTGGACAATGGTAGTATCTCTCTCTCGTGACAGAATTTTTGCTCAGGAGTGTATTGCGAGCCTCCAGAAGATTGACTCATCATTTGTGATGGAGTATCAGCAATGGCAGAAATGGTTCCATTAGAAATACCATCTTCTAATCTGTAACACAGCAAAATGTAACAAATTAATAATAACACAGATGAAAAAGAAATATATGATAAATAATCAATCGTAACCTTTTTTTAAAGTCAACAATATCTGGGATGTTTTGATTGATATAAAGCTTTGAGGTAGCCCATGTGTTCGACACAGTTAAAGGGAACTTTCCTACAACCATATAATATTTGATAAGAGTAAATAGGTATTTCATTAAAATATAAAGCTAATATAATTGAATTGTAGCAAACAAAGAAGTTGGTTTAAGGTAAAAAATTGAACCTGCTGGCTTGATTTTGCCATATTTAATACATATTATAGTTGGTCCACCATCAGAATTTGCAGATAAGTACTTGAATAATTGCATTGCACATTCTTCCCAGAGAGTGCAGTGTATTTTGTTGTCACTATGAAAAAGAAGAAACCACAATGTTATATAGACATAAAGTAGAAACATGATTGAAATGTCTTTATATGTGAGTTAAGTAGAGAAAGTTACCCAAGGTCTCTCAGCTGAAAATTGGCTTGAACTTTCTTAACACCTAGAGTTTATTGGGTATATCCAATATTATCCAAAACTCCAATAACATCTGAATAGGTTAAACAAAGGTATGTGAGGTCAAATGACTATGTAACAAAATAAAATACATATATTCAATATGTTAGATGTTCTTACCATATTGTCATACCCCAATTTTGCCCCATATTTTTTATTATTTCCATTTTGCCCTTTCAGGAGAATTAATTAATAAATTAGTTTTTTTTACATTTTTGCATAAAAATTCATAAAAACTCCATAAAAATATATAATTGCTTCACAAAAATTCCTAAAAATATTTTCTTTAATTATTTAATTATTTTTCATAAAGTATTTAATTATTCATGAATTTCTTTTTACTTGCATTTTTCTTTTTATTTCTTTTGAGATTACTTCAAGAACAAGTAACCATTTTTCTTCATTATTTCTCATGCCAATTAACATCATTCTCATAATACATTTAAAATCAAAATCATCATTCATCATCATGCATATTTATTTTGTTTATTTACCCTTTATTTTTATTATTTTATGTATTATTTAACCCTTTCTTTTTGTTCCAAAAATCATAGAAAATCCACAAAAGTAATTCAAACACTAACACATCATCATCCTTATCATTAAATCACCTAGAACCTTCTCAAAATAACACATCATCAATAGTACAACCATTATCCACATTTAAACATTTTTGAAAAATCCAAAAAAATCACATTTTTGTAATATGTCCTATATACCCTTATTCCTATCAGCTCTGACCTAATTGGAATCATATATAAGCTTCTAATCATTTGGAGAGGCGCAGCTGAGGATAGAAGGATCAGAGAATTCATAAAAAAAAAAAACCAAAACTTTTCTCTCATTTTTCATTTTTTCGAAAACACAAAACAACACCAAAAGCTCTCATTTTTCTTTCATTAATCACTTCCTGAGGTTCCTAGAAGCAGAACTGGTAGCTCAAAGCAAAGGAAGCGCTAAGGATTGAAGGTCTAGAAGCTCAAGGTGGCCAAACGGAGTTTAGGAGTGAAGAGAACGAAATCAAGCTCAAAACAGGTAACTAATGACTCAAACCTTCTCATTTTTGCATGATTAAGCTTTCTGGGTTGTTTGTATGCTTGATTCTGTGCTAGTTTTTGAGTTTTCATTTTTGACCTTAAAACTTGTTTCGTTCGTTTTGCATGTTTTACGTGTTTTTAGCAAAAACTAAGGTCATATTCTTGTTCTCCATGAAAAAAACGATGCGATATGGGTTTAATTTCATGCGTTTTGATGCGTTTTTGAAGTTCCGGTGGTTCAACCACCGCGCCGGAACCCTTAGGTTCACCGGAGCTATGGGTTGAAGATGAATGTTCATCTTTTCAACCCAGATTAAACCTCCACCGTTGGATTACGCGCGCGCGAGCCAAGGGCTCAGATCTTCTCTTTTATTTTTAAAACGCGTCCGCGTGATTGATCCAAGGGTGGAGATTGTTTGTTAGTTCGCGTGCGCCTATATCTGCGTTACACTGGATCTGTTGCTTTGATTTTTATTATTTATTTTTATTATGAATAAACCACGCGCGTGTGATTGATCCAAAGGATCTAGTTGAATCTGGGTTTTTGAACCAAGACCCTTTGATCTATCAAAGAGCTGTGATCACCAGATCCATACTATGGACTCTAGTCAACGTCACACTGGATTCTTTTTGTTTGACTTTGGTTTTTTTGTGGACCTGCGCGTTGGGCTTGGGCTCAGACTGTGAATTTTCGCTATTTCACCCCCATCTTTTACTACGCTTGTATGAAATACACCCCCCCCCCCCCCCCCCCTCTGATTATGATTTTAATTAATTTCAGCTTATTTGCAAAAGCACTTATGTGACTTATTAGCTTATTTAAGTTTATTAAGTCACTGTTTATGCTTATACATTATTAATTTCATTTATGAACTTTTTTAACTTGTTTAAGTTATTATTTTCAATTAATTGGTTTTAAACCTAAAAGTAAATAAGTGCTTATTGATGATTCTAATTAGCTTTTTAGCTTATTTGATCTCAACACTTGCACAATATTGATTTAAATACAGTGTTTACTGTATACAACTCATTTTCAAATTTTAAAACTTATTTTCATAAGTAATTTTCAGTTAAGTTGTTTTAACAATAAGTGCTTATTTGTGGTTTCAAAAAGCTCTTTAGCTTATTTGATCCAAATTTTTGCACAAGATTGATTCAAATACAGTAGCTATTGTATACAATTTTTTCCCAAGTTTTTGAACTTATTTTCATAAGTGATTCTTAATTAAGTTGTTTAACTTATAAGTGATTATTTGTACTTAAGGCTTTTAGCTTAATTGTATGGTTTCCTTTGCTTTGATAATGGTGTTTTAACACTAATTCTCCATCTTAATTCATGTTTCATGTGACAAGTTATCCTGATTAGCTCTCTTTAGAGTTCATTTTAATTCATGTTAATTACTTTATAAATTGTTGCATGTTCATTCATTCATATCCTTCATGACATTGCATGGTTATGCACTTATATGATTATTAATTGTTTATTAATGATGTTGATCACTTTCATCCTCTCTTCTTCTCATTATTCTTGGTCTGTTTGGATTGAGTTTTCACAATAAAAAACAAAAATAACATTTTCATAAAAATTAGTGAAAAAGGGTGGATGTGACGTATGACTATTCCAACCCCGAGTAATTCATGACGCGTGACGTATGACCGTGGATTGAGTTACTCTCACTTTAAAGCGCTAAAATCAATACAACTCACTTAAACTCTTTTTTCTCAATAAAACCCGATAATGTTTTATCCATTCCTCGGACACATACTTATGCTTAAGTCTCCCTTGTGAGCATACAAGCACAGTTACGCTTAAGTCTCCCTTGTGAGCATACAAGCACAGTTGTGTCGGCGGAATGCGACTTAAACGCTATCGGTTGATTAACCTTTTCTTAATACGAATAATGTTTTATCCATTCCTCCGACACGTACTTACGCTTAAGCCTCCTATTGCGAGCATACAAGCACAGTCATGTCGGCAGAATGCGACTTAAGCGTTATCCGCTAAAAACAACAAACACACAAGTCTTTTTTACCATAACTACGTGAGTTTTGAGTTTCCCATTGCACCTGGGAATACGTAGGAGCGGGCTCCTACAACCGTCAAACTCAATAAATAAAAACCCTTTTTTTTAATTAATAATCGGAGTAGAATTTAATAAGCAGTTAATCAGCAATTTGAGCAGTAATCAAACCTAAAAGCAATCAACCTTAAACCTCTGAATGGTTCCCATCGAGTACGATGGGTGCGAGGGGTGCTAACACCTTCCTCTCGCACAACCAACTCCCGAACCCACCATGGTTCTTTAACCATGCTAACCAAAGGTTTTCGCGGTATTTTCCTTTCCCTCTTTGGGATAAATAAACATCGATGGCGACTTCATTGTTACGAAAAATCTGAAGAATTTTTCCAGCCGCTACACATATAGAAGGTCTTCACGCCATTTTCCAGTTGCTATCTCAAGAAAATCTTTGAACTTAGGAATAGGGTTAGGAATCTTATGAACATTAACATCATAAACCCTAGTTGCTCCATTGAACATGATCTTGTATTTTGCATCAGAAAGTTTATATTGCTCATTTTTTAGAACTCGAAAGTTCTGAATGCAGTAAGTGTTATACTGAATAAAATTTTTGTCAAACGTAGCATTCAAATCAGGTGGAACAATGACAAAGATATCATCTCACTGCAGTATTGAATATGACTTGATCATAGTAATAAATATTTTGCAACCCATTTTAATGTATTGTTCATACAACTAATAATAATGTATTGTTGATACAACTAATAATAATAATAATGTATTTTAGGTTATTTTGCAACCCATTTTATTGTAACAACACAAAAGGAAAAACAACACAACAAAGATCTTAACATAAAACTGTGTATAATCGGAAAACTAAGTAGCAAACTGACCTTACAGTCGATAACAACCATTTGAAAGCTCTTTTTGCCGTCTTTAACATTATTCCACCTGTCTTTCACGATGACAGCGATTTTCCATAGTTCTTTCCGATCATGAAGATCCTTAATGAGCTGCAATGGTCTTTCAATTGTTGAGCACTTGGTTGAAAAAATCAGAAATTTGTCAGCATGTATAAAATAACAAACAACAGTTTTAAAAATAAAAGCACAAAAAAAATGAGATTCACAACTGAGTGTTTAGTTGCACGGCGTGAGTGTTTTGCTGCACGGCGACGTGAAGATGAGATGTACAGTAATACACAAATATGAAAGAAGAAGAAGAAGAAGAAGAAGAAGAAGAAGAAGAAGAAGAAGAAGAAGAAGAAGAGGAGAAGAGAAGAAGAGAAGAAGAGCTACCTTGTTTGTAGAGAAAGTTTTCAACAAAGAAAGAATAGGATGTGATAGAGATGTGTACTTTTTCAATGAGTTTAACTTGGGAAAAGTTAAAAATTGTGGATGTGATGAGTCATTTGTAAACTAAAACATATTTAAAGAAATGTACTTTTCGGTTTGTATGAAACCATGGCTTGCAAATCAGTTTGGTTTTATCTCACAAATGTGAATGTTGGCTTAGTTGGCTCATGAAAATGGCTCAGTTAGATGTAATTTAGTTCAGTTATCAAATTTTTAGACTCAAAATACCCTTGTTTTGGACAGGTGGCAGATTTTTAATTAAGGGGAAAATTGAATTTACCAATGCAATCAACTTTCTTATATTAAGTATAGATGCTTTAGCCATAGTATGATGAATCTGCTAGACCAACTTGGTGTAATTATAAATTCTATAAAATGTTTGATGATAAAGGGTTTTTCTGCCATTGAAAATTATATTTGAATAATAAATATGAAGAATAAACTTATCTTTTATCATTTTTATGAAATTCTCTCTATCTATTTTTCTACTCATCCTCTTCTCTGTTTTTTTTCACCCAAACTATACAAAATTTATACTGAACTTCTCTCTTATTTCTCTCTTTCTTACTTCTCTCTTCCCTATTTCTCTCTTTCTTATTTATTTGAACGTCCAATCACAATGTAAAAGAGGTTGGCTGCAATTCTGGTAGCTTCTATATTTTATCCACGGATATCTATTAAGCAGCTCACTTCATGCCCGTGGCGAATTTTATCTGCAGATAAAGATTTTTTTTACATCCCTAATAACTGCTAATGTGGATATCCCAAAAGTTAACTCAATTTTACTTACCACTAATTCAAACTCTAAATTTCCTACTTCTTCACACTTATAGTGTGACTCTAACAACTAGACTAATTAAAAAAAAAATGGCTGATGTAGTTAAAGAGAATACCAAATTGCATCTTTGACTTTGCACACAAGCACCAAAATGGTTGTTTCTCTCACTGCTGCCCTTAAGATCATTCAAATGAACAATAGAGTGAGAGAAAAATTTATTAAAGTACTCTTATCAAATACCGACGGATTTTTTTTTTGGGTATAAATGATGGCCGAGGCTCGAGCATTAACGGATATACAAAATGAAATATATTGAATTGAGAGACATGCAAATAGTCTTAATAATTAATGAGTACAATTGAAGGAAAAAAAGTAAATATTGCATTGAAAATGAAAAAAGCCCATTTATTTTATGACAAATTTATTTTAACAAATAAGTCACTCGTTGTGGGACGGAGAAATATTGCATATACCATATCATGGTTAATATCCAAATTCCTAATAATATGAAATTCTCCATAATTGGGTTGAACAAAAGTAGTATCTTATTGTCAAAAAATCAATTAGTATCAAGTTTCTTGCTACTCTATTCACCCTTTAGTATTAAATAAATGGAAAAACAAATCACGTTTTAAACATCTCATCTTTGGATTTTCTGTATCTTTCTTTTATAACTCGTGAGTCTTTGTAATTGTTTATTTTTTGTTGAATTTGACTTTTGGGTTGATGATGGTAAAGTATACTCCAACATGCTTTGTTGATTTCAATTTTCATCAGTGATGTCATTCTACAAAGTTTGATTTTTTCAACCTCAAGTGTTGAAAACTCTTCACAAATCTTTTGTGTGAATGATTTTGAAATGGACTTGTACAAATTTTTCTTGAATTTTTGCATATTCACTTATATTATATTTATATATATGATATGAACCTTTTAGTAGTCTACATAATCTTTTTTCCTGACTTAACGTCCCTAAATAACGTTAGGAATTAAAGTGACTAATTGAATGATTTGTCGATGATTTAATTGAGTTTTTGTCTAAGTCGAAGATCATGCAAGAACGAGTTCTACTTCCAAGGATCAAAATAATAGTTTATCCAAAGAAAAAAATGCACACTAGGTAGTTGAAGACTTGAGTTCCAAGCTAGATGTTGCTTTCCTTCATTGATTTTGTTTCCCACTTTTGTTAAGTGTCTTCAAAGTCTAAATGTATATAAGTTAGTTAAGTCACAATGTGCTGTTGAAGAGTTGAATGAAAAGGAAATTCTGAATGGACTCTGCTAAAAATCTTATCTACCTTGTCGCAGCCAAAAATGATAAACACAATTGGCTGCTAATTAATTCTTTGATTATACTGCTCACTTTCTCTTTTTGCTCTTGTTCTTCTGATACCATATCTTCAGACAAACCTATAAGAGATGGTGAGCTTCTTATTTCTAAATCTAAAACCTTCGCTCTTGGATTCTTCACTCCAGGAAACTCAACCTCTCGCTATGTTGGAATTTGGTACAACAATTTGCCAATCCAAACTGTTGTTTGGGTTGCAAACCGAGATAGTCCAATCAACGACACTTCTGGGATCCTATCAATTGACCGAAATGGAAATCTAGTACTCAACCACAACCTAAGCACCATTCCAATTTGGTCAACCAACGTTTCGTTACAACAGTATCAAAGAAATAGCACCAGTGTTATAGCTCAACTAACGGATATAGCAAACCTCGTTATTATCCTAAAAGCCACAAAAAATGTCATATGGGAAAGCTTTGATTATCCCACAGACACTTTCCTTCCATATCAAAGGCTTGGTTTTGATAGAAAAACTAATCAAAGTTGGTTCCTTCAATCCTGGAAGTCAAATGATGACCCTGGAAAAGGCGCCTTCGTGTTGAAATTCAGCACCATTGGTAAACCTCAATTCTTTATGTACAACAATAACTTCCACGTGATTGGTATGATAGTGGAGATGGGTCAGGAGGGTGCGTAAGGAAGAAAGGTGAGTCTGTTTGCGGGAATGAAGAAGGGTTTGTCAAAGTTGTTAGCTTAAAAGTTCCTGATACATCTATGGCAGTTGTCAGAGGTAGTTTGAGTTTGGAAGAATGCGAGAAAGAATGCTTGAGAAACTGCTCTTGTACTGCCTATATAGTTGCTGATGTGAGTAATGGTGAAAGTGGATGTTTGGCATGGCATGGGGATTTAATGGACATTCAGAAACCAAATGATCAAGGACAAGATTTATTTTTATGCGTCAATAAAGTTGAACTAGGTATGATATTCCCTCTTATTATTGTGTTCTTTCTAAATTTGATACTGCTTAGATGTAGTTTGAAAATTTTTGGTCTTGTTTCTTCTTATCAGCGAATTACTACAGAAAAAGCAAACAAGTCATTGATAAAAAGAGACTGGCCGCAATTCTCGTACCTTCTATAGTTGCAATTGTCCTCCTCATCCTCCTCTCTCATGTGCACTGCAGGTTGAAGAAAAAAAGAAAGTGTATGTGATTTAAGGATGATATTTTGTTCTTTATATTTCATTATTATTTGCATTATGTTTTAACAAAAAATCCCATGTTAGTTTTTTCAATTTCAGCTATTCTTTTATTGTGTTATGCATACAATCTCTCTAAATTTTCTTAGCAACAGTAAATGGGGCGATCATTACAAGTGCAACACTAGCAAAATGTATAATCTAAGAAATATACACTTCAAAATTTCTAATTTGATTGAAATCCTACCTCATGCCATTTGTAACTTCAGAGAAAATGATGCGGCAATTACACCAAGATTCCTCTGGAGAAATGAATGGTGCTCAAAGCAACACACATCCAAATCTACCCTTTTTCAGCTTTAAAACGATAATGACTGCTACAAGAAATTGTGATCATGAGCTTAAGCTTGGACAAGGTGGATTTGGCTCTGTCTACAAGGTACGTGAAACTCTACATTAAGCTTCATGCAAGAAGTGACAACATCCTTACCTCTTTACATTCATTTCAATAGGATTATAAAAAAGTATGCAAAAATAATGAAATGGGATTTAAGAGATAAATATTACAGGGTTGCTTGGTTAATGGACAAGAGATAGCAGTGAAAAGATTGTCAAGAAATTCAGGTCAAGGCAAAGAAGAATTTAAAAATGAAGTTACACTTTTAGTTAAACTTCAACACAGAAATCTAGTGAGATTGCTTGGTTGCTGCTTTGAAAAAGAAGAAAGAATGCTACTTTATGAATACCTCCCAAACAAAAGCCTAGACTTCTTTATATTCGGTATGTCTCTCACATACTCACTAGCCTGACTGAACTTAAATTATACACGCATAAATCATAGTGACTGAATTGGGAAGCAAAATCAACACATTTTATGGGCTTCCTGATAAATAAATAGAGTAAAACTTTATTTTCATTTTCCATTACATATTTTGATAAATTTATATGAATTTAAGCTCAATATACAATTAATATGTTTCCCAATATATTCAATTTATGTATACTTCAACCATTCAACTCAGATGAAAACCAGAGGTCATCGTTGGATTGGGCTAAGCGTTTTGACATTATTTGTGGAATTGCTCGAGGTGTTTTATATCTTCATCAAGATTCAAGGCTGAAAATAATTCATAGAGATCTAAAAGCCAGCAATGTTCTCCTTGATGCTTCAATGAATCCCAAAATATCAGATTTTGGTATGGCTAGAATATTCGGAGAAGATGAAATCCAAGCAAGAACAAAAAGAGTGGGTGGAACATAGTATGTGTCATACCCTTATAATCACCAATATTATAAATATGAATCTGTATTTTTAATAATGTTCTAACAAATTTGTATATTTGCAGTGGAAGGACGGTACTCAACAAAATCTGATGTCTTCAGTTATGGTGTCTTACTACTGGAGATTATTGCCGGCCAAAGAAACACACACTGTGAAATAGGAAGAGAATCCCCAAATTTAATTGGATATGTAAGTTATAAAAAATACGGTTAAAAAGTGTTTACCTCCTGCAATGTTACTGAATTTCGGTTTACCCTGTGTAATGTGAAGATTCTGTCTTTTTAGCTCCTTATTGAATATGTTGGCTTAAGATTTCCGTCATTATTCCCACTGTAATGTTAGAAATTTTCAGTTTACCCCCCTCACTAAGCATGTCACATCATCATTTATGTGAAATCTTAAGCCGGCATATTCAATGAGGGGCTAATAGGACGGAATATTGACATTAAAGGTAGTAATCGGAAAAAAAAATACTACAGTGAATAAACCGAAATTCGCTAACATTGTAGGGGTAAAATGTTTTACCCTAAAATGTAAGGGGTATCCTAAAAACTGGCCAACAAGGAAGAGCCATATTTAAAGATTGTGTTGTGCATTTGCAGGTGTGGACACTATGGATGGAAGGAAGAGCCTTGGATATAGTTGATCCTTCCCTAAACCAGTCTTATCCTCCTGCTATAGTTCTG
Organism: Trifolium fragiferum; assembly: GCA_954870985.1. Taxonomy (NCBI): domain Eukaryota; kingdom Viridiplantae; phylum Streptophyta; class Magnoliopsida; order Fabales; family Fabaceae; genus Trifolium; species Trifolium fragiferum. The sequence goes on along the minus strand of OX940790.1, from coordinate 17,448,359 downwards.
AGATGCATTCAAATTGGACTGTTGTGTGTGCAAGAAAATGCCATGAATAGACCAACAATGTCAGAAGTTGTTTTCATGCTAGCCAATGAAACACCTCTTTCCCCGGCACAAAAACCAGCTTTTCTATTCAATGGCAACCGAGATATGCAAGAATCCTCAACAGGAGGATATTCAATAAATGAATTGACAGAAACTACTGTTAGTGCTCGCTAAACACTACCTTAATTAAATTATTTTTTTGTTCATACTTTTTCATCAGAATTCAGTTGGTAGACATTTCAAGAGGTTCTTGAGAAATAACTATGTATAGCCACTTTGTTGTAATGTAAAATGAATAATTTGAGTATGTGTTGGCATTAATCTTTAACACAATGCTTTAGCAATGGATTAGTAAATTTAAGGTACCTCACAATCCAGTCAAAAATCTATAACTTATATAAATTTTTCTGCCATTGAAAATTTCTCAGTATTTATATTAACCATTTGAATTCTCATAGATTAAAAGAAAATAACAGTATTTATATTAACTGGATTTTACAATTTGTATAATTTTTGTTAAACTACTTGTAAATAATTACATTATCATTTCACATTGGATAATCTTTGAATTATCATTCAGAGTAATATGACAAACCTTAGTTTGTTTCCGTATACAATACATAAGCATCATACGATAAGCACGCCCTTTAGCGAGCTTCAATCATAATCATACTTACATCATTTATTGAGTGAATTCCTTCATTAGTTGAAGGATTTGAACTCTCATAATTACTCTCATTTATTGAGTAGGAAGAGTTGAGTCATTTCCCAACATAGAAACAACAGCTGACATAGATGGTCTGTCAACTGCAAAATCTTGTACACATAAAAGCCCAATTTAGATGATGCATCTTTGAACTTCATGCTGAGAGAATGACTCTCCTAATGATTCATCAATAATCTCCATAGCTTTGCCTTCTTTCCATAGATTCCATATCTACACAAATTAAACTTACTACATTACTAAGACTATGTATTAAAAGGTGAATCTTAATTAATTCGAGTATAGTTTGTAAGAAATACCGACATGTCCAACTAAATTTGTGGATTCATTGTCTTCATATTGACCACTGTTCTTTTTGCCTGTAATAATCTCTAGCAACAAAACTCCAAAGCTGTATACATCAGACTTCACCGAAAATTGTCCTTCCATCGTATACTCTGGAGACATATAACCGCTGCAAAAACAAATTATTGATATATGAGATCACTAAAAGTACGATAGAAATCTAAGAACATAATGATAGGAAACGCATAGGTTTTTACGCTGAATACTTACTAGGTTCCAACAACACGATTTGTAGTTGCTTCAATTTGATCTCCACCAAACATTCTAGCCATACCGAAATCTGCAATTTTTGGGTTCAATGCCGTGTCCAACAAGACATGGCTAGCCTTTAGGTCTCTATGAATAATTCTTAATCGCGAGTCATGGTGAAGATATAAGATCCCTCTAGCAACGCCACAGATAATATCAAACCGCTTTCTCCAGTCTAGTTCTGAACTTTTAGATTTATCTAGACCAAAAATTAATTACTTTAGGTCAATTGTTTTGTAACTTTGATGTATGACAAAATGATATAACAAATGCTGCAAAGGCGAAGAAAACAACACATACCAAAAATGAAAAAGTTTAAGCTTTTGTTAGGCAAATACTCATAGATTAACATCTTCTCTTCTCCTTTGAACGCAACAACCTAAGATCCTAACAAGATTTCTGTGTTGGAGTTTCGAAATCAAAACAACCTCATTTTTAAACTCTTCTATCCCTTGTCCAGAATATTTTGACCGCCTCTTTACTGCAATTTCCATTCCATTGCTCAATATACCCTGAAACCAAAATTGTAATTGTGATTTTTACATCTAGTTGTGAAATGTAAACATATATACTTGAATTTTTAAAACTGACATTGATTGGTACAATACAATGCATTAAAACCGATGCTAAAGAAGATTGGCTACCTTATAAACAGAACCAAAACCACCTTGACCAAGCTTGTTAGCAATTGAAAAATTGTCTGTTGCAGAAGCTATGGAGCTTAGATCAAAGAATGGTAAATTTGAATTGTTTGTCCTATTAAATTCTTGCAGATTAGAAGAGTCGTCAAAGCTAAGACGGAATAAATTGTTGTGTTCCCTTCTTAACCCTATCGTCAAACAAGGAAACAAAGTAACAAACATATTTGAGCATGACAATAGAATCAAGAATCCCACAATGGCAACATTGATAACATAAGTGCTTGTGTATGAGGTAATTTCTATAGCATAAGATAAAATAAAGTTAATTTCTTTTTGTAAGCTATACACTATCTTTCATAACTTGTGAAAATAAGTTGAAAACAACTTATAAACATGTCAAACTGTTTTTCATATGTCGTTTCAATCAGAACTTATATCGGTAGATAAATAAATAAACAAATTTAGACCACCAAATTGACTGCAAAAATACATTTAGGTATGATTGTATGAGACAATATTGACCAAAATCCTCTTAACAAGTTTCAAAACATTTGTAAGTTGTAACATTATGACATATAACATATTAAATGCATTACTCTTAAGAATTTGTCCAAGTAAAAAAGAGAGTACATACCCAGTTCATGCTTATCAACACGTACATACAAATCTTGTCCAACTTGTGTATAAGTTCTTGTATCATTCATATCACCATGCCAAGTAACACACCCACTTTGCAACATCTCATTTTCACTTTTAAATGCAACACAAGAACAATCCCCCAAACATTCCTCCCTACACTCTCTCAAACTCATACTCTCATTCACACGTGTCTTCGAAGTATCAGGCACCATCACACGTGCCATTTTCACAAACCCTTCCCCATTTCGACAAGTGGACACATTCCCCTTCCTTACACAACCACCTAACCCGTCTCTCAAGTACCACTCGCTCGTAAATTTGGGTTCAAACCCAGGTAAACACTCACACTCAAACTTTTCAGTATTGTACGGGTACAAATCGAGTTTGACCCACACTGTTTGAAATTATCACATTCCTCTTTCGGACCATACCAAATTTGAAACCACCTGTTTTCTTTTGGTTGCCACGTCAGCCTTCTCGTGTGACCGTTGTCTTCTAGAACCAATCTCGATAACACATTAGGATCCACCACACCATACACTATTGAAACTTCATCTTCATTGCTTATAAAACTGTAATTGAAAATAAAATCTAGAGTCATTTCAGGTGCTCTGCTCCATCTCTGACCCGTCCACGACCCAGTTCTCCATATTGGAACATTGTTTTTATAGAGAAACAGTTGGGGATATCCGGTCCGGTCAATCCTATATGTCAAGTTCCCAGTTCCTGGATCATTCGGAGATTTCCATGATGTGATGAACCAATTCAACCCGAGTTTCATGTAAGGAAGCAATGTGTTAGATGGAAAATCAAAACTCTGCCACAGAACATTTTTTCCACTGTTATGAGTCAAAACAAAGTTTCCTATGTCCAAAAGCTTAGCTGAAGCATTTTCAATTGAGGTAGAAACAGAAACATTGGAAGACCAAATAGGTTTAAGGTTTTTCGTATTGTTGTTGTGGAGTACCAGGTTTCCGTTGTTGATCGAAAGAACACCAGAAGTATCATTGAGAGGAGTGTCTCTGTTAGCAACCCAAACAATGGTTTGTTCTGAAACTTTATTATACCATATACCAAGGTATCGGGTTTTGGAATCTTTCTGTAAGCTGAAGAAACCAAGTGCGAAGGTTCCACGATCATTGGAGACCAAAACATCACCGTCTTTCAATGATTTGTTTAGCGTTATGGTGTCAAGTGAGTGGCAACAACAACAAGTGTAATAAAGGATCAACAATAGAAGAAGAAGAAGAAGAAGAAGAAGAAGAACTTTCATGGTGTTGCATTTGATGGAAAGAACACCAGCTTTCAAATAGAAAACTCAGGAAATCTAGTTTGAAGCAGTCCAAACTATTGTGGTGAAATGTGACTTGTAATTTTGGACTAGTCCAGTCCACACATTAAACTCCAAACATATAATTTTGAAGTTGACTCTAAGGGTCTTTTCATCTACTTGACAAAATGCGTTGCGTTTTTTATATTTTAAACAACTTGCAATTGAGACTAAATTATCTTGTGGTTTAGCGAAGGACATTTGTCGAGCCCCATCCAAACACATAATAGTGTAAGTGACTAATTGACCGTGTCCTGTTGAATTATCAAAGATTAAAAGAAAGTGAAAGTATGAATATAACTATAGATTTTACATTTTTATTACAAATACTTACTTACAGCAATGTGACTTTATTAATTTACATAAGGGAGCACTTCAGTAAAATACAACTTAAACTCCTTATTAATCTATGAAACACCATTGACAGTAATATGACAAACCTTAGGATCGTATGATAAACAGCGCCTTTAGCGAGCTTCAATCATAGTCATACTTACATCATTTACTGAGTGAATTCCTTCACTGGTTGATGGATTTGAACTCTCATAATTACTTCTCTTGAAAATAAATGCTGGTTGTTTTGGAGTAGGAAGAGTTGAGTCATTTCCCAACATAGAAACTACGGCTGACATAGATGGTCTGTCAACTGCAAAATCTTGTACACATAAAAGTCCAATTTGGAGGCATCTTTGGACTTCAAGCTCAGAGAATGTCTCTCCTAATGATTCATCAATAATATCCATGGCTTTGTCTTCTCTCCATAGATTCCATATCTACATAAATTATTGAACTTACTAGATCATTTAAACTATATATTAAAAGGTGAATTAGAATTAATTGGAGTATAGTTTGTAAGAACTATGAAGCACGGATACTCCTTATATTAGGCGTGTTCCGGTGTCGGACACGTGTCGGTGTCGTTGTGTCGGACACTCACACGACACTGACACGTATGATATGATTACTCAAATTATTATCAGTGTCGATGTGTCAATATTCGTGTCGTGTTCGGTGTCTGTGATTCATAGGTAAGAAATACTGACATGTCCAACTAAATTTGTGGATTCATTGTCTTCATATTGACCACTGTTCTTTTTGCCTGTAACTATCTCTAGCAACAAAACTCCAAAGCTGTATACATCAGACTTCACCGAAAATTGTCCTTCCATTGCGTACTCTGGAGACATATAACCGCTGTAAAAACAAAATATAGATAAATGAGGTCTCTAAAATTATGATAGAAATCTAAGAACATAATGAAAGCAAACAAATAGGTTTTTACGCTTAATACTTACTAGGTTCCAACGACACGTTTTGTAGTTGCTTCAATTTGATCTCCACCAAACATTCTAGCCATACCAAAATCTGCAATTTTTGGGTTCAATGCAGTATCCAACAAAACATTGCTTGCTTTTAGGTCTCTATGAATGATTCTTAATCGCGAGTCATGGTGAAGGTATAAAATCCCTCTAGCAACACCGCAGATAATATCAAACCGCTTTCTCCAGTCTAGCTCTGAACTTTTAGATTTATCTAGCCAAAAAATTCAATATAATGAGTGAATTAAGGATGTTGGATCAATTGTTTTGTACCTTAGCTTTGATGTATGACAAAGGAAAAAGTGCTAATGAAGCAAAGGTGGGGAAAAAATCACATACCAAAAAGGAAAAAGTCTAAGCTTTTGTTAGGCAAATACTCATAGATTAACATCTTCTCGTCTCCTTGAACGCAACAACCTATGATCCTAACAAGATTCCTGTGTTGGAGTTTTGAAATCAAAACAACCTCATTTTTAAACTCTTCTACGCCTTGGCCAGAATATTTTGACAGCCTCTTTACTGCAATTTCCATTCCGTTGCTCAATATACCCTGAAATCATCATTCAAAATAAACTTCTTATCGTTTTCCTTTGCTTGAGAAACACTGCAACTAGTTGTGAAATTTAAACATGTTTGAATTTTCAAAATTTACATTGATTGGTACAATACAATGCATTAAAATCGATGCTAAAGAAGATTGGCTACCTTATAAACAGAACCAAAACCACCTTCACCAAGCTTGTTAGCAAGTGAAAAATTGTCTGTTGCAGCAGCTATGGAGCTAAGATGAAAGAATGGTAAATTTGAATTGTTTGTACTTTCAAATTCTTGCTTATCCGAGTCAGGAAAGCTAAGACGGAAGGAAAACTTGTGATCCCTTCTCACTCCTATCATCAAATAATGAAACAAACACATTTGAACACAATACTAAAATCATGAAATTCTCAATGGCAAGTTTGATTACAATTTGACTTACCTTGTTTTCTCGCTTTTACAAACCAATACGCGAAAACGGACACCATAAACAATATCAAGCAAGTACAAACGACTAAAAGTGCGACCATTCCCTTTTTGCCAAGAGAACCATACGGATGTTTTGCATACCTAGCTGCAAAGTGAAAATCCAAAAAGGAAGTTAAATTGTTTCCGTAAGCTATAAGCTATCTTTGAGAACTTAATAAAATAAACTTAAAACAACTTAAGAACATGTCATAAACTATTTCTATAAGTTCTATCAATCGGTTTCACAAAACTTATATCAGTATATAAAAATACTAATAAACAAATCCAAACATATCCTAGATTGACTATGTAAAAACACTTGGGTATGTTTGTATGATATTGATACATCCAATGACAATGTTGACAGATCAAAAATCCTTGTAAGTTCTAACATTATGACATATAACATATTGAATGCATTATTCTAAGAATTTTTCCAAGTAAAAAAGGAGAGTACATACCCAATTCATGCTTATCTACACGTACATACAAATCTTGTCCAACTTGTGTATAAGTTCTTGTGTCATTCATATCACCATGCCAAGTAACACACCCACCTTGCAGCATCTCATTTTCACTTGTAAATGCAACACAAGAACAATCCCCCAAACACATCTCCCTACACTCCTTCAAACTCAAACTCTCATTCACACGTGTCTTCGAAGTATCGGGCACCTTCACACGTGCAACCTTCACAAACCCTTCCCCACTTCGACACGTGGACACATTCCCCTTCCTAACACACCCACCCGACCCATCTCTCAAATACCATTCTCTCGGAAATTTCGGTTCAAATCCAGGTAAACACTCACACTCAAACTTTTCAGCATTATACGGGTCACAATTTGAGTTCGACCCGCATTGTTTGAAATTATCACATTCTTCTTTCGGACCAAACCATATTTGAAACCATCTATGTTCGTTTGGTTGCCACGTCAGCCTCCTCACATGACCCGTATCATCCAACACCATTCTCGATAACACCCTTGGATCCTTCACACCATACATTATGAAAACTTCATCTTCATCGTTAATAAAACTAACGTTGAAGATGAAAGTCGGAGTCATTTCAGGTACTCCGCTCCATCGTTGACCCGTCCACGACCCGGTTCTCCAAACTGGAACTTTATTATTTCTATAAAGAAACAGTTGGGGGAACCCAGTCGGATCAATCCGGTAGGTCAAGTTTCCGGTTCCCGGATCATTGGGAGATCTCCAAGATGTGAGGAACCGGTTCAAACCGGTTTTGCGGTTCAACCCGAGTTTCATGAAAGGAAGCAAAGTATTAGTAGGAAAATCAAAACTCTGCCAAACAACATTTTTTCCATTGTTATGAGTCAAAACAAAGTTTCCATTATCCAAAAGCTTAGCCGAAACATTTCCAATTGAGCTAGAAATTGTAAAATTGGAAGAGGAAGAAGAAGACCAAATGGGTTTAAGGTTTTTGTCATTGTTTTTGTGTAGTACGAGGTTTCCATTGTTGATGGAGAGAACACCAGAAGTATTATACAGAGGAGTGTCTCTGTTAGCAACCCAAACAATGGTTTGTTCTGAAATTTTGTTATACCATATACCAAGGTACCTAGTTTTGGAATTATTCTGTAGGCTAAAGAAACCAAGTGCAAAGGTTCCACTAACGTTGGAGACCAAAACATCGCCATCTTTGATTGTTTGGTTTAGTGTTATGGTGTCAAGTGAGTAGCAACAAGGGTAGTAAAGGATCAAAAACAAAAGAAGCAGTTTCATGGTGTTGCATTTGATTAATTATGTTGCTTGGTATATCATTTATGATGAGGGTGCGTAGTGATCTTGGATAAGTAAGTATGAACTGTGTATGAGTTGGTTTGAGATGGGTCTCTTTTCTGATTGAGACACACAACTAGAAACTAGAAATTGAATATTTAGTACTTGGTAGTTGCATGATAATAAATTCTTATGATACTTATGTGGCTCTAGAGAGTGATACATAGTTTAGTAAAATTTGATTGGGAGAAAGATTGATTCTTCATGGACAGTTCGTGTGTGTTGTAGAACTTAGTACCATAGATCACGTTGTTAATGAGTGTGAATACAAATCAGAGACAAAAGGTTTATGTTCTTTTCGCTTCTGACTTAGTTGTCATCTTTCCTTAGTAATTTTGACTTAGTGTATTGTTCATGTGGTCTCATTTGCTCATATTTTTCTATTAATATATAAACCATTAGATGTACTTAATGGATTTTGGGGGGTGCGCTAAAAAACTGAGGGGAAAAAATAAATCTGAGGAGCACGCTAGAAATATGGGGGAGTGGAAAGCAATTTTCATTATTTATGCATGGTGACTATGTACCATAACCACTCTCAATATTAACATATGAGATATTGTTTGATTTGTCTCGACGAGTATTTTTAAAATATACAATTTTTATAATTTTCATAATAGATAATTAAAAATATTAATAATTAAAGTTGTTTACTGAGAAACGTAAAAGTGATCAAATAGATCATTTATTTTGAGATAGAAAGAATGATATCATAACATGGATTTATGGATGAAAATCATACTTTTTCCAAACCCGGCCCAATTATACGAGACAAAACCAAACAAACATCGGTAAACTTGTTTATTGTTTTAATTTTAAAAATTGCTATCTAGGCCCCCTACTTGCTCTCAAGTTCCCCTAAAATCCCAAAATACCCTTGAGATAGTGGTCACAAAATTCGTCAGGTAGACAACGAAATATAGGGATAAAGATATTGGCACAAGATTTCATCAAATAGAAAACAAAACTATAATATTGGCATAAAATTTCGTCAGGTAGACAACAAAACTATAATATTGGCACAAAATTTCGTCAGGTAGACAACGAAATATAGGGATAAAGATATTAGCACAAGATTTCGTCAGGTAGACAATAAAACTATAAAATTGGCACAAAATTTCGTCAGGTAGACAACGAAATTGTGGTTCAGTAGTTTCGAGACGAAAATAGTGATTCTTGCGCAGGAACCAAGTTTGACCAATGTTTAGACGTATTTTCGTCGCGTACTCAACGAAATTGATTATCAAGGGCATTTTTGTCACTTTAAGAGATATGGGAGTAAACATGAGGTCTAAATAGCAATTTTCTTTAACTTTATCAATGTTTTTAAATACTGAATGTTATTATGACACAACTCTCTTACGCAAAACATACCCCAGATTTGGTTAGGATGTATTTGGATGGCTTTTTTATTGAATCGCAAACCGCCAAACCGCGAACTGAAAATATCACGGTTAACCGCTAAAACCGCATTAAGCTTCTATTATATTCTAATACCCCTAAAATCACATTAAGTTCTATTATATTCCAATATACATAGCTCAATAACAATAGACAAATATATCATTGAAACAACGTTCACAACAAGTCTTGATAGTTTCACTATTCAATTATTTACTACCTTATGTGTAGGCATGACAATAAAACTCACACTCGTAGGAACCCGTCTAAATCATACCCGCTTTGACAGGAAAAACCCGAGTTGACTAGGTGTGAGTTTGGGTGTTTCCCGAGTTTAATGAAACTTTTTGCCGTTCTAGAAAAAAACATGCATGTAAACCGCAACCACTCCTTGCGTTTAGTTTAATTTAAGTTCAGTACATTTTAATTATGGTGTAAACCGCAATCACTGAACCGATCATAACCGCATTGGTTTAGTTTGGATGACTTTTTAAAAACCAATCGAACCAAATCGAACCGCATGTAATTTTATCTTGCGGTTAAAATGACTTTTAAATTCAAAATCGAACCAAACCGCACCGCAAACACCGCTATATGTGCCATGTTTCTTCTTTTGATTAAAAATAAAATGCTAAATCTATCTCTCTTTCTCTAAGAAAAGTAAAACAAATTGGTCTCTCTCTCACTGTATTTTCTCCATCTCCTATAAGTCATCGCCGCCACCGTCTGCCATGGTCATCGCCGCCACCGTCTGCCATGGTCATCGCCACCACATGAAAATATATTAAGCTACTGAGAACTAAAACTATCATCAATGAAGCAAAGAACAACACTATTATCTATGAAGCAAATCAGGAATAAATATTGTGGAAAAAACAAAATTCACACTAGCCCTTAAATTATTTAACCCCCAATTTATACCCTAAATCATTTAACTCTAATTCATTTTTAAAGAATACTTAGGGCCTGTTTGTTTCAGCTTTTAAAAAAATAGATTTTTTTTAAAAAAATTTAGAGATTTTTTTGTAGAGATTTTAAAGAAAATTTAAAGCTATTTGCCGTTTGTTTACAATCATAAAAATTTATTTTTTTTAAGATGGTGAGGGATGATGAGTGATAAAAAAATAGATTTTGATAAAAACTATTGAAAATAAATTCTCATTTTGATGAAAAAATAATTTTTTTACTAAAATTATTTTTGAAAAATCTGAAACAAACACAAGTAGGATAAAAAAATAAATTTTTTTTTATGAAAAAAATAAATTTTTTTGAAAAAAAATCTGAAACAAACGGGCCCTTACTAAACAGAGCTTTAGATACTCTGAGGAAGAAATTGCAAAGAGGAGAGTGACAGAGAGGGAGAGAGGCACGGACGACACAGACAGAACGGGATGTGGTGACGGTGACAGGCGCCGGTGACTTAGGAGATGGAGGAAAGACAAATAGAAATAGTGGGTGTGTCTCTGTGAGAGAGAGATTTGTTTTACTTTCCTTAGTAGACAGAGAGATATTCAGTATTAGTATTTTTTTAATAAATGAAGAAACATGGCACATGTAAGTGGTATAAATGAACAGTAAATAGTATTTGGTGTGTTTTGTGCTGTGAAGCTCCCGGACTTTAAAATTGGTGAAGGATTGTGTCCGATACATATTTGATATTGATACTCGTTCGATACGTTTTGATTCTCGCATTGAAAAAGTATCGGTTAAATTTTTATTTTTAAATAAAAAAATATTATCCGATACGCGTCGGATACGTCCCGATACTCGTATCGGAAAAGTATCAGTTAAATCTTTATTTTAACCCTTGTATGTTGAGCCTCAAACTGTTTTGCTTTTATGCAAGCTTATTGACTTGTTTGTACTTATTGTACAATGAACTATTGACGTTTATAATAATAATAATAATTTTTTGTCTTTCAAAAAAAGTTATTATTATTAATATTATTGATTTTAGTCATGTTTATATATTGTGCATTTATATAATTAATTTTAAATTTAATTTTTAAATAACGTATCGCGGCAGTATCGGATAAAGATTTTTAAAAAAATTCCTTTATCAACGTATCGGTATCGTATCAGTATCGTGTCGCGTATCGGGACTTGATAGGTTTTGTGTAAGAGAGTTGTGTCATAATAACATTCCTGTTTTAAATATATACTTTTAAGGTTTGTTTGGTGGTCATAAGAGATAAGATATTCATATTTTGTCTCAATTAAGTGTTTGGTGAAAGAATATGATATGATGAGTTAATCTTAAAACTTACTATACTATGGCTCTCTAATTCAAATTTTTATCCTTAATTTGAGTTAGGTTAAAAATCAGCAAAATAGGATAGGCAAGAAATTCATTGATATAGCATATAAAATATATTGTGCAATTTTATTTTGGTTCTAACATCTTAATTTGCAATTTTATTTGAGTTGTGTTATTGATAGAGGTTGAGTCTTTCCATTTGAGAGTGAAAAATAAGTTGTAAAATAAAATAACATAGGAGATAATTTTTGTTTTTTAATGACAAATGTTTGTTGTGTATATTGTTAGAGGAATGAGGAAATGTTAGCTGATGTGAATCAAACTTTGAATTTTTTTCTTAAACTTTTCTAATTTTTCAACCATTTATTATTGGACTATACCTTCAAATATATTCAATGTCCTTTTTTTGGTTAGAAGCTAGAAATTTCACTCTTAAGATGAATAAGTGGGACGATCGAGGTTCGAATCTCGGGCCTCTGCATATATAATACATGTTCCTGCCAACTGAGCAAAGCTCACAGGATACATTCAAGGTCATTTTAATTTAACGCTTGTAATAAATAAATCATTTTAATTTTTTAAGTTTCAAAACATATTAGTTTTTCTATATGGAAAAAAATTATAATTTTATAGGAACGAAAAATATATCTAATAACATGTATTTAGTTCCAAAAATTTAGTATAGTATGGGAATTTCATTGTGTTAGAGAGCGCGAGAGAAATAGGAAATTTTAAGAGAATGTGGTGTTAACAAATTTGGAGTACAATAGTGGAATTTAGAAAGCAAGAAGAAGAAAAAAAAGCTAGAGTATAATATGGTCTAGGTGGGTATGCCAAGTAGAAAACTTTGGATTTTGCTTGTTTTACAAAAGTGTTCCCATCCTTTACAATATTGGAGATAGAGATGGTTTCTCTTCCCATCCTTTAAATTTCTCTTTTCATACAGAAAAATTTCAAAAAATGTTTTCCGAAATTTTATTCAATGTAATTTATCTCAGAGATAGATTTGTGGGTTTTTTTTTTCTTTTTTTCTTAGTTATGGTTCTACTTTTTTAATTTAAAGAGTGCTCTTTGTTGCCTTTTTATTGTTCTTCGTCCCTCCAAATTGCTTCTAAAAGTGCCCACTGTCTATTGAGAGATAAAACTTGTTGTCACCTTACTGGAAAATTGAATTTGGTAGGCTAAATTCAAACGCCCCGCTCCCCTCAATTTATGATTATTTTTACAGATGATTACTTTTCTACCCCTTTATAATTTGAGTGTATTTATCCTTTAACCAATAGAACAAGCTACATAAGTAGATTTGTATGTAGTTCTCACAACTAATTATAACAAACTTGTGGGACTACGTACAAATGATTTGTTCTCATTGGTTAAAGGATAAATGTCCTCAAATTATGAAATGATAAATTAGAATTTCTCATTTTTACATTTATTGGGAGATATTCCTTGTCATCTAAGCAATAAGAATTTATTATTATTATTATTATTCAAACGATCAACAATAATATGACCTTTTAACTTTTGCTTCATTCGGTGATTGTGTTTTTCACACATAACAATTAGTTTTGATTTTTTACTCACCAAAAAATAACCACACAACTTAAATAGGCATTGACATTTTTGGGAAAATGTGTCTTCTTGTTTCAACTTATTTTAGGTTCCTCTGTAGATACTGCATCTTTCACAACCCAAAGCAAATAACAATTATCAGAGTTTACTATCATTACCGGAAAATCTATATTTATTGCTTTACAACAAATTTAATCAATCAAATTATCTCAAACAATATACATATTATTCGCGCAAAACTTCTTCGCAGAGTCGACTTTACGTGCCATTGGTTTATCAATATATATTTTAACTAACTAATACGACATATGTGGTACATATTTAGACTCTTTAATTATTTAATAATTCAACTTTCAACTTGTGCTCTCAGTATCAGAAGTGGTAGGAGTTACTTTCATATTTAAATCTGTTCTTTTTTTTTTCAAACTAAAGAGATTAATCTCTACATTTATATCGTTGATTTACCAAAATAAAATACAATAAACGATTTCAATCCTTATTTAAGATTTTTTTTTTTACAAAAAAGCACTCCACCTTATTAAAGATTAGGGAAAAGTTTTTTACTAAGAAAATCTAAAGAGAAGAATTGCAAGAATGAATCTTCACATTTGTTTACATCAACTACCCCCACGATTTCCACTAAAAGATGAGATTAAAATAACATCATCCTATAAGATATTGTCATATGTTATTCTTACATTTCTTCTCTTAAATCTTTCTTAACAAATAGCATCTCTCTAAAGATTATAGGGTCAAAAATTGTTAAAACAAATAATAGATTTTCATCTGGTATTGGAGTAGTGACAAATTCCTATATTTTACCCGTACTAAGTACAAACGGCTCCAACGGTCTTACTCTTACATGTCATTTGTCATGCATCACGTTTCTGTCCTATGTGACATACACACACGGATTCATAACCCCCACATCCTTTTTTCCCTTTCAATCTAGAAATGGAAATTAGGGTAAGTCTTTTTCAAGCTTGTCTTTGAGGCAGAGAATGCAAGGCTATATATATTCTTATCTATATTCAATTAAGTGTACACCTCTCTCTTTTTGTCCAACCCTTTCCTTTACCATATAGTTTCAATATTATATCGCATTCTACACAGCTGTTGCACGATGATTGTAAGAAGCACGATGCCCTTTAGTTTAATGTAAATAATAATAAGACGAAATGTTGATTTCATTTCACAAATGATGGATAAGAACCAAAATTTTAATTAATTGGGAAATCTTAGATGTGACTTTGGAGTACAGGGGTAGAGAGGGGTAGAGATCTCTCTACTTTTCAAAATAAAATGACATATATATCTATTCCTATAGTTTTAACTTTTAAGGTATAAATGTCCGACTAATATTGTTAATTGAGTATTTATTAATTTTTTTTATTGTTAGAGTATTCATTAAATTTGTCGAATACGATGTTGTAACATTAGGATAACACGATGTTGAGTCGGATGTTACAACATTTGTTTACGGTAAAACATAATGAACAAGATAAACAATAAATAGCAAGAAAGTAAATAATACGAGGATATTGTTAACACAGTTCGATGCAAATTCACCTACTCTGGGGACTATCAAGTCAGGAAGGAAATCCACTATAATAGTGTTAGTTCAAAGCTCTCAGTATACGTCTCGTTTACGACTTATCACATAATTCCTACCTAAGAACTCGTATATATGAGATCTCATCTGACTTCCCCTCACACAACACATACAATGTTGCTTACAATCAATAACAAAACATAATGATGGAGACACACTCCTAGACAATAAACCAACTCCGTACTTCAAAGTTTCGGAGTGATTCGCAAGTTTACAACTCAACTAACACAAACCATCAGAGAGGTATACAAAATAAAGCACAAGGCATACAAAGACACGAAACCCTAAAAGACTACATCTATGATATTTTGCCTTCGGTGAGTACAATAGATTTAACGTCTTCCTTTATATAGCCACAAGTTAGCAACGTGGACTTTTCTTCACACGGGCTAAACAATGTTTCAGCTCTAAGCAGGGCCGACCCCGAGTTTATGGAGGCCATATGCAAATAAAAAAATGTGGTCTTTTTTAATAAATAAAAATGCAAGTTTTGTAATTTAAATTGTAAATAACATATATAAAAAAAATACGCATCCCTATAATTAATATAAAAAGATTCATAGTATAATCAGTAACAATAAAATATTTTCTAACTACTTAAGCTGAGTCATTTTTCAAATATTTTTTTAAGTAAATTCGTTAATTAAATAATGTATTAAATTGTACACCCCCTAATTTATTAATACTATTACTCAATAAAAGAGATTATTAATCTAACAATTGGGCATTTACAATTTGCTATAATATATTAAATTTGACATCCCTTAATTTATTAATATTACTGCTATACAAAAAAAAATTGAGGTCCTCATTTTTAAGAGGCCCGATGCCACGGCACATGTTGCACACATGTCCGGGCCGGACCTGGCTCTAAAATATCTTCTAGAGATAAAATATATTTTCCACAAATTTAATTTTGAGTGTATTATTCATTTTGTACATCTATTGTATTGGTCTCAAATTCAAGACCTCTTAAATCTAAAATACATGATTTTATCACTAGATCAAACTCACTCTTGGAGAATAGAGTCTATTAATTAGTATCATGGTTTTTGAACACATATTCTAGATTTTTTAAACTCTACTCCCTTTTGACTGAGCATTTATCATTTTGTACATCTATTGGAGTATTTTGTATTTTTTTTTCTTGACACACTTTGTGCTTGAGTGTGGTTTCATAATACATGTTCATTTCAACTTTCAAACAATAACTAATAAAGTATCCGTTATTTGCACGGTCCAATTGTAAAATTTACGTGTTTATATTAAGTGTGGGTTAAAATCTCACATTAAATGTAGTTCCATTGATGATTTTTTGTTTGTGTTCAGTTAAATTTGTAGCGGCCAATTTGTTTATGTATCTCTCTCATTTAGGTATGAATATTAGGTATGATTGGGGTTGAGTTTTTTGTGGTGGCTTATTTTATTTTTCACCTGCCGACCCAATATTTTCTTTGAATAATACTTTTCTCGTTTGAGTCTTTTGATATATGTTTATGAGTTTTGTTTAGGTGTTAAGCTGATTTTGTGTCGTACTTTTCGTTTTGTATTTTTTGTTTTATTTTTATTCCGTCCATCATTTTAGCTAGACCGATTTAATAAATTTCTTCTACTTATTGAAAAAAAATAATGAAAAATTCTATAAATGAATGCCTTGAAATTTTAAATAGAAATATGGTGTTAAAAATTACTTACATAATAACTCTCAATCTAATACGTATCCAATTAAGTGAGACTCATTTCACAATCCAACAATATTTCATTTCCTATTATTATGGATGGATTATATGTTGAAATTCTCTATCTTAAAAACCACCTATGCCTATGCGAGGAAGATTGGCTCACAAATTGGGACGTTTTCCATTGACTTTCTGCCATATATTGCATGCCGTCCCTTTACTCAGTCATTGGTGGTCTTTAGTGTGCCATGGCAGCCATGCCATGTCGATTTGAGTTTGAGGCTTACATTTCACTTCACTTCCAAGTTCGTCTAAAAAAAAATTGGATTTTATTCCTTTTATTTCCAATGTTAATATTTTTTTTTTGAGAAATTCATATAACATATTCAAAATTATTTTTTTAATGACACATCATTTATTATTAAGACATTCAAATATTATTAATTTAATTATTTAATAATACACTGTTTAATTTAAAGTTATAGATAAATTAACAAAAATGTATGTTTTGGATTATACTTTTGGGCTGAACCAAGCTCAATGTCACATCCATCGGCCTGATGCCACATCCATTGACCTATATATACAACCTTTCAACACCTCATAAGGTATGTTTCATTATAACCTCGACTTCCACTCCAAGCTTATACTGACTTGAACGTCAGAGTATCTTTTACAGATAACCCCCACCTCCCTTTACGTTGTGATCAGTTGTCTTCATGATTCAGATTTTGACCTCCAACTCGAAACAATCCTTCGAGATTTGTATTTTATTTTGTACAGTTTCATAATTTATAGCAACATATAATTATATGTTAATGATGTGAGCAAAAAAAATGATTAAAATATATACATTAGAAGCTTAATTACATTAAAATGCATTTTTATTAAATGAGAGAAATTTAAGTTTTAATATAAAGGGGAGGGGAACAAAATTCAAGCTTCTATCAAAGGAGGGAAATGTGATTATAATTGGTATAAGAGGGGTGGAGAGTGTAGATTTTAATATAAGATGACATGATAGTGTAATTTAAGCATCTTTTAATGGAGGGGAGTGAAATTATAATTTGCATTAGAACTAGAAGGGAGGGGGTGTATATTTAAACATAAGAGGAAAGGAGAGTGTAATTTAAGCATCTCTCGGGGAGGAAAATGTAATTTATAATTATTTATATTTTAAGCATAGTATTAATATTATTAATTTGAAAATTCTATTAATAATCTTTAATTAGTAAAGTTTTGTCTAAAAATTGAAATTTTTCATAAAAGAATGTCATTTAATTACTCTTTTTGGTCTTTTTCATGAGAAACAATTTACATATATAATGATTTAATGTAAGCTTAATTATGTTTTTGGTCACTGCAATTATGTTTTGTTTTGAAAAGAGTCCCTGTAAAAAAATAAATTTGATTTTAGTCTTTGCAATATTTTAAAACTTTTAAATAGCCAATGACTGGATTTCTTGATGATATTGCAGGGACTAAAATCAATTTTTTATTTTTTTTACAGGAACTAAAATCATTTTTAAAATTTTTTTTACAAGAGCTCTTTCAAAATAAGGCATAATTGCAGAGATTAAAATTAATTTTTTATTTTTTACAGGGACTAAAATCATTTTTTTATTTTTTTTACAAGAGCTCTTTCAAAATAAGGCATGATTGCAGGGATCAAAACATATTTAAAAATTGGTCACGTCAGCTCTAAATCCAGTCAGGAGCTATTTTAAAAGTTTTGAGATATTACGGGAACTAAAATCAAATTTATTTTTTTACAGAGGCTATTTTCAAAACAAGACATAATTGCAGAAACCAAAAATATATTTAAGCCTTTAATGTATCTTATTTATATTATAGACTATATACATTATTTATTCAATATATCTAGCTGAAAAGTTGATTGTTTTTTATAAAAGAATTGGAAAAAGTATTTTAAAATTTATTAAAATGTTGTGTATATTGACTAAACTTAAATCAACCCATTCATGAACAGATTAATTTAATTACAGATCACCAGATTAATTTAATTGATATTTTTTTTTGGTCAAAGGTTAATTTAATTGAATAACAAATTTGGGAAAATTTGTTTTTGTTCTTTTTTTTTTTGAACAAATTTGTTTTTGTTCTTTATAAATATTTTTTTTGTCTTTATAAAAAAGTGACATATTTTTTTACACAGAATATTTTTATGCAATCAATTTTAGTCTCTGGTATTTTTAATTATCCCTAAACTTTTATAGATTTTTAAAATAGGAAGAATTAATTATAAATCTTTTAAAATTTCAAAAGATAAAAGTAAAATAAATTCCAACTTTAAAAAACAAAGTTTGATTATAACGAAAAAAAAGTTTGATAGTAATTTTATAACATCCAAAAAGACATTTAATCCTATCCATAATTATTATACAAACTTTAATCCAAATAAACACGTCAGAAAACTTTAACGACCCCTTGAGAAACCATTTATTGCATTTTAAAAAATGAAAAATATGACGAGCGAGCAATTCAAACGAAAGTGACTTTGTAAAGATAACATTATTTAACAGAGGGTATTATCGTCCTAATAGAAAAACACAAACAATCCCCAGCTAAAGCTAAAAAGAAACAAACAATGGCGGAACTCATAACAAAACCTCATTATAAAAATCAATCACACAAAACCTCATAAACCTCTCTCACTCAAAAACAACACCAACAACAACAACCTTAAAACTTGTCTTTCGTTATTTTCTGTTATGGAGTCTCATCTCCCTGAACACTTCAAATGTCCAATTTCTCTCGAAATAATGTCTGACCCTGTTATTCTCTCTTCTGGTCATACATTCGATCGTCCTTCAATCCAACGGTGGCTAGATGAAGGTCATAGAACTTGTCCAATTACTAAATTGCCCCTCCCTGATAATCCTACTCTTATCCCTAATCACGCTCTTCGTAGCTTAATCTCTACCTACACTCTCCTTCCACCACTTCACCAAATCATTTCCCAACCTGAAACCCTAATTTCAATTTTAACAAGATCTTCTTCTTCTTCCGATTCCAAAATCGACTCGCTCCGTCAACTCGCTCGTCTTTCTAAACGCGACGCCAATTTCCGTCGTCGTCTTGTTGATTCCGGTGCTGTTTCCGCCGTTCTTTTCTGTCTTGATTCTTGTTCCTCCGGTGAAACTAAGTTGCAGGAGAAGGCTTTATCGGTTTTGCTTAATCTTAGTCTTGATGATGATAGTAAGATTGGACTTGTTGCTGAAGGTGCAATTGATCGTGTTGTAGCGTTTCTTCTAAGGGAAGCTTCGTCGGATTGTTGTGCTCTCGCCGCGACGATAATCACTAGTCTTGCTGTTGTGGAAGTTAATAAGGCGACTATTGGTGCTTTTCCGGGGGCAATTGAAGCTCTGGTGGCGATTATTCGTGATGGGAAGGGGAGAGAGAGGAAAGAAGCTGCTACTGCGCTTTACGCGCTTTGCTGTTTTCGCGATAATCAGAAACGAGCGGTGGATTGTGGCGCGGTACCGATTTTGCTGAGGAGTGTTCAATGTGGACTTGAAAGAGGTGTTGAAGTTATTGGTGTTTTGGCTAAGTGTAAGGAAGGTAAAGAAGAGTTGGAAAGCTATGGTGGTTGTGTGAAGATTCTTGTTCATGTGTTGAGGAATGGAAGCTCTAGAGGGATTCAGTATGCATTGATGACACTTACTTCACTTTGTTTTCATAGCAAGGAAATGCTTATGATGACTCTGCAAGAAGGGGTTTTGGATATCTGTCTTGGATTGGTTGATGATGATAATGAGAAAGTTAGGAGAAATTCATCCAATTTGATTCGGGTTCTTCGTAGCAGCGGAAATCACTGGATGTATTGATGGTGGAAAGGATGATGTGTTATTTTCCTCTGTGGAGGTTAGTTTCATA
The DNA here is from genome assembly GCA_954870985.1 of Trifolium fragiferum. NCBI lineage: Eukaryota > Viridiplantae > Streptophyta > Magnoliopsida > Fabales > Fabaceae > Trifolium > Trifolium fragiferum. Next base: position 17,427,850 of record OX940790.1, on the reverse strand, counting down.
ATTTTTGGTTTTGGTTTATTGGGTCTGCCTTGTTGGGTGGGTCTTTTGTACAAATTGAAAGGAAGATCAAATTTTTGCTGTGAATGTGATAGGGTTCTTTTGTATATTGAATAATGGCGATGGGCTAGCTCTTTGTTGTTAGCTTAGCTGTTAAATTGGCACAGTTGTTGATTGATCTTTTGAATTGTATTGTACCTACCATAGTTACAAATTTTTATCCTGGTTTCCAGAAAATTTTGCTGTATGGGTTAGCATTTTACATTTTGATTACAGTTTCTAAGTTGTTTTCAATGTATGTCTTTCCTTTGTAGAGAGGTAAAAGAACTGTTATATTCTTTTTTTGGATTAGGCGTGTCCCGGTGTCGGACACGCCGCGTCGGTGTTGATACCGACACGACACTAACACTTATAGTTATGATTATATCGAATTATGTCATTTTCTCAAATTATGATTGGTGTCGGTGTGTCAGTGTCCGTGTTTGTGTCTGGTGTTCATGTTTGTCTCCATGCTTCATAGTATAAACAGTGTCACTAGTTATCCTTTGGGGATGGAAGAAAAAAGGATGAAGAGAAAATTACCTCTCCTCCATATTATCTTTGTCTTAGTCTAAGCGTAAATGAGCATTTGAAGACAATTCTTTTTGGACAATCAGTTGCTCGACAATTTGTAGTCAAATTTTATAAGAGTCTTGCTAACATGTGTGACGAGGACATTTGTTAAGTTAAGTAAATCAAAAATAGAATTTTTATGTTGAAAAATCAATTTTTAAACTATCAAAGATTTGATTACACAATTTTCAAGACAATATTTATATATTTAGATTATTGACTTCCGCCCTTAAGGTAGTATGTTAGCATTTGTCGGTAAGACTTCATAAAGTAAGACCTGATATGGATGGTTGATTGCCCTGGATTTGAGAAAAAATGTTGGAAAATTGAAGTTAGAAATTTTGTCATATGTCATGAGGAGAAATGATTTTCTGAGTTCATGTTTGGATTGGTGACGAGTTTGGTAGAATTATAGTGGCCCGGTAATTTTGTTGAAGGTCCAACATAACATGTAGCTTTTGCTAAAATCATGGCGGCACATATTGATTCCTCCAAACTTACTGCCAATCCAAATACACAAATAAACAGTTAAGATTTTTTTGCTAACGAGGCATACTTTCTCTTCAATTTTCACTGTACTATAATTCATTACTATAACTCTGCTATGCAATTTGGTATTCCCACAACATTCATGCTACTAAAACCTCTGTTTTCTCTTGAATTGGCATACACTGTTAGAGCTTTTAGTGTTATTTCTCGGTTATTATTGTGTCACTGTGTGGCCGAATATCATTGCTTTAAATTGTTATTTATTGCATATAAGCATGAGTTATAGTAATGAATTCCTAATGAAAAGAATTTTAGATCCATCCCAGTGTTCTCAATATTCAGGAACACATTACAATGCTGATTTATCGATTTGAGAAAATATGTTTTAAATACCACAATGTCTGTAAATGCTCAGTCTGTCATCGAAAGTTTTAATTTTAAACCAAACAATATTTTAGTAGATAACTACAAGCAAAATAAATTGAAAATGCCAGCATTATACTGGTTTATGTCCAGTATAAGCAGCACAGTTCCTTGGATCTGAGCATGGAAGGTTGCATGAAACTTATAACTTTGTTACCCTCAAATACACACAGATTCCTGTTTAGATTGATTTGCTGATGCTTGTTGTCATACCACTAATTTTTCCATCTTAGGAATGGGTTTTGTATTGACTGCTGTTTGTGACTGTATATTTAATAATTGAATGCTGAGTGATTTTAAGACAAGCATCTGTCATGAGGGATTCTTTGTTGTTCTTTCAATATGGGGCAGTTACTTGATTTGGGATGGGACGTATGTTTTAGTTCCAATCATTTTTTTTGCATTTTCACCACTCTTGATCAAATATGTTGGACAAATTGGGTACATGACTCTGCATCATGTGATCAAATATTCAATACTACTTTATGCATATTTAAATATAGGTTGTTGGCATGTACTAGCACGGAGAGTTTTCTATTGAATATGTTGTCTTGAAGCAAGGGAACAGTTTTTAATAAATGTTCCTTGCATGACTTCGCAGTTCACATTGTAACAAAAATTTATGTTCCTTGAGTGATTTGTGAGCATGCATTGTTGCAAATGTTAGTAATAAGGAGAAGGAGAACACACGGTACAATCTGTCCATACTAAATACGATGTACTCTGTATGAATGTTTCGATTTTGTATTAGTGATGGATTTGACAAAATCACAATGATGCCGCAATTTTGTTATTAGATATGATATCAAATTGCGTCATGAACACATCTTTGAGTTCATTAAGTCTAATACTACCAATTAAGGAGGATGTTAAGTTCTTAAACTAGCTTCATTTGGTTATCAGATTTGATATCAAATTGCGTCATGAAAACATCTTTGAGTCCATTAAGTATAATACTACCAATTAAGGAGGGTGTTAAGTTCTTAAACTAGCTTCATTTTTATATATAACAATATACTAGCCGCAATTCTATTTATGTTACTCACTCTGTCCCAATTTATTTGAGTCATTTAGAATGTTTGCATTATTCATATATTTTGCTTTGACCATATTTTTCTCTCAATAAATAAAAATAAATATTAGCATATAAGATGTCGTTGGATTCATCTCGATGAGTATTTTCAAAATATTAAATTTTTATAATTTTTACTATTATACAATTAAAAATATTAATCGTCAAAGTTGTGTATTAATATGCGTGCTGAAGTCAACTGACTAAAAAAAATTGGGAGAGTATTAACAATGAAGATGTCACTATCACTAGACGTAGCTGTAGCTTATTCAACAAATTATTGCATTGATTTTTTACCCGTAGTTGGTGTATCTTTCTTTCCTTGCTTGCTACCGATACATGTTTTGACAAATTTTTCATGAGTTTTGGTGGTGTTCCCCATGCTTTGTCTTTCTTTTCATTATTTTTAAAAGTGAAGACTAATAGACTATATAGCCACCACCGACGCCATGGTCTTGACAAAAAATGGGCGCACAGATTAGTTACTACTTACCTCAAAAAACAAAGATTAGTTACGTAGTACTACTACTTAAAAAAAAATAAAACAAAAAACAACTTTTTAATTTTGAGAAAAATAAATTGAATTACTAGTTCATAATTTTATTACAAAAAAATGTCAGAAGTGGGATTTGAACCCACGCCCTCTCTCGAAGACCAGAACTTGAGTCTGGCGCCTTAGACCACTCGGCCATCCTGACTTATATGGTAACTTTTGTGCTGAAAATATTCTCTCATGCTTTTTAATCAAATCCGTGAGAATAGTTTAAGAAAACTGATTTTTATACCCTTCAATATGTTCACATACCTTACTGCGATTTAAAGAACAATTTAGGGATCTATGAATACATTAAGATGCTTAAAGAGTAATTTTCATATAATTTAAAAGCAACACAATTAGGTCCTACAACATAAACACGTTCTTTTGTAAAAAAAACATAATATTTTCTAAATAATTTTTTTATTCAATAAATCCTTCAACTTTATTTTTTTGACTTAAATACACTTTTAGTTTTCTCTATTTTAATAAAATTGCAACTTTGATCGCTTCATTTTTAATAATGCAATTTTAATATGTACTAAAAAAAATATAACAAAAAAAATGTACCAAGAAAATAATTCAATGTACCAAAAAAATTTGCAATTTTAATACCTCATTTTACAGTTTTATTTTATCAATTTCATGATTTTGACCATTTTATTTAATGGCGTGACAATATAAAAATGAAAAGTCTTGAAATATGACTCTTCTAAAATGAATGATTTACTTTAGAGTGTAAAGTGAGTAATATCAACCTATAATTAATAAATCAAAGGTAGATATTATAGATACATCTTAAATTTTTTTGAAGTTGTTGCAACTACAACCCTTGATTTCCTAAAAAGTGAGGTGCTAAAACGAGTCGTGATCAAAGTTGAAAGAAGATTACTTGAAATGATACAATGAGCCAGAGCAAACAATTTATTGCAACATCTTTAAATTGGATGGTCAAATTAACGCGGTTAGAGAATGGGGACCTTAAGAAATTCATAACTTGAGAGATGTAAATGTAAATTAACAATATATATATATATATATATATATATATATATATATATATATATATATATATATATATATATATATAATATCTCGGCTGCATCAATAATAGAATTATTTTTATATGTAGGAGTCTGAAATTAAACTTTTAATCATTTGCTTAAGAAATTCATAACTCTTACTATTTGAATCAATTTATTATCGATAGACTATATGTAACACTCGTAATTTTATTTAATTTGAATTAACTAGAGTTATTAGCCTTTTATAGTATTTTATGCTTGGTTGGTGATTTAATGAAGTATGGATGTCCAAAATAGGAAAGAGTAGAGATATTTAGTTAAATTGAGGAATGAGTAGTGTTAAGAGTAGAAAGAGTTGGGCATTAGTTATTGGGCTTAAGTTTAAGAGAAAGGGCAATTTAGTCTTTTAGAGATTAGGGTTAGAATAGTGTGAAGAGAATAGAGTTTGTCATAAATCTATCTCTCATTGTTTTGGAAAAGAGAGGTAGAAAGAGAAAGTGAAGCTAAGAAGAGAAGAAGGTGGAAGTAGAGGAGAAGAACAAGAGAATAATCAAAGGAGAAGAAGAGAGTTAAAGGTTGAGAAAGCTTGAGATTTCATCTCACCAAGGTAAGAGAGTAGTTATGATTCAATTGAGATGGCTCATAGAGAGGGGAGAAATATTCTTCTACATTCCCAAACTCTCTCATCTCTTGGTTTGGGTGTGTGCTTTTATTTTGATTGGTTGTTGTTGATGAACAAATGTATGTTATGAATGATTCATTGATTATGCTATGTGAATATATTTGATTCTATACTTCATCAACATGTTGTTGTATTAAATGAACTTGCATGATTAGAGTTTTGATGCAATAAATGAGTTGTTGTTCATAATTGGGTTATTGTTGAATAAATGGATTTTTGTATGATTTGAGTTTTAAAGCTTCCTTTTAAGTTGTTTCTTAAGTTGTTTGTGAGTCTATGAGTTATATGATCAAATAAGTGCTTATAATGTGTTAAAAAGTGATTTTTCGAAGCAAAAACAAGTTTCAGCACGGGCACACGCACCCCTGGCTGCGTGCCACGCGTCCTCACAGATTGAAATGCACTGGTTTTGGCGTGCCACCTAAAAATCTGCCACGCGCTCTTACTTGTTTTGATGATTACGTAGTCGTTTCTAAGGCGTTTTCGATGCCGTTTGTTCCTATGGTTAGCTCTCGAAGAGTACTTGAAGTAGGAAGGCTAATTTGCAGTGTTTAAGACTTGGATTAATTGTGTTCATGTCGATGAATATATGATGAATTAAAGTTTAGGTCCATGTGCGAATAAAAGATAATAATTAGTAATAATGAATTGTGATGCATAGGCATAGGTGTGTATGTTGATTTACTAATGATGTGTAATGATTAATGATATATGAGGATTCGTTAATAATATATGTTGATTAGCTAATGATGTTCGATGATTAGAAGTTAGTTAACGATGTGTTATGTTTGGATTTACATGAGTTTATGAGGTTCATGTGTTATGATAATTAATTAAGATGATGTTTTATGATAATGAATTAAGTTGATGATGATAATGATTTATGATAACTTAATTGTTGAGGTATGATTTATGCTTGAATGTATGACCATAATGATGATGTGATTATGATGCGAATTGAGAAGAAATATTATGATGAGTTGCCTAGTATTTATGAGTAGATGTGTAGAGATATTATCATGTTTGGTATATGTACATTCATACATTCATGTGTCAAGTGTGATGAAGATTCCTTCATGACTTAAAACTGTTTGTGATGTGATTGGATATAATTCTATCCTAAATTTGAGTGGGTACCGTATGCATTTAGTTGTGTCTAAGGTGACATAACATTGATGATGACATTAGTTGCATTAGGAAGTTGTACATTCCTAATTGATCCTTGGTAATTGATGTTGTGTGCAATTGTGATTACTTGAAGTTGTTCAAGTGTAATGATTGAGTGTTTACCTTTGTGGCGATGTGTATAATTATTTATTTTATTATGCTTATTGAGATGCTTGCAACTAGATATAAATGATATTTAGTTATACCATGATGTTATATAATGTAAGTGTATCTTATGCTTGCATTATTATTGGATTGTAACTAACTCTCTATTTTTTGTATGGGAACGGTTTGGGACCAAATTATCAAGTTGTATGGTTTCGGTGAAGCTCTGCTCTGATAATGACACGGGCAAGGGGTTCTTAATGTATTTAGAGTCTTTTTTTTGCATTACCTTAATTTATCTTGAAGTTGTATCTTTTTCGAAAATGTTTTAACTAGTTAAACTATTAGTTGTATTTTCGATGAAATATGTAATACTCGAACCATTATTTTTATAATCCAATTATTATTTCTGTTGCACATTTTAAATCATATTAAATAAAGGTAGTATTTTATTAAATAAATGGTTTGATGTTACACTATACCAAATTATTCTTGATTAAATTATTATTCACTACTAAATTGGAGTCTGTATATCAAATTATATTTGATGTTGACTCGTGTTATAAGAATTATGTGGTCAAAACTAACTATGGCTTTTGGAAGCGTTCTTGATACAAGTAGTATCTTTTTATTCTTTTCATACTCAGAGCTCCTCATTATTTCAACTTTTTTTTTTTTTTTGATTTGTTGAACAATTCTCTACCTACTCAGAGAATTGAATCAGAGAGAAATTTAAGAAAGAGTCGTCTTTGGTGGCTGAAGTTTACTTGGGTTTGTTAATAAACGGCCCTTGCTACGGTACAGGGCCTATTTACCGTACATGATATACTTTTTTTTGCAAGTTTTTTTTTTTTTTTTAAATACAATTATTATAGTCCCGTGAGCTTAGCTCAATTGGTAGGACAAATACATTATATATGCAGGGGGTCGGGGTTCGAACCCCGGTCATCCCACTTATCCATCTTATGGGTGGAATTTCTAGCCATTAAGCTACCTGACAAAAAAAAAAAAAAATACAATTATTATATTTTTGATTTCAACAAAATGAAAATTATTTAAGTTTAGTTCTTACTTAATTTTAATTGATATTTTTTGTGCTACAAAATTTTTCTGAATACATTATTTGAAGTTTAAACCCTGATAAAATAGAATTTGTTTATTAATGTTAAACTCTTAAATTTTTTTAATGATTTTTTACACACATGCATGTTTATCACTTTATAAAATATTGATTTATCAAAAATTATAATTTTTTAATATGAAATGAGTTAAATATCAATTTTATGCAGGCATACTAGGCCTCATACCGTACGCAAGTGACATTTTTTTTACTTTATGTTTTATGATTTAGATCTATGAAGCCTCGATATGGGACACGATACCGATACGCCGATACGTAAAAAAATTTAAAATTCCCAATCTGATACTGCCACGATACGTTATTTAAAAATTAAATTTAAAATTAAATATATAAATACACAATATATAAACATGACTAAAATCAACAATATTAATAATTAAAAGCAGAAAATATCTAGTGTTATATCAAAATTTTGGGAAAAGCTCAAATGTTTAACAACCTGTTATATAGTAGGACACCATAGTTTTTCTTTTGAAAAGTAAAAAAATGATATTGACAACGGAAAACCACAAGAAGTACTAAAGATACAAACAAACATCGGGTATTGGGATGTATCAGGCATGTATCAGGTATTACTTTTAAATTTAAAAATAATGACTTAACCGATACTTTTACGATATGAGTATCGAGACGTATCGGAAGAGTATCATGTATTATTTTTTTATTTAAAAATAATGATTTAACCGATACTTTACCGATACGAGTATCGGGACATATCAGAAGAGTATCAGTATCGAGTACGTATCGGACACGATACGTCATCATTTTTTTGAGTATCGAGGCTTCAGAGGTTTAGATTAAACGGAGTACAACATATCATAGTGCACTGTCAGTATTAAATGGTTATTAACGTCTATAAGATTCTTATACGACTTAATCACTCTTATCACACTTAAATATCTATTATAAACGTCTATGTGATTCTTAGACGACTGAATAACTATTCTTGAACTTACATATCTCGCATATTAAATTTGCCACTTAAATATCAGTTATAACGTCTATGAGATTCTTATACGACTCGATCACTCTTATCCAACTTAAATATCAATTATAAACGTCTATGAGATTCTTAGACGACTGAATCACTTTTGTCACACTTAAATATCTCGCACATTAAAATTAGGGCTGCCAATTTGACTCATACCCAGTGGATATTCGCAAAAAATACCCACAACGAATAGGATAAAAACCTGCATTTTGGATACAGACATGGGTATGAGTAGTTATCCGCAAAAAATCTGCATTTTAGATATGAGAATGAGTGCGGATAACTATCCATATACCCATGTCCGTACCAAAAAAAAAAAAACTTGCAAAAAAAAGTATCTCATATACTGTATATGGCATATTTGGCTCATGTACCGTAGCAAGGGCCTTAATAAACAAGTTTTTTAATGTCAAATTCTATTATTCCTGAATTAAACTTCATAACAAGAATAAATTTTTTTTTTTTGTGGTCGAAACTTCCTAACAACAATCTTGATTTTTGTTTTTAATAAGCAAAATCTTGAATGTTTGGTTGAGTGGATGAATTATTGATGGTTTCTCATCCCACCCCCCGTCATTCTTTTTCACCCCCCAGAAATCCAACTTTACCCTTGATTTTACCTCCAAAAAGTTCGGTACACGCGTACTGAACTTTTTCGATATTGAAAAATAGGTGTTTTACATCGTTAAAAAGTTCAGTACGCATGTACTGAACTTTTTTTCAAGGGTTAAAAATGGAAACCCAGGGGGTGAAAAAGAAAGCTGGGGGTGGGGAAAGAAATCTTCTGAATTATTTGAGTGGGCCTATCAAACAACCCACTTTAATTATAACAATAACGAACTGGATCTTGTTTAGTAAAAAAGATAGTCCTTTTTGCGTCCCAAGTTTCACACGCACCCCTGACATATGCAATTTATCATTCACTACTTAGGATGTGAGTGTGTAAATAGAAAAAATTGGGGAAAAAAGTTTGTTTTCAAGATAGCAAACTGCAAACTGATTTCGCTTTCTAGAATGTGAATCTTATAATGAAATTTTTTTTTGTTCTCTACACAGTTCTTTCATTTCCCGTCAAATAACTTTGAATGAAACACAGTTCGCAAGTTAAAGTGTGAATGATTCGTTCATCTAATTTTCTATTTTCTATCAAACTTATCAACTATTTGTAGCAATGATACATGTCTATTGTAAGTATAAATGTAAACATAGTCATATCAAATAAAGTAACAATTCAGTATTGTTATTTTTACGGTGTGTGTGATTGGTCGATAATGTCACAACCGCTCCATTGACAAATTAAAATATGATATAAGATAGTGACCGCATTTTTGTAAGGTCCACTAGTTAAAATGTAAAAGTGTAAACAAAGTTCGCCTTCGAAATAACGAACTGTGTTTCTGTTCGCACTCTAAATAGTGAACTGTGTTTCAGTTCGCACTCTAAGTAGCGAGTATCAATATTTTATACTCAAATTGAATGTCTTCACCCTCCCATGAATGAAAAAAAATCATGAAAAATAGGTACCCACTTTCTATATAGCGAGAAGGTTATTATGGTAATTTTAGAGGATGCGTGCAGAAATATAGGGGGCGCGAAAATTAAAACTAAAAATAAAATAAAAATGAACTTATCCTTCCTCCTAATGCACATGACAATTGTTATACTTATATCTTCCTGTCTTTCTCCCCCCCTCCCCCATGTTTCTTTTCTCCCTATGAAAATAAGGCAAAAAAGTTCCAGGAAACGTTTTCTCGGGGGGGGGGGGGGGGGGGATGAGAAACCATCTTTATATCCTACGATGACAGTTTATCTGATTTAATCAATGACTTGCGCCAAGCGCCAATGATTTTGATCGAATTATGAACTGGGTCTTGCGCGTAATGCCCAAAGCAATAGTTGTGCCCATAATAATAGTTATCATCCTACGGTGGTGGTTGATTGAACCGGGCCTTGCGCTGCAAATACAAATCAATGACTTGCATCTATTGGCCATGATTTTAAAGGTTGACTTGCACTGCAACAAATACAAATCAATGAGTTGTACCTATTTACCATGATTTTAAAGGTTGACTTGCAACCTTGATGACCAAGTCAATGGTTGAATTGTAATTGATTGAAGTTGACTTGTCAATATGAATTTTGAACTAAATGAACACTACAATGACGACACATCAAACAATGTCGTATTGAGATTGTGGGATCACAAAAAAAAAAAAAAAAGTTTTTTTTTTTTTTTTAATTTATGTGAAAATCACTTATTTAGATGAGAAACCATCTTTATATCTACGATGACAGTTTATCTGATTTAATCAATGATTTGCGCCAAGCGCCAATGATGTTGATCGAATTATGAACTGGGCCTTGCGCCTAATGCCCAAAGCAATAGTTGTGCCCATAATAATAGTTATCATCCTACGGTGGTAGTTGATTGAACTGGGCCTTGCACTGCAAATACAAATCAATGACTTGCACCTATTGGCTATGATTTTAAATGTTGACTTGCACCGCAACAAATACAAATCAATGACTTGTACCTATTGACCATGATTTTAAAGGTTGACTTGCAACATTGATGACCAAGTCAATGGTTGAATTGTAATTGATTGAAGTTGACTTGTTAATATGAATTTTGAACCAAATGAACACTACAATGATGACACATCAAACAATGTCGTACTGAGATTGTGGGATCACAACAAAAAAAAAATTAATTAATTTATATGAAAATCACTTATTTAGATTAAAAGATAAAAAAAATTAAGTAAATGAGTGTCTTCGATGCAAAAAAGAGACCCAAAACCATTATCCCTCTTAGCAAAATTAGAGGTCAATAGTTATTTTGTTAGTATTTGCTGGAGGTAGAAATTGAACTCGAGACCACCTTATTGTTGTGGCAAGTGTGAGGTGAATTAATTTTCACATTGCTTAGAAAAATACAGGTTGAACACTTTATAAGTGAAAGGACTCATAAATCTAATGCCTTAAGGTTTTAGGCGAAACTGTGGTGACCAAATCACTTGTATAGATGCTCTGAGCTCAGTGCGGATGATCTCTCGATTGCCACCTCGTGATCCAAGTTATCAATGTCGATGGTTCGCCGAAGGCTTCAACCGACTTCTTGTATCAAAAGTCTTCTTGACAAAGGTGGTCTCGAGTTCCTACGATGACAGTTTATATGATTTAATCAATGACTTGCGCCAAGCGCCAATGATTTTGATCGAATTATGAACTGGGCCTTGTGCCTAATGCCCAAAGCAATAGTTGTGCCCATAATAATAGTTATCATCCTACGGTGGTGGTTGATTGAACTGGGCCTTGCACTGCAAATACAAATCAATGACTTGCACCTATTGGCTATGATTTTAAAGGTTGACTTGCATTGCAACAAATACAAATCAATGACTTGTACCTATTGGCCATGATTTTAAAGGTTGACTTGCAATATTGATGACCAAGTAAATGGTTGAATTGTAATTGATTGAAGTTGACTTGTCAATATGAATTTTGAACCAAATGAACACTACAATGACGACACATCAAACAATGTCGTACTGAGATTGTGGGATCACAAAAAAAAAAAAAAGAAAAAAAATCTTAATTTATGTGAAAATCACTTATTTAGATTAAAAGATAAAAAAATTAAGCAAATGAGTGTCTTCGATACAAAAAAAGAGACCCAAAACCATTATTCCTCTTAGCAAAATTAGAGGTCAATAGTTATTTTGTTAGTATTTGCCGGAGGTAGAAATTGAACTCGAGATCACCTTATTGTTGTGGCAAGTGTGAGGTGAATTAAGTTTCACATTGCTTAGAAAAATAGAGGTTGAACACTTTATAAGTGAAATGACCCATAAATCTAATGCCTTAAGGTTTTAGGTGAAACTGTGGTGATTGACCAAATCACTTGTATAGATGCTCCGAGCTCAGTGTGGATGATCTCCCGATTGCCACCTCGAGATCCAACAGTGTTATCAATGTCGATGGTTCGTTGAAAGGTTCAACCGACTTCTTGTATCGAAAGTCTTCTTGACAAAGGCGGTTAGTCGGCGTCTCCCGTTAAGTGCAGCGAAGATCGTTGTGGCAAACATGAGGTGAATTTAGTTCCATTTTGAAAAGAGCAGATTGAAAATTTTATAAGTGAGATTAACTATGAACCTAATGCATTAATATTTTGAGTAAAAGTGTGGTATCCAATTCACTTTTATAAATGCTCCGAATTCAATATGAATGATCTCAATCTCTAATTTATTTCTGATCATGCATCTAGATAACTCACAAAAACTTAGTTGAAATCTTACTTCTAATCATTTTCATTTATATTTCATAGAAAAGAATGATAAGGAGGCGACCTTCTCAATTTCTTTGGTAATTTATGAGTTTTTTTATATTTGTTACAATTTTTTTTCTTTCTTCCTTTCATAAGCACAATGTTAGTTAATAAAAAAAGTGAGAAATCGATATTTTTATTTGACATTATCTAATCACAAGCGTTTTAGAGTGAATTTGAACTTTGTCTTTTGAAATTACAACGTTAAACTTCTGTCATTGAACAGAAATACCATAGATGAGTTTGATGTCAACTTAGGAATTTAAGGTGAATATAAATTGAAAGGAAATGCAAACATGAAGATTAGATTTTATTCATTTTTACTCTAAAACTTCACTTCACTCAAATACTGACTTGAGCGTCAAAATGTCTGCAGATACAACCCTCTTTTTCGCACGACTGTATCAGAGAGCACCACCCGTCACACCCAATGCTTAAAACTAATGTTTAACAATACTAAGTAATTAGGAATAGAAGTGGTTATGAGATTCTTCAGAGCCTCTAAATACTGATGTAAGGTACTATAAGTGGCCACCTATTACAAAATTTACCCAATCACTATTCTAAGCCTACTTGTGATATGACATTACTTTCAAATAGAAAATGACATTGACATATATGGGATTTGTTGCAACAATTTTCTTATGTATAACTCGTACACAATTAAAAGTTTTATTTTAGGTTAAAAGGAGCTGGTTGCAAGACCAAATGGTGGATCTGATGCAATAAAACACAATTACATCAGCTTTCATAGGTTAATTAATATTTGTGTATAAAAAGATAACTCAAAATTTTGGACTTTAGCTTTCATTTTTCTTGATACCTTCTTAAGTTCTTATGTCATACTGGTACAAAATGTTGATTCATAAAGGATTGGTTGAGTTGAGTGGAATAAAATAAAGTTTGCCAGATTGGAATTTCATCTTCTTGTATTGTTTTAAGTGACATGAATATAAATACTCTTTACATTTGGATTATTTATTTTCTATCTTATGTACCGGGACACTATTTTCTTTTTCAAATGTTTATTTTATTTATTAATTTATAATAAAAGAGAAAGTCATCGACCAATATAGTATGACACAAGTGATAAATATTTAAATCTTTTAACTATTTAGTCTTAAGTTCTATTTTCTGCCGGTGTATATAAAAAAATATTTATTTGAAAAAGTCAATCTGTTAGTCTCGCTTATAAATTATGATTAATCTCTATTATTATGCGTGGATGATACATTTGTTTTAAAAAAAAAAAATAGAAAGCCATCGAAGTGACTATATTCAATGCAATGTTTTAGGAATTGGCTCATTATTATTAAATAGTGGCATGGATGGGCACTCCTTGCAGGCAGGCTTGCACCAGTCAAACCTTCCAAGCTGGCTATTTTTTATTGTTTGAGATTGTAACTAACTAACATAGTATATTTAAGCATTCAGCGTAACTTTAGATAAATTAATATGTTTTAGCATCCTTGTCGGTTGTCAAAAGAAAAAGAGTTTAATACTAGAAAATGTTAAGTGTAATTTTTTTTACATTGCGGTCTAATCACTATGATATTTGTTAAGGAGAATTTGAATATTTTTTCAGCCTAATTTTTGCAAATTCTGCTAAACATGCATATAAGAACCACAATAAAGTTTGGATCTAAGATCACAAAACTTCAACAACTATTTACAATATTACAGTAAAAAAGTGAGTTTAACGGGTTTGTACTTTCAATGTGAAAAAATGGAATGGTGGCGATTATTTATGGTAAAAGAGCCTAGAGATTTATGGTAAAAGAGCCTAGAGCATTTTATTTATCAAAATACGTTTAATATAGTATGATATGTCATTTAAAATTTAGAAACTAGCCGGAGGTTTGATCGTCTTAACAAGTACACAAACAATCTTATTTGTTTGTCCCTTAATAAACTTAACACTAAAATTTTTAAAATATATTTATATATTATTAGTTTTTTTTTCTGAGTAAAAATATATTCTTGGTTATTATTAGTAAATAACAGTGGTGCCCAATAAAATTTTACCAAAGACCCATAACAAGATTTTAGGGTTAGTAGGCGTATATATATGTGATTAACACTCTTATCATTTGAGCTGGATTTGGAGGGAAATCAAATTCACTTGAAACTGACAATATGGAAATTTGATCAAGAACATACATTCCAAGGTTTTTGAGATATAGCTTTTGGAGTATTATTCAAGTCCATTTAACGCCTAATAACCGCCAACAAAAGCCAAGACTTTAGACCTCAAAAATTTCTAGTCAATAAAAGGTTTAAAAACTTAATATTACAAATTATTATCAATGTTTGTTGCAGAACTTGAGTAGTCTAGATGAAAACTTCATCCTTTTAAACTAAATAAATTTCAAACTTTAGACTCATTATTTAAGTGACTAAACATATTGGGTCGAACACCGCTAATAATAACAAGATGAACAATTTGGATGATGGTTCTTCGCCCCTTATAAATTGATGAGAATCTCTCTATGTTCATCTCTTTATTGAAAGATATCTTTCAGTAGTGCAAATCTTACTAAAAGATATCTTTTGATGATGTATTTTTTAATGTGAGCGAAGAACAAGATCAATAACTTACTTTTTAAAAAGGAGAAATGTTCTATAACACCATTTTAGATGTTCAAATAGTCTCCCCTCTTTTAATTTAATAAAAATAGAACAAAATAAATAAATATTTTAACTAAATAAATATAGAGTTTGGTGAAGATGCACCGACAATGTAAAATGGTTTTATACGATAATCAAATAAAAAATCGAACAATATGTCATTTCATATCATAATAATAAGAAAGTGGGGTGAAGTGAGATGATGTTACGGAAAACATGATTATCACGTATTAACGGTGTAAAATAAACATATTCTTTTTCTTCAAATAAATAAAAATAAAAGCATATTTACATAGAGGACACATGCACTATATATAAAGTACTGTAAGTAAGTATAGGTACCCTGTCAACGTTCTCATCCACCATCACCCTCTTCTTTTCTCTTTTTCACATACACACCATTACAGTTACACAACCATCATCCATCAATGGCTACCACTAAAGTTTACATTGTGTAAGCTATTTCTTCCTCTTTCTTTCTATAACATATGCTCTGTTATTCAATTCTTCATTCAAAATTTTCACTTTTTACTGTAAAGGTCACAAATTTATCAGTATCTGAATTTTGGGTTTACTGTTATAGTTCATTTCCCAGTTTATAAATTAGGTTATATAGATGAACTTGGAATTGGGTTTTTTTTATGTGATTTTCATCATTTGGGGAAAAGTCAACTGTTCATGTTTGCTTGTAAATTGTAATTGTACCAATTGATCAATAATTACCCTTTTGGGTATTTGAATTGAATCTATCTAATTGTTTGTGTTCATAAAAATATCAGCTTTGGAAGTTGCAAAAACAAAAACAAACAAATTTGGGGGATTGTGGTGTTTGTTGTCATCAATTCAATTTTGTACTGAAAATTTTATTTATTTCTGTTGGATCTATGTCGAGTGAATGAAATTGTATTTACAGAATCACATGATTGCAAAATTTAGGTTTGAGCATGTCAGCATGAGGATACTAAATTGATGTGTTAGAGTTGTTCCTTAGGAAGGTTTTTGAGACAGATCTGTTTTTTTTTTTTCTTTCTTCGGATTCTTGGTTGATTGATCATTTCTTAAGTCCGTGTTTGGATAAACAACTTAATTAAGCGTTTATAGCATAAACACTTATCAAATAAGTGATTATGTAAAACTGTTTTCGTATAAGCTATTCACGATTTTTTGTTTAGGAATGGAAAGGGGGAATATAGTAAAGCTACCTTTTGATTAGAAGGTTGTAAAGGCAATAACCATGTAGACAAGAGAGCAAGGTTCTCCCACTTTTGATGGAGTGTGGACCTACTATACATTCATTGTTGATGACTATTCCTTTGCTTGCAATTCTGATAAGACTTTTTGTAGTTGAATACATGTTTCTTTGGCCTCAACCATCTCAATTATTTCTTATGAAAATGTTAAATATGGATGCTTAATTAATTGGTTTTCTTACTTTAGAAGATGTGCTGTCAATGTCATCATGCCTTGTCTGGTAGTGTACTAAATTGCTTTTGGTTTGTATCATTGTGTCACACATCTGTTAATGCATAAGTGGTAGGTATAGTAATATTATCTGAATAAGTGAATCACACTTTATCTGGGTTTTATTGGCTGTGATTTTTAGTGTTATTAATTCAACTTTCAATATTGGATGCTGAGTTGTGTCTTAGTCAACCCTCAATTTTTGCCTTACTGTGGATACTTAGTAGTTTAGTAACTTAAGACTTATCAAAGTTTATACTTATTTGCTTATTGTCTATCATCCTAATGATCTTACATGAATTTGATAAAAGAATTTATGTTGCTTGTTTAGTTACTATTCTACGTACGGACATGTTGAGAAGCTAGCTGAAGAGATTAAAAAAGGCGCAGCTTCCGTTGAAGGAGTAGAGGCAAAGCTATGGCAGGTTGGTAGTTCTCAAGTTTTTCACATGTATTAAGGCGCGTTACCGTTTGTATTCAATCACTCAATGCATATTTGGCTTCTAGTAACAAAATTAAAATGTTCAAGTAACCAATATATCTTTAAGATGGTTTAATCAAGTAATTACCGTTTGCAATCCAATCCATTAGGTCGTGTAAGTAGGAAGACATTTACAATATTATCATCCTTACATAATATTTATCATCCATACATAATACAGGTACCTGAAACACTTCCAGAGGATGTCCTTGGAAAGATGGGAGCACCTCCAAAGAGTGACGTGCCGATTATTACACCGAATGAGCTAACTGAGGCTGATGGTTTGTTGTTTGGTTTCCCAACAAGATTTGGAATGATGGCTTCTCAATTTAAATCATTCTTGGATGCAACCGGTGGCCTATGGCGTACACAGGCACTTGCAGGAAAGCCTGCAGGAATATTTTACAGTACTGGTTCTCAAGGAGGTGGACAAGAGACTACTCCGTAAGTTAATGAATCTCACGCAGTTAGTTTTGTTCCATATAAGCTATTAACTGTTTTTACACGCTAACCTATATCATAAGCCGTTTCTATCAGTTCTCCCAAACAGTGTTACAAGTTTTTATGTCGGTAGATGAACTCAAATAAGCCAACTATTTAAACATAATTTCTTTTCTGATTTGAAAACTCTGCAGGTTGACATCCATTACTCAGCTTGTTCACCACGGATTGATTTTTGTGCCAATTGGTTACACATTCGGTGCTGGGATGTTCGAGATGGAGAATGTGAAGGGTGGATCCCCATATGGTGCGGGAACCTACGCTGGGGACGGCTCGAGACAGCCAACCGAGTTAGAATTGGCTCAAGCTTTCCATCAGGGAAAATACTTTGCTGGTATTGCAAAGAAGCTCAAAGGATCTCAGTGATTTTTATTCTCCATACATAAAGAGTGTTGTGTTTGTGAATCACATTCAGTTTCCAGTTCCAATATTGTCCAACAGAATAAGATGTTAATTGAAAAAGAGAGAGGAAACATTATTATCAATGTTTATGTTCAATATAATTGTACTTTTTACTTGTCACAGTGTATCTTCAAATACAGTGTTGCTGTTAATAACAAGAATTTGGTATTTGTTACCTTTTTCATTGAGATCAGAGTAGGCATAAGAAGCATTTGGTGCTCATTTGATCCATGTTTTGGAAGTGATTTTATAGTAGTAAATGTGTTTAGTTATGTATCTGGTACTTTTTTGTATCATGGTCTTTGAACTTTTTACACATCTTGTTCTTGAGTGTATTAGTAATATAATTCTAATTATTTTGCTTATAAATGAAGTATCATCATTCCAACTTATAATTTTCAGCTTTTATTGATAGTAAAGTGTCTCATTCCTTTTGTATTGGAAGTTAAGCTATCAAATCAATCTTTCCTTTGAATATGGAAAATAGACAATATACTTCCAATCAGATACCATGTTTGCAGTCAAAAGATACAATCATGGAAAAGTTAGATTGCCAAAATGGTTCTGTTGGGATAACCACTTTCTAAGTTCTAAGGTATTTCTATATTGAATGAATAAAAGTATTTGTAAGGGATAAGTTTGCTCCATCGGATCTTCAGAGTCATACTAGGAAGATGCTAACCAGCGACTTCGGACACTTTGTTAAGTATATAAAATTTCATCTTAAAACTTGTGTATTTAATATCTTAAAAATATAAAAATTATCTTTTTAATATTAATTTTATCTTTAATTTACTTTTTTTAATATACTTAGAAAGTACTCCTCTAGAGACACTAGTTAGCATAATAGCATGACCCTAATAATAATTAATAATAATTGTCCACATGTAGAACGGAAACCCAGAACTATTTAGTGGAGGTTTGATTTGTTTACTAGTCAATAGTTATCAAATTGATGTTATATTCGAAAAACATGTTACTACACTTTGTTTTTTTGGATAAGTAATCAAACATTTAATTAAGTAATAATAATTTAGCTTTAGCATCACAGGCATATTCTCCGCACCTACTTACATGACTAATAAGAAATTAAACAACTTATTCATACTTTAAATCATTTTGTATTGTCAAAAATAAAATAAAATTGTTGTATATTGTAAAAAAACACACAATAGTGCAATGATGCAATTGTTGTTCACTCTCCGTATTGCTCACAATCCTTTATTCCCTCGAGATGCAAGAAATGTATATATATTAACACGTAATTCCATAAAAAATTGTTTTATATTACCACTACACATGTGTGTATAGTTTTTGTAAAAGCAAAAAAATATTATTAAGAGTGAATATTGCACAAGGGATGCAAACTCACAAGCATATTCATCCGATACAACACTGTAGCAGTAAAACAACTATTACCCTCCTTCCTAAATTACACAAGGAACAATAATTATCATCAATGTCTATATGTGTACAAGGTTCGTATGATATAACATGACTTTTTTTTTTACACTACTAATTTTATTGGAGAATATTTTTTAATAGTGTATTTTGTCTTTTTGAACGGAGAATAACAATTACTTGATGGTCAACATAGCAGCAATGGTGCAAAAGGCCCATTTTTGCAAAATTTAATATCTCTCATTTCAAAAGCTCATGGATGTTCCAATTAAGGCTCCATTTGTTTTGGCTTGTTTTGAAAATGAATTTTATAGTTTTGCATAATTTTGTGTAAAAAAAATTTACAGAGAAATTTTTTATAAAAACTTCAAATGAAAATTTGTTTAAATAATTATTCTTAAAATGTTATTTTAAGTATTTTATCATTTTATTGAAATTATTTTTGAATATAAAAATTTTAAAAATCACTTAATTTTGAAGCTATTTTCAATAGATTTTCATAAAATCATTTTTGAAATGCAATTTTTTGAAATAATTGCGATTTTGACTATATTTTAATATTCAATAATGTATGTTTATATTATATTATGTCAAAATTAGTGTTTTAATTTAGAAAAAACAAATATAAAAAAACTTATAATATTTTTAAAAACAATTTTACAAATTCTATTTTCATAAATAAAAAAAAATCTATTTTTTTAAAATGCCCTAAATTTCATATCAATACTTCTTATATGTTTCAACTAATGAATAATGAGTTCTTTATACGGGAAGTATTCATTGTATAATTCAGATAGATGATCTTACCATATAAAAGTCAATATTTATTTGATATGGTCATTAGAAAGAAATGTCTGAGGAGGGAAACTCAACTCTTTAATATGCTCATTGAAAATATGTGAATAGTTGCAACTTGCAAGGCATGTGAGTTCACGGGTCATGTTATTTTTTTGCATGACACAATTATCACTACTCATCTTTAATTATAATAATTATAAGTAAAAGTTTAATTTTTAGATTGTGTCTAATTTATATTATAGACAGGATGGATCCAGACATAAAATTGGCCAAAATTTTAAAGAAACAATGAACAAAATTATACTTAAAATAAAATATAATATTGTTAAATGTAATACATTTATAATGAAAATCGTTTATTATCCATTACTTGAAAATGAACTAAAATAATATCATTGTCAACTGTTCCAAAAATATCTCTATCTATATATGTTACAAGACGGTCTTTTAACCACTGATCACTCATTTTGTTACATAGCGGACCCTTCACTAAATTCATAGCTGAAAAAACACATTTCACGTTTGCAGTTGCTACCGGCAAGACTAAAGTCAACTAGACTAAGATATCGTTTGACTTGACTTCTTTAGGTCTTAGAAGTTATTTGAAATTTTAAAATGAAAATAAGAGCTTTTAGAAAAAAGCTAAAGTTTTTTTATAATTGTTGTTTTTTTTTAACTTCAAAAGTCTTTTATCTATGTATTTTACTCATAAAAATTAAAAAACTTTTTTTTACCAATAACTTATTAAAAATCTATTTGGCCTAACTTCATCTTTTATTGAATAAAAATATTTGAAATATGTTAGGATAAATGATACCTAAATATATATATTTTTATTATAAAAAATAATTTTAAAAATCCAATGTGGCCAAGGCCACACTTGATCTTAACATGTGTCCGCCCCTAATTATAGATCAGATTTATTAATTATTCAATAAATTATAAAAATGAATTTTTGCTTGATGAATGAACATATCATTGTTGGAGTTAAATAAAAACTTATTTGAACAGAAAAAATACTTGTTTGCAATTTTAGTTATTGGTTTCTATCCACATCCACGACTATATAATGCATATTAAGAATAAGAAGGCAGTGGCTTTTGGTTTGCATTTGTGGTGTGTGTCGTGTGGTCTTGGTGTCTACCAACAAATTATTTTATCCCTTTAAAAATGCATGGTGTGCTTATTTTACAATTTACATTGTCAATAAGGACAACTTCTAGGATCGATCATTACCTATTAACTCAAAGTTAAATCTTTATATATAAAGTTATCAAACCAGTAAATATCTTGAACGTATAGCCTACAACAAGCAATATCATATTGCATAGTAGGATGACAATTTTTTCAACCAATTCATTATCTTCCGATCTATCCAACTAATTATCTATTTAATCCATCTACCAAGTAAATATATTTTATTTTATTTTTTGGCTTTCACCAAGTAAAATACTAACTAATAGATTGGATTTTATTTGTCGATAGTAAAATAAATTTATATAAAAATAAAACATATAAAATTTATTGTCAAAGTGAATACAAAGATTGGATACAAAACATAAAAACTGAGAAAAATATTACAAAAAAAAAATAGAAAAAAATTCCTCAAAAAGAAAACTGGGAACAAAATCATAAAACCCTGGTTTTCAAATTAATATTAACATTTTGAATAGTTTATAATTTAACATTTAAATAAAAATATATTGATATAATGATTTTTTTTTGACATATGATATAATGATGGTGGTGGTAAAAAATATATTGAAAATATATAATAAATTTGATTTGGGTTTGTGTAGAAAGAACTATTTAACTATTTTGGGCTTAATAAACAATCATTTGGGCTTATTTACAAAAAAAAACATTTTGGGCCGATTATACATTGATTTATCCACAAAATAAAATAATTTTTTAAAAATAATTAATAAATCTCTTTTAAAATATAAAAAATAAATTTTAATAGATGAATCTGAAGAACATTCATTGAAGATATAATAATGGATAAATCATAAATTTAATGAATGGGTTTAATTAGATATTTTAAAGAAAATTTTAATAAATTATTTTGATTTATTCATCCAAATTCATTCGATTCATCCAATTTGTTACTCCTATTACATAGCAACAAAAACTCAACTGAATAGATGATGATAAGCGCAATTACTTATCTGTGGAAGGGAGATATGAAGAAAAGATAATTTTTGTGCCGTCCCAAAGTATACTTCATTTCAGACAAAAAATACTTTTTTTTGTCAACTATATATATATATATATATATATATTATTTGATGAATTATATTAGTAATCTAATGTTGTAAGGCTTTTATTTGCCTAAGATATTGGCGAACAAGATTACACTTGCAATAATATTGTAGTTTTTGAGTTCAAACATTATAAGGAATAAAGTTGATAGAGTCATATGCACCAAAATTTTTTTTGATAGATTCAATACAAGTTAATTGAGAAATTAAATAACCTAAAATTCATTTCAATTTGATCGACTAATGCATAAGAAATAGCTTTTCCATTTTGTCTAAATTTTTGATCCATTTGCTTTACTTGAACTTCATAATAGTTGGAATTTGATAAAGCTCAATTGGTTCACCACTCATACCCTGAAAAACAACACATACAGAATCAACATAACAACTTAGCATTTTATCAAAATTTCAAATTAAAGCAAACACAATATATTATCATGTATTAAAAAAATTCTCAAAAATTTCTAGTGAGTTTATTTTATTAAATAAATTCTTATCTTTAATTTACAGTGTCACCTTTAAGGTGGCTGTAATAAGATATGCTCCTTCCATAGTTGTAACACTAACATCAATCATTTCAATGTTTGAATTATCCAAATCCTCTACTAATTTTTTGAACCTTCCTCTCTTATTCTCAATTATCATCTTCACCCATAACATATTCCCATCAATTTTTGCTACCTGGATCTCTTCCTGTACAAAGTAACATCACCAATATTAATTACTAATAAGAGTTAATTATAGATGTGATTTATTCATTTAATGAGATAAATAAATAAATGAATTTATATAAAAACCTCTATCCAAGATATATTGATCTTTTCACCAGCAGCAGAAGATTCACATGTTTTTTGCTCTGCTTTTTTCTTTCTTGTTTCTTCCAATATACCAAGCTCATTTGTAAGAATCTCAACTTCATTTTGCAACTTCCTTGTATAAGTGATGGCATCCTCAATAATACTTGCTTTGTTCATCTAAAATTCAAATTAGGATTCATAGTCAGTTTCTATAATGTACTAATTAAAAACTAAGCAAATATGTACTCGTGAGCTTAGCTCAATCGGTTGAGATATAACATTTTATATGTAGGGGGTTGGAGTTTAAACTTTGGATAATCTACTTATTCATCTTAAATGTGAAACTCTAGTTACTAGGCTACTTGACAAAAAGAAAAACTAAGCAAAGATAATATTAAATAAATATTCATCAAATAAATTATCAAATAAATATTAAACTATTGCATTCTTTATTTGATGATAATTTATGCAATTTAGAGAATAAATTAATGGGATAAATTGGAAATTTAATGTCTTAAAAAAAACATTGGAAATTTAATGGTTTATTCAATATTCATTTGATAATTATAGTTATAGTAAATCATAAAGGAATAAAATAGTGAGGGAAGTTTAGGTGGTTACACTTGTGATGATTGGAACTAGAGACCTAAGCACCAAAAGTCTTGAACCGAGTTTCTCCCTTCTTTTTCTTTCTGTCTCAAGGTTCTTAGAAATGAACACTTTTGGACCAACATCATCATAATGCTTTTGCCTCAACTTTCCCTTCATGGTGTAACTAGTATTGAAACCCAAATCTTCCATAGACACACTTAAGTTATGGTCATTTTCTTGTTCCATTTTGGGTGTTAGGAATGGAGAAAATAATAATGAATAAAGATCTTTGAGTGTGGACGAGAAATAAAGTATGAACAATATTTTGGATTTTAAAAGATATATAATAAATAAATAAATATGCTTCTCATCACAAAGGCATATCATGTGTTTTGAGGGGGTGGTTTCTATGGTTGCAACCTCTAAGTTAATCCATGTGTTTCTTATGAGAAAGAGAGAAATATTTTTTTTTGGGACCATTGTTTGTTGCATGTTTGAAAAAATAACTATATTGACTCATGATGTGATGTGATTTACAAAATCTTTGTTTAGTTATAGAATACAATGAGCGGTGTCAAGTTATTTTATTTTCCTTTTCTTTCTTTTATAAAACAAAGATTATTAAACTCCTTTTTTCTTACAATATTGTTAATCTCCTTAATAATTACTCAAACATGCTTCACATTAACCATGTGCTATGAGTTCGAATTCAACCGTACAAATAAAGTTTGAATTGAATTAAAGACAGTTACTGTTTTTAACCGTTCAATTTAAAATCAACGTTTAAGATCATTTATATGTAATTTGATCTGTCAGATCTAAAATCGACGATCGAGATTTAGAACAGCATGGAACTGTGTGCTGTTAAAACAACAGGCAATCCTGGTCCATACAAATGTAGCAAGCTGCTCATTATAACTTTATCCGATTTAAAAAGTTAGTCTCTTCAATTATCAAAGATATTTGAAATTTACATCCAAAAAAATTTCCTTATTAATTTGTCAAATAGTCTAATGGTTAGAAACTCTACTCTTAAGATAGATAAGTAAGATAATCGAAGTTCAAACATCAGTCCATATATATATAATGCACTTTTTAATTTAAGTTACTGCAACGCCAAAAAATATTAAGAATTTGTTCAAATAAAAAATATTAAGAATATAACGATGCGTTTGGAAATACATATTTTCCACTTATTTGAGATACAAAACTAAATATATAAAAGTAATGTTTCAGGCAAAGATGAATACTAGTACATTGGAGTACTTAGCTAAGTACTTTTTGAATTAAAAAAACTTTCTTAGTATATCTAGTTTACTTTTGGGATGCTACAAACTAGTACATTGGTAAAAAGAACTTATAGTAAAATATTATAGTAAACAATATTGTGCATAATAAAATTATAGATTTATCTAGGGGTGGATAATGGGCGGGTTTGGGTAGATTCGGGTTCAAAGTTGTCATCTAAGTCAAATCGCATAGTAAAAAAATAAAGCCCAATCCGCCTATAAAATAGAGATCGATTTTCACGGATTCGGATTGCGGTTTAATCGAGTTATTGAGCGATTTAATTCGGTTTGATTCAGTTAGAAATAATAATAAAAAATAATAAAATCAGTAACAAACTCAATCTTTGCAATTTAAATTCTAAAAATATGCAACAAGAGATGAGAGAATCGGGAAACAAACACAAAATAAAAGTGTTACAAATCCTAAATAAACATAAAAAGTAAGAAAAAAAACAAAAATCTCAAATAAAATTAAAAATATAACATTTGATCGATTTCAACGAAGTTATATCAAAAAGATGAAGAAAGATAAGTTTTATGTTTCAAAATGTTCTACGATTGTTTCAGTCTCTATGAATTTGATGTGAAATGAGAAAGTGTGAAGAAGAGACGGAAAAAGAGCTTAGAGTGTGTGTGTATCATTAACGAAAAGTGTTAAACGCGAAATTTTGATTTAATAATGCGACCGAGTTTCGGGTACCATCGGTCCGGTTCTCTCCACCTGGACCTGCCCATATCAACTCTATTCAAACCGAATTTCCAAACCCGCTAATTCGTGGTCCAATCCAAACCGTCCATTTTCCTTCTTTCTTTTTTTCAATTTCCTCGGGTTAAGTCGGGCCGCGGTTTTTTGTCCACCCCTAAATTTATCCGTGTTATTTACTCCTCCGATCCTAAATATAAGAGAAAATTTACTTTTTAGATTCATTGAGAATATAATGTATTTAGTCTACATTATGGACTAAATACATTGGATTCTCAATGAATATAAAAAGTAATCTTTCTCTTATATTTAGGACCGGAGGGAGTATTTCTGAAGCAAATAAACTTGATCCTAGTTTTCCATTTATGATGTGTCAAAAAGAAAAAGTTTTCCATTAATGGTTGGTCTGTAAGGATTTTGTACAGAAGATCGTTAGAACAGAGGAAAGGACCAGATATTTGATGCCATCTCCTTCTGATTTTATTCCCAAATTCTGCACAGAAAGATATGATTTAAGCCTAAGTTGTCAGGTGGTGTACCAGCTCCAAGTATGGCAGTAGCACAACATTTTGGAGCTACTAGTGTGTGGACCGAAATTCTGTTTTTTATTTTAATAAAATTACTCTCCAATCCTCCATATAAAAAAAATGTTGACTTTCTAAATTTATTGTAAAATTAATGTATATAAATAATAATATAATCCAAATATATCATATTTATAATGAATTAAAAAGTGAAATGTTTCTTATATATAAGACTGAAGGGAGTAATTTTTTTTTCTTTTTTTAAGAATAAATCAGTCCAATTAAATTTTTTTTCTTCTTTTTTTGCAGTCCATTAGTCAAATTAGTCCATGACATCAATTTAAGAAGTTAACTCTACAGAAAAACTGACGTGACGAGTTTTTCAATATTTTTATTTTATTAAAAATTCAAAAAAAATCATCTTCAATATTTTGTTCATCAATCTTCATAACCACCATCAATATTCTCATCAATCTTCTTGAAAAATTCAAAAAATAAATAAAAATTATCCCGATCTCTCACTCACACATAACAACAATCTTAGAAATTGTCCTTCACACTGGCTTATTTTTTCAATCACAATATATGTTTGTAATCAGCCAAGTTACCAGACATAAATTGTTAAAGGATCATAATGTTTTTAGTTAATTTTGATTATAAGAAATTAAATTCAGAACCTTTTTGTGTTGTTTCATGAGAGAAACGAGAATAAAATAAGTTGTCTTGGTCAGTGCTATCACTTTGTGGACTATTCAATCCTCTTTCCATCACATAATCGACATAAATTTATCAAATAAAATTGATGATCATATAATTCATAAATATTATTAGGTTATTTGGATTTGAGCATTCATGAAGCTATAATCAAAAATAGGAATTGATCTTAAATAATAAGGGATGATTTTATGGTAGTGAACAATGAGAGGTTTGATTTTCTAGTGATAGAAAGAGGGGGGATTTTTTTATTTTCTGGTTTTTTCAAGAAGATTGACTATGATGATGAAAATTGATGATAAAAATGTTGATGATGATGATGAAGATGATTTTTTCTAAGTCTTTTAATAAAATAAAAATATAAAAAAAAATTGCCGCGTCAACTTTTTGTAGGCTAACGTCTTAAATTAACGTCAAAGATTAATTTGATTAATGGATTGAAGAGTCGGGGACTATTTTGTATTTTTCTGCGAATCGGGAACCAAAATGATAAGGAAATGCACATTCAAGGCATAAAATGGAATTTTCCCCTTAACTTAAAGTTTAACAAATTAAAAAAAAGGTGTTGTCATTGCCTCTACGCATGCGAGTTAAACGTATTGTGAATCTTTTTTTTTTTTACAATAAAACGTATGGTGAACCTGGTCCTCATTTGAAGCTGTATACGACTAAAGTTGTTTTTTGCTTATTTATTAATATAGTTATATAATTATATAAAATCTAACATTTATTATCTCTGTCATATTTATAAATTCTCAATCTCATTATATTTTTTTACATATTTTTAAAAAGTGATGGTGTATTTAGTTTGTCCATTTTTTATAGATAGACCTTTAAATTTCTTTTTTTATGAATGTATTCAACTTTTGTCAAAAAAGAAACAATGTATTAAACTTTAATTTTTTATTTTTATGATACTAGATGGTCAATAGTATTAATTGCTTTTAATTAATTAATTAGAAAAATAATAATAAGTATATTTAGTAATTTGTCAGGGGCACTTGTTAAGGAAATAAATATAGTAAAATTATTTTAAAATTTGGATAGTCAACCTCTTAACAATGTAAAGAAATATTATTTTTAATACAAACTTAATTTTTTTTTTTCTTTCTTAACTAGTGCCTCAGGAAAACTAGTATTCCTGTCTCTTTATATATTCACCTCATATTTTTCACACATTAAGAATAATGGTTGATGAATTTATTGTGTTCATTTTGTATTTGTATATAAATTTTTCCAAAATACCCATTAGCATATTACTCCATATTCTAAAATAAATTATTAGTATTAAATCTGAATCATCCTACCATAATCGAACGGCTACAATTGTTTTGAATGCGTGAGTAGGCGGACAACCGATTGCTGAATGGGACCTAGTTTACGTTTCAATAGCATCAGAATATCTCATCACGTATCACCCTAAAGACCTTAAATAAGACAAAAACCTCAGAAGTAAAGTCACTTTATAAGTGTATCATTTCTGTACAAAAAAAAAAAATTGCATCCTTTCAGTCCTTTGTAATAGTAGTGTAGTATACCATATTCCTATGACAATGTCTCTCACATCTAGGTCTCAAGTCCCCATTTTTATTCTTGCCCTTGTTTTCATTCTTCCTCTCATAGGGACAGCTGAAGAAGAATCTTCTTCTCATCTTGAGGAGGTTCTTCGCAACCATGGCCTACCAGCTGGTCTATTCCCTAAGAGTGTGAAATCATTTAATCTAGATCAGATGGGTCATTTAGAGG
Source organism: Trifolium fragiferum (assembly GCA_954870985.1). NCBI lineage: Eukaryota > Viridiplantae > Streptophyta > Magnoliopsida > Fabales > Fabaceae > Trifolium > Trifolium fragiferum. The sequence continues at coordinate 17,398,987 of OX940790.1, read as the reverse complement.
TACACTTAGATTGTCCTTGTCTAGCTCAATATGAAACCACAGTGTTTTTTGACACTATTATTAAAGCAAACCTCACTTTCGGACAACTTAAGGTTTTGAAGGGTATGTCTCGTCAAGAGCTTTTCCTTTGGCTACCTGTTAAAGATATTATTGTCACCGATCAATCTTCTGGTCTTATTGTCATTGATATTGGTTTTGCCTTAAAACGGCTCTCTTTTTCTCGTTTTGATGAACCTCGAGCTTGTAGATCTCATCATGGTATGTACTTTCTAGTCTCTCACTCTTTAAAAAAAATATTATTAATAACGATAACACTAATAATTCGCAAATCTAACTTTTGAAATTGAATTTGTTGTGCAGGACTAGGGTTTCCTATGGGTGGAAGGAAGGGTATTGGATCTGGATATGTAGGTCACTCAGATCAAAGATAAAAGGGTGTTCATTTGTATGAAAGGATGGCTTTAGCCTTTTCAATTGAGAGATCTGTATGAGAAAAATATAATTATGTATGTCAAGAAATATGTAATCTATATAAAACATAATGCCATCCAAAAATTGAATGAAATTAATCAAATTATTATCAATTTTATCTATCTTCAATTCAAGAGAAGAAATTATGCCTAAAATTGAGAGATCCATTTTATTAGAATTGAAGATATTATGCCTAAAATTGAGAGATCCATTAAAATTGAATTAAAATTATCTATCTTCAATCTGAACAAATTATTGAGAGATCCATTTTAATGCTCGAAGCCCTTGTTACATTCATCAATTTGTCCAATTTTTTGTTCAGATTCCCTTCAATTTTATGTCACGATTTTCATTTTAATTTAGATAGATCGAATAAAAAATTGGGGATCTGAGGTTATAAAAACAAATTGATAAAAATTAATTTCTAAGGTACCAAATTGATTCGTAAAGGTACTTTTAAGGCTAAATAGGATTTTACCCTAAAATTTTCTACACTTATTAGATCTTCAAGCACATAATGGTTAGATTGTTCAATAATTTCGCTTATCCTATCGGAGCGCCAAGTTTTTGTATTAGCTTGTATTTTTTGCGCGTTGTAGCTTTAAAATTATCACTGTACGAAGATATTGAGACGCGGGAAAATGGTTCTGGCGCGTTACGTACCAAACAAAGCACTTACATATTCAACTATATATTCCATCTATCAGCGAAAATCTATATTCGATTCGAATCACGTGTGTCGATTCTTGATATATATTTATTAATTACAAATCTTTTTCTTTGATTTTAGCATTCATTAACAACATTGAACTCATATCTAGGGCCAGATATACACTCTAATGAACATATCTCCAGTTTCATTGAATTAGGTCACCTGATTGTTGCACATGAGCTGTATCTCTCTTTTTTCTGAATCGGCTAAATTTTATTAAAGCAAACCTCACTTTCGGACAACTTAAGGTTTTGAAGGGTATGTCTCGTCAAGAGCTTTTCCTTTGGTTACCTGTTAAAGATATTATTGTCACCAATCAATCTTCTGGTCTTATTGTCATTGATATTGGTTTTGCCTTAAAACGGCTCTCTTTTTCTCGTTTTGATGAACCTCGAGCTTGTAGATCTCATCATGGTATGTACTTTCTAGTCTCTCACTCTTTAAAAAAATATTATTAATAACGGTAACACTAATAATTCGCGAATCTAACTTTTGAAATTGAATTTGTTGTGCAGGACTAGGGTTTCCTATGGGTGGAAGGAAGGGTATTGGATCTGGATATGTAGGTCACTCAGATCAAAGATAAAAGGGTGTTCATTTGTATGAAAGGATGGCTTTAGCCTTTTCAATTGAGAGATCTGTATGAGAAAAATATAATTATGTATGTCAAGAAATATGTAATCTATATAAAACATAATGCCATCCAAAAATTGAATGAAATTAATCAAATTATTATCAATTTTATCTATCTTCAATTCAAGAGAAGAAATTATGCCTAAAATTGAGAGATCCATTTTATTAGAATTGAAGATATTATGCCTAAAATTGAGAGATCCATTAAAATTGAATTAAAATTATCTATCTTCAATCTGAACAAATTATTGAGAGATCCATTTTAATGCTCGAAGCCCTTGTTACATTCATCAATTTGTCCAATTTTTTGTTCAGATTCCCTTCAATTTTATGTCACGATTTTCATTTTAATTTAGATAGATCGAATAAAAAATTGGGGATCTGAGGTTATAAAAACAAATTGATAAAAATTAATTTCTAAGGTACCAAATTGATTCGTAAAGGTACTTTTAAGGCTAAATAGGATTTTACCCTAAAATTTTCTACACTTATTAGATCTTCAAGCACATAATGGTTAGATTGTTCAATAATTTCGCTTATCTTATCGGAGCGCCAAGTTTTTGTATTAGCTTGTATTTTTTGCGCGTTGTAGCTTTAAAATTATCACTGTACGAAGATATTGAGACGCGGGAAAATGGTTCTGGCGCGTTACGTACCAAACAAAGCACTTACATATTCAACTATATATTCCATCTATCAGCGAAAATCTATATTCGATTCGAATCACGTGTGTCGATTCTTGATATATATTTATTAATTACAAATCTTTTTCTTTGATTTTAGCATTCATTAACAACATTGAACTCATATCTAGGGCCAGATATACACTCTAATGAACATATCTCCAGTTTCATTGAATTAGGTCACCTGATTGTTGCACATGAGCTGTATCTCTCTTTTTTCTGAATCGGCTAAATTTTATTAACACGCAATACCCCGTAACAAGAAGTAAAGGGCAAGCAAAAGACAGTACATAGGGGGAGGCACATAAGAAATAGAAGAATAAAAACAAACAAAACAGGTATATCCTCTCTGCTTTTGCTTTTTATCAGGTTTAAAAGCCTTAAATCACTCAGAAACTTTTATCACTATACAGCAATATTTAGCTGTCAACAGTTCATACATAAACTGTTTTTTCTCACTGTATATTCAAACAGAAGCCTTCTGAAAAAATAAATAAATTCAAACAGAAGTATATATACTATGGTTTTAAATTGCAGCCACAATATAACTGATTTTGCTATCTCTGCTATGTCATTGTAGCTGCAATTATGATCTATATTACACTATGGTTTATTTACTAGTTAAATCAGTTTCGACTAAGTTATGAAACCGTTTGAGTTAGTGTTGCAAATTGCGGATTGTGGAAAATAACAGTTTGTTCAAATTCCTCTACGCAGAAGTGTTATAACTTATAGTGCCACCATAGCCGAAATTTGACATTAATTATATTGTTCTAAATAGCATATCATGAAACAATAGCAATTTGTTCAAATTTCGACATGCATTAGCATTGTAGCCCCGTTGTAACTGCTATTTAACAACACCAGAACTTAGTAAATGCACCAAAGTGTACTAATCTAATTGAACATATTTGTCGCATTTTTCTGTAGTGCGGTTGCAATTTAAAACCATGATATACACGTTCTCCATTTCTTTGGATAATTAACTTATTTGGTTAATCTTCTTTCTTCAGAGATAAATTGAAGATTAAATAAATAAATATAGCAAGTACCATTTAAAATCTGCTATGTGGTCCCTTCCCATTTTCCTACATAAAAGTTTCCTGATTTTATTTTGACTAACATAATTTGTGTGAACTTAAAAGGGAAAGTTTTTCTTAATAGATTTAGTACCAGTGCCAATTATGGCTGGCCTTTACTGATACATGAAATGTCAAAATATAAGAAGTTAGTACAAGTTGATTGAACACTAAAAATAAAATCTATATTTCAGTTTGATTGATGGATAAATCATTTATCATAAATGCATAGAAAATAAATTTTCTATGTTCTATCTTTCAGTGAAAATCTATCTTCAGTTCAAGTCATGTATGCTTGTCCCTGATATATATTTACTACTTACAAATCTTTTTCTTTGATTTCACATTGATCAACACTATTGAACTGATATCTAGGGACATGTATAATAATGAGCATCAATTAACCGCTGACACTCTTTAGATTTGCTGTGATACGGTGTCGAACACGCATTGGTGTCAGATACGACACCCTGACAAATATCATATCATTACAATAATGAATTAGATCAATTTTTAAAATTATTATCGGTGTTGACGTGTGTCAGTATTTGTACTGTGTTCGGTGTCAGTATTTGTATATCTTAAATTTTATTGAATTAGGTCATCTGATTTTTGCACACAAGGTATAATGTACATTAACTCTCTGATTTTGCTTTTCTGATATCTGCTATGGCATCGCAACCGCAATTTCGACTTATTGGCCCTATTTTCTCATATTTTTCTGCAACAATTTAAAACCATGATATTCACATTCACCTACTCCAATTCTTTGAATAACTAACTTATTTAGTTAATCTTCATTCTTCATATATAATTTAAAGATTAAATAAAATAGTAAGTCATTACACAACCCATATAAATAAAATAGTGATCCCTTTGCATTTTCCTACATGACAGTTTATTGAAGTTAATTTAACTTGCATAATTAGCATAATTTGTGTAAGCTAAAACTTAACTAAGAAATAAGTTTTCTATTTTCCCTAAATACTTTTGATTATATCTGCCAACAAATGTTTTGCTTGATCAACATCAAAACTGATACCCTGAAAAATAACAAATATTGAATAAACATAAAAACCTTATGCAAGATAAAGCAGAAAAATGAATCAAAGTTGATATTTGAGTCTTTGTTTTCATATTCTATGAAGCACAAACGCGACACTGGACACAAACACTGACACATCGAAACTGATAATAATTTGTAAAAATGACACAATTTAATATAATTATACGTGTCAGTATCGTGTCAGTGTCCGACACTGACGTGTGTCTGACACCGGGACACACCTAATTCGAGAAGTGTTCATGCTTCATAGTTTATATTGAGTCTTTGTTTTCTAATAGTTTTGTGATATTAATTGTGGTTAGCTTTTGATATAGATTACCTTAATAGAAATTATAATCAAATAAGCTCCTTTTATGGTTGTAACATTGGAATCTATCATTTCAATGCCTAAACCATTCATAGTCTCCATTAATTTCATGAACCTCCCTGTATTTTTCTCAATGATTATCTTAATCCAGAGCTTATTTTCACTAATTTTTTCCACTTGAACTTCTTCCTATAGAAATAACCAACCACAAAAAGATTACTAATCAATACTAGTATTTATAAACCATGATTCATTTAGTTAATGAAAAAAAAGGAATTAATTTGTATAAAAACCTGTATCCCCCATTTCTTCATCTCTTCAGCAGCAGAAAATTCATCTATTTTTGGCTCTGGTCTTTCCTCTAAATTTTCTTTTTCTTGCATTGCACAAAGCTCTTGTGTAAGATAGTCAACTTCACATTGTAGCTTCTTGGTATAAGTAATAGCATCTTCAATAACGCTATCTTTGGTCATCTGAAACCAAAATTTGGATTCATATAATCAGTTTGACTGATTAATAGGATATACAAGGATGATTTATTGATTTGGTGGTTGTTGTGTGTTGAGATATATCGACTGAGTTAATAGTTGTGGTTGAACATCGTATAAAAGAGAGATACGTAAACATAATGTCTTAAGATTTTAGGTGAATATGTGATATCAAAAGTCACTTATGTGGTTGCTCTTAGCCTAATGCATTGATCCAACCAAGTGAGGCTTCTCCTAAACAGTCCAACAGTGGTATCAGAGTCTGATTCGACTTGATGGTATATGTTGAGATATATCAAGTGTTAGTTAATCTCTACATTAGTTGAAATAGTTGAAATTGAACAACATAGAAATGAGAAGTCATTTATGTATTGCTATTAGGTCAATGTGTCAATCCAAATTAGTGAGACACTCATCCAATAGAGCGGAGTGATAAAGAAGTCGGGGATTCGATCCACACCCTAAAAAAACTAACAAAACTACATTGGCTGTTTTTTTAAAAAAGTTTAACCAATTAATTTGTTCTCTTATAAACAAAGTTCCTTTTTAAGATTAATTGAATAACCGATGTATATATTTGATTTTTTAGGTTTATTAAATAATTGATGTATCTAATTCAAATATACATGAATTATTTATTAAATCTAAAAATGAATTTTCATTTATAATAAGGAACAAAGAAAGTATTATCTTACAAACTAAAAACTAAAGCAAGGAAATGAATATATTGAGAAAATCATTACATAAAATAAAATATTATTTAAGAAAATGAGAGTGAAGTTTAGAAAGCTTGCTTTTGTGATGATTGGTATTAAAGATCGAAGAGTACAAAGCCTGGAATGGTGTTTTGCCCTCCTCCTCCTTTCAACCAAAAGATTTTTTGATTTGAAGACTCTTGTGCCATCTTCATTATAGTATTTCTTTCTCTTTTTCCCACTATTGCTATCATTTTCATTATTGAAACCCAACTCATCTAGAGACACATTTAATCTGTTAGCATTTTCTTGTTCCATTTTTGGTGTTGAACAAAGATCTTTAAAAATATGTGAGAGAGAAATTGTGATCAATAAGTGAAGGTTGTTATTCAGAGTGTTTTATTATGACTATTGAAATATACTATACTTTTTATGGCTATTGATTTTTGCATGTTTAACTGATGTGAATCATATGATTACAAAATTACTCTCTCTCTCTCTCTCTCTCTCTCTCTCATTTTTAAGTGTTCATTTTTATTTGTGATTTTTTTTCTTTCTTGTGAAGAGTTCATTTAATTTGTAATTTTACTCGTCTCAAATAATATTTCTATATTTCTTTCTTTATTATCAATGAGGTATTTTATATCAAATTATCTGACTAATATGCTAAATACAATTAATATATAATGATATTTTGGTAAACAAAATTTACTTTTTTCATTGAAATCAACACAACTGGTATATTTTTAAAAACAATGCACGACTCAAATGGGACATTAACATTGAGATTAGAATTTAGAAGAGTAAAATATCATAGAATGTGTATTAGTATTTCAGAAATTGGCCAGGAGATAAGTGAAGTATTACGTATGGTTATTGTTGCTTCAATCGGCCTTAATTGAAATTCATTAACCATGCGAGTTCTTTGGTTAAGAATAAATATATAGAATTTAACAAAACGGTTAAATGAAGATTGTTGTGCATAATATATGATTTTTTTTTTTGAGCAAGTGCATTGTGCATAATATGATTTTAATTGCTCTTGTACAGTACAGTAGAGCAAATAAAATTGATTCTATTTTAATGATTGATTTGTGAAGATTTTGGCAGTTGGTTTGTTAGAGTAATGGGTCAGATAGTTAAGAAATATATTCCCAAATTTTGTGGTTGAGCCTAACTTGTCATGTGGTGTATACATCTAAGGAGGAGATAAAAATGTGTGATAGTGGCACACAACATTGTGGTGCTCATAAGAGTGGAGTGAACAATTTAGTTTTCTTCCTATTTTCTCATTTTTGTTTGAATAAAGTTTGTTATTTTTCACCTATCGTGAATTGGTTTAGCGGTGATTGACGTTGAACTTGGTAGAGAGAACTACGGTTTGATTCCCTGCAACTGCGATCGGGAGGGGACTGAAACCACTTGATGCCAGAACTAATCCGATTTAATTGGTGGTGAAAATTAAAAAAATTTGTTATTTTTCCTTTTTATTTAAAAAACTCCGAAGACTCTTTTTTATTTTTTGACTTATACAATATAATCCAGAACTCTTTATTTTTAAAGATCTCTCTGCTTTTATTTTTTACAAATACATTTGGTTTGGTTCAACAACAAATGTGGCACAATTATTAAAAAAGGAAAAAAAATGTGGCATTAGAAAGATTCAGCATATATGGAAAGATTCAGCATATATTAAAAAAAATGTGGCATTAGAAAGTTCTGATTGATATGGTGAAACAGAAAAATAACCTCAATGGAAACATACCCATTTTAGTGCGTCGTATCAGACAACTCCTGAAATTGAATTGGTAAGTTCATTTGTCTCACACTTGGCGTGAAGGAAACCGAAGCGCTGATTGACTAGCTAATTTCAGCTACACCTTAAGTTCTTTAGATGTTCATTTTCTCGAGTCTCCTTCTAGGGAGCTACAGAGTCTTCTTTTTTACGATGTCTCCCGGGCTTTCATTTTCTCGAGTCTCCTTCTAGGGAGCTACAGAGTCATGATCTACCAATCGTTAGTTGGTTTAGTGGTGATTGGCACTGAACATGGTAGGGAAGACCACGGTTCGATCCCCCGCAACTGCGATCGGGAGGGGGCTGGAACCACTTGATGCCAGAACTGACCCCCAAACCAGATTTAACTGGTGGTGAAAACCAAAAAAAAAAAAAAAAACAGTCATGATCTAGTGTGACAAAGGTACAAAAATTTCTATGTGCATATCTCAATTCTAATGGCTATAAAGCAAGTAACCCATTAGCACAAATTTAGTAGCAAAAATTTGATAGCTAATTTATAGCAAATAATCCTAGTCCAATGAATAGTGTTATGATAGTAAAACGACACGGGAATGAATTCCTAAGAAGTCCATGTGGAAAATTAATTTATCCAACAATCAGCTTTAAACCTAACCTGACTGATCTTGCACTATACAAAATTCAAATTAGATGGTTCGAAAGGCTACATTATTGGTTTAGAAACCCAGGAAACTTCTATTTAGCTAGAGAATATAAGGAACTAGCTAAAAGTCTTCAGAAAAATCTTCAAGATATTGCAAGATGACTGAAGAAAGTCTAATAAGTAAATTACAGAAAGTTTTAGATAACTTCTCTGATTTACAAGATAGGATAGAAAAACAAACATCCTATTTAGAGACTCTACAGTATGAAGAAGAAAGATATAAACCATATGAAACATGGAAATTTCATAGTGGAATAAACCTTGATTGTTATGAAGAAGATGAAACTCATAGATTATTTCCTCACCTTTTTCATACAACAAATCCACAACTAAATAATATATCCTGTATGATAGCATATGTGATAAAACTCTTAGAAGACAAAACTCTTCAATTCTCTCGAGGGGGGGAAGAGAAAAGAAATGAACTAGAAATAGAAAATATTCCTAATCTTCCAGAAAACTTCGAAGAAACTCCTGTTTCTACACAATTAAAAATTAAACCACCATCTAAATTGTTTTAAGAATGAATGATACAGAAGAAGCCCTCAATAGGCAGTTAGAAAATCTAGAAAAACTTATGGTTTCTTTAGATATATCGGGAAAAAGCAAAAAAATTGACGAAGAACCAAAAGAAAATAATCAAATCATTTATGATTTTAGCTCAGAAGAAGAAGAAGAGGGTGAAAATCCTCATTTCGTGAAATTCGAACCAGCAAAGACATCTGGTGCAAAAAGATCTGCAGAATTCGAAAAAGAATTTACCAAATAAAAATTCCAAAAGGTACCCCATTATTATGTACCTACACAAAACCCATTTCAAGGGCAAGGAATTTTAGACATAGACTGTAGTTTCGATACAGCCAAAGATCTTAGAGATTGGTACAATACAAATAGTGTATTAGTCCAGTTAAATGAAGACCTTAAAAATTTAGGACCAATTGAAATTTTCAATTTCCTACAATATAAAAGTAGAGGAAATGCTTACAAATACATTTCTACCTTACCACCAGAAGTTATGAGAACAATACACTACAAGAAAACATTGATTTACCGACGGATTTAAATAACACTTATTGAGGGCTTAAGCCCTCAATAAATTACTGATGGTCTAAGTCCTCTGTAAGTGAAAAAAACCCTCACAAATATTAAAAACATAATTTTTTTTTTAAATTATATAATTTACTGGCGGTTTGTAATATTGAAAAAGCTTTCTTCCATTTAATCACGGCCAAAGTCGCCAATAAAGTGTGAGCTATTATCAAATTTTTTATTATAGGAATTGAGAGTTAATAGAAAGAAAAAACAAAGAGGAGTTATATTGTCTAACATATACACAAACACGATTCATCTCTCATCTACTTGTACCAACCACCTCTCACTCTCACTCTCACATTCTCTCTCTTCAATGTTACTCTCTGCAGCAGAAGAAGTGGAAAAAAGCAAGAGCAAAAATGGGTTTTTCTTTCTTGAACCAAACTTCCATCATTTCCATCATTAATTTCTTCTTGCCAGCTTGAGATGCGTCTTGCTTCTTGCTCTGTCTAATATAAAAATATGTTTTTCCTTCTTGTTTCTTCTTGCCATCGGCGATGTCCATGGTTTCGAAAGAGATGTACCGGTGATATCATGTGACAAATTGATCTGGAAAGAAATTGTTGGTGGTAGATGTGATCTTGAGGAGTGAAAGAATTTCAAGGTTGGTCCAGTTGGAATCGGTGAACGGAGATGGTGGAGTTTGGATTTGAAGGTTAGAATCAATGATGGTGGTGTTATTGGTTGGATCTGAAATTAGAATTGGTGTTATTGTGATATGGTTGAAATCAAAAGCTTCTCTCGGTCACCACTCTCCCAACAAACATAATAATAATAATAATAATAATAATAATAATAATAATAATAATAATAATAATAATAGACTGACAAAATTACTGGCATCAAAATAAAATAATAATAATAAAAATCAACTGACGGAATTACTGGCGGTTTGGGCTAGAAAAGAGCAGCTTTTTATTTTGCAGCAAAAACAAATATAGACGGTTCAGGCCTCAATAATTTTTGGTCCTTTTGTTTTTGACGGTTTAGACCGTCTAGAAATTTACCGACGAGTGATTTACCGACAAACTTTGGCCGTCAGTAAATATGCACTTTTTGACGGTTTTAAGTAGTTTGTGAGGGCTTTTGGCCGTCTGTAAATGATGTTTTTCTTGTAGTGATACCCCTAACAGGAACTTTAGTAGTAAACTGGGTTCATATGTTACTTGTAACAGAATTTAAAGGATGGAAGGACTCCATTCAATCTAAGATAGTATTTTCCGACCAGAATCTTTGGAAAATAACTAACTTAAAAATCTGCAATATGTGCTATGTGGATAATTTCATTTGTGAATTTCAGGACTATTATTACAACATAGATAATAATACTAGAATTTCTAGAAACTTGATAGAACTATTCTATGACAAGTTACCAAAAAGAGTATCAGCTCAAATTAAAACATTCTTTACTTCAGCATTAGCAGAAGGAAAAGTGGATGATACTCTAGGAGGAAGAATAACCACCTTAAAAATTTGGCTCCAAGAAATGTGTAGTCAAAAAATAGCCAAGAGAGAAGCTCAAGTATCCCTATAGAAATATATGCAATGGGATATGAACCTATAGAATCGGACATAGAATCTGATGAAGACATTTATGAATACTGCACAGAAACAGATTCAGATGTCGAAGAAGATACTTGGTAAAGGAAATCCAAGTGCTACATTTATTAAAATAGTATTAAAAAATAAAAACTTCTTAGCCTATGTAGACTCAGGTGCAACTCTTTGTTTTGGGAAAAAATCTATCTCTAGAAATTTTGAAAGATTAACCAAACCAAAAGAAATAATAGTTGCAGACAAATCAAAACATCAGATATGGTTTAACCTTAGAGATGGATCCATAGAAATTGAAGGATATAAGTTTTTTATTCCAACAATCTACCTCCATGATTCAGGATTGGATCTAATCATAGGAAATAACTTTTTAAAGTTATACGAACCGTTTGCTCAAAGAAAGGATACTATATCACTTCAATGGAAGGATTTGGGAAATCCTAAAAATAGAAAAATAGTAACCACCAAAATAGTTACTAGAAATGAAATCTTAAACCTTATTAAGGGAAACCTTAGGGACTTAAGAACTATATGAGAAGAAAGAAGTTACCATATTAATATAGAAGAAAGATTAGACGAAGTCTGTTCATGAACTTATAGTCATTAAGTTAAAAAATCCTAATGACGAGATAAATGTTCCAAATAGAATTTCATATTCTATTAGAGATGTTGAAGAATTTCAACAAGAATGTAAAGAATTACTTGATAAAGACCTTATTAGACCTTCATCAAGCCCACATTCTGCACCAGCTTTTTATGTCGAAAACCATAACGAAATAAAGAGAGGAAAAAGAAGAATGGTAATTAATTATAAGAAACTCAATCTGGCAACAGTTGGGGATTCTCATAAATTACCAAGAAAAGATTTTATTTTAGAAAAAATAAAAGGATGTAACTGGTTTTCTTTCTTAGATGCAAAGTCTGGTTATTATCAACTAAGACTAGCAGAATAAACAAAACCATTAACAGCTTTTTCATGTCCACCTCAAAAACATTACGAATGGAATGTTTTGCCTTTTGGACTAAAACAAGCGCCATCAATATATCAAAGATTTATGGACAAATCTCTTGAAGGTTTGGATCATATATGTTTAGCATATATAGATGACATACTCATTTTTACAAAAGGAGATGAAAGACAACATCTTCGAGATTTAGAAATTGTTCTTTTAAGAATTAAAGCAAAGGGTATTATAATTTCAAAAAAGAAATCAAAGATTTTACAAAAAGAAATAGAATACCTCGGTTTAATTTTAAAAGAAAATGGGGAACTGAGTTTAGCACCTCATACCCAAGAAAAAATACAAGCTTTTCCAAATGAGCTTTCTGATAGAAAACAAATCCAAAGATTTCTTGGATGTTTAAATTATATTGCTAATGAAGGATTTTTAAAAGACTTAGCAAAAGAAAGGAAGCATTTGCAAAAGAAAATTTCGGAAAAGGTTCCTTGGTCCTGGACTAAAACTGATTCTGATAATGTTAAAACCATTAAAGAAAAAAATTAAAATTTTGCCCCAACTTTACAATCCAACAATAAAAATTTTTTTGATTGTAGAAACGGATGCAACACAAACAACCTGGGCAGGTTGTATGAGAGCCTTACCAGATGGTAAAACAAAACTTTCTCTTAATGAGAAAGGATGTAAAATTGAAGAATCTAAGGATCTTCGATCAAAAAGCATTGATTATAGTGCTTCTAAAATCCTGATAAAGGATACTGAAAATTTACAGTTATGTAAATATATTTATGGAACATTTACAGATACAGAATCTAGATATCATATCCAAGAACTAGAAACTCTGGCATGTGTAAAAGTGTTAAAAAAATGGAAAATTGACTTATTACCGTCAAGATTCCTTCTTCGAACAGACTCTAAATATCTTACAGGATTTTGGAGATATAAAATTAGTGCTGACCATAAACAAGGCAGACTAATAAGATGGCAGATGGAATTACAACGATACGAGCCATATCTTCAATATATAAAATCTGAACAAAACAGTTTTGCAGATACACTGACGAGAGAATGGAGCAAGCCATAAAGCTACTTCAGAACAACATCAAGTAAAAGGACGAGCAACTTTTCGCCAAAGATATCAAAAGAGCAAAAATCTCTGCCGATAGGGGGGAGATGATTACAACACTCAAAGGTTTACAAAAAATGACAACAGATGAAAATCAATCTTTAACAACAAAGAATGAAATTCTCAAGAAAGAGGAAAATTGGGACTTGCTAGGACAATCTTCTGGAAAATATGACTACAATGTAAAGTATACTACTCCAGAAAGTTCAAAAATTCCTATCGAAACAATAGCTCCTAGTGGTTGGAATATAGAACAAGAAGCAGAGTCTCCAGAAACAACTTCAGACAGCAAGAAGTCTTGGGCTGACAAGGTCGAAGAAGAAGATGAAGCCAGAAAAAATGGTTCGTTAGCAACCATCCAAACAAGCGATCCCGTAGACAATGAGATGGGAAGGTTTGAAGCTTATGTCATTTTCGATGGTCCAATGAAAAGGATCTATAGAAAATGGGCAATAGCAAAACAACACATCATTGGCAAAAATGTGCGTCACAAAGGATATAAAACCATGAAGGAAGCTGAACGGGCACTTTATGGAGCATACAAGAAGGTTACAACAGCAAAAAATCTTCAAAAATCTCCAACAATAGAGTCAAAAAAGAAGTTGTCAATTGACAAAATTCGACAGCTCGAATATCAAAAGAACTTCCAGATAACTGATCCAACTTATATGGAATTCAGTCTTAGATGGAAATGGTTAAACCATTATGTGGAAGAATTCACCACTGAATGCTTCTACCCGGCTAACAAATTTAGCTATCCCAAGACGGTTACATTACCAGGAATAGATAGTACTACATGTCTATCTTTCTTTCAAAATGATTTAATCCATACCATATATTTGGAAGAACAACCAAAGAAAACTTTTGGAGAGCTCAAGTTTCTTCCAAAGAATCTACAAAACTTGGCAGAAAAATTCAATAATTTATATGCCAAAGGAAAAGAGATCTTTCTAGAGATCGATTCAACATATCCTTGGTATGACGAAAATACCTTGGAACTGGTCACAAAACCGATATACTTAATCAAGATTGGGATATCCAATAAAGAATATCCAGTCATGAATAAAGAAAGCACAGAATGGCATCCAGCAATGTACGTCAATCAAATGAAGAATTTTCGTCAGAAAATTTCAAGATTGTCATCCCAGACAAACTACAGAATGATCTACGAAGACTCATCAATGGTCGTGTATAGCGATTCCAGAAAACCAGCAAAAGAAAAAGATATCAAGGCAATTAAAGAACTTGAAGAAAGAATTGACCAACTGAAAGATGATCATGAAAAATTACCAAGGGTAATTCAAGAAGAATGCTGCAGATACTTTTTACAGTATTACAAAAATCATAACTGTAAAAACTGTCAAAAATCGTCGGCACAAGAGGACAAAAAGATTGACAGCACAGAACAACTGGCCACAATGTAGGACAGAATTGTACAGTGGTACCTTATCACATCTGAGTCAGATGGGGACCACTTAGTGCTAAATAATGTAAAATACTATTTGTCGTTTTTTCTTAGTGCGTTTTTCTTTTTTAGTGCGCATCACTTTTTCTGAGTGCATGTCACTATTGTGTGAGTGCGTGTTGCTTTTCTGAGTGCATGTACAATGTCATGGAAAGGGACGTTTACCTAATGTGAGCCCTTCTCCACTATAAATAAGAGCATTCAGCTCAATGTAAAACACAGTTGAATGATATATGAAACTATCAATTAGTTTTGAAGAAAATTATTTCTTCTGTCCTTAGAAATTTATTTCTAAGAAGTAGTTCTTGAGGTAATACTCTGGAGGAACTAGATCCTTGAGGTAATACTCTGGAGGGATCAACCACATAAAACAATATAATCAAACATATTATATCCCAAACAACACAAACATCTTCGGATAGAAGAATTCATCAAAACCAAAAACAAAGAAAATCATATCAGGTATGATTGTTATTATTACATCACTTATTTATTATATTATGTTATTTGCATAATAGATGGAAAGTTCAAATTTTAGAACTCAAATATTATTTTCAAATTTTTTTGAAATTGAACACACAGGACCTAGTTCTGGTCATACATACTTAGAATTAGTCTTGATAGAAGACTATGATAAAAAGGTAACTTATTTACTAAAAAAGATTCCTGAACCAAATTTGGCTAAGATAATTATAGACAAATTCAAATTTAATCATTATCAAGAAAATGTTTTTCTCTAAAAACTTCAAGAAACTATCGAAGGAGACTTCGAAGAACATGAATTAAAATGTTTAGTTCGTGAGTTAAACAATTTTACTAAAAATTCTAAATACATAGAATGTTTTCAAGGACAGTTCTATGGAGATTTCGCAAGTGTACATTATAGACTAAAAAACTCTCGATTTTATAGTCTAATAAAAACTTTAAATACTCTGCTCGATAATATTAGTGAAAATTCAGAAGAATTTTGAAAATTATGTCTGAAATCTCACTTTTTGAAGAAACATCTAGTTATTTTGCTGATACCATACTAGATCACAAAATAGAAGAAGCAGATTTATCTCTAACTGCTGAAGAAAACTTTAAAAGAAAGACTAAAAAATTCAAAGAACTTTTCTCTAGGAAAAATATTTTGAAATTTGGAATAATGGTAGGAGAAGAAGCAGTTCCAATTGATTCTACATCTGGAAATATATTTGTATCTACCATAGATAGAACACAAATTCAAAAAAGAATTTCAAGTCTTTCTGAAAAATAAAGAAATAAAATTGGTTATATTCACATATCAACCATTCAAGTTTTAATTAAAAGTACTTTCATGAAAGGTATTAATACACCTTTAAATATAATCCTAAGAGACTCTAGGATCACAAATGATAAACAATCTATAATTGCACAAGGAAAATGCAATTTGAAATATGGAAAAATTAAGTTTGACATAAACTTACAAATAGGATTATCCTTAAAATATAAAGATCTAGACAGATCCATAATCTTTAATTATAAATTAGAAGATTCAAAATTTATGAAAAAAGGAAATCATCCTTTTACAATATGCTATAGAATTAATTATGCTTTAAGTAATTCACATCATAGCATAGAATTTACAGGAAAAGATATAATTCATATTGATGAATTATTCACTCCTATAGTGACGTTAGAGTCACCTATATTCAAAACTTTGGCAAGGAAGAGTTGTTCATTAATAGAAGATGACAAAAATCTGTTTGAAGAAACAGAAGAAAAACCATTAATTAGAAGCCAAAGCCTTAGGGTAGCACCCCCAAAAAGAGATTTTGAAATCTCAGAACTAAAAGAATTACATAAGCTACAAAGCTCAGTAGCAGAGTTGTCCTTACAACTCGAAAAATTAGATAAAAGAATCTAATTAACTTCCGCACTCCGTTATACATACTACTTGCGCTAGTAATGAACTTGGCTGAAGAAATAAAAAATCTAAAAGATTATAGGAAAAGAATTCAAAAATTAGAATTCGAATATGAATGTTTAAGAAACCTACTATATATGGATAGACCTTATGTTAATCCAAGAATAGAGGCAAAATTCATACAAAGAAAAGAACTATTGTCTAATTATAGACTTTTAGTACAATACACGAAGAATGAACTCCAACGTTTATCTTACAGCTAACGCGCGAAACTCTAGCCCGAAAACTCTGGTATCAGAGCAATAATCTCGATCCTAGGATAGAGAAACTTACACCTCTAGATCTTTGAGGATACACAGAAACACAATTATGGAACTACACCATATAATTATGATTTGGTGGGACCAAATAAAGACTTTACTCCTATTGGTCTATTCAAATGACTTTTCCAATATTGCCAAAATACCAACTGCATCATAGAAGCATAGTCCAATGACCAATCATCTCTAACCACCAATTACTAAATTATAATATTTCAAGTAATATTTTACTTTAAAAAGGAAATAATCATTTTTTAAAAATAGAGTTATTTCTATAATTCACCCATTTTCTTAAAAATAAATACTACTTTTATGTCAAAAAAACAACTTTTGAGTTAATAATTTTGTTTTTTTGGTAAAACACAATTTTAAATTTAGTTTTAAATAATTATAAAAATATTTTTTAAGGTATCTATTTTTTTTTGTAAGTTTTTTGAAGGTATCTATGTCAACACAAATAAATATTATTCATTGAATTTCATTAAAAAAATGTGATTCATTGTATTTAGTAAAAAGTTGGATGATTTGACTCCATCCATACTAATAAATAGATGGATTAGACCCGATCTGTTAATAGCTATATATTTATCTTTATCTTTATCTTTTCTTTATTATATCTAATACGAATAAGGGTGCAACTAATTAACCCTAATCTTATGTACTTAAGTGGAGGGAAAATCCGGATTAAAAGCTGCTAATGACCATTAAGTGGAGGGATCATGACTTTATGGGATTCCTCTGAGGTGGAGGTTTGGTCTTCTGAGACCTGGGACCATGTTCTGTGGAGCCATAGCCTGTTTATTTCGTCGGGGGAGAAGTTTTTTGTGGCAAATGTTTACGCACCCTGTGACACTGGGGCAAAGCAACATTTATGGGATTCTCTTTCGGTGAGGATCCAGGCGCTGGGGACGAGTAGGGTGTGCATCTGTGGTGATTTCAATGTTGTTAAACATGTGAATGAATGATGCTCCTCCCGGGATGGATCCCGCTCTGTGGATCACATTCCTTTCAGCAGATTTATTGAGGATAATAACTTAGTTGATCTTCCCCTGATTGGTCGCAAATTTACCTGGTATAAAGGGGATGGTCTCTCGATGAGTTGCCTTGATCGTTTTTTGCTTTCTGAGGAGTGGTGCTTAGACTGGCCCAATTGTAAGCAGGTGGCTCGGTTGAGGGGTTTATCGGATTACTGCGCTCTGGTCCTGTATGCGAATGAGGAGGATTGGGGACCCCATCCATCGAGGATGCTCAAATGTTGGAGAGATATTCCGGGTTATAATTTGTTTGTCAGAGACAAGTGGAGAGCTTTTCAGGTCAATGGTTGGGGTGGGTATGTGCTGAAGGAGAAATTTTAGTTGATAAAGGCAGCGCTAAAAGAGTGGCATAAGGCTCATGTGCACAATTTGCCAGGTAGAATCGAATCTCTGAAGGGTCGGCTGTCAACCCTTGACAAAAAGGGGGAGCAGGACGAGCTCTCGAAGACCGAGTTAGCTGAGTTTTATGGCGTCTCGACTGACACCCACTCGCTTTCTCGGATGAATGCTAGTATCAATTGGCAACAGTCCTGCACTTTGTGGCTTAAAAAGGGTGACACAAACTCTAAGTACTTCCACTCGATCCTTACGAGTCGCTGACGTGGGAATGCTATCTCTGTTATCCAAGTGGATGAGGTGACTCTAGAGGGGGTACATCCTATTCGGCAGGCTGTGTTCTCGCAGGTGGAGAGTGGTAGCTTAACCGAACCTTTTTCTGAGTTAGCAGTGAAAGCGGCCGTGTGGGACTATGCAGTTATAAGAGTTCAGGTCTGGACGGGATAAATTTTGGTTTTATTAAAGACTTCTGGGAGGAGCTACGAGGTGATATTATGCGATTCATCTTTGAGTTTCATAGGAACGGAAAATTAACCAAGGGTATAAACTCCACCTTCATTGCCCTGATTCCTAAGGTTGACAGTCCTTAACGACTCAATGATTTCCGACCCATTTCGCTTGTGGGAAGTCTTTATAAAATCCTGATGAAAGTGTTAGCAAATAGGCTACGTCTTGTGATTGGTAGTGTGATTTATAAGTCCAGACAGCGTCGTGAAGGACAGGCAGGTCCTCGATGGAACTCTCATAGCTAATGAGGTAGTGGATGAGGCTCGGAGGTTAAAAAAAGAGCTAATGTTGTTCAAGGTAGATTTTGAGAAAGCATATGACTCGGTAGATTGGGGTTATCTGGACGATGTTATGAAGAAAATGTCCTTTCCTGTCTTGTGGAGAAAGTGGATTAAAGAGTGTGTGAGCACGACTACAGCATCGATTTTAGTCAATGGGAGTCCAACGGAGGAGTTCCCCCTTTGAGCGGGGGCTTCGACAAGAGGATCCGCTATCCCCCTTTCTTTTTCTTTTGCCTGCCGAGGGTCTGAATGTGTTGATGGAGGCAGTGGTAGCGCGAAACCTATTCACGGGGTATAGTATCGGTGAGCAGGAACCAGTCACAGTATATCACCTCCAATTTGCTGGGGTAAAAAGTTGGGCGAATGTCTGTGCTCTTCGAGCTGTTCTTGTGTTCTTTGAAACTATGTCGGACCTGAAGGTTAATTTCAACAAAAGCATGTTGTGGGTGTTAATGTTTATGATTCCTGGTCAAGTGAAGCCGCGTCAACTATGTGTTGTAGAGTGGGAAATATTCCTTTCCTTTATTTGGGTCTTCTCATTGGGGGAAATCCTCGTCATCTGGCTTTTTGGGATCCGGTGGTGGCTCGGTTAAAAAATAGATTATCTGGGTGGAAGAGTCGCTTCATAGGTCAGGCCGGCCTACGAAGCCTTAAGGCTTAGCCTATATAGGCTCAAGTCAAGCCAACCTATTTCTTTAAATAGTACAGGCCAAGGCTTTTTTATAAGTCTATTTAGTCAAATAGGCCAGGTTGCAGGCCATTAAAAAAGCTTAATTAGCCTACTATACTAAAATTTGTACTTTTATTAAATTCTATATTTATTTTATTTTTAAGTAGTTTAAAGGTCCGTTAATTTGATTTGTAAAACAGAAAGTACTTGACAGAACAGTACAGGACATGACAAAACTGTATCGGAGAGAGATAGAGGGATAATATTTTTCATATTAAAATATGAAATGGATATTTTCGTATTTTTTATAGTTGTACCATGGACAAAAAGTTGTTCTGTGGTTTAGTGGGGGACAAAAAATCTTGTTTTTGTCCTGTCCCTTGCTATCTCTTTTGTCCAGTCCCACAGTCAGTTTTTGAATCAAACAGGGTACAACAAAAGTTGTCCTGTCCAGTCCTCTGTTTTTTTATTAATCTACATTAGTTTTTCACATATATAAATGTATTATTTTAAACTAAAATTGAAATATGATGATATATATAGTTAAATTCTCTAAAATATCATATTAAATATAAAAAGGACGTTTGTTTATTAGTTCATAAGTATTTTTAAAATAAATATAATTATTTATTTAAATATGTTTATGTGAAATAGGCTTTTAAACAAGCTAACAAGCCACATTAGTCTTTCAAAAGGCCAGGCTCAGGCCTAAAAGATAAGCCTATGATAGGCCACAGGCCAGGCTTAATCCTTTGATTTTTTTGACAGGCCAGACTCAGACTTGGCAAAGTCTAGCTCAGCCTAGCTTATTCCCACCTCTACTTCCTGTCTATGCTCTTTCCTTCTTGAAACTGACGTTTCTACTTTCTATCGTTTCTCTCTCTCTCTCTCTCTCTCTCTATATATATATATATATATATATATATATATATATATATATATATATATATAGTTGGATTTCTTTCATCAAACACTCCCTTTAATTTATATTAGGTTTTGCAGTGACGAGGTTAGTATTTGAATCTGTATTTGTTGTTCGTTTTTTTATCATTTTGTAGAGTATGTGATTCTAATTTGTGTTTTTGTTTGTAATTATGGTACAATGGGTGATATTGTTAAAGTTGGTGGTCAAGGCGATGCAAAAAATGAATCTCTCTACTTTATACTTATATTTTATCTTTACGTGTTTAGTTGTGAATTAGTTACTAGCATATGTAAATTGCGAATCAAGTGTTTTGTTTGTATTGAATTGTCATGGGAAATTTTTTATTTTATTTCATCTATGTTCCATTCATTTCGTTTGCAACTATCTAATTGACCAAAAAAAATATTTTTTCTTACTCTACTACTAATAGCAAGAAAATATTTTTTCTTACTCTTACTTTACAAATTTTGCCAACAAAATAGCAAGCATTATGTAAAAACCATATTTCAAGAGTATAAGAGATTTTATTGATCTTTTGTATAAAAAGGAAAGCCTAGAAAATAGAAAGAATTAGGTGAAGTATTATCTCTCCTCTTAAAAAATGGATGTGTAAACTAGAGATTTTATTGATTTGTTGTTTCTAAGCCTAAAAAATAGCAAGAATTATGAGAGAAATTATCTCTCCTCTTAATGCAAGCACACGTAAAAAAGAGAAATCTGCCGTTTTCAAGAGGTTTTAATTTTTCTAAAAAATAGCAACAAATTTTTATTTTACATTTTTGATACAGCGGGTTAGTTATCACAAAATATTCAGTTTTGTGAAACAGAAAGTACTTGACAGAACAGTACAGGACATGACAAAACTGTATCGGAGAGAGATAGAGGGATAATATTTTTCATATTAAAATATGAAATGGATATTTTCGTATTTTTTATAGTTGTACCATGGACAAAAAGTTGTTCTGTGGTTTAGTGGGGGACAAAAAATCTTGTTTTTGTCCTGTCCCTTGCTATCTCTTTTGTCCAGTCCCACAGTCAGTTTTTGAATCAAACAGGGTACAACAAAAGTTGTCCTGTCCAGTCATCTGTTTTTTTATTAATCTACATTAGTTTTTCACATATATAAATGTATTATTTTAAACTAAAATTGAAATATGATGATATATATAGTTAAATTCTCTAAAATATCATATTAAATATAAAAAGGACGTTTGTTTATTAGTTCATAAGTATTTTTAAAATAAATATAATTATTTATTTAAATATGTTTATGTGAAATAGGCTTTTAAACAAGCTAACAAGCCACATTAGACTTTCAAAAGGCCAGGCTCAGGCCTAAAAGATAAGCCTATGATAGGCCACAGGCCAGGCTTAGTCCTTTGATTTTTTTGACAGGCCAGACTCAGACTTGGCAAAGTCTAGCTCAGCCTAGCTTATTCCCACCTCTACTTCCTGTCTATGCTCTTTCCTTCTTGAAACTGACGTTTCTACTTTCTATCGTTCTCTCTCTCTCTCTCTCTCTCTCTCTCTCTCTCTCTCTCTCTCTCTCTCTCTATATATATATATATATATATATATATATATATATATATATATATATATATATATATATATATATAGTTGGATTTCTTTCATCAAACACTCCCTTTAATTTATATTAGGTTTTGCAGTGACGAGGTTAGTATTTGAATCTGTATTTGTTGTTCGTTTTTTTATCATTTTGTAGAGTATGTGATTCTAATTTGTGTTTTTGTTTGTAATTATGGTACAATGGGTGATATTGTTAAAGTTGGTGGTCAAGGCGATGCAAAAAATGAATCTCTCTACTTTATACTTATATTTTATCTTTACGTGTTTAGTTGTGAATTAGTTACTAGCATATGTAAATTGCGAATCAAGTGTTTTGTTTGTATTGAATTGTCATGGGAAATTTTTTATTTTATTTCATCTATGTTCCATTCATTTCGTTTGCAACTATCTAATTGACCAAAAAAAATATTTTTTCTTACTCTACTACTAATAGCAAGAAAATATTTTTTCTTACTCTTACTTTACAAATTTTGCCAACAAAATAGCAAGCATTATGTAAAAACCATATTTCAAGAGTATAAGAGATTTTATTGATCTTTTGTATAAAAAGGAAAGCCTAGAAAATAGAAAGAATTAGGTGAAGTATTATCTCTCCTCTTAAAAAATGGATGTGTAAACTAGAGATTTTATTGATTTGTTGTTTCTAAGCCTAAAAAATAGCAAGAATTATGAGAGAAATTATCTCTCCTCTTAATGCAAGCACACGTAAAAAAGAGAAATCTGCCGTTTTCAAGAGGTTTTAATTTTTCTAAAAAATAGCAACAAATTTTTATTTTACATTTTTGATACAGCGGGTTAGTTATCACAAAATATTCAGTTTTGTGAAACAGAAAGTACTTGACAGAACGGTACAGGACATGACAAAACTGTATCGGAGAGAGATAGAGGGATAATATTTTTCATATTAAAATATGAAATGGATATTTTCGTATTTTTTATAGTTGTACCATGGACAAAAAGTTGTTCTGTGGTTTAGTGGGGGACAAAAAATCTTGTTTTTGTCCTGTCCCTTGCTATCTCTTTTGTCCAGTCCCACAGTCAGTTTTTGAATCAAACAGGGTACAACAAAAGTTGTCCTGTCCAGTCCTCTGTTTTTTTATTAATCTACATTAGTTTTTCACATATATAAATGTATTATTTTAAACTAAAATTGAAATATGATGATATATATAGTTAAATTCTCTAAAATATCATATTAAATATAAAAAGGACGTTTGTTTATTAGTTCATAAGTATTTTTAAAATAAATATAATTATTTATTTAAATATGTTTATGTGAAATAGGCTTTTAAACAAGCTAACAAGCCACATTAGACTTTCAAAAGGCCAGGCTCAGGCCTAAAAGATAAGCCTATGATAGGCCACAGGCCAGGCTTAGTCCTTTGATTTTTTTGACAGGCCAGACTCAGACTTGGCAAAGTCTAGCTCAGCCTAGCTTATTCCCACCTCTACTTCCTGTCTATGCTCTTTCCTTCTTGAAACTGACGTTTCTACTTTCTATCGTTTCTCTCTCTCTCTCTCTCTCTCTCTCTCTCTCTCTCTCTCTATATATATATATATATATATATATATATATATATATATATATATATATAGTTGGATTTCTTTCATCAAACACTCCCTTTAATTTATATTAGGTTTTGCAGTGACGAGGTTAGTATTTGAATCTGTATTTGTTGTTTGTTTTTTTATCATTTTGTAGAGTATGTGATTCTAATTTGTGTTTTTGTTTGTAATTATGGTACAATGGGTGATATTGTTAAAGTTGGTGGTCAAGGCGATGCAAAAAATGAATCTCTCTACTTTATACTTATATTTTATCTTTACGTGTTTAGTTGTGAATTAGTTACTAGCATATGTAAATTGCGAATCAAGTGTTTTGTTTGTATTGAATTGTCATGGGAAATTTTTTATTTTATTTCATCTATGTTCCATTCATTTCGTTTGCAACTATCAAATTGACCAAAAAAAATATTTTTTCTTACTCTACTACTAATAGCAAAAAAAATATTTTTTCTTACTCTTACTTTACAAATTTTGCCAACAAAATAGCAAGCATTATGTAAAAACCATATTTCAAGAGTATAAGAGATTTTATTGATCTTTTGTATAAAAAGGAAAGCCTAGAAAATAGAAAGAATTAGGTAAAGTATTATCTCTCCTCTTAAAAAATGGATGTGTAAACTAGAGATTTTATTGATTTGTTGTTTCTAAGCCTAAAAAATAGCAAGAATTATGAGAGAAATTATCTCTCCTCTTAATGCAAGCACACGTAAAAAAGAGAAATCTGCCGTTTTCAAGAGGTTTTAATTTTTCTAAAAAATAGCAACAAATTTTTATTTTACATTTTTGATACAGCGGGTTAGTTATCACAAAATATTCAGTTTTATTTTAACTACTTCTCCTAAAAAATACCGAGCATTAATGAATTATATATTACTCTTAATAAATAATTATTTCTTTTTCCGTTTTCATGTTTGCACGCAACAAATATATATTGAAAAGTAAAAAACCTGCGCATTTATACAAAAATTTTAAATTTTCGATTTATTTATCTTTTCAATATCACATTGTCTTCCCAATATACTTTAACATAAATATTCACTTATTCTATCAAAATAAATAAATGTTGAAAGACTTAGTGGATTTGAATTGTTTCTTATTTCTTACTATGACTTATTGATCTTCCCAACCTCCATATATATATATATATATATAATGAGATGGTTTTTTCAATCCCTATTATACACGTCTCCTCTCATATGCAATTATCATTGAATATCTTTCCTGCAAAAAAAAACTCACATCTCACAATAATCAACAATAAAATGAATAATAAAAATCATTGCTAACAAAGGATATTCTATAGGTTGACCATTTTAAATTGACACGTGTTTGGTCAAGGATGAGCAATAATGAGCAATCTCACAAATCTCATATTCACTAATATAGATATCAGATCCGAAAAAAAACAAATCAGGGTCCGAAAAGAAAAAAAAAAACAAAATAAATAGCAGTATCCAAAAAATAGAAGAATATTCCTTAGGTTTATGCTTTGTTATTGCCTTTTATTATTACCTCTTATTTCAGCATTTTACATCTATAAATAGTATGCATAATGCTATTTTTTTCATCACATTCAAAGTAAACAAACAATCTTATTTACAAATTCTAATTCTAATGGCTCATAAATATGATTCAATTGCTTCGGTGAATGCGTCCAAAGAAAACTAGAATGTGATAGTTTGAGTCATGTGACTTTGGTACGTGAAGGATCTTGCAACTAACAAAGAACCATTTTCAATGGAAATGGTGATGATGGATAAAAATGTAAGTTTTTCTTTTATTATAATTTTACAGTGTTAGGTCTAAATATGTATTTTTTATAATATTATTGTATTCGAATATGTAATTTTTACTTTGAGCAATTGCCGACACTTGATGTGTTCATATAAATATTTTTTTTTAGCAATTAATAATATAAAAATGATTCTCAAGAACTAATAGATCTAAACATGATTATAGAAGCACATGCAAATATTTGGTGTTCCACAAAAATAATGAGAATCCATAAAATTTTAATGGATCAGAAAATATTATTTTTATGGTTGTTATTAGTCCAGAAACATAACATGATAATTTTAATTTAAACATAAAAATATGATCATATATAATCATATATAGTCCATAAATATATAATTTAATTTAATATGATAATAAATATATATTCGTTTTTGTTATATTTTTATTGTTACATTATAATTTGTGGTTTGTTTAGGGTGATCGTATTCACACACCGGTTCGACGTACCCCGATTTATAAATTTGAGAATGATATCAAAGAAGGTGAAGTCTATGCTTTGTCCAACTTTGGTATCGCTGTTAATGTTGGCAAGTATCGAACCATTGGACATAATTTCAAGTTGAACTTTCAATATTCTACGATAATTTCAAGTTGTTCAACTTGAAATTATGTCTAGTGGTTCGATACTCACCAACATTAGCAGCGATATCAAAGTTGGACAAAGCATAGACTTCACCTTCTTTGATATCATTCTCAAATTTATAAATTAGAGTACGTCGAACCGGTGTGTGAATACGATCACCCAAAACAAACCACAAATTATAATGGGGAAATCACCATTTTGGTCCATGAAAGTGTAAATCGCTGTCATATTGATCCTTGAATGTATCGAAATTGCAAATAGATCCCTAGTATCTCATTTTATAGTAATTTTTTGGACTAAATTAACCAACAAGAAACACATTCGAGGACCAAAATGACTAATAAAAAAGACATTTGTGGATCTGTTTGCAATTTTAATACATTCAGGGACTAATGTGACAGCGAGTTATGAAGGTGTGAAAACACAAGAAGGGGGGTTGAATTGTGTTTTGGGTAGTTTTAAAAACTTCTTTAAAGTTTTGCAACTTATCAGATTTCGCAGCGGGCCAAGTTTAAACACAAACAACTTATGGGATGGTGAAAGCGAAAACAGAGCAGGAAAGAGTAAAACAGAGAAGAGAGAACACAAGAGATTTATATTGGTTCCTCTCACAAACCGAAAGTAGTACAGTCCCCTTGCACTTCCAAGGGATTTCACTATAATCACACAAGATTACAAATGCTCAAGCCAACAGCAAGAGACTTCCTTTGCTCAAGTAACACCTTACAAGAGACTTCCAAATGCTCAAGCTCACCAGCAAGAGACTTCTAAATGCTCAAGCTCACCAGCAAGAGACTTCTAACACAAATAGAAAATACAATGTTTGAACAACTGATAAATAATATCAGAGTTCTGAGAACAAAGAAATACAACTTAAATAACAAGACTATTCTTAGAATTCTTGAAAAGAAAACTAAGGTTCAACAACTGACAAGTCAGAAGTTGAAAACTGTTTGTCTTGAATTTTGCTATAATCTCAAGTTGTATCTAAGTTAAAAAATGCTCTTTGAATTTTAGCAGAATAACAGCTCTTTTGTTCTTCGCAAGTATGTTGTCACGTCTTCAAATTTTTCCTCCTTTTATAGATGAAGTTGGAGCGTCTTGAATTTGAGCGAACAATGATGAATTCAGCTACGTAGTACTGTACTATTGTTTTCATTTGAAATGCGCTTATCCAAATCAAGTAAAGATCAAAATCTGAGCCTTGATTTCGAATATTCGCCCAAATCAGGAAAACAAAGTTAGTACAATAGTACAAACGTCATTATCATGAGGATAACGGTCTGAAAGAAGTTCTTCTGCTCCTTCAGATCTTTGCCAAATAGATGATAGTCGTTAATGAGAATAGAATGTTCTTCTGGCGTCCTCTGCTGTTTCATCGTCATCAGAATCTACAGATATTAAATTTGCTTCTGATGAGTTCAACTTCTGGTTGACTTTGATTTGCAACTTCTGATGACTTCAACTTCTGGTGTTGTCTTCAGAACTTGCATTTTCCCAACTTCTGGGGATACTTTAGCATAGCAACCAGAACTTCAATTTCTAGTGAATATAAATTTTAACTTGTATATCTGCACACTAGAGTAAATTATCAGTATTTCCTATTGTATATTAATACTATTGTTATCATCAAAACTACTTGGGTTATATTAGAACCAACTTTGTTCCAACAAGTTACACATTCAAGGACTAAAATGACTATTTGCCCAATTATAATATAATAATAAAAATATAACAAAAACGAATATATATTTATTATCATATTAAATTAAATTATATATTTATGCACTATATATGATTATATTTTTATGTTTAAATTAAAATTATCATGTTATGTTTCTGGACTAATAACAACCAAAAAATAATATTTTCTGATCTATTAAAATTTTATGGATTCTCATTACTTTTGTGGAACATCAAATGTTTGCACGTGCTTCTATAATCATTTTTAGATCTATTAGTTCTTGAGAATCATTTTAGATTATTCATTGCTCAAAAAAATATTGATATGAACATATCAAGTGGCGACAATTGTTCAAAGTAAAAATTACATATTCGAATACAATAAT
The DNA here is from genome assembly GCA_954870985.1 of Trifolium fragiferum. NCBI lineage: Eukaryota > Viridiplantae > Streptophyta > Magnoliopsida > Fabales > Fabaceae > Trifolium > Trifolium fragiferum. The sequence goes on along the minus strand of OX940790.1, from coordinate 17,370,632 downwards.
ATTATAAAAAATACATCTTTAGATCTAACACTGTAAAATTATAATAAAAGAAAAACTTACATTTTTATCCATCATCACAATTTCCATTGAAAATGGTTGTTTGTTAGTTGCAAGATCCTTCACGTACCAAAGTCGTACGACTCGAACCATGACATTCCAGTTTTCTTTGGACGCATTCACCGAAGCAATTGAATCATATTTATGAACCATTAGAATTTGTAAACAAGAGTGTTTATTTACTTTGAACGTGATGAAAAAAAATAGCATTATGCATCATACTATTTATAGATGTAAAATGCTGAAATAAGAGGTAATAATAAAAGGCAATAAAGCATAAACCTAAGAAATATTCTTTTATTTTTCGAATATTGCTATTTATTTTGTTTGATTTTTTTTTCTTTTCGGACCCTTTTTTTTTTTTTCCGGATCTAATATTTATATTAGTGAATATGAGATTTGTGAGATTGCTCATCCTTGACCAAGCGCATAGTCCTAGTTCTAAGTTCTCAGCAAACGCCACGTTCACAACTTACAACCTAGCCACTATCAATGACTCTTCAACCTAGAAACTCCTAAGTCTGAGATCCCATCTCACTCCCTAACAACCTTACAGACAACAAGGATTTCAATAACACAAATACAAATAAGTTTTGGAGACACACACTCCTAAAAACTACACACTTGTACCTAAAGGCTTGGAGTGTTAAAAACCACACAAAGTCCTAACTCCGTACTTCAAAGCTTAGGAGAGTATCACACAGATTATAACTCAAAACACACAGTCCTAAGCTTGTATCAATGAGACACAAGAAAGGCTCACAACAAAAACACACGCAAAACCTAGACTTCTAGATTTAACACAATGACGGCGTGAACAACTGACTAGAATTAGGTTTAGCTCCTCCTTTAAATACTCCAGGCAAAACGTCCTTGATTCAGAAATGACATGGCTTGATTTGTTTGACCCAAGCCATTACTCCACATTAATTAAAAGAGATTCTCTCCAAAAATATACTTCAAGGAGATTCTTTATAAAAACATTCTTGACAAGGATCTGAAGCATTAAATGATGATCCTCATAATTAGCCTGATTAAAAGCGCCATGCAAGATCCATGAGAGAGAAACGAACATTCCATAAATAGAACATGCGCGCGAACACTTCTAGTAACACATGATACGATGTTGAGGCATCTTATCACACATCTTGCTACAAGATTTATTTTACCAAAAATGCAGCCAATACAAAAGACTCAACAAAGATGGTCAACATATAGAATATCTTTTGTTATCAATGACTTTTATGACTTTTATTTTTCATTTTATTGTTGATTATTGTGAGATGTGAGTTTTTTTTTTTTTTTTCTTTCAGGAAAGACATTCAATGGTAATTGCATATGAGAAAATAATCACTTAGAGATTGCCACGTGTACAATAGAAATTTCACAAGTTACATAAATTTTAAGATGTCTGTAACTAGTGGCGAAGACAGTACATTATTCAATTAAGACAATTAAGATTTTTTTTTCAAGGCAACAAAATTCGTTGGTATTCAATTGAGATTTCTCACTACTTATAAAATGTCTTCTAGTATTCAAAAATATATAGATTTCAACGGATTCTTTGATAGAGTGGATTTTAATGGATTTTGTGAAACTTTTTAGTTAATAATACAGATACAAATTTCTTTCAACAATCTCAGATAAAATCTCAAGACTTTCTCAAACTTTCAAGACTTTTTTTTTCTTTCTTTTGGCACACACATGTTCTCTCTCTCTCTCTCTCTCTCTCTCTCTCTCTCTCTCTCTCACGTTCCTTTCTTTTTCTGTGCGACGTGATCAACCATGAAGGAGATGCAACACCACTTCATTGATATAGGTTGATTTCCCAATTTTTTACGATTCATTCCCTTTTATTAAGTTTCTAATGTTCGTGGATCAATTTTGATTAATTTCTGTTTCTATATTCTAATCTCCTACTAATTTTCTTTTTTTTTTTACTATTCATCCCCCTTCTGTAACTCCTTTTTTTGGTTGATGCGTTGAAAAATCGATAGATGAGAGAGTTGTTAAGGTTATGTTCCTGTATTCTTTTTTGTGTTACACTTACATTATTTGACTATGAGAGATCTTATATGATTGATTAATATACCATATAATATTTCAATTGTTCTTCGAACAACAAATTTTAATCTGAACGCTGTCCAACAACAATTATATGAATGTTAGCTGATAATGGGTTTGATTATTGTTGGTAAAATTATCAAAATTACCATTATCGATACATTTGTTTGATATATTATTTTTTTGGTTTGATGAACATTTGTACAAATGATTGAGTGGAAAATTGAAAATAATTGTGCAAAAATTTTGACTCATTCTTAAAAAAAAATCAAATCTTAAAAGTCAATAAAGTTATTGAAATCATAAATATCTCATTCATAAATCCATCAAAATCCAAATTAAGAAATCTTGATTGTCATAAGTTTTTTAAAAAATGTCTTAAAAGTCAATAAAATCCTTTCAAATATGTTAAAATCTTCGAGATTTATTTTGTCAAAATTGTCTATTCAAATCTCAATCCAATACACTCTCCTTGAAAAATTCAATTGGATTCATGAACTTTTAAGAAAAAAATCATATACAATATAGTGATATATTATTTCAAACATCCAATATTATTTTAATATTTTTTTATGCATACGAAATTCAATATCTCAAAAGTTTGAACCCCTGGATCAAGGTCTTCAATACACCACTGTGCTATACCAAATTCCTCAAAATTTAAACATTCACCACTTAAGCTTTATTAATTTCTCATCAATTAATTGGTGAACATAAATTTCTTGAAAATATCAACAAATTCAATGTATGAAATATTTTAAGAAATTTTTTTTCCAAACTAAATAAAAAAAAAAGTCTTGCTAACGAGTACCCCGGAGTACTCTTTAAGCATTCAATTTAAAAAAACTTTATATTTAAAAAATTAAACAATACAATTTTTAATGCGTCGACTTTACACATTTCCATAAAAATTCTATTAAAAACTTATTATTTAAAATCTTAAAAGGTACCTTGGAAACACTCGTTAGCATTTGTCAAAATAAAATAAACGGGCCAATTCTCCAAAATGTATTGGGCTGAAGTTCGGTGCTCCAAGCCCAACATTAGCACACACCGATCAAAAATCAAACCTGTTTAGTTTTTCATTCTCTGTTTCATTTTCATCACTCTCTAAAGAACAAAAAGCACACTACAATGTATCGCGTTCTTCACCGCACCTTCTGTACCATCGCAGAAGAATCAACCGCCGCCGCCGCCGCCACCACCAACATCAAGTCCATTTCACAAGACCTCTTCAAAGAAAAGAATCTCAAAACACTCGTTGACAAGTTCAAAAAAGCTTCTGATATCGCTCGTTTCCGTACAAAAACTGGCATATATGAAGACACCGTCCGCCGCCTCGCCGGAGCTAAACGTTTCCGATGGGTCCGCGACATTATTGAACATCAGAAGAATTACTCAGATATTTCCAATGAAGGTTTCTCTGCACGTCTCATTACACTTTATGGTAAGTCGAAAATGCATAGACATGCACAGAAACTGTTTGATGAAATGCCTGAGAGAAACTGTAACCGTTCCGTCCTCTCTCTTAATGCTTTGTTAGCTGCTTATTTACATTCTGAGCAATATGATGTTGTTGAGCGTCTTTTTAAGGAGCTTCCTGATCAGCTCTCTGTGAAACCTGATTTGGTTTCTTATAATACTTACATTAAGGCTTTGTTGGAAATGGGTTCTTTTGATTCTGCTGTTTCGGTTGTTAATGAGATGGAGAAGAATGGTGTGAACACTGATTTGATTACGTTTAATACGTTGCTTAATGGGTTGTATTCGAACGGTCGTTTTGAGGATGGTGAGAAACTGTGGGAGAAAATGGCGGAGAAGAATGTTGTTCCTAATGTTAGGACTTACAATGCAAGGTTGTTGGGATTGGCTATGGTGAAGAAAACTGCTGAAGCTCTTGAGTTTTATGAGGAAATGGAGAAAAAGGGTGCGAAGCCGGATATTTTTAGCTTCAATGCTTTGATCAACGGTTTTGCAAATGAAGGGAATTTGGATGAAGCTAAGAAGTGGTTTGATGAAATAGGAAAATCTGAGTATGAACCTGGCAAGGGCACTTATTCTATAATTCTTCCTTTTTTGTGTGAGAAGGGTGATTTGAAGACGGCCTTTGAGATGGTTAAGAACATATTCTACAATCGCTGCCGTGTTGATGTTTCGTTGTTGCAACTTGTGGTGGACAAAATGGTGAGTGAGTCCATGGTTGCAGAGGCCAAGGAGATTGTTGAACGAGGAAAAAAGAATAGTTATTGTCACTATAAGCTAAATTTGCCGGCAGATGAGTGAGTAGTAGCTTTTGTTTGTTCTGTCCATTTTTATTAATTTTGAACTTTATATGTTTTACTAGTCATAATGGTGAATTGACAATTGCCAACATGAATTGGTTTTGTTTGGCAATCTGAGCTTTGTAACTGATTGCTTGAAAGCACCATTTTCTGCCTGATCATTAGCTGTTCTTTTCCATGTTGAATATCAGCCCTTAATTATTATTTTTCCTGTGCGATTTTCTTGTTCTTTTTATCATTGTACTTGCCTTGAGCCGTTTTCATATGTGTATATGAATGCATGAAGAGGTTTAGCTCATATGATTTTCTTAGGTTTACTTATATTTTATTTCTAAAATGTAATTTGAATATGCGGGTTTCATATTACATAACACCAAGATGGCATAGTACGTTAACTTTAGACACGAAAATAGGTTGTTTGACTTTTTTTATGACATGGTAAGACTAAATGAGAGCGAGAATGGTTGCATCTTTGCTCCTTACCCTATCTTGATTAAGTAAATTCAAATTGCCTTTTTCACAATGGGAGAAAAGAGCAGAGGTTTCTCCATAACTGAGATTGCAGAGAGAAAGGAAAACGTAAGTGATCTAGAAATAAAATATAGAAAGAGTGAGGAGGAGGAGGAGGCCTTCCAATGAAAAGAGAGAAAACGGCAGAGCAAAATTTGAAAAAAAGTAGCACATGATTGAGATGCCAGAGGAAAAATGTACTGACAAATTATTTTGTTGATGAATTTAAGTCTGCTGCAAATAGGTAAACTCCTCAAACTACATTAAAATCAAAGGTATGTTATCATTATTTATCGCGTAATAAGAAATTGAAATAGCTTTTGAAAGTGAAAACCAAAATATTCTCTGTGTATAATTAAGTAAAATCTACAAAGTACATTGTTTAAATCATGTTGGTGAAGCCCCATCACATATCTACAAAAATTATTCTGAACTGTGGGAAGAATATAAAATAAAACCATTAGGCAAATCCTTCTCAAAGGCTAGGACTAAACCATCATCCATTTTGGTAATGCAAAAATGCTTTATTGGCAGGGAAACAGTAAACCATCACCCCTTTCAGCATTTTTTGGTGTTCTGAACTTATTGTAGCCAAATATAATTTTTTATTATCTTAATTTGGTTTTCATGTGAGCTGCTGGCTTTTTTGAGCTCTTTAATGTGTGCTGCAGTGGTGTTGGTCAGATTTTTTGAAGCCATGGTTGGAATGGTTATTGCCCATTTTTTTATCGTGGTTGTTGGTTGATTTTGTAGTAGCATTACTGCGGGAAAAATATGTTCTGAAGGTCCAGTAAAACCAAAAAGATGAAAAGAAATAAAAAATGAAATATAAAAATAGGTAAAATAATGGTACTCAATAGAGTTAATAGCCTTTTAAGCATAAGATGATGAACTATGTTTACTCCATGCTCGGTATCACATGATAGAACATATAACATGAAAGATTCATAATTAAATTGGAAAAGAAAAATAAACACAAGCAGAATCACAACAATGGTATCAACACATAAAGTTCAAATGAGAACACATAAAGGTCAAATGAGGGCGAAGATGGCGCAAAAAGGACATAAGCGAGAGAAGGGGAGAATATCACCATATTATGATAGGACGCAGCTGCATTTTTTTAGTGGCTAGAAAATTCTATCCTTAAGGTGGATAGGTGGGATGATCGGGGTTCGAACCCCGACTCCCTGCATATATAATGCAATGTCCTGCTAACTAAGTTAAGCTTACGGGACAAACTTGCTATTTTTACCAACTAGAATAATGATTAAGTTTGACACTTGACTATCATCAAAACAATTTTAAAAGAAAATTTGTTGAGACACCATGCACTCACGAGCATTGAATATATCTTGCACGACCGCAACAAATAAGAAATATACAAAGTAAAACACAAAAAACAATATTACCTTTGTGTTTTTGCACAAATTTAAATATTAGTACAAATATATTTCAATCCTTATTAGCATAGTTTAGTTGGTAGAGACATTAATATGCAGGACTATGATTCGAACTCCATTACATCTACTTATTCACACACCTCAAGCGTTACTTCTCAAAAAATGGAACGGTCTTATGAAGAAATATTTTGTACGTAACTAGCATCAAAAAGCAACGATTTCACATACGCCTCTAGCTTTGAAGGAGTGTTGCCATCATAACTATACATTATAGGTACCATCCGTGCAGCATTGAGACAAAGTTTAGTGAAAGATGAGGGTAATGGATTTGTGTTCAAACATTCCTTATTCAGTTGTTTCCATGCATCTAAAATTTGTTGACTCATATAATCTCTTGTTTGTCCAATTGAAATTCCTGGGTGATCCTTCATATAACACTCCAAATACGACCCATCATTACCATCAGAATTAACATCCTGCAGTAATACAGTTATTTAAACTTAAATATTATTTACATTTTTATTTTACTTTGTAGTAACTTTTAATTTCCACTTCACAAATATTAACTATGCATTATCAATGGTTTGTTACTACAAAATAGATTTCCAACATAAGTAAAAGTTGGACAAATAAAATTTGATGTATCTAATCCACATTTTAAATTAAATACATCAATTTTTTAAAAAAGTGATTATATATATTTGAGACCGGAGTAATATTTTAGTACCTTGTTGCCTTCGAGGTCATCACACAGCCTTACAATTGTGGCACATGTAGATACAATGGTTGGGATTTCGTCCATTAGGGACACAGTTTTTTGGGATATACCTTCACCTATGGAAAAGAAAGCATGCACAAATATCACATGTGCCCCTGTGCTAACTATTGCGTTCTTCAAATACTCATCTGACTTTGGAACATGCTTGGATGCAAACCATTTTGCTTCTTGAAGGAAAGCATTCAAGAGTCTTTCCCACTGCAATTAACAAGCAAATTCACCGCAATTTGATAACTTTTTTAGAGTACTACTCCCTCCGTAACATTTTATAAGCAAAAATGCAATTTCTAGATTCGTTGTATATTTAATATATTTGGTCTATATTATAAGTCAGATACATTAATTATGCAATGAACCTAAAAAATATATTTTTGCTTACGACGAAAAAGAAGAAAAGAGTATATCTAATATCAAGAGAATACGACGAAAAAGAATAAAAGAGTACCGATTTTATCAACGAGGCTATAGGATTCCATCCATGTTTGATGTATGTCCTAAGTGCAAATTCATTAGTTATGTCATAAAGAGCCTTGAAACACACTTTCATGCACTCTGGTAATTGCTCAATTGCTGCCAAGTCCCATCTGCATGTGTTCAAACAAAATAATTAATGATTGCAACACACTTGTAAAATGCAAACATAATTTTGAGAGAGGATTCACTTCAATACCTCTTAACAACATCCGTAAAGAGAGTTAGTTCATCAATGTTTCCATGACAATCAAATAAATCATCAATGATGTAGATTAGGGACAGTGACTGTGTGATCTGAATCCTTTCTTCCGAGAACCGTGGATCTGGAAGACATGCCATAGGCCACATATACCATTTTATTGGTTCATCTCTTGCAAATTTCAACTCCTTTGCTAAACCCAAGTCTTTCCACCATCTATACATGCATTAATCATTTCAGTAATATGATCAAACGTCTCTAGATTCTCCACTCATATAATTAGAAATTAAGGGAGTACTAATATATGAGTGAAAGCAACGACAAACATAAGAGAGGGATTAGAGAGACATCATATATCACATATCTCTTATGTAGAAATGGTTTTGCATGATCACAATGTTTGGGCAAGAGCAAGACATAAAAGAAAATAAGTAGAAAAAGAAAAATAATGTGTGTATGCCTAAATAAATTTTACTTGATGTTGTGACCAAACAAATACTAGGATCCACATGCCTCCTGATTACATTACTAGGAAAAAGTTTTTCGATTCAAGAATCCACATGCCTCCTGACTCACTTGGAAACCGCAAAAATTTCCTTGAGATGGCAAGAGGAAACCATTTGAGCGTCTATTTTTGAAAATTGTTGTAAAGAGTTTGTCCATGCTGCATTTTGTGATTGAATTATTGTTGGTGTGAATCTTGGCAAAGTTTTATGAATAGGACACATCAAGGTATGTTCAACAAAATTGACTTGAGGGTGATCATGAAAAGTTGAAGACCAAGCATTAAGATACTGGTGGCAGAACTGTCCTGCATTGTCAAGACATTCTTCTCCTTCTATGCTTACTTGAGAGGCTTCAAACAAGGCAATTAACCCATCTATATCCTCACAAAATGTATCATTCAGTTTGCCTTTCTTGTCCCAGAATTTATCAAATATGTCTGTAAAATGTAGGAAAAAAAGGGGTCATGCATCAATATATATAGTAGCATTTGATTTTCAGATTTTGTTATGATATTCTTCATGGAAAATTGTTTCAATCGTTGTTTTCATTATTCAATAATGGGGTAATACAAAGAGGTAATATTTCAAACATACAGCGACTAGTCCAAGAAATGGCTGCTCTCGCAAGTGAGTGAGCTACCATATTTGCTTGTCGTTTAATAAACTCAATCTAATTTATGCGAATTTCCAAAGGCAGTGTGGTTGTCGTGCAGTGATGCTTCAAATAGTGCATTACCAAAAAATATTACCAAACTGCTGGTGTTAGTAGTTTTAGTTTTGCAATTGTTACTATTATCATAAAGCATTTCTAAAGTGTTCTGGTTTGTAAAAAATATTGTGAAATATTTTGTTGGAGGTGAAGTCAAATGATAAAAGGGGTAAATTTGAAAAAAATTGGTTTATAGGAGTGAAGGTTATATGATTTTCATATGGGTTAAATAGGAAAAAATTTCTTTATACCCCTGCATTTACCGATGGTTTTTCATCCCACCCCCCGTCATTCTTTTTCACCCCCCAGAAATCCAACTTTACCCTTGATTTTACTTCTAAAAAGTTCGGTACACGCGTACTGAACATTTTCGATATTGAAAAATAAGTGTTTTACATCGTTAAAAAGTTCAGTACGCGTGTACTGAACTTTTTTTCAATGGTTAAAAATGGAAACCCAGGGGGTGAAAAAGAAAGCTGGGGGTGGGGAAAGAAATCTTCGCATTTACCAAGCTAGGTCGGGCTACCATTTCGGGTCGGCCCACTATTAACATTTTTATGCGATTTTTATAAATATAATATTAATAAAAACAAAAAATAACATCTAATTGTAAAATTATTAATAAAAATATATTTAAATATATAAACTTAATAAAAAGAGATACATTTAACTAAAGAGAGATGTTATTTGTTACAAAGGTATTAAAAGAAGAAATACAAGAATTAACACATTATAATAATATTTTAAAAGATGTTGTCACTTCTATTTTTTTTTTGTGTGAAAATAATGGGTAGTTAATATAAACAAGGGTGGAGATTTACTCTGACAATTCTTATCTTTAGATTCTCTTAACAAAAAGTTTTTCCCACTTAAACTTTTTAAAAACAGGTAAAATATGTTTTTGGTACTAGCAAATTTTGGTTTTTATCCCTATAAGAAAATTACATTTTTTCATTCCTACAAAAAAATTCTTTTGTTTTTAGTCTTAGTGGTTAATTTTTGTTCATTTTAATGTCAATATTATAACTAGGGTTGAAAAAGAGTCGAGCTGAGTTGAATCGTTTGAGCTCGACTCTATAGGAATTGATATAGTTCAAAACTCGTCTCAAGTTCGACACGTACTCTTTTTCAGCTCGAGTTCGGCTCGTTTAAATTTCACAAATATTTTGGTTCGGCTCGTTAAGTCTAATCACATAATTTAAAAGTCAATTTTTTTGTCAAAATTTGATCGTTAACCTTTTAAACAATTTTTATTTTTTAAGAAAAATAATATATTACTTTAACATAAAATTCAAACTGACATAAACCAATACAATTTTTTTGAAAAAGCTAAATTACATAAAACAATACAATTAATAAAGTTACAAAGCAAAAACCAACCAAATTCCACAATTATTCTTAAAATATTCTTCATTGATGTGTACATAGAAAACTGATAAGTTCATTGACATGTACAATTAAAAGGATTGGGAAATTATATATATAGGAAAAAAACATGTTATTTGTTTCCAAGGATTTTCCTACGGATTTAGACACTAAAGTTTCCTGCAGATTTTACAGTTTTAGGAAATTCCGCATGTATTTCTAAGAATCTTCCTGTGGATTTTATTACTTTAGAAAATTCCGTAGATAATGTTTTTTTTTTCATAAATTTCACAAATATCTTTATCTTTATAAAAAAATAATTAACAAAAATTATACTCTTAAAAAACTTAAAAAATGTTGAGAAAGATACTAATCTATACTATCAAGTTAATCAGCTTAACTTTTTTAGAAAACAAAAACTCATTTCCTCCATCGAACCCTAGCACTTTGTTTTCACAATCAACTCATTCCTTTTCATAACGAACCCTAAATCACAATTACGAAACCCATATATCGGAAAACTCATCGCGAATCCTTCGGTGATCTTTTCCTATGAATCCTTCGTCCTCTTCTTCAGTGAATTAGAAATCGCCATTTTCGTTCTCACAAGATCAGAACCCTCTTGGTAAGTGTTAGATCTTATTAAATCAGTTTAAAACAATTTGAGAATACCCAACATGAAGGCAAACTAACCTGGGCAAATGTAATACCCTTCTTGTCTTAACATACGAAATTGAAATGCAACTTGTGAAAGTTCTTGATAATCATAACCTTGGACTCTATGCATCATATCCTTCCTTTGAAGTGTTGCTTCAATTTCATCTTCAAAATGGTATTCAATGCCTAATCTTTGAATGGAATCCACCATAGATAAACATTCATCCATATTCTTTCCTATCTTGCCAACAAATTCTTGCTTAACTTCATCCAATGCTTGAGCATGTGCATGTCTTATATGAAGAGCTTCCTAAATCATGATTAATTAAAAAGGTTAGCTTAATGAACTTACAAATTGAAGTTAAAAATATGTAAGAAAAATAACCCTTAATTATACCTTGTCTTTTCCAATGTTAGAAATATGAATTTGCTTAGCAAATGTAAAATTGGTTTTAGTGTAGAAACTACAATTGGCGTGTATGGGTACATATACCTTGATAGCCTGATTAGTTGAGTTTTTGTTTAGAGAAAATGTTTTATAATTGGTTTTAGAAACAAATGAAAGAGAAAAAGCCATTGATTAGTACTAATGAGACTTTGGTTTGAGACTTTGAGTTTTAAGAGAGATGTAGAAAATAAGCGTACATTATATCCGATTTATAGAGCAACAATATTACTATTTCACAAGACATCACAATATGGCGTTACATGATTAAAAATGAGGTGGACTTTTTTTTTTTAAGAACGGAAGATCAATCAAGTGGTAGATCAAATATATCAAGTTGTAGATCAAATATGTGTTATCCTTATATGTAATTTAAAGATTTTTAAGTTTATCCATCATAATAAAAAAATAATAGTCGATTAAAAAATAGTGATTCTGTTGCAGCCGTAAGAGGCACATCACATGCAGTGTAAAGAAATCATATCTCCTAAAAAATGGTGAAGTATTTTTTCAGATCTTGATCAGTGATCACAATCAGCTGGCAACTAACACATACAGCATACTACTAGCTAGTACATAGGTGTTCGCGATGCAATTAAGTTCGGTTTTGAGTCTAAAAATCATTCTAACTGCGAGATAAAATTGTATGCGGTTCGATTGAATTTTAAAAAATCATTCAAATCAAACCAAATCGATCAATGTGGTTAGGATCGGTTCGGTGGTTGCGGTTTACTCCATAATTAAAATGTATTGAAATTAATTAAACTAAACACAAGAAGTGACGGTTTACATGCATGCTCTTTTTTTTTTTTTTTTAACAATAAAAATATTCATTAAATTAAATGTAGCACAAGCGGTATGAAATAATCTTCATAGAGCTAAACTCATTAAATTAAACAAAGTATCATACACACTAATATAACATTAGAGTACAAAAGAACAAAGTCTTTGATTTCATTTTCCATATGAGTGACATAACATTACAATAACAAAATCTAAGAATGTATCAAATATAACAAAAGTTACACATAACAAACAATTAAATTTGAATAAAATAAAATCAATTATATATATATATATATATATATATATATATATATATATATATATATATATATATATATAATAGAAACTTAATGCGGTTTTAGCGGTTATAACCGCGGTTTTTGCAGTTCGCGGTTCAATAATAAAGTCATTCAAATACATCCAAATCAAATGCAGTTTTTGTCGTTTTCGGTTTCAATTGGTTTGGTTTGCAGTTTTTCTTTTGGATTCGTTCGGATACGATCACCCCAACTAGTACCTATCTACTTCTTTAGTTGATTTATTCTTAAAAAAGGTTGGTTGCGTCATATTCAACCTTATAAGGAGGGGGGATTGGTTATTATGCATAAGCCATCCTTATGCACCATGTATAAGGTACTTAGCGCACCCCCTAAATTACTCATGCACCCCCCAAATTTCTCGCGCACCCCCAAATTTCTCACACACCCCCATATGACTTTTGCCCCCCAATTTGATTTTTGTCCCCCCACATTTCTAGCCTAAAACCATTTTGAAGTACAACCCTATAATTAGAATAGAAACAGTAATTGTGATTTAATGGTTTAAATTGTTTTATATGAAAAACCAAAATTATTGTTAAATGGTTTTAAATAATTATTATAATTGTAACAAAAAAAATAAAAAAATAATGGGTGCACGAAAAATTTGGGGGGTGTGCGAGAAATTGGGGAGAGGGGTGCACGAGAAAATTGGGGGGTACGCGAGAAATTTGGGGGGTGTGAGATCGGGTGTGAGTGTGTGAGTTGAGATTGGCTAGGATTATTACATGTGGATGCTCAATCTAATGGGTGTTATTGACTTATGTACAATGCATAAGGATTACAGTTATGTATAATAACTTTAGCCCAAAAAATAAGGCTTAATCCGCCTATAAAATAGAGATCGGTTTTCTCGGATTCGGGTTGCGGTTTAATCGGGCTATTGAGTGGTTTGATTAGGTTTGATTCGAGTAGAAATAATATTAAAAAAAATAAGTAACAAATTACTCAACCTTTACAATTTAGATTCTAAGAATATGCAATAAGAGATAAGAGAATCATGAAACAAGCACAAAATAAAAGTGTTACAAACCCTAAATAACATAAAAAGTAAGAAAAAACAAAAATATCAAATAAAATTTAAAATATATCATCTGATTTCATCGAAGTTAGATAAAAAAGATGATGAAAGATAAGTTTTATGTTTCAAAATGTTCCATGATTGTTTCAGTCTCTATGGATTTGAGGTGAAGTGAGAAAACATGAAGAAGAGACAGAAGAAAAGCTTAGAGTGTGTATATCGCAAAAGGAAAGTGTTAAACGCAAAATTTTGATATACTAATGTGGGCGGGTTTCGGGTTCCATTGATTCGATTTTCTCCACCCGGACCCGCCCATGTCAACTCTATTCAAACTGAATTTTCAAACCCACTAATCCATGACCATATCTAAACCACTCATTTTCCTAATTTTTTTTTTGGTTTTCTCAAATTGGATCGGGCCGCGGTTTTTCTTTGCTCCCCTAGTTATAAGTTTGTTTGCCTGAATAATTCACTTTAAGTTTAAATAGGTTTATAAATATTAAAGATCTTTTAGTCCATTGTTTTTGGGACTAAAATGAGATACAAAAATATTCTTCCATCTAAATCATTTATTGGATCATTAGACTCCTTTATAATAAGGTTACCTAACTTTGTTCTAGAGATTGTATTATTATTTTCTTTCTGGTGTCTTAAAATTAGGGGGGGAACTACCTATAAGTTGGGGACAAATGCGACCTAGATACGAGAAATTTTTTAAAATTCTCGATACAATAAGACTGCAATATGCTATTTAAAAAATTAATTTAAAATTAAATATATAAATACATTATATATAACATAACTAAAATCAATAATTATAATAAATTAGCATTCAAATTATTCAAAATAAACAAACAAGTGACAATTAGTAATAATTACTAATTAATTACATATTTTAAGTTAAATACTATATAAAAAGGACATTATTAGTATTATTCAAAAAAACATCTTAGTACTATTCAAAAAAAAATAATTGATTATCAATAAAGAACATCATATTTTAACATTCACTACTTAAAGAGAAAACATTAATTGCCCGATACTTCTCTTATACGCGTATCGGAGAAGTATTCGACACGTATCGATCATTTATTTTTTTTTAAATAATATTAATTGTCCGATACTTTTCCGATACGGGTATCAGAAGGTAGCAGCAAGTATCGGTATCGAATATGATACTTGGCCATTTTTAAAATATCGATGCTTCATACACTACAAAAAAAATTGTTAATTGCAACAAATGGATAGCAACAGTTTTGTAGAACTGCCGCTAATTTTAAAACAAAACTCTAATAGCAACAATTTTGGTGAACCGCCAGTAAGGTTTTAGTGAACCGGCGGTTTGGTTTGGTTTACCGGCGGTTTAGTAATGCAAATAAAATAAATATATTTTTTTTAAAATTCATATTTAGCGGCGGTTCTAAATTGCCACAAAGCAATTTTTTTTTCAAATTTTCATAATTAGCGGCGGTTTCAAACCGCTGCAAAACTGATTGAAAATTTTGTTTTTTTGTTTCATCTAATGCAACGGTTTCAAACTGCTGCAAAACATTTTGTGGCCGTTTGTGTAACGGTTTTCCAAACCGCCGCTATTTGAGCTACCAACACTCAAATCTGCAACGGTTTAGCAACCGCCGGTAAAACTGTTGCAACAGTTAAAAACCGTTGCTAAACAGTCACAGAACCGTTGCTAAACACCTTTTTTCTTGTAGTGATAGACTGTGATCCAACTGAAAACTTTTATTTATTAATAGATATATATACACATTTTTGTAAGATGTTGTGTTATGTATATCAATCAAGGCTCTTTTAGGGTGGGAAAGGGGAATAGGTCTCCCACAATGGGAGACCAATTTTTTTGCAAGTGCATCATACTCCTACTTGCATTGGATTATTTGCTATTCTCTTTCATTCAAATTTTTATCAAGATCGAATTCTCAAATTAAAACCCAGATTTTTTTATTCCACATCCTTGATGAATTTAATGGCAGAATTGATGTGGAACTATTAATCATAAACCTTCTGTCAAAGAAAAGATTAAATTCAATTTTGGTTGCTCAATTTATCATAAGGCTTGGATAGTCATATTTAATCAAAGAAAAGTTGTTAAAGATGAAGATCATAATAACACAATAAAAAGACAATATTAATTAGAGCTGTCAAAAGAGGTCGGGCTATCGGGCCGGCCCACTAGCCCTATAGTTTTACACGGGCCGGGCTTTTAAAAAAAGTTGATCGGGTCTTATCAGACCGGCCCCTTGGGCCTATATTTTTAATGGGCCGTTATGGGCCGGCCCCACGGGCTTTTGGGTCGGCCCCTTAAAGAGTTGAACAAATATTTTTAAAAAAATTTTAAAAATAGTTTTAACTAAAAATAAGGAGTTTTAGTTACCATTAAATCTTTAGTTAATTAAGTAACAAAAGATGAGATTTGTTAGTTAGGAGATAATTATTAAACCAAATTTGTTATTTTTTTAAGATTAAACCAAGTTTGTTATGATTATCTTTATTTGAAAAAAACTAATAACAACTTAGGCCCCGTTTGAATTAGTTTATTTTTGAGCTTATGCAAACCGTTTATGCAATATAAATTAAGTTTTATGCTATTTTATAAGTTCAAACTAATAAAAATTGTATTTTTATAAGATATTTTATCATAAACTACCTTGACAAATATATAATAATATATAAAAATTGCATAAGTTGTTTGCATAAGCTAAAAAATAAGCTAATCCAAACAGGACCTTAATTAATGATTATAAATAGAAAAATATAAGAAAGAAATTAATCAAATTATATGGATATTAATTTGTGTGTAATACATATGTAATTTTATTGTCCATTGAATTTATTTTGTAAAAAAAAATTTGTCAAAAAAAAATGAAAGTTTATCGGGCCGGCCCATCGGGCCGGCCCATCGGGCCATGTAGGCCTTTGCTTATCGGGCTGGGCTTAACGGGCCAGGTGTTAGCCTGTATTTTCGACATGCATTAATGAATTGGAGTGAGATGATGAAATCTCATTTAATATACATTATTGTATTTTAATATTCTCTTGGAAATTGGTTGTTTAATAAATCAAGAGAAAATTAAGGCATTCGACGTCGAAAGTCTTGTAGTTTGTAAGTTCACTGTCGAGTCTGAAGAAGCTGTCGAATTCGACAGGAACCTATTTTAATAAGTACATGATTGATTGCTTCGACATTGCTGTGTATTTGTCGAATAATATATATATATATATATATATATATATATATATATATATATATATATATATATATATATATATATATATATTGTGCAGTACGGAGAAAGCATACTCTCGACTTAGCAAAATATTCAAAGTGGATAACGTTCGAAAGCCTCGCCAGGTGTCCAAGAAATTCAAATGGTCGAAGACACGTGGAGTTTAGTTAGACGTTAAGTAGGTTTTGACGGTTATTCTAGTTTGCCTATAAATATTAGTTTTTCATATGAGAAACGAGTTCACAATTCTCATGCAAATTCCTGACAAAACTCAGAGTACCCATGTCAACGAGCGAAATGAGTGCAAAATGGAACATGTACGAATCTGTGTAACCAACCTTTCTTTGTAAACAATTTACATTTATGAATGCAATTTACATTCTCCAAGTATTTTACTTGCTTTCCATTTAAAGTTTATACACTTTAACCTTTCTGCAATTTATTTCATTGCATGTTTAAAACCTTTCTGCAATTTATTTCATTGCAAGTTTAAAACCTTTTCTGCAATTTACTTTGTTGCATGTTTTTACTTTTCAAAGTTCTTCTTTAAACTTTATCTGCAAATTCATTTACAAGTTTTCTGCAAATTTAACTTTGAAGCATTTTACTTTAAGCAAACCCATTCGACTGCGTCGAGTGATTTTACTGTTTTTATCAAATTATCCGATTTAACCCAGAAAATATGAAAATGGTTTCGTCAATTCTGCACAATCCAATATGTCCCAGGATTTACTAGTTGATCCTTCTTGTAATAATTAAACTAGCGGTTGTTTGCTAAAAATCGGGGTAAACAAATTGGCACGCCCAGTGGGACTATTGGTTTGTGTGATTTATTTTGTTTATTTTTGAAACTTTTTGCAAAATTATTTTTGGTGTTGAAATTTGATTGTGTGTGTAATTTTATATGCATTTGAGGAGTGGTAAATCTCTCTCAGATTTCTCAAAAATACTAACTCGTACTCGTACTAGAATGGTGAGACCACCAAGCAATTCTGCGAATAATAACAATAATAATGGAACAGAAACGAATCTGGTTCCAAATCCCCAGAATGTGGCAGGGCAACCTAGTCAGCCAGCATCTGGCGTTTCTAACGCCAATTCTACTGGTGGGCCAACAGGTCCTGCATTGAATTCTACAAATTCTGAAAGTATCCCAAATAATAATAATAATAATAATAATAATAATAATAATAATAATAATAATAATAATAATAATAATAATAATAATAATAATAATAATAATAACGGCGGAAATTCGAACCCTGCAATGAATTCCAGTACCATTGGTGCGAACGCCAGTGGATCAACAATGCCTGCCGTTACTTCAAGTATGATAGGAGGAGTCCCTCCTCCAAATCCTAACGGTGCAGCAATGACACAACCGAACATGTCATCCATGCCAACAAACGTATCACACACACATGGATACACAGACTGTAGTCAAGTTGGAGGAACACCGTCAAGACCACCCTGGTTGCCTAGAAACCCACAATTTGGAATGCCAACAACAACGATGGCAAACCTGTATAATTGGCCTTCAATAGAGAGTTCTCCCTCGTCTTCTGCGATGGGAAATAGAGGAAATTCTCTTAACTTGACAAACAATTCTATGGTGAATGCGTTGACCCAACAGATTGGCACAATCTTTAATCCTATGTTACAGACAACCAATGATAGTTACCTGTTATTAGCCAATCAAATGGGGAGAATGGCAGACTTTTTTGGAGCCCCTGATGCTCCAAATAACCAAAGGGTTCCTCGTCCAAACCCAGAAATTCAACCAGAAGTTCAAGCCCAACCACTGTGCATTGAAGGAGAACAGCCAGAACAAGGAGTGGTATTGGTTAATAGAAACCAAAATGCTGATAATGTTCTTAGGAACGTTCGACAAGATAACATAGCAGGGCAGAACAACTTGGCCAATTTAGTAGAAAATATCTTGGCCCAAAATGGTTTGAATATAGGATTGCATAGGCCAAATTTCGTGTCAGCATTGTCTGAATATGTTTTGCAGGCAGAACTGCCAAGGGGGTGGAAAATCCCCAAATTTACAAAATTTGCTGGTGATACGAATGAGTCTACTGTCGAACACATTGCCAGATATATGGCAGAAGCAGGGAATTTAGCAAATAATGAGGATTTAAGAATGAAATTTTTCCCCAATTCCCTCACAAAAAATGCTTTCACGTGGTTCACCACACTTCCCCCTCATTCAATTCATAATTGGACTCAGTTAGAAAGGCTATTTCATGAACAATTTTATATGGGACAATCTAGGATTAGCCTCAAAGAATTAGCCAGTATGAAACGTAAAACTTCAGAGGCCATTGATGATTATTTGAATAGGTTTCGCCTTCTTAAGGCAAGGTGCTTTACTCAAGTGCCTGAACATGAATTGGTTGAGATGGCTGCTGGTGGCCTTGACTATTCCATTAGGAAAAAGTTAGATACTCAACATTTAAGAGATATGGCCCAATTAGCAGATCGTGTTCGACAGGTCGAACGCCTCAGGGCTGAAAAAGTCAGAAATTCTAAATTTCATAAAAAAGAAAAAGTGGCGTATATAGAAACTTATGAAAGTGAAAATGAGTTCGACGATGGTCAGGATTACATAGAAAATAACGAGGTTAATATTGCTGAATTAAAACCAAGACCTCCCTATACTCGTAAAATGTTAAAACCATCAAATGGAAATAATCATGTCGAACCAAAAAATGATAGATTTGTTTCTAAGACATATACGTTCGACATTACTAAATGTGATGAAATTTTTGACTTATTGGTTACTGATGGCCAAATAATTGTGCCAAAAGGTTTAAAAGTTCCACCTTTGGAACAACGTAAGAAAAGAGGTTTTTGTAAATATCATAATTTCTTGGGTCATAAAACCTCACAATGTGTTCTTTTCAGGGATCTGGTCCAGAAAGCCCTGCAGGAAGGAAGACTCAAATTTGGTGAAAAGCCAAAATCCAAATAGCAGGTGGATGAAGATCCATTACAAATTGCTGATGCTGCTTACACAGAGCCATTTGAATGCCTGATGTTGGAAGCATTGAACCTCACTGAAGGGGGGCAATTGGTTTCTATTCCTGAAGAACAATACGAAAACAAAGTGGAAGGAGTGTATCCACAGGCTGGAGAGAAATTGTTAGATTTCCTTCAACGCTGCAAAGAGAATGATGGCGAAGCTACATTATGTTCTCATTGTAGTGCCATGTTCGACAAAAAGGCTGCTGCAGGCCTCACCAAATTTTTGCCTCATAGTCAGGGCCGAAACAATTGGCCAAATAAAAGGCCAACATATTCCAACATTCTGAATAGCCAACAGGCACCTGTGCATCAAAGGTTGGGACCACAAAAATCTTTTGTCCCCTCAAACAGGACACCTGTCAACCAATGGGTTCATGGGAGAAACATGGTCTCTGGCCAAAGGAATTTTGAAAAAGGAAGTTCCAGTAACTCTAATCCCAAGAAAGATTCTGAATCAAGGCAGTATGATTACAGGAATAACTACAAAGGGAAGAACCCCATGACAAGATCTCAATGGCGTAGATATCAACGCTAGAAAAAGTTGGCTGCTCAAAGTTCCCAGATTACTGCTGATGGTAAGGGAAAGAAGCCTGTGGAATTGGCTAAGAAGCCAATGAGCGAAAGGTTAGTTGAACCAAAAATAGAGTCTTCAGTTGCTGATGATGTCGAAGACGAACACATGGAAGCTGATGATTTTCTGGATTCTGAACCTGATCTCGACATAATAGTGAATGTTGTGTCAATTCTGCCAAGGGAGTTCGACGTCTGTTCTGAAATAACAGATGAAGAAGAAGAATCTGGAATACAAATGGCCCTTCACAGGCCAGTCTGTTACTACGTTATGAACAACGGTGCTTTGGATGACCAAATGGCCACATTTGAGAGGCCAGATGAGGGCATGAAAAATCACTTGAAGCCTCTCTTCATCCAGGCCAAGGTGAATAATGTAGGAATCAACAAAGTGTTGATTGATGGTGGTGCTGCTGTCAACCTAATGCCAGAATTTCTTCTGAAAAAGATTGGCAAATCCTTGGTGGATCTTCATCCTCACAACATAGTTCTGTCGAATTATGAGGGTGAAACTGGTTTGTCATTAGGAGCAATCCAGGTGGATGTGGTTGTTGGAAGTACTATAAGGCCAACCTTATTTTTGGTTGTGGCCTCTAAGGCAAACTACAATCTGCTCCTAGGACGAGAGTGGATTCATGGCGTAGGGGCAGTCCCATCTACCTTGCACCAACGCCTGATTATCTGGCGAGATGATGGTATTGTTGAAAATGTTGAAGCAGACCAAAGTTACTTCAAAACTGAAGTTCATCATCTCACAAAGCACTCATTCGACAAAAAATTAGCAACTATCTCGCCATGCACTGAAAGGGATTTTGCATATCGTTCAGTGAGAAATGTTCACCATTCGATTAAGTTGGACCCCACACATGGTTTTCTGTGGGAAAGAGAAGATGGAGACATTGAATATGGCGAATATGAAGGCCAGAACTACCCAACTGGGTGGAATATCAATGAAGATTACTATGTCTGAGTCCCAAACTTGGGCAAAGATTTCGGCCTATATGGCTGAAAACAGAATCAAAATGGCTTTGGAAGCCAATTCATTGTCAGAAAATATGGCTGTTGCAGCCAATGATATAAAATTTGGCAAACAAAAGCCAGAAATACAAAAGCTGGACTGCATCTATGATGACGAACCCCTGGGATTTGAAAAGGACCCAATCAGTCAAAGTCACAAGATGCAAGCTCAGGATCCTTTGCAAGAAATTGACCTTGGAGATGGTCTGGCGAAAAGACCAACATACGTAAGTGCAAACATTCCTCCTGATCTGAAGGCAAAGGTGGTGCAACTCCTGATGGAATTTAAAGATTATTTTGCTTGGGATTACAACGAAATGCCAGGTTTGAGCAGAAAGTTGGTGGAACATGAACTACTAGTTCGACCAGATAAAAAGCCAGTGAAACAATTGCCTAGGAGATTCGCACCAGAAATCATGTCGAAGATCAAAGAAGAAATTGAAAGGCTGCTAAGGAGCAAATTCATCAGAACTGCAAGGTATGTCGAATGGTTAGCAAATATAGTGCCTGTGATTAAGAAAAATGGTTCTCTTAGAGTATGCATAGACTTTAGAGATTTAAATAATGCTACACCAAAAGACGAATATCCTATGCCTGTGGCAGAAATGTTAATAGACTCAGCAGCTGGGTTTGAATATTTAAGTATGTTAGATGGTTATTCTGGTTATAACCAAATTTTCATTGCTGAGAATGATGTACCCAAAACTGCCTTTAGGTGCCCAGGAGCATTAGGCACATATGAATGGGTAGTAATGCCCTTTGGTTTGAAAAATGCTGGGGCTACTTATCAAAGAACAATGAATCTAATTTTTCATGAGTACATAGACACTTTCATGCAATTGTATATTGATGACATAGTTGTCAAATCCTCGTCAAATGATGATCATTTAGATCACTTGAGAAAATCTTTTGAAAAGATGAGGAAATATGGATTGAAAATGAATCCATTAAAGTGTGCTTTTTGTGTTAATGCAGGAGATTTCCTTGGGTTTGTTGTGCACAAAAAGGGCATTGAAATAAATCAAAATAAAACAAAGGCTATTATGGAGACCAAATCTCCAACTACAAAAAAATAACTTCAGTCTTTACTTGGGAAAATCAATTTCTTGAGAAGATTCATTTCAAATCTAAGTGGTAAAGCTCAACCGTTTTCACCATTACTTCGACTCAAGAAAGAAAGTGTTTTCACTTGGGGGCAAGACCAACAACAAGCTTTTGACGAAATCAAGAGTTATTTGTCAAACCCACCAATGTTAATGCCTCCAATAAGGAACAAATTCATGAAGTTGTATATATCAGCATCAGATTCGACACTGGGTAGTATGCTTGCTCAGGAAAATGAAAATGGCGAAGAAAAAGCCATTTATTACTTAAGTAGGGTTTTAAATGATGCTGAAACTAGATATAGTAGTATTGAAAAACTATGCTTATGTTTGTATTTTTCTTGTATGAAACTCAAGCATTATATAAAGCCTGTTGATGTTTTTGTTTATTCTCATTGTGATATCATCAAACATATGTTGTCTAAACCAATCCTGCATAGTCGAATTGGAAAATGGGCCTTAGCCTTAACAGAATATTCACTAACTTATAAACCTTTAAAGGCAGTTAAAGGCCAAATTGTGGCTGATTTTATAGTGGATCATTCTGCATTAGAAACTCCACAAAATTATGTGGATTCAGAACCTTGGAAATTATATTTTGATGGTTCTAAACATAAACATGGAGTTGGAATTGGGATTTTAATCATTTCTCCCTCCAAAATTCCCACCAAGTTCAAATATAAAATCAATGGTTTCTGCTCAAATAATGAAGCAGAATATGAGGCTTTAATAACAGGCCTGGAAATTTTATTAGACTTGGGGGAAAAAAATATTTTGATTAGAGGTGATTCAGAATTGGTGTTGAAACAATTGACAAAAGAATACAAATGCATAAAAGAACACTTGATGAAGTATTTTGTCATAGCAATTTCTTTGCTAAAACGTTTCGACCAAGTTATCTTTGAACATGTACCTCGTATAGAAAATCAAGAAGCCAATGATTTGGCTCAAATAGCTTCTGGTTATAAAATCTCTAGTGGAAAACTAGAAGAGTTGATTGAAATTAAAGATCAACCTCCTTCATTAGAATTGTCAATGCCAAAACTTATGGGGGCAGACTTACCACAAGACAGTGGTCAAAACACCATCTATGATTATGACGAAAATTCAGAAATTTTTGAAATTTTTGCCATTGACAATCTATCTAACAATGATTGGAGAAAACAACTTGTCGAATATTTGAAAGATCCAAATGGAACAACCAATAGAAAAATCAAATATAGAGCCTTGAGTTATGTCATCATTGGTAATGAACTAATGAAGAAAACACCTGAGGGAGTTTTGCTAAAATGTTTAAGTGAAACTGAAGCTTATTTGGCTATATCTGATGTGCACAGTGGTGCATGTGGATCTCATCAGGCAGGCCACAAGATGAAATGGTTGTTATTTCGACAAGGTGTGTATTGGCCAACAATTTTAAAGGACTGTATAGAGTTTGCTAAAGGTTGTCAAGAGTGTCAAAGACATTCAGGTATACAACATGTGCCTGCAAGTGAACTCCATTCAATAGTAAAACCTTGGCCTTTTAGAGGATGGGCTTTAGATTTAATTGGTGAAATTAAACCAAGTTCGTCAAAAAACCAACGTTATATTTTAGTTGGTATAGATTATTTTACCAAATGGATAGAAGCAATTCCATTACCAAATGTTGACCAAGAAGCAGTGATTAGTTTTATACAAAGTCACATCATTTATAGATTTGGTATACCTGAGTCTATTACTACAGATTAAGGTTCAGTATTCACTGGACGAAAGATGGTTGAATTTGTCCAACAAACTGGTTTTAAACTTTTGACCTCTACACCATATTATGCCCAAGCAAATGGTCAAGTAGAAGCTGCTAATAAAATCATCATTGGTTTGATTAAAAAGCATATTGCCCAAAAGCCTAGAAATTGGAACAAGACCTTAGATCAAGTATTATGGGCATGTAGGAATTCTCCAAAAGAATCAACTAACACCACACCCTTTCGACTAACTTATGGGCATGATGCAGTCTTGCCTGTCGAAATACATCTGCAGTCAGTTAGAATTCAAAGGCAAGCATAAATCCCAAGGGATCATTATTGGGTTATGATGTTAGACGAATTAGTTGATTTAGATGAGGAGAGAATAAAAGATTTAGATATGTTAACTCGACAGAAAGAAAGAGTTGCTAAAGCTTACAATAAAAAGGTTAAGTCTAAAACCTTTAATGTTGGAAATTTGGTTTGGAAAGTTATTTTGCCAATGGATAAAAAAGACAGAGTCTTAGGCAAATGGTCTCCAAATTGGGAAGGCCCTTTTAAAGTTGTTCAGGTTTTTTCAAATGGTGCTTATGAAATAGAAGAATTAACAGAAGAACAACGTTCGTTAATTATAAATGGTAATTAAGTACTTGAAAAAGTATAAACCAGTGTTGCAAGAAATAAAAATTAACGAAGAATAAAGCTTAAGACATAATGAAAATGGTGATCATAAAATGAGTTCGCCACAAAATGGGCATTGTCAAGATTACAAAACCAAAAAACCATAACAAATTGTTCAAATAGTTGAAGCAAAAAACTAAGAACAATAAAAACTAAAACTATTACAAAGTTAAAATTTTCTCTTCAAGTCTTCATACAGGCTTTTGAATGAAGCAACTTCTGCGTCGAGAATCATGTTAGAATCCATCAAGATTTTGATCTCTTCCTCGACAGCTGCAGAATGGCTGAAGTACTTGATGCCAGCATTCGCCTCTTTGTCAATCATAGCTTTGGTTGCCTTGGAAATATTAGCTTTGGCTTCCTCACGCTTAGCCTTTTCACTGGTTATCTTGGCATTGAGGCTTTGAAAAGAAAAGAATCTTCAAAATTGCCATTTCTTCCTTTCTGTCTTCGACATACAGTCGAAACTGGCATTTTTGAGGGGGCAATTTGTTAGCCTGTATTTTCGACAGGCATTAATGAATTGGAGTGAGATGATGAAATCTCATTTAATATACATTATTGTATTTTAATATTCTCTTGGAAATTGGTTGTTTAATAAATCAAGAGAAAATTAAGGCATTCGACGTCGAAAGCCTTGTAGTTTGTAAGTTCACTGTCGAGTCTGAAGAAGCTGTCGAATTCGACAGGAACCTATTTTAATAAGTACATGATTGATTGCTTCGACATTGCTGTGTATTTGTCGAATAATATATATATATATATATATATATATATATATATATATATATATATATATATATATATATATATATATATATATATATATATATGTGTGTGTGTGTGTTTGCTTGTATAACGTATTGTGCAGTATGGAGAAAGCATACTCTGGACTTAGCAAAATATTCAAAGTGGATAACGTTCGAAAGCCTCGCCAGGTGTCCAAGAAATTCAAATGGTCGAAGACACGTGGAGTTTAGTTAGACGTTAAGTAGGTTTTGACGGTTATTCTAGTTTGCCTATAAATATTAGTTTTTCATATGAGAAACAGGTTCACAATTCTCATGCAAATTCCTGACAAAACTCAGAGTACCCATGTCAACGAGCGAAATGAGTGCAAAATGAAACATGTACGAATCTGTGTAACCAACCTTTCTTTGTAAACAATTTACATTTATGAATGCAATTTACATTCTCCAAGTATTTTACTTGCTTTCCATTTAAAGTTTATGCACTTTAACATTTCTGCAATTTATTTCATTGCATGTTTAAAACCTTTCTGCAATTTATTTCATTGCAAGTTTAAAACCTTTTCTGCAATTTACTTTGTTGCATGCTTTTACTTTTCAAAGTTCTTCTTTAAACTTTATCTGCAAATTCATTTACAAGTTTTCTACAAATTTAACTTTGAAGCATTTTACTTTTAAGCAAACCCATTCGACTGCGTCGAGTGATTTTACTGTTTTTATCAAATTATCCGATTTAACCCAGAAAATATGAAAATGTTTTCGTCAATTCTGCACAATCCAATATGTCCCAGGATTTACTAGTTGATCCTTCTTGTAATAATTAAACTAGTGGTTGTTTGCTAAAAATCAGGGTAAACACCAGGCCATGAGGCTTAATGAGCCGGCCCACTAAAGTCCCTTTATATGTCATGGCCCCTGGGTCGAGGCGGGTCGGGCCGGCCCCTTTTGACAGCTTTAATATTAATGAACGAATGCCAACATCATGAAAATGCCCAAATTTTATGATAAAGATGAGCCCAAATAGATCTTTATGTGAAACATATGTAGTTCCAATTCTGATAAATAGATCTATCAAAATCATAAAGATTGTGAAAATTTCATATGTGTAACTTCTTTTTCTTTTTATATATAAAGAAAAACCCAAATTGTTTTTTGACACAATTAAAATCCAGATTTTGGAAGTTGGAGAAGATTGAAGTTTGGTTGATTCACTACAAGAAAAAGACGATTTTGCGACGCCCAAAAACCCTCGCTAACCGCTAAAAGCCGTCGCTAAGTGCTCATTTACTGACGGCCTGTAAAAACCCGTGGCCGTCGCTAAAACGCTCGCCGCTAAATTTCCAGACGGCCCAGGTCGTCTGTAAATGACAGGACGGAATTTGCGACGGCTTGAGGTCGTCGCTAAATGATAACGGTCAGATCCAGCTGGACAGGTAACGACGGCTTAAGCCGTCTGTAAAATTGATATAGCGACGGTTCAGGTCGTCGCGAAATCTGGACGGACTGCTCCAGCTGACAAAGCGTTGACTGATTTGCGACGGCTTAAGCCGTCGCTAAATCTGGACGGATTTTTTTTTTAAAAAAATTTAATATTTACTTTTATTTAAATAAAATTTATTTATTATTTTGAAAAATACAAATTAACATAAAAATAAATTTAATACATATTAACACATAAAATTAAATATTTAAAACAACAAAAATATAAATTAAAAATTCAATAAGAAAATACGACAATTGTCTCGAATTACAAACATAATAGATAATTGTCTCAAATTACAAACATAATATTATAGTACGATAATTATCATGAAATTACAAACATAATACGATAATTGTCTCAAATTACATAATAATTAAAATAGTTCTAAAATAAAATACTCAAATTATTAGAAACATTCATTAAGCACTTCTTCCCCTTGCGTTTGTTCTTCCACCGCTTCCACCGCTTGTTCTTCCACCGCCTTCAAAATTCACACCAGCTTGAACATAGCCACGACCTTGAAAATTTCCACCACCTTGAAAAGTACATTAATTATATTACATGTATTTTAAATATAATTGATTACTTGTCTTTAAATATAATTAAAAATATGGTTACTTTGAGCCGAGTAAAAATCTTATAATTAAGTATTTTTCCTAAAACTAACATTTATTATATAATCTAAATTATGTTTTGAATTTATATTCAAAGTAAAAATTAGTTAACAAAAAAAATATTATATCCTCAAACAATAATTTTGTCTTTATAATAAAAAGTTGATTATATTGTATTCTCGACCATTAAATTTTTTTATAATAAAAAGTACATTATATTACAAGCTATTTTAAATATAATTGACTACTTTTCTTTAAAGTAATAAAGGATACAAATTAAAAATATGTTGCTTTGAGCCGAGTTAAAATCAAATAATTAAGTATTTTTCGTAAAACTAACATTAATTGCATGATCTAAATTATGTTCTTAATTTATATTCAAACTAAAAAATTAGTTAACATAAAAAATATTATATCCTCGAATGCAATAGTTTTGTATTTATATCATCTTAAACAACAATTAATTTTTTATATCATATTAAACAAAAGAAAATATTATATTATATATATTCTAAATGTAAACACCAAACTATAAAATTATAAAAGAATAAATATAATAGACTAGTTTTTTTTTGACAATACGGCACTTATATATATATTTAGTTTATCAACAACTTTATTAATTGATAGTATACAAGAATAAAAATTCACTTTTAATTGATAGTTACTAATATTTTAATTAGAATCAAACTTTTTTTCTTGTAACAACTAGTGGAAATATCATGGATAGCCACAATAATTATATATGTCAATATATGTACATAAATACCATCATTTCTCAAATTAATTATTTTTTTCTTTTATTTTAATCATGCTATAAAGTTGAAAATTTATTCAAATAAAAAAATTATATAATCAAAATTATGTTACTTACTTGTTGTGCCGGGTAGTGTCAGACTTCAAGCTTTCAAAACTAAGCTTCCAATAACTCTAACCCACGAATCAAACAACATTCTCTAAATCAAAATAAAAAATAAAAAAATAAAACTACAGTTAGCAAAAAATTCACATATTATTAAAAAAAACTGAAAAAATTAAACTTAAGTAAATAAAATTATACTTACTTGGTATGTCAAGCAATGTCTATATATTAAACTCTCAAACACAGCAAGAGGAAGAAGAACACTACATTTTCTACATTAATTTTTTTAATAAATAAACTATTAATATAAATTCGTAATATAATTTAAATATAAACATAAAACAATAAATTTTGAAACTTGCTAAGTAATAGAAATCACTTACAATTTATTAAGACATCAAAAATTGATGAAGAAAAATGTAATATGATGAAGATATATTGAAGGATGTTGGAGAAATTTAGAGAAATGTTGAACAAAGAAGTGAGATTGAGAAGAGATTTGTGTGTAAAATGAAATGAAATGTGTTTCAATATATGTTTGTTGCCTCATAATACCGTTGCACAACCTTTGAAATGGGTGAGAAGAATAAATTTCGCTGACCAGTACATTGACCAAAGCAGGCATCGGAAAGCGCAGCCCATCTTTCCCTCTGCCCGACGTTTTTTTTTTCGTCAGCATTTAGCGACGGCCAAAGCCGTCGGTAAATCCCTCCATTTTTCCTGGCGTTTTGGGCCGTCGGTATTGCTTCCGTTTGTGACGGTTTGGGCTGTCTAGAGTGTTACGACGAAAATCAGATGTAATTATACTAATTGTTTAATAAAGCGACGGCTTTTGATGCAGGTATTGACGGCCTAGGCCGCCACAAAGTTAGAGAGGGCCTAGGCCGTCGCAAACGGTTTCTTCATTTCGCCAGAAAATCAAGGTTTTCTTGTAGTGATTCATTTCATCTAGCATAGCTGCTCATCAAAGTCTGAAGGAACAAAATTTTCATCTCAAAATTCCTAGAGAGAGATAAATCTTGCATGTATGATTTATTGTGTTGTTGCAGTTACATATATAGTTTTGTCAAATTCTTTTGTGTTTTTTTTCTACAAGTGATGCTAAATTTCTATTTTCATGGTGGTGGTGGTGGTGATGGGAGATGGTGGACGGAGAAAGTGGAGAGACAGAGACAATGATCACTTATTTAAGGTGCGTTAAATTAACTATGATTCCACTTATTTAACCTTGATTAATAATTAAAATATAATTATTTCCTTTTGGTTAATAATTAAAGGGTCTTGCTAACTATTACACCGGATGTACTAGCTAGTTAATGAACCCGAAAGTAGTAAATTTTATATTGAAAAAACATAATTTACACTTTAAATAAGCTAGCTATACGTGTTCCTAGACAATTTTACCAGTTTTGGTTCTTTAATTAGTGCAAGGGGTGCAATGTTTAATATTTGCCATAATTAAAACATTAAAATATGTTTTTATAATTGATTAGTATTACCTCCGTTCTATTTTATAAGAGTTTTTTTTTTTTTTAATTTTTAACAACTCTATTTTATAACAACTCTACAACTCTATTTTTTTTTTAACAACTCTATTTTAACAACTCTTATAAAATATGTTTTTATAAGAGTTATTTTGACTAAATGA
This sequence comes from Trifolium fragiferum, assembly GCA_954870985.1. Lineage (NCBI taxonomy): Eukaryota > Viridiplantae > Streptophyta > Magnoliopsida > Fabales > Fabaceae > Trifolium > Trifolium fragiferum. The sequence continues at coordinate 17,340,330 of OX940790.1, read as the reverse complement.
CATTATTCACTTATCTTGCTTTGACCATATTTTTTAAATAATATATAGATATAAATATCAGCATATAATATATTGTTTGATTGTTTTGATGAGTATTTTTTTTATTTTTTGGGATACAAAAGGGGCTAAGCCCTTTGACGAGTATTTTCAAAATATCAAGTTTTTTCTAATTTTTACTAATAAAAAATTAAAGATATCAGTTATCAAAATTGTGCGTTGGCATACATGTAATAGTCAAACTAGTTCTTATATTTTGGGACGGAGGTAGTACTATTTTGGCTTTTGAATTGCTAATATATTTTTAAAATTTATATAATTTATTATTTAGTTGTTGTTAATTACTAGCTTAAAAAAATCTACAAAAATACTCTCTTTGGTCGCTATTATAAGCAAAAAAAATCAATTTTTATATTTATTACAAAATTGATGAATCTGGCCTATAATATAAAGTAGATTATTATTTAGTTGTTGTTACTAGCTTTAAAAGAATCTACAAAAATACTCTCTCTGATCATTATTATAAGCAAAAAAATCACTTTTTTGATTTATTGGAAAATTGATGAATCTGCCCTATAATATAGATTAGATTCACCAATTTTTAAATAAATCTAAAAAGTTATTTTTTGCTTATAATGATAACCAAAAGAAGTAACATCTAGGGGCGTGTATGTACAAACATATGGCAGCCTTACAACTTTTTTTTTTTTTTAATTTGTCATACAATTTATTTAAGTTACATATTAAATACAATGTGATGTTAGCTTTTAATTTAACATTAGTTAAAATTGATTATTACCCTTTTTAAAATAAAAGAAGTGAAACTATAACTAATTTAATGCACCTTAACATATACTTTTAAGACACATGTTAGCAACACCCAAAATTAAGTTAAATATGTTTTTGAAGAGTTAAAAGAGAAATATTGTTAAAAAAATGGAGTTAAAGGAGATATGTATATTTAATTACTATTACTTTTTTTTATAATTATTTAATTACTAATACTAATAGTCTCTTAATTATACTTTATATAAAAATATGCGAAAAGCAATAATAACTTATACATGGCATATTGTTACTCTCATGCATGAGAAGTTTTTGTATTGGCATACCAATAAATTTTGTATCAAGTACGTAGCTGATATTGGGGTATGGATTTCCTGTTGTGATAAAATCCTGCGGTAGGCTGCAGTTATACTTTTTGTGAGAGAGGACTTTTATTTTTATAGGAAGGAGAAGATAATATTTTCAACAAAATAATAAATAGTTATGGCTTTGTGAGCTAAATTTGAAAACTGCACGAAAGTAAACTGCAGTCAATCTTAATCCCGACATTGCCATAACAATACATTTCTTTATATATATATATATATATTATACATTTTTGTTTGCTAAAACAATTTTAATCTTTGTCATATTACAACAATTGATGACAAATAACTTTATCCATAATCGCACCGGTACAACACTAATTCACTAGAAAAAAAAATATTGCCGCCAAAAGGAGGCACAACCAAATGAAACAATTATCTACAATAAAATCATTTTTTTTATTAACTCTCTCATTTTCAAAAAAGTAGGACCATAAAACCATACATCTTAAAAAAAAAATTGGTATAAAGAATCCAACAAATACAAGAACCATATTTATTATTTAGAATCCAACTTAATTATGATAAACATGAATGGCTCTCACAAAAACAAATTATAGCTAATAAGACAATTAATTTTTATTTTTTTTTTATCATTGTTCCTGCCTTTGAGACAGGGGGTGTAAAATACGTTAAGATAAACTTGGTTTGTAATAGGGGTGTAGTTTGTGATTAGTTCGGATCTTTCTTTTGAACGGATTTTCTTCTATTTATAAGGTCAGGATGAGTTCATGGGGAAAACTTAACTTCCCCATGAACCCACGTTCATCATGAGATAATGGTGGAGTGATGTGTTTCCCGCGCTTCTTCCTTAACTCCATGATTTCGTCGTGCATCAAAGCGGTTAATCTTTACTTGACGTAGATGAAACATGTGCTAGGATAGAATTAGTTGGGCCTTGGGGATGGTATTGGGCTGACCCAGCTGTTAGGCGAGATGACCGGTATTTCGGGCGAGGTAGCCTATCATTTAGATGAGGCACATCCCTCAGGTTGGATATATCGACTAGATGATCATGGGCCATTATTTGATATGAGCCTATGCTCGCATTGGGCTTAAAATCTCTCGACCGTTACAATCATGAAGTAAGGAATGAACGTGGCCCTATAGCCCCATTAGGGAGTAGTGGCGGAGTCAAGACCTGGTTCAGGAGTGCAAGCTATTAAAATTTATTTAATAATTATAATTATATATATAAAATGTGTAGTTAAATATGGTATGGATTAGGGTGTACAAAATCGATTTAGTTCAACTTTTTAAAAGAAAAAATTTGAACTAATAAAAAATAGCCGTTTCAATTCTTGTAATTTTCTCTTACTAAATTTGAATCAAATTGAATCGATGAAGAACATGTTAGTTTGGTTTAATTCAATGGTGTTGAGATTTATCAAAACAATAACCAAGCTAGCACATTCATTAAATTTATAATAATTTATGCTCAAATTAAACAATTAAGTGCTGTTTTTCAAGAGACCACCTGGTTGAGAGATCACTCTTCAACCTCGAGGTACTTGGTTTGAGACTTGACACCATAAATATTTAAATACGTTTTTTAAGGAAAATATTAACGAGTGCTTTCGAGGCACTTTTTAAATATCAATTTAAATAAATTATTTGCTTAAAAAAGTTAAACATTTCAATTTCCAATATATTGACTTCGCCATATTTTCATTAAAATTTCATAAAAACTTGGATTATTTAATATGCTTAAAGAGAGTATTGGGGACCATCGTTACCAAGACTCTTTTTAATACATACAGTGACTATTATGATGAACTTATTTTATTGACAAATTTTTTATTTTGAATTGAAACATAATTACTCATATTTAGTATTGACAAATTTTTATTTTGAATGAAAACATAATTACTCATATTTAGGAGTACTAGCTAATATTAGTATTGTAGTGATGTAATATTTAAGACTAAGCAAGCATGTAGTAGACAGAGATAGAGCTGAGTTGGTGCAATGATAAAATTTTAGGGGGTTCATCTAACAAAATCATTGCATTATTAGCTTAAAATTAAATGATTCAGGGGGGTGCAACCAATGTGGCACCGTGTTTACCCCGATTTTTAGCAAACAACCGCTAGTTTAATTATTACAAGAAGGATCAACTAGTAAATCCTGGGACATATTGGATTGTGCATAATTGACGAAAACATTTTCATATTTTCTGGGTTAAATCGGATAATTTGATAAAAACAGTAAAATCACTCGACGCAGTCGAATGGGTTTGCTTAAAGTAAAATGCTTCAAAGTTAAATTTGCAGAAAACTTGTAAATAAATTTGCAGATAAAGTTTAAAGAAGAACTTTGAAAAGTAAAAGCATGCAACAAAGTAAATTGCAGAAAAGGTTTTAAACTTGCAATGAAATAAATTGCAGAAAGGTTTTAAACATGCAATGAAATAAATTGCAGAAATGTTAAAGTGCATAAACTTTAAATGGAAAGCAAGTAAAATACTTGGAGAATGTAAATTGCATTCATAAATGTAAATTGTTTACAAAGAAAGGTTGGTTACACAGATTCGTACATGTTCCATTTTGCACTCATTTCGCTCGTTGACATGGGTACTCTGAGTTTTGTCAGGAATTTGCATGAGAATTGTGAACCCGTTTCTCATATGAAAAACTAATATTTATAGGCAAACTAGAATAACCGTCAAAACCTACTTAACGTCTAACTAAACTCCACGTGTCTTCGACAATTTGAATTTCTTGGACACCTGGCAAGGCTTTCGAACGTTATCCACTTTGAATAATTTGCTAAGTCCAGAGTATGCTTTCTCCGTACTGCATAATACGTTATACAAGCAAACACACATATACATACATATATATAATTCGACACATATATAGCAATGTCGAAGCAATCAATCATGTACTTATTAAAATAGGTTCCTGTCGAAGACAAAAATGTCACATCAATCATGACAAAAATGTAACCGTCAACTCAATCCCTTCAAACCATGATTTCCACTTTTTTAGCACAATAGTGGGACACGTGGCAGGATTAAAACGATTGAGATGGAAAATGATGAAAAGAAACTGGAGAGCCCACCATTCAGAAGAAACAAAAGACTCTAACCATCCAAGAACCAACAGTAAGACCTTTCGACACATCCTTTAGGTTCTTTTTAACTTCAAAGAAATTTTGTGTTAATAGTCTTAATGTTTCGTTTCAGCCTGCTGGTAATGTTCAAGTAAATCCTACTGCTGCTACTCCCAGTGGAGAAGGCCAAAGAGACAAAGGAAAAGCCAATGAAGCAACTAGTGAGGCAAGCACACCACCAACAAAATCTGATGCTGACAAAACCCCAAAAAAGAGAGTTGACAAGGAAAAGAAGAAGAAGAGGAAGAAAGTTAAGTCCAGCTCTAAAGCTTCTGCAGAACCAGAAAAAGAGATTGAGATTACTCCTTCTAATCCTCCTGTCGAAGATCAACCAACACCCCAAGTTGAAAACACCACCACTGAAGTTCCTGCCCCCAGGCAAGAAAATACAAGTTCATGTTCACATGATCTTGGTGCTAAGGTAAAATCTTCTCAACTTTTAAGATTTTGTCAATAGAACAAATTTCTTTTTCTCATAAGTTTTCTCATAACTTCATTTGCCTTGCCTTTCGACAGGATACTAATGATGAAAATGTCAACATGAATGTTGACAATGCAGAAAACCTGACCCAAGGCATTGGTACCAATGATGTCGAGGTCAACCCTAATCAAAGTGACAAAGGTCCAGAGACTGAAGAAAATCCCACCATCAATCTTGATTCTGAAGAAACTATTCTTGATCGTCCTGCTGAATCTACCCATTCGTCAGAAGGTACAGATGTCGAAATGGCTTTCGACAATGAAAGGGAAGAAGCTATGCCAGAGGCTGCTGAAGGAGGTTCTGATATACTCCCAGTTTCTTCTACTTCAAAGTTATCTGCTGATGTTGGGTTGTCAGAGATGCAATTCATAGCTATGAAGGAGTCTGATCCTGCTGCAGCACTAAAGATGCTCCTCTCAAGCAAAAGCAACAAAGACAAAAGTGCTTCACATCACAGCAGTTCGACAGCCTATGACTCTGAGATTCATTCGACAGTGAGACAAGAATCCTTAATTCTCAAGCTGCACACAGACTACATCAACCAGGACGTCTTCTCATTGATTGAAGCTAATCCCAGCAGTGCTTTTGCCCACTTAGGCTTTCTGAAGAAGTTTCACAACCCAATGACTGATGGTGCTACTCTTGGTAAGGTTATCCAACTTGAAAACCTTATTGATGGTTTCACCAAAGCCATTCAAAAAAGGCAAGGTAATGCCTCAAGGTTGGAAGCTCAAACTCAAGCCCATGTTGTATTGGTCGAGAAAGCAAAAGCTGCTCAGGCAAATGTCGAGCGCCTTGAGAAGGATTTTGAGTCGAATGCTGAGATTGCAGGCTATGACAAGAACATTGCTGATTGGGAAAATGAGGTGGTTGAGTTGAACTTGAAAATTCAAAATCTCAATGCCAAGATAACCAGTGAAAAGGCTAAGCGTGAGGAAGCCAAAGCTAATATTTCCAAGGCAACCAAAGCTATGATTGACAAAGAGGCAAATGCTGGCATCAAGTACTTCAGCAATTCTGCAGCCGTCGAAGAAGAAATCAAACTTTTGGAGGATTCCAACATGGTTCTCGACGCAGAGGTTGCCTCATTCAAAAGCCTATATGAAGACTTGAAGAAAAAGTTTTAACTTTGTAATATTTTTAGTTGTTCTTGTTCTTAGTTTTTTGCTTCAACTATTTGAACAATTTGTTTATGGTTTTTTGGATTGTAATCTTGACAATGCCCATTTTGTGGCGAATCCTTTTATGATCACCATTTTTCATTATGTCCTAAGTTTTATTCTTCGTTAATTTTTATTTCTTGCAACACTGGTTTGTACTTTTTCAAGTATTTGCCATTTATAATTAACGAACGTTGTTCTTCTGTTAATTCTTCAATTTCATAAGCACCATTTGAAAAAACTTGAACAACTTTAAAAGGTCCTTCCCAATTTGGAGACCATTTGCCTAAGACTCTATCTTTTTTATCCATTGGCAAAATAACTTTCCAAACCAAATCTCCAACATTAAAGGTTTTAGACTTAACCTTTTTATTATAAGCTTTAGCAACTCTTTCTTTCTGTCGAGTTAACATCTCTAAAGCTTTTATTCTCTCTTCATCTAAATCAACTAATTCGTCTAACATCATATCCCAATAATGATCCCTTGGGATTTCTGCCTGTCTTTGAATTCTGACTGACTGCAGATGTATTTCGACAGGCAAGACTGCATCATGCCCATATGTTAGTCGAAAGGGTGTGGTGTTAGTTGATTCTTTTGGAGAATTCCTACATGCCCATAATACTTGATCTAAGGTCTTGTTCCAATTTCTAGGCTTTTGGGCAATGTGCTTTTTAATCAAACCAATAATGATTTTATTGGCAGCTTCTACTTGACCATTTGCTTGGGCATAATATGGTGTAGAGGTCAAGAGTTTAAAACCAGTTTGTTGGGCAAATTCAACCATCTTTCGTCCAGTGAATACTGAACCTTGATCTGTAGTAATAGACTCAGGTATACCAAATCTATAAATAATGTAACTTTGTATAAAACTAATCACTGCTTCTTGGTCAACATTTGGTAATGGAATTGCTTCTATCCATTTGGTGAAATAATCTATACCAACCAAAATATAACGTTGGTTTTTTGACGAACTTGGTTTAATTTCACCAATTAAATCTAAAGCCCATCCTCTAAAAGGCCAAGGTTTTACTATTGAATGGAGTTCACTTGCAGTCACATGTTGTATACCTGAGTGTCTTTGGCACTCTTGACAACCTTTGGCAAACTCTATACAGTCCTTTAGAATTGTTGGCCAATACACACCTTGTCGAAATAACAACCATTTCATTTTGTGGCCCGCCTGATGAGATCCGCATGCACCACTGTGCACATCTGATATAGCCAAATAAGCTTCAGTTTCACTTAAACATTTTAGCAAAACTCCCTCAGGTGTTTTCTTCATCAGTTCATTACCGATGATAACATAACTCAAGGCTCTATATTTGATTTTTCTATTGGTCGTTCCATTTGGATCTTTCAAATATTCGACAAGTTGTTTTCTCCAATCATTGTCAGATAGATTGTCAATGGCAAAAATTTCAAAAATTTCTGAATTTTCGTCATAGTCATAGGTGGTATCTTCACCATTATTTTGTGGTGAGTCTGCCCCCACAAGTTTTGGCATTGACAATTCCAATGAAGGAGGTTGATCAATTATGAGTTTATCTTTAATTTCAATCAACTCTTCTAGTTTTTCACTAGAGATTTTATAACCAGAAGTTATTTCAGCCAAATCATTGGCTTCTTGATTTTCTATACGAGGTACATGTTCAAATATAACTTGGTCGAAACGTTTTAGCAAAGAAATTGCTATGACAAAATATTTCATCAAGTGTTCTTTTATGCATTTGTATTCTTTTGTCAATTGTTTCAATACCAATTCCGAATCACCTCTAATCAAAATATTTTTTGCCCCCAAGTCTAATAAAATTTCAAGGCCTGTTATTAAAGCCTCATATTCTGCTTCATTATTTGAACAGAACCCATTGATTTTATATTTGAACTTGGTGGGAATTTTGGAGGGAGAAATGATTAAAATCCCAATTCCAACTCCATTTTTATGTTTAGAACCATCAAAATATAATTTCCAAGGTTCCGAATCTACATAGTTTTGTGGAGTTTCTAATGCAGAATGATCCACTATAAAATCAACCACAATTTGGCCTTTAACTGCCTTTAAAGGTTTGTAAGTTAGTGAATATTCTGTCAAGGCTAAAGCCCATTTTCCAATTCGACTATGCAGGATTGGTTTAGATAACATATGCTTAATGATATCACAATGAGAATAAACAAAAACATCAACAGGCTTTATATAATGCTTGAGTTTCATACAAGAGAAATACAAACATAAGCATAATTTTTCAATACTACTATATCTAGTTTCAGCATCATTCAAAACCCTACTTAAGTAATAAATGGCTTTTTCTTCGCCATTTTCATCTTCCTGAGCAAGCATACTACCCAGCGTCGAATCAGATGCTGATATATACAACTTCATGAATTTGTTCCTTATTGGAGGCATTAACATTGGTGGATTCGACAAATAACTCTTGATTTCGTCGAAAGCTTGTTGTTGATCTTGCCCCCAAGTGAAAACACTTTCTTTCTTAAGTCGAAGTAATGGTGAAAACGGTTGAGCTTTACCACTTAAATTTGAGATGAATCTCCTCAAGAAATTGATTTTCCCAAGTAAGGACTGAAGTTGCTTTTTTGTAGTTGGAGATTTGGTCTCCATAATAGCCTTTGTTTTGTTTTGATTTATTTCAATGCCCTTTTTGTGCACAACAAACCCAAGGAAATCTCCTGCATTAACATAAAAAGCACATTTTAATGGATTCATTTTTAATCCATATTTCGTCATCTTTTCGAAAGATTTTCTTAAATGATCTAAATGATAATCATTCGACGAGGATTTGACAACTATGTCATCAATATACACTTGCATGAACGTGTCTATGTATTCATGAAAAATTAAATTCATTGCTCTTTGATAAGTGGCCCCAGCATTTTTCAAGCCAAAGGGCATTACTACCCATTCATATGTGCCTAATGCTCCTGGGCACCTAAAAGCAGTTTTGGGTACATCATTTTCAGCAATGAAAATTTGGTTATATCCAGAATAACCATCTAACATACTTAAATATTCAAACCCAGCTGCTGAGTCTATTAGCATTTCTGCCACAGGCATAGGGTATTCGTCTTTTGGTGTAGCATTATTTAAATCTCTAAAGTCTATGCATACTCTAAGAGAACCATTTTTCTTAATCACAGGCACTATATTTGCTAACCATTCGACATACCTTGCAGTTCTGATAAATTTGCTTCTCAGCAGCCTTTCAATTTCTTCTTTGATCTTCGACATGATTTCTGGTGCGAACCTTCTTGGCAGTTGTTTCACTGGTTTTTTATCTGGTCGAACTGGTAGTTCATGTTCCACCAACTTTCTGCTCAAACCTGGCAATTCGTTGTAATCCCAAGCAAAACAATCTTTGAATTCCATTAAAAGTTGCACCACTTTTGTCTTCAGATCTGGAGAAATGTTTGCACTTATGTATGTTGGTCTCTTTGTCAGACCATCTCCAAGGTCAATTTCTTGCAAAGGATCCTGGGCTTGCATCTTGTGACTTTGACTGATTGGATCTTTTTCAAATCCTAGGGGTTCGTCATCGTAGATGCAATCCAGCTTTTGCATTTCTGGCTTGGGTTTGCCAAATTTTATATCATTGGCTGCAACAGCCATATTTTCTGATAATGAATTGGCTTCCAAAGCCATTTTGATTCTGTTTTCAGCCATATAGGCCGAAATCTTTGCCCAAGTTTGGGACTCAGACATAGTAATCTTCGTTGATGTCCCACCCAGTTGGGTAGTTCTGGCCTTCATATTCGCCATATTCAATATCTCCATCTTCAGTTTCCCACAAAAAACTATGTGTGGGGTCTAGCTTGACTGAATGGTGAACATTTCTCACCGAACGATATGCAAAATCCCTTTCAGTGCATGGCGAGATAGTTGCCAATTTTTTGTCGAATGAGTGCTTTGTGAGATGATGAACTTCAGTTTTGAAGTAGCTTTGGTCTGCTTCAACATTTTCAACAATACCATCATCTCGCCAGATAATCAGGCGTTGGTGCAAGGTAGATGGGACTGCCCCCACGCCATGAATCCACTCTCGTCCTAGGAGCAGATTGTAGTTTGCCTTAGAGGCCACAACCAAAAATAAGGTTGGCCTAGTAGTACTTCCAACAACCACATCCACCTAGATTGCTCCTAATGACAAACCAGTTTCACCCTCATAATTCGACAGAACTATGTTGTGAGGATGCAGATCCACCAAAGATTTCCCAATCTTTTTCAGCAGGAACTCTGGCATTAGGTTAACAGCAGCGCCACCATCAATTAGTACTTTGTTGATTCCTACATTATTCACCTTAGCCTGTATGAAGAGAGGCTTTAAGTGATTTTTCATGCCTTCATCTGGCCTCTCAAATGTGGCCATTTGGTCCTCCAAAGCACCGTTGTTCATAACGTAGTAACAGACTGGCCTGTGAAGGGCCATTTGCATTCCAGATTCTTCTTCTTCATCTGTTATTTCAGAACAGACGTCGAACTCCCTTGGCAGAATTGACACAACATTCACTATTATGTCGAGATCAGGTTCAGAATCCAGAAAATCATCAGCTTCCATGTGTTCGTCTTCGACATCATCAGCAACTGAAGACTCTATTTTTGGTTCAACTAGCCTTTCTTTCATTGGCTTCTTAGTCAATTCCATAGGCTTCTTTCCCTTACCATCAGCAGTAATCTGGGAATTTTGAGCAGCCAACTTTTTCTGGCGTTGATATCTACGCCATTGAGACCTTGTCATAGGATTCTTCCCTTTGTAATTATTCCTGTAATCATATTTTCTTGATTCAGAATCTTTCTTGGGATTGGAGTTACTGGAGCTTCCTTTCTCGAAATTCTTTTGGCCAGAAGCCATGTTTCTCCCATGAACCCATTGGTTGACAGGTGTCCTGTTTGATGGAACAAAAGATTTTTGTGGTCTCAACCTTTGATGCACAGGTGCCTGTTGGCTATTCAGACTGTTAGAATAAGTTGGCCTTTTATTTGGCCAATTGTTTCTGCCTTGACTATGAGGCAAAAATTTGGTGAGGCCTGCAGCAGCCTTTTTGTCGAACATGGCACTACAGTGAGGACATAATGTAGCTTCGCCATCATTCTCGTGGCAGCGTTGGAGAAAATCTAGCAATTTCTCTCCAGCCTGTGGATACATTTCTTCCACTTTGTTTTCATATTCTTCTTCAGGAATGGAAACCAATTGCCCCCCTTCAGTGAGATTCAATGCTTCCAACATCAGGCATTCAAATGGCTCTGTGTAGGCAGCATCAACAATCTGCAATGGATTTTCGTCCACCTGCTGTTTGGATTTTGGCTTTTCGCCAAATTTGAGTCTTCCCTCCTGCAAGGCTTTCTGGACCAGATCCCTGAAAAGAACACATTGTGAGGTTTTATGACCCAAAAAATTATGGTATTTACAAAAACCTCTTTTCTTACGTTGTTCCAAAGGTGGAACTTTTAAACCCTTTGGTACAATTATTTGGCCATCAGTAACCAATAAGTCAAAAATTTCATCACATTTAGTAACGTCGAACGTGTATGTCCTAGAAACAAATCTATCATTTTTGGATTCGACAGGATTATTTCCATTTGATGGTTTTAACATTTTACAAGTATAGGGAGGTCCTGGTTTTAATTCAGCAATATTAACCTCATTGTTTTCTATGTAATCCTGGCCATCGTCGAACTCATTTTCACTTTCATAAGTTTCTATATACGCCACTTTTTCTTTTTTATGAAATTTAGAATTTCTGGCTTTTTCAGCCCTGAGGCGTTCGACCTGTCGAACACGGTCTGCTAACTGGGCCATATCTCTTAAATGCTGAGTATCTAACTTCTTCCTAATGGAATAGTCGAGGCCACCAGCAGCCATTTCAACCAATTCATGTTCAGGCACTTGAGTAAAGCACCTTGCCTTAAGGAGGCGAAACCTATTCAGATAATCATCAATGGCCTCTGAAGTTTTACGTTTCATACTGGCTAATTCTTTAAGGCTAATCCTAGATTGTCCCATGTAAAATTGTTCATGAAATAGCCTTTCTAACTGAGTCCAATCATAAATTGAATGAGGGGGAAGCGTGGTAAACCACGTAAAAGCATTTTTTGTGAGGGAATTGGGGAAAAATTTCATTCTTAAATCCTCATTATTTGCTAAATTCCCTGCTTCTGCCATATATCTGGCAATGTGTTCGACAGTAGACTCATTCGTATCACCAGCAAATTTTGTAAATTTGGGGATTTTCCACCCCCTTGGCAGTTCTGCCTGCAGAACGTACTCAGACAATGCTGACACGAAATTTGGCATATGCAATCCTATATTCAAACCATTTTGGGCCAGTATATTTTCTACTAAGTTGGCCAAGTTATTCTGCCCTGCTATGTTATCTTGTCGAACGTTTCTAAGAACATTATCAGCATTCTGGTTTCTATTAACCAATACCACTTCTTGTTCTGGCTGTTCTCCTTCAATACGCAGTGGTTGGGCTTGAACTTCTGGTCGAATTTCTGGGTTTGCACGAGGAACCCTTTGGTTATTTGGAGCATCAGGGGCTCCAAAAAAGTCTGCCATCCTCCCCATTTGATTGGCTAATAACAGGTAACTATCATTGGTTGTCTGTAACATGGGAATAAAAATTGTGCCAATTTGTTGGGTCAACGCATTCACCATATCATGGTTGCTCTCATCCATTTGTTGCCTTAATACTGCCATAGAGTTATTTGTCAAGTTTAGAGAATTTCCTCTATTTTCCATCGCAGAAGACGAGGGAGAACTTTCTATTGAAGGCCAATTATACAGGTTTGCCATAGTTGTTGTTGGCATTCCAAATTGTGGGTTTCTAGGCAACCAGGGTGGTCTTGACGGTGTTCCACCAACTTGACTACCGTCTGTGTATCCATGTGTGTGTGATACGTTTGTTGGTATGGATGACATGTTTGGTTGTGTCATTGCTGCACCGTTAGGATTTGGAGGAAGCACTCCCCCTATCATACTTGATGCAACGGCAGACATTGTTGATCCACTGGCGTTTGCGCCAACGGTACTAGAATTCGTCGCAGGGTTCGAATTTCCGCCGTTATTATTATTATTATTTGGGATACTTTCAGAATTCGTAGAATTCAATGCAGGACCTGTTGGCCCAACAGTAGAATTGGCGTTAGAAACGCCAGACGCTGGCTGACTAGGATGTCCTGCCACATTCTGGGGATTTGGAACCGAATTAGTATCTATTCCATTATTATTGTTATTATTTGCAGAATTGCTTGGTGGTCTCACCATTCTAGTACGAGTACGAGTTGGTATTTTTGAAAAATCTGGTAGAGATTTACCACTCCTCAAATGCATATAAAATTACACACACAAATCAAATTCTGACAACAAACAACAATTTTACAAAAAAGTTTTTCAAAAACAAACTAAATAAAAACACACAAACCAATAGTCCCACTGGGCGTGCCAATTTGTTTACCCCGATTTTTAGCAAACAACCGCTAGTTTAATTATTACAAGAAGGATCAACTAGTAAATCCTGGGACATATTGGATTGTGCAGAATTGACGAAAACATTTTCATATTTTCTGGGTTAAATCGGATAATTTGATAAAAACAGTAAAATCACTCGACGCGGTCGAATGGGTTTGCTTAAAGTAAAATGCTTCAAAGTTAAATTTGCAGAAAACTTGTAAATGAATTTGCAGATAAAGTTTAAAGAAGAACTTTGAAAAGTAAAAGCATGCAACAAAGTAAATTGCAGAAAAGGTTTTAAACTTGCAATGAAATAAATTGCAGAAAGGTTTTAAACATGCAATGAAATAAATTGCAGAAAGGTTAAAGTGCGTAAACTTTAAATGGAAAGCAAGTAAAATACTTGGAGAATGTAAATTGCATTCATAAATGTAAATTGTTTACAAAGAAAGGTTGGTTACACAGATTCGTACATGTTCCATTTTGCACTCATTTCGCTCGTTGACATGGGTACTCTGAGTTTTGTCAGGAATTTGCATGAGAATTGTGAACCCGTTTCTCATATGAAAAACTAATATTTATAGGCAAACTAGAATAACCGTCAAAACCTACTTAACGTCTAACTAAACTCCACGTGTCTTCGACAATTTGAATTTCTTGGACACCTGGCAAGGCTTTCGAACGTTATCCACTTTGAATAATTTGCTAAGTCCAGAGTATGCTTTCTCCGTACTGCATAATACGTTATACAAGCAAACACACATATACATACATATATATAATTCGACACATATATAGCAATGTCGAAGCAATCAATCATGTACTTATTAAAATAGGTTCCTATCGAATTCGACAGCTTCTTCAGACTCGACAGTGAACTTACAAACTACAAGGCTTTCGACGTCGAATGCCTTAATTTTCTCTTGATTTATTTAACAATCAATTTCTAAGAGAATATTAAAATACAATAATGTACATTAAATGAGAATTCATCTTCTCACTCCAATTCATTAATGCCTGTCGAAAATACAGGCTAACATACCGCCACTGGTAGGGAGTGCTTATCATCATAATTATACATCAAGGCTCAGTCTAGGGTCGTGATGTGTTGATGAATAAGAAGAAAACATCAATTTTATTTTAAACAACAAGTTGTGTTTGTTTATATACTATATATATATATATATATATATATATATATATATATATATATATATATATATGCTATTTGAAACTCAGGTCTACGTTTTAATTTTGATCTAGTCCTGTTTTTCTGATGTGTTGCACCATGCTTGTGAAGTGTGGTTTTGGTGAGCTGTGTGTTTTTTCAACAGCACTAAATCCAAATTCGGAATGTGAGTCCGAAAAGATACTATAAAATGTAGCATGCATATAAATTGCTTATCCGGTGGTGGAAGGAAATTAGTTCACTATAAGACGACCGTTGAAGGAAAAAGTACTGTATGAAAGAGAGAGTTAGTTACAAAATAGGGTACAAAACCACACTCTCTATTCACTGAGAGAAGAAAGAGAAAGAGCGCTCTACATTGCAAAACTCAAATGTTTCCTCTTCTTTCTTCTCTTACCAAATTTTTATAAAACTCGGTTTCCTCTTCTTTCTTCTTTTCTGCATTGTAACCCATTGTTGTGGTTGGTCTGAAGTTGAATATATTTACATTATAATAACTTTTTTTTTAAAATCGATATATAATTGACTTTTTTCATTATAATAACTTTATTATCTTAAAATTGATATATTTACATTATAATAACTTTGTTTTTTCAATTAATTATGTTTATATTGACTTAGAGTTGAATATAATTTGTTTGCCATCTTGCTTCGTGGGTTTGTTCCTTTTTGTTGTATGTTTTCTTGTGCTTTTTGTGAAATGAGCAAGGACTTGTTTATAATCGATATATTTTATTAAACATTCCTACAAAATTTTATTAAACATGTTTATAATCGATATATTATAACTTTTTTTAAACATACCTACCGAATTATATTATTTTAAAATTGATATATTTACAATCGATATATTTTATTATTTTATCCGGTGCTGGAATGAAATTAGTTCACTATAAGACTATTGTGGAAGGAAAAAGTATAGAGAGAGTTAGCTACAAAATAGAATACAAAATCAAACTCTCTACATTGCAAAACTCAAAGGTTTCCTCTTTTTTCTTTTCTTCCCAAATTTTTATAAACACGGTTTCCTCTTCTTCCTTCTTTTCTTTGTAACCCTTTTTTTTTCTTCATCATCTCAGTTAACCATCGATTGAAGAAAACATCCCTACTAAAAGGGTTGTTGTGGTTGGTCTGAAGTTGCATATATTTGCATTATAATAACTTTTTTTAAAAATCGATATATAATTGACTTTTTTCATTATATTAACTTTATTATTTTAAAATTGATATATTTATATTATAATAACTTTTTTTTTCAATTAATTATGTTTATATTGACTTAGAGTTGAATATAATTTGTTTGCCATCTTGCTTTGTTGGTTTGTTCCTTTTTTGTTGTATTTTAATCTCTTTTAATTTGTTATACTATCCGTTTTTTAAGGAACTAATTTGTGACTTAATTTTTTCTCGTGGTATATTTTCTTATGCTTTTTGTGAAATGAGCAAGGACTTGTTTATAATCGATATATTTTATTAAACATGTTTATAATCAATATATTATACCTTTTTTTAAACATGCCTACCGAATTTTATTATTTTAAAATTGATATATTTACAATCGATATATTAAAATGCAAAAAACAATATTACCTTTGTGTTTTTGCACAAATTTAAATATTAATACAAATATATTTCAATCCTTATTAGCATAGTTAAGGTTGTAGAGACATTAATATGCGGAGACTATGATTCGAACTCCATTACATCTACTTATTCACACGCCTCAAGCATTACTTCTCAAAAAATGGAACGGTCCTATGAAGAAATATTTTGTACGTAACTAGCATCATAAAGCAACGACTTCACATACGCCTCTAGCTTTGAAGGAGTGTTGCCATCATAACTATACATTATAGGTACCATCCGTGCAGCATTGAGACAAAGTTTAGTGAAAGATGAGGGTAATGGATTTGTGTTCAAACATTCCTTATTGAGTTGTTTCCATGCATCTAAAATTTGTTGACTCATATAATCCCTTGTTTGTCCAATTGAAACTCCTGGGTGATCCTTCATGTAACACTCCAAATACGACCCATCATTACCATCAGAATTAACATCCTGCAATAATCATATAAACTTTTTTTTTATTATCAATAGTAGTTACTAGAGTGGTTTAATTTAGACATTTGAATTTGATTTTTTAGTCCCATGAAGTGACTAATTTAAGGAACATCAATTCACCATCTACTAACATGAGCCGATTTAAAGTATTATATATGAACTAGTCCAACACAAATGATATCGAAAGAATTAATTTGAACTTGAGACCTTGAAAGGGAATACTCTAAGGTCTAATGCCTGCCTTCACCTTGAGACTTTATATGAATTGGTCCACCAGAAAAAATAAAAATAAAGTTTTTTAAAAATAATTATGTATATTTTTATTAGTCTAACAATAATTATTAAAAAAATATTTTTTTGGGTAGCCAAGTTTACCCCATCTATATAAAAGAAAAGGTTTTGTCTTTGCCATTACAAAAAAAAAAAAAAAAAAATCTACTACTAATATATAAATTAATGCGCATTTAATATTTTACAAACATTAATAATGTATAATTATTATTATATGATCTCGAAATTTTGAAATCTGACACATGATGTGAGTCAGACCTGCTTTCATCATCACGTCAAACCATGTGGGTTAGATATTTTAAGTTGGAGAAATTGTTAAGTGATTGTTTGTTGGCAAATATTCTACATTAAGTTAGTCGAAGGAAAATGATATTGTACATTAATAATTGTTTGTGGTCCAAATTAAAAGTGGAATTAATGAAGCTATAGAAACATATAGAGGATATTTTCCTACCTTGTTGTGACCTTCCAAGTCATCACACAACCGTAGAATTGTGGCACATGTGGACACAATGGTCGGAAAGTCGTCCATTAGAGCCACGGTTTTGTTAGTTATACCTTCACCCATCAGAAAGAAAGCATGCACAAGTATCACATGTACTCCTGTGCTCACTATCGCATTCTTCAAATATTCCTCAGACTTTGGAACATTCCCAGAAGCAAACCATTTTGCTTCTTGTAGAAAAGCATCCAAGAGTCTTACCCACTGTCATTAAAAGTCAATTTTATTAGGAGGACCTATCTAATTGTCAAGCAATCAAATGTATGTAACAAAATATTAAAACTACCGAACCAATCGTTAGTTGGTTCAGTAATGATTAGCGCTGAATTTGGTAGGAAAGACCACTGTTCAATTCCCTACAACTGCGATCGGGAGAGGCTGAAACAACTCGATACCAGAACTGACCTTCGAATCAAATTAAATTGGTGGTAAAAGCAAAAAAAAAATAATAATTAAAACTACCAAAGAGTTAAATGGATGGAGTACCGATTTTATTAAGGAGGTTAAAGGATTCCATCCATGTTTGATGTATGTTCTAAGTGTAAATTCATTAGTTGTATCATAAAGAGCCTTGTAACACACTTTCATGCACTCTGGTAATTGCTCAATTGCTGCCAAGTCCCATCTACATGAGTCCAAATAAAAGAATTATTTTTTGTTAACACTTCTTCGATCTTAAAATTAAAACAGTTGGATCAATAAAAGTTGATGTCTTTGACCTAAAATTTAAACTGTCGCTCTTATATTTAGGACCGGAAAGAGAGTATTATTTAATTTAAAAATAAAAACGTTACAAATTAATTTTGAGTGAGGGTTCACATGAATACCTCTTAACAGCATCTACAAAGAGAGTGAGTTCATCAATGTTTCCATAAAAATCAAATAAATCATCAATGATGTAAATTAGGGACAGAGGCTTTGTAGTTTCAATCCTTTCTTTTGAGAACCGTGGATCTGGAAGACATGCCATAGGCCACATGTACCACTTAATTGGTTCATCTCTAGCAAATTCCAATTCTTTTGCCAAACCCAACTCTTTCCACCATCTATATACCATATGATAGTAAATGTATAAAGTCATTAATCATATTATTATTGGTCTATTTGTAAAAAAAAAATTGTCTAAGAAAAGTTGTTAATTTCAATCTTTAAAGTGATCGATATTGATTATATATTTTCAATCATATATTATCTAATTAATACTACATGATTGTTGTCAATTCGATCAAAACGATATTTGATTTTGCAGTAATGTAGTAAAAGTAATTTTTTTCTTAAACATTTTCATAATTATATTTGTGCGAAATAATCAAATAGATAAATTATTTCGACATGACGGAGTGATTATTTTTTAAACTAAAGTATGACTTACGTGGAAACTTCAAAGATTTCCTTGATATGTAAAGAGGAAACAATTTGAGTATCTATATTAGAAAGTTGTTGTAAAGAATTTGTCCATGCTACATTTTGTGATTGAATTATTGTTGGTGTGAATCTTGACAAAGTTTTATGAATAGGACACATCATGGTATGTGCTATAACATTGACATGAGGGTGGTCATGAAATGTCGAAGACCAATCATTAAGATATTTGCGACAAAAATGTCCAGCATTGTCAAGAGAATCTTCTCCTTCTATGCTTAATTGAGAAGCTTCAAACAAGGCAATTAACCCATCTCTATCTTCACAATATGTATCCTTAAGTTTTCCCTTCTTGTCCCAAAATTTATCAAATATATCTGTAAGATGAAGGGGGAAAAAAATAGGGCAAGGGTCATGGGACTTACATCGTATATGGCTATATGCATAAATTAGATCATATCATGTTAGCTAAATAAAAAATTGGATCACATCCTTATTTATTTCAATGTGTAATTGGTTTCTCTTTTCTTTCTTTTTTTTTCATAAGTACTATGTTACGTATGGGTGTGACCTTTGTTAGAAAAAAAAAATTAAAATAAAGATTAAATAGTTAAATTATTTAAGAACTTCTCGTGCTTATAAATGAGTTTATATACAGAAAATTTGTCGTTAAAAAAATATGTAAACACTACTAGAAAAATCCTAAATACCGATGGACAAAATCTGTCTCTAAAATGCAAATATTTCGTTACTAAGCAGGCTAGAGACGGATTTTATTCCGTCGGTAATTTCCTCGTCTCTAAACTATTAGAGACGGATAAAATCTATCTCTAGAATGAAAATATCTGTCTCTAAAATAAAAATATCTATCTCTAACTGCTTTTTCTGTCTCTAATTTCATCTCTATTAGAGAAAAAATATATTCCGTCTCTAAATTTCGTCGGTATTTCAACTTTTTCTAGTAGTGAAATAAGTTAATGAAATTTTGTGATCCGGACAAAGTTGTGCCATAAAAAGAAGTCAAGTTAGCTTTTAGTTAGACATATGTTACTATAATTAAAAAAACAATTATTAAAGAAAATGTGTGGCGACAAAATTTTGAAAGAAATTTTGTAGGGATTAAATTGCAATTTGATATATTTTTAAGTATGAAAAATATATTTAATCTTAAATTTATTTAAAGTATATATGAAATTATGGACCAAAATATGTACTCCTAACCTATTTTTATAGTCGGAAAAATAATTTCTCCTAAGCTATCAACTAACAATACCATGATTAAAAAAACTAACAATACTGATATTGTTAGCCTTGACACTTCTTTTGAATTCGAATCTATAATCTAATAGTTGTGTGTATCTCGTAGTATTTGACACTTTATTTACAGACAAAAAAAACTCACAAACTAATCTCATTCAAATTTGATCAGATTAAATCAAATTTAATCTGAAAATCAAATATTAATTCGGGTGACATAATTGAGATGTCAGTAACTTATAATGATGCATCTACATTTTCATTTTTGCCATAAAAAAAATACAAATGCTAAAGAGTGCACCAATGGTAAATTTGTTAAACCCCTTAAATGGTAAATTTGTATAGAATTTTTAAAAAAATATATAAAGTCAACGTATTGAAAATTATGTTGTTTAACTTTTTAACTAAAAAATTTCTTTAAATAATATGTTTAAAGAGTGCACCGGGTGCACTTGTTAGCAAGACCCTAAAAAAACCCTCAAAATCAGTTTTAAACAATTTGAGAACACCCAATATGAAGGCAAACTAACCTGGGCAAATGTAATACCCTTCTTGTCTCAACATACGAAATTGAAATGCAACTTGTGAAAGTTCTTGATAATCA
Organism: Trifolium fragiferum; assembly: GCA_954870985.1. Taxonomy (NCBI): domain Eukaryota; kingdom Viridiplantae; phylum Streptophyta; class Magnoliopsida; order Fabales; family Fabaceae; genus Trifolium; species Trifolium fragiferum. The sequence continues at coordinate 17,319,700 of OX940790.1, read as the reverse complement.
TAACCTTGGACTCTATGCATCATATGCTTCCTTTGAAGTGTTGCTTCAATTTCATCTTCAAAATGGTATTCAATGCCTAATCTTTGAATGGCATCCACCATAGATAAACATTCATCCATATTTTTTCCTATCTTGCCAACAAATTCCTTCTTAACCTCATCCAATGCTTTAGCATGTCTTTTATGAAGAGCTTCCTAAATCATGATTAATTAAAAAGGTGAGCTTAATGAGCTTACAAATTGAAGTTAAAAATATATAAGAAAAATAACACCCTTAATTAATTACCTTGTCTTTTCCAATTTTAGAAATATGAATTTGCTTAGCAAATGTAAAATGGGTTTTAGTGTAGAAACTACAATTGGCATGTACGGGTACATATGCCTTGATAGCCAGATTAGTTGAGTTTTTGTTTAGAGAAAATGTATTATGATTGGTTTTAGAAACAAAAGGGAGAGAAAAAGCCATTGCTTAATTAGCACTAATGAGACTTGGTTTGAGTGTTAAGAGATATCTAAGTATCAGAGTATATAGGAGAAGTGAAGAAAATAAGTGTACATTTTATTCTATTTATAGAGAGCAATGCTCGTTTGTGAGAAGCATGCATGGAAACGTTACAAATACGTATTTTTTTTATGTTATTTCATACTTATAAATTAGTTTAACTGCTAATTTTATCAAATACTACAAATTCAATTTATTAGCTTATTGACCATAAGTTATTCACTATAAGATAAGTTATCAGCTATCGGCTAATTTTCATCAAACAGTGTCTCTGTGTCTCAAACACGATTATTTTGATTATCTACGTAGGAATCAGATTTTCTACTATAACAACAGGATCTGTAATTAATATCAATCGTCCGATAAAAAATATACAGCTGAAATTGTTTTGAATAAAAAGACACGGTTTCAATTATATCCGTCCAATATGATATTAAGGCTAATGCTACGGTGGACCACCTTCACAAGTGGTCCACCGTGGACAAGTGGTTCGAATAAAAAATCGTGTGTCACTGTATGAATTGTTCCCACTCAACATGGACAAATCTTGTCATTTTGTATAAATAAATAGATATGTTATTTTATTTATTATTTTTTTTTTTGCAGAAGCAAAAGAGATTAGTATTAATTTGGCATAAGACATGCCCAATATCAATACAAAAGTCAATGTACACTGAAATAACAGAAGCTGCAAGAATCAAATTAATAAAGCAACAACTCCATTACAAGGTACAAAACTACACCACTCCAAAAGTTTAAAATTCCAAAAACAGTAGAAAACATCCAATCAAACTTTAAGACCGACAGACCACTACTTAACTCCCTGCCAATAAATCAGTTATTGAGTTTCTGTGAGTAGCACACCACTGCAGCAGTAAGAAGATACCAAGCTTAGCCTTGTCTCAGGACTTCGTTCCTAGCCACATAAAAGACATTAGATATGTTATTTAAACAACTCTTTCCAATCAAATATACTACAACATGGACAATCTTGTCATTTTAATTTTAAAAGTGGGAGCTTTTTGGTAAAAACAGCATCTTCTTCCATTTTGTTTCTTTGTTCCATGCAAAAATGGTCTGAGAGAGTGAAAGAAGACGGTCGAAGAGAGACACGTCGGCCGGAGAGAAGCTGGTCGGAGAATGCAAGAGAATTGCATAGAGAAATACATACGAAAGAAGGGAAATGAAAAAAATAAATATGGAGGTATAAATGAACTGAAAAATACAAATTGTTGTATAGTTGTTTGAAAAAAATTGTTAAATTAACATTTCTGTATATATTATACTACGAATCTATAAAACAAAAATGTTATTTGTACAGTTAAGTTGTACATTTTGTTGGCAATCTCTTCTCCTGTACTCACAATATGAAAGAGAGTAAAAAAAAAATAAAGTGAGTATAAAAGAAAGGATTGTACAAGAAGTTGTACAATTTAGTTGTACAAATAACATTGATGACCAAAAATGAAATTATTGAAAATGATCGAATAGTGCAGGGCCATACGAACTAGCAGTTCTGTGTGATTAACGTGGGTTGTGTTGTACTATTATGTAATGATAACATCACATGGGTATCTAGCTAGCATTGCTTGGTCTGAAACAATTTACCTGAGTTGCTAGAAGTCTGTGGGTCAATTCAAGCACAGTGCGAAACAATAGCTTTTAATTTAAGTTTAAGCATTTTTTTGGTTTAGTCTATGTTGTTGGAATATTTTATTATATTCCAATAATATTAGGTGGGCAAATATCTTTATTAATTATATTAGCTATTTATCGGTTAGGGACCTTAATTGATTAGTGATCAAATTAAGTAAAAAGACTAATTAGATTTCTATTTGGGTAATTATTTAATTACGTGATATGGACTCAATATGAGTGGATGTCGGGATGACCCATTTGGGAATAATGGGAACCCTAATGAGTCATCACACTATATAAAGATTATGGTCCCCAATATACCGGACACTGCATATTGACTCTTCTCCCCATCTGAAGAGTGCTTAGGGCATAAAGAGTCTCGGTTGAGGAAGAACCACAAGTCAACGGATGCTCGTCGTCCGTCTTTCTTTACGTTTCAGGATTGCTATCGGAGACATTACGGTTTGTTCATATTCATCTATCGAGATATTCCTATAATCCTATAATCTTGATAAATCAACATGTTGTAGATCCAATTTATATATACATGCTCATATATATAGTTTTTGGCTTCCACACTAAAGGTATGGACTATAGAATTAATCTTTATTGAGAGCATGTCTATTGTTAATATTAAAGTAAATCCAACAATTGGTATCAGAGCGGGTCTTCATGTTTGATTTATTAGAATTATGTATATAGTTATGCTTGCGGTATTTGGCTTTCTTTTATCTCCTCGTGATACTTTCGGGAATCGATCACTTTTCTTCATGAATTGTCTTACTGATACGTGAACTTATATATGTGCGTTCTTCTTCCTCACGTGGATTTTTGTTGCAATACATGAATTTGTTCATGTTTGTGTTCTTAATCCTGTAAATCTTTTGAGTTTAAAGGCATATAAGCATATTTGGATTTTGACTTGCTTGTATGGAAAGCTATGGAAAATAAAATTTTGTTTATTTATTTTCCTTTTATGATTTACATATTTGTTTCTTCTGATCAGGATTATTTGTAGGTCATGATCATAATTTTTTTAATTTTTTGGTGTGACCATAAGTAATTAGTTTTTGTTCCAGTTATCGCAAAGTTTGGTTTTAATTTTGAGTGATTTCAAATCAAATAAAGTTTGACTTATTTATAAAGTTTGGTATATATTGTTGTACACTTTTACCTATTCGACCAATGTTATTAGCAATTAAGGATTCTGCATTTGATTTGAAATTAATTAAAATTGATTCACATTAAGTTTTGTATTTAAAGTTTATTTTGAGAAATAAGGCATATAAAGATTTGGTGAATATATATAATTGGTTATTATATATATTTTTGTAGAAGGAAAATTGCAGTTAAATAGCAATTAAATAATAATTCTCAAAATATTTTGATCTAATTTGATATATACAAAATTAAAGTTTCGATTCTTTAAATTTTGGAAAAATATAGATTCTAAAATTATTTGTTTATATAATATATAAAGTTTTTTGTTTCTTTCTATTTTGGAAAATACAATTATAGAATTCTATTATTTAGTTAAAGAATCATTAGGTATATGTGAATCAATTTTGGCATGAATATATAAAGATTTAATTTTATTTAAAATTAAATATTTGGTTTATAGCATGAATTTATTGTTATTAAGTTTCAACGATAATTTCTTGTCATGCTCTTCAGTTATATTTCATTCATGCTAATTAAGTTTGATGGTGAGAATTTATTCTCACATTAAGGGATGTCATTTAATCTTATGGTGAGAATACGACCTACATTTTGTGAGTAGTGCCTTGTAAATTTAAGACTCTTCCCATTTGATTTAATAAATTTCCAGGTGATTTTGATTGAGTTGGTTGAAACAACAAGTTGCCAAAGTAACCTCTGTTGTCTAGATTTAATTCAATTGAAATCACAAAAGGGATGTATAAAATTGTTCATACAAGCTATTTGGGTTTGCCAAAAGGTAGCCAAAGTTTGGCCGAATAATTACATATATATATATATATATATATATATATATATATATATATATATATATATATATATATATATATATATATATATTCAATTTATTAAATTGTTTAGTAATGACGATTGAGTTGATTGAAACAACATGTTGCTAAAGTAACCTCTATTGCGTATATTTGATTCAATTGAACTTACAAAATATGTGGTGTGTAATAATTCATGTGAGTTGTCGTCGGCCCCAAGGAAGGCACAACTTGACCGGATAATTGCATACTTTTGATTGTAAATATGTGGTGATTTTAAAGTTACTTACCATGTGAATAATAGGATGCGCAAACGTGACTATTATTTGACATGACTTATCACCAATGTTTGATCATTGCATCGAGAGTACCGCTTGCAGTTAATTCTTACAATCTAAAGATTGAGGATTGATGGTGCGCTTGGTATCTTGTTTGAGTCTTTAAATTTACAAATAAGGTTTTACATGTCTCTATAATAACTTATTGACATGCATAATAAAGTCGTGTTATTGTGAATCCATGCAAGTATTTAATGGATTACACTAGCATCTATAATGGTAAACATGTGACAATATGAGGACTATTGCTTATCAATATTAATTGTCAGTGTTTGATCATTGTGACAAAATACCACTAGCAATTGATGTTCATTTCAAGGGCTTGACATTGATGATGCACTAGGTATTTTGGTTGATATATTTTTGCTCTCTATAAATTAATATAGTTTATGTATCTGCAAAATTGTATTAGAATTTTAAGAAAAATTCTAACTCTCATGAATATAAGAAGAACATTACGTTCTTGGATCTAGACCTTTGATATGGATGGAAGAACTCAAATCTCTCACAAATCAGTATATTTAAAGTGAGAATCAAGTTTAGAAAGTGAGTATACTCCTAATCACAAAGGTCGTGTGATCATAAAGTTTTAATTTCCAGGGACATTAGAGGTGTTATTTAGGATGACAAAATTTTTATCATGCTTTTCTTTGCTTAAATTAAAGTGCTTCTAAATCAATAAGGCGAAAGACAAGCTCTCATTGAAGAGATGACATTTCATTAAGATAGTTGAGCAAAGAAAATATCAGGAGCACATTATATAACTATTTAATCTTGTTAAAAAGTTGCGGTTTCGACAATTAGGTGACTTTGTCGAAAATTTAGCAGTTAGTGTTCATTTTGCACAATTAGTTCTTACCAATAAAGTTAGAAATGATTCTTTAATAGAATCATTTTATAAAGTGTGCAATGAAGAAAATGTTGAAGCAAGAGAAAATAAAATAGTGCTCATTAGGTAAATACCTCAAAGGATAAGGGCAAATACAGAATAATAAGGAAATAGATATAAACTGACAAACATCCAATGATGTTGAAAGATACATCAATCTAGAGGGGAAATAAGTCAGTGAAGATTGATGATTTTTCAACTATTTGTTAGATTGTTGTTACTAATAATATTTGTATTTAAAAGGCAATTTGGTGAATCATTATTTAAATTAAGTTTTGTTTTAAGGTTATAAATTCTTTATTATTATTTTAAAAACAAGAGATTCAATTTGTCTTTTAAATTTAAATATCAGTATAGTCAATTCAGTTATGACTTGTGACAATCTTGAATTGTTGAAAATTCTGAGAAATATAAACTTTGGTCCCAAGTTAACGAACATTTTGAGACAGGAACTACAGAATCTCTTGAAGATATTGAGTTTGGGGGAGAGATAAGGTAAAAGAACAAAATTGAGTCAGGAAGAATTGGTTCTAAACCAATTCATATAGTTACTATTTATTTAGTTAATTTGGATCCTCATAAGGATATAAGTGTTCTTCCTCTCGATTAAGTTAAGAAATTATTTCATAAATATCAAACTCAATACCTTCAAGAGTTGTGGCGTCAAGTGTCATAAAGTATTGACTGGAAAGAGAAATCATATCTATTTTGATTTGAAAACTCTATTAGGATAGTCACGACATTTGTTAGTTATTATAATTTTGGAGCTTCATATGATGGATATCAAGATAGTATTTCTTAATAGCGACATTATGAAATACAATAAGGTGCAATAAGAGAAATTTTGTGTCAATAGACACAAAGTAGATGGTTTGCAAACAAATGAAATCCACTTATGAGTTCAGGAAGTTGTCTCATTAATGGTACCACAAAAGTCTCATCAAGTAATTGTCTCATTTGGTTATGAGATGTATATTATGGAGAGTTGTGGGTTATACAGGTTCAGTAGGAGTATGTTTATATTCTTAGTTTAATATGTCGATTTTATTTTATCAAGTCAACAGTGATATATGATCGTTGTGCGAAACCAATATATCACTAACAAAAGTTTAGTGACAAAAGATATTGGGCACACCTCTTTTGTATTAGGAAATTTGATACTTAGAGATCATCCTCATTGTATCATTCGATTTTTCAAAAGAGTTATATCAATAAAGTTGAAAGTAGATTCGACATGAAAGTCAATAAACTGAGGGATTGTTTTAATCATAAAGGGAGACTATTAAAAGTCTAAATAATTGCCTAAACAAAAATCTGGAAATTTAGAAAATAAAGTGTTTTCTTATATGCTTTAACTTTGAAGAAACTTATGTATGGTCGTACTTATATGCATCCAGAAATAACGTATATAATAAGATCATTTGGCAGATACTTGAGCAATTCAAAATTAGAATTGTTAAAATGAAGCAACCATAAGGATTGTTATAGAGAACAAAAATAATTTGTGCTCACATATTGGAGATCGAATAATTTGGAGATCATCAGTATGTTCGACTCTGATCCTTTTGGATGTTTACATACAATGGACATCCTAACTCAAGAAATGACTGTAAGTATTTATGTCACTTGGTTGCATAAAGTAAAAGATTTTTGAAAGACAACTCAAGTTATATTGTGACATAAATTAGTCAGATAATTCTTCAACAATTGTTTTATAAAGTTTAGCAATTTATACGTTGTTGAAGGATGGAACATATAAAGATAAATTTTATGCTAGCTGACTCACTAATCAAAGAATTGACACTTAAGGTCTTTCATATGGTTGTTGTCACTAAGGATGTCTTGGATTAGTGGGAGGCTATCTTCTGTTATGTTCTAACTTTGGTATAGATACAGATATATATTTTGTTAAAGTTTTCTGCAGAAATAAAGTTTAAGGTTATTATGATAACTGATTCTGTATCATTTGTGCAAATATTAAATTTGCAAACTTCGGGTTGATCTCACTAAGGACTTCAGTTGGACCAGTTGGAAATAGGCATGATATAAAGATCACATTGCATGAAATTTCCATGCCACTCATCCATATCGATCTATGTCGTTAAGTGCATTGATGTGGTGGTCGTCGAAGGTTCCGTCACGTTATATGTTACTGACGACAGCCGCGCGGTCCCATTATTGATGTATAAGATGGACCAGATTGTAAAGATGAAATCTAAAGATAAATAGCATTCAGATGCGCACCTAAAGAATAATATAATTATTACGATATATTGCCCAAGTGGGAGATTGTTGGAATATTTTATTATATTCCAATAATATTAGGTGGGCAAATATCTTTATTAATTATATTAGCTATTTATCGGTTAGGGACCTTAATTGATTAGTGATCAAATTAAGTAAAAAGGCTAATTAGATTTCTATTTGGGTAATTATTTAATTACGTGATATGGGCTCAATATGAGTGGATGTCGGGATGACCCATTTGGGAATAATGGGAACCCTAATGAGTCATCACACTATATAAAGACTATGGTCCCCAATATACCGGACACTGCATATTGACTCTTCTCCCCATCTGAAGAGTGCTTAGGGCATAAAGAGTCTCGGTTGAGGAAGAACCACAAGTCAACGGATGCTCGTCGTCCGTCTTTCTTTACGTTTCAGGATTGCTATCGGAGACATTACGGTTTGTTCATATTCATCTATCGAGATATTCCTATAATCCTATAATCTTGATAAATCAACTTGTTGTAGATCCAATTTATATATACATGCTCATATATATAGTTTTTGGCTTCCACACTAAAGGTATGGACTATAGAATTAATCTTTATTGAGAGTATGTTTATTGTTAATATTAAAGTAAATCCAACATATGTATTATTTTTTTTTCTAAATCATTTTAGTTTTCACAAATATGCAATTTGTGTTATTTTTAATCTCTACCTTCCAATTCTGTTTCAAAAATAATAGTGTGGTAAACAAAGACTGACATGAAAGTGTGTGATGTGACAAACATGGGTTGATACGTCAAAGATGATGTTTAGTCATCCATTGAGAGTTGTCAAAATGAACTAGCTCGAATGGGCCGATATGAAAAGCTTGAATTTTCCCCGGGTTTGGCCCTTAAAATTTGAGCCCAATTTTTTTTTGAGTTTTTTAGCCCGATCCGTTTAAGCATGCTTAAAATATGAGTTGGTCCGAATGGATCATGGGTGGTTTGGAGTCCGAATAAATTATAATATAAAAAAATATAAATATAAATTTGTAGGCTAAACTACACATTTGGTCCCTTACGTTTATTTTAGGATTCAATTTGGTCCCTTATGTTTAAAAAGTTTCAATTTGGTCCCTTACGTTTATTTTAGGTTTCAATTTGGTCCCTTCCGTCAGTTTTTGCACATGTGGCAGACGGTTTGGACACGTGGATTGACACGTGGACACCTGGACACGTTGACATGTGTCCAATTGAAACAGTGAAACAGTGAAATCTGACGGAAGGGACAAACTAATGCAAACGTTGATAACGTAAGGGACCAAATTGAAACATAAAATAAACGTAAGGGACCAAATTGAAACATAAAATAAACGTAAGGGACTAAATATATAGTTTAGCCAAATTTGTATGTTACATTTTAAGTGTTAATTTTTTATTTTTATATGGGCTAACTCAATTCTAATATGTTGTTATTCGTGTTCCTGTGTGAATTAATATTTCTAAGATATCTTTTGTTGAATTTATATGTGAACTTAAATATGAATAAATCTATTTCTTTTTAACCTTAATATGTTGAGTTTACGAAATGAAAGAAAAACAACATAAGCAACATCTATTTTAATTGAATATTAATAGCTAAAAAATTATTAAAAAAATGGCTGGCACGAAAACCCGACCGTCCGTTCGGGGCCGGACACTATATTTTGCAGCTCATATTTTATCCGAAATTTTTAATCTGACTCGATAAAGTCCGAAGTCCGTTTGAGTCGCTCAAAATGGGTCTGGTGAAATATGATACTCTTCATTTATTATTTTAAGAGATGGAATTTATTATTTTAAGAGATGGAATTCTAATCACTATACTATTTAATCAAAAATAAAATATAATAGCATCGGAATTGGGTCTCTGGTGAAAGGGATCCGATGGCGATAAGGAGAAGCAAAGATAGTTGTGGTTTAAAGTTGTCTAAAAAATATAGGGTATTTTAGGGGGAGGCACAAATATGAATTTTGTTTGATATGGAGAGATATTGATGATGTTGAAAGGGGGTGTGGGAATCTGGTTCTCTAGCAATCTTGTTAAGGATGAGCGTAATTATTTGTGATGACTTTAATAAAAGTTTAGTCTGGTAGTCGTCCCACCGGTGTAATTTAGTTGATAGAAACGCTATATGTGACATATAAGATTAGGTTTGAATTCTAATACTTTGTGGTACTTCCATTTATTCACCTTAAAAAAAGGAATTTTAATCATTAAATTGTTAGAATATTTTTTAATATTTCGTGGGTTACAATCAATTGTGAGTTTTGATTTTAATAAAATTGAGTTGATGTTGTTGTGATTTAGTTGATGATACTTAAGCTCGACAAACGTGATAAGTAATAATTTGCTTCATACGCTGATTCGGATTTGTGTAGAATAAAGTATATGCCCAACTCTAAGGTCCATGATGTTTGATACTAAGATTAAGATATTTTATATATAAGATTTGCTAAATCCTCTTTACCGTCATTAAAAACCTCAAAGATTGGAACAAATGATTATGCAAAAAGGAAAATCTTATCTAATACATCGACATTTTTTATATTGATGTTTACGATATCAAGATTATTTATAATTATAATCGTCAAGTAAATATGTTCTAATTTCATATAATATATTAATCTCTAAATTTTAATTATTCTACTTGATATTCAAAACAGAAAAAAACACTAAACTACTTAAGAAAATAAAAGTTGAGTCTAACATAGTTTGGTGTGATTAAAACGTGGGTTGTGTTTCTTTCAGAAAAAAGAAAAACAAAATGTGGGTTGTGTTGTACAATGGAGAGGCATCATTGGCTAAATATGGTAAGATGGGTATAGCATTGCCTGGATTATTTTTACAATTAAGTACAAACATTAGGTTTCAATTAGTGATTTTTCTTCTTTCGTTTTAACGGCCAAAAAGAGATTGTACAAATTAGTGATTCATCTTCTTGTGTGTGTATATATATATATATTTGTCGTACTTTCAATCGAAGTTATCAGAAAAAGTATCAAACAGTTTTGAATTTTTATAAAAATTTGTATAGTTGATCTATTCAATGAGATCTTTGAATTCAACGGTCGGATTGAAGAAATATAAAGTCGATATCGAATTATTAAGCGGAGTAAGTTGATGTAGACTTACTTCTGGAGTCAACCGATCCCTCCTCATATATATATATATATATATATATATATATATATATAAAAGAGGCGACTCCGATAAGAACACTTTATTATTATGAGAAACGAGAACAAATAAATAATTGGAAAACCATACGATACAATTTAATGAAAATTAACGGTTTTGATTAAATAATTGTTTAATAGATGCATATACCGAATCTTACTCCTAATTCACGTGACCTAATCTTTCAATTGGAAATGCTTGAACTGGTAAAATCTATATCAATTTAATTTGATTTTGATATTTTTTAGAAATAGAACCACCAGACCTCTAGCAAAAAAATAAAAAGAAATAGAATCGGTCCTCTACCAAAAAAAAAAGAATCGGATAAAACTTCAATATCACGAAAGTTATTATATCTTCATTCAAAATCTTCTTTTATCAATTCATCATTTTTCTCATTCATAGTAAATATAGAACTTAATTATTCACACTTAAAACCAAAATTTTTTAACAACAATTACAATAATTTCAAATTACATATTGCATGTTTCATCTAAAATAAAATACTTTAGTATACACAACTTTAAATCTCAAATTAAAATGACAAATTCCCTATTCTAAAATTAAATTAATCTTCAACGACCCCATCCACATTAAATAAAATGTCAGAGTTCGTGTAGTGACCTTTGAATGTGATGTCTCTCTTGGCCATGATATATAATAGGGTGTTAATATTATTCGTTTGTCCATTATCCATCCAATTCATTTAAAAATTTATCCATCTAATTCATCAATTATTAAAAAAGTTGGTTAATGCATTGGATTTGATCCATCCATTTAATTAAATGGATTGATCCAATCCATCCACCTTAATTTTAAAATCCAATAGATAATTGATCATTATTAATTTTAAATCCAATGGATTGTCATTTTTTAAAAAATAATAAAATTATTTAAAAAATAATAACACTAAAATAAATAAAAAACAAACAATCGGCCGAAAACCCAAAAATCGGCCGAAAACTGAAAACACAAAAATTCGGCCGAAAACCCAAAATTTGGCCAAAAATACAAAAAATCGGCCGAAAATCGAAAACACAAAAAATCGGCCGAAAAATCAAAAATTGGCCGAAAACACATAAATCGGCTGAAAACCTAAAAATCGGCCAAACACACAAAAATCAGCCGAAAAACCAAAAATCGGCCGAAAACTCAAAAAATCGGCCGAAAACCCAAAAATCGGTCGAAAACACAAAAAAAACGGCCGAAAAAACAAAAATTGGCCGAAAACCCAAAAATCGGCCGAAAACTCAAAAAATCGGCCGAAAAACCGAAAATCGGCCGACAACCCAAAATACACCCGAAAACCAAAAAATCGGCCGAAAAACAAAAAATCGGTCGAAAAACCTAAAATCAGTTTTTCGACCGATTTTTTGTGTTTTCGATTTTCGGCCGTTTTTAGGTTTTTCGGCCGATTTTTTATGTTTTCGGCCATTTTTAGGTTTTTCGGCCGATTTATGGATTTTCGGGTGTATTTTGGATTTTCGGCCGATTTTCAATTTTTCGGCCATTTTTTTGAGTTTTCGGCCGATTTTTAAATAATTTTTTTTTTGGATACATTTTTAAATAATATTTTATCTACATATTATTTAAATTGTAAAATTATATTATTTGGATATTTTAATTTTGTTGAATTAATAATTGAATTAATTTTGTTGTATGGATTGGATATCCATCCATTAAAATAATGATAATGGATGGATTGGATGGATTTTATCTTTAATTGAATGGATTGGATTGGATTTTTTTATCTCATTTTAATGGATTGCGAATGGACAAATGGATTACTTTGATCCATCTATTAACAATTCAATCCAAATCCATCTAATCGATCCATTTTGACACCCTAATATATAGTAGCTCAGTAACCCTACCTTAATATATGTGTGTGGTTCAGATCCAAATTTCTATTGGTAGTGTAACATCATGTGTAATGACTATTGAGTTTAAGTAGTTTTTTTTTTTTTTGAAACAATGAGTTTAAGTAGTTTTAAACATGCATAAGTTGCTATCCTCCTAAAAAAGACAAACTAAGATTTGTTGAGTCTATGACCATTATTTCATAGATTACTTATGATCATAAGTTTTGTAAATAATATTGTCCAAAAGATGTTATGGCCCATGAGAACGAATTTTGCACACCGCACCATAACTGCATTCCCATTGTTACTTTTCAAATTTGTTTCTTTGGTATTTTGTTGCTTCTCAATTATTAAAGATACGAAGATATTTTTTTTCTTCATTTTTTTAATCTTTTGGTTCCTAATAGAAACAGGTTTTCGTAATCTGTAACTGTAGATAAGTGAAGTTTGTTAAAAAAATTGTTTTACCAAAAATTTAAATTGAAATTTTCTCGAACAATATCTATCTTTTGGCAAACCTCGTTAATTACTGAACTCAGTGCCTTAGTTTTTCCATTTCAATTTCATCAATTATTTGACCAATACAAATTGACCAACATTCAGTATTCACAATTAAAAATAGCTATTGTGTCGCCGTGATCATGAGTAACTAAAAACTCTAGGTTGATCCATTGGCATACGGAGCTTCGTTCATGAATTCTTGAGGATTTGTTATTTAATTAATTCAGTTTATGTGTTTATTGCCTTCTCTTATCAATTCATGCTCTTTATTTATTCTTGAGACTCGAAATTCAAGCTGCTTAATCTCTCTTTCGAGCTATATTTGTGAGACTTTTCGAATTAATTCATCGCTTGTATGACTAGTTCGACTAGGAATTGATATAGGTTTTCGCGCTTGACAAAAAGGGTTGGCCGAAATCTGTGATGATACGAAACTGTGTTTAAGTGACGTTTGTTCACTACCCATGGTTCGTTGAATGCATTCTTTGCTTAATCGAATGGATTTCACGTATAAAATTGTTTATCGCTTGTATAATTGATTTTATCACCCAACCAAGGCATGAACATATAAACAATCTTTGTGAACCTGTGATAGAATCATAACGATGTTTTCCTAAAACCAATGGATCGATCGTTCTTTTATTAATTGAATTTCTTATACTCTTTCAATCTCAACAAAACCAAAAACCCCTCATTTAATTGTGTTATTAATCGTTCTTAGTTTTGTTAATTATCAAATTAGAGGTCTTTGTGAGACGATCAATGTTTAACTACCTTATTACTATTATTCTTAATTAAAACTTTTTTTTATGCATTTCCGAAGTATTGCATAAAAATTGATTTCATATTATAAAATAAAAAGGAGCTATTATGTAGTTCCCGAAGAACTCATATTATTATATGTGAATTCCTGAGTAACTAACAATATTCTATCTGAATTCCTGAAGAATTCAAAAGCATAGTTCCCGAAGAACTCATATTATTCTTTGTGAATTCCTGAAGAATTCAAAAGGATAGTTCTTGAAGAACTCAACATTATTCTATGTGAATTCCACAAGAATTTAAAAGGGTTAATTCCTAGAATATTGATTAGAGAATTGATTTTATTGTTAAAATATATTGCATAATTCCTGAAGAACTTAGAAAGAAAAAAAAAAACACACAATTTTATTTCTCTATGAATTCAAGAAGAATTCAATAGTCTATATTTCTTGAAGAACATAGAAAACTCAATTTTATTCTCTATGAATTCAAGAAGAATTCAATAGTCTATATTTCTTGAAGAACATAGAAAACTCAATTTTATTCTCCATGAATTCCAGAAGAATTCAATAGTCTTGTTCGTGGAGAACTTAGAAATTTTCAATTTATGAATTCCAGAAGAATTAAATTGTCATATAAATTTTATGATATTATTAAGTCATCAAAGCTCATTGGCTCTATTTGCAAGGAGGAATGTGAAACACTTGGAGGTTAGTTGTGAAATTATTTATCCTCTTATGATTTACTTATTATTATATAAGTGCGTTATTTCGGTAGTAAATGATGATTGTTCAGTTTCTTTGCTTTCACTATTTTAAAATAATATTAAGGCATTTCATAGTCTCTTTATTTCCCTAAATATGGTGTTTAACGTTTAACAAGTACAAACTTGGTTGACGACTTGATATACATGGAGTTTTAATATTATTAATTCATGAAAGAACTGTTTTTAAAATATGTTTGTGTAAGTTTTAGGACTATTCTTATCATGTAAATACAAACATATAATGAGAATAAATACATAGCTCTCATTCTTTCTATTTGTAATCTTTAGCTTTTCAAGTTTATTTCTAACAAATCCAACTTAGTTATGATAAACAATGAATGGCTCTCACAAAAACAAATTATGGCTAAAAGTCTAAAACAATTGAAAAAATTGATCATAAAGTAAGGAATGAACATGGCCCTCTAACCCCGGTAGGGAGTGGTTCTCATCATAACTATACATCATTGGTACCATCTTTGCAAGATTAAGTGAGGCATTTGTGAATTCTTTAGGGAAATGAGTATCAAAAATAGACTCTTGGTTCAAGCTTTTCCATGCATTTGATAAGGGAAATGAGTATCAAAAATAGACTCTTGGTTCAAGCTTTTCCATGCATTTGATACTTTGCTCATAACCTCATCTCTTGCTCTTCTCGTAAAGTAGTACTCAGGCAGACTGTAGATAAGTGAAGTTTGTTAAAAAAAAATTGTTTTGCCAAAAATTTAAATTGAAATTTTCTCGAACAATATCTATCTTTTGGCAAAGCTCGTTAATTACTGAACTCGGTGCCTTAGTTTTTCCATTTCAATTTCATCAATTATTTGACCAATACAAATTGACCAACATTCAGTATTCACAATTAAAAATACCTATTGTGTCGCCGTGATCATGAGTAACTAAAAACTCTAGGTTGATCCATTGGCATACGGAGTTTCGTTCATGAATTCTTGAGGTTTTATTATTTAATTAATTCAGTTTATGTGTTTATTGCCTTCTCTTATCAATTCATGCTCTTTATTTATTCTTGAGACTCGAAATTCAAGCTGCTTAATCTCTGTTTCGAGCTATATTTGTGAGACTTTTCGAATTAATTCATCGCTTGTATGACTAGTTCGACTAGGAATTGATATAGGTTTTCGCGCTTGGCAAAAAGGGTTGGCCGAAATCTGTGATGATACGAAACTGTGTTTAAGTGACGTTTGTTCACTACCCATGGTTCGTTGAATGCATTCTTTGCTTAATTGAATGATTATTTTTATGCCTATTTACAAATTTCGGGAGTATATGGTGATTTACTCATAATAAAATGCTTCTTAATAAAAATTTTCCATTTTAAAAAAATTAATAAATAACTTAATATAAACTCCAAAATAATCATAAAACTAATTTACCTCTGCATTTCCCAAGTCATCCCAAAGTCTAAGAATTGTAGCAGGGGAAGAAATAATGGGTGTGAGTGGAATTGTATCTATTTTATTCACATTTTCTTTGGTTAATCCTTTGCCCAAAAGAAAGAAAATGTGAACCAGCACAATATGCACTCCAGAACTTACTATCCCATTCTTTAAGTATTCTTCAGCACTTGGCAACTTCCCTGAAGCAAACCATTTTGCTTCAACTAGAAAGGCTTTGCACAAACTCTCCCACTGTATAAAATTGAAAATCTTTGTTATTCAACTACTTATGTAAAATACTACTAATTAATAGTAATTACATATACTTGAAAGAAAAAAAAAAAAAAAAGTAATTACATAGAAAAATTAGTGCCCTAGAGTTGGTCGGGACGTAAAGGAAAAAAAATATAAAAAAATGTGATAAAGAACATTTTTTATAACTTCAAAACATTAAATACACAATTTTTAAAAATATATGAACTTTTTTGTTTTCTTAACTAGTTATTTTTCATATTAAAAAGTTATTTGAAATATATAAATTTAATCAATAGTAATATCATAAAAAATAAATAATACTTTACTTTATATTTTAAATAATAAATATTTAAAAAGTGACACTTAACATACATCAAAAAATTTAATTTAATTTTGTATGTATGTAAGGCCTAACTCAACTGAAAAATGTTGATATTACTATGATGCACACTTTCACTCAAATTCAAACTCAAAATCAGGGTTGGGCGTTGGCCAAAGATAATGCTACTAAAATCCTCGTTTTAGGCCTCCAATGAAAATATATTTTTTATCAAACAAAAAAGGCCTCATATACATATACATATAAAAAAGATTTCGTACAATAAAATTTATTTTAGATCTCGCTCATTTTAAAAATTATTGGACCGGCCCTACTCAGAACTTCCTAATTGTGTGTGTATAAATTTCAATAATAATTTTTGTAGATAAAAAAAAAAAAAAAGTAAAAATTTACCGTCATTTGAAGAGAGTCTTTGGGGTCCCATCCATGTTTTTGATAGATCTTGGAGCTTATTTCATTTGTTAGATCATAGAGGACCCTGAAACATGTTTTCATGTAACTTGGTAGTTGCTCCATGGCTGTATCAATATCCTAACTGCACAAAAAAATAATTAATCATTAACTTTATTTTTCTTTTAAACTAAAAAATGTAACTAAGGGTCCGTTTGATTTGTAAATCAACAAGTACTTGACAGAACAATATAGGACAAAACAAAAGAGTACATGACAGGATAAAACTGTACTTGAGAGAAATATAGAGATAATATTTTATATATATATATATATATATATATATATATATATAAATATAGAGATAAAACTGTCATGACCGACCCAACATAATGTGAGGTCTAAAGCTAACATTAAAATGAGGTAAAAAAATGACTTTTTTCGCATAAAAAAAAGTAAGAAAGAATAACATAAAAATTATATATATTTGGGTAGATGTGTTATAATATGAATGATCAAAAAGATAAAATAATGCTATAATATGAACGAGCGAAAAGATAAAAATTTGCTAAAAGAGTTAAAAATGTATATATATATATATATATATATATGGTAAGGTATAATGTATCAATTATATATGTATTTATTTTTAAAGAATGTATTATAACATAAAATAGGGAAATGGATTGAAAGCAGTCACTTTTGCTGCAGTCAAGATGCAGTCAATGCATCACAATCGTCTGATGAAAATCAAACGGCTCAAATTTAGATGTTGTTTTATTTTTTCAAAATATATAAAATGTTGATCTTAAATTTAAGTTATCCGATCTTGATGAAACGACAATGATTGCACAGAATGCATACAGTCCGCAGTGCCGACTGCACGCAATCCAAGTCCATAAAATAGTGCTATAATATGATCAAGCAAAAAGATTAATATAATTTTTGTTGTATAATAATTATTTTATCCATTTTTAGTTTAATTTACTTGTTTCAGTTTCAAAATATCTATAATATTTAAATTTATTTAAATTCCGGTTTCAATATTTGTGTAGTATGTTATTAAATTTAAATAAAATTTGGGAGAAAATATTTTACAGAACAAATTTAGATTAAAAAAATCCAATCAAAATTCGTAGTTATTTTTATATTTCCAAAGTTTATATCAAAGTATAGATAATAATTTTTGTTTGAAATAATTAATACTCTCTAAATAACTAAAAAAAAATATTATTTTGTCCAACTAAAAAAGATCACATCTATCGTTAAAAAAAAAAATACTTCTACTGAAAAAGGTTAAAAAGAAAAGCGCACTTATAAAATATAAGAAAAAGAAAAAAAAAAGTATATACTATGCTTTCTATGTTATATTAAATATAATTAAAAATTAAAGGGCACTTTTTTTTTCGAGAAAATTAAAAAGAGCACTTATATAAGGAAAAGAAAAGAAAAAAAAAAAAGTATATAATATGCTATAAATGAGAGAATAAAATAATCACCGGATCTACTATATGTTAGTAGTATAAAAGACAAAAATTAAAACAATTTTATAGGATCATCACCTTAATCAATCCTGCTACATCAGCCAATACACTTCTGCGCGCAGCCAACTCAACTACGATGCTTATTTTGTTTCTAAATAGAGGCCTAAATTATATATATTAATTAAGAAAAAAAAAATAGAAAATATATTTAAAAGAAGGATGTAACTGTGAGTACAATGTAAAGTATGTAATATCAAACGTTAATTAATAAATTAAAAATAGATATTTTATCAAATCATAAAGTTGGTACACCCACAATTCTTGATTTTCTCACTATCACTTGCTTAGGGTTCGATTAAGTATAAATTAGCTTAAGTCCTAATTTTAGATTTCCAAAATTTATAAAAAAAATTTCAAAAGATTAGGCCTAAAAATAGTTTAACTATTATTAATAGGGTCATGCTAAACAGTGCACCAGGTGAATTAAAAGAGAAATATTGTTAAAAATAAAGTTAAAAAGAAAGCGATATAAGCTATAGGTAAAAGATGAAAAAAGATAGAGATGTCAATATAGTTGATATATTTATTCTTATTTTGATATCTAAATACTCTTATAATTAATCTATCAACATTATATTTTATATAAAAATATGCCAAAAGTTTTGTAAGAAAAAGTATGGGAAAAGTTATAATAAATTAATTATAAATTATTGTACAAATATATACATGACATATTGTTACTCTCATGCATGAGAAGTTTTTGTATTAATTGTCATACCAAATAAATTTTGTACCAAGTAGGCATTGCCAACAAATACAAGAACCATGTTTATGTTTATTAATTAGAATCCAAGTTTGTTATGATAAACAATGAATGGCTCTCACAAAAACAAATTATTGCTAAAAGTCTAAAACAATTGAAAAAATTGATCATAAAGTAAGGAATGAACATGGCCCTCTAACCCTGGTAGGGAGTGGTTCTCATCATAACTATACATCAAAGGTACCATCCTTGCAAGATTAAGTGAAGCATTTGTGAATTCTTTAGGGAAATGAGTATCAAAAATAGACTCTTGGTTCAAGCTTTTCCATGCATTTGATACTTTGCTCATAACCTCATCTCTTGCTCTTCTCGTACAGCAGTACTCAGGCTGGTCCATCATTAGACAACTCAAGTACGATCCATCATTCCCTTTTTGGTTTTCGTCCTTTATATATTATATGTTGTCAAAATAGCACAAGTAAAATATTGGTAATAATCTATATATACCATATTCCTTTATCCCGTCTCAAATATAATTTTTTTTTTTTTTAATTAGATTCGCTAAATAAGTATATATTTTGTCTAAACTATAGACTAAGTATATAAATCATTCAATAAACA
Organism: Trifolium fragiferum; assembly: GCA_954870985.1. NCBI lineage: Eukaryota > Viridiplantae > Streptophyta > Magnoliopsida > Fabales > Fabaceae > Trifolium > Trifolium fragiferum. The sequence goes on along the minus strand of OX940790.1, from coordinate 17,299,773 downwards.
TAAAAAAAATTATTTATATTTGAGATTACAATTAGTATAATTTTAATTACACTCTAAAATTTATGAATAGACATTAAAAAAAAATCTAATTTTGAATTATGCCGTATAATTTAGTCTTTAAGTTAAGTTGTATATAATTTACTATCAAATTAGTTTACGAAGTATATCACTTATAAAATGAGATGATTGACGTCAATTTCAATACGAATTATAATTTTTTGGTACAATTGTTAAATCAGTCTTTAATATCATCAGAAATACCAAAATCAAATTGTCTGATATTATTCAAAATAATGATTTTTTATGCCTATTTACAGATTTTGGGAGTAAATGGTGATTTACTCATAATAAAATGCTTCTTAATAAAATTTTGCCTTTTTTAAAAAATTAATAAATAACTTAATATAAACTCCAAAATAATCATAAAACTAATTTACCTCTGCATTTCCCAAGTCATCCCAAAGTCTAAGAATTGTAGCAGGGGAAGAAATAATTGGTGTGAGTGGAATTGTATCTATTTTATTCACATTTTCCTTGGTTAATCCTTTGCCCAAAAGAAAGAAAATGTGAACCAGCACAATTTGCACTCCAGAACTTACTATCCCATTCTTTAAGTATTCTTCAGCATTTGGCAACTTCCCTGAAGCAAACCATTTTGCTTCAACTAGAAAGGCTTTGCACAAACTCTCCCACTGCATAAAATTGAAAATCTTTCTTATTCAACTACTTATGTAAAATATTACTCCCTCTGTCCCAATTTATCTGAGCCGTTGACTTCAGCATGTATATCAATGCACAATTTTAACGATTAATATTTTTAATTGTATAATAGTAAAAATTATAAAAATTTGATATTTTGAAAATACTCATCGAGATGAATCCAACGACATCTTATATGCTAATATTTATATTTATTTATTGAGAGAAAAATATAGTCAAAACAAGATACATGAATAATGCATACATTTTAAATGGCTCAAATAAATTGGGACGGAGGGAGTGCTAATTAATAGTAATTACATATACTTGAAAAAAAAAAGTAATTACATAGAAAAATTAGTGCCCCAGAGTCGGTCGGGATGTAAAGTGAAAAAAAAATGTGGTAAAGAACATTTTTTATAACTTCAAAACATTAAATACACAATTTTTAAAAATATATGAACTTTTTTGTTTTCTTAACTAGTTATTTTTCATAGGGTAAATAGATTTATACCCCCTGTAATTTAAACGTGTTTTTTTTCTCCTATAATTTTTTTTTTGTGACTTGCCCCTTGTAATGTTGAATTTTTAGGACTTGCCCCTTGGATGCACTTTTTAAATCGGTTATTTTGTTCAAACCGATTTAAAAAGTGCTGTTTTTTAAATCGGTTAATATGTTCAATCGATTTAAAAAGTGCAAATTCCTTGCACCTAAGGGGGAAAACCAAAAAAATTTACTTTGCAAGGGGCAAGTCACAAAAAAAAAATTACAGGGGGAAAAACAAAACTTGTCTATATTACAGGGAGTAAATACCTATTTACCCTTTTTCATATTATAAAGTTATTTGAAATATAAATTTAATCAATAGAAATATCATAAAAAATAAATAATACTTTATTTTATAATTTAAATAATAAATATTTAAAAAGTGAAACTTAACATACATCAAAAAATTTAATTTTGTATGCAAGGCCTAACTCAACTGAAAAATGTTGATATTACTATGATGCACACTTTCACTCAAATTCAAACTCAGAACCAGGGTTGGCCAAAGATAATGCTACTTAAATCCTCACTTTAGGCCTCCAATGAAAATATATTTTTTATCAAATAAAAAAGGCCTCTCGCTCATTTTAAAAATTATTGGACCGGCCCTACTCAGAACTTCCTAATTGTGTGTGTATAAATTTCAATAATAATTTTTGTAGATAAAAAAAAAAAGTAAAAATTTACCGTCTTTTGAAGAGAGTCTTTGGGGTCCCATCCATGTTTTTGATAGATCTTGGAGCTTATTTCATTTGTTAGATCATAGAGGACCCTGAAACATGTTTTCATGTAACTTGGTAGTTGCTCCATGGCTGTATCAATATCCCAACTGCACAAAAAAATAATTAATCATTAACTTTATTTTTCTTTTAACCTAAAAAATGTAACTAAGTGATTGAAATTTACATTGGATTACCTTGAAACAGCTTCTGTAAAGAGTGTTAACTCATCCAAAGTTCCATATATATCAAAAATGTCATCAATTATGTAGATTAAAGATATTGCTTTTGTGAGCTCAATTCTTTCTTCAGATAAAGTAGGATCCCTGAGACATGCCAATGACCAAATGTACCATTTGAGTGGTTGATTTCTAGCATATGGTAACTCATTAACTAAACCAAGTTCTCTCCACCATCTGCAAAAAAAAAAAAAATAGAAAAAAAAAATTGTGTAAGTACTACTTTTATTTTATGACAAAATAAATTAAAGATTAAAGATATGCGCCACCCGTGTAAATTATTTTACACTAATATTTAATTACAACTCCTCAATTTGTCACATCATGTTCGACATATTTTAAATATATAAAACACAATTACATAATTCTTCGTTGTATCGTTAATGAGTTGTAATTAATTGGCAGAATAAAATAATTTTACACTAGCCGTGTATATCTTTTCAATAACTATTCCATCAAATTAGCATGCATACTTGGAAATTTGAACAATCTCTTGTTGGTGTAAGCATTGCAACAAACTGAAATCCAGTTTTGCCACTTCTTTTAAAGAACCAAACCATACATTTGTGCCATATAAATGACTGCAGAAATTTCTAGAAGTGAACATTGGCAAATTTTTGTGTAAAGGATATTCTAAAGTTCTCCTTACAAACATAGCATCATTATAATCATATCGTGCCATTTTTTCCTTTAGGATCTTCCTGCTAAATTCTCCAGCTTCATCAAGTATGTCTTCCCCTGCCATGCTTAGCTGTGAGGCTTCAAATAAATTTATCATTCCATTGATATTTTCACCTAGTTTTGGATTGAACTTTCCTTCTTTGTTTGTGAACTTGATAAACTCCTCTGTAATATTAATTTCCAATGACAAATCATCCTTCTAGATTTTAATCTCCCAATATATATTTAAAAATATTACAAAGAAGCACTTACTCTCTTAAGTTCAGCAAGAAAATGTACTGTATGTTTAAAATCACAATGAATTTAATAGAATTACTTTGACACTAAAATTTTGATAAAGTTATGAAGTGTGTAGTTTTTACCAAAATCTTAGTGACACGCTATAATTTGTTAAATTTATTAGATATAAGAGTCGAAAATATGACTTAGGGCCCGTTTGGATTAACTTATTTTTGAGCTTATGCAAACAGCTTATGCAATATAAATTAAGTTTTATGCTATTTTATAAATTCACACTGGTCAAAATTGTATTTTTATAAATTATTTTATCATAAACTACCTTAACAAACTTTTAATAATACATATAAATTGCATAAATTGTTTGCGTAAGCTCAAAAATAAGTTAATACAAACGAGACCTTAGTCTATATGCCTCAGCTCGTCAAACCCGCTAAAATACAGGATTCAAACTTAATAATTTAAGCCCAAATTTGTTTTGGGGCTTTTAGCCGAGTCCGAAAAAACCCGTTTTAAAATAGGCTTGCCCATATGAGCTACACACTACATGTAGCTCGTAGGCCGAATAATTAAATAAATAAAAATTAGGAAAAAAACTAAAATTGATCTTAAGTCTACATAACACATAATATATAGTATGATTTAAGATTTGAGTTTTAAATAACAATAAAAATAAATAAAATTATGTGTTTTTTTTTTGTCAGGTAACCTAGTGGCTAGAATTTTATCCCTTAAAGGTGAATAAGTGGACGTACTAGAGTTTGAATCCTCATCTCTGCATTTTACGTGCAAATGTCCTACCAACTAAATTAGGTTCACGAGACGCGTATTTTTTTATTCTATTGAGTATATTATCATATCTATGTATTATGTATTACAATAACAAGGCTTTTGCTGAACCCAAGGGTACGTATGTGGTTGAAGTGTTGGCAGCAAAATATGATATAGGTTACATTTAAGATCATGTAGTCCCTTTTAACAGATATAACTAACTTTTATATCGCTTAAATATACCGTTGATCCAATCATGTATCTAAAGACTAACCTGCGGGAACAAAGTGACCTTGTTGTCTTAATAGCCTGAATCGAAGTGCAGTCTCATGAAGATCACGATGATGTTTCCATCCACACAAATAGCTTGATAGGAATGCTTGAATTTCTTCTTGAAAGTGGGAATCAATATTTAACCGCTGCATGGCATCAATCATGTACAAACCTTTGAGTGAATTCTCACCAACATTTCTTAGTTCCTGCTTAACAACCTCAAGTTTGTCTGATTGATAATATTTAGTGCTGCTGAGATCACTGATCTGTCAAATAATTGGAGACAGAAAAACTATTATTAATAGAAATGATATATCAATATAAACCAAGACGTTAATGAACTCTTTTAGTATGAATCATTCGGAATAATCTGAGTTTGATTCATGATGAGAACATTTTTTGATCAATTTTTACTTACTTTACAGCCGAGCACTGAATTACCGGCATCAAATTCCTCTTATTTGAAACTTTGGTTGAAGTTTACCAGAGAGGTGACAATATTCAGAATTTCATACAATTAAGTTGATGACTAATTAGAAGAAGATTAGCAAATTAAAACAGTATTAAAAGTTGGACATACAGGTTGTTTTTTGAGTGCGATACACCTTTGTTCTTCAACATGGTTAATGTCCCACTTGTTAGCTATATGAAGAGAACCAGATATGATATGATTGAAGCTTTGAGACAATTGTCTTCTATTTGTGGTTGGTACGATATGAGGTTTCAAAGAGGAAATGCATGCTATGAATTGCATTGACATGGCAAAGAAATTATAAACCGTAAGTCAAGTAGTGTGTAGTGGTCACAGATTCAATTAGCAACATATATAGGATTCATTCTATATAGGTTTAATTCCAGGGCCAATTCCAGCTCTATTATATTTATTTTGGCCTTCAATTTTATTCTTTAAAGTTTAATTTTTTTTTTTATCATAGATGAAGTGGTAATCCACCGTAATTAAACTCACATATAATTGTGAGATCCCTGGTCCGAACTCGGGTCATGATGTCCGACCTAACAATTTCGGCAATATTTGCCAATTGAGCTAGGACTTATGGGTTTGTTTAAAAAGATTAAGTTAGTCTTTTAGTTAAATTTTGGTTTAAATCGTGCATATAGCAAATAAACTTGCATGCGTGGACAACTTAAGAAGGTGTCACGTGGAAGTTTTAAACAAAACTAACTCAAAATTTAATGGAAAGTTGGAAGAAATTAACGCAAAATTTAATAAAAATGATGAACTTATGTTGACATCAGTAACGTAAAATACCAAATTGAAAATTTTAAAACATAGAGGACCAACTTAAACCTAAAATAAAGATAAGGGCCAAATATATAATTAAACCTATCGTTGGAAATAGCCATGATAGCCATGATATGGATCACATTGCGTGAAATTTTCATGTCACTCATCGATATCGATTTATGTCATCAAGTATATTGATGTGGTGGTCATTTAGGTTTCATCACGTTATATGTCAGTGACGACAGCCGCGGTGGTTCCATTATTGATGTATGAGACGAACCAAATTGTAAAGTTGAAATCTAAAGATAAATAGTATTCATATGTGCTCCTAAAGAATAATGATTTGATTATTACGATATATATTATCCAAAAGTGGTAGATTGTTGAAATGTTTTTTTTATATTCCAATAATATTATGGGGACAAATATCTTTATTAATTATACTTCCTACGTCCCTTATTATAAGCTCCTCTCGGAGTTTTTCACGCATATTAAGAAAAGTTGGTGGTATAATTAATGTGTACTTTTTAGGAATCACAATTACTAAACTATCCTTAGTGAAAAGATGTATTTGTATATGACTTTTCGTATTTCAATGCAAAGTAAGGTTATGTTTAGAAAAGTAATAATAAGTGTTCATTGGAAATTGAGAAGGGGCTTATATTTAGGGACAAATAAAATCTTTGTAAATGTGCTTATAATTAAGGACAAAGGGAGTATTAGATATTTATCAATTAGGAACTTTAATTTTTTTTTTAAACTAGTTAGGAGCTTTAATTCATTAGTGATCAAATTAGATAAAAATGCTAATTATATTTCTATTTGGATAATTATTTAGTTAATTGATATGGGTTGGCCCATTTTGGATTAATGTGAACCCAAAAGGTGCATCACACAATATGTATGTTATGGTTCCCAGTATACCGGACACACTGCATATCGTCTCCTCTCGCCGTCTGAAGAAAGCTTAGGGCATAAGGAGTCTCGGATGAGGAAAAATCACAAGCCAACCGAGCCTCATTACGTTTTCAAATTGGCTATCGGAGAAACTATGGTTTGTTCATATCTAATGATTCATCTATCAGGTATTCCTAATGATTCATACTAATAAGTTAGTTCAACCACCCATATACTACAAATTCAATCAACTATTTTATTTGTCATAAAAATAAGGCCAAATGCATATGTAGGTTCTTCAAATTTTGCATTTGTATGAGATAGGTCCTTTAAGTTTTTTTGTATAATCCAGATCCTTTTGTTATTTTTCGTTACAAAAAAAAATGGTTGTTAACTTGATGACGTAGAACGACTTAGATGATATGTAAATACAAGAAGAACAAATTCTAGAATCAATTTTCTATAAACAATGATCTTTTTTTTTGTAACGAAATGACCTAAATGATACATTTTAGAAACTTAAAGAACCTATTTAAAACAAAACAAAAAATTAAAAGAGATATCTAATACAAACTCAAAACTTAAAAGACTTACATATATATTTGACCTAAAAATAAACCAATTTATAAATTGTTTGCTATAAACTCATTCAATATAAGCTAATTTATCAACTACTTGTTAATTTTTATCAAACAGAATATATGTATTTCAAAGATGATTATGTTTGATTATGTACGTGTAAGAACCTTTTATTAATTTCTTTTTTACAAAAATGTATAGGAATCTATAAAATAAAATATATAAAAATGACCAAGATGTAATGATTGAATAGTGTAGGGTATAGCGTATGTAGTTCGGCGTGAATAAAACGTGAGTTGTTGTACGATGAAGAGTCATTGGATGAATATGATAACATCACATTGACATTGGTATATATTAATATTAACAGCATTGCTTGGCACTTGGCAGTACTCCAATGTGAAATAATTTATAAAAGGTTAATAAATCTTTATTTCTGCAAAGTAGACAAATTTTATTTTTTTATTTTTGTAATTATTTTTTTATCAGATTATCCCTGTAATATTTTTTTTTTATAGTGTAATTTATTCCTCTGCCAAATTTTGTTTTTTAATATTTTATTTTTTGTCATTTTGTGACTCTTTCGGTGCCTCTCAGTAAAAGTGATCCGATAAGTTTTATAACTTAATCGGTATGCTAAGTTTATCAGTACACTTTTTTAAAGTGTATCGGTATTTTCAAATTTTCAGTCTACACCAGTACACTTCGAAAAAAGCGCATTGGTATAGTAAAATTTTCAGAATGTATCGGCGCACTTTAAAAATTGTACCGATTTTTAATTTTTTTTTATTCTTTATTTCTGAAAGCTTTATTATTTTATTTTTTAGAACATATATCATATATGGCTCAAACGGACGATGCAGGTCAAATGTTAGTAGACACCACAGCTGTTTTTACAACGAATGAAAATTTTAATACACGAGATGATGTTATGGCATGGGCTCGAGATGTTGGAATTGCCGATAAAGTGAGTATAATAATTACTAGGTCAGATACAAAGAACGCAACAAGAGGAAGAAATGACAAATTGATTTTGGACTCTGATAGAGGTGGAAAATTGTTGTGGCAAGTGTGAGTGAGAAGTTCCACATTGCTTAGAAAAGTGGAGGTTGAACATTTTATAAGTGAGAAGACTCATAAACCTAACACTTTAAGGTTTTGGGTAAGAGTGTAGTGTCCAAACTCACTTGTAGAGTTGTTCTTAAGCCCAACGTGGATGATCCCCCTGGCTACTCCCTCATGGTGACCCAATAGTGGTATCAGAGCTGATGGTTCCACGAAGGGTTCGACCGGCTCCTTGTATCGAAAGTCTTTCTAACAAAGGTGGTTAGGCGACGTGTCCCGTTGAGTGTGGCCAACAGCGGTATAAGTGTAGTGATGAAGAAAAGCTTCCGCTTGAGGGGAAGCATATCCAAGAGTGGATGGACTCACACTTGAGGGGGAGATTGTTGTGGCAAGCGTGAGTGAGAAGACTCACATTGCTTAGAAAAGTGGAAGTTGAATACTTTATAAGTGAGAAGACCCATAAACCTAACACCTTGAGGTTTTGGGTAAGAGTAGGTGGTGTCCAAACTCACTTGTAGAGTTAGTTCTTAAGCCCAATGTGGCTGATCCCCCTGGCTGCCCCCTCATGGTGACCCAACAAAAATATGACTCTTCGCAAAGTTCTTCGTCAATTGCATCAAAAAAATGTAATTGTTTATTCAAAATTAGAGTCACACCTTCAACAGATGGTTTAGGATGGAAAGTTCAGGTTAAATAGACTACCTGATCAATATGCAGGACATTCTCGTGAAGCGCGTTTAACTATAGAAAAGTGAACCGGTATGCATTTTCATACTGGTTCACTCACAGAAAAGTGAACCGGTATGTATATATATTCATATTGATGCATTCAAACAAAAGTGAATCGATATGAATATTCATACCGGTACATTCAAGCCACTTATATCGGTATACTAATTTGCAAACTGGTACACTTTGAAACAAGTGGGTTGGTAAACTTACTTTTTTCCTATATCAGTGTACAAAGAGTTTCTCCTATATCGGTGTACTTCTTTGAGTAAATGGTGAAAGTGATTTTTTTTTTTTTTCACTCTAGTAGTTTATATATGAGGACATTTTAGTCATTTAAATTTGAAGTGTTGGGGTATAGATAAAATTTTTGGGATAGAAAAAAAAAAATCTACAAAGAGTTGCAAAAAAAGGACGATGGATCAAGACGTCAAGCAGTGTACGAAACAATAGGATTTAATTAATTAGCAATTATTCTTCAAATACCCATGTGTTAAAAATTTGAGGTTGTTTTGTAAAGTGAAATGTCAAATATTTCCATGAAATTGTAAAAATCGTTAAATATCTTTTAAAATTTGAAAGTTGTTAAATATACATTTCCAAATTTGTAAAACATCTATCAAATTTCTCTTTCGGTTGGTTTATTCCGTTAAAGTCAATGATATATGGGGTAATGAAGGGAGACGTGGTATGATTATGTGTATAGAGTTATGATATCATAGGGGACGGGGAAAGTTATTATGAATAAGGGGATTCATATGCACGGTGCATAAGTACCATAATTACTCACGCGCCCTCTAGAAATTTCTCGCGCACGCCCCCCAGCCCCCCCAATGGCTCGCTATCCCCACCCCTTTCTGCTGATGCACGTGTTCTGTTTTTATTTTTAGCCTACTGGGCCTGAAAGCCCAGTTCCTTTTTGGTTTTTTTGTTGGTTTTGTTTTTTACCCAGTTTTACACTTACACCTAGTTTTTTATGTTTGCACCCAAATTTCTACCTCACCCCCCGAATTGCTTTGTGCACCCATATTACTTTGCGCGCACCCAAATTACTTTACGCGCCCTCCATATTACTTTGCGCACCCCATATTTTATTCTTTTTCTCCCCTAGATTTGTTACAAAATCATTGGTTATTTATGCAATGTTATTTTGAAAATCATTATGCTGGTTAAATGGTTTCATAAACCATTAAGCCAGACTTATGGTTTTAGTTATAATATTTATTTTGAATAAAATATGAATATTTTATTGTAAACAATAAGAGATCTACTTTGGTTTCAGATACAACACTAGTGAAACCATTAAGTCACACTTATGATTTCAGTTATAATATTTATTTTAAATTAAATATAAATATTTTATTTGAAACCATAATAGATCTAATTTGGTTTTCAGATACAACACTAGTGAAACCATTAAGTTATACTTATGGTTTCGGTTATAATATTTATTTTAAATTAAATATGGATATTTTATTAGAAACCATAAGAGGGCTACTTTGGTTTCAGATACAAAACTAGTGAAACCATTAAACCACACTTATGGTTTATGCTAGGTGCTTCTTCATTGTAACAACCATAATCATCTCCATACCGACACCAAAATACCTCCTTCAACTTCCATTAACAACACCATACAAACCAATAATCATCAAATCACTATCTAAATCAACACCACCATCAATCTTCAACCACTTTCATTCTTCACCATTCCAAACCACCAAACACCTTCTCTAAGCTAATCACCATCCTAAATCACAAAACCAAACCAACAAAATCAAAGAACAAAACAGAGGCAGAAAATGAAGAGCGAGGAGCAAAAACTAGAAGAAGAAAAAGCGGAGGGTCTCGCCGTCGCCGTCAAATCTAAGAACTCCATTACTGGCCGCCGCACATCACCGGGGCACCACCATGAGCTTCTCACATCGCCGCTGGAATCACCACGCCGCTGCACTGCCAGACCGGAACCTCTCCTCCCTCTCTCGCACGATTCCATTCTCACGGTGAACCTCACCCTTTTTCTCTTACCAGTGGGTGGGGTGTAAAACGAAATGGGAGAGGTGCAAATGGGAAATTTATGCACGGTGCATAAGTTTTCCTTATGTATAATAACCGGACCCGGCCATAGGAGACAATTTGAATGAAGTTGGAAAGATTACAAAATTATTAAAATAATTCAAACTAAGTTTTTAATAAAATTGAAACAACAATTAACAAAATCCATAAATATCTAAACTATATAATGTAAATAAATGGGGAACCAAATTAGGTAAATGGGCTAAAATGAAATTTTGAAGAAAGCAAAATGAAAAAAAAAATTAGGATTTTTTTTATAAGGCGAAGAGTATCTAAATATTAGGGACAAAGCAGATTTCGCTTCATCCTTTGTCAATAACTCTTTATTTTATTCAAAAAAAATATATACAAAACTGGGGGATATATGCTTAAACCAGTGAGTCCGAAGACACTGAAACATACCAACCAACTTCTATTTAATCTTAAAAGACAAAAAAGAAGTCCTAACATTCAAGGTAAATGAGTTGATCATCAACACTAAAATGGTTCACCTAACAACTACTTCCTGCTACAAGTAGCAAGCAATGATTGCTTTTTCAAGATAGATGTCCGAAATCGATGAATGATTCAGATATTGAAGTAAACCCGACCTAGTAGGGGCAACCTTGTATCATCGGGTTATGTTAAACCCAACCTAGTGTTTTCCGAATAAGTCTTGTGGAGAATTCAATCCAAAATCAATTGAGAGCCAGGTCGTGGGATGGTCAATCAATGGGGTTGAGCACCAAAACAGAGAAATGAACCTGGACACGACAAACAACTACTACCGTCAACACAGAGTGTCTACGTACCGGTACCTCACTCTTTCGAGCAATATTTGGCCGGATCAGGTCTTGATGCATGTAGCTGCAGAAAGCTTCCAACAACCTCATGCTTAAACCACCATGAAAACAAATTAGGATTCAATTACCTTTGAAAATGAGCATGAAAATAACTCTTTGTCAAAGTTTGCATCAGTGTGAGCAACTCGAAAAGATTTTATCCAAAGAAACTAATAATTATTTTATTAAAAAAAGTTATTTTTATTGCAATAAACAAACACAAAGTAAATTTTAGTTTTCTATAAAATCTCTAAAAACTAATCTCTAAATTATTGAATATCAAAATCACTAATTTTTTAATCTATAACAAATGGGTTAGAAATTAGCCTTTAGAGATTTTATAGAAAACATAATTTACTTTGTGTTTTTATTGTAATAAAAGTCACTTTTTTTAATAAAATAATCTTTAATTTGTTTGGATACAACATATGAAAGTAAATTTTTTTAATTATAAAATAATCTTCACCTGGTCGGATATGACATGTAAAAATCTATGTTAAACGGATGCAATAATTTCAAAAGTGATTATTTTTCCAAAAAAAAAACTTGTAACAAACAACCTAAATTAACATAATTTTTAGATATTTTCAAATTTATTTGTATGTACTAGTATAAGTATAACAATTTAGTTTGGATCCGTTTTTAATTGAAAATGTTTGAATCAATGAAATCTACGTCGATTTAGTTTGGTTTCAATATTTTTAAAATAAAACTAAATTAAATTAATCAACAAACCCATCTAAAATTAATTAACCATAAATTACAAATACAGACATCCAAATTAAATAATGATCAAAGGTTCGTGTTATTTGTGTAGCACAAGTTAAAATATAACAATAAAGTGAAAAAATAATTTATAACTTCAAAACATTAAATACAAAACTTTTAAAAATACTTATTTTCTTTTTTATTTTCTAAAATAATATCTCTAAGACACTGGTTAACATTTTCCCAGAAACATATTGCGGCCAACTCAAGCGATTATGGATTACATGGTTCATGAGGACAAATTTTGCAGTAGCACACGCCACACGGGGACCATAACTGCATTCCCATTACTACTACTTAATTTTCACGAATGGTTTGACAAAAAATACAAACTAATCACATGTTTTGCATACTACATGCATCATGCATGCATATAAAGAAATATAAGGTGAGAAATGGGAATTCCTTTTTTTTGGTCAAAATTTTAAGGTGGAATGTTTTCACAAGTTTTTGAACATGTGTATATTGATTATTGATAGTGACATAAACTTTTTTTTTAAAAAAAAAAACTAACATATCTATTAAGTTTTATTAAAAATAATATCACAAATATAAAGGAAAATATTATCGATAATTTAGAAATTATAGTTAAGGATATGACCTCTCGCGATTTCATTGATTTGCAAAACATGCTCGAGGCCTACAATTGTCTCATAATTAATTCAATAACAAAGTTTAAAATTCCTAGCTCAACTGACAAATGCCGAAATTGTTAGGTCGGATGTCGTGACCCGGATTCGAACTTGAAACCTCACAATTGTGTGTGAGTTTAATTTAAGATGATTACCACTTCATCTATACGACCGAAAAAATAAAATTCAATGGCAGAGTCTCTAAAATAATTTGTTAAACATGCTCATACAATTCTTAATATTCTTTTTTTTGAACAACTCAAAATGAAACATATAATATAAAACCAATCTCCCTAGCATAATGTGTGTCAATGGAGACTACCAGTGTTTACACAGAGTCACATACAATTACAGAGCTATAATCAAACATAACAAATCATACAAGGCCCAAACAGAGCAGGGGACTAGACCACCAGCTATGGGAGTTGGAAGCTAACGTAACACACGTCGCTTTCAACCATCTAAAAGAAAAAAGCTTGATCTTGTCCAACATCTGGGAAGTAGTGCTAGCTGAGCCTCGGAACAATCAATAATTTATCTCCGTCCATACAATCCAAACGCACGCGAGCCAAATGAGCTGCAGAAAAGAGCGCCGTGCTCGAGAACCACCTGCTGAGTAGGTAAATTGGATGAAGTGATCTTGTACAGAAGTAGACTCCACCATCGAGATGCTAATCCACGATTACACTAATGTCCAAAGAGAACCAAAAGTACCACAGGAAATAAATAAATGTTGAGCCGACTCCGCCTCGCCACACCCCAAAACACACAAATGAGTTGTCGTAGGTAAGATGCCTCGAGTGACAAGGTTGATTTTTGTGGGCAACTTGTCACGTAAAAAACGACATGCAAAGATAGAGACCTTCAACGGAACCTAAGGATGCCAAATGAGCCTACCCTCCTCTTTCATGTGCTCCAACAGTAGATCTTGAATCCATCTCATAACATGTGGTAATCCCAATGCTTCACTTCACCAATGTCCAAATCTTAGTAATCCAAGTATAAACTTCATTGTCCTTGATCATCTTTAATCATAGTCAAAAAAATTATAAAATTCAGGCAAAATCTTAGTTTTACATTGAAAATTTTCAATTTTAAACAAAATAAATCAGTTTTGCAATAAATTAATCCCTAAAAATTTTAATTTTGTCCTAAATTAATCTTTAAAATACCAAATTTTTTGGACTGAGCCCGGGCAAACGCCCAAACTTGCCAAGCCTTATCTCTGCCCCTTTCTCTAATACATACTTCCTTCGGTCCTTAATATAAGAGAAATTTAACTTATTAAATTTATTGAGAATTTAATGTATTTAGACTAGATACATTATATCCTCAATAAATCTAAAAAAAAAATTTTCTTATATTGAGAACCGGAGGAAGTATATAATAACAAAACAATAATGATTTTCCTTAATTCTTTTTATCAAAACAATAATGTATATCCCTAATAATGTCTTTCCCTTTCATTTTTATAAAATATTAAAACAATAATGTCTTTCCCTTAATTCTTTTTATATAACAATCTTCCTTTGAATCCTTATTTTTTTAATAATATGAGTTAAGTGTATTTTGTTCAAAAAAAAGAAAATCTTCCTTTAAAGGATTTGGATATTCTAAAGTGAGAAAATCAAGAGTCTTGTAACAACAATATATGTTACATACCCTACCAAATACTTCCTGCAACAAGTAGCAAGCAATGATTGCTTTTTCAAGATAACTGTCCGAAATCGATGAATGATTCGGATATTGAAGTAAACCCGACCTAGTAGGGGCAACCCTATATCATCGAGTTATGTTAAACCCAAACTAGTGTTTTCTGAATAAGTCTTGTGGAGAATGCAATCCAAAATCAATTGAGAGCCAGATCATGAGATGGTCAACCAATGAGGTTGAGCACTAAAACAGAAAAATGAACCAGGACACGACAAACAACTATTACCGTCAACATAGAGTGTTTACGTACCTCACTCTTTCGAGAAATATTTGGCTGGATCAGGTCTTGATGCATGCAGCAGCAAGAAGCTTCCAACAAAACCTCACGCATAAACCACCATGAAAACAAATTAGGATTCAATTACCTTTGAAAATGAGCATGAAAAGACTCTTTGTCAAAGTTTGCTTCAGTGTGAGCAACTCGAAAATATTTTATCCAAACAAACTAATAATTATTTTATCAAAAAAGTTATTTTTATTGCAATAAACAAACACAAAGTAAATTTTAGTTTTCTATAAAATCTCTAAACTAATCTCTAAATTATTGAATATGAAAATCATTAATTTTTTAATCTATAACAAGTGGGTTAGAAATTAGTCTTTAGAGATTTTATAGAAAATATAATTTACTTTGTGTTTTTATTGTAATAAAAGTCACATTTTTTAATAAAATTATTTTTAATTTATTTGGATACAACATATAAAAGTAATTTTTTTTTAATTATAAAATAACCTTTCACCTGGTCGGATATGACATGTAAAAATCTGTAATAAACGGATGCAATAATTTCAAAAGTGATTATTTTTCCAAAAAAAAAACTTGTAACAAACAACCTAAATTACATAAATTTTTAGATATTTTCACATTTATTTGTGTACTAGTATAAGTATAACGATTTAGTTTGAATCCGTTTTTAATTGAAAATGTTTGAATCAATGAAATCTACGTCGATTTAGTTTGGTTTCAATATTTTAAAAGTAAAACTAAATTAAATTAATCTACAAACCCATCTAAAATTAAATTAACCTTAAATTACAAATACATACATCCAAATTAAATAATGATCAAAGGTTCGTGTTTTTTGTGTAGCGCAAGTTAAAATATAACAATAAAGTGAAAAATAATTTATAACTTCAAAACATTAAATACAAAACTTTTAAAAATACTTATTTTCTTTTTTATTTTCTAAACTAATATCTCTAAGACACTGATTAAGATTTTCTTATATTGCCAGAAACATGTTGCGGCCAAGTCAAGCGATTATGGATTACATGGTTCATGAGGACAAATTTTGTAGTTAGCACACGGGGACCATAACTGCATTCCCATTACTAATACCGAATTTTAGATGCATCATGTTTTGACAAAAAATACAAACTAATCACATGTTTTGCATACTACATGCATCATGCATGCATATAAAGAAATATAAGGTGAGAAATCGGAATTCCTTTTTTTGGGTCAAAATTTTAAGGTGGAATGTTCCCACAAGTTTTTGAACATGTGTATATTGATTATTGATAGTGACATAAACTTTTTTTAAAAAAAAACAAAACTAACATATGTATTGCATTTTATTAAAAATAATATCACAAATATAAAGGAAAATATTATCGATAATTTGGAAATTATAGTTAAGGATATGACCTCTCGCTAAAACATAAACGATTTCATTGATTTGCAAAACATGCTCCTACAATTGTCTCATGATAAATTCAATGACAGAGTCTCTAAAATAATTTGTTAAACATGCTCATACAATTCTTAATATTCTGAATTTTTCTCTTCCCACCCCCCCATATCTTCTTCACCCCCCTAAAACCCGAATTTGCCCCTGATAAAAATGGTTCGGTGTCTACGTTCCGATATAATAGGGAATTTTAGTTCGGAGTCTAAATTCCACACGGGATGTGGTTCGGTGAATACGTTCCGAACTCCCTGATATAGTCACACAACGTGTCTCCTCTGTTCAGTTTATATTTTCTGCAAAATTTTAAAAGGGTTTGGGTGGGAAAAGGGGGTGGAGCGCGATTTTGATCTTCACATCATCAAAAATCATCAAACTCAAGTTAAACAAGTGATATGCCAATTTAATGATTTATTCCTATTATTCATCAATCTATGCTTCTTTTTCATTCTTTCACAAATTATATGCATATGCTAAATTTGAATAATTGAGTTTGTGTTGATTTGTTGTTGATTTCGTTGATTAAATTATTGATTATGAGTTAATTGTGTACTTGGGTAATGTTTAAGATCAATGCATGTTTAATTAAAAGTAGGGTTAATAGGTGTTTACCCCCCTGCAAAGTAGGCGAGTTTTGTTTTACCCCATGTAATTTTTTTTTTGAGAACACCCCCCTGTAATGTTTTATTTTTTTGTTCATAGTGTAATTTACCCCCCTGTAAAAAAACATTACAGGGGGATGTTCTCAAAAAAATAAATTACAGGGGGTAAAACAAAACTCGCCTACTTTGCAGGGGGGTAAACACCTATTAACCCTTAAAAGTAAACCTAATTGTGGAGATCAATTGTGTTCTAAGTGTTTGATAAAATGCTTCAATGAATTGATTTTGAGTAATGCATTGATGTGAACCATGTTATTTTTGCTCTGAGTAATTTGAATTGTATGATGCATAGTTGGTTAGTTGTAATGGAATGGTTACGATTAAAATCGTTATATTGATTTTGACATGCTTGTTGTTTTCTTTGTAGACATGGATGACCTTGGTAGAACTCGGAAAGGTACGTCTACCCGCCGTGGACATGCTTCCGCGCGTAAGGAGGCTGAGGTTGTTGCTCCTCCGAAGAAATTAATCGGTTCAAAGTGAAATTTACCTTATGTTTGAGCATTAAGAAGTGTTGATTCCGTCAGATAACGTCCCAAACTTTGATTTGAAGCACCAATCACAATGAAAACACAAAATGGGGATGGAGCATTGGAGGTTGAGTATGGAAGATGAAAAGGTGAAACTGAGCAGCTGGGCTCAACGTTCTGCACTATATCACCATGGTTCGGAACGTGTTCACCGATCTCCTCCTCGAACGGATTCTATTCACCGAACTTTGTCTTTATGGTTTTTTCTCTGAACGTAGAAACCAAGCCAATGTTGTCAAGGGTATTTATGGAAATTGAGGGTGTGAAGAAGATATTGGGGGGGTGGGAAGAGAAAAATTCGAAATTTAGTCACATTATGAGAGTCAAGCTTGTAATCCATTATCCATGGGCTCCAACTGTAGATCTTGAATCCATCTCATAGCAGGTAGTAATATCCCAATGCCTCACCAATGTCCAAATCTTAGTAATCCAAGTATAAACTTCATTGTCCTTGATCATCTCTAATCATAGTCAAGAAATTTATAAATTTCAGGCAAAATATTAGTTTTACATTGAAAAATCTCAATTTTAAATAAAATATCTTAGTTTTGCAATAAATTAATCTCTAAAAAATTGGTTTTGCCTTAAATTATTTCTTAAAATATCAACATTTTTGGACCGAGCAAGTGCCCAAACTCGCCAGGCCTTATCTCCACCCCTTTCTCTAATACATACTCCCTCCGGTCCTTAATATAAAATGAGAAAATCAAGAGTCGTGATTGTATAAATTGAGTCTTTTTAATTCTTACTTTATTAAGAAAACTTATTAAATCAATGTTTTAATTTTTGTATGGATACAAATGATAAAACATCATTAATTATATCTAAATTTGTTAAAAAAATCAAAGTTTTGGGACAAAATGGATCAAAAATTAGAAACAAGTATGAAATACTACCTCCGCCCCAAAATATTAGACCCTTTTGGGTAAATCACGAGAATTAAGAAAGTTGATTGTGATATTAAATATGTTGACTATTAATATTATTTTACAAGTTTCCCCTTTATGAGAAAATTAGTTGATAATTTTACAAAAAATGATGGATCATGATTAGGGGTATAGCGGAAAAGAAATATTGATATTCTTGAAAATTGAAAAGAGTTCTTATAAAATGGGACAGGTAAAAAAATTGAAAAGAATCTTATATTTTGAAAAGAATCTTATAAGATTTTATTCTCTCTCTTCTATGGCCAAATGACAAATGTTCACTAATCAATTAGTTAAGTGTCTTTCAAAGTTCAAAAGAAGAAATATTGTTTAAAAGGAGTTAAAAGAGAAATATTGTTTAAGAGCTAATTGCAAGCCATTAGAGAAATTTTTTGCAAAGTGGATTTGTCAATTAGAATAGAAAAATTATTCAAGGAAATCAATCGAGGCTCCTTCTAGCATGGGAAAGTGCTATAGGTCTCCCACTATGGGAGACTTGTTTTCACCCTTAGATCATTAAGGTCCACAATAAATCATAATGAGGTTTTTACATTGTATCTATTCTTGAGTTTGACATTTTTTTTAAAAAAATAAATTATAAAATTCTTATTCTTAAATATTTAAAAGTTGAAACTCAAATTATTTTTTTAATGGTTAAATAAATTTTTTCTTTTATAAATATCTCGATTTTTTTTTTGTCCCTATAAATTTTTTCAATTTTTTTATCTTTTAAATATTTTCTATCACAACTTTTGATCCTTAGTTTTATTCAAACTTTCATGTACTTTCACATTTTTGAATGATTTTTGTTTTCATCTTTATAATATTATAAGAACATCTCTCATAAAAATTTAGAATTTGTTAACATAAGATGGATTATTTATGAATTTTATGTGCGAAAAAATTTAAAAATTCATATTTAATTTATCTCTTGTTAAAAAAAATTTAAAATTTTTGAGAGAAAGATTCATATAATGTACTAAACATGACCGCGGAAAAAAAAAACTTAATATTTCAAATGATATGCATAAGTTGAATGAAAAGTAGGGACTAAAATTCATGATAGGAAATACTTTAAGGACCAAAAGTTGTGATATATAAAATAGTAAAGGATCAAAAGTCATTGAAAAAAAAATTATAGTGACAAAAACTCATTTAACTCTTAATGAAATGGATGTGTGTTTCAATTTTTAAATATTTTCCCAGTTCTTTTTGTAAGAAACTTTTAACTTTTTAGATTTCTTAAATAGTTAATGTATTTGGTTTATATTATAGACCAAATACTTTAATTATTCAATGAACTTAAAAAATTGATTGTTTTTTATAAAATGGATTGAAGGGAGTATTTGAGAATAAGAATTTTGTAATTTATTTTTTCAAATAAAAAAAAATTATTTTTTCAAATAAAAATAAATAAAATGTCAAACTTAAAAAGAAATAATACAATGTAGAAATTTTATTAAGGTTTATGGTGAACCTTAGTAATCTAAGGATGAATATAAGTCTCCCATGGTGGGAGACCTATACCACTTTCCCACCCTAGAATTCCCCATCAATCGATGTATTGTGTAAAGCGACAATGTTACAAAATATCAATATATATTGATTGATGAGATAAGAGATATCTCAATTGCTATAAGAAAATATTACTAACATAACTAATGTACTAATATTTGCAACTCCAAAAAAAATTGGTGAAGCAAAATAATGAACTCCCTACAAGTTAGCTCTGTAGCAGAATAAAATATGTGCATGCAAATGAGAAAAATACTAACATAACAACAACGTTTATGCTTGCATAAGGAAAAGCAATCATGTCATCTGAATGGTGGATTCCTGCAACATGTCAGCTGTAGAAATTGACTTATTTAAAACACCACATAAACATATAATACAACATTCATTATCTTCATGTTTAAAAGCACATTTACAATTTTCAGATGAAAATTGAAAAACTTGTGAATGATCGTGTGTATATTCATCAATATTTATGAACATAATATAATCTATGCCTCCTTCGATGAAAATTCACAAATTAAGCTTGAACAAAGTAGCAATATTGATTTTATCATCACCCAGATATTAATGAATTCAGCTTCTTTTCATACATTTTGGCACGACGAAGAGCATCTAAAGCTTCAGCTTGTTTTCCTGATCGTTTCAAGCTGACCGCCTTCAGTTTTTCTTCTTTTATTCTTTCTTCTAGCTGAATTTTCTCTTGGTTAGAGTTCTCAATTTTGGCAACGGATTTCACAGACTCTTGTTTTTCTGGGCTTTTCTTAGATACAACACTTACATCTTCAAGTCCAACAGCTTTCAGAGCAGATAAGAGTTGAGGATCAAGAAAATCCTCAACACTCACATCATCTCCTGCATCTGATTTATTGGCATCATGGGCAGCCAACTCCTCCAACTGATTTTCAATTGCCTTTGCCCGTTCAAACTCAGCTTCTGCTTCCTCTGTTCGGCCATCCCTCCGTAGTTTTAAGGCTTGACGTTTGTGTGCCAGAGACTGCTGTTGCAACTTGAAACGATCACGACTAGTCAATGGTTTTGCAGCAGCATTCGGTGAATCTTGTTTCTTTGGCACATCATTTGATGCATTGGAAACATTGCTAGAGGAGGCAGTGTTTGGCTGCATACTTCCATCCTCCAATCTCTTCTCCAACAGCTTGGCCTGTCGGAGCTCTTCCCTGGCTTCTGTTAGCTTCCCTTCTCTTTTCAAAGCAACTGCCTTCCTTTTATGAGCCAAAATTTCTTGACGCAAGGAAAGGTCGTCCTGAGCAGTGTTTGGCTTTTCATAAACATCAGTCACTTCTTTTATTCTTTGGGTTGCAACCTTGCTTTTGTATATCGGGTCTTGGCTGAGATTCACAGAGGAGTCCAAACCAATAGTAGGACCCGTTTGAGATGAATTAGCCGAGCCAACTTTATATTCTTTTTTTTGAGACAATACTTCAGAACTGCTACAATCATCACCAGTAAGTAAATCTGGCATATGCATAGAGTGGCCAGTTGAGGAGCTATGACCAACGATGTTTTCCACTTTCATCCTTTTTGCAAGATTTTCATTAGAAGCACTCACCTTAGAAGATATTGGATGTTGATCATCTGCAGAATTAAAAGTTGCCGGACTTAAATTATCTGGCTTCCTTGAGAGTGGAATATTTGTTTCATCGTTGATTCTTTCTAAACCAATTGCTGCTTCATAATGAACAGATTTTTTTTCCTTGGAAGCATTCGGTAACAAGTCCTTGTTCTGGCTCTCATAATCTTCCAGTTGGGCTTCGAGATTCTTGGCCATCTTTAAAAT
The DNA here is from genome assembly GCA_954870985.1 of Trifolium fragiferum. Taxonomy (NCBI): domain Eukaryota; kingdom Viridiplantae; phylum Streptophyta; class Magnoliopsida; order Fabales; family Fabaceae; genus Trifolium; species Trifolium fragiferum. The sequence goes on along the minus strand of OX940790.1, from coordinate 17,277,962 downwards.
TTCATCAGCCTCTTCTATTTCTCCCTTGCGCCTCAAAGCAAGTGCCTTCCTTTTCAATCCTAAGAGTTCTCGTTGAATCTCTCCTTTGTTCCTTGAAGCTGTAACACTGCTAGTAGCTTCCTTAACTGGTTCTTCTTTCACAGGCTCAAATCCGTCATCCTTCCACCCTAGATTAGTAAGCAGTGAATTCAATGCTGGGTCAAGCATATCCTCTTCTGAAACAACCACATCCCTTTCTTCATCAACTGCCATGTCAACTGGAAAATTGAAGCGTTCTTTCTTTGCAAGAGCCTCAACCTGCACTTTATTCTTCAAAGCATCCATCTCTTCTATCTTGGCTTCTAATGTTTTGGCTGTTTTAAGAACTTCCTCCGCATCCTCAGCTTTCCCTTCCCGCCTTAAAGCAAGGGCCTTCCTTTTTAAGCTCAAGAGTTCCCTCTGAAGTTCAGCTTTACTTCTTCTTGGTGCTTCAACAAGGACACTTGTAGAATGCTGACTTATCTTCGAAGGCTTATTCAAAGACTTAGAAGATTTATCAGTGTCATCATTCCAACCCAAGTCCGTAAGGAGTGAAAGATATGTTGGATCAGACATATCTTTATCTGTTACATCATCATCATCACTTCCTTCCTCAAGTGGCTGATTTCTACTCGTTGCATGCAGGACATTATCAGTATTCATCAATGGTGATTTATGACTTGGAGCATTATCCATCTCTGTCAGCTGATGTTCAAGAACTGCACTCTTCTGCATTTCTTCTTCTGCTTCATTCATTTTTCCTTCCCTTCTCAATGTGAGAATCTTCTTTTTTGAACTCAAAAGCTCTCTCTGAATCATCAACCGGCTTTTTGGTGCCACCGCGGAACTGGCATTGTTAGTGACATTATTATTTTTCTCATTGCCAATATTTTCACTTTTCCTAACAGGAGTGAATTTTTGTAGCATGGTACTATCGTCATCAGATCCAGCGTTGTTAAGGTCCCTTTCTAATAACTTAGCCTTTTTCAATATCATCATTGCTTCTTCGGTATTACCTGCTCGCTTTTGATTGACAGCCTCTCTTTTCAATGACTGAATTTCACTAAGTAATGCTTCTTTGTCAAAGGTTTGAGATTTGGAAAATGTATTTTCAGGTTCGGTCCAACCTAGTGATTCCAATGCACCAGCTAATTCAGGGTCCATCAAATCATCATCAGTCACTTCAACATTACTGTCAAGATTATCAGAAATGTTCAAGAGATTATCAAAATCAAAAGCATGCTCACGAACATGCAGATCAGAAAAATCTTTATCATCATCATCCATGCCACGTATTAATGCTGATAGCTCATCGTCAGAATCTTCAGCACCGGCAAGGAGTTCCTGCTCTTCCAGTTGCTTTTCTAGAATTTTCGCTCTTTTTAATTCCTCTTTAGCTTCTGCAAGCTTACCCTCACGCTTCAATGTTAGAGCCTTCTTTTTCATAGCAACAACCTCAGTCTTGTCAATCCTGCTGCCCTTTTCTTCACCTGTCTTTGCAAAGGTTTCTCCAATTAATGACGAAAATTCACCCTCCAAACTCAAGTTTGCCGACTTCCTATCTTCTTTGTGTAGATCCATATCAGACCATCCCAACTCTCTAAGTTCTGAAGTAAGATCATCCGTATCTTTACCCGTCTGAGGAAGTGACTTTGTTTTTCTGTCGGACTCTCCAGGAATATCTTTGTTATGCATATCAGATAAGTTTCCTGAAGGCAACAATTTCTTCCGAGCTTCCTTCCTTAGCTGAATTTCCAAAGCATCTGCCTGCCTCTCGAGCTCCTTTCCTCTCTTAAAAGCTCTCAAGGCTTCCTCAGATTTCCCATCTCCTTTTAGAATTTTATACTTACTTTTTTCTGCCAAAGCTTGCTGACGTAACTCATCAGGAGTGGTGGATCCCACATCAATACCCAAACTATTAGTTGTTTCATTTGATACGATCTTTTGTATATCCTCATCGTCGTGAATGGAAAATCCTTTAGTATTTGAAGAAGATGCGACGCCGGCTGATCTTTGGCCACCACGACCTTTGCCACTGGTTGATTTCTTTCCTGATGAAAGGAGTTCATCATTTTTACCAAGAATCTGGTCAAGAATTTCATCTTCATCTCTAGGTGCTGATTTCATGCTTCCTGGAGAAATTGGATTGAATATTCAAAAGTATGGAAATGTGTGGTAATAAAGAAAGCAAAATGAAGGAGCGATACTCTAACACAAACAAGCACAGGTTTGTAGTCGTAGTTTTAACAAAAAATGGAGGGATACCTCTCCCAGGCCTGCGTCCCTGTCGCAACTCAAACCGTGCTGCCTCTTCTAGCTTCTTACAAGGTTCACATATACGTACAGGTGAATCACCCTGTCCACGTAAAGCCATTCTTTGTTGCGTACAACTGTTGCAAAACAGGCCCCCACACCTTCTACAGTGGTGCTGAAAAATAAAAAGAATTTTTCCAAACATTCATAATTGGGACAAAGATTTTGGTTTGAGTTCAATCAGATTATAATAAATGTGGAAGATCACCTTCCAGCATCACATTTTTCATATCAAATCTTGAAACTAACAAAATTATTCATTTATTTTAATCAAAGATTCCATGAATCTTAAAGTTTTGATAAAATAATTAAAACTGGGTAACATAGAAAACACAGTGAGTTGTCCAATTTAAGGGAAGCTACACATGCAATTAGGGGTGGTGATATGGCACCCACTCAGTGATGGTCTTATTATTTGCTCCCTTGGGACTAAAATATAAGTAAAATAGCATATATTTGATGGTCGAAAATATAAGCAAACCCTGACTATACCATATTTAATGTTTTCATTTCCAAAATACCCTTTAATTAACATTCCAATTAAACAAATTTCGTAGAAAAATAAATGAAGCGGAAGGGTAGTTTGGAGAATGTAATTTCTTTATTACATTTGTTAACTGAAACTAATATGTTTAATTACTGTACATTTAATTATTTTTGTTTATATTTGAGTCCAAACAGAATAGTCTGCATTAAACCTGTGTACTGAATATACTAGGTCAATGCTTTTTCAAAAGATTATTTAGTTAAAAAGGCAAGACTCCGGACCATCCAAAAACCTTTGAAGCTAACAATACCGACCTATTCAAGTATATATCGACCCATCCAAAAGGCAAGACTCATAAAAAAACAAAAAAACTATGAAGCTAACAATACCGACATATCAAAGTATATATTGACCCTATAAGCTTATTTAGTGATAGTTGTACTCTTATCACTTATTTAAAGATATTATTACAGCCAGGCTTTTAAAGAAGCCAAATCAAGTATTGCAAAAGCTCTATATAGAAAAAATAGATCAAGCTCGGGTGTTAGGTTTGATATATACAGGTCAGGTTTTAAAAACTTGGTTCAATCTAACCTATTTCCACTCCTACATGCAATGCACACGGGTTTTAACAAAAACAGTATCATCAGGCATTGAAAATGGATTCACACTAATTTTTCATTAATTAATCGGAGACGAAATCTTGTACACCTGCTCCTAAAAGAAAATTGAGTAGGAAACAATCAGATGTTAAACGGACCAAGATTCTCTGTCGCGGAAAGGCCACAGTTACACGCAATAGTAAATCTAAGCCATCAATTTGAGACCAGACGGTTCATATTACATCTTCATAAAATACGGGTAAATAATCTCGTTCATTGATTCAAGACCAGACTACTCACATCCACTACAGCAACACGCAGTTACAGCTTGCAATCTAATTCCATGTTAAACATGGCTTCATAAAGCAAAGATAATTTATAAACTATAAATTACTCTTGTTAGCACAATCTACTTCATTATCACGCGTGCGCGCACACACACGCACAGAGTCTCTTATAATCACTACAATTAACTAATAATAATAATAATATTAGGAAAATCAATCAGCATAACAATCTGTGACAAATTGAAAAAATTCATGATTTTATCTCAAATTGAAAAAATTAAAATAATTAGCAAAAAACACCTTGCAATTGATGAATAATTTGAAACAATGTTAATCTCAAAAAAAGAATGTTAATGGAATAATAACCTTGCGATTGATGAAGGTAAAGTTTGCGGAACATCCTTGGCAATTAGATGCATCAACGACCCAAGAATTCCCTCGAAGCGAGGGCTTTGGTGGCAAACCGATCTTCTCCAACATGGTGAATAGTGTCAGAAGTAGAAAATTGGTGAAATAGCAAAGATGATTAATTGATGAAGAAGAAATCGATGATGACGATGACGCAAAGAAAACGAGTATTATGATTGATTTCGGTTTTTGCACGGTGAGTGATGATGATGGTAGTTGTTTGGAGCCCAAATATATTCTTGGAGTTTCTATTTGCACCCTATAAGCGTGTGTTTGGTTTCAATTCTAGAAGAGCTAGAATTGATTTTGGAAGTATAGAATTGATTCTGACTTGTTTGGTTTCTCAAAAGCAGAATTGATTCTGCCTCCAGAATTGATTCTATTTGAAACTAGGAATAGTAGCTTCTGATTTTTAGAATTGATTCTTACAGATTTACACTTAAATATTTTGTTCAACTCACTTTTACATGAAAGTATTCAAACATAATATTTTGTCCTTAGCACGTTTAATAAAATTTCACCGTTTATGCCCTTAAATGTAATTTTAACTCTAAACCGGAAAAAATATATGTACAAAACAAAAATAACAAAAAAAAGAAGAAGATAAGCATAAAACAAATATACTCATAAAAAAATATACAAAACAAAAATAACAAAAAAAATCCAAAAATAAGCATAAAACAAAGCTACTCATAAAAAAAATTAATTTTTTTTAAAAAAAAGAGAATAAAATAAATATACTCATAAAAATAGCAATAGAAAACACTTCTGAAGATAAATATAAAAAAACTGCGCTATTTTTGTTTACTCTTATATGAAAAATACATGAGAAGTTTATTATTGATGAATATATATTATAATAAATAATTACTGTAAAATCCCGAATTCTTAACTACCTATTTAATTTCAATTAGAGCTTTTCTAGTAATTTAGGAATTAAATTTTGGTGGTTAATTAATTTAGTTTTGAGAACCAAATGTATTACGTGTATTACATCAGGAGAAGTCCTTGTGCATAAACCTAATACATTACTACACTACCTTCCAATTGCAAGTAAGTGAACACTTGAGATCAATTTCCTCTTGAATTCTTCCCTCCCTTTTTCGTGTGACTCACTATCACCCCAAGCCAACACCTAGCACATGCACCACCTAAGACTTGTGAGTCACTTTCCACTCACACCCTCTTTCTCTCAAGGTGCCAACAACTCACCAATTCCATTGTTCAAAATACAATGACATGCAAAGAGTACTATGTAGCTTCCATTTCATTCACTTTCTCATAACAACATTTCAGCAAAACAGAAAAGTTAAACCAATACTCTCATTTTCTCTTCTCTCCCACGCATAAACAACAACAACCATATCAATTCACTTCTTTTCAAACCAATTGGGAACACATGCAAACCTAGCAAAGAATAATTTTGGTACTGTGACAACTCCATAAAAGCTTCTACATAAACTCTCATTTCTCATATCATTCCAACATCACTCACCTCTCCAATTTTAAAGCAAGCTAGAGCTCAAGTTCATCTTTTCTTCCAAATCCAATTCCTAAATCTTATCCCACACTCCCAAACCTTTTTCTGCATGTGTACCTATCTTCAAACACGAACTTCTGCAACACTGGGTATGCCATATCTACTAAGGAAAAGTGGAAAATCGGTAAAAATGGCAGAACTTCATCTCCTCAACCTGTCAAACTCGCCACAGCGAGTATGGGTACTCGCCATGGCGAGTTCAGCAGCAAGTGCTGCACATATCTCTCCGTTCGTGCTGTTTTCTGGGTTCGTGGGCGTTGCTGGGGGTTGCTGTAGCTGAGTAGAGCTTAAGAGGCAAAGATTAAAGCTTCATAACAGGTGGATTCTTAGGCTAGTTAGCTAGTTTAATCAAATTTAAGAAATGCATGCAATTTTAGGAATTAATAGGTATAGTTGTGTGTGTGGAAATTAAGCCCAATTTCCACTCTATTCTGTTCTATAATATTTATTTTATGATACTGCATTATCTCAGCCAAGGATTGTTGGTGATACTTGCAAAATTGATGATTTTCGCAAAACAGAGTCAATTCTGCATGAACTCGCCATAGCGAGTTGCTACCGAGCATTCATGGCGAGCTCAAGGTTCTGGGCTGATGAACTTCGCAGGTCGCCTAGCGAGTTGTTTAGGCCAGGACCTGTAAGTTCGCCATGGCGAGCTTGGTAACTCGCCGTAGCGAGCTAATCCAGAACTCACTCATTTTCTTCAATTTCAAAATACTTGTCACTCGTTTTATACCCTCGACTGAGATAATGTTTTGCAGTTATATAAAATTAAATAATATAAACAGGAGGTCATCACGGCCGGACTATTAGGTGTTAACATAGGGAATTAGATTATTGTATGCTCCCCGGGTTTGGGAATTATTGGTAGTATGTTATGAACCTAGTGATCAGTCAAATAAAAACATGTTTATGATATCAGTGTGGACTTCGTTTTAGATGTTCCATTAGAAAATTTATGTGAACTTTATGCCGGAGCGCTTTCTGCTCGCGGATAAGGCGAACCCCTGAGACGTGCTCACCTTAGAGGGTTTGCGGTTTAAAATGAACAAGATATACTCTGTGTTACACCTTTAATTATATTGCTTATGATAATTATGTTATGAATTAGATTATGATATGACTGACTAGGAGCCCCGGCTTTATAGCCTAGGAGGGTAGTAGAATTCACTGGGACGAAGTGACTGTCTCACCCGACTCCCTTTTCGATATAGGTAAGACAGGTTATTTCGGAGCAGGGACCAGGATGGTTCTGACGATTGCAGCCGAGCTTGGATCGTCAGCATTAGAAGACTTAGTCTTCATTCTTGCTTTTATTTATCTTGTTATCTCTCTATAGTTCTTTTTCCGCTGTTTGTATCAAATATTCAGTTATTGTCTTAATAATAACATATTATTCAGTTATCTCCTTATAATTTAATGTACTCAGATTCCAAATTTTAATGTTCCGACTAAATATTCTAGACAATTTAGTTGGGGCGTTACAATTGGTATCAGAGCAGGTCGATTCAGTATCGGACCTTGCCATGAGTCATTACAATCCCTCTCTTAGTAGTACGGACCCTTTGGAGTCTGGACTATTTACGCTGAAACCATCGCGTGTTGAGTCTGATCAACTCAGTACTGTGCATGGTAGGCAGGGTATTACAGTTGAGAACCGAAGTGGACCACGGTGGTAAAGTAAGAAGCTCGTAGTGGAGGTACATTCCAGAAGCAATCGTTGGCAAGAATTCTCTCTAACCGGATGTTAGAGCTGAAATAGTTAGGACTGAAGGAGTAGTAATGCTACGCTAACGAGCATACCAAGAGTTAAGTTGAGAATACTAATCGCTTGAAGTAGAATTGTTCATAGAAGAACTTAAGTGTGTAGGTCAATTTAGTATCCAGCTGACATCGTGAGTTAGGTAAATCCCCCGGACTTGAGAGTAACCATACCTCCTGGCGAACACGTTTATAAGAAACGCGTAAGCCGAGTAAGATTCAACTTTCAACAAATCATAACTCTTCCTGAATACTTAACGTTACTTGTCGGTCGTGAGATTCACCAGTGTTGTTAGATCTGTCAATACCATGATTAGAGAAACCAAGTTGGAATATTCATCTGAGAACTTCCCAATAGATTACCCTATAGGAAACCAACACTTAATGCCTCCCTAAGAATAATTTAGCATTTCGACATCGCAACTCGTATTCCTACCCTACCGCGAGAAGCCAGGAACTGTTTAGCATAACCAGTAGGATTTCTTTTTCGATACCAGCTTAGGTTAGTTAACTCAACAAACTATTAGAGACCAACTTTGATTAGAATAACAACTAGGAATTATTCCTCAACACCATGTAGATACCTGACTTAACTCATAAGGCATCATTCGTGAGCAGTAGAAACAATAATTAACAGAATTAGCCCTTGTAAGTAACAACCAATAGTTGTACCTTATCACTAGAGGTTGAGCAATATTAGATGTACCATTAGGAATTTCACCTTATTAACTTTAGTATCCATATGGACTTATCAGGTGTAGTTGTTCACTCATCTTGAGCTAGTAACTTAGCATCAGTAAATTACCCAACCGTTTGCATAAGAAAAATAGTTGACTAGGGCCACCTTAGCTTCAGCATTCTTTTACACTTCGGCCTGTTATGTTTCCACGTAGGATATTGCTGCATACCAAATAAGATAGTTTCAACTCAACACGTTATCCTAGAAATCACACCCAGCCTACTTGGGACATAACCTCAATCGGAATAACAAGTAGAAATAATTCTTGACCAAACTTAGTTGTCAGGTAGTTTACTTAACACTAACGCGCATCCCCTACATTAGCAGCTTAGTGTTGTGGCTTAGGTAGGTACCTTGTGAGAGAAACTAAGTTGAGCCACCCATACTGTTAATTTCCTTAGACACTAGCCCGCTATCTTATCACCTAGAGCATTATCAATAGAAGTTCGTTTCAATAAAGCAATCAGTCTCTTAGAAATCAACCTTAGTGCCGAATCGTTAGCATTCAAACCTCAATAAGATTAGTAACTCAGGAACTATCAGTAACGCTTTCAGCCATCTAGATCAATCGTTGTTTACCTATGTGAGTTCCCTCGTATCGAAATTAACTAAGTTGGATTTATCCTTTACAAACCACTCAACACTTGTAACTGTTCTGACCTTCGAGTTAGGGATTTGTTAGAACCAGCCAGATTTTCCTCTAGGAGTACCTATCAATAACCTGTTTTGAGCCAGAACCATTAGAGGTTAAAATTCCAATTTCATGACCATTCCTGCGAACCTTCGATAAGCTAAGTTCAACGAACCAAACCATGCTGGATTGGGTATCCATTAGACATAGGAGCATGGGACGGGTTCATTCCCTAACTTACCTGATTTCGTCTCGGTCAGACAATTCCTTCTCGTGCCCTACCATCTGTTAGTCTTATTTTTTCACCCGGAGTAGTTGGAAGGTAAACTCTCTAAATTCCTCGATATCAGTCAGTCAAGCTGATATTGTAGGACGTTACCTATAAGAGATTTCGTTCAATCTTTTCAGCCTTTCAGTTACGTTGTTAGTAACTAAACATAATCCGTGGAATTCAGTTTATCTGGACAAGACACGTGTAAATTCAGTTCAAGTTCTCTCTCATCGTATCGATCTTTTGATCAGTATCATTGGCCAATTATCCGCCGAACTATTCTGTTCTGCGTCAGTATCAGTTAATCATATAGGTCTTTATGTAACTGAACGATTTATCGTCACTTCCAGTGCATTGGGTATACTTTCGTAGTCCTGTCAGCTAAATTCCAATTAAGTTCCGATTTTTCCCAATTACATAGAATAGCAGCTAGTAGAAGTATTAGTATCTAGATATCTCATCCGAACTATTCTCTGAACCCGAGTTTAAACCATTTTATTTTCTGCCAACTGTTTCAGTTTTTCTATAAACTACGATAGGTTCAGACCATCATAGATCAAATCCTCTTATAGAGCAAAGAGTTCCTTTGCTGCAAATCCATTCTCCCAATTACACATTGACTATTCTTTGACAATAGATTTAAAAATCCATTTTCAGTATCGAATGTGCAAATCTTCCGTATCCAGTCAGCCATCATTAGAATCCAATTACTTTAGCCAAATTCTTTCATGTCAACCTATCAGCGAATTATCCAGCCAACCTAACCATATCATTGAAGGAAGAACTCGAACCTCAGTTCTTGATATGTTAAAGGTACTACTCAACCACAGTGTTGTGCTAGGATGGATTGAAATAGTAGGTGGAAAATTCTGAAGTACTATGGACTCGGTTGTCGATGAGTCTAACTCATTGGCGAAAGGATCTATAGTGCCTAAGCGTTCTTCGCTCGTTTTATATTTTAATCTATCCTGGAGTATTTTAAACGACATGAATGGGACAGTGGTACGTATGACGTGTCACAAGCTGTAGTGTTCAGAATTGAGAAAAACCCAGAAGAGACAATTTTGGATTATTGGCATCAAAACTTAAATTTACCCCATTCAGCTATTCATATAGCGACAACCAGGCCAGATACCGACCGGTGAAAGTGTAGTCTGAGATAATTATGAGTACGGTATGCTGAGGCGTCGCGAACAATTGGACTGTAGTAGAGTATTGAGAATACTGCCACATACCTGCTTTTACAAAGACAGGTTTTTACCTTGAGGGGCTATCCAATGATAGACGCAGTAATGGTGTAAGTAAATTGGAAAAGAAGAGGTAGTGCGTCACTGTGCTAAATAAATTTGGAGTAAGGACTTGATAACGCAGATGAAAAGAGGATGACTATAGTAGTCGGATCAGAGTGCGCAACGCGAGATCAGGCGAAAATATAGTTAGACGATCAATTTGGACGAATAACCTTTTGAGAGAGGAAAGTTTTATTCCAAGGTATGAAGGTAATCAAGAGTTCTTGAGGATGACACCAAAGTTGGAAATACAAGGTGTGTCCAAACGAAGAAATTCCATCTGAAGTACATCAGGCCTCATCAGATCTTTCAATGCGTCGGTTCGGTAACCTACCAGTTAATTCTACCTCTATCCATGTCAAGGTTACACAACGTGTTTCATGTGTCTTAACTTCAGAAATTCATTCCCGATCTTTATCACTCTTTAGAGAATGATATTCAGTCAGCCTGAACTTATCAGCCAAGTCCAGTTCGTGTAGTTGATGGTGAAGTTAAGACCCTCGGAACAAGCTAATTCCAATATTCCAGGTCGAATGGGCTCAGTCTCATGACGACTAACTCACTCAGGAATGGGAACCTGCCATGAGAAAAGTTATTCCTATCTTTCCTAAAGGTAAATTTCTGAATTTCGAGTACGAAATTTCTTTAAGAGGGGTAGATTGTAACATCCCGAATTCTTAACTACCTATTTAATTTCAATTAGAGCTTTTCTAGTAATTTAGGAATTAAATTTTGGTGGTTAATTAATTTAGTTTTGAGAACCAAATGTATTACGTGTATTACATTAGGAGAAGTCCTTGTGCCTAAACCTAATACATTACTACACTACCTTCCAATTGCAAGTAAGTGAACACTTGAGATCAATTTCCTCTTGAATTCTTCCCTCCCTTTTTCGTGTGACTCACTATCACCCCAAGCCAACACCTAGCACATGCACCACCTAAGACTTGTGAGTCACTTTCCACTCACACCCTCTTTCTCTCAAGGTGCCAACAACTCACCAATTCCATTGTTCAAAATACAATGACATGCAAAGAGTACTATGTAGCTTCCATTTCATTCACTTCCTCATAACAACATTTCAGCAAAACAGAAAAGTTAAACCAATACTCTCATTTTCTCTTCTCTCCCATGCATAAACAACAACAACCATATCAATTCACTTCTTTTCTAACCAATTGGGAACACAAGCAAACCTAGCAAAGAATAATTTTGGTACTGTGACAACTCCATAAAAGCTTCTACATAAACTCTCATTTCTCATATCATTCCAACATCAGTCACCTCTCCAATTTTAAAGCAAGCTAGAGCTCAAGTTCATCTTTTCTTCCAAATCCAATTCCTAAATCTTATCCCACACTCCCAATCCTTTTTCTGCATGTGTACCTATCTTCAAACACGAACTTCTGCAACACTGGGTATGACATATCTACTAAGGAAAAGTGGAAAATCGGTAAAAATGACAGAACTTCATCTCCTCAACCTGTCAAACTCGCCACAGCGAGTATGGGTACTCGCCATGGCGAGTTCAGCAGCAAGTGCTGCACATAACTCTCCGTTCGTGCTGTTTTCTGGGTTCGTGGGCGTTGCTGGGGGTTGCTGTAGCTGAGTAGAGCTTAAGAGGCAAAGATTAAAGCTTCATAACAGGTGGGTTCTTAGGCTAGTTAGTTAGTTTAATCAAATTTAAGAAATGCATGCAATTTTAGGAATTAATAGGTATAGCTGTGTGTGTGGAAATTAAGCCCAATTTCCACTCTATTCTGTTCTATAATATTTATTTTATGATACTGCATTATCTCAGCCAAGGAATGTAGGTGATACTTGCAAAATTGATGATTTTCGCAAAACAGAGTCAATTCTGCATGAACTCGCCATAGTGAGTTGCTAGCGAGCATTCATGGCGAGCTCAAGGTTCTGGGCTGATGAACTTCATCATGGCGAGCTCTAGCTCGCCTAGCGAGTTGTTTAGGCCAGGACCTGTAAGTTCGCCATGGCGAGCTTGGTAACTCGCCGTAGCGAGCTAATCCAGAACTCACTCATTTTCTTCAATTTCAAAATACTTGTCACTCATTTTATACCCTCGACTGAGATAATGTTTTGCAGTTATATAAAATTAAATAATATAAACAGGTCATCACGGTTGGACTATTAGGTGTTAACATAGGGAATTAGATTATTGTATGCTCCCCGGGTTTGGGAATTATTGGTAGTATGTTATGAACCTAGTGATCAGTCAAATAAAAACATGTTTATGATATCAGTGTGGACTTCGTTTTAGATGTTCCATTAGAAAATTTATGTGAGCTTTATGCCGGAGCGCTTTCTGCTCGCGGATAAGGCGAACCTCTAAGACGTGCTCAGCTTAGAGGGTTTGCGGTTTAAAATGAACAAGATATACTCTGTGTTACACCTTTAATTATATTGCTTATGATAATTATGTTATGAATTAGATTATGATATGACTGACTAGGAGCCCCGGCTTTATAGCCTAGGAGGGTAGTAGAATTCACTGGGACGAAGTGACTGTCTCACCCCACTCCCTTTTCGATATAGGTAAGACAGGTTATTTCGGAGCAGGGACCAGGATGGTTCTGACGATTGGAGCCGAGCTTGGATCGTCAGCATTAGAAGACTTAGTCTTCATTCTTGCTTTTATTTATCTTGTTATCTCTCTATAGTTCTTTTTCCGCTGTTTGTATCAAATATTCAGTTATTGTCTTAATAATAACATATTATTCAGTTATCTCCTTATAATTTAATGTACTCAGATTCCAAATTTTGATGTTCCGACTAAATATTCTAGACAATTTAGTTGGGGCGTTACAATTACGGGGTAAATATATATTATAGTAACACATACACGACAATTGTTTTAATAAAAAAAGAAATTGAATAATATATTATAATAATACACGGAACAATTGTTGATGAATATATATTATAATAATACACGGGACAATTGTTTTAATAAAAAAAATTAATCATACACGGGACAATTGCTTTATTAAAAAAAAAGAATTGAATAATAAATATTTTTTATTATTAATTATAGTTTATTATACAAAAATCATACACGGGACAATTGTTTTAATGAAAAAAATTACTTAATTTAATAACTTTTATAAAAAAATAGCAGAATAACGTCACTTATTATTTTTTTATTTTTTTGTATACGACGTCACTTATATTTTAGCAATATTTTATAATAAATAATTACGGGGTAAATATATATTATAGTAACACACACGGGACAATTGTTTTAATAAAAAAAATCTTACACGGGACAATTGTTTTAATAAAAAAATAAATTGAATAATATATTATAACAATACACGGAACAATTGTTGATGAATATATATATTATAATAATACATGGGACAATTGTTTTAATAAAAAAAAATTAATCATACACGAGACAATTGCTTTAATGAAAAAAAGAATTGAATAATAAATATTTTTTATTATTAATTATAGTTTATTATACAAAAATCATACACGGGACAATTGTTTTAATGAAAAAAATTACTTAATTTAATAACATTTATAAAAAAATAGCTGAATAACGTCACTTATTATTATTATTATTTTTTGTATACGACGTCACTTATATTTTAACAATATTTTATAAATAAAAGTCAATAGACCCGTGCGAATGCACGGGTCTCAAAACTAGTTTACAATATATTAAAAGAGACTACTACTAAAAACTTTATTTTGTCCTTAGTACGTTTAATAATATTTCACCGTTTATGCCCTCACATGTCATTTTAACTCTAAATTGAGAAAAAGATATATACAAAACAAAAATAACGAAAAAAAAAAGATAAGCATAAAACAAATATACTCATAAAAAAAAAGATACAAAACAAAAATAACAAAAAAAATCCAAAGATAAGCATAAAACAAATCTACTCATAAAAAAAATTAAAAAGAGAATAAAACAAATATACTCATAAAAATAGCACGAGAAGTGTATTATTGATGAATATATATTATAATAAATAATTACGGGTAAATATATATTATAGTAACATGGGACAATTGTTTTAATAAAAAAAATTAATCTTACACGGGACAATTGCTTTAATAAAAAAAAAGAAATATAATATATTATAATAATACGCGGAATAATGTTGATGAATATATCTATCTATTTACAATATATTAAAAGAGACTACTACTAAAAAATCTATTTTGTCCTTAGTACGTTTAATAATATTTCACCGTTTATGCCCTCACATGTCATTTTAACTCTAAATTGAGAAAAAGATATATACAAAACAAAAATAACAAAAAAAAAAGAAGATAAGCATAAAACAAATATACTCATAAAAAAAAGATACAAAACAAAAATAACAAAAAAAATCCAAAGATAAGCATAAAACAAATCTACTCATAAAAAATTTAAAAAGAGAATAAAACAAATATACTCATAAAAATAGCACGAGAAGTGTATTATTGATGAATATATATTATAATAAATAATTACGGGGTAAATATATATTATAGTAACACACGGGACAATTGTTTTAATAAAAAAAATTAATCTTACACGGGACAATTGCTTTAATAAAAAAGGAAATTAATAATATATTATAATAATACGCGGAACAATGTTGATGAATATATTATTGATGAATATATATTATAATAATACACGGGATAATTGTTTTAATAAAAATAATTTAATAATACACGGGACAATTGCTTTAATAAAAAAAGAAATTAAATAATAAATATTTGTTATTATTACTTATAGTTTATTACACAAAAATTATACACAGGACAATTGCTTTAATGAAAAAAATTACTTAATTTAATAAATTTTACAAAAAAATAACAGAATAACGTCACTTATTATTTTTATTTTTTTGGTAAACGACGTCACTTATATTTTAGCAATATTTTATAAATAAAAGTCAATAAACCCGTGCGAATGCACGGGTCTCAAAACTAGTGAATAAAATAATAATATAAGAGTATTATTCATATAACATTATATCTCAACATGTCTTTTTCATAAAAAAATATATTCTACCTAAATTTCATTAAAAAAAATTAAAAGAAAAACCTTAACCATATGAGACATCAGGGACTAACCGGTTAAATTTTACTAAAATTTAATTGAGGAACTAATGTGTCTGCTTGTTATGTGAGAAATTTTATTTTACCCTTTCATAATTTGAGGACATTTACCTTTTAACCAATGAGAACAAGTCATTTGTAGATGGTTCCCACAAGTTTGTTACAATTAGTTGTAGGGACCACATATAAATTTACATATGTGGCTTGTTCTCATTGATTAAAAGATAAATACCCTCACATTATGAAGAGATTGAGAAATAGTCACCGCTTGTTATTGTCAATGTCACTGTCACTGTCACGGAGTATTTTTGACACAAGATCATGTATGAAACAATAAAATGATATACCAATATGACTTGTATGGTGTTGAGTCCCTATCCAGCTTTGGCATTATTGGCTTGGCTAAGATGATTGGTTACACAAGAAGTCACACCTTTGTAAAATAAAACTAGGAGAAACTTAAACCCATGACATCAGGTAGCATCTCAACTTATTCCATGTTCATCTGTCGTTAAAGTATTAATATTGATCCAAGAGTGATAAAATTGACTCTTGTATTTGTATTATTCTGAAATATGCTGAGAACTACAGAATTATTTTTGAATGTGAATTCTGTAATCATGTTCATAAATAAAATAACCCAAGACAGAAGCGAGACAAGGAAGCTAAAAAGAACAAATTATATGCTATAATCACAGGTCTTTTTCCTCTGACCACAAAGATGAAGTAAAATAAATAAGTTGTGTTTTGGTAGCGAATGATACGGGTCGAGAAAAAACAAGTAAAACATGGCGATTGTAAATAGACATCGTCATAACAAATGCATTGCAACTAGCAGCTGTTTTAATTCTCTCACTCATGTTCATGAAAGAGAGGAAAATAAGTAAAACTACAATGATTCCATGGAATCTTCAGCAATTCCACAGTTTGCATGAAACAAATGCCGTCTCCAAGAAGAAAAAGAACAGTCTCTGATGAGTCCCAATTTTCCACCAAAGACTTAATAACCATTGATCTGGGGCCTTGAAGTAGGACCAACAAGCCGTGAAAAGGGCATTTGATTCCTGCCAGAGTTCAATCCCCTTTGACCTGAAAACCTATCATTTACTTTGGGATCCGATACAGATTTTGAGAATGCTTGGGCAAGTTCAACCGCTGAAGCTCCTCTACCGTAGCGTGGGCCACCAGCACTTTGAGATGATTCCACAGGCTTGCGCCAAGTTTCAGGTGAAGGGGGCCTCTCAGGGACTTGCTGCCTTTCGGTTTCCCTCGGGTTTCGTCGATTATTATTGCTATTGTCGCCGCTGCGCCAATTCTTCCTCTGTCCAAGAACCCTGTCGCCATCTACCTTTTGCTCCTTCCTTTCAGGTTTTCTGCCTGTTCTTTGATTGAGACCATCCTCAGTTTTGTCACCATATCGAGTTTGGACTGAATGATCATGAAGTTTCTCGGACCTCGGAATATTTTGTTCAACCCTTCAGATTTCACAATGCATAATTTATTGACAAGCATTGAATCAGACTTTGGACACCACACCATAGAAGCTCACATAGAAACAAACAAAAAACAAGGTCTTACCGATTTGGACTTTCAACCGCATCGTAGTTTTTGATTGCAACATCATCAACCCCTCGCTCCTTCAAAACCTGATGGAAAGATGAGGATAACATCATTGTTGTTAAATAAAGGTTATTGCCCTATAATTTGACAGAATTCAGACAAATCACTATTATTCTACTATACATTATTTAATACAACATGTTGTCAAATAGTGGCGCTATAGCACTATTGCTTAGCAGAATTGGAACAACCCGCTATTTTTTGTGATCTGCGCATGACAACAATAAGTAACATCAAGTGATGTCAGTTGATGCGTTTGGCCCTATATGAGACCTTTTAAGCCGCCGCATAAATAGTGGCGGTGGGGGGATTCCATCAAAGAGAGGCTAAAGAGATTTTAACATGACAAAAAATAAACATATGTGAAACTACAATCCCTGCTCAGGACAGAAAAAATAGGGGTTGGATCCTATCCATCCATCCACTCTCAATCTGTCTCGAAAATTCTCCTCTCTCTTTCACCCGCAGGAGAGGATTTATTGGCCAAAAATTGATAAAGCATTAAGTTTAACTTGTGTTCAGGATTATAAATAAATGTATGAACTTACTAATTCTCGAGGGCGAGCTCCACCAAATAAAGCATTCCTGAAACATTTGCATCAGTTGTTTCATTAGTAAACGGGGAGCATTGGATAACTAACCAAATAAACTTGCTGAAAGCAGCCCAAACATAACAAGCATTCACCAAAAGTTTCAAGAAGTTAAGAAATCACAAAGTTGGACCATTGTGAGGCTCACCGGAAGCCATGTCCATAAAGACAACTCACAAAAGAAAACATAAACATTCCTCATAATCACATACATAAAAGCACACACATATATATATATATATATATATATATATATATATATATATATATATATATATATATATATGGCACTGTTTAATTGTTTTGATTCCTTGGTTAATACTAAAGGGCATAAAAAACATGAAATTTGGAATCTAAGGGCTCAATTGTAATTAAAAGGTCAAAGGGCATAAAAAACAATTGAGCCCTTGGATTCCAAATTTCATGTCTCATCTCACCTTTCCTACTTTTTGTTTAGTAAGCACACAGTTGTTAATGTGATTTATAGCCTTTAAAACTAACAAAACCACAGTCCACCTTCTATTATTTTCCACAATTCCATCTTAATGGGCAACAAGAATGGGGAAGTAAGCATTTCCCCACCCCCACCCTTACACATACACATACAAAAATAAGTGTCTTTATCTTGAAACACACAACTTCCCATTCGTTACTGTAAATGAAATTTTAATATTACTTTAGAAATTAGAACATGTTTCTTATATATTTTAAGAGTATGGTTGTTGGTATATGTGCTAACCCCTCATAGTGGGATAAGGCTTGGTCATTGTTGTTGGGTGTTGGTATATGTGTGGTGAGTTTTTAACTGCCACTGTTTAGTACAAATGATTTTGTTCGAAAAATTAACCATACAAGGGAGGATGGGTGGGAAATAGTAACACCATTACGGAAAACCAAGTAAACTCCATGATTTTTTAGCTAAATTAATCTATACAGTTTGGCATTTCTGCAAGTATTGGAAACTTGGGATAAAACGGACCTCCACTCCATCCTTCTTGACCATGCTAGAAGGAGAATCTCCTTTCTCATAAAGAAAACATGCAACCTCATACTCACATGACACATGGATGTTCTTCACATTACCATAAACAACCTAGATCTCTAACTATTCATTATATAAGTGGCTTGTATGCACTTTTAAACTTGACCTGATATATGACCTAGCCTGAAAAGCCAAGTATGCATTTATTTATTTTCCAAATTCAGTAATTTCGGCGTATTGTAATTATTTGGATTGGGGTTTAAGTGATAGCAGTCACTTATTGTGGTCTTCATTAACCCTAGCATATTTTCAAATTTCAATGTCTTTAGCCTGTGGAAGTAGATCTATGGCTACAATTCAAGATAGGTTGAATCAACTAGCATCATTAATAACACATGCAAACACCCACCACAAAATATTTATAAGCAACACGGAGAAAAACTTCTCAAGCCACTGTCTCATGTAACTGACCTGTCTCTTTCCTTGTTTCCTTCCAACTGTTCATGGACCTCAGGTCGAGGCTTCAGAGGCTTTAGATTCAGCTTTGGACGCTGTCCTAGATCCTTCCCACTCTCAGTTCCAGCCGAAACAGGCTTCACATAATTGGCATGTCCATGTCCCTGATAAACAGGTTCAACATGGCTAGAATCATTAACTGGACGATATCCCTAACGTGGTGAGCAAATGAGAGAGTTCAAAATGTGAATAAAGAATGTATAAACATTGAAACTCATAAGTTGAAAATGTGAGTACCTGTGTGTGTTCTGTAACAGAAGGTTCTGAACTTTCCAGAGGCTTTGTTCTAGGCAACAACTTAAGTTTAGGTCGCTCAACTGGTTCAGAAGCTATATGGTGTGGCAATTCGGAGCCAGCTACTTTGCTATCAGTTCGAGCAGGCTGAACCCCATCAGAAAACTGCACTGCACTTCTCGGTCGTACATCTGAATACTTTGAAACCCCAGATCTTTCATGTTCGAATAACTCATTCCTACCACCTTGAATCTGGCTATCAATACCTAAACCCCTTTCAGCATGTCTTGCTAGCATTTCATCGGAATTCCCCTTTTCACCCACTGTATCTATCCTATTGCTATTAATAAATGCATGCGGTCTAGTCTCCACTTCGGAAGGTCTAACCACCTCAACATCTGTCTGATAATGGACTGACTGCCATCTCCCAGAAGACACCTTATCAAGAGCACTTGCATGAGCCAACTTGGAAACAGCATTAGCACTAGACCAAGCAGAATGTTCCGACTCAACGGCACCTGCCACCTCCTTCCTCATCGACCACACATTCGGATGACCACCACCAGTAGACGAACCATGTTCCTTACCAGCTCCAAAACTCTGTGAATTAGTTCCCCCATGAACTGCTACTGTCTCGGTAAGCCTGGCCGAGTACGAATTAACATTCCCAACAGGGGACACAGGAGCCACTTGTCTACTCAATGAACTGCTTCTCTTCACCTCAACCCGAGAAGGCAAAGGAGCATGAATACTCTCATCACTAATAGTTCTCCTCGTAGCCGAACTACCATCCAACGGCTTTCTCTCATCCTCATCAAAATTCCTACCAATCGATGCAGTATGTGGAAGAAACAACGATTTATCATCATAATGCCTAGTCGCCGGGGACGTGTGGGGCCTAGACCAATGATCTGGCCGCCCCATCGGTGTTCCCCACGATGCTGGCCGATCATAACCAACACGATCCGAAGGCCTCACAGTTCTGTACAAAAAACACAAAAAAGAGTAAATCATCATTCGTCACACTCTCTATGCATAAATAAACAGATCCATGAATTTAAATAACTCATCAAAGTGATCACACCAAACAATATAAAAATAAATAAAAGCATGATCAATTAAAAGTCATAGATCTAATTAGTAATTTCTCTCTCATATAACAAAATCAAATTTTAAATATTAATTTACACAACCACTATATGAATAAGGATATGGATTAAAGTAAAAAGATTAGAAATTCCTTACACGCCGGGAGCAGAAGGGAGAGGGAGATCAGATGGAATAGAACCGCCGTGGAAGTCCTTCAGCGTCATGGTGCTTCCACTGACCTTCTTCTTCGACATTCTTCCCCTTCTCACTCTTCCTCACCAAAAAATTAAAAATTACAAAAAAAAAAAAAAATTAAATCGTGATTAGTGAATATGAGGGTGGTTTTGTTGTTGATTAGGAATCAGTGAAAGTAATGAGAGTGAGGGAGAAAACGAAGAAGGAACGCGATTAGTGATTATTATTATTTTTTGGGTGCGAAAACGAAAAGGGAAAAAAGTGAAGGGAGTGAGAGAGAAGAGATGATGAAGAATGATATGTGTTTGTTTGATTTGATTGAGTGCAAATTTTTTTTTGGGAGGGAGTATTTGTGTGCTTTACGGTTTATTGTAGTTATCCATGGGATTTTACCACGTTAAAGGAAAGTAGATTGTGGTCGTTGGATTGGATAGAGAAAATAGTAGAATCCTAGATTATTTAAGATGGTGTTTAGGACATGTGGCGGCCTGGTATTATTACTGTTGCCATTGTCGGGCCACTGCTAAAATCTTCATATTTTGAAAAGAAAAACAAAATATTGTTTTTAATATTTTTACTTTTCACACAACTACCAAAATTATAATTTCTCAATTTAATTAGTTTAATGAATAGGTTATGTTTTTAAGAGATCGTTAGTTATAGTTTTTTTTAAGGAAAAATCATTTTTTTTATAAAAATAATCACTTTAAAAATATTGTATTTGTTACAGTTACAGTTTTTAAAAATAATCGGAATCTAAAAAGTTAAAAATGAGAAGTTATTAAAAATGGCTTATTAATTAATAGATATTTTTAGAGAAGAGAGAAAACAAGTGTGGTTATTTTGTAATTTAAAAAATCACTTTTATGTATTTTACCCAAACAAGCTAAAGATCATTTTTCTATAAAATCTCTAAAAACTAATCTCTAAATTATTTAATATCAAAATCAATAATTTTTTTATTTAATTGCTTGAGTTTTTTGTGTGTTAACTATTTAATTTTTGAGAAAAATTGACTCTGCTAATTTAAAATTTAACCGCATAATAAATAAGTCTCTACATAAGGTCTCGTGACCTTGGCTCTGTTCGTAAGAACATGACATTTAATATATAGAGATTGGAGTTCACTCTGGACACTCAAGTTATTCGCCTTAAAGTGAAATTCTAGTATTGAGAAATTCGCAAGTGAACGAATCGATCGCAAGTAGTAAAAATTATTATTCAAACAAAACAATAAAATCTATTCCTAGTTCTACAAGTAGCAACATAATTTGGGGGGATTTTATCAATAGTATTTGAAAGTAATAGGAATTCAATGAAGGTAAAATTCTATAACATGTTTCAATTGACAAAACGTGAACAAGGTTGGACCTAATCGAATTCTTCAACGCAAACGTAATGCTTGTAAGCTAGCAATTCCTATTCATGTATTGAATTCATGTCAAGAAAGAATAACAATTCAATTAATTTCAATTTCTTGGTGATCAATCCTCTTGATTATTTGTCAAAAAAAAAAATCCTCTTGATTATTCTAAATTCTCTAATCTCTTAGTTCAATTCATGGTTAATTAAGGCATTAAGTCCGTCATTCAAAGCATGCATAATGTCAATTCCAAAATCTCTTAGGAAATTGCACATCAATCAATTAACCTAGATCTACTCTCAATTAACAATTCTCAAAGCTAACTGAAAATTTCAAACAATTCATATATGATCAGTATAAGAAAAGCATTAAGTTAAAGATCAATTGAATAACATGAATCAAACACATGAATTAAAAATTGATATACAAAACTAGTCACATTACATGAATTGAATTCCTCTCTTAGATCCAACCTCTTAGAAATTAGTTACACATGGTGGAATGAGGAATAGAAATGATGAATATAGTAGAATTCATGGTGTAGAATCTCTTCTCTAATGGTGAAATTTGTGCTTAGAGCTTCCAAGGTCAATAATATATTATAACATTTACCAAAAGTTCGAACCTGGACAGCTTAGATCTAGTTTCCTTTTATATAGGAGAGACAAAAGTCCAGAATCCTGCCCCAGGCTAGCTCCACCGCTTCATGCGGTACGTCATTTGACACGTGTCACGCTGTGACTAGCAGACATCCGCTTCAGGCGGATTTCATAGGAGCTTCATGTCTTGACCTCTTCAAAAATTCCATCTAGGCCTAACTCCTACGCCATGGGTGTAAATTCCAGGCCTTATCTTTTCTTTTCTACTTCTTTCTTCCATCACAAGTAATCAATTACCAAGAGGTTGTTTTCTCATGATTTACTTACAAAACATACACATTACTCCCTAATTTGCTTGCATTTGATCCACTATTTCGTGAAATGACTAAAAGTCATCATCTAGCCATTAAATTATTTAACAAAAAAAGTAACAAGAATTGTTTATCTTTCGAATAGAACTCGATTATTTTGAAGCAACAACAGATGTATATTTATTTATATAAATAGCAATATGAAAAAAGTGCATAAAATACTCTACCCACCACTGTAGAATAATAACCAAAATCAAAATGGTTCACGAAAGATCTACCATCCCCAACCAAAGTACTATATAACTATAACTATACAATCTAGAGGATAAACACTTAACTCAATACAAATATGGCAACTTATGTTTCTTAGCCATCAACAAATTCCAATAAGTATATTTGATCATCTCCATCTCATTAGCCAAAATAAGAAACTTTATCACAAAAGATTTGTTCATTTCTAATAGGCCAAGAAGTCCAAACCACTGCATGTCAGACCATTAAAATTCCTTTAAATGACTTCTTACCTCTTTTAAAAAGAGACAAGAATCCTTCAAAATGAGACCAAATTTTTTTCGGCAACACCTCAACCACAGTGAACCATCTATACACCTCCAACCAAATCATCCTAGCAAGGGACACAAAATGAATAACTAATCATCTATTTCTAGCCCCCCTCCACATAATGCGCTCAATGCAGAGTACCCTCCCATTTGAATTACACCTCTAGCCGCTAAGTTCAACCTAGTAGGAATTTTTTAAAGCAAAGCTTGCCAAGGGAAGATGATGACTTTTGATGGAGCCCAACTGCACCGCACTCTTTGCAAGACTTCACATTGCCTTAAAGACAAGGAGAGTGGTGAGGCCAACTTAGAAGAAAGGTAGGAAGAAATAATCTTCACCGAGAATCTACCACCACTATAAGCAGGATAACAGTTATCATTGGAAAAAAATAGTGTATATATTTAAAAATTAATTATTTTTTTAATTTACTATCAAATTATTTTATTGATTTTCATTTTAAAATATATTTTATAGAACAAATTAGTAAATTACTTTCTATCATATCTTATTGATAACCCAGCTCATATTTAAGATAAGAATTTTAACTAGAGAGATAAAACATGATAAGTTCAGGATTAACTTATCATATCATGCTATTTCACCAAACATTGGATTGAGACATGGATTAACTTATCTTATCTTGTCTCTTATCATGCGCATCAGACGAGCTCTAATTGAAGAGAGATTATATAGAGTCTTGGAAAAACTTCCACAAGGGTTGACTAGGTTGTTTCGAATCCTTTCCCTTTCCCTACTTAGTAACTTATTATTATATTTCACAATTCAAATTAAGTCTCGTTCATCACGACGAATTAACTCTTAAGTAGTAATAATCACTCCCGTGTCTTATTATCCTATTCACTATTAACAACTCCCTAATCCCTTAGGTGAGATGAAAAATTATGAAAGCATTAAAGAACGTTAATTCAAAAGTCACAACCACGAACTACGTATCCCTACAATAGCCGCAAGTTACGTATCCCTACAATAACCCTGTTGAATAATTATCATCAATTCGAATACCAAAAGAATCTCCCGAAAACAATCGATATCTAGATCAATTTCACTAATACATATACTAATGAAAAACATTAAACATAGATGATAATTAAATAATTAATAAAGACGGAATTGCAATAATATAATAACCAATTACATGAAAGTAGTTCTAGGAAAGTTCATCTACTTAACCTAACATAAGGAAATTAGTTACTCATAAGCATAATTATAACAAAAGAGTTAAAGAATTACACATACGAAATAATCTCGTTGAAGCGCGAGGAAAACTACTCCCAATGGTGGGAGATTGCCTTCCTAGAGAGCTTTAGGCTCTCCTTCCTTCTCCTCCTTAGAGACTTGTAGTTCTCAAAATTTTTGAATGAATAATTGGACGATCAAAATTGGTTCTTTTTGTTTGCTAAGAAAATTATTAGGAATGACGAGCCATTTCAATTTTGGCATGTTGTGTGGATTGAGGGCCTATCACTCTTACCGTCTTACGGGATGTTTCCTAAACAACTTGTTTCATCAATGAGATGAGTTCTTGGATTGATCGGTTGTGATTTTGGAAGCTCTCATTGAGAATGAACTTTTTTATTTAGGAACAAAATTTGCACCATGATCTTTGAAATTTTGTTAGTGGGATTCCAGTCCATATCAACCAAGATGGGTGAAAATGGACTTTGGATCCAGTGGGATGTTTCTCGGAGTTTTCTTTTAGTTTGGAAGGGATGGGTTCGGCAATGGTGTTTTCGGTGGATCAAGTTTTTATTCTGCTTCAGTGTTTTGGTTTTAGATAGGAGTTAAGTTAAAGTAGGACGTTAAGGAGTCACGGTTGAATTTTACTGGTGTCTTGTTAGGGGTGAATTCAGATGTTTATTTGATGTACTTTTTTATTGGTTAAGGTGTTTTATCACCTTACCTTTCTTTGTATGATCCGACGATCCCTTTTACTTCTTGTTTAGGGGATTTGTTTTTTAATAAAATTTAGCCGTTTCAAAAAAAAAAATTTGAAGTGGCTCTTAGATAGGAGTAAGGGGAGGGTAGTCTTCAATTACGAGTGGCATCAGAGTCAGTCCAACATTTGTTGAGGTCTAAAGCGAACTTTAAAGAAAGTTATTAACAAGAAAAATTTAGATCTTTTTATTATTAATAATAATTATATTTTATTGTAATTTTATTTAGATTTTATCTTTACTAATTTTTTGATACAAAATTTTAAAATTAAGCCCGTCAATTGGTGTATCTTTTTATACTTGTGATGGCTTATAATACATAAAAAATTATTATATTTCTGAGGCATTTTTACATATGTAATTTTTTTTGTGAGGCCTAAAACCCTATCCTTAGTGGCTTTGACCTTAGACCGGCCTCGAGTGAGATACACAAATCCTCTCATAGTCTCATTTGATTTAATGCTTAGTTTATTCTCACTCAGTCTTTGAGTGAGTAGAATAACTCTTGTGTTTTATCTAATTATGGGTTTAGTATTCATTTAGGGTTTTTTTTTTTCTTTTCAAGATTTCATTATTCATTTTCTTCAACAAAAAAAAAAAAGATTTCATTATTCACCCGTTCATAATGGTAAGAAACGCAATATAATGTCATGAACTCTTACGACAATTAATAGTTTGAACCATAGTAGTCGATCTCGTGATCCCGACGGGATCCCGATGTCGCAGCACGGAGCGAAGCAGGGTAAGCTTCTCCCCCGATGAGGCCTGGTTCTCAATGGAGTGGAGCAACACGGGCCGCGGGTCTCCTTCCCGAGTCAGGACCGAGTTTTTTAAGTTCTTGGGTTTTAAAGTTTTTTTTTTTTATTATTTTATTGATTTAAGTAAGGGCATATTTGATATTTTACATTTCCTTTGTTGTTAGTTATCACATAATCGTAGCCGCAATAACAGTTTCACGATCTATTCTCTCACTTCTTCACCGATCCAAAAATTCATTCATCATACTCTTCATCTCTTCAAAGCTTCACTAAGCTTTGTTTCTTCTCCAAGCTCTGGTGAACCGGAAGAAGAATTGGTGTTTGAAAATGATGATTTAACTTGGGATCAAGTTGCCAATGCAAGTGGGGGTTAATGAGCCAATAATTTACACTAGGAGGCAAAGAGCAAAAGATTTTTGCAACTGCATGTGCATCTAAGGATACGATGACACAACAAGTGGAGGAAGAAGGTGTTGAAGAAATCGAAGATGACTTGACTTTTGTTGATAATTTGGATGTACTCCCTCTAGTCCTTATTATAAGATAAGTTTTACTTTTTAGGTTTATTGAAAACCTAATGTATTTGGATCTTATTATAGTTTAGATACATTGATTTTTCGATGAATCTAAAAAGTCAAAATTTTCTTATAATAATGAATGGAGGAAGTAATGTTTAAGACTTGAGATTTGTGTTTTGAATTTTTAATTTATGAATGTTTTATGGATTTTAAAATGTTTATTTAATTTTAGAATTATATGTTTATATCTAATATTATTTATGTAATTAAAAAAAATATATAGTTGCATCTCGGCTATCCTGCTCCCTAGGATGTCGCTATGCCAATTAAAGCTGTAAAAATGGGTCGGGCTATCGGGCCGGCCCATTAGCCCTATAGTTTTACACGGGCCGGACTTTTAAAAAAAGTTGATCGGGCCTTATCGGGCCGGGCCTTCGGGCCTATATTTTTAATGGGCCGTTATGGGCCGGCCCCACGGACTTTTGGGCCGGCCCTTTAAAGAGTTAAAAAAAGTATTTTTAAAAAAATTCTAAAAATAATTTTAGCTAAAAATAAGGAGTTTTAGTTACCATTAAATCTTTAGATGATTAAGTAACAAAAGATGAGATTTGTTAGTTAGGAGATAATTATTAAACCAAATTTGTTGTTTTTTTAAGATTAAACCAAGTTTGTTATGATTATCTTTATTTGAAAAAAATTAATAACAACTTAATCAATCATTATAAATAGTTTTATTGTCCATTGAATTTATTTTGTAAAAAAAAATGATCCAAAAAAAAAAAAAAAGAATGTTTGACGGGCCGGCCCATCGGGCCATATAGGCCTTTGCTTATTGGGATGAGCTTAACGGGCCGAGCCATGAGGCTTAATGGGCCGGCCCACTAAAGCCCATTTATATGGTATGGCCCCCGGGCCGAGGTGGGCCGCGCCGGACCGACCCCTTTTGGCAGCTCTAATGCCAATTTTGGGACTGACCGCTCCACTCCGGGATCCAGAATTAACTAGCATGATTTGAACATGAATGAGTGGCGTATTATGACGTCCTAAGTGGATCCATTACTCTCTAAAATTCTGAAACCAAAGATTTCTTCTTTAAATACATTTTATTTGTTCCCAAATTTCATACCGCCTATGTGGTAAGACCACTTGAACCGATTCTTCATATGAAGCACATTAATTGTTTGTTCCGACAAATAAATAATATAAATATTTTTAGAATCAATACAAATTTGTTAAAGGTCCAATTAAGGTATTAATCAATAAAGGTTATTCATTGATAAAAAATAACATTAACTTTTTAAATTTTAATAAGAAATTCAGAGAGAGAAGTACCAACAATCTGACAAAAAAACAGTACGGAAAGTGTAAAATAATTTTCTACTGTAAACTAATACCAATCTTATATTTCGTATAATTACTCCACTTTACCGCGCTTTTTTTATACGATATGAAATGTTAGTGTAAAATTAATACATGCAGACAATGTGATCCATTAAAGTAACAAAAATTAAAAAATTAATGTATATATTAACTGTAACACAGTGATATAATTTAATTTAATTGAATGAATGTAAAAAACATTCCAAAGTTTTTTTTTCGACAAGAAAATTTCCAAAGTTTGTGGATGACAAAAACTTAATCTCAAAATTTAAAGCTCTTTAGCTTTAGTTCTTTTTCCAAATAATAATTTGGCTTTGTTCTTTTTTTGACAGATTCATTTGCATCTTTTTTTAAAAATATGAAAACCACATCACTATTTCCAAGAAAATAAAGTTTCCAAAAAAAAAAAGGTCACTTGAAAATTGAAATGAAATGTAACCGCATTATATTGTCTTGGTTGAACGGTTTCATTTCATTTCTCACTGCATTTCATGCTCTCACTCTCATTTTCCATCCCCTTATTATCATCATTATACTTATGGTTTTCTTTTTATAATTTGAATATAATGATCACATTGTTTCTAGTTTAATTTCATATATTTTTAGTATTAATTAGTTTATCATAGTAGTATGTATTGTTTATTCTGTTTAGTACCAATTTCATGGGATGTTACATTTTGTAACTTATAAGGAAACAAAATTGCATGCATCCTTTGTTTTTTGTTTTTATCCTTTATTTATTTCTTTCTTTCTTTTTCAGAAGCTGAAAATTTGTATTTTTTATTCCTCTTTTAAGTCTACTTGCAACTTCTAATTGTATTGAGTTCATTGTTCATTTTGCAATTGTATAGCGATTGATGAATTTGGCACCGCTAAAGTAAGTAAAATATAAAGCGAGAAAATTAAAAAAAAAAAATTTATTTCAGAATACTCGTTATGATATACTCGTAATATACACTTTTGATTCGTTATAGACGATCCATAATACTCACTTTTGATTCGTTATATTTTAAGTAGTGTGAGTGAATGATGAGTCATTCGGTCACGGAAGGAAAATTGTTTGGCTTTTTTAGAAAAAATTATTCGAATTTACAGCTGTTAAAGTATTGCCTTTAGATAAAATTCCATGCAGCAGTTAAAATTTTCCTTTAATACTGGATGATAAAAACAAGGTGTTGTTTGGATTATGTTTCAATGTTATGCAGCAAGGTTTAGATTTGTGGTTCTTATTATAAGTTTGTGTCTGTTCATTTTCAGGTAGATTGCAGACTCATAAGTAGTTTTTAGTAGATTCTGAATTTTCTGGAGATGAGCAGTAGTCTCTTGATTTTGGCAATAGGAACCAGCGCAGGCTTTGTCGTGGGAGCCAGTTTAACAATTTTAGTTTTAGTCTGTTTCATGTATGGGAAGAACCGTGTAGACGTGGAGGTGGAGAAGAGCGGTCCTATGAGAACTGAGATTGTTACTCTTCATGTCAAAGGGAATGATTCCGGCTTAGCATTATCAGACTCCAATATGGCTTTTGAGTCACCAAGAACGTCGGAATGGAGTAACACAACTTTATGGTTAGAAGGACTTAGGAAAATGAATGCAGCATGTGGAATTCCTAAGTATTCTTACAAGTAAGTTGATTTTCATTTCATTAAATTTGATAGAAATAGTTAACATTACCAACAATGAATTGGTCCAAGCAGGTGGCTAGGGTTTCGATTCCTGACTCCTGCGTATGGAAAGAACAAGTAGCTTGTATTTAGGCTTGTGCCTATGTTTTATATTTCTCTATTTGTGTAACCTTGTTACTCTTTTTCAGAGATATAGAAAAGGCTACTTCGAATTTCACAACGATCATAGGCCAAGGAGCATTTGGTCCTGTTTACAAAGCAGTCATGTCTATAGGCGAGACGGTTGCAGTTAAAGTTCTTGGTGCTAATTCAAGACAAGGAGAACAAGAATTTTTAACTGAGGTAATACCTGAATCCGATGATATGCTTAGGTTTCTATCAATATGTCTTCATCTATATGTCCATGAAATTTTCTAGTGTTGTGTCGTTGCCACTTCGACTTTATATCTCTCTGATGAATTGGAAAATAATAGAATTTATTCTCTCTCAAACTTTGCTCTTCCGTAAGCAGGTTTTATTACTTGGAAGGTTACACCACAAAAATCTTGTGGGTTTGGTCGGATATGCTGCGGAAAGAGGACGGCATATGCTCCTTTACAATTACATGAGCAATGGCAGTCTTGCTTCTCATTTGTATGGTTAGAAAGATAACAATTCTTGTCATTTTACTTTTATAGGAAAAAATTGTTTGGATACTTCCCAATGGAATATATGTTTTTCCCGCGCAATGGCTCCATTTTTTGTTCCGTAGAAATTAGTATCATCTGAATATATATGCATTGCAAATTTTCATATTTTCAATAATACCTAAGAATAATTTTCACTTTAACTCTTCTTGTTTCCGCTTTTATTTACCTTTGTTTGCGCTGATGATCCAGGCGATAATCATGAGCCGTTGAGCTGGGATTTGAGGCTCAGCATAGCACTAGATGTTGCAAGGGTGCTGGAATATCTACATTATGGGGTAAATAGTATACTCAAACATTGTTTGTTAATTTAGTAAACATTACACATTGAGATCAGAAAACAATTTACTTTTAGTTTTTTCGTTTTCTAAATAAACAACTTATCGCAGGCTGATCCACCTATTGTGCACCGTGACATCAAGTCCTCTAACATTCTATTAGACCAGTTTATGAAAGCCAAGGTAACCAACCTTTGCATTTAGTTTCACAAAGACGAATAGAAGTATCCTTGATATTTGAAATTTAAAACATTCATCGGTGCATTATTAATTATGGGAAACCTTGGAGTATTTTTTCTCAAATTGTTCGTTCTTTTATTTATGCGTTGCATTATCTACATTCTCCTTTACAATATTTCACCAAATGATATTATCGTAACTCTAACTTTAGGAAAAATTCAATTATAACATAATTTTCTTAGTCCTCGGAAGACATTAATAGCTTTTCTAAAGATGCTTCTGCCATTTTGCTATTTTATTATATCCCTCGTTTGTTTTAATCCATACCAAAGCTTGATTACTTTTATTAATATTCTTTTAACATCTATATTTTATTTGGCAGATCACAGACTTTGGACTTTCGAGACCAGAGATGACTAAACCTCGTTTGTCAAATGTCAGAGGAACTTTTGGATATCTTGATCCCGAGTATATATGTACAAGAACCTTCACTAAGAAAAGCGACGTTTATAGTTTTGGGGTGCTACTTTTTGAACTTATTACTGGCAGGAATCCACAGCAGGGCCTCATGGAATATGTAAAACTAGTAAGAACATCTTCTTCTTGCTTGCTTCTATATACCTGGCTGCTTTGTTTTGCATACATATATTTTGCTGCATTGAAATATATAATAATCGTGTTGAGTTAATTAACTATGCTGTAACATTACGCAGAAGTTTTATACAGACATCTAATCATATGTCACACTTGTATAAATGCTCATCAATGGTAAAATATGAAGTAGCGAGATGTGTAATATATGATTACACCGTTAATGTATATTTATTAAATTCATTAATCATTAGTATTTAACATAATATTCAATTTTGGTTATGATTAGGCTGCCATGGAAAGCGAGGGCAAGATTGGATGGGAAGAAATTGTGGATCCGGTACTGAATGGAAACTACGATGTACAAAAGCTTAATGATATGGCTTCACTTGCATTCAAATGTGTCAATGAAATCTCCAAAATACGACCTTCAATGAGGGTCATTGTTCAAGCATTATCTCAACTTTATAAGAAGCCTAATATAAATTCTATCCGAGCATCTCCTGCGTTAAGCAAATCTCCTTCTACATTAAGCAAAACTCCTTCTGCATTATACGAAGTGTCCCTTGAAGTGAAACAGTCAGACGAGCTGCGCAGATTGCACAGCCGGTAATCATTGGAGTCTTCGGTGTTCTACGATTTTCAAATTATATATTCTTCGTTTCATTTTATTTACTTGGTTAAGAGGTTATCATCAAGAATCATAAAGTGTATTGTAACAATTGATTTAAACCGTTTATGCATAAAAACTAATCTCTTTGTTAAACCATTTGGAATGTGAAGCACCTAATGCTGTTAGGCTGAATAAGTTCTTGTGCTCATTAATTTTTCTTCTTTTTATTTTGGATCAATGATTTCATTTGTTGCATTAGTTTTAAGCTGGTAAAAAACATGGACAGAATATTTGATTTTAAGCTGTAAGCATAATCAAATCCAAACTTAACAACAAAATTATTGTGCTCTCCTCTTAATGAAGTGGCAATACACTAGGGGATTCACAGAGATGAACCTGTTATTCCCTTCATTTATACTTATTCATTTTATATTTCACTCTGAACTTCACAATCACAACATAACAATCTTAGAGTTTGCTAGTGAATTAGAAATATCAAAATCTAATTCTTCAGTGCCCCCTTAGTCTTAAAATACTCGACAGTCTGGTCGAAAGTTTCGGCAATACCATGCTTGAAACTGAACCCTTCTTTGATAAGCTTTTCAGAAGAGATTATCAACTTTGCCTTGCTGGGGCAATCATCAAATCTGCAAATAAAAAACGATACTTTGCCTTAGGAGAAGTTAATGCCAACAAAGATATAAATTCACACGAAATGTATGACTAGAAGCTTACTCAGTTGGAACTTTATACTGAGGGTATCGTTTGTTGAGAAACTTTGCGAGCTCGGGAACGCTAGTATTGTGAGCACAGCAAATGTATCTACCAGAAGCTGATTCTTTCTCTGCCAGAAATATATGAGCTCGGCAAATATCCTCAACATGAGTGATGGATACTGAACCCGACAGAAACTGCATTCCTTTCAGAGCATTTATGAGGAAATCATTGCCTGCGAGATATTAAAATGAGGTAGACATTAATGAGTCATTTTGTATAGACCTTAAAAGTCCTTAAGTCATTGAAATTTACTGCTTTGAACCTGTTATTAGAGACATTGCCAAGCCAACACTAGATGGGATATCTGGTGTGAGAGAAGGACCAATTGTTAAAGTAGGTATCACAGTGATTAGATCAATGTCGTTTTCTTCAGCAAATTTCCATGCAGCCTTTTCAGCTAGCATTTTCGAGGCAGGATAACCCTGCGAGTTTACATAATCATTTCCAATTAGAAATGATAACGAGGCATCACAGTGTAAAGAGCCAAGCCATTTCCTACCTGTGTTCTCAAATACTCCCTTTGGTTTCATATATAAGCAAAGATTCATTTTTCAGGTTCATTAAATAACTGATGTATCTGGTATGGATCAGATACATCAGTTATTCAATGAACCTGAAAAAAGAATCTTTATGAGACCAGAGGCAGTAGAGGCCACTACTCTACCATAACGGAATTTTAACAACCCGCTATTGTTATGCAATGCGCGATTTAGTACAAAGTGATGATAAATAACGACTATAGCAGTGTTATAGAACGGTACATAGCTTAGCAGAATTTGAACAAACTACTATTTTCTGCGATGCGTGATTGAGAACAAGGAATAAGGTTTGATTTTTTACCCAAGTGGGTGGCTTTGCAGTGTTGAGAAATTCAACATCAGACCAGTTGGTTTCATCCATAACATGCCCTGTCCCTTTGAGTTCATTTATAGTCACCGCGGCAGCTGAAGATGTTAAGATAACTCTTTTGACTTTTGCTCTTGCACTTGCTTTCAACACATTCAACACACCTTTGATTGCTGGCTTTATCATGTCATTCTGAATAGTAATGACACAATATTTTTGCATTAATACATTGGTTTTTTTTTCACATGCATATATATACTTTAAAACATTCAATTTTACCTCAGGATCTTGAGAAGCAAAGTTCACAGGTGTAGCAAGTTGAAAAACAAGTTCACATCCTGCTAGAGGAGCATCAAAATCTTCTTCAACTGTTAAGTCTGCTCTAAATAGATTCAGTTCCCCTAAACTTTGCAGTGCCACTAGGTGGGATATTTTCTTAGGACTATCTGCACAAAACACCAAAACCAGCACTTTTTTTCATACCAAAATCTTTGTGTGTTATTTATTCTTATAGAGAGATAGGCTTAGGACTTCTTGTTTCAAGGAAACCGACAGTCTTCATGTTTGGAATCACGGTAAATTATAAAATTACGGTAGCATAATGTGATTCTACCAGACTCATTGTCAATCCAAACATGCGCTTAAGCGATTGTGTTTTCATAAATAGAAACAAAAAATCACTAACCAAAGACTAAAGACAAAATATATTATCAACACACATGTAAGAAAATAGTATTTGACACATGCAATTTCTGATTAAAAATGGCAAATAAGATTTTACTTAAAATGAAAATTAAATATTCTTTTTATGAAGAGATAGACCTGGGTCTCTAACAGTAGTATTAACAGCATAACCCTTTTCAAGTAACTGCTTGATCAACAAAGATGCAACAAAACCAGTGCCACCAATCACACATGCCTTCTTGTTTCCAATTTGTTTGATACTAGCCATGATGTTAATTTAAAAACTCTTTTTTCACTATGAAACTTTACACACTAGTGCAGTTTTTATGATCCAGAAAAGAGAGTTATTTGGTTCTTAAATAACACTAAATTGTACAGTTATATTTGAACAAAAAAACTGTTTCATTTTGGTTTTTAAGGTGAGCACGTGATGGAGTTTTCCACACCAGTGACTCAATATCAGCAAGTCTTTGAGAAATTCTGCCTTCCACCAAATATCGAATGTGGATTTTTCTGAACGATCCGTCTATAGAGGAGTTTATTAACGACTTGAGCTCAATATCTTGATTTAGCTTTCCATTTTTTACTATTATTATTATTATTTCCTTCGTAAACATTAATTCCCTTTCTGTGAAAAATCACCATCTACCTACCTTGAAATAATGTATCTATTTTTATATTTATTTATCATGTTATAGGTACAAATCAGTGGTGACTAATTTCGACTGTGAATTTAAATTGGCGGTAAATCACAATCAATCATATATATAACTTTAAAACATTATGATTAAAGTCAAATTTTTTTAATGATCCGACAATTATGATCGAACGACGGTGTAAAAAAATTTAACAAACAATATATATGAATTAAATCTATGTCTCTTGAAAAGTTGGTAAAGTTTCACCTTCCACTCTTAGTCTCTATCCTGTTGCTTTTTCGTCATAAAACATTCCTAATTTTTTTAAAAAAAAATCTCTACCTCATCTATCTGCCTTGCTGAGATATACATCCATCTACCACTCAAAATATCCGAGTTGTAGTTTTTCTATTGTAAATGTAAGAGAAAGTTGCATCAATGAAAAATTATGTACTTAGTCTGAAATTTAGATCAAATATATTAAATTTTATTGGCATAGCTTTCTTTTATATTTAAAAAAATAGGAGGAAGTATATTAGTATAATATAAAAGCAAAAAAGATAAAGTGATATTTTTAATAATTGTACCAAAAAGGAGGGAAATACCATCTTAGAAAATTCAGTACGCTTTTCACTCTCAAGTCTCAATCAATCAGAAACAAAATACATTAATTTTTATCAATAAAAAGAATACATCAATTATTTCCCCAAAAATACAAACAACTTTCAACTAATTCCATTTGGATCGTGATAAACTTATAAAAAAAATAAAAGTAAAATATTCATGTACTTTGTGCGTGTGAATTTTTAATGGTTTTACCATTTTGTCTATCTAAAAAAAACTTTCTGTACTAATCTAATTGGATAGAAAATATGAAGAAAGAAAATGAATAACCGATGCAATATTATTTTACTCTTAACTAGACCTTTTGACTGTGAGATACGCGAATCAATTATATTGAATGCTTATATAAACAGATATAAGAGGAGGTTTTTAGTCAAATAATTGAGTGGCTAGTCTCACACACTTAAAGTGTGAATAAATAATAATATCATATATGAATTTTGACCCCTTTCAAAAAGGAAAAAACAAAATACGAATCTAAACCCCTATAAATCCAATATTCATGAAAACTATTGACTGAATATCACTTACAAGAGATATTAAAAATTGTTTTTACTTTTAATGGGCCGTTTGAAATGGTTTTCTAAAAACTTGTTTTTGAATTTTTTTAAAAAAAATTAAAAAAATGTGTTTGGTAGATTTATTTTTTAAAACTATTTTTATTTTTCAGTTTGAAAATCTAAAAAACTGAAACAGTCAAAAGATGCTTTGATTTTCAAAAACAAATTTATAAAACAAGTTTTCAAAACTAAAAAGGAAAAGTATTTAAAAAAAAAGTAATTCAAAATAAGTTTACAAAAGTTATACAATTTCTACTCTTCTCTCCAAAAAAAATAAAGATAGTATAACTGTCATCAACAACTTTGAAAGAGTGGAAAAATTGCCTCTGGGAAGAACATTAACAATGCTTATGGTCCTACATCCAAGTTTATTTATTTATTTATTTTAATGAAGTATTTTAAGCTAATTGAAATGTGTAGGTGAATAAACTACACAAACTATAATGATCTTTTAAATTTATTTGTCATGGTAAATTTATGAAAACTTCTATATAAACATTTGAAATTATGTTTCTATCTTCACCAACAGTTGTCAAAACTTAAGTGACCAATACAGTCAAAAATACGATACAATGGAATAAAAGATAAGGGGACCAACCAAAATTTTATCATCCGAAAAATCGTGAAAATGAAAGACATTGCAATTTTAAAACATCAAACATTATTAACAGAAACTTAATATGCCAAGTCTTCTCAGTGCAAAATTCAATGTGAACTGCACAAAAAATGAGAATGAAAATCTCACTTCCTAGCACCTTCAATTTGATATAAACTTTATCCGGTCTCTAAAAGTCTCTTCCTCTAAAACGCCAATAAAATCAGAAGGCAGTATGTGTTAAAATGATTCTCCTCATTCAGGCCTGTCTAGATGACCATAAAGTCTTTGCCAGTTTTGTGAAGCTTCATATCGTGTTCGAAAATTCCAGATGTGTGGTTTTGCTTTCTCACGAGCTTCGAGGACTTCCTGCACACAAGAGTTACACACAGTTTGTTACTCCAAGAAATTTGTTTTCATTCAATTACTCGTGATACAGATATGCATACTACAGTGTAGTTCTGAAACAGACCAACCAACAGTAAACAACACACACGCACGCACACACGCCACACACACACTGATTCTGAATACTTCCCCTCAAAGTTGGGAAGTGGGTGTTTAAAATTCATAGCTTAGGTGGTAAGAGGCTAAGTGCAGAAACTGAGCTGCTAGAAGAGACCCTATGAGTGATTTTGCCAGCGGATGTTGGGACTTCATCTGAGGAGATACGATCTAAGGATAAAATGGAGGTCAATATCAATACATTTGGATCACTCATGGAAAGTCGGACTAGAGAGCAAATGAATAATGGATGGATCATCGCAGAACAGGACTGCAGAAGAAATGGTAATCTCAAAACAAGTTAGCAAGTGCTTGAGCCAAATTAATTAACCAGCAACACCATCCAACAGCCTGATATTTAGCTTGTGCAGAAGATTTGACACTGTAGCTTGTTTATGAGCATCTGGTGTCTGGCAGCCACAGTCTGCATCAGTAAATGCAGTAAGATTAAGAGAGGAGGCAGATGCCAAAATGTGTAAAGAGAAGATGATCTTTATTTGTGGCTTTTAGAATTGTCATCAAGGTTTGGCTCGGAATAGAAATTCTGAACTGAAAAGCAAAAGCTTTAGATTTGCCATCAAGATTTGGATTGGAATTGCTGTCTGAATTTTAAAAAAAAAAAAATTGAAATATTCAAATATCTAAGGTCCATCCATGGTTGAAATGTTCAAATAAATCATAACACGTTTCTGCTGCAGAGTATACTATTCTTGTTTAAATGGGTTTAAACTGCAGGCCTAATTATTGACACTTGAAGTGATATATTTGCCCATGGACTTTGCATTATTCTTCTACCAAGCAGACAGCAACTGAAGATCAAATGACTTTGGCTGCTGTGAATTTGAGCCATCAATAAAGCCATATTTGTTTTAAGTTTTAACAAAGCCATCACAGTGGCCTGACTCCATGAGCTATAATTTTCGTTCGTCAATGGCCAAGTTAAGATAGACAGTCCGAGACTGGAGAAAAGTGAAGAGAATTATTCTCACTCAACTACTTCTACATTATGATACATAGTACATATATATGGTGTGGTTCTGAAATTGACTTACTATAGTAACTAACAGTAAAAAATGCTAAATGCCACTGATAACTAACACAATCATATCAAAAGAAATCAACTTTTATCAATCTGTAATAAAAAGACATACTTTCATGCCAGATCCAATTAAACCATGCAACTGGTGCATGGTGAAATGATGAAATATAAAATTAAGACCATTAAAGACTAAGAGCTCTTGCCAATTTTATGGTTCCTTCATCATTCCCAGAAGAGCAATAAGAGTGCCATATAGAAAGGCAAAAGTAGAAATGAAGAGAATTTGTAATAAGACAGAGTTGAAAGGGCAGGTTCCTTAATTCTCTAGCAACAAATATTTAATAACCAAATGCCAAAATTTTAATACACATTAACAAGCAAGGCACCTCTGTACCGATAATTCCATGCATTGATCCGTCAAAAATCAATTAGGCAATCTCGTTTTTTCTCTTTCAGGCCACAAAAATACACACACACAAGGTGGGAAATATATTGAGGTATCCAATATACATGAAGGATGCAATCACATAAAATATCAGTTATTCTACTGAGGTACAATCAAACAGCAGAAGAATTTGTGGGTATATTCAAGACCATGCAATGGGGTGGTATCTGACTTTGTATGTGTGAGCCACTGTCAGCAAGGTGGGATACATCATACATGTAAAAAAAATCCTTTAAATTGACTTGAAAAATTTGTGCAGCAATAATTTCCATACAATTATAGAGTTGGAAGATGAAAATAGTGAAACCACCTACACTCTTCAATTTTCCCAAACACAACCAAAGATGTTCTCAAATACAGCAAATAGGACCATGTTCAAAGAATATTTAACCTGATGCATTTAAAAAATTTCACCATATATAAATTACCCATTAATTAATAATGAGGAGGAAATAGGAACAAACCTCGACTTGAGATTTGGGTTTGGTCTTGAGCATTAAGCAGTCAACCATTGCTCTCCATTTACCAGAACAATTATCAAGAACACCAAGCCTGTAATACTGCTGCATTTGATGAACTGGGGCTGCACACATTAAACGCACAAACTTAATCAGTACTCGGATGACCCATTTGGGAAAGTTGCAAATTTTTTAGGTTTTGGGTGAATGGTCATTACAGTAGCAGAACCAAAGTGCATCAAAGCAAGCGGCGCACGATAGTTTGCGTTTCGCTATGGAGCTTGAATCTTCCTTCTCTGATGACATACTGCAACTATCTGAAAATTGGAGCACCCAATAGCGTATCAGATTTTGGGGCTTCACAGAACAATTTTCTCAAAAACCATCGAATGTTTTTGTTGAACACGAATAACAAAGAAATAACTAAACCACCGATATTGGGAATACCATCATGCAATAATAACAATACAGCAATAAACGGCATTCCATAACAACAAAACCCAAAACAAAAACACATGTTGGGTATGAGTAACACAATTCAAAAACTATTCTTTCACATAGTGATCAAAGTGATATTTTTAAGAGCGTCAGGACAGCATTTGTTTGTTTCTAGTCTTAGTTGAACTTGGACAAAGTACCTAAACAAAAATAGTAAATTTAATTTGCAGTAACAATTTCACTTTGAAAACATTGTTTGTAACGCCCAAATAAATTTGTCTAGAATATTTAATCGGACATACATAATCAGTACAGGATACATCAAAATTACTGAAATTTTGTTCAAGTACATTGGTTCACAAGTGCATTCATTGAACAATTTTTTAGGACACAACGGAAGCACGAAACATAATTCAAGTC
The DNA here is from genome assembly GCA_954870985.1 of Trifolium fragiferum. Lineage (NCBI taxonomy): Eukaryota > Viridiplantae > Streptophyta > Magnoliopsida > Fabales > Fabaceae > Trifolium > Trifolium fragiferum. Next base: position 17,237,862 of record OX940790.1, on the reverse strand, counting down.
TTATGACAGTCTCAAACTGAAATACAAAGAAAATAGATAAACAAATAATTCAAATACAACTCCCAAGCAATTACTTTACTTGGCTGCCTTCTTACCATTATCTTTGCCAACCTGCTTATCTAAAACAATAATGTGAGGAGTGAGACAGTCACTTGGTCTCAGTGGTTCCCTACTACTTAGGGTATTAGTAAATAATGGGAAACACGTCTATCAGTTGATCATTTTGGAAATTTATTTACTAATCTCATCTGCAATAATAATATTAATAATAATAACAATAACAATTTATAAGGTGTATCACACAAAGATAAATTTATCTGGTTCATTTTATCCTTCAAAGGACATTCCTGAGGTGAGCCGTGAACCGTTCTCAGGAAGCCTGTTTGTCCGGCTGATATAAATGCAGACGCGGAACCTTGCTCGCAGTTTACTTACTTTAAGTGCATTTGATCAACTGAAACTATAGAGTATAGTTAGCAACTAATATTTAGAATAGTTATTACTATTTTGAGAATTCTCTTTCTATTACTTTAGAGATTTTGTCTATAAGAACTCCACTTTAATTTAACATGTTAGTTTCCTAGATTTGTGAAACTAAATATAAACTTTAATAAGGGACGTTATTAAGGGGAAGGTCCCAAAAAATTGTTAGTTTCCTTTGTTCAGCAAGGGTGTATTTCGCGGCTATGCTAAATTTCATTCTTTAAAGGCTTATGCTGTATACTTAAGGCAGCCTCGAGTACCTACAAATCCATCAAACCAGACAGTTCATTATATATTTATACTTAGTTCCAACAATTACTTTAATTAGTAAATTGTCATCTATCCTATGGTTTCAAAATGCTAGCTTATTGTATCAATCAATAGTTCCAACAACTACATTACTGACAATAATTAGCATAATTTCTAATACTCTCTAAACAACTCCAAAACTTAGTTTCTACGCAGTTTCATTCTAAAAAGGAAAAAGGGGAAATAATTCTATTTATAGTTCCTCCTTAATAAGCTAATTCACATAACTAATGTTAGTATCTAATTACAATCAGGGCCTAAAGGAACTCACCAATTGAATTTTACGAATACCCAAAATAGAAGAAATTGTTGAGAACCTTCAACTTCCTCAAAATTTCTCCTAGCACCAAGTCTTGAACTGTTGCCTTGTCTCATCCAACAAAATCAGCTTCTAACAGTTCAAAGCGTTGATTTTTGTGAATAAAATACACATAAAAAGCTTCAAATGAGAGAAAATGGAAGAAATTAAAATTTCTACATTTGGGGGATAGGGTTCAGCTGACAAGAGAGAAAAGAAGAGAGGAACCAGTTTTTTCTTCCTCACCTTAGCTTCCTACTTGCACAAGATGAAAATCTGAGACACTAATTTGGCACATGCAAGCTTTAGGTACATGGAATGGAAAATTTGGATACAATGAAAATGGGGGAGGAGGTACACGGCTGGTAACAGAGAAGAAGTAGGGAAAATGAAAGTCTCTCTCTCTCTCTCTTTGTTCAATTTTATATCTCAATTCTCAACTAACATCATTTACTATTCTACCCATCTAGTTTCTAATAAGTTTCAAGCATGTCATTCCTTCTAATTTCCTTCATTTGTCCACTAATTCTCATTGTTAATTTCCAATTAGAGTCTCTAATTAATATTACTACTATTAATTAGAGTTGGATAGTTACATTGTAAATCTAAATTTACTATCATTTTTTTTCTCTGATTATGGAAAGATGGCATCGAAAACAACTTTATTAACAAAATTTTAAGAGAGAAATAAATGGCACAAAACAATGGTAAATACAATTGGAACGCAAATACAAAGAGCAGTTGAGACTTGAGAAAGCAATAGGAAGCAGAACAATGAACCAAAAACAAAATGACTCACACTCAGCAAGAGCTGGGGTGGGGAATGCCGATGAGAGCTAATTCGCTAACTTGCAGATCCATTCAGTTATTTCTATTTTCTATGTTGGGTTTGGGTTGAAACCTTATTATTTGGACTTCTACCCAATCCAACGCACTCATATCCAGGTATTTCAAAATCTAGTGCATCCAAAGCTTTCAATGAATGACTAATCACTGTAGGTCTGTAGCAGTGTGCGACTGCTGCTGGCCAAACATTTTTTTAACACTGCCGGGAACCTAATTTAGGAGCACACCAGGTCGACTTCAGAGTATCCTAAGGTTGGCCTTACAAATACAATCACTTGGCCAAGAGTCTTGGTTTCTCCCACATGTAGGTCATATACCTTGTTAAGGATGTCAATTGAACGCTTATGTTGTATGCCTGTACCTTAATAATCAGGATATGCATATTATACCTACAATAACCCGGATTAACTTTTGTAACCCGCTTCATATTTCAACAGTCGGAGTGTTTTTTCCGAATAAATTCCTCAGTAACGAATTCAATAAACTATAATAATCCTAATTCAGCTGCTGCTACAAACAAAACAACTACAGCATTTTTTATTTTTTTTTAATTTTTGAATGGAAACTACAGCATCTGAATTCCATACATAACATGTCAAACACAGAATAGTTCATTACTACCACAACCATAAGCTTAATGATAACACAATATGATCAGCGGTAAACATGAACTACAACTACAAGCAGATGAAAATTTAGGGTTCGTTTTCTTCTAATAAATACATTAATAAAATCTAAAAGCTTCACAGAACATCTTTTTCAACTATTTAGTAAATAACACAGCTACACAATGGTAAGAATCATACCTCGATGGAGAACGATTTGGAGCTACCGAAGATGGCGAGGCGGAGATATGGATGCGATGGACAGGTTTTGAGGAGACGACGGCGACGAGGAAGATTTCACGAGTTCCGGAGAGTGGGGACGGCGAGGTTTTTTTGTTATTCTTTTCTTTTTTAACTCAAGTTTTTTTTTTTTTGACGGAAGTTTTTGTTTCTCTAATTTATCCAAATAAAATATTTTAATTAATCTAGTTTAACCACATCAAAAGTCGTTAGATGAATATTGTGATCAAAATTCGAAATTTGAATTTTCTACTAATATGCGAGTTTCCAATAACTACGGTTTCATCCGCCTCAAAATATAAGCAAAAATTAATTAACAAAAATAAATATATTTGATTCAAATCTTTAACAATATATTAAGTTTCTTTGACTTATTTTTTCTTATAATTTTATCTATCTTTTTTTTAGTACATATAATTTTATGGATTTAATTTGTATGCATCGACAATTATTGGATCACCGTGTGCATATCAATTAAACTCTAATTTTATCTATCTACCAAAAAAAATTATTAATAACTACTAGTATATATTTTGTATTTTAAATATTTCATTAGACTAATGGATCGGTCTCAAGTGTTAATGAATTTTTTTTTATAGCAAATCATTTGGAAGAACGGTTATTAACATTCATGTTGTGAAAATCTGAGGATTTCGCATAAACAAAAGTTATGTTAGGACACCGTCTTCTTGTTAGAACAGTTAAGTATAATTAATAACAGATTAACTAATCCAACAATTTATTCAAGTTAGATCCATTAAGCAAGAGGTAAAAGGCTTGATTATTGAGTCTTGCATATTGAAAATATTATATAATAACCTAAAAAAATTTGATTAATTACCTTGCATATGATATAAGTTTGGAAAAGAATTGAGAAAATTCTTTAGAGAAAAGGACTAGATTTTTTATTGTATTTTTGTTATGAATTTGGTTATTGCATGTTAAGTCGGTGGTAACTTTAATAGAGCATTACTTGAAAATTAATCTTAAGTGTTCAGGAAAATTCAAATCCAAGTTTAAATTAGGTTAGAATAAATTATCTAGATCTCATTCTGCTAAGATAAAAAAAAAAGTTGGTATTCTATGATAACTCAAAATGGCTTAATTGCATATTTAGTTTTTTATGTTTATTTTAGGTTTTAAGTTAGTCCCTTATGTTTTAAAAGTTTTAAGTTGGTCCCTTAAGTTTTTAAAAGTTTCAAGTTTAGTCCCTATAAAGATGATTAAATAGGGACTAAACTTGAAACTTTTAAAAACATAAGGGACCAACTTGAAACTTTTAAAAATTTGAGGGACCAACTTGAAACTCTTAAAACATGAAGGACCAACTTGAAAACTAAAATAAACATAAGGGTCAATTTGAAACTTTTAAAACATAAGAGACTAACTTGAAACCTAAAATAAACTTAAGGGAACAAATATGCAATTAAAGACATATATAATTGTTTCAACACTATGTAAGCTATTAGCGGTAGAAATATAGATACCGTTTATTCTGTGGATTTGAATCCTCTTCGGTGGTAAAATGATACTGCTGCAATTTCAATCACTCATCATCACATGCGGTCAATGATAATGTCCCAACCTAAAAATCCAACAAAGAGTTCTTTTTTGGTAGCGATACTAACTTATTTGACAAGGATTTGTTGTCTGATGGTGTGACATTTTGGCACAACAAAGGTTCCATTGTCCGCCGGGCCTATCCTCGGCACATGAAAATGATATTAATTGATAAATGAATAGTTGAGATTGCATAATGAGAAATATGAAAGAAATGACTCTTTGATGGTAAAATGATACCTCCAATTTCAACCACTCATTATTACATGCAGTCAATAATATTAATTGATAAATGGATAGTTGAGATAGCATAATGAAAAATATGAAAGAAATGATTAAAGAGAATCCAAATATTTTTCTATGTTTAGAAATTGAAATTGATATTCTAACTCATGCATCGACGGCTTAATAGAAAGGCCACTTGATGTAACATTTTAAAATAAGGAAATTGAAGCAAAATGTAATAGGAGAACAGTTTTGTTAGTACAATACAAGAAAGAAAAACAGCAAAACAAAATAGGAGCTAAATTATAATTCTAGTGCATCATAATGCATTAGACTAGAGGCACTGCAACAACTTATTGAGACACTCATTCCAAATCTTCAACTACATGTAATGTGTTGAAAGATCATAGTCATAGACCAAGGATAAGATTCTTGTTTAATAAAATGACAAATATTAGTAGTTAATTATTTGAAATCCTGAAAGTTTTGTTCCTTTGTCTCTAAGGAATAGGTGGCATAATGTTTCTATTCTCCTTAGGCAAATGCATTTTGTTGTAACTCATATTTGTAGGGAGCGAAATCAAGTTGCTGATGATTTAGCCAATCATGGTGTTAACACCAAAATTATAATATTTATGGTATTGATAATGTTTTGGTGTTAGAATTTGGAAAAGAATACGTCAAAAAATAAGAATTTGGAAAAGAATGAAAAAATCATTTCGACTAGCCATGTGAGTATTTCGACAAAGACTTGTCGAAATTAGTCATATTCGTCAAATTCGACTAAGAACATTGTGACATTCGATTACATGTGAAGCATTATCAACGTGGCAGCAAGCAACGTGGTGCAGCACATCAAACATGCAAGTGGAAGTTATTTTAGAATTTGTTTTCATTTGTCTTGTAACTATGCCAAGTGTAGGAGGTTATTTCTTGCTTTAACTTAGACCATAGGATCTAGTGGTAGTTTTTCCTACAAGGTCTATATATATATGTGTTTGTAATATGAACAAAGGGTTGGATCCTATTTTCTAAAAACTCTACAATGCCCACGCCGCGTGTGCAAACGGGTTGAAGAGTGTATAGAGATGGATTCCATCCACCATTTACATTCCTTGCAATTTAATATTACTTTGTTCTTGGCTTATTTTTCCTTTTTCTTTTGCAATTATGCATTTCTTTCCATCTTCTTTATTTTTTTCTTTCTTTTCAATACTCACTTGTTATTTAAAAGTGTTGGATGCGATTCTAACACTAAAAAGAACAATGATTTTGTTCTTAAAAGAAGCATGAAGTACATCGTAATTCCCGAGATTTGAACGAACCATCCAAAAAGGATTTACTAGTTGATCCTGCAAGTAATTTTCAAACTAGTGTTTGTTTACCAAAAATCGGTGTAAACACATGGTTTAAGTTTAAATTCAATTTTGTTTTGGAATGATCTGCCTTTATTTGCTTTGAATAGTTTCGTAAAGAACAAGTTAGGCTTGGCCAACTTTAAAATGACTTTTGGTTGATGGAGTTTTGATTTGGTCTCCTCCATCTTATATCTTATCCTTTCCTTTTTATATACTTTGTGGTGTTAGCTCTTTGCTAACACCTTCTTTGGTTTTAAAAAAAAATTATTTGAAATCTAAAACTTGATTTGAGCTGCAAGGATGTTAAAGTTTCTTTTATTAGCTAGCAATATCTACAAAAGAAAATAATCACACATTCTACATATTTTGAGTCACAAATACAGACAATTTAACAATAACATTTGTATACATGATAGTGCAAATAATGCTAAGTTACTAAAACTCCACTTAGTTACATGAAAATAATCAAAAATGTTTGTGACTTTTTCGGAGTTCACTCTTAACAAGTTGCATATGACAAGAAGCTTTTTGAGGACCACTCAACCCAGCACATGAGTCTCTGGTGGTGAAAGAAATAGCATAATAAAGATAAACTGTACATAGAATAATTAATAAGGTTAAAACAGATAAGAGAAAACGGTGCCTCCTGAATAGTGTTGACCAACTACCAATTTCATTCTTTGTATACTGCCTTTTGAAAGATGATGACCTCATAGGATCTTCTCAATCTGTTTGTACAATGTGCCAATAATTAGTAACACTTTAGGAAATTCAATGTACACTACACATAACAAATATCTATATATAGTTTCTCTGATGAATTCATATTCAATCCTCAGTGGTAATGAACAAAAACACAATTAATTGAGAAAAGCACAAATTGAAAGGGTTCAGCTCCTGAAGACAACTAGAACAAGCCTTTTGTAAATGCTAATTGGTTGTGTAATGATCAATAAGAACTACATAAAAGGGCACCATCAGGTTGCAACATGGGTTTGATTTTCTATGGAAGCATAGTTTCCCTCCTATATAACCAAAGTTTTACAATTCATGTTTAATTTGAAGTGAGAACAAAATGATTTTAAAAGTGTTGGGACTTTGGAGAGCTTAAAGTGGATCATCCTCATCTCACTTGCATTGAACAAAGAACAACCACACAAGTGAAAGTTTAGATACCGTCACACCGCATCTTCTCCCAAAACCTTAAGTCATTATGTATATAGGCAAGGTCGGCCATCCACCAGGACCAGGGAAAGCAGGCCCTTAGCTTCAGGCCTCAAATTTTCTATTAATAGTGTAGCATAGTAGGTCATTCCAAACAATCATGATAAACAAAGAGAGGGATTGAAATACAGGCCAAAAAAAAGTCCAACGCAATTTATTCTCTCTCTATAATCCATTACGCGCAAACCAAAAATAAAAGCGATAAATATGAAATTTTTTTTTAGATCAGGGCCTCCAATTTGGTTGGATCAACCCTGTGTATAAGGATTCACACTTACATGTTGATCAATAAAAACTTGATTCTAGAATTGATCTCAAGTAAAATTGAATGTACCTCTAAAATTGATTCTAAACACATATTGTCATTCTACGCCTCAAATATGTTGTTAAACACACTTGTAGCCGAATGCATTTAAACATAAATCATTCTATATTTAACTAATTTTTAAGCAAATTAATTCTTTCAAAATAAATTTCCCAACCTTAGAACAAAACAAACACATAAATCAATCATAAATGTTATCTCTTACAATTACAATAGACATGATTGCAATAAAATATATGAAATGAGATTCAAACAAATTAACATGTACTACAAACAACACAAGAACAAAACATGGAACACAAGGGAGCACCAAAGTCGAAATAATTGGTTCGAACCACAATTTAATTGCTCCAATAACCTTAAAAGAAAAACATTTCTGAATTGTTCTATGACAATGAAGACATGGGGATACACAGCAAAATCTCACACAGAAATAGATATTAAAAAAATTTGCATTAAAACTAAATAATGATAAACCACAACGTGATTGGATCAAAGGAGTTACCTTAACGATGAAGGCAAAAAGAAACGAAGAAAATGATGCACAAAATCACAATCTTGATCCTAGAAATGTGAGAGAAATGGTGCGCCTTTCAATAATCATCCATTTAATCTATTTGTTGGTGAATTTCCTTTTTAATTAATTTTATTCAACAAAAACATAATTCAACAGCTATAAATAGTGACAAATTTTCGTATGTAAAAAAAGTTTTACAAAATTTTATAGGTGGTGTTAATTTATTTATTTTTATATACTAATAGTATATACTAGTATAAGTTACTACACATTTTTAATTAAATTAAATTGGCAAAGATCATATCATTAAGTATTTTAGTATTGTAAAAAAAATGGTAAGACCTAACTTTTTTTTTTTTTTGTGCTGATAAGAACTACTCTATCTCTTCATAATTTGAAAATATATTTACCTTTCAACCAATATAAACAAGCCACATAAATGGATTTACATGTGATACCTATAACTAACTTATAACAAACTTTTATTTCACATGCATATGACTTTTTTTTATTGGTTAATGGGTAAATATCTCATAAATTATAACAGGGTAGTTTAGAAAGAAAAAAAAAAGTACTTAATTAAGAAATTCTGCCTTATAAAAACATAACATAAGAATTATGTAATATGAACTTTTTTTCCACCTAAATAAGAAAGGAACTTTTTTTTACATCATAAAAAAAAAAGGAAATAAATTCCATGAAAGATAATACAATCATTTATTTCAATCTCTCCATTAAGTCATCATCCCTATCTTCACTCAACGGACATATTTTACACCCACTACAATAGACCATACAGTACTTTTTACACAAACAAGAAGTCAACCTCACGGGGTGCTATACAAACTCTCATCACTTCAGAAAGGGAAAAAAGAAGAACTGAGGACTGAAGCATGATTTCTACCCAAGTTGCGTCCCCGAATGCATTCCACGTCTACCAAGTGCGAGTGATCGATGAAAAGGTTGACCTGAACAAAAGACACACAATATAAAAAATGCCGTGTAATGATTTTATTATGTCTAGTTCATATTTAGTAAGAAAAGTGAAATAGAGCATTTACATTTGGACCATATTGTTTGATAAGCCACTCAGATGCGTTATGATTTGATGTTTCAAACATAGTCTTCTCAAGACCAAGGCGGCCTATGATCTTTGCAATAACATCCGCGCGCATATTATCAGCATGTTTGGAGACATCATCAGCATCAATCATTATCATGTCTGCACCCGCTTCTAAACACCTCTCAGCTCTTCTAATTAAGAAATCCACATCTTCCACTAATTCTGTGAAAGTTTCAATACAATGTCAAACCAATATGACATGTTGATTCTACATTCTTCAGTACAATTGCAATCAATTTCAGAACAAAAGATTTGATATCTTGTGTACCACCAGTAATCAATACCTTAAAATGAGCACTTTATGAAACAGAAAATTATAGCATGTTGGAATATGTTCAACAATCAACATCAATGTCTTAACAAATAGATGCCCCATAGAAGCATATTACCCCTATTTTTGCCTCTACCAATCCTACATACATTCTATGCAGAGATTTGTCTGAAAATTAAAGAGGAAGAAATCCATAACAGGAATATCTACCGCATACTTAATCCGAGTATGCAATTCATCCAAATTGAAACAATAACCCTTTGAGTATTCTAAATTTAAATATTCCCATTTCTTATGAACATCTAGTTGTGATGAAACATTTTTTTGAAACTTCAAAACTTCATGTTTCTGATCAAAATAGAAAAGGGAATATCATACTGCATGAAGATTCATAGAGTTGTTAAATATTATTTCTAAATAATATACTATCATGCCAAGCACATACAAAACTAACTATTTAAATAATGGCGTAAGATGCCGTGCATGAACCAAGCGACGGGGTTCCATACAGTCAACTATCATATATCAACAGGTTTGTCATAGAAGAGAGACATCCGATGTGGACATATTTAGTAGTTTAGTGAATCGTCTTCATTCATGAACATTGCATCACCACTATAGTATTTCTTGAAACCAAAAGAATATTGTCAAGTTCTGTCCTGTACCAAGGCCCTGACTAATCACACAGATCAGTCTATTCTTTAACCACGGCATGTCACTTTTTTATATTTTATTAGTACAATCCAGAAGATAGTTTCCATAGAAAAGCCTAACTGCCTAAATATGTTCCATTCCATCTTAAAAGAGAGACAGGCAGATGTGTGCACAAAAATGAAAAACAAGAAAGAGAACAAGAGAGTAAAATATATTTACCAGATGATCTGGGTGCTGGAAGAATATAAGCCCCATAAGCTCTATGATCACCACTGGGAATATCAGACTTACTAAACTTAAGTTCAAAATGAGGCTTAGCTTTCATACCACCAGTTTTGACCAAGCGAACAAATCTTAAGAGGGTTTCTTCAGAAACTCCAAGGGAGCCAACATTCAGCTCAATTGTGTCAAACCCCAACTGCTTACATTCCTATTACAAAATATCATACATTAATCATGTTATTCATGTAACACTAACTAATCCATTACTTCAGGAATCAAAAACTGTTAATATAGCAATTCCTTCCAATTCTAAAGTAAGAAGATAAATTCACAAGAACACAATGATTAATCACGGAGTTCAGCCAATTGTGCTTAACTATGAAACACAGACACTCCTTAGATTAGGCATGTTCCGGTGTCAGACACATGCTACCGACACTTATAATTACTTTGAATTGAATTATGTCATTTTCACAAATTATTATCAGTGTTGACGTGTCAGTATCCGTGACGTATCCAGTGTTCGTGTCTATGTCTGTGCTTCATAGGTGGGGCTTAAGCCTCCGACAACAGTGACTACTGGCTTGCTCTACTTTTCTATTATGCAATGAATTAAGGGTACAAAGTATAAAACTTTCTTTAAATACTACAAATTTCCCTCAAAATAAGAACGAATGCGATGAGAACAAACCTCCACATAGTCTTTGAAGCCTGAAGGACCTTTGTGGTGAATCATATGTTCAGCCCAATCACCTGTACTAACATAAACATCATGCCGATGAGCCGTGCCAATGACTTGTTTGATAAAAGCTTTTGACATCAAACTATCAGAACCTCCACAAAACTTCAAACCATCAACACAATCTCCCATAGATTCAAAAATATCCTGCAAACAACATATCCATTTTCTTTAAACAATGCTCCAAGAAATAAATAATTAGAACCACATGATCCACCATAATCACAAGTATAAAGAATCTTTAACCTCAATTTAACCTAATTGAACAAATTGAGTAAATGACATGGCATATAATATATATTAATCAATTAATCAAAATTATGCTAATGATTAGTTAATTAATGAAAAAGGAAAAGGAAAATTAGTGAACCTGAAGAACATTGTGGTTGAAGAGAGTGTAATGAGGGCTTCGCATTTCGGTGACGCCGTAGCGGCGAGGTTTGGAGGGACGATCCTCGTTGACGTCGAAGTTTTTCCATCGGTATGCTGACATTGTTATTGTTAGTTAGGAGAATTGAGAGGGAATCGAATTCCGATTTCGGTTTTCAGTTTCTATCTCTAACTCTCGTTCTCTCGGTGGAACAGAATGATGGATGCTTATGGTTTTTTCTTGAAGCTAGCCGATGAACAAAGAAAGATCAAGTTCTTTCTAGAAAACGCGAATTGTTGCATTGTAGGTTGCGCTCCAAATGTGCTTACACTAGTTACAAAACCCGTGCATTGCACGGGCTCCTACAGAAATTTTCGTACAATTTTGTTACACCTTATTTCCATTGTTTGAAATTATTTTTGTTGTTCCTACAAAATTCACAAAACTTATTGATTTAACTTGAATTTAATTTTTTTTGTGCTATTTTGATAGAGTACTGAAATTATGAAGTATAAAACATTATGACATTTAATTTACTCCCAATTTACATTACTACTGAATTGGGTTTTTTACACATGTTTATTTATTTATATTAAACTACAAAAATAATTATTACTAAAAGAAACTTTTGAAAAATCAAGAAAATTTAGGAACTTCATATATTATATTAAGTCATACACGACATACAATTATCACTGAGCACATAGGTTCATAATTTATAGTTGACTGCTTATATAATAAATTAAAATTGAAACATAAAATTGAAATATATATTGCACTGCCACTGGTGAAGAGACATTATGTAGGATAATTTAAGACATAATACAGGAGATGAAATGCAAGCAACACATTCATGAGAACAACAGAGATGCCGATTTCCTGTAAAAAAAAAAAAGACAACAAAATTATGGTTACTAATAATAATTTAAATGTCTTCTTCTTCTATTAATATACGGAAATTAATATAAATATGAAAACATATAATAATAATAATAATAATAATAATAATAATAATAATAATAATAATAATAATAATAATAATAATAATAATAAGCAGATTTGTCAATACTTTAACAAAATCTAAAATTTCAAAATATACCTTAACAATCTGTGGAATAGTTCAACTAATAAAAACCTTCAGGAAATACAACGTTGCGAGTTGTGTTGCAAGGTTTTCCCTCATCATCCAAAATTAAGAGCTTCAAATCGTTTGTGGTGGAAAGTCTAGCTGTTGAAACATGAACATGACCGAGTGTAGAAACAGAGCAAGGTAAATACAATCCAACTTTTGAAAACGAAAGTCCTTGAGACTTCTTCATAGTCATTGCAAAACATAAGCATACAGGAAATTGTCTTCTTTGAAACTTAAAAGGTAAACCAGAATCTTTGGGCACCATATCAATTTTAGGAATAACTACCTTCTCACCAATATTTTTACCATCTATAACGGTAGCTGTGATAAAGTGATTTCCAAGATTATCTACCGGTTGATTTCAATTGAGTGCTATCAACTCCATTTGAAATGGTTGAATTCCGAAATTTAGCAATGTCTATATAAAAATTATTTTAGAAAAAATTAATCTCAATTGAAAGAAATATGACATTTTTATTTTTGTAACTTTGACATTAGAATAATTTAAAAAACCAATATGAACTAAAGTTATGCCTTACCTTCATTGCATGAATCAATAGTTATGTATGAATTAATGGTTGGCATGATATTTGTTGGAGACACATTTTCTGAAATTTGTAGTAACAAATTAGTTATCATGGAAGTTAGAATGTAAGCTAATATTAAATGAAAACACCTTAAAACACTAATATAAAGAAAGTCATAATATAACCTGATGATGAATTGATATTTTCATTTTTCTTTTTCTTTCTAATAGCCATTCTTCTAAACCTTGATATCTTGGAAGTATGATCATCCATCTCCATAGAAAGTTTTTTTGCATGAGATAAGTTACTTTTTCTTATGGCAAATTAATATGCTTGTTGTGAAATTTGGAGGTAGAACTTGTGTCATTTTGTGGGTTTTTTTTTTTTTATTTTTCGGTGGAGGATATGGTTTTGTGCCATTGACTATTTACTACTTTCCATATAGTATAGATTCCAACTACTTGTGATAGTGATTGAACATATTTATATTCTTTGTTTTATAGTGAATTGTTATGGAGTTGTTTGACTTCAAAATATTCTTTTTGTAGAGATATGTAAGATATGCTTTTGGGTATGGTTGAGCCATGTGAAAAAAAGATAGTAAATAATGAAGGAATGATAGAAAAGTAAGATGGTAAAGGAATCCTTCCAAAATATTCTCTATTAAAAATTTCTCTATGTATATGTCATCTTGTGCTCAACCAAAAACGTGAGTACTATGTCATATTTTGGAGAGTTGATTCTTTACTAAATATTGTCTTCTAGTCAAATATGTTAATAATATTCTGTGTGTAAATTGGTTCCTCATTCCATTAATTACATTAAACAAAGTCTCCATAATATAGAACATGAAAATAAAAGTATGGTCTTCTTACTTAACACATCATACCATAATTAAATAAGTTAGTGACATAGCATATAGAAATAATATAATAATAAGGTCTAATACATTTGATAAACAATAAGGTGAAGTAATCACCATAATTAATAAAAAGTCTCTACATCATTTTTTTAATTAGCCATAAGAGTCTTGCAATTCAATTAATTTCTCCCTCAGAGTCTACTTCAGTGTCTTGCAACATTTCAAATCCTGCAAATCTTCTTGGGATGTTTCTGATTCTCTGTAGCCTCTGAACACCTTCAGAAATTCTTTCTTCAGAATTCTGACCTTCAGAGTTTGCTTCAGAATTCTGACCTTCAGAATTGGCTTCAGAATTCTGACCTTCAGAATTGGCTTTAGAATTCTGACCTTCAGAATTGGCTTCAGAATTCTGACCTTCAGAATTGGCTTCAGAATTCTGAGCTTCAGAATTGGCTTCAGAATTCTGAGGTGTAGAATTGGCTTCAGAATTCTGGGCTTCAGACTTGGCTTCAGAATTCTGAGCTTCAGAGTTGGCTTCAGAATTCTGAGCTTCATAGTTGGCTTCAGAATTCTGAGCTTCAGAGTTGGCTTCAGAATTCTGAGCTTCAGAGTTGGCTTCAAAATTCTGAGCTTCAGAGTTGGCTTCAGAATTCTGATCTTCAGAATTGCCTTCAGAGTCAGAGTCAGATTCAGAATCACCATCAGACTCAGAATCACCATCAGAGTCATCTCCATCTTCTGAATCATCTTCAGAGCCTTCAGATTCTGACTCTCCTTCAGAGCCATCCTCAGAGATTCTCACATCAGAATTTGATTGAGACTTGTTCCAATCCCAAGTTTCAGATTCCTTCACAATGACGTCTAAACCTTGATATCTTGGAAGTATGATCATCCATCTCCATAGAAAGTTTTTTTGCATGAGCCTAGAGTCCATAAGTTGTATTTTTTTATACCTGATTATACACTCCCCCCCCCCCCCCCCTAAGTTTTTAAATAAAACATAAACTGGTACCTAGGATATTATTATTTTGACTCTTTTTAAAGGTAACCAAATATATTATTATTTTGAATCTACTTATAATAAAACATCAGTTGTGTTATTATTATTTGGAAACTCAAAGTTAAATAATATAAAAAATAAAAGTTAAATAATTGAACTTGATATATAAAAATTAACTTCAATTAAGAAGACCATATTTGGCCATATTACAATAATCAGTAGTTTAACAAAAAGGGCACTTAACAACATAATACAAAATGGATACTCATCGTTAAGCCCACTACAAAATACAAAGGCCATTTCAAGTACTTAATATAAGGCCAATTGAGAATTCTAATGCCCAATATAATTGGGTCTTAAGTAGATTGATATAATAAAACCTAAGAAATAAGAAAATAGAAAGGCCATTTCAAGTACTTAATATAAGGCCAATTAGAAAACCTAAGACATAATGTAGGAAATATAATAATTGATACTTCATTATAGATAATATAATATCTTGATTGAGCAAACAAAGCCAATATCACATGATATGAAGAACCAAATTAAGCAATTAGATCTTTTCAATCTTAATTGGCCTTTTGAGAAGCTTAATTGGAAGGTTCATGTCTTGAGTTTTGGTTTCATCATTGGGAGAAGACCTCTTCCCTTTGTTAGTATGGTTATCCATTTTTGCCTTGCCATTTGCATCCACTTTTTTGGGACTTGGTATGTCATCAACATCAATGTCTTGTCCATTAACTTCATCATTGGGTGAAACCCTCTTTCCTTTGGTAGTATGGTTATCCATTTTTGCCTTGCCCTTTGCATCAAGTTTTTTGGGACTTTTGATATCATCAACATCAATGACAGTTTCAGAGAATGCTGGCATTAAGTCCTAATTGAATAACAACAACAAAATTAGAAAATATGAGTATTTGTTAAATACTATGTAGTAGAAATATATGTATTATATACTTGTAATCAAACTATAAAGTTTATCATGAAAAAGAAATCAGCTGATAACTTATTAGCATATACACAGCAATCAAAATTTGACATTAGAACCCAAAAAAACATCACAAAGCAAAATAAAGGAAAATTTAGCAAGCAATTAAACCAAATTCCAAAACTAAAGAGCTATTATATTTACTAAAACTGCTAATCATGTTCAATTAGCAGTGTATGTTTGGTTCCACTTTAAGAGGAAGTATTTTGAGTAATAAAGTGATTACTTACTTGTGAGATGCCCAAATTTGCACAATCCAATTTTAACTCATTCTCCTTTGCAGAACTTGCTGTTAGTGGCTCAACATTGTTAGTATCAAGATAGTTTGCTGAAGATCCAATTTGAGTGTCATGCAGCGCACTCAAAGAATTCATTTCCTATTCATAAGAAAAAATCATAGTTATTGTAAACTGAAGGTATTCTAAAACCCAATACATATTTCAATTGTGCATAAGTTGATTGATAAAGTGAAACATTTTTAGAAACTGATTAAAAAAAAAAAATTCTCACATTGGCATTTTTTGCAAAGGTAGATTCTTCATGCTCCCACTTGGACTTGAATTGATTAATTATAATCATGTCGGTGCAAACTTTGCGAACACGGAAAGACGGCTCAAACCTATGACTCACGGGGGTTTTGCACTCAACTTTGAATAGATATGTTGAATTGACCAATGCTTTAATTTCTGCAGGAAGAACATTCGTTGCAGCCCTCTAAAAGTAAAAAAAAAAAGATATAAAATTAAATATACATTAGATAATAGTTATATATGCTTAGATTTTAATCGTATTTAAAATACTTACGGTATCCCGACTGCGCAATACATCAGCACATGATTTGTTAAACAACATTGCAGCATCACGATCGAAAAGCACAAATGTGGCGCTGTCGGTATCATCCATAACACGAACATTGATGGAAAATCTTTAAATACAATGAACAAAAAATAAAATTAGCATCTTATGATTGAAACTTATTTAATAATGACAATTAATATATATCTATAAAGAAAGAATGTTACCTTGGTGAAACATTTTTGACATGTTTGTTACATTTTTCGCAGAAATACATGCCCGAATCTGGATACACACTTTTGTTGCATGCACATGCCGTATAGAACCAATTATCATGGTTGACAATGTGTTTGATAGTTCCAAGAACAACAAAAAGAGCATCCTAATACATATAAATTAAATATATAAGAATATGATTATTGTTTTTAGAAAATATTGATTTACATATTATTTCTTATTTACCTCTTCACAATTAAGAAGACCTTGGATAGTGTTCCTAGGAGTGGAATAGAGAAATTCTTGGAGAGGATCAACTCTAGGTTGTGCATGTATTTGGGTAAGGATAAGAGGAGATGGTGTGTCAACATTTTCAACCACCCTACTCCTTAAGTAAGTCGCATCATCATTGACAGGATTGTAAAAAACTTTGGTGCAATTGAGGCAGTTTTGGATATGAAGTTTGTCTACACATTCCATATCAATGACTTAATTAAAATAGAAAACAAAGTTATATATACATAAAACTATTCATGGAGAAAATAAAAAAGTAAATGGGGTTATACCTTGAAATAGTTTCACCTTTCCAAGCATGATGATAACAACAGCATTTTGTGTTTCGCCGGTGGAAAGAAAATTGTTGAGCTCATCAACATAAGATCCAAAAAGAGTGCACTGAATCTTTTCCCTAAAAGTCAAAATACTTGTCATTAGTTATCTTAAACTATAGTAATATTATTTATTCATGATAATAAATTCTATATTATATGTGCTTAGAACAAAATATACCCATCCGCCTCAAGTTCAATGACATTGAGTTTGGTGCTTTGTCCACTCCTCTCATATTGTCTTTCTTCCCCAACTCCAGTCAGCATTCCAATTACATCTAACAATTAACCATTTCAAAATTAACATTAGATAATAACATCAAATAAATTAAGCTCCCACAAATAATAATATAACATTTAAATCTCAATATATAACTTACCAACTAAGTAATCGTTGTCATAGCTGCCATTAATGACTTCACCAATAGGAACAAATTTAAAAGGAGATAGGTTGGTGAGTTTGTTTGGGCCAAGTGGGGTTACTTTCGATCCAAACTGAAAAGTAAGTTTGTAGTCATGTTTGGTAGTTTTATAGGTTCCACCATTTGAGGCAGAGTCCAAATTTTCAAATGAATAGACTCTGCCCTCTTTGATATGTTCTGCAAACTTGTACAATAGGGTTTTTCTAAGTGAACAATGAATTCGATCTCCCTACATATTAGAAAATAATTATCATTAAGCTGTTACCAAAACACAAAATAATAGAAAATAAGCAAAATCAACATCAACATAAAGGACAATCTAAAAATACAAAACAGTCCAATTCAATTTGACAGCAAGAATATGAAATTCTACAGCTATGGTTTTGAAACTTATGTAAAACCGGTTAAATAATTATTGCATAAAATGGGTAAAATATCAATTAAAAGAGTGAATATTGCATAAAATGGGTCTGTGGAATATAACATGGTGTGTTACTGACTTGTGTGAATGGATATAAAAAGTGATTATGATACCAAACAATGTAAACCTCATATTGAAATTCTTTTATAACACCTCAAAGAATACATGAGATAAATAAAGTGATTATGATACCAAAGTATGAAATTCGTATTATTGCAAAGAAACAAACCTCAGCATCCATTAACACCATTTCAACTGAAAATGGCAAATCATTTCTGTTGAAGTCTTTCACAACCCACAATCTAATAATTTTTGCTTTGACATTCCAAGAGGATTTTGAATCATTAATTTCAGAAATTTTGTCAAAAGTTTTTGAAAGTGTTGACAAAGCCATTTTGAAAAAGTGAAATAATAAGAGATTAGATTGTGGTGTGAGCAATTCTTAAAGCCATTCCCATTCCCCTATTTATAGACAGAACCTAATATTTGAAATTGAAAGTGAAACTTACATATAATATTGCAGATTCTCAATCCTCTGTGTTGATAATCCTGGTAATGGAAAGAACTCAGAGGTAACAAAGGAATCAAATTGAAATTTGTTGATTAATGATACAAAAGGGTAATGGAGAGATGCTTATTTGAAATTGTGATAGAAGATTAGCTTCAAATTGGGTTGATATTCTTTTTTAAAAATAAGATTCCACAAAGCTTTAGGCAAAATTGATGAAAGTTTACCTAGGGAGAATGCAATTTGTGGGAGAAGATGAAAAGGGAATCCCCTTTTTCGCTGGTGTGCAGAGCATTGACTGTGAAAATGAAAAGGATTGAAGGAGAAAGAATTGATTCCTTTCCTGATGGTTCTCATGGATTTCGGGTAGCGTAAATATTGGGTCGGGTCAATAAAAGCCCAAACCACATATCTCTTCTCTCAATTGGTTGAATTTGAATTGTTGGCTAAAAAGGGCTAAAAATTTGGATTGTTGTGAAAAGGAATATATGATGTGGAGGGCTTCATAGATTGACACTTGTAAAAAAATACCCTAAGTGCATGTTAAAGATGTCTAATATTAAGATTCAAGGAGAATACAACACGTGTCCTTTTTCACAAAAAAAAAAAAAAAAGCCAAAGAGAAAAAACTACTACATGCTTTTCCAAAAAAACTTGGTTAGACTAACATTTTGAAGCAAGTGTTGAACCTGATCAAATAGAAGTCTTTGAAGATTTATAGAAAGAATTTTCTAAATGGAAAAACTTTTTAGTAAGAAAATTTAAGGAGAATAATTGTAAGAATAGATCTTCACTATTATTTATATTTATTATTACTCATGATTTTCATTAAGAAGGAGATTAAATGATATTAACTTTTAAGATTTTGTCATGCGTTGATTTTTATTTTTCTTATATAAAAAATTCTTATTAAATAGCAATGATCTTTTCAAAATATGTAAATTAAAAGAGTTTGAAATAAAGTTAAAATTAAAAATAGGTAGTCAATTAGTTATTTATTTCATTTACATTAAGTATGGCTATTGTTGATTTGCATTTATTAGTTTATGTTTTTTTTAAGTAGTCTAGTGGTTAAAAATTCCATACATAAGATGGATAAGTGGGATGATCGGGGTTCGAACCACAGCTCCCTACATATATAATGCGATGTCCAACCAACTGAGCTAAGCTCACAGGACGTTAGTTTATGTTTTTTATTAGATTAGATTATAAATAAGTTGAGTATGTTGTGGTAATTGTGAGGTGAATTTAAGTCTATGTTGTCTAGGTGCGGATACAGTATCGGTATCCGATACTGGTATGGAGTACGACATTTTTAGAAAAATTAGGATATGGGTACGTTAATATATACTTTTTTTAATATAATTATATAAATAAAATAATGGAACTATATTGTTAAAACAAATAATTAAACATAAAAAATACCACTCAAGCAATTCAAAAGCAATTAGCTAAAAATATTTAAATTGTTTATCTCTCCTTCATCATTAAAAAGAGCGGCGTCTAGTTCAGGTTCTTTGTGAGAAAAACTTACAATATCAAGAATATCAGCTACATCAAATAGATCTCATTTATCTCTACCAATATCACATATTTTTGTTGCTCCTTCATTATAAGTATTATTATTTCTCATTGTCGAGAGCAGATGAAGATTTGTATAGATAAAATTATATTGAGCTTATTCCTTTTCAATGAATGGGTGAATAAATTCAGCTACTACTTTGTTATTGCTTATTAGTAGAGCTTCTACTTTTATATTATAAACAAATAAAAAACACAAATCTTCCTATAAATAAAATAAAGAATAAAAAAAAGGAAAAACATTTGCATTTTTTTGGATTCGTGTACAACAGAAGTATCACGCGCATACCACAGGAGTACCCACGTGTACCCGTTGCAAAATAAAAAAAATAGATACGCCATTGGTGCGCACCCCAGGAGTACCGTACGCGTATCAGTACCCGATATCGGTACTCTCCCTAAAATAGAATACCCGTGCTTCATTTTAAGTCTTACATTATTTAAAAAAATGGGAGTTGAATATTTTATAAGTAAATTGAGTCATAAATTTAAATTGGCTTAAATGCACTTTTGGTCCTCCTATTTTGATATTTTTGAACTTTTGGTCCCCTTATTTTAAAATTCAACTTTTTGGTCCCCCAATTATAGAGCTGTCAAAAGGGACCGGCCCGGCCCGCCTCGGCCCGGGGGCCATAACATATAAAGGGACTTTAGTGGGCCGGCCCAATAAGCCTCATGGCCCGGCCCATTAAGCCCAGCCCGATAAGCAAAGGCCTACATGGCCCGATGGGCCGGCCCGACAAACTTTCATATTTTTTTTGACATATTTTTTTTTTTACAAAATAAATTCAATGGATAATAAAATTACATATGTATCACACACAAATTAATAACCATAAAAAAGTGGATGTCATGATTTCACGAGATAATAAATACTACAAAATATTCACGCAAAAGTCACAAATATGTCGATGATGATTCATAAAGTGCACCTTCAAAGCTAATAAATTTCAAGCTTACATCACCAACTAAACTTTTAACCTAACAATTCAAAAAACATAAAGTAAATTATAAATTAAGCAACTTCTCGGCCTAAGTCTCTTCTTGAACACTTGATTTTTCATATAATTGTATCTCTTCTACTTCGGGTATATCTGCAATTCATAATACACGATAACTTGATTAGTCAACAACTAAGAAGCAAATACAAATCGCAAATAATACAAAAGGGTTATTAATTAAACTTACCAGAAGGTCCAATTTCTTTAAAATCATGCAACCAATTACGTGTACAAATGAGAGCTTGCACAGTTTTAGGGAGTAAGCAATTCCTATACTTATTTAAGATACGACCTCCGATACTAAAAGAAGATTCAGAAGCCACTGTTGTGGTTGGAATGCTTAAGATGTCACACGCCATTATTGCAAGTTGAGGAAATCGAACACTATTTGACTTCCAATATTGAAGAATATCCACATCATCATCCAGAAGACACTTTTCATCCAAGTATATTTCAAGTTCAGACTTACCATCATTTGAGATCTTTTGTATCTTTTCTTGACGGTATTCCTAGAATTATACATACAAAAATTATTCAAATTAAACTTGAATGGAATATAATCAACCCTATTCATGTAAACAAAAAAAATGTAAGCAGTACTAAGAGGGCAACACAACAATTGTTTGACAACAATAGTAGAAATAAGTACAATAGTAGAGTTAACTTATATTAACTTATTTTAACTTTTCTAAGGGGAACATATTAATATATCAATGACAGCAGTACAATAATTATTTGACACATTTATTACTATTTAGACTTTAATTATAGAATTATCAAATTTATTATTATTTAAACTTTTATTATTTGACTTACAACAATAGAAATAAGTACTTTCATAAGGATTTGTAACAATTTATAAACCTTACCTTAAAAAACGACGTCTTCTTCAATGGTTGATCAACTGATTGAGATTGAGTGTTTCTTGATGAACTATCTAAAGATGAGCTTGCTGGAACTGTGTCTTTTTTATATGCATCAAAGAGATCTTGCAAACCATCCTTCACTTTTTTAATCTTGTCTTCATAATTATTTGGGTAAAGTTTCTTAAAGTAAAACTTCAAAAAGTCCAACTTTGATGTTGGATCAAGAACATTTCCAAGTGAAAGAGTAATCGAATATTCACTCCAATACTTGTCAAACTTCTCCTTCATCCTCTTGGTCATATCTTTGATCACTTCATCTTCACTAATCAAATTTTTATTCAAATCCATCTCTATAAGTGCAACTTGCATGAAGTATAAGTTTGAGGTTGTGTAAGATGACCCAGAAATTAAACATGTAATATTATAAAATGGAGCCAAGATATTACAAATGGTTTCTGCTCTTTCCCACTCCTCAGTGCTTGGACAAATGTTGTAGTTCTTATCTTCATAACTCAAGCTAATGAATGCACGTCGATACCTAATAACACTTTCAAGCATCATATATGTGGCATTCCATCTAGTGCAAACATCCAACCTTAAGAATCCACCTCCTACATTATCTAGTTGCACATCTTGAATGCATTTTCTAAACACCCTCAATCTCCCCTCTGAGGCCTTCACATATTTGACACTCTCTCGGATTTTATGCAAAGCATCACCCGCCGCCTTCAAACCATCTTGAACAATTAGATTCAAGATGTGGGCGCAACAACGGACATGAAAATATTTACCTTTACATAACAACGCATCTTGCAAATTAAGCCTTTGTTTCAAAAAATTTATCATGCTATCATTTGAAGATGCATTGTCCAATGTGAGTGAAAATATTTTACGGTCTATTCCCCAATCCTTAAGAGCACCAAACAATTTTCCAGATAATTCGTACCCTGTATGTACATTATCCAAGTGACAAAATGAAAGTAATTTACTATTTAACTTCCAATCTCGATCAACATAATGAGCAGTGACAGTCATATAACCTTGCGTTGTTACAGCTGTCCATACATCAGAAGTTAGACAAACTCTACCTGGAATGGATGCTAAAACACTCTTTAGTCTTTCCTTTTCACTTGAAAACACACTCATGCAATCAGTTTTTGCAGTGTTTCTACAAATGGGAACAAAATCAGGATTCAATATCTTGTTTGTAGCCAAAACCGCATCATACTCAGCGTAGCTAAATGGAAGATCATGTCGTATGATGCTTCTAGCAAGTGAATCTCTGTAAGCCTTATCATCAAATTGAAACTTCTTCAATAATGTTTCTTTGTCATCCAACATGTGTCCCTCATCATCTTCATCATTGTTTGGAATTTTAGGACAAGCAATAATATGGCGCTTTAAGTGACCAGTGCCTGCACCACATGAATACATACCCTGACAACCATTACATGTACATTTTTCTCCCCCGTCAACTTTACCAATCCTTGTAAAATGTTTCCAAACAGAAGATCTCCTTGGCCTTTTTTTATTAGTATTTTTTGCAACATAGTCTCCCTTAACCATGACTACATTACAAATTACAAACACATTAAAATTAAATTGATCATTAAAATAATATTATAAAAGGTAAGCACAAGAATTACTTATAAGTTATACACAAGAAAGATACAAGAGACAATCAAATGTTACGGATTATCTAAGATGACAATATCAGACATATATAAATCAATTGTCATGTTTGTTTCTTTCTATCTTGTTGGCTTATACACTGAACCGAACATGACAATATCACTATATCAGACATCTATAAATCATGGTCAATTTACATTGGACGTATAACATTTTGTATATAAGATTATCAAATTTTATGTCGGTCATACTGTTCACATAATGAAGCAATCAACAACATACTTGAAACTCTTATATGGACATAATTTAAAACAAACATAACAACACATATATACCTAAATAAATAGTGAACTAGTAACAAGTATTGGTGCAACTCATAATATTAATATACATATGTGCTAATAAATTAAAGGCAACTTAATCACTACATTGTAACTATATGAATGAACAAAACCACAAAGTATTAATACATTACCTCTAGTACTCGAAGGTTGTTATATTATGTTACTTTTATTTCGTGACCAATTATAATTTGAATAATTTTTTCTTATACTTTTCTATTTACAATGATTAATTAAAATGTTATTAGTTTTTTTCAAATAAAGATAATCATAACAAACTTGGTTTAATCTTAAAAAAAAAAACAAATTTGGTTTATTAATTATCTCCTAACTAACAAATCTTATCTTTTGTTACTTAATTATCTAAAGATTTAATGGTAACTAAAACTCCTTATTTTTAGCTAAAATTATTTTTAGAATTTTTTTCAAAATATTTTTTTTAACTCTTTAAGGGGCCGGCCCAAAAGTCCGTGGGGCCGGCCCATTAAAAATATAGGCCGAGGGGCCGGCCCGATAAGGCCCGATCACCTTTTTTTAAAAGCTCGGCCCGTGTAAAACTATAGGGCTAATGGGCCGGCCCGATAGCCCGACCCATTTTTACAGCTCTACCCAATTATCAAAAATCAACATATTTTTTGGTCCCCCTCCTATTTGAATGGTGTGTTACTTAGGTGACATCAATGAATTGAACACTTGTTTTTCATGTAATTATTATTTAAATTAATATTATTATTTATTTTCTTTATAAATTAAAATATTAACCCGAAAACCCAAAAAAGCCGGTTGAAAAATCGAAAATCGACCGAAAACTCAAAAATCGGCCGAAAACCCAAAAAACACCATAAAATCTTAAATTCGACCGAAAACCCAAAAAACGGCCGAAAACCCAAAAAAACCCGAAAATCCATAAATCGGTTGAAAACAGTCAGAATAGTCCAAAATAGCCGATTTTCGGGTATTCGTGTGTTTTTTGGGTTTTCAACCGATTTTCGGTTTTTCAGCCGATTTTTTGGGTTTTCGACCGGTTTAGGCTTTTCGAGATTTTTTTGGGTTATCGGCCGATTTTCGGTTTTTCAACTTTTTTTGGGTTTTCGGCCAATTTTAGAATTTTCGGGTGTTTTTTGGGTTTTTGACCGACTTTAGCATTTTCGGGTATTTTTGGGTTTTCGGCCGATTTTTAGTTTTTCGTCCGATTTTTGGATTTTCGGCTGATTTTTGGGTTTTCAGGTGATTTTTGGTTTTTCGGCCGGTTTTTGGATTTTTTTTGTGTTTTTTAGATTTTCGGACGATTTTCGATTTTTCAGCTGGTTTTTTTGAGTTTTCGGTTTAATATTTCAATTTATAAAGAAAATAAATAATAATATTAATTTAAATAATAATTATATGAAAAACAAGTGTCCAATTCATTAATGCCACATAAGTGACATCCATTCAAATAGGAGGGGACCAAAAAATATGTTGATTTTGATAATTGGGGGACAAAAAAGTTGAATTTTAAAATAGAGGGACCAAAAGTTTAAAAATATCAAAATAAGAGGACCAAAAGTGTATTTAAGCCATTTAAATTTAATATCTTAAAATTTTGGATAAAGATGGAACCTACAATTCACTTGTATTGCTACACTTAAGTCCAACGTAAATATTTTTTTTTACGGTCCTTTGCGACCCAACATAATCAAAGTGAAATACAGTGCATCTTCCTATAATCTCTTCTCTCTGAGTCAAATCTATTCGGATATACAATACATCTTAACATGAATCGCATCGAAATTTTGCTGGTGTAACTAACCAAATAAATGTCACAGCTATTGCAATAAAAACCTCTACAACCTAAAATATTAAAGTAAATAACAATATAGACTTAGTGTGTGTGTACACATTAAAAATCTTGTAAAATTATATTGATTTTTAAGAATTTTTATTAAATTTTTTTTTACGATTTAGAATTTTCTATTTAGATTCTAAAGGATTTGTGAAACAAATTTTAAAGAAATTAAAAAATTCAAAAGGCTCCATCGACTTTGGTACAAAGTATGTGCCAACTCATTGGTGTCTAGTTATTTTTTTTTCTACTCTTTCCTAGATTTGTTATATAATTAACATGATCTTTAATTCAAAACTTAAAAAATTAGCTTTCCTTTCATTTTTTCTTCATGCATTTTAGGGAGTCTGTTTAAAGCCAAAATTCACTTTATATTGATTGACTCAACACAAAAATAACACTAAAATTATTTAAATTTGAAATTTTGAAAAGAGCATATTTTAAAATCTCAAATCTTATCGGATCAACCCATGTGGATTAATGTAATTTTTATATTCAATTTTTTTTTGGTACATCTTTTTATATTCAAATTTATTCAACTAATTTCAACTTAAAATTATCCTAACATAAATAAGTTTAATTTCAAAATTTCAATACACTTCTTAACCGAAATAATATATAGAAAACAATGAAATTAAAGTAGGGAGACTTTCAGCAATAAGGTTCCATTTCACTCTCATCAACTGGACATTCTTGGATACCCCGAATTTGGGCTTTCCGTGGTAATGAAACTCTGGTTTTCGTGTCCCTCATGGTGGGAATATTGTAAAGGGAAATGAAAATGGAATAAAGTAAAAAATGTGAAGATAAAAGTAGCTTTAAATCTAGTTAGCTAATTACTTCCATATATGATAATGCAATGCAAACCTGGCCCAATCTTTATTCTTATTCCTCCAATATTATAACAAATTATGGTTATCTATTAAAGTGAAGAGTTAAAGAAACAAGTTAGGAACATCATATTTTGCATCACCTTTGAATTTTAAGAAAATGGTTAGGAACTATGGTTTCATTGTTGTCATTGTCATGGATGTTGTTGCTGGGATACTTGGAATTCAAGCAGAAATAGCTCAAAACAAGGTACTCCAAAATTCCTAAGTCATACATATATATATATATATATATATTTTAAATGAAGTGGGAAAATATATATATATATATATATATATATATATATATATATATATATATATATATATATATATATATATATATATATTTTAAATGAAGTGGGAAAATATTATTCATTAAAGTGGTACTAATATTCATTGGAAAATGTTAAACAGTGCCTTCAGGACATTGATTAAGCATATTAAAATAGAAATTATGTCTCGAAATGCGTGCATTTAATATCTTAAAAACATAAAAAGTTGTATTTTCAATATAAATTTTATTTTTTATTTCATTTTTGGCATGCTTAACAAGTGCCCCGGAAGCACTGTTTAGCATGACCCATATTCATTTTACAATCCTCAATTAGATTGGATTTTTCTCCTTTAAAATTATAAAATTAATTAAACTATTACCACTTAACCAACACTTTATACACAAATCATACTTATCTCAATTAATGACTCAATGATTGATAACAAAAAAAGACTTTTATTTTTGTGATGAAAATAGGTGAAGGATTTGAAGATGTGGGTACTTGAGTGTAGAGACCCAAGCTATGAATCTTTCAAACTAGGACTTGGTGCTGCCATTCTCTTGGCTTTGGCTCATGCAATTGCTCACTTGCTTGGTGGGTGCATTTGCATAAAGTCCAAAGAAGAATACAAAAGAGCCACATCCAATAAGCAATTAGCAATGACTTTCCTCATTTTCTCATGGTAAGTCATCTACTCTTCATCATGTATGTACCAAAAAATCCAATATTCCAATAATAAACATTAAACTCTATCATGCTTCCTTAATAAGCTTAATGGTGCAGTCGGTTGTAGACCGTTCAATTAAAACGATTATACACCGTTTGATTAAATTTAATCAAACTACCTACCACCATACATTCAAATGTAGAGGATTTAGGTTTATGTTAATTGATGTTTTAAATTGTCAAATTTTGTACTTTTTGAATTGGTTTATTTATGTTAGTTGCTGAATTAGTGTTTGTTGTTTGCAGGATAGTATTAGGAGTTGCATTCTCCATGCTAATCATAGGCACATTAGCCAACTCAAGATCAAGAGAATCATGTGGAATATCAAATCATCGTTTTTTATCCATTGGAGGGATTTTATGTTTCATTCACGGATTGGTTACCGTTGCTTATTACGTTTCGGTAACGGCCACAAAAAGAGAAGAATACAAGTGACAAGGATTGTGTTGTAGTTAGTAGTCCATTCTTTATAATTTGGTGCCTAATTGTATTAGTTTTTTGGAAAACAAATTACTACAAAAATATTTATTCATTTAACGAGATGGATGTTTATTGTACCGTGTCTTAACTGTTTGCGGTTGTTCCTTACGGTGAAAGGCGGTAATTGATATATATTCAACGTTCAAACACTAAAACACGGTCATCTGTTTGCGCACGTATCTTAAGTGTTGCATAGGTATGACTTTAGACTATTTGATAGGTTGTATAGATATTTAGAAAATGTAATTGAGTTGTTTAAATAATTAAAAAATATAAAGTAATATAAAATATTAAGGAGATTCATTTAAAGAACCTAAATGAGTTTGATGGATGTATGTGTTATTAGATCGGATATGTGTAATGCGTTGAAATTGATCTATCTATTTAAACCAAATGAGCGCCACAATAAGACAGAAAACCAAAGAATGTCACACCAAGACCAATAATCAATCTCCACACACACTATCCTCTCTTAAAGTGTGTGTTTGTGTTTTTTTTTTTCAATCTCAATGCAAGTTTTGTGGGCTACGGACCGCACTTATTTATTTATTTTGTGAGCTACAATCAATTGTAAGTTTTAAGGAAGATAACATATTATTTAATATTAAAGATATTATTTTAATAAATATTTAGTATTATTTTCATAAATAAATACTCTTCATATAAAAATAAATTTCTCATGCTAAAAAATAAATAAAATAAATGTTTCAAACGATCAAAAGTTAATATATTTGCATAAACTATTCTTCATAAATTAATATAAAACTTATTTATTTACATAAATTATTCTTTATAAGCTTAAAAAAAAAGTCATTTTAAGATCAAAGGTTATAACTTGTGTCGCAGTGTGTTTATAGTTTATTTAATATTATATTTTTTGCAAAATAAGTGAATGTCATAGATATATAATAAAATTATGAATGAGTAATTAATAAAGATAGTGAATAATATTTAAATCATTACAAATTAGTTATTATATTTTTATAATTGTGATGCGTAAGAAAATAGAATAAATGTAATGTGATATTTTTTATAGATTGTATTTGAAGAACAAAAATCGTACAATTGGAAAGTTGTGTTGTGTAACTAAATGCAGAATTAATACTGTTAAAAGAAAGAATTGAGGTATTCAAAAACATAAAGGTTATCGATGGTTCAAATTTGTAGATAGAGTATGGTAAGATATGTTATGATTTATATATACTATGGATCAAATTTCAATAGAAGTGAAGTTAATAAGCAAGTGAGGAATTTGTAGATAGAGTTTGATGTGATATAGCTGTTAGAGATGAATGAGATTAGAGAGAAAGAGAATTGAGAGAGGAATGGATCAATAAGAGGTTGATCTTTATTAAGCATACAAAAGCTATTTATAGAGTTTACAAATGCATTACTTGTATGACAAGTAACTGTCAAGGACTAACTAACTAACAACTTATAACTACCTAACAACCATAGACCATTGGATTATATCTCAACACACCTCCATAATCCAATGTCTTGTCCTTATTAACTAAAACAGAAAAGTAATGAAAACAAACACATTGAACTAGTTAGGATTATTCATCTTCACTAGGCCAACTAGCTTTCTTAGCTCCTTGAACCTGTCAGCTTTCAAGGGCTTAGTCATGATATCTGCAATCTGAACATTTGTCCTACAATGTTCAACAGTTAGCTTCTCTTTGCTAACTTGGTCCCTAAGGAAATGATACTTTGTTTCAATGTGCTTTGACCTTCCATGTGCAATTGGATTTCTGGCCAAACTAATAGCAGATTTGTTGTCCACATTAAGCTTCACTGGTTTCACATACTTGATCTTCAACTCATCTAGCAGAGATTCAAGCCACACTGCCTGACAAGCTGCCTGTGCTGCTGCAACATATTCTGCTTCACAACTAGATAAAGCAACAATGCTTTGCTTCCTTGAAGACCAAGAGATAGGTGAGTTTCTGAGCCTAAACCAATATCCTGATGTGCTTCTTCTATCATCTTCATCTCCACACCAGTCAGAATCTGAGAATCCTTCCAACTCAATATTTGATTCCTTGTTGCTTGTTGGAAAAGCAAGACCAAAATCCTGAGTGCCTTTCAAATACCTAAGTATTCTCTTGGCTGCTACCATGTGTGATGCTTTAGGATTGCTCATAAATCTACTCACAGATCCTACTGCATAATTGATGTCTGGTCTTGTGTTGCAAATAAACCTTAAACTGCCTACAACTTGCTTAAACAGAGTTGCATCAACTGCATTTCCATCATCATCTTTTGACAGTTTTAAGTTTGCTTCCATTGGAGTCTCAGCTTCATTACAATTTTCCATGTGAAACCTCTTTAATACATCTGCAATATACTTCCTTTGATGTAGTACAATCCCATCTTTTCTATAGAGAAATTCCAATCCTAAAAAGTAATTGAGCCTGCCCAGGTCAGTCATTTCAAACTCATCTTTCAATCTCCTTTTGAATTTCTCAATACAATTAGGACTGCTTCCAGTGATCAACAAATCATCAACATAAAGACAAATTAGTATTGCATTTGATATATCACTTCCCTTCATGTATACACCAAATTCAACACTACACTTCACAAACCCTTCACTGTGCAGAAATCTGTCTATCCTCATATTCCAAGCTCTTGGAGCTTGTTTGAGGCCATAGAGTGCCTTTTGAAGTTTATAGATTTTGTCCTTCTGTGACACAACTTCAAAACCTGGAGGTTGTGTTACATACACTTCTTCTTCTAGTGGACCATTCAAAAAGGCTGACTTCACATCCATATGAGATAGTGACCAATTCATTGAACTTGCAATAGCAATAACTAGCCTGATAGTCTCCATTCTTGCCACAGGAGCATATACTTCATTGTAGTTTATTCCTTTTTGCTGAAGGAAACCTCTGGCAACAAGTCTAGCCTTGTGTTTGAGAATGCTACCATCAGGATTTCTCTTAACTTTGAATATCCACTTCACACTAATTGGCTTTTTCTGTGTTGGAAGTTCAACTAACTTCCAAGTGTTGTTCTTCTCTATGGACTGTATTTCCTCATTCATTGCATTCTTCCAATTTGAATCAGATAATGCTTCATGCCAGTTGATTGGTTCAGTGTCTGCCAGAAATGCCAAGTGAACCAAATCTCCATCATCATTAACTACATCATCTGATATAGTCTCATGATTGATAAGCCTCACAGATGGAAATCTAGTTCTTGTAGATCTTCTTACAGCTTCTTCATCTTCCTCACTTGAAGTGTGCATGTCTACTTGTTGCTGTATTCCTTCATCTTCATTCACAACTGGCTGAACTGTTTCATTAGTTTCAACATCATTCAAATTGACCATTACATGCTTTTTGATATTTGATTCCCAATTCCATTCTGATTTTTCATCAACAACCACATCCCTGCTTATGACTATTTTCTGATTCTTAGGATTATACATATTGTATGCACCTGTAGCATCATAGCCTACTAGAATAAGCTTTTCACTCTTATCATCTAGCTTCCTTCTCTTCTCATCAGGAATGTGTCTGAAGCATACTGAACCAAATATCCCTAAGTGTTTTACACTTGGTTTGTGACTTGACCATAGCTCCTCTGGTGTAGAATCCTTCAATTTCTTTGTAGGACTTCTGTTCAACACATATGCAGCTGTGTTAACTGCTTCACCCCATAGAGTCTTAGGTAGATTTTTGCCCTTCAGCATACATCTTGCCATGTTGAGTAGGGTCCTGTTTCTTCTTTCTGCCAAGCCATTGTGCTGTGGTGTATAAGGGGCTGTTACTTCATGTGTGATACATTTCTCTTCACAAAACATCTTGAATTCATTTGAATTATACTCTCCACCTCCATCTGTCCTGAGTATTTTCAAATGATTCTCACACTGTCTTTCAGCTATTGCACAAAACTTCTTGAATGCAGAAAACACTTCACTCTTTTCTTTTAACAGATAAATCCATATTTTTCTAGTAAATTCATCAACACAGGTCATGAAATATATGTTACCTCCTAGAGTTGAAGTTTCAATAGGTCCACACACATCTGAGTGAACTACATGTAATGCTTGTGTTGATCTAGAATACACAGTATTTTTGAATGAGTTCCTAGGTTGCTTGCTTGCAAAGCAACCTTCACACAGTTTGTCTGGTGTGTGAATCAAAGGTAAGCCTACAACCATATTCTTTCTACTCAGATGATTTAAACTTTTAAAGTTTAAATGACCATACCTGTAGTGCCACAACCACTTCTCATCTTCAGTGATCAAGCTTGAAAAACACTGAATTTCTGAGGCTTGCAGATTAACCTTGAATGTTCTATTCTTTGACAGAGGTGATTGCAGTACTAGCCTTCCCTTTGGATCATGCACCCTAACAACCTGACCCTTAGTTGATAGTGCAAATCCCTTCTCAATCAATTGACCTAGGCTGAGTAGATTGTGCTTCATTGTTGGCACATACAACACATCATTCACATATGTGTGACTGCCATTCTTTCTCTGAACCATCACCTTACCCTTTCCTTCAACTGAAATGATGCTATTGTCTGCAAACTTGACTGTGCTTTTGACTCTATCATCAAAATTCAACAGCCATTCTCTGTGTCCAGTCATGTGATTGGAGCACCCTGTGTTAAGATACCATAGCTTTGATTGATCATCTGCAGTGTTTGTGGTTACCATCAATGAAATACTATCTGAGTCTGAACCATGTTGTCTAGCATGATTAGCCTCTTCTTCCTTTTGCTTTCCTTTGTTTCTGCATTCTGAGGCAAAGTGACCCCATTTCTTGCAACAAAAGCATTGAATCTTGCTTTTGTCCTTCTTTCCTTGATGCTTACTCTTCAAGTTTTTATCTTTATTTGAAGAACCAGATTGACCTTGATCATCATTTTGATGATCTTGATCATCACCTCCTCCTTTGGACTTCTCATTCTTCCATTTACCTTTCCCCTTGTGATTTTTACTTCCATTCCTAGCATACAATGCTTGTTCTTGCTGATTCTTTGATTCATTCCTTTCTTGCGGTCTTTGTTCATGTGCCTCTAATGAACTTTGCAGTTCATTCAAAGTCAGTGCTGATAGGTCCTTAGATTCTTCAATAGCTACTACAATATGATCAAACTGAGGGTTTAATGTTCTCAAAACCTTCTCAATGACCTGCTGATCAGTGATTTGATCTCCTAGATTCTTCATTGTATTGACTATTGTCTGCAATCTTGTAAAGAAATCCCCAATGGATTCTTTATCCAACATTCCTATCAACTCATATTGCCTGCGAAGTGACTGAAGCCTAACCTTCTTCACCTTATCTGCTCCTCCATGTGCATTGATTAGGATATCCCAGGCCTGCTTTGAACTAGTTGCAGAAGAGATCTTCTCAAAATTTGCTGCATCTACACATTGATGGATCAAGAATAGCGCTTTACAATCCCTTTTCTTCAACTCCTTAAATGCTGCTTGCTGTGCCTCAGTTGCATTTTCTGCAAGTGCTGTGTAACCATTCTTCACTAGATCTTCAACATCTTGAAAACCAAAGATCACATTCATGCGAATACACCACTGATCCCAGTTCTTGCTATCGAGAATTGGAAGATTCGTTGGCAAATTGTTGTTTGATGTATTCATTTTGATGAAACTACACTAGGAATGTGAGAAAGAATGATTCTTGGCTGAGAAAGGATTGGTGTTGGATCGAACCAAAAAGCTCTAGATACCACTTGTTAGAGATGAATGAGATTAGAGAGAAAGAGAATTGAGAGAGGAATGGATCAATAAGAGGTTGATCTTTATTAA
Organism: Trifolium fragiferum; assembly: GCA_954870985.1. Lineage (NCBI taxonomy): Eukaryota > Viridiplantae > Streptophyta > Magnoliopsida > Fabales > Fabaceae > Trifolium > Trifolium fragiferum. The sequence continues at coordinate 17,203,632 of OX940790.1, read as the reverse complement.
GCATACAAAAGCTATTTATAGAGTTTACAAATGCATTACTTGTATGACAAGTAACTGTCAAGGACTAACTAACTAACAACTTATAACTACCTAACAACCATAGACCATTGGATTATATCTCAACAATAGCATACATGAAATCTTGTATATTTGGGGAAGACAACAAAGTGTATAGAGTTGTCCATCAAAAAAATGTTGAAATAAGTTGATATAGGGAATGTCGAAAAAGTTAAAAAAAAAAAATTGAATACAACTTAAAAAATATAATCTAAATAGAAGTGAAGTTATTAAGCAAGTGGAGGTTTGCATGTGAGATTTGTAATGATAGCCTAGAGATTTGCATGCGGGATTTGTAGTTTGATGTGATATAGCATATAGGGAATCTTGAATATTTGGTTAAGGCAAGAATGTGTATTGAGTTGTCAATCAAAAATATTTGTAAATAATTCTATGTAAGTATGTAAAATCTTTGATGGCATACATTTGTCAAAATCTTATATACTTTGAGATATTTTGATGGTATAAAAATTTATAGAATTGTATCTCAATGTTATATAATTATTATATGTTATAGTGTTAGTCGAAGTGTGAGTAAAACTTTCATGCAACAATTTGGAAATGAGTCATTGTAATTGTTCAAATTCAGTGAAAGAGACATTTGTTACTGTTATTTCAAAAAGATTTGGTAAGTGTTATGTAACTTATTTAGTTTAAATTTCAATATAATTTATCATAATATTAATTTGGTTTCATTTTAAAGTTGCATGGGGAATTAGAGCCAAATTTTGCAAGAAAATATGCTAAAGAATTGCAACCATGTTTGAAGATTGTTGATCCAATAAAATGAGGTGAACATATAATTGGTTACAATATGAATTCTGATATGCATAGACTAACAAATGGTTGGAATGATTTATGTCATATTTATCTTTATAAGCTTAAAAAAAAGTCATTTTAAGATCAAAAGTTATAAATTTACATGTGTAATAAATATATAAATAATAATAATAATAATAATAGTCAAAGTAGGAGAAATTGCTACAGTTATATGGTAAGAGAGAGAAATGATTTAGTAATTTTTCAGAAATATTAAGATAAAACAAGAGACCGTTAGTTTCAAAATCTGAATTTGAATATTGCCGTCACGGAGCGGGCAATCCCAATTTCACACTCCCCTTCTGTTCTGATTCTTCCTCCGCAAACCCTAACTTCTCACCACCGTCCTCTCCCCTACTTCTCCGCCTTCACCGGCGCCGTTGTTCTCTACACTCCGGTAAGATTAATTCCTCTCGTCATTCCAGATTTCAATTCAATTTAATTCCTCTGCAACTTATTGTAAATGAATTATGTTCAAATCATATAGAATACTTAAAATTCTTATAAATTTTCATCAAATTCACAAATTTATAAGCTTAAAAATAATATTACAGATGGCTTCTCGGAACCAGAACAAGCCTCCTCACAGCCACTCCAACGTAAGTCATTTATCGAGTTCATATTTTCGATTCGAATGCTGAATTAATCCGTGATCTGTGCACGCTGAATGAGTGTGTTAAATTGTTTCTGATTTCAGAAAAAGGTTGGTGCTGAAGAATTCGCCACAAACAGGCGTCTAACTATTGATATTGAAGCTGAAAAGATGGAGAGACAAGGAGTGGTTGGGAGAGCTAGACCGCCATTATCCGCGGTAGTAAACAACGCAAAGGAAACCGATTCTAACACAATTGAGTTCACAAAAGAGGATATTGAAGCATTGCTTATTGAGAAGATGAAAAAGGGGAATCCGTATGATAATAAGGTTTCTCTAATCTTACTCAATTTTTTAATAATCTATCTTTTGATTAAAAAAAAAAATGAAAATTGACACCGTTTGTGGAACTTATTTGGGTGTTTGGATGTTTTTCCCTCTTTTTTGTTATGCAGAAAAAAATGGACCAGATGGTGGATCTTATTAAGCGGCTTAAGCTTTGTGTTCGATGGTGTGTTGATGAAAATGACAAACTTCATTCTGAAGTAGATTCTGCTGTTAAAAAGTGCTGCGATACAGGTATTTTTATTTTTTTTTTCTTCTGTTATTTGTGGTAAATGGTTAATAAAATTTTGTTGGTATGTTTGCTTCCAAATGACCAAATATAAATTTTGTTGGCTTGTTTGGTTTTTGAACACTAAGGATCTGTTTGTATTGACACTATTTTCGAGCTTACGTAAAACAGCTTCTGCAAATAAATAAGTTTTTATGTATTATTCATAAGCTTGTCAAGGTAGTCTATGAAAAAATAGTTTATGAAGATACAATTTTCGTTAGTGAGAACTTATGAATTAATATAATATTTATTTGCACAAGTTATTCTTCATAAGCTCAAAAATAAGTCATTCCAAATGGGCCATTAATATTGTGACTTTTTAAGTTGCTACATTTTGTGTTGTGCTTCTTGCGTGGATAATTAGGGGAAAAACTAATACACATTGTTGTATATTGTGCCACTAGTAGTCGTGAATTTAAGTGAAGTAGTTTACTTATAAAATAGGGAAGTCAATAGCGTAGTTCTCTAGTGATTGTGTAATAATTTGGCTTCATGGAGAGCTTGTAAATATTTGCATTTTTATGTTGAAGCTTTGTAAATGATCAAACCAATAATCTTTATTTTGCTTTATCTTTGTCATCATCCCTAAGTATTTCGTATATTTAGTGTCAGACAAAGGAATAATTATTTAATCATCATGCATTTCTCTATTCACAGAGATGGAGATGAAAAATAAGACTGAGGAGCTGAATGATACTATATCTGATATGAGGAAGACAATTTCTTCCTTAGAAGAGATAAATGTAAAAGAAAAGTTGGAAAAGTCGGTAAGTTTACTGTGCTAGCATTGTGATTGAATATCTCAAGTGATGTTATATGTTGCCTGATGGTGTGATTTCTTGTGCGTTGACAATTAGGTAGCAATTGATGATAATATGAAACTACAGCAGTGTAATAGTAGTCTTCAATCAGATCTCAAATCAGCTAATGAGGCTTATAGACGACTTGAAATGGAGAAATCTATCATAGTTGAGAGCCTCAATGATACAAGAGATCTTAATAAGGAGTTGCAGGATCGATTGAAATCTCTTAAAGTAAGTCGTTTCAATTTATTTTTTTGTTGATTTAGTATTGTATGACAGTGACATTTGAAAATGTTCAAAATGAAGAAAATGTATGTGAACTTGTTGGAATTTTTTGCTGCTTTCTTGAAGAATGAATAGAAGTGAGTTGCCAGAAAAAGCTAGGTATTGGTAGCTTGCCTTGAAACTCTATTCATTGTGCCAAGCCAAGGCATTAGCTGTGTCCGTTTCAAGCACTTGAATTTGGACTAGTATAATAATTCATAATTCTTAACAAGTCATAAGTAACATTGTTGTGAAGAGGAAGTAATTTAGACTTTAGACTTGCAGATTTATTTGTTTGCTGTCATTATTTATAGTATTCAATCCCCTTTCTTTATTTTCCTTGTAAGCCTCTCATTTTTCGTGTTGCATTGTTCCCTTTCTTTTCATCTCTCCCAGGATTCACAGAGTGAAGCTATAAAGCATAAAGAAATGCTAGCAAATGAACTCACATGCCTCCGCGAAGAACTAAAAAAAATTACAGAAGATCGTGATCGCATACAAGGACAACTAAATGCTGTAATTTTAGAACGGGAGAAATTCATAAAATTTAAATACGAAACATATTCAAAACTGGATAAATTGGCAATTAAAACAGAGGCACTTGAGGTTTGTTGTTTGATTTTGTCCCTGACTTTGATAAGATCGTTTGTTTATCATTTGTGTACTCTTGTGTTCAGTAGATTTATACAATAGTGTTGCCTTTACAGGAGACTTGTTCCTCTCAAAAGGAGAAAATAACTATACTGGAGCAAAACTTACGTTCTGCAAGGGAGAAGTTAGAGGTAATCGAAGATTTTATTTATATATAGTAGTTGTTTACCAGTATTATAACTTTCTTGAAAATAAATGATAAAATGTTTATGATGGTTTTTGCTTTTAAATTTTGGTGCATCTATGATAACTAAAAGACCAAAACTGACACTAATTTATATTTGCTTTATGGCTAGATGGCTGATTTATCTGCTTTGGAAACAAGAGCAACGTTTGAAGAGCAGAAAAGAATCATACGAGAGCTACGAGATCAGTTGGCAGATAAAGAATTTCAAGTTGTTGAAGGAGAAAAGCTAAGGAAAAAACTGCACAACACTGTCTTGGTAATGTTGGTTCTTTTTATTTTTTAGATTATCTAAATCTTCTTTGTCAACTCTGACATTATAGAGCTGAGGCATCCATTTATTTCTATTTCTAGGAGCTGAAAGGAAATATTCGCGTGTTTTGTCGTGTGCGACCTTTACTACGAGAGGATCGTTCTGAAACGGACATGGTTGTTTCTTACCCAACATCAATGGAAATGCTTGGCCGGGGCATTGAGTTGGTGCAAAATGGTACAACACATATTTCTTTACCCCTACTACACTCCTATGTTTTCTTATGAATTTCGTGCAATATTATGCTTAACAAAGTATCACAGTTTTGTCCCTTAACCATTAGCAGGACAGAAACACCTTTTTACATTTGACAAGGTGTTTAATCATGGCGCCTCTCAGCAGGAAGTTTTCACTGAAATATCACAACTGGTGCAAAGTGCACTTGATGGCTACAAGGTGATTTCTACATTTCCACTTTTCACATCATAATGTGGCATGCATATTTTTGTGTTCAAGATCCTACAAAAAAATTGCGTGCTTGTTTCACTTGTAGCAAAACTAAATTGTATGATTATTGAATATGTATTAGTAATTTATTGATTATGTATGTCGCTGGGGACTGTTGATTATGCACCTCATTATGGGATATGACATTAATTTATGCTAGTGTTTTTATGTCTGTGGTCTGCATTTCTGCTTTCAAAAGCCTTACTTTAAAAAAAAAGTCCACCTCTACCATCAACACTTGAAGTACATAATTTTTAGATTTGTTTATATTTCCTACGAACCTTGACATGATATTTTTCTCAAATATATTACCAGGAGACTTTATTTTAATACCCCCAAGTTTCTTGTGTTTGATATCTCGATGGCTTTGGACAACAAGGAATTCGGTTTATTTCTTGAAAAAATATTTTTCTGTCCTGAGATGCCACATGGAAGTGAAGTAGGTCGTACCATTATAGACATGGCTTACTAGATGCTTTCCTTTTCCTTCACATATTATTTGGCTTGTTTTTGTTGCTTTGTTTACGGTATAAATTATGATCTGAGAGAGTCCACTGTTTATTATGCTAGGTATGCATTTTTGCTTACGGACAAACGGGTTCAGGAAAAACCTATACAATGATGGGTAGGCCTGACGCTCCAGATTTGAAAGGGATGATACCACTTTCTTTAGAACAGATATTCCAGACTAGTCAATCTCTTAAAGACCAGGGCTGGAATTTCAAAATGCAGGTTGGTTATATTACATTTGATTTTATTTTCATGTTGTCACCTAATTGGAAGCTGAATCCGATTTTTTTTATATTCAAATTTCTAGGCATCGGTATTGGAAATATATAACGAGACTATCAAGGATTTGTTATTATCAAATCGGTCAAGTGGGTTTGACCAAACCAGAGCAGAAAATAGTGTTCACGGAAAACAGTACACTATTAGACATGACAAAAATGGAAACACGCATGTTTTGGACCTCACCATTGTCGATGTTTGTAGTGCCGATGAGATTTCCTCCCTCCTGCAAAAGGCTGCCCAAATCAGGTATTATTTTGTTTGCACCATATTAGGATCCTGTAAATGTTTTCTCTATGGCGTAAGAATAAACATTGTGGGTGAATGAATACATAGAAAAGTGCCTGTTTTCTTTCGTAAGGAATCAAAAATTACATGAATATTATTTCCTTTCAACAGATCAATTTTTCAAGTTGTCAGGTTTATTTTTCATATGACAGAAGCGTATATTTGATTCAGTTAGAGGATCTACGATTATAAAATACAATACGCTCCTGTTGTACTTGGTCACTACTAGAGTCTACATATAGCTTGATTTTATTTATGAAACAGAAAATAAGAAATCGTTACCCTCGTGTCTTCAGGTCAATGGGAAGAACACAAATGAATGAACAATCGTCAAGAAGCCACTTTGTCGTTACTTTGCGCATATGTGGAATAAATGAGGTACATGCTTTAACAGCGAGTTTTGTTACAGCTTTATCCTGATTATTTATTTCACAATGCATTTATTTTATTATTATGCAGAACACTGAACAACAAGTACAAGGTGTCTTAAACCTTATTGATTTGGCTGGAAGTGAAAGGCTTTCAAGGAGTGGGGCCACTGGAGATCGTTTGAAGGAAACTCAGGTGTCTATTTGTTTTGCACTGTTATGATCTTTAACTCTTGGTGAATGATTCAACTTTCTTTAACAAACTAGTTATTTTTCATTGTTGTCATATTCAGGCTATCAACCAAAGTCTCTCCTCTTTAAGTAATGTCATATTTGCTTTGGCAAAAAAAGAAGAGCATGTTCCTTTTAGGGATTCAAAACTGACGCACCTACTCCAGGTATATCAAAACCTATGTATTTTGTATTATTGATGAATTGATCATACTGTTCTTATTATCTTTAAGTTAAAAGTGAAAAAGGTACACTGATATCACCTATAAAATTATCAATCAAATAATTTTTTTTCTTCATATGCTCTTATAACCTTGTTATGTTTAATATTGCAGCCATGTCTTGAAGGGGATTCCAAAACTTTGATGTTTGTCAACATATCACCTGATCAATCTTCAATTGATGAGTCACTTTGCTCTCTCCGCTTTGCAGCTAGAGTCAATGCTGTGAAATTGGGGTTTCAGAGTGTGAGACCTAGACATCTACATGGTGCTTAGAAGCTTAGTTGGGTTGTTTTACCAAAACTAGAAAATTAGTTACATTACTATGTATTGTTTTGGTAAAAATTAATCGTAGTCCTAGTGATAGTTAGCAAGTTTAAGAAGTGGACACAAACAGAATAAGAATGAGGTTGTGAAATATTCTCCTTCAATATGCTCTTGAAATTTATCTGGTATTATGAATTATTGGGTTGCTTCTTTTGTAGGGTAATATGTGTTTGACTGCATTTGTAATATGAGTTCAGTATGCCCCATGAGCTGCATTTGTAATATTTTGTTCACTAATTTCAATGGATTCATATAACTTTGGCCCTTATCATTTTTGTGTTTCATACCAGAAAACAAAACTTATTTCAAATTAATGAGCTGCATATGAATAGTTAAATGAATTTTATTAAAAGTTAAGACATAGGAAACATAATAGTTTTTTTTATTATTAAAAGGTAAGACATTTGCATGTCCTTATATTGTCAATTGCAAAACCTGAGTTTTGACAAGCATATAGTAATCTAATTCTGAGACCGTTTGTGGCCTAGTTGACAAGTTTATAAAAAAGAAATGAAATCAACAAACATTAAAGGAAGTAATTTCAATGCCTTGTTTAATATCTGATATTTTTATATGCTTGTGCTCTCAATTAATTTTTATGTGCTAACCATTATTAGCTATGATTATCAATGTCAAATTGTCATTTTAACATGGAAATTGGAAAAGTAATGGGTGTTTTACTATATATCAGATCAGATCTACAACTTCAACTGAAGAAATTGTGGTGACTAATCCTAAATGAAGTTTTAAATCGTTTGATTAAATTAAAGTATTGATCAATTTGATGAACTGCAATTTTGTCTTCAGATTGCTTTCTTATTACTCCTGTTTTAATGAAGTAAGCAACTATATGCATGTTTAAGGGTTTAATCACAATCACAATACATAAAAGAAATATTTACGCAAAAGAAGCTTTGAATGAGAGTGACTATTCAACTTCCCTGTTCCTAAGGTTGAATCTTCAACTTCTCTACTTACAATTTGCAAGAAGTTTTTAGAGTTTAGGTACGAACTGCAAAATATAATAAGTACTTGATAAAACAGTCTATCATAAGATAAAGTTTAAACTATTGAAATTTTTTATTTTGTATGATGTTTGATGAACAAAAGATTATTTTGATATTCCGTCTGTGATGAAATATAAGTAAAATTGTATTAAAAAAAATAAGTAAAATTAACATTTTAGGTTCATTGCTTAAAAAATACCAAAAGAATGGGGGCCGATAATCTAAAGGACAGTAGCGAGGTAAGTAAAGTTTAATTCGTTCTAAAAACTAAAATAACACAATTAAGGTATAATTTGCATAGATGAGATCTACTTTCGATACTTCCACTTATTCACCTCAAAAAGTAAAATTTAAACTACTATCCAATTCGGAAAAAAACATAAATGCTTCATCTGTCTCATTTTATAAGAGCTAATTTGATTAAATGCACTATTAATTTATCTTGCTTTGACCATATTTTTTTGATTAAATGCACTATTAATTTATCTTACTTTGACCATATTTTTTTAATAATATATAGATGTAAATATTGGATTTGGATTCTCAACATTTGATTTTCCTAAATTCACCTACATTCAAGCAAAAATGAACTAAGAAATAGAAAATATTGTATATTAATATGCATTTATGTATGTTGTAAAGACCAAAATACCCCAAAGTTTTAACTAAATGTAGAAAATTATGACTTTAGGGAATCCAAATTCGTAAATATTAGCATATAAGAGCACCCACATCCATACAACTCATGTGAGTTGTATAAATGGGCCCCACATAATTTACTATATTACTTTACATTTTTCACTTATTTAAACCACTCAACCATATTTTTAAAATATTTATATCACTCATCCAAAATTCTAACATGTCCCCACAAAATTAACAATAAAATTCCAATCTATATATCCATACCACTCAATCATATTATTTTAAGAGTTTTAAGAGTTTTAAGAGTTTTAAGAAGGAATTAAAAGATGAGAGAGAATGAAGAGAGAGAAAGTGAGGAGGGAGAATGGAAGAGTGTTGGAGGAAGAAAGCCTCAATGGCGGAAGGGCTTCGTTCATAGATTGGAACAACACATCACGTCATTCTTCTTCACCAATTTCCCTGATGATGTGAATGTTGTGGATCTGTGGAACGAGTTTGGACGGTTCGGTCGCGTTGGTGAAGTATATCTCCCAAAGAAACTCAACAAACAAGGAAAAAGATTTGGTTTTGTCAAATTTAGGGAGGTTGAGGATGCAGGGGCGTTGTTATCCCTGATGGGGGATATTTGGTTTGGAAGTTTCAAGCTATGGGTGAATGCTGCGAGGTTTGCCAAAGGAGAGACTAGGAGGAAAGAGGATAAAAGCGTCCCGGAAACTAGTAGAGCAGTGGAAGCTAATGGTGCATATGGTAAATCCTTCAAAGATGCACTGATTCTTGTTGAGGACAAAGGTGAGGAGCAGCAGTTTCAGAAGAAGGCGGTGGAGACGGTAGAGGTGACATGGGAGGTGGAGGTGGAGAGTGAGATAATGGCCAAATTGCAAGGAGCTTTCATAGGGTTCCTTGCTGAATCTCATGAGGCGCATATAATCCAAAATAATTTTATCATGGATGGTTACAGTAATATGAAGGTTACTTCCCTGGGGTATAGGAAGGTTTTGCTTACAAGCTCGGTGAAAGGGGAGGTTGAAGAGGTGGTGGGTTCTGTGGGTTGGTGGAGTACTGTGTTTGACAAATTTGAAGCTTGGTCACCAGGAGCTACGGATAATCATCGATCAACATGGCTGAAGTGTTATGGAATACCACTACATGCGTGGGGTGTTGCTCTTTTTAGAACAATAGGGTTCAAATTTGGCTCTTTCGTGGAAGCTGATATCGCGACCTATAACATGGAAAGAGGTGATCTGGCCAGACTAAGAATCATTACTGATAGCTCAAAATTCATAGATTCTTCGGTCTCGATCAAGGTGCTAGGAAAACCTTTCATTATAAGGGTTATGGAGGATTTAGGAGATGTGATGCCAAGGGGAGGTGATGACCGGCGCTGTTGCGGTGGTTGTGCACGGTGGCAGGAGGATGTTTCGAATAAAGGATCGGTAGATGGTGGATCGGTGGCGGCGGTGGTTGAAAAGTGGTCAGAAGATGGAAGTGTTGGGGAGTGGTCTGATAATGACAGGACGCTGCTTGGGGTGGGAAGTTGCAGAATAGGAAAGGGACATAGTATAGGTACGAGGTCGGGTAAAGAAAAAGACCAGGGGACGGCAGGTTTTGAGTCCTATTTTTCGGGAAAGAATTTGAATCCTGTTGACTCAAGGGATAATGTAGATGTGGAAGACAAGTTGACCTCTTGTGATGTGAACAGTGGAGATAGAGACAACTCTGCTGTAGATCCTAGAATGTTGGTGAAAGTGCCTAACAAGTTTCTTTTATCTTGTGGGCAAAAGGAAGTAGGAGGTGAAGTGGTGGGGGATAAGGTAACTGAAGCACGTGAGAAGGGGACAAACACCTCTCAGCTTGTTTTATGTGAAAAGGGGGCGAATGGGCTTTGGCCCAAAGTAATATTACCTTTGTCTCCTAAGTTGCATGTTGTTGGGTCAAATAATAAGTCTGAGGCTGTTTTACATGGGAGGGGTGTTAGTAGCAGTCTGGGTCTAACAATTAATTCTGCTGAGTTGGGCCGTGATTCTTTGAACCCAAGTCAGGACCAGATTGAATCTATATCTAATGAAGAGGTGGGGACCACGAGGGAATTGGATGTTGGGGCTCCATGTTCATTTGAGCTACACAAAAAACCAAAAAAGAAGAGAAAAATACGAGCATATCACCATGGGAGTAAATTTTTGAAATTTCAAGAATCATGTCAAGCTATGGGAGGGGCGGTGATGAAGCGATCTGAACGAATTTCCAGAAAAGGTCACAAGAAGGAGACAAAGAAAACTAACAGTGGAGGTTCGGCTGAATCTGATCCTATTAGTTCTCTGCCGAGGAGTAATGGTGGGGATGACTCGGAGCAAAATTCAATTGGCTTCAGGTTAGAGGTGGTCCTCCATGGTGATGGGTTGAGAATCCTTCAGTCTCAAATGCCCCTATGCCGCTGATGTTGAGAGGAGGTTCGGGTTTAAGAGATCAAGGTGGGGAGATGTTGCAGCTACGTGGAGACTCGCCAAGTTCTGGTGGAGGTTATATTGATCGAGGAAGAGCTCAATCAGAGCATGTTATTGATATTCTTGAGGATGTGGGGATGCAATTTAATGGTAATAGGAGGGAGCTGTTAACAGAATGGTAGAAATTGAACAACGAGACCGTGGTGAATTGTTAGCTTGGGAACAAAAACAAGCCAACCAATGATTATTTGTTCTTTTAATATTAGAGGATTTGGGAGTCGGGTAAAGCGGAGGAAAATTAGAGAATTGGTGATTTCGGAAAAAATTGACTTTTTGGCTATTCAAGAAACAAAGGTGGAAGCTATCTCGGATTTTTTGGTTCACCGTCTATGGGGATCGTGTGAGTGTGATTGGAGATACCTCCCGGCGGTCGGTAATAGTGGTGGAATCTTGTCTATTTGGAATAAGGTAAAAGCCTCTTGTTTATTTTCTTTTATAGGCGATGGTTTTGTTGGAGTTTGCTTGGATATTGTTGATGAGTCTAGGCGATGCTTTATTGTTAATGTTTATGCTAAATGCAATTTACAAGCTAAGCGTAAACTTTGGAGTGATATTCTTATGTCAAAAAGGGGGTTTGGAGAAGGGTTGTGGTGTGTTGTCGGAGATTTTAATGCGGTTAGGGATTGTGATGAACGGAGAGGGTTAACTCATGCATTGAATGGTGGTCCTTCGATGGAAATGGTGTGCTTTAATGACTTTATTGATGCTTTAGATTTGGTGGATTTGCCTCTCATCGGAAGAGCCTTTACTTGGTTTCATCCGAATGGTGTTGCAATGAGTAGGTTGGATAGAATTTTAATTTCTAATTCGTGGCTTGATGCTTGGGGTGCTTCGAATGCATGGGTCTTGACTCGTGATGTGTCGGACCATTGTCCGCTTTTGCTTAAGTATAGTGCCGAGGATTGGGGGCCAAAGCCTTTTCGCTTTAATAATTTTTGGCTTCAAAATAGTAATTTTAAGCAACTTGTTTCTACAACGTGGGCAAATCAAGAGATTGCGGGATGGATGGGTTTTGTGCTTAAAGAAAGGTTGAAGGGCTTGAAAATGGTGATTAAGGAGTGGAATGAGGTTACCTATAGAAGACCGGAAAGAGATAAACAAAGGTTAATTGATGATATTATGGCTCTAGACCTTAAAAGTGAATCCGTGGGGTTGGTGGATGAAGAGGTGGTGGAAAGAAAGAAGCTTTTTGATGATTTGTGGAACGTGCTCAAGAGTTTGGATGCTATGACTTTTCAACGCTCGCGGGCAAAATGGTTGAAGGAGGGTGATACAAATTCGAGATACTTTCACATGTGTATCAAATCTCGTGTGAGAAGTAATATGTTGGTGGGGTTAAGAACGCAAAGTGGATGGGTGGAAGGACCCGTTCAAGTCAAGGAAGCGGTAGTGTCTTATTTCCATAATCACTTTGATAATGTGGTTTGGCCTCGTCCCAACCTTGATGGGATCGAGTTCCCTCTTTTGTGTCATGAGAAGGCGGAAATGTTGACGGATATTTTTACAATGGAGGAAATTACCGAGGTGATTATGGGGTGTGATGGGTCGAAGAGTCCGGGACCGGATGGGTTCAACTTCGCTTTTATTAGGCAATTTTGGGATCTTTTGAAGAATGAGGTCCGTATCATGTTTGACCAATTCTATGGGAATGAGAACCTTCCGAAGTGCCTCTCCGCTTATTTTCTTACTTTAATTCCTAAGGTTAAGTCCCCGCAAACCTTAGGGGATTTTAGGCCAATTTCTTTACTTGGTTGTCTATATAAGATGGTGGCAAAGGCTCTTGCTTCAAGGCTCGCCAAGGTTATGGGAGAGTTGATCCCCAAATCTCAATCGGCCTTTTTGAAAGGAAGACAACTTGTGGAGGGGGTGATGGTAGTGAATGAGGTGATTGATTATGCCAAGAAGACCCGGAAAAATTGTTTGATTTTTAAAGTTGATTTTGAAAAAGCATACGACTCGGTGGATTGGGGTTTCTTGGAGTATATGCTTCGGCGTTTTGGTTTTAATTCAAAATGGAGGGCGTGGATGAGGGCGTGTGTGTGTGGGGGAAGTATGTCGGTTTTGGTTAACGGTAGCCCAACGGAACAAATTAATATCAAGAGGGGTTTGAAACAAGGTGACCCCTTAGCTCCCCTCCTTTTTCTTTTGGTGGCGGAGGGCTTGGGGGCCCTTATGCGTAAAGCGGTGGAAAGAGGGCGTTTTAAACCTTTTTATGTTGGGAGGGATGGTTTGCCAATATCAATGCTTCAATATGCGGATGACACCTTGTGCATCGGAGAGGCTACGGTGGAGAATCTTTGGGCAATTAAATCCATTCTAAGAGGTTTTGAAATGGTTTCGGGGTTAAAGGTAAATTTTTGGAAAAGTTGTTTGGTGGGGGTAAATGTTCCTCTTGATTTCCTCCAAATGGCCTCCGATTTTCTTAATTGTCGGATTGGGCACACTCCGTTCACTTACCTTGGATTACCGGTGGGAGCCAATCCACGCTTGGCTTCCACTTGGGCGCCTATGTTGGATGTTTTGAGGAAGAGATTAAGGTCTTGGGGAAACAAATATGTTAGTTTGGGAGGGAGGATTGTTCTAATAAATGCGGTTTTGAGCTCTATACCAATTTTCTATCTCTCTTACATGAAGATGCCGAATAAAGTATGGAGAGAGGTTGTGAAACTACAACGTAATTTTTTATGGGGTGGTGTAGCATTAAAGAGAAGGATTAGTTGGGTGAAGTGGGCGGATATTTGCAAACCAAAGGTTGATGGTGGGTTGGGAATTCGGGATCTTCGTATAGTAAATTTAAGTTTACTTGCGAAATGGAGGTGGAATTTGCTTGTGGAAGGAGATGAAGTTTGGAAAAAGGTGGTGGTGGCAAGATATGGTGATTATGCTCTCCGTAATGCAAGGTTGGAAAATATACCAATGGGATCTTCATGTTCCTCTTGGTGGAAAGATTTGTGTAGATTGGATAATGACGGTTGGTGGTTCGACCAAGTAGTGAGTAAGAAAGTGGGGTGTGGTAATTCAACTAAATTTTGGAAGGATTGTTGGGTTGGGAATCAATCGCTTGAATCACGATTTCCACGCCTTTTTAGCATTTCGGTCCAACAACAAGAGTTGATAAGTCATATGGGGAGTTGGAGTAATGGGATATGGTGGTGGGAGTTGATGTGGCGTAGGAATTTTTTTGCTTGGGAAGAACCAATTTTCCGGGAGTTTGAAATGGTCATTAATGGAGTATCGCTTGCGGAAGGAGAAGATAGGTGGGTGTGGCAACCGAATGCTGAAGAGGGCTTTACGGTCAAATCCTTGTATGGTTACCTCCAAGTAGTGTTATTGCCTCCAAGTAATTTTTCGCATTTTGCTCAAGTTGCATTCAAGAATATATGGAGAAGTGCGGTTCCATCAAAGGTATGTGCTCTTGCTTGGCAATTATTGTTGGATAGAATTCCCACTAGAGAGAACTTGTGCAAAAGGGGGATTATACATAGGAATGAGTCTTTATGTCCTCTTTGTGGTAGTATGGTGGAAACGACCCGTCATTTATTTTTGCATTGCACTTTTGTGGCCGACGTTTGGTATGCTCTCAATAGGTGGTTAGGAGTGGTGGTGGTGCTCCCGAATGATGTATTAATGTCGTATGGCCAATTGGTGGGTAGTGGGAGGAATAAGAAAATTAGAAAAGGTTATTCGAGCGTTTGGTTAGCTTTTGTGTGGGTAATTTGGAAGACCCGTAATGATAAGATTTTTAATAATGTAAATGGGAATGTGGAGGCGACGGTGGAGTGTATTCAAAGGCTCTCGTGGCAATGGTTTTTGAATAAAGTTGCGATGAATTCTTGCCTTTTGTACGAATGGATTTGGGACCCAGGGGATTGCATGTTGAGGTGATAGTCTTGTTATTATTGGGGTTGGGGGGATAGCGCTAGCAGTACTGGTTGGTGGTGTTTTATTGGGTTGTCCTTTGTAATTCTAGTTTTTGTCTTTCAGTATCAGTGGCCTAGCTAGTAGAGTCTTTGGTTTTTCCTAGTTTTTGGTTTGGTTGTTGTAAAGGCTTGTGAGGACCTGCTAGTCCGTGAACATTTGTAATGGTTTCTTGTTCTTTGGGGTCTCCTTGCATGTCTTGTGCATTGGTGTGCCTATAATAAATTCTTTGCAGTTCAAAAAAATCATATTATTTTAAGAGTCATGCTAAACAGAGTCCTTAAGACACTTGTTAAGCATACTAACAAAGAGAAAATTAATATCGAAAAGACATCTTTTTATATTTCTAAAAAATTGAATGCACATATTTCGAAGCAAAATTTCTTTATTAGTATACTTAACAAATGTCTTGATACCACTGGTTAACATTTTCCTTATTTTTTTTTTTAAATAAAAGATATTCATTCATTCAAATTGATAAGAATACATCGATGCAATACAAATTCAAAATTGCTAAAAACAAAAAGGATGAATCTGCGAACAAACTCACAATATCCGTGTTAATAGCATAAAACGGCACATTGCATAAGCCTACATATTTGACTATATTGAAGTTTCCGGAATATCCATGCCTCCAGATTTGTAGCGTTGATGGCACAAAAGTCATTGATTCGATCTGCACTAGATCAACATTAATCTTTCAACCTAAAACAAATGAACACCACACCAAGACGGGACAACAATACTCCGCACTAAGACGGGACAACAATACTATCAAAACAAAAGATGAAATCAAAAAAACAAACGAAAAAAATACTAAATATATGTGAAAATCACACTTATTTAATTAAAATAGAAAGAAAACGATTTGGAGGAGTGATTTTAAGCCTAAATTAACCCTAAATCACCCCTCTCTAGTATATAAAAAAGAAGAGAAAAAGTGGGCGACAGCTAGAGTTAGAGAGAAGGAGGAGAAAAAAAAAACCAATACCTTATTTTAATACAAGAAACTTTTGCGATTAACATCAAGTTTAACCCTTTCTCTACACTTTGACTGACCAACAAAAGAGAACAAAAACTAACTTTTTTCAAGATACAAATACAAACGTATCCCTGCAAGAGATAAATAGGGTTTACTCGATGCAGTGTGACGAAACAACCGACGCATACATGGAGAAGAAGAAGAAGAAGAAGACACAACTAGCGTCTCTTCCTCAAGAATTGATAATCCAAATCCTACTAAGTTTACCAGTCAAATCTCTTATCCGTTTCAAATGTGTTTGTAAGTCATGGCTTTCTCTTATCTCAGATTCTCATTTTGCAAATTCACATTTTCAACTTTCCGCCGCAACTCCCACTCGTAGAGTTCTGTTCATAGTACAATCTCGATGGGTTGAAACTGAATCTATAGATTTAGAAGCATCATTTAATAGTGATTCTTCTTCTACTTCACTGTGCCTTAATTTTTTGTCTTACGAATCTTATCATGATCTTGAAATTAAAGGTTCATGTAGAGGGTTTATACTTTTGCACTGTTATTCCACCATTTACCTTTGGAATCCATCCACTGGACTTCACAAAAAATTACCTTTGTCGCGTTATGGTTCTGCGTTCGATTCACATACAAATTATTTCTATGGTTTTGGGTATGACCATTCAACAGATGATTATTTGCTAGTTTCATTGTCCCATGATCCAAAGTTAGCTGATACTAAACATTTGGAGTTTTTCTCATTGAGAGCTAATATGTGGAAAGAAATTGAGGGTGACTTCCCGTATTGCAATGCCTCTGATAACCCCAAAAAAGTAGGGTCTCTCTTTAACGGGGCTATTCATTGGTTTGCTTTTCGTTATGATTTACGATATGATGTTATTGTTGCCTTTGATTTAATGGAAAGGAAACTTTTAGAGATGTGTTTGCCGGATAATGGTGACTTTGAAACTAAAGATTGTGATTTATGGGTATTTGGAGAATTTCTCAGTCTATGGGCTATGGATAATGATCATACAACTGAAATATGGGTGATGAAAGAATACAATGTGCATTTGTCTTGGACTAAAATTCTTGTTCTGTCTATCGATGGCAATGTCTTTACCTCCGACTACTTTTCTTTAATATGTTCTACAAAAAGTGGTGACATTATTGGATCAGAAGCTGGTGAAAGATTGGTGAAGTATAATGATAGAGGAGAGTTGTTAGAGCAGCTCTCCTATTCTTACAGTCCACGTGGATTTCAAACAACTATGTATACAGAATCGTTGCTTTCACTCCCTGGTGATAGTGAGCAAGCTTAAGAAGATGACACAAACAAGAAGAAGAATGAGGTTGTGAAATATTCTCCTTTACCATGCTCTTGAAATTTATTTGGTATTATGAATTAAGGGGTAGCTTCTTTTGTAGGGTAATGTGTTTGACTGCATTTGTATTATGTTTATTGGAAATGTTTACTGGTAAAACATTTGTATTAAGTTTATTGGAAATGTATTTGTCATGAATTGCTTACTGGTAAAACATTTGTATTATGTTTATTGGAAATGTTTAACAACCTTGTTTTGTGATTCACTGTTATTTATGCTTGTGTGAATTATGAATTTATAATACTTCAGTTCAGATCATAAGAAAAATCATTATCAAATAACTTCATGAACCTAAATAGTGCTACAGTTATAACTTAAGTTTTTACACACTAATGAATTAAGAACAAAAGTCATCAATGTCACTATGTGATAAAAGTAATTATTTATAGCAGCAAAATTGCATTACAAGGTGAAGAATCATTGTTCACTAAATAAAGCCATACAAGCTCAGGGCATAGGAATAGCTATAAAATTTTGTTAAAGTTAAGACATGCATGTCCTTATGTTGTCAAATGCAAAACCTGTGTTCTGACAAGCTTAGTAGTAATCTGATTATGAACTCGTATGAAGCAATTTCAATGCCTCGTTTACACCAGGCTAATCTCCAAAAGACTAATGTAAGATTAAGTTAAATGTCAGATTGGACACATATATTCCACTTTGAAGTTCTCTCCCCGTTGACGTATTGAGAGAATAGTGAAAGGAGAATTTTATCATTCCTTTTGAATATTAAATTTGCTGCATTTTGCAGACACAAGGTAAATGGTGTATTACAATTTACATTGTCTTAGATTATGAATCAAAGAAAGCTCTTGAAATTTGGACTCATACAGTAGAACTGGAACATATAATGCTTGAAATAGAATAATTGATACATCAAATGTTGCAAAGTGCTTAATTGAAAAAAGATTGGCATGAAAGCAGTAGTTTGATACTTGAATGATTGGATTCAAGACTAAGGTTGTCAGAATCAAGACTTTACGTTAACTCTTTTTGACTAGGTAAAATCGAAACGTAAAATTGAAACGTAAAATCGTCGATTTTACCTCATATTAAAATAATATTAATTTTATATAAATAACATGTATATATATACTTATATAATACTATAATGCACTAATAATTTAAAATTTCAAAGCTAAAATATACTAAATCATCATAATAAAATGTAATATTCATAAAAATTGGGTTTTTTTTTAAAAAAATTGTCAAATTTTTTTTTTTAAAAAAAGGTAAAATCGTCTCAAAGAGTTAAAACCAAGGATTTTACACGATTTCGCTATGATTTTACACGATTTTAGATATTTTACTACGAGTTAAATCGTGTAAAATCGTTCTAGATCACGATTTTTACTAGAAAACGATTCTACCAGCGATTTAACTCGTTTTTGCTACCTAGAAACATAAAAACTATGGTTTTTACGTTTTAAATCGCGATTTTAACAACCTTGTTCAAGACTTAAAAAGTTTGTTGTGTCCAGAGAACAACGAAGAGAATGGTTGGTTCAAGTCTAACGCAAGCAATGTGTCGGGTGATGGGTTAAAATTGAGTTTTTGGCATGACAAATGGTTGGGACCATCGCAATTGAAAGTTTTATATCCGGAACTTTACTTCATATCGTTGAATCATGAGGCTTTAATAGCATTGCGAGTGGGAGCTGTATTGATTTGATAGCATGCCGTCTTCAGAACTATCTGTAGTAGCCAAATTGCAAGTGTTGTTGACAAATGTTTATCTTATGGACAGGGACGATAGAAGGCGATTGATACCGGATCAAAGCGGTGTTTTTTCGATGAATTCAACATACATTTTTCTTCAAAGCTGGTTGATATTGATGGGAATATGGTTACAGCTCTTAAAATCTTATGTATGAATGGCATTTCATCCAAGGTAAGCATCCTTCGGTGGAGATTATTATTAGCCAGACTTCCTACGCGTCTTGACCTTGGCGAGGAAAGGTATCGTAGTTAATCACATCACGTTTGCAGTGCTTTCTATTATAGGGAGGACGAAGACATTGACCATTTATTCTTTCTTTTGTGCTTTAGTGAAGAACAAGAATTATGTAAAGGCAACACACTTAATTGTTAGGGAGTCCGGGAAACTTCGGGAAAAATAATGAGTCAATGCTCCAGGACCACAAGAGAGGGATACGTCACATCTCCACCAAAAACCTTAAGGCATTAGGTTATTGAGTCACATCTCTTATAAATCCAATATTTTTCCCATACATAGTCGATGTAAGAGTTAACTTGAAACCCAACATTAATTTGACTAGCTACTACTTTAAGTATTTGGCGATTAAGGAATAATATCATATTTAGAGGAGAGGTGACCAGGTTATCCGATATTGCGGATAAGAAAAAAAATTATATCCTTGTATTCTGCATTATATACACATAAGCTAGAGTTCTTATCCTCTCCTCCATGTTTATGGTTAGAAATTTTATTTTATTTTTACATAAAGGGGGGCATAGCCCCAGAAATCTTCTATTACTACACTAATCTCCCAACTATGAAATAATATTAATTTCATTGAATAATAAATTAACGGAAGACAATAAGAACGGAGATCAAAGGTAACCAAAATAAACACACCAACTTAACTATGATAAGAATTTAATTACAAAATAAATTGAACAATTTTAAAGTTGATTTTAAAATAAAGAGTTAATAAGTTGAAAAAAACATAAATACTTCTTCCGTCCCATTTTATAAGAGCTACTTTGATTAAATACACTATTAATTTAACTTGCTTTGACCATATTTTCTTTAATAATAGATGTAAATGTATTATATAAGAGCACTCACATCTATATTTTCTAAATATTCATATCACTCGTCCAAAACTATAACAAGGACCCCACAA
Organism: Trifolium fragiferum; assembly: GCA_954870985.1. Lineage (NCBI taxonomy): Eukaryota > Viridiplantae > Streptophyta > Magnoliopsida > Fabales > Fabaceae > Trifolium > Trifolium fragiferum. The sequence goes on along the minus strand of OX940790.1, from coordinate 17,183,363 downwards.
AATTAACAATAAAATTCCAATCTATATATCCATACCACTCCACCATATTATTTTAAGAGTCAATGTCCATGAGACACTTGTTAAGCATATTAAAAAGGAAACAAAAATAAAATTAATATCGAAAAGAAAATCTTTTATATTTTTAAAGCATTAAATGCACATGTTTCAAAACAAAATTTCTTGATTAATATCTTAACATGTGTCTCAATAGCACTATTTAACATACCGTGCAATTAACATCAAGTTTAAGTATACTATTCCACTTAATAAGTATACTAAAACAGAGAAGAAAAAAAATTAATATAAAAAATACAACTTTTAAAGCATTGAATGCGCATAACAAAAACTTTTTTCAAGACAAGATAAAAATACAAAGGTACCCATGCAAGAGATAAATAGGGTTTACTCGATGCAGTGTGACGAAACAACCGACGCATACATGGAGAAGAAGAAGACACAACTAGCGTCTCTTCCTCAAGAATTGATAATCCAAATCCTACTAAGGTTACCAGTCAAGTCTCTTATCCGTTTCAAATGCGTTTGTAAGTCATGGCTTTTTCTTATCTCAGATTCTCATTTTGCAAATTCACATTTTTAACTTTCCACCGCAACTCCCACTCGTAGAGTTCTGTTCATAGTAGAATCTCATTGTGTTGTAACTGAATCTATAGATTTAGAAGCACCATTTAATAGTGATTCTTCTTCTACTTCACTGCGCCCTAATTTTATGTTTTCCGAATCTGGTTATAATGTTGAAATTAAAGGTTCATGCAGAGGGTTTGTACTTTTGAAAGGTTATTTCAACATCTACCTATGGAATCCATCCACTGGACTTCACAAACAATTACCTTTATCGCGTTATGTTTGTATTCCATATCGACATAATAAAATTTATTTCTATGGTTTTGGATATGACAACTCAACAGATGATTATTTGCTAGTTTCATTGTCCCAGGATCCAAAGTTAGCTGATACTAAACATTTGGAGTTTTTTTCATTGAGAGCTAATACTTGGAAAGAACTTGAGGGTGATTTCCCGTATTGCAATGCCTCTGATAACCCCAAAATAGTAGGGTCTCTTTTTAACGGGGCTATTCATTGGTTTGTTTTTCGTCATGATTTACGATATGATGTTATTGTTGCCTTTGATTTAATGGAAAGGAAACTTTTAGAGATGCGTTTGCAGGATAATGGTGACTTTGAAACTAAAGATTGTGATTTATGGGTATTTGGAGAATTTCTCAGTCTATGGGCTATGGATAATGATCATACAACTGAAATATGGGTGATGAAAGAATACAATGTGCATTCGTCTTGGACTAAAATTCTTGTTTTGTCTATCGATGGCAATGTCTTTACCTCCGACTACTTTTCTTTAATATGTTCTACAAAAAGTGGTGACATTATTGGATCAGAAGCTGGTGAAAGATTGGTGAAGTATAATGATAGAGGAGAGTTGTTAGAGCAGCTCTCCTATTCTTACAGTCCACGTGGATTTCAAACAACTATGTATACAGAGTCGTTGCTTTCACTCCCTGGTGATAGTGAGCAAGCTTAAGAAGATGACACAAACAAGAAGAAGAATGAGGTTGTGAAATATTCTCCTTTACCAAGCTCTTGAAATTTATTTGGTATTATGAATTAAGGGGTAGCTTCTTTTGTAGGGTAATGTGTTTGACTGCATTTGTATTATGTTTATTGGAAATGTTTACTGGTAAAACATTTGTATTAAGTTTATTGGAAATGTATTTGTCATGAATTGCTTACTGGTAAAACATTTTTATTATGTTTATTAGAAATGTTTAACAACCTTGTTTTGTGATTCACTGTTATTTATGCTTGTGTGAATTATGAATTTATAATACTTCAGTTCAGATCATAAGAAACATCATTATCAAATAACTTCATGAACTTAAATAGTGCTACAGTTATAACTTAAGTTTTTACACACAATGAATTAAAAACAAAAGTCATCACTATCACTATGTGATAAAAGTAATCATTTATAGCAGCAAAATTGCATTACAAGGTGAAGAATCATTGTTCACTAAATAAAGCCATACAAGCTCAGGGCATAGGAATAACTATAAAATTTTGTTAAAGTTAAGACATGCATGTCCTTATGTTGTCAAATGCAAAACCTGTGTTCTGACAAGCTTAGTAATCTGATTCTGAACTGGTATGAAGCAATTTCAATGCCTCGTTTAAGATATATATCACAAAGGTTGACATGACTAATCACTAATTACACCAGGCTAATCTCCAAAAGACTAATGTAAGATTAAGTTCATGCTTTGGCTGATGTGCAGCAGCAGCTACCATATAGTGCTTTGTCCTCATGAGGGTTGATTGAGATTGAGAGAGAGAACATTTTTTAATCATGGAAGGAGAAGTAAAGATTAGGGAAAGAAGAAATTAGTTGGTAGGCCAAATTTGAATGAGTGGAATTTAATATATCATATTTGTAAGTCATTTAGCAATTTTTCAGGGGGGAAAAAGTATGCAGGCTTGTAATTTTATTTTTTTTTGAAGGAAAGGACTTGTAAGTTATAAGGATGATAAATTGAGAGAATAGTAAAAGGAGAATTTTATCATTCCTTCTGAATATTAAATTTGCAACATTTTGCAGACACAAGGTAAATGGTGTATTACAATTTACATTGTCTTAGATTATGAATCAAAGAAAGCTCTTGAAATTTGGACTCATACAGTAGAACATATAATACTTGAAATAGAATAATTGATACATCAAATGTTGCAAAGTGCTTAAGAGAAAAAAGATTGACATGAAAGCAGTAGTTTGATACTTGAATGATTGGATTCAAGACTTAAAAAGTTTGTTGTGTCCAGAGAACAACGAAGAGAATGGTTGGTTCAGGTCTAACACAAGCAATGTGTCGGGTGATGGGTTAAAATTGAGTTTTTGGCATGACAAATGGTTGGGACCAACGCAATTGAAAGTTTTATATCCGGAACTTTACTTCATTTCGTTGAATCATGAGGCTTTAATAGCATTGCGAGTTGGAGCTGTATTGATTTGATAACATGCCGTCTTCAGAACTATCTGTAGTAGCCAAATTGCAAGTGTTGTTGACAAATGTTTATCTTATGGACAGAGACGATAGAAGGCGATTGATACCGGATCAAAGCGGTGTTTTTTCGATAAATTCAGCATACATTTTTCTTCAAAGCTGGTGGATATTGATGGGAATATGGTTACAGCTCTTAAAATCTTATGGATGAATGACATTCCATTCCATCCAAGGTAAGCATCTTTCGGTGGAGATTATTATTAGCCACACTTCCTACGCGTATTGACCTTGGCGAGGAAAGGTATCGTAGTTAATCACATCATGTTTGCGCGGTGCTTTCTATTTTAGGGAGGACATAGACATTGACTATTTATTCTTTCTTTTGGTGCTTTAGTGAAGAACAAGAATTATGTAAAAGCAACACACTTAATTGTTGGGAAGTTCGGGAGAAACAATGAGCCAATGCTTCAGGATCATAAGAGAGGGATACGCCACGTCTCCACCCAAAACTTTAAGGCATTAGATTAATGAGTCACATCTCTTATGAATCCAACATTCTTTCCGTACATAGTCGATGTGAGACTTAACTTGAAACCCGACATTAATTTGGCTAGCTACTACTTGGAGTATTCGGCGATTGAGGAATAATATCATATTTAGAGGAGAGGCGATCAGGTTATCCGATATTGTGGAGAAGAAAAAAATTATTTCCTTATTTTGGTTTATAGGTCGAATACGGAGAACGTCATCTTTTGTTTTTTCTAATTGGTGTAATGATCCCCTAGTTTGTAATCAGGATATTTAGTTGTGCTCTTTAGAATTGCAAGAATTAAGAATTAAGTACATGTTGTACTCCTTGTAATTAATTTTTTATTTATAAAAAATAAAAACTCTTCTATCATTATTGGGTCACACGTCAATAACCACAGAACATCCATATTACCGCTTCATTTCCAATGATCAAACTACTCATACTTGGTTAAACAATTAAAATAAAATAAAACAAAACAGAAAAATTGATTTTGAACTATCTACCTTTGATTTCTCTAAATTCACTTATATTCAAATAAAAAATTAACTAAAAAAGAGAAAATATTGCACACATAAATACACTTATGCGTGTTGTAAAAACAAAAATACCATATAGTTTTGCTTAAATATAAAAAAATGTAGGAAACTAGAGAATCCAAATCTAGAAAAATTGGGAAACACTCTCTTACTCGATGCATTGTGAAGAAACAACCGCGGTCGCAGAGGTTTGAGGAAGGCGGCACACTCATGGAGAAAAAGAAGACACTGCTGTATCTTCCTCACGAATTGATCATCCAAATTCTGCTAAGGTTACTGGTGAAGTCTCTCATATGTTTTAAGTGCGTTTGCAAGTCATGGTTTTCTCTTATCTCCGATCCCCATTTTGCAAATTCACATTTTGAACTTTCTGCCGCAACACCCACTCGTAGAATTGTACACTTGACAACAACTTCATATAATGCAACTCGATCTAGATCTATAGATTTTGAAGCATCCCTCGATTCTCTTTCTGCTCAACACAACATTTCTTTGATGTATTATTCTGACTTTTATTGTCATCTTGGAATTAAAGGTTCATGCAGAGACGGATCCAGAAATTTCATTAAGTGGGGTCAAGATTGTTTATCATATATTTATATAAAAATATATAAATTCGTAACCAATAAAATAATGACATCGATATCATTAAGCAAAAAATTGGTGATTACAAAATAAAATATCCCATTATATATCTAAATACTAAAGACATCTGAATATCAAAGAACTACAATTGCTATTAAAGAATAACAATTGCTCTCTCCGTGGCTTCATATTTTGAAAGTGTTTTAAGATTTTTTTCATTTTCAACACTTTCAAATATATCACTCTCGATGTATATTACTAGAAGAGCGTTCAAAAAATCATCACTCATACCGTTGCGCAATGGATTCTTCACATAGTTCATAGAAGAGAAGCTGATGGTCTAGTGCACCCGGTGCACTTGTTAAGCATGCTAAAAATAGAAATAAAAGACAAAAGTAATAGAGATAAAAAAAAAATTTATACTTTCAAAGCATTGAATTCACAATTTCCAAATAAAATTTTCCACAAAAACTTGCTTAACTAATACACCGGGTGCATTATTTAGTATTTTTCCATAATATTAATAGATGATATATATGTTATTGATTTGTCTCTTAGTGTATTAGTGGTTGTTGAGGCATGTGAAATTAACATTAAACTTACTGTGGGGTCAGAATATTAAAACATTACTATTATTAATTAAAAAATAAAGCAAGGAGTGGGGTCAGCTGACCCCAATTAATACCACCTGCATCCGTCCCTGGGTTCATGTAGAGGATTTATACTTTTGCACGATTCTTTTAACATTTATCTTTGGAATCCATCTACTGGACTTCGCAAAAAATTACCTTTGTCACCTTATGATGGTTGCAAATCAAATCAAAATTATTTCTATGGTTTTGGGTATGACCATTCAACAGATGATTACTTGCTAGTTTCATTGTCCCATGATCCAAAGTTAGCTAATACTAAACATTTGGAGTTTTTCTCATTAAGAGCTAATAAGTGGAAAAAATTGAGGGTAATTTCCCTTATTGCAATGCCTCTGATGATAACCCCAAAATAGTAGGGTCGCTTTTTAATGGGGCTATTCATTGGTTTGCTTTTCGTCATGCTGATTTAGAATATGAAGTTATTGTTGCTTTTGATTTAATGGAAAAGAAACTTTTTGAGATGCGTTTGCCGGATGATGTTGACTATGAATCTAAGAAGTGTGATTTATGGGTATTTGGAGAATATCTAAGTCTATGGGTTATGGGTTTTGATGATCATGCGGCTGAAATATGGGTGATGAAAGAATATAAAGTGCATTCGTCGTGGACTAAAATTCTTGTTCTGTCTATCGATGGCAATGTCTTTCTCACCGACTACTTTTCTTTAATATGTTCTACAAAAAGTGGTGATATTATTGGATCAGAAGGTGGTACTAGATTGGTGAAGTATAATGATAGAGGAGAGTTGCTAGAGTATCTCTCGTATTCTGACAGTCCATGTGAATGTCAAGCGGCCATGTATACAGAATCATTGCTTTCACTCCCTGGTCATAGTGATAGTGAGCAAGTTTAAGAAGCTGACACATACAGAAGAAGAATGAGGTTGTGAAATATTCTCCTTCACTATGCTCTTGAAATTTATCTGGTATTATGAATTATTGGGTTGCTTCTTTTGTAGGGTAATATGTGTTTAACTGCTTTTGTAACATGAGTCCAGTGTGCCACATGAGTTGATGTAATATGTCATGAATTGCTTATTGGTAAAACATTTGTATTATATATGTTTATTGGAAATGTTTAACAGCCTTGTTTTGTAATTCATTGTTATTTATGCATGTGTAATTATGAATTTATAATACTTTAGATCATAAGAAACATCAGTATCAAATCACTTCATGAACCTAAAATGGAAATTGGGAAAGTAATGGGTGTTTTACAGTTTATATATCAGATATGTATAACTTATCCAAAGAAAATTGTGTTGACTTAGTATTGATCAATTTGATGAACTTGAGTTGTGTTCACATAGTTTTCTTTGAGAATGTTACTTTTACCCTCAAAATATATCTTTGAGAATAGGTACTACCTCACAAAAGTCACAAGTGAAAAGGGGTCTGTGAGAATGTTACTCTGTGATGGAATTTTGGACCGTTGTTAATTGAAATCCTTCACAGTTCACATGTCTTCCTTGTGAAGTGTGTTGTGCAAAAGTTTTCCTTGCTTCCATCTATTAAACTCTTAATAAGCTGCCAAATGACTGCATACTTTCTGAAATTTTTAGAAGCCCTTCCAAAATTGAATGATTGGAATTTAATATACCATAATTTAAAGTCATTTAGCAATTTTTGAGGGAAAAGAAAAGTATGCTTCAGGGCTTGTAAGTTCAAGGATATATAAGGATGGAAAATTGAGAGAATAGTGAAAGGAGAATTTTATCAATCCTTTTGAAATTTAAATTTGCTACATTTTGCAGACACAAGGTAAATGCTATATTACATTGTCTTAGAATCTGAATCAATGAAAGCTCTTGAAATTTGAACTCATACAGTAGAACATATACACAGTACTTGGAATAGAATAACTGACAGATCAAATGTTGCAAAGTGCTTAAGATAAAAATGATTGACATGAAAGCAGTAGTTTTAGTGGAATGACTTGAATGTTGGTAAACAAAACTGTCAAAACATAAAGACTCTCATATGTATAAGCTAGAACATATGTATATATGCAAGCATCACGTCTATATATACTAGAATACATGTTATGCAGATATGTATACAGAGAAGTCAAAGCAGATAAACTCTAAAATCTTAAATCTAATGCAGAAAAAATATGGATTTGGTGACGTGAGCATGAACTTGTGCTCAAATCATATGGCAGGGATCCTTTGATGTTCATTGAGAAGACTATAGGGTCCTTGTCTTGAGTGAGTTTCCACAAAACTAAATTGGGTTGAAGATGGAATAGACCTGTGATTTTTATGTATGCACTCATTTATGACATTGTTTGAGACTGTTGGGACTTACAACATTAGTTTTGAATCTTTGCCTCAGAGATAATAGATTATAAAAAACTATAAAAAGAATAAGATGGATACAATAAAAAAATTATATGTGAATCTATGCATAAAAATAAGAACAAAACAAACATAATAAAAAGATTATCGAAAGTTTAGTCAATAATAGAAATTATAGAAAAAATATTAATCTTTTTATTGTGTTTTAATTTTAACATAAAAATTATATTAAAAAAATATATAAAGAATAAGATGAATACAATAAAAAGATTATATATATATATATATGAATTTATGCATAAAAATAGAACAAAACAAACACAATGAAAAGATTGTTGAATAATTAGTCAATAACGGTATATTATCGAAAAAATATGAATCTTTTTATTGTGTTTTGACGTAAAAATTATATTAAAAAAATAAGATGAATACAATAAAAATATTATGCATAAAATAAAAATAGAAAAAAAAAACAAAGCAATAAAAAAATTATGGAAAGTTTAATTAATAAAACAAACTATAGAAAAAATATGAATCTTTTTATTCTGTTTTTTTATAGAAAATCTATGAATCTTTTTAAGATAAGAACAGAAGTACACAAGTTTATCTTTATTATTGACAGTTTTCAATCTTTCTCTCTATATAAACACTTCTCAAGCACCATCCCATAATGTATCTCTATTTTTTTACTATTCTTCTTCTTCTTCAACGATCACAAAAAACAGATAGAGTGAAAAGGAAAGAAAAAATGCCTCCTGTTGGAATTCCCATTGGAGGGGTAAACAAGGAGTACCCCGGTAACCTTACTCCTTTCGTCCTGGTAACATGCATCGTTGCAGCTATGGGTGGTTTAATCTTCGGCTACGACATTGGAATTTCAGGTACAAATAAATTAAAAAAATCATATCAACTTTTTTCTATGATGTGATTCAATTTATCTTCTAATATTTTTGTTTTGTTTTGCTTTATTAGGTGGAGTAACATCCATGGATCCGTTTTTGAAGAAATTTTTTCCATCGGTGTATATGAAAAAGAACGAAGATAAAACGACAAACCAATATTGTCAATATGACAGTCAAACATTGACAATGTTTACTTCATCGTTATATCTTGCTGCACTTTTGTCGTCGCTGGTTGCTTCCACCGTTACTCGGAAATTTGGTCGGAAACTTTCCATGTTTTTTGGAGGTTTACTTTTCCTTGTCGGTGCTCTCATTAATGGCTTTGCTCAACATGTTTGGATGTTGATCGTTGGTCGAATCTTACTCGGGTTTGGTATCGGGTTTGCTAATCAGGTACAGAACCTTTCTCTCTCGTATATTCTATCTCCTTTTTTATTTTTATTTTCCTTTTTTGATTTTGTTAAATATTTTTTTTTTTTTAGTTTGTTTTTTGTGAGAAACATAATAGCTCAAAATATGCGGTTATGTTACTATCTGGGAAAATACTTTGATAGACACGAACATAAATGTGAGGTGTTAGACACATTCATAAAAACAAAATAAAATTAAATAAAAATAAAATAAAATGATGTTGATTGATGTGACTATATTATTTTTGTTCTAAATTTTTAGATTTGTGAGTGTGTGCCCAAATAAATTTGATTTAGGTTTGTGCCTATACAAGTGTTTCTCTACTATCTGATATTATCTCATAACCAAATTTGGGATGTTTTTAACTCATACTCTTATGTTTAATTTGTTAACTTAGTATTATTTATTTAATTTAATATTAAGTATTAATTAATTATTCTTAATTGATTTCATTTGTTAATTATGTTTTTAATTTTTAATTTTACAGTCCGTGCCACTGTATCTTTCTGAGATGGCACCATACAAATACAGAGGAGCATTGAATATTGTATTTCAACTATCAATTACAATTGGTATACTTGTGGCCAATGTGTTGAACTACTTCTTTGCCAAAATCGAAGGTGGATGGGGATGGAGATTGAGTTTAGGTGGTGCTATGGTCCCTGCACTTATAATAACCATTGGATCATTAGTCCTTCCTGACACTCCTAATTCAATGATCGAACGCGGTGATCGCGATGGAGCCAAGACTCAACTTAAGAAAATTCGCGGTGTTGAAGATGTTGACGAAGAGTTCAATGATCTTGTTGTAGCTAGTGAAGCGTCAATGCAAGTGGAACACCCTTGGAGGAATTTGTTGCAGAGGAAATATAGACCTCAACTTACTATGGCTGTATTGATTCCCTTCTTGCAACAATTTACCGGCATTAATGTTATTATGTTTTATGCGCCTGTGTTGTTTAATTCCATTGGATTTAAGGATGATGCTTCACTTATGTCGGCTGTTATTACTGGTGTTGTTAATGTTATTGCTACTTGTGTCTCAATTTATGGAGTTGGTAAGTGGGGTAGAAGAGCCCTTTTTCTTGAAGGTGGTGTTCAAATGCTCATATGCCAGGTACTCTTTTAACTTTCAATCTACTACTATTCAATTTCGTTACATTCACTTGATATGAAATGTTTAATTGATTCGATATGTGTTGATGTGTATAGGTTGCAGTTGCGATTTCGATTGCGGCTAAGTTTGGAATTGATGGAAATCCTGGTGATTTACCAAAGTGGTATGCTATAGTAGTTGTGCTTTTCATTTGCATTTACGTCGCAGGATTTGCATGGTCATGGGGTCCGCTTGGATGGTTGGTGCCTAGTGAGATTTTTCCATTGGAGATTCGTTCGGCTGCTCAGAGTGTCAACGTATCGGTTAACATGCTTTTCACCTTCTTAGTTGCACAAGTTTTCTTGACCATGCTTTGTCACATGAAGTTTGGTTTGTTCCTCTTCTTTGGTTTCTTTGTTGTGGTGATGACAATCTACATTTACTTCATGCTGCCGGAAACAAAGGGAATACCAATTGAAGAGATGAATAGGGTTTGGAAATCACATCCCTATTGGTCTAGATTTGTTGAACATGATGAATTTGGCAATGGTGTTGAGATGGGCAAGGGAGCTATTCAAAATGTGTAATTATTTAGTCTTAGTTTTATTTTCCTTAGTAATTAATTTTTATTTATTTTGTGAAACAGAGTACTATTGGTTTCAAAGTTAAGTATCAAATGTTTGATATTTTGGGATATTTGAAAAGTTAATTATTATTTTCATTTTATTGTGACCCAATTTAATCAATTTTATTTGAAAATTAATTTTATTTATTTACTACTTGGTTTGACTTAGTCATATGTGCATTGCAAGTTTTGTTTGCCTGATAAGTTTTTGTTTAGATATATCTATATTGTTTTGATCCAAATTAATTATGCATGATAGAGTTAAGCTCAGTTTGATCTTGTTCCACATTTTGCAACTCTCTCCTAAATATACGTACTCCTTTCAACGGTCATATTTATAGCATACGTTTTCTCCAACTATATATATATATATATATACTAACAGAATATATTTTTCTTAATTCTGCCTTTTACACAGAAGTGTGCTTGCCAATAGATCATACTTATATACTGCTATCCAATTGCATAAAAAATGGGATATTAATGCATCAAAAAAATATACTGCTATGCTATCCAATTCCGTGTCAAAAAGGAGTTTTATTTGAACATATCATTTTTCATATTCCTTTTACTGATTGTTTGAGTTATACCTTGTTGTCATTCTCATGTATTGATAGTTTTGATATATTTATCGTCGAGACGAACTGGTTGTATTTTGAAGGAATTTGCGCGATATTTGGAAATAATAATTCCTTAATTCAGTAGTTACACAACTCCTGTTATTTATTTTTCAGTCATTCGCAATAACATCAAATGTATTTAATTGCCCTTCAAAATTGAGGAGTTACTTTATTTTTCTCATGTGACCACTTTTTTTCCTTGAATATCAACTTGTAAGTGTAAAAGCATCACACTTACAAGTTGATAATTAATTTAGAAAACATGAACATAATCAGGTTATTTTTAATTACTTGGCTTACTCAATGCTCAAAAATTAAATCACACTCTACTAGTGGACTAAAGAGTTTAGGTTTAAGTGTGCACATGGCTATGAAAAATCATTACGGAAAAATCAAGTGTCATGTGCCATGGTTTATACATAAAGTACTAATTAATAAATAACTTCAACCCACATATATACAACATAAGTCATCTGTGATCTTATTCAAAAGAGCAATCCATATACAGTGCATGTTGTTATATTTATCAACTCAAAGTTTCTCTCTCATGATGAAAAATAATATTACGGTATATATATATAGGCTGCTGATTTTAGATGGAGATACATAATTCTGAATTGCCAACATGAATTAAATAGAAAATTCGAAGACAACTTTATCACCTTTATCTAAATTCTCTTCTGTATACATATCACAAAATGATGTCTGTAGGACAAAAGATGGGCCAGGTTTTGGCCTCAAAATGATTAGTTGTAGGAAATTTTGAATCCACTCTTTGATCTCAAACCCATTAAAAATGAATCAGGTTTAGTACGTGCATTCATAAATTTGTGCCTTAGGTATATTTGTGACATAATGTTCAGATTGGACAGTTAGATTTCACCATGCAGATGCAAAACCAATGTATTGGGGGCTTGAGAGCCCCACAAGATTTTTATTTTTGTGTGTGTGATAATAGTATATGTATTTTCAGCATTAGAAAATTTCTAGTATATATTTATTTTAGCACCAACATTATATTAATTTTATCAACTGTGGCTTCTTGTCAAAAAAAACTTACACTTGTATACTTAGCATAAGTTTATATTTTTACTTTTTATCATCTTGAATAAAAAAACAGGCTTAATAGATCTTTTGATCTCTGTATATTCGTGAATTTTTTGTTTTAGTCCCTGTATCTTGTTTTGTTGCAAATAAATTCTTGAATGTACACAATTTATTGATTTTTTTTTTTTTGTCAAGTAGTCTAGTGCCTAGAAATTCCACCCATAAGGTAGATAGGTGGGATGACCGGGGTTCGAACCCCGACCCCCTGCATATATATTGCGATATCCAACCAACTGAGCTAAGCTCACGGGACCAAAATTTATTGATTTTAGTCCCTAAAGAAAAATCAGAAGGAAAATTTCCACGAATACGACAAATTTTTCTGCGAATTTTAACCAAAAGATCAATTAAATCTTTTTATAATGTCCGTTACTTAAAAGAAGATAGTTGAAATCTTGAATTTTTATGTAGGATGTTGTTTTTCACAAACTTTTTATTTTTATAATATTCACTACTTCAGTAATAGAAGGGTAAAAATGAAAACTTGTAGAGTATGCGAGAAACTCGTCGGGCCGCTGTATTCCAGCCCAATCTGCTTATTTATAAACTTGTTGGGTTCGTTCTAGGGTTTCAATCGCGATCATTCCTTCATCCTACCTATGCGTTTCTTCTCTCTTTCTCCGTTCGAGGTATTTTCTTTCTTTTTCATTCATAGTTCATACTTGATAATTCAAGCCTTGTTCGAATTTAATCTATTTTTCTCTCATGATTGGGTGCATATATTCGGTTTTTAGTTTAAGCCGGTTGGTTAATTTAGGGTTTCAATTTTTTGAGTATGTTTTTGATGAAATTAAATCATCATTCTCAGGATTCTCTCCACCATGGTGATCAAGTCAGAAAAGAAATCAAAACAGAAATACAGTAATTTTATCAACCCATTCTGTGCAGTAATTACGTTTAAGATTTCTGATAAACTCAATACGATGCACTTATCCATTCTGTTATGATTATTGTACTGTGTGATATAGCCTTCAAGATTACTAAGTTGTTATGATTAAGGGGGAGGTCACTAAGTTGTTACTCTGCATATAGGTTGTTCATAATGTTTTTTAATTGTGTATTATTATTTATCAAAGTTTAATCTCTAACATGAGAGAGCGAGCAATACTCAGTTCTGTCACATGGAGGGTTCTAACATGTTAAAGCCTTATATGATCTTGGTTATATTTATGTTGCTATTTCATTCTATGTTACTATCTTTGCTGTTTTTCATTTGCTTCCTCTTTTCGTCAAACTAAACAGGAAAAATTTTAATACCACGAAATCCAAATGCTAAGTTTGATGTGTACAATCTCTCGTAGGTGACGATGTAAGTTTCCTTGGCTAGAGTTGATGCGCTTAATAAGGCTCGTGCTGAGGGGAACCGCATAAAAAAAAGTCATGTTTGATAAGGACTTCCACAGGCCAGAGAAAGTGTACCACCCCAAACCTCTTGCCAATTGGAGAGAGCTCAGGGAGGATAAATCGAAAGAGGAAGCAGATGCAAAAACCAAAGCTAACGCTTTAAAGAGGAAGTGGAAAAAGGAACAGCTGCAATTGCCATACAAAAAAAGAAAGAAGAGGCAGCTGTTTGTGAGTAGTCATGGTAGCTTATTTTGTTGTTGGCTAAATGTCTTGTCTAGCTATGTGTGTTATTATAAATTGTCTGTGTGTTGGAACTTTGCCTCTATAGTGGCTCTATGGTGTAGAATGACTACTAATTAATTAATCTTGAACAACTCATTATGAAAACTAGTTTTTTTTATTATTATTATTTGAGTATTTGATGGTTTTGGAACATAAAAGCGTTACTTGTTGAAAGAACAATGAAACAAGTCATGGTTGTGTTATGATTGTATGGTTGCTTTTCACAATCAGCAATTCAAGATTAATTTGTGTGGGTCATTCGTCTATGAGATTTACTCTTTTCATTCTACCCCTTTTCTCATGCACTATACTAATTTACTACTTAAGTAGCGGATTTTGTTTGCAACTTAAGTAGCAGACGTTATAAAAATGATAAACAGGTTTTTTTTTCTTATATTTTTTTCTTGTCAAATTTCACATTTTTATAATGTATGTCTGCTACTTAAATAGAGAACCAGTAAAAAACTAAAATAGGTTGTTTTTTTTCCAAAATTTTTCATTTTATAACATCCATTATTTTTCAAACTTAAATAACTGACATTATAAAAATGCGAAAATTTCAAGATAGGAGGGTGTTTTTTCCACAAAATTATCATTATTATAACAATAAGTAGCGGATTTTTTTTTTTTTTTTGGTCAAGTAGCCTAGTGGTTAGAAAATCCACCTTAAAGGTGAATAAGTGGAGTATCCGGGTTCGAATCCGGCTCCTGCACATATAGTGCTATATCCCTACCAATTGAGCATATAGTAGCGGACGTTATAAAGTGAGAGATTTTTATGTTGGATTTTTTTTTTTTATCAAATTTCATAATTTTATAATGTCCGCTACTTAATTAGAGAATTGGTAAAAATCTGAAATTTCATGTAGGGTGTTTTTCCCCAAAATTTTTCATTTTACAACGTCCGCTATATAAGAAGCGGAAGGATGAAATGAAAAATTTGTAGGACGTGCGAAAAACAAGTAGGTGACAAAAAGTAAATATAATCATCTCTATTCCCAAAATTTGTTCTTACCATTGAGTGGGTCTTTTGTTTTCTCTTTTGGTCGTCAATGCCTCAAGAGAACAAGACTGTGGATATGGGACTGGAAGCAATAAATTAAGTATGGATTGTGATGAAGAATAAATTAAAGATTAAATATGTTTTTAGTCCCTATATTTTGTCTTATAGTCAAGAATAGATCCTTATATTTTTTTATGATTTAAGAAAACTCTATAATTTTTTCCATAATCAAAATTGATCATCACCGTTAATTTTTTTTAACAGCTGACGTGTTGACATTTCTACATATCCATATCTCATATTATTAATAAAAAGATAAATAAAAATATATATAAGGGGGACTATACCTTATCCCAGAAAGATAGCAAATAATGCGAAACTAATCAAAGCAATAATATGGTAAACCAAAATGTCATGTAAGATATCATCGTGAGGCTCTGGAGGCAAAGAGTTCCACCATTTTATTTCAACAAATGAATGACCTTCTTTTCTTTTTTTACTATTACATATGTTTTAAACATAATTGACCATTGTCATTTTGTAATATTAACTTTTAATATATTATGTGTTATATTTTGCATCAAACATGTTACTTTACCGTTTTTTATCTTTATAATATTAATATTAATAAAAAATTACAAATTATAATTTAAATATTCTAAAAATTAATCCAAATTAAACTGTATTAAATTGGACTCGATAAAAATATTTAAATTACTTGGATGTTTGTTATGCTCTGTTTCATGATATAATTTTGCAAAATAATATTTATGGGACAGGTGGTGAAAGTAGAACTGCTCATTCCAAGACTTTATCCGTCAAAGAAGCTTATTTAACATTGACAAACAGGAAGTAGGAGGTAGTCACAAAGAAGGGGGTGGCGAATTGACTTGTGTCAAAACTGTTATGTTGAAAGTTTCAATTTTTGCTTGGCGTTTTTTAACGGTTCGGCTACAAACTAAAGATAATCTTTTCAGGAGGGACATTTTGAACGTTGACCCCCAACAAAAAAAATTTTCTTCGTTTGCGGGTACTCTCATAATGTGTGGTGTGGATGGAGTCAGGAGTTGGCTTGGAGTTCAATGTGCACTTTCCAACGAGGCCCGGACTCATACGCTTCAATTTAGTGGTCTACAGATCAATTTTTTAGATAGTTTCAAAACTATATTAATTGTGTCAATATAACTAAAAGTGTTACGATCTACCTCCCATCCCCTCCCTTCCAAATTCCCCCAATTTGGGGGAATGCAAAAAGTGGTGTTAAGAGGAATTTTGCTCCCTTCCCTCCCCTCCAAAAAATTGAACCAAACATCCTAAACTTAGGCCTCACACATCTTAATTATTTTTATAAAATGTTCAATTAAAATATTCAAAAAGATTTGTGAAGATTTAAATCAATCTAGTGGAAAAAGTAATAGAATATCCAACAGGATATGTGAAGAAAATCAATCTTCCAATTTTTTATTTTTATTTTTTGAATCAAAACTTTTCATAAAACGAAAACCTCAACCAACCCTCATGTCATTTTGGATATGAGTTGCTATCTGAGGGGGTACACAAGTAAACCAATCCTTATCAGGTTCATACAAAGCCCAATTGGCCAAATTGTGAGCTGCCTTGTTGCTAACTAAGCTTAAATCAATCTCCTTATATTTTTATTTTTTTCTATATAACAGAAAATAAATTTTAGGATAAATAATAGAAAAATATATCTAATATAGATATAGATATAAATTTTAGATTTTTACGAATTACTATAGATCTTAATTGTAATTAAAAAATTAACTTAATATTAATTCGTTAACATTAGGATTTCTTGTTCCTTATCCATAAAGAATTCATGACAATCTTAATATATACTTCCTCCGGACTTTTTTATAAGCAAAAATTGCTTTTTAGGTTCATTGGAAAAGTAATGTATCTAGTCTTAAATATAGACTAGATACATTACTTTTCCAATGAACCTAAAAATCAATTTTTGCTTATAAAAAAGGCCGGATGGAGTATTGTTTTTTAATTATTATTTTTTGTTTGGCAATACATTAAATCTACTTACAATATTACAATATATTAAAAGAAACTACAATTAAAAATCCAAATTTGTCCTTATCACTTTTAACGGTGTTTCAAGTTTTGCGCCCTTAAATGTAATTTTAAATCTAAATTAATAAAAAAATAAGAAAGAAAGATAAGCATAAAAGAAATCCTCCAATAAAAATAGCATTAAAAACCATATATCTAAACAAACAAAAAAAAAGGAAAAAAAGAAGATAAACATAAAAGAAATCTTCCCATAAGAAAACCACCTCTAAAAATAATAATAATAATCCAATCTATTTTATTTTAACTTCAAAAATACGGAAAAAAAGTTAATTAAAATAAATTTACGCAAAAAATAGAAACAAAAATTACGATAAAAGATATGCGCTAAAAATAGTAACTTTTTTTTAATGAAAAAATAGTAACTCAATTTAACATATAAAAACTTATATATAAAAATAAAAATAGAAGAACCTAATAAAAGAAAATACTTATTTATGAGCTTAAAAATAAAAGAACATAAAAATAAAAACACAATAGACCCGTTTAGATTGAATTTTTTTTTTACTAAAGACTTGTTTAAATTGAATTATTTACGATCTTATGTGAAATAACTTATGCAAAATATAAGCTTTTATGTATTGAACAAAACTTAGGTCCACTGCCTTACATCCTGTTTTTACTGTTCCCAATCAAATGTTTACAGTGTACTTTTTTTTATTCTCATTAAAAAATTTACATGGTTAACACCGCCTTAAAAACTATACTCTTCATCTTCCTCATCGGGAATGGATTTTTTCCTTCATCCAAAATCAACTAGGTTCTTCTAATATAGTAGCACTCTTAATTTTTAACCATGAATACTCTCCACCCAACGTTGGATATTTCAATTCACCTCACAAATACTCTCATGAACAAGGCAATCCAATCCGCTAAAAGATTATACATCCAAAAATTAACAACAATACCTTTGCAAAAATAAAAGATTTTCACAATCCATAAACAACCGCAATCGGATATCACTGTATTTTTCTTCTTCGTAACTGTGCATATCTGGTTTAATGGTGATTTTTTTGTTATGCGGCGATATTTTTCTTCCCGCGTTTGCGTAGACACCCTTCCATTAACGTTTCTTCCAATGGTTATGATGAATTATGCGAAAATCAGGATACGAAAATAAAATATAAAGTACACGTGTAATTTTTTGATTGGGAACAGTAAAAACAGGATGTAAGGCACTGGACCTAAGTTTTGTCCTTATGTATTATTATAAGTTTTTTAATTTAATTTATGAAAACAGTTTATAAAGATATAATTTTTGTTAGTGAAAACTTATGAATTAACATTCGTAAAAAAACTTATGAAATGACATAAAACTTTATTTATAAATTATAATCATAAAGTATTTTCATAAGCTTAAAAATAAGCCAAATTCAAACAGGCCAAATATATTAAATGTATTACTACTAAAAATCGTAATTTGTCCTAATAAATTCTTAAATATATTTCAAATCTTCTATTTCGTAAAAAATTAAATTATATTTTTCAGTTTACTATTTTTCTATATAATAGTTAAATTGTACTCTATATTTATTATAAAAACAATCTACTCTATTTTTGTTTACTCTTATATAAAAAACTAGAGATAAACCCGTGCGTTGCATGGATTCGATTAAAATACACACTTAATTTTTTTTAAATAACAAATAATAATTATAATTTTAAAATATATTGACATAAAAATATTAATTTGTATTGAAAATAAGATGTTTGTTTAAAAAAAATAGATTTTGTATTAATTTATAGTAGATTTGTGCTTGTGTGTATATATATAAATGACATTTAATATAGTTTTTAACATAACCAAAAGTAGATGATTTTTAATGAGTGAGTCAAAGCTATAAAATAAAATATATTTTACAATTTTTATTGTTAACCAAATTCTCTTTATAGTTGCTTAAATAATCGAATGTGTTAAAATATATAAGACAAAATATATCTATCAAACAAAATGAATATTTTGTGATTTTTTTTTCCTACTAAGTTTCAGTTAGTATGTGATTTATATATGGTAGTTTTATAATTATCATTTTCATTTTTTTGATAGTTTTATCATAAGGTCTCTTATATTTTTTATTTTGTTGTCAGCTGGTTTACGTTTTCTTTAATTTGCTTAATTCTTTTTTTTTTTTATTTGGGTTTTTACCTTTGTGAAGTTTATATCCCCTGTTATTTTTTTTTTGTCTCTCTTAATTAATAATATTACTTGTATTGTACATTTTTAGTTATGTTTAAGAACTTTTAATAATTAGTTTCAAAGTAGTCCAAAATAGAAATGAGAGAACGAAACAAAAAACCTTGATTGCTGGATATAAAAAGAGAATGAAATTTAAATAAATCTTCATAATTGGTTTATGATTTATGATTTATCTCTGGTGGTTTTGTCTTTTTCATCCTTTAAATTTTCTTGTAAAATTACGCACTGCAATTTAAGATCTCTCGTATTTATTGAAAATACAATTCTTGCTTTGATATCAATTTTATTCTTATGGAATTTCTCTCAAACATTCACTTGATCAAAAAGTAATAATATAATAAAATATTTTATATAGTGCTCAACAATAAAAAGAAATATATACCCTCATTCTTTATAAATTTCAAGGCACTACAAAAGTATAAGAATGGATGAGAGGAAACTTAAGTTATTATTAGACCTTCATTGTGCTGACGTGACACTCTAAAAAAGTTTTTCATACTCTCTTACATAGTTTATTAGACTTCCATTGTGCTGACCTGACATTCTAAAAAAAACTAAGATTATTCTTAACAAAATATATCATCACACTTTCTTTAAAAAATAACTTAAGCTACAATATAACTTGTGTTATGAGACAAATCAATAACATCTAACATCACTCACAATTTTATTAGGACCTACTACTTTATGATTATAAATTTTATTTTGTAAATTGTAATGTAAAATACAAATAAATTTTGTTTGTGTTATCACTTATCATAATTATAACATGAGTAGTGGAAGGAGCTTTTGAAAAGAATATGATATGATTACAATAACATGTTTTCAAGCTGCCGATACAATTGATGATCTTGACGAGTTGCTTCCATTCTCATCATTATGTATCTCTCATTTACTTCACTGTCTTCCTCTCTTATTTATCTATTTTTATTTATTTTATTTTTTTGGGTAAGATATTGAACATATATTATGTTACTTGGATTTGTTTCTTTTATTTTAAGTCCTATTTTGAGGATTAGTAAAAAGTTAAGAAAAATAAATATAAAAAAATGTACTAATGTATAGTCTTTATGGAGTAGTTTTTTTATCTATTAATGCATTACACAATTTTTTTTATCTATTAATATATCATTACACATTAAATTAAATTAATTTAAAAATCATGTATTTATACACACAAAGACTATGGATTGGAGAATAGCAATTTGTACAAAGCATAACTTACCAATTTATTAATTAAAAATTTGTATTAATACAATGGGTGAATGAATAGTCATAGTTATAGAAATATAAGTTATGGAATATGAAAGAAATATATGTATATATAAATTTGTTTTATATATTCTTTGTTTATAATTAACTAATTTTTTTTTGTACAAAAAAAAAACTAATCAAATTTTCTTGTATTGTTTGTTATTGTTGTTAATGTGGAGGCTAATTTATTTTTCTTTGATTGCATGAATGCATATGTATCGTGGCAATTGAGTTAACTATAGCAACTTGATAAACAAAATGACATTTAGGATTTAAACCATGCTATGAAGAATTTAAACTCATATAATTGATCAATTTTTTTAATATATTCTTAAAGAAATAAACGTTAATTTTCTTTTTATAAACCTCACTATAAAGTCATGTATTTTTCTTTTAAAATTTTTGTCAAATTATTCTTAAAAAAAAAAGAGAGGTTTATTAATTTGATCAATTTCTTGTAACTGGCAAACTAAAATAGTCATTTTTAATATATTGTCATTTTTTCTTTTATATTTAGCATCATCTTTAAAAAATCTAAATACAGTCTATTATTAAAATTTATATATATTCATGATAAATGCATGAAAATTATATATTTGGACAATCTCCGAGTCTAGTTGAATCAATATACTTCTTATATTACAATTATAAGAATCATATATGAATTATAAAGTTATAAGTGTCAACTTCAAAATCTTTTATTTTCTACTCTATTTTGATTTGATATTTCTCTTGAAATCAAGTAGATCACCTACACATTGTAGATAAGATTGCATTTAAAAATGAGACACATATTTATATTTGTAAATTATTTGGTTTGTCCTCCTTTGATTGAAAGCCTCCAACATCAATATACCCTCAATATTATAAATTTCATGGCACCACACAAAAGTAACAATTAGAAGTTTTTTTTTATCCTCTTCAACTCATTCACATTAAAAATAAAGTTATATTTCTATTAATCAACCTAAGAAAATAAGAAATAAGTACGCTAAAACATTAGACTAATAAAATAATTCACGAAAAAGAAAAAATTAGTCAAATTACAAACATTATAGATGGCTTACATACTATTTATACAAATATTAGAGTTAAATACATATCCTTACATGAGTTGTCACTTCAAGAGCAGTAAGGATGCAACGAAAGCAAAAACGAAAGGTTGTTTTATCCTGTTCTCCTTCTTCACATGAAAATAATAATCATAGTTATTTTCATATTAATAATTAATATAAGAATAAGAAAATAAGAAGAGTGGTTAAAAATTAGACTTAAAAAATATTATATCGCTTAAAAACGAGACCTTAAATATTTGGAGAATCTATATAATAGGGTAATGGGTATCAAAACAATGAATAGATAAGACATATGCGAACAACGAGAAATAAAACAAAAACTACCATACAAAATTGAAGAGTACTCTTTGAAAAATTGTTTAGAGAAAATGATGATTAGTGAAACCAAAATGTACAAAATCATGTATTTATACACACAAAGACTATGGATTGGAGAATAGCAATTTGTACAAAGCATAACTTACAATTAAAAATTTGTATTAATACAATGAGTGAATGAATAGTCATAGTTATAGAAATATAAGTTATGGAATATGAAAGAAATATATGTATACATAAATTTGTTTTATATATTGTTTCCAAGGTAATCAAAACCGGACCGGACATTGAACCGATACACTTATGGGTTCGAGGTTTAAAGGTTGAACCGGGGTTGGATCAAGGTTCAACCGGTAATAATTAAATACATATTTTTAATTTTTATATTAAAACTAATGCACAATAAATAAATAAATAATATATATTCCACACTATTAAAAACTAAACTTCTCTCAAGATTGTTATTAACTATAAAAATAATAAGTATATGATATAAAAATAATAAAAATATAACGATAAAAAAGTGTTACTCCATATTAAGTATTAACTACAGAGTATTTAATATGAATTTTTTTTAAAGTGTTATATATAATATGAATTAATTAATAACTATGTATAGTTCATTAGTTTCATAGTAGTGCCTTTATATCACCTAAAAAAATACGAGAAGAAAAAAAATATTGAAGCTGTAATGCACAACAAGCATGTTAAATGAAAAAATGGGTTGCGGGTCAAATAGATTAGGCCCAACAACATTTATTCACAATAGTAAAGTAACCCTAATTCCATCCATATCACAAATTGCCGCCGTTCTTCATTTGTGTTTACAGGATCTTCTCTTTCTTCTCATTTTCTTGTCTTTCCTCATGGGTTCTTCTGGTTTAATTTTTTTTTTCTACTACTGAATAGAACAGAGTAAGAAGATCAAAGGAGTATCTCCCTTCATGCCAAACGATATTGTTTCTCATCTTATACTGAAAAGCAAAATACGGTCCAACCGTTGGATCTGTTTGAACCGCCGGTTCTTCGGTTTCTCACGGTTTTTGTCCGGTTACATGGGTTTTATCCCGGTTTTAATGCACTGCGGTTTTTAGGCACAATTGAACCGGACATTGGTCCGGCTCCCGGTTCAACCGACCGGTCCGGTTCGGTTTTTATTACCATGATTATTTCTTTATAACTAACCAATTTTTTTTGTACAAAAATAAAAACCAATCAAATTTTCTTTTATATATATATATATATATATATTCATTTTTTTTATTAGCACCACTAATTTTTGTTACTTCTTATTTATCTATTTTTATTTTTTTTTGGTAAGATATTGAACATATATTATGTTACTTGCATTTGTTTCTTTTATTTTAAGTCCTATTTTGAGGATTTGTAAAAAGTTAAGAAAAATAAATATTCATTTTTTTATTAGCACCATTAATTTTTGTCACTTCTTATTTATTTATTATTTTTTTTTTTTGGGTAAGATATTGAACATATATTATGTTTTTTTTTCTTTTGACACATGAACATATATTATGTTACTTACCAATTTATTAATTAAAAATTTGTATTAATACAATGAGTGAATGAATAGTCATAGTTATAGAAATATAAGTTATGGAATATGAAAGACATATATGTATACATAAATTTGTTTTATATATTATTTGTTTATAACTAACCAATTTTTTTTGTACAAAAATAAAAACTAATCAAATTTTCTTTATATATATATATATATATATATATATATATATATATATATATATATATATTCATTTTTTTTATTAGCACCATTAATTTTTGTCACTTCTTATTTATTTATTTTCATTTTTCTTTGGGTAAGATATTGAACATATATTATGTTACTTGCATTTGTTTCTTTTATTTGAAGTCCTATTTTAGGGATTAGTAAAAAGTTAAGAAAAATAAATATATAAAAAATGTACTAATGTATAGTCTTTATGGAATAGTTTGTTTTTTCTATCTATTAATGCATTATACAATTTTTTTATCTATTAATAATATCATTACACATTAAATTAAATTAATTTAGAAATTGTGGCAAGGTTTTTAATAGAAAATGAAGAATTGAGTTGAGTTTATTTAGATGTGCCACATAGGCAAAATGAAGGCTTAAGAGCTAACATAAGCTTCCTATTATAATGTATATATATATATATATATATATATATATATATATATATATATATATATATATATATATATATATATATATATATATATATATATATATATATATATATATTGATGATGATTGATTGATTGATAGAGGAGAATTGTATTATTGATGAATATATATTATAATAAATAATTACAGAGTAAATATATATTATAGTAACACACGGGACAATTGTTTTAATAAAATAAAATTAATCTTACATGGGACAATTGCTTTAATAAAAAAAAAAGAATTGAATAATATATTATAATAATACTCGGAACAATTGTTGATGAATATATTATTGATGAATCTATATTATAATAATACAAGGAACGATTGTTTTAATAAAAAAAATTAATCATAAACGGGATAGTTGCTTTAATAAAAAAAATTGAATAATAAATATTTGTTATTATTAATTATAGTTTATTACACAAAAATCATACACGGGACAATTGCTTTAATAAAAAAAATTATTTAATTTAATAACTTTTACAAATAAATAGTAGAATAACGTCACTTATTATTTTTACTTTTTTTGTACACGACGTCACTTATATTTTAACAATATGTTATAAATAAAAGTCAATAGATCCGTGCGAATGCACGTGACTCAAAACTAGTAAATGGTAAAAAAAATATTTAAGGCAATCTTATTTTTTGTTTGACAATAGATTATTTTTATGTTACTTATCCTATAGAGTTCATGGCAATCCTATCATCTATAAAAAAAAATTAGTTTCGCAATATATTCAATAATCGGTAAAAAAACAAAAGCAAGACAAATAATTATTATATAGATAGATTTACTTTGAGTAAGATAAATAATAATAATAATAATAATAATAATATAGATATAGATTAGAGGACTTTTAAAAAAAAAATTATAGTAAATTAAATAAGAGGAAGAAAATAAATAAAAAGAAACAGAATTTGTTTTATGAGATTTTTTTTTTAAAAAGTAATCCTATTATTTTTCTATAAATAGGCAAAGGTTAGGAAACTAGAATTTGCCACTTTATCCTAAAAACAGAGAAAGAATAGAAACCTACAAATTGAAAGAAGGAAAAACGCGAGAGGCTTAGGAGAATAGGAGCAAATTCAGTCCAAAACCAAGTAAGGAGGTTTAACCATTCTCTTTAAGATTATGAGTTTTTGATAATATGGTAGCAGTGTTCTTTTTTTCTTTAATTGTGTTCAAATTCGATTTCATGAAATTTTATACATATGTTAGCACTGGTATGAAATTATATACATATATATATTAATCTCATATACATATATTTAGCATCAATATCAGAAGTTTATTTTGTGGATCTTTTGGTATGATTGGTTTGTTTGAATTTTGAGATTAAGTGTTAATTACTTGATTTGAATTTGGTATGATCTTTTGCAAATTGTGACTTGGAGGTTAAATAACTTCTGGGGGGAAGAGATTTTTTTGAATTTGGTATGATCTTTTGAGATTTTTATTTTTTTTTGAAGAAATATGTGTATGTAATATATGTCTCGATATCTTCATAGACAATTAATTTTTTTAGCTAATTCTTCTTTCTTTGCTATTGAAGAACACAATGTGTAATTCTGATGCAGAAACGACAAATGAAATCATAGCTATTGAAAGTAAACAAGTTCTAAAGGTAAAGTTTTTATGCTAAGTCAGTTGTGACATTAATATAGTTTTTGCCGTCTTGTTAAAAGTTCTTGTATTGTATGAGTCAATTTCATCTATTCAAATCTCATGAAGTTATGCTAATATTGGATATTGCAGGATATTCCCGTCATGCCTGAAATTGTGGCACGTCAAAATGCATCATCGGCCACTTTGAAAACCAAAGAAACAGCAGAGGAGAGTGACACAGAGAGTTTTACAACAACGGAGGAGAGTGACACTGAGAGTTACACTGAGAGTTTTACAACAGCGGAGGAGAGTGACACAGAGAGTTTTACACACGAGTTGACTTGTGCTTTATGTTTTGAAATATCTACAGGCCAGGAAGATTTAAATTTTATTTCCCTCAAGAAACACATGGATAGTTGTAAAGCAGCTTTCTGTTGTTGTAGATGGCTGGAAATTAATGACAAGAGGGCACCAAACTAAAAACCTTTATGCAATATTCCGTAATTTTTCAAAGTACAGCCGATTCTTCTCAACTATGAATATATTAAGACTATCAAGATACTAGAATCAAACACTCTAGCTAGCAACAGTTGGAAGTTTTATTTGTGCAACTGTCATTTGGTATAAATTTTTTGAATGGCTACTTTTGTGCCACAAGTTTCAATAGTTGGGATGTCTATTTTATTCTATATCGAGATGCTATTTTTTTTTTGTAGTGCGAGATGCTATTTATTTATATTTTTTTTTAACCTTAAGCACAAAATCTAATAAAATACTTTATGACCGTTAAAATAAAGATAAAAGAGAAAATTTTATAAAGAAATGAGAAATTTTTAGATTTTTCAAATGTTGATAAAATACTAGTATTATTTTTTTGGCTTAAATATACTTTTGGTCCCTGCATTTATGCCTTATTTTGAAAAGAGTCCCTGTAAAAAAATAAATATGATTTTAGTCCATGCAATATATCAAAACTTTTAAAATAGCCTATGACTGAATTTAGAGCTGACGTGACCAATTTTTAAATATGCTTTTGGTCCCTACAATTCTGTCTTGTTTTGAAAAGAGCCCCTGTAAAAAAATAAAAAAAATTGATTTTAGTCCCTGTAAAAAAAATAAAAAATTGATTTTAGTCCCTGCAATATCATCAAAAAATCCAGTCAAGAGCTATTTTAAAAGTTTTGAGATATTACAAGGACTAAAATCAAATTATTTTTTTTTACAGAGATTCTTTTCGAAACAAAGCATAATTGCAGGGACCAAAAACATATTTGAGTCTATTTTTTTTTTACAATTAAAATACTACTTATGTTATATGTTTAAGATTTTTTTTTACGAGAAATTTTTAGACTTTTTAGATGTTGACTACACAATTTCGAATAAAATACTATTATATTTTCTTACATTTAAAATAAGATTATGTTATTTCTTTAGGATTTTTTCTTACCGAGAATGTAGTGAGTATTTTTAGGACTTGCTGATTATATATTTGAGAAATTCTATGGTACATTAGCTTATTAAAAAATAGTTAAATAAATTTTTCTAAAAAAGAAATTACTTTTTCTATTATTAAGAAATTATAATAACCAAATATTATATATTAAAAGGATCAAAAATATAAAATTTGATATTTTTTGAATTTTTATTTTTCATAATAGTCAATATTGAACTCTTTTTACAAAAAATGTTAAAAAATAAGTGTAATACATATAAACAATAAAATTATTTTTTTTCTTCCTAATAATAGTGTTATCTCTAAAATACAATAATCAGCTAATAATTTTTTAATTCATAAAAATAATCACTAATTTATGAACTACTTTCTCACTCTTTTGCTTTTGGTTTTAGAGCTCTATATATGAAGTTAAATTGTAATACAAGAATATTTGCGAACTACATTTTAAATAAGAAACAAATCTTAAATAGAAATGCCTAATAGTTTTGAAACCATTTCCACTATGGATAAAACTTATGTCCAGTTCCATACATACCGTACATG
Organism: Trifolium fragiferum; assembly: GCA_954870985.1. Lineage (NCBI taxonomy): Eukaryota > Viridiplantae > Streptophyta > Magnoliopsida > Fabales > Fabaceae > Trifolium > Trifolium fragiferum. Next base: position 17,155,592 of record OX940790.1, on the reverse strand, counting down.
TTGTTCCTCACACATAATATGAAATAAATGCCCCACCTTTTCTACGGGACCCACAAAATCAACAAATTTTGGTTTGTATTTTGTGCAGCACAGTACAAACAGTTTCTAAGGAACAGTATATAAGTTTTTTCCTTCCACTATTTAGTAAATGATAGATATCTCAAGAAGGTTGTTCTTTTATATTCAGTTGGTTACTTCTACATGTGGTATTAATATACTTACTTTGGTTCTTTTTATAACGAACAAAACATATAAACCACAACGACCGGTAAAATACATTGTAAATAATTATTTACATTTAATACACTTTTAAGTTTAAATTTATTCCATGTTAACCAAAGAATACCTTTATTATTATTGTTATTACTATTACCACGACTCCACCAGAAAGTATTCATCATTTTTTCAATATCATCAATAAGTAAGGAAGGAAGAATAAACATACTCATAATATAAGAAGGTAGTATCACCCAAAATCGACTTTGTCATTATTTCCTTACTGGCCTTTGGCAGCGGACGCCCTCTGACTATAACATTTCCATATTTCATTAGTGCATCAAGGCAAGACTATGTTGACACTTCTACATAACCCTTGCTTCTAGGTTCAAACCATTGTTTTTATATATAAGAATGGAAAGGCAATGGTTTTAAATAAGCAACAAACAAAAACCGTTGCCTATAAATAAAAATTGTTGCCTACTCTTCAAATCCATTTTTATTTGTTTATATGGTGACACAAATATGTATTTAACATCTAGTTGGTTGTCGTATATTTCAATGAAACAAATAAATATAAATAGGGTTAAATATGTTGTACAAACTTTAGTTTTTAAAAAACATAAAAAATCAAAAAGAATTCATTTATTATATTAATAATACAAAAAAAAATATTCAATTTTTAGGGTCCGTTTGATGGTCAGGACATGATATGATAGATACAAGATATGATATGGAGATGGATAAAGATAGGATATGATATTAACATGATAGCATTTATCTTATTATGTGTGATGCGGATATGATAACAAATATGATAACATTATTTATTTTCAATTAAATATAATTAAATAACAAGTTTCCATTGTAGGCGTTTTTTATTTTTGGCAAATAAGGATTTACTTTCTTAATAACACAACAAGATAATTTCTAACTCAGCCTAAACTTATGATATAAATTACAAAGGAGTGATAGGATATGATTAAAAAATGGAATAATTTATCATATCTCATTAGTGCATCAAATAAAAAATTAAAACAAGATATGATATGTCCGTGCAAAAGGATGGTGAGTTCTTTGAAATTGAGGTACCTCCAACCTAATTTGCACGTCAACATTCATAGGTAAAAGGTAGACGACATGTATGCTGCATCCATGTGTTGCATTCCTGCACGTAAGATCATAAGCTTGTATAAACCACCACTTCCCATTGACATAGCCTGTGTAATAAGATATGAAACAATATAGTGTTATAAAGGATAGTATATAATTGAAATAATCATATTGAAAGTTATGTAACAATCATATTGGAAAATCATGTTTGAAATTCAAGTTGAGGATTGAAGCCGACCGAACAAAAGCAAAGTTATAGTATTCACAAACTCCAATATAATTTGATACAAATATTTCACATTCCATCAAAATAGACTATAATATATACATATAGACGAGGGATCTGTTGACTCCAGGAGTAAGTCTCTATCGACTATTACTCCGCTTAATAACTCGATATCGGTATTATATTTCTTCAATCCGATCGTTGAATTCAATTATCTCATTGAGTAGATCAACTCTATAAATTTTGATAAAAATTCAAAACCGTTTGATACTTTTTCTGATAACTTCAATTGAACGTACGATAAACTTTTCAAAATACTGTTGAATTTCAATAGTCCGAATACAAAACTACATTTTTTGAATTTTTATAAAAATTTGTAGAGTTGATCTACTCAATGAGATATTTGAATTCGACGGTCGGATTGAAGAAATATAAGGCTGATATCGAGTTATTAAGTGGAGTAAGTCGATGAATACTTACTCCTGAAGTCAACGGATTCCTCCTCATATATATATATATATATATATATATATATATATATATCCAATCAAAGCCTAAATTCTGAGTGAGAATCAATATAAAAATAATATATAAAGTTTCTAAGATAGAGTTTAAGCAATTTATTTGTTCCAATTTATTTTATCTTATATTTAAGCAACTATTGATCACCTCATACAATTAACGACAATAGCAAAATAATTATATTTAAGAACTCTACACACACCTCATATAATATCTCACAGTCAGACACCAAATTAATTCAAACTCACTTAAGCAAAAGTCATTCTCCTCTAATCACTTGTTTTTGTTAAGATAAGCTAGCATAAATTTTCATGAGGGAATCAAATAAAAATAAATATATAATATTTTTATATATTAAACTTAAGGCAAAATTATGTGAGATCCTTTGAGTTTGACCCTTCATTTGGATTGTTCTTTAAGTTTTATTTTTTCTAAAGTGGTCCTTTATTTTACTTTTTCCATTCATTATGAGATGGATAACTTAATTTTTGCGTTAAGCACCAAAAAAAAACTTAATTTTTGCGTTTGCGAATTCGAATATCACTCTTAAATGAAGATAGTTATGCAAAAATAAATAGATACTTTGGTCCTAAAAAGTTTTACGTAAGAAATTTAGATTTAAATGAGAGATAGTGAAAGGAGAAAGAAAATAAAACAATTTGATATTGTAAGTTATCTCAACATTAAAATGTCACACTTACTCTTTTTTAACATAACTTATTATTAAAAAAGCTAACCGAAAAATAAAATGCATCTTAAAAGTAGAGCTGTCAAAACGGGCGGCCCGGCCCGTCGGGCTTCGAGCTTCGTCGGGCCGGGCCAAAAAAACCCGGATGAAAAATGGGCCATAAAATAGAGCCCAAGCCCGGCCCGGTACGGGCCGTCGGGCTTTCGGGCCGGCCCGGTTTTTCTTTTTTTTTAAAAAAATAATAAATTGTTTTCTAGCAAAAATTTGTCCAAAAAACATATATTTATATTATACATAAATATATAGAATTAATAATTCTTGGGTGCCCTAATTTTAATCATCCGTTACTCTTACAAGTTTCTCGCGCGCCCAATTTTTACTCATTCGCTACTTAGAAGTTTCTCGCTCCCCCTGTTTTTACTCATCCGCTACCTATGAGTTTTTCGCGCGCCCTATTTTTACTCATTCGCTACTTAGAAGTTTCTCGCGTGCCCTAATTCTACTCATCCTTTACCTACGAGTTTCTCGCGCGCCCTAGTTTTACTTATTCGCTACTTAGAAGTTTCTCGCGCGCCCTAATTTTACTCATCCGCCACCTATGAGTTTCTCGCGCGCCCTGTTTTTACTCATCCGCTACCTACGAGTTTCTCGCACGCCCTATTTTTAATCATCCGCTACTTAAGTAGTAAAAATGATAAATTTAATTATATTTGAGAAACTCGTAGATGGATAAAAAACTCTTATAATACAAATTAAGTTCAAATCATCCAAAAAAAAAAAATACTTATATTTATTTTAAATTTTTTATTATAATTTCATCGGGCGGCCCGCGGCCCATTCGGGCCGGCCCGTATTTTATCGGGCTTTTTCGGGCCAGGCTAAAAAAGGCCCGGATAAATTTTATGCAACAATTTTACGGCCCGAGCTCGGGAAAAATTTCGTGCTATTCGGGCCGGCCCATTCGGCCCGGCCCATTTTGACAACTCTACTTAAAAGACTAATTTGAGAGAATTTGAGAGAGAAAGTATAAATCCAAAAATATGATCAAACTGAAAAGACCCTATAATATAAATCAAAGCAGAAACATAAAAACTTAACAATATTTACTTAGAAACTTGAATTCGACATCATTTTAAAGCGACAAATTCATCCATAATTAATGTACTAAACATAATGTCTTTTGTTATAAGCAATTAAATTATTTGCAGAAAAACTCATCTCCATTTTATTTGAATCTTTCCTTCGCAATTTTTATTTCAGTCAGCTCTCTATGTATTAATTACTATGCATTGATGGTGTAAAATATTTTCAGATACATCCAATCAAATATTGTTATAATGCCACTTTTATAGGATTTTTCCTAAAATATCTCAATAAATATCTACATGTCATGATCTGATTGGATGCATCTGTAAGAAAAATTACATGTATTCTTTCGTCAAGTGATAATATTTTAATAAAATATTTTGACTTTGTTGTTTATAGTATTTTTTGAGATTAAAGATGGTAGTCAGACGGTATAAAAAATATTTATACGGACAACCAATAAGAAATCATCATTTTTCCATGTCATACATGTAGTTTCAAAATAACCATACATAAGTGGGGTGATGTGGCAAGTTAGTGGAGTTTTATTAGATGTCTATATAAAAATATTTTATATTGATTGTGCTGTGCATATCCATTAAATCCGTATTTTTTTAACAAAAATTTATTTAGGAATCTAAATATTTATTATTAGAGCAACTAAATAAATAAAAAATGTACTAATACACAAGGCTACCCACCTGTTAATAGTCTTTTATGGTGGCGTCTAAGGTGAGGGAGCTATCAAGTCCCTCACAGGTGGACCACCAAAATTTCACCGTTAGATGTGACCAAAGGGCTTAGATTTGTTAATTTAGACACACTTCATCTTCCATACTTCATCTTCATTAGTCTGTAAGTGCTTCAAACATTTCTATTTGACAGCAACCACTAGGTCCACCACCAGACGCAAAGTCCGGTGAACACCCTCACCGATGGCGGCCACCGCCACTACCACCGGACAGAAAATTCAAATCATATTTACAATAAATAAAAATTAGAAATTCACTTGTTTTCAGTTCACCAAAGAGCCTATATTATAAAATTAGATCTGTAATTTCTCTAAATAAGGTTGATTGTTTCCAAAATTAACCGGATATTCTTCATTTCTATTTGTGGGTATGGCGTTTTGTTGTTCATTTTTCATATTTAATACGACATGGTACATATATTCTTTCAAAAGAATGGTTGGGTTGGTTTTGAAAGGCACATATTGTTCTTTGAAAAGAATATTCATGGCTGAGTTTTATTTTTTAGTTTCACAAATTTCAAGTTTCGTTTTTGTTCTTTTCGAAATTTTTGGTTCCTGATCGGCTGATCCTTAAACGTGATTTGAGTTTTTGCAAGTTGGGCTATGGCTATGGCTACGGTTTAGGTTTAGAGACTAACTCAAAAGAAGACAACAAATTATTTTTTATTTGATTAAATATGCGGTGTGGTTGTTCGCCGGAGGTGTGGGTGGTTCAGTGGTGTGTTGTTAGCAGCTACAGGGTAGTTTCCGTTGAATAGATAAGTTGAAGTTCGATAGAGAGTGAGTGGTGATGAAGAAGATGAATGGAGGATTGTGTGTGGATAAATTATACATGTTCTCTTTTTAAATTTTAATAGATCTAAACCATTAATTACATGCAACGGTAAATTTTAATGGTTCACCGGTGACGGACTTGATAGCTCCCTCACCTTAGACGCAGCCGTCTTTTATACCAAAAATACTAGCTTTTTTGAACATACTAATATTTTAAAATTTTAATATAATAATTCATAAAGCCTGCCTCAATAGTGCCAAAATTATTAGACTGAAAATCTTCACCCGAGTTCAAACACAGAACCTCACTCTGTCCGTGTGTGTAGGCGCTACAGACTCAAAAGAAAAAAGAGATCAATGTAGTATAATACATTCTCAAGATTCTGCAACCCAATGGATTCAGCAATGGAGGTTAAGGGGCAGTTATCTACATTTTTACTGAAGGTGGAGGTGAGTTCCTTTGTATGAAAACCTATAGCTTGCCCCAAAGCTTGTAATAGCTTTTCCTAAGATGAGCTCCGTTGTATATGAAAGCTTATAGCTTGCCCCGAAGCTTGTTATAACTTTACCTAAAGTTTAAAGTCTCGGCAACAGTAGTCAAGTAGATATGAAGTATTAAAAATTGAAGGAAAAGAAAATTAACCGAATTATGAAGTGAAGAGAAAATATATCTAAACAAAAACACGTTTAGCTATTCTTAAAATCTATCATCATTATGATAATGGCACTGATGGTCTTGACATTATTGCCACAGCCCCATAGTCTGCATCTGCCGCTTTAGGGCAGCAAGAGTCTTTGACAACATCGACATATGCCCTTGGATGGCAGACATTTCCTCCCTTTCCCGAGATATCTCTTCATGAGCTAGTTGAATATACTGCTGCACTTGCAATACTGCTTGCTCTAACTGTTGTATCCGCTGGCGCAGGTCATCCACAACAGACTGGAATATACAATAAGCTTTTGTTCAATTATCTACGAATAATTTAACCATAGCATAATATAAAGCATACAACTTGTAATAATTTAAAGATACAATCATATCCAAAAGACCAAAACACATTTGAACATATATTCTATAAAGCATACAACTCAAAATTCATTACAAAACCATAAAAATTTGAACAACGATAGTATTATCCAATGTACATTAATAATAAGAATTTAAGCAAAAAGAGTATACCTCACGGGAAGAAGGCTGAAGGAATTGGGGAAAAATGGAAGACACGGGAAATGGAGGCAGATGGTCAAAGGAGCCACCAAACCTAGATGCACACAACATAAATACAAATTCCTAATTAGTATAAAGTATTGCAGTTGACATCCATCCATTACTGTGTCAAACTTGAAAACTCCCTATAACTTGAAAGGATTGTTCATACTCAAAGATTTTAAAATCCTTCCCTCCCTTTCCCCCGTTAAATTCCCTCAACGAAACAGTACATTAGTCTGCAACTAAAAGAAAGCATAATTTAATATCCTAACCCTAAGGTTCTGACCAGATACTTTTTAAAAAAGGGAAATAAATGAAAATATCAAGGTCATGATAATTTGGCACCAGAATCATCAAAAACTTCCTAAGGATGCAATTATCACACCCATACACCCAGCCATTGTTGACTTTCCAAGGACGCATGCAATTACCAGACCCTCACGCCCAGCCATTGTTATTTCACAAACTTATTTAGTACCAGAAAGCATCAAATATAAAACATAAAAGCGCCTTAATTTATAATAACGTTAAATGGATTTGTTAGTTATCACATTACTATCAGATAGAGATGCAAAAGATACTCTAAAATATTTTAACATATGCTCACATTGATATTACTATCAACTATCAAGCTCACGACTGATCGAAACATCTATATTGTTCATAATGAGTGTGTTCATCTTTTGACTATCAAAATTTTTTGGTCGTGTAAATTTAGAAGTTTCTGATGATGCAATTTCAGGCTCTTTATTTTGTTAGAAACAACATTATATCAACAAAATATGAATTCGCAAGCAAAGGAACATGCAGTACATGCATATGTTATCAATTGATCCCAATAGATGTAGTGATTATCACAATAGATAATCAAAGTGGAGGAGGGTACTTGAAGTTCCCTGAGCAAGGAATGAACCCTTAAGAGTTATGAGGCAATGATAACTATGCTTCTATATTCTGTTTTGGCTAAGGATCTGGCTACATGATATTGCTTCTTGGACCACCAAGAAATTAAAGTTGGGCCATAAAGTAGACCCCCAATCATCACCATCTGAGACATAATCTGCATAACAAAATGCATACAAATATAGTAGGGATTCTGAATGAGGCTGGCTGCAAGGTTATGCCAAAATCAATTTTCCCCTTAAGAGAACGTCGAAGTTTTCCAGTTGGAAGAGGACAAGGCCGGTTTAATAGAGGTAGGCTCAACAACAGTGAGCAATAACTGGGGTGAGGTTGAGGCTTTACAATGCCAAACTTAGACTGTGCTTGCACGGGATGAGTAGACAGGTGAGAAGACAAAGTAAGCAGGACAAGAAACAGGGGAGGGTAAAGAACAGAAGGTGAAGGTTGTAGAGTAGGTGCAGAGAGAAATTAAGAGCAAGTGGAGGATTTGATGCATGCTGCAAGGTAACCAAGGACTGAGAGGAACATGGGAAAGACTGCATATAAAACACATAAGTACAGGCTGTGGGAAATCTGCCTTGACAGAGACTTTTTGGTGAAACAGATGGGGACTGCGACTCACGAAAGAGTCTACGTTGTTGTTGTTAAGATCTAGAAAAGTACACAATAGACCAATATTGCAGTTTATTAGAGTTATAAGATCTAAAAACAAAGGGAAATAAGCACAGCCAAAGACCTTAAGAAATGTATAATCTGCAGTTATGCAGAGCACTGTTTGTAAGGGAATTTGGGATTCATGCCTCCATGGGACAAAAGGTGGTTTATTAATAAGATAAATGGCAGTAAGGATAACCCTATTTTGACAATATGTCTATGTTCTTGGCTGTGTTCTACAACATTTTGGTGGTGAGTGTTAGGACAGGTTATCCCCACTCTCCGCACATCAGTTTGCAAGGCTCTGTTTTTCTTATTTAGTTGCAGCTCAATAATAGTTCTATATTGTTTTAAAACAGACAAAGTATGTAGTTACAGGTTAGTTAAAGTATCAACAAAGTACACATATTAATGTATAGTGGATAGAGAACTCCACAGGGTCTAGTCCCCAAATTCACAGAAAGGTAATGCATGAGGCTAAGAATAAGTTGACGGAGATGGATGTGAGGGTAGTTTGTGAGATTTTCCCATACAACATGAAACACAAACTGCCGCACCATTATCAGTGGATACTGTAATGTTATGAAGTTGTATAAACCAAAACACTAGAATTGGGGTGGCCAAGCCTACTGTACCACAATGAAAGTAAGGTAGAAGAGTGTGGATACAATGGTATTCACAGCAGCTGTGCTTATCAATAGAAACTTGCTGAAGCTTGATTTGTAGGAGATGAAAGTGAGCTGAGTTTATCAAAAAGGAAATGCGAGCGGGCATCTCCTGCATCGCAAGCTGCATTGTTTGCCACCACCTGAGATCCGCAAGGGGACCTACCTTCAGCTGTAAGCGGGATAAATGCACCTCTTCCGGTGGCGGTGGAGAATGTAATGGCAAAACATAGATCTCCATATATCATGATTTGCAAAATCTAGGTACCATGTTAGCAGTGCATACACACACACACACATGGGGGGAGAGAGAGAGAGAGAGAGAGAGAGAGAGAGAGAGAGAGAGAGAGAGAGAGAGAGAGAGAGAGAGAGAGAGAGAGAGAGAGAGAGAGAGAGAGAGAGGGAGAGAGGGAGAGAGAGAGAGAGAGAGAGAGAGAGAGAGAGAGAGAGAGAGAGAGATTTGAGCTCATATTGATACCAGGTTCTAACAGAATCTAACATTTCTAACTGAAACTAACAACTTCACAGAATGTAACTAAACTAACAAACTTCTAACAGTTACAAAAGATAAAGTGTATCGCATACGGTGCATTCGACTAATAGAGTGAATGGCGGCTAAGCTATATCTCTAACAAGTTATACCGGATACGATCATCTTAGCAGGCATGTGCAATTTATTTCTCTACCCATGGGACTCGTGATTTATCCACACTCCACAGATTAGTAGTTATAACCAGAGAGAGACATAGGGAAATATAAACAGGGAAGGAAACAAAAACCAAACCAGTTAACTTATAAGAATCTCTGTTAAGAGTTGAATGCAGATTTCACCTTGAGCAATCTATGATGTCAACTTCTGCCAACGGTGAGTTTTGAATCAAAAAGTCTACTATTCCATCAGGTATGGGTGAAGATGGTTCGGATCCTGCTTTAACTTCTTTTTGTAACTTGGCAGTTCTCAATGTCATGGATAATCCATATGAAAGGGGTTTCAGTTGTACTTTGAGTGACTTCAAGTTACACAAGGAAGTGAGCTTATCCTTCAATAAATCAGGAATTAACGAGAGAACCTGTGCAACGAGGATGAGTTAGGACTAGTTTGATGCAAGTCAATTGATTTTTGAAAAAAGTTAGAAACAAAAAAGTATCACGTGAACAAAGAAATAAAGCCTCAAAATATGCCAAGTTAAGGTACCTGGAGAGTACTTGCAGAGACCGTCAACGATTTGATATTAGCAAACTCTAGCAGCCAACTAAGTAAAACCAAAGGAGGCTCCGTATAGTTAGATAACATTTCTGCATCAATATTCACCTGTTTAATAGAAGAAAGATTGCTCCCACAGAGTTTCTGATAAGGGGTGCCGGTAAAAGCAAATGTGCAAAGACTTGGAGCAGATAGTTCGATTTTGTAAAGGTCCGAAGAATGATTACGCATAGTCAAATTAACAAGCGTCTCACTTGAAATGCAAAGAATTTGTGCATCCTTCACCGTACAATTGTCAATTACCAAACTATTCAACTTATTAAAAGCCGAAAAGGGCTCAGTTCGGCCTTTGTCGCTAGCACAAAAGGCGAAATTCCCTAGATGTAAGCTGGTTAATGCCGGCAAATCTAAAGATTTAGGAAATAATGTTCTCCCATAATTATGCCGACCTTTAGGAGAAACGGAAAGCTTAAGAGACGTTAAAGTCCGACACGAAGAAATACAAGGCAGAATGTGACAAATATCACCTTTCACCGATATTCCCAATCGTTTAACATTATGAGAAAAAGCATAGTTCACAATCCTCTTAAGTAAGTGAGGCTCAATACTACCTACACGTTCAAAATCAAGAGCTTGCAATGCAATTGATCCATCGCGAAGAGACAAAATCTTCGAAACAAATTTGGTAAAACTCTTGAAAGTAGTAAAATCAGTTGAATGCAATACAAGATTAGGAATACGTTTCCAAAAATTGTTCAACCTTTTCGACAAAATGCAAGTTCTAACTACTTCTTTGGCATTCAAAAACGATAATATGTGAAGAATAACACAATCTGGTAAATCACTCAGCTTATCTTCTTCATTTTCATGTCTTAATCTCTTCGTTTTCGGCGGAATCGTTATCTCATCTTCCGGCGCTAAATTCGACATTTTTGTTAAGATAATTACCGACCTGAGCATAACAACGAACAGAGAATTGAATCATAAGACGTAATTGAGAAATTCTACGGTGAGATTTAAAATTGCGATGTGAGGGAAACGATTGAGAAGTGAAAACCTAAGTAAAGAAAAGGAGAAATGGAATTGATTAGGTGAATGAGATTAAGAATACCTGAGTTGTGAGTTGTGATCTGATGATTTACAGATCGGAATAGAAATCCAGGTTGATTTGTGTCTGTAGGAACGCCGGAAGATAACCACGAGGCAGCATAGAGATTAGAATGTGTTCTTTTTTTTCCTACGTTAATGTTAAGGAAATGAAAAAATTGCTAACTTTTTTATTTAACAAAAAGAAATTGATAAGAATTAGAGAAATTATTTTCCGAAATTTGTGCATTTTAATTTTTAAATACAATGTAAAATTTATAGGTTTCGCTAACGTACACCCAGTTATTTTTTAGAATGAGTATTTTAGCAAGTTATAACTAAAAAGTTGTTAAATACATCTTGAGGTGCATCTTACTAAAACACTCCTTCTAAAATATAGGTGAGTGTAAGTTAGCAACTCGTATAGGTCTTTGCTATCGTACGCCCACTTATTTTTTAGAAGGTGTGCATTAGCAACTGATAACTAAAAAATAGTTAAATAAACCTTAAGGTGTATGTCGCTAATGCAAAAATAGTGGGTGTGCATTAGCAAAACCCAAAATTTATTTATTATAAGATATTTAACATATGTATTCATTCGTAGCATAACATGACTTAAATAAGATTATTGATTAGATTTCAAAATGGATTGGATACTGGTGGTGAAAATAAAAAGAAAAAAAAAATTATTGATGAGATTTTATTTGTGTTGAAGTTGAAGTTGAATTCTGGACATCGAAGATAAAAATAGGAGGATTAAAAAAATTGTTTATTAGTCCTTCTGTTCATTTTTAACAATCACAGTTGATTTGTAAAAAAAAATAGTGTCGCAGTTGATCACAACATATATGCCAATGCATATTTTTTACCACTAATATCTTTAATTATGTGTTATAAAAAATTATATTTAAAAATATTCGTCGATACAAATTGAACAACATCTTATATGTTAATATTTGTTTTTATATATCAATAAAAAAAATATGGTCAAAGTAAGTTATATGAATAGTGCACATGGTTCCAAAACGACGCTTAAAAAGGAATGAAGGGAGTATAATAAGACATTTCTTTCACCATATATAAAACAAGCTTATTTTATATTGGATTTTTAAATACGAATCATTGAATTTCACATTGATTATGAATGAAAAGAATGTTGAATAACCCATATACCTAATGTTTTACAATTTTAGATGGAGATGTTGCTTCTCTTTGTTGTGGTCCTATAGCATGGTGGACATTTGAGGGGAGAATTTTGAGTTTCAAAGTTTTTGTTAAATTCCACAAAATCCAATGTTTTTTTTACAAAAAACAAAATAATAATAAGAAATCAAATGGTTAAGATTAAAAAATTTAATGAAATTTTTGGTGGACCACTTACAATATTGGTTCACCTATTAAAATTTGACAAAAAAGACCAACTTAACCAGCAAAAATATAAATGGATCTAGACGGAACAATAATAAGATATACGACCAAAATAAAAACAAAAATTTAGTCGAAAGATCAAAAGAGTAATTTAGTCTTTTATTAAAGCAAGAACTCTTAGATGAGATGGTGCAAGTCTCTCCTATTTTAACCAAGAATCTCTCCTATCTTAACCAAGATTCTAGATTCGATATCTAGCATTAGCATTGGTATGCAACATCCTTAAAAGTCGAGTTTTAATAGTTGTAATCCAACTTGTAAATTCATTTGCATCATAATTAAAAGCACCAAAAAAGAAGAGAGAATGTAAGCAAATTCACCGTCACTATCACTTGCATCATAAGTAGAATCACCAATTCACTTCTATCGATATCAATACTGGATAAATGATCATACAAATTCAAACTTATAACAAAACTTTAAAAACAAGATATTCAATGAAAGTGAAATAAAAGGTTTAATAACATCACTATAAAATTCAAAACAACGCATAAAAACAGTCATACAAATGATACAATTATCCACCAAATAGTTTAAAGAAACATATAACCAAAACGACATATACAAAGTTAAGTTTTAGAATTAAAGTCTAAGTAGCCATGTACGTCTCTTATCATTAGACATTGCAATAAACATTTTCCTCCAATCAGGATCCTTAAACTTTTCTAAGGCTTTTCCAAAGATGTCGTTTGAAATGTCTCTTATCTCTTCAAGGGCAACCATACACTTAAGAAGAGAACAATCTGTTCCGTGTGAAGAACTATCCTCCACAATCTTACCCCGTGCTTGAGAACGCGCTATAGGTGCATCTCTCATCTGATGTGATGTAGACCCTTTCTTGGATGTATGATCTTTTACTTGAATTTTCTGCTTCCCACGACGAATGATGTGCTCCACTTCTTGTATATCATTGTCTAAACTATCATTATCAACACATGCATTATTCGCACCCTCAGTGTTCAAGTGTTGATTATTGAGCTCATTTTCTACATCAGCATTTGGTTGGTCTTGGATAGATGAATGATGTGCTTTAGTTTCACTATTTTTGTTGAATTTGATGTCTAACAACTTATAATGGTCGCACCCTTTCTTTTGAAACTGAGATGCTTTATCATGTGTCTAAAATAATATAAGCATATCATCAATACATTAACAATATTGACAAATAAAATTAACGCAAATCTTTGACAAAAAAAAAATAACGTAAATCTACTAACAAAACCTATAAAAATTATACCGATCGTCAGCAATATGGGATATTTAACAACAATTACAATGTTTCAAGATGCTTGCTTAAGCCTTAAGCAATTACTGTTTCAATGTAATGTATCTTACGTAACTTCCAGTCCTTTGATTCATAACTTCCAGCTAAGAATTTACAATTGAATGTAAGTAGCAAAAAGGGGCAGCATGCAGTTCAACTGTTGAAGGATACATGAAGATTTTATTATAGATTATAGATACCTCTTTCATCATTCTTGAAAAATAAATTGCAGACAAGGGTTCCTACAATAAACTAATATGCAATCTCATCCTCAAATATCACAAATGGAAATCTCCACATGAAACAACAAATGGCACCCAAAAATTTAGAACCGAAACACAAAGGGGTTCCATCAAAATGCATGTAGGGTATGAATGTTACCTTTTCAACGCGACAATGATGAAGATAGGGAGGTGCAGCAGAAGCAGGAGCAGCGGCAGAAGCAGGTACAACAGAGGAGGAGGCAGATGAGGCAAATTGTGAATGATAGGTGGTGTTCTTCCCGCCCTTTATAGATTCTTCAACCTGTATAGTAACAAACAATCACAAACTCTTCTAACAGTTGTTTCAATTGAAATTATCAAAGCTTAGATTCTAAAAGAATTACCACACTCATCTCCCATATGGTTTCTAAATAATTACCTGTTTAAGATTAAAATGATTTGAGTATTTTGTTCTAATGTTAACTTCAGCCGACGACGAGTTTTGTCGCAAGAAGTCAACTATTCCATCAGGTATGGGAGTTGGTTTCAAACCTGCTTTAAATGCTTTTCTTAACTTTGCAGCTTCTTTACGTGACTTGGCAGCCGCTTTATTTAACATGGCCTTTTCCATCAAACGGGATAGTGTTCCATGATCAAGTGGTATCAGTTCTATTTCCAATGACTTCAAGTTATACAAAGAAGGGAACTTAATGTTGAATAGATCAGGAACTAAGGAGAGAATCTAAACAATGAACATGAATTAGGATCAGTTTTATGCAATAAAATTGGATTTTAACAGAACTTGAAATAAATAAGAAAGCATCTTAATAAGAAAGTAAAAATAAAGCTTGAAAACATGACAAGGTACCTGAAGAGTAGTTGAAGTGATAATCAATGATTCTACACTGACAAGGTCTTGAAGCCAGCTTAACAGAACCAATGCACGCTTCTCTGAAACTGCAAAATCTGGTACATTGATATTTACTTGTTTAACAGAAGAAAGACCACTGCCACATATTTTCTGATCTAGCTTTCTAGGAAAAGTAAATGTGCAGAGACTTGGAGTAGATAGCTCAATTTTGACAAAGTTAGGTGATGGATCATCATAACAATCCAAAAGGTGGATTTTAGCATCCTTTACTTTATAAAAACGAAGATTCAGACTATTCAACTTGGAAAAGGCGGAAAAGGGCTCAGCACAGGCGTTTTCATCGCCGCAAAAGGTGAAATGTGTTAGGTCTAACCTGGTCAATAAGGGCAAATTCAAAGATTTTGGAAATACTTCCGTAGGGTAAACTGAAAGCTTAAGATATGTAAGAGCTTGACATTTAGAAAGACAGCTGAGAATGGGACAAAAGCTGGTAGTGACAGCGATTCCTAATTGCTGGATGTGGGTATTATGAGAACAAACATAGTTTAAAACATTATTCAGGAGGTGAGGCTCAATAATATCACCACGATGGTCAAGATCAAGAGCGTGAAGTGCAATTGAGGTATCACGAAGAGTCAAAATGTTAGACACGAATATGGAAAAATTCCTTAGAGTACGAAAATCTGTGGAATACAATATAAGATTGTGAATATGTTTCCAGAGATGCTTCCACCTTTTTGACAAAATGCATGTTTGAACGGCGAGTTTGGAATTCAAAGATGACAAAATGTGAAGAAGAACACAATCAGGTAAGTCACTTAGTCTATCTTGATTATCTTCATTATCACGCCGTGCTCTCTTTTCGGCCGGAATCATTATTACTTTATCAATATGAAATTATAATCTGCAATATAAGGAATAAGAAGTAATTGTGAAATTCTGCGACAAAATAATTTACTGTGATTAATATTTGGGAAAATAATTCAGTATTTTTTAGTTGATTTAAGGGGGGAAATAGAGAATGAAATACCTTAGCGATTGAGTTGTAAGTTCTGATTATTTGAAAATTGGAGTGAAAATCTGTGAGCACGAGGATTGGAAGTTGGAACGGCTCACGATCGCAAGAACGCGTATGTATACCTATGCTTTCTAGGGTTCGGTTTTTCTGATTTTGAGAGGGAAAGTCTGGTTCGATATGCAGGAAGGAAACAAATATTCTTCGCCTTCCAAATCCAAACAAATCTTTGTCAAAAAAAAAACACTATAATTTTTGTTTTTTGGCTTCGGCCGTATAAAAAAAATATTCTGTTAATTTCTGAAACACTCATTGTCTCATTCCATTTAAATAAATTATTTATTCAAAAAGTAAAATAGTTTTATTTTCAGTGTGTTGACTTCTTATATTTTTATACAAATTTGACAAAAACTTATTATTTTAGGTGTTTAAAGAGTGTCTCAAAACACTTGTTAGCATTTTTCTATATTTAATTATGTGTGATAAAAAAATTATTTATGTTTTTTTTATGTACCAAAAAAATTTATTTATTTATGTTTTTATTGTAAAAAAAATATTCATGTTTTGATATATTAAAGTAAAAGTGATTATATAGGTAAAAATGAATTTGGGTAGTATACATAAAGTTTAAATTCAATCTTTATTAACAAAAATTATATTTTTATATGTATAACTACCAAAATATGTTTTAATATGAAATTGATGGTAAAACATTTTTGGAGATGATGGCAATTTTTTTCTTTTGGTACAAGAGTTGATGGCAATTTTGTTTACAACTAGAAAGCAATTAGGATAATCATTTCATCTTGGCTGACAATTAAATTTATTTTAAAATAATAGAAATTTTATATTGTTAAGCAATTTGTCAACAAAAATAATATAGCAATTTGTCGGTGTACTAGTTTTTTAAACCCGTGCGAGCGCACGAATGAAATAATTTTTATATAATCATATTATTGATCAATGAAACTAACAGCTAATTTAAATAAATTAATAAATATATTAAAAGTACAAATCAATATGAAAGAAGGTTGATTATTCTTATAGTTTTCTCCTCAAAAACATCCGGTTTAAAAATTTATAAAACATTATAGGTTACAGACTCAACATACTGACATGATTATACTCTCACTGATAGAAGCGTAACGAATATATTTCAAATGCGTGCAACATAATGAATAGATAGCAAATTGATTTTTAAACTAAATAAGTTTATAAAGACAATGATCAAAAGGAAATGAAGATTATTTTCCATTGTTGAAGAAAGAGAATGCAGAAAAATGAAATAGAATGTAGAAAAATGAAAGAGAATAACAATTTTTATTGTTTAGATGGATATGTGGTTTGTTTTGTAACAATGGCAATCCTTTTGGTATATCTAGATAAATGATTTGAAGAGATATGTTTAAAATAATAGTTTGTAAGGCTTGGGTGTCAAGTTTGTAATATTATGATTAGTTAATCATCTAATTGCAAAATGACCAATGATGTTTAGATATAATTAACTTTATCACATAACATCAAGCTCACATACATACTACCTTAAATAGACATCCCTATATACCGTGTTGCTATTAAAATTAGATTACTAATGAATAAAATTAAACCTCCCCTACAAAACACCTAACTCATGTGAATAAAAGCAATTAAAATAAATCTAAATTGAAATTCAATGGAGATATGATGTGATACCCTCAATTGCAATTTACAGTAACCAAATCATTTTTATTTTTTTTGGTAAAGATTATAGATGTGTGATAAGCAATTTTGCTACTCTGTGTATGTGTTTTTTTTTTACAATGTTGTAAATTATGTAAATGAGGATTGAATTTAAGGTTTACTGTATACTATTTAAATTTCTTACCATTAAATCAAATCTAGTGATTTGTGTGCGAGTTTTTACATTATGAAAGGAAAAACAAAAAACATAATTGAGAACAACGGATGATTGTAGTTGAAGATTTTAAGTTTATGCTTTATTAACTTAGGCAATATTCGACTAAATATAATACTCCCTCTATCTCTTTTTAAATGTTGTTTTAGCATAAATTTTTCAATTAAAATAATGGATTGTTGTAAATATTTTTTTTATTCTACCCTCATTTTAATCCATCACTAATGATGACTATACCTCTCCATCCCCATCTCCAATACATGTCCTAGTTTCATGCACACACATTCTCTCTTCTCCAATACATGTCCTAGTTTCATGCACATACACTCTCTCTTCTTGTGAACATAGAACAATTTACAATTTCAAGCTTGAAAGGCTTCATTAAAAAAACAAAGTAATGAAAGGCTAAACCACTCTTACTTATTCTGTTTTTATTTTTTTCATAGAACTCGTACTTCATCTTTTTTGTAAATGCACGTCTCTTTGGCCACTTGGATGGGGATGAATCACAAAATTAATAGATACCTATGGTTTCCAATGCACCCTTTTTGGTTTAATATACCCTCTTCCACCGAATATTTTTGTCCTAATAGTAATATTTACAACAAATGTGTTCTCATAACCTGTTGACACTCGTAGGGATGTGCATGATTTGGAAACCACATCATAGCAAACCATAAATTAGGATATCGTTAATAACTTTTAGGCTATGTTTGGTAAAAATAGCGGATGACTGATAGCTTATAGCTGATAGCTTATGACTGATGACTTATAGCTGATAAGCTAATTAAAGTGTTTGGTAAAATTAACGGTTCAATCATAGATAAATGTAAAATAACATAAAAGGGCATTCATAATTAATAATAGATTTTTTATTTAAGATATTTATAATTTAGTAATTTAATTTTTTTATTTAATATATCTTTTATATTTTAATATAGAATGAAATCTATTCACTAAAATTTTACTTTAAAATTATTTTCATTTCAATGTTTATATTTTATAAGAAAAATTGAACGAACAATAATAAATTAATTCAAGTGGTAATTACTTAATATTTAAAATACTTAAAATTTAGTGATTTTAATTTATAATTTAATTTATCTTTTATATTATTATTATAATATTAAATTAAACTTTAATATTTTTTTTATAGATGTTAAATTTTATTCTTTGAAATTTCATTTTAAATATATCTTCATTTCAATTTTTATAGTTTATTAAAAAGATTAAACATAATGTACCAAAAAAAAGATTAAACATATTAAAGAGGTGATAATAGGTACATGCTATAGTAATGTTGTACCAAAAACTAGGTACATCAACGTTTAAAAAAAATTCAAGAACGTAAAAATAATAAATTGGTATACAACATAGTAAAAGAAAAATAGATAGATGCAAGTGCAATAACGTAAAAAAAATAGGCACAACATATCTATTTTGTTTTAAATTATACTATATAAAAAATTATAGTAAAGGATAAAAATGGATTTAAAATAAAATAATAAGGGTAAAATGGGAAGAAAAAATAAAAAGCTATAAGCTCATAAGCTACTTGAATTAGCTTATGAAAAATAAGCTATAAGTCAGTAAAATAAGCTATAAGCTCTTTCTGAAAAACTGTTACAAAACAGGTCTTTTAACTTATAAGCTATAAGACATAAGCTATAAGTCAGTTTTTTTGATTTGCCAAACAGACCCTTAGAGAATCAAAATCCGAACATATGATAGAGCTAGTTACTTCTAGGTGGCCATATTGTCTTTCTACCTCTACATCAATGACACCTATGCAACTCCAGGCATGACAAGAAAAAAAAAATGACCAAGTAACATGACTCACAAATTCACAATCAGACAATGTAGATGTTAGAGCCTATGTTTTGTTAAAATATTTCCAACAATAGTCAAAAATCATACTTAAAGAGAACACTTGTGTGTGAGTTTTGTAATTTGTAGCTAGACTTGACACCCAAAAAAAGAAGAGGGAGAATGTATGCATGTTCACCATCACTGCCACCACATAAGCAGAATCAACAATTCTATCAATATCAATTGAAGTTATCATTATCATACAATTTCATAACAAAATTGTAAGAACAAAATATTCCATGAAAGCGAAATAAAAAGTTCAATAACATCACTATAAAATCCAAAGCAACAAATAAAAACACACATACAATTGTTCACCAAATAGCTAAGACATATAACCATGTATCCCATAAGCAAAATATCAAATGTGGCTCATCACTATCGCCACATATGCAAGTTTTATCTTTAAAGTCTAAATAGCCATCCACGTCTCCTCTCATTAGACATGGCGATAAACATTTCCCTCCAATCAGGATCCTTAAACTTTTCTAGGGCTTTCCCAAAGATGTCATCTGAAATGTCTTTTATCTCTTCAAGAGCAACCACACACTTAGTAAGAGAACAATCTCTTGTTACATGTGAAGAACTAGCCTCCACAATCTTAGCCCGTGCTACAAGTGCATCTCCCACCTGTTGTGAGGTAGACTCTTTCATGGATGTATGATCTTTTATTTGAATTTTTTGCTTCCCACTACGAATGATCCGCTCCACTTGTATATCATTGTCCGAACTATCATTATCAACATGTGCATTATTCACACTTGCAATGTTCAAGTATTGATTATTGAGTTCATGTTCTATATCAGTATTTAGTTGGTCTTGGACAGATGAAAGATGAAGTACTTCAGTTTCATTATTTTTGTTGAATATGATTTCCAACAACTTATAATGGTCGCACCCTTTCTTTTGAAACTGAGACGCTTTATCATGCGTCTAAAATAATATAAGCATGTCAATACATTAACAATATGGACAAATAAAATTAACACAATTCTACTAACAAAACCTATAAAAATTAAACCATACCTTAAGATAATTTTGCCAGACCTCTTCACTTGCAATAACAGTGTTGGTTTCGGCATTCCACGTAAATCCAGTGTTTTGCAAAAGTGAATAGAACTCAAGGAACATGGCTTGAAGCCTATGGAATTTTACCTGTAGTTGTTCCTTTTCATAGGAGCAATTAGTTATGGAATTCAACCTAGTAGTCATCGAGGTCCATGTTCCAGTATGAAACACGCCATTTGGCATATTTCCTTTTGTAACTTCATCAATCATAATGTCAATGAAAGCTTTGGTTACGAAGTCAGGCCAAAGCGTTGAGTCACTGTTGTCAACATTAGTTACCGTCTATCATAAAAACAAGCATTCCAATTAGAGCAGTGAAACAGGTGTATTGAGACACAACCTAGAGGCAGCCATGATAATAGAGCAAATCACATCCTATATCAATTTAGTTCTTATTAGGTTATTATATTGAGTCTAACTAATATTTACAACTTGGCTTGTAAGGTGAGGGGTGCCTCTCTTTATAAACTCTTTTTAGACCTTATATATTTTCTATGTGGTACTTGGGTTTTCCCAATAATTTATCATCAAGACATTAACGATGTAATGTTTAT
Organism: Trifolium fragiferum; assembly: GCA_954870985.1. Lineage (NCBI taxonomy): Eukaryota > Viridiplantae > Streptophyta > Magnoliopsida > Fabales > Fabaceae > Trifolium > Trifolium fragiferum. The sequence goes on along the minus strand of OX940790.1, from coordinate 17,134,325 downwards.
TATTATATGACCATCAACGAACAAATCATATCCTATATCAATTTAGTTCACTTTATAAAAAGTGCTATTAATCAACAATATGAATAACAGTGTAATGTTTATTATACAACAACAACAACAACAACAATTAATAATAGATTCCTATAAATATCAGAACAATGTAAGCATACACTCACCGTTCCTCAACAATATGTGATATTTAACAAAAAAATATGATGTTTCTAGATAGTTGCTTAAGCAATTATCGTTTCAATGTATTGTATCATAAATTCCAGTTCTTTGAGTCTTAACTTCCAGCAAAGATTTTACAATTGAAAGCATGCGGAAAAAAATGGCAGCATGCAGTTGAATGTTACCTTCTCGGTGCAACAAAGATGAAGATTGGGAGGTGCAGCAGAAGCACACTCAGCCGCAGAAGCAGGTACAGCAGAGGAGGAGACAGTCGCGGCAAAATCCGAAAGATAGCTGGTGTTCTTCCCGCCCTTTATAGATTCTTCAATCTGTATAGTAAGTGTAAGAATCAATCACAAACTCGTATTGTTGTTTTATTTGAACTCGTCTGAGGTAAGATTAAAAAAAAATACCACACTCAGATCCCTTATGGTTTTTAAATATCTACCTGCTTAAGATTAAAATGACTCGTATACTTTGTGCTAATCTTAACTTCTGTCAACGGCGAGTTTTGTCGTAAGAAGTCAATTATTCCATCAGGTATGGGAGGTGGTTTCAAACCTGCTTTAAATGCCTTTCTTAACTTTGCAGCTTCTTTACGTGATTTCGCGGCCGCTTTCTCTAACATGACCGTTTCCATTATCGAGCATAATGCTAAAAACTCAGATGGTATCAGTTCTACTTCCAATGACTTCAAGTTACACAAAGAAGATAGCTTAACCTTGAATAAATCTGGAACTAAGGAGAGAATCTAAGGAATGAGGAATGAGCGTGAATTAGGATCAGTTTTATGTAATCAATTGAATTTTATTTTATTTATTTTAAAAAAAGCATGTTAAGAAGAAAGTAAAAACTAAAGCTTGAAGTACCTGAAGAGTAATTGAATTGACTCTCAATGATTCTACATTGGCAAGGTCTTGCAGCCAGCATAACAGAACCAAACCATGCTTCGCTGAAGATGCGTAATTTGGTGCATTGATATTTACTTGTTTAACAGAAGAAAGACCGCTCCCACATATTTTATGATCAGGATCAAGACTTCTGGGAAAAGTAAATGTACAAAGACTTGGAGTCGATAGCTCGACTTTGGCACAATTATGAATTTCTTGAATATTCAATTTGAGAAGTGTCTCACTTGATATGCTGAGGATTTGAGTATCCTTTACATTACAACTATGAATAACTAGACTATTCAACTTGGTAAATGCGGAAAAGGGCTCAGCACAACCGTTTTCACCGCCACAAAAGGTTAGATTTGTTAGATCTAAGCTGGTCAATAAAGGCAAATTCAAAGATTTTGGAAATATCGTTTCTGTATAATTATCACTACTTCTAGTGTAAAGTGAAAGCCTAAGAGATGTCAGAGCCCGACACAAAGAAACACAACTCATAACGAGACGAGCATCACCATGTAGATGGATTCTTAATTCCTGGAGGTGGGTATTATGGGAGGAAACACAGTTTAAAATATTTTTAAGTAGTGGAGTCTCAATATAACCAATACGGTAAAGATCAAGAGTGTGCAGTGCAGTTGAGGCATCACGAAGCGTCAAAATGTTAGACACAAATGTGGAAAATTTCTTGACAGTAGGAAAATTTCTGGAATCCAATATCAGAGTGTGAATACGTTTCCAAAGATGCTTCCATCTTGTTGACAAGACGCAAGTTTGAACAGCCTGTTTGGGATGAAAATATGACAAAATGTGAAGTATAACACAATCAGGTAACTCACTGAGCCTGTCTCGATTATCATGCTTTGCTCTCTTCTCAGGTGGAATCATTATTATTCAGTACCTAAGTAAGCATATAAATAAAAACAATATGGAATCATATATTCTAATAATACGATAATAAAAGCAACTGCGAAATCTACAAGCAAAATAGTGTTCGATTGCAATGGGAAATTTGGGAAATTAGAAAATGAAATACTCCTTCCTACCTGCGAATCAGCTACTGAGTTGAAAATTGGAATGAAAATATGTGAGCACGAGAGGTTGATTGGAACCACTGCCGGTATATCTACGTTTTCTAGGGTTCGGTTTTTCTAATTTTGAGAGGGGAAAATATGGCGATATGGAGGAAACGAGAAAGGATCCTCTCAATTTGAAAAAAATTTTGAGAAAATTGGAGTTTTAAACCATTGAATTATAAATATAAAATAATATTTAAATTGAAAAGAAATGAGGAAAAGTTGATTGATGGTTGAAATGTGAAAATTGAGAAAAATTAAGGGAAAATAAATTGAAATGATCCATTCTCGGAGGAAACAAAGATTAAGCACTTAAAATTTCTTAAAAAAATAAAAAGAAGATCAACCACTTAAATTATTTCCTTTCAATTTCAAGCGCGGCTATCAAATTTCAACTTTTATTTTTAATCTCTAACTTTTTTTTTTTAACTTGAGTTCTTTAAATTTTTTGTTTCTAATTTTAATCCATGTTTTTTAGTTTTAAAGTTCACCTACTATGGCTCCGTTTGGATTAACTTATTTTTGAGCTTATGCAAATAGTTTATGCAATTTTTATGTATTATTATAAGTTTTTTAAGATAGTTTATGATAAAATAGCTTATAAAAATACAATTTTCACTAGTTTAAACTTATAAAATAGTATAAAACATAATTTATATTGCATAAGCTGTTTGCATAAGCTCAATAATAAGCTAATCCAAACGTATCTTTCAAACATCCTTTTTTAAAAAATATCATTATTAAGATCATAAAATACTACTAGTTTAATACTTTAATTACTTATTTTTTGTTAATTTATCTATAATTTTATCTTTCAATTCTTCAATTTATTTTTCTCATATTAATGAAGGATAATTTTATAAACTAAGGCCCTGTTTGGATTAGCTTATTTTTGAGTTTATGCAATATAAATTAAGTTTTATGCCATTTTCTAAGTTCAAACTAGTGAAAATTATATTTTTATAATATTTTTATAAGCTATTTTATTATAAACTACCTTGACAAATTTATAATAATGCATAAAAATTGCATAAGCTGTTTGCATAAGCTCAAAAATAAGCTAATCCAAACGAGCCCTAACTCATAATTTCTTTTTTTTCATACAACATTGATTAAATTTCTTAATTTGTGTAATATGGCCAAAACGACTTATATTTTGGTACGGATGGAATAATTGATAACTATTGAACATCTTTTTTTTAGTTGTGCTTACTTATTAAGAAAGAAAAGAAAATTGAAAATAAACTTTTGTGTGGAAGTTAATTTTCAACAAATACAAATATTTGAATAAAATGAAGGGTAAAAGTGACAATAAAAAAGTCTCACCAAAAGGCTATTATCTTTATATATCGGTATAGATTAGTTAAGTAATTTAAGTAATTTATAGATTAGTAAGTATTAGTATTAGTAAGATAGATTATATAGAAGTATAGATATAGATTAGTATAAATGATGTAACTACTTAACCTTCTTTTTGTTGCGGTTAGTTATTAAGAAGAAGAAAAAAAAGAAATATTTTTTTATTTACTAAAAAAAACTGAAAACAAACTTTTGTGTGATAAGTAGTATTTTTCAACATATACAAATATTTCTTTTCAGAAAAAAAAATATATATATATATATATACAAATATTTGAATAGAATGAAAGGCAAAATTGACAATAAGAAAATTTACACCAAAAGAGGATATTCTCTTTATGTATTGGTATATATATATTAAGGTCCTAATAATGATATATAATCAAAATATATCATGAAATTTTATTAAAAAAAAAAAGACTAAAGTTGGAAGAAATATTAATTTTAGAAAACTAAAAGTAAAATAAAATAAATATGTTAGCTCAAAGAAAAGAAGGATAAAAGATGATGTTAGGGAAACCAATATTGACAATAAATATGGAAATGACAACAAGTTCAAGAGTGATGTTAACTCAAAGTTATCTTGATTGTTGACATAAGAAGTCTTATAACGAGTCATCTTTGACCACACGGGCGAGATCAAATTTTGTTTGCAGAAATCGTAGGCTTGCTTGATCATCTTAGACCACATCGGCGAGCTTAATAATAAGTAACAATGAAGGAAAGATGATTGATGAAGAAGATGAGTGAGGGTATTCTAAGTTACTTTGAGATACTTGTGTGAGAGGAAGACTAATGCTACGGTGGACCACCTTCATAAGTGGTCCACTGTGGACAAGTGATCTACCGAATACAAATTTTATAAAATTTATTGGTAGATTGAAAGTTTATATCATATAGAGCATCCATAAAAAAATTTAAAAAAATTGAAAATCATTTGATATTTTATTGGGATTTATCAATATTTACAGTATTTAATAAACCGTTAATTTTGATGGATCTCAATAACATATCAAATGATTTTCAATTTTTCTAAAATTTTCTATAAATGATCTATATGATATAAATTTTCAATCCAACGGTGGATTTTGTAAAATTCGTATTCGTTATAGGGTTTTTCATAAATGGTCCACCATGGACCACTTGAAGAAATGGTCCATGTTAGAATTTTCCGTGAGAGGAAATGTGTTTGTTTTAAAAATGAAATGACCCAAATAGGTGGAGTGGAGGCTAGCATGGACAAGGTATATAGGTCTCCCTCCCACCATGGGAGATCACCTTTCACTCTTAGATCATGAAGGTGTACAATAAGTCATAATAAAGTTTTTACATTGTACACTTTTCTCATGAGTTTGATAGAATTTTTTTAAAAAAATAAATCAATTACAAAAAAATTATTTTCAAATTGAAAGTTGAAACTCAGATCCATTTATTTAAGTGTTAAGTATATTTTTGATCCGTACAAAGTGATGACCTTTTAAGTTTAGTTCTTGTTTAATTTTTATTAAATTTTTAGTTCCCAAAAAATTATCATGTATTCATTTTTAGTTCTTACTATTAATTCAACATGTATTTTTAAATAATTTTTTTCAGGTATGTCTAGAACATTATAAAAAGTTCCTCCATAAAATATGAACTCAAAATTTGAGTTCCTTCAGTTTGGTAATTGTCATATCACCACAAGCTTATAGTTTATTATTCCGACGCTATTTCAAGTAGCTTATGAAATTATAACTTATCATTTTTTCGCAATTTTACCCTTACATATTTTTATCTTAAATATTTTCTGAGTTAAATATGTTTTTTTTTTGTTTACAATGGAGCAGAGGATCAAAATCAAGACCTCATGCATAATACCCAAACCCCTCACTACTAGACCAAACCTAGTGGCATGGGTTAAATATGTTTTTCGTCCATACATTTTCTCTTATAGTAAAAAAAATGTAGAATTAATTTTGATAATGGAACAAATTGTAGGATTTTTTCCTACCATAAAAAATTTGTAGGATTTGTTTCACTATTAAAAAATGTAAGGACTATTATTGACTATAAGACAAAATGAAAGGACTAAAAACGTATTTAACTCAATATTTTTAAATATTAATTTGATATAAATTTTATTATTAATTAAGATTGTTCTATTATGTCAATTTATATTTATCACCTAGTTATACGAATAATTTTTCCAAACACTTCAACTAACTTATCAGCCACCAACTATAAACTATCAATCATAAGTTAGAAGCTATAAACTAATTTATCAGTATTCCGCTATTTTTATCAAACATAATCTTGGACAAATAAAAAAGAGGAGAATAAATAATATAGTGTGGATAGGAGTGCCATACACTTCCAAAAAAGTGATCTCCCACCTATATCCCTTGTGCATGCTAGCCAGCGCCGTAGCCCGTAGGTATAACCATCCATATCAAATTTTAAAGAGAAGTGACATGTATTGGTCAACAAAGTCAACAAATTATCTATGTCAACACTATCAAACAATTCTTTGCTAACAAAAGTTACATTCAAGAATTTTAAAATGGTTTTTTTTATGATTCAGAGATTACTATGAGTGTCACTTTCGGAGACTAAAGTGATCTCTAAATAGAACACTTGTTGTGTGTTTTGTACCTAGACTCTTTGACACCGACAAAAAAGAAAAGGGAGAACGTATACATGCATGTTCACCAATAACTTGTATCACATAAGTAGAATCACCAATTCTATCAATATCAATTCAAATTCTAATAACCCGTCATACAATTTCGTAACAAAGTTTTGACTTTTTAAGAACAAAATATTCCATGAAAGTGAAATAAAAAGTTTAATATCGTCACCATAGAATCCAAAGCAACGCATAAAAACACACATACAATTGTTCACCAAATAGCTTAGAGAAGAACATTACGAAAAGTAAAATATAAACTTGTCTCATCACTATCGCCACATATGCAAGTAAAATTTTATTTTTAAAGTCTAAATAGCCATCCTCGTCTCCTCTCATTAGACATAGCGATAAACATTTCCCTCCAATCAGGATCCTTAAACTTTTCTAGGGCTTTCCCAAAGATGTCATCTGAAATGTCTTTTATCTCTTCAAGAGCAACCACACACTTACCCAATGCTTGAGTCCATGCTCCAAGGGCATCCCCCATCTGACATGATGTAGACTCTTTCCTGGATGTATGATTTTGCTTCCCACGGCGCGTCATGCACTCCACCTCTTGTATATCTTTGTTTGAACTATCATTATCAAAACGTACATAATTGCCACTCCTATTGTTACCATATTGATTATCGATCTCTTTTTCTTTATCGATATTTGCTGGGTCTTGGGTGGATGAATGATGAAATACTTTGGTAACATTATTTTTGTTGAATATGATTTCCAACAACTTATAATTGTCGCACCCTTTCTTTTGAAATTGAGATGCTTTGTCATGTGTCTAAAATAATATAAGCATATGGTCAATATATTAACATATAAAATCAATGTAAATCTACTAACAAAAGCTATAAAAGTAAACCAACCATACCTTAAGAAAATTTTGCCAGACCTCTTCACTTGCGGCAACAGTGTTGGTTTCTGCATTCCAGCAAAATCCAGTGTTTTGCAAAAGTGAATGGAACTCATGAAACATGGCTCGTAGCTCATGCATTTTTTCCTGTAATTGTTCCTTTAGATAGGAGCAATTAGTTATGGAATTCAACCTAGTAGTCATCGAGGTCCATGTTTCTTGATAAAACACGTCATTTGGCATATTTCCTTTTGTAACTTCGTCAACCATAATGTCAATGAAAGCTTTAGTTACCAAGTCAGGCCAAAGCGTTGAATCACTGTTGTCAACATTAGTTGCCATCTATCATGAAGAAAAAAAAAGCATTAACAAATATTATGGGACACATCCTGGAGGCAGCCATGATAGTACAACAAAGCATATCCTATATTCTGATGAAATGCGAATAACCCGTGTCTTCCCCTTTTGACACAAGGAGTGCTTTGTGTTCTTTCGTAGGATATCAACGATGCAATGTTTATTATAACAACATGAACAAGAAAATCAGTAATCACGTCCTCTATTAATGCAATACTATTTATAAAATTGCTATAAATCAACAATATGAATAACGAGGTAATGTTTATTATAACAACAATAAGCAATAGAAATCATATCCTATATCAATTTAGACAGTTCACTCCATAAAAAGATGAATAACAATGCAAATGTTTATTATAAAACCAACAGATAACAAAAGATTCTTATCAATATGAGCACCACGTGCCTGTGTAAGCATATAATCACCTCGTTCTTTAGCAATATGTGATATTTAACGACAAATAAATGTTTCTAGATAGTTGCTTAAGCAATTACCTTTTCAATGTCATGCGTCTTAACTTCCAGCTAAGATAATAAAATAGAAAGCCAGTGGTAAAAAGGAACAGGGTGCAATTGAAGGACACATGAAGATTTCATTATATATGTCTCTGTTAGTCTGTTATCATACTTGAACAATTTCTACTAGAGTAAACTGCAGACAAGGGTTCCTACAATAATCTAATATGCTATCTCATTCTAAAATATCCCAAATGGAAATCTCCACGTGGAAACAACAAATGCCACCAAATTTAGTAACAAAAACTCAAAGGGGATCCACTAAAATGCATGTGATGAATGAATATTACCTTTGCAGCAGAGGTAGGTGCGCCAGCAGAGTCAGGGGCAGGGGCGGCAGAGGAGGCAGGCGTGACAAATTGAGAACAATAGCTGATGTTCTTCACGCCCTTTACAGATTCTTCAACCTGTTTAATCACAAACTCTTCTTATAGTTGTTTCATTGAAATTATCCAAGCTCAGATTCTCAAAAAACAATACCACACTCAGCTAGCTTATGGTTTTTAAATAACTACCTGCTTAAGATTAAACGAACTCGGAGAACCTGTTGTGATGTTAACTTTTGCTGATGGTGAGTTTTGTAGCAAGAAGTCAACTATTCCATCAGGTATGGGAGGTGGTTTCAAACCTGCTTTAAATGCCTTTCTTAACTTAGTAGCTTCTTTGCGTGACTTGGAAGCCGCTTTCTTTAACATGGCCTCTTCCATATATAGATACAATGATCCAAAATGAAGTCGTATCAGTTTTACTTCCAATGACTTCAAGTTACACAAAGTAGGGAACTTAACCTCGAATAAATCAGGAACTAAGGAGAGAACCTAAATAACGATGAATATGGGTGAATTTGGATCAGTTTTTTGCAAGACAATTGAATTTTAACAAAAATTTAAAAATAAAAGATAAAATATGCATCTTAAGAAGAGAGTAAAAATAAAGCTTGAAACCACAACAAGGTACCTGAAGAGTAATTGAAGTGACTGTCAATGATTCTACACTGACAAGGTCTTGAAGCCAGGTTAATAGAACCAAAGCATGCTCCACCGAAGATGCTAAATCTGATGCATCAATATTTACTTGTCTAACAGAAGAAAGTCCGTTCCCACATATTTTTGAAACAGGTATACAAGAAAACGTAAAGGTAAAAAGACTTGGAGTAGATAGCTTGATTTGGGGAATGTTGGACGAATATCCATGCATAGTTAAATCGACAAGTGTCTCACTTGATATGCTGAGGATTTGAGTATCCTTTACATTACAACTACAAATGACTAGACTAGTCAACTTGGTAAATGCGGAAAAGGGCTCAGCACAACCATTTTCATCGCCGCAAAAGGTGAAATTGGTTAGATCTAAACTGGCCAATAAAGGCAAATTCAAAGATTTTGGAAATATCACTTCTGTATAATTATCTCTACTTCCAGGGTAAAGTGAAAGCATAAGAGATGTAAGAGCCCGACACGAAGAAACACAACTCATAATGAGACGAGTATCACCATGTAGATCGATTTTTAATTCCTGGAGGTGGGTATTATGGGAGGAAACATAGTTTAAAATATTTTTAAGTAGTGGAGTCTCAATATAACCATAACGGAAAAGATCAAGAGCGTGCAGTGCAGTTGAGGTATCACGTGTTGGGGTTGATTGTCAAGTCCCATATCGCCTAGTTTCTTAAATCAAGAAGGAGGTTAAAAATAGCTATTGGAGAAGTCCCACATCGCTTAGAATAGTGAAGCAAGAGGAAAACCAAAGCTATATAATAGGCCTAAGTTCTTTGTTTGTAATTGCACCAGTCAGTAGCACTTTAAGCTTATATCTGACTCTTAGTTTAAATATTTGCTTTGTGAGAGTGTGGTTGTATTGGGGCATTGAGGTGAGAGTGAGAGAAGTCTATGTGTTGTAAAAATTTTCACATAGTGATAATTCTCTGGTTGTCGGTTTAGACAACGGTTGTGGTTTTTTCTCCGATTTGGAGTTTCCACATTATATTCTTGTGTTGTGATTGTGTTTATTTTTCCTTCTTTAGTGTTGTTATTTCCTAACAGTGGTATCAAGAGCTTCGGTTCGGTGAGATATCACATTTCTTTGTATGCTCTGTGGTTGCAGCATTGTCTGATCTTCCACATCAGAAAAAAGAAGTGTGATATTCTGAAGGTGCTAAAGAAGGGGTTTTGCTATGTCTTATTCAAGTGCTATGAAGTTTGACATAGAGAAGTTTGATGGAAGAATCAACTTTGGCTTGTGGAAAGTGCAAGTCAATGATGTGTTGATACAATCAGGTTTACACAAGGCGCTGAAAGGAAACACTTCCAAGATGGAGGCCGACAAGTGGGAGGAACTAGATTTGAGAGCTGCAAGTGCAATTCGCTTGTGTTTGTCAAAGAATGTTCTTGCGAATGTGCAGAATTTGTCATCAGCCAAGGAACTCTGGGAAAGGCTTGAAGGGTTGTATCAGGCAAAGGACATCTCAAATCGGTTGCTGCTAAAGGAGCAATTCCACAATTTGCGCATGGATGAAGGTACAAAAATCTCTGATCATCTTAGTACTTTGAATAATATAGTTTCTGAGTTAGAATCTATTAAAGTTGAGATTGATGATGAGGATAAGGCGTTAAGGCTCATTTGGTCCCTTCCACCTTCTTATGTTCATCTCAAACCTGTTTTGATGTATGGGAAGGAAAAATTGAATTTTGAAGAAGTTGCAACTAAAATTATTTCTGAAGAAAGGAGGATGAAAAATGATGAAAGCACTTCATCAAATTCAATGTTGTTAACTAGAAGTGGGGCTAATGGGAAGAAGATCCATGCAAAGAATCTGCCGTGTTGGAAGTGTGGAAGATCTGGGCATTTAAAGAGAAATTGTCAAGGTGGAGAAGTATCTGAAAAAGACTCTGAGACAAGTGCTAGCAATGTCTCCCTTGTTTTGGGAGATGATGGTGATCTTATCTAGAAGAGAAAGTTTGTCCTTATGGTATTTCCGCTATACCATGGGAAATGACAAGTTATTGCTAGCGGATTCAAAACAACACACGGGCATTGGTTGACATTGATGCAAGGTGTGTGGTGAGATATGTTGATGGCTGAAGAACTTCCTGAAAGCCAACATGGGAGTTGCACCATATTCTTTCAGCAGGTTTCGACATGAAATTCTTGGAATGGTTTAGTTCCAAGTGAAGAAAATCTTGGAATGGTTTAGTTCTAAGTGGAGTATACTTTTATGGTGGAGTATGATTGTCGGTATAGACAATGGAAGCGGAAGATGGAACTCTTTCAATCAAGGTGAAGATTGTTGGGGTTGATTGTCAAGTCCCATATCGCCTAGTTTCTTAAATCAAGAAGGAGGTTAAAAATAGCTATTGGAGAAGTCCCACATCGCTTAGAATAGTGAAGCAAGAGGAAAACCAAAGCTATATAATAGGCCTAAGTTCTTTGTTTGTAATTGCACCAGTCAGTAGCACTTTAAGCTTATATCTGACTCTTAGTTTAAATATTTGCTTTGTGAGAGTGTGGTTGTATTGGGGCATTGAGGTGAGAGTGAGAGAAGTCTATGTGTTGTAAAAATTTTCACATAGTGATAATTCTCTGGTTGTCGGTTTAGACAACGGTTGTGGTTTTTTCTCCGATTTGGAGTTTCCACATTATATTCTTGTGTTGTGATTGTGTTTATTTTTCCTTCTTTAGTGTTGTTATTTCCTAACATCACGAAGAGTCAAAATGTTAGACACAAATGTGGCAAATTTCTTGACAGTACGAAAATTTCTGGAATGCAATATCAGAGTGTGAATACGTTTCCAAAGATGGTTCCATCTCTTTGACAAAACGCAAGTTTGAACAGCCTGTCTGGAATGAAAATATGACAAAATGTGAAGTAGAACACAATCAGGTAAATCACTGAGCCTGTCACGATTATATTCATTATCATGCTTTGCTCTCTTCTCAGGTGGAATCATTATTACTTCGCACATTATTCAGTAACGTCTGTAAGTACCTAAGTAAGCATATAAATAAAAACAATATGAGAATAAAAGCAACTGTCCAAGCAAAGTAGTGTTCGATTGCAATGGGAAATTTGGGAAAATAGAAAATTAAATACTACTTACCTGCGAATCAGCGACTGAGTTGAAAATTGGAATGAAAATATGTGAGCACGAGAGGTTGATTGGAACCACTGCCGGTATATCAACGTTTTCTAGGGTTCGGTTTTTCTAATTTTGAGATGGGGAAAATGTGGCGATATGGAGGAAACAAAGATTAAGCACTTAAAATTTCATAAAAAAAGAAAAAGAAGATTAAGCAATAAGCACTTCAATTATTTCCTTTCAATTTCAACGCGCGGTTACCAAAATCTCCCGCAGTTTTAAAAATCTCTCGCGTGGCGTGGCTATCAAATTTCAACTTTTATTTTTAATCTCTATTTTTTTTTTTTAAACTTGAGTTCTTTAAATTTTTTGTTTCTAATTTTAATCCATGCTTTTTAGTTTTAAAGTTCACCTATTATGTTTCAAACACCCTTTTTAAAAAAACATATCATTATTAAGATCATAAAATACTACTAGTTTAATACTTTAATTACTTAATTTTTGTTAATTTATCTATAACTTTAAATTAAAGATTAAATAGTTAAATTAAAAATATTTTAAAGTTTTAATAATGACTAGCGTCCTGACAGACACTCTCGTGTCCCGTCAGTCCACCTTTTTATTTTGTTATTGTTTCGTGTTTGTTATCGTAAATAATGGTTTATTTTAAATTGGATATCATGTATATATAGATACGGTTATCCAGTTTCAATAAAAATATGTTTGTTAATTTGTTTTTTATAAGAATATGTTGTTAATTACTCTTTCTGTACGAAAATATAAGTCACTTTAAAAAATATTATACCAAAATATAAATCACTTTACATTATCAATGAAGTATTTAATGTTCTTTTTCCAATTATACCCTTAACTATTTATTTCTCTCTCTTATTTCAATTTTTCAATTTATTTTTCTCATACCATTAATGAATGACAATTTTATAAACTAACTCATAATTTCTTTTTTCTATACAACAATGATTATATTTCTTAATTTGTGTAATATGGCTAAAACAACTTATATTTTGATACCGAGGGAATAATTGATAACTATTAAACATCTTTTTTAGTTGTGCTTAATTATTAAAAAAGAAAAGAAAACTGAATATAAACTTTTGTGTTTAAGTTATTTTTCAACAAATACAAATATTTGAATAAAATAAAGGGTAAAAGTGATAAGAAAAAAGTCTACACCAAAAGAATATCATCTTTATATATTGGTATATATTAGTGAAGTAATTTAAGTAATTTATAGACTAGTAAGTATTAGTATTAGTATTAGTAAAAAAAAAAAGTATTAGTATTAATAAGATAGATTATATAGAAGTATAGATATAGATTAGTATAGATGATGATAACTACTTAACCTTCTTTTTGTTGTGGTTATTTATTAAGAAAAAAAAGGAATATTTTTTATTTCCTAACAAAAACTGAAAACAAACTTTTGTGTGATAGTTACTAGTAGTACAATATTTTTCAACGTGTACAAATATCTCCTTTTAAAAAAAAATATACAAATATAGGTCTCCCTCCCACCATGGGAGACCACTTTTCACTCTTAGATCATGAAGGTGTACAATAAGTCATAAAGTTTTTACATTGTACACTTTTCTCATGAGTTTGATAGAATTTTTTTAAAAAAAATAAATCAATTACAAAAATTCTTATTTTGAAATTGAAAGTTGAAACTTAGATCCATTTATTTAAGTGTTAAATATATTTTTGATCCCTACAAAGTGATGATCTTTTAAGTTTAGTCCTGGTTTAATTTTTATTAATTTTTTAGTCCCAAAAAATTACCATGCATTCATTTTTAGTTATTACTGTTAATTCAACATGTATTTTCAAATAAATTTTTCGCAGGTATGTTTAGAACATCATAAAAAGTTCCTCCATAAAATATGAACTCAAAATTTGAGTTCCTTCTATTTGGTAACTGTCATATCACCACGAGTTTATAGTTTATTATCCCGACGCTATTTCAAGTAGTTTATGAAATTATAACTTATCATTTTTTCACAATTTTACCCTTATATATTTTTATCTTAAATATTTTTGGGTTAAATATGTTTTTTTTTTTTTTTGTTTACAATGGAGCAGAGGATCGAAACCAAGACCTCATGCATAATACCCAAATCCCTCACTACTAGACCAAACCTAGTGGCTTGGATTAAATATGTTTTTAGTCCATACATTTTCTCCTATAGTAAAAAAATGTAGAATTAATTTTGATAATGGAACAAATTGTAGGATTTTTTCCTACCAAAAAAATTTATAGGATTTTTTTCACTATTAAAAAATGTAGGGACTATTCTTTACTATAAGGCAAAATATATGGATTAAAAACGTATTTAACTCAATATTTTTAAATATTAATTTGATATAAATTTTATTATTAATTAAGATTGTTCTTTTATGTCAATTTATATTTATCACCTAGTTGTACAACTAATTTTACCAAACACTTCAACTAATTTATCTGCCACCAACTATAACTTATCAATCATAAGTTAGAAGCTATAAACTAATTTATCAGTATTCCGCTATTTTTATCAAACATAATCTTGGACAAATAAAAAAGAGGAGAATAAATAATTTAGTGTGGGTAGGAGTACCATACACTTCCAAAAAAGTGGCCTCCCATGGTGGGAGACCTATATCCCTTCTGCATGCTAGCCAACGCCATAGGTATAACCATCCATCTTCATTTTTGTTTTATTTTGCCTTTAATATGGTTCCTGCCTACGTGACATCATATTTTAAAGAGAAGTGACATATATTGGTCAACAAAGTCAACAAACCATCTATGTCAACACTATCAAACAATTCTTTGCTAACAAAAGTTACATTCAAGGATTTTAAAATGTTTTTTTTTTGGCTTAATTGGTCTCCAGGTCCCTTAAAGATATTATTCGTTTCACTTTGGTCCCTTAAAGAAAAAACGTTTCACTTTGGTCCCTTAAAGATGTGTCCGTCAGTCAAAAAGGTCCTTTCCGTCCATTGTTTTCAAAAACCGTTAACTATTGTACATGTGGCAATAAAGGTTATTACGTGGCAATTGACATGGAAAATAATTTAATTAAAAAATAAAAAACAAAAAGCACACTAAGGTTGAAGAAAACGCATGCAAGAATTGAAGAATTTCATAAATCAAAACGCACGCAAGAACAAACACAAGAAGAATGAAGGAAACTTAGGGTTTCTAAGAGAAACTTGATTCCGACGAACACAACACAAAATCGAAGGCGAATCTAAGGCCAATCGAACGAAAATCGCACACTCAGGTTCAAGTTCGAACTTTTTTGAATTTGTTCTTTGTTTAATCTCTTAACAGTGTTCAAAATCGATATTTTTCTGCATTGTTCTTCGTTTAATCTTTCTAATCTCTTAACAGTTGTTCATAATCGTTCCTTTTCTGCAAATAGACTGAGTTAGGGTTTGTTTAAACTGTTTTGGATTTCTATGTGCTGTCTTAGATTGTTCTTGGGATCGTGTTACCTTTTGTTTTTATTCTTGTTGTTTGTAGTTTGTTTATGGCTTTAGTGGTAGACAAAATATTTCATTTTCAATGTTTGTGGTCCATCTGTTTGCCTCTGCCTCTTTAGTTTGCATTTTTTTATTCAACTGTTGTTGTTGTTGTGGCCCCTTACTGAACAGTGAATGCTATTTTATTAGGTGTGATGTGTATTAATTATGGGTGATAAAATTGGAGGTGGTTGTACAACATGGGGGTGGGTTTGAAGAGTTTAATCATAATGGCTATGTTGGAGTAGAAGTAAATTGGTTTATTGATGAAGATTACTTTGCCTATTTTGAATTTGTTGACGAAATTAAGAAGTTGCTGAAATACCCATCTATCGACACTATGTGGTTTTATGACCCACGAAACTTAGATGAGTTGGTTTTGTTTGAGGATTATATGGGTGCAATTAGAATGAGTAAGATAGCACATATGGAGGGAAGAATCCATTTGTATCTTATGCATCCAATGGGTGAGGCTGACATTATTGAAGCAATTGAGGGAGTAAATGAAAATGGGCCCACTGAGGGAGTAAATGAATATGGGCCAGCCTAGGTAGTAAATGAATGTGGGCCAACTGAGAGAGTAAATGAGGTTGGGTCTAGTACGGGTGTGAATCCGAAAAGGCCCATTGCTGAAGAGGTTATTGAGAAAGAGGCAGAACAAGCTACTGATAAAGGGAAAGATGTGAGAATTGATGATGATGTTATTGATGGTTTGTTAAAAGAAGTTGATTATGAAGAAGAAAGTGAAGATAGTGCCCTTGAAATACAATTTGATGGTTCAGAAGATGAGTGTATTCTTGAAGATCACTTTGAGAAGGAAGGAGGTAAAACTGTGTTGGAGGAAACTGTGGTTAATGAAGATGCTATTGATGAAACTGTTGTTGATGAAACTGTTGTTAATGAAAACATTGTTGATGAAGCTGTGACCAAGGGCAAGGAAAAGAAGGGAACGAAGGGAAAGAGGGGCAGACCAAAAAGAAAGGGTCAAACCCCCAATATAGTTGTTGTTCAAGGTGAACAAGAAAAAGAACAAGATGATGAGTTATTTGAACAACAAGTTGTTGCTCAAATTGACAAAGGGAAAGGTAAGGCAAAAGATGGAGGATTGAGTGATATTGAGGATTATGATAGTGATGAGCTACAAAGTGGAAGTGATAGTGACAATGAAGATGAAGAACAAAGTAATGTGAAAAAGGACAAATTTCCAACCTTTAAGATGCCAAAAAGTATGAGAGATTACAAGTGGGAGGTTGGAACGTACTTTGCTTGTAAACAAGAGTTTGTGAGGGCAATTAGATTTTATTCAATTCATTCTGAAAGAGCTGTTAAATTTAAGAAGAATGACAAATCAAGGATGGGAGTGATATGTAAAAGTGGTTGTCCATGGTCTGCTTATTGTTCACATATACCAGGGCAAGAAACTTGGCAATTGAGGAACATTCATGATGACCATAACTGTTGCAGGGACCCTAAGGTTGCATTGCTTAGTTCCAAATGGTTAGGGAAAAAATTACACAACCCTGTTAAAGAGAATCCTAAATTGAAATTGATTGATATTATGGAGAGAACACAAAAAAAAATGGAATTTAAAGATTTCTAGGACCAAAGCATATAGAGCTAGGAGTATTGCTTTTGATTTAGTGGATGGGTCATTTAGAGAACAATACACTCGGTTTTATGACTATAGCCATGAATTGATAAGATCAAATCGTGGTTCAACAGTTATAGTTACCACTACACCATATCAAGGTAATGAGGATGACTTAGAACATCTTGAAAAGCCTTTGTGTCCACATTTCCAAAGGGTTTACATTTGTTTTAAGGGATATAGAGAAAGCTTCTTATGGTGTAGGCCAATAATTGGCTTAGATGGGGATTTTCTGAAAGGATATTATGGTGGTCGGATACTAGCTGCAATTGGGAGAGATCCTAATGATCAAATGCTACCCATTGCATTTGCTGTAGTTGAGGGAGAAACAAAAGACACTTGGAGTTGGTTTTTGAATCTGTTAACCAATGACGTAGGAGGCACAAGAGCATGTTCTGCAATCACTTTCATAAGTGACAAACAAAAGGCGAGTACACTGTTTTATTGTTTATGTTATTTACACGCTTAATTATTTTTTTAGTAACAATGCATTTATGTATTATTGTGTTGCAGGGACTGTTGCCTGCAATTAATGAGTTACTTCCAGTGGTTGGTTAGAGATTTTGTGTCAGACACTTATACAACAGTTTTAGAAAGAAAATCCCAGGCAATAAATTAAAGGAATTGATGTGGAGGGCTGCAAATGCAACTTATCACCAAGCATGGCATAGGGAGATGCAACAGATCAAAACTTTAAATTTTGAGGCTTTCAAATATTTAATCAACATATCACCAAGGTTTTGGAGCAAATCATATTTCACACCTGAGCCAAAATGTGACACATTGGTCAACAACATGTCTGAGGCATTCAACTCAGTCATTGTTGGTGCTAGAGCCAAGCCCATAGTAACAATGATTGAAGAAATTAGAGTGTATTTGATGGAGCGATGGGAAAAGAGTAGACAAAAAATTGGGAGATATGATGAAAGTATATTGCCAAACATTAAAAAGAAGCTTGAAAGGGAGACATGATTCACTAACCAATGGATGGTCAGGTATAATTTCTGTTGCAATGTTTGTAATCATTGTTGGAATTGTGTGTAGACAATTAAATTTCAATTATGTTGTGTCGACATTTAAATTCTGCTGTGTAATTTGAATTCTGCTGTGTTATAGTGGTTTGGTGAAGAATTATGTTGTGTTATAATTTGAATTCTGCTGTCTAATGTTTGTGATCATTGTTGGAAGTATGTGTAGACAATTATGTTGTGTCGACATTTGATGATGATGATGATGATATATTTGATACTTTATGTTTTGAATTATGTTTTGAACTTTATCAATTTGATTTAATTGAATTATTGTTTGTTTTGAATTATAAGGCCTGCTGGTGAAGAATTCTATGAAGTAAGGCACCTTTCAGCCACGGGTGACACGTTTTGTGTTAGTCTTGGAACAAAGGAATGCTCTTGTAGAAAATGGATGTTGACAGGATTACCTTGCAGACATGCAATTGCTTGTATGAGAGGGATGGATATAGATCCAGGTCAATATGTACCTAACTACTTTAGGAAAGAGACATATGAAACTTGTTATCGTCCAATTATTTACCCAACAAATGGCCAAAATTTATGGGTAACAACTGAGTTTACTGACCTCCAGCCACCACTCATCAAAAGACAACTTGGTAGGCCTAAAAAGAAGAGAAATAAGGAAGCTCATGAATTGAAAAGAGATGATACACAATTGAAGAGAGCTTTTCATGGAATTGTTTGTAGTAGATGTAAAGAACCTGGCTACAACAAGTCATCTTGTAAACAACCACCTCACCAACCTGTCTCAACTTCACAACCAGCTGCAACACAACATCCTGCATCACA
The DNA here is from genome assembly GCA_954870985.1 of Trifolium fragiferum. NCBI lineage: Eukaryota > Viridiplantae > Streptophyta > Magnoliopsida > Fabales > Fabaceae > Trifolium > Trifolium fragiferum. The sequence goes on along the minus strand of OX940790.1, from coordinate 17,115,363 downwards.
AACAACACAGCCTTCTGCATCACAACCTGTCTCTGCTTCACAACCAGCTGCAACACAACATCCTGCATCACAAGCAACTCATGCTTCACAACAAGCTCGTGCAACACAAGCAGCCTCTGCTTCACAACATGTTCCTGCAACACAAGCAGCCTCTGCTTCACAACAAGCTTCTGCATCACAACCTTCTGCTTCAAAAAAAAAGGAAGAAAGGACAATCCAAGCCTGCATCAACCCAGCCACCAATCACCAGGAGCATAAGACAAAAATTGCCATGTAAAAGAGGCAACCAAGCTTCCACACAACCAGCACCAAGGATTTGAAGTTTATGATGTATTGCATAACCTAGCATAATCTTTTGTTTAGTTGATATGATGTAACTAAGAACCTTTGTGGTCTATTAATCTTTTGCTTATGGTTGATGTATTCGAGAACCTAGTATATATGGTCTCAATTTTTTGAATATTGCTTATGGTGTATTTGAGAACCTAGTATATATGGTCTCAATCTTTTGAATATTGCTTATGGTGTATTTGAGAACCTATAGTGTATGGCCTCAGTCTTTTGATTATTAGATATGGTGTATTTGAGAACCTATAATGTATGGTCGTCTTTTATTAATGTAATTGAGAACCTATAATGTATGGTCACAATCTTTGGTGATATGGTATATATCTTTTGCTCGCTTAATGACAAAATACAATATTGTGCTTACTTAAGCTTTTGCATACATAATTGAGAACCTATAATGTATCCTTTATAGCCAATTAATCAAAACCAGTTTACAACAACAATAAATCATTAATCCATAATTTCATTCATTCATCACAATAACCCGTTAGCAACAGAACCTTTAATTTCATTCATTCATTCATCACAATAACCATCAACCCATTCATTACAAAATAACCATAAACTAATTCATAAACTACCTTTAATATACTGCATCAACCCCACAACTTAATCAACAACTTGATTAACCCTTCAAATACATAGATGGATTAGAAATCAATCTACCACTATACAAGATAATGGTCACCAAGACCAAGTTAATTCCAAGACATAAACACCCAAATCTAGTTGAAATCTTAAGCCATTTTTGAGTTGAGAGCAATTCATTTTTTAGCACACAAACTTCATTCTTCAACTTTCCATTTTTCTTCTTTTGCTTTGCAATCTTCAAATCACGTTCATCAACTACATCATCATCAAACCACTTAAAAAAGTTACAACCTGTATCACTATTGTGTCTCCAATTTCTACATCCCCAAAACTTTTTCCCAAAATTAGCACTTGTGATGTCATTAACAGTTCTTAATACAGCAACTTCCTCACATATACAGTGTTGTGGTCGCCTCCTAATGACTGAACTTACAGATCCAGAGTTTCCAATCGAACTTCTTCCACTTGTTTCCATGTTAGTGCGTTGAGCAGATGCAAAGTTTCCAACTGAAATTCTTCCACTTGCCATTTCTGGGTAACCTAATTTTGGAGGTTGGGATGAAGAACTAGTATTTATGATGAGATGAGATGAAGAGGAAGAAGATTGGGAATAAGAAGACAAGTGACAGATGAACCCTAATTTGTTGGGTGAAGACAATTGAAATATACAATCCTTTCTGAGTCAGATTATGTCATGTTACAGCCATTATTACCACCTGTACAATAGTTAACAGTTTTTTTAAAAAACGGACGGAAAGGACCTTTTTGACTGACGGACATATCTTTAAGGGACCAAAGTGAAACGTTTTTTCTTTAAAGGACCAAAGTGAAACAAATAATATCTTTAAGGGACCTGGAGACCAATTAAGCCTTTTTTCTTTTTTATGATTCAGTGATTACTATGACAGCGAGGGCCACTTTCAAAAACTAAAGTGATCTCTAAATAGAAAACTTGTTGTGAGTTTTGTACCTAGACTCTGTGACACTGACAAAAAAGAAGAGGGAGAACATATACATGCATGTTCACCATCAACTTGTATCACATAAGTAGAATCACCAATTCTATCAATATCAATTCAAATTCTAACCTGTCATACAATTTCGTAACAAAGTTTTGACTTTTTAAGAACAAAATATTCCATGAAAGTGAAATAAAAAGTTTAATATCGTCACCATAGAATCCAAAGCAACGCATAAAAACACACATACAATTGTTCACCAAATAGCTTAGAGAAGAACATTACGAAAAGAAAAATATCAAACTTGTCTCATCACTATCTGTCATACCCCATTTTTTGACCTGAATTTTTAAATTTTTGCATTTATCGATCATATTTTTGTCCATAATAATCGATACTTTTTTTTCAAAAAAATTCGACGGAAATGTATTCTTAAAATACTCGTCATGACTCAATTTTATTTCAACTTTTCCCCTCCACATTTGATTTGTGCTAGTTCTAATTTCTTTTATAAATAATAAAATCTTTTATTCAAAATATATTTTATAATGTTTACTTATTATTGTGTATAGTTTATTTCCTTTTTTATTTCTTCACAAAAATAAAAAAGATGTCAATTTAGTTTTTAATTATATCATTAAAAATCTCAAAAAAAATGTTAAGTAGTTATTATTTCCTTTTATAAATTGTTTTCATTTTTGATATTTATTGCTAATTGATGATATTTATTTACTATTATTATTATTGTTATTATATTATTATTATTTAAAAAAATAAAACAAAAAATGTTAAAAAAAGAGAGGATGCAGCGTGAGGCTGCATCTCTTCCCTCTCCCCCACTTTCATTTTCTTTCCTTCTTTTTTTAATTATTATTATTATTATTATTATTATATCTTTAATTAAAAAATAAAAAAAAGGGATCAGAAAAGAGATCCATGTATCAGGAACAGTACACGCCCAGATTTTTCTTTTCCAGAAAATCTGTTTCTCCAGTCCTTTTCTCTGCAAAGTCTAATCCCATATTTCCTAGGAACAATGAGAGTATCCAGTCCAAGCTTGAATCCAGTGTGTAACAAAACCCTAATTTTTTGGTTATATAACAGAGCAAAAATCAGAACAAAAGCAGAGGCCAATTTTCTCTCATCAGCCGCCAGAACAAAGAACACATTCAAACCCTAAATTTTCTTAAACCCAGAAATCAATTCAAATAACAACAACACAATAACAACCCAGAAATCAAAATCCTACACCATCATCAACATCACAGTACTACCATAAAAACTCAGTCACACGAATCCAACATAACCACAAAGCAACAACAGTCTCAGAAACCACAAAAATCCCCGAAATCAAACAACCAACGCACACACACGCACCATAAATAGAAACGAAACGAAACAAGAAGAAGGGAGGAGGAAGTCAGAAACGAACAAAAACAAAGACCCACCGTTTTCAGACTCCGATCCCGTCGATTTGGTAAGCTTTTTGGGGATTTGGACTTCGGATTTGAGTTTAGAAGGTGAGAGATAAGCGTTCTGGGTAAAAAAAAGTTTCATTTTTTAGGTGTTTGGGCTCTCCGGCGCGGTGGTGGCACCGTACCGGTCCGGCAAGCCACCGCGCCGGTGTTCTTGGTCTCGCCGGTTTCTGTGTTGTGTTGGTTGTTCATAGTGAGAGAGAGAGAGAGAGAGAGAGAGAGAGAGAGAGAGAGAGAGATTAGAGCGTGAGAGGAGTAGAGAGAAGTTTTTTTTTTTTTTTGGTAGAGAGAAGTTTTTTTGTTTAAACGATTTTTTGTGCTGTTTCTCATATATATACCCCTACTGATTCCACGCGTGCGCCTTCATAGGCATAGCATGCAGCAGCGATATCTTCACCCGTTGATCTCAATCACATGGTTTTGGTTGCATCACACCTGAGATCAAATCAGGGACGTCTGATTAGATCAGACGATTCTGATTCATCCCTCCTAAAACTCTACTGTTTTGTTAAATACCCCCTCCGTTTTGCTAGTGCACCTCATGTAATTTTATTGCTATTTTATTTAAAGTCATTTTATTTTTTATGCTATATATTATGTTTGCATGATAAAAATATATGCTTCAAAAAATATGCCATGACATTTTATTAATTTGCTTCTCATATAAAAAATATAAAAATATGCAATGTTATTTGTTATTTATTTTTTACACAAAAAATATATCATGTCTTATTATTTGCTATTTATTTCTCACATGTCAAAAAAATCAAAAAAATATATATTGTGTTTATTTATCCTTTCGAATCCAAGGGAATAAGTGATTGTTCGTTAACCTCTCGTTTGTTACTTATTGCTTTAAAAATAAATACTTGTCGCAAATATAATAAAAAGAGTGAAAAAGGAGTGGTCTGACGGATGGCTTTCCGCTCCCCGGTTATTTCGAATTCCTGTTGGATAGCTTGCGTTCGAATAACTGTCATTCTCAAAACTCTAAAAAAAAAAATACATAAAACAAAAACATTAAAAAAATTAAAACTCTTTTTAAAATAATATTCTTTTCATAATAAAACTCGACTCTCGTCGAGAAACTCTTTCAAACTATTTTTCTTAATAAATGCCTTAATACATTTAAGCATATTTAAATATATTTTTTCAAAAGACTATAAAATCAACAAAAACAAATTCAAACACTTTTTGCCATTTGGCTTCTCAATTTAAAACTTTTTCTCAAAGAATTTAGACGTGAGTCATCTCTAGTCGAAAATTTCAATATTCCCCATAACATATGGCAGAAAAGGAAGATCAACTTTTCAGTATGTTTGTGGCGGATAAAAGGAGTTTTAAACTTAAGATGACAACTCGTCTCTTCTTCTAAAATCAATCAATTAACACTTTTCAATTTTTTACCCAAACTACGGGATTTTGATCCTTAACGGTACGTAGTGCAAAAGACATTGTGTCTTCCCAAATCAAAATTAATAATAAACTTCTTTTTTCCATATATTTTCTTAAGCATATTAAAATTTACAAAAATATTTTATTTTTCTTATCTCTTCAAATATTTCACAAAGCAAACAATTTTACAAGAGTAACAATTTACAAGCGAGTAAACTCTTTTAACACAAAAATAAATATTTACAAAAGGATCTCGTAGAGTACTACGAATACTTAGGGTGCTAATACCTTCTCTTCGTATAACCAACCCCCGAACCTTAAATCTCTAAAAAATAATTGGGTTTATTCGATCTTTTTCCCTTCCCTTGGATAAATTAAAACTCGGTGGTGAATTCATATTTTTGCGAGTCAAAGCTAATCAATAGCTTGGCGTCCGAAAATCACCGCGACACTATCGCCACATATGCAAGTAAAATTTTATTTTTAAAGTCTAAATAGCCATCCACGTCTCCTCTCATTAGACATGGCGATAAACATTTCCCTCCAATCAGGATCCTTAAACTTTTCTAGGGCTTTTCCAAAAATGTCATCTGAAATGTCTTTTATCTCTTCAAGAGCAACCACACACTTAGTAAGAGAACAATCTCTTGTTACATGTGAAGAACTAGCCTCCGCAATTTTACCCCATGCTTGAGTCCATGCTGCAAGGGCATCCCCCATCTGACATGATGTAGACTCTTTCCTGGATGTATGATTTTGCTTCCCACGGCGCGTCATGCACTCCACCTCTTCTATATCTTTGTTTGAACTGTCATTATCAAAATGTATATCATTGGCACTCCTATTGTTACCATATTGATTATCGAGCTCATTTTCTTTATCGGTATTTGGTGGGTCTAGGGTAGGTGAATGATGAAATACTTCAGTTTCATTATTTTTATTGAATATGATTTCCAACAACTTATAATGGCCGCACCCTTTCTTTTGAAATTGAGATGCTTTGTCATGTGTCTAAAATAATATAAGCATATGGTCAATACATTAACAATACTAACATATAAAATCAATGTGAATCTCCTAACAAAACCTATAAAAGTTAAACCATACCTTAAGATAATCTTGCCAGACCTCTTCACTAGCAGTAACAGTGTTGGTTTCTGCATTCCACCGAAATCCAGTGTTTTGCAAAAGTGAATGGAACTCATGAAACATGGCTCGTAGGTCATGCATTTTTTCCTGTAATTGTTCCTTTTTATAGGAGCAATTAGTTATGGAATTCAACCTAGTAGTCATTGAGGTCCATGTTTCTTGATGAAACACGCCATTTGGCATATTTCCTTTTGTAACTTCATCAACCATAATGTCAATGAAAGCTTTAGTTACCAAGTCAGGCCAAAGCGTTGAATCACTGTTGTCAACATTAGTTGCCATCTATCATGAAGAAAAAAAAAGCTTTATAACTAGAGCAGTAAAACAAATGTAATGGGACACAACCTGGAGACGGCCATGATATTACAACAAATCATATCCTATATTCAAATGGAATGTGAATAACCTGTGTCTTCCCCTTTTTGAAACAAGGAGTGCTTCGGGTTCTATTTCTATCATAGAACATCAATGATGTAATGTTTATTATAACAACATCAACGAGCAAATCACGTCCTCTATCAATTTAGTTCATTTTATAGAATAACGATGTAATGTTTATTAAAACAACATTTAACAATAAACTCCTACCAATATCAGTACAATGACCAGTACAAGCATACACTCGCCTCATTCCTCAACATTCGATATCATCTATCTTAAAAACAAGTATCACACTTAGAACAGTGTAACAAATTTATTGACACACACAACCTGGAGGCAGCCATGATAATAGACAATAGAGCAAATCACATCCTATATCAATTTAGACAGTTCACTTCATAAAAACAGATATTATAAACAAGCTGAATAACAATGTAAATGTTTATTATAAAACCAACAGATAACAAAAGATTCTTGTCAATATCAGCACAATGTACCAGGTGAACAATGTACCAGTATAAGCATGCACTCACCTGGCTCCTCAGCAATATGAGATATTTAACAAAGGTGTTTCTTGATAGATAGTTGCTTAAATAATTACCATTTCAATGTCATGCGTCTTAACTTCCAGCTAGGGCCGCGGAGAGCATAAGACCAGTTAGACCAATGGCTAGTTAGGCCCCAACCTCATAATTTTTTTATGTTGTTTAGTACCTATAGGCCTCATTTTCTCTAAATTCTAAACTATGCTAGTAATTAGGTAGGCAAGGATTTTTAGCATAAAAATCCTTTTAATGTCTATTGCTATCAGTTATTTCAATCTTTTGAAGGAAATATTTTGTTTTAGCCACTTATTTTGTTGGATATTTTGAAAATCATTGTTGCTCATTTTATAACTTTTTAATTCACCTATAAAATTTATTTTTTAAAAAACTATAAAATTTGTTTAATTGATATTGTATTGAATAAAATTATATTTATATATAACATTTTTTTAGGCAAATAAAATTTTGATGTATTATGAAAGAATTCTCGTTGAATTTTAAAATGATTTTATTTTAGTTTTTGGTAATAAAAATTTAGATTACGAGAGAAAAAAGTCACAACAATAAGTGCAAACGGAAAGTTCAATCATATATATCAACCACAATTGGTAAATGTTTGTATTTTATTTATATATATTATAGTATTATTATTTAGCAATTTTGCAACAATTAAATATCTTTAAATATTAAAATAAACTAAATTAATATGATCACGTAATTGGTTCTTGTTGTATTGTGTTACTATTGTTTTTGCCTTAGGCCTCAAAAGTTCTCTACACAGCCCTGCTTCCGACTAAGACAATAGAATAGAAATCAAGTGGAAACAAAGGGGTAGGATGCCATTGAAGGACACATGAAGATTTCATTATATGTCTCTGTCATCATGCTTGAACAATTTTTAATTGAGTAAAATGCAGACAACGTCTCCTACAATAATATAATATGCTATCTCATTCTCAAATATCATAAATTGGAAATCTCACATGAAAACAACAAATGGCACCCAAAAATTTAGTAGCAGAAACTCAAAAGGTATCCATCAAAATGCATGTGAGGAATGACTGTTACCTTTTCAGCACGACAGAGAAGAAAATTGGGAGGTGCAGCAGTGGCAGGCGCAGCAGCAGAATCAGGAGCAGCAACATAAGTAGGTGCGGTAGAGGAGGCAGGCACGGCAACTTGCGACTGATACTCGGTAATATTCACGCCCTATATAGATTCTTCAATCTGCTTATTAACAATCAATCACAAATTCTTCTTAAGGTCGTTTTGTTTAAAATTATCTAAGATCAGACTCTCAAAAAAATTAACGCACTCAGCTCCCTTAAGGTTTTTAAATAACTACCTGCTTAAGATTAAAACAACCCGTGTACTTTGTTGTGATGTTAACTTCTGCTGATGGTGAGTTTTGCCGCAAGAAGTCAACTATTCCATCAGGTATGGGAGGTGGTTTCAAACCTGCTTTAAATGCCTTTCTTAACATAGCAGCTTCTTTGCGTGACTTCGCAGCTGCTTTCTTTAACATGGCATTTTCAATATATATATATATATATACTGATCCAAAATGGAGTGGTTTCAGTTCTATTTCCAGTGACTTCAAGTTACAAAAAGAAGGGAGCTTAACCTCCAATAAGTCAGGAACTAAGGAGAGAAGCTGAGCAATGAAAAACGAGGTCGAATTATGATCAGTTTTATGCAAGTCAATTGAATCTTATCAAATTAAAAATTAAAAAAAATAAAATTAAGAAGAAAGTAAAAATAAAGCCTGAATACATGACAAGTTACCTGAAGAGTAATTGATGTGACTCTCAATGATTCTATATTAGCAAGGTCTTGCAACCAGCTGAATAGAACCAAAGCATTGTCAACCGAATCTGAACCATCTTCGACGTTTACAAGTTTAACAGAAGAAAGACCACTACCACATATTTTCGGAATAAGCTTACCAGTAAAAGTAAAGGTACAAAGATTTGGAGAAGATAACTCAATATTATCAATGTCAGAAGAATAATTATAACGGATAGCCAAATTGACAAGTGTCTCACTAGATATGCTGAGGATTTGAGTATCCTTTATGTTACAACTACAGATGACTAGACTATTCAACTTGGTAAATGCAGAAAAAGGGTCAGCACAACCGTTTTCACCGCCACAAAAGGTGAAATTTGTTAGATCTAAGCTGGTCAATAAAGGCAAATTCAAAGATTTTGGAAATATTGTTTTTGTAAAATTATAAGCCCCTCTAGAGTAAAGTGAAAGCTTAAGAGATGTAAGAGCCCGACATGAAGAAAGACAACTCATGATGAGACAAGTATCACCATGTAGAGAGATTCCTAATTCCTGGAGGTGGGTATTATGAGAGGAAACATAGTTTAAAATCTTTTTAAGGAGGTGAGGCCCAATATCACCATGACGGCGAACATCAAGAGAGTGCAATGTAGTTGAGGTATCACGAAGGGTCAAAATATTAGACACGAATATGGCAAATTTCTTGACAGTAGAAAATTCTGTAGTATGCAATATAAGGGTGGGAATACGTTTCCAAAGATGCTTCCATCTTGTTGACAAAGCGCAAGTTTGAACGGCGAATTTGGAATCCAAATATGACAAAATATGAAGAAGAACACAATCAGGTAAGTCACTGAGTCTGTCTTGATTCTCTTCATTATCATCATGCCTTGCTCTCTTCTCGGGCGGAATCATTATTACCTGATCGACTGATTTAGACATTATTCAGTAAAGTCCGTAAGTACCTATAGGCAAGTATAAAATGAAAAACAATATGCAATCAAAGTAGCCTTCGATTAAAGTAACTGTTCTACAATATAACGGAACAATATCCCTTTTCAGTACAATTAAAGTGATGTTCGATTGCAATGGGAACAATTTGGGAAAATAATTAAGCAAGTATTGTTAAATCTGATGCAAGTAAGGGGGAATAGAAATTAGAAAATGAAATACCTGGCGAATATTCAAAAATTGGAGTGAAAATCTGTGAGCATGAGAGAGAGAGAGAGAGGGGTGAATTGGAACACTGATTGTCGTTAGGGCTGACGAACTGGATCGCAAGAAGACTGTATGTAAATCAAAATCTACGCTTTCTTTCTAGGGTTCGTTTTTCTAATTTTGATTGAGAGAGGGAAAGTGTGTAGCGGTTACCAAAGTCTCCCGCAGTTTTCAAAATTCCCACGGAGCTCTGGTGCATTCTCAAAAAAAATTATTTAAAAAACTCATTATTAAAACAAAATTAGAAATTTTTTTGTTTTTTCTGGATATATACAACAAAATTTAGAGCTTCATTATTTTTTTTGTATCTTTTTTTTTAATCTTTTTTTTATTTTTTATTTTTCATTCAATTAGAATTTCTCTAATATTTCTTTATTGTAGAAACTCTAATATTATTTTTTTTTAGAATTTTTAATATTATAAATTTTTTATAATTCAAATATTATATTTTTAATGAAGACAAACTTATTTAATTTGCGGTTAAATATTATATATTTTCTATATAAAAACTATGTGAATACTTCGTCTAAAATTTGTTTGGACATGTATCTATTATCCAATCATTCAATTACATGTTTTATTTCTATGTTAATTTGTTTTAAAATAAATTTAAATTATATTTCATATTTTTTTCTAGCACGATAAAAAGTGATCCCCATGATGAAAAGTGTCTATATAGATGGTAGTGAGAGCTAAGCTCGAGAATTTTAATATAAATTGATGAAGAAAAATTAAAACCATATTTCATATCCTTATATAATTAAATCGCACTTTATCGAAAAGAAAAAAATAATTAGATCCCACATATTTATTATTAACCAAAAGATTATAAAATGATGATTGTTTCTCTGTGATACGGTGGCAATTTTTTTTTTTTTAGAATATGAATGAGATCAAAGTATTTTGGTATTTATTAAAAGCTTAATATAGAATTAACAACTATTATTTTGTTGATGAGCCTCTATAGAGTCCTATAATGGGGATGATATATTTGTAAAACTTAAAATAAATTTCTATCTCTAGAATAAAGTAACTTCTTAATAAACAATCAAGATTTATAATTTTTTGGATTATAAAGAAATATTAATTATAATGTCATTGTCTAAATTATAACTTTAATTGTTTATATAATCTATGAGAATTTTAAATTTTTTACAATTCAAATATTTAAATTTCCATAAACATTTCTTCGAACTTTTTTAGAGATGTTAATTTATCCATGTGAGTGGAGATCCTTACATTTTCCCATTTGACGCTGATATGTGGAGATTGTTTCATTTGACAAAAAAAGTTTGAGAATAGAAGTGAGAGTAAAATAGTTTGATATTCATTAAAAAATAATATAGAATCAACAATTATTTTTGTTGTTGATTGAGCCTATAGATACCTGAAACGGAGATGGAGTAGAGATATAAATAGAAAGAGAATCTCTCAGTGGTATAGAATGAGAAACGAGGTGCACTTCCCATCGCACTATTAAAAAAGTTTGAGAGAATCTCTCAGTGGCGTAGAATGGAAAATGGGGCGCACTTCTCACCGCACTATTAAAAAAATTTGTGAACCGAGAGAGACAGAGAGAGAATCTTTTAGTGGTGTAGAATGGGAAACATGATGCACTTTTCACTGCACTTTTATTGGATGTCCCCAAATTGGAACAGTACAGAAATCCTGACTAATTAATATTTGTATTCTGACTGCGGGAGTTATCATTATTTTATCCACGGGAAACCAAAAATATATTGGAATCTTTTTTATAATTTCAATTTTAAACTTTCCATAAACCTTCGTACAATCTTTTTAAGAATGTTAATTTATCAATGTGAGTACACTGTGGAATTGATTGAACATGTACTTGAATCCCAAGGAATATGGTTCGATTTTCACGTAAGTCAAAAACTCTATAGAGAGGAGAGTAGAGAAGGTCGTGAGGTATCGTGTCGGACTGCGCACTATATAAGAGAAGAAACCCGAACTGTTAGACATGGTATATTTTAATTTTATGGAAAACCATGCTCCTAAAAAATCTCGAAGGATATGAAAAACCAGAACATATTTTCATTTGAAAATAGAATCAACAGTCAAAATAGATTGACATATATTTATTTGAAATATAATAGAATTTATAATTATTTTATATTTATAGGTTCCTATATAGTCTTAGGGATGAAGACAGGAGAAAGAATCTCATAATAGTGTAGAACGGAAAGTATGTGAATACTCTTTATCACGCTCTACCATGTAACATTCTAAAACATGTATAATGCAAAAATTATCTTCAATTCATCGTAGAATTTAAGAACAAATTTCTCAAATAGTATTTTAAAATAAACATTTTAATAATATTAAAAAAGAAAATAATCCTGTAAATTTCACGGGCTAACATACTAATTATTATAATTTTTGGCAAAATTAACTATATATTTTATCTTATTTATTTGTAACATATTAATCCTTTATTTTTGTTTTTTTTTTTTAAATTAGTAAAGTTTGTAAGTACCTAAGTAAGCATATAAATAAAAACAATATGGAATCATAATCTAATAATATGAGAATAAAAGCAACTGTGAATTCTACATCAGGCTTTCAAGTCCAAGCAAAGTAGTGTTCGATTGCTGTTAGAAGTCCCACATTGGCTAGAGATATGACAAAGATAGCCTTTATAAGTGTAGTACAAACCTCAACTCTAAAGCTAGCTTTTGTGGTTGAGTATAGGCCTCTCAAATTCTAATATGGCATCAGAGCCTATCCTAGATGAAAATTTCTTTTCCAGCCCCCCTTGTTTCTTTTATACCCCCCAAAAATCCCATTTTGACCCTGAAAAATGGCAAAAAATAGTGCAAATTCTAACGGTTTCTACGAACCAAAAAAACATGAAACTTCGGTTTCTATAAACCACTCGCTTTTTCTATCGGTTTCTACGAACCGAAGTTTCTCTATATGTAGCAGAATTGCAGAAGCCACCTCTTCATTTGTTATTCTTCATCAATACACAACCAAAAGGGGGATACGAAGCAAATCTGTTTTTCACTCGATTTGAAGCGCACAATCAACATTGCAACGTTAGCTAAGGATTGGGAAACACATTGAAGCTCAATCTTAAGGTAATGTTCGGTTTAATTTTGTTTATTTCACTGTCATAGAGGTCTAGGATTTCTAGGGATTCTGACACAGTTTCTATCGGTTTCTACTAACCGAAGTGGTCTTCGGTTTCTGCGAACCGAAAAAAACTGGAACTTATGATTTTATACGCAGCTCTCTGTCAATGCTATGTTTGGCTTATAGGATTATTAGAAACTTGTTATACCTTATAGAATTTACACATTAGAACTGAATTATGTATATTAGATGTGAAAAACACTTAGAATTTAAATTTGGCTGATTATATGTTGTTTTGCGTTTTTTTAATAGGTAGCTATGTCGAACGAACATCAAATTCAATTAAAACCTAATACTCTACATTCAATCATGTTAACATGTTCTATTAATTCAAAACTAACAATTAATCAACAACAAACAACAATGCAACCAACAAATTCAACAATTCAAAGGATTAATTATTTTTGTGAACAAACTAAACTTCCAAGAGTAATGCATTTTGGTGAAAAGACAATGAAAGATCAATTATGTATGGAACTTACTTGATTAAGTGTGTTTGGAAGTTGGATGTTGAAGTTCTTCAAAAATCGCCTAAGAGGAGTTGAGGAGAAGTTTTTTGGTGATTTGTGTTTTAAAAACGTAACTGACAGAATAACATCACTTCTACCTCTATATAAGATTATTTTGGTTCGTATAAACCGATACAATAACGGTTTTTAAAAACCGAAGTTTCTCGTTTTCTCGGTTCGTAAAAACCGATGGATTGCGCAGGGGTAATTACGTAAGTAAGGGGGGCATAAAAGAAACAGGGGGGGCTGGAAAAGAAATTTTCATCCTAGATCCATTTGTTGTTTGTTGTGGAGACCTCCCATATTTGGGCCACCCGTTGTTGTTGATTCCACGCACCAAGCCCAATAGTGCTGGGCGTGAGGGGGTGTGTTAGAAGTCCCACATTGGCTAGAGATATGGCAAAGATAGCCTTTATAAGTGTAGTGCAAACCTCAACTCTAAAGCTAGCTTTTGTGGTTGAGTATAGGCCTCTCAAATTCTAATAATTGCAATAGGAAATTTGGGAAAATAGAAAATTAAATACTCCTTACAAAGATTATGCACTTAAAATTTCATCAAAAGAAAGGAAGAAGATTAAGCAATAAGCACTTAAATTATTTCCTTTCAATTTCAACGTGCGGTTACCAAAATCTGCCGCTGTTTTAAAAATCCTAGGGCGGAGGGGGCCAATACCGTCACTGGTGATTCTGGGGTTGGTTATCTCGTGGGTGGCTCAAACCATATTAGATTTGAGTCTCTTAATTCAGGAGGGGTAAGTACTGATTGACAGCTCTTACATGCCCATCATATAATTGATATTCAGGAAGACTTGGGTATGGTATTTTAAGGCGTTGGGGACGAAGATGTTAATCGTATTGTGATGCTTGAAGAAAGGGACTGTGCTGAGAAGTTGAGATGGGAGCAAGAACATGTTTTTAATGATTAGTTGCTCATTCAATGTTCGAGGTTTGGGTAGTAGTGTGAAACGGAGGAGGATTCGTGACTTGGTGCGTTTGGAGAATCTTAATTTTTTGACTATCCAAGAAACTAAGTTGGAGGTGGTTCATGATTCTCTTGTTTATTCTCTGTGGGGCTCTTGTGACTGTGATTGGGCTTTCCTTTCGGTGGTGGGAAGTAGCGGAGGCATCTTGTCTATACGGAATAAGGTAAAAGCTTCGCGTGTCTTTACTTTCATAGGGGAAGGCTTTGTAGGTGTTTGTTTGGATTTGGTTAGTGATAATAGTAGATGCTTTGTTGTTAATGCATATGCCAAATGTAATATTATTGATAAGCGTAATTTGTGGGGTTATATCCTTATGTCAAAACAAAGGTTTGGTGAAGAGTTGTGGTGTGTGCTAGGTGACTTTAACTTAGTAAGGGGTAGAGATGAAAGAAGAGGGGTGAATGGCAATGGGGTTGGGAGTGGTTCACGTGAAATGGAGGAATTTGTTTTCTTCTTAAATGACTTGGAAATGTTGGACTTGCCGCTCTTAGGGAGAAGTTTTACTTGGTTCCATCCTAATGGAGTCTCGATGAGTCGTTTGGACCGTTTCTTAGTATCTCCCGGGTGGTTTGATAAGTGGGGGGCTCTGCCAGTTTGGGTTTTGAATAGAGACATCTCTGGTCATTGTCCTCTTTTCCTCCGGTATAATTCGGCGGATTGGGGGCCTAAACCTTTCCGGTTCAATAATCATTGGCTTCTTAATTGTGAGTTTCGGAAGGTGGTGACTAAGGCTTGGGAGGAACAATCCTTTGTGGGGTGGATGAGATTTATTCTCAAGGAACGACTTAAAGGCTTAAAAGGGGTGATTAAGGTTTGGAATGGTGTGACTTACCGGCAGACGGAGGAGGAGAAAAGGTTGTTAGTTGAGGCGATTAAGGCTTTGGATCTGAAAAGTGAGTTGGGAGGGCTTCTAGAGAGGGAGGTGGAGGATATGAAGAAGCTTTTTGGGGACCTTTGGAATATTCTTGAAAGCATTGAAGTTACTAATTTCCAACGGTCACGTTCGAGATGGTTGAAAGAGGGTTATGCTAACCGAGGTTCTTCCATACTTGTATTAAAGTTAGGAATAGGAGGAATAGAATGTTGGCGTTAAAATCCCCAAGTGGTTGGGTTGAAGGGCCCATTCAAGTGAGACAAGAGGTGGTGTTGTTTTTCCGGAATCACTTTGATAATATGGAGTGGAACTGTCCCCTTCTAGATGGCATTGAGTTTCCGTGCCTCGCACAAGAGAAAGTAGAGGAGTTGACGGCGGTGTTCTCGTTGGATGAAATTAGTCAAAATATATCATGGAAAAAGACTAAAGTTAGAAGAAATATTTTAGAAAACTAAAAGTAAAATAAAATAAATATGTTAGCTCAAAGAAAAGAAGGATAAAAGATGATTTTAGGGAAACAAATATTGTCAACAAATATGGAAATTTTGACAAGTTCAAGAGAGACGTAAACTCAAAATTGGATATCTTAATCGTTGACATGAAACTTATAACGAGTCATCTTTGACCACACACAAGATCAAATTTTGTTTGCAGAAATCATGGCTTGCTCAATCACCTTAGCCACATCGGGGACCTTAATAACAAGTAACAATGGAGGAAAGGTGATTGATGAAGAAGATGAGTGAGGGTATTCTAAGTTACTTTGAAATACTTGTGTAAGAGGAAATGTGTTTGTCCAAAAAATGAAATAGACCAAATAGATATAATATCCGCTTTGATTAGCTTATTTTTGAGCTTATGCAAACAATTTATGCAATATAAATTATGATTCCTACCTACGTGACATCAAATTTTAAAGAGAAGTGACATGTATGGGTCAACGAAGTCAACAAACCATCCATCTCAGCACTATCAAACAGTTCTTTGCTAAAAATTAACGTCATGGACTATTCTAACTAACGGAAGGAGGAATTCTTACGTGGGCACAAACCCATGATATAATTATTTAGGCACACACTCACAATTTTAAAAAAGTTAAATCAAAATTAATATTGTCACATCATTGAATTATTTTTTCTTTAAATTTTTGTATTCATGTGTGTGCCTAAAATATTTTTTCTTGGGTTTATAACTATGTTAACATTTCTCCTAAGGGAAGTTACACTCAAGGATTTTAATATTTTTTTTTTATGATTTAAGGATTACTATGACTATGGGTGCCACTTTTAGGGACTAAATTTACTCTAAAGAGAACACTTGTTGTGAGTTTTGTAGCTAGACTCTTTGACACTGACAAAAAAGAAGAGGGAGAACGTATGCATACATGTTCACCATCAACTTTGTATCACATAAGTAGAATCATCAATTCTATCAAATATCAATTCAAAATATAACCTGTCACACAATTTCATAACAAAGTTTAAGAACAAAATATTCCATGAAAGTGAAATAAAATTTTTAATAGCGTCACTATAAAATCCAAAGCAACGCATAAAAAGACACAATTGTTCACTAAATAGCTTAAAGTCTAAATTTTTAGAGAAGAACATTACCATAAGTAAAATATCAAACGTGTTTCATCACTATCGCCATACATGCAAGTAAAATTTTAGTTTAAAGTCTAAATAGCCATCCACGTCTCCTATCATTAGACATGGCGATAAACATTTCTCTCCAATCAGGATCCTTAAACTTTTCCAAGGCTTTCCCAAAGATGTCATCTGAAATGTCTTTTATCTCTTCAAGAGCAACTACACACTTCGTAAGAGAACAATCTCCTATTACATGTGAAGAAGTAGTTTCCACAATCTTACCACATGCCTGAGTCCATGTTGCAAGGGCATCTCCCATCTGACATGATGTAGACTCTTTCCTGGATGTATGAATTTGCTTCCCACGGAGCGTCATGCACTCCACCTCTTGTATATCTTTGTTTAAACTATCATTATCAAAACGTACATAATTGCCACTCCTATTGTTACCATATTGATTATCGATCTCTTTTTCTTTATCGATATTTGCTGGGTCTTGGGTGGATGAATGATGAAATACTTCGGTAACATTATTTTTGTTGAATATGATTTCCAACAACTTATAATTGTCGCACCCTTTCTTTTGAAATTGAGATGCTTTGTCATGTGTCTAAAATAATATAAGCATATGGTCAATATATTAACAATATTAACATATAAAATCAATGTAAATCTACTAACAAAAGCTATAAAAGTAAACCATACCTTAAGATAATTTTGCCAGACCTCTTCACTTGCGGCAACAGTGTTGGTTTCTGCATTCCAGCAAAATCCAGTGTTTTGCAAAAGTGAATGGAACTCATGAAACATGGCTCGTAGCTCATGCATTTTTTCCTGTAATTGTTCCTTTAGATAGGAGCAATTAGTTATGGAATTCAACCTAGTAGTCATCGAGGTCCATGTTTCTTGATAAAACACGTCATTTGGCATATTTCCTTTTGTAACTTCGTCAACCATAATGTCAATGAAAGCTTTAGTTACCAAGTCAGGCCAAAGCGTTGAATCACTGTTGTCAACATTAGTTGCCATCTATCATGAAGAAAAAAAAAGCATTAACAAATATTATGGGACACATCCTGGAGGCAGCCATGATAGTACAACAAAGCATATCCTATATTCTGATGAAATGCGAATAACCCGTGTCTTCCCCTTTTGAAACAAGGAGTGCTTTGTGTTCTTTCGTAGGATATCAACGATGCAATGTTTATTATAACAACATCAACAAGAAAATCAGTAATCACGTCCTCTATTAATGCAATACTATTTATAAAATTGCTATAAATCAACAATATGAATAACGAGGTAATGTTTATTATAACAACAACAATAAGCAATAGAAATCATATCCTATATCAATTTAGACAGTTCACTCCATAAAAAGATGAATAACAATGCAAATGTTTATTATAAAACCAACAGATAACAAAAGATTCTTATCAATATCAGCACCACGTGCCTGTGTAAGCATATAATCACCTTGTTCTTTAGCAATATGTGATATTTAACGACAAATAAATGTTTCTAGATAGTTGCTTAAGCAATTACCATTTCAATGTCATGCGTCTTAACTTCCAGCTAAGATAATAAAATAGAAAGCCAGTGGTAAAAAGGAACAGGGTGCAATTGAAGGACACATGAAGATTTCATTATATATGTCTCTGTTAGTCTGTTATCATACTTGAACAATTTCTACTAGAGTAAACTGCAGACAAGGGTTCCTACAATAATCTAATATGCTATCTCATTCTAAAATACCACAAATGGAAATCTCCACGTGGAAACAACAAATGCCACCAAATTTAGTAACAAAAACTCAAAGGGGATCCACTAAAATGCATGTGATGAATGAATATTACCTTTGCAGCAGAGGTAGGTGCGCCAGCAGAGTCAGGGGCAGGGGCGGCAGAGGAGGCAGGCGCGACAAATTGAGAACAATAGCTGATGTTCTTCACGCCCTTTACAGATTCTTCAACCTGTTTAATCACAAACTCTTCTTATAGTTGTTTCATTGAAATTATCTAAGCTCAGATTCTCAAAAAACAATACCACACTCAGCTAGCTTATGGTTTTTAAATAACTACCTGCTTAAGATTAAACGAACTCAGATGACCTGTTGTGATGTTAACTTTTGCTGATGGTGAGTTTTGTAGCAAGAAGTCAACTATTCCATCAGGTATGGGAGGTAGATTCAAACCTGCTTTAAATGCCTTTCTTAACTTAGCAGCTTCTTTGCGTGACTTGGAAGCCGCTTTCTTTAACACGGCCTTTTCCATAAATAGATATAATGATCCAAAATGAAGTGGTATGAGTTCTACTTCCAATGACTTCAAGTTACACAAAGTAGGGAGCTTAACCTCGAATAAATCAGGAACTAAGGAGAGAACCTAAGCAATGATGAATATGGGTGAATTTGGATCAGCCGATCAGTTTTTTGCAAACCAATTGAATTTTAACAAAATTTAAAAATAAAAGATAAAATATGCATCTTAATAAGAGAGTAAAAATAAAGCTTGAAACCACAACAAGGTACCTGAAGAGTAATTGAAGTGACTGTCAATGATTCTACACTGACAAGATCTTGAAGCCAGGTTAATAGAACCAAAGCATTCTCCACCGAAGATGCTAAATCTGATGCATCAATATTTACTCGTCTAACAGAAGAAAGTCCGTTCCCACATATTTTTGAAACAGGTATACAAGAAAACGTAAAGGTAAAAAGACTTGGAGTAGATAGCTTGATTTGGGGAATGTTGGACGAATATCCATGCATAGTTAAATCGACAAGTGTCTCACTTGACATGCTGAGGATTTGAGTATCCTTTACCTTACAACTACAAATGACTAGACTAGTCAACTTGGTAAATGCGGAAAAGGGCTCAGCACAACCATTTTCATCGCCGCAAAAGGTGAAATTGGTTAGATTTAAGCTGGTCAATAAAGGCAAATTCAAAGATTTTGGAAATATTGTTTTTGTAAAATTATAAGCCCCTCTAGAGTAAAGTGAAAGCTTAAGAGATGTAAGAGCCCGACATGAAGAAAGACAACTCATGATGAGACAAGTATCACCATGTAGAGAGATTCCTAATTCCTGGAGGTGGGTATTATGAGAGGAAACATAGTTTAAAATCTTTTTAAGGAGGTGTGGCTCAATATCACCATGACGATCAAGATCAAGAGAGCGCAATGCAGTTGAGGTATCACGACGAGTGAAAATGTTAGACACGAATATGGCAAATTTCTTGACAGTAGGAAATTTCGTGTTATGCAATATAAGGGTGGGAATACGTTTCCAAAGATGCTTCCATCTTGTTGACAAAACGCAAGTTTGAACGGCGAATTTGGAATCCAAATATGACAAAATATGAAGAAGAATACAATCAGGCAAGTCACCAAGTCTGTCTTGATTCTCTTTATTATCATCATGCTTTGCTCTCTTCTCGGGCGGAATCATTATTACCTCATCCACTAATTCAGACATTATTCAGTATAGTCCGTAAGTACCTAAGCAGGTATAAAATGAAAAATAATATGCAATGAAATTAGTGTTCGATTAACTGTTCTACAATATGCATTGTTAAATCTAACGCAGGATAATGATGATTTAAGTAAGGGGAAATAGAAATTAGAAAACGAAATACCTGGCGATTATTTGAAAATTGGAGTGAAAATCTGTTAGGGCTGACGAACTGGATCGCAAGAAGACTGTATGTAAATCAAAATCTACGCTTTCTTTCTAGGGTTCGTTTTTCTAATTTTGATTGAGAGAGGGAAAGTGTGGAGCAGTTACCAAAGTCTCCCGCAGTTTTAAAAATTCAATTTTGATTTATTTTTAATTTATTATTACTAGCGTCCCGACCCGTCAGTCCGCCTTTTTTTGTTTTGTTATTTTTCGTGTTTTGATTTGCATTTTCTTTTCTGTTAACGTATGTAAATTGTAAACATTGATTTATTATAAATTTAATTTTTATTTAAATTAAGTTGTGTATTTTTAGATTTCTTCAAAATAAAAATTGTAATTTACGTACATTGGTTAACACCAATTGTAAAATAACACCTTAAAAAATGATAGCAACATGAATTATGTATGTTTGATAATATAAGTAAAATTAACAAAATGATTTTTTTTATAGTATCAAATGAAACTTATAATAGTTATATGTGTAATTCAAAACATAGTTACATATATATCTTATTCAATATAAAAGTTCCAGCATTTGTGCCACATTGGCTCCTACTCTGTTAGCCCACGATCAATCCGACCATGTGTAGCATGACTTGGGCTTCTCTCCCTTTCTTTCTTGTCGCAGTTCATGTCTCCCTCACTCTCTACTCTAACTTGGACGCATTATATACTCGTCTCATGTAGCATTATGTAGACACCTTGAAGTTACGATGACCGTCATAGCTGTTGAAGTTAGTGGCTGTTTGTTTTATTTGTTTTGTCTTTAATAAATCCTATCCTATTAAGTAGGAAGTAAGGTTGTTTTGTTATCCTTTAAATTAGAAACTGTTGCTGACTTGCTGCTAGTTTGATTTAGTCATTAAGTGAAGAGAACTTTTCCTTCAAATTTCTTTGTTTTTATTTGATACTTAACATTTGGTATCAGAGCTCCACAAGGGGCCTGATAACCTGAAGCAGCAGTCTTCTGTGAACATAGGCAATGGCAATTGAAGGGAGCAGTAACGGATTCGTGCAACCAGCAATTCCGAAGCTTGATGGTTATTATGATCATTGGAGCTTGTTGATGGAGAATTTTTTGAGATCAAAGGAATATTGGGGACTGATTGAAAAAGGAATTCCACAAGTAAGGGATGAAACAACCTTGACTGATGCACATTTAAAGGCTAGAAATGAGTTGAAGCTGAAGGATCTAAAGGCAAAGAATTACTTGTATCAAGCAATTGATCGAGTTGTTCTTGAAACCATTCTCAAGAAGGATACTTCCAAAGACATATGGGACTCCTTAAAGAAGAAGTATCAAGGCAATAGTAGAGTCAAGCGTGCTCAATTACAAGCTCTTCGTAAAGAGTTTGAAATTCTGCACATGAAGGCTGGAGAATCTGTTGATGAGTACTTTGCAAGGACGTTGACGATTGCAAACCGAATGAGGATACATGGAGAGAAGATGGAAGATGTGACAATTATAGAGAAAATTCTACGCTTTATGACATCTAGATTTGACTATGTCGTCTGTTCAATAGAAGAATCAAATGACATCGACACTATGTCAATAGATGAATTACAAAGTTCACTATTAGTGCATGAACAACGCATGTCAAATCATGTCGAGGAAGAGCAAGCTCTCAAGGTGACTCATGTTGGAAGAAGCGGTGGCCGAGGAAGCTTTAGAGGAAGAGGCAGGGGACGTGGTTATGGCACTAGAGAAGGAAGTTCTTACAGGTCATCCATTGAATGCTACAATTGTCACAAAATTGGCCACTTTCAATGGGAATGTCCTGATAAAACAGAAGAAAAGGCAAACTTTATTGAAACAGAGGAGGAAGAAATCTTATTGATGGCGTACATGGAGAACGAGCAAGCTAAAAATAGGGAGACCTGGTACCTGATCGGATGTACAACGTGACTGCATGTATACAGTCTTGTCGTGTAGTTTTAAAAAGATATCAAACCCAAAGGACCAACAGTCGATCTACCGTTACCTAATGCTACTGTGTAAATCTAAGGTTTAATGATTAAATTAAAGGGATTTAAATTATAAAATATATTTTTTTAGGATTTTTAAATTAAATTGGAATAAGTATTACTAGGATGTGCTTTTAGTTGCTTCAGAGGGTTCAGTATTTAAATCGTGCTAGATAAAATATTTAGTTTTCGAAACTATATTGTTTTAAAAACATTAATCTCAGCTCTCGCAAATCTTGAATAGTATTATAAATTATAAAGGTGGTGCTTAACTCTCGTCCTCACACCCGCTAATAAAATATTTTTTGAAAAACAATATAATTTAATTAACTCTAAACCCAACTCTCGTTGCTGATTAAAATTAATGTTCAGTTTTTACTATCTAGTAAAAGTCTCACGCTCTCGCTCTATTGATTTTTACTTTAATTAATTTTCACTCTCGTGACAAATTATAATCGTTAAATTAAAAACTGCTTTGTGAAAACTCGTTAAAAGCAATCGCACGAATTATATACCGAACCCTTATTAGCTTCTATCTACACATTCTAGCAATATTAAATTAGCTAGACATAACTAAAACTAAAGACATAAAAATAAAAAAGCAAATAAATAAAAAGACATAATAAAAATAAAAGCAAAAATTAAAAGCAATAAAATAAAGACAAAAAATAAATAAGACAATAAAATAAAATAAGAATCTGAATTAAAAAGGCCGAAAGTACGGACACCGGGAATAAAATTTTAAACTAAAACTCTCAACTTTAGAGAAGAAAACCTTATGGTACTACACCTTGTTCTCAATTCTTTAAGTCAAGTGTTGTGTATATAATGAAACAAAACTACACCTATTTATACTAAAAATTGGAGACAAAGTATTTGTTTTGCCCGATGTGGGACTTTTACTTGCAGATTAAAATGAGGCGTACGGCTTGATGCATCATGTTGGGCGTGTTGTTCAATGACAGCTTGAATTACCATCAAGCCTCATTTTATTGCTTCTTCTTCTTCACATGCAGAGATGCATGTTTTATTTGCAAGTGGGGCATGCATATTGATCGTGTGGCTTTGTTTGGTTGGGCCACGCAGGTGTGGTCCACATGGGCTGCACTTGTGTGGTCCTTTTTGTCCTGTTTCGCTCCTTTTCGTTCGTTTTAACTCCTTTATTCAATTCGAATGATTTTTATCTGATAAAATGAAATACCAGGAATTAATAGCGATTTATTATATAAAGTTATGAAATCGAAATAAAAATAACCGAATTATTATGTTAATTTAACTAAATAAATAGTGCATTTTCCGGTGTATCAAACTCCCCTAAACTTGAACCATTGCTTGTCCTCAAGCAATTTAGCTTGCATATAGAAAATTTAAAGTGCGAAGCAATTTACATAGACAGACTCAGAGAAAAACATCATCACAAATACTCATACGCGGTCAGAAATTCAAATCGGCGAAGATCAATTAATTAGGTGCTTATTCAATCAAAAATGGTATTTCAACGACACACAAAGTTCTCCTTCTTATAAATACCGAATTTGGATTATACCGTTGTACTAAAATCTTAATCTTCTCATTTGTTTTATCCTTTTTCATTCTAGACAGTCACATTAAGACCCTTTATCTATGTCACACACATGGTAAGAAAGTCGGTTAGCGTCTCTATTCATCTCTTTTCTTTTTGCAATAAAACTTGATGTGCACAAGTTTTTTTTTGTATCACTTCATAGACATTATTCATATATTTATATATTTTTTTCAAGGTTTAACCGTATTACCACAGTATGACCTTTTACTCTCTCTCTCTTTTTTTTAGATGATTCGCTTATATTCATCGACTTACCTACTTAATGTGTGACTTTATAGATGGTGTTCGACTGGATAGATAAACTACTTAAGGAATCCACAAATTTAAATCAGAAGATTTTGGCACAATGGGTATTCAAATTGATATCTATACTAGGGAGATTTCTGGGTGTTGGAAAAATACCGATTTAGCTTGAAAAATTTCCTAATTTTCTTAACTCAGCCTCTTGTCTTTTCTTAACCTATATACTTTCAAAGTGAGTCATTTATTCTAAATCTTTAGAAGAAAAAAAAATTTAAATTGGCTCAAGAAAAGGAAAAATTTAAAAAGACCAAAGAATGACTATAAATTTAATTAATTTATTTTTTTTATTGTGCGAAAAGGGAAATTAAACTAATGGAAATTGAAATAACTGAAAATAAATGAAAGCGGTAAAACTCCTCCCCTAAACTTAAATCCAATAGTGTCCTCACTGTTGTGACTCAAGAGAAGAATTGGAGTGTAAAACCTGGAATGGTGTGAAAAATAACGGGGGAGGCTGCTTATAAATCTGAAAGTTGTTGAACTGGAGCCTCAAACAGCCTAGCTCTTGTACGACGTTGTTGAGCTGCTGTTGGCGGTGCTCTTCCGAGCTTTCCCATATGTTATAATAGCCTTGCAAATCATGTTGGTTTTGAAGAATTTGTGTTTGCTGGGCTTGCATATACTGCATCTGGTCAATGGTACTCTGTTTTGACTACGAAAAACTACCTGCAAAAGTGTTAGAGAAACGTGCAGTGTGTGCAGGTGGAACAGTGTTGGCGCCCCCACCAGCGGCAACATTTTGAGAAATGTGCGTGGGAGCTGTATTAGTCACAAGTTTTAAAATAAAGAATTACCGTTTTTTTTTTAAATAAAAGAAAGCAAAAAGTAAAAAGTCATGGGTTGCCTCCCATGTAGTGCTTTGTTTAACGTCGGCAGCTCGACTATCCTAGATTGAAGATTCTAAGTCTTGGGTTGTATTTCATGTAATTCTAACTTAGAATAATAATCTGAACTACTTGGGCAGAAATAGTGCTTGAGGCGCTGTCCATTAACAGTAAAAATTTCATTAGATTTGTTCTTTATTTCAATAGCGCCACTTTGAAAAACTTTAGTTATTTCAAAAGGTCCAGACCAACGGGAACAGAGTTTTCCAGAAAAAAGTTTTAGTCTAGAGTTAAAAAGTAGCACTAATTCTCCTACTTTGAATTCCTTTTTTAGTATGCGCTTGTTATGCCATTTTCTAGTTCTATCTTTATAAATCTTAGCATTCTCATAAGCGCTCATTCGAAGTTCTTCAAGTTCGTGAAGATCAAGAATTCTTTTCTCGCCCGCTGCTTTGTAATTCATATTTAGTGCCTTGATAGCCCAAAAAGCTTTATGTTCAAGTTCTATAGGCAGGTGACACGATTTTCCATAGACTAGATTAAATGGTGTAGTTCCTATAGGGGTTTTATATGCTGTCCTATAGGCCCACAGAGCCTCGGGGAGTTTATATGACCAATCTTTCCTAGTTGCAATAGTTTTTTCTAGAATTCTTTTAATTTCTCTATTTGAAACTTCTACTTGCCCACTAGTTTGTGGGTGGTAAGGGGTTGCTATTCGGTGTTTTATCCCATATTTAATTAATAATTTTTCAAAGATTTTAGATATGAAATGGGAGCCACCGTCACTAATGACGAGGCGGGGTGTACCGAATCTAGGGAAGATTATATTTTTAAACATTCTAATTACTACTTGTGTGTCATTAGTAGGGGAAGCTATAGCTTCAATCCATTTAGAAACATAGTCGACAACGACAAGTATATATTTATTTCCACAGAAGATGGGAAAGGTCCCATGAAATCTATTCCCCACACATCAAATATCTCTACCTCTAAAATTCCTTTTTGTGGCATCTCATCGCGTCTAGATATGTTGCCGGTGCGTTGGCATCGGTCGCAATTTTTAACAACGACGTGGACATCTTTCCATAGGGTAGGCCAAAAGAAACCAGCTTGTAAAATCTTGGCACATGTCTTTGAAGTGCTAGCATGCCCTCCATAAGGGGCATAATGGCATTGGGAAATATCTCCCATTTCTTCTTCAGGGACACAACGACGAAAGATTCCGTCGGGGACTCTTCTAAAGAGTAAGGGTTCATCCCAATAATAGTTCTTAAGATCATGGAAGAATTTCTTCTTTTGCTGATAAGTTAGTTCTGTTGGAAGTACTCCGGCTGCTAGATAGTTAACGAAATCAGCATACCATGGTGAAGTGTTTTTGGCGGAGCAGACTTCTCCTATTGGCTGCATGGTATTGGATTCGTTTAAGGAAAATTCGGCTGAAATACTTTCTAACTGAGCTACGAGTCGTTCATAATGGAAATCATCATTAATGGGTATTGACTCGGGCTCAATGGCTTCTATCCTAGACAAATGATCAGCTACTACATTTTTAGTTCCTTTCTTGCCTAAGATCTCTAGGTCGAATTCTTGTAAGAGTAAGATCCATCTTAAAAGTCTAGGTTTAGCGTCCTTCTTATTTAATAGGTACCTAATAGCAGCATGGTCAGTGTAAATAATTATTTTGGATCCTATTAGGTAAGATCGAAACTTATCCACAGCAAATACGACGTCTAGGAGTTCTTTTTCAGTGGTAGCGTAGTTCATTTGCGCAGGGTCTATGGTTCTACTTGCGTAATAGATCGCATGAAGTTTCTTATCTTTTCTTTGTCCTAGAACTGCTCCTATAGCGTAATCACTAGCGTCACACATGATTTCAAAGGGTAGGCTCTAATCAGGTGGTTTGATAATTGGTGCGGATATAAGAGCTGTTTTTAATTGTTCGAACGCTTTTAAGCATCCATCGTCAAAGATAAACTCAGCATCTTTCATTAATAAGCCAGTCAAAGGCTTGGTGATTTTAGAGAAGTCTTTAATGAATCGTCGGTAGAAACCGGCATGTCCTAAGAAACTCCGTACTTCTCTTACTGTTTTTGGGGGTGGAAGGTTTTCTATGACTTGAATTTTAGCTTTATCTACTTCAATCCCCTTATCGGACACTACGTGTCCAAGAACTATTCCTTGTCGGACCATAAAGTGGCACTTTTCCCAATTAAGCACAAGATTTACCTTTACACATCTTTCAAGTACTTTTTCTAGGTTCGATAGACAACTTTCATAGCTTTGCCCACAAACAGAGAAATCATCCATGAAGACTTCCATGATGTCATTTATAAAATCTGCGAAGATCGCCATCATGCATCTCTGAAAAGTTACGGGAGCATTGCATAGTCCAAATGGCATTCGTCGGTAAGCAAAAGTTCCATAGGGACATGTGAAAGTAGTTTTCTCTTGGTCATCAGGATGAATAGGGATTTGAAAGAATCCTGAATAACCATCTAGGTAGCAAAAATATGAATGTTTAGCCAATCGCTCGAGCATTTGATCAATAAAGGGTAGAGGAAAATGGTCTTTTCGAGTGGCTTTGTTTAATTTCCTATAATCTATGCACATTCTATGGCCAGTTACAACTCTTTGTGCTATAGATTCGCCTTTTGCATTGGTTACAACTGTAACTCCTTCGTTCTTTGGTACGACATGTATTGGGCTGACCCATTTACTGTCGGATATCGGGTATATGATTCCTACTTCTAGAAGCTTTTGCACTTCTTTCTTAACTACCTCACTTAGAACTGGATTGATCCTTCTTTGGGGTTTTCTAGAGGTTTTACCATCTTCCTCTAGCATAATACGATGCATACATATCGAAGGACTAATTCCTTTTAGGTCAGTGATGTTATACCCTAAGGCAGTTGGGTATTTTCTTAGAATGTTTAGAAGTTTTTCAGTTTCTAGTTTTCCTAGGTCTGCACTGACTATTACTGGTCGTTCGAGGTCTTTATCTAGGAATTCATACCTTAAATTTTCGGGTAGGGCTTTGAGTTCAAGAGTTGGTTTTTCAAGGAGGGGTGTAGGTTCTGGCGTAGTTTCTAAACATTCAGCTAGGTTAACTTCATCAACTGGTTGAGTTTGAGGAATGAAAGTTTTCAGAATTTCAGAATACTCAGATTGATCCCTCTCCACTTCTTTTCTACATTCCTCGATGATGTCAAGCATGTAGCATTCATTGTCTATGGCTGGTGCTTTCATGAATTGAGTTAAAATAAATTCAACTTTTTCTTCACCCACCTCAAAAGTGAGCTTTCCTCTCTTTACATCTATTATGGCACCGGCAGTTGCTAGGAATGACCTTCCTAAAAGGATAGGTGTATTGGAATCTTCTCTTATGTCCATAACTATGAAATCGGTTGGGATAAAGAATTGACCTACACGTACGGACACATTTTCTAAAATACCTAGAAGGTATTTGACAGAACGGTCAGCAAATTGTACGGACATTTTTGTTGGTCTTAATTCTCCCATTTTCAGTTTTTTACATAAGGCTACGGGCATTAAACTGATACTGGCTCCTAAATCACATAGGGCTCTATCTATTACGTACTTTCCAATGACACAGGGTATAGAGAAACTTCCTGGGTCTTTTAACTTAGGGGGCATTTCGTTTTGTAATATGGCGCTACACTCGACAGTGAGCATGACAG
The DNA here is from genome assembly GCA_954870985.1 of Trifolium fragiferum. Lineage (NCBI taxonomy): Eukaryota > Viridiplantae > Streptophyta > Magnoliopsida > Fabales > Fabaceae > Trifolium > Trifolium fragiferum. The sequence continues at coordinate 17,086,346 of OX940790.1, read as the reverse complement.
TCTCATCATCCTCGATCCTTTTCTTATTAGTCAAGATATCTTTAAGAAACTTAGCGTACGAGGGCATTTGTGTGATAGCTTCCGTAAAAGGTATTGTGATGTTTAGTTTTTTTAGAAGCTCTACAAATTTTTTAAATTGCCCTACGTTTTTGGATTGTACTAATCTTTGAGGATACGGGATGGGTGGTTTATATGGTGGGGGAGGAACGTAAGGTTTCTCTTATAGCTTCGGGACTGACACCATTTGCTTTGATTGTATCCGCATATTGCAGAAATATGGATAAATGTAGGTTAGGGTCTGAAATTCCTGGCACGCTAGGTACGATGCTGTATGCAATGCTATAGCTTCTTAGCACTGAAGACGTAATGCTGTAAACGATGCTATAGCATCCTACTGCGTAAAAACTTAAGAAGAATAAAAACAAATATCAGAAAGCAAGTAAAGAACACGGGATATTTGTTAACCCAGTTCGGCGCTCAAAGCAAGCCCTAGTCTGGGGGATACCAATCCAGGAAGGAATATCACTATAATAGTCCTAGTTGAAAGTCTTCAGCAAACACACGTTTACAACTTAAAACCTAGGCATCTACCAATGATTCTTCAACCTAGGAACTCCTAAGTCTGAGATCCCATCTCACTCCCTAACAACCTTACAAACAGCAAGGATTTCAAACACACAAGAAAAAGTATTTTGGAGACACACTCCTAAAAACTAACACTCGTACCTAAAGGCTTAGAGTGCACAAACACACACAACCCTAACTCCGTACTTCAAAGCTTAGGAGAGGATCACACAAAGTATAACTCAATAACACACGTCCTTAGCTTGTATCAAGGTGACACAAGAAAGGCTCACAAAATAACACACGCAAAAACCTAGGAAACTAGACACAAAATAACAACGGCGTGAACAACCACAAATTAGGTTTTGCATAACATATATATACTCCAGCAAAGTCCTTGATTCTGAAATAATCATGAGCTTGATTCTTCTTGACTCAAGCCTTTGACCACATTAATTAAAAAGGATTCTTTCCTAAAATATTCTTCAAGGATATTCTTCATAGAAATATTCTAGTCAAGGATCTGAAGTAATAAATGATGATCCTCAATAAAAGCCAAACACAAAGGCGCCATGTAAGATTCATGAGAGAGAAAAGCGAATCGTGCCATAATTAGAAACGCGCGCCTTCATAATACCAAATGCCGAATACGATGTTGTAGCATCTTGCATCGCATCCTGCTCACCAAAAATGCAGCCAATACATAGGACTCAACAAACTCCCCCTTTGGGAAATTTTTGGCTAAAACAAAATCATGACCATACATACACTTAAACAGATACTTCAACTACATTTCTTTTTCTCAACACAAGCACACATGGATAAAGATTTGTAGAGACTATTCTTCAAAACAGATTCCATACTACTTCTTCATGGAGACCAGTAAACAAGAATATACACGTATCTTTTAAGAATATCAGAGAGGCATGCAACAGCGGAACATATAAAACAACTTAGCCTTAGATGGTCAGAGCAATCAAAATTGACAGGATGCTGTAGACAATGCTACAACATTTCACACTACATCTCCCCCTGCACGTATGCATAGGATGTTGGAGCATCTTATCCAACATCTCCCCCTGCAGATCATATCTCAATATTCTAGGGTACTCATGCACATATCATACAGGTCCACACATACATATACTTCATGCACTCAATTTTAAAAAACATATCATTACCATAGCAGTGCAGACTAACAGCAGGCGAGATCAAATAGGAAGACACTCAGATAAACAAACAGAGTACCAAATTTATACTCCCCCTCTTTGCCACAAATTTGACAAATATAGCAGTACAAAATTATGAGGTTCAGGAGCTTATTACAAAACAGGAATTAGGGTCATCAGAGTCTCAGCCTATATAACAGAACAGTAACAAAAACACCAAATGAAAACAAAGGAAACAAAAATAGCAAAGCAGCACACAAATCATTCTTCAATCAGAAGCACTGGAATCAGTCACCTCCAGCTCCTCTGTATCACCACCAGCATCTTCATTCTCTGCTGCATCAGATGCTGCATCATCATTCACAGCATCATTACCCACATCAGCACCAACACTAGGACCTGCTTCCTCATCCTCCTCTTTCTTCAGGGCAGATATTACCAGCTCAAGCCCTTTCTTCTGCTCATCCAGAGCTTGCACAGTAGCTTCCAATGAGGCAATCATATCCTTCCTACTCAGAGTTGAAGGAGGATCTTGCCTAGGCACAGATTTCCCTGTCATAGGCCCTGCTATATCAGCAGCATGTGTCCCTTCAAACAGTCTAAAATGGAGAGACAGGGGTGCTTCTCTCTTGAGAGGTTCATCAGCAGCAGTCAAAATATGGGGGTGTTGATCAAGAATGATTCCACAGATGAGACTAGGGAAGGCTATAGGCATCTTGATTGCCCAAGACTTGCCATGAGCCATGGTTTGCTCAAAGATATAAGTTCCATAGTCAGCAACAGTACCAGTACCAACAGAGTAAATAAGCCTAGCTAATCCAGTGGCTATATGAGATGTATGGGTTGTAGGAACCCAATTCAAAATTCCTATTCTGTTCAGGACAGCATACTTCACAGAGAGCATACAAGAGGGTACCTTACCTTTGGATGGCCACACCTTGACCTGATTGGCTGTGATGGTCCTGCACACTTCATTATTGGTAACATCAATGGCAGTGTAATTATCCTCCTGCCTACCCAGATATCTGTTGATGATCTTTGGGGAGAACTCAACACATTTGTTCCTAACCCAAACCTTCTGATATTCAGTGCTGAGAGGATTGTCATAGTCCTCAGCAATGTTGACAACAAACTCCTTCACAAGCTTGGCATAGCAGTTGCTCAAACCACTAACAGTTTTCATTAAGCCAGCATCATCCAACAAGTCAACAACCTCCTTCCAAGCCAGGGTTTCAGCAGACAATTCCCTTTCCAGTCCTATCTTTCTTGCAAATACATACTTCCACTTCTTTGCACTATCCACAAAGTGAAAAGATACTCCATCAATGGGCACATCAGGAACATTAGTTGGCACTATCTTTCTGCCAACTTTCTTCTTGGATGCTGAGATGCTTGGAGCATCATGTTCAGCATCATCATCATCATCATCAGACACATCAGTAACAACCTTCTTCTTCTTCAGAGATCTCTTCTGAGGTGAGGGTGTGATGCTAGGAGCATCTTGCTCAGCTTCATACTCAGAGTCACTAACATTCTTCCTTTTAGAAGCTTTCTTCTTTGGTTGAGCAGGAATCTCAACCTTGCTAGAGCTTCTACTGGGTCCCATAACTTTCTTCTTGGGTGACTTCGTGGGCACACTCTTTCTCTTCTTGACAGACTTTGGTGCTTCTTTTTCCACCTCAGGCTCTTTGCCTTTCCTTTCCCTTAGACGCCTACCAATGCCAGTTTTTCCTGCAAGGGATGACCCAACAGATTTGACCACAACAATGTCTTCTTCCTCACTTGCTTCCACATCAGCAGTATTCAGAGCTTCACCTTGGTTAGGTTCAGCATCAGATGCCACAACATCTTCAACCACATCCTTGTCAGCTTCTTCTCTTACCAAAGATGCTGAAGCATCAGGGGTAGCATCCTCTTGAGAGATGCTATTTGCCAGAGATTGAAGCACATCACCAACAATATGATCCTCCTCATTGAGTTCATCTTCCTTAAGAGAATCAGGAACAGGAGATTTTGGCTTTTCAGTTTCCACAACAGTTTCCCCTTTTTCAGCATTAGGGATTTGAACAGTATTAGTGTCGATCTGCTCACTTTGAGAGGTTGCTGTAGCATCAACACCTACAACCAGTTTATCAGAGCCCTGATTGGCCAAAATAAACCCTTGCATGTCAAAATCGGAGTTGTATCGAGATTTGGACTTCTTGACCCTTGGTTTCTTACTTCCCGTTGTCTTACCTTTCTTTGAGGACTTGGGTTTAGAGGATGAGGATTTGTGTGGTTTGGTGTTGAGAGCGGATGCAACAGAGGGATGAATAGTGGTGATGCGAACAACATTGGTGACAAAGTCTGGTTGAGGTTCATGAGATGGTGAAGATTGATTTGGAGAAACGGCGATGGGAGAGTTAACAGGGGATGAATGAGACATGGTGACGGCAAAGGTTAGAAAATAAGATTGAGAGTGAGAGATATGTGAGGGTTGAATGTGGAGGTTTGGTAGAGAAGTGGTGAAGTTATAGTGAGATGTGAAATAAAAATGGAAAGAATCAAGATGAGAAGATATGAAATAAAAATAACCAACAATGTGTAGTGGCGTGTCAAGGGAGTAATTTAGGCTATGATTGCCTTGATCAATGTGCAGCCTTTGATGAAGGAAAGTAACTGCTGCACGCGCCACTAACGGTAACTGCTATAACTCCTCATGGAGGCAAATTCCCAACTTGCCCCTTAGCTTCTCAAACTGTACGGCATCAAGTGCTTTGGTGAAAATGTCTGCCACTTGCTCTTTTGTGCCAACATGTTCCAAAGTAACAATTTTGCTTTCAACAAGATCTCTTATGAAGTGATGACGGATGTCAATATGTTTAGTCTTGCTATGTTGAACAGGATTTTTAGAGATGTTTATGGCACTCATGTTGTCACAGTACAATGTCATAGCATCTTGTACAACATCATACTCAGTCAGCATCTGCTTCATCCAAACAAGCTGTGAGCAACTACTACCAGCAGCTATGTACTCAGCCTCAGCTGTGGATAAAGCTACACAGTTTTGCTTCTTACTAAACCAAGAAATCAAGTTATTTCCTAAGAAGAAACAACCTCCTGAAGTGATTTTTCTGTCATCTGCACTTCCAGCCCAATCAGCATCACAATATCCAAAGAGCTTGGAATCTTCAGAATGAGAGTATATTATTCCATAGTCACTAGTTCCATTCACATATTTCAAGATCCTCTTGACCTGAGTTAAGTGACTAACCTTAGGATCAGCTTGATATCTGGCACAAACTCCAACAGCATAGGTGATGTCTGGCCTACTTGCAGTCAAGTATAGCAGACTTCCAATCATGCTTCTATATAAACTTTGGTCTACACTGATTCCCTTTTCATCCTTAGTAAGTTTCAGATGAGTAGGTGCTGGTGTTCTTTTAGATGTAGCACTTTCCATACCAAACTTCTTGACTATGTTTCTTGTATACTTACTTTGAGATATAAATATAGTATCATCCATTTGATTGATTTGAAGTCCAAGAAAATATGTCAATTCCCCAACAAGGCTCATTTCAAATTCTGATTGCATCTGCTTGACAAAATGCTGTACCATTGTGTCTGACATCCCACCAAACACTATGTCATCAACATAAATTTGAGCTATGATGAATTTACCTCTTTCTTGCTTAACAAATAGAGTCTTGTCTGAAGCTCCCTTTCTGTAACCTTGATCTTCCAAGAATTGAGTCAACCTTTCATACCAAGCCCTGGGTGCTTGCTTCAACCCATATAAAGCTTTCTTCAATTTGTACACATGACTTGGATGTTCAGGATCAACAAAGCCCTTTGGCTGTTCAACATACACTTCTTCCTGTAGGTATCCATTTAGAAAAGCACTTTTTACATCCATCTGATAGAGTTTGAACTTGAGAATGCAAGCAACTCCCAAAAGAAGTCTGATGGATTCTAGCCTTGCAACAGGTGCAAAAGTCTCTTCAAAGTCTAAACCTTCAACTTGGGTATATCCCTGTGCAACAAGTCTTGCTTTGTTCCTGGTGACAATGCCATTTTCATCTGACTTGTTCTTATACACCCACTTGGTTCCAATCACATTCACATCTTTTGGTCTTGGGACCAAATCCCACACTTCACTTCTTTTGAACTGATTTAACTCTTCCTGCATAGCCTCTATCCATGCACTATCAGATAAGGCTTCCTTAACATTTTTGGGCTCAAATAAAGATACAAAACAAGAGTTTGAAATAACATCATTTGTCCTTCTAGTAGTTATTCCCTGTTCTGGATTGCCTATGATCAACTCTATTGGATGATCTCTTCTTCAACCTCTTCATCAGACTGATTTTCACCCAGATGTTCAGATGCTGTAGCATCTTGTTCAGCATCATGTACAACAGGAATACCCTGGTCTTTACCAACAGTTTCTTCCAGAGTAGAGTCTTCAATTACAACATTTATGGATTCCATCATTACCTGAGTCTTGGAATTATACACTCTGTAGGCTCTGCTGTTTGGAGAGTATCCTAGAAAAATCCCTTCATGGCTCTTTGGGTCAAGCTTCCTTCTAGGTTCTCTATCAGCCAAAATGTAGCACTTGCTTCCAAACACATGAAAGTGTTTCACAGTTGGTTTCCTATTCTTCCATAGCTCATACAGAGTAGATGTGGTGCCTTTTCTCAATGTGACCCTGTTGTGAATGTAGCAGGCAGTGTTCATAGCTTCAGCCCAAAAATAGTAGGGAACATTCTTGGCATGAAGCATGACTCTTGCTGACTCTTGAATAGTTCTATTCTTCCTTTCAACTATCCCATTTTGCTGTGGGGTGATAGCAGAAGAATACTCATGCTTGATTCCTTCAGATGCACAAAAATCATTGAACCTAGAGTTCTCAAACTCCTTTCCATGATCTGTCCTGATCTTTACCACATTGCTTGCCTTTTCCCTTTGAATTTGCAGACACAATTCCTTGAATGCTTCAAAGGCATCTGATTTTTCTCTAATGAAATCTATCCAGGTATATCTTGAGTAGTCATCTACCATAACAAAGGCATACCTTTTTCCTCCAAGACTTTCAACCTGCATGGGTCCCATGAGGTCCATATGAAGTAGCTCAAGAACTTTGGTGGTTGTCTGATGCTCTAGCATTGGATGTGGCATCCTGACTTGCTTACCAATCTGACACTCACCACACTTGTTGCCTTCTGTGATCTTTAGTTTAGGCAAACCTCTAATAGCTTCTGATGAAATGACTTTCTTCATCCCCTTCAAGTGAAGATGACCTAGTCTCTGGTGCCACAGTCTCACTTCATCTGTAGTTGTGTTGAGACATGTGGTTTTCAATGCTTCTTCATGAGGTATCCACAGGTAGCAATTATCCTTGGATCTGGTTCCTTTCATTAACAGTTGGTCTTCTTCATTGTTCACAACACACTCAGTCTTGGTGAAATTAACCTTCAGTCCCTGGTCACACAGCTGACTTATACTTATCAGATTTGCTGTGAGTCCCTTAACCAAAAGTACATTCTCCAACTTGGGCAGTCCATGATTCACTAGATCCCCAATTCCAAGAATTTCTCCTTTAGCACCATCTCCAAAAGTAACAAAACTGGTCTTGTATGGCTTTATATTCTTGAGAAATTTTTCTTCACCAGTCATATGCCTGGAGCATCCACTATCAAAGTACCAATCTTCCCTTGATGAGGCTCTCAAGGATGTGTGAGCAATCAACCCTACATTATCTGTCTTGGGCTTCCACTCCTTCTTCACAGGCACATCTTGCTTCACATCTTCCTTTGTCTCATTTGCTTCAGGCTGCTGAACAGGATATCCATGAAGTCTGTAGCAAAAGGGCCTAATGTGACCTCTTCTTCCACAGTGATGACAAACCCATCTTCTGTATACTCTCTGAGTTTTAGGCCTTTGATGACCTTTTGGATTGGATTCCAGAGCAAACTTGGGAACAGGATAAGTTTTGAAATGCTGTGCAGGATGCTTTAGCATCGTGGCCCAAGTGCAAGGATCAAAAACATCTTCAGTAGATTTGAACTTTGTCTCAAGATTCTGTTGGTACTTATTCAAATGAGAGTAATTATAACCTACTGCTTTAGCCTTACCACTGGGCAGATTCTCAAGAATCTCCTCTAATAGATTTGTTCCAGAGTTTAATTGACCCACACGCTTCTTCAAGTCCTCCATTTGAGCATTGACACGAACAACTTCTTCTTGAGCCTCTGAAGCCTTCTCAGTTTGAGCCTTTACTTCAGATTGAAGGAGATTGATTGTCTTTTTCTGCTTCTCAAGTAATCTGCACATTTCTTCAAATCTTGAGAGTAGCTCTTTGTAAGTGCTTGCAAGTTCATCATAAGCCACATCACCTTCTTCCTCAGTATCACTGTCTGGAGTACAGATTCCAGTTAATGCAGTTACATGCTTAGCAGATTCATGCTCTTCCTCTGAATCTTCATCTGACCAAGATACATTCAAACCCTTTTTCTGTCTTTTCTGGTAAGTTCCACATTTTGTTCTTATGTGTCCATATCCTTCACACTCATGACATTGAACACCCTTGCTTTGACTGTTCTTCTCTTTAGGTTTGAATTTCTTCAAATTGCTTTGTTGTTTATTGATGTCGAGTCGGATGCCAGGAGCATTCTGACGATTCCTGCGATCAACTCTCTTCAGCACTTTGTTGAATTGCCTTCCAAGCATGGCTATAGCATCTGCAATGCTTTCTTCTTCTTCATCCTCATCTTGGTCATTATCCTCATCAGCATTAGAGACAAAAGCGATGCTCTTGGTCTTTTTCTCACCACGCTCATCAAGTACAGTTTCAAAGGTTTGAAGTGAACCAACCAATTCATCCATTTTCATAGTGGAAATGTCATGTGCTTCCTCAATAGCTGTCACCTTCATGTCAAATCTTTTGGGAAGAGATCTGAGAAGTTTCCTTGACAATTTCTCATCAGATACTTTTTCTCCCAAGGCTTCAAAAGAATTGGCAATATCCAAGAGAGTCATGTGAAAATCTTGAATGCTCTCATCATCTTTCATCTTTAGAGTTTCAAACCTAGATGTGAGATGTTGAATTTTGGATTGCTTTACCTTTGTGGTACCTTCATAGCAGGTCTTCAAGATCTCCCATGCTTCCTTGGCTGACACACAGTTTTTGATCAACTTGAAAACATTTGCGTCCACCCTATTAAACAAAGCATAAATGGCTTTGTTATTGTAGAGGGCTGCAGCCTCTTCTTCTGTAGTCCACTCAACCTCTGGTTTCTTAACTCCTGTTGAGGTTCCTTCCTTGCTAGCAACAGTGGGATGTTCCCATCCAGTCAAAACAGCTTTCCAAACCTTGCTATCAATGGATCTTAGAAAAGCGGTCATTTTTGATTTCCAGTGATCATAGTTGTTAGATCCATTGAGCAACGGTGGTCTGTTCATGTATCCTCCTTCCTTTTCCATGATGCCAGAAATATAAGGTCCTGGATCTCACCCTTGAGACAGGCAGGGTGCCTGCTCTGATGCCAATTGAAATTCCTGGCACGCTAGGTACGATGCTGTATGCAATGCTATAGCTTCTTAGCACTGAAGACGTAATGCTGTAAACGATGCTATAGCATCCTACTGCAAAAAAACTTAAGAAGAATAAAAACAAATATCAGAAAGCAAGTAAAGAACACGGGATATTTGTTAACCCAGTTCGGCGCTCAAAGCAAGCCCTAGTCTGGGGGATACCAATCCAGGAAGGAATATCACTATAATAGTCCTAGTTGAAAGTCTTCAGCAAACACACGTTTACAACTTAAAACCTAGGCATCTACCAATGATTCTTCAACCTAGGAACTCCTAAGTCTGAGATCCCATCTCACTCCCTAACAACCTTACAAACAGCAAGGATTTCAAACACACAAGAAAAAGTATTTTGGAGACACACTCCTAAAAACTAACACTCGTACCTAAAGGCTTAGAGTGCACAAACACACACAACCCTAACTCCGTACTTCAAAGCTTAGGAGAGGATCACACAAAGTACAACTCAATAACACACGTCCTTAGCTTATATCAAGGTGACACAAGAAAGGCTCACAAAATAACACACACAAAAACCTAGGAAACTAGACACAAAATAACAACGGCGTGAACAACCACAAATTAGGTTTTGCATAACATATATATACTCCAGCAAAGTCCTTGATTCTGAAATAATCATGAGCTTGATTCTTCTTGACTCAAGCCTTTGACCACATTAATTAAAAAGGATTCTTTCCTAAAATATTCTTCAAGGATATTCTTCATAGAAATATTCTAGTCAAGGATCTGAAGTAATAAATGATGATCCTCAATAAAAGCCAAACACAAAGGCGCCATGCAAGATTCATGAGAGAGAAAAGCGAATCGTGCCATAATTAGAAACGCGCGCCTTCATAATACCAAATGCCGAATACGATGTTGTAGCATCTTGCATCGCATCCTGCTCACCAAAAATGCAGCCAATACATAGGACTCAACAGGGTCGTCCGTGGGGCTTCCAGAGAATTGATTTTGTTGTATTGCTGATAACAACGAAGGTTTAATCTCGAAATTATTTGCTTCAATAGCAGGAGCAGCGATGCTATTATGGGGTTCCTCTTGCGAAGGGATAACATAGGACGAGAGTGGACGATTTTGAGGTAATTCAGCCATTTCTATAATTGGTTCTTCGACTACTTCGGGAGTTAGAGTTTCTAAAATAGGGATCTTCTATTACGAGATTTTCTAATTGGGTTTGAATATTTCTAATTTGATTTTCTAAATTTCTCCGTCTAAGAAAACGTTCTGGTTCGTTAACGGGTTGTTCAATTTCTTCGCCTCGAGAGCGAGTACTGGGCATACAAATAATAAAATAAAATTGCCTTAGTCTCTACGGTGTAACACTGGAGTTACAATATCGACTAAATTGGTCCCTGGCAACGGCACCAAAAACTTGATCGGATGTACAACGTGACTGCAAGTATACAGTCTTGTCGTGTAGTTTTAAAAAGATATCGAACCCAAAGGACCAACAATCGATCTATCGTTACCTAATGCTACTATGTAAATCTAAGGCTTAATGATTAAATTAAAGGGATTTAAATTATAAAATATATTTTTTTAGGATTTTTAAATTAAATTGGAATAAGTATTACTAGGATGTGCTTTTAGTTGCTTCAGAGGGTTCAGTATTTAAATCGTGCTAGATAAAATATTTAGTTTTCGAAACTATATTGTTTTAAAAACACTAATCTCAGCTCTCGCAAATCTTGACTAGTATTATAAATTATAAAGGTGGTGCTTAACTCTCGTCCTCACACCCGCTAATAAAATATTTTTTGAAAAACAATATAATTTAATTAACTCTAAACCGAACTCTCGTTGCTGATTAAAATTAATGTTCAGTTTTTACTATCTAGTAAAAGTCTCACGCTCTCGCTCTATTGATTTTTACTTTAATTAATTTTCACTCTCGTGACAAATTATAATCGTTAAATTAAAAACTGCTTTGTGAAAACTCGTTAAAAGCAATCGCACGAATTATCTACCGAACCCTTATTAGCTTCTATCTACACATCCTAACAATATTAAATTAGCTAGACATAACTAAAACTAAAGACATAAAAATAAAATAAGCAAATAAATAAAAATACATAATAAAAATAAAAGCAAAAATTAAAAGCAATAAAATAAAGACAAGATATAAATAAGACAATAAAATAAAATAAGAATCTGAATTAAAAAGACCGAAAGTACGGACACCGAGAATAAAATTTTAAACTAAAACTCTCAACTTTAGAGAAGAAAATCTTGTGGTACTAAGCCTTGTTCTCAATTCTTCAAGTCAAATGTTGTGTATATAATGAAACAAAACTACACATATTTATACTAAAAATTGGAGACAAAGTATTTGTTTTGCCCGATGTGGGACTTTTACTTGCAGATTAAAATGAGGCGTACGGCTTGATGCATCATGTTGGGCGTGTTGTTCAATGACAGCTTGAATTACCATCAAGCCTCATTTTATTTCTTCTTCTTCTTCACATGCAGAGATGCATGTTTTATTTGCAAGTGGAGCATGCATATTGATCGTGTGGCTTTGTTTGGTTGGGCCACGCAGGTGTGGTCCACATGGGCTGCACTTGTGTGGTCCTTTTTGTTCTGTTTCGCTCCTTTTCGTTCGTTTTAGCTCCTTTATTTAATTCGAATGATTTTTATCTGATAAAATAAAATACCAGGAATTAATAGCGATTTATTATATAAAGTTACGAAATCGAAATAAAAATAACTGAATTATTATGTTAATAAATAGTGCATTTTCCGGTGTATCAGTACCTTGATTCTGGATGTAGCAATCACATGACAGGTAACAAAAATCTTTTCTGTGATTTAAATGAAAGTTTCCGACAAAGTGTCAAGCTTGGCAATGACTCTAGCATGAGTGTTATGGGAAAAGGAAGTGTTAAAGTGCAGATGAACAGAAAGATGCAGAAAATAGATGATGTGTATTATGTACCAGAACTTAAAAGCAATTTGATCAGCCTGGGACAATTACAAGAGACAGGGTGTGCAATAGTAATTCAGAAGGGAACCTGCGAAATTCATGATCCAAAAGAGGGATTAGTTGTTGGTGTCAAGATGTCTGGAAATCGAATGTTTCAATTAAAAAAGGAGACTGTTGAAGATCAAACTTGTCTCAAAGTATCTGTTTCAGATCCTTCATGGTTATGGCATTACAGGTTTGGACATTTAAACTTTAATGGACTCAGAACCTTGCAGCAAAAAGAAATGGTGAAAGGGCTGCCTCAAATTAAAACTCCATCTCATGTGTGTGAAGAATGTGTGATTGGGAAGCAGCATAGAAAGTCATTTCCTCAAGAGAGTGCTTGGAGAGCTAATCAGGTCCTTCAACTAGTGCACTCAGACATATGTGGTCCATTGAATCCAACTTCAAACAGCAATAAAAGGTACTTCATAACTTTCACTGATGACTTTAGTAGAAAAACATGGGTATACTTCTTAAAAGAGAAATCTGAAGCGATTGAAATGTTTAGGAGATTCAAAGCAAGAGTCGAAAAGGAGACAAATCAACATATTCAATGCCTTCGAACATATCGTGGCGGAGAATACACATCAAGGGAGTTTGTGGATTTGTGCGAAAGAAATGGAATCAAGAGACAATTGACTGCGGCATACACACCGCATCAAAATGGTGTGTCGGAGAGGAAAAATAGAACTATCATGAATATGGTGAGAAGTTTACTAGCAAATAAGAATGTGCCAAAGAATTTTTGGCCAGAGGCAGTTAATTGGAGTGTTCATATTCTTAATCGATGTCCAACATTTTCAGTGAAGAATATGACACCAGAAGAAGCTTGGTCTGATCGCAAACCAGCCATTGATCACTTTAGAGTATTTGGCTGCATAGCATATGTGCATGTTCCTGACCCAAAGAGAAAGAAACTTGATAATAAGGGAGAGAAATGTGTTCTTCTTGGTGTAAGTGAAGAATCTAAGGCCTATCGTCTTTACAATCCTTTAACAAAGAAGGTTTGTATTTCTAAAGATGTTGTGTTTGATGAAAGCATCGGCTGGAATTGGGAAAGTTCAAATGAGGGTAAATCAGTGGCTGTTGAACTAGAGGACAATGAAAGTGCAGAAATAGAAGAGGATGCACATAGTGATTTGGAAGATTCAAATGAATTTGGTGGATCTGATCATGGAAGTGAAGATGTTGAAACTCCGCTACAAAGTATGCAACGCCAAAGGTGAAGACCGGTTTGGATGAATGATTACGCAAGTGGTGAAGGGCTCTTAGATGAAGAGACATTGGCTCACTTTGTTGTTGGATGTGATCCCATTTCATTTGATGAGGCAATTAAAAGTGCAACATGGAGAAAGGCTATGGATTTGGAGATTGAAGCAATTGAAAGAAATAATACATGGGAGTTAGTGGAGCTTCCAGAAGGAGAAAAACCAGTGGGAGTAAAATGGATTTACAAAACAAAGCTGAATGAAAAAGGAGAAATTGACAAGTTCAAGGCTCGTTTAGTAGCTAAAGGGTACACTCAAGAGTATGGAGTGGATTATTCTGAAGTATTTGCTCCAGTCGCAAGGCATGACACAATTAGAATTGGTTATCTCATTGGCTGCTCAAAATAATTGGACTGTGTTTCAACTTGATGTTAAGTCGGCATTTTTACATGGAGAGCTTTTGGAACAAGTTTTTGTTGAACAACCTCCGGGGTATGTAAAGAAAGGAAGCAAACATATGGTTTATAAGTTGAAAAGAGCACTTTATGGATTGAAACAAGCTCCTCGAGCTTGGTACAGTCGGATTGACACCTATTTCAGCCAGGCGGGTTTTCACAAATGTCCTTATGAGCATACACTTTACATCAAAACTGGAGACAAAGGTAATTTTTTGATTGTGTGTTTATATGTGGATGATTTGATATTTACCGGAAATGATGAATTCTTATTTAGAGAGTTTAAACAATCCATGATGAAAGAATTTGAGATGACTGATTTGGGAGTGATGAAATACTTTCTTGGCATAGAAGTAATTCAATTTGCAGAGGGCATTTTTATTTGTCAAAAGAAATATGCTCAAGAGGTATTGGAAAGGTTTAATATGGATGATTGTAATCCAGTTCAGATCCCTATAGTTCCTGGAACTAAACTTGCTCGGGATGATGAAGGAATGAAGGTTGACAGTGAAGGTGTGAAAAACACAAGAAGGGGGAGGGGTTGAATTGTGTTTTGGTTAATTTAAAAACTTCTTCTAAGTTTTTCAACTTATCAGATTTCGCAGCGGGCCAAAACTCAAACACAAACAACTTCTGGTGAAGATACAGAAAACAGAGTATGAGAGAAATAAAACAGAGAGAAGAGAGAAGAGATGACACAAGAGATTTTATACTGGTTCCTCTCACAAACCGAGAGTAGTCCAGTCCCCTTGCACTTCCAAGGGATTTCACTATAATCACCAAGATTACAATTGCTCAAGCTCACAGCAAGAGACTTCCAATGCTCAAGTAACTCCTTACAAGAGACTTCCAATGCTCAAGCTCACAAGCAAGAGACTTCTAACACAAAACAAATACAATGTTTTGAACGACTGATAAACAATTATCAGAGTTCAGAGAACAAAGAAATACAACTTAATATAACAAGACTGTTCTTAGAATTCTTAAAGAAAACTAAGGTTCAACTACTGACAGGCCAGAAGTTGAAAACTAATGTCTTGAATTTGAATATCAACTCAAGTTATATCTAAGTTAAAAATAGCTCTTTGAAATTTAGCAGAATAACAGCTCTTTTGTTCGTAGTTGTGTTGTATCACGTCTTCAAATTCTTCCTCCTTTTATAGGCGTTGTTGGAGCGTCTTGAATTTGAGCGGATACCGATGAAAGCAGCTAGGTAGTACTGTACTATTGTTTTCGTTTGAAATGTGCTTATTCAAATCAAGTAAAGATCAACTTCTGATCCTTGATTACGAATATTCGCCCAAATCAGGAAAACAAAGTTAGTACAATAGTACAAACGTCATTGTCAAGAGAATAACGGTCTGAATTAAGTTCTTCTGCCTATATAGATGATAGTCGTTAAGACAATGGAATGTTCTTTGACGTCTTCTGCTGTTTCATCATCATCATCAGAATTTGCAGATAATTAATGATCTTCTGATGACTTCATCTTCTGGTTGACTTTGACTGGCAACTTCTGTGTTACCTTCAGAACTTGCATTTTCCCAACTTCTGGGGATACTTGAAAGGTAGCAACCAGAACTTAAATCTTCTAGTGTATAATAAATTTTAACTTGTATATCTGCACACTAGAGTAAATTATCAGTATTCCCTATTGTATATTAATACTATTGTTATCATTAAAACTACTTGGGTTATGTTAAAACCAACTTTGTTCCAACAATCTCCCCCTTTTTGATTGATGACAAACCAAGTGTTAATTTACAATGGTTGTTATTTTAATCACATAAATTCATCCTTCAGGTTTATGAGGTTTGCAAGCTCCCCCTGAGTTCAGTAATGAATAATTAAAATAGTTTAAAATTTTAATGTTGAATTCAGAACTTCTGTATACACTTTGACTTCCAGAAGATAGGTTTGCAAGCTTTCTTCTGTTGTCAGATCTACCTAAGAGAAAAGTGCAATCTTCTCATACGTGTATCATGTATAGAAAGTTCTGATCTCAATAGAAAAATTTCCATAGAGAGAAAATATTGATAACTGATAAATATGTAATAACTGAACTTAAATGAAATGAAAAAAAATTTAATTTGGCTTCAGTTAGTGATCATAAATTAATTTACTCTTACTCCCCCTTTTGTCATTAAACAAAAAGAATAATAAAAAGGGTTAAAGAATAAAATAGAACACGTGACTAAAGTATTAGTCAAGTCAAAAATATGCATTAAAATAGATGATAAAAACCATAATTAGTTAATGCAAATGCTAAAAACGAGGTAACTCCTACCAACCCAAAATTGCTATAAAAGCACACCAATTGCTATTCGGTGTTTTATCCCATATTTAATTAATAATTTTTCAAAGATTTTAGATATGAAATGGGAGCCACCGTCACTAATGACGAGGCGGGGTGTACCGAATCTAGGGAAGATTATATTTTTAAACATTCTAATTACTACTTGTGTGTCATTAGTAGGGGATGCTATAGCTTCAATCCATTTAGAAACATAGTCGACAACGACAAGTATATATTTATTTCCACAGAAGATGGGAAAGGTCCCATGAAATCTATTCCCCACACATCAAAGATCTCTACCTCTAAAATTCCTTTTTGTGGCATCTCATCGCGTCTAGATATGTTGCCGGTGCGTTGGCATCGGTCGCAATTTTTAACAACGATGTGGACATCTTTCCATAGGGTAGGCCAAAAGAAACCAGCTTGTAAAATCTTGGCACATGTCTTTGAAGTGCTAGCATGCCCTCCATAAGGGGCAGAATGGCATTGGGAAATATCTCCCATTTCTTCTTCAGGGACACAACGACGAAAGATTCCGTCGGGGCCTCTTCTAAAGAGTAAGGGTTCATCCCAATAATAGTTCTTAAGATCATGGAAGAATTTCTTCTTTTGCTGATAAGTTAGTTCTGTTGGAAGTACTCCGGCTGCTAGATAGTTAACGAAATCAGCATACCATGGTGAAGTGTTTTTGGCGGAGCAGACTTCTCCTATTGGCTGCATGGTATTGGATTCGTTTAAGGAAAATTCGGCTGAAATACTTTCTAACTGAGCTACGAGTCGTTCATAATGGAAATCATCATTAATGGGTATTGACTCGGGCTCAATGCCTTCTATCCTAGACAAATGATCAGCTACTACATTTTCAGTTCCTTTCTTGCCTAAGATCTCTAGGTCGAATTCTTGTAAGAGTAAGATCCATCTTAAAAGTCTAGGTTTAGCGTCCTTCTTATTTAATAGGTACCTAATAGCAGCATGGTCAGTGTAAATAATTATTTTGGATCCTATTAGGTAAGATCGAAACTTATCCACAGCAAATACGACGTCTAGGAGTTCTTTTTCAGTGGTAGCGTAGTTCATTTGCGCAGGGTCTAGGGTTCTACTTGCGTAATAGATCGCATGAAGTTTCTTATCTTTTCTTTGTCCTAGAACTGCTCCTATAGCGTAATCACTAGCGTCACACATGATTTCAAAGGGTAGGCTCCAATCAGGTGGTTTGATAATTGGTGCGGATATAAGAGCTGTTTTTAATTGTTCGAACGCTTTTAAGCATCCATCGTCAAAGATAAACTCAGCATCTTTCATTAATAAGCCAGTCAAAGGCTTGGTGATTTTAGAGAAGTCTTTAATGAATCGTCGGTAGAAACTGGCATGTCCTAAGAAACTCCGTACTTCTCTTACTGTTTTTGGGGGTGGAAGGTTTTCTATGACTTGAATTTTAGCTTTATCTACTTCAATCCCCTTATCGGACACTACGTGTCCAAGAACTATTCCTTGTCGGACCATAAAGTGGCACTTTTCCCAATTAAGCACAAGATTTACCTTTACACATCTTTCAAGTACTTTTTCTAGGTTCGACAGACAACTTTCATAGCTTTGCCCACAAACAGAGAAATCATCCATGAAGACTTCCATGATGTCATTTATAAAATCTGCGAAGATCGCCATCATGCATCTCTGAAAAGTTATGGGAGCATTGCATAGTCCAAATGGCATTCGTCGGTAAGCAAAAGTTCCATAGGGACATGTGAAAGTAGTTTTCTCTTGGTCATCAGGATGAATAGGGATTTGAAAGAATCCTGAATAACCATCTAGGTAGCAAAAATATGAATGTTTAGCCAATCGCTCGAGCATTTGATCAATAAAGGGTAGAGGAAAATGGTCTTTTCGAGTGGCTTTGTTTAATTTCCTATAATCTATGCACATTCTATGGCCAGTTACAACTCTTTGTGCTATAGATTCGCCTTTTGCATTGGTTACAACTGTAACTCCTCCGTTCTTTGGTACGACATGTATTGGGCTGACCCATTTACTGTCGGATATCGGGTATATGATTCCTACTTCTAGAAGCTTTTGCACTTCTTTCTTAACTACCTCACTTAGAACTGGATTGATCCTTCTTTGGGGTTTTCTAGAGGTTTTACCATCTTCCTCTAGCATAATACGATGCATACATATCGAAGGACTAATTCCTTTTAGGTCATTGATGTTATACCCTAAGGCAGTTGGGTATTTTCTTAGAATGTTTAGAAGTTTTTCAGTTTCTAGTTTTCCTAGGTCTGCACTGACTATTACTGGACGTTCGAGGTCTTTATCTAGGAATTCATACCTTAAATTTTCGGGTAGGGCTTTGAGTTCAAGAGTTGGTTTTTCAGGGAGGGGTGTAGGTTCTGGCGTAGTTTCTAAACATTCAGCTAGGTTAACTTCATCAACTGGTTGAGTTTGAGGAATGAAAGTTTTCAGAATTTCAGAATACTCAGATTGATCCCTCTCCACTTCTTTTCTACATTCCTCGATGATGTCAAGCATGTAGCATTCATCGTCTATGGCTGGTGCTTTCATGAATTGAGTTAAAATAAATTCAACTTTTTCTTCACCCACCTCAAAAGTGAGCTTTCCTCTCTTTACATCTATTATGGCACCGGCAGTTGCTAGGAATGACCTTCCTAAAAGGATAGGTGTATTGGAATCTTCTCTTATGTCCATAACTATGAAATCGGTTGGGATAAAGAATTGACCTACACGTACGGACACATTTTCTAAAATACCTAGAAGGTATTTGACAGAACGGTCAGCAAATTGTACGGACATTTTTGTTGGTCTTAATTCTCCCATTTTCAGTTTTTCACATAAGGCTACGGGCATTAAACTGATACTGGCTCCTAAATCACATAGGGCTCTATCTATTACGTACTTTCCAATGACACAGGGTATAGAGAAACTTCCTGGGTCTTTTAACTTAGGGGGCATTTCGTTTTGTAATATGGCGCTACACTCGACAGTGAGCATGACAGTCTCATCATCCTCGATCCTTTTCTTATTAGTCAAGATATCTTTAAGAAACTTAGCGTACGAGGGCATTTGTGTGATAGCTTCCGTAAAAGGTATTGTGATGTTTAGTTTTTTTAGAAGCTCTACAAATTTTTTAAATTGCCCTACGTTTTTGGATTGTACTAATCTTTGAGGATACGGGATGGGTGGTTTATATGGTGGGGGAGGAACGTAAGGTTTCTCTTATAGCTTCGGGACTGACACCATTTGCTTTGATTGTATCCGCATATTGCAGAAATATGGATAAATGTAGGTTAGGGTCGTCCGTGGGGCTTCCAGAGAATTGATTTTGTTGTATTGCTGATAACAACGAAGGTTTAATCTCGAAATTATTTGCTTCAATAGCAGGAGCAGCGATGCTATTATGGGGTTCCTCTTGCGAAGGGATAGCATAGGACGAGAGTGGACGATTTTGAGGTAATTCAGCCATTTCTATAATTGGTTCTTCGACTACTTCGGGAGTTAGAGTTTCTAAAATAGGGATCTTCTATTACGAGATTTTCTAATTGGGTTTGAATATTTCTAATTTGATTTTCTAAATTTCTCCGTCTAAAAAAACGTTCTGGTTCGTTAACGGGTTGTTCAATTTCTTCGCCTCGAGAGCGAGTACTGGGCATACAAATAATAAAATAAAATTGCCTTAGTCTCTACGGTGTAACACTGGAGTTACGATATCGACTAAATTGGTCCCTGGCAACGGCGCCAAAAACTTGATCGGATGTACGTGACTGCAAGTACGGTTTAAAAGCAGGGATAGACATTTATTTAAGGTTGTATTTATCAATGCAACCTTGATAAACTATGTTCATCATTGAGTTTTCATAGAAAATATAGGCTCAAAAGTTTTTGTTGAAATTAATACTTTCTTTAGAAAACTACAATGTAATTTGATACAAACAAATACAACACTAAAAATTCATGTTCATCATTGATATATAAAAATAGCACGGGATACACATTTGTTATTTATAATTACAAATAAACATATTTTTAAATATATTTCATGGATAGATACATCGGACAACAATCTTTACATTGGCGGAATTTTAATAATAGTATCACTTATTTACCCATGATAAAGTTTAATATCCTACATTTTTTTGTCTTTCAATGTCAAATTTCATTTTAAGGATAAAATGAGTCTATTTACTTAAAATTATGACAAAATATATAAAACCCCGACTAAAATGTCTAGAATAATTAGTCGAAGCATACATAATTGAAGTCCGAGTACATTAAATTACATAGAATTAACTGAATAACATTTTACCATTAAGATAATAAAAGGATATTTGATACAGACAGCGGAAAAAAGAAAGACACAAAATAACAAATTAAATAGAAACAAGGAAGAAGACTAAGTCTTCTAAGCTGACAATCCAAGCTCAGCTCCAATGGTCAGTTCCATCCTGGTCCCTGCTCCGAAATAACCTGTCTACCTAAAAAAATTAATGGAGTGGGGGGAGACTACTAAGTCTCAGTGGGTCTTACTACCCTCCTAATGGCAACTACGCCGGGGCTTTTAATCAGTCATAGCATATTCATAATCATAAAATAATATTATAAAGCATAATAAATAAAGGTGGATCACTGATAAACAACTCTAATTGATTTTAACCGCAAGAACACTATGAGGTGAGCATATCTCAGAGGCCTGCCTTGTCCGACGAACACGAGGTGATACGGCATACAGCTCACAAAACATATCCTGATGGATACTTCCGAGGGAAATCCATAAAGCGACATCACAAATCGCACATAATTGACTGATACTAATTATATTCATACTACCATAATTTCCCAAACCCGTGGAGCATGCAATATTTCTAAATTTCCTAAGTTATGCCCTGATAGTTATCTGTGATTAACATTCTGTTTAACATCTTACTAATTAGACTACTGCAATTTATCTGAAACATATGAGGATATAAAACGAGTGTGGAATCTTTAGGAACATTAAAAAGATAGGGACTTTCTGCACTTAGCTCGCTACAACGAGCAACCCAGCTCGCCATGGCGAGATTATAAGTCCTGGCCTAAATCAACTCGCTAGGCGAGCAAGAGCTCACCATGGCGAGTTTCATCAGCCCAGAAACCCAGCTCACCATGCATGCTCGCTTGATACTCGCTATGGCGAGTTCATGCAGAGAGACCTCTGTTTTGCGAAAATCATCAAATTTAAAGAGAAACACCTATAATCCTCATTTGTAACAGTGCAATAATGTAAAACATATAATATAGAACAGAACGGAGGGAAATTTGGGAGTTAATTTCCCTCACACAACAAATTCTCTAATTTCCTAAGTTAACATGCATATTCATAATTTTGGGGAAATCTAAACTGCCTAGCCTAAGAACCCACCTGTTATGAAGCTTAAATCCATGCTTCCTGGGCTCTACACAGCTACAGCACGCCCTCAGCAACCCCCACGAACAACTTGGCAGAAATTGAGAATTTGAAGAAGTAGAGAACCTCTAGTTTGCTCTAAATTTGAAGTGTGAATGTTGTTTGAATCAACTGAAGTTAAAGGGTTTTTCTGGGGACAAGAATAGTAGAGTTCTGCATTTGACTTGCATAGTACTACAAAATTTTCTACCTACTATTTCAATCCATCCTAGCACAACACTGCGATCGAGCAGCACTTCCAACGTGCAGAAAACTGAAGTTCGAATCTTTGTCCAGGGTACGGATAGACTGGTTGGATAATTCATTGTTAGGCTAGAGTGAAAGAATCTAGCTAACGTGATCCGATGCTAATGATGGCTAATTGAATACGGAAGATTTGCACATTTAACACAGAGAATGGATTTAAATCCCTTGTCCAAACATAGTCAAGGTGCTAGTGTATGAATCGAATGACGACAAAAGAAATTCGTTACTCGACCAGAGGAATTTTGTTTTATGTTGAGTTAAATTAGTTACTGATAACAGACAAGAACAATTGGAACAGTCGGCAGAGAATGAAATTGTTCAACATGAGTACATAGAATGGTTTCGGTAAGGCATCTTAATACTAGGCTTTCTACTAACTCCTATTTTACCGAAACTGGAAAGATCTGAAACCTAACTAGAATTTAGCTGATAAAACTCCGAAAGTTTACTCAATGCAATGGAAATAATGATGGGTCACATCTTAATTACTCCGGGTGATAATTATAACTGATAGATGATAGAGCACGATAAGGAATTATCTGTCCGAGACATAATCAGACAAGTTAGAGAGTGAACCCATTCTATATTCCCATGTCTAGCGGATACCCAATCCAATATAGTTTGGTTCGACGAACTTAGCTTATTAAAGGTCCGGAAGAATGATCATGAAATTGGAATTTGACCTCTATTGGTTCCGCCTCAAATCAGGTTTTTGATAGACACTTTTAATGGAATTTTGGCTGACTCTAATAGACTTCCTAACTCAAAAGTCTAACTAAATGAAAATGCCAAGTGACTGATAATACATAAATCCAACTTAGTTATATCGCTTCGGGGCAACTAACACAGATACTCAACGATTGATCTAGGTGGCTGAATGCGTTAATGGTTAGACACGAAGATTAGCTCTAAAGGAATAGACTAACGCCACTATGTTGGATACTTAATGGTGATATACTAAGGGGTAACATAGTAGGCTTGCATTTGCTAATACGAGTGATTCTCTTGATTTCTCTCACAAGGTATCTACCTAAGCCACGACACCAAGCTGATAATGTAGGAGATGTATGATAGTGTTAAGTAGGCTCCCTGGTAACTAAGTATGGTCAAGAGATGTTTCTAACGGTTATTCTAAATATAGTAATGTCCCAATGGTTTGTGCTATCTCTAGTATAATGGTTAGGCTGAAACTTTCTTATTTGGTTAATAGTGATTGCATGAGTAGTTGTACGACAGGCTGGAAAGTAAGGGAGTGCTAATACCTGGGTGGTTTAATTCGACTATTTCCTATATGCTTGGTTGGGTAGCTTATGGTACTAAGTTACTGGTTCGGGATAATTGAATAGCTACACCTAACAAGTATATATATGGGTAACAAGTGTTGAGTGTGACATTCCTAACTGTTACATCTAATAATGCTCAATCTCTAGTGGTAAGGTACAACTATTGGTTGCTACTTACAAGGGCTAATTCCGTTGATTCTTGTTTCTACTGCTCACGAATGATGCCTTATGAATTAAGTCATGTATCTAAATAGTGTTGTAAAATTATTCCTAATTGTTACTCTAATCAAGGTTGATCTCTAATGGTTTGCTGAGTTAACTGACCTAAGCGAGCAGGAGCTCGCCATGGCGAGTTTCATTAGCCCAGAAACCCAGCTCGCCATGCATGCTCGCTTGATACTCGCTATGGCGATTTCATGCAGAGAGACCTCTGTTTTGCGAAAATCATCAAAGTTAAAGAGAAACACCTACAATCCTTATTTGTAACAGTGCAATAATGTAAAACATATAATATAGAATAGAACAGAGGGAAATTTGGGAGTTAATTTCCCTCACACAACAAATTCCATAATTTCCTAAGTTAACATGCATATTCATAATTTTGGGGAAATCTAAACTACCTAGCCTAAGAACCCACCTGTTATGAAGCTTTAATCCATGCTTCCTGGGCTCTACACAGCTACAGCACGCCCTCAACAACCCCAACGAACAACTTGGCAGAAATTGAGAATTTGAAGAAGTAGAGAACCTCTAGTTTGCTCTAAATTTGAAGTGTGGATGTTGTTTGAATCAACTGAAGTTACAGGGTTTTTCTAGGGACAAGAATAGTAGAGTTCTGCATTTGACTTGCATGCAGTTCATTTTAGCTAGAGAAATGGTGGAGATGGGGTTGTTGTTGTATTTCGATTTTATAGAGCTTTGCAAGATGAAGAATGATGGTTCTGTGATTACTTGCAATTGCTGAAGCTTGCATGTGGTATTCACTGCTGTGTGGTGTTGGTTTTGAGAGAAAGCTAGAGTTACATAGCAACTTTGGATGCTAGGGAAAATTGAGAGTTTTGAGCTTATGTTGTGGTTGTTGTTTTGGTCGTGGAAGAGAGGGAGAGAATGAGTGTAATTCATTTCTGATTTGCTGCAATATTGGAATGGTAGTGCTCTTGCATGTGATGAGGTGTTGCAATTGTGAGAAAAGGGTGGATGAGTCACGAGTGAGAGAAATGAGAGGAGGGAAGATTGAACTTCCTGTGTTAATTAAATCATAAGTGTGGGATTAAGGTATTTAGTGTATAGATTAGGTTCATTTAGAACTCCCAACTTGCACATATTTCACTCAATTCCCAAAACTTAATTAATTTAATTACCTCTAATAATTCTAACTTTTTAGACAGGACCTAATTAAAATTAATTAGGTTATTTAGAGGCTGGGATATTACAAAATATTAATTTTTAATTGTGATATACACTTTTTTGCAGCAACGCCGCGACCTGTGCGTATGCATGAATATTAAGCTAGTATCAACAAGAAGCATACAACATAAATCATATATTTTTATTCAACTAAACAAACATAGTTGTTGAAATATAGTTGCAAGAAAATAACATGCAACATAAATTTCTTCAAAAAAGAAGAAGCATCCAATAAAACAATGTTATCACGGAATAAGATTTTGATTTCAATGGATATGTGTATGAAAATGGAATGTTTCATACGACATAATTTAAATAAGAAAAATAAAAGAACCTTGATTTAATGGAGATGGTCATCTCACAGCTGTTCTCAAAAATCAATTTGGTATTCTGGACACGTTCTCGCAACATATCAACTGACAGATTCTTGCTGGCCAAGTTATATGCACAGCTGAATCTAACAGCTCCAACAAATTGCTTCCCGCTGATAAGATTTTCAACAAAATCTGCAAGGTACAAGAAGTTTCACTTCATCAAAACTTACCAGAACAAAACATACAAAACATAAGTTCAAATTGGCTGATTTCATAGTTCATACTACTATCTTATTATTTGATAGTCATATGGCATTTTGTAACATACCAGAAAGTTTATTTGCAAAACCTAGGGTCTGAAACATCTTCAAAGTAATTTTGTGTTTAGCAACAAATGTAAAAAGCTCCAAAACTTCATTGTTGTTGAAATAAGTAAGCATTCCATAAATTGACAAAAGAAGTAGAAAACTAATAACTTCCAAAGAATTTTCAGTATTTTCTTTCATGTTACCTTTCAAATTGAGTGCTAGCTTCAACGCTTCTTCTCTTACACAATGTTTAATATTTGACGAGATTAACATCAATAGTTCTATCAAATATATGTGGCTATCATTAATAATCAGTGCCTTGTCTCCGTTTTTGTACCTGATAAATTTATAGGGTTCGTACTTGATAAATTTGAACCCTATTTTTAGAACCCCAACAGTCCAATGTATAAGAACGGAGACAAGGCACTGATTACTAATGATAGCCACATATATCTGCTAGAACTATTGATGTTAATTTCGCTAAATATTAAACCTTGTGTAAGAGAAGAAGCATTGAAGCTAGCACTTGATTTGAAAGCTAACATGAAAGAAAATACTGAAAATTCTTTGGAAGTTATTAGTTTTCTACTTCTTTTGTCAATTTATGGATTGCTTACTTATTTCAACAACAATGAAGTTTTGGAGCTTTTTACATTTGTTGCTAAATACAAGATAACTTTGAAGATGTTATGGACCCTAGGTTTTTCAAATAAAGTTTCTGGTATGTTACATCATGCCAGATGACTTTGAAGATAGTAGTATGAATAGTGAAATCGGCCAATTTGAAATTATTTTATGAAAGTTTTGTTCTTGTAAGTTTTGATGAAGTGAAATTTCTTGTACCTTGCAGATTTTGTTGAAAATCTTATCAGCAGGAAGCAATTTGTTGGAGCTGTTAGAATCAGAGTTGTGCATATAAACTTGGCTAGCAAGAATTTGGTCCCTATTAGAAATAAAAATAAGATTATATTTCTGACTCTTCTCCGCTTTTCATCCCTCATTAAGCCTCTACATCATCAAAACTTGCACACATGGCAAGCTGACTATGCATTTTGTTTTTATTTTCTCACATAAATCATTATCCTTGTGGCTTTTCCTTATATTATTTATCATTTTAACAAATAAAAACAAATTAAAAAAAAATTCATAAATTAATTCAAGAAATATGATAGTTTTTTTGCATCGCCGGTAGATCTTAATAGGCAAAGCAATACAATATTAATTGAAAAAAAAATCACACAAAAAATAGGCAATTAGTCAATGATATATAGAATCAGATGAATGACATGTGTTTCACTATATTTGCATATATCTTTTTAGTATAATGAAATTGCAATTCACGTGCCCCTCTATAGTATATCATTACATATAATAAATACAATAATTCCAGTACATACGTTTGCGTGAAATAAATCTTAATTCTTAAATATGAAATGGTGATAAGTAGATTGATATATATAATAAAATACTATTTATCAATTCTCTGCAACAAAAAGATAACAAGGGCAGAGAGAGATATGAAAGTTTAGAGAAACGATGTCTCTATCTTCATATGTGGCAGAGAATTGGTAAAAATGCTTTTTATTACTATATATCTATCTACATATCACTACTTTAAATTTAAAATATATTCATTTACTGTAATGCCCCAACTAAATTGTCTAGAATATTTAGTCGGAACATTAAAATTTGGAATCTGAGTACATTAAATTATAAAGAGGTAACTAAATAATATATTATTATTAAGATAATAACTGAATATTGATACAAACAGCGGAAAAAGAACTACAGAGATAACAAGATAAATAAAAGCAAAAATGAAGACTAAGTCTTCTAATGCTGACGATCCAAGCTCGGCTCCAATCGTCAGATCCATCCTGGTCCCTGCTCCGAAATAACCTGTCTTACCTATATCGAAAAGGGAGTGGGGTGAGACAGTCACTTCGTCCCAGTGAGTTCTACTACCCTCCTAGGCTATAAAGCCGGGGCACCTAATCAGTCCATAATAATAGCTAACATTATAATATCATGAACATAATTAATTAAAGTGTAACACACAAAGTATCTTATTGATTTTATTCCGCTAAGACACTTCGAGGTGAGCATGTCTCGAAGGTCCGCCATATCCGCTGACTGATTCGA
This sequence comes from Trifolium fragiferum, assembly GCA_954870985.1. Taxonomy (NCBI): domain Eukaryota; kingdom Viridiplantae; phylum Streptophyta; class Magnoliopsida; order Fabales; family Fabaceae; genus Trifolium; species Trifolium fragiferum. The sequence continues at coordinate 17,058,941 of OX940790.1, read as the reverse complement.
CCACGGCATTAAGCTCACAATCATTTTCCTAATGGGTTATTCCATTGGAAGCCCATAAGCAGCATAATAAACCGCACATGATCGACTGATTCTAAAGTGATTAACATACTACCAATACAATTCCATTACCCGGGGAGCATACAACTTAATTCTAGGTTGTCCCTAATTTTCAGAATTGTGTCTGACTTTCCGTACAATATTAAATACATTATACAACTGCAATTTATCTTTCTCAGGTTATGATATAAAACGAGTGATCAATCATTTTTAAAACTGAAAAAGTGAAGCAATTCTGGGCTAGCTCGCTACGGCGAGTTAGCAAGCTCGCCATGGCGAACTTACAGGTACTGGCCTAAACAACTCGCTAGGCGAGCTAGAGCTCGCCATGGCGAAGTTCTTCAACCCAGAACCTTGAGCTCGCCATGAGTGCTCGCTAGCAACTCGCTATGGCGAGTTAAGTCAGAAAGACCCCTGTTTTACGAATTTTCAATATTTTCAAAGATTCACCTACAACCAAACTCTGAGGAAGTGCAGATACATAATATAAGTAATATATAACAGAATAGAAGAGAATTTGGGAGCTAATTCTCCTCACACAATTAATTCCTAATTCCTGTGTTAACATGCAATATTTCATAATTTAGGGAATCTAACTACTCTATCCTAAGAACCCACCTGTGATTGAGCTTTAATCTTGCTTCTAGAGCTCTACACAGCTACATCACAACCACAGCAAGACCCACGAACCAGTTTTGGCAGATTTGAGGAATGTTTGATGAACAATGAATTTTCTAAATGAAGCTAAGACTTGAGTTTGCTAGATGAATGCTTCAGCCATGGGTGATAGATTGTTGTATATAGCTTCTGGAGGACACAGTGGGTGTTCCTTTTGTTTAGTCTAGAGCATGCATGTTTTCTAGGAGTTGAAGAGAAGACATGAATGAGATGGTTGTTGTTGACACAAGTGATGAGTTAAGAAGAGTAAAGGTGGAATGCTTCAAGTGGTTTTATTGTTGTTGTTGCTGCGTGTGTATGTAGAGAGAAATGGGAGGATTTGCTAAGTTTTGGAGAGTGAATTGTTTGCCAAATGACATTGGACTTTAGCACCTTTGCATGTTTTATTAGTGGTTGGTGGATGAGTGAGTTGTTGTCTAGATAGGTGTATGAGTCATTGTGGCTTAGATGAGGTGTTGATCATTGTTGAAAAGAGTGAGTGAGTCATAGAAGTGAGGTGTTAATTTCTCAAGTGAGATAGTGTTAAGAATTGGCTTAATTGCATGTCATTTAAGTGGTTGAGAGATAACAATTGGTGGCTCAAGAGTGTGACACGAGTGAGAGGGAGTGATTGAGGGAGGGAAAAATGTTTTCTTGAGTTAATTAAATTACAAGTGAGAACTAATTATACCAATGTGTAGTTTAGGTTCAATTAGAGTTCCTAATTTTTACACATAATATATTTAATTCCCAAGACTTAATTTAACTAATCTCCACTAATTAAATTAATTTATTAGACAAGACTCTAATAAAAATTAATTAGGTGAATAAAATTGCGGGATGTTACATTTACACATATTGACTGGAGTTATTGTATTTATTATAATGATATATATTAGGGAGGGGAAGGGTACATCAATTGCTACTTCATTAAAACAAAAATAAAATTTGCTAGTTCATTATACTAAAAAGATATATATGCAAATATATTAAAACAAGTTTATTCATCTGATTCTATCATTGACAAAATTGCACATTATTTTTGTGGGATTTTTCTTGAATTAATTTTATATTGTTTTTCCTCTTATAGCACTACAATCGTTGCAACGTCTGTGATTTCTCTAAATAAAATATGGGAACAACAAAGAAAGAATACATATTTTTGTGTTTCTTTTTAATGAAGGTAAAAATCATGAATATATATCTCATAAAGTGTAAATTAGAGAGGAGAAAATTGTTTGTTTGTATGTTGTTCTTACCAGAACTGTGTTCATAATGGTGTCGGTTGACCAAAGTGATTGGTGGAAACATCGACTAAGGAGGAGTATTGATGATAGTGGTAGGTAGAACCATCAGATATGTGCTTGGAAGCGATGACGACAGTAGTTGACCGGCTAACTATTGATCAGAGACCCTAGAGGTAGGCAACCCATTGGTGGGAGGCCCCCAAGGAAGGGATTTACCTACAAACACTCCAAAAGATAGAGGTAAGAGAATTACTATTAGCATATTGTGTACTTTTGCCTAGACCATGAGTACGGCTTTATAATAAGAGAATTAGGGTTTTAGACCATATAATCTTCTATTGGACGACAGTTTTGTTAGTCTGGTGATGGAAGATTGTTGAAGACTTTTGATCCAAATCCAATGAACCCGACAAGTTTGCAGGTATAACACCCCAACTAAATTGTCTAGAATATTTAGTCGAAGCATACATAATTGAAATCCGAGTACATTAAATTATAAAGGAACTAACTGAATAACTTCTTACCATTAAGATAATAAAAGAATATTTAATACAGACAGTGGAAAGAAACAACAACAGAATAACAAATTAAATTGAAAAAAGGAAGAAGACTAAGTCTTCTAAGTTGACAATCCAAGCTCAGCTCCAATCGTCAGATCCATCCTGGTCCCTGCTCCAAAATAACCTGTCTACCTAAAAATATTGAATGGAGTGGGGTGAGACTACTAAGTCTCAGTGGGTCCTACTGCCCTCCTAATGGCGACTACGCCAGGGCTCCTAATCAGTCATAACATATTCATAATCATATCATAAAGCATAATAAATACAGGTGTAACACAGATAACAACTCTTATTGATTTTAACCGCAAGGACATTCTGAGGTGAGCATATCTTAGAGGCCTGCCTTGTCCGCTGAACACGAAGTGTTTTTGGCATACAACTCACAAAATATTTCCTAACGGAAGCTTCCGAAGGAAGTCCATAAAGCGACATCACAAATCGCACATAACTGACTGATTCTAATTTAATTCATACTACCATAATTTCCCAAACCCGGGGAGCATACATCATTTCTAAATTCCCTAAGTCATACCTTATGATTGCATCATGATTACAAACTATACATATTTTATATTAATTCTATTATTGCAAGAAATATCATTTTAATTCGAGGATCTAAAACGAGTGTATAGTTTTTAGAAAATATTAAAATTAAGGCCAGTCTGACATCACCCGCCACGATGAGCAATCCCGCAAGCCCAAGCTAGTATCCATGTTCTGGTCTGAGTTAGCTCGCCGAGCGAGCCATCACTCGCCGGGCCAGCAAAAGCTCGCCGGGCCATTCATACTCTGCCCAGAACATGGTTACTCGCTAGAAGGCTCGCCGGGCGAGTTCTGCGTAAACTGGCCCTGTTTTGCAGATTTTCACATCTTTCACAAAAACCACCTACAATCCTCAAATTAAACCTATGCAATAATATTATAGATATATAATACGACAGTTTGGAGGAGAAATTTGGAGTTATTTCTCCTCACACATAATTTCGCTAATTTTCCCGAATGTTAGCATGCAAAGTGAAATTTTAGGAATAAAACTACCTAGCCTAAGAACCCACCTGTTATGAAGCTTTAATCCTTGCTTCTGGGTTCTTTATGACAGCTATTACACTCCTAAATCCACCCACGAGCAGCTTGACAGATTTGAAGAATTTGATGGAAAGTTGAACTCTAGCTTTGCTCAGTGATTGGAGTTGTTTGATGGTTTGAATCACTGAGATTGAAGGTTTATATAGATGGAATTTCTGATGATTAAACAGTAAGAAGTTTGTTTGGTTTGAACATGCATGCTCTTCTTTTTGGTGGATTAATGGGTGGTATGATATTTGTTGTTGATTCATCTAGCTTGACATGAAATGGTGTAAGTTGTAGAGGTTTCTATGTTTTGCTGTTTGCATGTGTAAAGTTTCTGAAGTTGGGATAGTTTGAGTATAGAGAGAGTTAGATGAAAGAATGACAAACATGTGAAAATAGAGAACATTGGAGATTTAGAAATCTTGTTGTGTGTGTGTCTCGTGTGAGAAGAAGAAGAGAGCTTGGGAGAGTGTTGGTTTTTCTGAAGTTGTGAGAGTAAAATGAATTGGTCTTTGCATGTTTCATATCACATAAGAATACATGCTTTCTAGGTGGCTAAAGTGTGATGAGGTGTGGTTATGATATGCTTGCATGTTAAAATGAGGTGTTAATAATATTGGTGAGGTGTTGATTTGTGGAGTCAGTGGGGAATGACTGATGAGGGAGAGAATTTGAGAGGGAGGGAAAAATAATCTCTTGTGTTAATTAGTTCACAAATAGGAAATTAGTGCATTAGGGTGTAATTTAGACTCAATTGGCTCCTAATTTACACGTAATACACCTAAATCCCAAAACTAAATTAACCAATCACCACTAATTAATTCTAATTTTACTAGATAAAACTCTAATCAAAATTAATTAGGTAATTGAAAGGGTGGGATGTTACAATCTACCCCCCTTAAAGAAATTTCGTCCTCGAAATTAAGAAATTTTTCCTTAGAAAAGACAGGGGTAACACTTCTTCATATCGGATTCCAGTTTCCAAGTGAATTCGCTGTCAGGGGATCGTGTTCATTCCACTCCGACAATAAGAATTTCTCTTGTTCCGAAGGATCTTAACACCACGATCGACTATACGGACTGGATCTGGCTGATAAGTTATGTCTGACTGAAGATCAATCTCTATAGGTTGATAAAGATTGAGAATGAATTTCCGAAGTTGAGACACAAGAGACACATCGTGTAACCCTGACTTGGATGGATGAAGAACTAACTAATAGGTTACTGAACCGACGCGTCGAAGAATCTGATGGGGTCTAATATGCTTCAGATAGAATTTCTTCGTTCGAAAACACCTTGTAGTTCCCAACTTGGTGTTATTCTCAGGAATACTTGATTACCTTTATTCCTTTGGAATAAAACTTTCCTCTTTCAAAGGGTTAATCGTCCCAAATCTGATCATCCAACTATATTTTCGTCTGATATCGCGCTGCGTACTATGATCTGACTAGTTATCGTCATCCCTTTTCATCTGTGTCATCACGACCTTTATTCCAAATTATCTAAACACAGTGACACGCCATCTCTTCTTTTCCAATTACTTCTACCATTACTACGTCTTTCTTTGGATAACCCCACAAAGTAACATTTGTTTTACTTTGCGATAGCAGGTATGCGACGGCACTCTCCATACTTAACTACAGTCCAATAGGTTCGCGTCACCTTGAAATACCGTACTCATTATTATCTCATACTACACCTTAACGGGTCGGTATCTGGTCTAGTTGTCGCTATATAAATAGCTAAATGAAATAAGCTTGGGTATTGATATTGACAATCCAAAATCTTTCTCTTCAGGGTTTTTCTCAATTCCGAACGTTACAGCTCGTGACACGTCACATGTACCACTGTCCCACAAATGTCGTTTAAATACTCCAGGATAGGTTAAAATATAAAACGAGTGAAAAACACTTAAACACTATAGATCCTTTCGCCAATGAGTCAGGCTCATCTGCAACCGATTCGATAGTGCTATAGAATTTTCTACCTGCCATTTCAATTCATCCTAGCACAACGCTGTGATCGAGTAATACATTTAACATGTCGAAGAACCGAGGTTCGAATCTTCCTTCAAGGATACGATTAGGTTGATTGGATAATTTACTAATAGGTTGAAGTGAAAGAATCTGGCTAACGTGATCGGATTCTAGGGATGGCTAACTGGATACGGAAGATTTGCACATTTAACACAGAAAATGGATTTAAATCCCTTGTCCAAAAATAGTCAATGTGCCAGTGTATGAATCGGGTTCGCAGCAAGGAAATCCTTTTACTGTACACGCGGAATTTGATTTATGATGATCTGAATCTATCGTTGATAATGTACAGAGAAACTGAAACAGTCGGCAGAGAAAGAAATGGTTCAAACTCGAATTCAGAGAATAGTTTTGATGAGGTATCTAGATACTAATATTTCTACTAGCTCCTATTTCTACGTAACCAGAAAGATCTGAAACTTAACTGGAATTTAGCTTATAAGATTCCAAAAGATTAATCAACACAATTGAATTAATGATGAGTCGTTCGAGTGCACAAATACCCAAGGGAATGATTGACATTGAACTGAATAGTTACGACTGAGGATCGACTAATGATGCTTATTAAAAGATCGATAAAATATGTGAGAGCTCGAACTGAATTTACACGTGGCCACTCTAGTTAAACTGGATTCCACGGATTATATTTAGTTTTTAGCAACATATCTGAAAAGCTAAAAGATTGAACAGGATTGCTTATAGGCAACGTCCCACAATGTCAGTTTGACTGACCGGGGTCGAGGAATTTGGAAAGTTTACCTTTCAACTACTCCGGGTGATAATTACGACTGACAGATGATAAAGCACGAGAAGGAATTATATGTCTGGGACATAATTCAGATTAGTTAGAGAGTGAACCCGTTCTACGTTCCAATGTCTAGCGGATACTCAATCCAACATAGTTTGGTTCGGTGAACTTAGCTTATCAAAGGTCCGAAGGAATGGTCATGAATTTGTAATTTGACTTCTATTGGTTCCGGCTCAAATCAGGGTATTGAGGGGCACTCTTAATGGAAATCTGACTGACTCTACTGTAATGAGCTCCTATTGATAATGTACTAGGTGATAAAATATCGGCTGACGTCTAAAGAAATTAATGATACGGGTGATTCGACTTAATTTCTCTCACAAGGTATCTACCTAAGCCACAACATTAAGCTGCTAATGTAGACGAGGTTTGATAGTGTTAAGTAGACTACCTGGTAACTAAGTATGGTCAAGAAATATTTCTACTTGTCATTCCGGGTGAGGTTATGTTCCAAGTGGTTTGGTGTGATCTCTAGTGTAACGTGTTAGGCTGAGACTATCTTAGTAGACCTATAATAATTCCCTAAGTGGTAACATGACAGACCGGGAGGTAAGAAGGTGTTGACTCAAAGGCAGTCTAATTCAATTATTTCCTATATGCTTGGTTGGGTAGTTAATGGTCCAAGATAAATGAATAACTACATCTAATACGTCTATATTGATAATAAGTTTATAAGGTGAAATTCCTAACTGTTACATCTGATAGTGCTCAACCTCTAGTGGTAAGGTACAACTATTGGTTGCTACTTACAAGGGTTAATTCGGCTGATTCTTGTTTCTACTGCTCACGAATGAGGCCTTATGAATTAAATCAGGTGTCTAAATGGTGTTGTAAAATGATTCCTAATTGTTACTCTAATCAAGGTTGATCTCAAATGGTTTGCTGAGTTAACTGGCCTAGGCTGGTATCGCTAAAGGAAATTCTATTTGTCATGCTAAACGAATCCTGGCTTCTAGCGATATGATAGGAATACGAGTTATGGTGTGTAAAGCTAATATATTACTAGGGAGGCATTAAGAGTTGGTTTTCTATAGGATGATCCATTGGAAAATTTCCAGATGAGTATTGTTATGAGTGAATATTCCAACTTGGTTTCTCTAATATGGTATTGAACAGATCTAACATCACTGGTGAATCTCACGGCTGACAGGTAAGGTTAAGTATTTAGGAAGAGTTCTGATTTATTGAAGGTTGAATCTTGCTTCTACTACGATCTTCTTACTTGAACAACATGGTCCACTTCGATTCTCAACCGTAATACCCTGCCTACCATGCACAATACTGAGTTGTACGGGCTCAGTATGTGATGGTTTCAGCGTAAACAGTCCAGACTCCAAAGGGTCCGTACTTCTTAAGAAGGAATTGTAATGACTCACGGCAAGGTCCGATAGTGGATCGGCCTGCTCTGATACCAATTATAACACCCCAACTAAATTGTCTAGAATATTTAGTCGAAGCATACATAATTGAAATCCGAGTACATTAAATTATAAAGGAACTAATTGAATAACTTATTACCATTAAGATAATAAAAGAATATTTAATATAGATAGTGGAAAGAAACAACAACAGAATAACAAATTAAATTGAAACAAGGAAGAAGACTAAGTCTTCTAAGCTGACAATCCAAGCTCAGCTCCAATCGTCAGATCCATCCAGGTCCCTGCTCCGAAATAACCTGTCTACCTAAAAAAATTGAATGCAGTGGGATGAGACTACTAAGTCTCAGTGGGTCCTACTACCCTCTTAATGGCAACTACGCCAAGGCTCCTAATCAGTCATAGCATATTCATAATCATATCATAAAGCATAATAAATACAGGTGTAACACATATAACAACTCTTATTGATTTTAACCGCAAGGACACTCTGAGGTGAGCATATCTCAGAGGTCTGCCTTGTCCGCTGAACACGAAGTGTTTCCGGCATATAGCTCACAAAATATTTCCTGATGGAAGCTTCCGAAGGAAGTCCATAAAGCGACATCACAAATCGCACATAACTGACTGATTCTAATTTAATTCATACTACCATAAACTGCCCCTGTTTTACAGATTTTCACATCTTTCACAAAAACCACCTACAATCCTCAAATTAAACCTATGCAATAATATTATAGATATATAATACGACAGTTTGGAGGAGAAATTGGGAGTTATTTCTCCTCACACATAATTTCCCTAATTTTTCCTAATGTTAACATGCAAAGTGAAATTTTGGGAATTAAACTACCTAGCCTAAGAACCCACCTGTTATGAAGCTTTAATCCTTGCTTCTGGGTTCTTTTTGACAGCTATTACACTCCTAAATCCACCCACGAACAGCTTGACAGATTTGTAGAATTTGATGGAAAGTTGAACTCTAGCTTTGCTCTATGATTTGAGTTGTTTGATGGTTTGAATCACTGAGATTGAAAGTTTATATAGATGTGTAGTTCTTCTGAGATTGGCTGCATCATAAGACTAAAACAACTTGGTCAGAGTGACTTAACTGAAGCACTAATGCTGAAGTAATTAAGTCTAAACCACTTGTGCATGTTGAAGATGTGCAGATGCAACATGTTGAACAAGATGTCCTAGACATCTTGTCACTGGGTTTAGAGCATGCATAGGCAGCATGTTGAACAAGATGTCCCAAGACATGTGGGTAGGACATCTTGACCCAGTTCAGCTTAAAAGATAATGCTTATCCATTAAGCACGCGTGTTTGTTTTAATTTGGATAAAACGCGAATCTTTTAATAACAAGCTGATATTAGGATTAATGATAAAGTTTGTTATTAATCCTATGTCTTAGATACGATTGGATTCGTATTTAATTAGTGGATAGATATTAAATCTTTATCTTTGTGGAGTTTGTTTTGAAACAAGTTTGTTTTAAAACCAACTCTTATTTGAGTGCATCTGAAAGACTGAAGATTATCTGAAGAATTGCACGCCTATATAAAGGACTCAACATAGAGCTTAAAACTCAACCCACAAAAACTGAAGTTTGTGAGTCCAAAGCTTTGTGCCCACTGTGTAAAGCATTAGTAGCTCCTCGTATTGTTCTTGATACTTGGTAGCTTTGAGTAGTTGAATGTTGCCATTCAACTTGGTCTTTTAAACTATTAAAGTTTAAAGTTGTTTCATCATTTGGGATTAGTGATTAGAGGGAGTTGGGTAGGTTCTCATATTCAGGGGGAGTTAGCCCTTGAGTAGAAGATTACTAGGATTAAGAAAAGGCATACATGCCAAAAGGTGTTTGGTAGTGTTGTAAGGCTAAGTAATAATTCGGAGTAGTAGTGTTCACTTCCTGGATTGGTATCCTCCAGAGTAGGGCTTGTTATAAGTGCCGAACTGGGTTAACAAATCACTGGTGTTGTTTATTGCTTTCGTTTATCTTCAGTACTGCAATAATGTGTGATCCTCATAACTAGTTGTCGAACCAGTTGTCTAGGACATCTGGACTACTGACACATTGTCCTAGACATTGTGTAAGACATTTGTCCTGCCAGAGAACAGAATTTCAATTGGCATCAGAGCAGGCACCCTAACATGCTGGGTGAGCTCCAGGGAGATATATTTTGTTCAAGATGGACAAGAGAAGATCAATCAACAGACCACCAGTCTTGGATGGATCAAATTATGATTATTGGAAAGCAAGAATGGTTGCCTTTCTCAAATCCATGGATCAAAAAGCATGGAGGGCAATTATCACCGGGTGGAATCATCTAATAATCACAGCTGAAGATGGCTCCACAAGTCTAAAAGGAATGGCAGATTGGAGTTCAGAAGAAGAAACTGAGGCAAGTGGCAACTCTAAAGCACTGAATGCTATATTCAATGGTGTTGATGGAAACATGTTCAAGTTGATCAACACATGTACTGAAGCCAAGCAAGCCTGGGAAATTCTTCAAACTGCACTTGAAGGAGCCTCCAAAGTTAGAATGTCAAAGCTGCAACTTCCCACCACAAAATTTGAGAACTTGAGAATGGAGGATGAAGAAACTATATCAGAGTTCAACACTAGAATACGAGATATAGTAAATTCAACCTTTGCTCTAGGTGAGAAGATAACTGAAGAAAAGTTAGCCAGAAAAATCCTTAGATCACTGCCTAAGAGATTTAATATGAAGGTGACTGCAATCGAAGAATCTCAAGACTTGAGCACAATGAAGGTTGATGAACTTATTGGCTCATTACAAACCTTTGAGATGTCTCTGGATGACAAACCAGAGAAGAAGATGAAGAACTTGGCATTTAAATCTGAGGAAGGCCAAGATGATGATGATGAGCTATCACAGGGTTTAGCTTACATTACAAAGGACTTCAACAGAGCCGTAAGTAAGCTGCAAGCCAAGTACAGGACAAATGTCCCAGACAAGAGGTCCAACATCAAGTCACAGGGCAAGACCAAGGAGGAGAATACTTCTGAGCAAAACAAAGAAGTAAGATATTTTGAATGTGGAGGATTTGGACACATCAGATCAGAATGTCCAAATCACTGGAACAGAAAAGGGGAATGGCAGCTACTTTATCTGATTCTGAGGAAGAGATAGAAGAAGAACCAACAAATAAAGCCTTAACTGGAACATTTGATACCAGCAGCAGCACGAGCAATGAAGATCTCCTACAAGAAGAATTGGATGAGAAATACAACAATCTCACCATTAAATGGGAACAATCTTATGAACTTATCAGAAAACAAGATGAGGAGATGGAGAAACTAGCTCAAGAGAAGGAAGCACTAGAAGTCTCTACAATTAGCTTGAGAGAACAAGTCACATTACTTGCTCAAGAAAAGGAGGCACCATCAATGAGTACCTTGGGAGAACCACTTTAACTGAGACTGATGAAGCTGACTTAGTCAATGAGGTTGAAATTCCGGCACTCACGGTAGACAGATGTGATAGCAGATGTGCTAACACCTGTCGTAACTATGTTGGAAGGTGAGACAGATGTTCCCACGTTTGTCTCCACAAGAGATGTATGAATAAGGAATAAAGCAAATAAAATGCATAAAGTAAATTGCACGCTTGGTTTGTTAACCTAGTTCGGACGCAACTGCTCCTAATCTGGGGGATACCAATCCAGGAACGAATCCACTATAATAGTATTGATTCAGAGTCTAACTACCTGTTAACCCTCCTCACTCAATCACTATCTGTGCAAACTCTACCTAGGCCTAACCTAGATATGACCAGCCCAGGTCACTTCCTTAATAACGATGCTCCTCCACACCGTCGTAAACCTACCGGGGTATAAAACACAATTCCAATGAATGGTTGTTTGGAGACATCCTCCTAGACACCTAAACACTTTTACCTAAAGGCTTCAAGTGCTAGACTCACTAACTCTTTGCTTCAAAGCTTCAGAGAAAGTAACATTACAACTCAATAAACACAGTCCTAAGCATGCATCAATGGAATGCACGAAAGGCTCACAAAGAGACTCGATTTTGACACACTAAACCCTAAAAGCCAAATACGGCTTGACTCTCTTAGAGAACTAGGTCTTGGTCTTCATATATTTATAGTCCTGAGCTGCTTAGACTACAAGTAATGCTTGGGCTTCAAAATCATTGTTGAAAATGCGTGTCTTGATCTCTTCCAAAAATATTCCTTGAACCTAAAGATTTGATTTAAAAAATATGTCACATATTTTAAAAATAAATCTTTCCATTAATAACTTCAGCAAGCTGGCTGATTTCAATTGTCTTGGCGCGCAAGCTAAACCTGAAACAAAGAAATTAGGGTTCAAAGAACGACGGCGCGCTGAAAGGCGCGTACTAGGGTTCCAAGTCCAGCTGGCATCAGCTGGCAGTGTTGCTGACAGATGTTACCACATCTGTCACCACCTTTAGACTAGCATCTTGTTTTTGCAAAATGAAGCCAACATTAGAAACCCAACAATCTCCCCCTTTGGCAAATTTTGGCTAAAACAACCTTAGCACATTCTGGAGAGAAATTTTCAGCAAATTCCTTCAACTTTGATTAAGTGATTTGATGGAGAAGGAACTTCACATTTTGCAATATGTTACACTAGGTAACGTACAAGAGATCAGAGGCAGTGGACATAGATGCTGCTAGCCTCAAGGTCAACACTTAGAAAAAGTTTGTCTCTCTTAGTGGACTCAAATATGGAACACTGAGTTCCTTACATAGCAACTTACCACAAAGACGTGGCTCAGGAAAAATAAATCCCTGATATCCTGAGAACCTAAATTCCCAGTAAAACATGCAAGTGCAAAGAGCACAAGCACAAGCATTGCCAATGTGCAGAGAGCACAAGGCACCATCAGATGTGACAACATCTGTCACCACACTTGGTCTTCAGTCTTCAAGAGAAATACAAGCTCAACATCTGTCCGATACAGGACTTTACTGCTTATGTCCGTTCACAGGACTTTACTGCTTATGTCCGTTCACAGGACTTTATTGCTTTCTGTCTTTACCTCTGTCCGTTACAGGACTTTACCGCTTTCGTCATTATTATTTATGTTCCCTAGTGAGTCTGTCTCCTGCCTGTCAGATAAACTCTGCATAATCTTGCATTCTCGGAGTATAGCATTCATAGCATACCATCATGCCATTCCCTGTCCGGTCGGTCAAAAAATGGCGTACTTTATATTTAAGTCTCTTCTACCGTCCATTCAAAATAATAAAAATATCAAAAACATATTTTTCTTCTTTCGAACTTCCGGTAGAAGAAACTTAAATAGGGGCATCTGTCATACCCCATTTTTTGACCACCCCTAATTTCTTCATTTAATTTTGGCTCATTTTAAACATGTTAATTTTCATCACATTATTATTATTTGTTAATTTAAAATTGCTAAAAAATAGTATTTTATCCTGTTTACGCTGCTTAACTGTTTCATTTTTAGATAATTAATTACATGACATTTTGATCTTTTTCTTGCACCATAAATTTCCAAATATGCTCTTGTACCATAATTTGTTCATAAACTTGATTTTGTTCCCATTTTACCCTTTTCAAAATTTCAAATATTGAGGTAACTTCTTTTGCAAGTAATCTCCTTTTTCATCCATTTCATCATAATTTTTTATTTATAATTTCATCTCCATCACTTTTATATGTTATGAGCATGACAAAAAATATTTTAATTTTCATTTGCATTTTTATTTTATATATTATATTATTATGTTCATATTTACATTTTAAATTCAAAAATTCATTTCTTCATCAACAAGTAACCTATTTTATTCAAACTTTTTTTTAATTACTTTCAACTTAACTCATGCATTTTATAAACCCCAAAAATGGACACTTTTGCCCTTGCTCATAAATATTTTCATTTTTCACATATTTATTTATTTATTTATAAAAATAGTTTTAAATTGGTTTAAAATTATTTCTTCCATCAAATAAATCCCAAAAATCTCATGATCCTCTCCCAACCATTTGATCTCAGAATATACCTCAAAATGCCATTTGCATCAGATCAATACACTTGTACTCTTGATTGAGCATCATAAAAAAATATCCATTTTGCAAAAATTCAAGAATACCCCTCTCATTCACTCACAATCACTCTTCTCATAACCTAAACCTATTCTATAAATACACACACGTTTTTCAGAGCCAAAGGGGGGTGATTTTGGGAGAAGGAGACAGCTGAAGAACAACCCATTTTTACTCACTTTTACAAAAATTCCCAAACACGAAATTCTCATTGTTTTCTTGCAATTAACATGTTAATAACCTTCTAAAGACCTTCAGAACAAAAACCCTACCTCCAATTTGAAGCTTCAGAGACGTTTTGGAGCTCGTGTTCAAGCTCAAAGTTCGTGAAAAAATCAACTTCTCCTAACGTGTTTCTGGTAGCTTTCTTGCTCCTTTTTAATGTCTTTCGTCTTATTTCATTACTATGAAGCTATCTGGGTTGTTAGTTTGCCATGAAAAGTGCTAGTTTGTGTGTTTGATTTGAAATTTTCAAAACTTTTTCTCTTCGTTTTTTAAAATCTAAGTGTTATTTCATGAAACTAATTGCATATTTGGATTCCTTGTGAAAATACGAGAAGAACCATATATGATTCGTGCATTTCTGGGCGTTTTTAAGTACTCCGGTGCCGGAAACGGCGCCGGCGACAGCGAGGACTCAACGGAGATGATGATCCATGGGTGAATCTCCATCCTTACCCAGTTTTAATCATGGCCGTTGGATTCATCACACGGCGCGTGTGTTCCTTTGATCGCACCCGTCAGATCTCATTAAATGAAGATCTGACGGTGGTTAGACGATAGGACCACGATACGTGTCCGTACCTGATCCTAGCATGCTTGTATGCACGCGTGTTTCTCATAAATTCCCAGATTTAATCTAGGCCGTTGTTTTCATCCAAGGGCGTACGTGAGAAGGCGAAACGACCGTTTGATCCTTCCTTGGAAAGATCTAATGGTTGTACTGCGTACTCACGCATATGTGCGTCACATTGAATCACAGCCAACATTTTCCTCAGATTTTTTTTCCTGCGCGTTGGGCCTTGGGCTTTTTTGCTACTGCACCCCTTTTTTTATTTTCTTTGATATTTGAACCCCCCTCTGTATAAATTTTATTTTTGTTATTCTGAGATGTAAATTTAATTTTAAATTATATTTTTGGCCATTTTAAACTGATATGTCACAAAATCATTTTTTAAAATATTTATTTGATATTTTTCCTACATTTTCCTTATTTATTAGTGTATAAATTAGGTTTAACTTAATTAATGTTTGATAATATGTTTGTGTTATTTGATCTATGATGTAATATGAGTGACATACTGATATTTGGACTTTTATCTTGTTTGTATACCTGATCATATATTATTTTAATTTTTCTTTGTCTTTTTACACTATTTTAATTAGGTCTAAATGCTAATAATTAGCTTTAAATAATATGAAATTTATTTTCTTTTGATTTTGTCATGCCATGAACTTTTAAATGATATTTGTTGAAGGTTACTCTCTGTTTTTTTGTTTTATTGATTTATTTTGCTTTTTAATTGTATTAATTAGTTATAATGTTCACATGTTAGGGTTTTAATTAATTTTTAATTGATGCTTTTAATTGCCATGAAAATTATTATATGATTGTTAACATGCTTGATTGTTGTCTCTATGACTTAGCTCTAGGCTTTGGATTTATGATCACATGTTATATTTTTGCTATCTTTTAATTCCATTTAATTAAGATTGATTGTTAAAAATTAGCTTAATATGTTAATAAATTATTTGTCTTATGTTCTTGTTATACCATGAACTCTTGATTAATTTTTGTAGATGATTACCCTCTGATTTTACTTCATTTTTGTCTTAATCACATGATTGATTTTCATTTATTTTATGTTTTTAATTGTATTAATTAATTATGAAATTTACATGTTAGTTTTTAAATGACTTGTTTGATGTTTTAATTCTTAATTACCATTAACTTTGCCCTATGTTTGATAATATGTTTAATTCTTGTCTCTATGATTTGATCCTAGATTTTTGATTTAATATGATCGATTCTTAATAATATGATGCAATTGTAAATTGTTTTCTTTATTCATTTAAAAATAAATATGCATGTATGTGAGTTTGAAAATGTTTGATTTATTGTGGGAATGTTTCCATGGTTTGAGGTAGTATTGTATGCATTGATGAATTTTCAATTCCTTTTTTTCCATTTTAATTAGAAAATAAATGCATGTGTTTATAATTTGAAAATATGTGTGACATTGCTTGGTTTACTTTCTTTCAATTGTTTATCTTGTTATGATGTGATGATTTTTGCTTTGCTTTTCTTTGCTTCTTTCTTGTTTGTTTTTACTCTCGTGTTTTATGTGCTAATTTCGTCATTAATCGTTATTCACTTTCATGCTTCACACACCACTCATATTTTATTATTCACCTCACATTTATTTATTCACTACATGCTTTATGTTCATTTTATGCTTCATTATTATTATGCTTTGTGTTTACGTCTCTAGCATTTACATTATATTATATGCTTTAATTTCATATCCCATTTATTTATATTTATGTCATTGTTATTATTATACAAATCCCCCACGCATGTTTCCCCCCCGGTTGTAATTTTAAATGCGCATTATTGGCGCGATTTATTTTCAGTCATTATTTATTGCTATTGTTTATTTAACTCAATCCCCTTTGCATGCTACCCCCCCGGATGTATTGTGTGCTTTAAATTCTCGCTTATTATTGCTCGTTAGTATATTTAATGTGTTAATCCAAAGAAAGGAAAAAACCTCGATCTATATGTCGTTGCAAAAAGTCTAGGCGCGATTCAAATATTTTAGGTTGTTTAGTTAAAGCGTTAGAACTCTCGTTAGAACCATTAAACCTTTTTAGCCAAAAAATAGAGGTCAACACCTCTTCTCAAAAATATCCAAAATATATCACTTATCAAAAACTTTTTTTTCAAAACAACTTGGATTTTAAACCAAGTCGTTAATCAAACTTTTTCTCAAAAAAACAACTTGGATTTTAAACCAAGTCCTCAATCAATCAAACTTTATTTTCTTTAGGTGAAAACACTTGATTTTTCAAATCAAGTCTTATTTTCAACTTCAAAACTCATTTTCATTAGATTAAAAAACCTTGGAACTCAAGCCAAGTGCATTTTGTCACTCAAAACTCATTTTCCCAATAAAATACTCAATTAGCCCTAAATCTTATACATATTTTCAAACACATAAAAACAAAGCGCTTAAGATAGAATACACGAGGTTCCTATAGAGTACTATAGACGCCTAGGGTGCTAATACCTTCCCTTTGCGTAACCAACCCCCTTACCTCGATCTCTTTATTTAGGGTGTTTTAACGGACTTTTCTCCCTTCTTCGGAAAAATAAAAAGCTCGGTGGTGTATTTAAATGTTTTGTGATTCAACGCTTCCATATAGCTTGACATCCAAAAATCACCGCGACAGAAATGGCGACTTCACTGGGGATCCCCCGAGCGGGTTGAGCCCATCTTGTAATCTTTTTCTTTTGCACTTGTTTGTTTATATGTGTATATGTATGATTTATGAGCTTTAAATTGGGAAAATTGCTTGAGTGAGACAATCCTAACCTGGACTTGAGTGAAACAATAAGATAGGATGTGGTAGGGTCATAGTGACGGGATTGGAGTAGTTCAATCCATGTTCGCATGTGATATAACCACGCACAGTCTAGGAAGTTCAAAGGTAGAGTGTTGACATGAGTAGTTATGTTGACGTTCTATTTTTGGAGGACCGAAGGATTGTGGACCTTTAGAGTTAAACTTAACCCATCTTGGCCATTAGGACGTGGCGCGGTGACCGGTCTAGAGTAGTTTAGATTGGTTGATACGCGATGCCACACCCGAACGAGATTGTCTTGCGAATATTATTGGAGCGGGAGTAGTGCCGTAAACCGATAATATCCAAAAGACGGTTTATAACTTTGGGAACTTTGTAGAACCCGTGATGCAGGTACAAATAAACCTTAGTACTTACCATGTGGGAAGGGGCTCTTACCCTTGACTCCAACATTTTTACCTTAACCCACCCATGTTTGTGCATCATTAATTGCATACATGCATTCATTCATAAGACTTTTTTTTTTTTTTTTTTCCATCCGATGTCGAAGGACTAAAAAAAAAAAAACTTTTTCCTTGTATTTTTGTCTTTGTAAAGTTCTAGTTATTAGATGAAATGGATATTTTCTATAATGTTTACATTTAATTTAATATAAGCCCTTCGACATCAAAAAAAACTTGCATAATTTAGCATATCATGCATCATGCTGCATTCATAAATTTCCAAAAAAAATAGAGTCTCATATTCTCCCCCCTCTCCTCTGCTTCTGTTAAACTGGCTCCACATATCCGTCACAAGGCAACTCGCACTTATAACACCCGGTCTCAGATTAAGAAGAAGATGGCAACTGTTGAAGAGGAGAATACCCAGCTCCGTGAACAGATGACAAGCATGCAAGCTGAGATTGAAAATTTGACTACTATGGTGACTTCTTTGTTGGCAAGTCAGAATCAGGGTTCAACATCAGTTCTTCAACCCAATGGTACGCCTGTGCCACCCCCGGTTGCATCAACACCAATTCCTGCTCCCCGGCTCTCTATGCCTGAAGGTTGTACGTGGGGATTATCGGAAGGTTTCCTTGGAGGAGGGTTCTTCCCTCAAGTGACCGAAGCCCCTCTTGTTCAGTTGGAAAATACTTTCCCCCAAGTTACTGCTATTGTTACTACACCTGCAGTCCATGTTGCTCCTCATTACCAAGAGCCTATTTTTCATGCGGAAAGCATGGGAGGTTTTGATAGGGTGTAAGATCTACAAGACAAGTTTAATGAAATGCAACGCCAGATGACAGCCCTCAAAGGGAAAGATCTGTTTGGTAAAGATGCCCATGAGTTATGCTTAGTTCCCGATGTTGTGGTTCCGCCTAAGTTCAAAGTTCCAGATTTTGAGAAGTATAAAGGGAGTACCTGTCCAAAAGCTCATCTAACTATGTATGCGAGGAAAATGTCTACTCAAACTAGCAATGATAAGCTCTTGATTCACTACTTTCAGGATAGCCTGTCTGGGGCAGCCTTGAGGTGGTACATGGATTTGAATAGGGCTGATATCCGCACTTTTAATGATTTGGCTAGTGCTTTTATGTCTCAGTACAACTACAATTCCTTCATGGCTCCTGATAGAGATGAACTCCGTGCTATGACCCAGAAAGAGAAAGAATCCTTCAAAGAGTATGCTCAGAGATGGAGGGAGTTAGCTGCTCAGACTCGTCCTCCTATTGAAGAAAGAGAGTTGTCCAAGATGTTCATTCACACTCTTAACCCGTTCTTTTATGAGAAGATGTTCAATATGGTATCCAGAAGTTTTACTGAAGTGGTAGAAACGGGGATGTGCCTAGAGGAGGCCATTCGCCAAGGAAGGATGTCAAAAGAAAATACCCCTGTCAGCAGCACCAAGAAGTATGGTCACAATTTCCCGAAAAAGAAAGAGTCTGAAGTCGGTATGGTAACTCAAGGAGGTTTTCAGCCAAGGTACCCAAATTATCAACACGTTTCAGCCGTTGCACCTGCTCCACAACCACATTACCCACAAATGCCTTCACAACCACAATATCCACAAATGACTCCCCAACAATCATATCCACCACAGATTCGCCCTCAAAATGTTCAACAAACATTCAATCGCACTCCCAGATATCCACCCTTTGACCCTATACCAATGAAGTATGCTGATTTGTTTCCCGCCTTGCTTGCCAAGAATTTTGTTCAAACAAGGCCACCACCTCCAGTGCCTGTTGTACTACCTACTTGGTACCGTAATGACTTGACTTGTGCTTTCCACCAAGGGGCACCTGGCCATGATGTGGAACGCTGTTTTGCTTTCAAAAAGGCTGTCCAAGACTTAGTCCGAAGCAAAGTGTTGACTTTCAAAGACGAGAACCCCAATGTTCAAACAAACCCTCTACCAAATCATAACCCCTCTGTCCATTTCATTCAACCCTGCCTAGCTACAAATGCCATCCTCAGTGTGAAAAGTATCAAGACTCCTCTGGTTCCTATCCATATCAAAATGTGCAAAGCAAAGATGTTCGATCATGATCATTCAGTTTGTGAAGTGTGTCTGTCAGATCCCCATGGTTGTTCCCAATTTCAAAAAGATATCCAAGGTTTGATGGACAAAGGAGAGCTGTTAGTGACAAAGAAAGTTGAAGAGGTTTGTGGTATTACACCAGAGCTTAGTACTGCTGATCGTTTGGAGATGATTTACAACAGCGGAGAGTGTAATATTCCCAGACTTACAATTCGTGTGCCAGGATCTGTGCCTTACGCTTCTGAGAAGGCCATACCTTACAGATATCAAGCTACCATGATACAAAATGGAGTGGAGACCTCTATCCCTCCTTTGACTACAGTGAGCAATGTTACAGATAATAGCAGAATTCTGAGAAGTGGTCGTGTTATCCAAGGGGCAGTTCCTCAAAAGCCAAGTACCCCTGTTATTGGGAAAGTGCCAGTCAGTGTTCCTAGTAAGCCAGTTGAAAAAGAGTATGAAGATTCTGATGAGGTGATGAAACTAATCAAAAGAAGTGAATACAAGATAGTGGACCAGTTGTTGCAAACTCCGTCTAAGATTTCTATGTTGTCTTTGTTGATGAGTTCTGATGCCCATAGGGAGGCTCTGATGAAGGTGTTGGATCAAGCTTATGTTGAGAAAGATGTAACTTTAAGCCAGTTCGGAGGTATAGTGGGAAATGTGACTGCTTGTAATAATCTGAGTTTCAGTGATGAAGAACTTCCCGAGAGAGGACGAAATCATAATTTGGCGTTGCTTGTGTCAGTTAATTGCAAGTCAGATGCTTTATCCAATGTGTTGATTGATACTGGGTCGTCTCTGAATGCGATGGCTAAAACTACTCTAGACAAACTTTCCTACAAGGATGCCTATATGAGGCCAAGTTCCATGATTGTGAAGGCGTTTGATGGTTCAAGAAAGTCAGTGATTGGTGAGGTGGATTTACCTATTGCAGTTGGTCCGCATGAGTTTCAAGTTACTTTTCAGGTGATGAATATACAAGCTGCTTACAGTTGTCTTTTGGGACGTCCATGGATTCACGAGGCCGGTGCCGTGACATACACTTTACATCAGAGGTTGAAGTATGTGAAAGAAGGAAGGCTGGTAATTGTGAATGAGGAGGAAGCCCTGCTTATTAGTCATTTATCAAATTTCTCATGTATTGGTGCGGATGAATCAGACGGTACAGCGTTTCAGGGACTCTCCCTTGAGGAGAAAAGTCCGATCAGAGCTGAGACATCTATGGCATCTTTGAAGGATGCACAAAGGGCTGTGAAAGAAGGCAAGACTGCCGGTTGGGGAAAGGTACTACAGTTGTCAGAGAATAAGAACAGAGCTGGTTTGGGTTTTACTCCTTCTACTAGGATAGGGAAGAGAGAGCCATTTGAAGATGTTTTCCGCAGTGCTGGTTTTATCAACAATCCCTCAGAGATCAATGCTGTTATTGGAGATGAAGACGAAGAAGGACCACCATCTTTTGTGACTCCTGGAGGAATATGCCACAACTGGATTGCTGTTGATGTCCCTTCTGTCATTCCTCTGTCTAAGTAATATGTTTGTCATTTTATGTTTTTTTAAGAAAAATCCTCTTGTCCTGCCCCAAGCAAGAGTGAGACTATGTTCGGGCTTTGTTTAAATTGCTTCAAGAATGTTAATGAAAATCGTCGTTTTTATCATGACTTTTTTATATTTTCTTTATATCCTTTTATTCTAGAAAATGGTAACACAAAAAACAAATCATATATATTTTATTTTTCACCTTTCTATTCTTATTACTCTTATCAAATAAAAATTTTGCATTCTTATTAAAATAAAATCAATCATCAATCATATGCAGAATTAACATCAATAAGCCCGTTGAGTACAATGATTCTAGACCCTCTATCAACTTTGAGTTTCCAGTCTATGAAGCCATGAAAGAGGAGGATGAAGAGATTCCTAATGAGATCAGACGATTGTTGGATCGGGAAGATGTGGCCATTCAACCTCACCAGGAAGTTATAGAATTGATCAACTTGGGTACTGAGGAAGAGAAAAGAGAAATCAAGATAGGAGCAGGTTTGGAAGAATTAGTCAAAGCAAGGGTAGTAGAGTTGCTCAGAGAATATGTTGACATCTTTGCATGGTCGTATCAAGATATGCCTGGGTTGGATCCTGAGATTGTGGAACACCGTCTACCCTTGAAGCCAGAATGTCCTCCAGTGAAGCAGAAATTAAGAAGGTCTCATCCTGATATGGCTCTCAAGATTAAGGAAGAAGTTCAGAAACAGATTAATGCAGGTTTTCTTATTACTTCAGAGTATCCTCAGTGGTTGGCCAACATAGTACCGGTTCCCAAGAAGGATGGTAAAGTCAGGATGTGTGTTGATTACAGAGATTTGAATAGAGCTAGTCCAAAGGATGATTTCCCATTACCTCATATTGATGTACTTGTTGATAATACTGCCAAATCCAAAGTTTTTTCCTTTATGGATGGTTTCTCGGGGTACAATCAGATCAAGATGGCTGTTGAAGACAGGGAGAAAACTTCGTTCATCACACCTTGGGGCACTTTCTGTTACCAAGTAATGCCTTTTGGGTTGACAAATGCAGGTGCTACTTACCAAAGGGGCATGACCACTCTGTTTCATGATATGATGCACAAAGAAGTTGAAGTGTATGTGGATGATATGATCGTTAAGTCAAGCACTGAAGAAGAACATATGGAGTATTTGTTGAAGATGTTTCAGAGATTGAGAAAGTATCAACTCCGTTTGAATCCTAATAAATGTACTTTTGGTGTTAGGTCCGGGAAGCTTTTGGGTTTCAATGTCAGTCAGAAGGGTATTGAAGTTGATCCTGATAAAGTCAGAGCCATCAGGGAAATGCCAGCTCCCCAAACAGAGAAGCAAGTTAGAGGTTTCCTTGGTCGTTTGAACTATATCTCCAGGTTTATTTCCCATATGACTGCTACATGTGGGCCAATTTTCAAATTACTCCGCAAAGACCAAGAGATTGTCTGGACAGAGGATTGTCAGAGAGCTTTTGACAGTATCAAGAAGTATCTTATGGAACCACCAATTCTTATTCCTCCAGTTGAGGGGAGGCCACTCATTATGTATCTAACTGTGTTAGAAGATTCTATGGGCTGTGTGCTGGGGCAGCAAGATGACACCGGAAGAAAAGAACATGCAATTTATTATTTGAGCAAGAAATTTACTGATTGTGAGTCTAGGTATTCCATGCATGAGAAGACTTGTTGAGCACTAGCTTGGGCTGCCAAGCGTCTGCGTCACTATTTGATTAATCACACTACTTGGTTGATATCCAAAATGGATCCAATTAAGTACATTTTTGAGAAGGCTGCTTTGACCGGAAGAATTGCTCGTTGCAGATGTTATTGTCCGAATATGATATTGAATACCGTGCTCAGAAAGCAATCAAGGGTAGCGTCCTGGCTGATCATTTGGCTCACCAACCAGTTGAGGATTACCAACCAATCAAGTTTGATTTTCCAGATGAAGAGATCATGTATTTGAAGATGAAAGATTGTGATGAGCCACTGTTTGGGGAAGGTCCAGATCCAGAATCCAAATGGGGGCTGATATTTGATGGGGCTGTGAATGTCTATGGTAGTGGAATTGGGGCAGTTATTGTTACTCCTGAGGGTTTTCATATTCTTTTCACCGCCAGGTTGCAGTTTGATTGTACCAACAACATTGCTGAGTATGAAGCTTGTATCATGGGTATTGAAGAAGCCATTGATCTGAGGATCAAGAATATTGACATTTATGGAGACTCAGCTCTTGTAATCAATCAGATCAAAGGAGAATGGGAGACACGCCACGCAGGCCTGATTCCTTATAGAGATTACGCAAGAAGATTGTTGACTTTCTTTAACAAAGTGGAGTTGCATCACATTCCTCGTGATGAGAATCAAGTGGCAGATGCTTTGGCTACATTATCCTCAATGTACCAAGTTAATTATCCGAATGAAGTTCCGATCATCAGTATTCGTTGTCTTGAAAGACCGGCATATGTGTTTACAGCAGAAGAAGTGATTGATGACAAGCCGTGGTTTCACGATATCAAGTTGTTCCTGCAAAAGCAAGAGTATCCCCCTGGGGCATCCAGCAAAGATAAGAAGATCTTGAGAAGGTTATCTAGTAGTTTCTTTCTGAATGGAGATGTGTTGTACAAGAGAAATTCTGACATGGTTTTATTACGGTGTGTGGACAAAGCTGAGGCTGATTCTTTGATGCACGAAATACATGAAGGGTCGTTTGGAACTCATCCCAATGGGCACACAATGGCCAAGAAAATATTGAGAGCAGGGTACTACTGGTTGACAATGGAGTCTGATTGCCACAAGCATGCTCGGAAGTGTCACAAATGTCAGATTTATGCAGATAAGATTCATATGCCACCAACTTCTCTGAATGTGATCTCTTCTCCTTGGCCCTTTTCTATGTGGGGCATTGACATGATTGGACGGATTGAACCAAAGGCTTCCAATGGACAACATTTTATTCTAGTAGCTATTGATTATTTTCACCAAGTGGGTCGAAGCAGCGTCTTATGCCAATGTTACTAAGCAAGTAGTGGTTCGTTTCATCAAGGGTAATATCATTTGTCGCTATGGTGTACCTAACAAGATTATTACTGATAATGGGTCGAATTTGAACAACAAGATGATGAAAGATTTGTGTGAGGAGTTCAAGATTGAGCATCATAATTCTTCTCCTTACCGACCTCAAATGAATGGTGCAGTTGAAGCCGCAAATAAGAATATTAAGAAGATTGTGCAGAAAATGGTGGTTACTTACAAAGACTGGCATGAGATGTTACCTTTTGCTTTACACGGATATCGTACTTCAGTGCGCACTTCAACAGGGGCAACCCCTTTTTCCTTGGTGTATGGAATGGAAGCAGTGTTACCGGTAGAGGTTGAGATTCCATATATAATTGTCCTGATAGGTCGAAAACCTGAAAAGGCGATCTATGCAAAAGTTAAGGAAAAGAGGACAAGTAACTGCATCGGAACAGGCATCACCTATCCTGAAATGTTATCAGCAGACAATTTTAGGTTGTAGTTTTTTAGGATGGAATTCAAAGTTGATGAGGAAAATAGTAATCATTTTACTTGATGTATCCTCCCCATGTAATTACCATTTTCTAAATTTTAAATGATCTGTGGGATTGCGCTTTATGCCAATTTTCACTCTTTTATGCAAACTTGAGCCTGTGCCTTTTATTTAAAATTCTCATTTACTCATACTTTTATTTTTACTTTTATTCTAAATTTAAGATACTTGAAGCAAAAATAACTCAAAAATAATGTCAAACCCTTTCTAAAACTTGTCTTTTCTTTTAAAAATATAAAATGACAAACATCTCTTACACTCTTGAGTGACATAAGCATACTACAACAGTACTTCAAATGGGGACATATTTCAAAGAAGCAGATGCAGCCATTGCGAAGAAAAAAGAAAAAGAAAAAAGAGAAAAAAGAAAAATAGCTCGCTAAGTTGAAAACCTGAAAGGGCGGCTTAGGCAAAAATGAGCATCCCGGTGGATTGAAAACCCGAAAGGGCGGTCCAGGCAAAAATTAGGGATAAAGAAAGAAAGAGAAAAAAGGAAAATAAAAAGCAATGGCTGGTTTTGAGTGGTCCAATTCAGAGTATGAAATGGCGATTTCTACCGAAGGTTTTACTTGTGAAACTAGCTCCGAGAACTAGTTGGAAAAGATGTGTTACCCTTGGGGTTTACCCTGCAAGTTTTATTTACATGGACACCATTTCTGGTAGGAATTTGACGGAACATCGTACGGATATGCCGGTCTCATTGATCCCATCACTCCTTTGTCTGTCATCAAGCGTTGTCGATCTCGCCATACAAATAACAGTTCAAAACATGCATTCACATCCATGCACCCATTCATACATATATGTACTTGTATTCATGAGACATGTAGGACATTCATCATTTAATATATCTCAAGTGGCAAATGCTGCAAATTATCATTCAAATTCCCCATAAAAGTCATTCCCAGATGTATCTGGTCAATCTAGCTCTTTCCTTTCATAACATGTCTTGTTCCTTCATAATGTCAGTTAACAGTTCAGTTTCCTGGTCAGATCCTTACCATATCCAAGAGATTGGTAAACACTCTATTGCCTTCTGTCTTTACTGCTTATGTCCGTTCACAGGACTTTATTGCTTTCTGTCTTTACTTCTGTCCGATACAGGACTTTACTGCTTATGTCCGTTCACAGGACTTTATTGCTTTCTGTCTTTACTTATGTTCGTTCACAGGACTTTACTGCTTATGTCCGTTCACAGGACTTTATCGCTTTCTGTCATTACTGCTTATGTCCGTTCACAGGACTTTATCGCTTTCTGTCTTTACTTATGTCCGTTCACAGGACTTTACTGCTTATGTCCGTTCACAAGACTTTATTGCTTTCTGTCTTTACTTCTGTCCGATACAGGACTTTACTGCTTATGTCCGTTCACATGACTTTACTGCTTATGTCCGTTCACAGGACTTTATTGCTTTCTGTCTTTACCTCTGTCTGTTACAGGACTTTGCCGCTTTCGTCATTATTATTTATGTTCCCCAGTGAGTCTGTCTCCTGCCTGTCAGATAAACTCTGCATAATCTTGCATTCTCGGAGCATAGCATTCATAGCATACCATCATGCCATTCCCTGTCCGGTCAGTCAAAAAATGGCGTACTTTATATTTAAGTCTCTTCTACCGTCCATTCAAAATAATAAAAATATCAAAAACATCTTTTTCTTCTTTCGAACTTCCGGTAGAAAAAACTTAAATAGGGGCATCTGTCATACCGCATTTTTTGACCACCCCTAATTTCTTCATTTAATTTTGGCTCATTTTAAACATGTTAATTTTCATCACATTATTATTATTTGTTAATTTAAAATTGCTAAAAAATAGTATTTTATCCTGTTTACGCTGCTTAACTGTTTCATTTTTAGATAATTAATTACATGACATTTTGATTTTTTTCTTGCACCATAAATTTCCAAATATGCTCTTGTACCATAATTTGTTCATAAACTTGATTTTGTTCCCATTTTACCCTTTTCAAAATTTCAAATATTGAGGTAACTTCTTTTGCAAGTAATCTCCTTTTTCATCCATTTCATCATAATTTTTGATTTATAATTTCATCTCCATCAACAAGACAAAAAATATTTTAATTTTATGAGCATGACAAAAAATATTTTAATTTTCATTTGCATTTTTATTTTATATATTATATTATTATGTTCATATTTACATTTTAAATTCAAAAATTCATTTCTTCATCAACAAGTAACCTTTTTTATTCAAACTTTTTTTTAATTACTTTCAACTTAACTCATGCATTTTATAAACCCCAAAAATGGACACTTTTGCCCTTGCTCATAAATATTTTCATTTTTCACATATTTATTTATTTACAAAAATAGTTTTAAATTGG
Source organism: Trifolium fragiferum (assembly GCA_954870985.1). Classification (NCBI taxonomy): domain Eukaryota; kingdom Viridiplantae; phylum Streptophyta; class Magnoliopsida; order Fabales; family Fabaceae; genus Trifolium; species Trifolium fragiferum. The sequence continues at coordinate 17,031,482 of OX940790.1, read as the reverse complement.
TTTAAAATTATTTCTTCCATCAAATAAATCCCAAAAATCTCATGATCCTCTCCCAACCATTTGATCTCAGAATATACCTCAAAATGCCATTTGCATCAGATCAATACACTTGTACTCTTGATTGAGCATCATCACAAAATATCCATTTTGCAAAAATTCAAGAATACCCCTCTCATTCACTCACAATCACTCTTCTCATAACCTAAACCTATTCTATAAATACACACACGTTTTTCAGAGCCAAAGCGGGGTGATTTTGGGAGAAGGAGGCAGCTGAAGAACAACCCATTTTTACTCACTTTTACAAAAATTCCCAAACACGAAATTCTCATTGTTTTCTTGCAATTAACATGTTAATAACCTTCTAAAGACCTTCAGAACAAAAACCCTACCTCCAATTTGAAGCTTCAGAGACGTTTTGGAGCTCGTGTTCAAGCTCAAAGTTCGTGAAAAAATCAACTTCTCCTAACGTGTTTCTGGTAGCTTTCTTGCTCCTTTTTAATGCCTTTCGTCTTATTTCATTACTATGAAGCTATCTGGGTTGTTAGTTTGCCATGAAACGTGCTAGTTTGTGTGTTTGATTTCAAATTTTCGAAACTTTTTCTCTTCGTTTTTTAAAATCTAAGTGTTATTTCATGAAACTAATTGCATATTTGGATTCCTTGTGAAAATACGAGAAGAACCATATATGATTCGTGCATTTCTGGGCATTTTTTAGTACTCCGGTGCCGGAAACGGCGCCGGCGACGGCGAGGACTCAACGGAGATGATGATCCATGGGTGAATCTCCATCCTTACCCAGTTTTAATCATGGTCATTGGATTCATCACACGGCGCGTGTATTCCTTTCATCGCACCCGTCAGATCTCATTAAATGAAGATCTGACGGTGGTCAGACGATAGGACCACGATACGTATCCGTACCTGATCCTAGCATGCTTGTATGCACGCGTGTTTCTAAAAAATTCCCAGATTTAATCTAGGCCGTTGTTTTCATCCAAGGGCGTACGTGAGAAGGCGAAACGACCGTTTGATCCTTCCTTGGAAAGATCTAATGGTTGTACTGCGTACTCACGCATATGTGCGTCACACTAAATCACAGCCAACATTTTCCTCAAATTTTTTTTCCTGCGCGTTGGGCCTTGGGCTATTTTGCTACTGCACCCCTTTTTTTTTTCTTTGATATTTGCACCCCCCTCTGTATAAATTTAATTTTTATTATTCTGAGATGTAAATTTAATTTTAAATTATATTTTTGGCCATTTTAAACTGATATGTCACAAAATCATTTTCTAAAACATTTATTTGATATTTTTCCTACATTTTCCTTATTTATTAGTGTATAAATTAGGTTTAACTTAATTAATGTTTGATAATATGTTTGTGTTATTTGATCTATTGTAACGCCCCAACTAAATTGTCTAGAATATTTAGTCGGAACATTATAATTTGGAATCTGAGTACATTAAATTATAAGGAGATAACTGGATAATATGTTAATATTAAAATAATAACTGAATAATTAATACAAACAGTGGAAACGAAACTACAGAAAAAAAAATAACAAGCTAAATAAACAAGGATGAAGACTAAGTCTTCAAAGCTGACAATCCAAGCATAGCTCCAATCGTCAGGTCCGACCTGGTCCCTGCTCCGAAATAACCTGCCTTACCTATATCGAAAAGGGAGTGGGGTGAGACAGTCACTTCGTCCCAGTGAATTCTACTACCCTCCTAGGCTATAAAGCCGGGGCTCCTAATCAGTCATATCATAATCTAATTCATAACATAATTATCATAAGCAATATAATTAAAGGTGTAACACAAAGTTTATCTTGTTCATTTTAAACCGCAAACCCTCTAAGGTGAGCACGTCTCAGGGGTTCGCCTTATCCGCGAGCAGAAAGCGCTCCGGCATAAAGCTCACATAAATATTCTAATGGAACATCTAAAACGAAGTCCATACTGATATCATGTTCATATAATTAATTCGACTGATCACTAAATTATTAACATGCTACCAATAATTTCCCAAGCCCGGGGAGCATACATCATTTCTAGATTCCCTAAATTAAGCCCTAATGATTATCTGTGATTAATATTCTGTTTAACATTATATTATTTAGATTACTACAAATTATCTGAGACAATGAGGATATAAAACGAGTATGAGGTTTTTAGAAAATAATTGAAAAGTTAGTGACTTTCTGCACTTAGCTCGCTACAGCGAGCAAGCCAGCTCGCCATGGCGAGATTATAGGTCCTGGCCTAAATCAACTCGCTAGGCGAGCAGGTGCTCGCCATGGCGAGTTTCATCAGCCCAGAAACCCAGCTCGCCATGCATGCTCGCTATGGCGAGTTCATGCAGAGAGACCCCTGTTTTACGAAAATCAACAGTTTAAAAGAGAAATACCTACAATCCTCATTTATAACAGTGCAGTAATGTAAAACATATAATATAGAACAGAACGGAGGGAAAATTTGGGAGTAAATTCCCCTCACACAACAAAGTCCCTAATTCTTAAATTAACATGCATATTTCATAATTTTGGAATCTAAACTACACTAGCCTAAGAACCCACCTGATAATTGAGCTTTAATCCTTGCTTCCTGAGCTCTCTAACAGCTACAAAACACCTCAGCTACTACTACGACCCAAGCTTGAGCAGATTTGGAATTTGGCAAAATGATGAACTTGAAACTCCTAGCTTTTGTTCTAAGATTGAACCTTGTTGGATGATTGATACAACTGAGATTATGAGCTTTTAAGGAGTGATTCTACTGTTACAAACTGTAGGTATTTGTTTTGAACCTTGGTTGCATGTGAATTCATAGAGTGGGAGGATAAATGAAATGGGTGTTGTTGTTGCTTAGTTGATTTGTAAAGTTTGGGGAGGGAAAATATATGGGTTTCAGAATTGATTCTCACCTTAGTTGTTGCATGTGAGCCCCTCTAAGATGGCAAGATATTCTTGGTGTAGTGTTGTGCATAAGAAGTGACAAGATGTTATGTAAGAAATTGGAAAGCTTGAAACTTGGTGTTTTTGGTGTGAGGGCTCGTGAGAGGGAGAGAAGAGATGAGAGGGTTTTGAGTTTCATTTCTGAATTTGTGATGAAGTTGAGAGCCTTGCATGCATTCTATCATTTGGTACACAATGTGGTGGAAAGTTGAGTTAGTGGAAAAGTGATTCATCGAGAATGGTGGTGAGGTGTTGGTCTAATAGCTTTGAGTGAGAGTGAGTCACTAAAGGTAAGTATTGGATTGTGAGGTGTAGGCTTGGTGTGATAGTGAGTCACACGAGAGAGGAAGAGTATTTTGAGAGGGAATCTTTAATAACTAGTGCTAATTAATCCAATAGTGTGAGATTAAGGTGTTAATGTGTAGTTTGAGTTCAATTTGAATTCTAACTTTTCACATAATTCACTTAATTCACAAGACTAAATTAGTTTAATCACCTCTAATGGAGTCTAATTTGATTGGACGAGGCTCTAATTAAAATTAATTAGGTGGATAAAATTGCGGGATGTTACAATCTACCCTCCTTAAAGAAATTTCGTCCTCGAAATTGAGAAAATTATCTTTAGAAAGAGTGGAGACATCTCTTCCTCGCGTCAGATTCTCGTTTCTGAGTGAGTTAGTCGTCATGAGACTGAGCCCATTTGACGTGGATTGTTGGAATTCTCTTGTTCTGAAGGATCTTAACTTCACAATCAACTATACGAACTGAATTCAGATGATAAGTTAAGGCTGACTGAATATCAATCTCTAAAGAGTGATAAAGATTCGAGAATGAATTTCCGAAGTTGAGATACATGAAACACGTCGTGTAACCCTGACCTGAATGAATATAGAGCTAACTGATAGGTTACTGAACTGACGCGTTGAAGGATCGGATAAGGTCTTATATACTTCGGATAGAATTTTTTCGTTTAGAAACACCCGGTAGTTCCAACTTTGGTGTTATTCTCAAGAACTCATGATTACCTTTATTTCCTTGGAATAAAACTTTCCTCTCTCAAAGGGTTATTCATCCAAATTTGATCGTCTATTTATATTTTCGTCTAATCTCGTGCTGTGCACTCTGATTCGACTACTCATAGTCATCCCCGTATTCATCTGCGTCATCACGGCCTGATTCCAAATTATCTGACACAGTGACACCATCTCTTCTTTTCCAATTTAACTTTGACTACTACTACGTCTCTCATTGGATGACTTCACAAGGTAATACTTGTCTTGTGAAAGCAGGTATGTGACAGTATTCTCAATACTCTACTACAGTCCATTATATTCGCGGCATCTTAGCAATAACGTACTCATTATTGTCTCACACTACACTTCCACGGGTAGGTATCTGGCCTGGTTGTCGCTATATGAATAGCTGAATAGGATAAGTTTGGGGTATTGGCAATAACAATCCAAAATCTTTCTCTTCATGTTTTTCTCAATTCCGAACGCTGCAGCTCGTGATGTGTCATATGTACCACCGTCCCATAGTGCCGTATAAAAACTCTAGGATTAATTAAAATATAAAACGAGTGGAGAACGCCTAAGCACTATAGACCCTTTCGCTAATGAGTCAGACCCATCTGCAACCGATTCCATAGTACTACAGAATTTTCCACCTACAATTCCAATCAATCCTAACACAACACTGAGGTCGAGTAATACATTTAACACATCAAGAATTGAGGTTCGAAACTTCCTTCAAGGATACGGTTAGGTTGGCTGGATAATTCACTGATAGGTTGTCGTGAAAGAATCTAACTAAAGTGGTTGGATTCGCAATAAGGAACTCTCATACTCTCCACGAGTAATTTGATTGGTGATGATCTGAATTTATTGTCGGTAATGTACAGAGAACTGAATTAGTTGATAGAGAAGGAAATGGTTCAAACTTTACATCAGAGAATAGTTCGGATGAGACATCTAGTTACTACTACTACTTCTACTAGCTCCTATTTCTATGTAACTGGAACGATCTGAAAACTAACTGGAATTTAGCTGATAGAACTCCGAATGATTTAACAACAAGATTGAGTTACTGCTGAATCGTTCAGATGTACGAAGACCTATATAATTATCTGGTACTGACACTGAACAATATAGTTCGGTGAATATTTGACTAATAATACTGATTAAAGAGTGATGCGATGAGTGAGGGCTTGAACTGAATTCACACGTGTCCTCTCCAGATAAATTGGACTTCACAAATTATATTTAGTTACTAACAATGTAACTGAAAAAGGCCGAAAAGATTGAACAGGATTACTTATAAGCGAAGTCTCACCATGTAGTTCAACTGACTGGTGTCGAAGAATTTGGAAAATTTACCTTTCAACTACTCCGAATGATAACTACAACTAACAGATGATAGGGCATGAGAAGGAATTGTCTGTCCGAGACAAAATCGAGCAAGTTAGGGAATGAACCCGTTCCATGTTCCCATGGTAACTGGATACCCAATCCAACATGGTTCAGTTCGATGAACTCAGCTTATCAAAGGTCCGAAGGAATGGTTATGAAATTGGAATTTGGCTTCTATTGGTTTCGGCTCAAAACAAGTATGGGGGACACCCTTAGAGGAAACTTGACTAATTCTAACAGATTTCTAACTCGATGGTCTGAACAGTTTCAAGTGCTGAATGGTTGGTAAAGGATAAATCTAACTTAGCTATTTTCGATACGAGGTATCTCACGGAGGTAGGTTGCTCTATGGTGATGAGTTCCTATGGACAATGCACTAGATGATACTATAGCGACTGGTGTCTACGGACATTAACACTACTGGTGGTTCAACTTAACTATCTCCCAAGGTATCTGTCTAAGCTACAACACTAAGCTGCTAATGTAAGAAACATGTGATAATGTTAGGTAAGCTATCTGATAACTAAGTATGGTCAAGAAATATTCCTACTTGTCATTCCGGGTGAGGTTATTTCCCAAGTGGTTTGCTGTGATCTCTTAATTTAACGTGCTAGACTGAGGTTATCTTACTAGTCTGATAGTAATTCTCTAAGTGGTAACAGGACATACCGGAAAGCAAGAGGGTGTTGAATCAAAGGCAGTTTAATTTGATTAATTTCTGTTTTCATGGCTGGGTAGCTTGGAACACTAAGTTACTGGTTCACTATAAGTGATTAACTATACCTAACAAAGCTACATAGGTAATCCAATCTATAAGGTGCAATTTCCAACTAGTTTTATATGTTGATGTTCACTCCTACCGATAAGGTATAAATATTGGTTGCTACTTAGAGAACTAACTCGGTTCAAATCTGATTTCTACTACTCAAGGTTGATGTCTCTTGAATTAACTTAGGTATCTAAATGGTGTTTGTAAAATGATTCCCAATCATTGCACTAATCAAGATTGATCCTAAAGGTTTGCTGAATTAACTGACCTAAACTGGTATCGATGAGGAAAATCCTATTTGTTATGCTAACCAGAACCTGGCTCCTATTGGTAGGGTAGGAATACGAGTTACGACGTTGAAAAGCTAAATTATTCTTAGGGAGGCATTAAGAGTTGGCTTCCTATAGATTAATATATTTGGAAAGTTCTAAGATGAGTATGGTTATGGGTAAATATTCCAACTTGGTTTCTCTAGTATGGTACGGAACAGATCTTACAACACTGGCGAAGCTCGCGTCTGACAGGTAAGGCTAAGTATCTAGGAAGAGTCCTGATCTACTGAAGGTTGTATCTTACTTGGCTTACGTGTTTCTTATAAACATGTCCACCAGAATGTATGGTTACTTCTCAAGTTCGGGGAATTTTACTTGACACACGGTGTCAGTTGGATACTAGAATGACCTACACACCTACGTTCTTCCATGAACAATCCTACTTCGAGAGTACTTCCATCAACTGTTCTCTTATCATCTCTAGAATTTCTTACTACCATTGGTCTTAATCCAAATAATCCATCTTAGCTCTTTGTATACTCGTTGGCGTTGCGCCACTTACTCCTTCAGTCCTAACTATTCCAGCTCTAACATCCGGTTAGAGAGAGTTCTCGCCAACGATTGCTTCTGAATTGCATCTCTACTACGATCTTCTTACATAACCACCGTGGTCCACTTCGGTTCTCAACCGTAATACCCTGCCTACCATACACAATACTGAGTTGGTCAGACTCAGCATGCGATGGTTTCAGCATAAACAGTCCAGACTCCAAAGGGTCCGTATTACTAAGGAAAGGATTGAAATGACTCATGGCGAGGTCCGATACTAGATCGACCTGCTCTGATACCATTTGTAACGCCCCAACTAAATTGTCTAGAATATTTAGTCGGAACATTATAATTTGGAATCTGAGTACATTAAATTATAAGGAGATAACTGGATAATATGTTATTATTAAAATAATAACTGAATAATTAATACAAACAGCGGAAACGAAACTACAGAAAAAAAATAACAAGCTAAATAAACAAGGATGAAGACTAAGTCTTCAAAGCTGACAATCCAAGCATAGCTCCAATCGTCAGGTCCGACCTGGTCCCTGCTCCGAAATAACCTGCCTTACCTATATCGAAAAGGGAGTGGGGTGAGACAGTCACTTCGTCCCAGTGAATTCTACTACCCTCCTAGGCTATAAAGCCGGGGCTCCTAATCAGTCATATCATAATCTAATTCATAACATAATTATCATAAGCAATATAATTAAAGGTGTAACACAGAGTTTATCTTGTTCATTTTAAACCGCAAACCCTCTAAGGTGAGCACGTCTCAGGGGTTCGCCTTATCCGCGAGCAGAAAGCGCTCCGGCATAAAGCTCACATAAATTTTCTAATGGAACATCTAAAACGAAGTCCATACTGATATCATGTTCATATAATTAATTCGACTGATCACTAAATTATTAACATGCTACCAATAATTTCCCAAGCCCGGGGAGCATACATCATTTCTAGATTCCCTAAATTAAGCCCTAATGATTATCTGTGATTAACATTCTGTTTAACATTATATTATTTAGATTACTACAAATTATCTGAGACAATGAGGATATAAAACGAGTATGGGGTTTTTAGAAAATAATTGAAAAGTTAGTGACTTTCTGCACTTAGCTCGCTACAGCGAGCAAGCCAGTTCGCCATGGCGAGATTATAGGTCCTGGACTAAATCAACTCGCTAGGCGACCAGGTGCTCGCCATGGCGAGTTTCATCAGCCCAGAAACCCAGCTCGCCATGCATGCTCGCTTGATACTCGCTATGGCGAGTTCATGCAGAGAGACCCCTGTTTTACGAAAATCAACAGTTTAAAAGAGAAATACCTACAATCCTCATTTATAACAGTGCAGTAATGTAAAACATATAATATAGAACAGAACGGAGGGAAAATTTGGGAGTAAATTCCCCTCACACAACAAAGTCCCTAATTCCTAAATTAACATGCATATTTCATAATTTTGGAATCTAAACTACACTAGCCTAAGAACCCACCTGATAATTGAGCTTTAATCCTTGCTTCCTGAGCTCTCTAACAGCTACAAAACACCTCAGCTACTACTACGACCCAAGCTTGAGCAGATTTGGAATTTGGCAAAATGATGAACTTGAAACTCCTAGCTTTTGTTCTAAGATTGAACCTTGTTGGATGATTGATACAACTGAGATTATGAGCTTTTAAGGAGTGATTCTACTGTTACAAACTGTAGGTATTTGTTTTGAACCTTGGTTGCATGTGAATTCATAGAGTGGGAGGATAAATGAAATGGGTGTTGTTGTTGCTTAGTTGATTTGTAAAGTTTGGGGAGGGAAAATATATGGGTTTCAGAATTGATTCTCACCTTAGTTGTTGCATGTGAGCCCCTCTAAGATGGCAAGATATTCTTGGTGTAGTGTTGTGCATAAGAAGTGACAAGATGTTATGTAAGAAATTGGAAAGCTTGAAACTTGGTGTTTTTGGTGTGAGGGCTCGTGAGAGGGAGAGAAGAGATGAGAGGGTTTTGAGTTTCATTTCTGAATTTGTGATGAAGTTGAGAGCCTTGCATGCATTCTATCATTTAGTACACAATGTGGTGGAAAGTTGAGTTAGTGGAAAAGTGATTCATCGAGGGTGGTGGTGAGGTGTTGGTCTAATAGCTTTGAGTGAGAGTGAGTCACTAAAGGTAAGTATTGGATTGTGAGGTGTAGGCTTGGTGTGATAGTGAGTCACACGAGAGAGGAAGAGTAGTTTGAGAGGGAATCTTTAATAACTAGTGCTAATTAATCCAATAGTGTGAGATTAAGGTGTTAATGTGTAGTTTGAGTTCAATTTGAATTCTAACTTTTCACATAATTCACTTAATTCACAAGACTAAATTAGTTTAATCACCTCTAATGGAGTCTAATTTGATTGGACGAGGCTCTAATTAAAATTAATTAGGTGGATAAAATTGCGGGATGTTACATCTATGATGTAATATGAGTGACATACTGATATTTGGACTTTTATCTTGTTTGTATACCTGATCATATATTATTTTAATTTTTCTTTGTCTTTTTACACTATTTTAATTAGGTCTAAATGCTAATAATTAGCTTTAAATAATATGAAATTTATTTTCTTTTGATTTTGTCATGCCATGAACTTTTAAATGATATTTGTTGAAGGTTACTCTCTGTTTTTTTGTTTTATTGATTTATTTTGCTTTTTAATTGTATTAATTAGTTATAATGTTCACATGTTAGGGTTTTAATTAATTTTTAATTGATGCTTTTAATTGCCATGAAAATTATTATATGATTGTTAACATGCTTGATTGTTGTCTCTATGACTTAGCTCTAGGCTTTGGATTTATGATCACATGTTATATTTTTGCTATCTTTTAATTCCATTTAATTAAGATTGATTGTTAAAAATTAGCTTAATATGTTAATAAATTATTTGTCTTATGTTCTTGTTATACCATGAACTCTTGATTAATTTTTGTAGATGATTACCCTCTGATTTTACTTCATTTTTGTCTTAATCACATGATTGATTTTCATTTATTTTATGTTTTTAATTGTATTAATTAATTATGAAATTTACATGTTAGTTTTTAAATGACTTGTTTGATGTTTTAATTCTTAATTACCATTAACTTTGCCCTATGTTTGATAATATGTTTAATTCTTGTCTCTATGATTTGATCCTAGATTTTTGATTTAATATGATCGATTCTTAATAATATGATGCAATTGTAAATTGTTTTCTTTATTCATTTAAAAATAAATATGCATGTATGTGAGTTTGAAAATGTTTGATTTATTGTGGGAATGTTTCCATGGTTTGAGGTAGTATTGTATGCGTTGATGAATTTTCAATTCCTTTTTTTCCATTTTAATTAGAAAATAAATGTATGTGTTTATAATTTGAAAATATGTGTGACATTGCTTGGTTTACTTTCTTTCAATTGTTTATCTTGTTATGATGTGATGATTTTTGCTTTTCTTTGCTTCTTTCTTGTTTGTTTTTACTCTCGTGTTTTATGTGCTAATTTCGTCATTAATCGTTATTCACTTTCATGCTTCACACACCACTCATATTTTATTATTCACCTCACATTTATTTATTCACTACATGCTTTATGTTCATTTTATGCTTCATGATTATTATGCTTTGTGTTTACGTCTCTAGCATTTACATTATATTATATGCTTTAATTTCATATCCCATTTATTTATATTTATGTCATTGTTATTATTATTCAAATCCCATGCATGTTTCCCCCCCGGTTGTAATTTTAAATGCGCATTATTGGCGCGATTTATTTTCAGTCATTATTTATTGCTATTATTTATTTAACTCAATCCCCTTTGCATGCTACCCCCCGGATGTATTGTGTGCTTTAAATTCTCGCTTATTATTGCTCGTTAGTATATTTAATGTGTTAATCCAAAGAAAGGAAAAAACCTCGACCTATATGTCGTTGCAAAAAGTCTAGGCGCGATTCAAATATTTTAGGTTGTTTAGTTAAAGCGTTAGAACTCTCGTTAGAACCATTATAACCCTTTTTAGCCAAAAAATAGAGGTCAACACCTCTTCTCAAAAATATCCAAAATATATCACTTATCAAAAACTTTTTTTTCAAAACAACTTGGATTTTAAACCAAGTCGTTAATCAAACTTTTTCTCAAAAAAACAACTTGGATTTTAAACCAAGTCCTCAATCAATCAAACTTTATTTTCTTTAGGTGAAAACACTTGATTTTTCAAATCAAGTCTTATTTTCAACTTCAAAACTCATTTTCATTAGATTAAAAAACCTTGGAACTCAAGCCAAGTGCATTTTGTCACTCAAAACTCATTTTCCCAATAAAATACTCAATTAGCCCTAAATCTTATACATATTTTCAAACACATAAAAACAAAGCGCTTAAGATAGAATACAAGAGGTTCCTATAGAGTACTATAGACGCCTAGGGTGCTAATACATTCCCTTTGCGTAACCAACCCCCTTACCTCGATCTCTTTATTTAGGGTGTTTTAACGGACTTTTCTCCCTTCTTCGGAAAAATACAAAGCTCGGTGGCGTATTTAAATGTTTTGTGATTCAACGCTTCCCTATAGCTTGACATCCAAAAATCACCGCGACAGAGAGTATAGAGATTACTCCCCCTTAACACCTGCATTACCTGTTACTCCCCCATTTTAGCCAATAAATTTGACAAATAATAGTCATTCATTGCAGATTAAAGGCAAAGTACTAAACATAAGCACACAGAAATAAAACCAGAGTGTACCAGAATTACAAACCACAAGCACACGTAGGTGCTGCAAAACAAGATTCAGGGCATAGCCCACACAATTAAACAACAAAAAGAAACATTACAATAGAGGGCACAAAGCGCCTCGAACAACAGGACTTCCTTCAGAGCTTTCTCCTTCCTCTTCCTCAGAAGCATGTTCTTCCTCTTCTCCCACATTCGGCTCAGCTTGCCCAGTATTCATTTCCCGCTGAAGAGCTAGGATAACCCTATCCACTTTGTACTTTTTCTCACCCAGGGACTTGCTCACATCCTTCAGATCAGCTATCATCTGCTTTTTGGTTAGGGGTGCAGATGGTTCCTGGCCAGATGAGGTACCCATGTCTACCACATGTGAAACCTGTATCAACCTGTAGTCCAAAGTCATGGCAGATTCCCTCTTGCAGGGTATGTCAGTACCCCTAAGGATACTAGGATGTTACTTTATCATGATTCCACACAGTATGGTGGGAAAGGCAATAGGCATCTTAATTTCCATAGACTTAGTATGCTGAATAGTTTGATTATAGACATAAAGGCCAAAATAAAATTTTGTTTTATTACCTACAGCATAGATAATCTTACCCAGACCTGTGGCAACATCATAGGAGTGTGTTGTTGGTACCCAGTTAGTGGCAGCTATCTTGTTGAGGATTGCATATTTTGCAGTAAGCTTTGTGGAGGAGAGTTTGTTCTTCCTAGGCCAGCTCTTCAGCATACCTCCAGTTATAGTCTTGCACACAGTATTGTCAGACACATTCAGAGCTGCAACTTCTTCAACCTCCCTCTCCAAGTATTCATTCACAACAGTTGGGGAGAAAGCAATCTTAAAACCTCTGACAAACACCTTCATGTACTCATCACTACCAGCATCATCACAATCAGCACCAATGTTTACAATGAACTCCTTAAAAAGGCTTTCATAACAGTTTCCCAGCCCTGTAACAGTCTTCATTAACCCTGCAGCTTCAATCACATCAGTGATTTCACCAAATTCCAAGATATCCTTGCTCACATTTCTTTCCAGAGCAAGTCTTCTGTGATATACATACCTCCACCTTGATGCTCCATCTTCATTGTGGAAGGAAACATTATCCATGGGTGCAGCAGGCACAGCCAAAGGGATTTTCTTCCCACCAATGCTTTTTCTTGACTTTCCAGCAGAGGGAACGATCTCCAGTTCCCTTTCAAAGTCGGAGTCACTCTCTGCCCTTTCCTTTCTCTTCAAATCTTTCTACTTTGCCTCAGTTTGAGGCACCACTTTACTCCAGCCTTTTCTTGGTCCATAGGCCTTTTTCTGCCTAGTTGTGACAGATGGTGCAGCAGCAACCACTGATGTAGAAATAGTACTTCTTCAGTAGTCTTCTTCTCAGAATCAGAGGCATCAAGATCGATTGCCTCAACTATTTTGTCATCTTCTTCTTCATTGTCTTCAATTCTCATATCATCATCCTGTTCGGAATCACTAACCACCTTCTTCTCTGAACTCTGATGAATGTTGTTTTCACTTTCATCCTCTTGAATTTTGTCATTTTTGCTCAGATCTATTTCAGGATTATCTGCATCCTGAGTTGGTGCGTCAGATGTGTCATCATGTGGCACCCTGTCTTCTTCTACATCACTTGCTTTAGAAACATCTCCATCAGTATCAACCTTTGGATCTGATGATTCTTTCTCAACTACAACCGTGGTTCCTTTTGTATCTGAATCACTTTCCCCCAGTTTTTTAGTCGGATTCTCATTTCCCATTTCTAGGGTTTCATTATCAACTTCTTAAACCTCTTTCTCTGGGGACTTGTTGACAGAGGTGTCAACATTGCTGGTGTCAAGAGGGTTTTCAGTCACATACAGATCAGTCATGGTCAAGGCTCTCTTAGTACCCTTGCTCATCTTGGATTTCTTGCGCTTTGTCTTCACAGACTTGATCGAAGCAGATGGAGAGTCGGATGCACTTACTTTTGAGGATTTGCTCTTTTTCGATTTCGACTTCTTGCTCTTCTTCTTCTTTCCAGATGTTGAAGGAATAGCAGTGAGAGGCACATCATGAATGATGTTATCTTCCTTCATTTCGATCAGGGAGTTTTCTCTTTGTTCCTCGGTAACAGGGGAAGTTTCTCTGGAACTTGCCATGGTGATGTTTGAGTTTGTTTGAGAATGTTGGATGTGGATCGGTTGAGTGAGGGTAGGAAAAGAACGATCGATGTTTGAAAAGTGAGAGGAGCGTGTTGATGTTGTATGAACAAATGAGAATGAAAGTTTAGATTGTTGACCGTTATGGGAAGTTATTGATTTGTTTCTTGCGAGATCGTGAATGTTACCGTTGGGAATAGCCGTTGCGTGATCATCATATGACAACTGCTGCAAGTAACCGCCTTGGCAAATTTCCAAATTGCCCCTTAACTGTCTGAATTGATTAACACTACGAGAATGTGAGGAGTCACGAACGGATTTTGAATTTTGATCTAGCCGTTTGACACAGCACATCTTTCTACCAACTTGAGGTGCTCTAGTTATTGATTGCGTGTGGTAAGAAGATTTGTTCTTTCTTGATTGAACTTTGTTTCCAAAGGTAACTTCATCTCCTGTGATGTTGTTCCCAGGTGCTACCACATGTGTCTCACATAGAGCCTACTGTATTGTAGCTTCATCAATTTTGACATTAGCCATCATACTTACCTCTGTTTGGTTCTTTGACTCAAGCTTGTCTATCCAATCTCTCAACTCCACTAGCAGCCTGTAAGGATCCATTAGGTAGTGACTTTCACTTACCATTATGGGAACTCTACCTTTCCTTCAGGTAGACAGATGGTGCACTGACTGTTTCCACATCTTGAATTGTTCATGATTACTCTGTTGTCTAGTGAGAGTTTCATGAGTAAATTCTTCAACTTTCCTTCGTCTAGGGTCTTCTCCAGTAATGTTAGTTGAATCTTTATCCTCAGATGTGATCCAGATATAAGTTTGGCCCTAGCTCTTTTTCCTTTCATTATCACGTCTCCATTTTCATCTTCTACAAGGCATTCAGATTTAGTGAATGTCACTTTGAGGCCTTGGTCACAGAGTTGGCTAATGCTAATCAAGTTTGCACGAAGCCCTTCAACTAGTAAGACATCATTAAGTCTAGGTATCCCATCTTCAGTTAGGTTACCTCTTCCTTTAATTTCTCCTTTTTCTCCTCCACCATAAATAACAAATTTTGCAGGGCGTGGTTGCAAATTGGTTAGAAGATTTTCCTGACCTGTCATGTGCCTAGAACACCCACTGTCAAAATACCAGTCGTTTTTAGAAGCTCCCTCAAATGTGTGAGTCATCATGCACATATTCTTTGTTTTTGTGTTTTTAGACCCTGATTTAGATTCTACGAATTTTTTGGGGTAGCCATATAACTTATAGCAAAACGGCCTTATGTGTCCTTTTATTCCACAGTGGTGACACACCCATGTACGCTTTTTGTTGTGAGGTTTTGATTTCTGCATTGGCATGGGATGTTGCAACATCTGGCTCCTCATAGTGGGGTCATGATTGTTTACTGCTGGGACAAACTTCCTTATAGTGACAGGTTGTTGCTTATTCAGGAAGCTGTGTTTGTATCCAATCCCCCGACAGTTCCCTGGTTTTTGACCCACTCCAAGTATTTCTTCCAGCATATCTGTACCTGTGTTGAGAGATCTGAGTTTTTTGTCCCAATCACATAGCTTAGAATTAGCAAGAGTCTCCTCTTCAGTCAGCTTAGATATTTGAACTAAGTGTTCATTTCTTTCAACTTGGAGTTGTAGAATAAGATTCTTCTGTTCTTCTTGAATCTTCTTCATCTCACTATCTTTGATAAGCAGTTTCTTAAAGAGCCCAGCCAGCTGATCATATTCATTATCTTCAGGTTTCTCATATGATGAACAAACTCCAGTCATGGCTGTGATGATCTTGCCTTCTTCTACACCAAGGTCTCTTTTCCCTTCTAAGCTATTCATTTTGCTTCTCTGTCTCTTGGAATATGTAGGGCATTCAGATATGTGATGTCCAGATCCCTTACATTCATCACATTGATTGAGATTCTCTTAACCTGAATCCTTTGTATCACATGAGATGTGTGGCACATTTGTCCTCTCCCTATGCTTCTTCATTTTTTTGAACTGTCTTCCAATGAAAGCCAGGGTGTTTGGGATGTCATATCCCTCTTCCTCTTCTGAGTCTAGATAGGTCGATATGAGACTACTCTTCTTAGTACTTCTTTTTGCTCTCTCATTTATACCAATTTCAAAGGTTAGCAATTACCCTACTAGCTCATCCATTTTTAATTTGGATATATCATGAGCTTCTTCAATGGCTGTGACCTTCATGTCAAATTTCTTTGGCAAGGACCTGAGCATCTTTCTTACTAGTTTTTCTTCATTGATTTTTTCTCCTAGGGATTCAAATGAGTTAGCAAAATCAAGTATGTTCATGTGAAAGGTGTGTACACTCTCATCTTCCAACATATGTAGGTTCTCAAATTTAGTAGTCAGCAGTTGCAATCTTGACATTTTGACCTTAGAGTTACCTTCATGAGTTGTTTTCAGTACCTCCCACGCTTTCTTGGCCTCAGTGCACTGCTTGATGAGTCTGAACATGTTCTTGTCCACACCATTAAATATGGCATTCAAGGCTTTGCTATTTCCTAAAGACAAGTTATCTTCTGTTTCGGACCAATCTGCTTCTGATTTCAGTATAGTAGTCTTTTTTCCATCTTTGTCACACATCATAGGATGTTTCCATCCAGTAACAACTGCCTTCCAAGTTCTCCCATCCAAGGACTTAAGAAAAGCACACAACCTTGCTTTCCAATAGTCATAATTGGTACCATCCAACAGAGGTGGCCTATTCACCATTCCTCCTTCCTTATCCATCTGACCAGAATTTGTACCCTGGATCTCACCCAAGTACAGGCAGGGTGCCTGCTCTGATACCAATTGAAATTCCGGCACTCACGGTGGACAGATGTGATAGCAGATGTGCTAACACCTGTCGTAACTATGTAGGAAGGTGAGACAGATGTTCCCACGTTTGTCTCCACAAGAGATGTATGAATAAGGAATAAAGCAAATAAAATGCATAAAGTAAATTGCACGCTTGGTTTGTTAACCCAGTTCAGACGCAACTGCTCCTAATCTGGGGGATACCAATCCAGGAATGAATCCACTATAATAGTATTGATTCAGAGTCTAACTACCCGTTAACCCTCCTCACTCAATCACTATCTGTGCAAACTCTACCTAGGCCTAACCTAGATATGACCAGCCCAGGTCACTTCCTTAATAACGATGCTCCTCCACACCGTCGTAAACCTACCGGGGTATAAAACACAATTCCAATGAATGGTTGTTTGGAGACATCCTCCTAGACATCTAAACACTTTTACCTAAAGGCTTCAAGTGCTAGACTCACTAACTCTTTGCTTCAAAGCTTCAGAGAAAGTAACATTACAACTCAATAAACACAGTCCTAAGCATGCATCAATGGAATGCACGAAAGGCTCACAAAGAGACTCGATTTTGACACACTAAACCCTAAAAACCAAATACGGCTTGACTCTCTTAGAGAACTAGGTCTTCATATATTTATAGTCCTGAGCTGCTTGGACTACAAGTAATGCTTGGGCTTCAAAATCCTTGTTGAAAACGCATGTCTTGATCTCTTCCAAAAATATTCCTTGAACCTAAAGATTTGATTTAAAAATATATTGTCACATATTTTAAAAATAAATCTTTCCATTAATAACTTCAGCAGGCTGGCTGATTTCCCTTGTCTTGGCGCGCAAGCTAAACCTGAAACAAAGAAATTAGGGTTCAAAGAACGACAACGCGCTGAAAGGCGCGTACTAGGGTTCCAAGTCCAGCTGGAATCAGCTGGCAGTGTTGCTGACAGATGTTACCACATCTGTCACCACCTTTAGACTAACATCTTGTTTTTGCAAAATGAAGCCAACATTAAAAACCCAACAGAGGTGACTAAGGAGATTACAGGAGGTCAAATGGAAGAATGGCCTAAGAAAGGATTGCTATCAACAGGGACTCTTAGTGTCAAGTATGCTATCCTAAATAGGATTGGAGCAGCAAACTGGGCACCAACCAACCATGGGTCTGGGATCACTCCAATGCTGGCAGAGATGATCTATCTAATTGGGACCAAGAAGAAGATCAACTTTGGTGATCACGTATTCAACCAAACCATGAAGCATGCTGAGACATATGCAGTGAAGCTGCCTATTGCCTTTCCAAGCATGATAACTGGAATGATTCTCAGACAATTTCCAACGATCTTACACTCTGATGAAGTTCCAACTAAGAAGCCACAAGTCCTGAGCTTTGATTATAAGCTCTTTGCTGGTACACATGTCCCAGACATTGTGTTTCCAAGGATGAAGGGAGCTGCTGAAGCATCAGGCTATATGCCTAGAGCCAACAAGAATGATGTTCTTGCTAAGCTGATGCAAATATCAAAGATTTTGGGAGAAACCATCAAGACCAGCACAGCAAGGAAACAACATGTGGACGATCTGATCAAGTCCATACAAGATGCTGCTGCAAAAGGTGAAGAGAATGAAGAAGGAGGAGATAGTGAAGAAGCAGAAGAAGCTTGAGGAACAAGGTAATATAGGAAAATAAGTACTTTGTGTATTTTTCCTTTCTGTTCTACTTCTGTAATTTTGTGGCCAACCAAATGTCCTAGACATTGGAGGCTTTGACATCCGGCACTTGAAGTGCGAATTATGTATGCTGTTCACTTTCTTTTAATCAATGAATTTTTTTTCCTTTAAAACCTTTGACAAATTATGGTAAAAAGGGGGAGAAATAATTGATAATAGAACAGCTCTTTGGCAAGTAAAATCAATCTCTTGCTTTACGGATGAAAAATAGCAAGCTTTAAAAAATTAAAAACTAAAAAGCTATGCTAAAATAAGTGTGTCCAGAGCAAAACTTAAATGCTCAATATGAACCTCTAAGAAGTCTAGTAAGTCTTGATCACTCTGATTAAGTACTTTCCGCTGCAACTCAAGACTTTGGTTCACTAAGTCACTAGGTATCTCATCCATGGACTTAGAAAATTCATTGTAATGAATCATATGAAGACAAGACTAAGACTGTCTCATACTAGAAAAGGTTCATCACACATTCAAGATTGAAGAAGTCCTGAATATTGAAGACACACAAGATTCTGAAGATCAAAGACATTGAAGACTTGAGGATTTTAGAATTGAAGATTGCATCAACAGAGATCAATTTAAAGATTGAAGAATTTGAAGATTGAAGACTGAACAGTGCACATTCAACAAAGTGGTTAGTGGTTGTTTTAGCCATAATTTGCCAAACGGGGAGATTGTAGTTCTTCTGAGATTGGCTGCATCATAAGGCTAAAACAACTTGGTCAGAGTGACTTAACTGAAGCACCAATGCTGAAGTAATTAAGTCTAAACAACTTGTGCATGTTGAAGATGTGCAGATGCAACATGTTGAACAAGATGTCCTAGACATCTTGTCACTGGGTTCAGAGCATGCATAGGCAGCATGTTGAACAAGATGTCCCAAGACATGTGGGTAGGACATCTTGACCCAGTTCAGCTTAAAAGATAATGCTTATCCATTAAGCACGCGTGTTTGTTGAAATTTGGATAAAACGCGAATCTTTTAGTAACAAGCTGAGATTAGGATTAATGATAAAGTTTGTTATTAATCCTATGTGTTAGATACGATTGGATTCATATTTAATTAGTGGATAGAGATTAAATCTTTATCTTTGTGGAGTTTGTTTTGAAACAAGTTTGTTTTAAAACCAACTCTTATTTGAGTGCATCTGAAAGACTGAAGATTATCTGAAGAATTGCACGCCTATATAAAGGACTCAACATAGAGCTTAAAACTCAACCCACAATAACTGAAGATTGTGAGTCCAAAGCTTTGTGCCCACTGTGCAAAGCATTAGTAGCTCCTCGTATTGTTCTTGATACTTGGTAGCTTTCAGTAGTTGAATGTTGCCATTCAACTTGGTCTTTTAAACTATTAAAGTTTAAAGTTGTTTCGTCACTTGGGATTAGTGATTAGAGGGAGTTGGGTAGGTTCTCATATTCAGGGGGAGTTAGCCCTTGACTAGAAGATTACTAGGATTAAGAAAAGGCATACATGCCAAAAGGTGTTTGGTAGTGTTGTAAGGCTAAGTAATAATTCGGAGTAGTAGTGTTCACTTCCTGGATTGGTATCCTCCAGAGTAGGGCTTGTTATAAGTGTCGAACTGGGTTAATAAATCACTGGTGTTGTTTATTGCTTTCGTTTATCTTCAGTACTGCAATAACGTGTGATCCTCATAACCAGTTGTCGAACCAGTTGTCTAGGACATCTGGACTACTGACACATTGTCTTAGACATTCTATAAGACATCTGTCCTGCCAGAGAACAGAATTTCAAGATGGAATTTCTGATGATTAAACAGTAAGAAGTTTGTTTGGTTTGAACATGCATGCACTTCCTTTTGGTGGATTAATGGGTGGTATGATATTTGTTGTTGATTCATCTAGCTTGACATGAAATGGTGTAAGTTGTAGAGGTTTCTATGTTTTGCTGTTTGCATCTGTAAAGTTTATGAAGTTGGGATAATTTGAGTATAGAGAAAGTTAGAAGAAAGAATGACAAACATGTGAAAATAGAGAACATTGGAGATTTAGAAATCTTGTTGTGTGTGTGTCTCGTGTGAGAAGAAGAAGAGAGCTTGGGAGAGTGTTGGTTTTTTTGAAGTTGTGAGAGTAAAATTAATTGGTCTTTGCATGTTTCATATCACATAAGAATACATGTTTTCTAGGTGGCTAAAGTGTGATGAGGGCAGGGATGTTACAGCAGGCCTTGATTTATTGTGCCTCTAGGGCATGTATACTATATGGACTACCTAGTGTTAAGCCTTGGGGTGACCCGGTCCATAGTACAAAATGGGCCATGGGCTCTATCCAAAACATATGCTTTGTTGAGTTTTTTCTTTTGTGTTTTATTTTAATCTTTGATTTTCTTCTAGACTAGATAAGAAAACAAAATGAATAAACAAAATTATAAGGGCCTACTTCAGTCTCCAAAAAATGTCCCTTGAGATTTTACTAAGCCAAACTTTTACAACATAATAAACTAATAGCCTTTATGTAATCGAGAACTCTTAACACAAATAATGAGATATCATCTCTCTTGTGCAAGAGCCTTTAAAACAAGAGATATCACTTCTCTGAAAAACCTTGGGATCACACTCTATAAATAAATAAGAGTTACAAGATATTACACCAACTATGTAAATACAATAAATTAAAACACAAGTACTATCAAATAAACTATGTAATACAAAGAACTCTAAAAAAGTATATTAACATGTGTGAAAATAATAAGAGTAATGAATAATATTTTTGACTGGATTTTGATGCAAAATT
Organism: Trifolium fragiferum; assembly: GCA_954870985.1. Taxonomy (NCBI): domain Eukaryota; kingdom Viridiplantae; phylum Streptophyta; class Magnoliopsida; order Fabales; family Fabaceae; genus Trifolium; species Trifolium fragiferum. The sequence goes on along the minus strand of OX940790.1, from coordinate 17,010,327 downwards.
GAGTTTTTAGAAGAGCTACCACAAGATACTTATTTATAGGACAAAATGAAAATGATGCGCAATAAAAAGAAATAGCCGTTGTGGTCAAATTGGAAGGGATATAATATGAAAACCAATAATGTATTTATTACAATAAAAACTTTCTTTGATAAGATTATACTATTACATTATTCATTAATTATAAAATATTATTGTATATTTATTTATAAATATTCTATATCTATATAAATTTATTTAGTTATTTTTCTATATAATTTTTTGTCTTCATTTTTTAACATATTTAGTCAATTCGTATCATAAATATTAAAAAGTTCCATATTTGAATAATATACATTGTATGTGTACTGAGAATTAGGGCTTCATGACTTGATGTCAGAACTGATCCCCGAACCGGATTAAATTGGTGGTGAAAAACAAATTAGAGCTTCATAGTAGGGATAGTAAAAATAGTCAATCTGTATCGTTTTATGTTCGGACCGCATGCTACCTTGACAATTTTTTAAATAAAATTTTATTAATTAAAAAATATATCAGATTCCATCTTGAGTCTTCACAATTCCCCGATAGAGACTATTTACCAATAACGACGGTAAAAAGTTCATATTCATAACATCATAATCCAAAATATAAAATATCATTTGAAAGTTCATATAATACATAATAAAATATTTAGAATAAGCCAACAAAACAATAAAAATTAAAAATGAATGAGTTCATTGATTCAATAATATAAAATACATGAAATTAAAGTCATAAAATTAGAGTAATTTAACCAAAAAAGTTTTATTTCTTCTAATTTACGACTTAAATATTAGACAAAATTAACAAATTGTTTGTGACTTATACATAAAAAGATGAATTTTTTTATTAACTCTAGGCCTGACGGGCAAACATGCTCTGTCACAGCCCCACTTTTTTAACAGATTAGGCGGGGGGCAACTACTATGATAGGAAGCTTTCTCTTCCCACCCCCTACATATCTTTTTTCCCTCCTGAATTTCCGATTTTGCCTTTGGTTAAAAAGTTCGGAACGTATTTTCCGAACTTTTTTTTGCCTTGAATACGAACTTCGGAATGTGTTTTCCCAAATTTTTGTCGAATTTACACTAGGAAAAGTTCGGAAAACAAGTTCCGAACTTTTTTACCAAGGGCAAAATCGGAATATTGGGGTGTGAAAAAGATATGCGGGGGGTGGGAAGTGAAAGCTTCCTATTATAGCGAGTTCGAAATTTCAACCCAACCCATTTTGCCATCCTTACTTCATAGCATAGTAAAATAGTAATAGATGACATGCTTAAATTTATTCAACTGTGTGTGCAGAGCCTCATCATTACATCTTATTCTTCAAATAAAACTTCGAAACCATAAAAATTAGTTACGCTAACGAGTGCCCCCAAGACATTCTTTAAGCATTTAATTTAAAGAAATTTTTATTTAAAAAATTAAACACTACAATTTTCAATGCGTTGACTTTATGTATTCCCATAAAAATTGAAGATTTCTCTTCCCACCTCCCACATCTCTTTTTCACCCTCCAAAAATCCAATTTTACCCCAAATTTTATCCCACAAAACTTTGGTTTTCATTTAACGATGTTTTCCGATATAGAAAAACATGTGTTTTAAACCATTTATAACTTCGGTTCGTGTTTATAAGTAAGAGATGCAATATTTATACTTCTTATTTAAGTTATTTAAAACATTGACATATCCTATGAGAATTACGAAACAATAAGGAAGGCGTTAAATGCTATAAATACTTATAAAGCCAAGTTTGCCCCAACAAACATTGTCTGTCATGACGACGTCGTGACCACATCGCCAAGCAATGGCTAACACATTAAAAACAAGGTTATGTCACCATCGCTTATTACTTTGTGCAAATTTAGCATAGACCTCTAACTCTTAATATTAAGATTGAGTTTATTCAAGTTAAGGTTGTCTCGCCTAGACTTGTCATTATAGCGAAAGTGGTGTTATTCGGCAAAACTTAACTTTATATTAAAAACGCCGTCTCGCCAAATAAAAGTGAATTGTCTCACCGCCAAGGACGATGTCGCCAGACTCTATTTTTTCAAAATTAAATCTGCCAATTGTCCAAACGATATTTGTTTTGGAAAATTTATAACAATCAAGCTGTATTTGTTAATATTATACTATCTCGCTTGTAAAGATTAGATAAATGTAAATGCGTGAACAGTGACTATATTCTTAAGCACTTCGTCCCACTACATTTTAATCCAAGCCCAATTCGCCCCACTAACTAAATTACCACATGTAAAATATGCATTCAACCATGATCAATAACATGATGGCGGGAACATTTACCCCACCTTCCCCCAATATAGAGATCATGGGAAGTTATTCAATTAACCTAGCTCTACTATAGGCCTATAAACTATGTTCGTCATTGAGTTTTCACAGAAAATATAGGCTCGAAATTTTTTGTTGAAATTAATACTTTCTTTAGAAAACTACAATGTAATTTGATACAAACAAATACAATACTAAAAATTCATGTTCATCATTTGTAATATCCCAAATTTTTATTTAATTTAATTAATGTCAATTAGAACTTATTCACATAAATTAGGGATTTAATTGTGGAAATCACTTAAACCAAGTCTTAATAATATTATGTGATTAAGTTAATAATGAGATCAATTTCCCTCCTATCTCTCCCATGACTCATTTTCCACTCAAGCTAACACTCACTATCCTAGCAACACCTCACTACCTTACTCATTCCACTAGCATTACCTGCAAACCAATCCCATTCTCCTCATTCTCCACACTTCAGCAAAACTGAACAACTGTTAGCTCTCCCTTTTCTCCTCTCTCTCACGTGAACAACAACAACAACCACAAGCTTACAAAGTTTCCAATTCCCACAAATCACATGCTTGTCCTCTCCTCTAATACACTACGTCAAAAACCCTATTCATAACAGAGATTCCTGCATGCAAACCTCCAGAAGCAGAGAATCACATCAGAGCTCTTGTCTTTCTTTTTCCCAAGCCTAGTAAAGTAGCAAAACAACAATTCCTTCACATCACCTCCCTCTGAACCAATGATATCACATGCAAATGAAACTCAGAAACAAAACACCCATTGTTTATGCTTAAGAAAACCTTTTATATAAACCCTCAACCTCAGTGATTCAAATCATCAAACACATTTCAATCTTAGAGCAAAGCTAGAAGTTCAATATTTTCCTAAATTCTCAAACCTGGTCCAGTTGTTCGTGGGTGTAGCTGAGGGATTCAGTAGCAGTGTAGAGCCCAGGAATCAAGTTTAAAGCTTCAATTCCAGGTGGGTTCTTAGGCTAGGTAGTTAGATTGCCCAAATTCAAAATATTGCATGTCAACTTAAGATTTAGGGAAAATGTTGTGTGAGGGGAATTAACTCCCATATTTCCCTCCATTTTGTCTTATATTATATGTTTTATGTTTCTGCACTATTTTGAATGAGGATTGTAGGTGTTTCTTTTAAAATTTAATGATTTTCGCAAAACAGGGTGCTTTCTAGATGAACTCGCCATAACGAGTATTCATGGCGAGCTGGGGTTTCTGGGCTGATGAAACTCGCCATGGCGAGCTCCTGCTCGCCTCGCGAGTTGATTTAGGCCAGGGCCTATAAGTTCGCCATAGCGAGCTGGTAACTCGCTGTAGCAAGGCTTATATTTTCACTTTTCAAAAATTCCAAACACTCGTTTTCTATATGTAGTTCTTCTGAGATTGGCTGCATCATAAGGCTAAAACAACTTGGTCAAAGTGACTTAACTGAAGCACCAATGCTGAAGTAATTAAGTCTAAACCACTTGTGCATATTGAAGATGTGCAGATGCAACAGGTTGAACAAGATGTCCTAGGCATTTTGTCACTAGGTTTAGAGCATGCTTAGGCAGCATGTCGAACAAGATGTCCCAAGACATGTGGGTAGGACATCTTGAACCAGTTCGGCTTACACTACAAGAAAATTGCCATATACCCATAGTTACCTTTAGCTATGGTCATGTGCAACGTAGGTATAGGCATAATAAACCGTGGGTATAGGTGCACGACAATTTTTCATTATAATTTAGAATTGTTCATTCGCCCCCCAAATCAAAACACCAAAAACTCAAAACCTAACATTATCAAAATCTCCTCTCTTCTACTATTGTATATGTCAAAACTTTTGGTTTCGCGGCTTCGCATCCTTCTTCCCCTGTTGATTTGATGGTCTCCTCTCGATTCTTACCACATGTTTGAGTGGTTGTTGTGAATTTCATATGATTGAATAATATGAATTGTTGATGCATGTACTTGATTGAATGTCTGGTTGTACATGATGTGTATTTGTTTACATATGATTGGAAATATATGTATGCTGTTGTGATTGAATACATATGATTGAGAATCTATGTATGTTGTTGTGATTACATATGCTTGTATGATATGTAATTAGTTGCATGAACATATATGAACGTGTATGTCAGATGGGACTGCACGGGGTATGTCAAATGGGACTGCCCGGGGTATGTCAGATGGAGACTACCCTGTATATGTTGAAATAGAATATATTATGCTCATGCATTTATAGTCGTGTATGTCAGATGGGACTGCACGGGGTGTGTCAGATGGGACCACCTAATCCTACGGGATTTTATTGAGTCGGTGATTGTCAGATGGAGACCTCACCTGCCCTGCGGGGTTTAGTAGGGGATGGACCTACGACTCTCTGCGGAGAGGTTAAATTCCGAAATTCATGCATGTGACAGCCAGTGATTGGTGTCACGATCATGTAGAGTCTGCATTGATAGGCTAATTGTGCATTTGAATATTGTTGTGTGTGATTGATAGACTATTCGTATACTTAAATTCTATGATGTGTGATTCATATGATAAACTTGTATATGCTGTCATGTATTGTATATCTTGCGCTGCGTATTTTTGGTTATATGTTATTTTGAGATCGTGACCCTCTACGAGCATTTTTAGGGATTTATTTGTACCGCGTGGAGAAGCGGCAAGGCTTGAAGCCGTCTGTGGGTCTTCGTCACCCAGTCATCTTCTGTTAGAGTTTAAAGATCAGCTTAGGGGTAGTAGTTTAAGAGTCTCGTTTGCTCTTATTTATTGTCCGCTGTATTTATATTGAAATTGTATTACGATATTTATTTGGAATAAATGATGTCGCTATGTTTGTTTAGACATAGCGTTTGGTTCTAATCTTAAACTTTTATTCGTGAAAACAGTTTATAAAAGAGGCATCGCATTCCGATCGTTATTTTGAAAATGGTTTACTCTGGTTTAATTTAAGGACGATCGTGAATGTGTTATTTCAGAGTTGTTGTTTTAAAAAAAAAAAAAGTGCCTACTTTTGGGCTTCGAAAATCGGGGTGTTACAGTAATTATTCGGCCAAACTGTATCTACCTTTTGACAGACCAAAATAGTTTGCATGAACAATTTTATACATATTTTGTGATTCCAATTGAATCAAATCTACACAACAGAGGTTACTTTTGCAATATGTTGCTTCAACCAACTCAATCAAAATTATCTGACAATTTATTAAATTAAATGGGAAAAGTCTTAAATTTACAGGGCACTACCCACAAAATGTAGGTCATATTCTTTTATGATGTCCCTTCATAATCATAAGATTAAATGACATCCCTTAATGTGAGAATAAATTCTCACTATCAAAATAAAATTGGCATGAAAAATATTCGAATATCATGAAAAAAAAATATTATTTAGAAACTTTATAACAATAAACTGAAACATTGTAATCATGCTATAAACCAAATATTTAATTTTAAACCAAATAAAATTAAATCTTTATATATACTAAGGAATACTCATGCCATAATTGATTCACATATAAGCAATGATTCTTTAAATAAAACAAATAATTTTAGAATCATATTTTCTAAAACAAAAGGAAACAAAACTTTATATTCTATAAACAAATAATTATAGAATCTATATTTTCCCAAAATTTAAAGAATCAAAACTTTAATTTTCGTACATACTAAAGTGGATCAAAATATTTTGAAAATCATTATTAATTGTTCCACAAAAGATATATAACAACCAAATATATATACCGGTACCAAATCATATCTTCATATGCCTTATTTCTCAAAATAAACTTTAAGTATGAAATTAATGTGAATTAGTTTTAATTTCAAATCAAAAAATAAATTATTTTAGGCAATAAACTCTATTTATAACAACTTTATAAATTAGTCAAACCAAAGATTTGATTTGAAAACTTAATCAGCAAAATCAAATCAAATTTCAACAAATGAGTCAAATCCAAATCCTTATTTTTAGTAACAAACTCATAATTTTCTAAATAAATGGATATCACATTCCAAAACCAAACGGAATGTGTCTTTAGTTTTAAATTTCTTAGTCAACTAAATTATGTAACTTTCATAAGTTCACATACCAAACAATAATCCGATTTGACAATTAAAGGTAATAATTGACGCTAAAAGTAATAGAAATAATCTGGATATTTAAGGGAAGACATTTAAAGTCAATTATTGACAATCATATATGAAGACAAAGTCAAATATAGAAAATCTGATCCATAAAAAATTGATAGCCATATTTGAAAACTGTATCAAATATGAAGATTTGTTTCAAAATTAGAACCAAAAGAAACAAATCAGACATGTATCAATTTATCATTTTAACTTAAAATAAGTCAACAAAAGAATTTCACCCGGTGAAAAAAAAAAATTGCTTTAACACTGATTCACCAATAATTAAAAATTTGCCATGGTTACGTGTGATCAAATTAAAAAACTAGATAAAAGTGATCACACGTACAAATTACCTTGAACGGCAACTACAAATTAATTTGAATTATATAAAATATTAAGGTAACTCAAATTAAGCATGAAGGTGATCACATTATATATTGGTTGTGTTGTTGTTGGCATTATATATATAGAGTAGGAGCAACTTGCATATTTGTTTTGGTTAATCATTTATATTTGTTATATATAGATGTATCTTTTGATATATCAGTATTGACACAAAACACGAGGATAAGAAGCAAATCCTATGATTGTATTATGTAAATTAACAATTGTCTAAATTTAAAGATGCATCTTTCAATATATCACGTACATTATGATGTAGTTGCATTATGTAAATTAGCATTTATCTAAATTTATTATTAAAGTACATTATATATAATTGAATCATATAAATGAATTGTTCCTTTATTCTGTGTCATATCATTGTATAGTTAATAGTTAAATTTTTTGCCATACTTTATTGTTCAATTCTTATAGCACAAGAGGCTATAGTATAGACTATTGTTCAATTTTGTCACTCTTCATTTTTCAATTCTTAAAACACGAGAGGCTATAGTATTTTTTGCCATATTTTGTCACTCTTCATTTTATTTATATAACTATATTAAAAAAAATATACGGACGTACCCGTATCCTAATTTTTCTAAAAATGCCGTATCCCGTACCAGTATCGGTACCGGATACCGGTACCGTACCCGCATCTGGGCAACATAGGTATAGACTATTGATTTTATATAACAGTTCTTCATATAATCAAGTAATTTGTTCATCTATTTCGTGTCATTTCATTGTATATATAGTTAATAGTTAAAAAATTTGTCACCATTTATTGTTCAATTCTTATAACAGGGAGGCTATAGTATAACTATTGTTCAATTTTTGTCACTTTTTATTCTTCAATTCTTATAACCCGGGAGACTATAGTATAGACTATCGATTTTACATTATAATTCTTCATATAATCAAGTAATTTGTTCCTCTATTTCGTATCATTTCATTGTATATTTAATAGTTAAAATTTTTGTCACTCTTTATTGTTCAACTCTTATAACACTCTTTTCTTAATAATTTTCTTAATACTTTTCCAAATTTCACATTCAAACATGTAATTTATTTGTAAATTGTTCATTCTACAACATTTTCTCCATAGAATAACAAGAAATTTTTTACAACATGGTCAAAATCAAATTAATTTCGTTCTACACAACACAAACATTGAAGTCAATTGCAACATCAAAACAGATCCAAGGAATGGAGTTGAAACGTTTATAACAATTTCTTTTGAATGCTAACATAGAAGCTGGCTCAATAGTTAGGTTGACTCTTTCGGATTCGCCTGAAAATTTGATTATTGCCATAATGGATCCATAGCAACAATCTATCTTTAAATATTGCTTTCTTGTATCCTAAGTTGTACTTCAAACTTTAATGTATTTTAAGCTATTGTTTCTAATTTATATCCGTAGTTTTTTTATTACTTTATAATTGGTTATCATATATTGTGTCTATTCTTATGACAATTTCCGCATTCAATTATTTTTGTGTCTACTATTATTCATTATATAATTGTTTGCATTTAATAACAATGTTCAAGCAATATTTCTATAATTTGTGACCATAAGCAAATTCTTCCCCGTTAGTACAGTACATATAGGCACACAATAACTACTATATAAGGAACTATAGGAACACCTGATTATGTGCAAAGCAAATAGTGAAATTCTTAATTTCCAGAAAATAAATTTCTTATTGAACCTTAAATCATCATAATTTCTACCATATAACATTTAATTCAAAATCAAAGCTTTATTTCCAAACCATTTGCCAAATCCACCACTCGAAATTAACACAAAATTATCTTCACGGACCAAAAGACATAATACTTCAATACTAACAGAATATCCCTAAATTCAAAATAGGGTTCATGCAAAAAATTGAAAAGGAACATAAAATTCATTCTTTTGTAGTAATCTCAATAAACCAAATATGAAGACCTGCTCTGATACCACTTGTTGGGATTAATAAACATGCTCAAACTAAATGATTAAAACTATAATCATACTTTATCGCGGAAGCATAACAAACAAACAAGCATGCTTATAAATTAGGATCTACGACATGTTGATTATCAAAGATTAGTATTAGGAATACCTGGAGGAATCCATCGAATGAACCAACCATTGGCAAGACGCGTATTAATCCTTAGACGCAAAGAAGAGACATCGGATGACGAGCACCCGGTGGCTTGTGGTTCTTCCTCAACCGAGACTCCTCATACCCTAAGCGCTCTTCAGATGGGGAGAAGAGGCAATATGGAGTGTGTCCGGTATATTGGGGACTATAGCCTATATATAGTGTGATGGCCAATTAGGGTTCCCATTATTCCGAAATGGGTCATCCTGACATCCACTCATATTGAGCCCATATCCAATTAATTAATTAATTTCTAAATAGAAATCTAAATAGCCTTTTTACTTTATTTGATCACTTAATCAATTAAGGCTCCTAATTGATAAATACCTAATATAATTATATAAAATATTTGCCCACATAATATTATTGGAATATCATAAAATATTCCAACAACTTATGTGTGAATTTAGTTATTAAAATATTCATTATTATCGCCTATTTTTTGGAGCTGCTACATTGTTCCCAGTGGGAACCATGTTCCCAGTCACTTATCTTCGATGTTTAGTATTGACGACTTTTTGTAGTATTACTTGCAATACTTTTGTAATTTCATATAAATGAAGATTATTTTACTTGAAAATTGATCATGTTTCTTCTATTCTATTCTATTCTGATTCTGAGTTCATTGATAGTTATTAAAGTGATATTACTTTTATACCAAGTTACAATTATATTTGGTGATTCAAGTATGCTTTTTGATGATATTATCTACTCTATATTTTCCTATATTTCTTGGCAGATGGTGTCTTACGAAGAGATTGATAATGATATTTTAATAGAGCATGCATCAGAACGGTTTTCACTTCGAATGAATCGTGCTGATTCAGAAGCTGTACATGATAAATCACTTTCGTTTGCAATTGGTTTACCCATCCCAGTCACATGGATACGTAATGAAACGGAGGATAGGAGACATGAGAAATCGGGATATCACGGAGACATCGATTCATATCAATTGGCTCCTGGCAGATCGAGTAGCTCATGGAGTGATGCTGATACAAAAAGTTTTCTAATTGGTTTGTTTATTTTCGGAAAGAACTTTCAGATCAAAAGATTCTTAGGCAACAAAGGGATGGGGGAAATACTTTCATTATACTACGGAAAGTTTTACAAAACTGATGGATATCGTATATGGTCGGAGTGTAGGAAGAAAAAAGGGAGAAATTGTATGATAGGACGGAAACTTTTTACTGGTCCGAGACAACATGAACTGTTGTCTCGCTTGATTCCTCATGTCTCTGAAGAATCTCAAGATAATTTGTTACAGGTATTGCTCACAGCAACATTGCTATGTCCATACCGATACCTTTTTTCTTTAAATTACTTCAGTTATATATATCATTTCGTTATGTTTTTACTTAGGTTTCTAAGTCATATGCGGAGGGCAAAACTTCTCTAGAAAAATACATATCTTCATTGAAGTCTATTGTTGGACTCGGCGTTCTTGTGGAAGCAGTAGGTATTGGTAAGGAGGAGGGAGACCTTACTAGGTTTGGTGTGGAACCTGCGAAGAACAGTCAAGCGTTGAAAGAACCAACTTGCAAAGCTTTGTCTTCTCTAGGACCGACTGATATAATACAATCTCTGACAGGAGGATTTCAGCTGAGCAAAACCAAAAGTAATGAACTCTTTTGGGAAGCTGTTTGGCCGCGTTTACTGGCAAGAGGTTGGCACTCTGAGCAACCAAAGTATCGAGGCTATGTTACCTCCAAAGATTATCTGGTTTTTCATATTCCTGGTGTTGAGAAATTTTCGAGGAGAAAACTTGTGACAGGTGATCATTACTTTGATTCTGTTAGTGATGTCTTGCGTAAAGTAGTAGCTGAACCGAGTATTCTTGAGCTTGAAGAAGAAGCAGCAGCAGCTAAAGTCGGTAACTTTAACGAGGAAGAGCCAGAAAAGGGATCAAGCCTCGACCTTTTACCTACAATAAAGATCATATAAAATTCATGGTTATTGATACATAGCGGAAAGCCATCTGATTTAAGGAAATTGAAATCTGTTCCTGACAATTCTGTCAGTAAAGTTGAGGTAGATGCTGCTGGTAAGAAATATAAAGGGCAAAAATATACGAGGAAAGTAAACCGTAGAAAGGATATCTCTAAAAGCAATATACCGAATTCGACAAAGTTGAAAGTTATTGATACCAATAGACTTTCTGAGGGAAAACCATTGAAGCTGAAAGTGAAACAATCGAAAAATCCGCCAGTTCAATTAGAGGATGCTAAAACGATGACTACTGATCTTTTGAGAGAAAGTAAGGGTGGTTGTTCAACCGATGATTCACCAGAGATTGTGGAAGCTAAGATGCTGATATTTGGCCAAACCAAAATCAATAAAACCGATAGTCGCGAAGTTGTATCTAACAGTGATGCTACCATTAAAAAAGAAGCATATGAAAATCCTGATATTGATGCAAACCAGATGATCAAAAACAGAAAAACAAATGCACCTATGCGTTTGATGATGATCGTCTGAAGAGGATCACAAAGAATCAATCCAATGGGAGAGTAAGATCAGGAGATTCTAATCTTGTAGTTGTTCCTAAAAGGACGAAACTGACTGTTTGTGCCAAGTCAGAGAAAAGCCGCGTCATTGAGAACTCTTCGGGAGGTTTTGGATCAGAAAAACATGAATTTTCTCACTGTTCTAGCTTTCGAGATGCCAACCAAAATGTTTGTGATCCAGTTAGTCATCGACAAAATGGAAGTTCAACATCTTCTTCAGCCGACAGAAGTGTGGAAGAGGATAATGAAAATAGCATTTGCAACGATAGTAATCAATGCACAAATTTTTCGTGTGTTAATGTTATGAAATGTGAATCTTTCACTTTCAGCATACCTCATGAAGTAGTTGAGGAGCGTCCGAGAATCTCTTGTCCGAGGAGACAGAGCACTAGAAACAGACCATTGACAAATAGAGCATATATATAGCAAATGAATTGTTGCATGTGCAAAGGAGACAAAAAGGAAAGACATTGAGACACACAACAAAGATCGTTTCAATCCTTGTCGTAAGGCTTGTACATGAGGCAAACCAATTCTGCGTCATCATTGTTCAGATCACAGGACTGCAATTTTGGTACAAGAAAAACATTTGAATGGAGATAGTAATATTAGCTAGATATTAACACAAACGTAGTGTACACAAAAATGGCGCGCGGTATAACTTGTGCCATGTGTAATAATTATTTTAAGATAGACTATAGATATCGATATAGTACTTTGAAGCAGCGTTGTTAAATTCATCGATTATCATTGTTTACTGGCATCGTTGTTAGACAATCACCACACGGAGCAGTGTAGCTAGTATCGTTGTTTAATTCACACCGGTCGGTGGATCATTGTTGTTGAGTCACATGAACTAGCTCTTATGACCAAAGCTATTTTAATTTGTTTGAGAGAATTGAATTTACTTAACTAATATTACCTTCATTTACTGCATTGCTTGTATATGTTGATGACATAATCTTGGCAGGGAATTGCATTTCTGAAATCCAATCTGTTAAGACCTTTTTGGATCAAAAATTCTGCATAAAAGACCTTGGTCAATTGAGATTCTTTTTGGGCCTTGAAATAGCTAGATCAAAATCTGGAATTTTACTCAATCAAAGGAAATATACTTTGGAACTTTTAGAAGATGTCGGAACACTTGGTTCCAAGCCGGCTGCAACTCCATTTGATCCTTCTACAAAACTTGCAGCCACTAAGGGGACCCCTCTCACTGATGCTTCCTCTTATAGGAGGCTAATTGGAAGACTCCTATATCTAACTAATACTAGGCCTGACATCTCTTATTCAGTTCAACATTTAAGCCAATTTGTCTCCAGACCCACAGTTCCTCACTATCAAGCGGCTCAAAGAATTCTCAAATATCTCAAATCTGCTCCTGCAAAAGGCTTGTTTTTCTCTGCCTCTAGTGAACTCAAGTTGCATGGCTTTGCGGATTCGGATTGGGCATGCTGCCCTGATACTAGAAGGTCAGTAACCGGTTATTGTGTACTTTTGGGATCCTCTCTTATTTCTTGGAAGTCCAAGAAACAAAGTACAGTCTCCCGATCTTCAATAGAGGCTGAATATAGAGCTCTATCTCACTTGACATGTGAACTACAATGGTTGAATTACTTGTTTCATGACTTGCAAGTTAATTTTTCAAAACCAGCTTCTGTTTATTGTGATAACCGATCAGCTATACATTTGGCTCACAATCCAACTTTTCATGAAAGAAGTAAGCATATAGAGTTGGATTGTCATGTTGTTAGAGAAAAGATCAATTCAAAGTTAATTCATCTACTTCCTGTGTCATCAACTTCTCAATTGGCAGACATATTCACTAAACCCCTACACTCTACATCCTTTCAATCTATACTGTCCAAGTTGCAACTTTGTGATATTCACACTTCACCAAGTCCAACTTGAGGGGGATATTATCTATCATTTATTCATTGCTAGCTGTCATTGTTATAGAGCTAGAATTAGTAAATTGTGTCACTTAATTAGCTTAATTGTCCATTTAATTGCATTAACATTAGCTAGCTGTCAAACTTGTATAAAGGTAGTGTTTTACAGTGTGAATAAGATATACAGAATATTTCCAATCATGCCTTGCTATGTTTCTTGAATATTAATAACTAAGACACAAATGTGATTGTGGACAACTAATTGATTTATGGTTTGAAAGAAAATATAAATTAACAAAAATGCAATACAAGTTATGCACGTTTTGAAAAACAATGAAGATGCAATTGTACAATTACAATATTTAAGAATGTAAAATATTGTACTAAGTTATGCACGTTTTGAATAACAATGAAGATGCAATTGTACTAATTTTTTTAATCTAAATTCCTAAATGTCATATTTGACTTGATTTCACTTGCATCATATTTTTCATTTATCTGGAATGATTGTTAGATGCATATAATTTAATTGGTGTTCATGTGCATTATTTATTAGTTTAGGTGCATACACACTTTTTAGGTGTTAAATCCATTAAAATTGATCAAATTTGGTTCATGTTAAGCGTTTGCATCATATTTCGTGTCATTCGTACGGGTTTGTATTTATTCTCATATTTTATTATGGAACCTTTTTCGTTTTGTAATTGCTACAGAGATCTATATAAATCATATGTTAATATACGGGGTCTATCTTTTTCGTTTCTATTTTGTAATCTATAAGAGACCAACATTTATACGCACAAATTAATATGTGGTCTATTTCTTTCTAATTTAAGAGTTTGTGAGTCTATATTCCTACTAATTAATATGGGGAATGTCTTTTGTAATTTATATGAGACATATATTTCTATATTAATAGAGGAGTCTGTTTTTTTTTTTTTTTTTTAATTTATATGTGGCCTATATTTATACTTATATATTAATATAAGAATATATTTTATTGTAACTTATATGAGGGTCTTATATTTTAATTTATAACAACCTATATTTTTTTTCTCATATATTTATACAATTTTATTTTTACTCGGAAATTAATATTTTTTGTCAAATATATAGTATTTTCTTAAATTAATAATAAATTTAAGTTTTCAATCCAAAGTAAAATATATTAAAATATATTTTCTATAAGTCAATAAATCTAAAAACGCATTTTTATCCTGGATACTAGTTATTTATAAGTTTAGGTGCATACTCATCACTTTTTAGGTGTTAAATGCATTAAAATTGATCAAATTTGGTTCATGTTAAGTGTTTGCATCATATTTCATGCCATTCGTACATGTCAATCGATTACCAAGGAATCCACTCTGCTTCAATCGATCGGCACGGGAACTTATATGATTCGTCTGATTTGTTTTGATCATGGTTAATTTAATCCTGGCCGTCCATTTCAAATGACACTCTTCCTCTCCAACAATAACCACAACTTCATTCTTCCTTCTCTCAAATCACCATGAACACAAACACTCCAACCTCACAAATCTTCAAACTTTAAGCTATCCTTACATCAAAACACCATAACTCCTTCACAAAAACCTCATGATTTTTCATTCTCTACCTTATACTACCAACTTTTTCCCCTAATTCCAAAATTTTTGGGTCACGAATTTCTATCTCACACATCATAATCCCCAACGCAACACTCCCTTCTATCTCACACATCATCAACATACTCACACGCATGGCAGAGCTTTTTTTTTTGTCTCAAGTCGGAGGAAAACCAAAGTTAGATTGTTGTTCCATTTGTTTTTTGAACCAAACACTTAGCTCTTTCACTTCCAAAAAACACATATTACTTGATGTTTTTTTGGAACCAAATTCTCACAATCAAATGAAACAGAAGAGATCACAAGAGTTAGTTAGCATATATATTATCTGTTGGTTTGTTATGTTTTCATTTCACACAACACTCTTGAACATTCTGCTTCATCAACGTTCTTCTTCAACATCGCTCTTCTTCTTCTTCAACATCAATCTTCTTCTTCAACATCATTCTTCTTCTTCTTCTTCAACACTCTTCTTCTTCAACATCAGTCTTATCAATGTCTGTTCCAGGTCCAGCTATTCCTTGGGAGAAGTAAGTTTTTTGAACATTTTCAATTTTGAAGATTCTGTTGTTGTGTATGGAATTTCATTTTCTTCTACTTCTTGTCAATTTGTTCTCTAAATTGTTCTTAAATACTATGAATTTGAAGATTCTGTGTTTCATCTTGTGAATTTTGTAGATTTAATTCCTCAATTTTGAAGATTTTGTTGTTGTGTATGGAAGTTCATTTTCTTCTACTTGTTGTCAATTTGTCCTCTAAATTGTTCTTCAATACTATGAATTTGAAGATTCTATGTTTCAATTTGTGAATTTTGTAGATTCTATGATGCATTTTGAAGATTCTGTTAATGAAGTAAAAAGGAACTAAATGAAGTAAAAAGTACTTTATAAGCTCTTTCAAAAGCTTATAGAATTAAGCTAAATTCTAAACTATAAGAACAAAATGAAGTAGATTCTAAATTGTTTTGTTATGTTACTAGTAGTAATCACTGCACATGTTTTGTAGTTGGAGTCCACAAAACTGACTTTGACAAGTTTCAATGTTGTGACAACAAACTTATATTACTTTTAACATATTCCACTTTGTTTGGTCCAACAGAACCAATCAAAATTTTCAGTGATTGTTTCTTTTTACCACTGTTACTGTCAATATAAAATGCATACATACATACATACATACATACCTAATAGTTTAGAGGGACTGACACTATTTGATTACAAAATGACACTATTTGCACTGTTACTGACACTATTTGATTACAAAATGATCACTTAAATTGCTAAATATTAATAGCTTAGAGGGACAAATTTTGTCAAAATTTTGCAATGTCAGTGATCATTTTGAAATATCAATAACATGGGGAAATATCGGTCAAAGACCAATTTGAGTATTGCAGTGACAAAACAAACCTGGTTATAGAATTGCTATCCTTCAACATTGGCAACAATTTTCTAATATGATATCTTCTAGCCAAAGTAACTTGTGATGAATTTTGCTTTTTCTTATCATGTTCTTGAAATGATTCATTTTCTATTACCGAGTTTGCTGTTTCAAGAAACTATAACTGACCCTTTCCCTGATTGATGCTACCTAGAGATATCACAAGCATATCATTATCATTCAAGCCTAATTCTTTTAGCACTATGTTTTGGTTTTTTATTGGATAGTTTGGTTGGTTGCACATGTATTTAGCACTATGTTTTGGTTTGTTCTTTTGTCTTGTTTTTTCTTTCTTTCTTTTTTGTATGAATCATGCTGAAATTATGGAGTTGTCTTTATGAAAACTGTTGATGACCTTTCCATATAATCGAAGACAAATTCTACCTCTTAATAAATAATTTAATCAAAGAAAATGCTAACTAGAGACTCGAGAATATTGTAGCTGGAGTCCACAAAACTGAGAGTTTTGGTCTGTTGGACTGCAATTGTTACTTTTAAAAAATATTATTATTTCTTGTTTTAGGTACTTTTATTTCTAAGTTCTGTTTTCATTTCTGTCATTTTTTTCTCAAAGCCTCTACCTTTAAGGTAAGTAACACAAAGTATTCAATGTATGTAGTATTGTCTAAGTATACTTGTGTTATTAGTAGAAGTATATGTATTTTATACTTGAGATTAAATTTCTCAATTTTGTCTCAACATTTTCTTGTACTTGTTGTCAATTTGTCCTCTAAATTGTTCTTAATATTATGAATGTTCAGATTATGTGTTTTAATTTGTCAATTTTGTAGATTCTATGATGCATTTTTCAGATTCTGTTAATGAAGTAAAAAGGAACAAAATGAAGTACTTTATAAGCTCTTTCAAAAACTGACTTTGACAAGTTTGAATGTTGTGACAAGAAACTTATAATACTTTTAACATATTCCACTTTGTTACACTTTTAGCATAACTCTAACACATACCTTACTCTCATTCTTGTTTCTTTTGTAGGTTAAATGACAAGAACTATAAATTGTTTTGCGCATATTCTTTGTCGTGTATCGGACTTCATCCGTTGTCCGTATTAAAAATGAGAATGCAATTATCTAACGATTTAGATGGATTTAGCATTCTCAAAGATATTATTAAAAAAAATGGAAGATGGAATGTGGGAGGGCTCTACCGTGGGTTTGGCACCACGGTAGCATCACAAGTAGCTGTGAGAATTCTTCACCAAGCTTCTAATGACAAAGCCAAAGAGTTGTGCTACACCATCTTGAAACCAATTCAAATGGAAGCTTGGGCGGATGAAGGTGGTGACATGCTATCCGCATTGATTTCACAAATCATTTCAATTCCTTGTGATAATGTAAGTTTTTTAATTTAATTATTTAAGTTATCTTCATGCTTAAAACAAATAGTCAATTAATGTAATACATTCAATTTGTTAGGTGAGTAAAACCCTCATGGTTGAGGGTTTTGATAAAATCTCTAAATACAAGAATGTATTAGAGATTTTATCAACAATAAAAAAGAACCAAGGATTCAAAGGGTTCTATAAGGGGTTTACTTTGCCACCACTAGTGGTGTATGCTCCATCCACCATGCTTTGGTGGAAATTATACAACACAAGTCAAAGGTTTCAAATGGAAGAAATGTCATTGAGGGAGAAGATGGCACTTCAAGCTTTTGGGGGAACAACCGCAAGCATTGCGGCTTGTTTCTTAAATGCCCCATTAGATGTAATATCTTCAAAACAACAAGTACGTATCTCTTTATTACACTATTAATAAATTCAAAGTAATGTGTAATATGATAGAATGACAATTCTTTATTTTGTAGGTAAATCATTTCTCTATGAAATCAAATTTTGAAATTGCTAAACAAATCTATTATGAAAGTGGTTTGAAAGGATTTTACCGCGGAGTAACACCAAGGTGTGTATCTTCCGCAGTCCTAGGAGCTGCCTCCGCTCTCTTGTATGAGAGTGTGAAGAAGTTCTAGAGGTACTTAACTTGTGCCATGGCTTTATTGTGAACAATTATTTTCCTTACTATTAAGAATTGAGAAATAGTAATTTGGATTTTTATAGGCTGAGCTTGTGGAGGGATTGTATTACTTGACCATACCCAATAATTCAACCAGTGTTAGAACTTCCATCAACAGTTCATCTCAAGTCTCTTCTTCAAATCAAATTCCACCAAGAGCTCTTTGGCATTTTAGACTTGGCCACCTTTCCAACACTAGGTTGTTAGATTTACATAAAGTTTTTCCTTTTGTAACAGTTGATCAAAATTATGTCTGTGATCTCTGTCATTATGCTAAACATAGGAAATCTAAATTTTCTCTTAACTGTAGTAGAGCTAATTAATGCTATGAATTGCATAAAGTTTTTCCTTTTGTAACAGTTGATCAAAAATTATGTCTGTGATCGCTGTCATTATGCTAAACATAGGAAATCTAAATTTTGTCTAAGCTGTAGTAGAGCTAATAAATGTTATGAATTGTTTCATTTTGACATTTGGGGTCCCATGGCTATTCTTTCTATTCATGGACATAAATATTTTCTTACTGCTCTTGATGACCATAGTCGTCTTACTTCGATCATTTTGTGCCATGTGTAATCATTATTTTAAGATAGACTATAGATATCGATATAGTACTTTGAAGCAGCGTTGTTAAATTCATCGATTATCATCGGTTGCTGGCATCGTTGTTAGACAAGCACCACAACTTTAACGAAATTTGTATATATGGATAACTTCATTCTTCCTTCTGATTTGTTTTGATCTTGGTTAATTTAATCCTGGCCGTCCATTTCAAATGACACTCTTCCTCTCCAACATAACCACAACTTCATTCTTCCTTCTCTCAAATCACCATGAACACAAACACTCCAACTTCACAAATCTTCAAACTTTAAGCTATCCTTAGATCAAAACACCATAACTCCTTCACAAAAACCTCATGATTTTTCATTCTCTACCTTATACTACCAACTTTTTCCCCTAACTCCAAAATTTTTGGGTCACGAATTTCTTTTTCTTCATCTTCATCAAGGGTTACGAAATTTTCTGGATTTTTTTAGTATTTCTCTGCTTCATCAGTTCAAAAATGGCACCCAAGAGAAAAAAAGGCTCAAATGAAGGTTCTTCAAGTGGAAAGAAAGTTGGATTTCAGTAAGGTAAGCTCTCTCATTCCTGATGATAGTAAGGAACGATATAGAGAATTTTTTCATGATAGGGAAACAATGACTCCCCATTTCTGTAATTTAAAAACTGCCCTTTCCTTGAACATGTCATTTTGGGAAAAACTGGATTTTCAAGGGCTTAGGAAGTTTGTAGAATGCAGGGCTAAATTCAATGTTGCTAGGGTCAAAGCTGTTTTATGTGAATTGAAATATGATAAGAACATTTTGGGTATGGAAAGTGTGTTGGAAAACAATAAGGTTGTGAGCTTTTCTCCTGAGACTTGGAAAAAGCTTTTTGACTTGGATTGGGAAGGAATGACTTATTATGATGATGATGAAACACCCATTGAGGAAATGGACAAGGCTACTTTTCTTACAGAAATTAGAAAGAGTTCTGTTCCTTTGGGAAGTCCAACCAATGTTCCTGTGAGTTCCCTAAAGGTTGAAGCTAGAATGCTCTTTTGGGTTCAATCAAAAATTCTGGATCCTAAGCATAATAACCATGGCACAGTAAATAGTGAGGATTTATGCCTTCTTTGGATTTTGTGGAATAAAAAGAAAATCAACTGGCTGAAATTTTTCAATGCAAAGATGCTAACGGTAGGTCGTAGTAAAACTAAGATGATTCGCTATTGTTCGCAAATTGGGGTCTTTTTGAACGACAAGAAGTTGCTGAAAGATGTTCCTTTACAAGAGCCAATTGAGGAAAATGGTTTTTCAAAACGGACAGTACACAAGATGCACTATTATGAGGACATTGTGCGCGAAGAAATTGTTGAGTGGTACTATCAGCCATCTCGGAAGTCGATGTTGAAGGTTTATGATGATCGTGTTGTTCAAATGTTAGAGGTACAAGCTGCAAGACACAGTCTTCAATATAGAACTGACGATGCAGATGATATAGCCAACGCCGAGGAACGAATGATGGGTGACTTCAATGAAACCGATGATGATGAATATCAGCCTTCTCACCAACCATCCAACCAACAAGTTATGGACCAAATTGCGGATCTAAAGCAATTGATGGTTCAAGGTTTTGCGAATGTTCATGGCGCCATTGCAAACATCAACCGTCGTTTTGACAACCTTGGACTTGAACCGGAAACTAACCCTCAACCTCACCATGATCAAGATCATAACAATTAGACTTTCCTAGTTTGCATTTTATGTTTCATGCCTGTTGTTGCATTTCTCTATGCTATATGCATATGAACCTATATGGTTATTTGCCCTTGCTTAGAACTTGTTTTCATTTTCGATGTTATCTTAAGAACATGCTATGTGTAATGTTACCTTAAGTTGCTTTGCTATTTAGGCCTTGTTTCTATCTTGCGATATATTCGTGTGCGATTATTTTTCTGGACTGCATGTGCTATGTCTATATCTCCTTTTTGGTGTTGCCGAAGGGGGAGAATGGACAAAAGTTTTAAGCTATCCTTACTTCAAAACACCATACTTCCTTCACAATAACTTCAGGGGGAGCTTAATCATAAAGCTTCGGAAATGTTTCGAAAACTTCAAGCATTGACAACATCAAAAAGGGGGAGTTTGTAGCTACACTTTCCGTTTGTATTTTAATGTTGTCATATTCTTGTAGTTTTTTTATGTCTATTTTCCCATATCCTAGAACAATCTTCATAAGCTTGAAACTTTTTTTTTTTTAAAAATACAAGCAAACCATCCATGATGTGTTTTTGTCTAAAATGGTTTATACTTGATTAAAATCTCATTTTCATAAAGTACCAATCGATCGGTTCATGATATAAGTCTTTGGATCATTATGTTTTGCTTCTACTCTTACTTGTCACAGAAGTAAGTTAGATCCTCGTGCTAGAAAGGCCGTTTTCTTGGGTTACACACCCGGAATGAAGGGCTATGTGCTCTTTGATTTTCATTTCAAATAGTTATTTGTCGCTAGACATGTTACCTTTTATGATCACATTATCCCTTACCATGGTGATTCTTCCAACCCTACACATAACTGGATTTATACATCACCAAATACCTCCACCCATACACCTACTCAATCTAACAGTACCACTTCTATGCCCTTTGATGACAATCCTTCAACCACTCCACCCTCAGACAATAGCTCTATTCCATCTGAGTCTCCTTCTATTCCTTCTTCAGTGTCAGTTCCTCCTTCTGTCATTAGAAAATCAACTAGAACTAAACAAGCTCCTTCACATTTACAAGACTATATCTGTAATGCATTCCATGATTCTCCAAATCAATCATCAGGTACTTCTTATCCTATTTCTAATTACATTTCATATTCTCATTTGTCTAACTCTCAATGTCGGTTTTCTTTGTCTCTTTCTACGCAACATGAACCCAAAACCTTTGCAGATGCAAACAAATATGAATGTTGGAGACAAGCAATGAAAATTGAACTTACTGCTCTTGGAAACTTGTTGATATTCCACCAAAAGTTTGAGTAAGCTTACAGTGAGAGACAGGATGCCAGTGACAAGTCCAGTTTTGATAGCAAGAGCCAAATAAGGACCATTGAAGTATAACATATGTTTGATGATCGTGGATTAAGTCCCTTTGGCAATTCACCAATCTTTCAAACAAAACACAGAAAAAAGATAGTCATTACTAAGAGGTATTTTTTGTAACTCCTTTTCATCTATATCATCAATATTGCTCTCAACTTTCAATTTTCTCTTGTGTTTACTTCTCAAAGATCTTCTATTCTTCCTTTTCTTTGAGCCATTTTTACCATTTTCTCCTTTCTTGGCCAATACAACATCCATATGATTCTGATTATGATTATTCAAACCAACTTTTTTATTATCAACTAATAAAGAACTTTTTTTGATAACCAAACCAAATCTTTGATGATTATTAAGATGAAAATCAAACCCTTTAAGTTCTTGTTCTTTTTCATAATCTTCCCATTTAGATTGAACAAAATGTTGAACATATAGTTACTTGTGTTACATGTAATCTGGCTCACAATAACTATAGTGGGAATAATGTAGATTAGCTTGTCCTAATGCTTAGCTGGCATAGTTTGTTAGATGCAGTTAGAGTTAGTTAGAGTGGACTGGAGCTATTGCTACATGTATATATAGTAGCTTGTAACAGGCTCAATTTCATTCTTTTAATAATCAAAGATAATCTTTCTACTTTTCTCTTCTTTTGTGCTCAATGTTGAGTTTGTTATTCATCACCATCAATAACTTCATGATGGTTTCAGAGCTCTTCTGAGCTCTGCTGCGCATCGCTTCTTCTTTGCCATGGCTTGTGGTGGTCATAGCAACATCGCCGGTGGTTCTTCCACCGTGCTTTATTCTGATCCGTCCAATAATCCCGTTGACGTTTACTATGTACATCCCTCAGATGGTCCTAACAACATTACAGTAAAGTAAAGCCAGTTCTTACACACTCCAACTACCAAGTTTGGGCTAGATCTATGCGAAGAGAACTTGGAGGTAAGAACAAATACGAATTTGTTGACGGTTCCATTGAAATTCCTACTGAATTTGATCCTGATTTCAAGGCTTGGAATCGATGTAATAATTTAGTACATTCTTCGATTCTCAACTCTGTGGAAGATTCGATTGCTCAGAGTATCATTTTCCTTGAAAACGCTTTGGATGTTTGGAATGAACTCAAGGAGAGGTTCTCCCAAGGTGATTACATTCGAATTTCAGAATTACAATGTGAAATTTTTGCGCTTAAACAAGAATTGCGTTATGTTTCGGAATTCTTCACTGCACTCAAATCTTTGTGGGAAGAACTTGAGGCTTATCTTCCTACTCCGGTGTGTTCTTGTCCTACAAAGTGTATCTGTGAATCTGGTGTTCACAATGCCAGGCATCAACACTCAATTACGCGTTCAATTCGCTTTCTCACAGGTTTGAATGAGCATGTCTTCCTTTTATTTTGCCAAAGGCATTATCCATCAAACCATTTGTGTGGAAACTCCACAACAAAATGGACGTGTTGAAAGGAAACATCATCATATTCTAAATGTTGGAAGAGCACTCCTTTTCCAATCCAAACTACCCAAAACATTCTAGTCTTATGCAGTTTTGCAGGCCACATACATCATCAACAGAATCCCTAGTCCTTTACTTCACAATCAATCACTTTATTTCCTTCGTTTTCAACAACATCCTGATCTTAATGAACTTAAAGTTTTTGGTTCATTATGTTATGCTTCAACCATTCAGAACCATAGAACTAAACTTGATACAAGGGCTAGAAACGTTGTTTACTTGGGACACAAGCAAGGTGTCAAAGGTTCAGTTTTGTTTGATCTTAACACTGAAAATATTTTTATTTCCAGAAATGTAACCTTCCATGAACATATATTACCAAAACTCTAATTCCTCATTTCTATGGGAATATCATTCCACCACTTCTGACAGTGTTCTCAATGACACTGCTTCTATCTTCAATGACTCTAATCAGCCAAATTCAACACTGATTCACTTCATACCACCCCCATTAATACTGAACCACCTACACTTACATCTTCTATTCCTATTCCACCTGTTGATAAAATCAAGAGCTGGGACATGGAAAAATCCTCACATATGTCGCTCTGAGGGATTATGACTAATATTCATTTATGAGTTTTAACAACTTAGAATTCTATCTGATTCTACTTCTGTTAATTTTCATTTTCTCAGAGACAATACAGGAACTCTGGAACTAAGGTATTGCCCGATGGAATTGTTGCTACAAAGTCTAACTTGAAAATGTGGCCATTATGGGACTCTGGTATAAATCATGTATGTAAAATATGTGCTTCTACTCATCCATTTGTAACATTAGTCTTACATCCAACCCTTCACTTAATAAAATATTGCTAGTTAACATTATAATCCAATCCTCCTCTGAAATAATATATATATATATATATATATATATATATATATATAATTAATTTAGTTGTATCAAACAAATAAGTGGGAAACGAAGAGAATTTTTTTTTTTAAAAAAATAATGAGTTAGAGAAGATTAAATTGAATGCCAACAAAGTGGGTTAGAAAAAGATTTTTTTTAACTTTTTTTTTTAATAATGGGTCAGAGAAGATTCAATTGTCTTACCAAAAAAACTTTTTTTTCAATAATGGATTAGAAAAGAAGATTCAATTGAATTTTTTTTTTATTAATTTATTTTTTAATAACGGGTTGGAAAAAATTCAATTGTTTTAAAAAAAAAAATTAAAAAAAAATAGAAGATTCAATTGAATGCCACGCTATGAAGCCCCGATACTCAAAAAATGGTTACGTATCGTGTCCGATACGTACTCGATACCGATACTTTTCCAATATGTCCCGATACTCGTATCGGTAAAGTATCGGTTAAATCATTATTTTTAAATAAAAAAATATATCCGATACTCTTCCGATACATTTCGATACTCGTATCGAAAAAGTATCGGCTAAATTATTATTTTTAAATAAAAAAGTAATACCCGATACATGTCTGATACGTCCCAATACCCGATGTTTGTTTGTATCTTTAGCACTTCGTGTGGTTTTCCTTTGTCAATATAATTTTTTACTTTATAAAAGAAAAACTAAGATGTCCTACTATATAACAAGTTGTTAAACATTTGAGCTTTTCCCAAAATTCTGATATAAGACTAGATATATTCTCATTTTAATTATTAATATTGTTGATTTTAGTCTTGTTTATATATTGTGTATTTATATATTTAATTTTAAATTTAATTTTTAAATAACGTATCGTGGCAGTATCGGATTGGGGATTTTAAAAAAATTTACGTATCGGTATCGTATCGGTATCGTGTCCCGTATCGAGGCTTCATAGATGCCACGTAAGCAAGCTCTCTAATTGAATGCCACATAAACAATTTGTATTGAGAATGCACAAGAGAGCTTTGTGGAAATCTCGTTATGTATATAACTAGTATGTTAGCAAGTATCATGAACGGGATAATTTTATTTTTTAATATTATTTATGTATTTTGTTTTAAATATTATTATTTGAGTTATTTTGGTATAAATTAATTTGGTTAAAAATTCTACGATGAAATTGACATACTTTTTGTTCTGCCTCTGTTTATAATATTTATCGTATTTATGTAAGAATACAATTTTTTAAAATAAATGTGTAAAAAAATTAGGTTATTATCTCGTTATATAGAAATTTGTCAATAAACGACAGCTAAAGATCTATTTAAATTATGAATTTTCTGTGATGCCTATCATACTCCATCAATTTTAAGCAATATATTCACCTTTTTATTTCATTTTTGCAAACTTTTTTGAATCCAAATTGGGGTTAAAGGACAATATTGTTTGAATATTTTTAATTTGGGTTTTATTTTGTAGAATTTATATAATTTGTTAGTTAAATATATTTAACCAAAAAAGAAAAGTAGTCCCTAGTTTAATGAGTATATAGGCCCACATATTAAAACTAAATCATTGAGAATATTAAAATATTGTTCCCCGTATGTACTAATAAAATATTGCTAGTTAACATTATAATCCAATCCTCCTCTAGTGCACCTCCATATTGCTTAGAAATCTGGGGGTGCGCTAAGCAATCTAGGGTGCACTAAACAATCTGGGGGATGCATTAAACAATTTTCATTATTTATGTACGGTGCATAAGGAAAAAGCTTATGCACCATAACCACTCCCCTTATATGAAACCCTAGACGATTGCTTGAGTACCATAAATTAGATAATCAAATTTTTTATAATGTGTGATATTATATTAGATATGTTGCACATAAAATAAAATTGGTGCAGTAAGTTAAATTGCAAAAACTCCAGGCTATTAGAAAAAAAAAAGTTAAATTGCAAAAACTACATTAGAGACTTAAAAAATTTCAAGATCAAAAGGCAAATTTTATTCATGTGAAAAGAAACTTCACAACTACATAAAATTACTCTAACAAACAAAACTTGATAATATTGTAACACCCTCTAATTTTATTTGACTAGTTAATTTTTTTGATACATTAAAAAAAAAAAGATAGTATTAATATTGTATCTATATATATGTGTGTGGGGTTATATTTTTATTTATTCTATTATGTTATGTTAAAAAAAAAATAAATAAATAAACATTAATAAAAAGGAGAAAGATTTCTCTAGAAGCATCAAGTGGGTAGTGATATAAGAATTCAATCTTCTTCTCCATCCTCTCTTTTTGCGATGAACCTCACCCAACCCTTGATTCATAATTCTTCTTCTCCATTTCTAGCATACCTCTATATTTATATCAATTTTATTGGACTAAAAGAAGACTACAATTTTGGTATAAACACAAGAAGTAAGGGCTGCTAAGGAGGTTTGGGAAAAAAATCGGAGAACTCAAACTTCTCACTATTTTCATCAATTTCTTGTTTTGTTATCCAATTGCTAAGGTGAGTTCTTTAAATTAGGTTGTGAATATTTAAGTAGAGGTATAATTAGAATTTTAAATTAATATCCTAATTATGCATGAGAAATAGAAATTTTCATATTGATTCTCATGGGTAAGAATCAATGATTAGAGGAGTTGTTCGAGTCTTTTATAATAATAGAATGATAGAATTGTTATTGTATCACTGGTGGTAATAAAAATTGAAAAAAAGGAATTTTATGTGATATTGTAATGGTACAAAATATTGAATTTTAATAGTTTTATACAAGTTTATTATGATATTATGAATGAATTTGGTATTGGTAATAATGCTTATGAATGAAGATGAAATTGTTAGTTATACAATTAAAATGTTGGATAAATTCATTCTTGGAAAGCTAGTTGAGAAGTTGCTGCTATAAATTAGAATTTGAACGATTATGTATTAGCTTGAGCATACAAGAACACATGAATCAAATGTTGTTAGGTGTGTGCATAATTTCGGAGGTTTAGTCACTTGGTCTTGAAATTTAAGACACTTTAGGAATAATTGGAATAGCTAGAAGAAATTTAATCATTTTCCTTGATTAGATTTAGAACCTTAAAGGGATGAAATATTAATTGATTGGTTATGTAATTGAGGTTCAATATTGGTCATAGTTAGTAATCAAATTGATCAAGTAGTTAATAGTATTGCTCAGATTAATTATATCCCTTATTGAACATGAACTACCTTAGCTTGATAATTTAGCGGATAAACTAGTGTTAGTTAACAAATTTAGAATGATAAGAAATTATGAGTAGATAACGTGGTCTATGCGCACATAACGAAATGGGATAGTTTTTATATATTTTGTTGATAGTTAACCAGCGCTTAGAGAACTACGTGGCTCTGATTCCCTAATCGTTTAGGGATACGTAGGACCAGGAATCCTCCTGTCGAGCTATATTTCTAGTCTCTATTTAGATTAAGTATGAGCTATTTAGCATAAGAATTGAAATTGAGTTTTGATTTACATACTTTGGCATACGTTTGATGTGTTGAGAAATATAGTTTTTAGATATATGTTTTTTTTGAAAAATGTTGATATTTTCTGTTTGAATTTGATTTTTTATTTTTTATTTTTTTACTTATGGTTTATAAAGTGGAATATTTTCAATTTCATGTGGATTTGAGATATTTCAACAAAGTGTTTTGGAAATGCGTTAAAACATGGTTTTAAGAGATATATTTTAAGAACCACGATTTTAATGATGACCTAGGTGCACCTAGTAATATGATTTCGGTTAGGGAGAATTAACCCGTTAGATGGAGCTACCCCTATGGAAAGGCCGCCATTAGGAGGAGAGGGCTATCAACGAGACGTAAACTCCCTGATCGATAGATTTGATGTTTTCATTAGTCGAGAGAAAAGAGCTATCCGTTAGATGGAGCTACCCCTATGGAAAGGCCGCCATTAGGAGGAAAGAGCTATCAACGAGATGGAGCTAGCTCTCGGTTTTAGTAATGTAATAATCAATGATTTGATGATGTGTTTTTTTCGAATCGATGAGAAAAGGGCTATCCGTTAGATGGAGCCGCCACTAAGTGAGAGGCTGCACTTAGGTGGAAAGGGCTATCAACGAGATGGAGCCATCTCTCGATTCTCTCGCAATGTTTTTTTTTAAAATTTTTTTTTTAATTTTTTTTTTACTTGAGTTTTTATATTTTTTTTCTTTAAAATTGATTATTTTGAAATTCTGGTTAATTATACTAGTTTATAAATAAGATTTATATTATTTTAGAAATGTTGCAATTATAGAGGACACTCTGTCAAAATTTCGGCAAATATCATTTGAAGTAAAGGGTCATTTTGGTAATTTTATATTTATTGATTGTTAAGTTTGGTCATTAGACTTGCCGGACTAGTATTAGTTCGTGCGCCGGTCACGATGTAAGATTGGGTCGTGACAAATATACTAATAGAAACTTCACAAGTACATAAAATTACTCTAACTAACAAAACTTGATGAAATATACTAATAGAGTAGTAGACTCTCTAAGAATTTAATTCACCGAATAGAAAGAAATTAAAAAGTAGACTAAGTAATCTAAGAACAATTAATGTGAAATAAGTAGCTAATAGAATTCTTGACTCTAACTATGAGGATGTTTCTTCTCCATCTTATTTTGATATTGTCTGCAAAAGGATTTGCCAGCATAAAGTCCATCAAAGGTTACGCATCGAATCAAAAGGACTTCTCCATGGATAAGGTACGAAAGCATACTCAAGCACTTTTACGAGAGCTCTCTTAAACCACAGGGAGTTGAGACCTTGAGGAGGAGGAGGAGGAGGAACAACGTTCTCCTCATTTTTTGACTTCGACAAATCACTATCGACCATCTTTCAAAATTCCAAGAGTCACTTTTCTACACCGTCTTCAATATTTATTTTTCTTTGTTTTTGTTGATTGATACCAAAACCAAACACAACTTGGATTATTATTTATAGGCATATAATTTGATTCTGTTTTTTTTTTCTTCTGATTTTATTGCTAATTAATTTAAACACAATCTCTTAGCATTAAAGAAATTATCTCTTGTATTGAGAGGATTACGCCCTATTTTTCCTCCTTGTGTGTTTATTTCTTTTTTTTTAACGCAATCTTGATTTATAAGATACTGTAATTTTTTTTTACGTATATTTTTATGAATTTAATGAGTTTAATTAGAAACTATCCTTTTTTAAAGAAAAAATAAAATTTAAAACTATTCTTTCAAACACTTCAATTTAATAGTATAAAAAAAAAAAAATCAAAATTAAAACAAATAAAATCTCTTGACCAAAAAAAAAAACCAATAAAATCCTTATTAATTTTTTTTTTTTGAGAACAAATCTTTACTACTCCCTCCGTTTCTTTTTATTTGTCGTTTTAGAAAAAAATACTAGTTTTGAGACTCGTGTATTCGCACGGGTCTATTGACTTTTATTTATAAAATATTTTTAAAATATAAGTGATGTTTTTTTTGAAGGAAAAATATAAGTGATGTTATTGTGTTATTTTTTGTAAAATTTATTAAATTAATATTTTTTTGATTAAAGTAATTGTCCCGTGTATGATTAAATTTTTTTGATTAAAGCAATTGTCCCATGTATGAATTTTTTATTCAATTCCTTTTATGTATTAGGGATAAATATTTTGTCTTGTGTTTTTTTTTATATTTATTATTGATGAGAATTTATTTTTCTGTTGTTTAAAAAAAATTATTTGTAAGAGCTCATGTCCATTGATTTTTATTTATTTTTTATATTTAAGATTGATATTAATATATTATACGAAAGTATCAAATTTATTTAGAATAAAATATTTAGAAATATATTAGAAAATATTTTTAAAAAGGTTTTTTGACAGAAAAATTATATTTTAAACATAAGTGACGTCATTGTGTTCTTTCTTGTAAAATGTATTGAATTAATATTTTTTTTGATTAAAACAATTGTCCCGTGCATGATTTTTGTGTAATAAATTATAATTAATATTAATAAATATTATTATTCAATTTTTTTATTAAAGCAATTGTCCCGGGTAACCCTACCAAAAAAAATTGTGCCGTGTATGATTTGATTTTTTTATTATTCGTAAGTTTTTTCTTTATGCATCTTTTTTTTATAGAGATTCTTTATACATGTTAATTCATAAGTTTTCACTTACAAAAATTATATATTTATAACTTATTTTCATAAACTACCTTATAAAACTTATAATAAGTCAATCCAAACGGACTCACTATGTTTTTGTTTCTCTTTTAATGTTCTTTTATTTTTAATTTTTATTACTATTTTTCATTCAAAAAACGTTAGTAATATTTATCGTATTTATGTAAGAATACAATTTTTTAAAATAAATGTGTAAAAAAATTAGGTTATTATCTCATTATATAGAAATTTGTCAATAAACGACAGCTAAAGATCTATTTAAATTATGAATTTTTTGTGATGCCTATCATACTCCATCAATTTTAAGCAATATATTCACCTTTTTATTTCATTTTTGCAAACTTTTTTGAATCCAAATTGGGGTTAAAGGACAATATTGTTTGAATATTTTTAATTTGGGTTTTATTTTGTAGAATTTATATAATTTGTTAGTTAAATATATTTAACCAAAAAAGAAAAGTAGTCCCTAGTTTAATGAGTATATAGGCCCACATATTAAAACTAAATCATTGAGAATATTAAAATATTGTTCCCCGTATGTACTAATAAAATATTGCTAGTTAACATTATAATCCAATCCTCCTCTAGTGCACCTCCATATTGCTTAGAAATCTGGGGGTGCGCTAAGCAATCTGGGGGTGCGCTAAGCAATCTGGGGGATGCATTAAACAATTTTCATTATTTATGTACAGTGCATAAGGAAAAAGCTTATGCACCATAACCACTCCCCTTATATGAAACCCTAGACGATTGCTTGAGTACCATAAATTAGATAATCAAATTTTTTATATTGTGTGATATTATATTAGATATGTTGCACATAAAATAAAATTGGTGCAGTAAGTTAAATTGCAAAAACTCTAGGCTATTAGAAAAAAAAAAAAGTTAAATTGCAAAAACTACATTAGAGACTTAAAAAATTTCAAGATCAAAAGGCAAATTTTATTCATGTGAAAAGAAACTTCACAACTACATAAAATTACTCTAACAAACAAAACTTGATAATATTGTAACACCCTCTAATTTTATTTGACTAGTTAATTTTTTTATTACATTAAAAAAAAAAAAGATAGTATTAATATTGTATCTATATATATGTGTGTGGGGTTATATTTTTATTTATTCTATTATGTTATGTTAAAAAAAAAATAAATAAATAAATAAACATTAATAAAAAGGAGAAAGATTTCTCTAGAAGCATCAAGTGGGTAGTGATATAAGAATTCAATCTTCTTCTCCATCCTCTCTTTTTGCGATGAACCTCACCCAACCCATGATTCATAATTCTTCTTCTCCATTTCTAGCATACCTCTATATTTATATCAATTTTATTGGACTAAAAGAAGACTACAATTTTGGTATAAACACAAGAAGTAAGGGCTGCTAAGGAGGTTTGGGAAAAAAATCGGAGAACTCAAACTTCTCACTATTTTCATCAATTTCTTGTTTTGTTATCCAATTGCTAAGGTGAGTTCTTTAAATTAGGTTGTGAATATTTAAGTAGAGGTATAATTAGAATTTTAAATTAATATCCTAATTATGCATGAGAAATAGAAATTTTCATATTGATTCTCATGGGTAAGAATCAATGATTAGAGGAGTTGTTCGAGTCTTTTATAATAATAGAATGATAGAATTGTTATTGTATCACTGGTGGTAATAAAAATTGAAAAAAAGGAATTTTATGTGATATTGTAATGGTACAAAATATTGAATTTTAATAGTTTTATACAAGTTTATTATGATATTATGAATGAATTTGGTATTGGTAATAATGCTTATGAATGAAGATGAAATTGTTAGTTATACAATTAAAATGTTGGATAAATTCATTCTTGGAAAGCTAGTTGAGAAGTTGCTGCTATAAATTAGAATTTGAACGATTATGTATTAGCTTGAGCATACAAGAACACATGAATCAAATGTTGTTAGGTGTGTGCATAATTTCGGAGGTTTAGTCACTTGGTCTTGAAATTTAAGACACTTTAGGAATAATTGGAATAGCTAGAAGAAATTTAATCATTTTCCTTGATTAGATTTAGAACCTTAAAGGGATGAAATATTAATTGATTGGTTATGTAATTGAGGTTCAATATTGGTCATAGTTAGTAATCAAATTGATCAAGTAGTTAATAGTATTGCTCAGATTAATTATATCCCTTATTGAACATGAACTACCTTAGCTTGATAATTTAGCGGATAAACTAGTGTTAGTTAACAAATTTAGAATGATAAGAAATTATGAGTAGATAATGTGGTCTATGCGCACATAACGAAATGGGATAGTTTTTATATATTTTGTTGATAGTTAACCAGCGCTTAGAGAACTACGTGGCTCTGATTCCCTAATCGTTTAGGGATACGTAGGACCAGGAATCCTCCTGTCGAGCTATATTTCTAGTCTCTATTTAGATTAAGTATGAGCTATTTAGCATAAGAATTGAAATTGAGTTTTGATTTACATACTTTGGCATACGTTTGATGTGTTGAGAAATATAGTTTTTAGATATATGTTTTTTTTGAAAAATGTTGATATTTTCTGTTTGAATTTGATTTTTTATTTTTTATTTTTTATTTATGGTTTATAAAGTGGAATATTTTCAATTTCATGTGGATTTGAGATATTTCAACAAAGTGTTTTGGAAATGCGTTAAAACATGGTTTTAAGAGATATATTTTAAGAACCACGATTTTAATGATGACCTAGGTGCACCTAGTAATATGATTTCGGTTAGGGAGAATTAACCCGTTAGATGGAGCTACCCCTATGGAAAGGCCGCCATTAGGAGGAGAGGGCTATCAACGAGACGTAAACTCCCTGATCGATAGATTTGATGTTTTCATTAGTCGAGAGAAAAGAGCTATCCGTTAGATGGAGCTACCCCTATGGAAAGGCCGCCATTAGGAGGAAAGAGCTATCAACGAGATGGAGCTAGCTCTCGGTTTTAGTAATGTAATAATCAATGATTTGATGATGTGTTTTTTTCGAATCGATGAGAAAAGGGCTATCCGTTAGATGGAGCCGCCACTAAGTGAGAGGCTGCACTTAGGTGGAAAGGGCTATCAACGAGATGGAGCCATCTCTCGATTCTCTCGCAATGTTTTTTTTTAAAATTTTTTTTTTAATTTTTTTTTTACTTGAGTTTTTATATTTTTTTTCTTTAAAATTGATTATTTTGAAATTCTGGTTAATTATACTAGTTTATAAATAAGATTTATATTATTTTAGAAATGTTGCAATTATAGAGGACACTCTGTCAAAATTTCGGCAAATATCATTTGAAGTAAAGGGTCATTTTGGTAATTTTATATTTATTGATTGTTAAGTTTGGTCATTAGACTTGCCGGACTAGTATTAGTTCGTGCGCCGGTCACGATGTAAGATTGGGTCGTGACAAATATACTAATAGAAACTTCACAAGTACATAAAATTACTCTAACTAACAAAACTTGATGAAATATACTAATAGAGTAGTAGACTCTCTAAGAATTTAATTCACCGAATAGAAAGAAATTAAAAAGTAGACTAAGTAATCTAAGAACAATTAATGTGAAATAAGTAGCTAATAGAATTCTTGACTCTAACTATGAGGATGTTTCTTCTCCATCTTATTTTGATATTGTCTGCAAAAGGATTTGCCAGCATAAAGTCCATCAAAGGTTACGCATCGAATCAAAAGGACTTCTCCATGGATAAGGTACGAAAGCATACTCAAGCACTTTTACGAGAGCTCTCTTAAACCACAGGGAGTTGAGACCTTGAGGAGGAGGAGGAGGAGGAACAACGTTCTCCTCATTTTTTGACTTCGACAAATCACTATCGACCATCTTTCAAAATTCCAAGAGTCACTTTTCTACACCGTCTTCAATATTTATTTTTCTTTGTTTTTGTTGATTGATACCAAAACCAAACACAACTTGGATTATTATTTATAGGCATATAATTTGATTCTGTTTTTTTTTTCTTCTGATTTTATTGCTAATTAATTTAAACACAATCTCTTAGCATTAAAGAAATTATCTCTTGTATTGAGAGGATTACGCCCTATTTTTCCTCCTTGTGTGTTTATTTCTTTTTTTTTAACGCAATCTTGATTTATAAGATACTGTAATTTTTTTTTACGTATATTTTTATGAATTTAATGAGTTTAATTAGAAACTATCCTTTTTTAAAGAAAAAATAAAATTTAAAACTATTCTTTCAAACACTTCAATTTAATAGTATAAAAAAAAAAATCAAAATTAAAACAAATAAAATCTCTTGACCAAAAAAAAAAACCAATAAAATCCTTATTAATTTTTTTTTTTTTGAGAACAAATCTTTACTACTCCCTCCGTTTCTTTTTATTTGTCGTTTTAGAAAAAAATACTAGTTTTGAGACTCGTGTATTCGCACGGGTCTATTGACTTTTATTTATAAAATATTTTTAAAATATAAGTGATGTTTTTTTTGAAGGAAAAATATAAGTGATGTTATTGTGTTATTTTTTGTAAAATTTATTAAATTAATATTTTTTTGATTAAAGTAATTGTCCCGTGTATGATTAAATTTTTTTGATTAAAGCAATTGTCCCATGTATGAATTTTTTATTCAATTCCTTTTATGTATTAGGGATAAATATTTTGTCTTGTGTTTTTTTTTATATTTATTATTGATGAGAATTTATTTTTCTGTTGTTTAAAAAAAATTATTTGTAAGAGCTCATGTCCATTGATTTTTATTTATTTTTTATATTTAAGATTGATATTAATATATTATACGAAAGTATCAAATTTATTTAGAATAAAATATTTAGAAATATATTAGAAAATATTTTTAAAAAGGTTTTTTGACAGAAAAATTATATTTTAAACATAAGTGACGTCATTGTGTTCTTTCTTGTAAAATGTATTGAATTAATATTTTTTTGATTAAAACAATTGTCCCGTGCATGATTTTTGTGTAATAAATTATAATTAATATTAATAAATATTATTATTCAATTTTTTTATTAAAGCAATTGTCTCGGGTAACCCTACCAAAAAAAATTGTGCCGTGTATGATTTGATTTTTTTATTATTCGTAAGTTTTTTCTTTATGCATCTTTTTTTTATAGAGATTCTTTATACATGTTAATTCATAAGTTTTCACTTACAAAAATTATATATTTATAACTTATTTTCATAAACTACCTTATAAAACTTATAATAAGTCAATCCAAACGGACTCACTATGTTTTTGTTTCTCTTTTAATGTTCTTTTATTTTTAATTTTTATTACTATTTTTCATTCAAAAAACGTTAGTAATATTTATCGTATTTATGTAAGAATACAATTTTTTAAAATAAATGTGTAAAAAAATTAGGTTATTATCTCATTATATAGAAATTTGTCAATAAACGACAGCTAAAGATCTATTTAAATTATGAATTTTCTGTGATGCCTATCATACTCCATCAATTTTAAGCAATATATTCACCTTTTTATTTCATTTTTGCAAACTTTTTTGAATCCAAATTGGGGTTAAAGGACAATATTGTTTGAATATTTTTAATTTGGGTTTTATTTTGTAGAATTTATATAATTTGTTAGTTAAATATATTTAACCAAAAAAGAAAAGTAGTCCCTAGTTTAATGAGTATATAGGCCCACATATTAAAACTAAATCATTGAGAATATTAAAATATTGTTCCCCGTATGTACTAATAAAATATTGCTAGTTAACATTATAATCCAATTCTCCTCTAGTGCACCTCCATATTGCTTAGAAATCTGGGGGTGCGCTAAGCAATCTAGGGTGCACTAAACAATCTGGGGGATGCATTAAACAATTTTCATTATTTATGTACGGTGCATAAGGAAAAAGCTTATGCACCATAACCACTCCCCTTATATGAAACCCTAGACGATTGCTTGAGTACCATAAATTAGATAATCAAATTTTTTATATTGTGTGATATTATATTAGATATGTTGCACATAAAATAAAATTGGTGCAGTAAGTTAAATTGCAAAAACTCTAGGCTATTAGAAAAAAAAAAAAGTTAAATTGCAAAAACTACATTAGAGACTTAAAAAATTTCAAGATCAAAAGGCAAATTTTATTCATGTGAAAAGAAACTTCACAACTACATAAAATTACTCTAACAAACAAAACTTGATAATATTGTAACACCCTCTAATTTTATTTGACTAGTTAATTTTTTTGATACATTAAAAAAAAAAAAAGATAGTATTAATATTGTATCTATATATATGTGTGTGGGGTTATATTTTTATTTATTCTATTATGTTATGTTAAAAAAAAATAAATAAATAAATAAACATTAATAAAAAGGAGAAAGATTTCTCTAGAAGCATCAAGTGGGTAGTGATATAAGAATTCAATCTTCTTCTCCATCCTCTCTTTTTGCGATGAACCTCACCCAACCCATGATTCATAATTCTTCTTCTCCATTTCTAGCATACCTCTATATTTATATCAATTTTATTGGACTAAAAGAAGACTACAATTTTGGTATAAACACAAGAAGTAAGGGCTGCTAAGGAGGTTTGGGAAAAAAATCGGAGAACTCAAACTTCTCACTATTTTCATCAATTTCTTGTTTTGTTATCCAATTGCTAAGGTGAGTTCTTTAAATTAGGTTGTGAATATTTAAGTAGAGGTATAATTAGAATTTTAAATTAATATCCTAATTATGCATGAGAAATAGAAATTTTCATATTGATTCTCATGGGTAAGAATCAATGATTAGAGGAGTTGTTCGAGTCTTTTATAATAATAGAATGATAGAATTGTTATTGTATCACTGGTGGTAATAAAAATTGAAAAAAAGGAATTTTATGTGATATTGTAATGGTACAAAATATTGAATTTTAATAGTTTTATACAAGTTTATTATGATATTATGAATGAATTTGGTATTGGTAATAATGCTTATGAATGAAGATGAAATTGTTAGTTATACAATTAAAATGTTGGATAAATTCATTCTTGGAAAGCTAGTTGAGAAGTTGCTGCTATAAATTAGAATTTGAACGATTATGTATTAGCTTGAGCATACAAGAACACATGAATCAAATGTTGTTAGGTGTGTGCATAATTTCGGAGGTTTAGTCACTTGGTCTTGAAATTTAAGACACTTTAGGAATAATTGGAATAGCTAGAAGAAATTTAATCATTTTCCTTGATTAGATTTAGAACCTTAAAGGGATGAAATATTAATTGATTGGTTATGTAATTGAGGTTCAATATTGGTCATAGTTAGTAATCAAATTGATCAAGTAGTTAATAGTATTGCTCAGATTAATTATATCCCTTATTGAACATGAACTACCTTAGCTTGATAATTTAGCGGATAAACTAGTGTTAGTTAACAAATTTAGAATGATAAGAAATTATGAGTAGATAATGTGGTCTATGCGCACATAACGAAATGGGATAGTTTTTATATATTTTGTTGATAGTTAACCAGCGCTTAGAGAACTACGTGGCTCTGATTCCCTAATCGTTTAGGGATACGTAGGACCAGGAATCCTCCTGTCGAGCTATATTTCTAGTCTCTATTTAGATTAAGTATGAGCTATTTAGCATAAGAATTGAAATTGAGTTTTGATTTACATACTTTGGCATACGTTTGATGTGTTGAGAAATATAGTTTTTAGATATATGTTTTTTTTGAAAAATGTTGATATTTTCTGTTTGAATTTGATTTTTTATTTTTTATTTTTTTACTTATGGTTTATAAAGTGGAATATTTTCAATTTCATGTGGATTTGAGATATTTCAACAAAGTGTTTTGGAAATGCGTTAAAACATGGTTTTAAGAGATATATTTTAAGAACCACGATTTTAATGATGACCTAGGTGCACCTAGTAATATGATTTCGGTTAGGGAGAATTAACCCGTTAGATGGAGCTACCCCTATGGAAAGGCCGCCATTAGGAGGAGAGGGCTATCAACGAGACGTAAACTCCCTGATCGATAGATTTGATGTTTTCATTAGTCGAGAGAAAAGAGCTATCCGTTAGATGGAGCTACCCCTATGGAAAGGCCGCCATTAGGAGGAAAGAGCTATCAACGAGATGGAGCTAGCTCTCGGTTTTAGTAATGTAATAATCAATGATTTGATGATGTGTTTTTTTCGAATCGATGAGAAAAGGGCTATCCGTTAGATGGAGCCGCCACTAAGTGAGAGGCTGCACTTAGGTGGAAAGGGCTATCAACGAGATGGAGCCATCTCTCGATTCTCTCGCAATGTTTTTTTTTAAAAATTTTTTTTTAATTTTTTTTTTTACTTGAGTTTTTATATTTTTTTTCTTTAAAATTGATTATTTTGAAATTCTGGTTAATTATACTAGTTTATAAATAAGATTTATATTATTTTAGAAATGTTGCAATTATAGAGGACACTCTGTCAAAATTTCGGCAAATATCATTTGAAGTAAAGGGTCATTTTGGTAATTTTATATTTATTGATTGTTAAGTTTGGTCATTAGACTTGCCGGACTAGTATTAGTTCGTGCGCCGGTCACGATGTAAGATTGGGTCGTGACAAATATACTAATAGAAACTTCACAAGTACATAAAATTACTCTAACTAACAAAACTTGATGAAATATACTAATAGAGTAGTAGACTCTCTAAGAATTTAATTCACCGAATAGAAAGAAATTAAAAAGTAGACTAAGTAATCTAAGAACAATTAATGTGAAATAAGTAGCTAATAGAATTCTTGACTCTAACTATGAGGATGTTTCTTCTCCATCTTATTTTGATATTGTCTGCAAAAGGATTTGCCAGCATAAAGTCCATCAAAGGTTACGCATCGAATCAAAAGGACTTCTCCATGGATAAGGTACGAAAGCATACTCAAGCACTTTTACGAGAGCTCTCTTAAACCACAGGGAGTTGAGACCTTGAGGAGGAGGAGGAGGAACAACGTTCTCCTCATTTTTTGACTTCGACAAATCACTATCGACCATCTTTCAAAATTCCAAGAGTCACTTTTCTACACCGTCTTCAATATTTATTTTTCTTTGTTTTTGTTGATTGATACCAAAACCAAACACAACTTGGATTATTATTTATAGGCATATAATTTGATTCTGTTTTTTTTTTCTTCTGATTTTATTGCTAATTAATTTAAACACAATCTCTTAGCATTAAAGAAATTATCTCTTGTATTGAGAGGATTACGCCCTATTTTTCCTCCTTGTGTGTTTATTTCTTTTTTTTTAACGCAATCTTGATTTATAAGATACTGTAATTTTTTTTACGTATATTTTTATGAATTTAATGAGTTTAATTAGAAACTATCCTTTTTTAAAGAAAAAATAAAATTTAAAACTATTCTTTCAAACACTTCAATTTAATAGTATAAAAAAAAAATCAAAATTAAAACAAATAAAATCTCTTGACCAAAAAAAAAAACCAATAAAATCCTTATTAATTTTTTTTTTTTTGAGAACAAATCTTTACTACTCCCTCCGTTTCTTTTTATTTGTCGTTTTAGAAAAAAATACTAGTTTTGAGACTCGTGTATTCGCACGGGTCTATTGACTTTTATTTATAAAATATTTTTAAAATATAAGTGATGTTTTTTTTGAAGGAAAAATATAAGTGATGTTATTGTGTTATTTTTTGTAAAATTTATTAAATTAATATTTTTTTGATTAAAGTAATTGTCCCGTGTATGATTAAATTTTTTTGATTAAAGCAATTGTCCCATGTATGAATTTTTTATTCTTTCCTTTTATGTATTAGGGATAAATATTTTGTCTTGTGTTTTTTTTTATATTTATTATTGATGAGAATTTATTTTTCTGTTGTTTAAAAAAAATTATTTGTAAGAGCTCATGTCCATTGATTTTTATTTATTTTTTATATTTAAGATTGATATTAATATATTATACGAAAGTATCAAATTTATTTAGAATAAAATATTTAGAAATATATTAGAAAATATTTTTAAAAAGGTTTTTTGACAGAAAAATTATATTTTAAACATAAGTGACGTCATTGTGTTCTTTCTTGTAAAATGTATTGAATTAATATTTTTTTGATTAAAACAATTGTCCCGTGCATGATTTTTGTGTAATAAATTATAATTAATATTAATAAATATTATTATTCAATTTTTTTATTAAAGCAATTGTCCCGGGTAACCCTACCAAAAAAAATTGTGCCGTGTATGATTTGATTTTTTTATTATTCGTAAGTTTTTTCTTTATGCATCTTTTTTTTATAGAGATTCTTTATACATGTTAATTCATAAGTTTTCACTTACAAAAATTATATATTTATAACTTATTTTCATAAACTACCTTATAAAACTTATAATAAGTCAATCCAAACGGACTCACTATGTTTTTGTTTCTCTTTTAATGTTCTTTTATTTTTAATTTTTATTACTATTTTTCATTCAAAAAACGTTAGTAATATTTATCGTATTTATGTAAGAATACAATTTTTTAAAATAAATGTGTAAAAAAATTAGGTTATTATCTCATTATATAGAAATTTGTCAATAAACGACAGCTAAAGATCTATTTAAATTATGAATTTTCTGTGATGCCTATCATACTCCATCAATTTTAAGCAATATATTCACCTTTTTATTTCATTTTTGCAAACTTTTTTGAATCCAAATTGGGGTTAAAGGACAATATTGTTTGAATATTTTTAATTTGGGTTTTATTTTGTAGAATTTATATAATTTGTTAGTTAAATATATTTAACCAAAAAAGAAAAGTAGTCCCTAGTTTAATGAGTATATAGGCCCACATATTAAAACTAAATCATTGAGAATATTAAAATATTGTTCCCCGTATGTACTAATAAAATATTGCTAGTTAACATTATAATCCAATCCTCCTCTAGTGCACCTCCATATTGCTTAGAAATCTGGGGGTGCGCTAAGCAATCTAGGGTGCACTAAACAATCTGGGGGATGCATTAAACAATTTTCATTATTTATGTACGGTGCATAAGGAAAAAGCTTATGCACCATAACCACTCCCCTTATATGAAACCCTAGACGATTGCTTGAGTACCATAAATTAGATAATCAAATTTTTTATATTGTGTGATATTATATTAGATATGTTGCACATAAAATAAAATTGGTGCAGTAAGTTAAATTGCAAAAACTCTAGGCTATTAGAAAAAAAAAAAAGTTAAATTGCAAAAACTACATTAGAGACTTAAAAAATTTCAAGATCAAAAGGCAAATTTTATTCATGTGAAAAGAAACTTCACAACTACATAAAATTACTCTAACAAACAAAACTTGATAATATTGTAACACCCTCTAATTTTATTTGACTAGTTAATTTTTTTGATACATTAAAAAAAAAAAAAGATAGTATTAATATTGTATCTATATATATGTGTGTGGGGTTATATTTTTATTTATTCTATTATGTTATGTTAAAAAAAAAATAAATAAATAAATAAACATTAATAAAAAGGAGAAAGATTTCTCTAGAAGCATCAAGTGGGTAGTGATATAAGAATTCAATCTTCTTCTCCATCCTCTCTTTTTGCGATGAACCTCACCCAACCCATGATTCATAATTCTTCTTCTCCATTTCTAGCATACCTCTATATTTATATCAATTTTATTGGACTAAAAGAAGACTACAATTTTGGTATAAACACAAGAAGTAAGGGCTGCTAAGGAGGTTTGGGAAAAAAATCGGAGAACTCAAACTTCTCACTATTTTCATCAATTTCTTGTTTTGTTATCCAATTGCTAAGGTGAGTTCTTTAAATTAGGTTGTGAATATTTAAGTAGAGGTATAATTAGAATTTTAAATTAATATCCTAATTATGCATGAGAAATAGAAATTTTCATATTGATTCTCATGGGTAAGAATCAATGATTAGAGGAGTTGTTCGAGTCTTTTATAATAATAGAATGATAGAATTGTTATTGTATCACTGGTGGTAATAAAAATTGAAAAAAAGGAATTTTATGTGATATTGTAATGGTACAAAATATTGAATTTTAATAGTTTTATACAAGTTTATTATGATATTATGAATGAATTTGGTATTGGTAATAATGCTTATGAATGAAGATGAAATTGTTAGTTATACAATTAAAATGTTGGATAAATTCATTCTTGGAAAGCTAGTTGAGAAGTTGCTGCTATAAATTAGAATTTGAACGATTATGTATTAGCTTGAGCATACAAGAACACATGAATCAAATGTTGTTAGGTGTGTGCATAATTTCGGAGGTTTAGTCACTTGGTCTTGAAATTTAAGACACTTTAGGAATAATTGGAATAGCTAGAAGAAATTTAATCATTTTCCTTGATTAGATTTAGAACCTTAAAGGGATGAAATATTAATTGATTGGTTATGTAATTGAGGTTCAATATTGGTCATAGTTAGTAATCAAATTGATCAAGTAGTTAATAGTATTGCTCAGATTAATTATATCCCTTATTGAACATGAACTACCTTAGCTTGATAATTTAGCGGATAAACTAGTGTTAGTTAACAAATTTAGAATGATAAGAAATTATGAGTA
This sequence comes from Trifolium fragiferum, assembly GCA_954870985.1. NCBI lineage: Eukaryota > Viridiplantae > Streptophyta > Magnoliopsida > Fabales > Fabaceae > Trifolium > Trifolium fragiferum. The sequence goes on along the minus strand of OX940790.1, from coordinate 16,967,133 downwards.
GATAATGTGGTCTATGCGCACATAACGAAATGGGATAGTTTTTATATATTTTGTTGATAGTTAACCAGCGCTTAGAGAACTACGTGACTCTGATTCCCTAATCGTTTAGGGATACGTAGGACCAGGAATCCTCCTGTCGAGCTATATTTCTAGTCTCTATTTAGATTAAGTATGAGCTATTTAGCATAAGAATTGAAATTGAGTTTTGATTTACATACTTTGGCATACGTTTGATGTGTTGAGAAATATAGTTTTTAGATATATGTTTTTTTTGAAAAATGTTGATATTTTCTGTTTGAATTTGATTTTTTATTTTTTATTTTTTTACTTATGGTTTATAAAGTGGAATATTTTCAATTTCATGTGGATTTGAGATATTTCAACAAAGTGTTTTGGAAATGCGTTAAAACATGGTTTTAAGAGATATATTTTAAGAACCACGATTTTAATGATGACCTAGGTGCACCTAGTAATATGATTTCGGTTAGGGAGAATTAACCCGTTAGATGGAGCTACCCCTATGGAAAGGCCGCCATTAGGAGGAGAGGGCTATCAACGAGACGTAAACTCCCTGATCGATAGATTTGATGTTTTCATTAGTCGAGAGAAAAGAGCTATCCGTTAGATGGAGCTACCCCTATGGAAAGGCCGCCATTAGGAGGAAAGAGCTATCAACGAGATGGAGCTAGCTCTCGGTTTTAGTAATGTAATAATCAATGATTTGATGATGTGTTTTTTTCGAATCGATGAGAAAAGGGCTATCCGTTAGATGGAGCCGCCACTAAGTGAGAGGCTGCACTTAGGTGGAAAGGGCTATCAACGAGATGGAGCCATCTCTCGATTCTCTCGCAATGTTTTTTTTTAAAATTTTTTTTTTAATTTTTTTTTTACTTGAGTTTTTATATTTTTTTTCTTTAAAATTGATTATTTTGAAATTCTGGTTAATTATACTAGTTTATAAATAAGATTTATATTATTTTAGAAATGTTGCAATTATGGAGGACACTCTGTCAAAATTTCGGCAAATATCATTTGAAGTAAAGGGTCATTTTGGTAATTTTATATTTATTGATTGTTAAGTTTGGTCATTAGACTTGCCGGACTAGTATTAGTTCGTGCGCCGGTCACGATGTAAGATTGGGTCGTGACAAATATACTAATAGAAACTTCACAAGTACATAAAATTACTCTAACTAACAAAACTTGATGAAATATACTAATAGAGTAGTAGACTCTCTAAGAATTTAATTCACCGAATAGAAAGAAATTAAAAAGTAGACTAAGTAATCTAAGAACAATTAATGTGAAATAAGTAGCTAATAGAATTCTTGACTCTAACTATGAGGATGTTTCTTCTCCATCTTATTTTGATATTGTCTGCAAAAGGATTTGCCAGCATAAAGTCCATCAAAGGTTACGCATCGAATCAAAAGGACTTCTCCATGGATAAGGTACGAAAGCATACTCAAGCACTTTTACGAGAGCTCTCTTAAACCACAGGGAGTTGAGACCTTGAGGAGGAGGAGGAGGAGGAACAACGTTCTCCTCATTTTTTGACTTCGACAAATCACTATCGACCATCTTTCAAAATTCCAAGAGTCACTTTTCTACACCGTCTTCAATATTTATTTTTCTTTGTTTTTGTTGATTGATACCAAAACCAAACACAAATTGGATTATTATTTATAGGCATATAATTTGATTCTGTTTTTTTTTTCTTCTGATTTTATTGCTAATTAATTTAAACACAATCTCTTAGCATTAAAGAAATTATCTCTTGTATTGAGAGGATTACGCCCTATTTTTCCTCCTTGTGTGTTTATTTCTTTTTTTTTAACGCAATCTTGATTTATAAGATACTGTAATTTTTTTTTACGTATATTTTTATGAATTTAATGAGTTTAATTAGAAACTATCCTTTTTTAAAGAAAAAATAAAATTTAAAACTATTCTTTCAAACACTTCAATTTAATAGTATAAAAAAAAAAATCAAAATTAAAACAAATAAAATCTCTTGACCAAAAAAAAAACCAATAAAATCCTTATTAATTTTTTTTTTTTGAGAACAAATCTTTACTACTCCCTCCGTTTCTTTTTATTTGTCGTTTTAGAAAAAAATACTAGTTTTGAGACCCGTGTATTCGCACGGGTCTATTGACTTTTATTTATAAAATATTTTTAAAATATAAGTGATGTTTTTTTTGAAGGAAAAATATAAGTGATGTTATTGTGTTATTTTTTGTAAAATTTATTAAATTAATATTTTTTTGATTAAAGTAATTGTCCCGTGTATGATTAAATTTTTTTGATTAAAGCAATTGTCCCATGTATGAATTTTTTATTCAATTCCTTTTATGTATTAGGGATAAATATTTTGTCTTGTGTTTTTTTTTATATTTATTATTGATGAGAATTTATTTTTCTGTTGTTTAAAAAAAATTATTTGTAAGAGCTCATGTCCATTGATTTTTATTTATTTTTTATATTTAAGATTGATATTAATATATTATACGAAAGTATCAAATTTATTTAGAATAAAATATTTAGAAATATATTAGAAAATATTTTTAAAAAGGTTTTTTGACAGAAAAATTATATTTTAAACATAAGTGACGTCATTGTGTTCTTTCTTGTAAAATGTATTGAATTAATATTTTTTTGATTAAAACAATTGTCCCGTGCATGATTTTTGTGTAATAAATTATAATTAATATTAATAAATATTATTATTCAATTTTTTTATTAAAGCAATTGTCCCGGGTAACCCTACCAAAAAAAATTGTGCCGTGTATGATTTATTTTTTTATTATTCGTAAGTTTTTTCTTTATGCATCTTTTTTTATAGAGATTCTTTATACATGTTAATTCATAAGTTTTCACTTACAAAAATTATATATTTATAACTTATTTTCATAAACTACCTTATAAAACTTATAATAAGTCAATCCAAACGGACTCACTATGTTTTTGTTTCTCTTTTAATGTTCTTTTATTTTTAATTTTTATTACTATTTTTCATTCAAAAAACGTTAGTAATATTTATCGTATTTATGTAAGAATACAATTTTTTAAAATAAATGTGTAAAAAAATTAGGTTATTATCTCATTATATAGAAATTTGTCAATAAACGACAGCTAAAGATCTATTTAAATTATGAATTTTCTGTGATGCCTATCATACTCCATCAATTTTAAGCAATATATTCACCTTTTTATTTCATTTTTGCAAACTTTTTTGAATCCAAATTGGGGTTAAAGGACAATATTGTTTGAATATTTTTAATTTGGGTTTTATTTTGTAGAATTTATATAATTTGTTAGTTAAATATATTTAACCAAAAAAGAAAAGTAGTCCCTAGTTTAATGAGTATATAGGCCCACATATTAAAACTAAATCATTGAGAATATTAAAATATTGTTCCCCGTATGTACTAATAAAATATTGCTAGTTAACATTATAATCCAATCCTCCTCTAGTGCACCTCCATATTGCTTAGAAATCTGGGGGTGCGCTAAGCAATCTAGGGTGCACTAAACAATCTGGGGGATGCATTAAACAATTTTCATTATTTATGTACGGTGCATAAGGAAAAAGCTTATGCACCATAACCACTCCCCTTATATGAAACCCTAGACGATTGCTTGAGTACCATAAATTAGATAATCAAATTTTTTATATTGTGTGATATTATATTAGATATGTTGCACATAAAATAAAATTGGTGCAGTAAGTTAAATTGCAAAAACTCTAGGCTATTAGAAAAAAAAAAAAGTTAAATTGCAAAAACTACATTAGAGACTTAAAAAATTTCAAGATCAAAAGGCAAATTTTATTCATGTGAAAAGAAACTTCACAACTACATAAAATTACTCTAACAAACAAAACTTGATAATATTGTAACACCCTCTAATTTTATTTGACTAGTTAATTTTTTTGATACATTAAAAAAAAAAAAGATAGTATTAATATTGTATCTATATATATGTGTGTGGGGTTATATTTTTATTTATTCTATTATGTTATGTTAAAAAAAAATAAATAAATAAATAAACATTAATAAAAAGGAGAAAGATTTCTCTAGAAGCATCAAGTGGGTAGTGATATAAGAATTCAATCTTCTTCTCCATCCTCTCTTTTTGCGATGAACCTCACCCAACCCATGATTCATAATTCTTCTTCTCCATTTCTAGCATACCTCTATATTTATATCAATTTTATTGGACTAAAAGAAGACTACAATTTTGGTATAAACACAAGAAGTAAGGGCTGCTAAGGAGGTTTGGGAAAAAAATCGGAGAACTCAAACTTCTCACTATTTTCATCAATTTCTTGTTTTGTTATCCAATTGCTAAGGTGAGTTCTTTAAATTAGGTTGTGAATATTTAAGTAGAGGTATAATTAGAATTTTAAATTAATATCCTAATTATGCATGAGAAATAGAAATTTTCATATTGATTCTCATGGGTAAGAATCAATGATTAGAGGAGTTGTTCGAGTCTTTTATAATAATAGAATGATAGAATTGTTATTGTATCACTGGTGGTAATAAAAATTGAAAAAAAGGAATTTTATGTGATATTGTAATGGTACAAAATATTGAATTTTAATAGTTTTATACAAGTTTATTATGATATTATGAATGAATTTGGTATTGGTAATAATGCTTATGAATGAAGATGAAATTGTTAGTTATACAATTAAAATGTTGGATAAATTCATTCTTGGAAAGCTAGTTGAGAAGTTGCTGCTATAAATTAGAATTTGAACGATTATGTATTAGCTTGAGCATACAAGAACACATGAATCAAATGTTGTTAGGTGTGTGCATAATTTCGGAGGTTTAGTCACTTGGTCTTGAAATTTAAGACACTTTAGGAATAATTGGAATAGCTAGAAGAAATTTAATCATTTTCCTTGATTAGATTTAGAACCTTAAAGGGATGAAATATTAATTGATTGGTTATGTAATTGAGGTTCAATATTGGTCATAGTTAGTAATCAAATTGATCAAGTAGTTAATAGTATTGCTCAGATTAATTATATCCCTTATTGAACATGAACTACCTTAGCTTGATAATTTAGCGGATAAACTAGTGTTAGTTAACAAATTTAGAATGATAAGAAATTATGAGTAGATAATGTGGTCTATGCGCACATAACGAAATGGGATAGTTTTTATATATTTTGTTGATAGTTAACCAGCGCTTAGAGAACTACGTGGCTCTGATTCCCTAATCGTTTAGGGATACGTAGGACCAGGAATCCTCCTGTCGAGCTATATTTCTAGTCTCTATTTAGATTAAGTATGAGCTATTTAGCATAAGAATTGAAATTGAGTTTTGATTTACATACTTTGGCATACGTTTGATGTGTTGAGAAATATAGTTTTTAGATATATGTTTTTTTTGAAAAATGTTGATATTTTCTGTTTGAATTTGATTTTTTATTTTTTATTTTTTTACTTATGGTTTATAAAGTGGAATATTTTCAATTTCATGTGGATTTGAGATATTTCAACAAAGTGTTTTGGAAATGCGTTAAAACATGGTTTTAAGAGATATATTTTAAGAACCACGATTTTAATGATGACCTAGGTGCACCTAGTAATATGATTTCGGTTAGGGAGAATTAACCCGTTAGATGGAGCTACCCCTATGGAAAGGCCGCCATTAGGAGGAGAGGGCTATCAACGAGACGTAAACTCCCTGATCGATAGATTTGATGTTTTCATTAGTCGAGAGAAAAGAGCTATCCGTTAGATGGAGCTACCCCTATGGAAAGGCCGCCATTAGGAGGAAAGAGCTATCAACGAGATGGAGCTAGCTCTCGGTTTTAGTAATGTAATAATCAATGATTTGATGATGTGTTTTTTTCGAATCGATGAGAAAAGGGCTATCCGTTAGATGGAGCCGCCACTAAGTGAGAGGCTGCACTTAGGTGGAAAGGGCTATCAACGAGATGGAGCCATCTCTCGATTCTCTCGCAATGTTTTTTTTTAAAATTTTTTTTTTAATTTTTTTTTTACTTGAGTTTTTATATTTTTTTTCTTTAAAATTGATTATTTTGAAATTCTGGTTAATTATACTAGTTTATAAATAAGATTTATATTATTTTAGAAATGTTGCAATTATAGAGGACACTCTGTCAAAATTTCGGCAAATATCATTTGAAGTAAAGGGTCATTTTGGTAATTTTATATTTATTGATTGTTAAGTTTGGTCATTAGACTTGCCGGACTAGTATTAGTTTGTGCGCCGGTCACGATGTAAGATTGGGTCGTGACAAATATACTAATAGAAATTTCACAAGTACATAAAATTACTCTAACTAACAAAACTTGATGAAATATACTAATAGAGTAGTAGACTCTCTAAGAATTTAATTCACCGAATAGAAAGAAATTAAAAAGTAGACTAAGTAATCTAAGAACAATTAATGTGAAATAAGTAGCTAATAGAATTCTTGACTCTAACTATGAGGATGTTTCTTCTCCATCTTATTTTGATATTGTCTGCAAAAGGATTTGCCAGCATAAAGTCCATCAAAGGTTACGCATCGAATCAAAAGGACTTCTCCATGGATAAGGTACGAAAGCATACTCAAGCACTTTTACGAGAGCTCTCTTAAACCACAGGGAGTTGAGACCTTGAGGAGGAGGAGGAGGAGGAACAACGTTCTCCTCATTTTTTGACTTCGACAAATCACTATCGACCATCTTTCAAAATTCCAAGAGTCACTTTTCTACACCGTCTTCAATATTTATTTTTCTTTGTTTTTGTTGATTGATACCAAAACCAAACACAACTTGGATTATTATTTATAGGCATATAATTTGATTCTGTTTTTTTTTTCTTCTGATTTTATTGCTAATTAATTTAAACACAATCTCTTAGCATTAAAGAAATTATCTCTTGTATTGAGAGGATTACGCCCTATTTTTCCTCCTTGTGTGTTTATTTCTTTTTTTTTAACGCAATCTTGATTTATAAGATACTGTAATTTTTTTTACGTATATTTTTATGAATTTAATGAGTTTAATTAGAAACTATCCTTTTTTAAAGAAAAAATAAAATTTAAAACTATTCTTTCAAACACTTCAATTTAATAGTATAAAAAAAAAAATCAAAATTAAAACAAATAAAATCTCTTGACCAAAAAAAAAAACCAATAAAATCCTTATTAATTTTTTTTTTTTTTTGAGAACAAATCTTTACTACTCCCTCCGTTTCTTTTTATTTGTCGTTTTAGAAAAAAATACTAGTTTTGAGACCCGTGTATTCGCACGGGTCTATTGACTTTTATATATTTTTAAAATATAAGTGATGTTTTTTTTGAAGGAAAAATATAAGTGATGTTATTGTGTTATTTTTTGTAAAATTTATTAAATTAATATTTTTTTGATTAAAGTAATTGTCCCGTGTATGATTAAATTTTTTTGATTAAAGCAATTGTCCCATGTATGAATTTTTTATTCAATTCCTTTTATGTATTAGGGATAAATATTTTGTCTTGTGTTTTTTTTATATTTATTATTGATGAGAATTTATTTTTCTGTTGTTTAAAAAAAATTATTTGTAAGAGCTCATGTCCATTGATTTTTATTTATTTTTTATATTTAAGATTGATATTAATATATTATACTAAAGTATCAAATTTATTTAGAATAAAATATTTAGAAATATATTAGAAAATATTTTTAAAAAGGTTTTTTGACAGAAAAATTATATTTTAAACATAAGTGACGTCATTGTGTTCTTTCTTGTAAAATGTATTGAATTAATATTTTTTTGATTAAAACAATTGTCCCGTGCATGATTTTTGTGTAATAAATTATAATTAATATTAATAAATATTATTATTCAATTTTTTTATTAAAGCAATTGTCCCGGGTAACCCTACCAAAAAAAATTGTGCCGTGTATGATTTGATTTTTTTATTATTCGTAAGTTTTTTCTTTATGCATCTTTTTTTTATAGAGATTCTTTATACATGTTAATTCATAAGTTTTCACTTACAAAAATTATATATTTATAACTTATTTTCATAAACTACCTTATAAAACTTATAATAAGTCAATCCAAACGGACTCACTATGTTTCTGTTTCTCTTTTAATGTTCTTTTATTTTTAATTTTTATTACTATTTTTCATTCAAAAAACGTTAGTAATATTTATCGTATTTATGTAAGAATACAATTTTTTAAAATAAATGTGTAAAAAAATTAGGTTATTATCTCATTATATAGAAATTTGTCAATAAACGACAGCTAAAGATCTATTTAAATTATGAATTTTCTGTGATGCCTATCATACTCCATCAATTTTAAGCAATATATTCACCTTTTTATTTCATTTTTGCAAACTTTTTTGAATCCAAATTGGGGTTAAAGGACAATATTGTTTGAATATTTTTAATTTGGGTTTTATTTTGTAGAATTTATATAATTTGTTAGTTAAATATATTTAACCAAAAAAGAAAAGTAGTCCCTAGTTTAATGAGTATATAGGCCCACATATTAAAACTAAATCATTGAGAATATTAAAATATTGTTCCCCGTATGTACTAATAAAATATTGCTAGTTAACATTATAATCCAATCCTCCTCTAGTGCACCTCCATATTGCTTAGAAATCTGGGGGTGCGCTAAGCAATCTAGGGTGCACTAAACAATCTGGGGGATGCATTAAACAATTTTCATTATTTATGTACGGTGCATAAGGAAAAAGCTTATGCACCATAACCACTCCCCTTATATGAAACCCTAGACGATTGCTTGAGTACCATAAATTAGATAATCAAATTTTTTATATTGTGTGATATTATATTAGATATGTTGCACATAAAATAAAATTGGTGCAGTAAGTTAAATTGCAAAAACTCTAGGCTATTAGAAAAAAAAAAAAGTTAAATTGCAAAAACTACATTAGAGACTTAAAAAATTTCAAGATCAAAAGGCAAATTTTATTCATGTGAAAAGAAACTTCACAACTACATAAAATTACTCTAACAAACAAAACTTGATAATATTGTAACACCCTCTAATTTTATTTGACTAGTTAATTTTTTTGATACAATAAAAAAAAAAAAAGATAGTATTAATATTGTATCTATATATATGTGTGTGGGGTTATATTTTTATTTATTCTATTATGTTATGTTAAAAAAAAATAAATAAATAAATAAACATTAATAAAAAGGAGAAAGATTTCTCTAGAAGCATCAAGTGGGTAGTGATATAAGAATTCAATCTTCTTCTCCATCCTCTCTTTTTGCGATGAACCTCACCCAACCCATGATTCATAATTCTTCTTCTCCATTTCTAGCATACCTCTATATTTATATCAATTTTATTGGACTAAAAGAAGACTACAATTTTGGTATAAACACAAGAAGTAAGGGCTGCTAAGGAGGTTTGGGAAAAAAATCGGAGAACTCAAACTTCTCACTATTTTCATCAATTTCTTGTTTTGTTATCCAATTGCTAAGGTGAGTTCTTTAAATTAGGTTGTGAATATTTAAGTAGAGGTATAATTAGAATTTTAAATTAATATCCTAATTATGCATGAGAAATAGAAATTTTCATATTAATTCTCATGGGTAAGAATCAATGATTAGAGGAGTTGTTCGAGTCTTTTATAATAATAGAATGATAGAATTGTTATTGTATCACTGGTGGTAATAAAAATTGAAAAAACGGAATTTTATGTGATATTGTAATGGTACAAAATATTGAATTTTAATAGTTTTATACAAGTTTATTATGATATTATGAATGAATTTGGTATTGGTAATAATGCTTATGAATGAAGATGAAATTGTTAGTTATACAATTAAACTGTTGGATAAATTCATTCTTGGAAAGCTAGTTGAGAAGTTGCTGCTATAAATTAGAATTTGAACGATTATGTATTAGCTTGAGCATACAAGAACACATGAATCAAATGTTGTTAGGTGTGTGCATAATTTCGGAGGTTTAGTCACTTGGTCTTGAAATTTAAGACACTTTAGGAATAATTGGAATAGCTAGAAGAAATTTAATCATTTTCCTTGATTAGATTTAGAACCTTAAAGGGATGAAATATTAATTGATTGGTTATGTAATTGAGGTTCAATATTGGTCATAGTTAGTAATCAAATTGATCAAGTAGTTAATAGTATTGCTCAGATTAATTATATCCCTTATTGAACATGAACTACCTTAGCTTGATAATTTAGCGGATAAACTAGTGTTAGTTAACAAATTTAGAATGATAAGAAATTATGAGTAGATAATGTGGTCTATGCGCACATAACGAAATGGGATAGTTTTTATATATTTTGTTGATAGTTAACCAGCGCTTAGAGAACTACGTGGCTCTGATTCCCTAATCGTTTAGGGATACGTAGGACCAGGAATCCTCCTGTCGAGCTATATTTCTAGTCTCTATTTAGATTAAGTATGAGCTATTTAGCATAAGAATTGAAATTGAGTTTTGATTTACATACTTTGGCATACGTTTGATGTGTTGAGAAATATAGTTTTTAGATATATGTTTTTTTTGAAAAATGTTGATATTTTCTGTTTGAATTTGATTTTTTATTTTTTATTTTTTTACTTATGGTTTATAAAGTGGAATATTTTCAATTTCATGTGGATTTGAGATATTTCAACAAAGTGTTTTGGAAATGCGTTAAAACATGGTTTTAAGAGATATATTTTAAGAACCACGATTTTAATGATGACCTAGGTGCACCTAGTAATATGATTTCGGTTAGGGAGAATTAACCCGTTAGATGGAGCTACCCCTATGGAAAGGCCGCCATTAGGAGGAGAGGGCTATCAACGAGACGTAAACTCCCTGATCGATAGATTTGATGTTTTCATTAGTCGAGAGAAAAGAGCTATCCGTTAGATGGAGCTACCCCTATGGAAAGGCCGCCATTAGGAGGAAAGAGCTATCAACGAGATGGAGCTAGCTCTCGGTTTTAGTAATGTAATAATCAATGATTTGATGATGTGTTTTTTTCGAATCGATGAGAAAAGGGCTATCCGTTAGATGGAACCGCCACTAAGTGAGAGGCTGCACTTAGGTGGAAAGGGCTATCAACGAGATGGAGCCATCTCTCGATTCTCTCGCAATGTTTTTTTTTAAAATTTTTTTTTTAATTTTTTTTTTACTTGAGTTTTTATATTTTTTTTCTTTAAAATTGATTATTTTGAAATTCTGGTTAATTATACTAGTTTATAAATAAGATTTATATTATTTTAGAAATGTTGCAATTATAGAGGACACTCTGTCAAAATTTCGGCAAATATCATTTGAAGTAAAGGGTCATTTTGGTAATTTTATATTTATTGATTGTTAAGTTTGGTCATTAGACTTGCCGGACTAGTATTAGTTTGTGCGCCGGTCACGATGTAAGATTGGGTCGTGACAAATATACTAATAGAAATTTCACAAGTACATAAAATTACTCTAACTAACAAAACTTGATGAAATATACTAATAGAGTAGTAGACTCTCTAAGAATTTAATTCACCGAATAGAAAGAAATTAAAAAGTAGACTAAGTAATCTAAGAACAATTAATGTGAAATAAGTAGCTAATAGAATTCTTGACTCTAACTATGAGGATGTTTCTTCTCCATCTTATTTTGATATTGTCTGCAAAAGGATTTGCCAGCATAAAGTCCATCAAAGGTTACGCATCGAATCAAAAGGACTTCTCCATGGATAAGGTACGAAAGCATACTCAAGCACTTTTACGAGAGCTCTCTTAAACCACAGGGAGTTGAGACCTTGAGGAGGAGGAGGAGGAGGAACAACGTTCTCCTCATTTTTTGACTTCGACAAATCACTATCGACCATCTTTCAAAATTCCAAGAGTCACTTTTCTACACCGTCTTCAATATTTATTTTTCTTTGTTTTTGTTGATTGATACCAAAACCAAACACAACTTGGATTATTATTTATAGGCATATAATTTGATTCTGTTTTTTTTTTCTTCTGATTTTATTGCTAATTAATTTAAACACAATCTCTTAGCATTAAAGAAATTATCTCTTGTATTGAGAGGATTACGCCCTATTTTTCCTCCTTGTGTGTTTATTTCTTTTTTTTTAACGCAATCTTGATTTATAAGATACTGTAATTTTTTTTTACGTATATTTTTATGAATTTAATGAGTTTAATTAGAAACTATCCTTTTTTAAAGAAAAAATAAAATTTAAAACTATTCTTTCAAACACTTCAATTTAATAGTATAAAAAAAAAAATCAAAATTAAAACAAATAAAATCTCTTGACCAAAAAAAAAAACCAATAAAATCCTTATTAATTTTTTTTTTTTTTTGAGAACAAATCTTTACTACTCCCTCCGTTTCTTTTTATTTGTCGTTTTAGAAAAAAATACTAGTTTTGAGACCCGTGTATTCGCACGGGTCTATTGACTTTTATATATTTTTAAAATATAAGTGATGTTTTTTTTGAAGGAAAAATATAAGTGATGTTATTGTGTTATTTTTTGTAAAATTTATTAAATTAATATTTTTTTGATTAAAGTAATTGTCCCGTGTATGATTAAATTTTTTTGATTAAAGCAATTGTCCCATGTATGAATTTTTTATTCAATTCCTTTTATGTATTAGGGATAAATATTTTGTCTTGTGTTTTTTTTATATTTATTATTGATGAGAATTTATTTTTCTGTTGTTTAAAAAAAATTATTTGTAAGAGCTCATGTCCATTGATTTTTATTTATTTTTTATATTTAAGATTGATATTAATATATTATACTAAAGTATCAAATTTATTTAGAATAAAATATTTAGAAATATATTAGAAAATATTTTTAAAAAGGTTTTTTGACAGAAAAATTATATTTTAAACATAAGTGACGTCATTGTGTTCTTTCTTGTAAAATGTATTGAATTAATATTTTTTTGATTAAAACAATTGTCCCGTGCATGATTTTTGTGTAATAAATTATAATTAATATTAATAAATATTATTATTCAATTTTTTTATTAAAGCAATTGTCCCAGGTAACCCTTCCAAAAAAAATTGTGCCGTGTGTGATTTGATTTTTTTATTATTCGTAAGTTTTTTCTTTATGCATCTTTTTTTTATAGAGATTCTTTATACATGTTAATTCATAAGTTTTCACTTACAAAAATTATATATTTATAACTTATTTTCATAAACTACCTTATAAAACTTATAATAAGTCAATCCAAACGGACTCACTATGTTTTTGTTTCTCTTTTAATGTTCTTTTATTTTTAATTTTTATTACTATTTTTCATTCAAAAAACGTTAGTAATATTTATCGTATTTATGTAAGAATACAATTTTTTAAAATAAATGTGTAAAACAATTAGGTTATTATCTCATTATATAGAAATTTGTCAATAAACGACAGCTAAAGATCTATTTAAATTATGAATTTTCTGTGATGCCTATCATACTCCATCAATTTTAAGCAATATATTCACCTTTTTATTTCATTTTTGCAAACTTTTTTGAATCCAAATTGGGGTTAAAGGACAATATTGTTTGAATATTTTTAATTTGGGTTTTATTTTGTAGAATTTATATAATTTGTTAGTTAAATATATTTAACCAAAAAAGAAAAGTAGTCCCTAGTTTAATGAGTATATAGGCCCACATATTAAAACTAAATCATTGAGAATATTAAAATATTGTTCCCCGTATGTACTAATAAAATATTGCTAGTTAACATTATAATCCAATCCTCCTCTAGTGCACCTCCATATTGCTTAGAAATCTGGGGGTGCGCTAAGCAATCTAGGGTGCACTAAACAATCTGGGGGATGCATTAAACAATTTTCATTATTTATGTACGGTGCATAAGGAAAAAGCTTATGCACCATAACCACTCCCCTTATATGAAACCCTAGACGATTGCTTGAGTACCATAAATTAGATAATCAAATTTTTTATATTGTGTGATATTATATTAGATATGTTGCACATAAAATAAAATTGGTGCAGTAAGTTAAATTGCAAAAACTCTAGGCTATTAGAAAAAAAAAAGTTAAATTGCAAAAACTACATTAGAGACTTAAAAAATTTCAAGATCAAAAGGCAAATTTTATTCATGTGAAAAGAAACTTCACAACTACATAAAATTACTCTAACAAACAAAACTTGATAATATTGTAACACCCTCTAATTTTATTTGACTAGTTAATTTTTTTGATACATTAAAAAAAAAAAAGATAGTATTAATATTGTATCTATATATATGTGTGTGGGGTTATATTTTTATTTATTCTATTATGTTATGTTAAAAAATAAATAAATAAATAAATAAACATTAATAAAAAGGAGAAAGATTTCTCTAGAAGCATCAAGTGGGTAGTGATATAAGAATTCAATCTTCTTCTCCATCCTCTCTTTTTGCGATGAACCTCACCCAACCCATGATTCATAATTCTTCTTCTCCATTTCTAGCATACCTCTATATTTATATCAATTTTATTGGACTAAAAGAAGACTACAATTTTGGTATAAACACAAGAAGTAAGGGCTGCTAAGGAGGTTTGGGAAAAAAATCGGAGAACTCAAACTTCTCACTATTTTCATCAATTTCTTGTTTTGTTATCCAATTGCTAAGGTGAGTTCTTTAAATTAGGTTGTGAATATTTAAGTAGAGGTATAATTAGAATTTTAAATTAATATCCTAATTATGCATGAGAAATAGAAATTTTCATATTAATTCTCATGGGTAAGAATCAATGATTAGAGGAGTTGTTCGAGTCTTTTATAATAATAGAATGATAGAATTGTTATTGTATCACTGGTGGTAATAAAAATTGAAAAAACGGAATTTTATGTGATATTGTAATGGTACAAAATATTGAATTTTAATAGTTTTATACAAGTTTATTATGATATTATGAATGAATTTGGTATTGGTAATAATGCTTATGAATGAAGATGAAATTGTTAGTTATACAATTAAAATGTTGGATAAATTCATTCTTGGAAAGCTAGTTGAGAAGTTGCTGCTATAAATTAGAATTTGAACGATTATGTATTAGCTTGAGCATACAAGAACACATGAATCAAATGTTGTTAGGTGTGTGCATAATTTCGGAGGTTTAGTCACTTGGTCTTGAAATTTAAGACACTTTAGGAATAATTGGAATAGCTAGAAGAAATTTAATCATTTTCCTTGATTAGATTTAGAACCTTAAAGGGATGAAATATTAATTGATTGGTTATGTAATTGAGGTTCAATATTGGTCATAGTTAGTAATCGAATTGATCAAGTAGTTAATAGTATTGCTCAGATTAATTATATCCCTTATTGAACATGAACTACCTTAGCTTGATAATTTAGCGGATAAACTAGTGTTAGTTAACAAATTTAGAATGATAAGAAATTATGAGTAGATAATGTGGTCTATGCGCACATAACGAAATGGGATAGTTTTTATATATTTTGTTGATAGTTAACCAGCGCTTAGAGAACTACGTGGCTCTGATTCCCTAATCGTTTAGGGATACATAGGACCAGGAATCCTCCTGTCGAGCTATATTTCTAGTCTCTATTTAGATTAAGTATGAGCTATTTAGCATAAGAATTGAAATTGAGTTTTGATTTACATACTTTGGCATACGTTTGATGTGTTGAGAAATATAGTTTTTAGATATATGTTTTTTTTGAAAAATGTTGATATTTTCTGTTTGAATTTGATTTTTTATTTTTTATTTTTTTACTTATGGTTTATAAAGTGGAATATTTTCAATTTCTTGTGGATTTGAGATATTTCAACAAAGTGTTTTGGAAATGCGTTAAAACATGGTTTTAAGAGATATATTTTAAGAACCACGATTTTAATGATGACCTAGGTGCACCTAGTAATATGATTTCGGTTAGGGAGAATTAACCCGTTAGATGGAGCTACCCCTATGGAAAGGCCGCCATTAGGAGGAGAGGGCTATCAACGAGACGTAAACTCCCTGATCGATAGATTTGATGTTTTCATTAGTCGAGAGAAAAGAGCTATCCGTTAGATGGAGCTACCCCTATGGAAAGGCCGCCATTAGGAGGAAAGAGCTATCAACGAGATGGAGCTAGCTCTCGGTTTTAGTAATGTAATAATCAATGATTTGATGATGTGTTTTTTTCGAATCGATGAGAAAAGGGCTATCCGTTAGATGGAGCCGCCACTAAGTGAGAGGCTGCACTTAGGTGGAAAGGGCTATCAACGAGATAGAGCCATCTCTCGATTCTCTCGCAATGTTTTTTTTTAAATTTTTTTTTTTAATTTTTTTTTTACTTGAGTTTTTATATTTTTTTTCTTTAAAATTGATTATTTTGAAATTCTGGTTAATTATACTAGTTTATAAATAAGATTTATATTATTTTAGAAATGTTGCAATTATACAGGACACTCTGTCAAAATTTCGGCAAATATCATTTGAAGTAAAGGGTCATTTTGGTAATTTTATATTTATTGATTGTTAAGTTTGGTCATTAGACTTGCCGGACTAGTATTAGTTCGTGCGCCGGTCACGATGTAAGATTGGGTCGTGACAAATATACTAATAGAAACTTCACAAGTACATAAAATTACTCTAACTAACAAAACTTGATGAAATATACTAATAGAGTAGTAGACTCTCTAAGAATTTAATTCACCGAATAGAAAGAAATTAAAAAGTAGACTAAGTAATCTAAGAACAATTAATGTGAAATAAGTAGCTAATAGAATTCTTGACTCTAACTATGAGGATGTTTCTTCTCCATCTTATTTTGATATTGTCTGCAAAAGGATTTGTCAGCATAAAGTCCATCAAAGGTTACGCATCGAATCAAAAGGACTTCTCCATGGATAAGGTACGAAAGCATACTCAAGCACTTTTACGAGAGCTCTCTTAAACCACAGGGAGTTGAGACCTTGAGGAGGAGGAGGAGGAGGAACAACGTTCTCCTCATTTTTTGACTTCGACAAATCACTATCGACCATCTTTCAAAATTCCAAGAGTCACTTTTCTACACCGTCTTCAATATTTATTTTTCTTTGTTTTTGTTGATTGATACCAAAACCAAACACAACTTGGATTATTATTTATAGGCATATAATTTGATTCTGTTTCTTTTTTCTTCTGATTTTATTGCTAATTAATTTAAACACAATCTCTTAGCATTAAAGAAATTATCTCTTGTATTGAGAGGATTACGCCCTATTTTTCCTCCTTGTGTGTTTATTTCTTTTTTTTTAACGCAATCTTGATTTATAAGATACTGTAATTTTTTTTTACGTATATTTTTATGAATTTAATGAGTTTAATTAGAAACTATCCTTTTTTAAAGAAAAAATAAAATTTAAAACTATTCTTTCAAACACTTCAATTTAATAGTATAAAAAAAAAAACTCAAAATTAAAACAAATAAAATCTCTTGACCAAAAAATAAACCAATAAAATCCTTATTAATTTTTTTTTTTTGAGAACAAATCTTTACTACTCCCTCCGTTTCTTTTTATTTGTTGTTTTAGAAAAAAATACTAGTTTTGAGACCCGTGTATTCGCACGGGTCTATTGACTTTTATTTATAAAATATTTTTAAAATATAAGTGATGTTTTTTTTGAAGGAAAAATATAAGTGATGTTATTGTGTTATTTTTTGTAAAATTTATTAAATTAATATTTTTTTGATTAAAGTAATTGTCCCGTGTATGATTAAATTTTTTTGATTAAAGCAATTGTCCCATATATGAATTTTTTATTCAATTCCTTTTATGTATTAGGGATAAATATTTTGTCTTGTGTTTTTTTTTATATTTATTATTGATGAGAATTTATTTTTCTGTTGTTTAAAAAAAATTATTTGTAAGAGCTCATGTCCATTGATTTTTATTTATTTTTTATATTTAAGATTGATATTAATATATTATACGAAAGTATCAAATTTATTTAGAATAAAATATTTAGAAATATATTAGAAAATATTTTTAAAAAGGTTTTTTGACAGAAAAATTATATTTTAAACATAAGTGACGTCATTGTGTTCTTTCTTGTAAAATGTATTGAATTAATATTTTTTTGATTAAAACAATTGTCCCGTGCATGATTTTTGTGTAATAAATTATAATTAATATTAATAAATATTATTATTCAATTTTTTTATTAAAGCAATTGTCCCGGGTAACCCTACCAAAAAAAATTGTGCCGTGTATGATTTGATTTTTTTATTATTCGTAAGTTTTTTCTTTATGCATCTTTTTTTTATAGAGATTCTTTATACATGTTAATTCATAAGTTTTCACTTACAAAAATTATATATTTATAACTTATTTTCATAAACTACCTTATAAAACTTATAATAAGTCAATCCAAACGGACTCACTATGTTTTTGTTTCTCTTTTAATGTTCTTTTATTTTTAATTTTTATTACTATTTTTCATTCAAAAAACGTTAGTAATATTTATCGTATTTATGTAAGAATACAATTTTTTAAAATAAATGTGTAAAAAAATTAGGTTATTATCTCATTATATAGAAATTTGTCAATAAACGACAGCTAAAGATCTATTTAAATTATGAATTTTCTGTGATGCCTATCATACTCCATCAATTTTAAGCAATATATTCACCTTTTTATTTCATTTTTGCAAACTTTTTTGAATCCAAATTGGGGTTAAAGGACAATATTGTTTGAATATTTTTAATTTGGGTTTTATTTTGTAGAATTTATATAATTTGTTAGTTAAATATATTTAACCAAAAAAGAAAAGTAGTCCCTAGTTTAATGAGTATATAGGCCCACATATTAAAACTAAATCATTGAGAATATTAAAATATTGTTCCCCGTATGT
This sequence comes from Trifolium fragiferum, assembly GCA_954870985.1. Lineage (NCBI taxonomy): Eukaryota > Viridiplantae > Streptophyta > Magnoliopsida > Fabales > Fabaceae > Trifolium > Trifolium fragiferum. Next base: position 16,948,300 of record OX940790.1, on the reverse strand, counting down.
ACTAATAATATTGCTAGTTAACATTATAATCCAATCCTCCTCTAGTGCACCTCCATATTGCTTAGAAATCTGGGGGTGCGCTAAGCAATCTAGGGTGCACTAAACAATCTGGGGGATGCATTAAACAATTTTCATTATTTATGTACGGTGCATAAGGAAAAAGCTTATGCACCATAACCACTCCCCTTATATGAAACCCTAGACGATTGCTTGAGTACCATAAATTAGATAATCAAATTTTTTATATTGTGTGATATTATATTAGATATGTTGCACATAAAATAAAATTGGTGCAGTAAGTTAAATTGCAAAAACTCTAGGCTATTAGAAAAAAAAAAAAGTTAAATTGCAAAAACTACATTAGAGACTTAAAAAATTTCAAGATCAAAAGGCAAATTTTATTCATGTGAAAAGAAACTTCACAACTACATAAAATTACTCTAACAAACAAAACTTGATAATATTGTAACACCCTCTAATTTTATTTGACTAGTTAATTTTTTTGATACATTAAAAAAAAAAAAGATAGTATTAATATTGTATCTATATATATGTGTGTGGGGTTATATTTTTATTTATTCTATTATGTTATGTTAAAAAAAAAATAAATAAATAAATAAACATTAATAAAAAGGAGAAAGATTTCTCTAGAAGCATCAAGTGGGTAGTGATATAAGAATTCAATCTTCTTCTCCATCCTCTCTTTTTGCGATGAACCTCACCCAACCCATGATTCATAATTCTTCTTCTCCATTTCTAGCATACCTCTATATTTATATCAATTTTATTGGACTAAAAGAAGACTACAATTTTGGTATAAACACAAGAAGTAAGGGCTGCTAAGGAGGTTTGGGAAAAAAATCGGAGAACTCAAACTTCTCACTATTTTCATCAATTTCTTGTTTTGTTATCCAATTGCTAAGGTGAGTTCTTTAAATTAGGTTGTGAATATTTAAGTAGAGGTATAATTAGAATTTTAAATTAATATCCTAATTATGCATGAGAAATAGAAATTTTCATATTGATTCTCATGGGTAAGAATCAATGATTAGAGGAGTTGTTCGAGTCTTTTATAATAATAGAATGATAGAATTGTTATTGTATCACTGGTGGTAATAAAAATTGAAAAAAAGGAATTTTATGTGATATTGTAATGGTACAAAATATTGAATTTTAATAGTTTTATACAAGTTTATTATGATATTATGAATGAATTTGGTATTGGTAATAATGCTTATGAATGAAGATGAAATTGTTAGTTATACAATTAAAATGTTGGATAAATTCATTCTTGGAAAGCTAGTTGAGAAGTTGCTGCTATAAATTAGAATTTGAACGATTATGTATTAGCTTGAGCATACAAGAACACATGAATCAAATGTTGTTAGGTGTGTGCATAATTTCGGAGGTTTAGTCACTTGGTCTTGAAATTTAAGACACTTTAGGAATAATTGGAATAGCTAGAAGAAATTTAATCATTTTCCTTGATTAGATTTAGAACCTTAAAGGGATGAAATATTAATTGATTGGTTATGTAATTGAGGTTCAATATTGGTCATAGTTAGTAATCAAATTGATCAAGCAGTTAATAGTATTGCTCAGATTAATTATATCCCTTATTGAACATGAACTACCTTAGCTTGATAATTTAGCGGATAAACTAGTGTTAGTTAACAAATTTAGAATGATAAGAAATTATGAGTAGATAATGTGGTCTATGCGCACATAACGAAATGGGATAGTTTTTATATATTTTGTTGATAGTTAACCAGCGCTTAGAGAACTACGTGGCTCTGATTCCCTAATCGTTTAGGGATACGTAGGACCAGGAATCCTCCTGTCGAGCTATATTTCTAGTCTCTATTTAGATTAAGTATGAGCTATTTAGCATAAGAATTGAAATTGAGTTTTGATTTACATACTTTGGCATACGTTTGATGTGTTGAGAAATATAGTTTTTAGATATATGTTTTTTTTGAAAAATGTTGATATTTTCTGTTTGAATTTGATTTTTTATTTTTTATTTTTTTACTTATGGTTTATAAAGTGGAATATTTTCAATTTCTTGTGGATTTGAGATATTTCAACAAAGTGTTTTGGAAATGCGTTAAAACATGGTTTTAAGAGATATATTTTAAGAACCACGATTTTAATGATGACCTAGGTGCACCTAGTAATATGATTTCGGTTAGGGAGAATTAACCCGTTAGATGGAGCTACCCCTATGGAAAGGCCGCCATTAGGAGGAGAGGGCTATCAACGAGACGTAAACTCCCTGATCGATAGATTTGATGTTTTCATTAGTCGAGAGAAAAGAGCTATCCGTTAGATGGAGCTACCCCTATGGAAAGGCCGCCATTAGGAGGAAAGAGCTATCAACGAGATGGAGCTAGCTCTCGGTTTTAGTAATGTAATAATCAATGATTTGATGATGTGTTTTTTTCGAATCGATGAGAAAAGGGCTATCCGTTAGATGGAGCCGCCACTAAGTGAGAGGCTGCACTTAGGTGGAAAGGGCTATCAACGAGATGGAGCCATCTCTCGATTCTCTCGCAATGTTTTTTTTTAAATTTTTTTTTTTAATTTTTTTTTTACTTGAGTTTTTATATTTTTTTTCTTTAAAATTGATTATTTTGAAATTCTGGTTAATTATACTAGTTTATAAATAAGATTTATATTATTTTAGAAATGTTGCAATTATAGAGGACACTCTGTCAAAATTTCGGCAAATATCATTTGAAGTAAAGGGTCATTTTGGTAATTTTATATTTATTGATTGTTAAGTTTGGTCATTAGACTTGCCGGACTAGTATTAGTTCGTGCGCCGGTCACGATGTAAGATTGGGTCGTGACAAATATACTAATAGAAACTTCACAAGTACATAAAATTACTCTAACTAACAAAACTTGATGAAATATACTAATAGAGTAGTAGACTCTCTAAGAATTTAATTCACCGAATAGAAAGAAATTAAAAAGTAGACTAAGTAATCTAAGAACAATTAATGTGAAATAAGTAGCTAATAGAATTCTTGACTCTAACTATGAGGATGTTTCTTCTCCATCTTATTTTGATATTGTCTGCAAAAGGATTTGTCAGCATAAAGTCCATCAAAGGTTACGCATCGAATCAAAAGGACTTCTCCATGGATAAGGTACGAAAGCATACTCAAGCACTTTTACGAGAGCTCTCTTAAACCACAGGGAGTTGAGACCTTGAGGAGGAGGAGGAGGAGGAACAACGTTCTCCTCATTTTTTGACTTCGACAAATCACTATCGACCATCTTTCAAAATTCCAAGAGTCACTTTTCTACACCGTCTTCAATATTTATTTTTCTTTGTTTTTGTTGATTGATACCAAAACCAAACACAACTTGGATTATTATTTATAGGCATATAATTTGATTCTGTTTTTTTTTTCTTCTGATTTTATTGCTAATTAATTTAAACACAATCTCTTAGCATTAAAGAAATTATCTCTTGTATTGAGAGGATTACGCCCTATTTTTCCTACTTGTGTGTTTATTTCTTTTTTTTTAACGCAATCTTGATTTATAAGATACTGTAATTTTTTTTTACGTATATTTTTATGAATTTAATGAGTTTAATTAGAAACTATCCTTTTTTAAAGAAAAAATAAAATTTAAAACTATTCTTTCAAACACTTCAATTTAATAGTATAAAAAAAAAAACTCAAAATTAAAACAAATAAAATCTCTTGACCAAAAAAAAAAACCAATAAAATCCTTATTAATTTTTTTTTTTTGAGAACAAATCTTTACTACTCCCTCCGTTTCTTTTTATTTGTCGTTTTAGAAAAAAATACTAGTTTTGAGACCCGTGTATTCGCACGGGTCTATTGACTTTTATTTATAAAATATTTTTAAAATATAAGTGATGTTTTTTTTGAAGGAAAAATATAAGTGATGTTATTGTGTTATTTTTTGTAAAATTTATTAAATTAATATTTTTTTGATTAAAGTAATTGTCCCGTGTATGATTAAATTTTTTTGATTAAAGCAATTGTCCCATATATGAATTTTTTATTCAATTCCTTTTATGTATTAGGGATAAATATTTTGTCTTGTGTTTTTTTTTTATATTTATTATTGATGAGAATTTATTTTTCTGTTGTTTAAAAAAAATTATTTGTAAGAGCTCATGTCCATTGATTTTTATTTATTTTTTATATTTAAGATTGATATTAATATATTATACGAAAGTATCAAATTTATTTAGAATAAAATATTTAGAAATATATTAGAAAATATTTTTAAAAAGGTTTTTTGACAGAAAAATTATATTTTAAACATAAGTGACGTCATTGTGTTCTTTCTTGTAAAATGTATTGAATTAATATTTTTTTGATTAAAACAATTGTCCCGTGCATGATTTTTGTGTAATAAATTATAATTAATATTAATAAATATTATTATTCAATTTTTTTATTAAAGCAATTGTCCCGGGTAACCCTACCAAAAAAAATTGTGCCGTGTATGATTTGATTTTTTTATTATTCGTAAGTTTTTTCTTTATGCATCTTTTTTTTATAGAGATTCTTTATACATGTTAATTCATAAGTTTTCACTTACAAAAATTATATATTTATAACTTATTTTCATAAACTACCTTATAAAACTTATAATAAGTCAATCCAAACGGACTCACTATGTTTTTGTTTCTCTTTTAATGTTCTTTTATTTTTAATTTTTATTACTATTTTTCATTCAAAAAACGTTAGTAATATTTATCGTATTTATGTAAGAATACAATTTTTTAAAATAAATGTGTAAAAAAATTAGGTTATTATCTCATTATATAGAAATTTGTCAATAAACGACAGCTAAAGATCTATTTAAATTATGAATTTTCTGTGATGCCTATCATACTCCATCAATTTTAAGCAATATATTCACCTTTTTATTTCATTTTTGCAAACTTTTTTGAATCCAAATTGGGGTTAAAGGACAATATTGTTTGAATATTTTTAATTTGGGTTTTATTTTGTAGAATTTATATAATTTGTTAGTTAAATATATTTAACCAAAAAAGAAAAGTAGTCCCTAGTTTAATGAGTATATAGGCCCACATATTAAAACTAAATCATTGAGAATATTAAAATATTGTTCCCCGTATGTACTAATAATATTGCTAGTTAACATTATAATCCAATCCTCCTCTAGTGCACCTCCATATTGCTTAGAAATCTGGGGGTGCGCTAAGCAATCTAGGGTGCACTAAACAATCTGGGGGATGCATTAAACAATTTTCATTATTTATGTACGGTGCATAAGGAAAAAGCTTATGCACCATAACCACTCCCCTTATATGAAACCCTAGACGATTGCTTGAGTACCATAAATTAGATAATCAAATTTTTTATATTGTGTGATATTATATTAGATATGTTGCACATAAAATAAAATTGGTGCAGTAAGTTAAATTGCAAAAACTCTAGGCTATTAGAAAAAAAAAAAAGTTAAATTGCAAAAACTACATTAGAGACTTAAAAAATTTCAAGATCAAAAGGCAAATTTTATTCATGTGAAAAGAAATTTCACAACTACATAAAATTACTCTAACAAACAAAACTTGATAATATTGTAACACCCTCTAATTTTATTTGACTAGTTAATTTTTTTGATACATTAAAAAAAAAAAAGATAGTATTAATATTGTATCTATATATATGTGTGTGGGGTTATATTTTTATTTATTCTATTATGTTATGTTAAAAAATAAATAAATAAATAAATAAACATTAATAAAAAGGAGAAAGATTTCTCTAGAAGCATCAAGTGGGTAGTGATATAAGAATTCAATCTTCTTCTCCATCCTCTCTTTTTGCGATGAACCTCACCCAACCCATGATTCATAATTCTTCTTCTCCATTTCTAGCATACCTCTATATTTATATCAATTTTATTGGACTAAAAGAAGACTACAATTTTGGTATAAACACAAGAAGTAAGGGCTGCTAAGGAGGTTTGGGAAAAAAATCGGAGAACTCAAACTTCTCACTATTTTCATCAATTTCTTGTTTTGTTATCCAATTGCTAAGGTGAGTTCTTTAAATTAGGTTGTGAATATTTAAGTAGAGGTATAATTAGAATTTTAAATTAATATCCTAATTATGCATGAGAAATAGAAATTTTCATATTGATTCTCATGGGTAAGAATCAATGATTAGAGGAGTTGTTCGAGTCTTTTATAATAATAGAATGATAGAATTGTTATTGTATCACTGGTGGTAATAAAAATTGAAAAAAAGGAATTTTATGTGATATTGTAATGGTACAAAATATTGAATTTTAATAGTTTTATACAAGTTTATTATGCTATTATGAATGAATTTGGTATTGGTAATAATGCTTATGAATGAAGATGAAATTGTTAGTTATACAATTAAAATGTTGGATAAATTCATTCTTGGAAAGCTAGTTGAGAAGTTGCTGCTATAAATTAGAATTTGAACGATTATGTATTAGCTTGAGCATACAAGAACACATGAATCAAATGTTGTTAGGTGTGTGCATAATTTCGGAGGTTTAGTCACTTGGTCTTGAAATTTAAGACACTTTAGGAATAATTGGAATAGCTAGAAGAAATTTAATCATTTTCCTTGATTAGATTTAGAACCTTAAAGGGATGAAATATTAATTGATTGGTTATGTAATTGAGGTTCAATATTGGTCATAGTTAGTAATCAAATTGATCAAGCAGTTAATAGTATTGCTCAGATTAATTATATCCCTTATTGAACATGAACTACCTTAGCTTGATAATTTAGCGGATAAACTAGTGTTAGTTAACAAATTTAGAATGATAAGAAATTATGAGTAGATAATGTGGTCTATGCGCACATAACGAAATGGGATAGTTTTTATATATTTTGTTGATAGTTAACCAGCGCTTAGAGAACTACGTGGCTCTGATTCCCTAATCGTTTAGGGATACGTAGGACCAGGAATCCTCCTGTCGAGCTATATTTCTAGTCTCTATTTAGATTAAGTATGAGCTATTTAGCATAAGAATTGAAATTGAGTTTTGATTTACATACTTTGGCATACGTTTGATGTGTTGAGAAATATAGTTTTTAGATATATGTTTTTTTTGAAAAATGTTGATATTTTCTGTTTGAATTTGATTTTTTATTTTTTATTTTTTTACTTATGGTTTATAAAGTGGAATATTTTCAATTTCATGTGGATTTGAGATATTTCAACAAAGTGTTTTGGAAATGCGTTAAAACATGGTTTTAAGAGATATATTTTAAGAACCACGATTTTAATGATGACCTAGGTGCACCTAGTAATATGATTTCGATTAGGGAGAATTAACCCGTTAGATGGAGCTACCCCTATGGAAAGGCCGCCATTAGGAGGAGAGGGCTATCAACGAGACGTAAACTCCCTGATCGATAGATTTGATGTTTTCATTAGTCGAGAGAAAAGAGCTATCCGTTAGATGGAGCTACCCCTATGGAAAGGCCGCCATTAGGAGGAAAGAGCTATCAACGAGATGGAGGTAGCTCTCGGTTTTAGTAATGTAATAATCAATGATTTGATGATGTGTTTTTTTCGAATCGATGAGAAAAGGGCTATCCGTTAGATGGAGCCGCCACTAAGTGAGAGGCTGCACTTAGGTGGAAAGGGCTATCAACGAGATGGAGCCATCTCTCGATTCTCTCGCAACGTTTTTTTTTAAAATTTTTTTTTAAATTTTTTTTTTACTTGAGTTTTTATATTTTTTTTCTTTAAAATTGATTATTTTGAAATTCTGGTTAATTATACTAGTTTATAAATAAGATTTATATTATTTTAGAAATGTTGCAATTATAGAGGACACTCTATCAAAATTTCGGCAAATATCATTTGAAGTAAAGGGTCATTTTGGTAATTTTATATTTATTGATTGTTAAGTTTGGTCATTAGACTTGCCGGACTAGTATTAGTTTGTGCGCCGGTCACGATGTAAGATTGGGTGTGACAAATATACTAATAGAAATTTCACAAGTACATGAAATTACTCTAACTAACAAAACTTGATGAAATATACTAATAGAGTAGTAGACTCTCTAAGAATTTAATTCACCGAATAGAAAGAAATTAAAAAGTAGACTAAGTAATCTAAGAACAATTAATGTGAAATAAGTAGCTAATAGAATTCTTGACTCTAACTATGAGGATGTTTCTTCTCCATCTTATTTTGATATTGTCTGCAAAAGGATTTGCCAGCATAAAGTCCATCAAAGGTTACGCATCGAATCAAAAGGACTTCTCCATGGATAAGGTACGAAAGCATACTCAAGCACTTTTACGAGAGCTCTCTTAAACCACAGGGAGTTGAGACCTTGAGGAGGAGGAGGAGGAGGAACAACGTTCTCCTCATTTTTTGACTTCGACAAATCACTATCGACCATCTTTCAAAATTCCAAGAGTCACTTTTCTACACCGTCTTCAATATTTATTTTTCTTTGTTTTTGTTGATTGATACCAAAACCAAACACAACTTGGATTATTATTTATAGGCATATAATTTGATTCTGTTTTTTTTTTCTTCTGATTTTATTGCTAATTAATTTAAACACAATCTCTTAGCATTAAAGAAATTATCTCTTGTATTGAGAGGATTACGCCCTATTTTTCCTCCTTGTGTGTTTATTTCTTTTTTTTTAACGCAATCTTGATTTATAAGATACTGTAATTTTTTTTTACGTATATTTTTATGAATTTAATGAGTTTAATTAGAAACTATCCTTTTTTAAAGAAAAAATAAAATTTAAAACTATTCTTTCAAACACTTCAATTTAATAGTATAAAAAAAAAAAAATCAAAATTAAAACAAATAAAATCTCTTGACCAAAAAAAAAAACCAATAAAATCCTTATTAATTTTTTTTTTTTGAGAACAAATCTTTACTACTCCCTCCGTTTCTTTTTATTTGTCGTTTTAGAAAAAAATACTAGTTTTGAGACCCGTGTATTCGCACGGGTCTATTGACTTTTATTTATAAAATATTTTTAAAATATAAGTGATGTTTTTTTTGAAGGAAAAATATAAGTGATGTTATTGTGTTATTTTTTGTAAAATTTATTAAATTAATATTTTTTTGATTAAAGTAATTGTCCCGTGTATGATTAAATTTTTTTGATTAAAGCAATTGTCCCATGTATGAATTTTTTATTCAATTCCTTTTATGTATTAGGGATAAATATTTTGTCTTGTGTTTTTTTTATATTTATTATTGATGAGAATTTATTTTTCTGTTGTTTAAAAAAAATTATTTGTAAGAGCTCATGTCCATTGATTTTTATTTATTTTTTATATTTAAGATTGATATTAATATATTATACTAAAGTATCAAATTTATTTAGAATAAAATATTTAGAAATATATTAGAAAATATTTTTAAAAAGGTTTTTTGACAGAAAAATTATATTTTAAACATAAGTGACGTCATTGTGTTCTTTCTTGTAAAATGTATTGAATTAATATTTTTTTGATTAAAACAATTGTCCCGTGCATGATTTTTGTGTAATAAATTATAATTAATATTAATAAATATTATTATTCAATTTTTTTATTAAAGCAATTGTCCCGGGTAACCCTACCAAAAAAAATTGTGCCGTGTATGATTTGATTTTTTTATTATTCGTAAGTTTTTTCTTTATGCATCTTTTTTTTATAGAGATTCTTTATACATGTTAATTCATAAGTTTTCACTTACAAAAATTATATATTTATAACTTATTTTCATAAACTACCTTATAAAACTTATAATAAGTCAATCCAAACGGACTCACTATGTTTTTGTTTCTCTTTTAATGTTCTTTTATTTTTAATTTTTATTACTATTTTTCATTCAAAAAACGTTAGTAATATTTTTTATGGGTATCTTTCTTTTTTTCTTCCTATTTTTATGCTTAAATTTTTGTTAATTAATTTTTTTTGTTAAATATATTGGATTATTATATTTTTTTTAGAGGTAGTTTCAGATGCTATTTTTAAGGGGAGATTTTTCTTTTATGCTTATCTTTTTTTAATTCTTCCTATTTTTATTTTGTATCTTTTTTTTAGTTTAGAGTTAAAATTACATTTAAGGGCGTAAACTCTGAAATATTATTAAACTTGATTGGACAAATTTGGTATTTTAGTAGTATTTTCTTTTAATATATTGTAAGTAGATTTGTTTCAAATTATTTGTCGTTTTGATAATTTAAGGTTCTATTTTGTCTATTTTAGCATCCTTTCAATAAAACTAATCAATGCTATATATTTGGAAAACTAAAAAATTTTAAATTTTTTGGTACATAACATTAATTTTTTTTGTACATAATATATTAAATTTATTGAAAAGATCAAGTTTGTGAAAAAAAAAAGAATTTATTGGTTGATTTAAATTAGCGTATAATAGGAAGATATAGTACAAAAACCCACTTTCTTAATTTGATCTTTTTTTTTAAACGACAAATAAAAAGGAACGGGGGAGTAATAAATTAGCCAAAAAATAGGAAACTTATCCTTACTTCGATCATGATTCTCTTGTCAAAATATGTCGGTATTACTAATAATTGTATTTTTTTTAATGTTAAATCTGGTTCTGTGTCCATTCTCACAAGTGGGTTGAGTTATTATGCATAAGGAATATCCTTATGTATGGTGCATAAATAAATCTCCACCATGCATGCTTTAGTGCATTTGATTGATCAAAAAATCTAATTGATTAAAAAAACATTGGATGGTGGAGATTTGTTTATGCACCATGCATAAGGATATTCCTTATGCATAATAACTCTAACCCTCACGAGTATTACTAATAAATTTTGATAACATGTTTACTAAAAGGGGAAGATTGCAAGCTAGAAGAGAGATGATGAATATTATAATAATATAATCGGATACATAAAAATCTCCCAACAAGAGATGTGAGTCATTAGGAATTTTTTTTTTCTATTTGTAACACTAGAATGACGTACGTGTTTAAAATTATAATTTTAATTGTAAAGAAAATAATAAAAAATTCTAATTTAACCCCTCAATTATTTCATTAAGTGTCATTGCAAATGAGAGAGCTCATACTTTAGCAGGGTAGCTACATTTATAGCTAGTTTCGATATTTTCATTGATGTACCAATATGTATTAACCATATTGTTATTATTATTATTATTATTATTATTATTATTATTATTATTATGGGGATGGATCAAATTACACCGATGTAACATTTGAGTAATGTTACACCGTTCAATGACGCTTTAACGAATTCAAATTTTACAAAAACCACCGTCAGATTGAAAGTTTATATCATATAGATCATCTATGTTGAGTTTTACAAAAATCTAAAATTGTTTAATATGTTATAAAGATACATCAAAATTAACGGTTTATGTGTTTTTATTGAATACCGTTAATCTTCATGTGTCTCAAAAACATGTCAAACGATTTTAGATTTTTCTAAAAGTCAACATATATGATCTATATGATATAAACTTTCAATCCTATGGTGAATTTTGTAAAATTTGAATTCGTTTGAGCGTTATTGAGCGGTATAATATTATTCAAATGTTACACTGGTGTAATTTGATCCCTCCCCATTATTATTATTATTATTATTATTATTATTATTATTATTATTATTATTATTATTATTATTATTATTATTATTATTATTATTATTATGCTATAAGCACATTCTAGTAAAAAAAAAAACTTTATGAATCCGTTTGATCTGCAAAATATAAATATCGGACACATTACAAACGTTTAGGATTAATTGATCTCTTTATATTAAATCTCATTACGATTAATTGATCTCTTTATATTAAATCTCGACCTAATTATGTCTGAAACATAGTAACATCATTAGAGTGGACTACCAAATTGGATTAATATTAATCTTTACAATTCTTTTCAATGGAATGGTAAGGGAAGTTGGTGTGGGCACTATGTTGTCACTGTCTCTGGAGTTGGAGAAATAAGGAATTGTTTGAAGAAAATTTTGTGAGACCATTAAGACCTGTGCAGCATGTTATGCAAACAATATGTGAATATATGGATGCAACTTTAAATAATGATATTATTAATGTGAGAAGCTATTTGTGCGACTCAAATCTGATGGGGCTTATAAGGAGCATGTCGTGGCTGGTTGTGGAGGGTTGACATGGGGAAGTTAAGGTGAATGGTTAGGGGGATTTGCAAAGTGTGTGGGGCTGTATAGTGCTTTCGTGGCGGAGCTTTAGGGAGTGTATGAAGGCTTACGATATGCACATAGAATGGGGTTTCATAAAGTAGAGCTGCATATTGATTTGGATACGGTGGGGCGAGTTCTGCAAAGAAGTAACTCGATGAGCTCTCACACCGAGGAACGCTGCTGAAGCAAATCTAGATGTTAGAATTGGATTGGATAGTGGAAATTTCACATACTTATCATGAAGCTAATAAGTGTGTGGATGCATTGGCTAATATAGGATGTTCCCTTGATTATAATGTTGTAATTTTTTATGCTTGTCCAACTCAAATTAGGGATATATTTCACTTTGATCTCTTGGGGAACACTACTCCTAGAGTGATTCATATGTAATTGTTTTCTCTTTGGGCTTTTAGCCCTCATTAATATCAAAAAAATAATAATAATAATTCTTCACGCGTCTATCTCCTCCTTACATAATTTATTGGTTGGTGATATATTAAAGCACTAACCTATATATGAATTGAAAAGCCGTAAATATATAGGACCTTACTTAGCCCTCACACAAGAAGAGAAAAATAAAGAATGGGGAAGCCTAGCTACGATAACTTAAAGCTACATTGTAATCACAAATATATTGAGCACCTAAAAGACTCATCATAAAAAAATAAAATAAAAACATAGAAATAAAGAAAGTTCCGCCTATAAACTTAGTCTTCTTTTGAAGTGTACTATGAATCAATGGACCATCACATGATTCACATGCTTTTTATAGGATGATTTCTCAATAGGCCCCCACGTATCTTTAATTTATACCCTTCTAAAATCCCATTTTGCCCTTGATATACCCCCCTAAAAACTTCGGTTCGCAGAAACCGAAGTTTTTTCTATTTCAAATTAAGGAAAATTTCGGTTAACAGAAACCGATTTTTTTTCTAAGGGCAAAAAAGAAAATCCAAGGGGGGCCTAATGAGAACGCATCTTTTTATAGACATGGCAATGAACACACACCCCACCCCATAGATCTGCCCCCATGGCTCAGAAAATGCGGCATTGAATGCGGTGATAGTTGGTTGAGGCATTTCATCGAACAGTTTGAAAGCGTCTGGGAAAGAGCGAGAATTGACAGCATAGGAGGCGGTGAGGGCAGTGGAGGTGTGAGGGTGGGAATGGAAACCGGTTTTGAAAAGATGGGCATGGAGGATTTGAGTTTGGGAAGGTGAATGATAAGAGAGATTGGAACATGTTTTGAGGAGAATGGGGAATGTGAATGAGTTAGGAGGAGTGTTGGAGGAAGAGTGGAGGTTGGAATAGAGTTTAAGGGCTTGTTTCAGTGTTTGTATAATCCATTTGATACTAGTTTTATTAATGTTATTTCACTCTTCTTCATGGAAGGTTACTAGTACTACACTTTTGAGTTATGTCATGTCACTCTCTCTTGTATTCCCTTATTCCTTTGTTTGTTTTGTAGTGTTGATCAAATCAAATGATATTAGTATATTGATAGTTAGGTGTTTGAGTTCTCCAATTTGAATTACTCTCTCCGTTCCTTTTTATAAAGAACAATTTGAAAAAAACACACAAACCAATGAACCTTCTTTTTTTTATTAAAAATTCTAAAATTTAATAATTTTTTTCATAACTAACCTTGATATAATTAATGCATATGGAATATGTTATTGTAATTAATGCATAACATTGGAATGAATAAATGATAGAAATTGAATTGTTTAATTAATAAAGCATAAAGTTAATGACTGTTTTTTATAAAAAGGAACAATTTTTTTTTCCCAAATTGTTCCTTATAAAAATGAACGGAAGGAGTATAACATAAGCTATGTGAATTTAGGGTGCGTTTGATCTGCTAAAAAGCTGGAGACTGAACATGACAACTTTTGTTGTACCCTGTTTGATTCAGAAACTGGTTATGGTACTGGACAAAATAGACAGGACAAAAATAAGAATTTTTATCCCTCTTAAACCACATGACAACTTTTAGTCCATGGTACAACTATAAAAAAATACAAAAATATCCATTTTATTTTCGAATATAAAAATATTAACTCTCTTTCTTTCACCGATGCAATTTTGTTTTGTCCTGTTCTATCTTGTTCTGCCCAGTACTTACTATTTTGCAAATCAAACGCACCATTAGAGTTGCTACATATTCTCTTGGATATATTCAACGTGCTCCCTTATGTGTGAATCTATTTCACTTACAATTTGTCATACTTATCTAATATAATTTTGAACTATTTACTTCATCTCCTTGCAAATTTTTTTTGGGTAAATATGTATTTATCCCCTGCAAAGTAGACGAGTTTTGTTTTAACACCCTGTAATATTTTTTTAGGATTACCCCCTAAAATGTCAAGGTTTTCTACTTTTGGTTCCTAGTTACACAACTTGGCAGCTGACCAGAATATAATCTTGACGTGACGCGTACACGTGAATTTTTTAAATTTTTATTTAATTTTACTAGTTTTGAGACCCGTGCGTTCGCACGGGTCTATTGACTTTTATTTATAAATTATTGTTAAATTACAAATGACGTCATTCTGTTATTTTTTGTAAAATAAATTAAATTAAGTCATTTTTTTATTAAAGTAGTTGTCTCGTGTATGATTTTTATGTAATAAAATTAATAATAAGAAATATTTACTATTCAATTTGATTTTTTTATTAAAGCAATTGTTCCGTGTATGATTAATTTTTTTTTATTAAAGCAATTGTCTAGTGTATGATTAAAAAAATTTATTAAAGCAATTGTTCCGTGTATGATTAAATTTTTTTTATTAAAGCAATTGGCCCGTGTATGGTTAAATTTTTTTTATTAAAGCAATTGTCCCGTGTATGATTAAAATTGTCCCGTGTATTTTTTTGTTATTACAATCGAACTATGCATACGATGTCTGATCGTGAAAATTCTGATTCATAATCGTTTGTCAGTCCAATTAGGTGATATTGAACGGTCTGATTCATAAAATTCGAATTCCCCAGTTCAATTTGATAGTTTTAGTCAAACTAAGGGACTCTTTCTTATAAAATTTGACCATATTTAAACTTCTGATTGGACTGACAAACGATTAGGAATCAGAATTTTCACGATCAGACTTCGTATGCATAGTTCGATCGTAATAACTGTATCGTAGGAAAACTAGTTTATAAGAAAGAGTCCCTTAGTTTGACCAAAACTATCGATTTTAACTGGGGAATTCGAATTTTATCAATCAGACCGTTCAATATCACCTAATTGGACTGACAAACGATTAGGAATCAGAATTTTCACGATCAAACTTCGTATGCATAGTTCGATCGTAATAATTGTATCGTAGGAAAACTAGTTTATAAGAAAGAGTCCCTTAGTTTGACCAAAACTTTCTTATAAAATTCAAACTAAGGGACTCTTTCTTATACAATTAGGTGATATTTAACGGTCTGATTGATAAAATTCGAATTCCCCAATTAAATTCGATAGTTTTTGTCAAACTAAGGGACTCTTTCTTATAAACTAGTTTTCCAACGATACAGTTATTACGATCGAACTATGCATACGAAGTATGATCGTGAAAATTCTGATTCCTAATCGTTTGTCAGTCCAATTAGGGTATATTGAACGGTCTGATTGATAAAATTTGAATTCCCCAGTTAAATTCGATAGTTTTGGTCAAACTAAGGGACTCTTTCTTATAAACTAGTTTTCCAACGATAAAGTTATTACGTAGACATCTTGTCACTGGGTTCAGAGCATGCATAGGCAGTATGTCGAACAAGATGTCCCAAGACATGTGGGTAGGACATCTTGACCCAGTTCAGCTTAAAAGATAATGCTTATCCATTAAGCACGCGTGTTTGTTTTAATTTGGATAAAACGCAAATCTTTTAGTAACAAGCTGAGATTAGGATTAATGATAAAGTTTGTTATTAATCCTATGTGTTAGATACGATTGGATTCGTATTTAATTAGTGGATAGAGATTAAATCTTTATCTTTGTGGAGTTTGTTTTTGAAACAAGCTTGTTTTAAAACTAACTCTTATTTGAGTGCATCTGAAAGACTGAAGATTATCTGAAGAATTGCACGCCTATATAAAGGACTCAACATAGAGCTTAAAACTCAACACACAATAACTGAAGATTATGAGTCCAAAGTTTTGTACCCACTGTGCAAAACACTTAGTAGCTCTCAGTATCGTTCTTGGTACTTTGAAGCTTGTGTCGTTGAATGTTGTCATTCAACTTGGTCTTTTAAACTGTGTAAGTTTAAAGTTGTTTCGTCACTTGGGATTAGTGATTATAAGGAGTTGGGTAGGTTCTCATATTCAGGGGGAGTTAGCCCTTGAGTAGAAAATTGCTAGGATTAAGAAAAGGCGTACATGCCAAAAGGTGTTTGGTAGTGTTGTAAGACTAAGTATTGATTCGGAGTAGTAGTGTTCACTTCCTCGATTGGTATCCTCCAGAGTACGGCTGATTAGCGCTGAACTGGGTTAACAAATCACTGGTGTTATTTATTGCTTTTATTTACTTCAGTACTGCAATAAATCGTAATCCTCATAACCAGTTGTCGAACCAGTTGTCTAGGACATCTGGACTACTGACACATTGTCCTAGACATTGTGTAAGACATCTGTCCTGCCAAAGAACATAATTTCACTTCAGATAATCTTCAGTCTTTCAGATGCACTCAAATAAGAATTAGTTTTAAAACAAACTTGTTTTAAAACAAACTCCACAAAGATAAAGAATTAATCTCTATCCACATAAAGAATTAATCTCTATCCACATAGACTTAATTACTTCAGCATTGGTGCTTCAGTTAAGTCAATCTGACCAAGTTGTTTTAGCTTTATGATGCAGCCAATCTCAGAAGAACTACAATCTCCCCCTTTGGCAAATTATGGCTAAAACAACCACTAACCACTTTGTTGAATGTGCACTCTTCAGTCTTCAATTTTCAAATTCTTCAATCTTCAAATTGATCTCTGTTGATGCAATCTTAAATTCTGAATCTTCAGGTCTTCAATGTCTTTGATCTTCAGAATCTTTGTGTGTCTTCAATATTCAGGACTTCTTCAATCTTGAATTTGTTATGAACCTTTTCTAGTATGAGACAGTCTTAGTCTTGTCTTCATATGATCCGTTACAATGAATTTTCTAAGTCCAGGGATGAGATACTTAGTGACTTAGTGAACCAAAGTCTTGAGTTGCAGCGGAAAGTACTTAATCAGAGTGATCAAGACTCACTAGACTTCTTAGAGGTTCATATTGAGCATTTAAATTATGCTCAAGACACACTTATTTTAGCATAGCTTTTTAGTTTTAATTTTTTTTTTTAAAGCTTGCCATTATTCATCCGTAAAGCAAGAGAGTGATTCTACTTGCCAAAGAGCTATTCTATTATCAATTATTTCTCCCCCTTTTTACCATAATTTGTCAAATGTTTTAACGGAAAAAAAAACTTCATTGATTAAATAGAAACAACATACAAAAGTTGCACACTTAGTGTCGGATGACAAAGTCTCCAATGTCTAGGACATTTGGTAAACCACAAAACTTACAGAAGATGAACAGAAAAAGGAAAAATACACAAAGTACTTATTTTCCTATATTCAGAGTCTGTTCTTCAAGATTCTTCTGCTTCTTCACCATCTCCACCTTCTTCATTCTCTTCTCCTTCTGCAGCAGCATCTTGTATGGACTTGATCAGATTGTCCACATGTTGTTTTCTTGTTGTGCTGGTCTTGATGGTTTCTCCCAAGGTTTTGAATATTTGAATCAGTTCAGCAAGAACATCCTCCTTGTTTGCTCTAGGCATAGAGCCTGACGCTTCACCCACCTCCTTCATCTTTGGGAACACAATGTCTGGGACATGTGTACCAGCAAGGAGCTTGTAATCAAAACTAAGGACTTGTGGTTTCTTTGTTGGAGCTTCATCAGGATACATGATAGCTGGATATTGCCTCAAGATCATCCCAGTTATTAGGCAAGGGAAGGCAATTGGCAGCTTCACTGCATATGTCTCAGCATGCTTCATGGTCTGATTAAAAACGTGATCACCAAAGTTGATTTTCTTCTTGGTCCCTATGAGATGGATCATCTTTGCCAACATAGGAGTGATCCCAGAACCATGGTTGGTTGGTGCCCTGTTTGCTGCACCAATCCTATTGAGGATGGCATACTTGACACTAAGGGTTCCAGTAGATAGTAACCCTTTCTTAGGCCATTCTTCCACTTGACCTCCTGTAATTTCCTTAGTCACCTCCTTGACTAACTCAGCTTCGTCACCTTCAATGGTTGGATTTCTCCCCAGATACTCATTGATGGTGGTTGGAGAAAACTTAACTTCTTTACCTCTGACTTTGACTTTTCTGTACTCCTCGCTTCCTTCACTGCAGGCACTGGTGATGTTGACAATGAATTCTTTCACCAGCATCTCATAACAGTTACCCAGATCCTTGATAGTCTTCATCAATTCAGCTTTCTCCAATAGCTCCATAATCTCTTCACACTCAAGAGCTTCTTGGTTGAGTTCTCTTTCTTGTGCTATTCTTCTTTGGTAGACATACCTCCACCTTTGAGCACTTTCCTCAGAATGGAAAGAAACCCTATCCATTGGAGCTGGAGGAATGTTTGCTGGAATTCTTCTTCCTCCAATCCTCTTTCTCCCAGAGGTCGTGTGTCTAGGACATCTGTTTCGACATCAGTGTCAGAATCACTGATAGCCACGACCTGCTTCTTTTTCTTTGAACTCTTTTCTCCAGTAGCTTTCTTCTCATCTTTTCTCTTCCCTTTCTTCTCAGTGACAGGAGTCTCCACTTGCTTAGACCTATACGTCTTAGCTTTTCCTTTGACTGGAATGCTAATGCGTATTCTTTCACTTTCGTTAGAGCTTTCCTCTTCAAGGCTTTGTTGAGGCTGACTATCTTTCTTCATGCCTTGAAGAATCTCAGCCAGGGGGACCTCATCTTCATCTTCCTCTTCTTGATCTTGCACCTTTTCTTGTTCAGGGGTTAGAGCGAGACCAGATGTCGAAGCATTGGGTTCGACATCATGTGCTAGAACCTCTCTTGAGGTTATAGTTTGATCCAAATTAGGATCAGCTCATTCTTCTTGAAGTTCTGATGGAATGTTGATGGTTTCTGACGGAGGAACTTCATTAGTTGGAGGAGAGATCTGCTCAGTAACCTTGACTTGATGTTCATCAGTTGATGTTTCATCAGTTAGTTTGACATGTGGTTCTTCTGAAATCTTTTGTGATTCTTGATTCTCAGAAGGCTGGCTTTCAGGATTTGTAGACTCTTGTTCCTGAGTTTTGTCATTCCCTGTTGCATGAGCTTTCGTCTTTTTAGGGTTCCTCTTCTTCTTTGAACCCTTGGTCTTCTTCTTCTTGATTGCGCCTTCTATTGGAGGAATCATGCTGATTGGTACAGCGTTGGTGATAACCCCTTGTTGATCAACGCGTAGGTCTTCAACCTTAGGCATTTGAGAGGATGCCTCGTTTATAGTTGTCTTTGAATCATCTTGGTTTGAGTTGTTTTGAGATGATCGTTGAGACATTGTTGAAGAGAGTTCTTTTTAGAAGAGTGAATTTCTGAGTTTTGAAAAAGATGTCTGACAAGATGTTGACACGTTTGGTAGTGTCACATATGAGGTCTTAGTAGCCTTTTATAGATTGATGGAGAACTTAAGGCTACCTCTTTTTACGTGCAAATTTTTAATGTCTCTTTACTCTGCACGTTACCTCTATAATGTTTATGACACGTTTTTGAGCGTGTGAATACCCAGAGGCACGCTAACGCTCCCAACCAAAATCTCTTCAGCTTCTTGTCCATTGTACAGATGTTGGGACATCTGGTTTGACATCTTGTCAACTTCTTCCTTGGCAGATAAGCAAGCTATTTATGGACCATTGTTGTGAGGTGTCCAAGTATAGCACTTATCACTTGACTTTATCCCTTTCATCACTACCTCTTGATCATTAGCAATGGTGCATTCATGATTGTTGAAGTGCACTTTTAGTCCTTGTTCACATAGCTGACTAATGCTAATCAAGTTTGCAGTGAGACCTTCTACTAGTAGAACATCATCTAGGCATGGAGTGTGTGGACCAGATAGTTTTCCAATGCCTATGACTCTACCTTTAACTCCATCACCAAAAGTAACACTTCCTTTTGAATGAGACCTTAATTCTCTAAGGTATCTCTCATCTCCAGTCATGTGTTTAGAACATCCACTATCAAAATACCAATTTTTATGTGGAGATATTCTTACAGGAGTATGTGCCTTTTGAGGTGGTGTTGGCTTACATACTTCAGTCAGAACTTCCTTGTTTTGTAATACCCTAACCCCTTCTTGTCACTTGGACTTCTACCAAGTTCAAGAACTTCTTCAAGCATGTCAGTTCCCTTGTTTAACATTCTCACAGATTTTGTCATCTCAGTGAGTTTTGAGTTTGACAAGGTAACTTGTTCTTTCAAAGCAGCTGTTGATGCTTCTAGTGCCTCCTTTTCTTGAGCAAGTAGTGTGACTTGTTCTCTCAAGCTAGTTGTTGAAACCTCTAGTGCTTCCTTCTCTTGAGCTAGTTTCTCCATCTCCTCATCTTGTTTTCTTATGAGTTCACAAGATTGTTCCCATTTAATGGTGAGATTGTTGTATTTTTCATCCAATTCTTCTTGTAGGAGATCTTCATTGCTCGTGCTGCTGCTGGTATCAAATGTTCCAGTGAAGGCTTTATTTGTTGGTTCTTCTTATTTCTCTTCCTCAGAATCAGATAAGGTAGCTGCCATTCCCTTTTTCTGTTTTCTGAGAAAGTTTGGACATTCTGGTCTGATGTGTCCAAATCCTTCACATTCAAAACATCTTACTTCTTTGTTTTGCTCAGAAGTATTCTCCTCCTTGGTCTTGCCCTGTGACTTGATGTTGGACTTCTTGTCTGGGATATTTGTCATATACTTGGCTTGCAACTTACTTAAGGCTCTGTTGAAGTCCTTTGTAAGGTAAGCTAAAGCCTGTGATAACTCATCATCATCTTGGCTTTCCTTAGATTTAAATGCCAAGTTCTTCATCTTCTTCTCTGGTTTATCGTCCAGAGACATCTCAAAGGTTTGTAATGAACCAATAAGTTCATCAACTTTCATTGCGTCAAGTCTTGAGATTCTTCGATTGCAGTCACCTTCATATTAAATCTCTTAGGCAGTGATCTAAGGATTTTTCTGGCTAACTTTTCTTCAGGTATCTTCTCACCTAGGGCAAAGGTTGAATTTGCTATATCTCGTATTCTAGTGTTGAACTCAGATATAGTTTCTTCATCCTCCATCCTCAAGTTCTCAAATTTTGTGGTGAGAAGTTGCAGCTTTGACATTCGAACTTTGGAGGTTCCTTCATGTGCAGTTTGAAGAATTTCCCAGGCTTGCTTGGCTTCAGTACATGTGTTGATTAACTTGAACATGTTTTCATCAACACCATTGAATATGGCATTGAGTGCTTTAGAGTTGCCACTTGCCTCAGTTTCTTCTTCTGGACTCCAATCTGCCATTCCTTTTAGACTTGTGGAGCCATCTTCTGCTGTGATTATTGGATGATTCCACCCAGTGATAATTTCCCTCCATGCTTTTTGATCCATGGATTTGAGAAAGGCAACCATTCTTGCTTTCCAATAATCATAATTTGATCCATCCAAGATTGGTGGTATGTTGATTGATCCTCTCTTGTCCATCTTGAACAGAATATATCTCCCTGGAGCTCACCCAGCAGGTTAGGGTGCCTGCTCTGATGCCAATTGAAATTCTGTTCTCTGGCAGGACAGATGTCTAACACAATGTCTAGGACAATGTGTCTGCAGTCCAGATGTCCTAGACAACTGGTTCGACAACTGGTTCGACAACTGGTTATGAGGATCACACGTTATTGCAATACTGAAGTAAACAAAAGCAATAAACAACACCAGTAATTTGTTAACCCAGTTCGGCGCTAAACAGCCCTACTCTGGAGGATACCAATCCAGGAAGTGAACACTACTACTCCGAATCAATACTTAGCCTTACAACACTACCAAACACCTTTTGGCATGTACGCCTTTTCTTAATCCTAGTTATCTTCTAGTCAAGGGCTAACTCCCCCTGAATATGAGAACCTACCCAACTCCCTCTAATCACTAATCACAGTTTAAAAGACAAAGTTGAATGGCAACATTCAACGACACAAAGCTTCAAAGTATCAAGAACAATACTAAGAGCTACTAAGTGTTTTGCACAGTGGGTACAAAACTTTGGACTCACAATCTTCAGTTATTGTGCGTTGAGTTTTAAGCTATATGTTGAGTCCTTTATATAGGCGTGCAATTCTTCAGATAATCTTCAGTCTTTCCGATGCACTCAAATAAGAATTAGTTTTAAAAACAAACTTGTTTTAAAACAAACTCCACAAAGATAAAGAATTAATCTCTATCCACTAATTAAATATGAATCCAATCGTATCTAACACATAGGATTAATAACAAACTTTATCATTAATCCTAATCTCAGCTTGTTACTAAAAGATTCGCGTTTTATTCAAATTAAAACAAACACGCGTACTTAATGGATAAGCATTATCTTTTAAGCTGAACTGGGTCAAGATGTCCTACCCACATGTCTTGGGACATCTTGTTCGACATGCTGCCTAAGCATGCTCTGAACCCAGTGACAAGATGTCTAGGACATCTTGTTCAACATGTTGCATCTGCACATCTTCTTCAATATGCACAAGTGGTTTAGACTTAATTACTTCAGCATTGGTGCTTCAGTTAAGTCACTCTGACCAAGTTGTTTTATCCTTATGATGCAGCCAATCTCAGAAGAACTACAACCCCCAAAAGCATTTCAAGACACACCAAAAATTAGACTTAACATAATTATTGTATCATTCACCATCACTGAATATACACCCCCTACGTTCCACACCGGAACATTTGGCGCACACTGTGGCGCTCGGTAAAACAATTCCTAGGTCTCAAGTTGTATCTCGTTCACCCTCGCACACCCCGACAAACTATGATCAGTTTAATCCATGTTTTAGTGAACGCTTATTTTAAAGATTCAATCCTTGCTTTGCATTAGAGAAATCCATATCCTGCAGCAATCATTCCTCTAAGATAAGTAAATCAACAACGGCGACACCGTTGAGGCGATTAAGATGTAACCAGCTAGTGGAAGGCAACACCGACTGAGTTGGAGACGTCAATGTGGGCGGTTATGGCCCGTGGAGTATCTTTCAAGCGTTAATATTAGCGGCGATTGACACCGAATGAGGCGAAGCGGCGACAATTACGAGTTTGCCTCAGAGCCGTCTTTAAGTGACCATGGCGGTGATGGCTACCACCGACGATCATGCAAGCTCTCTTCTCCAGTCCATGCATCTCATCTACCTTTTTACCATTGCAAAAAATCTGGAAGAGGAAAAGTGATATATCTTGCCAATTAGCAAGATGTTTCAAGCACTCCCTTTGCATACCAGTTGCCACATCTGGGGCATCAAACAAGTTTATATTTTTCTTATATGTTCACAATACTTTGACCGCGACACTCTTCTAAGAGGCGGTCACAAAGCACAAGGGACAAGGAATTTTCGATGGAATTTTAAGGATAACAGCTCGCCGAACCTTCGTCGCTGTTTAATGCCTGAAATTCCAGCACTACCAGTAGACAGATGTGATAGCCGATGTGCTAACACCTGTCGCAAAAACGTTGGACTGGGAGACAGATGTTACCAAGTTTGTCTCCACGAGAGTTAACTGAACAAATAATAATGCAATAATAAAAGGCAGAAAGTAAATTGCACGCTTCGTTTGTTAACCCAGTTCGGACTCAACTACTCCTAATCTGGGAGATACCAATCCAGGAATGAATCCACTATAATAGTATTGATTCAGAGTCTAACTACCCGTTAACCCTCCTCACTCAATCACTATCTGTGCAAACTCTACCTAGGCCTAACCTAGATATGACCAGCCCAGGTCACTTCCTTAACAACGATGCTCCTCCACACCGTCATACACCTACCGGGGTATAAAAAACACACTTCCAATGAATGGTTGTTTGGAGACACCCTCCTAGACACCTAAACACGTTTACCTAAAGCCTTCAAGTGCTAGACTCACTAACTCTTTGCTTCAAAGCTTCAGAGATAGTAACATTACAACTCAATAAACACAGTCCTAAGCATGCTGATCAGTGCATTTTAATGCACGTTCTTCTACTATTGTATTCATGTATTCCTATAGTTTATTTTATTATTTTTACTATTTTAGTGTGTTTTTATATTTAAGTATAATTATAGCTTTATTTTATTTTCGTACTTATTTTCTGAATAAATAATAAATTGACACCTTCTCATTGCGCAGACCATAACTGGAGCTAGGAATATCGGATTGAGACGCGGTCAGTTGCGTTGGAAAGCTAAGACAAAGAGCTACAACTTTTATGTTGAAGTCGAAAGCTAATTCAGAGCGCAAAGGAGTCATATTTACTCGTCAATGTTCCAGACTTACAAGATTTAATTATTTTCAGCATAACTTATAATTTTCGGCCCAATTGTTTTGTGGCCCGTTTTTGCTTTACTTATAAAAACCAAATTTCGCCCTAGGGTTATTCACTCAGTCATTCACGAAAAAAATAAGGATTTGTGCAAACGAATCATGAGCAACTAAAACTCTAGGTCGATTCGTTGGTTAAGGCACTTCCATTCATAATCTTGAGGTTTGGATATTAATGCAATTACAGTTCATGTTCTAATTCTTTCTCTTTCAATTTCGCTGCCTCTTTGATTAATTTGAATGCAATTCATATTTATCGCTTGTTTAATTTCGGATTGCAATTGTAGCGAGGTTATTCGGATTAATTATCACTTGTTTAATTTAATTCGAATAGAAATTGATAGAGTCTATAACGCTTGTTTATAGGATTGATTAAATTCACGTAATGACCTTGATCATGTTCTGTGACGCTTGTTTACTTTCATGATTAATCGAACAACTGTTTTACGCTTGTTAATTCAGTCCGAATTTCTGTAAAACTAATTGACGCTTGATTAGTTAGTTTCACGATCAATCAAGAATAGAAACTGAAAAGTATATTTTCTAGAAACCTATGATAGATGATTGAATGAAGTTTACCTAAAACCAACGGATTGATTGCTTCTCTATTAATTAATTTCATCATCTCGTTACTATTTTTCTCAATCGAAAACCCCATAATTTACAGTTTAATTTGTTCCAATATTGCTAATTGATCGAGAGTCTTTGGGAAATGACCAAGGTTATCTTACCTTGTTACTACTTTTAAATTACTTATTTTGATCACGAAACGACCGCGATCAAATTGGCGCCGTTGCCGGGGATCTCTGTTTAGGATTAGTAAAATTGAGAACTAACTAACATTACTAACAATTTTGTTTTGTGAGTTTTTGTTGTGTTTCAGGTTCTGACGTTGGATTTCGCATTGAAGCTGAAGAAAAAAAAATCTGTTTTCGGTCAGTTGCTCAGATTTGGCCGAAAATTGGTGAGCTGATCCGAAAAAAATCAAGGAATAAATTTTCTTTGTTTAGACCACTTTTTCTTTTTTTTTTAAATTTTCCATATATTTAAAAAAATCCGAAAAAAATATATTTAGATTTGTTTGATTTTTAGAGATTTTAGGTGATATTTTTATATTTTTTAGATTTCTTTTGATACGATTTTCCATTTTTCTATTCATTTTTGTTTGTAAACAAAAAATAAAAATAAATAAAAAATTAAATTAAAAAAAAAAATGATAGATTCATTGGATCAGTTGGATTATATCATTAATTGCTTGGAAGCAAGGAAACAACAATCATGCTATCAAAATCACATTCCACTTGTGATTTGCAATATTTGTTCTTCAAATTTTCATTGTAGCGATGCATGTCCTATATTGTTAGATACTGACTTTTGCAAAATTTGTTCTTCGAATTTTCATTGTAGTGATGCATGTCCTATATTGTTAAATATTGATGTGTGTGGTGAGACCCAATTTGCAGGTGATCTTCATGGACAATACTATTGGGAACAAAATTCATATCTTGAAGAGCAGCCTATTTGGCCATATCAACAATCTCAACAAAATGTATCAGCTGACACAATATCATTTTTGGAAGAAGCTATCAAGCAGATGGATGAAAATAATAAGCGAATGGATGAGTTTATGCAATCTTCTCTTCAAAGTTTAGCCGTCCAAGTTGAGCAAATAGGTTCCATTGTCCATCAATTTCAAGAGAACAAGATGTCTCAGGATGATGTACAACCTGTTGCACTATTAGAGGTAATGCAATGTGATACAAGTCTTGATGAAACTTCAGGTGAGCCCATTAAACCAATGTTTGTTTCATCCGATGAGCACAAAGCAAGCAACAAAAACTCAAGTGAATGCATGAAAGAGATCATACCACAAAATTCCTTGAAGTCTGATCTGGATGAAATATATACTTCTCTTGAACTAGATAACTCACTTGAAATTTTTGATTGTGAATGTGGTGTTTGTAATGTTTGTCATAAGATTAATGCAGCCATTTCAGGTCAAGACATTTTGATGCCGCCAAACACTTGTGCAGAAATTCAAGCAAATTCAACAACTCTTGAATTTGACATGAAAAGTGTGGATTTTAGCCACAAGCAACCATGGTCCATAGAAGAAAAATTGTTGGTGGAACCTCTAATTAAGACAAGCAACATGCAGTTGTCTTTGACAATTTATGCATCTCTCCCACCCAATTTATCTGACTCACAAGCTATATGTGCATTTTCTGATTTTCAAAGTATTGTTATTGCAGGTTTACCACATGTGCTGGCTATTCCTCCTATGCCACCGGATTTTCCATTAATATCCATGTTCACTTGCTATTTACCTTTTCCTATTTCATGTGTTCGTAGTCCAGAAAGGCCTCCACACAAAGGAGGACGAAAATACATAACAACAAAAATAGGATAGCAGAGAACAACAAAAATAAAATATGCACAGAAGAATTCGCCTTAAAAAATGGTGAGATATATTCTATACCTTCATAATTTGAGGTATTTATCTATTAATCAATAAAAACAAGCCACATTAATAAATTTGTATGTGATATCCACAATTAATTTAGGACAAATTACACTCACCTACCTTAAGATATTTTTAAATAGCACCAACATCCCCTTTAATTTCTAAGTAGACACTAACCTCCCTTATTTTGTTACAAAACTAACAAACA
This sequence comes from Trifolium fragiferum, assembly GCA_954870985.1. NCBI lineage: Eukaryota > Viridiplantae > Streptophyta > Magnoliopsida > Fabales > Fabaceae > Trifolium > Trifolium fragiferum. The sequence goes on along the minus strand of OX940790.1, from coordinate 16,920,867 downwards.
CATCCCTTCTATATAACGGAGCTAGTTTTCCGTTAACTCTATCAGCACCCACACACTCTTAGTTCTCTCGCTGTACGGAATTTCATAGTTTGATTGAAAGTCTCATAATATTATATTATGCCTCCTAAATTCCACACCTAGGAAAATAACAAAATCTAGGAAAAGCATGAAGAAACTCCAAAGTATCAAAATTTCAAGCGCAAGAAAAACATCATAGAAAAATTAGATCTATTCAAATTTAAAGAATATAAAATTGGATCTCTATTAAAATTGCATCAAATGCATTTCCTCTGTCTCTGGTAGCTGTTTTAATTTGGCAATTGTTGTAGACTTTTTTTTTTTTTAGGCAAAAGAGAGAAGCTTAGTTGAAGAAATAAGGACATCCCAACTAGGTTGGCACCTCTCTAAGACCCAACAGACAAGCTAATCCAAATATTATTAAAGAAAAAAAAAGAGGATCAACATACAACTTGGGGGGACTAGACCAAAACCCAAGTAGGAGCTCAGAAACAACAACTGCCTCATTAAAAAGAAAGCTTTGCTAGGATCGTTTTTGAATTTTAAATTATTTTTCTTTTAGAATGTTCAAACTGAGATTCAACGTAAAGATATAGAATAATTCATGAACACTTTTTTTTATAAAACAATTTCGAGAACTTTTTATCAACAAGCTAATATAAGAGATTTTAAAAAAATAGGATTTTTTTTATTATTTGCTTGACATAAGTTTAACGGTGTCAAAGAGACGGGGTGCAAGTGTTTAGTTAAAAACTAGAGGGGATGTTGGTGCTATTTAAGAAGATTTCAGGGGAGGTGAGTGTAATTTGCCCATTAATTTATAACCAACTTATTATGTTTTTTTTTTCTCTCTCTTAAAATAAAACTCTCTCGCCTCTCTCTACCTTGCATAAACCCTAACCGCCGTCGCCGGGTCTTCCCCTCGAATCCAAAGCTTCAGGCGCGATGTAGACGGTGGCTGCGGTGGTGCGATGAGCAGCAGGCTCCGTACCACCATTCCAGCCCTCGATTGGGTGCTGGTGGCCCGTTTCTGGGTCTTTTCTCCTTCCTTCTCCACCGTCGTTTCTTGCTCTCCGTCGTTCTCTCTTGAGTTCGGCTCTGGTTGGTGGTGAGATCGTTCTCTATCTCTTGGCTGGTGGTGTGTGGGGTTCTCCACTCCACACCACCACGTTTCTGTCGTCATCTCCGGCGAGCAGCTTTCATTTCATCACCCGGGACTGCCAAGCTTTTAGGTACTCGCCGTCTCTCCTTCTCCGCGCGGTAAGGTGGTTTTTGTTGCGGATCTGGACTCGTTTTGGTTCAGATCGTGGTGGGGTTTCGCTGTTTTCAGCGGAAGTTGGTGTTTTCTGGCGGGGGAGTTGTTTCGGCGCGGTTTTGGAGGTTTTGTGGTCTTGGTGGTGCGGTGGTGAGTTTTTTCGTAGGATTGGCGGTGGTGGCCGGAGGTCTTGGGGTTGCTGTGGTGACCGGAGGTAGTGGTGCTGGGCTCGGTAGGGAGTTTTTCTGTTTTGGTGTTGATTGGGCTGTTCATTGCCCTCTGATTTTGCTTTGGTGGTAATTTGGTGGGGGTGTTGGTGCTTGGTTTTGGTGGAGGTGTTGTTAGAGGTGGTGAGATGCTTTGGTGGTGGTTGTATGGTGGGGTTGTTTTGGTGCAGTCGGGCAGTGATGGTGGTGGTGGTTGGTTGAGGTTTTTTTCTTGGTCTTGGTATTTCTCCTGGCGTGCCCGAAAGGGCGAGGTACGTAGACTCTCCGTGTTGACGGACGATGTTGCTTTAGCGTACCTCCAGGACGTTTCAGTGTTGGAAGGGTGATTGGACGGTTAAGGCCGAGGGTGGGTGGATTCTTCTGGATACAAGAGGCACTGACCATTTTCAAATCTGATGAGACTTGCAGGTCTCTGGTAGCTGGTCGAACTCTCCTGCATTAGGTGTTGACCGTTGATTCTCTGACTTCTGGGGTTCCCCAATCGCTGACTTCTGGGGCTACTTTCTGGAGCTGATGGGCCGAGTAATTTTAATTCGAGTTCGGAAGTTAGAGCCAGTTGGTGTCTTCTAGGGTTAGGTATGGGTTTTCTCTGGGGGGTTTTTAGCGAATCATATTTGGTGTTTTGATGTATTGGTGTATGGGTGTTGGGGTGTTTGGTTTGGTGTTGATGTATTGGTGTTTGAGTGTTGGGGTGATTGGTCTGGGGTTGGTAATTGTGGTATATCACATTACCGTTTCTGTATGTTTCCTTGATAATTCCTTTCACTTCTTGTGGAGAAATTGTCTTTTAATAAAATTTAGCCGTTCAAAAAAAAAAAATTTATAACCAACTTATTTAAACAATTCAATTACATTTTCTAAATATCCACACTACCCATCAAAATCTTTAAAGTGGGTCCTATTAGCTCTACATATACCTAGAGCTGTCAAAATGGGCTAGCCCGATGTGGCCACTAGGATAGTCCGAATTTTTTTGGATTTGGGCCTTAAAATTTGATTCTGGATTTTTTCCGGACTTTTTAACCTGGTCATTTTAAGCCCGCTTAAAATATGGGCTAACTCAAATGGACCACGGGTAGCCCGAATAAAGTATAATAAAAAAAATTATAAAAATAAATATTTATTAGTATGTTACATTTTAAGTAGAGGTGAGAATAGGTGAGACCAACCTACAAAACCTTAAGTCCTAGCCTACATAGCCTCAGGTCAGGCCGATCTATTTCTTTAAATAGAGCAGACCAAAATTTTTGTATAAGCCTATTTAGTCAAATATGTTAGACTGCGGGTCATTAAAAAAGCCTTATTAGCCTACTAGGTCGACCTATTTAAGTTAATATTAATAATATTTTTAGTAATATTATTATTTATATAATAAAATTTGTACTTTCATTAAATTATATATTTATTAAACTTTTCAGTAGTTTAAGTTTATTAATCTACATTATTTTTTCACATATATAAATGTATTATTATAAACTAGAAATGAAATATGATGATTTATATAGTTTAATTCAAGACATAAAAGATAAGCCTATGATAAGCATATGATAGACCAAATGCCAAGCTCAGGTCTTTTATTTTTTGACAAGGCAGACTCAGTCTTAACAAAGCCTAACTCGACCTAGCTAGCCTATTCCCACCCACCTCTAATTTTAAGTGTTAATTTTTTATTTATTTGGATCAACTCAATCCAATATGTTTTTCTTTTAACAATCTAATATGTGAACTTAAATCTAATATATTATTGATTTAACTTTTTATATAAATTAATATTTTTAAGTTCTTTTGTATTGAACTAAACTAATTCAATGCATTCAACCTTAAAATTCATAAACCCATCATTGAAAAGAATGAATACTCATAGAGTCATAGGTCAGCTATGGATTTGAAACTAGTAATTCTTTATAGGCCACAAGATTGATAAATAATCTCTCCAAAAAGCACTAATATATTGATGTGATGTTGACTTTGGCCGATGGTGAGTTTTGAAGCAAGAAGTCCACTATACTATTCGAAAGTTGATGGATACGTTATTATGCATAAGTTTATTTCTTATGCATGTTGTATAAATAAATCTTCACCATTAGATTGTATTTCATACTTTCACAAGCTTATCTCGCTCGCTAATCTGGTTCAGAGTTGAATTTATAGTGAATGATAAATGATTGAACCTTTTTGTAAGCATATTAGTTTTTCGATGCCAAAATCATTTTGTTGTGGAATAGTTTCACATTAAATGTATGTAAAATGCTAAACAGTGCCCCCGGACACTAGTTAAGCATATTGATATAGAAACTTTGTCTTAGAATGCGCGTAATCAATGCCTCAAAAGTGCAAAAAGATGTTTTATTACCATTAATTTTTTCTTTTAGTTCTTTCTTTGGCATGCTTAACAAGTGCCCCAGAAGCACTGTTTAGCATAACCCTAAATGTATTTAATCATGTCAAAATCATTTTGTTGTGAAATTATTTCAGAGAATTATACTTCAAAATCATTTTATTGTGGAATGATTTAAAGTGTTATTTATGCATGGTCCATTTGCCTATGCATCATCCCCCGACCCGGTGCATATACCCCTTTAAATTAATGCTTTGGCAACTTAGCAGCTTCTTTACGCGACTTGGAAGCAATTTTCTTTAGGGGAAGGCTAGGGTGGATAAGTGACTTAGGTCTCCCATGGTGGGTGAGTTCATTTAATGGTTGGATTATGACAGCCCATGAATGTTTATGATGTATCATACACACGGAAACACTTTCTCTTATCTATCTCTTCTCTCTCCTTGCATCTCTCTATTCATCATCTTTGTCATATGCACATATTCCGGTTTTTTCCCTCATTTATTCAATGAATCTATTTTATTTTGCAAGTTAAAACCAAGACTTTTCATGATTTTGTTCAAAAGGTGATTCAAAATTTTTCTATTTCTCAAAATTTATAAATGTTTCAGCATTTGAATTGAGAGACTCAAATTTCAAATTTTTTATCCTAATTGAAACATCATTTGCTATCCACTAACTTGCTACCGTTATGATGAAATTAAAAGAAGAATCTCACGAACCCAGAAAGAAGATTGCAACATGGACATAGAAAGAAGAATCTAAAACATTCAAGCTTCATAGTCCACCATAAAATGGAAATAAAATGAAGTTTCAAAATAATTTTTTTAAAAAAACTAGAAGTCAATTCATCCAATGACAAGTTTTGAAAAGATAAACATTAATAAATTATAATAAAAAGAAAACTAATTATTTTCTCTCTTTGTTGATCTATAACAAATTTTTTTCATGTGTTCTCCACCATTTTTTCTTTTTACAACCATAGTAACTACTAAAGCTTTCTCTCTCATAGATAGCATTAGTTAGAATTGCAGATCCTTGTACTTGTCATTTTAATCATTGTTGTGTTGTTGTTGGAGTTGCAAAGTTTTGTCAATTATTGTATAATTTTTTTTACAAGCTAAGCTTTTGTCATGGTGGTGATGGAGATGTGGAGAGAAAGAGAGAGAGGAGACCGTGTAGAGAGTTTAGAATATTGTTATATGGTGTGTGTACGGTGTAGTATAATATGGTATAACATAAATGAATCTATGGTTAAAAAGTCCTTTCCCATCATGGGAGACCTACCAACCTTTCCCATGCTAACCTTCCCATTTTCTTTAACGTGGCTTCTTTCAATATGTTGGATGAACCTTAAACCCAATAGAAGTGGTTTGCAATTTGATTTCCATCAACTTTAATAAGTTACGCAAAGAAATGTGTTTTACCTCCAATAACGGAGCATACAACTTAATGAGTAACCCATGCAAAAACTAAAGAACGAAGAAAAGTAACAAATTTAATAAAGAGAAAAATGAGTACTAACTTACACAGAGGTGGTTTTCCGTTGAAGTGACCAACCTAAAAATTTTGAGTGTTTTCTTTATAATTTTTCCGATAAGCCATTTCAATAACCAATATCCGAAATTGAATGACACATAAGAGATTCTTTGAAGACGCCAAAAATAAATTTTTTTAGGAAAAGGAATAACCAGACATAGAAATTTCAAAAAGAAAGAAAGAAACTTTGTGTGTTATGAAAGTAACACAGAAAAACACAAAACAAAAGCGGTGGTGGGTGAAAGAAGAAGGAGAAGATCGTGGAATTAGAGAAATAATAAGATGATGGTGGTGATGATGATTTGTAGGAATGTCAATTTGTATCTATAACGAATTATTCGTGGGGATAATATATGTACGAAGATCCAAAGTCGCTGATATTTTTCCCTGCAAGGATGAGGATAGAGGGAGAAATTCCCCGTGGATAATTCGGGGCGGGGAACGGGGAAAGATCCCTCCGCCACCGCAGATTCCCGACCCCTACCATATTATTTAAATTATATTCTCTTTGTTCATTTTTATTTTTCGTTTTAGAAAAACAAATTGTTTCAAATTATTTGTCGTTTTGATAATTTAAGGTTATATTTTGTCTATTATACTTTCCTTCCTAATTTTTTTTATTGACTAAATTTGATATAATCTTTTTATTGTATTTTTTTTTACTAAACTTTTTCATATAATCTTTTTATTGGTGGTTTTAATTTTTTGGAAAGATAAACTGTGTGCCAAAAAATATTTTTTTATGGATTAAAATTAGGGTATAATATATTCCAAAAAAAGGGTATAATAGTAAAATAAAGTGCAAAAATACACTGTCTTAATTTGGTCTTTTTTTCTTTCACAAACGACAAATAAAAAGGAATGGAGGAATAAGGAGTATATATAATATATAATTATATAAATTTATATTTTTGTTATATAAAAAATAATAATTAATACGTTATAAAGGTTATGATTATGTATGGTGGTAACAAGTTCAATTGGATATTTATTTTTATTTGTTGACAAAAAGAAATATTAGAAAGGGCTTTTGCATTTTTTTGTTATTGATGTAAAATGTACTTTTATTTTTAAAAAATGAAAGATACAAATATATATATATATATATATATATATATATATATATATATATATATATATATATATATATATATATATATATATATCTAAAAAAAAAACAAAAAAAAAAACAAGATAATAGTGTCGTGCTTTTGATTAAAGTGTATGTATAGCAATATAGTTAATTTTTTATCTTCGTGGATATTGTGGGCATTCATGGGAATGAGGTTGAAGGAAAATTTTCCCCCGTGACGGGGATCTGAGATGGGGAAAAGTTTGGGGAGCGGGGCGGAAAACGGGGAAACAACCCCCTCACATTCAGTGCCCCATTGACATCCCTAATAATTTGGACATAGTTACAAAGGTTTATTAATTTCTCTAATTCCACGACCTTCTCCTTCTTCTTTCATTTATCATCACTTCTGTTTTGTTTTTTTTGTGTTACTTTCAATAACACAAAGTTTCTCTCTTTCTTTCTGAAATTTTTGTGCTTGTTAATCCGTTTTCCTAAAATTTGTTAATTTTTTGCGTCTTCAAATAATATCTTTTGGGTCATTCAATTTTGATTATTTAAATGGCTTATCGAAGAAATTATAAAGGAATTAAACACTCAAAATTCTCATGTGGTTGATCATTTCAACAGAAAACCACCCTTCGGATAAGTTAGTATCTTTCTCTTTTATTAAATTTGTTACTTTTCTACATTCTTTTGTTTTTTGCATGGATTAATCATTCTTCAGTTTTCTTAAATCACACTCTTTTCGAGAAAACCAGACATATTCCTCTTTTCATTTTTGTCAAGCATTGTTGAAAACGAACAACAAAATGAAATTATATCTTGCAAAATAACAAAGCAAGAAGAAAACGAGTAATTCTACAACTCGCTTTCAAAGTCATGTTCAATTGAAAAGGCAAAATTGGAAGAAACAAAAACCAAGAAAAAAAGTATTGTTAAGTCTGATGCAGAAAAGTGATTTATGGAGAATAAAAAATGAAATTGAGAGTGAATGTTATAAATACCTTGTTGTCAAGTTGCGACTTCTGCTGTGGATAATAAAGTTGCCCCAATTGCTCACAAAAAACTCATCAAAACCTATATCTTTTTTACAGAAAGAAATTAAATGCATTTCATTACTCAAAATGTTAACAATATATGGAGGAATTGACTCAAAAATACAACAATTAGACGTGGAATAGGCTGCCCTTGCAAAAGAATTCACGCTTTATGAGTTTTACGATTCGTTTTATAATTGTAGAGAGTTTCTTTTGGTAGGGAAAAATTGGTGTGATTGAAACATCGAATAAACCAGTTTAATTTATACAATATGATAAAGGATAAATTGGTGTGATTGAAACATCGATTGAGCCGGTTTCTTTTGCTTTAATTTTCACAAATAGAACATAATAATGAAAATATAATTTATTTACTATCTATATAAGAATTTTATTTCTAATTAAATTCTTATCTTTTTCTTAAATAATTAAATCCATTTTTTTAATATATTAATATCTAATTATTATTTTTGTCAATCTTTTTCTTACTTTTTTTATTATTTTTTGTTTCTATTTCTCTTCCCTCTCTCTCTCTCTCTCTTAATTTTTAATTATTATTTTCTTTCTACTTTTTCTCTTTATTAATATTTAATTTTAAATTCATTTCTTTTTTCTATCATCTTCTTTTTCAAAATTTCACATTACAAATAAAATGATATTTCTTCTAAATATGAAAGTTAATTATATATGTAATTACATTCTTATCTTTCTCTCAAAACTTTCAAAGACAAATTAGTAATTTTAATTCTATACTATTTAATTATTCATTACTTTTCCATATTTTCTCGCTTACTTTTCAAGTTTTTTCTCCATATTTTACTATTTAATTCTTTACTATTTGTTTCTTTTTAATTGGTTTTAGTATTTTTTTTATCTTTCTATTTCTCTTCGCACTTTTACTTTTTTATTCTTTATTATTTTTTCTTTTCCAATTTTGTCTCTCTTATATTTCAATTTTTCCTCCATATTTTACTATTTAATTCTTTACTTTTTTCCTTAAATACTTTTTCTCTTTCAATATTTCTTCGCACTTTTAATTTTTTTTTCCACTTTTTTCTCTCTAACTTTTGAAGTTATTTATTAATTTCTTCCTCCTATCAACTTTCTTTCTTCATTTTAGAAATTGCACATTTCAAATTTAAGAATGTTAATTATATATGTAATTACATTCTTATTATGTCAAATAATTAAAAACTATTCTTTTCAATATTTTAATATTAATTTTGTTATTATTTTTCTCTTTCATCTTTTTTTATTATATTTATTTTTTATAAAATTTAATATAAATTTTTTTATATTTTCTATTTTAATTACCCTTAACTCTTTTTTTTATTCTTTATCATTTTATTTTTTTCACTTCTTTTTTTGTCTCTCTTACATTTTAGTTTTTTTATAAATTTATTTTTTCCATTAAATATCTTTCTTCTTTTTCTAAATTTCACACTACAAATTTATATTATATATCTTTTAACTTAATCTAATATATTTCACTTTCCGCATAAATATATTTTTCTTGTATCTATTTTTTGTTATATTTTTTTATATTTTCACTCTCATAAAAAATGTATAACATTTTACCAATTTTTACTTTATTAACATATATAGTTGTATTGTCAAAAACAAATTGTTGTTGTGTATGATTAGTGTGAACTTCATAAAATTTCGTTTGAACTTATATTGTTGTGTTCCGATAAATATTAAAGAAAACATAGGACAATTGTTTTTTTTATATTTTAAATAGGCACGTGATAAATATTAATCAGATACATTAATTATTTAATGAATTTAAAAAGTCAATTATTTCTTATAAAAAGGATAAAAAATAGTATGAAAAAGAAATGGGTATTGGTATTTGAAAAAAAGAATGACAAAAGTTGGTTAATGTTGAGAGGATCTTTCTCTCTAGTGTAATGTGGTTTTTGCCGCTTCAATTTCTCACCAGGATATTCACACTACTAAAGTTAAAGATCTTTGTACTCCGTATTTTATTAGAAACTCTTAGAAATCACCTAATGTCAACATAAGATTTGGTATCCAAGACAAACTTTAAAATGGTCTCAAAATTAGTATATATTCTAATGGAAAATGCTATTTACTATTTAGTAAGAAAATTTATAGAAAAGAATTGCAAGAATTAAATCTTCACCCTTGTTTACATCAACTACCCCCATGATTTTTGTTAGGGTAATCCAAGATAAGAGGAAGAAGATAACAAGTAAGAACTAGAGAGAAAACTAGGAGGAAAGTGTTAAGATTTTATTGATAAGAAAAAATAGAGAATGAGTTGTATACAATGCATGTGGTACACGCTTATTTATAAGGAAAACTCCTAACCCATCTATTACTTGTAACACAAGTAACCATAACTAACTAACTCAAGGTAGTTATGTAACCACCTCCTAACTACCTAACCAAGTCTAATAGGATTGAAGTTATAAAACATCATGCTCCCTTAACTTCAAGCCTAAGCAAACTTGTCTGTCCTTCAGAAATCCTTCAGAACTGCAACCTTGTCTGTCCTTCAGAAATCCTTCAGAACTGCAACTTGTCTGTCCTTCAGAACTGCTTCGGAACTTCAAACTTGTCTGTCCTTCAGAACTGCTTCAGAACTGCTTCAGAACTTCAAACTTGTCTGTCCTTCAGAACTGCTTCAGAACTTCAAACTTGTCTGTCCTTCAGAACTGCTTCAGAACTGCTTCAGAACTTGCCATGCTGGGCGCGCGCGCCTGATACACACCAAGTTCACTTCTGAGCTTCAAAAACCTGTCTGTTTTCAAACTCTTAGTTAGAGCATCTGCAACCTGAGTATCTGTTGCACAATGCCTGACATCTAAGCTACCTTGATTCACCTGCTCCCTCAAGAAATGAAACCTAGCCTCTATGTGTTTGCTTCTACCATGCAAAACTGGATTCTTGGCTAAGTTTATAGCAGACTTGTTATCAATCTGCAGAACCACAGGTTTCTCTGCTTCAATTCCTAGCTCCTTCAACACAGTCACAATCCACAAAGCTTGGCATGCTGCATATGCACCTGCTATGTACTCAGCTTCACACGAAGACAATGCAACAACTGGTTGTTTCTTAGAACACCAAGCAACAGGAGCCTCCATAAATCTGAAGAAATACCCAGTAGTACTCCTTCTATCTACTTTGTCACCACACCAATCAGCATCAGAGTAGCACACAATCTCAAATTTCTCATTCAGAACTGACTTTGGAAAAAGAATTCCAAACTCCATTGTGCCTGCTATATACCTAAGTATTCTTCTAGCTGCATTCATGTGTGACCTTCTGGGCTTATCCATGAATCTACTTACAAGCCCAACTGCAAAGCATATATCTAGCCTGCTGTTGCAAAGATATCTCAATGATCCAACAATTTGCTTGAAAATTGTAGGATCCACAATCTCTTCTGTCTCATTCTTTTCTAACTTCAAGTTCACCTCCATAGGAGTTGCAGCGTAGGTACACTCAATCATGTTGAACCTCTTTAGAATTTCTCCTGCATATTTTCTCTGATGCAACAATAGACCTTTACCATTCTTCAGAAGTTCAAATCCTAAGAAGTAAGACACTTCTCCCAAATCTGTCATCTCAAATTCAGTTTTCATTACTTCTTTGAATTTCTCTATCTCAGCTGTGACACTTCCAGTTACTAGCAGATCATCAACATACAAACATATCAGAATGATGCTTGAAGCTGCTTCCTGCACATATACTCCATATTCTGACTTGCATTTCCTGAAACCTTGTTTCACAAGAAATCCATCTATCCTTTTATTCCAAGCTCTTGGAGCTTGTTTCAAACCATATAGAGCTTTGTTCAATCTGTAGACCATGTCTTTCTTCCCTTCAATCATGAATCCAGGTGGCTGAGTTACAAAGACAAGTTCTTCTAATGGACCATTAAGAAAGGCTGACTTAACATCCATGTGGAACATAGGCCATTTCCTTGCATTAGCTACAGCTATGACAAGTCTCACAGTCTCAATTCTTGCCACAGGTGAGTAGATTTCTGAGTAATCTATTCCTTCCCTCTGCAGAAAACCTCTTGCCACCAGCCTTGCCTTATATTTTGCTATAGAATTGTCAGGATTTAGCTTCAGCTTGAACACCCATTTTACTTCAATTGCCTTCTTATCTGATGGAAGTTTAACTAACTCCCAAGTTTGATTTCTCTCAATTGAAGCCAACTCCTCCTCCATAGCTTTCTTCCATTTCTTGTGTTTCAAGGCTTCTGTGTAATTGATAGGCTCAGAACCAGCCATCAATGCAATATGAACTAAGTCACCATCTGCATTTACCTCATTATCATTAACAATTTCACAATCCTGCAATCTAGCAGGAATGTTCCTTGTTCTGGCAGGCCTGTCTCTAGTCACAGCAGCAGGTGCTTCATTCTCATCACTAGAATCACTATCTTCTTCATTCATGATTGGATTCAATTGAGCTCTGCTTGAACTACAACCAACAATCCAATCCCAGGATTTCTCTTCATCAATTACAACATCTCTACTGTAGATCATTTTCTTTGTGACAGGATCATACAGCTTGTAAGCACCTGTGACATGGTATCCTACCAAGATCATGACTTCACTTCTGTCATCAAGCTTCTTCCTTTTTGCTTCAGGCACATGCTTGTGACATAAAGCACCAAAAATCCTGAAGTGACTTACACTAGGTTTTCTACCACTCCACACTTCCTCAGGTACTTTGTCTTTCAGCTTCTTGGTTGGACACCTGTTCAACACATACACAGCAGTGTGAACTGCTTCACCCCAGAAAGCTTTAGGCAGGTTCCTATGCTTCACCATACACCTTGCCATATCAAGAATAGTCCTGTTCCTTCTTTCAGCTAAGCCATTGTGTTGAGGTGTATAGGGAGCTGTGACTTCATGTTCTATACCTTGTTCAACACAAAATGACTCAAACTTCTTGGAAGTATACTCACCTCCACCATCTGTTCTGAGAGCTATGATCTTCTTTCCACTTTGATTTTCAACTAATGCCTTAAAATTTCTGAAGACATCAAATACTGCATCCTTGGTTTGAATCAAGTATATCCACATCTTCCTGCTATACTCATCAACAAAGGTAACAAAATATCTATTACCACCAAGTGAATTCACATCAAAGGGACCACACACATCAGAATGCACAACACCTAGTACACTTGATGATCTCATAGGCAAACTCTTGCTGAAAGCATTTCTAGGTTGTTTACCAACTAAGCAACCTTCACATACTCTTTCTGAAGCTTCAATCTTAGGTAGGCCAAGTACCATTCCTTTGCTCCCTAGCTGATTTAGATATTTGAAATTCAAATGTCCAAATCTCAGGTGCCATAGCCAATTCAACTTCTCATCTGTTACTACCTTCATACACTGAACAGTGTTTGTGTGAATCAAAGTTCTGAAAGTTCTATTCTTGGCCAAAGGAGTCCTCAGAATTAGGTTATTTGCAGGATCATAAAGTTCAAATTTCTCATTCTTAATGATAACTGAAAAACCTTTTTCTGCTAACTGTCCAACACTCAGAAGATTACAGTCCATACCTGGTACAAACATCACATCTTCAATTACTGCAGAGCTTCCATTGCTTCTCTTGAAAACAATGTTACCAATGCCTTCTGACTGCAATGAACTGCTATTGGCCAGCTTCACTTTACTTTTCTTTCCAGAATCAAACTTCACTAACCAGTTTTTGTGACCAGTCATGTGATTGGAACACCCCGTGTCTAAGAACCAAGTCTCAGCATCAACTTTGTCTTGTGATTCTACCTCTGATAATGCAGCCATGAAAGTCACAGCTTTGTCTTCAACCTTTTCTTGCACAAGTTTTGCTTCATCATCAGAGTCTTGGCCCTTTTCTTTGCCTTTCTTGAACCAACAATCTGAAGCATAGTGTCCCCATTTCTCACAGTTATAGCACTGAATGTGACTCTTGTCCTTGCCTTTCCCTTTCTTTGAATTTGATGTTCCTCCTCCTTTCTTGAAGGATTCAGATTTTCCATCAAATTTTTTCTGAGAGCCATTCTTTCCCTTATCTTGTTTTTTTTCTTTGTGACTGTTAGCTTTCTTGTAAGCCTGAACTTGTAAGGCTTGTACAGATTCTTGAACCCCTTTCCTTTCATTTATCATCAACTCATGTGCTTCTAAAGATCCGACAAGATCCTCCAACTGTAATGTAGCTACATTCCCAGTTTCTTGGATGGCAACAATGACATGATCAAAATTTGGAGTTAGAGTTCTCATTACCTTCTCTACAATCATCCTATCTGTCATCACCTCACCACAGCTCTTCATTGTATGGACAATGCTTTGAACCTTCGACACATAGGCTCCAATGGATTCACTCTTATCCATCTGCAGAAGCTCATATTGCCTTCTCAGAGACTGCAACTTCACTCCCTTCACCTTTTCTCCTCCTTCATAATATTTCACCAAAATATCCCAGGCTGCCTTAGAGGATTCAGCACTAGATATCTTGTCAAAATTTGCAGAATCTACTGCAGCTTGAATTGCATACATTGCCTTGCAATCCTTCTTCTTTAAGTCTTTGTGTGCTGATCTCTGAGCTTTAGTGGCATTCCCCACCAAGTCTTGCACACCATTAACCACCACTTCCCATGTATCTTGAAAACCAAAGAGAGACTTCATCTGTTTGCTCCATCTTTCCCAATTCTTGCCCTCAAGAATTGGAAGATTGTTTGGTAAACCATTCCCTGACATTGTTTCTGAATGAAGGAAAATGTAAACACCAAACAAGACTGAATCTTTGTGCTTTCTACACTAAGAACCAAAGGGCTCTGGATACCAATTTGTTAGGGTAATCCAAGATAAGAGGAAGAAGATAACAAGTAAGAACTAGAGAGAAAACTAGGAGGAAAGTGTTAAGATTTTATTGATAAGAAAAAATAGAGAATGAGTTGTATACAATGCATGTGGTACACGCTTATTTATAAGGAAAACTCCTAACCCATCTATTACTTGTAACACAAGTAACCATAACTAACTAACTCAAGGTAGTTATGTAACCACCTCCTAACTACCTAACCAAGTCTAATAGGATTGAAGTTATAAAACATCAATTTTCACTAAAAGAGAAGATTAAAATTACATCATCTTATAAGATAATACCATGTGTTATTCTTGCATTTCTTCTCTAAAATAATTCTTACTAAATAGCAATGCTCATATTCGAATATGAAACAATATATATATATATTAATGAGGTGGATACTTCTAATAGGTCTAAAAAACATGAGAACTCTTCAAAAGTACCACTTAGGTAAAGCATAGGAGAGCAAAGTGCAAACAAACAAACAAACGCTTGATAGAGAAGAAATTCGACTAAAAAATTGGCTTCTTTATTGGTTTGAAGCTAAATTTGCTTCCAATTTTTAATCGATAATTCTTTTCGTCAAGGTCAGTTCATTCAATCATTCATTCATTCGTAATTCTTCTCGATAATTTTTAGTACACATTGTATATAAAATCTTAAATTATCGGGATCAGAAAAAAAGTTAATACCAAAATCCCAAGTCATTCATTCATTCATAAGTTTAGTAGTAACTCACAGACCCCCAAAAACAAAAGATACCAGTTGATACATAGACAAGCACACATACAATTTGATATCAGAGACATACATAGAAATGGTCTCTAAATAAGTATATTAAAATGTGTAAAAATAAAAATACTAGAAAGCGAATTTTACTATATGCATTTTATTTGGATAGGTCCAAAAATTAATAAACACTATCTATGAATCCATCAGAATTCATCTATTGAATCAAAGGAAGAGGTCATGTGATAGACCAAGTATGCTTGTCAAACTGATTTATTTTCACAAAAGAAAGTTGGCATTGCAACTTATAAAGCAACATGAGAACTCTTCAAACCCCATTATCATGAAGTGGGGTTGGGGCCTCTCCACCTTATCTTCATTTGATGAGGCAGGCGCGGTAGCAAACTCAGCAGCAGAAGCAGGTGCAGCAGCGGAGCCAGGCACGGAAAATTGTGAATGGTAGCTGGTGTTCTTCGAGTCATTTACAAATTCTTCAACCTGTTTAATATTATATAACAATCAATCACAAACTCGTCTTATAATTGTTTCATTTGAAATTATGTAATCTCTGTTATGGTCTTTAAATAACTGCCTGCTTAAGATTAAAATAACCGGGGGACTTTGTTGTGATGTTAACTTCTGCCGAAGGCGAGTTTTGTCTCAAGAAGTCAACTATTCCATCAGGTATGGGAGGTGGTTTCAAACCCGCTCTAAATGCCTTTCTTAACTTCGCAGCTTCTTTGAGTGATTTGGCAGCCGTTTTCTTTAACATGGCGTTTTCCATTAAACGGGATAACTCTTCATAGCAGAATGGTAAAAGTTCTACTTCCAATGACTTCAAGTTACTCAAAGAAGATAGCTTAACCTCCAATAAGTCAGGAACTAAGGAGAGAATCTAATCAATGAAAAACAAGGATGAATTAGGATCAGTTTTATGCAAGTCAGTTGAATTTTATCAACAAAAAAAAAGCATGTTAAGAAGAGAGTAAAAATAAAGCTTGAATACATGACAAGGTACCTGAAGAGTAGTTGAAGTGACTCTCAAAGATTCTACATTTGCAAGGTCTTGAAGCCAGCTTAATAGAATCAAAGAATACTTCACCGAAGCTTCATAGTCGTGTGCAACAATAGTTACTTTTTTAACAGAAGATAGTTTGTTTGCACATATTTTCAGAACATGTGCACCAGTAAAAGTAAAGGTGGAAAGACTTGGGAGGTAAAGATAGCTCGATTTTGGCAAATTCAGATGAATTATTATGGATAGTTAAATCGACAAGTGTCTCACTTGATATGCTAAGGATACGAGCATCCTTTACCCTACAATCACGAATGACCAGACTATTCAACTTGGTAAAGGCAGAAAAGGGCTCGGCACAACTACTTTCACCACCGTAAAAGGTGAAATATGTTAAATCTAAGCTGGTCAATAAAGGCAAATTCAAATATTGTGGAAGTAACGTTTCTGTATAATTATGTCTATTTCCAGGGAGAGCAAGCTTAAGAGATGTAAGAGCCTGGCATTTAGAAACGCAATTTAAAATGAGACAACTATCAGCGGTGACATTTATTCGTAATTGCTGGACGTGGGTACTATGGGAACAAACATAGTTTAAAATCATTTTGAGGAGCTTAGGCTCAATAGTGCCATCTCGCTCAAGATCAAGAGCATGAAGTGCAGTTGAACTATCACGAAGAGTTAGAATTTTAGACACAAATGTGGCAAAATGCTTCCTAGTGGAAAATCTCGAGGAATGCAATATGAGGGTTGAAATATTTTTCCAGCGATGCTTCCATTTTGTTGACAAAACACAAGTTTGAACGGCGTGTTTGGAATTCAAAAACGACAAAATGTGGAGAATAATACCATCAGGTAAATTACTGAGTCTGTCTTGATTCTCTTCATTTTCATCATGCCTTGCTTTCTTCTCGGGTGGAATCATTATTCAGGTAATTCCGTAAGTACCTAAGCAAGCATAAAAATAATTATTAAAAATAATCAATATGTAATTATATATTCTACAGTATAACGGAACAGGAAGCAACTGTAAAATTATTAAAAAAACCACACTTTCGAGCAAGTGTATTTAAGTTTCATGCAGGATAATGATTTAGTGAATGAAATACCTAAGAAATGAGCAAGTATATTTAAGCAAGCATAAATAAAAGCAATGAGAAAGAAAAAAACAATATGATTTAGAGAATGAAATACCTAACAAATTCTACACCGCGCTTTCAAGTCCAGTGGTATCTATTGCAATGGAAAAAAGTTGGTGAAAAAATTGATTTATGATTTGGGAAAAAGTTTAGGGGAGAAATGGAGAATCAAATACCTAAATGGCTGGTGAATGGTGATTGAGTTGTAAGTTGTGAATTATTTCAACAACACATGGTATATATATATATATATATATATATATATATATATATATATATATATATATATTAGTTTTCAAAAAACACATGGTATATTTTCTAGGGTTTTTTTCTTCTAATTTTGTGAGAGGGATATGAAGCTTTTTTTCCCGCACTTTAAAAAATTGTTTTTCATTTTAAAATTTTTATGATTATTATTATTATTATTATTATTATTATTATTATTATTATTATTATATTTTTGTTATAAAAAAAGGGCATTAAAAATAAAAGAAAGAAATGAATGGCATTTAATTGCATTCAATGGAATTAAATAAGTTAATCAAGCAAATTAAAATGCATTTGAAAGCATCCGTTACATGAAGAAAAAAAGGCAAGCATCCGTTACATACTGAAAAAAAAAAAAGCATAGGTTCATCTAGATAAACTCCCTGTGACAGATGTTTCAAACTAATGCCATTTCATCGAAATAAACTCCCAAGCCATCCCAATTCAAAAATATTTGATTTTACCGTTAAACCAAACGTCTAGAGTTTTTATTAAGAGAAGAAGTTCCAAAATTGACCGCGAAATAAGTAAAATTTGATTAAGATTTTGATAATCAACAAGCTTTGTAATAGAGTAAATTAAAATCCCTTATAACAAAAATATAATAATAATAATAATAATAATAATAAATTTAAAATGAAAAACAATTTTTAAATTAGAAGAAAACAACTTATAATAGAATAAATTAAAAGCCTTTTTTTTTTTTATAATGATTCCACCCGAGAAGAGAGCAAGACATGATGAAAATGAAGAGAATCAAGACAGATTAAGTGATTTACCTGATTGTGGTATTCTCCACATTTGTCATTTTTGAATTTCAAACATGCCGCTCAAACTTGTGTTTTGTCAACAACATGGAAGCATCGCTGGAAACATATTTCAACCCTTATATTGCATTCCTCGAGATTTTCCACTAAGAAGCGTTTTGCAACATTCACGTCTCAAATTCTAACTCTTCATGACAGTTTACCTGCACTGCACGCTCTTGATCTTGAGCGCGATGGCAACATAGAGCCTAACCTCCTCAAAATGATTTTAAACATGCTTGCTCCCATAATACCCACATCCAACAATTACGAATCAATATGTCTGTTGATAGTTGTCTCATTTTGAATTGCATTTCTAAATGTCAAGCTCTTAAATCTCTTAAGCTTGCTCTCCCTAGAAATTGACACAATTATACATAAACATTACTTCCAAAAGTCTTTGAATTTGCCTTTATTGACTAGCTTAGATTTAACATATTTCACCTTTTACGGTGGTGAAAATGGTTGTGTTGAGCCATTTTCTGCCTTTACCAAGTTGAATAGTCTGGTCATTCGTCATTGTACGGTAAAGTATCCCATTTGATATGCCAAGGATTTGTGCATCCTTTATGATACAATGACGAATGGCCAAACTATTCAACTTGGTAAAGGCGAAAAAGGGATCAGCACATTCGTTTTCACGACCACAAAAGAT
Source organism: Trifolium fragiferum (assembly GCA_954870985.1). NCBI lineage: Eukaryota > Viridiplantae > Streptophyta > Magnoliopsida > Fabales > Fabaceae > Trifolium > Trifolium fragiferum. The sequence continues at coordinate 16,901,927 of OX940790.1, read as the reverse complement.
GAAATTTGTTAGATCTAAGTTGGTCAGCGCTGCCATTGAAAAGGAACAACTAAATGGAATTATATTTTGCAAGTTAATGGAACAATAAGCAAATGAGAGTAGTTCTAAAGCAAGATTTCAAAGTCACGTTCTATGGCAAATCGAAGCAATTGCGATAAAACCCTAGAAAGTATTGTAAGTCTAATGCGGAATAACGATATAGGGGAAAATAGAAAATGAAATTGAGAATTTAAAATACCTCATTATTGAGTTGTGACTTCTATGGTGTATTGGAACACTGCGGCGAGGACTCGCAAAAATAGATCGAAACATGTAAATATACTTTCTAGGGTTTTCTTTATTTAACGTTAAATACCTTGTTGTTAAGGTGTGACTTCTACGGTGGATTTGAACACTACTGCAAGGACTCATAAAAAATGAATCGAATTCTTTATTTAATGTTAATTACCTCGTCGTCGAGCTATGACTTCTACGGTTGATTGGCCACTGCGACAAGGACTCACAAAAAAGGATCAAAACATGTAAATCTACTTTATTTCTAGGGTTTTCTTTGTTTAATGTTAAATATCTTTTTGCCGAGTTGTGACTTCTACGATGGATTGGAACACTACGGCAAGGACTAAAATAAGAATAGACTAATAAAACATTTAAATCTACTTAATTTCTAGGGTTTTATTCGTTTAACTAGTATGGAATGCTCGTGTAAATTATAAATGATGACTATTATCTTTTATTAATTTAGAATAATTATGTGGGCTAGTCCATACAGAGTAAATATACTTTGGCTTTAAATGGGGCTCCCACAAGTGGGTGGCGTGATTAGTAATCGGATTAGTTGGTATTTGGGCTGGATACTGCATTTTTTTTTAAAAATAATAATAATTAAATGTGTGGATAAAATTTTACTTCATTTCAGACAAAAAAAAATTACTTCGTTTCAAAATAAATAGGGGTAATAGGTGTTTATCCCTTGCAATGTGGGCGGGTTTTAATTTACCCTCTTGTAATATATATTTTTTCGATTACTCCCTATAATATGAAGAAGATTCTATCTTTTACTCTCTCATTGAATATGTGAGCTTAAGTTATAACCAAATAGGGGTCTATCAATTTTTTTTTGCCATGGCAGCGTTTTTGTGTGACATGACCAAATCATGGACTAAAATGAAAGGAATTTGAAATTCCATTGGCAAATTGAAAGTTTCCTTTTAGGGACTATAACCCAAATCTGCTAACATTACAGAGATCAAAAATATATTTTGACCTTGTAAACATGGAGGGATATTGAGCTTTATTCACCAAACAACTTTAATCTTTTGAGTATATTCAAACTTGGGTACTTGTGAGTCTTGATCGAGTTTATAATTTTTGGTGCAAAAGTTTTAGTTGGGAGAATTTGCAATTTTATTCTTATAAAAAATTGCACTTGTGTAAGAGTTTGAGAGGTTTGCAATTTAATCTTGAAAAATTGCAAATTTAGTATTTAATTATTATTATTATGAGTTGATTTTGTTTTATTTTCTCTATTGTGTGGAAATTATATTTATTTTTGCTTAATGTGTAAAGATTTTTTCTGATTGATTTTCAACCTATATAGAAACAGAAAGTGAACTTCCAACAACAACTAATCTCAGCAAAATATGTTGGATAAACACAATAGAAGTGGTTACAATTTTATTTCCACCGACTTCACGTTATGCAAAGAAATGTGTTTTACCTCCAATAACGGAGCATACAACTTAATGAGTAATCCATGCAAAAACTATAGAATGAAAAAAATTAACAAATTTAATAAGGTTTAAATATCATTTCAGTCCATGAATATTCTTTTTTCTTTTTTTTTTAGTCCCTGTAAGTTTTTTTTGTTTTAAAATAGTCCCACAATATGTTAAAATTTTCTGTTTTAGTTCCTCCAGTTCACTTCCGTTTACAAAACGCTTATGTGGCAAACAGAGACACATGTGTCGTATATGTGTTGGCAAATGAAGCTGATTCGCACTTAACGAATGACCAAAACAAAACAAAAAATTGATTTGAATAAAGTTCAATCTCTAAATTCCCAATTTCTTATTATTTCTCTTCTCACATTCTTCAAAAGATTCAAGCACAATCATCCATGGAAGCTATGTCGAGGATTTATTTACCTCTGATGTTGCAATGTTTATTTTTATTTAGACTGTATGTAGTATTGAAAAAATTCTCTACGCCTTTTTAGTATCAATTTTCCGATAATCTCATCTATAGATAAGTCCTAATTCAGAACTTGGAGTTTGATAAATGAAAATTCATTGCAGGAACTGCAGTAGGGCTAAAAGATTGGATTTGTATCACTTTTGCTGCCGATCCGTCTGCTCTCGGAGAGGGTATGCAAAGGATAAAGTCTTTCTATCAAAGACACGCGAAAAAACGGTAAAGAAAACAGTGATGAATAAATAAATATTCATTTTCAAGCACTTGGACTCTGTCTCCTGCCAAAAGATGGTTGCATTCGTTTTACCACAGTACACATCAAAGGAAGATTAGCTTGTATTAATGTAATTTTTTTTCAATACTACATACAGTCTAAATAAAAATAAACATTGCAATATCAGGGGTAAATAAATCCTCTTCATAGCTTCTATGGATGATTGTGCTTGAATCTTTTGAAGAATGTTAGAAGAGAAAGAATAAGAAATTGGAAATTTAGGGATTGAACTTTATGCAAATAGTTTTTTTGATTTTGATCCTTCATTAAGTGTGAATCAGCTTCATTTGCCAACACATATACGTCACGTGTGTCTCCGTTTGCCACATAAGCATTTTTTAAACGGAAGTGAACGGGAGGGACTACAACTGAAAATTTTAACACATTGAGGGACTATTTTAAAACAAAAAAACTTACAGGGATTGAAACCAAAAAAACAGAAACATACAGGGACTGAAATGATATTTAAGTCATTTAATAAAGAGTGGAGTACCAAGCTTTATATATTGGAAAGTGCCCCCTTGGGGCACACCCCAAGGGGTACCCCATTTTGTGAAAGATGGACCACGCATGCATTGTCCAGAATATCATACAAGCGCGAGTTGCCGCCGTTTGACTTGCGCGGCCCAGATCGGGCTTAGGCTTGGTGATATATTAAATTTTTAATGCTTAGAAAAGAAAAATTATTTAAATATTTTTTCTCACGCGTGCGTGGCACTTTATTTCGCACATGTTAATTGTGCAGAAGACCAAGTCACAAACGGATCGATCCGTCTCCGCTCCAGTTCAAACGGTTATGTGCACCTGGCCTTAAAAAACTAGCCATGTTTCATTTGACTGAGCAATTTCGGCTCCCACGAAATCCTTTCGTTCAGTTCCTCAATTGTTCTATAAATACCGACTTCCAAATTCACTTGTTTAGTTCTTGATTTCTGCAATTCGAAATCATTCTCTTCCTTTCTCTGATCAATTTTTCTTCGCAAATAAATTTTTGTTGTTTCATTTTCGAGTGGCTTTGTCATTACAGAATTGATATTCGTATATCAATTATTGAATTGATTCACTGAATCAAAAGAGGGTGTATATCTATGCCCGAATTCTACAGTGCATTAGCAATTCAGTATCGAAAATCAGAAAGCTATTTTATCCTGGGGACTTCGCAATTTATAGTCTACCTTGCACAAATTCGAAAAGTATCGTGAAACGTCTTAAGGAAAACGACCTAGTCCGCGACTCAGCTAATAAATTCTTCAGTGGTAACTTTTGAAAATCGTTTTTTCTAAATTCGAAAACAACAGTACTAACCTACTCGGAGGTGGTTTTGCCAAAGGTTTGTTTTCCGTTGAAGTGACCCACCTTAAAATTTTGAGTGTTTTCTTTATAATTTCTCCGATAACCCATTTCAATAACCAAAATCCAAAATTGAATGACTCATAAGATATTTTTTGAAGATGCAAAAATTAACAAATTTTAGGAACTGGGATAACCATACATAGAAATTTCATAAAGAAAGAGAGAAACTTTGTGTGTTATGAAAGTAACACAGAAAAACACAAAACAAAAGCGGTGGTGAGGAGAAGATCGTGGAATTAGAGAAATAATACAATGATGGTGATGATGATTTGGACACAGTTACAATGTTTATTAATTTCTCTAATTCCACGATCTTCTCCTTCTTCTTTTACTCATCATCGCTTTTATTTTGTGTTTTTCTATGTTACTTTCAATAACACAAAGTTTCTCTCTTTCTTTCTGAGTGCAAAAACACTCAAATGTTGAAATTTTTTACCACTTCAACAGAAAACCATCTTCGGGTAAGTTAGTACTCATCTTTCTCTTTTATTAATTTTGTTACTTTTCTTCATTCTTCAGTTTTTGCATGGATTACTCATTCTCCAGTTTTCTCAAATCACACTCTCTTCGAGAAAATCAGACATATCCCTCTTTTCATTTTTATCAAGCATTGTTGAAAACGAACAACAAAATGAAATATATGTTAGAAGTAATTTATATTTAAGGGTATTTTAGTATTTACTATGTTAAGTACTTTTTGAACTTGTCTGTTAAGTTTTTATTTTTAGGGCCTATGTGGCAAACTTTACTCTTTGTATAAATAGCTACTCTTTTATCAATGCAATTAATTTCTTCCTTTCATATTTTGTGGCTGCTGTCTTTGTCCTCTTCTTACTATTTCATTGATTCATCACCTTGTACACCAACAAATTGGTATCTAGAGCTCCGGTTAGAATCCACGGGAAACACGAGTGAAACGTGAGTTGTGTGTGTTTGATTTTTGGTTCTTGATTTGTGTTGAATCTTGAACAAAAATCTGAACAGAATCACTTTTTCTGATTTTGTGGGATTGGGAAACACGAGTGTTAGTGAGATTTGAGTGTACTGTACAAGGTTTAAGATGAACGGAAACGGTGGCATGAGTACCAAGCTTCCAGTGTTTGATGGCAAAAACTGGAATCGTTGGATGAAACAAATGCTTGTATTGTTCGGTGCTCAAGGTGTGCTTGAGCTTGTCACTGAAGGATACGTTCCTGTTGCAGCAGATGCAACAGAGGAGCAGAAAGAGGCGCAGAAAGCTACTAGAAAGAAGGATCAGAAGGCGTTGTTCTACATTCATCAGTGTGTGAATGAGAGTGTGTTTGAGAAGATTGCTGATTCAGTGACGGCGAAGGAGGCTTGGGATCTTCTGACAAGGTGTTACGGTGGTGATGCGTCAGTAAAGAAGGTAAAGCTTCAAACCCTCAGAAAACAGTATGAGAATCTCAACATGAAGAACAATGAGAAGGTTTGTGAGTACATCTCCAGACTAATTCTGATTACTAATGAGATGAAAGCTTGTGGAGAAACTCTTTCAGAACAAGTAATCATTGAGAAGGTATTGAGATCCCTTACCCCTCAGTTTGATTACATTGTTGTATCTATTGAACATTCCAAAGATTTGGAAACCATGAGAATAGAAGAGTTACAGAGCAGTCTAGAAGCACAAGAGTTGCGTCTAACTGAGAGAAATTCTGAAAGAGAAGTAGAGCAGCATGCTCTGAAAGCAGCCTCTGAGAAGAAGCTTCAGAAAAAGCCTTGGTCAGAAGCCAAGAATAGATCTGATGGAGCTCAGAATCCAAAAACCTCAACTTCTGGAAAGCAGAAGTATGCTCAGAAAGGAAAAGACAAGACAAAGGTACGGTGTTACTCTTGTCAGAAGTTTGGCCATTTTGCATCTGAGTGCAAGTCAAACAAAGAAAGAAAGTCAGAAGAAGCAAATATAGCTAGAAGTTCTGATGACTCTGATAGTGAATTTGTTTTACTAATGGCTTCTGAATCTGATGATGTGAATTCAGAGTGGTGGTATATGGATACAGGGTGTTCAAACCATCTTACTGGAAACAAGAAGTGGTTGGTTGATTTTGACTCTAGAAAGAGTACAAAGATCAGATGTGCTGATGATAAATACCTCAACGCTGAAGGTATGGGAAATGTCAAAGTCATTTTGAACAATGGGAAAGCAGCATTGATTCAAAACGTGTGGTATGTACCAGGCATGAAAAGCAATCTGATGAGTGTGGGTCAATTGATTGAGAAAGGTTTTTCAGTTACTATTGAAGACAATCTTCTGAAGCTATATGACGGTAATCAGAAGTTGATTATGGAGTCAGAACAGGGAAGGAACAGAACATTCAAGGTGAATGTTAGAACTGCAGACTCTGAATGTCTTAGTGCAACAAGTGTTGAGAAGGATAGTGAGTTGTGGCACAGAAGATTTGGTCATCTGAATTTCAGAAGCTTGGGGCGTCTGAAGTCAAAGAATCTGGTACATGGAATTCCTATAATCAAGAAGCCTGAAAAATCATGCGAGGTGTGCATGAAAGGGAAGCAACCAAGACTGCCGTTTGCATCAGAAGTAGCTCCAAGAGCAAAACATGCCTTGGGAGTAGTACATTCTGATGTGTGTGGACCATTTCCAGTACCTTCACTTGGAGGAAACAAGTATTTTGTATCTTTTGTTGATGAATTCACAAGGATGACATGGGTAACACTCATCAAGTTCAAGCATGAAGTGTTTGCTGAGTTTCAGAAGTTCAAGGTGAAGGCTGAGAAACAGAGTGGTCAGAAGCTGAAGATTCTCAGAACTGATGGTGGTGGTGAGTTTAATTCTAACGAGTTTAAAACTTTCTGTGAGGAGAATGGAATTGAGCATGAGGTTACTGCTCCTTATACTCCTCAACACAATGGTCTTGCTGAGAGAAGAAATCGTACTTTGCTTGATATGGTGAGAAGCATGCTGAAAGAGAAGAAGCTTCCTCATCACTTATGGGGAGAAGCTGTTGCCACTGCAACATATGTGCTCAACAGATGTCCAACGAAGAAGCTGAAGGAAATAGTTCCTATTCAGAAGTGGACTGGAGAGAAGCAAAGTGTTAGTCATCTGAAGGTGTTTGGATCTGTATGCTATAAACATGTTCCAGAAGCCAGAAGACAGAAGCTGGATGATAGAAGCAAAGTAATGTTACTGGTGGGGTACCACAGTACAGGTGCGTACAAGCTTTATTGTCCAGAGACTAATAAAATTGAATTCAGCAGAGACGTCATTGTGAAGGAATCTGAAATTTGGGATTGGAACAAGTCTCAATCAAATTCTGATGTGAGAATCTCAGAGGATGGCTCTGAAGGTGAGTCAGAATCTGAAGGCTCTGAAGATGATTCAGAAGATGGAGATGACTCTGATGGTGACTCTGAGTCTGATGGTGATTCTGAATCTGACTCTGATTCTGAAGGCAATTCTGAAGGTCAGAATTCTGAAGCCAATTCTGAAGGTCAGAATTCTGAAGCCAATTCTGAAGGTCAGAATTCTGAAGCCAATTCTGAAGGTAAAAATTCTGAAGCTAATTCTGAAGGTCAGAATTCTGAAGCTAATTCTGAAGGTCAAAATTCTGAAGAAAGAATTTCTGAAGGTGCTTTTGAACAAGTTCAGAGGCTACGGATAATCAGAAGCATCCCAAGAAGATTTGCAGGATTTGAAATGTTGCAAGACACTGAAGTAGACTCTGAGGGAGAAATTATTCAGTGTGCAATGTTAGTAGATTCTGAACCTGTGAGCACAGAAGATGCTCTTAAGCAACAAGTCTGGTTGCAGGCCATGAAAGAAGAACTTGATGCTATAAAGAGGAACAAGACTTGGAAGCTATCAGAACTTCCAAAAGGCAAGAAAGCCATCAGCGTCAGATGGGTTTTCAAGCAGAAACTAAAGCCAGATGGATCAATTGGCAAACACAAAGCGAGGTTAGTAGCAAGAGGATTTCTGCAGAAACCTGGACTAGATTATTCTGAAGTGTTTGCACCTGTAGCAAGACACGAAACAATTAGACTGGTAATTGCAATAGCTGCTAACAGGAATTGGCCTCTGATGCATTTAGATGTGAAATCTGCATTTCTGAACGGTCCATTACAAGAAGAGGTATATGTGTCACAACCTCCTGGTTTTGAGAAAAAGAATCAGGAAGGGATGGTGTATAGATTGCATAAAGCCCTCTATGGATTGAAACAAGCGCCCAGAGCCTGGAATATGAGGATTGATTCATTTTTCAAGAAACAAGGGTTTCAGAAATGTGAGTTGGAGTATGGTGTTTATGTTCAGCACACTTCAGAAGGCAATATGATTCTGGTATGTTTGTATGTTGATGATATATTGCTGACAGGAAGTTCTGAACAAGAGATAGCTAAGTTCAAGAAGGTTCTGATGAATGAGTTTGAGATGACAGACCTTGGAAAAATGAGTTACTTTCTAGGGATGGAATTTCTATATTCTGAGAAAGGAATCATTTTGCATCAGTTGAAGTATGAACTTGAGCTTCTGAAGAGATTTAAGCTGGAGAATTGCAAAGTTGCTATCACACCCTCTGATACGAATCAAAAGTTGGATTCCGATTCTGATGGAGAGGATGTGGATGCTACAACCTTCAAACAGTTGGTTGGTTCTCTGAGGTATTTGTGTAATACCAGACCTGATATTTGTTTTGCAGTTGGAATGGTTAGCAGATTTATGAGTAAACCAAAATGGTCCCATTACCAAGCTGCTGTCAGGATTCTGAGGTATATCAAGGGGACTCTGAAGCATGGAGTGCTATTTCCCTCTGAAGGAAGGACTGAATCAGAACTTCTGAGTTATTCAGATTCTGATTGGTGTGGAGACAGAGTTGATAGAAGAAGCACTTCTGGATATTTATTTAAATTTCTGGGAGGTCCTATTTCGTGGTGTTCCAAGAAGCAACCTGTTGTTGCTCTATCAACCTGTGAAGCTGAATATATTGCAGGCGCTGTGACTGCATGCCAAGCTGTGTGGCTTCTGAACTTACTGCAGGATCTGAAGATCAAGGTAAACAAGCCTCTGAAGCTGATGATTGATAACAAGTCTGCAATCAATCTTGCCAAGAATCCAGTGATGCATGGAAGAAGCAAGCATATTGAGACCAAGTATCACTTTCTGAGGAATCAGGTTCAGAATGGAGTGCTTGAAGTTGTGCACTGTAGCACTCAGAAGCAGCTGGCAGATGTGTTGACAAAGGCTATCAAAACTGATCAATTTCTTCGTTTGAGGGATGGAATTGGTGTTGTCAGTTTTGTCTAAATATAAATTAAGGGATGGTGTTAGAAGTAATTTATATTTAAGGGTATTTTAGTATTTACTATGTTAAGTACTTTTTGAACTTGTCTGTTAAGTTTTTATTTTTAGGGCCTATGTGGCAAACTTTACTCTTTGTATAAATAGCTACTCTTTTATCAATGCAATTAATTTCTTCCTTTCATATTTTGTGGCTGCTGTCTTTGTCCTCTTCTTACTATTTCATTGATTCATCACCTTGTACACCAACAATATATCCTGCAAAATAACGGAGGAAGAAGAAAATGAGTAATTCTACAACTAGCTTTCAAAGTCGTGTTCAACTGGATAGGAAAATTGGAAGAAAAAAAATCCAAGAAAGTATTGTTAAGTCTGATGCAAAATAATGATTTAGGGGGAAAATAGGAAATGAAATTGACAGTGAATATTATAAATACCTTGTTGTGGGTCCGGTTACGGTACATAAGGATTCCTTATGCACGGTACATAAACTTCCTATTTGCACCCTTTCCATTTCGTTATACACCCCACTTCAACATTTGAACTTACCGGAACACTTTTTCTCAAGTGTACCGGTATGCATATATTCATACCGGTACACTTGAGAAAAAGTGTTCCGGTAACCATATGAATATGCATACCGGAACACTTTAGAAAAAGTGTACCGGTACACTTGAGAAAAAGTGTTCCGGTAACCATATGAATATGCATACCGGAACACTTTAGAAAAAGTGTTCCGGTATGCATATTCAAAATAAAGAATAATGAAACTGTTTTGTTGTGGGAATGGTTTCAGAGATATGCAATCCAAAACCATTAGATGCATACAATGGTTTCTAAATTATAGGATGTGCTTCAAAACCATCCTATGTACTTAATGGTTTTGGAGTGTTTATATCTGAAACCATTCTCACAACAAAATGGTTTAGGGGTGCATGAGTAAACATATGGTTATAATTAAAAACTACTAAACCATTTTGTTGTGGGAATGGTTTCTGAGATATGCATTCCAAAACCATTAGATGCATAAAATGGTTTCTGGATTATATGATGTGCTTCAAAACCATCATATGCACTTAATGGTTTGGGAGTGTTTATATCTGAAACCATTCTCACAACAAAATGGTTTAAGGGTGCATGAGTATGGGGTGCATGAATATGCATACCGGTAACCATATGAATATGCATACCGGAACACTTTTTCTCAAGTGTACCGGTATGCATGTTAAAACGCGCTATGATTATTACACGTGTCACTTGGATTTGATGGCTGGATTTTACTTATGCATCGTCCATAAGTTTAAGGCTTATGGACAATAACTTTTGCCCCTTGTTGTCAAGTTGCACTTCTGCCGTGGATCATAAAGTTGTCCCAATGGGTCACAAAAAACTCATCAAAACCTATATAAATACACGCTTTATGGGTTTTACGGTTTGTTTTATATAATTGTTTGCAAAGATTTCTTTTGGTAGGCGAAAATTGGTGTGGTTGAAACGTCGAGTGAGCCTGTTTAATTTATACAATATGATAAAGGATGAATTGGTGTGATATTGAAACGTCAAGTGAGCCAATTTAATTTATACAATATGATAAAGGATGAATTGGTGTGATTGAAACGTCGAGTGAGCCAATTTCTTTTGCTTTAATTTTCACAAATAGAACATAATAATGAAAATAAATAATTTATTTACTATCTCTATAAGAATGTTATTTCTAATTAAATTCTTATCCTTTTCTCAAATAATTAAATCCATATTTTTAATTTCTGTTTTTAATATATTACTATCTAATTATTATTGTTGTCCATCTTTTTTCTTTTTTTACTTTTTTATTATTTTTTGTTTCTATTTTCTCTTCTTTCTTTCTCTCTCTCTCTCTCTCTCTCTCTCTCTCTCTCTCTCTCTCTCTCTCTCTCTCTCTCTCTCTCTCTCTCTCTCTCTCTCTCTCTCTCTCTCTCTCTCTCTCTCTCTCTCTCTCTCTCTCTCTCTCTCTCTCTCTCTCTCTCTCTCTCTCTCTCTCTCTCTCTCTCTCTCTCTCTCTCTCTCTCTCCTCTCTCTCTCTCTCTCTCTCTCTCTCTCTCTCTCTCTCTCTCTCTTAATTTTTAATTATTATTTTCTTTCTACTTTTTCTCTTTATTAATATTTAATTTTAAATTAATTTATTTTTTCATTTCACATTACAGAGAAAGTCTACTATAGGCACAAACACAACACCTCAATTTTAGGCACACTCACATCAAACTAAAAAATAAAAATAAAAAATGATTAAAATTATATTATTTGATGTGACTATTTTATTTTTCTTTTAATTATTTATTGTGTGAGTGTGTGCCTAAATTTTGTGTCCAAACACTTGTGTCTATCCAAAACTTTCTCCACATTACAAATCAAATGATATTTTTCTTCTTTTTTTTGGTACAAAAAAAAAATGATATTTCTTCCAAAACACAAAAAAAATTATGTAATTACATTCTCATCTTTCTCTCAAAACTTTCAAAGACAAATTAGTAATTTTAATTCTATACTATTTAATTATTTATTACTTTTCCATATTTTCTCTCTTACTTTTCAAGTTTTTTCTCTATATTTTACTATTTGTTTCTTTTTATTTGGTTTTAGTATTTTTTTCTCTTTCTATTTCTATTTCTCTTTGCACTTTTAATTTTTTAATCTTTTTTATTTTTTCTTTCCACTTTTTTCTCTCTTAAATTTCAATTTTTTCCTCCATATTTTACTATTTAATTCTTTAATTTTTTCTTAAATACTTTTTCTCTTTCATATTTCTTCGCACTTTTCATTTTTTATTCTTTATTTATTTTCCATTTTTTCTCACTAACTTTTGAAATTATTTATTAATTTCTTCCTCGTATCAACTTTCTTTCTTCTTTTTAAAAATTGCATATTTCAAATTTAAGAATGTTAATTATATATGTAATGACATCTATATCTATACTAATAAATAAAGGGAAAACTTTTGTCTTGGTGTAGCCTTTTCTATTTTCCAAAAATACCCTTTGTAACCATTTTTTATGTGACATTTTTTTACCAATTTAAAAAATAATAATAAAAGAAGTTATAAAACGCTGCTGTAAATCCAAATATGCAGTTAATCCAACATACAACTGCAAAAGTTGATTTTGTGTCATTTGGTCAATCGCATGTTTAATACATTAACCAAAAGTGATGCATATTGATGTCATGCCCATATTGCAAAGAAAAATAGCCGAGTGGGTGTAGTCTGGAAGATGAAAATATATACAGCCTCAACATCAACAAAAGACGGACCCTTCTTCAAAAACAAAAGATAAGGATCATCCAACAAAAGATAAGGCACATACACACACATGTTATGTTTTAATGAATTTTTTCTATGTTTATTCATTTTATTTGGTACTCCATTTTTTAACTATCATCAATGTCTTTGGTTATTAACACCATCATCAATTTCCATTTGGTTATTTTAATATTACGTTTTGATTATCATACAATTATATATATATATATATATATATATATATATATATATATATATATATATATATATATATATATATATATATATATATATTCAATTGGTGATGCATAGTTTTTGGTGTGGTAATATACAAAGAAAATTGTTGTAAATTAGAGTTTACCACTTACTAATGGAGTACTATATTCGCTATAATTCAATTATAATTATGTAGTCAATTTTTCAATTTGTCCTTTGAATTAAACCACTTATTGTATTATTTTTCTCTTTGATTTTTTTTTTAAAAAAAATTGAACAAACCTAGGAATATATTATCGATCAACGATGTAGTGTTCATTCTATCAAATAATATATTGACTTTACTTCTATATTTTGAATCTGAAATGTGTTTTTATTTTCTAAATTAACATTTTGTATCTTTTCTTTTTTGATTTTCCCCTAAATATAACTATGCATGGTTATTCAAAAAGAAAATCAAAAGATATTTAAGTTTAATTAATTTAATTTTTAACGTATCTTTTATTTTATTTTATTTTATTTTATTTTATTTTCATTTCAAACTAGATTGTGCTTCTCAATTCAACAAGAGAAAGAAACTTGAAGGAATTGTAAGAGATATTAAGAAAGATATAGAGGAGAAGATGGGCTACGATGGTGATGATAACATCAAGGAAGCAAGAGGCAGCCACTTGGGAGGAGAGTAAATGGCGCACTCATGTTAGAGTAGAGAATGAGATATCCAGTAAGAAAACAAGAAAGGACAGTTAACAACGTGTGCAAAAATTATTTGAATTTGATTTGAAGAATTTGGGTGCAAAAAAACATCATCCTCAAAGTAAAAGGACATCAACAATGGAAGTATTATTATGCATTACATTTCAAGTTTAACCTAGAGGTAAAGAAATAACCGCTTAAACATCGAATGAACAACTCATATGAGTACTAAAGAGACACTATATACATTGCCTTCATGAGTTAATATTATATCATTTTTAGGACTTTTAATTTTTTCTTTTGGTAACTAAAAATATACAAATTAGTTTAAATAAAAATCAAATTTATAACTTTTAAAAAAAATTATAATAAATCATTGTTTACAAGTTATATGCGTTAATATAATAAAAAATGCGGATCACACAAATGAACAATAATAAAACAAAAAAGAGCGGACTGACGGACACGGGAGTGCCCGTCTGGACGCTAGTTCTTATTATGTCAAACTATTAAAAACTATTCATTTCAATATTTTAATATTAATTTTGTTATTATGTTTCTCTTTCTTCATTTTCTATTATATTTATTATTATTTTTATAAAATTTAATATAATTTTTTATATTTTCTATTTTAATTTCCCTTAACTGTTATTTTTTTATTCTTTATCATTTTATTTTTTTCACTTCTTCTCTCTCTCTCTCTCTCTCTCTCTCTCTCTCTCTCTCTCTCTCTCTCTCTCTCTCTCTCTCTCTCTCTCTCTCTCTCTCTCTCTCTCTCTCTCTCTCTCTCTCTCTCTCTCTCTCTCTCTCTCTTACGTTTCAGTTTTTCTATTAGTTTCTTTTTTTCCATTAAATTTCGTTCTTCTTTTTTAAAATTTCACACTACAAATTTATATTATATTTCTTTTAACTTAATCTAATATATTTCACTTTACCAATTTTTTTTTATCAAACATTTTACCAATTTTTACTGTATTAACATATTGTATTGTCAAAACCAAATTGTTGTTCTGTATGATAGTGTGAACTTTAGAAAATTTCATTTGAATTTATATTGTCGTGTACCGATAAATATTAAAGAAAACACAGGACAATTTTTTCAAAAAAAAAAAGGCACGTGACAAGCATTCATCTCTAAAGAATATTAATTTAATTCAAACATATACTTTATTTGGATCTAAAAATTATCCGTAATTTTTTTGTAAAAAAAAAAAACTATCCATTTTTGTACTTTTGAATGAGATTTAATCATAGTATGCCACCAATATATAATAGGCCCAACAACAGGGTGGCAAAAAAGTGAATAAAATTCAAAACACAGAAGAACTATGGTTCAAGAAGGCTACGAAACACAAAAGACACACTTGTTCATGCAGAGAGAAGCACCCATACAATTTGCAAGAGTATAGGATTGTAGATTACAATTAAGTATCCGAGACAAACTCCAAAATGGCTGCAAGTAAGTACTCCCATTGGTTTTTAAATATAAACACAATCAAATGTATTTGATCCGAATTGAAACAAAATACATTTCAGTTTTTGCTTATATTTAAGATAGGAGCGAGTATATATTACAATTTGGTTTTAAAATTGGATACTAGCAGCTAGATGAATCTCATGGACCTCTCAACCTGAAAAGACCAGGTGATTGTCAAATCAAACAACATGATATGGTAAAGTCGGCCAAACTGGTTTTTCTTCAGACACTAATATGATATCTTAAAAAGGTTCACAACAGAGAAAGCATTGCAACTTGTAAGGAAATATGAGAACTCTTTACTGCCATTATCAAGAAGTGCAGAGTTGGTGTTAGGTCGGCGCTTCTCCACTTTATCTTCATGCGATGATTTATCATCCTACAAGGCAAAAGAGGTAACACTATCAATTGTCAACGTGTAATCAAACATATAAAAAATGTTTACAGGAGGTATTTAAAAAAAAAGCAAACAAACAATATCTAAACACGAAAGATTAAGAAAATGACAGATGTATTTGACAATCGATCATTTTGTAATAAAAGTAGTTAGTTACCATGATCAATGTTTGAAGTCAAATTTAAAACGTAAATCCTATCCTATGGCATGAGTTGTACTGTATGTATCATGAAAATGCAACGAAGCAGTAAGAAATTTGGAGGGTAAACACCATTATTTCCTTTGCCAAAGATCAATCAATCACAAGTTATGGTCTGATTTACCTTATCACAAAAACAAAATAAATAAATACAAGCATCTAAATATTTGCCAACAAATTCAACAAGCACTGATATTTAGAAAAACTAATTGACTACTATACATGTTTGAACTAGTGTTTATCAAATAACATTTCAAAAGACTCCAAATAGACTCCAGGCAAAAAAAGTACCACACTCGACAACGAGAGTGCCTAAATTATGTTTTTATTTCAAAATTGGATTAGGACAATGATAGAACTCACAAAAACAGGATGATGAAATGAGTATTATTCAATGGAAACAATGAGCACAGATGCCTCTACAATGAAAGGTTCACAATTCCAGAGTCAGAGACTCCTAACCAACTCAATGGCAATAGTCATGAATGAATTCTACTACCCTATTCCCTCTTTCTTATAACTGAATCACATGAAATTAGTTCATACCTCACTAACTAACATATTCTCTCTTCCGGCCTCCATTCCGTGAGTATATCTTCTAAATGGTGGGCCTCTTTGGTGTTGTTTCTATAATGGGCTGCTCTTCCTGTGTAAACAGCACAGGTGTCCATTAACACGACTTGCAACCAAAGCAACATGCAGCCCAACTAGTCAACAACTCCCAAAATGAGAACATAAGCAACTAAAAAATTGGCTTATTAAAATATCATGCTAGTAGTCCGGTCCTTAAATATTTCCAGGATGGTCCAATTTATCTTATCACATACAAACAACCAAATAACTAAATACAAGAATTTGGATATTTGCATACAATTTTATCTATGATATTTCAAAAAAAACTTATTGTCAACCATGATCATTTATAAAGAATAACATACATTAGGTTGGATAGATTTTTCAACGATCACTCAATAAACTGTTGTGATGTCAACTTTTGCAGACGGCGAGTTTTGAAGCAAGAAGTTGACCATACTGTCAGGTATGGAAGGTGGTTGCGATTCTGCTTTGAATTCTCTTCGTAACCTGGCAACTTCTTTACGTGACTTGGCAGCAGCTTTCTTTAACATGGCATCTTTCACCATGTAGAGTAATCCATTTTGATAACGTAATAGTTCCAATTTAATTTCCATAGACTTCAAGATACACAAAGAAGGCAGCTTTACCTCTAATAAATCAGGAACCAGGGAGAGAATCTAAACAATGGGGAATGAGAGTGAATAGGATAAGTTATTCTAAACAAAATAAAGAACATTTAGTAGAGACAAAAATTAAGGTTTCAAGAACATGCAAAGGTACCCAAAGAGTAGTTGAAGTGACTATCAATGATTTTACATTGGTAAGGTCTAGCAGCCAACTGAATAGAATCATAGGAGCCGCATCCCATCTTGTAACCATTTCTGCGCTGATATTTACTTGTTTAGCTGAAGAAAGACCGCTCCCACATATTTTCTGATGTGGAGTCCCAGTAAAAGTAAAGGTACATAGACTCGGAGCAGATAACTCAATATTTGGAAGATCAGATGCATTACCATGCAAAGCAAAACTGACAAGTGTCTCACTTGATATGCTAAGGACTTGTGCATCCCGACCCTTACAACTACAAAGAACCAACCTACTCAACTTGGTAAAGGCGGAAAAGGGGTCAGCGCAACCATTTTCACCACCGCAGAAAACAAAATTTGTTAGATCTAAGCTGGACAATGCTGGCAAATTCAAAGATTTTGGAAATAATGTTTCATAATTACTGCCAAAATGCCTCCACGAGGATAAACTGAAAGCATAAGAGATGTAAGAGCCCGACATGAAGAAACACAACTCATAATGAGACTACTATCACCATTTACAGAAATTCCCAATTCCTGTAGGTGGGTACTATGGGCGCAAACATAGTTTAAAATCTTTTTAAGGAGCATAGGCTCGATAGTACCATGACGGTCAAGATCAAGTACGTTCAGTGCAGTTGAGCTATCACGAAGAGTCAAAATCTTAGACACAAATACAGAAAACTGCTTAACAGTGGAAAATCTTGAAGAATACAACATAAGAGTTGGAATACGTTTCCATAGATGTTTCCATCTCTTGGACAAAACACAAGTTCTAACAACATGTTTGCTATTCAAAAATGACAAAATGCGAAGGATTACACCGTCGGGTAGGTCACTCAGCCTATCTTCACTTCCATCATTTTCTTCGTTTTCTTGATTTTGATCATCACACTGCCTTCTTTTCTTCATCTTTTCTACAATCGTACTTTCTTCGTTAGATTCATTGGGGCGCTTGTATTTATTTTTGTTAAGCATTGAAAATGAAATCATATTCTGTGATATAACGGAACAAGAAGAAAATGAGAAGCAGTTATAAAGCAATTGCAACAAAGGGAAACAATTGGGGAAAAAAACCCTAGAAAAATGAAATTGAGTTGGAGAATGTAAATAAAATACCTGGCTATCGTCGTCGACGAGATGTGCTAACTACTTCTCGCATAAATTGGATTGAATTCGTGATGATTTCAAGGGTTCGTTATTTGAATTTTGCGCGAGGGATATAAAATGGTCAACTGTGTTATGTCACAATGGAGTGTCAGGTTATTGTATTTTCTGCAATTATCCTTATACTATTATACTCATTTATTTCGAAAATAATTGAACTAATTTTAACTTCGGATATTATGATTCATTTATGTTGTTTGATTTTTCGATAAATATTTTTAAAATATATAATTTTTAATAGGTAAATGTTAAATAGTGTTTCGGGGCACTTTTTAAGCCTTTAAATAGTAAGGTTTTATTAAAAAGATTATGAAAATGTGTGAAGTCAACGCCTCGGGAATTGAAATCTTCAATTTTTAAAAAGAATTATTTCCTTAAATTGAATCCTTAAAGAGTGCCCCGGGGGCACCGTTTAGCAAGACCAATTGAGTTTTTAATGCGAGGTCTGCGAAAAAGGAATGTTGCATTGTTGCTGCCTTTCCTTTGCTTCTATATGAGTTGCTCTCAACAATAGTTAAACGGGAGGAGACGTCACTATTGAAATGTACCTTAAAAATTCTGTTCATTTTAGGACTGTTCATGGTTTAGTTCGGTCGAAGAACCGAACCATAACAATGGTTCAAGAAAACTGAACCGTTATGACTTACAGTCAAATTGAACCGAACTGTTGGTTCAATTAATCGGTTAATCGAACCGAACTGTTAAGCACACATAACTGTACTTATGGTTTAGTTAACTGATTAACCGAACCAAACCATTAAATACAATACTAACTTATGATTTACTATTAGCAAATAAACAGAGTCACGAGAACTCTTTTTTGGCCTTTTAATTTCATAATTATCTAAACATTGCAACTTAAATAATCATCAATGGCTAAGCTAAATCCAAGTACAATTAATGCATAAGCTGATAATTTGTTGTATTGTCTTATAGTAGATCTATTGTGCAAAAGAGATGCAGTAAATCGAAATAGTTTTTAGACAATTATGCATAAGCTGATGATTAATTTGCTGTCTCATGGCACTTTCCCCTAAAACAGTATATAATCCAGCTTCAATCAAAATCAATTTTTTAAGCAAACCATCAAAAGTTTCATACAAGAAAATTTTCCATATAAGAACATAAGTATAATTGAACACAGATTGGGAATAGATCAGATTCATGTTCTCAACAATATTTAGGCAAAAACCTCATCAAGACAAAATAGCACATAAATCACTAAAAACACAAAAACAAAAACAAAAACAAAAAGCATTGGTCACCTCACCGATATCTTGGTAATAGAATATAATTCTGTTACAACTAACGCACATGATTCTAAAGGAGTATAATTACGGTTCAAGAAGCAAAACTCAGACTAGATAAGCTGCACTTTACTTCTCATAGTATATATAGAAGCATCAACACTCTCTAAGTGCTTTTCTCCCTATTTTACTTTCTCAATATCTTTCAATTTTCATTTTATTCATCAATATAGTCCGATGTTCTTAGTCTTGGAGGATTGTGAAGGTGTGAAAAACACAAGAAGGGGAGTTGAATTGTGTTTTGAGAGTTTTTAAAAAAAATTTCAAAATTTTGCAACTTATCAAAATTTGCAACGGAATTTAAACACAATACATTTTAAAGACTTATGCAAAAATATAAGAGAGAAGAAGAGAAGGAAAGACACATAGTTTTATACTGGTTTCCCTCACAAATCGAGAGTACTCTAGTCCCCTTCCACTTCCAAGAGAGTTCACTATAATCACAAAAGATTACAATTTGCTCAAGCACACAGCAAGAGACTTCCAATGCTCAAGTAACCTCTTACAAGAGACTTCATATGCTCAAGCACACAAGCAAGAGACTTCTCAAAGTTTACAAAGAAACTAATACAAGTTTTTGAACTTATGATAATAATATCAGAGTTCTGAACAAATGAATACAACTTACAACAAGACTTTTCTTAGAATCCTAATAAAAGAATACTAAGGTTCAACAATTGAGATGATCAGAAGCTGAGACTGTTTGTCTTGAGTTTTAAATTAAATTCAAGTTATATTTCTCAATGTGTTATAATGCTCTGTAGATTTTAGCAGAATAACAGCGCTTTTGTTCATTGGTTTCTCTATGTTGAAACTTCAAATTCTTCCTCCTTTTATAAGCAGTAGTGGAGCGTATGAATTTGAATTTGTTGAGACGAAAATAACTAATTGGAGATGTACTATTCTTTTTTCTTCGGACGTGTTTATCCATATCAAGTAATGATCTTCTTTTCTTCCTTGATTTCGAATATTCGCCCATATCAGGAAAAAGAAGGTAGTACAATAGTACAAACGTCATTATCATGAGGATAACGATCTTGTACGATGATTTATTCTTCCAATATGAATTTGCCAAAATGATGATAGTCGTTAAGTATAGAACATTCTTCTGACAAATTCTGCTATCTTCAGTGATGATCAGAATCTCGTGTTTCCAACACAGGTTCTGATGAGGAGAGCTTCTGATTGACTTTGACTTGTAGCTTCTGGTTGATATAACTTCTGGTGTTATCCTTTAGAACTTGTTCAAGTCAACTTCTGGAGTAGCTTTTAGCTTATATTAGAACTTCTCTCGAACTTATTAGTGTACATAAAATTTAAACTTATATATCTGCACACTTAGAGTAAATTATCAGTATTCCCTATTTTAACTTATATTGTTATCATCAAAATTTACTTGGGTTATATTATAATCAACTTTGTTCCAACAGATTGAGCGACTCAGTGTCACATAGTTTCTGGTTTGACTTTAGTTTTGAAACTTTTGAGTTTTGGGTGTTTTAGTTTAAGTTATTAAATGGTTCGGTTCGGTTCAAACAGTTTAGTTTGGTTATTAATGATTCGGTTCATAGTTACTGAACTATCTTAAATTATTAGTTCGGTTCATAAATTTATGGTTCGGTTATTTTCGATTCAGTTCGGTTTGGCAGGTCGGTTTGGTTCACAGTTTTAAATGGACAATCCTAGGAGTAGGAGTGCAATTTAAGGAGTATGAAGTAAATGTTTTCCATAAATGATGGTTGATGTTGATATGTGTTTTGGTGCTTAGAACCAAACTAGAACATTTTAAATTGCAAAAGAAATAAAAAATAAAAAGGGAACTACCGTGGCAGGGTATTATTCTACCACTAGACCACTGGTGCTTGATGTCATTGGTTACAAAATTATATTACATAATTGTAAAAAGTTACCTCATCAATCTGTTATTTTTTTTTTCCTTTTGGGGCTGTATAATAGTAAGATATCATTATGCAATTCATTCAATAAATAAAGTGTTGGATCATGTATCAATCGTTGGTTTAGTGATGATTGACGCTGAACATGGTAGGGAGGACCACAGTTCGACCCCCGCAATTGCAATCGAGAGGGGGCTGGAACCACTTGATGCCAGAACTGACCCCCGAACCAGATTAAATTGGTGGTGAAAGCCAAAAAAGTGTTTGATCATGTAATGTAAAGTTCGGTTAGGTTTTTATAATGTGGCTTTCTCTTCTATAGGATCTGTAATGTAAAGTCTCTTGTGAGCTTTCTTAGCTACTTATAATTTTGGTAATCTCATCATTGGTGCGGTGTGAACTATCCGACGGCTAATCTCTTTTTGTGGAATTGATTGGCCAGTAGGGTCTCCCTCCCCTCCTCCTAACCACCTTTTTTATGTCAATACACAAGGTTCGAATTTGAAACCTTGTTTAAACGATTTGAGTCTAGTTCCACTTGAAACAACAATATTACATTGATTCTTATCTACATTCCTAGTGCGACCTTGACACAATACTTGTTATTTTATCACACATTTTGGAAAGAAGTTATTGAGCTAAGAATGAGAAATAGGGGGAAAAGCTTACTTAGATGCATCCCTAGAAGTATTAGGTGCAAGTAGGATCCCTTGCTTTGGTTGTAATTGGGGTGACCTAAGTATTCGAAACTTGAACAATCATACAGTTATTTATAGAAAAATTATCCATGAGGTGTCAACTTAGTGGTAAGAGTTTGGTCTTATAACCTCAAGAGACGAAGTTCCTATTGCTTCAGAGACAGTCATATAATAGTTATCCATGAGGTGTTATTTTTTCCGTTTTGACTTGTTCTATAGATGGACACAATGAGGCTGAATTTGGTATATATGTCTTGGTGTGCTGGTTTTGGAGGCTCATTCTATAATTCTTATTTTGAGGTAAACATTGTGTTAATTGATTTTATTGATTTCATCAATGTCATTATGTAATTTTGGATGTTGATAATTTCAAATGATCTCTTCAGGTAATTCCAAAACAGCCAGGCTTTGAGAAAATGAGAGACCTGTATATGCTTTATAACTATTTAAATCATTTTAATCTCTTTGACTCTGGATACAGATCATCTGCCATGTCTATCATTGATGATTATCTAGCTTATTTAAAAGCTTAGTATTGTAACAATTATTTTGACAAGCTTATTCAAATGAGGCAACATTTCACTGCTTAGTATGTAAAGGCTTAATTATGTAACAATTTCTAGAAATGTATCATTTTACATTCAAGAATACAGTAATAACATTTTTAATTTCTTCAGAGAAATAGAAATAGACTTAAGTTGGCATATCTCATTTACTTCATAAACATAAATATTGAATCAGAAAACATTATTATTCATGTAATTTTTACTCATAATTTTAGACCTTAAGCTCACCTTTGTTATGCTTGGCCAATTGAGTTTTTAATGCGAGGTCTGCGAAAGGGAATGTTGCATTGTTGCTGCCTTTCTTTTGCTTCTATATGAGTTGCTCTCAACAATAGTTAAACGGGAGGAGACGTCACTATTGAAATGTACCTTAAAAATTCTGTTCATTTTAGGACTATTCATGGTTCAGTTCGGTCGAAGAACCGAACCATAACAATGGTTCAAGAAAACCGAACCGTTATGATTTACAGTCAAACTGAACCGAACTGTTGGTTCAATTAATCGGTTAACCGAACCGAACTGTTAAGCACACAACTATAATTATAGTTTAGTTAACTGGTTAACCGAACCGAACCATTAAATACAATACTAACTTATGATTTACTATTAGCAAATGAACAGAGTCACAATAACTCTTTTTTGGCCTTTTAATTTCATAATTAACTAAACATTGCAACTTAAATAAACATCAATGGCTAAGCTAAATACAAGTACAATTAATGCATAAGCTGATAATTTGTTGTATTGTCTTATAGTAGATCTATTGTGCAAAAGAGATGCAGTAAATCGAAATAGTTTTTAGACAATTATGCATAAGCTGATGATTAATTTGCTGTCTCATGGCACTTTCCCCTAAAACAGTATATAATCCAGCTTCAATCAAAATCAATTTTTTAAGCAAACCATCAAAAGTTTCACACAAGAAAATTTTCCATATAAGAACATAAGTATAATTGAACACAGATTGGGAACAGATCAGATTCATGTTCTCAACAATATTTAGGCAAAAACCTCAAGACAAAATAGCGCATAAATCACTAAAAACACAAAAACATTGGTCACCTCACCAATATCTTGGTAATAGAATATAATTCTGTTACAACTAACTCACATGTTTATTACGGTTCAAGAAGCAAAGCTCAGACTAGATAAGCTGCACTTTACTTCATTGGTACGTAAATAATAAAAAATCCCATTAATATAAAAGGATAAGGCCAGTAGAACTATACCCTGATATCCTAACAGGTTCTCTCACTAACATCCTAGGAGGGACTCCCTCCTCAGGTGGAACGAGGCCCGACTTTGAAATCTTGTGGAAGCATGTGAGTGAGGTATTCATCAAGGGACTTTCTTGAATATGTTACACAAAGTCCTCTAGCAGTGTTATCGACTAAAACGATCTGCATAGTGTTTCCGTTTATTGTCCATCTCATTAGTACATGTGTCACTGTCACCAAACCATGAACCTCACAATGTGGCCGGATAATGCCGAGCACATCCTTTTATTAGTACATGCTATCAGTGGATGACTGTAATAAACCATGAAAACAAAGAGGAGTACTATCTATTATCAGGATACACATCCAACAGACATCCTTTGTCCATTGCAGTATAAAAAGGAAGCATATCACTTGTACCCCTTCAATATTTGAAAGTGCATTGTATAATGAAAGGTCTTGGGATAAACAGAACGACGAAATGAATTATAAATACTATTCGAATTTGGAAATGCAATATTAAGAATTCAAATAACGATATAACACGGAAACTGGTATGAATAGAAATAATTGATATCATAAGATCAAAAGGTTCAAGTACAACTAAAAGGACCTAGGGTGTAGAATACTAATACCCTTAATTATAGAAAACAAAACCAACAAAACAAAAAAATGAAGAGCAACATTGAAAGAAACCTAAGGATAGAATTCAACACACGTGGTATCTGGGCAATGAAATCCTCAAGCTCCTCCAATCTCACCTCTACTGCATTCATCCTAGCAGTAATTGTCTGATCTTGTCTGGAAAAATCAGCCTTGAGCTCTTTGAGGGCGTCCAAAATCTGAGCTCCCACAACCTGTCCAATGGTCTCAGGTTTTGCTGCAGCTTGCAGCTCAGGCTGACCCTCGGATAGAGGAACCTGATGATCTTGATAACCCTCTGCTTCAGCTTCACAAATCTCTTCAACTACTACATCCGCAGGCAGGTCAAGGTCAAGCGGTAGCTGTACCGGTCCCATGGCATCAGCAAACAACCCATCTGAATGTCCAGTGCTCTGCAAATGCTTCACTCTTCCCTCTCCAAACTGATTGATGACTTCATTATCACCACCAGAAACACTAACATCCTCCTCGTCTATTACATGAAAACGTTCAATTTCTTTGTCGACTGGTTCATCATATAAGAGAGATATTGTAGTGTTGTCAACAATGAAACCTTCCCCAAAAACAACCCTAACCTCCACATTGTGACCATGTTCTAGATTTGATGTTATGGTCTGCCAATCCTCATAGCCAAAAGAGGTTAGTGTATCTCTTTTATAGAACTGAAAAGCGCTCTCTGTGTAATTTATGATCAACAGACCATGGAAACCTTCTTCTGAAATTATGTTTTCCGAGAAAGAGTGATAAACAACGGACAACATCATGCTCTTCAGGTTTCTCCCCTTCATTGTTGGGATATCAAATATTACGGAACAACCTTTGCAACTAAAGGATGACCATTCAGAGTTATTGTCACACGGGAGAAAAAATAAATCCCAAGTCCCATCTGCAGTCTGTAAAATGAACAAATGTTTAAATGGCTTGAATTAAAAATGTGGAGGATCCAAAAAAAAAAAATCTTTATCTAAGTGTAATTTATTTTAACATCCCTACATAAGACATGATCGTCTAAAAATGGTATTTTTTCGTTAAAAAGTACTTTGGTTGTTAATTAATTCTTGACTTGAATTATGTGTGACTTAATCATGGAGTTGTTCACAGTTCACACCCATTACACAAACTACTAATGTAAAATGAGTTAAAAAAGTTTAGGAATTAAATTTAAAGAAAAAATAATTTGTTAGAAAAATATAATTTCTGGCGGCAACAAAAATTCTTGTTTATTTTTTATAAAGCTAATAAATACGTGGAAGAGGTATTTAAACCTGTAAAACACCGTCTTCAGCAATATTGGAGACTTGGCATTTTGTTCCCATTTGATTTATGATAAATTTCAAGTGATTTTTTGACCCTGAAGTGCTGACTTGACAAATGGAATCATCAATTAAGGGAGAAGCATAAATATCAAAGACCTGTGATGTAGTCGAACTTGCACTTGCTTCCCAGTTCTGACAAATTGTGGCATTTAATACATTCAAGAATCTTGCTATACCTTGAGTTAGTTGTAGATCTGAACCACACTCCACACAAAGAATTCGAAGTTTTTGAAGGTCTTTGGAAGTACCAAGTGATGACATGGACCCAGATGTTTGAGCAAGGGATATCACAATATTTGATGGCGACATCCAAGACCAAATGAGAGAAGGGAATACATCGCGTGAAAATCCTACAAAGCCAGGAAAAGAAACATATCCAATGCTTCTCAATTTTACTATTGAAAATGGCACTTTTGTTATAGCAGTCTTATCCGCAATCAAAGTAATCAGTGACTCCATCTGTTCCAAGTCCTCTTCCAATTTGTCAATATTCAAACATCCTGAAAGATTCAAAGTTTCCAGAGATTTTAATTCATAGATGCTTCTCGGAAGTTTCCGAAGACCTGTGCAGTCTGTCAAATTTATTAGAAGAAGTTTCCTCAGAGATCCGATGCTACGGGAGATCTTAAACAAACTTGGACAGTTTTTGAGTACTAGCTTTTCAAGATTAGGCAAGTATGTAAAATCTGGGGTTTCAGTCAAATCCAGAGAATGACTAAGATTAAGAATTTGAAGATTCTCTAGAATCTGCAAGAAAATAAAACCACAAGAGAATAATAGTAAGAGAAGCTTAGGAAAGAAAAAAAATTGGAATTTGGTAGAATGGCAAATTTCTGCATGCTAAACCTTAATACTTGAATGTATCAATCAACTTAGTTGTTTAGTGTTTATTTTGGTAATGGTTATATTAGTTTTGATTCTGCTTTGAATAAAGAATTTAGGAGCAAATGTTAAACACAGTTTGTACCTGGCTCTTGTTCCATATTTGTTTGAGCTTACTATATTTTAATTCAACAGAAACTAGACTTTCTTGCTGAAATTCTGCAGGAGCATAGGTTTCTGGAAATCCATGCCAATACAACCACCTAAGATCTCTAGAAAGATATTTAAAATCTCCCTTAAGCTTCACCCCAGCGAGACGAAGCAATCTTAGTTTATTCATCTTCTTAAATGCTTTGGTTTCCAGACAATCATTTTTTGGAAACTCCAAAGCCAGTCCCTTGACAGCTTCTGTTCCCTGAAATTAAAAAATAAAATAAAAATCAGAGAAACAGAAAACAAATACAGTAGCTTAATTTGGAAATTTGACACTCATATAATTAATAAAAAACTAAACTGAATAAAATGAATGAAACTAATTTTCATATTTCATGTGACAATAAGAATCCAAATGAATTATGTCAAAAAAAAAAGAATCCAAATGAATGTTAATAAATGATTCATCAATGTTTCGTTCTCTTACTTTGCTCTTGTATTTTTCAATGACATATATAAACCATAAAAGAAGTTCTCTAATTAGTAATTACCTTATGCTTCGATAATATATCAAACACTTCCTGGTGGCGCCACAACCTAGTGCGCTTCTCAGGATCTGTCGGTGATTCCTCATAAATTATTTGTCTTCCCATGTCTCTTAACAAATCATGCATTTGAAGCTTGTTCCTATTGTCAACAGTTACAAGGCTTCGCTCTACAAGGACTTTAATTCCAACATCAGCAAAAAATTCACAGCCATTTAATATCCGTATTGCATCATTTAGGTCCATCCCAATAAGAAAACAAGCAATATCTAGGAAAATTTGTTTCATTGTAACATCTTTTAAACCATCAAAGCTTACTTTTAGCTTCTTATGTACTTGATCATGGGGAATACATTTGAGTTTCTTCAAAACATTCCGCCACTCTGTTATTTCACAGTCAAACAAATAGGAACCAAGGACTTGAAGTGCTAGTGGCAATTTCCCAGAATAAGCAATCACATTTATTGAATGTATAGCAAATGCTTCTAATGGACTTGGTTGCTTGAATGCATGCCAACTGAAAAGCTCAAGAGATTCTCTAACATCCATTTCTCTTATTGCATGTACTCGATCAACTCCACACGATCTAAGAAGATGTATATCTCTTGTTGTGATTATTATTCTACTTCCAGGACCAAACCATTTGGGGCTTCCACACAAAGCCTTTACTTGGTCTAGTTCATCCACATCATCAAGCACAATAAGTACCCTTTTCTGGGCAAGTCTTTCCTTCAATGTATTTTTCCCTGATTCTGTGTCTCGTATCTCAAATGTCGTAGTTTTGTAAACTTCACAAAGTACATGTTGCTGTAGAGAAACTAGATTAGTACCTTTCTCCCAAGATTCCCTTATATTCAAAATGAAACTCCTTCCCTCAAATTTGCTCCCAATTTGATTATAAACAGCTTTGGCAATGGTTGTTTTACCCGTACCCCCCATCCCCCAAATCCCTAGAAGTAAAACATCTTCTGATTTTTCAATTCTTAGTAGCTTAGTCACAGCTTCCACTTGAGATTCTACACCCACTGGATGTTCAGCAACGAATAACTGTGTCCTATCTAGCAAACGGGTGACATGTTCGGTAATATTCTTGATATCTGCACTTTCATTCCTATAAAATATGGACCAATGATAAGGTGCACAATCAATTGTGTGTATATATATATATATATGCTTCTACCAAATGCAGAGGGAGAATTATGTGCCATTATATGTGCATACTTTTAAAAGGAAAAAAAAAATGTATTGCAATGGGAATGTAGCAGAAGCACAACGAGTAATTTGTTGTCATCTATTAGAATCACTTTAAAGTAATTTAAGTAACTCTTCAAATTCACGTGCATATCCTTTAGTATTGTCACTTTGTGAGTGATTCAATTGCAATTCCACATCTAAAATGCATATCATTGGATTTGGTATAAGAATCATTACACAAAAGTTATGTTTGGATGCAAACAAAGGGAAGTTATGTTTTGATGAAGAGTTTTGATGGGGAGGGCTCACTTTTCTTTACAAAATATATATCAAAAAATAGACTTACCCTCAGAAATTCAACTCCCAAACATACCCTAAAGAAAAGTGAAGAATAAAAGAGAAGAAGATGGAAAGTAAAGAGACATTGTTTCCACAAATAACTCCTCACATAAAAAATTCTGAAATGATGAATGGAGGATTAAGGAACAATTACATGTCTGGGAAATTTCAAGAGAATGATCATAAGGAAAATAATAGTGTTAATTGTTCTCTATTTATTAGGATAGATTTAGGATATTTTATTTCCTTATTTTATGAGTCTATCTAGTATATAAGTTTGAACCTCATTGTGAAATATAAGCTAATCATTCTATGTTATTCAACTTGGGATCATAGAAAGTTTGAAATCCTAGTTTTATATATGGGTTCAGCTGTCGTCAAGGCGAACACTAATTTACCGCAAAACACTGTCTATACATGTGGTACTGTTCATGGAACATACTGCTCATTCCATGCACATTGTTCATCGCACCGCTGTTTCAGAAGCTACTCACTGGCGCGTGGGGTTCACGCCGCGTGGGGTTCACGCGCCACTCTCCGGCTCTATTTTCACCGTTGTTTATCTCATTTGACTCGGCTTACCTTCATGGTTTTGTTGGGATTACTTGCTTTGTATTTTTATCGTTGTGAACACATCTAGAAGACTACTCCTGCAGTATTTTTTGGTCTGTCATCACTGCTGCTGCACTCCAAGGCCTACTGGTTCAGTGTTTTAGACCCTTGGACACTGTTTTTCACGTGTATCTATTTTTTTGTATCTCTTGCAGTCGTTAGAACATAGATACAAGGAAGCTGTGATATGTTCTAACGACTGCAAGAGACACAAAAAAATAGATACTATTAATCTTCATCCTATTTATAATTGTTTGAGTTATCACCGCTTGTCACCATCCCACTATGCTTTTGTTTCTGCCATATCTACTATATCTATTCTTAAAACTATCAAGGAAGCATTATCTCATCCAAGATGGCGGCAAATAATGATTAATGAAATGGCTGCATTGGAGTCCAATGGTAGAAGGAAGCTTGTTCCACTTTTACATGAGAAATCAACAGTTGGTTGTCGATAGACTTTTGCCCTAATGGATAGGTGGATCGGTTGAAAGCTCAATTGGTAGAAAAAGTATACACTCAAATTTAAGGTCTTTATAGTGATATCTTTTCTCCAGTTGCAAAGATGACTTGTGTTCGGCTTTTCTTGTCAAAGGTTGCTATGAAACATTGGCCTTTGTATCAACTTGATACTAAAAATGTCTTCTTGCATGGAGACTTTCGAATTTAAAACAAAGTCATTTATCTTGTGATATATGTAGATGATATTTTTATTGTGATGATGATCAAGAAGGCATCAAAGACGTAAAGCAACATTACTGAACCACTTATGCGCCAAAAGGTTTAGGTCGTGCATTATTATCTCTTGGGATTGATTATTGAAGTAGCTCAATCACATGCAGGCATTGTCATCTCTCAAAAAAATGTTATCAATATCTTGGAAGAAATAGGGATGCTTGATCGGAAACTGGTTGATACTCTATGGATTCCAATGTGAAGTTTCTACGAAATTAGGGGGAGCCATACCCAAGAAGATATAGAAGGTTAGTTGAGAAACTGAATTATCTCCATGTGACAAGATCAGATATTTCGCTTGTTGTTAGTGTTGTGAGTCAATTTCTAAATTCACCTTGTGACAGCCATTGGAATTGCAGTTCGAATCTTGAGGTATATTAAATGGTCACCTGGAAAAGGACTTGTTTATTTAGACACATATAGGCCATGCCAATATTGTTGGATATTCAGATGCAGGTTGGGCAAATGTGAATGATAGAAGATTTGCTTCAGGTTATTGTTATTGTGTTTTGATTGGAGGAAATTTTAATTTCATGAAAAGTAAAAAAACAAATTGTTGTTGCCATGTTACAAGAGTTGAAGTTTTGCGAATTGGGTCTAACTCAATCTCATAAACCGGCTTGTAAGATGATGATTGGCTCTCACTTATAAACACACATTTAAGCCATCTCGCAACCGATATGAGACTTCTTAACATACATATTCGTCAAAAAAATAATAGATATTAGATTTTTTTAATAATATAGAAAATTGATACTATTTTAAAGATTTTTTGTCTTAACCCTACAGTTTCAAGGAAAAAGAGACTGGTAATATGAAATTTCGGCCGAGAGTTCAAGCAAGAATTCGAAATCGGATTGTCCATGAATGATGTATCTTAAATTGAAACTCATTAATCACTTGAGCTTCCACTTGGTTGTTTTGGAGATGTTTATGAAAAGAAAAAGTTAATATGGTTACAATTAATTGTTAAAGGGTCTTGCTAACGAGTTCCCGTGGTACTATTTAAGAATTTCAATTAAAGAAATTATTTACTTAAAAAGTTAAACATTTCAATTTTCAATGGATTAACTTTACACATTTTTATAAAATTTTCATAAAATGTTACTATTTAAAGTCCTTAAAAGGCACTCGTTAGATTTTCCTTGTTCAAAATAGCTTTTGATTTCAACGAAGGTTTAGATTTTGTAATTATTTTCAAAAGCTTGTAGAGTTATTGAAAATTTTAAAAGTGATAATTTTAAAAGAAACTGGTGTTTAAAATGAACACGTATAAATCATACAACCAAGGCTTAAGAGTTTTAAAGCATCACAAACAATAAGTCTAAGAGAAAATTCAAATAACCTGGAATTTATGAGTACAAACCCTGCTGTGCCACCAATATCAATGAGGTCCCTTTTCCAATTACTCTTTGTAGATTCATCCACTGAGATACTAGATATAAGACCTTCAAATTTTTCTCCAAACTGGCCTTCCTGATGACGCACTTCAGAGGGATCGACCTCGTAGAACACTGGCACAACAACCAGATTCCTTCTTCTGCTAATTGCCATTATCTTTTCCAACTCTAGCATACACCATCTTGAATCGGCATAATTTGTAGACAGAACAACGATAGAAATTTTAGACTGTGTAATTGCTCGCAACAGTGAGATTGATATCTGATCTCCTCGTTGAATCTCGTTATCGTCTTTGAAAGCATAAATACCTGCACTTTGAAGAGAGGCATAGAGATGTGACAAGAACTTTGCGCGACTGTCGTCCCCTCTGAAACTCAAGAACACATCGTACATCTTTGGCTGAAACATAAAAGAAAAAATGAAAACCGTCGATTAGATGAATGGTTGCTGAGATTCTTGATGCCACAGATACATCATCAACCATGAGGTTGCCCCAATTTATTTTGTTATTAGTTTTTAATTTACAATCATACTAATTAAATTTCGATGTTCTTGTGATGTTTATGAAATCTAATGTTAACAAACTGATTTCATTAATGTTTACTTTGCCATTATAAATTTTGAAACCAGAAAACCATACATTGGTGATACCACAGCTAGAGCCACCATCTTTTTTTTTTGAATGGCAAATAGATATATATAAATATATAACGAATAAAACAGTCAGATTACAAAGTAGGAGTATCAAAAATACTCACAAACAAAATATAAAAAAAAAAAACACCAAAAACAGAGTCCGAAAAGTAACAAAACACCAAAGCCATGGCTTGTTATCGTCTTATTAGTTACGAAAAAAAACACCAAAACACCATCTAAATCATATATAAGTTACGACTCACCTGATTAGTCTTATTATTTGATTCCCTTTCAATGATATTTTTTGCCATGGCTTGTAGCAGAGCATGCACTTGAAAGTTGTTATTCTCATCAATGGTTAAAAAGCACTTGTTTTCAAGGAGACTTGTTTGAAGAGCTGCAGATGGTGTTGACCTACTTAATGTTTGGAGTACATCATCTCGGTTCCTTCCGACAAAGTGGTATGCTATGTCAAGGAATATTTGTTTCTCTTCATCACTCAAATCATTAAAACTATTTTCTAGAACTGTTTGTATTTTATTTTTGGGAGAAGTTTTTATGATATCCAAATGGGACTCCCAAAAGTCTGCTCCTCTCATACACAAGTGTTCCCCAAGGACTAAAAGAGCAAGAGGCAATCCCCCAGAATAAGCAACTACCTGTCTGGAAGGTTCAGCAAAACCTTCTGGATAAGTTGCTTGCTTGAATGCTCTTGAAATAAAAACCAAAAGAGATTCACTATCGTTAAGTTCTTTCACTTTGTATATATGGTCAACTCCATGCTCCTTAAGTAGATGTATATCTCTTGTTGTAATGATTATTTTGCTACCTTCACCAAACCATTCACGACTTTCACACAAAGCATTTAGCTGCTCCAATTTATCAACACCGTCGAGTACAAGGAGTACCCTTTTACCTCTAAGTCTTTCTTTTAAAACCACTTTTCCCGATTCAATTGTAGATATATTTATTTTAGTTGCTTTGTCAATAGAAAAAAGAATTCTACGTTGTAAATCAACTAGAGTTTTATTTTCAAACTTAACTAAACGGCTTATATCTTCGAGAAAGCATCTGTCCTCAAAATAGGGACAATTGAAATCATAAATAACTTTGGCAATGGCTGACTTACCGATCCCTGACATCCCCCATATCCCTACTAGGAGAGGATATTTTGATCGTTTCAATTTTTTTATTACATCTTGAACACGAGAATTCAAGCTCTCTGTATATAAACCATCGAACAAGTCTTTCTCTGCATTCTCAGTATGTTCACTTTTGTTCCTGTATAATAATAATTGATCAACAAGAGACGATTATATTTTTTTTTTTTTACTCAAACAAAGATATTCATTCAAATACATCAATCGATTATATATATATATATATATATATATATATATATAGCAATTCTCCAACATAACTCTCTAGTCAAAAGAATGTAATAAATTTGCTAATTAAACACATAATAATAATAATAATAATAATAATAAAATTAATCAAAACATCATATATATTTAATTCCGTCAAAAAAATATATATATTTAAGAAAAAAAGATACTAATAAAATTACTTATCTATCCCTTCTCCCTTTTTTTTTATTTGTTGACACATAATCAAATGGAGGGGCATAATTATCTTTTCATAAAATAATTATAATTACTCTATTACACAATATTTTTATATTTTATTTCTACTATTTATATGGAATCTATATTTTACTTATATATTAATAAAGTTGTCTATTTTTTATAATTTTTACGTGACCTACATTTATACTCATATATTAATACGATGATTTGATTAATACTATGACCTAATTTTTTTGGTGATTTCTTTAAGACCTACACTATATATTTGTAAAGTTGACTATTTTTTTTATAATTTATGTGAGAGCTATATATATATATGTTAGATATGTTTTTTATTCCTATAAAATTATCAAATTTTTTAGTCCTTATAAAAATAACTGACATATTTTGGTCACTACAAAATTATTATGCACATAGTTTTAGTATCTATAGAAATCTCTTTAGCAAAAGGTTAACTTGTTTTAAAAGGGGATGAATTAAATATGAACTTTTGAAATATTTGCGCTTAAATTTTTTTATATTTTTTGTGGTCATGTTTGATACACTATAGAAATCTCTCTTGAAAAATGTTTTTTTTTTTATTTTATAAAAGGATGAATTAAATACAATTTTTTATGGATAATTAATATACACTATGCAAAATATCGCTCATAAATTTTTTCAATATGTGTGTGTGTGTGTGTGTGTGAAAAGTTGTCGTCAATAATTCTTTTAAATAATTATTATATACACGGGAAACAAGTTATTGTTGATGCAATTTTTTAATTAACTTTTGTACACAATTACTAAATTGTTGTTGATGAAAAATTTAACTAACTAATATTTCAATTTCTAAACTACAAAAAAAGCATTTTTAATCGAACAAGTAGTTACTAAAATTTATATTTAATTTGTTGAAAAATCCTCTCTCTCTTCCCTAATTTCTCATCCTTTTTTTTCTCTAACCTCTCTCTTCACTCGGGTTAACCTAATCGCCGCCGCCTGAATCCCCTCAAATCCAAAGTCGCCGGCACGATGTAGATTCCAATCGTGGTGGTACGACGAGCATCCCTGGCTCCGTACCATCAGGTCACGGGTCCGATAGCCTCTGTCTCCTCCTCCGGTCGTCATCTCCGGTCGTCTTCTTGGCTGTGGGTGGTGTAGTTTCGAAGCCGTGTGGGCTTGGTCGTGACGGTGTTCCCATCTCTGCTCCTCTGTTTCTCCTTCCTTGGCGTCTTTCCCCTCTCTGCCGTTTCTTGTGCTCTCTGGTGAGGTTGGTTTCCGTTTCGGGTAACCATGTTTCAGCTGTGTTTGGTTGGGGTCGTTTTAGAGTTGGTGTTAGATTGGCAGCTGCTGAGTTTCTGGTGTTGTTCTGTTTTGGTTGTGCTCCTCGCCGGAGCTTCCTTCTCCGGCGGTGGGGCTCGGTTTGGGTGCTTCTGTAGGCTATGGTGTTGGGTGATGGTGGGGTTTCGCAGTTTCAGGGGGTTGGGTGTTGTTCCTCGCCGGAGTTTCCTCCTTCTCCGGCGATGGGTCTCGGTTTGGGGAGGTTTGTGTTGGTTGGGGTTTTGGAACAGGAGGTGGCTTGGTAGCGATGGCGTTTGCTGGAGGTGGCAGTGTAGGGGACAGTGTTGTAGTCGAGGTGGTTGGGATTGGTGGAGGTGTAGAGGTGGGGCTGCCGTTTTTCTTGATGAGGTTGGGTTGGCTGGGTGGGGTCTTGTGCAGGGTGGAGTGGCCGGAGACGAGATGGATTGGTGGACGAAGGCTGTTGGTGGTCCTTTTTGGGCCGTTGTTAGGTTTTGGTGTTGTTGGTTTAGGTGGGGTTGTTTTGGTGCTGTCGGGCAGTGGTGGTGGTGGTGGTTGGCTGAGGTTTTTTCCTTGGACTTGGTATTTCTCCTGCCGTGCCCGAAAGGGCGAGGTACGTAGACTCTCCGTGTTGACGGACGATGTTGCTTTAGCGTTACTCCAGGACGTTTCGGTGTTGGAAAGGTGTTTAGACGGTTAAGGCCGAGGGTGGGTGGATTCTGCTGGATACAAGAGGCTCTGACCATTTTCAAATCTGGTGAGATTTGCAGGACTCTTGGAGTCGTTGAGGGGTGTTCAAGTCTGCTGAGACTTGCAGGTCTCCGGTATCTGGTCGAACTCTCCTCCATCAGGTGTCGACCGTTGATTCTCTGACTACTGGGGTTCCCCAACCGCTGACTTCTGGGGCTACTTTCTGGAGCTGATGGGCCGAGTAATTTTAATTCGAGTTCGGGAGTTAGAGCCAGTTGGTGTCTTCTAGGGTTAAGTAGGGGTTTTTAGCGAATCTTTATTGGTGTATTGATGTATTGGTGTATGGGTGTTGGGGTATTTGGTTTGGTGTTGATGTATTGGTGTTTCAGTGTTGGGGTATTTGGTCTGGGGTTGGTAATTGTGGTGTATCACATTACCGTTTCTGTATGTTTCCTTGACAATTCCTTTAACTTCTTGTGGAGGAATTGTCCCTTAATAAAATTTAGCCGTTCAAAAAAAAAAAAAAATCTAACAAGTAGTTGTCGAAAAAATATTGAAATAGCTTACTATACATGGGGGAATATGTTATTAACTATTATATACACGACAAGTTTTTTGCTGATGCAATTTTTTGTGACAGGATTAATTTCGCAGTATATAAAATTCAACCTATTTTTAATTATTCTCTTAATATTGTTTTGCATTATATTAATAGAAAAAGTATAAATCAGAATTAAACAACCTATTACAATTTACTCTATTAATTTTTTTTTTGAATTATCTTGATATAAAGTGTAAATTAAAATTAAATTATGTAATGTAACATTAATCATTATTTCTACTTACGACAATATTATTCTACCATAAAATAATTGCGGCAACGCCGCCGCGACCCGTGCTTTAAACACGGGTATTATACTAGTTTACTATTAAAAAGGAACTAAACTCTATGGATAATCTAATTAATTTCAAATGAAACAAGTTTCAAATTTAAAATTACCAGTAGTCGTTTGTGGGATATGTTGATGACAGCCAACTGATGAACTTGTCATCCTTTAATTGAGAGGTTTCTTCCTCCATCGACACATTGTAACTCATCCTCTTTGAGGAGTAGGAGGAGAAAGAAGACATGGATGTGGTTTTGGTGATGAATATTTCTTTAAAGTGATGACTGAATCAGAAATAGCAAGTCTTGTTAGTGCTTTAATTTGCTCTGTATGAGCGAGTATTTATAAGTCAAAGTAGAATTGTTGCACTTGCTGCGAAACTTCACTGAAATAATTTATATTTTCTGGTTTTGATTTATAGGTGGAATAGTAAGTTTATCTTCCTTTATTTTTTTTATTGGTTATCATGTATTTTTAGCATCTAATGATATCTGTTAGAATAGTAAGGATCGAGTATACTTTATACTTCTTATAATTCAAATTTTTTGCTTATTAAAAAAAAATTAATCCATCAGTTAAAGTTTTATTAGAGCATCTCCAATAATGGCATCTAAGAGAATTTTATAGGCTAATGATACGATATCTTATTATTTTCATGAAGTGACATATATGGTATCATAATTGATGATACCGGTACCTTAAATAAGGCACCGTATCATCAATTTAATGTGACCTTTTTTTTTTTTATCATTAAATGGCCATTTAATCTTTTTTTACAAACATTTAATTATATTTCATATTTTTCTATATGCTTAATAGATCTTTTGGTCCCTGTATGTTCACGATTTTTTAGTTTTAGTCCCTGCATTTTGTTTTGTTGCAAATAAGTCCTGAATGTACAAATTTTTTTGGTTTTAGTCCCTAAAGTCAAAATCCGCAGGAAAATCTGAAGGAAAATCTCCACGAAAACTGCAAATTTTCTTGCGGATTTTGACTTTAGGGAATAAAACTAAAAAAATTTATACATTCAGGGACTTATTTGCAACAAAACAAGATACAAGGACTAAAACCAAAAATTCGTGAACATACAGGGACCTTAAGATCTATTAAGCCTTTTCTATATTATACAATTTTTATTTGTTTTGTTCTCAAGTCGTATTTTATTTGTTTATTAATTATCAAATGGATCATAATATGTCCAGTAATAATATTCATAATTACATGAATTTGTTTCAAAATCAATCTGCTACCAGTAAATCTTTCAAAATCATCCTTATTTTATTTATCCATCACCACCACCACCACACAATACCACTTTGGTTGAAGCTCCTCAAGTGTCACAATTATCAACTAAAAGTGATCTAAAAAATATTAATAGGTTTGATGAAGAAGCACGCATTTCTCAAAAACAAAAAATCTCGTTCCTTTTTCGCTACAAGAAAATATATTTGGGAGCGTTTCAGACAAAAGAATAATCAAAATTAATTATTATATTTTTTATTATATATTTTTCATCATTTTTTATTTATTGTCTTGCATTTCTCATTATATTTAATTATTAATTTATTTATCTATGAATTTATTAAAATAAATAAATTTTTATTTTTATTTAGATAAAGTTAAAAAAATATATATAGAAGGGACCACTTGTTAATGTATGATACTCAAAGTGGTATTACCACTGGAGCAAAATATGTACGAGTTGCATAAATATTACTTGGCATTGTGGAGATCACTTGTTAAAAATATATGATACTCAAAGTGGTATCATCATTAGAAATGCTCTTAGTGCATAGTTGAAGCTTATGTCAAACAAAAAAAAAAAGTTAAGTGACGCTTTTAATCTTTTGTCCATTAAAACTTTTTATTGTCGTGTGTCCGAAAAATTGGAATTGGAACAAATAGAGATGAGGAAATGGAGTAGAATTGAACTCTCAAACTTCACTGAATCTTTGATTTTTTTATTTTTTTTCTTTTAATTTAAAACTCCGGTTCTTTAAATTAAGATAAATGTTTTAACATTTGTACCTTTCCAAAATTAAAAGTTTATATCGATAGAGATTTACTTTAATGATAGACCATAAAAGAAGAACGAAAACATAGCCTTTATATCAAAAGAAGGTCATAGAGAAAAGAATATATCAGAAGCCATATCATTTATTGGCAAAATGTTTAACAAGTTCTTGAACAAGTTGCAAGTAAAGTAGAGTACAAATGTCCAAAACAAGATGTCCAACATCAGGCCCCAAAGAAAAGTTAAAGATGAAGACAACTCTGACCAAGGCAAAGGGGTGAGATGCTTTGAATATGAAAGTTTTGGGCACATCAGAACTGAATATCCCATATGTAACTCAAGAAACAGAAAAAGGAAATGTCAATCACCTAGTATGATTATGATGAGGAGAATGAAGGGGAAACAGCTAACAAAGTTAAAGCCTTTACTGAAAAAGTATAAAAATAGTAGTGATACTAGTAATGAAGACCTCACTAATGGAATATGGCTGAAGCATACAAACGTACTTACTGGCCAAGTGGATGAATCCTGCCTACTGGTGAAACAGCAGAAGAAGATCATAGATGCACTCACTCATATTAAGGAAGTACTGATATCTACTGCCACTGACTTAAAAGAAGAAGTCACCTAGCTAAATTCAAAACTCGCAAGTATGACAAAATATGTGAGAATATTTAACACGGGATCTAAAGTATTGAATGAAAGATGTCTAGATACACGAAGGGAATATGATTTGACAACTACAAGGAAGTTCAGACAGTTCCCTCAAAGAAGAAAATTCATGAACAAATGTCTGACCACATGTCCCATCATCCTGCTCAACATAAATATCATAAGAGTTAGACAACATATCCCAATATCACAATCAACATATGTCCCCCGTAACATAAAGGCTACAATGAACCAACAAAAAGATGTCACCAATGTGGAAGATATGGACATATAAAGTATTATAATGCTTCAAACTCTATGGCTATCCTTAGAAGCTCAATCCACGAAGACAAAATAAAAAGGAGATTCAAGCAAAAAGGGTGTGCAAATCCAAGGATACTCAAAACCAGGAGAGTATGGAAGCCAAAACCTACAACCCTCAAGTCTGGTAGCTCATACTCCTCTTAGAGTCTCCTCAAAGGGTGTGCCAGACATCGTGTAAGACATCTGTCCTGCGAAAAACAAAATTTCATCATTAAAAAGTCAAACCTTTGTCAAAAAATGACAAGGCATAATATTCCTTGTTTGGCAAGTCCTTAATTCTATATCATTGATGACAATTTATATGATATTTTTATTATGTATTAGAACTTATGCAAGTAATTTAAGTAGAATTTTGATAGTCAATTCATGTAAAACACCTAAGGAATGAAGTTACTTGTCAAAGAAGTAAGAATTGAAAAAATTACACAAAAAGAAGCAAAAATTTAAAACATTGACCAGTTGCATCATGTCATGATGGTCCTATATTTGTGATGAAATCAGCAGAATTTTGGGGGGAAAAAAAATCAAAGCCCATCGTGACACGATGGAACTCGATGTACCACGATGAAAATTGTGAGACATCGTATCACGACAGCTGAAGCCCAAGCCCTAAAATTTGTTATAAATAGAGCTTCCACCATCATAATTAAACACACCTTAGAGAAGCAGAAAGCAAAGCAACTCTCCATCATAAAGGGAGTTACAAGAGAGAGCAGGAGGCTCTCAAGGGAAGGTCGTCTCCCATCATAGGGGGTACCCTCTCTTCGGAAGGCAACAAAAGGTCGGATTATTTTTGTGTAATCTTCTAACTTCTTTTGTTTTGTTGATTACTATTATCAGTAGCTAAATTCCTTAGGTTAGGTCAAGTAGAAGAACTTCCTTAAGATGACTTGATTCATTTTTTTTTTGAATCGGCTAAATTTTATTAAAAAACAAGTCCTCCACAAGAAGTGTAAGGAATTGTCGTGGAAACATACAGCAAAAGGTAACGTGATATAACACAATTACCAACACCAAATCAAACGCCCCTAACCACCCATACATCAATATTGATTCGCAAAACCCACCAGAGAAAACCCCTACCCGACCCTAGGAGACACCACTAGGCACTAACTTCCGAACTCGAATTAAAATTACTCGGCCCATCAGCTCCTAAGATGACTTGATTCATGTAAGTGGTTTGAAAAAAACTTATGTTATTTACATTTCAATTAACTATCTTTAATTATCTTTTGTTCATTCATGCTAATTCATAGATAAACAGTCGTATTTATGAATTGTATTAAGAATTAGGTGGCTTCGTAGTAGAGCCCTAGATCTCGACCTGGGATAACTAATCTAGCCAGCACTGGGGGAGATAGTATCATAAAGCTAAGGCTAGAGGCTAAATAGGATTAACACTCACTAAACTAATACTTGCATGATTTCCAACTAGTTCCATCGCGTCTATGGTCTTCAATTGCATAGGGTGATTTTAGTATGCGAGAAAACACATTTCATTATTTTGTTAATCCGCTGTGATAATAAAGAAAATTGTAGGGGAACATAACGTCATATTACCAAATTGGAAAAGGAAAAGGATTTAAAAGCACCTAACCACCTTTCGCAACTTTAATCTATCTTTAATCCCTAAACAACACTAATTATTTTGGAACAATCCATATGAAGATGATCTTTTATATTATTACGAACGATAAACCGATGCACTTGCCAGAGTTCAGCCAACCACAGAGTCTTTTGATCAACACTATCTCTATAGTCAATTGTCTCCTTATTATAAACATTATGTTATCTATCTATATTGTACCATAATAATAATAATAATAATAATAATAATAATAATAATAATAATAATAATAAGATCAATTATGGTTGGTGACACCCACCCTTCGCCTGTTTTGCAATGAGAGATTATATTAATATTAGTAATAGTGGGAACAGAATATTCAATTCCATTATGAATTCACAACTACGTACTGTCCAAATATGGTGACATGCTTATATTAAAATGTTGGTTTTGTCTGAAAATCAAGATTGCGTATAGTAAAACAATAAATTATTATGGACATGTTAACCGGTGCTTCCGGGGTATTTTAGCATCCTGATAATAATAGATAAGAAGTTTCAAATATTGTTAGTAACGATTTTATCAAAAAAAAATTAAAAATTGTTAATAACGAATAATTTTTGTCGGAGAATCTGTGTGCATTTTCTTCATACACATCAGTCAAGAATCAAACCTTTATTTATCCTTTTTTATAAGACCCTTTTTAATTTTTCAAAAGCATTAATTAACTCCCTCAAAAAAACGCATTAATTAAATTTTTACCAACATATCCGTAATTATATATGTTGCATATTTTTTTACAATTTGTAATGAATAGTTTTAAAAACATATTAGCTCATTTTCTCTCTTAAATGATTTTGTAAAAATAAATTGTCAACAAATATAATATAAGAAACTTTTTTAATCTCCGCAATTTTTTTTTAAAAATCTTATATTTAAGAATGGATGTA
The DNA here is from genome assembly GCA_954870985.1 of Trifolium fragiferum. Classification (NCBI taxonomy): domain Eukaryota; kingdom Viridiplantae; phylum Streptophyta; class Magnoliopsida; order Fabales; family Fabaceae; genus Trifolium; species Trifolium fragiferum. The sequence goes on along the minus strand of OX940790.1, from coordinate 16,859,975 downwards.
GCATATCTTAATCTTAATAAAAGTAAGGTTTGTCCCCTTTTAAAACCCTTATTAAGAAACTACTCAACTCAATTTTTTTTTCCTCCTAATTCCTTTCTTAATGACCATCCCAACAACTTATTTATGACATTCTAATTTCTCTCACTTAATTTACAAACACTATGCACATATTTTTTTGTTATTATTTTCCTTCTAATTTCTCTCACCTAATTTACAAACACTATGCACATATTTTTTTTGTTATTATTTTTTTTGTTTCTTTGTATAAAGTCACACAAAACTTTAATGTTATATTTATAGTAAAAGTTATGTTTAGTACCTACTAAAACTCTAATTAAGCTCTTAACTTAACCCTAATTTTTCCCTCCTAAACCACTAATTAATACTCTCATCTAATTTCTCTCACCTAAATTTGAATTTTGAATTAGTCATTTGCTATGTATTGAAAATAACACATTTCTCTAATCTAAATTTGAATTTTGAATTAGTCATTTTCTATGTATTGAAAATAACATAGGTATACAATCAAAATAGAAAAAGATTGATTGATAAAAAAATTATAACTTTTAAAATATTTTTTATAAAATTAAATACGTCACCTTAAACATTAGCATGATTTATCATCTTCTCAATCTTTTGAAATCACTATCCTTTGACTCAATTATTCAAGATTGGTCTAACTGATGTACAAATCTAAAATGAAATTTTTAGTGAGTACAAAATTGATAAGAATAAATTAAATATATTTATTTTGCTGAATGTATGATTTTTTTTTTATCATCACTGTTAAATCTGTAAATTGAACCTGGGTCAAAGATATGCGAACTCTCCATCCTAACCACCTAAACTAACCAAACATTCATATTAAATTATATTGAATTTTTTCTAGGTATATTTTTGACCCAAAATTTTAAAACTTAAAACATTTGCTTCAGTTGTTTGCCTTTTAGCCAATTTTGCAATTAATTTTGTACTACCATTTCTGAATCAAATTATTTTGATTCTATACGATTTCCATTTTATTGTATCCTCTATTTTTATTTATTTATTAGTATTGTTTAGTTTCATTTGTACTCTCTGTTTTAAATTTCAATATATTTATCTTTAGATTTCATTTTTTTTTTATTTGCAATTTTTATTATAAAAATTTAAATCATATATCTATCGTTCAACTAAATTTGTGCAACGCACAGGTCAAAGTTTAGTACGTTTAAAAGACAAAATCCTTTATCACTTGGATCGGTAATAATTTGTCTTGCTTTTGTTGTGTAGATTGACTTGACCTAAAATATTATCCATGAACTTATTTTATAGATAGGACAAATTATCTAGTCCACCGTAAAATTCTTTTAAAATATCAAATTGTTTTTCTTTCTCATTATAATAAATAAGTGTGATTTTCACATATTTATTTGTTTTGATTTTCCGTCTTCATACGGTGTATTTGGTTGTCACGTCTTTGTGCGGTGTATTTGTTTTTCCGTCTTTGTGCGGCGTTCATTTGTTTCAGGTTGAAGAAGTAGATCCGATCTAGTGCAGATCCAATCAATGTCGACTTTTGTGTCATCAACGCTACAGATTCGGGGGCATGAATATTTCGGACACTTCAATATAGTCATATTTGTAGGCATATGTAATTTTCCGTTTTATGCTATTAACATGGACACTGTAAGTTTGTTCGCAGATTTATCCTTTTTGTTTTTAGCGATTATGAATATGTATTACATCGATGTACTCTATTTTATTTGAATGAATGAATACCGTTTATTTTGTAAAAAAAAAAATTCAATTTTTTTGGTGACGATAGTTAAGTTTATCATAAACAACTAGTAATTAATTAACGTCAATGCTTCATAGTCTTTTTTTGACAAAATTAACGTCATAGTTAAATATTATATTACTCAAATCAAAATGAAATCCTATATTTTAATATTAGGCAGCAAGAAAAAAAACTTACGGACCCACCACCATGTGATCATCCATTGAAAATATTTGTAGCATAATATCCACAGCCCATATCTTATTATATGGGTAAGAGCTCGGTCTATGCTGGGTGACCACCTGTTTAGGGTGGGTGACCTTGATAGGTTTTCCACGGTGGGTATGTATAAATTTTTATTTGAAAATTATTTTTGTCATTTTATAAATTGTTCGCACGTATAGGTAAGGGCTTTGTCTATGCTGGGTGACCACCTGTCTAGACTCTAGGGTGGATGACCTTGATAGGTTTTCCATGGTGGGTATGTATAAATTTTTATTTGAAAATTACTTTTGTCATTTTATAAATTGTTCGCGCGTCTTATTAATTGATTAAAATATTCTTTTGTTATTTAAGTCACGAATATTGTAAAAATGAGCAATTTTTGAATATTTTCCACCTATTATTTGTGACTTAAGTCACAGATTCGTCGGTGGTTAGACACTTCTATTTTAGTTAAAAGTCTGTCACGTACGTAGTCAATTTTAAATGGCCACATGGACGGTCAAATTGCATATAAATACACGCCTTCAGAAACTTTACTCCCCACCTCTCTTTCTCTATCTCTCTGCTTCAATTTTTTTCGTAATGTTATTTTGTTTAATTTTTGTTATTTGGTGTCTAAATGGGCACATAGTCCTTCGCCGATTAGTCATAGAGCACCCACAAGTGTGTTTATTCACCATATTTGTGTGCTCTATGCTAATCGGTGAGGGACTTTTGTGTCCTAATTAGTGGGTACTCTATTACTAATCGAAAGAAAGGGTGATTCATTGAAATATGGTCCTAGCCAGGTTTTTGGCAGTTGCACCCGAATTTAAAATATGTAGACCCTGCCAAACTTTTTGTCGTTGCTCGAAATTTCGGCTAAATTTGCAGTTTATGATTCGACGACAAAAATTCACAAGAGGAGGATATTTACTTTATTTAATTAGCAATCGAGATTTTGTATATAATATTTAAATCGGTGTAATTTTTATGTCTAACGTGCTAATAAAAAAAATTATTGTTATATCAAATTTTGGCATTTCTTATGATTATGGCATTTTCAATCTTCTTGTCACTTATGCATCCGTGCCTTAAGCCACGGAACACCACAAGCAATTTGTTCCAAACCGGGCTTTAAGTGACGAGTACTTGGTGTAGGGTGTCCGTGCCCTAAGTCACGGACAGCTCTGTTACAGAAACAGAAATCTGCAACAGAGCCAGTCCTTTTTGGACTTGTTTTGGTCGCCGAAATTTTAATCGATATTAATGTATGTTATCATCCAAACAGAATGCATTCAATTGTTAACGTTGTTAATAAGCGTAATTATCCAAACATAACGAAAACTTAAAAATTAATAAACCAAAAGTTAAGGAAATACTTCATACAAACTATAAAATTATCCAAGCTACAAAAAGATTATCCAAACATTCAACAACAAACATAAACCATAAATAGAAACAAAGACTATTGCGAAGCCGCACGTCCACCACTAGGGCTGGAAATGAGTCAAGTCGAGTCGAATCTGTCTGAGCTCGACTCGACACGATTAGAATCAGTTCGGCTCGAGTTCGACACGAACTATTTTTTCAGCTCGAGTTCGGCTCGTTTATAGTTTGCGAGCAGTTCTGTTCGGCTCGTTAGGTTCAGTTCGTTTGCTCGAATCACATAATTTGAAAGTCACTTTTTATATTTGACCTTTTAAATTAATTTTTTTTAAAAGAAAGAAATTGAAATACAATAAAAATTATCCCAATAATTAAAGGGTACATTAAAAAAATCAGACCTACATATTTTATGAAAAAATATAGAAAACCAAAATAGCAACAAGCTTGAAACATCATATACGCTCGAAACCTCAAGTTTTTTATAAAGAAAAAAAAAAATTTAAAAAGTGTAAGGTATATATATATATCTCGAGTTGGTTATGAACCAAACGAGTCGAACTGCATATCATTTATGTTCGGCTCGTTAAATTAACGAACTAAATTTTTAGCTCAAGTTCAACTCAATTGGTTCATGAACCAAGTTCAACGAGTTAATTGACGAATCGAGTCTCGAACTATTTTCGAGTTGGTTCGGTTCATTGCCAGCCCTATCCACCACCCCTCCTCTGATAACCCAAGCCATATTGTTGTGCCTTCATTGCAATTTGCTTCTGAAATTCTGTTCTCTGACAGGACAGATGTATGTCGTACACAATGTCTAAGACAACTTGTGTAACAATCCAGATGTATTAGACAACTAGTTCAACAATTATTTGTTAACCCAGTTCGATGCAAACCACACCTACTCTGGGGGATACCAATCCATGAAAGGAAAAACACTACTCCGAATCAATACTTAGTCTTACAACGTACACCAAAACCTATTGGCATGTATGCCTTTTCTTAATCCTAGTGATTTTATACCCAAGAGCTCACACCCCCTGGATATGAGAACATACTCACCTCCCTCTGATCACTAATCCCAAGTGAACGAAATACCTTGTCGTTTAAAACAATGGTGTTGAATAAACCATTCAACAAACGCCAGGCACCTAAATCCTAAATACAAACTTTATCTAATAATTAGCTACGAATCTGATCGTATCTAACACATAGGATTAATAACAAATTTTGTTATCAATCCTAAATACATTGAAGATTCGTGTCTAATGCATATTTGAAGAGATGTGTGCCAATGGATAAGTATGAATCTTCTTTTAGCTGTTACTTGATCAAGATGTCCTACCCACATATCTTAGGACATCTTGTTCGAACATGTTGCTTCAACATGCTCTGAACCCAGTGACAAGATGTCTTACACATCCACTACAAGAATACATGGTTTTTCTCACGGATTGAATATTAATTTACTGACCGTTTTAGCAGCCAGTAAATTTGTAGCCGCTTAAGCCGCCACAAAGTGAGCAAAATCCGTCACAAAATGTTTTCATAGTTTCCTAAAAAAAAAATTTAAAATTTCCGGCGGCCAAGAAAGCCAATAAGAAAAAGCATTTCTTTTGAGGACAAATTTCTCTCACCCTTATCTTTTCCCTCATTTCTCTCACGTTTTCTCTCACCCTTAATTCTCTCACTCATATCTCTTTCAACAGGAACAACAAGAAGCTCAAGGCCTAAAACTTGTGAACCGAAAACACATAAACATTCTCGTCTTCTTCTTCTTCCTCTTCTTCGAATTTTATAGATTTGTGGCTTTCATGAATTTTTGCCAAATTTTTCAGATCTGTATTTTCAAAGAACATGAAGAACATACTTGCTTAGTTTTGTGAGATTGATGAATAAGAAAAATTGGATTTTTGTATTTATGAGAGAGAACAAGTTGAAGAAGAAGGAGGAAGAGGGGTGTTTGTGTTTTCTATTTAGTGTGGCTGGGTTTTTTTTATGATGTTTCAGTATTAAATTTGGGTGTAAGCAATTGTTGTTCATCAAGTTGTTGCGGTTGTATTCATCAATTGTGTTCATCAAGATTGGGTGTATGGTTTTTGTTTCCTATAGCTGCAGCCTGGAGCCTTTTTCACTTGGCTATCTAATAAATTTGTTGATTTTAAAAAAATTAAATAAATCTCAAAGAAGTAATTATCATCAAATCTCAGAGAGAGACTGTTTCACGCAGAGAGAGAAAGAAGTAGTGGGTTTTGGCATTTTGCAATTCTGTCTCACTGAACATGCCAGACGTGATTATTATTATTTTTTTTAAATAATAGCTAACTTACTGACTACTTGGGCAGCCAATAAATTTATCGGCGACCGTTTTTCCCGCTGATCATGGTAGCCAGTAAATTGGCCAGATTTTCAACTTTGTGGCTGTTTTTTTCACTTTGTGGCGGTTAAATGGTAGCCAATAAATTGACATTTTCTTGTAGTGATCTTGTTCAACATGTTGCATCTGCACATCTTGTTGCTTTAGCCAAGTTGTTTTAGCCTTAGAATGCAGTCAATCTCAAAAGAACTACAATCTTCCCCTTTGGTAAATTATGGCTAAAACAACCGCAAACCACTTACTGAATGTGCATACTTCAGTCTTCAATCTTGAAATTGATCTCTGATGATTCAACTTTATTATGAGATCTTCAGTTCTTCAAAGTTTCTTTGATCTTCAGAATCTTATGCGTCTTTAAATTTCAAGACCTCTTCAATCTTGATTGTTGTGATGGACTTTTTTCTAGTATGAGACAATCTTAGTCTTGTCTTCATATGACTCATTACAGAAAAATTCTAAGTCCTAGAACTAGACAACCTAGTGACTTAGTGAACCATAGTCTTGTGTTGCAGCGGAAAGTACTTAATCAGAATGATCAAGACTCATTAGACTTTACCGAGGTTCAGTTTCTAAGCATTTAAATATGCTCTAGACACACTAATTTTAGCATAGCTTTTAGTTTCATATGACCGTTGCCGAAGAGTAGAGCGGTTGACGACGAGCAGGGTGATTAATCGGCTGTGGGTTCTTGGAAGTTTCTGTAAAATGTTGAATGGAAGGAGAAAGAGTCGTTTTATTTTAGAGTTTTAGAGAATGAGTGATTTAACAAAAAAGTTAACTGAGGGACTAAATTGATGGATGTAGGTATAGTTTAGGGACCTTTTAGTTATTTTTAATAGTTTAGGGACTAGATTAGTGAGAGAATGATAGTTTAGGGACTAAATTGACCGTTTACTCATTTTTTTTAAATTGAATGTTGACTGCATGTAATTAATCTGCGGAGAAAGTCTAACCTAGATACAAACCCAACACCTTATTAGGCATACTCATATATAAAGAAGAAAAAATTTAAAAATAAATAATTAAAAAATTAAATACACATTTTCCAACAATATATTTCTATTTTTACTATCTTAACTAGTGCCACAAGGGTACTAGTTAACATTTGCTATAATTTTTTTTATATTGATACTTATTAAATATTCAATTTCTCCAACTCAACACTTCTTAAAAAATTTTAAACGGATCTCACTAATAATTTTATTATTAATGTGCCGCACAAAAATATATAGACATTGACTCTTATTTATGAAGCAGGATCTATTAGTTACTAAATTGTGCTTTGCAAAAATATATAAAATAATTATATTTAGGTCTTGTTTACTCTGTAAAAATATTTTTTATATTCATTTTTAAAACATATGTTAATTTTAAAATGTCTATAAAAGATGTGACACTTTTAAAATGAAACATTATGATGGAGAGAGGATGAAATGTTAGTTGGAAATGATATTTGTGAAAATGAAAAATTGATTTTTTTTTTTTTTTTTATTCTGGTGTTGGGACATTTTTTAAAAAAAACACACAATTGTTCCCCAATATAAACAAATTAAAAACTATTACAAACCAAATCTTTAAATTTATCCTAATTTATTAAATGATCAATGTTAATTTGCTAGTTTTGACTAGAGTGAAGATCGAATCGAAATCATATTTCACTTTATTTCTTAGGGGATGTTTGTTTCATGCATTACAAATTTATTCCAAAGAAAGTAATTTTGGGAATCTTTCATTCTCATGTTTGTTTCAAGTTTTAATAAATTATGCCTATGAACTTTTTATTCCTTGAAATATAGTAATTTACACATGATCTTCCCACTTTTTATTCCCATGTTAAAGGTGGGAATCTTACATTCCCATGAGCACGGCCGATCCCGAGTTTTTGGAGGCCATATGCAAATAAAAAATGTGGCCCTTTTTAATAAATAAAAATGCAAAATTTTTTAAAAAATTATTCCTGATTTAAATTGCAAATAGCACAAAAAATAAGCATCCCTGTAATTAATATAAAAATGATTCATAGTATAATCAATAACAATAAAATATTTTCTAGTTACTTAAGCTGAGTCATTTTTCGAATATTTTTTGAAGTAAACTCGTTAATTATATGTATTAAATTTTACACCCCCTAATTTATTAATACTACTATTTAGTAAAAAAGATTATGTATCTAACAATTGGACATTTGCAGTTTGCCGTAATATATTAAATTTTACATCTTTTAATTTATTAATATTACTACTATATAAAAAAATTGAGGCCTTTGTTATTAGGAGACTGGAAGCCACGACACATGTTGCACATGTATCCGGGCCTGCCCATGAGAATAAGAGGTAACCACTCATAACTCTCCACGCCCCCATTATTTTTTTAACTCATTTATTAATAATTTTAGGAAAATGCTAAAAGTGCACTCGGTGCAATATTAGTCTGCTAATTAAATAAGAAAATTATGTCTTGAAACTCATGCATTTAATACATTGAAAGTGTAAAAAATTGTTTTTATCAACATTAATTTTATGTTTTATTTCTATTTTTGGTATGCTTAACAAGTGCATGACCCATAATTTTAATTATATTAAAATTTTAATTGGATTTATTTTAAAAATGTTCGAAGGAAATGATTGCTACATATTTGTTCTACGACTTCATAGATTCGCACAAGACAAGAGTTTGAGTTTCCATGAATATGAAAATATAGATGAAAATTTATTTAATACATACATTCCTTTTAAAATCAGGTGGAGTACATCGATTAGAGTTTACTCGTCTATGCTCATCTTATGTGAAACTTTTGTGTTGTTTGTAAATTTCTAAACAAATGCTTATAATTCATATATGTCCCAAATTGATTGTCTAGCTTCTGTTAGCAGCCAACACTCGGTGGGATTTAGTCCCACATCGGATAGATAGAATTCTTGATAAGAGTTTATAAAGAGGAGGCAATCCACACCTTACAAGCCGGTTTTGTAATGATGAGTTAGGCCTCGATATTCGTGACATGGTATCAGAGCCTATCGGGTCTATCGTTGGGCTTCCTCCATCGACCACGCTTCAGGCCCATTCGCCCGGCTGAAGCGTGAGCGAGGGTGTTAGCAGCCAACACTCGGTGGGATTTAGTCCCACATCGTATAGATAGGATTCTTGATAAGAGTTTATAAAGAGGAAGCAATCCTCACCTTACAAGCCAGTTTTGTAAGGATGAGTTAGGCCTCGATATTCGTGACAGCTTCTTCTCTCATGTTTATTACTCCCTCCTCGATATTCGTGACAGCTTCTTCTCTCATGTTTATTACTCCCTCCGTCCCTAATTATAAGTCTCTCTTCAAAGATAAAATTTGTCCCTAAATATAAGCTTCATTTCAAATTCCTAGACACATTTGTTAATACCTTTCCAAACATAACCTCACTTTACATTGAAATCCGAAAAGTCAACTACCAAAACATCTTTTCACCAAGAACAATTTAGTAATTGTAACATCCAAAAAGTACATATTAATTACACTAACAACTTTTTTTAATATACATGAAAAATACTTAGGGGGACTTATAATAAGGGACGGAGGGAGTACTTTAACTTTAATTCTTGTGGATTGCAATTGTAGCTTGATCCCTCTCATATTTAAGGCTTTGCTTGATTCCTGCTAAATACTCATTCATGGAAACACCCAAACTCTAGTTTGCGAATGAAGGGGAAATAAGTGAAAAAAGAGGGTCTAAGCCCAACGAAAAACCAATTACAACGAAATCATCCCGGGGGTAGTAATCCCCAAAACATGCTAACATAATGACTAGTGTTTCTAGGACAAATATCAAAGTAAACACAACCATCATCCATATTACACCCCATATTGGCTAAAACATCCGCGCATTGGTTAGCTTCGCGATAAGTGTGGAGAACCACCGCCTCCCAATCCAAATCTATTAAGCGCCGAACTTTGTCGACAAGAGACCTCCCTCTAAAACTACCACCACCACTAGAGGTTATAGCTTTCACAACCAACCGCCATGGAATCCACATGTAATTCTACACGATGTAAGTTCAATCTTCTCGCATAACTAAGTCCTTCAACTACTCCCCATAACTCCGCTAAATACGCATTACCGTGACCAACAAATTTTGCAAAACCACCTATCCGTTCACCGTCGCTCCCTCTAATAATATCTCCACACCCTATATGAGCATCCTCTCGACACAACCCATCCGTATTCAACCTTATCCAACCCACAGGCGGAGATTTCCAACTAATAAAGTGTTCAACCCGTCTGCTGCAACTCTCACTACATAGTGCTTGGTCTGCTAGTGCATAGCTACACACATTTCTCATAACTAACAAAGCTGGTGTAGCAGGCCTAATAAAATTAACACCGTGTCTCTCTTTGTTTCTCCATTCCACATCTTGCTTCACTCCAATTTCAACACAAAGATTGTAAGCTATCCACTGCTGCATATTTCCAGAGAAAAAAAACCTTCTCATATTAGAGTGAAACCATGTTTAGCAAATAATGGCATAACAAGAGGGCAGTCCCTCGTAACATGTAAAATACTCTAAATTTGATCACCACAAAAATCACACACGGCTGATTATTTATTAAAATCCTTTCATGCTTCATCAACCATACAAACATGCACACACGTTCATATGCTTTCACCTTCAAAATCTTCCTCCAAATTGAATCAACATTTATCTCATCAAAATGAGATGAAGTATGATACATTTTAGAGCTAGAAAATCTACCATCACCATCTTCCATACAGCAACTCATCAGCTCCTGCAGTGTCCTCTGGTGGTGGAATCACAGCAATTTTGTTCATAATGCTAGCTGGAAGCCATTTGCCAGTACATTCCACTGCCAACACCCTAGTTCATCCACAAAGTGAACTACCTTGAGATCCTTCATGTGATCAGGGATATTCAAATTCAGAGCACTCACTCTCAAACCTTCGTCAATCCATGCATCGTCGAACCAGTTTACAGATCTTCCATCACCAATAGTCTAAGATCGCAACTCCTCCAATTTAGGCCAAAGTTTCACAATCGACTTTCACAGATGCTAATCAGAAGCCTTAGCAATAACATTACTGTCACTTCCAACCCTCTTATACTTTCCCCATAACACATTGCACCATAATTCTTGCGAACCAACTTGTAACTTCCTCCCTAACTTTAATCTCTTATACTCTTTTGATACAACTTTCTCATATTTACAACCTTAATTAACAATTCTTCTATTAATTAAGTTCTGAATGTAATCTACAATATTTACAAGGAAAAAGACTTGGCAAAAAAAAAATGGTTCGAAACTTGAAATATCTTACAACCTTGAATTATGCAGGGTGTTCTGCATAATCTGTCCTTTCTTCGGTCTATGCTATCTTTCCCAATTTCTAACATCCTATGAGGAGAAATATAGTTAACATCTATATCAATTTTGTTTTAATAATTCTGTATTTTTCCTATTCCATTTTTTCCCTTTAATTAGTCTGCTTTTAAAAATATGTATAGCTTATTCAATTTTTCACCTCTTGTAGATTGTTTTTTGCCAAGATATCTACACTAGAGTTATAGATCTTTGTAATAAAGATGCAATTTTGTACTCCTTAATCCATTGGAAACAAAGTCATATACACCAAATATTAAAAATTGCACCAACTATAGGTTATACAAGTGGTAGATACTTGAGTTCTTTAGTCATGAATTCAATTCCTAGTTAGTGCATATGAAAAAGCATTTGTTACAAGATGTCAATGCCTTAAACTAATAATCACAGTTACTTTGAAAGATTAGTCTTATGTAGTTGCACGCAGAGAATAACTTGATTTTAAAAAAAATAAATAATTATAATGTACTCTTTAGTACAAGTTGTAGTACATAAAACCTTCAATTATCGGGATCAGAAAAATAGTTATACCAGAAACCCAAGTCATTGATTCACAAACTAATAATTCACAAAGACGCCCAAAAACAAAAGATACCAATTCATACAAAAACACCAATTCATGCAAAAACAAATAAAGAGGTCTAGTCATGTATCTGCTATCCAAAAGAAAGATTCACAAAGGCATTGTAACTTATAAAGCAACATGAGAGATCTTCAAACCCCATTATCATGAAGTGCAGAGTTGGTGTTAGGTTGAGGTATCTCTGTTAAGAACCAAAAATGTAAATAGCAAATAATAAGAGAATATAACGGTGTTTTGAATAATATGTGAGCTTTATTTAATGATAATGGAGATTTTACAGAATAAAAGGAATGTTCCTTAGATCCTGACACAGAGCAGAGCTCCTAATAGGTCAGCTATTGCTGCCTATCCATACTACAAATCACTAGAATCCAAGGTATCTCCTCTCAATCATTCTCACTCCTTATATTAAGGGAAAACCATTACTAGCTCAACATCTCTCTCCACACGTCACTTGAGGCCAGCTAACCCCTTGTGACCTTCTTACCCCTTTTAGAGTAAACCAACCATCCTCGGGGCCCCACCTCTTGATTTAGCACAGATTCATTTGGCCCCAATGACCCATTAGGCCCACCGGTACTATTTCCATTCCCATCAATACCTCCATCAGAAAGTACAGCCTTGTCCACAAGGGTGAAATGTGGAAACTAACTAGTCAACATCACTGCATCCTCCCATGTGGCCTCTTCTATGCTCTGTCCCTTCCACTGTACTAGGACCTGCCGCGCCTCTTCTCCCTGTACTAGTATAGTCCTTTGTGCTAAGACTTGGTCCGCTTCACAAGGAGTATTGTCCTTCTCCCCATCTAAGTCATCAGGTAAAGTCTCCTCTTCATTGTAGGACCCCGCAACCTTTTTTAATAAGGAAACGTGAAAAACTTGGTGCACGCGGGAATCTTCTAGCAGCTTTAATTTGTAAGCAACAGCCCCAATGCGAGCGACCACTGGGTAAGGCCCAAAGTAACTTGCAGACAGCTTAGGATTAATACGAGAGACCACCAATTTCTGCCTATGGGCTCTTAATTTGACAAAGACCCACTCCCCAATAGCAAAGCTTTTATCACACCTCCTTCTATCAGCAAACTGCTTCATCCTATCTTGAGCTCTCAATAATTGAGCCTTCAGTTGTCTAATAGCTTCATCCCTATCCAACAACTCCTTCTGCACTGCTTCCACTCTAACTTCTCCTTGGATCCATCGTGTAATAGTGGGTGGAGTCCTCCCATAAACTACTTCAAAAGGGGTTTTGCCTGTTGAAGCATGATAGGTAGTGTTGAACCAATATTCAGCCCAAGGAACCCAATACACCCATGTTTTCGGTTGGTCAGCTATAAAACACCTCAGGTAAGTTTCCAAACACCTATTAACCACCTCTGTTTGTCCATCCGACTCAGGGTGATAAGCACTACTCATCTTCAGCTTAGTCCCCTGCATTTTGAACAGCTCCCTCCAAAAGTTACTCATAAAGATAGGATCTCTATCACTCACAATGGATAAAGGTACTCCATGGAGCCTAAGAATTTCTTTCACAAATACCTCTGCTATTGTTCTTGCTGTGTAAGGATGCTTCAAGGCAATAAAATGGCAATACTTCGATAGACGGTCTACTACTACCAAGATAGCTTCAAAACCTTTTGATTTGGGCAAACCAGTGATAAAGTCCATAGAAATGTCTTCCCAAATCCTATCTGGTATAGGTAGGGGCTGTAGCAAGCCTCCTGGTGAGCTGGCCAAGTACTTTTGGCGCTGACAAACATCACAACCTCTCACAAACTCTTGCACCACATTCTTCATGCCAACCCAATAAACATTCGCAGCTAGCCTCCTGTAAGTTCTATAAAAACCAGAGTGTCCACCTTGAGTTGTTTCATGAAATTCTTTCAATAAGGTGGGTATCAATACTGATTTGCTAGAAATCACCAACCGTCCTTCATAAAGCAAAACTCGTTGCTTGAATTCAAACCCAGGCCTTGAGTCCTTGTTCTGCTGTAGGTCACTTACAATTTTTTGTAAATGTAAGTCTTGGTTAAATTCTTCTTTCAAAATATCTGCATCCTTCCATTGCAAATTAGAGGTCAACACCATCATCTCGCCTTCTTCATGAATCCTGGAAAGTGCATCTGCTCCCCTGTTCACCTTTCCTGGTTTGTAAACAATATCAAAATCAAACCCCATCAACTTTGCTGCCCAATTCTGCTGTTCTGCCGTCATAATCCTCTGTTGTAGTAATTGTTTGAGACTCTTCTGATCTGTGGATACTGTGAAACATCTTCTTAATAAATATGGTCTCCAATGTTGTATAGCCAACACCACTGCCATCAACTCCTTCTCATAAGCTGACTTAGTCACGTTTCTCACCCCCAATGCTTTACTGTAGTAAGCAATAGGCCGCTTCTCTTGTGTTAAGATGGCTCCAATACCTACTCCTGAGGCATCACATTCAATGGTAAACTCTTTAGTGAAATCTGGCAAGGCCAGAACTGGGGCTGAAGTCAAGCTTTTCTTCAAAGTCTCAAAAGCCTTGTGAGTCTCATCGTTCCATGTGAAAGCATCTTTCTTTGTCAACGAGGTCAAAGGTCTAGCTACCTTTCCATAATTCCTTATAAACTTCCTGTAGTAGCTTGTTAGGCCCAAGAATCCCCTCACCCCTTTTACATTCTTGGGAATAGGCCACTTCACCACACTTTCTACTTTATTAGGGTCCACAGCTACACCTTCTCCAGATATTACATGGCCTAGATATTCAACAGAGTTTTGAGCAAAGTGACATTTTTTCTTATTAGCCACTAAACCATGTAATTGTAACAACTTCAATACCTCTTCCAAGTGACATAAATGTGTACTCCAGTCCTTACTATAAACAAGGATATCGTCAAAAAATACTAATACAAATCTTCTCAAGTGTGCTCGAAATACCTCATTCATTAAGCTTTGAAACGTGGATGAGGCGTTCATCAAGCCAAAAGGAATAACTAGGAATTCGTAGTGACCTTCATGAGTACGAAATGTCGTTTTGTGAATGTCTCCCTCATGGACCCTGACTTGGTGATACCCGGATTTGAGGTCTAATTTTGAAAAAATAGCTGCCCCATGAAGTTCATCAAGCAACTCCTCGATCACCGGAATTGGAAATTTGTCCGGAATGGTTGCCTTGTTAAGTGCACGATAGTCAATGCACATCCTCCATGAACCATCCTTCTTTTTAACAAGGATCACCGGGCTAGAGAAAGAGCTTGTGCTCAGCCTTATTACTCCTGCGGCCAACAATTCTTTGACTTGCTTTTCTATCTCATTTTTGTGATGATGTGGGTATCTATAGGGCCTTACATTGATAGCTTCGTGCCCCTCCTTCAAATTGATGGCATGCTCTTTCTTTCTTCTTGGTGGTAATCCCTCAGGCTCTTTGAAAATGTCCTCATATGTAGTCAACAAACCCTCCAGCTCCCTTTGTTGCCACATAGTGAGACCATTCTCATCACCCCTCTTCTTCTCCATACTCCACATTCCTCCTATACCTCCACGTTTGGTGCCTCCAATAATGTTATTCAAGGTCTCCATGTTGTCATTCAAACCTTGAAGAGTCAACCAAACCTTATTATGCCAGAAACTCATAGTGTGTTTGTTCCAATTCATGATAATATCCCCCAAAGTCCTCAACCAATCCACCCCTAATACGATATCCACACCTCCCAAATCAAACAAATGGGCTCGGATTGCCAATTGCACCTCCCCCACTTCAATGTTCAATTTCGGACAGACCCCTATGGATTGGGCCTTAGTCCCATCTCCCAACTTGATACTCATAGAAGTTGAGTTATCTGTAACCCAACTCATTTTCTGCACCAATCTTCTATCAACAAAATTGTGTGTAGCACCACTGTCCACCAAAATCGCTACTGGCACCCACCTACTGAACCCTTCAAATGAATGGACTGAGGCTTCTCATGACCCATCTGGCCCAGCTGGCCCAGTTGGAATACAAATTTCTCAATCAGACTCCCCCTCACCGTCTTCCACCTCTACCGCCAACAAATTCCCCTCCTCTCCTCCTACATCGTCGTCATCCACAACCAAAATCCTTAAATGTTTATCAGGACATTGACGTGTCTTAAAAAAAGGTCCTTTGCACTTGAAACACAGCCCCTTTTTCTTCCTTTCCATAAGTTCGTTATAAGATAGATGGGTAAACCCCCTATCTCTGTGTTCACCCCTCCTGTCATATTGGGCTGGCCCATCGTTCCTAGGCCCAGACCCACTCCCTCTCCTTGTTGCTTCCCTACTCCCCTTCACCATCACCCAGTCAGTATTATTCCCCTTGTGGGGCCCATAAGACCCGGGTCGGTTCAACCCTTGCCCAGATCTGGTTGAATGATTCTGACCCGCTCCATCTTTCTTCGTTACCTTCTCTACTGCTCTTGCAACTTGCAAAAGCTTTCCCCGACTCAAATCGGTCAACACCGCCATACTCCGAACTCTCCCCCGTACCTCCTCCTTCAACCCATGTAAGAAATAACCCAGAAATTGTTTGTTAGGGAGCCTGGGTATCTGTGCTGTAAGGTACTCGAACTCAGTTATGTATTCATCCACACTTCCGGTCTGTTTGAGCTCGGTTAATTGCTCGTAAACATCGTCGTCGCCATGACCTCCATACCTGTCCAACAACGCCTGCTTCAACTGCTCCCACGTCAGTTCTTCTTCGTCATTGATCAACGAATTGAAGAAATGTATGGTCGCACCCTCCATACAAAGATGGGCTAAGCACACCTTCACCTCCGGCCTGGTTCCCTGTACGCGAAAATAAACCTTGGCGCGAGAAATCCACCCTGCCAGATCTCCACCGTCGAACATGGGGAGTTCGACCTTCTTCACTGCTTGATGGAACTCCAACAGCGTGTCAGCATCATTGTTACCCACTCTAGATCCCTTCGATTTCTTCTCACCAGTTCTAGAATTCTCTGGGGTTCCATCCACGATCACAATCTCCTCTTCGTGCCGTTTGCCAATACTCTTCTTGAACATGGCGATGAGTGTCGCATGTCCCTGTTCCATCATTGAGAGGGTCGCTTTGATTCCGGCGATCTCTCCTTCCAACGCGACGACACGAGCTTCCATCCTCCGTATTATGGTGATTTGAGCTTGTTTTGGTGGCATTCACTGGTTTCCATTACTCAGATCCGGTAGGTCGGACCAAATTTTTAGGAACCAAAAATGTAAATAGCAAATAATAAGAGAATATAACAGTGTTTTGAATAATATGTGAGCTTTATTTAATGATAATGGAGATTTTACAGAATAAAAGGAATGTTCCTTAGATCCTGACACAGAGCAGAGCTCCTAATAGGCCAGCTATTGCTGCCTATCCATACTACAAATCACTAGAATCCAAGGTACCTCCTCTCAATCATTCTCACTCCTTATATTAAGGGAAAACCATTACTAGCTCAACCTCTCTCTCTCCACACGTCACTAGAGGCCAGCTAACCCCTTGTGACCTTCTTACCCCTTCTAGAGTAAACCAACCATCCTCGGGGCCCCACCTCTTGATTTAGCACGGATTCATTTGGCCCCAATGACCCACTAGGCCCACCGGTACTATTTCCATTCCCATCAATCTCCACCCTATCTTCATTTGATGATGCATTATCCTAAAAGCCGAAAAAAGTAACAGAATCAATAACCAATCATAATGGTTATGAAGAAGTATAAAAAAATGAAATACACAATAACTGAACATGAAATATTCAAAAAATTAGAGTTGCATTTGACAGTCAATCACTTTGCAATAAGAGTAGTGCACATGATCAATATTCAAGGAAGCAGTAAGAAATTTGAAGTGGAAACTCCAACAGAGTTTACAAGACATGGTCCTATTATTTACCATATTACTAACAAAACATCAAAATAACTAAATATAGGCATCTAAATATTTGTGCACAAATTCATCTGCCACTAGTATTTTTAAAAATTAATTGACTACCATGAAAGTTTAAACAAGCATTTATAAATCTCAATCTAATAAAATGTTTTCAAATTAGACTCCAGGCAGTGGGCATATTTCAAGGGGACATAATTTCCAGCCGAGACAATACAATAGAAACTTAGAAAGCAAGCGGAAAAAAAGCGGCAGAATGCAATTGAAGGACACATGAAGATTTCATTATATACGTCTCTTAAACAATTTCTAATTGAGTAAATTGTAGATAGTGGTTCCAACAATAATATAATATGCTATCTTATACTCAAATATCACAAAAATGGAAATCTCCACATGAAAGCAACATATTACATATGGCACCCAAATATTTAGTTTCATTTGAAATTATCACAATGAGCTCTGTTATGGTTTTTAAATAACTACCTGCTTAAGATTAAAACAACCTGTGATTTTAACTTCTGCCGATGGCGAGTTTTGTCGTAAAAAGTCAACTGTTCCGTCAGGTATGTCAGGTGGATCCAAACCAGCTGCAAATGCCTTTCTTAACTTAGCAGCTTCTTTGAGTGATTTGGCAGCCGCTTTCTTTAACATGGCCTTTTTAATTGACCGGTATAATGACCGTCCATAATATAAGGGTTTCAGTCGTACTTTCAATGACTTCAAGTTACACAAAGAACGGAGCTTAACCTCCAATAAGTCGGGAACTAAGGAGAGAATCTAAGCGATGAAAAACGAGGGGGAATTAGGGTCAGTTTTATGCCAGTCAGATGAATTTATCAAAATAAAAAATAAAAAATAAAACATATTAAGAAGAAAGTAAAAATAAAGCCTGAAAACATTGTCAAGAGACCTGAAGAGTAGTTGAAGTGACTGTCAATGATTCTACATTTGCAAGGTCTTGAAGCCAACTTAATAGAACCAAAGCACACTCCACTGATTCTGAATCAGTTTGTGCATTAATATCTACATGTTTAACAGAAGAAAATCCATTCCCACATATTTTCACAGGTATACCGGTAAAACTAAAGGTACAAAGACTTGGAGGAAGATATAGCTTAATTTTGGCAGAGTTGGATGAAATATTAACCATAGTTAAATCGACAAGTGTCTCATTTGATATGCTGAGGATGTGAGCATCCTTTATCGAACAAAATCTAATGGCCAGACTATTCAACTTGGTAAAGGCAGCAAAGGGCTCAACACAACCACTTTCACCGTCGTAAAAGGTGAAAAATGATAGATGTAAGCTAGTCAATGAAGGTAAATTCAAAGATTTCGGAAGTAACGTTTTTGTATGTTCATAACTCTTTCTAGGGAGTTCAAGCTTAAGAGATGTAAGAGCATGACATTTAGAAACGCAGTTCAGTCAGAATGAGAGAACTATCAGCAGTAGTGACACAGATTCCTAATTGCTGGATTTGGGTATTATGGGAACAAACATAATTTAAAATCATTTTCAAGAGCTTAGGCTCAACAATGCCATCACGCTCAATATCAAGAGCGTGCAGTCCAGTTGAACTATCACGAAGAGTTAGAATTTGAGACACAAATGTGGCAAAACGCTTCTTAGTGGAAAAACTCCAGGAATTCAATCTAAGAGATGGAATATGTTTCCATAGATGCTTCCATCTAGTTGACAAAACGCAAGTTTGAACAGCGTGTTTGGAATTAGAAAACGACAAAATGCGAAGTAGAACACAATCAGGTAAGTCACTGAGTCTGTCTTGATTCTCTTTATTATCATCATGCCTTGCTCTCTTCATTGTTACCTCATCCACTTCCGTAAAAAGTCCGTAAGCACCTAAGCAAGCATATAATTTTTTTGAACAAGCAAGCAAGCATATAAATAAAACACAATATGGAATTATAAGCAACTGTGAAATATTTCTACACGGCTCTTAATTACAAGTTTCAAGATTTAGGAAAAATTGATTTATGATTTGGGAAAAAGGTTCGGCATGTATTTAAGTTTGATGCATGATGATGAGAATGAAATACCTGGCTGGCTGGTTGGCTATTGAGTTGCAAGTTGTGATTATATGAAAATTGAACGCACGGGGGAAGATCGGAATGCTGCCGTTAGGGGGAAAATTGGAATGCTGCCTCACGGAGGAAAATTGAACTCAAGATTCTTGGGTTCTTTTTTTCAAATTTTGTGTGAGGTAAAATGTGGTGGGATATCTATGCCAAACAGAATATTCCTTTCGTGTAGACTTTTTATATTGTTACTTGTGTCTTTCATTCTATTTAATTATTTTTTTTTTGACAAATATATTTGTATATGTTGAAAAATAATTATCACACAAAAATTTATTTTCAACTTTTTTTCTTAATAACTAACACAACAAAAAATGTAGGTTAGTAGTTATCAATTAACAAACATATTCTTATAAAAAAAAATTAACAAACATATTTTTATAAAAAATTAACAAACATACCCCTATTAGTATAGATAAAGAAGTTTAATAGTTATCAATTAACAAATATATTCTTGTTTCTCAGATTCGCTTCAGTCGGTTAGTTTAATCTGGGATGGTTGCTCATCACCGATTCGCCAATAAAATATTCAGTATTCATCAGCTTATTGCTAGAGATTGAGATGTCACGATTGATCATACACTCGAGAAAGGTAATACGTGCGCGAATGTATTGGCTAAAATGGGTGCGCTCTCAGATTCTTCTTTGGTGAAACTCTCTACTCCTCCTAGTGCTTTGTCATTACCCCCTTCATGCTGATGCAATGGGTGTTTTGTTTACGAGGGAGTAGCTCCCCTGGTGTTTTGTAACAAAAAAAATATATTCTTATAAAAAAAATTAACAAACATATTTTTATTGAAACTGGATAAGCGCATCTATATATATATACGGTATATGTCTCTATATGACTATGTTTTGAATGACACATATAATATAAGTATTATAAGTTTCATTGGTACGTACCATAAAAAAAAAAAGAAATCGTTTTATTGATTTTACTTCTATTAGCAAGCTTACATAATTTATGTTGCTATCATTTATCTATTATTCAAGGTGTTACTTAATCTATGGTATAGATCAATGCACGTAAATTACAATTTTTATTTTGAGGGAAACTAAAAATACACAACTTAATACAAATAAAAATCCAATTTAAAATAAACCACCATTTACGATAATAGGCACGAAACGATAACAAAACAAAAAAGATTGACTAACGGGCACGGAAATGCCCGTTGGGACACTAGTACTACTTAAAAAATGTGGTGGGATACGAAACTTTTTTCCACACTTTTAAACATTGTTTTTCATTTATTATTATTATCATTATTATTTTGAAGAGAACTTTTAATTTATTTTACTACATAACCAAGTCATTAAATTTAAATGGTTAATAAGCTTTTTAGGATAAATTCAAGTTCGATTATTGGTGTGCTTGGTTATATTTTACTTACCAAGTTACCATGCAGTTAAACTCTAGATTATATGTGATGTGATGTCTTTCCCTAAAAATCAAAGAATTAATATAAAAAATAAAAAATAAAAAAATCACATATTTTTTAATTTAAAAGTCTTAGATTTAATTCAAGCAATACATTACATATCAACAAAGTCATGTATAACAAAATAAAACCGTAAAGTGGTCAAGAGTCAATCCTTAAATTTTACATAAGATGAAAGCAAATATGTTTAGGCACTGTTTCTTGTAATTTCAAATTAAGATTCAAAAGTCAGCTAGACTTGGATATATGTATAGTAGTAGTACGCGAATAAAGTGAGTTCGAGACATGCATAAAAAATAATTTCGAGAAAATTTGGACAAATACTCAGATCCCCATACAACTCAAAGAATTCTCAAGCCACTTCTTTAATGCATAAATAAACCTCTTAATTTAGATTTAAGGATTTTTCAAGCAGGGACGGATCCAGAAATATATATTTAAGTATTATTTGCCTTAATTTATTTTAAATTTCTTGTTTATTTATTTAAATCAAGGTAAATAAATAAGGTTACTCAAGATAAATAAACCTGTTAATGCATAAATAAGATTACAAAGGTAAAATTGAAAGAAAAAATAATAAATTATATAAACTAGTAAAAATAAATTAAAAATTCATGAGAAAAAAACGTTACCAAACGAGTTTATATATATATATATATATATGAGATTATAAGATATAAGCAATAAAAAACATGTGGTGTTGTCAAACATATCTAACCTAAACTGTACTGTACTTAAATTTTGTTCAATTGTACTGGTATAATTGGATTGTAATTCATTGATAAAGTACTATATTTCCTTTTAGCCCTGAAAGCATGTTCTCTGTGTTTTGTTGAATATTCATAGATAGAGAGTATAACACGTGCATAGTGAGAAAAACAGACATTGCACAAAGAGAAAACTCAAATAACATAAAATGTTGGTGCAGGACGGTGCAAGCACATGTTTTTGAGGGGTTCAGAATTAGAAAACGCAGCATAAATGGTGACACTTAAAAAAAGTTGAGGGGGAGCAATTGAACCTAGGCATGATAATAGGTCGGCACGGAGATGAATTTTCTCCTCTCGAAATACAAATTTATAAAGTTTGGGTATCTTCAAACCCGTCTTAATTATTAACGGGGATAAAAACAAAAACCTCAAATTTATAATCAACGAGATTCAGTATTCCCGTGGGGTTCGGGCACCCCATTCTACTTTACCTTCATATGAATTTGAGTTGCATTTTATTGTTTTTTTATTAAAAAAATAGTTAAAAATAAAAAATTATTTTGTTTCAACAATATT
This sequence comes from Trifolium fragiferum, assembly GCA_954870985.1. Classification (NCBI taxonomy): domain Eukaryota; kingdom Viridiplantae; phylum Streptophyta; class Magnoliopsida; order Fabales; family Fabaceae; genus Trifolium; species Trifolium fragiferum. Next base: position 16,837,582 of record OX940790.1, on the reverse strand, counting down.
TATATATAAAAAATAAATAGATTAATACTCAACTTAAAAATATGAATGTAATAATCAACAAAAAAAATGAATGTAATCTAGAGTTTGTTTAAGAGTTTCTAATTTATGAATGATAAAATATAATTTGATATAAGCGGAGCGAGTTCGGAGGCGATTCGGAGTGGATATCAATATCCCCATTACCTGCCCCAACTCCATGCATCTTTTAAAATCGGGAAAAACCCAAACACAAACCTAGTTAACTAAGGTTTTCCTCCCATCAAAATCGGGGTGTGCGGGTATCCACGGATACGGATTATTTTGACATGCCTTGAACCCCCTGACTTGTATGTGGGACTGCCACCGTAAATACCTTCCACTTACCGCGTTTATTGATTTGACCGTCGGAGTGCATGCAAGGACCACATCTTCCTTTCCAATATGTGGTACGGTCATCAAAGACAATCAGATATACACCAGTCAAGGTTCATACGCAACAATTATCACTACCATATCATCTAGATCTTAGGTCCAGAACGGATCAATAACCAAAAATAATAAAATTTGATATACTCCCTCAACCCAAATTTATAGGCAAAAAACATTAATTTTTGGTGTACCAAATTATAAGCAAAAAAAGAAAAACTTTTATCATTTTTAAAATTTACTATTATTTATTATCATAATATTAAATACAAATTGCGGTAAATTTTTTTATCTTTCATTTTCTCCATAATATTACCTATAAAAATTTAGTTATAAATCAATGAATAGATGTGTACATATATATTAATCTTAATTATATTAAGGAAGGTTGTCGTACATATATATTAATCTTCTTTAAGTTTCCCCCTGCAAAGTAAATTTTTTCACCCTTGGATACACTTTTTAAATCGGTTATTTTGTCCAACAGATTTAAAAAGTGATAGTGTTTAAATCGATTATTATGTTCAACCGATTTAAAAAGTGAAAATTTTTGCACCGGGGAAAAAACTAAAAACCAAAAAATATATTTTACAAGGGAAAAATCTTCAAGAAATTTTTAGCAATGAGTAACAACCTATTAACTTTTTTTTAGACTCCCACTAAAGAAAATTATTTTAATCCACCACTCACATATTTCATCTTCTTTTAAGGGAAATGGAGCAGATCCAAATTCCTCCTTTTAAGACATCTATTGTCAAAACATAATTTTTCATACTATTATTGTTCCAGTCAAAAAATAATTCTTCTTTCGGTCTTATATATAAAAAAAAAATTAATTTTTAGATTCATTGTAAAATTGATGAATTTAAACTATAATATCGTCTAGATACATTCATTTTTCAATAAATCTAAAAAACAATTTTTTTCTTATATAAATATATATGAAATCGAAAGAAGTATAATCAAACATTTCTAACTCCTCAAAATTCATTCAACACCTCATTTTCTATCGCACCGAATCTTTTTTTTTTACAGGAGACTCATGTCCTTTGTCACATCAATATACTCCATTTATTTCTTATCAAATTATTGATCAATGGACGGACGTATGAGTGTATTAAAAGAAAACGTTTTTTTTTTTGTGTGCGAACCAATATAGTTGTAGGGCACATGTGTATTCAAAAATAGAAAACAACATACTTATCATAAAAAAAATAGAAAACAACATGTGAACATTTTTTTCGTATAAATGAACACACACTTGTTAAGTTATTCTCAACTTGCAACCTTAAACCGAAACATTTGATTGAGTCTTTAGTCCAAAATAGTTGGAATTACAAAGGTGGTAATTAATCACAAATAAAATCATGTCAGTTTCAGCAACGTCAGCATTAGTTACTCCAACCACTAACTCCAATTCTTCTAGACGTTCTGCAAATTATCACCCCAACATTTGGGGGGATCTTTTTATTCAATATGATAACGAACCTATGGTAATATTAACTAGATTTATTTTCATTAAGCTAACTTTTTGTTATTAAATTGTCAACTTTTTTGTATAAACTCTTATCCGGTGACTTTATTTTTATCATATTTATAAGCATTTTTTTCTTTATACAATTAATTTGTGCGGCTTTTAATATATTTATTCTACTAATTTGAATAAATTATTTTTTAGTAAAAAGGAAGGAAAAAAAGGTTTGATTAGAGTTTACAAATAGTAGCGCTTATACCATATGGATTTATAAGGATGTACTAAAATCAATATAAATAACCTAATAAATATGTATTATTTTTTTAATAGAACAACTAAACTTAAATTTTTTTAATGTGCAGGAATTGGATGAAATAATGAAGCAGATTATAATGCTAAAAGAAAATGTGAGCAAGATGTTACTTCCTATGAATGAGAATGCCACAAGCCCTTTGAGGGAAGCTAATTTGATCGATTCAATCCAACGTTTGGGGTTATACCATCATTTTGAGCACGAGATCGGAGAATTATTGCAACAAATTCACAATAATTATGTTGAAAATGGAACAATAACTCTTACCAAAGACCTTCATTCTATTGCACTTGTGTTCAGGTTACTAAGGCAACAAGGATATCACATTTTACCCGGTATTGTAAATGATTTAACCTTTATTCTTTTTTATATTTTATTTTTAAAAAAAATGTTAAATTTTAATATATTTTATATGTATAGTATCACATGGCAACAAAAAAAAATAGCATACACGTGAATTCAGAGTATATTTAAAGAGCGCTCCAATGAGATGACATCAATATATGAAAATATATACGAGTTGACTGAAAAATATAAATCAAAATTTATGGCAGAAAATATTTGAGGGATTAAAATTTACTAAAATTTTTATAGGAGATAAAAACAAAATTTAAGATATTATAGAAATCAAAAACATATTTAACCCTTAATTTTATAAGATGTTGAGTTATAACTATATAAATACTTCAGTGTTAAATCTCTTGAAAAAAGTCATGTGAACTCAACAAAATTAAAATGAGAAAATTGTTTAAGGTAAAAAAATACCTATATAATCATATATTATGCAAAAATACCTCTTATAAGATGTTGTGGTTCTCAGATGTTTTTAATAAGTTCAAGAATGAGCAAGGGAACTTCAATGAAACACTTATTGGTGATGTTGAAGGAATGCTAAGCTTGTACGAAGCAACACATATGAGGATTCATGGAGAGGACATATTAGATGAAGCACTTTCTTTCACTTCTTTACACCTTAAAATGATGGCAACTCAATTGAGTCCTTCTCTTGCTACAAAAATTAATCATAGCTTAAAGCGACCACTCTTCAAGAACTTGCCTAGGCTAGTGGCAAGGCATTACATTTCCAATTATGAACAAGACCCCTCACATGATGCAACTTTGCTATTACTTGCCAAATTAGATTTCAATTTGCTTCAAAAAAAACATCGGAAAGAAATTGCCGATATTTCAAAGTAAGTTTTATAACTTTTATTATATTAACAAGTACGTAAATTTTCAGTACACATTTTATTTAAATATGAATCGATATATCTGATGCGGTATACCGATACATATTCAAATAAAATGTGTATTAAAATGTTCACCTAGAAAAACGTTGAATTACCTAAGGGTCCGTTTGACTGTCAGGATAGTGAGCAAGATATGATAATTATATCATATCATGTTTTAATTTTTTGTTTGATGCACCAATGGAATATGATAAATTATTCCATTTTTTAATCATATCATATCACTCTTTTGTAATTTATATTCTGACTTTTTGCTGGGTTAAAATTATTCTGTCATCGAAAGGATAAGTGAATTCTCTCTCTCTCTCTCTCTCTCTCTCTCTCTCTCTCTCTCTCTCTCTCTCTCTCTCTCTCTCTCTCTCTCTCTCTCTCTCTCTCTCTCTCTCTCTCTCTCTCTCTCTCTCTCTCTCTCTCTCTCTCTCTCTCTCTCTCTCTCTCTCTCTCTCTCTAACATACGATTAATATAAAGAATTTATTCATATACACGGTTAATATAACGAATATTTATATTTGCAATTTTTATATAATGGTTTGTTTTCTTTAATTAACTAGGTGGTGGAAAGATTTAGATTTCGAAACAAAACTCCCCTTTGCTCGCAATAGAATAGTTGAAGCTTACTTTTGGATATTGGGAGTGTATTTTGAGCCTCAATACTCTATTGGTAGAAGGATATTGACCAAGGTGATATCCTTGGCGTCAGTAATTGATGATATATATGATGTTTATGGTACAATAGAAGAGCTACAACTTTTCACTCAAGCAATTGAAAGGTTTGAGGTTTATATATCAATGGAATTTTAACTCTTCAATATTGGAAAATTATAAATATTTGAGGGAATTTATTAAGCTCTTAATTTGAATTGAAATTCTAGGTGGGATATCAGTTGCATGGATTTTCTACCAGAATACATGAAATTTTGCTATAAAGCCGTTTGGGATGTTTATGAAGAAATGGAGCAAGAGATGGACAAGGAAGGCAGAGCATTTTCTGTAATCTATGCCAAAAATGAAGTAAAGATTGGATTAAATACGTCAAAGTCATTTAATTTTAACGTTTATAACAAATTAATCATTTAAATTTTTTAAGTATTATTGATAACTTAAATTTATAAAAGATTATACTTTTACAAATTTAAATGACCAATTTAATACTTAAAAGTGTAACAATATAATCTATTACAAATTAATGTCGATAAACTTAAATGATCGCTTGATGCATTTGTCTAAAATTTCTAACTCTTCATTTTTTCTTTACTAAAAACTAATATTTATAAAAGGTTTAAATATAGTTTTACTCCCCTATGCTGATGTATTATATTATCATAAGGAGTGGCAAAACGGGTCGAGCCCGCCAGGTCAACCCATTTGACCCGCCAATTTGGGCGGACCGAGATGATGTTTTCAAGTCGATACCTTAAGTTGGGTTGGGGTGGGCTTTGTTAAAAACTGTTTTTTTAATTTAGTACATTACAAAATTTTCTTATGTTAGAATTAAGGGTTAATAGGTCTTTACCTCCCTACTAAATGAGCGTGTTTTGCGTTACCCCCGGCTAAAAATTCCTTGAAGATTTCCCCCTTGCAAAGTAAATTTTTTTGGTTTCTCCCCTTGAGTGCACTTTTTACATCGGTTATTTTGTTCAACCGATTTAAAAAGTTATGTTTTTTAAATCGGTTATTTTATTCAAACCGATTTAAAAAGTTTAAATTTCTTGCACCCAAGAGGGAAAAAGGGGGGAAACCAAAAAAATTTACTTTGCAAGGGGGGAATCTTCAAGGAATTTTTAATAGGGGGTAACGCAAAACACGCCCACTTAGCAGGGGGTAAAGACCTATTAACCCTAGAATTAATGTTTCTTACAATACAATTAGGTGTCACTCTAAATTTGACAATAATGTTTATCGATCATATATATACCATTGTTTTACATTTCTACATGTTATTTTTATTTTTATTTTTTGTTCCAAAAAAAAACTACATATTCAAATTTGTTTTATACTATTATTATATTGAAATTTTTATTTTATATATTCAACTCTTATATTCAACATGTTTTTAATACTAATAAATAAATCAAATTTATTTTTAAAGTGCATAGAGCTCCTTTTTTCAATGATATATCTAAATCGAATTTATTTTTAATTCAAAAAAATTATTTCCCCTGCACGCACAGATATACACGTTGGTAGTTATAGTTTTTGGTATTATGAAGTTGTTTTGATAGTTTTTTGCCTTTATGCCCTAACAACATTGAATCGAATGGCATTTTAATGTAATTTAATGTGCGTTTGTTTTCATTTTATGTGTTTGTTTTTGATATTGTTGAAGTTATATTATGTCCTCTTAAAAAATATATTTTGTCGGCTTCTTTGATCGATAATGCTAAATGATTTTGTAATTAATTTAATAATTAAAACTGAAAAAAAAAAAAAAAAAGTTTGGCGGCTCGCCAACCTGCCATTAAACAGGGCAGACATGAGTTTTGAGCTCGGACATCTAAGTTGGTCCATCCCGCACAACTTTTAGACAGGATGGGCCTAAACGAACGGGCCGCCCGCTTTGCCACCCCTAATTATCATCCAACTTATTAATTATTTATTAAATTTATATACTTCTAGTAAATTATCATCCACCTTATTAAGTATTTCGTGTATTCTAGTAAATTATTTTACAAAAAATAAATGTTTTTAGTCCCTATAATATAAATAAAAATTAAAAGTTAATAATTTTTATAAGAAAATAAACTTATAAACAGTGACTAAAAATATATTTAATTCTTAAATATATGGATTTAATTTATATATACTGACAATGTAACAATTTTTTACACGTGCATCCAATCAAATCACGACATTTAAATATTTATTAAGATATTTTAAAAACAAACCTATTAAAATGCCACTATGAAGTCATTTGATTGGATGTATATATAAAAATATTTTACAGTGTCAGTGCATATCAATTAATCTCTAAATATATATCGTATTCGTGTATATTTTTGTAATTAATTCGATGCATGTGTACATCAGATGATAAGATTGGTCCAAGCTTACTTCACTGAAGCCCAATGGTTCAGTAGAAATTATATACCATCGGTGGAAGAATACATGGCTCTCGGAATAGTAAATTCTGGTTACTATCTAGTCACAGCAACATCTTTCATTGGAATGGGATGCATTGCTACAGAAGAGATTTTCCAATGGTTAACCAGTAACCCCAAAATTGTTAACGCTACATCATTAATTGCCAGGCTCATGGATGATATTGTTTCTAATGAGGTGAACACAATAATTTATCAAAGTGACACGATGGTGTGATTTGATTAGACGCATATGTAAAAGAGTTTTATACCGTCAATATATAGCAATTAATCTCAAAAGATTATTACATTCATATAATTTTTGTGATTGACCAATTATATTTTTAGGAATATATGTTTAATATTTTCTTTTCTTTTTCATATTAATTAGTTTGAGCAGGAGAGAGGGCACGGTGCTTCTGCTATTGAGTGTTACATAAAACAACATGGTGTATCTAGAGAAGATGCCATTAATGAACTTCTAAGACAAGTGACAAATGCTTGGAAGGATACCAATGTGGAACTTCTTGATCCAACTCAAGTGCCTAAGCCTCTCCTTATGCGAGTTCTCAATATGTCACGTGTCATTGATGTGCTTTACAAAGATGGAGATTGTTACACTAACTCCAAAGGATCAACAAAGAATCACATTATATCTATCTTATTGAATCCATGTTCAATATGAAAAAAGGATATAGCTTCTTAATTGTACTTTTTATTATTATTTTACAATCACAAACTCAACATTTCATTAATCAAAATTGTCCATCTTATGCACACACCAATTGCAATATATTTTAGCATAATCTCGATTTCTAGCTAGATTCTGAAATCAAAACCCAAAATGTGTAAATGATTAGGTCGTAACACTTAGGTTCTTTATATTTTATAAAACGCATATATAAGTACTTTTTCTCTTTTTTTATTAAAAAATGTTGAAGTTGCTAGCCACATATGATAATTTTAATTTTTGAAATATTTTTTTATTAAAATTAAATAAAAACTAGAAAATGAAAGAACATATTAGCCAAAATCTTCATTTTGCATTTTACATTATATTCATAAACTAATTGAACCATTAATTTTACCAAAAACTTCAATTAGCTTATCAACTATAAGCTAATTAAAAACTAGAAAATGAAAGAACATATTAGCCAAAATCTTCATTTTGCATTTTACATTATATTCATAAACTATTTGAACCATTAATTTTACCAAAAACTTCAATTAGTTTATCAACTATAAGCTATAAACCATCCATCATTAGTCATCGGCAATAAACTATTAGCTAACTTATCAATCATCTGCTATTTTTATCAAACAGGGCATTAATGTTATTAACTAAAATAATTTTAAACCAATGATCTCTCCTGAAAGGCTTTGGTGCAATTATATAAGATCTAGTAGCAGTTAAATGCTTCAAGAAGGCTCCAAAACACAAAAGACACATGTTCATACAGAGAGAAGCACCCATATAATTTGCAGAGTTTAGGATTGTAGATTACAATTTAGTATCCGAGACAAACTCTAAAATGGCTGCAAATAAGTACTCCTTCTGGTTTTAAATATAAACACAATCAAATGTATTTGATCCGAATTTGAACAAAATACATTTGAGTTTTTGCTTATATTTAAGATAGGAGTGAGTATATATTACAATTTGGTGAGTCATGTGAAAGACCAGGTGATTGTCAAAGAAAGCATTGCAACTTGTAAGGAAATATGAGAACTCTTCACTGCCCATTATCAAGAAGTTCAGAGTTTGTGTTAGGTTGGTGCATCTCCACCTTATCTTCATCTGATGATTTATCATCCTAAAGGCAGAAAATGTAACACTATCAATTGTCACTGCAAAAGCAGTATGAAAACCTACAACAGGTATGGAAAACCAAACGAACGATAACTGAATATGAAAGAATTCAAAACTATTTTGTTTTTATAGATGCACCTCTGTCGTCATTCTTGAACAATTTCTACAGAAGTAAACTGCAGACAAGGTTTACTATGATAAACTAATATGCTACCTTATTCTCAAGTATCACAAAAATGGGAATCTCAACATAAAAACAACAAATGGCACCCAAAAATTTAGGAACAGAAACTCAAAGGGGGTCCATCAAAATGCGTGTGGAGAATGAATGTTACCTTTTCAGCACAACAGAGATGAAGATTGGGAGGTGCAACAACGATGGGCGCAGGGGCTGAAATAGGGGCAGAGGCAGAAGCAGACTCAGCAGCCGAAGCAGGTGCGGCAGAGGAGGAGCCAGGCACGGCGTATCGTGAAGGGTACTCGATAATTTTTGCTCCCTTTATAGATTCTACAATCTGTTTAATAAAACCCAATTACAAACTCTTATGGTTGTTTAATTAAAATTATCTAAGCTCAGATTCTCGAAAAGAAAAAAAATCCATACTCGGCTCCTTTATGGTTTTCAAATAACTACCTGCTTAAGATTAAAATAATTTGAGAATTGTGTTGCGATATTAACTTTCGCTGACGGCGAGTTTTGTCGCAAGAAGTCAACTACTCCATCAGGTATAGCAAATGGTTCCAAACGTGCTTTAAATGCCTTTCTTAACTTGGCAACTTCTTTACGTGACTGCGCGGCAGCTTTCTTTAACATGGCATCTTTCATTAATAGAAATAAAGATCCATCACGAAGTGGTAGCAGTTCTACTTCCAATGACTTCAAGTTACACAAAGAAGGGAGCTTAACCTCCAATAAACCAGGAACTAAGGAGAGAATCTAATAAATGAGGGAGAATTAAGATGAGGGAGAATTAAGATCAGTTTTATGCAAGTCAATTGAATTTTAAATAAATTTAAAAATATAAAAAATCATCTAGAGATGAAAGTAAAAATAAAGCTTCAGAGCATGACAAGGTACCTGAAGAGTAGTTGAAGTGACTGTCAATAATTCTACATTGGCAAGACCTTGTACCCAATTTAATAGAGCTAAACCATAATTCTTCGAAACTGATAAATCTTGTGCATCAACATTTACTTGTTTCATAGAAGAGAGACTGCTCCCACATATTTTATGAATAAGGTCACCAGTAATAGTAAAGGTACAAAGACTTTTAGCAGATATCTCGATTTTGGCAATGTCACATGAATTGTGATGCATAGCTAAATTGAAAAGTGTGTCATTTGATATACTGAGGATTTGAGCATCACTTAGCTTACAACTACGAAGGACCAAACGATTCAACCTGTTAAAGGGACCAAAGGGCTCAGCAACACCGTTTTCACCACCACAAAATGCGAAATTAGTTAGATCTAAGCTAGTCAAAGCTGGCAAATTCAAAGATTTTGGAAATAATGTTTCATCATTACTACCAAAATTGCCTCTAGAGTGAACTGAAAGCCTAAGAGATGTAAGAGCAAAACATGAAGAAACGCAGCTCATAATGAGACAACTATCACCTCGTACAGAGATTCCTAATTCCCGAAGGTGGGTATTATGGGAGCAAACATAATCTAAAATCTTTTTAAGGAGTCGAGGCTCAATATCACCAAGACGGTCAAGATCAAGAGCATGTAGTGCAGTTGAGGTATCACGAAGAGTCAAAATCTTCGACACAAATATAGTAAATTTTTTCTTAGTGGTAAATATTAAAGAATGCAGTGTAAGTGTTGGAATACGTTTCCAAAGATATCTCCATCTGGTGGACAAAATGCAAGTTCGAACAACATGTTTGGTGTTCAGAAATGACAAAATGTGAAGTAAAACACCGTCGGGTAAGTCGCTGAGCCTGTCTTCACTTTCTTTAATTTCATCATTTTCATTCTCACATTGCCTTCTTTTCTTTATCTTGCTTCGAATCGTGTCTTCTTCGTGCGAATCTAACAAGTGTCTTACATCGCGGGAATCTAACAAGTGCCTCATTTTGCTTAAAAATGAAATAAACATGAAATTATATTCTGTAAAAATATAACGGAACGAGAAGCAAATGAAGAATTATTAAGCGAAATCACAAACAAATAAATAATAAAGCGAGATTTCAAGGGGAAAAACCTAGAAAAATATTGGAGTATGAAGCAGGATAATAATTTAGGGAAAAATGAAATTGAGTTGGAGATTGTGATGAAATACCTCGCTCGCTCGCTCGCCGTCGATGAATTGGAATGCCGGAAGCAAAGAGTAAGTGGACTGAAAGTTTTTAGGGTTCGTTATTTTAATTTTTTGCGAGGGAACAAAAAAATTGATAAGGAACAAATGGGTGCGAACTGTTGCAAATTGCAATGTCGAGGAAGTCTTTCCTTTTTCTTTTTGTTACATTTTTTAATATATATATATATATATATATAGGTCAGGATCAAATGACACCAACTAGTTTGACACCAAATGTTACACCGCTCAATAACGCTTTAACGAAATCAAATTTTACAAAATCGACTGTTGGATTGGAAGATTATATCATATAGATCATTCATGTTAAGTTTTATAAAAATCTAAAACCGTTTAATATGTTATTGAGAATCGTCAAGATTAACGGTTTATGCGTTTTATTGAACAAATTTATGTAAATACTTGACAAAACAATGTAAGACAGAATTACGTAAGACAAAATTTAAAATATTGAACAAATTTTGTCTTGTATGATTTTTTTTTATAAAATTTTATTTTTGTATTTTAGACAACTGTACAGAGTATAAAAAAGTATCTTATGGTTCAGTTGGGGACAAATATTTCAGTTTTTGTCTAGTCAAACAACAGTTTTAAAATCAAACACAATACAACTTAAGTTGTCCTATCCAGTCTCTTATTTTTTAGCATATTAAACTCACCCTTAATTTAACTTCAGTTAGTCATAGTAATCCCAAATATCGTTATTTTTAAACTCACCCTTAATTTAACTCCTCTCCCTCGTCAGTTGTAGTACACCTCTTTCATTATGATATCGATGTGGTTTTGGGACGAACCCATCATAAGTTGGCGGGCACGTGACGCCTACAATTGACAAGGGCGGGGGGTGATCACTAGTGCACAAGACACGTATAGACAATGAGCGGTTCATGGTAGCTTCTAGTCAAAAGAGGACACATGAACAAACCAAATTCACATCACATTGAGAGGGACTTATAAGAATTTATTTGCACTACATATATCAACAAGATGCATTTTCTTTTTTGTAGCACATTTTAAAAGCACTCTGCAATTAAACGTATTTGACTTGGAGCATTATTAAAATGAGTGGCATTCTGAAAAGTCCACATAAAATTTGCAAGTGGTGACAAACAGTTCAATGAGAAGATGATGATTGATAACAATTCTTTGAGAAGAGCGATTTGTGGTTTTAATTTGTAATTTCGGGGTATTTTTTATGTTAGACTCTCTCCATTTTGGTTCTGCCTACCATTGTGTTTGTTTGAGTAGATTTAGAAAAGAGAGAAATAACAAGAAGAAAAATGACAAAGAAATGAAGTATTTCTATTGTTTAAAAGAGAGGAAAAATGATGAGAGAGAGAAATATAATGGATGATAACTACCGGCTTAATTGCACATTTGGTCCTTTATATTTATTTTAGGTTTCAAATTGATTCCTTATGTTATAAAAGTTTCAAGTTGGTCCCTTATGTTTATTTTAGGTTTCAAGTTGATCATTCATGTTATAAAAGTTTCAAATTGGTCCCTCAAATTTTTAAAAGTTTCAAGATGGTCCCTTATGTTTTTAAAAAATTCAAGTTCCCTATAAATAGGGACTAAACTTGAAACTTTTAAAAACATAAGGGACCAACTTGAAACTTAAATAAACATGAGGGACCAACTTGAAACTTTTAAAACATGAAGGACCAACTTGATACCTAAAATAAACATAAGTGAAATTCTGTTCTCTGACAGGACAAATGTCTTACACAATGTCTAGGACAATGTGTCAGTAGTCCAGATGTCCTAGACAACTGGTTCGACAACTGGTTATTAGGATCACGTGTTATTGCAATACTGAAGATAAACAAAAGCAATAAACAACACCAGTAATTTGTTAACCCAGTTCGGCACTTATAACAAGCCCTACTCTGGAGGATACCAATCCAGGAAGTGAACACTATTAATCCGAATCAATACCTAGCCTTACAACACTACCAAACACCTTTTGGCATGTACGCCTTTTCTCAATCCTAGTAATCTTCTACTCAAGGGCTAACTCCCCCTGAATATGAGAACCTACCCAACTCCCTCTAATCACTAATCCCAAGTGACGAAACAACTTTAAACTTCTCAGTTTAAAAGACCAAGTTGAATGACAACATTCAACGACTCAAAGCTTCAAAGTATCAAGAACAATACTAAGAGTCACTAAGTGTTTTGCACAGTGGGTACAAAACTTTGGACTCACAATCTTCAGTTATTGTGGGTTGAGTTTTAAGCTCCTTGTTGAGTCCTTTATATAGGCGTGCAATTCTTCAGATAATCTTCAGTCTTTCAGATGCACTCAAATAAGAGTTAGTTTTAAAACAAACTTATTTCAAAACAAACTCCACAAAGATAAAGAATTTAATCTCTATCCACTAATTAAATACGAATCCAATCATATCTAACACATAGGATTAATAACAAACTTTATCATTAATCTTAATCTCAGCTTGTTACTAAAAGATTCGCGTTTTATCCAAATTAAAACAAACACGCGTGCTTAATGGATAAGCATTATCTTTTAAGCTGAACTGGGTCAAGATGTCCTACCCACATGTCTTGAGATATCTTGTTCAACATGCTGCCTATGCATGCTCTGAACCCAGTGACAAGATGTCTAGGACATCTTGTTCAACATCTTGCATCTGCACATCTTCAATATGCACAAGTGGTTTAGACTTAATTACTTCAGCATTGGTGCTTCAGTTAAGTCACTCTGACCAAGTTGTTTTAGCCTTATGATGCAGCCAATCTCAGAAGAACTACAATCTCCCCCTTTGACAAATTATGGCTAAAACAACCACTAACCACTTTGTTGAGTGTGCACTCTTCAGTCTTCAATCTTCAAATTCTTCAATCTTCAAATTGATCTCTGTTGATGCAATCTTCAATTCTGAATCTTCATGTCTTCAATGTCTTTGATCTTTCAGAATCTTTGTGTGTCTTCAATATTCAGGACTTCTTCAATCTTGAATGTGTTATGAACCTTTTCTAGTATGAGACAGTCTTAGTCTTGTCTTCATATGATTCATTACAGTGAATTTTCTAAGTCCAGGGATGAGATACCTAGTGACTTAGTGAACCAAAGTATTGAGTTGCAGCGGAAAGTACTTAATCAGAGTGATCAAGACTTACTAGACTTCTTAGAGGTTCATATTGAGCATTTAAGTTTTGCTCTTGACACACTTGTTTTAGCATAGCTTTTTAGTTTTTAATTTTTTAAAGCTTGCTATTATTCATCCGTTAAAGCAAGAGAGTGAATTCTACTTACCAAAGAGCTGTTCTTAATCAATTATTTCTCTCCCTTTTTACCATAATTTGTCAAAGGTTTTGAAAGGAAAAATTGCATTGATTATAATAGAGAGATACAGCTTACAAAAGTTGCACTTCAAGTGCCGGATGTCAAAGCCTCCAATGTCTAGGACATTTGGTAGGCCACAATATTACAGAAGAAGAACAAAACAAAAAGAAAAAATACAAAAGTACTTATTTTCCTAAATTACCCAAGGTATGTTCTTCAATCTTCTTCTTCTTCTTGCTCTGCCTCAGCTTGAGCAGTTCCTTCATTCTCAGCTATTTTCTTTGTTAGTTGTTTAATCAAGTGATCCACACAAGTTTTCCTGATCGTACTTGATTTGATAGTTTCCTCCAGCTCCTTAGAGACTTGAATGAGCTCAGCCAGCACTTTATTTTGTGAGCTTCTATCCAGTGGAGTAGAGGTCTCAGCTGATTCTTTTTCTTTGAACGCAATGTCTGGGACATGTGGTTCATCAAACAACTTGCGGTTGAAGGATATTGGTGGAGGTCTCTTACTCTCATGTTCCTCAGGAAGCAGGATTCTTGGGTGTTGACTAAGAATAATTCCAGTAATCAGGCTAGGGAAGGCTATTGGTAGTTTTGCTGTATTGGTTTCCACATGCTTCATAGTTTTTTCAAAGACATGTCTTCCAATATCTACCTTCTTCCCTTTCCCTATGAGGTATATGAGTTTGGCTAAGGTTGGAGTTATACCTGAGCTGTGATTTGTAGGAGCCCAATTTGCTGTGTCAATCCTATTAAGTATGGCATATTTAACCGTCAGTTTGGATGTTGGAAGCAGTCCTTTCTTGGGCCATTGCTCAGCTTGACCAGAGGTGAGTTCTTCAGCAATTTTGTCCATTGAGAGAGCTTTACTGTTTTCAGATTATGTGCTTCTCTCCAGGAATTTGTTGATCACAGTTGGAGAGAAGTCAATAGATTTTCCTCTCATATGTACCTTGTGATAGCCATCACTATCCACTTCAGCACATTCTTCTGATAGATTGACCAAGAATTCTCTTACCAACCTTTCATAGCACTTGCCAACTCCTAGCACAGTTTTCATGAGTTTGGCTTCTTCAAGGAGTGTAGTGATCTCCTTGTAAGAGAGTGCTTCAGTGCTTAGTTCCCTTTCCACAGTCATTCTCCTTTGGCCTACTATCTTCCACCTCTGTTCATTATCCTTAGTGTGAAAGGATGTTGAGGGTGTAGTTTTTCTTTTCTTTGACATGATGTCTGGGACATCTTCGTCGACATCAGGCTCGAACTCGCTTGACGACTCAAGTTTCCTCTTCTTCTTCTGTGACTTTTCTTCTAAGAAAGACTTGGGAATTTCCACCTTCTTTCCCCTACTTCTTTTTACTCTATCAGCCACTGATTGAGTTCTTCTTGGAGGTGTCTCTTCGCTGTCAGTTTCTTCATCAATCTCTATGACTTCCAAAGATTGCGAACCTTCTTCTTCATCTTCTAAGGCGATCTTTTCCTGTGAATCCTTTGGATCTTCTTCCATTGGATGTTCCTCAGATGTGATGTCTCTTGATGTTAATACATTTGTTGTGACATCCTTGATGTTGAGGTCGGATGTCATGACATCTTCTTCACCATTCTTCTCAACCTCTGTTTGAGGCTCAAGATTCTGGTTTTGATTATCTTCCTTCAGAGATGATTCCTCAGGATTTTGTTTTTCACCCCTCCTTGGTGACGATTGAGCTTTTAACGGAGACTCTTCTATGGTTTCTTCACTGAATGTTGAATTAGTGAAGGGCCCTATCAATGTGTTGCTTCTCCTTTTCCTTGTCGTCGTTCTTCTTCCTCTGGGAATGACCATCTTGTCAAGATCAACCTCTTGTTGATTGATGGTTGAACCTGAAACCCTAGCTGGATCACTAGGTCCTTTGCCTTTGTTGATTTCTTGATTGTTGGTGCTCATTGTGATTTCTTGGCTTATGTTGTTCAGAGTTTTGTTGAAGAAGATTTCTTTTGAGAGGTTTTTGAAGAGTGTCGTACCAGATGTTGAAGCGTATGTGATGGAACAAGTGATGTTCTAGGTGGCTTTTTATAGACGGAACTAGGTAGTAAGTTACCTCGTTTATTGTGCAGAAATAATGATGATTAACGTTATAATCTCTCTGCACACCACCCCGTCACTTAATGTTCTACACGCTTTTGGACGTGTGGAACTCTAGAGTTCCTTTCCCACGTTCAGGTTGAAGTGATTCAACTTCCTGACGAGTGTACAGATGTTGGGACATCTGGTAGAACATCTGGTCATTCTCTTCCTTGACTGTCAAGCAAGCTATTTTTGGACCATTGTTGGGAAGGATCCACTTATAGCATTTGTCTTTTGCCTTGACACCCTTCATCACTACCTTTTGATTATTGGCAATAATGCACTCACAGTTGTTGAAGTACACATCTAGTCCTTGTTCACATAGTTGGCTAATGCTTATCAAGTTTGTAGTGAGTCCTTCAACTAGTAGAACCTTATCTAGGTATGGTGAGCTGGGATCTCTTAACTTCCCTACACCTTTGATTCTACCTTTAGCTTCATCACCAAAAGTAACATTTCCTTTGGAGCAAGGTCTTAATTCCCTAAGATATTTCCTATCTCCAGTCATGTGTTTGGAGCATCCACTGTCAAAGTACCAGTCTTCATATGAGGATAGCCTGATACAAGTATGAGCCTTTAGTTTTGAATCTTCTTTTGGCCTCCATACTTTATTGACTTGAGTCTCCTGGCATTTTACTTGTTGAGCAAGAATCTTCTTTTCATCCTTCCTTGGTGATTTTGATCTTTGAGGATAGCCATGAATTTTGAAGCATTCTTTCATAACATGTCCAGACCTTCCACAGTGATCACATCTATTAAAAGTTCTTCTATTTTGGGAGTATAACTTTTTAAGATGTGGTCTTGGTATGTGCTTCTTCTGCTGCTTGTGAGGCTGACCTATGTTCCCATTCTTCTTGTGTTGAATAGGATGTTGAGACATGTGGCTTGACATCTTCCTTTTTGTTTGGACAGACTGTGAGACTTGTAGTCTATGATCCTGTTTTTGTGTTTAACAAGATGTTGAGACTTTTGACTTGACATCTCCTTCTTGGTCTGAGTATAGTGTTGAGATGTGTGGTCTATGATCCTGTCAGAATGTTGAGCAGGATGTTGAGACATTTGGCTTGACATCTGGTCCTTAGGTTTCTGTAGAGGAGGAGTTACATTTTCTGGAGCGAATTCATCTTCTCTGAAAAGATGATCAAGTCCTAATCCAATCATGTCTTCTGCTATTTTCTCAAATTCAGGGAGCTCGTCTTCTGAGTCATAGTCATATTCTAAACAACTCAAGTATTCAGTCATTCTTTTGAGTTTAGTTTGTAAGGAATCGCGTATTTTCTTTAAAGCTACTCGTTCCTGACGCCTCTTGATAAGTCTTTTCATGAGTTCCTCTTCCTCTAATATTTCAGCAGTGTTTCTTGAAGAGTGTAGAGCTTCTTCATTGTTATCACTGCCTTTAGTGCATGTCAAGCTTTTTAAGCAATTACTGCAGTTTGTTTCACATATCCCTGAGAATGCATTGTTTGTGTCTTCTTCTTCACTTTCATCCTCAGAGTCAGAAAGAACTGCAGCCATCCCCTTCTTTTGTTTTCTAAGAAAGTTGGGACACTGTGTTCTGATATGCCCAAAGCCTTCACATTCATAGCACCTTTTCTCTGTTTCTTCTTCAGAGTTTGTCTCTTCTTTTGAGATGCCTTGTATCTTGTTGTAGGACATCTTGTCTGGGACATTTGTCCTCCATGTAGCTCGGACCCTGTTCACAGAATTGTTGAACTTCTTGGTTAATAGAGCTACTGCTTCTGATAGACAATCTTCACTTTGGCTTTCCTCAGTTTTGAATGCCAAATTCTTCATCTTCTTTTCAAGTCTATCTTCAAAAGTCATCTCAAAAGTTTGTAATGAGCCAATGAGTTCATCAACCTTCATTGTCCTCAAGTCTTGTGATTCTTCAATGGCGGTTACCTTCATAGAAAATCTCTTAGGAAATGATCTAAGAATTTTCCTTGCTAGTTTCTCCTCAGGTATCTTCTCTCCCAGGGCAAAGCATGAGTTTGCTATGTCTCGAACTCTAGTGTTGAATTCTGATATTGTTTCATCATCCTTCATCTTTAGATTTTTGAATTTGGAAGTGAGGAGTTGCAGCTTTGACATTCTAACCTTGGAAGTTCATTCATGTGATGTTTGCAGAATCTCCCTGGCTTGCTTAGCTTCTGTACACGTGTTGATCAGTTTGAATATGTTCTCATCAACACCATTGAAGATAGCATCGAGTGCCTTTGAGTTGCTATTGGACTCAATCTCCTCTTCTGGGGTACAATCTCCTTCGCCTTTTAATGTTGAAGAACCATCTTCTGCAGAGACTATTGGTTGATTCCAACCTGTGATAATTGCCCTCCATGCCTTTTGATCCATGGCCTTGATGAAGGCAATCATTCTTGCTTTCCAATAGTCATAGTTTGATCCATCCAGAACTGGTGGTCTGTTTATTGATCCTCCATTCCTGTCCATCTTGAACAAGATTTTGTCTCCCTGGAGCTCACCCGGCAAGTTAGGGTGCCTGCTCTGATGCCAATTGAAATTCTGTTCTCTGGCAGGACAAATGTCTTACACAATGTATAGGACAATGTGTCAGTAGTCCAGATGTCCTAGACAACTGGTTCGACAACTGGTTATTAGGATCACGTGTTATTGCAATACTGAAGATAAACAAAAGCAATAAACAACACCAGTAATTTGTTAACCCAGTTCGGCACTTATAACAAGCCCTACACTGGAGGATACCAATCCAGGAAGTTAACACTACTAATCTGAATCAATACTTAGCCTTACAACACTACCAAACACCTTTTGGCATGTACGCCTTTTCTCAATCCTAGTAATCTTCTACTCAAGGGCTAACTCCCCCTGAATATGAGAACCTACCCAACTCCCTCTAATCACTAATCTCAAGTGACGAAACAACTTTAAACTTCTCAGTTTAAAAGACCAAGTTGAATGACAACATTCAACGACTCAAAGCTTCAAAGTATCAAGAACAATACTAAGAGCCACTAAGTGTTTTGCACAGTGGGTACAAAACTTTGGACTCACAATCTTCAGTTATTGTGGGTTGAGTTTTAAGCTTCATGTTGAGTCCTTTATATAGGCGTGCAATTCTTCAGATAATCTTCTGTCTTTCAGATGCACTCAAATAAGAGTTAGTTTTAAAACAAACTTATTTCAAAACAAACTCCACAAAGATAAAGAATTTAATCTCTATCCACTAATTAAATATGAATCCAATCGTATCTAACACATAGGATTAATAACAAACTTTATCATTAATCTTAATCTCAGCTTGTTACTAAAAGATTCGCGTTTTATCCAAATTAAAACAAACATGCGTGCTTAATGGATAAGCATTATCTTTTAAGCTGTACTAGGTCAAGATGTCCTACCCACATGTCTTGGGACATCTTGTTCAACATGCTGCCTATGCATGCTCTGAACCCAGTGACAAGATGTCTAGGACATCTTGTTCAACATCTTGCATCTGCACATCTTCAATATGCACAAGTGGTTTAGACTTAATTACTTCAGCATTGGTGCTTCAGTTAAGTCACTCTGACCAAGTTGTTTAAGCCTTATGATGCAGCCAATCTCAGAAGAACTACAATAAGGGACCAACTTGATACTTTTAAAACATAAGGGACTAACTTGAAACCTAAAATAAACATAAAAGACCAAATGTGCAATTAAGCCATAACTACCCAATAAAAGATCTCTCCATAATAAGTGGCAAGATTTGGGAGAAAAATATATTACACAGCTCCTCATTATTTGGAGAAAAATAAGTTATCATTTGTGATTTCCCAATATTACCTTTTTAACTATATTAAAATCATAAATATGAAGGATAAACTTGTCTTTTAACACGTTTATGAATTTATCTTTATCCACTTTTCTACTCATCTTCTTGTCTATTTCTATTCATTCAAACCATACAAAATTTTTACTCAACTTCTCTCTTTCTTACTTCTCTCTTCCATATTTCTCTATTTCCTATTTTTTTGGACGTACAAACATAGTGTACATGAATTTGTTTTTTGAATAAGAACTGCCACAACGTGATCATTTAGCCAACCATTGATCATGTCATCAGAAACAAACAGTTTTCTTTCTAATGAAAGTTAGCGTCAATTAGTTCACTAGTCTATGCTCATGTGAAACTTTTATATTCAAAATATCCTCACAGATGTCACGATCAAAGACTAGATACAATGGTGGGGATTAAACTCCAAAATAGGGGTTGAATGTTTGCAATGGTGGGGTTTAATACTATGGTTGAATGAATTGGGAAGAGGAGGGGGGGGGGGGGGGGGGGGGGGGGTGAGAAGATGAAAAAATTTAATCAGGTTTAAAGTGAGAAAGTGAAAAGGTGGGGAAGTAAAATGGACACATGGCGCGAGCTGAGAGGCCACCTCCAGTAAGTGTGGTGCACTTGCTCAAGAGGGAGGTGTATTTTATATATATATATATATGTGTGTGTGTGTGTGTCATCTTTTGATTTGGTGCGTTTATTTTTATTTATTCTAATACTTTCAGCGCAATTATTGTATATCATATTTTTTTTAATATCAAAATTCATAATTTTTGAAAACTATAAATAGAGGTATGGTTTGATATACTTTCAACATAAAAAAAAAAAACTCATTTTTACACTTTCTTCTCTAGTTTTTCTTTGTGCAATGGTTCAAAACAATTACTCATTTAACAACCAAAACGCCAATAATCATCTATTTCATAGTCAAAGTTAAAGCAATTTTCCGGTGAACAACCATCCATTTCATAGCCAACGTTATAAAATTATTATTGTACAAAATTAAATAATATAAATTAAGAATAAAGAATGTGGGGTGTATATGAAAGTGAGTTGGAAGAGAGAGTATTTGGTTTAAATTAAACCATTGAAGAAGTAAAAGTTGAATAATAATTTAATTATTATGTGGAAGAGAGATAAAATGATGTGGACTATTGAAAAATGAAAAAGTTGGGATTTAATCCCAAAACTATCCCAACTTTTTCAACTTTTACTCATACAATGGTTTAGTTTAAACCAAATACACTTGGTGGAGGTGGTCTATCAGCTTGCGCCACGTGTCTATTTCACTCCTCCACCTTTCCACTTTCCCACTCTCTCACTTTCCCTCTTTCTCACTTTAAACCCGGTTGAATTTTTTATCCTCTCTCTCCTCCATTTCATTCAACCTTATTATTAAACATCACCATTGTAACCATTCAACCTCTATTTTGGGGTTTAAACCCCGCCATTGTATGTAGTCTAAGGAGAGGGACGCAAAATTGGCAAACAAATAAAAAAATAATTTCCAAATAAACTTTTACTTTGAACATTAATTTGCAAGGAATTTCAACAAAGTATCATTTTTACTTTCTAACATTTGCAAAATGAGAATCATGTTACAAACACATATCATCAACTAGAATTTCAAAGGTAACATCTTCAGAAGTTTTTGTACACCCCAATATAAAAATATTGCTAGACTCCAAATAGTTTTAAAGTGCACAAGCGACCCAAAATACACATAATTAGACTGCAGACTTTCAGAATTGGACTGGTATGCTTCCAATGAAATTACCAAGTCAGTGAAAAATTCTATGCAATACACTGATGAGTATAATATGATTAAAACAAACAAAATATAGAGTACATCTCAAAATTTGTGTGAACCTCAAAAAATACGCGCGCGCGCACACAAAAACTATGACTTATAGGAGGGGATCAAGTCATGTGTGTGTGTGTCCTGGTTATAATTGTCGTGAACATCCCCAACTGTCTTGACATTATAGCTGCAGCTTAATGGCCTCGTGCATCTGTCGCTCTATGGCATCAAGGGTCTTTTTTAACATCTTCATATACTCTTTGAGGGCTAACATCTCCTCCCTCGTCTGAATCATCTCATCCTTTGCTAGATGAATATACTTTTTTGTCTGCAGTACCAATTCCATTAGATGCTGTGACCTCTGCTGCAGGTCCTCCATAACATGCTGAGAGATGCAAATAAGCTTTTGATCAATTATTTATGAATAATAATTTAACCATTATAAAGCATAGAATCTATAATAGGTTACACACATAATAGTAAGAATTTTAGCAATGTGAGAATACCTGATGAGAAGAAGGCTGCAGGAATGGAAGAAAAAACGAATATGAGTACCGAGATAGATGGTCAAAGGAGTCGTCAATCCTAGATGCACAGAACATAAATACATATTCCTAATTAGTATAAAGTATTGCAGGTGAAAATCATTACTCACTGTACCAACTTGAAAAACTCCTCAAAACTTGAAAGTATTATCCAGGCAATAACATATATCAATTCAAATTCCTTCTTTTGCAACTAAAGGAACCAAATTTTAATATTAAAACTCTGAAGTTCTGTCCATTTTCGATTGCATTGGATGATGTTATCAAAGAGTAAATACTTCCAATTAATTTTCAAAAAAATACTTCGAATCAACATAATAACTAGTTGCATAATAAGTTGTTCTATGAAGAATCATTCAAGTACTATACCATCATTAGGAAGCCCTCTCACTAATTACATTTTCTAGTTTTCAACATTAAACACCACCCTATCAAGAGGATGCAAATAACCATCCGATCACACCAAGCCATCGTTGGTTAACTAATATTGTTCCCGACTACATCAAACATCAATAACAAAAGTCTTTTTATACTACTGGATTTGATTTATTAGTTATCTAACGAACTACGATATATTCCTATATTAACCTCGCATCCAACCACAAGAATTAGTCATTTCTTCTTTTCTTTTATCAACCGTCATTAACCTCAAAATAAATTTTTATTTCAAACCACCGTTAAATTTCGTCAATTAGTACGAGCAATCCTTTCATTGCTTCAAAACATTGACTAAAGTTTGATATTGTATATAATAACGTTATTGCGCAGGTGCAATTTGATTCTCTACCCAAGGGACAAGACAAGTAATTTATCAGCGGATTATTAGTTATAACCAGAGAGACCTACGGAAAGGGAAACAAGAAAAGAAGCGAAAACCAACCCAAATTTAAGAATCACGCTTGAAAAAGATGAATGCACATTTTACCTTGAGCATTCTACGATGTCAACATTTGCTGAGGGTGAGTTATGGAGCAAAAGCTCTAGTATTCCATCAGGTATGGGTGAAGATGGTTCAAATCCCGCTTTTGATGCTTTTTCTAACTTGACAGTTTTCAATGCCATGGATAATCCATAAGAAAGTGGTTTTACCTTTACTTTCAGTGACTTCAAGCTATGCATACGGGATAACAGCGATAGCGTATCCTTTACATGATCAGGAATTAAGGAGAGAACCTATGCAATAAGGAAGGATGGTGAATTAGAATCAGTTTAATGCAGTTATGAAACTCAGTTGATTTTAAACATTAATTAGAAAGAAAAAAAGTATCTTGAAATGAAAAAAAAAAAATTAAGCCTCAAAGCAAGGGCAAGTTAAGGTACCTGAAGAGTACTTGCAGAGACTGTCAATGATTTTGTATTAGCAAGATCAGATAGCCAGCTGAGTAGAAACATAGGAGCAAATGAGTAATTTGCCAACATTTCTGCATCAATGTTTACTTGTTTAACAGAAGAAAGACCATTTCCACGGAATAACTGAGAAGGAGTACCCATAAAAGCAAATGTACAAAGACTTGGAGCAGATAGCTTGATTAGGTAAAAGTCGAAAGAATGATTACGCATAGTAAAACTAACTAGTGTCTCACTTGTTATGCATAGGGTTTGTGCATACTTCACCGCGCAATTATCAATGGTCAAACTATTCAACTTGTTAAAGGCCGAAAAGGGCTCAATTTGTCCATCATCACCGGCACAAAAGACAAAATTTCCTAGATGCAAGCAGGTCAATGCTGGTAAATTCAACGATTTAGGAAACAATGTTCTCCCATAATTATACCGACCTTTAGGATTAACCGATAGCTTAAGTGACGTTAAAGTCAGACACGAAGAAATGCAAGGCAGAATATGATCAATATCACCTTTGACATCAATGCCTAATCGAAGAAGCTTGACATTGCGGGATAAAACATAGTTTGCCACCCTTTTGAGTAAGCCAGACTCAATACTACCATTACGATCAAAGTCAATCGCGTGAAGTACAATTGAGTTATCACGAAGAGATAAAACCCTAGACACAAATTTATCAAAACTCTTCAAAGTGGAAAAGTTTGAGTAATGCAATTTAAGAGTGGGAATATATTTCCAAATAGGCTTCCATCTTTTGGACAAAATGCAAGTTCGAACAGCTTCTTTCGTGTTCAAAAATGACAAAATGTGAACGAGAACACATTCAGGTAAATCACTAATAAGTGTGTCTTGAGTTGTTTCAATATCAAGTCTTCTCTTCTTTGTCTTGGGTTGAATCATTATCTGATCAACTGAATTAGAATTTATT
The DNA here is from genome assembly GCA_954870985.1 of Trifolium fragiferum. NCBI lineage: Eukaryota > Viridiplantae > Streptophyta > Magnoliopsida > Fabales > Fabaceae > Trifolium > Trifolium fragiferum. The sequence goes on along the minus strand of OX940790.1, from coordinate 16,813,099 downwards.
TAGATAAATAAACACATAAGGGGAGAAAAGAAAACAAAATTAAATTAAACTGTGCAATGTAACAGAACAAGAATTAACTGAGAAATTATACAGCTATAGCGAAGTTGTTTACAATTTGAACATTAGTCTAATGCATGATAATGATTTAGGATAAAATGCATTTTTTAGAAGAGAATGAGAAATAATACCAACGTGACTGAGAGGGCAGTACTACAACAGTTTTGGAGGATTCAAATTAGCGAGGGGGCAGCTAGAGAGGCGGCAAGCAAAACCTTTTGTTTAACTTTAAGAATATGTTCAGTCAGGTATATAAAAAGGATCGGGTCACCCAAACCCCGTTTAATGCACAAACAAAGACATGATAATTATATTTATTTAATTTGTTAAAAAATTTAAAATACTACTCCAAAACTAAATTTAAAAATAAATTTAATTTGTTAATTATTGTATTAAAGTAATATTTATTTTTTTGTAACTTTAATACAATAATTATTTTATATTTTTTGTCAAAAATAAATAAATTATTTTTAAATATTCTAATTTTGATAGATTTTTTTTTCCTATTATTTAGATTACAAAATTATACTTGTTTTTTAAAATTTAATTATTCATATTTTAATTTTAATTTAATGTGTAATTTTTTTTATTTACTTTATTAGAATTATTTTTAGCAACTTTTTTTACTATAAAATGCTTATTAAATGTGTTTCATTAGATATCAACCAGAATTTGGACATTAGTTAAAAATGAGGCCATCATAGCAAATAAGTGAGCAACCTCTCATTTGTTTGTCTCCTTAGGGCATCTCCAATGCAAGTGGCTAAAGGGAAACTTAAAACTAAGCAACTAGATTTTATTTTATTTTACCATTGGAGTTAAATGACATGGCATGTAGAGTGGCTTAAAAATAAGAGATGGAACTTCATGATGTAACTCTTACTAGAGGAAGACTTGGTTAGACACAACCCCAACACTTGTCATTTGGGCACACTCACATACTTTTAAAAAATTTAAATATAAAATAATTGATTTATGATAGTTGATGTGATATAATTATTTATCTTTAATTTTTTTCATTTTGATGTGTGTGTGCCTAAATATTATTGATTTGGGGTTGTGCCTATAATAGAATTTCTTCTCTTACTAATAAGTTCTTAGCAATAAAACTTATTATTTTAATAGAAATTAGTGGACCCATATGTAATGGTTTTTCAAAATTAAATGAAAATAAAAAGAACAGCACCAAAACTTTGTAAAAGCTTTTTTGTAATAACGAAAATTATCAACCACCAACTTAGAATTTAGTTCAAAATCAACAGGATCCAAACTGAATTCATGTACCCACGTTAAAAAAAGCGAAAATCAAGTGCTTCTCCAACGTGAACTTTACATCTTGGTTCAATTCCTTCAGTTTTTGCACAAATAAAAGACACTTTTAGTTCAGTCCATGAGAAGGTAGCATCAATATTACATTTCCGAGTTATTCTTGCATGATACGCACATAATTTTTTAAAAAAGTTTAAAGAAAAGATAGTGAAATGATGTGATTAAATTATTTTATAATTAATTTTTTTTTATGAATTGTACCTGATTACATGCAAGACAGACAAGCAAGTTGTACATGACTAGCAGATAGAATAATCTCTCGTTGACCTCAAATGAAAAGGTCAAGTGATTGATCAGGAACATGATATGTTTGTTCACTTACTTGATATCTAATATCCCAGGTCATGCTTTGTCCTACAATCCAAATGAAAGGTTGACAAATAAATCATTGTAACTTGTAAGGTTAGTTAAACAAATGACAAATCAACTAAAGTAAATCGCTTGATCAACCATAAAGAATAATGTATGTACCTTATATTGAAGGAAATCGCATAATTTGACGTGAGTCCGGTAATGGATCAAGTTAACTTCCGCGGTTGGTGAGTTTTGAAGAAAGAAATCTACTATCCCATGAGGTATCGATGCAGATGTTACAACTCTTCCTCTCACTTTTACTTTAAGCAACTTCAAGTTGCGCAAGGAATGAAGTTTAACCTTGAATAAATTAGGAACTAAGGAGAGAACCTTAGCAATGAGGGATAAGGGTGAATTAAGAATAATTTGAAGCAAGGCACTTGATTTTTGACAAAATTTGGAAATTAAAAAATAAAATCTTAAGAACAAAGTAAACATGAAACCTCAAAACATGGCACGGTACCTCAAGAGTAGCTCGAGAGATTGTCAATGATTTTACATAAACAAGGTCTTGTAGCAAAACGCTTCTTAGTGGAAAATTTTGAAGAATGCAATATAAGGGTATGTATACTTTTCCAAAGAAACTTCCATCTTGGGGACAAAACACAAGGTTGAACGGCGAATTTGGCATGCAAAAATGACAAAATATGAAGAACACAATCTGGTAAGTCACTCGGTCTATCTTCATCACCAGGTCTTCCTCTCTTCAAATTGGGAGGAATCATTATCTCAAGTGTAGTTAGGGGTGTCAAAATTATCCATTTATCCGTTATCCATCCAATCCACTCACTAATGGATTCATCCAATCCATCCATTAGTAAAAAAATTAGTAAATGGATTGGATCCAATCCATCCATTTAATTAATGGATGGATTCAATCCATCCACCTTAATTTGAAAATCCAATGGATCATATATAGTACAATAACCTCAAATCCAATGGATAATCAATTTTTTTAAAATAAAATTAACAACCAATTCAAAAAAAAAAAAATCGGTTCAAAACTAAAAAAAACACCTGAAGATCCTAAAATCGGGCGAAAACCCAAAAAATCGGCCGGATACCCAAAAAAACCCGAAAATCCAAAAATGGCTGATTTTTGGTTTTTCGGCTGATTTTTGGTTTTTGGCCGATTTTTGGTTTTTCGACTGATTTTTGGTTTTTCGGCTGATTTTAGGTTTTTGGCCGATTTTTGGTTTTTCGGCTGATTTTAGGTTTTTCGGCCGATTTATGAATTTTCGAGTTTTTTTAGGTTTTTCGGCCGATTTTAGGTTTTTGGCCGATTTTTGGGTTTTCGGCCGATTTTTTGATTTTCGATATTTTTTGGGTTTTCGACCTAATTTTTGGGTTTTATGTTATTAATAAAATTAATCTATTTAATTAATAAATATGTTATTAAAAAATAAAAGTAATTTAATAGATGGATTAGATTGGATTTTATCTCCAATGGATGGATTAGATTGGATATTTTGAATGAGTTTTAATGGATTATTAATGGATTAATGGATTTTTTTTATCCATCCATTAGCAATCCAATCCAAATCCATCTATTTTGACACCTCTAAGCGTAGTATTATTGGACATTATTATTTTGACAACAATTACCTACACAAATTTAAAAATGAAAACAAGATGGAAACAATTTCAACAATATAATGGAACGCAAATTTGAGAAACAAAGGCAATCAACTCTATGGCGAATTTATAAAATCTAAGCAAAGTCGTGTTCAATTGCTATCACAAAAATGGTAAAAAGAGAAAATACCTTGAAATTAAGGAAAATACATTCAAATCCATTCTGTTATATATGTACGGGGTGGAAAGCAATGCAGGATCTATGGCGAGTGGATCACATAACTTGTTTTCTAGGGTTCTTCTTTTTAATTTTGCACATATGGAAAATGTTGTGCCTATGCAATGTAAGTGAATAATTGTTTGATTTTGAATAATTTTTTAAAGGTATTTTGAGTAAGGGTTTAGATAGGGAATTGCTATAGAGAGGAAAAAAAAGGTTAAGTGAGATAATAAATAGTTAAAGATATTAAATGGAAAGGGGAAACTATTTTATGAAAACTAACAAAAATTTATTAGTTTTCTAGGTGTGTGCAAAGAACCTTAAAATAACAATTGACCCGGCTCGTGCACCAATTCGAGGTTGGATTGGTTGGACCGACCGGTCCGAATATTGGGTTTGCTCCATTTACTACTCATCCATTTGTTGTCCATTTATGAGAGAGATAGACACAAATGAATATTAGTGGGACCCATTAAAAGTGGACCCCACCAATTAGTGGATCCCACTAATATTCATTTGTGTCTATCTCTCTCATAAATGGACAACAAATGGATGAGTAGTAAATGGAGCAAACCCAAACTCGATTAAAACAAATCAAATACTAGTATACTAGTAGTAGTACATCTCAAAATGTGTCAACATAAATAATACACCCACATACACACACAAAACTGTGACTTATGGGAGAATTCAAGTCGTGTTCGTCCAGCTGGTTATAGCCCATGCACCTGTGGCTCTAGGACATCAACGGTCTTTGACAACATCATGGTATGCTCTTTCAGAGACAGCAACTCCTCCTTCTCCTGAAGTATCGCCTCCTTTGCTAGATCAACATATTTTTTTGTCTGCACTTCCACTTGCTTTAGGTGTTGTATCCGCCGTTCCAGGTCATGCACAACATGCTGGAAGATGCAACAAGCTTTTGTTCAATTATTTAAGGATAACAATTTCAATATTATTAAGCATAGAATCTATTCTAGGTTAAACTTAAACATACAATAATATGTACAGTACACATTTGAACATATATTTTCACTACAAGGAGAATACATTCATAAATCATAACTAATAATAACAATTAAGCCATAAAGGTTGAACAGAATATACTCATATATATATCTAGCACACACAATAATTAGAAATTTAGCAATGTGAGAATACCTCATTAGAAGAAGGCTGAAGGAATTCAGGATAAAGCGAAGATGAGAGCGGAGCTAGATGGTTGAAGGAGTCATCAATCCTAGATGCACATAACATAAGGATTTTCCTAATCAGTATAAAGTATCACAGTTGACAACCATTACTCACTGCACCCAACTTGAAAAACTTGAAAGGATTTTCCAGGCAATAATATCTATAATTTATATCAACTCAAAACACTAAAATTCTGTTCATTTTCTATTGAAAAAAAGAGGAATAATTTGAAAATGTCAAAACCACGACAAAAACCCTTCTATATATCTATCTATCAACATTTTTAGTTCCAGTAGCTTTAGATGAAAAATGCAATTTTGAGCTCCTTAATTCATTAGAAACAAAATCATATGTGAATTTTCCAGAAAATAAACATAGAACACAATTACCAATATGTACACAAAAAGCCACTTAAATGTTTAGTTTATTTGAAGATTTCCCGTTGATTTTACTTTGACTTTTAATCAACAGTTCTACTCATCAAGTAGTAGTTATTGACAAAGCAAATTTCATGATCAAACTATAAATACTAATAGTACTATAGGTTAGTTTGGAACGTTGCAAAAAAGTCAATAACTCAGTATTTTTATGAGGACTACAAATTTTTAAAATAATTTCCCGCATAAGTTGAAATAACCTTACAGGAACTGAAATAAATTTTTAAATAATTTATAGAGACCATTGTTTGTTAGGTAAAAAATAATAGTTATCTTAATTGCGAAGCTCCTAAGAACTAGATGTTAATTCAAACTGATCCTACGTGTGATTAAAATTAAGTGCTCACTTCACATACACTTGTATTGTGTAAGTTAGGAGCTAATACTTATCTCAGCTGTGAAACCATTAGTTAGAAGCTAATTCAAACTGGTAACAATTTGATTCATAACTTTATTGTGCATGTGCAATTTGTTTCTACCTAAAGGACTAGTAATTTATCTGCCGATCATTAGTTATAACCAGAGAGACCTAGGCAAGTGTGTATTAGCTATAACCAGAGAGAGCTAGGATAAATGCAAATTTCACCTTGGGCATTCTACGATGTCAACATCAGCCGACGGCGAGTTCTGGAGCAAAAGGTCCAGTATTCCATCTGGTATGAGTGATGATAGTTCCAATCCTGCTTTTAATTCTTTTTCTAACATGGCAATTTTCAATGCCATGGATAATCCATAAGAAAGTGGTTTCAGCTTTACTTTCAGTGACGTCAATCTACGCATAAAGGATGACGGTAATAGCTTATCCTTAAAAATGTCAGGAACAAATGAGAGAACCTATGCAATAAGGAATGACGGTGAATTAGAAACAGTTTAATGCAATTATGAAACTCAGTTTATTTCTTACACAAGTTACAAACAAAAAAAGTATATTGAAAATAAAATAAAAAATTAAGCCTCAACGTTTACTTGCAGTGACTTCAAAGCAAGGCCAAGTTAAGGTACCTGAAGAGTACTTGCAGAGACTGTCAATGAATTTATATTGGCAAGATCGGACAGCCAGCTGAGTAGCACCAAAGGAGGCTCCGAGTAATTTGCCAACATTTCGGCATCAATGTTCACTTGTTTAACAGAAGAAAGACTTCTTCCACGGAACTTCTGATAAGGAGTACCCATAAAAGAAAAGATACAAAGACTTGGAGCAGATAGCTCAATTTGGTAAACATCGAAAGAATAATTACGCATAGTTAAACTGACTAGTGTCTCACTTGATATGCACAGGATTTGTGCATCCTTCACCGTGCAATTATCAATGATCAAACTATTCAACTTGTTAAAGGCTGAAAAGGGCTCAATTCGGCCATCGTCACCAGCAGAAAAAGCAAAATTTCCTAGATGCAAGCAGGTTAACGCCGGTAAATTCAGTGATTTAGGAAACAACGTTCTCCCAAAATTATAACGACCTTTAGGTGAAATTGATAGCTTAAGTGACGTTAAAGTCTGACATGATGAAATGCAAGGCAGAAAGTGACCAATATCACCTTTGACATCAATTCCTAGTCGAAGGAGCTTGAAATTACGGGATAAAACGTAAAATGCAACCCTGTGAAGTAAGCCAGGCGCAATACTACCATTACGATTAAAATCAATCTCGTGCAGCACAATTGAGTTATCACGAAGAGACAAAACCCTAGACACGAATTTGTCAAAACTCTTCAAAGTGGAAAAGTTTGAGCAATGCAATGTAAGAGTGGGAATATATTTCCAAATATGCTTCCATCTTTTGGACAAAATGCAAGTTCGAACGGCGTCTTTAGTGTTCAAAAATGATAAAATGTGAACGATAATGCAATTAGGCAAATCACTCAATCTATCTTCACTAATTTCAATACCACGTCTTCCCTTCCTTGTCTTTGTTTGAGTCATAATCTTATCAACTGAATCATAAATTATTCAGATAAAAACCTAAGAAAACAAAATGGAATTAAATTAAATTGTGCAATATAACAGAACATTAAGTAACCTAGAAATTCAACAGCTAGTAAAATTGTTTTGAATTGCAGCGGCAAAAGCAATGGCAAAAAGAAAACCTATAAAATATTCTTGAAGTTTTAGGCGTGATAATGATAAAGAAGAAATACGAAAAGGAAAAAGAAATGAATTTGGGTAAAGAGAAATACCAATGTGACTTAGTTGTAAGAGAATGCAATATTGAGAGGGAAAGCAGAGGAGGGAGCCAAAGAGGCAGCAGCTACAAGCGTTCTGTTTTCAATTTTCAATTCTTTGGATTTTTCCACTAAACCACGGATTAGGGACCAGTAGTTATATGACTTTGTTTTTAACATATATATAAATAAATAGGTTTAAATGCAGTTTTAATCCTTTATTTTTAATTTTTTAAAATTTTGATCCTTTTATGTTAAAATTTAACCTATTGATTATCCTATTTTTAATTTTTTTGAAGTTTTGATCCCCCTATTGGTAAATTAAATTAAAATATTTTATTTTTATTTGATTAAAAATTATATTTTACTAATATTTAATTTTATTAAAAGTAAAATAAAATTTATTAAAATAAAAAAATAAATTATTTTGATATATTTTCTTTTAAACTATAAAATTAAATATTAGTAAAAAATTATTTGTTAATAAAATAAGGGTTAAATATGTTTTTAGTCCCTACGTTAATGTGACTTTCGACTTTTAGTCCCTACATTTTTTTTATTATATTTTTAGTCTCTTTCGTCAATTTTTAATGACTAGGATAACATAATTGACCATATATGATAACTTAAATCGTTTAGGATAATGTTTGCATTGAATGACGTGACATCTATGTGTCATCTTATGTGGCTTATTCCGTTATCCAAGTCACAAAAAATTGATGGTGGAGACTAAAAATGAAAACGGCAAAAACGTGGGGGACTAAGGCTCTGTTTGGCAAAAATAGTGGTTAGCTTATAAGTTAGCTGATGGTTGATAGCTTATAACTTATGGCTGATAGCTTGTAGTTGACGACTTATAGCTGATAAGCTAATTAAAGTGTTTGGTAAAATTAGCGATTCAACTAACTCATAAATGTAAATTGACACAAAAGGATATTGTTAATTAATAATAAAATTTATACCAAATTAATATTTAATATACTTGGAATTTAAAATTATATTTTTTAATATACTATATTTTTAAGTTATTAAACTAATTTTTATTCGTTGAAATTTCAATTCTAAAAATTATGGTTTTTCTAAAAATTCATAGTAAAAATTGATATTTTTATTAAAATATAAGTATGATTTCTTATTTTTTTTTTTTTTGGAAAAAACAATAACAATAAGGATATATTATAAAAACAAGAGCAACACAATTTTTTTTTTATGATGAGCAAGAGCAACTATAAATTTTTGAATAAGAGTAACTATAAATTATTCACATAATGATTGCTATCCATCAATAATCATGGTTTATTAAAAAAATGGCATGGCTTGTATTGACGTTTTATTTATTTAAAATCATATTAAATTATAAAGGATATAGTTGAATTTCAGATAAAATAATAGGAGTAAAATGGAAGAAAAAACAATAAGTTATAAGCTCATAAACTAATTGAAATAGCTTATGAAAAATAAGCTATAAGCTAGTAAAATAAGCTATAAACTCGTTTTGAAAATACTGTTATCAAACAAGTCTTTTAGCTCATAAGCTATAAGATATAAGTTATAAGCTAGCTTATTGTGCTTGCCGAACAGAGCCTAAAAATATAATAATAAAAAGTTTAAATATCATTTTCGTCCCTGTATGTTCGCGAATTTTTGGTTTTAGTCCCTTTATCTTTTTTATCCCAATGTCCCTCTTAACATAAAATAATAATAAAATGTCCTTTTTTTAAATAAAAAATTAATAATGTAATGTCTTAGTATCGTGGGAAGGATAGTGTGGCCTCTAGAAATTTGCCATATATCCCTCCACATTTTTCCTCGTAAAAAACTAGAAAAAATAACCCTAAGAAACATTGTTGAGTCTAAATATCTCTTAAAAAATTTAAATTTAAATTTTTATTACTAGATTTATGGTTTGTTTAAAAGATGTATATTAGGATTTATGATTATTTTGTTTTAAAAGATATGTTTTTTTAATAAGGCTTTTAAAAGATATGTTTTAAGTGAACCAAAAAAAATTGTGTTTAATTATTATTTTTTTATTTGTAAAAAAAAACAAACAAAAGAGCCAATAAAGATAAAATTTTATGATTATTATCTAAATTCCTCATCATCAAATCCAATGACTTGTTTAACAAGTTTGTTTTAATTATAGCTCTCTATATATATAACTATAGTTTAGATATGTGTTATTCGTGTCTCTGTATTCATAAATCAAGTATTTCTAAATCGTGAGGTTTCTTTCTCCGGTGCAATCAGAAGTTACAGCTCAATCGCAAAGGTATTTTATTTCTCTCTTCCCCCTAAATCATTATCTAAAACTTAAAATTGCTTACTCAATTATTTTCCCAAATCCTAAATCAATTTTTAATAAATTGTGACATACTTACGGAATTACCCGAATAACAATGTATAAATCAATAGATAAGAGAGCAAAGCATGATAATCAAGATAGATTAAGTGAGTTACCTGATTGTGTTCTTCTTCATATTTTATCATCTTTGAATTCTAAACAGGTCGTTCAAACTTGTATTTTGTCAACAAGATGGAAGTATCTTTGGAAACGTATTCCAACCCTTATATTGCATTACTCCCAATTTTCCGGCTTGAAGAGTTTTGCTACATTCGTGTCTCGGATTTTGACTCTTCGTGATAGCTCAATCGCACTGCATACTCTGGACCTTCGGTGCATGTGCACCACTATTGAGACTGAGCTCCTCCAAATGATTTTAAACTATATTTGTTCTCATAATGCCCACATCCAGCAATTAGGAATCACTACTAATAGTTGTCCCATTCTGAGCTGTGTTTCTAAATGTCGAGCTCTTACATCTCTTAAGCTTTCAATTTACCGTAGAGATAGTAACAAAGATGGTTATAAAGAAACATTATTTCCCAAATCATTGAATTTGCCTTTATTGACCAGCTTAGATCTATCACATGTCACCTTTAGTGGCGATGAAAGCGGTTGTGCTGAGCCGTTTTCTGCCTTTACTAAGTTGAATAGTCTGGTCATTTGTGATTGTATGATAAAGGATGCTCAAATCCTCGTCATATCAAGTGAGACACTTGTCAATTTAACAATAGAAGGAAATTTGCCCAACTTACCCCAAATTAAGCTATCTACTCCAAGTCTTCGTACCTTTACTTTTACAGGTATACCTGTTCAGAAAATATGTGGGAGCGGACTTTCTTATGCTAAACAAGTGAATATTGATGCACAATATTTTAGATCTTCGGTTGATTATGGTTTGGTTCTATTAAGCTGGCTTCGAGACCTTGGCAGTGTAGAATCATTGACAGTCACGTCAACTTCTGTTGAGATTCTCTCCTTAGTTCCTAATTTATTGAAGGTTAAGATCCCTTCTTTGTGTAACTTGAAGTCATTGAAAGTACAATGGATGCCACTTCATTATGAATTATATCTATATATGGAAAAGGCCATGTTAAAGAAAGCGGCTTCCAAGTCACGCAAAGAAGCTGCTATGTTACGTAAGACATTTAAAGCATGTTTTAAAAAAACCCCTCCCATACCTCGCGGAATAATTGACTTCTTGCGACAAAACTCACCGTCAGCAAAAGTTAAATTCACAACAGGTTAACCTAGTCGGTTGAGTTTTAAGCAAGTAGTTATTTAAAAACCATAAGCGAGCTGGGTGTGGTTTTTTTTTTTTGTTTGAGAATCTGAGCTAAGATAATTTCAAATGGAACAACCATAAGATAAGTTTGTGATTGTTTGTTACTAAACAGATTGAAGAATCCCTAAAGGGCGTGAAAAACACCAACTATTGTTCGCAATTTGCTGCGCCTACCTCTGCTGCTGAGTCTGCTTCTGCTTTTGCCGCCGCACCTGCCTATGCTGCAAATGTAACATTCATTCCACCCATGCATTTTAATAAATCCATTTGAGTTTCTGTTACTAAATTTTTTGTTGTCATTTGTTGTTTGCACTTGGAGATTTCCATTTTTGTGATATTTTAGAATGAGATAGCATATTAGATTATTGTAGGAACCCTTGTTTCCAATATAATCAAGTAGAAATTCTTCAAGAATGATAACAAAGACGTATATAATGAAATCTATATGTGTTCTTCAATTGCAACCTGCTCCTTTTTACCACTTGCTTTATATTGTATTGTCTTAGTTGGAAGTTTATAATCAAAGTACTGGAAATTGAAATGCATGACATTGAAATGGTGATTGCTTAATAAACTATCTAAAAACATTTTGGTTAAACATCACTAATTGTCGAGGAACAAGGTGTGTGTATGCTTATACTGGTACATTGTGCTGATATTGATAGGAATCTATTGTTAATTGTTGATTTTATAATACACATTACAAATATAGAATTATAGATAAATGGTTGTCTAAACTTGCATGGTAGTTGTCTAAAATTGTTGGTACATTGTTGTTTTATAAGTTGTGATGCCTTCTTTGTGAAACTTTCTTTTGGATAGCAGATACATTACTGAAAAAAAATAAAATCAGTTTGGCTTACTTTACTGAAACATGTTTGATTTGACAAGCATTTGGACTGTTACATAGCCTCTTCATTTGAGGTCAATAGATTCATCTAGCTGATAGTCTTTAATTTTAAAGCCAAATTCTAATACTGTTTCAGTGACCATTTTGGAGTATGTCTTCGATACTAAATTGTACTACTAATGTAGAAATCGTGTACTTTGCCATGGGACTGCGTCCGGCCAATGTATATGGTGTCATTGGTGTCATGCTGCATAATACCTGCAATTATATAAGTATGCTTGCAGTTGTCAATGACTCTTGCAAAATGCAGGATTGCCTGAATAGGACAATAGGGCGTTGAAAGTTCTCAGAAATTGATTTGTTCCTCCACGTCCAAAGATAACAAATATGAGTTGAAGCTATTGACACGATCCAAACTTGTGTTGCATGGATGTGATCTCTCAAAGCATGGATGACAATTTCCTTGTCATTCCTGGATCTAGTACAAGTACGAGAAACCCCCATACCCCGTCTACTACGATTATAGTTGGTAAAACAAAACAATCTTAAGTTTATTTAATAAAAAACAAAAACATGTTTAAGCATTTTTCTTAGTAGTTTTAACATAACTTAGAGTTCGAGAAGGAGTCACAATGATAGTGGATTAGTGTAAGGAATGTTCGGTGATACTTTTCATGTTAAATAGGCTTACTGAGGGCGAGAGTCGACAATTCTACAAAACACCTTGACCATAATATCCAGGTATCTCTGCCACTCATATCACTGTATGAACAGATGTCTTTTGTTTTTGGTAGTCTTCATTAATCATTTAGTTACTACTAGATCTTGTTTATCGACGACTTTTAAAATTTACTACAAATTTGTTTTTTTCTGAAATTCAAGGTTTTTTCTATAATATAAACAGGTATGCAACTTTTATATCAGTTCAAGTTTTATATTATATTGTATGTCTTAAGCTTTGTTGGCAGGATCATCGTCCATTTTCATCATTGTCCATTCGCATAACCTTGAGCTTGTTGAGAACATCTCTTCAATATGGATCAGTGTCCATGTGTGTGGAAATGGTACTATCAACCTAGATGAGAATTTAAGAGCTTACTTTTCAGCTTCTCACTCATATTCAAACACATAGCTTTGCTAGCTTGTTTGAAGTTGAAGTGAATTATTTTGAACACGATTTGGCAGTCTTATAATGAAGGCTATGTTGTGTGTTTTGCTTAATTACTTCTCGAATGAAAGAAAGCTAATTTTTATACAGTTGGTTGTAGTAAGAGTCCACTATGCACTAAATCAATGTCTGTATGTCAAGTCATATATTTCATGTACATGTATTAAGATATAATGAAGAGTGGTGCCTAGATAAAAGGGAAAAAAAATGGATTAGGAAAACAAATACAGAACATAACAAAAGAAGGTGAAAATGTTCAATTTATAAGAATAATTATGGGGATGTCAACATTGGTGATAAAATTAATGAGTAATTTATGCTTTTTAAAAAAAAAATAATAATTGGGATTTTCTTTTTCCATAATTTTTAATAGAGATAATTTAAGTCAAATAAAAATCAAATTTACATAAAATCATTGTTTATAATTTATATACGTTAACGCAATAGAGAATGCAGATCCCATAGAAGGACACGGGCCGCTAGTTTAAATAATAAAAAGAGTATATCAATGAATATAATGAAAATTTATAAATGCACATAAAGTATGTAAAAGAGGTCAAAAAATTAGGTCAAAAAGTGGGTTCAATCCCTACTGTCGGCGATTAATTTTCGCGTTTAATTTCTCTCATAAATCCACCACATCACTTCTCTCTTCTCTCCCAAATCTCCGCCGCCCTCAAACCACTATTTTCTCCCAAATCCAATCTATGAAGATGTAGTCGTCCAGGTGGTGGTGTGATGAGCTATCATGAATCCAACACCACCCTTCCACATCACTTTCAAACCCCAATTGGGGTCATGAATCCTCTGGATTCCTTAACCGCTATCGTTGGCAGTCGCTCTCACCACCTCCGCTATCTGTGATTCATGATCTAAGCTTAGGTCAGTTGGATCTGGGTTGGAGTTTCCGTTGAATGTATTTTGCTGGTTGGAACTGATGGGTTTTTGCCGTCAGTTTCCTAGTTTTATTTTGAGCCTAGTGGGCGCTGATTTCTGCGATGGGTTTAACGCTTGTCACTATTTCTTTTTCACTGTTTGGCTAGAAATAGTTGTAATTGTTTGTTGATGGTTAGTGAGTTGTTGGTTAATGAATTTGTTATTGTGTTGGCGGTCTGTGTTGGTGGTCGACGGTCGTGTTCATTCTCCATTTTCAAAATATGGGTTTGATACTCATAAGTTCTTTATGATGCAGGCATGAACACGTCTGCTGATGAGTTCCTTAAAAAAATAAAGAGGTGATGCACAATCTTGAGTCACTACTTGCATCAATTTCGGTTTGTGGATGCCAGTCATAATCTTTATGTCTCTGATATTTTCAGATATGTTGAGATCTGCGTGTATCAAGATTTAAGGTTTGTACCAAAGTGTCGTTATTATTCGTATATTAGTCTAGTGATTGATTTTAAATTGTTTGACTTGAAAGAGTCAAATATTGCTTGCTATCGTTTGTTGCAAGGATTTGATGGTACGTGGACGTTATTCACCACCTTTTATTCAGGATGATTTTTTAGTGATCGTTTAAGATTACCTAATTTAAGATTTCTTTAGTGTTTTTGATTTCAATATTTTAGTGAGCATTTGACAATGGATTAGGGTTTACAAGTCCTACCAAAACCCGAAATATCCTAGAGTAGGGTCAGAAAAGGAACAATGTTTGGTGGAATGGGCAAAGCCTTACTTAAAACCTAGAGTAGGTTTAACCAACCGATGGATCCAATACTTGAAGGTAGTACTCAACAAAAGGAGCATACCATGAAGGTAGTTACACTCTGTCTTTGTCGTGACCAAAAATCAAGACCGTTAATGAGCGAAGTTGTTAAGATACTCAAAAATATCCTTTGATTGCAATCAAAGGATATTTTTGAGTATCTTAACAACTTCGCTCATTAACGGTCTTGATTTTTGGTCACGACAAAGACAAATGTAACTCCCTTCATTGTTTTGTATGCTTATTTTGCTGAGTACTCGCCTTCAAGTTTTGGATCCATTGATTCATAAAACCCTACACTACGTCTTAAGTAAGGTTTTGCCCATTCCACCAAACATTGTTCCTTTTCTAACCCTACTCTAGGATATTTCGGATTTTGGCAGGGCTTAAATTTTGTAACTTGCAATAGACTAGTATTACTACTTGGCTAGTTGATATGGCAACATTATGTGGAACTTTTATTGGCTTTAATTGAGTCTCTTTCAAAAGAAAGTATAAAATAAAATAATCAATATAGTTGAGTCTTGTGGAATAGACATTCGTACCATGGCGAACCAAAGTTCAAATTATGGTCGAGAGAAGTGTCTATATTCAGTGCATGACAATGACTCAAATATGATTATCTCTAATGTGGAGATTTATTTTTTTGTTTTTGAAAAATATATTTTGTTTCTAGAAGATTGTAGCTGGAGATTCTCTATAGCTGTATTGTTTAGCCCGATTTGCTCAAGAAGTTCATGCTTACTCGTGACTATATAAAGTAAGACACTAAACCTGGTTTATTTACCGAAACCAATATCATAGAAAAGAGTCTTTAGGGTTTTATGTCTTTGTTAAGCCTTGTGCTTTATTTTATATACCTCTCTGGTTGCTACATCTCATTATTAAAGCACAAAATGGTTTGTTTGGTTGAGATGTAATTGGGAATCACTTATAAGCTTTAAAACAAGAGTCAATTTTGTTTTATTGGAGTGTGTCTCCATCATTTGTTCGTAGTGATTGTAAGCAGCGCTGTCTGTGTTTTTTGAGGGAAAGTAAGATGAGATCTCATATCTAGAAGTTCTTAGGTAGAAGTTGCAAGAGTAGGGGTTAGGCGATAAGTCGTAAACCGGGCGTTTACTGAGGGCTTTGAACTAACACTATTAAAGTGGGTTTCCTTACTGGCTTCTGGCTTTGTAGTCCCAAAGTAGGTGAGTTTGCACCAAACTGGGTTCTTTACTTTTTGTCGTTTTATTGTTATTGTTATATCGTCCATTATATTCCGTTGTAGTCAGATGTCGTAACGTTTTACTCAACATCGTATTTTCATTAGTGTTACAACATTGTGTACGACATCTGCGTCAGAATTTCAAAAAGACTTTTTTTAACATTCATTTTAAATTGGGTATATAGATCTTTAACCCCCGCAAGTAGGCAAATTTTGTTTTACCCGTTGTAATTTTTTTTTAGAATTCCTCTTTGCAATATGAGGATTCTTTGCATTTGCTCCATGATTGTACAACTTGACATATGACTATAACAAAATGATGACGTGGCACGCACGTATGGATTTTTTAATTTTTTATTTCCACGTAAGATGAAAAATTAAAATAATATCTTTTTTATAAATTTTTAAAAAAATGTAATAATAAATTTTTTAGTATTTGATTAAGAAAATTAATGTTAAATAAGGTTTTATTCAAAAAAAATTAAAATTTTCTTTATCAAATTAAAAAAGTAATAATAAAATTCTTAATATATATATATATATATATATATTTGTTAAAATAAATTTAATGGTTAAATAAGTTTTTTATTTATTTTTAAAAAACAATTTTTTATGATTACTTTTTTTAATTGACGTGGCAATAAAAAAATTTAAAATTATTTGTTTACATTTTCTTAAAATAAAATTATTTTTTTAAAAAAAGATCTAAATTTATCAGTAATTTTTTTAAATATGAATAAATAATTATTTTTAAAATCTTTAACTGACGTGGCACTAAAAAATAAATAAAAAGTTAAAAAATTTCACGCTTGCATGCCACATCAACAACATTAAACAATATATTTGTTAATGACGTGAGCAAAGAATAATAATTAAAATATATACATTAGAAGTTTGATAACATTAAAATGAATTTTATTAAACCAAAGAAATATAGGAGAATAAAATTTAAGCTTCTTTTAAAGAAGGGAAGTGTGTTTATAATTTGTATAAAAGATGAGGTGAGTGTATATTTTACCATAAAATGAGGAGATTTAAGTTTTTTTCAAAAAAGAAAAGTAAAATTATAATTTACTTTAAAGAGGAATCAAGTGTATGGTTTAACATAAAAGGACCATAGTGCAATTTAAACATCTCTCGAAATCGAAAAAGAGAAATGTAATTTTCGGAAAATTCTAATATGGGCACAAACCCAAATGATTTCCTCTTAGGCACACTCACATTATATGTAAAAAATTAAAGAAAAAATAATTAAAATGATGTTGATTGATGTGATTATTTTATTTTTCTTTTAATTTCATTTATTTATGAGTGTGTGCCTAAATGTGAGGTGTTAGTGTTGTGCCCAACCAAGACTTTCTCGTAATTTCCTCTAAATAAATTAAGTAACCTCACATGAAAGGGACGGCGCCAAATTTTCCCTCGTCAAAAACATTTCCCTCGCAAAAATTAAAAAATGGAAATATAACATTTTTGCAAAAGAGTTGACTCACGTGTCCCAAAAAAAAAAAAAATCGATTCTCTCAAACTCACATCAAAATTTCCCTCGTCAAAGAAAATTAACAGATCAAACCCTAGATTACAAAGCATGCATTTTGTGTGAGTACTTTCCGCAACGTTCCAATCAACCATAGAACTCACAACTCAACCACAAGGTATTCAACATTCCCTATCTCAATTTCATTTTCCATTTGTGTTGTGCTTTCTTCAATGCTCGCTATATAAATTAATTACTCATTTGCTACACAATTTCATTTTTATATATTTTTCCTAAATTATTGTCCTGCCTCAGACTTCAAAATACTTTCTAGGTTTATAATTATTACTCAATTGCTCGTAAATTTTTATATTGCAGACTATAATTTCATTTTGTTGTTCCTTTTCAACAATGCTTGATAAACATAAAATGAGTAGTATGTCCGGTTTTCTCGAAGAGAGCAGTATTCGAGAAAAGATGAAGAGAAAAAGGAAAAATGAGGATGAAAATGATGAAAGTGAAGGAAATGAAGACATGCTGAGTGACTTACCCGACGGCCTACTCCTTCACATTTTGTAATTTTTGAATACCAAACATGTTGTCCGAACTTGCGTTCTATCCACAAGATGGAAACATCTTTGGAAACGTATTCCCACCCTTATATTGCATTCTTCAAGATTTTCCACTGTTAAGCAATTTTCCATATTTGTGTCTAATATTTTGACTCGTCTTGATAACTCAACTGCTTTGCATGCTCTTGATCTTAACCACATCGGTAATATTGAGCCTACTCTCCTTAAAAAGATTTTAAACTATGTTTCTTCCCATAATACCCACCTCCAGGAATTAGGAATCAATGTCAGTGCTGATAGTAGTCTCATTATGAGCTGCGTTTCTTCATGTCATGCTCTTACATCTCTGAAGCTTTCAATTTCCTCTAGAGATAGATATGGTTGTAATTCTGGAATATTATTTCCTAAATCTTTGAATTTGCCAGCATTGACCACCTTGAATCTAACGAACTTCGTGTTTTGTGGCGGTGAAAACAGTCGTGCGGAGCCATTTTTGGCCTTTACCAAACTAAATAGTTTGGTCATCAAAAGTTGTATGGTTAGGGATAGAGAGATCCTTAGCATATCTAATGAGACACTTGTTAATTTAGCTATGCATAATAGTTCACGTGACTTTTCCAAAATCGAGCTATCATCCCCATGTCTTCGTACCTTCACTTTTATTGGTAGACCTCTTTACGAAATATGTGGGAGTGGCCTTTCTTATGTTAAACAAGTAAATATCACTGCACAAATGTATTCATTTGGGGATATGTCTCACTTGGTTCTATTCAACTGGCTGCTAGAACTTGCCAATGTACAATCCTTGACAGTTTCTTCAACTACTCTTCAGGTACCTTGTCATGTTAATTTTACTTTTTTTTCTTAATTCTTAAGATTTTTTATTTTATTTAAAACTAATTAACTTGCATAGTCGATCCTAATTCAACCTCATTGCTTAGATTCTCTCCTTAGTTCCTGATTTATTGGAGGTTGAGCTACATTCTCTGTGCAATTTGAAGTCAATGGAAATAAAATTAGAACCACCTGAAATTCAATTGGGATTACCCCTCATATTGGAAAGAGACATGTTAAAGAAAGCTGCTGCCAAGTCACACAAAGAAGTTGCAAAGTTACGAAAAGCATTTAAAGCAGGGTGGGAACCACCTTCCATACCTGATGGAATAGTCGACTTCTTGCTTCAAAACTCGCCGTCTGCAAAAGTTGACATCACTACTTATTAGTGCTTGTTGAAGAGTTTATCCAACGTAATGTATGTTATTGTTTTAAATTGGTTATGGTTTTGCTATATAGTTTATTTGTGATTTGTTTAATCAAATGACCCGGCCTTGATGAGAATTGTTGATTAAAATTTGGATGCAAAGTAAACTTCAAGCTGTTAAAGAGGCCAAGGTTTTAGTGCCCTTTGTTTTCATATTGGGAGTTGTTGGGCTGCGTCTTTTTTTCTTGCAAGTCATTCTGATCCAATTTTAAAATATAAGTATAATTTAGGAACTCTTGTTTTAGATTAGTGATACTTTTGAAATATATGTTTGCTGCCTAACTGAGTGATATTTTGGAAAACGCATTATCAGCTTAAGGTTGATAATCGCTCTTCCAAACATGCACAGTATCCAGATGCTCTTATTTAGCTATTGGGTTGTTTGTGTTAGGGTAAATTTGATCATAATGAATAGATTTAAGGATTACAAGGGGACCATGTTGAAAAGATTTAAAAGATTGTGTTAGGGTAAATGATCCGATGCCATCTTTTTCCTGTTAGTTTTTATGAAGATTACCTATAAAGTTCTACTTGTTTCAAACCAATAACTGACTTATGACATATGAGTGTTCATTCTTTTTAGGACGGGATTTTGAATTTTAATGTTGAATGCAATGAATTTGTTATGAACAACTTTTTAGTTGTTCATAAATTGAAGAGATAATTGCTAACAAGAGACTAACAAACTACACAAAGCTAAAATAACTAACTTTCTTCATTCATTTTTCTTGCTCATTACATTCACCCATGCCTTTTATTTATAGCATTGATTAATCTCAACAAACTAACCAATGACTCATCTAATTAGATCCTTCTACATCATCCTTACAGAATTAGTTTAGGTCCATTCTGTGTATTGGTTGCTTTCATCTCAAGAAAGTGTTTAATGTTCCCAATGTTCTCTAAACATGCAAAGATGACAGTTGCAATTCATATCTTGGTAAATCCTTAAATCTAAATTAAGAGGTTTGTTTATGCATTAAACAAGTAGCTTGAATTAAGAGGTTTGTTTATGCATTAAACAAGTAGCAGAAATTGTTTTTGTGTCTCTGGCTTTTTAGTTTGATTTACAATTGAAGTTGTTTGTTGTGCTGGAAATTCTATTTGTTGTACGGCATCAAGAAAATATACAGCAGTTAGTGTTTTTTATCATTGTTCTGGGCTTCTGGCGCAACAATTTATGTCTTTTTTGCTGTCCGAGATTCTGATCTTTTTCATTTCATTCTGTGGCTGCAATCAGACCCATTGCCAGAGCTGCTATTTCGGTTTTGGCGTGGATCCTTTAAACTGTGTATTTACTGTTCTGCGTTTTTTCTTCAGGCGCATTTCAAGCTATGTCTTGTGCAGGAATCATTCCGCGGAAAAGTGACTTTGCATCATGTTCTTCTGTTCTGGCGGCATAAAAGTGGCTTTGCATCTTGCTTTCCATTTGGGTGTGGCGAGCCTTTTTAAGAAATGCAGGTTCTGCATAACTTTGCAGGTCAGAGTAAAGACTATCTCCAGCTTGAAATCTGTTTTTTAGATGAAGTGGTGTGGCTAGTAGCAGGTGTTGGATGAAGGTTTAGAAAAATATTGATGGTTATTGAAGGATTTATGTCATGATTTGAAGGTTTTGTTGCGTTTGTCTTTGCTTTGTTTAAAAATTCTTCTGGTCTCGAGTTTGTCAGGCTGTAGACTTAGTTCGAAAGGGGCGCATTGGGTGTTAGTTTGGATGCAGCTTTGTGTTGGAGTTTTAAACTTACTTTTGCTTTAGTAAAAATTAAAAAATCTATCTCTTGCTTTGTATTTTTCTGCTAATTACAAGTGTGTGTTGTTAGCCTTGCCTTGACTAAGGCTCGTACTATTTATTTTACATTATCGTAGGCCTTGTGTTTGGATGTAATTTTCAATATACTGTATGATTTAGTTGGGCACAACCCCATTATTATGATGAGGAAGTCTTAGTTGGGTACAACCTCAACCAGGGCCGGTCCTGACTATTCGGAAGCTCGGTTCAAATATTAAAAATGGATTCTTAATAAAAAATTGAAAAAAATTTATTCTCTATTTAAATCATTATTTTTTTTATTTGATTGGAAATTTTTTCACCAAATATATGATATTTTATGAACATTAGTAATATTTAACCATTATTATAGGATCTCAAAATTAATCTATCGAATACATATAATATTTTATAAAAACTAACAATATATAACTATTATTATAGGACCTCAAAATTTTGAGTTGAGGCCTCTAAAATTTTGAGGTCCGATGCCGTCGCACTTGTTGCACCCCCATAGGGGCCGGCCATGACCTCAACACTTGTCATTTGGACATTCTCATATACTTTTAAAAAATTTAAATATAAAAGGATTGATCAATGATAGTTGGAGAAAGTTTATGTTGGGCACAACCCCAACACATCACATTTGGACACACACTCACATGAAAGTTAAAAAATTAAATAAAAAATATAAAAATAATATTAATTGATGTGATTATTTTCTTTTTCTTTTAAATTATTTTATTTATGAGTGTGTGCCTAAATATGATGTGTTGGGGTTGTGCCCAACCAAGACTTTCTCTGATAGTTGATGTGATTTAATTATTTATCTTTAAATTTTTATTTTTAACGTATGTGTGCCGAAACACTCAAGTGTATATATTACATTTTTTTTTCTTTCATATTATTTCTTTGTGAGGTGTCAACTTAATGGTTTATTGAATATATATATATATATATATAAGCTAGAGTTTTTTTTTTTTTAGTTGAGGGAGTAAGAAAAATGGAAAAAACGCGAATAGTTGATAAATTAACTTATAACGGATAATCGATGAATTAGTTGATGGCAGGATAAATTATAGATATAAAATAGCAAGTATATATATATATATATATTGAATAAAAAAGTATAAATGTATGATTACTACTTAATTATTATTTTTTTTATATCAACTACTTAATTGTTTTCAATAAAGACAACAAGTGTAAAATTGAAAAAAAAAATAAAAATGATAAGTTATAAATTTAAAGTTACAATTTACTTGAACTAACTTATGAAAAAAAATGCTATAATCTAGAAAAAATAAATGATAAATTCATGAAAAAATGAGTTGTTGAATAAATTTTTTTATTCACATATAAACTTATAAGCTATATATCAAATATAAGCTAATTTTTAATATTTTCTTTGTATTACCATCTCGTTTATAAGGAAGGGTATCTAAAAATGCAGAGTTCGATCACGAGATAAATAAAATTTAACAGTCTTCCGAAATCGAATTTGGGGTCTCTCAAATAACACACGCTCGTTTATAATATTTCTTTGTTTTGTGATTTATGTGTCAAATAACACACCTTAATTATTTTTTGTTGACAAAATAACGCATCTCAATTTAAAATTTAGGCTAAACTACAAATGTAGTTTCTTACGTTTATTTTATATTTTAATTTGACCTTTATATTTCCACCGTTTGTATTAATTAGTTTTTTCCGTCAATTTTGTCACATGTGGCAGACAATTTGCATGCATATATGTGGACAAACACGTGTACAATTAAAATAGTGTTAGTGGCAAAATTAACAGAAAAAACAACTAATGTAAAAGATGGAAACACAAGAGATTAAAGTGTCCCTCCGGCCTTTTTTATAAACAAAACTTGTTTTTTAGGTTCATTGAAAAAGTAATATATCTAGTCTTAAATATAGACTAGATACATTACTTCTTCAATGAACCTAAAAAACAACTTTTGTTTATAAAAAAAGCCGGAGGGAGTACTTTTTAAACGTAAGAAATCAAATCAAATTAATATTTAAAATAAACATAAAGACAAAATGTGTAGTTTACTTTAAAATTTACTAATGAAAATAATTTAAAATCCCTCGATAACTTTTTTTCATTTGTTGGGCTCCCATTTCTTCCTCGATAACTTTGTTTTCCCTCGCAAAAAATTAAAATTACGAACCCTAAAATCTTTCAGTCCTGCTACGGTCATTACAACTCAACGGCGACGGCGAGCTAGGTATTTTATCACATTCTCCGACTCTGTTTCATTTTTCCCTAAATTATTATTATTCTGCTTCAGACTTCAATATTTTTTCTAGGTTTCCCTTTACAATTTCAACGCAATTTTGCGTTGCCTTTAAATCTCGTTTTATTATTTTTTGGTAGAGAAGAGATCTCGCTTATTGCTCATTTGCTTCTTGTTCCGTTATATTTTTACAGAATATAATTTCATGTTACTTTCATTTTTAAGCATAACGAAGACAAAATGAGACACTTGTTAGATTCGCGCGAAAAAGACACAATTCAAAGCAAGATAAAGAAAAGAAGGCAATGTGAGAATGAAAATGATGAAATTAAAGGAAGTGAAGACAGGCTAAGTGACTTACCCGATTGTGTTCTCCTTCACATTTTGTCATTTTTTGATTCCAAACACGCTGTTCAAACTTGTATTTTGTCAACACGATGGAAGTATCTTTGGAAACGTATTCCCACTCTTATATTGCATACCACGGAATTTCGTTATGTCAAGAAATTTGCCATATTTGTGTCTAAGATTTTGGCTCTTCGTGACACCTCAACTGCACTGCACGCTCTTGATCTTCACCGTCGTGGTGATATTGAGCCTCGACTCCTTAAAAAGATTTTAGATTATGTTTGCTCCCATAGTACCCACCTTCGGGAATTAGGAATCTCTCTAAATGGTGATACTCGTCTCATCATGAGTTGTGTTTCTTCATGTCGCGCTCTTACATCTCTTAAGCTTTCACTTTACCCCAGGGGTAGTTTTTGTGAAGCATTATTTCCAAAATCTTTGAATTTGCCAGTACTTACTAGCTTAGATCTAACAAATTTTGCATTTTGTGGTGGTGAAAGCGGTTGTGCTGAGCCCTTTTCCGCCTTAACCAAGTTGAATAGTTTGGTCCTTCGTAGTTGGAAGCTAAGGCATGCACAAATCCTCAATATATCAAATGAGACACTTGTAGATTTAGCTATGCATGATCCTACCCATTTACGTGACAATGCCAAAATCGAGATATCTGTTAAAAGTCTTTGTACCTTTACTATTACTGGTAACCTTATTCCTAAAATATGTGGGAGCAGTCTCTCTTCTATTAAACAAGTAAATATTGATGCAAAAGATATCGATCTTCCGAAGGTTTATGGTTTGGTTCTATTAAGTTGGCTGCAAGACCTTGCCAATGTAGAATCATTGAGAGTCACTTCAACCACACTTCGGGTACCTTGTCATGCTTTGAAGCTTTATTTTTACTTTCTTCTTAAGATAATCTTTTATATTTTTAAATTTATAATTGAATTGACTTGCGTAAAACTGATCTTATTTCACCCTCGTTTATTAGATTCTCTCCTTAGTTCCTGATTTATTGGAGGTTAAGCTCCCTTCTTTGTGTAACTTGAAGTCATTGGAAGTAGAACTGAAACCAATGAGCGAGAGTTCTTTATTATCATATTTAATTAAAGATGCCATGTTAAAGAAAGCTGCTGCTGCTGCCAAGTCACGTAAAGAAGTTACTAAGTTAAGAAAGGCATTTGAACGTTTGGAACTACCTGCTATACCTGATGGAATAGTTGACTTCTTGCGACAAAACTCACTGTCAGCAAAAGTTAACATCACAACAGATTCCTCGACTTCTTTTAATCTTAAGCAGGTAGTTTTTTTTTTGATAATCAAGCAGGTAGTTATTTAAAAACCATAATGGAGCTGAATATGGATTTTTTGTTTGTTGAGAATCTGAGCTTAGATAATTTCAAAGAAACAACCATAAGAGTCAGTGATTGATTGTTATTAAACAGATTGTAGAATCTATAAAGGGCGCGAAGTATATCGAGTATCCTTCACGATTCACCATGCCTGGCTCCTCCTCTGCCGCACCTGCTTCGACTGCTGAGTCTGCCTCTAGTTCTGCCGCTGTGCCCGCCACTGTAGCACCGCCCGCGCCCAATCTTCATCTTTGTTGTGCTGAAAAGGTAACGTTCATTCTTCACATGCATTTTGATGCCATTTGTTGTTCCTAAATTTTTAGGTGCCATTTGTTGTTTTTATGTGGAGATTTCCATTTTTGTGATACTTGAGAATAAGAAAGCATATTAGTTTATTGTAGTAACCCATGTCTGCAATTTACTTATGTAGAAATTGTTCTAGAATGATGACAGAGGCATCTATAAAAAAAATTAGTTTTGAATTCTTTCATATTCAGTTATTGTTCGTTTGGATTTTTATACCTGTTGCAAACATTTTTCATATTGATTTTCCTTTGAGGACAATTGATAAGTGTTATGTTACTTTTTTCACCTTTAGGATGGTAAATCATCAAATGAAGATAAGGTGGAGAACTACCAACCTAACACAAACTCTGAACTTCTTGATGATGGGCAGTGAAGAGTTTCTCAAATTGCCTTACAAGTTACAATGGCTTCTCTGCAAACCTTTCTTTTATGATATATATCAGATATATCAGATATCAGATAAGTGGATGACAAATATCACTTTGGCTGACTTTACTAAAAAGAGTTTTTGATTTGGCTAGTCTCGGGTCTATCACATGAACTCAGGTCCCATGAGTTCATCTAGTTGATAGTCTCCGGTTTTAAATCCGAATTATAATGTACTTGTTTAGGAACCATTTCGTAGTATTTCTCGGATACTAGATAGAATCTACAAATCCTACACTCTGCGAATTGTGTGTATTCTTGGCTCTGTATGCACACAGGCCTGTTTTTTTTTTGAGACGGAAGCCTTCATGAATCATTTAATTACTACTATACTCTATCGTTAACGACATTTGGTTTTGTGTCATAATTTTGTTTCTCTACATTCCAGGTGTTCTTTAATAAAACTTATACTAAAGAGTACAGTGCATTTATTCTTATTTTGTTGACACAACATTGTTTCTAATTGTGTTTATTTGACTTGACTTAGCAATTAATTCCTTTAGTTTCATTTATGAATCAAATGAGTTAAATTTGAGTTGAAAATTGAGTTTTTTTCTTGTTGTGGGTGGGAATTTAACCCTGGTATCCTTATCACTCCACTTCCTAATTCATTCACCCTGCCACCAATTCATTCTTATAATTTACTATATATATCCAATAATTTTTTATAAAAAAAGTAATAATTTAAGTTCAATTACAGTTTTAGTCTCCTTATTTCCATTCGTTCACGATATTGGTGTTATAAAATCATTCAGTTTTGGTCCCTCTGTTAGATTTTTATACTTAAAAACATTCAATTTTTTATATACAACTTTTCTTCGTTTATTGTTATCTACATATTTTAAGTATAGTGACAATAATTTTGTTTTTTAAATATAGTTGTTTTTTTTTCCATTATATTACAAAATATGATTCCATTTTCAATAAGAAAGATAAATATTGGCGCCACAATCATTGTAAGGAAGAAAGCATGATTCCAGAAAAGATGAAGAAAAGAAGGCAAATGTGAGAATGAAAATCAAGAAAATGATAGAAATAAAGAAGATTTTGACTCTTTGTGATAGCTCAACTGCACTAAACATGCTTGATCTTGACTGTCATGGTAATATTGAGCCTCTGCTTCTTAAAAAGATTTTAAACTGCGTCAAAAAAAAAAAAGATTTTAAACTATGTTTGCTCCATGAATTGGGAATTTTTATAAGTGGTGATAGTAGTCTTGTTATGAGTTGTGTTTCTTCATGTCGGGCGCTTACATCTCTTGTGCTTTCATTTTACCCTTAGGCAATATTGGTAGTATAATCTTGAAACATTATTTCCAAAATCTTTGAATTTGCTAGCATTAACCAGCTTAGATCTAACAAACTTCGTCTTTTGCGGTGGTGAAAATGGTTGTATCGAGCCCTTTTCAGCCTTTGCCAAGTTGAATAGTTTGGTCCTTTGTTGCAACTAGGTTTTCAATGCTAACTAATCTTATACAAAAAAAGAAGATGAAGCAAACTAAACAAATCAAATTATTTAAAATTTAAAAGATTTACAACTTATAATTTTTCTTTTCAAATAATTGATTAAAAAAATGTTACAAATAGGTTTTCAATGCTCAACAAATATAAACATAGGCGCCCCAACCTAATGATTTTAACGAAGAAAGCATGATCCTACAAAAGATGAAGAAAAGAAGGCAATGTGATAATCAAAATCAAGAAAATTATGAAAGTGAGGACACGTTCGGTGACTTACCCGACAGTGTAATCCTTCACATTTTTTCATTTTTGAATACCAAATATGTGGTTGGAACTTGCGTTTTGTCCAAGAGATGGAAACATCTATGTAAACGTATTCCAACCCTTATACTGCATTCCTCAAAAAATTTTGATGTGAAGAATTTTGCTACATTCGTGTCTCAAATTTTGACTCTTCATGATAGCTTAACCGCACCACACGCTCTGGACCTATAGTGCACGAGCACTGTTGAGACTAAGCTCCTCCAAATGATTTTAAACTATGTTTGTTCAAATGATTCCCACATCTTGCAATTAGGAATTTTTCATTGCTAATAGTTGTACCATTCTGAGCTACATCTCTAAATGTCGAGCTCTTACATCTCTTAAGCTTCCAGTTTACCCTAGAGACAGTGATGATTATACAATATTTCCAAAATATTTGAATTTTCCTTTATTGACCAACTTAGATCTAGCACATTTCACTTTTTGCGGCAGTGGAATCGATTGCCCTGAGCCATTTCCCGTCTTTGCCAAGTTGAATAGTCTGGGTCTGGCCATTCGTTATTGTATGGAAAAGGATGCTCAAATCCTCAGCATATCAAGTGAGACACTTGTTGACTTAAGTATGAATAAATTTTCCTGAGATACCTATTCAGAAAATATGTGGAAACAAACTTTCTTCTGTTAAATGAGTAAATATTGATGCATGAGATTATACAGCTTCCGTCGAGTACGCTTTGGTTCTATTAAGTTGGCTTCAAGACCTTGTAAGTATAGAATCATTGATAATCACTTCAACTATTACTCAGGTACCTTGTCGTGTTTTCAAGCCTGTCTCTCATGCGGAGTCTATTTCTGCCGCTACACCGGCTTGTGCTGCAAAGGTAACATTCATTCCTCACATGCATTTTAATGAATCCCCTTTAAGTTTCTGTTGCTAAATTTTTGGGTGTCATTTGATGTTTTCCAGAGACATAAAATGAAATCTTCATGTTTCCTTCAATTGCATCCGAAATGGTAATCGCTGAATCTATCTAAAAACATTTTGGTTAAATATCACTAATTGCTGAGGAACAAACTTGGACTGGTAGTTGTCTAAAATTGTTGGTACGGTTGTTTTATAAGTTGTAATGCCTTCTCTGTGAAACTTTCTTTTGGATAGCAGATACATTACTTAAAATAAAAAAAATAAAAAATCAGTTTGGCTTACTTTACTGAGACATGTTTTATTTGACAAGCATTTGGACTGTTACATAGCCTCTTCATTTGAGGTCAATAGATTTAAATATAGATTCATTTAGGCGAGTCTTAAATTTTAAAGCCAAATTCTAATATGATTTAGCTATCATTTTGGAGTATGTCTTTGATACTAAATTGTACTAGTAATGTACAAATCCTATACTCTACCATGGGGCCGCTTCCGGCCAATGTATATGGTGTCATGCTGCATAATACCTGCAATTTATAAGTATGCTTGAAGTTGTCAATGACTCTTGCAAAATCAAGGATCGCTTGAATAAGACAATAGGGCGTTGAAAGCCCTCGGAAATTGATTTGTTCCTCCATGTCCAAAGATAACAACATGCCACCGTGAAAATAGATTGTCAATTTTCCACAAAAAGGATTATTGTGATAGTCGAAGTGCTATGCACATTTCTTCGAATCCGGTCTTTCATTAAAGGAATAGCATCTCGAGATTGATTGTCATCTTGAGGGAAAAGATTCAACAAGTCTTCTTAGGTTACTACCCATTTCAACTCAAGAGCAACTTGCATACTTCGTCACAAAGGCCACACCTTCTCCTAAGTTTAACACCTTCATTTTCAAGCTCGGAATGCTAGACATTTACCACTCTTGAGCTTGAGGGAGGATGTTAAAATGCAAGCTTATGCTATTACTTGCTGCACAAGTATTGTGTTGACACTAGCTCTTTCTCTTGTTCTGTTATAACCACCTTGTAACTACCTCTTGGTAGATGATAGAATACATGCTAGTATAGGTTAATTGTAGTGTACCCCGTCTCTTTTTCTCTCAACTAGTTCTTACTTTAACACCATTCCTCCTCCCTTTTCTCCCCAAACTTTCCCCTAGTCCGCTCCGTCCACTGCCAACTCCGAAAAAAACCATAAGGAATTTTTTTGAACAAAACCCAAATAGTGACTTCTGAATATTAAAGATGTTATGAATAAGTAATAAACAATGACCACTTAATGGTAGAGGCTATAGTGCCAATACAAATCACAACTTTGGTTTTTAATTTCAGCCCCTAATTCCATCAGAAATAATATCATAACAGAAAAATGTGAGTAAACGTAGAGTCATATCAAAGAAAAACATGAATTATCAAGATTAGAAAACAAATACAACTTGATGAGTTCATGAACTGTACACAGTTGGCCAACACATACAAGCAGGTTGGTCAATATGTATATTGGAATTTAGCTTTAAATTGGAGACTACCGGATAAAATAATTTTGTTGACCTCAATTGAAAAGGTCAAGGGATTGATCAGTAGCATGTCATATCATACAACAAGTTTCAGTATAGCCAGTCCTCAACAAATTGATATTTTTGGTCACTTACCTGATAAGTCATATACTGCAAAAGTATATAAGTCATTGACTAAACAATTACAAATCAACTAAAGCAAATTGTGTAACACCCTAATACCCGACATATATTTCGTAAATAAGGTGTTACACATTCAAAATACTCCATCATACATTATCTATTTTAGATATTAAGCAGCGGAATTAAAATCTGTCCTAAAGACTAGCATGCATTTTAACTTAAGAGTAGTTTTATCGACTGTCAATGATTTCACATTAGCAAAGTAGTCTTGCAGCCAGCTTAATATAATCTCAAAACGGGGAGACATGGGTACATCAATAATATCTATTTGTTTAACCGAAGAAAGACCGTTCCCACACTGTGGATAATAATAAACACCTTTAGAAGAAAAGGTATAGAGACTTGGTGTGGATAGCTCGATTTTGGTAAAGAATCGGTGCATCCCTTATGGTACAACGAGCAATGGTCAAACTATGCAAGCTGTTATAAAGGCTGAAAAGGGCTCAGCGCGGTCAGCAGCATTGTCACCAGCGCAAAAGATGAAATCAGCTAGATCCAAGTTGGTCAATGCCGGCAAATTAAGAGCTTTTGGAAATAATGTTTTTCCAAAATTATTCTGAGTTTTATCGTAAACACGAAGCTTTAGAGATGTAAGAGCCCGGCATATAGAAACACAACTCATAATGGGATAACTGTCAGCAAAGACATAGTAACATAGTTACTCTTCTAACCTTATCACTATTTTCATTGCTTCACAAAGCAAAAATACGATCCATAGCAGTAGTTTGCTGGTACATGTTATGTAAAACCAAAGAAAGATCAGCTGCACATCAACTGTCACGAACGAGCTACTGTACAATTAAATAACATATGAAGCTCATCCTCAATCTTCTCATCTCACACGGGACAGTTGAGAGTACACTCCACTCTCCTTTGTAACAATCGATAACAAGCAAGGACAGTTAAAGGTTTAATATAAGACGCTATTTTAAATAGTTTTTCATTCATAAAAATTACCTAAATGAGCATAAGTTTTATTATTTGACACTTTTTTTTTTCTTTTCTGTAATACAATTCATGGTTAGGGGTGTACACAGATAAGAAAAAAAGCAATCATACCGATAAATCAAACCGAACTAGAAATTAACCGATCTAATTTAGTTCAAATAAGAAACCGAACAAGTTTGGTTCAATTCTCGAATTTCAATTTTGAAAACCGATGAACTGAACTGATACTTTTTTATATGAATGTTGGTTCACCATTTACTTTTGTATAGATTAATTAAGTGTAAGTTGTTTGAAAAATAAAGCATGAAATAGATTGTATGAAATGTATTGTTTGAAAATATAATAGTAGAAAATATATCGAAAAAATTAGTAGCAGAGAATACATATAAATATAATATTTGAAAAAAAATACTATAAACCGATCAACCGAACCAAACTAGGTTAGTTTAGTTCAGTTCCAATTTTGAAAAACACCAAAAACTTATCCAGTTCAATATACCCTATTCATTTCATAGTAGTGTATGTGTTTCAAATAGTAAATATCTTGATGTATATCCCAATTATTTGTAATGTTTAGTTATGTCAACAATCATGATTTTGTTGAATTTCTGGATTTGCAAGAGAATTAGAAGAAAATGGAAGAATCCTTGATTTAAATTTGGTTTTTTAGTAAAAATATTAAATAAAAAATAGAAACATAAAAATAACACGGGTGGATCTTGATGTGTGCAACTCATTTTATTGATGCAAGAACTGAGATACTCACATAAACATGGATAACGAATACACACGGACAAGTTAACATTGATAATAATTTTTAAAAAAGATGGCATAATAGAATGTAATCACATGTATTGATGTCGAATATTGATAAGTGTCAGACACACCTTCGTTCAGAAGTGTTGGTGCTAAAAAGGAAAGAAAACTATAATTTTGTAGTTTTGTTATATCAGACATACCAAAATAGAGAGGATGACACAAAGTGGCAAAAGACAGTAAGCTTGAAGGTGATGAGTAAACTGGGAAAATGGTTTCATAAACAAATTAAAGCAAAGCAATGACAGTTAATTAACAGAGACAACGAGAAAATCTTTTGAACAAGACATCTGAATATGAAGGATGTTATGAATAAGGAATTAATTGTGACTGCTTAATAGACGAGGCTTTAGTGGCAACACATATCACAACTTCGGTTTTTAATTTCATCCCCTCATTACATCAGAAACATTATCATAATAGGAAAATGCGAATAAATGTAGGGCTCTCTTACTACGAGTCATATCAAAGAAAAACACGAATTATCAAGATTAGAATACAAAATTATAGAAAAACCAAAGAAACAATCGATAAAAATATCCAGTAACAACTAAATCATCCATTTAGACTCCCAAAAACAAAAGGACACTAGTTCATACAGAGACAAGCTCATGAATTGTACATGATTAGATGGCCAAGACATACAAGCAAGTGGTACATGACTAGCATACAACACTTTCGGTATAATTGGTCCTCAGCAAATTGATATTTTTGGTCCTGATGTCTAATATCAAGGTCAAAAGAAAGAGTGACACAGAAGGCATTTTAATTTGTAAGGTCATGGATGAAATAAGTCCTAAGGTTTTAATAAAACTGGGAGGGGGAGAAGAGAAAGAGTTCATGATTTTCTTTTTTGAGCAAGAAGTATTAGAAAAAACATAAAAGAATCTCCAAAATCATCCCCGAATTCTCTGAGTTCCTCAACTTGAAATCAAACCCTTATGCAAGGTGGGGATTTTTGAATATGAAGGATGTTAGGAATAAGGAATAAATTATGACTACTCAATAGGGGAAGTTTTAGTGCAAATACAAACCATAGATATAGCTTTTAATTTCAGTCCCTATCAGAAACAATATCGTATCAAGAAAATATGAGTAAATGCAGGGTTCTCTTTAGTACGAGTGATATCAACAAAAAACATGAATTATCAAGATCAAAAAACACTATAATATAAAAACCAAAGAAAATCATCGATAAAAATATCTTGCAACATCTAAATGGTTCATTTAGACTCCCAAAAACAAAAAACAAACCTGTTCATACAAAGACATGCACCAATACAACGGAACAAGTACAAGGTTCATACATAATTAAATGGTCATGGCGCATACTCTAAGCAGGTTGGTCCATCAGCATATCCCATTGATCACATAAAAGACTTCATGTGATTGATCAGTTCCATGTCAAATCGTACAAAACGATCAACAAACTGATATTTTCAGACAGTTATCCGACATATAATATTCCAGGCATACTTAGAACTATAATCCAAAAGAAAGGTTGACACAGAAGGCATCGTAACTTGCAAGGCAATACTGGTAACGAGCACTCTTCAAAGATCATTATGCTGAGGCGAGGAGTGTGCAGATTGCGTTGACTCTTCTAACCTATAGTCACAGCAAAATTTATCAATTCAAAAAACTCAACTAGACAGAAGGAAACACTATGGAAACATAAACAATAGTTGAATATGAAAAATACTCAATCTCATGGAATAAAACTAGACAGTAGGCATATTTAAAAAGTATCTCACAACTAAAAAAAAGGAAACTTTATATTTTGTTTTTAAAAAAATGAACAATAGGATGCCAAAGTTATAAATGAAAGCCACAAAAATTGTGTCTTCTTTGTGGGTTTGAAGTTTCATTTGCTTCCTATTTTTAATTGATAGTCCTCTTTAATAATAAGTCACTGACTAAACAAATGTCATATAAACTAAAGTAAAGCACAAGATAAAGTATAAAGAATAATGTACCATAGTTTTGAGGTCAATTTCAACCCAGTGCACATTTTGATTCCTGTAGTCGGTGATGTCAACTTCTCTAGATGGTGAGTTTTGAAACAAGATGTCTACTATCCCCTCAGGTATGGTGAAAAATGTTTCAACTCTTGCTTCAAGCTCCTTGTGAGCTTCTTTACGTGACTTGTTCTCAAACATGGTCGATTCCGATATCACACGTAATCGACAAGGGAGTGGTTTCAGTTCTACTTTCAATGTCTTCAAGTTACACAACAATGAAGGGAGTTTAACCTTGAATAAATCAGGAACTAAGGAGAGAATCTGAGCAATTAGGGAGAATTATGAATAGTGTAAGAAATTAGGGCTGAATGAATAATTTCTCATATATTTCCATTGAGAGGTACATAGAATATATACATAGTTTCTATGCTAATTAAGGAAGGAATAAATATACTACACTAATTGAGGATCCCTTGAATAAAGGAGTTCTCATCTAATCATATCAATCTGTACACTAATAGAAGAGATATTATTTATTTCCTAAATAAACATATTTCTATAATTATTGCAAGATTCTCCACACTCCCCCTCAAGCTGGTGAATAGGTATTATCCATTCCCAGCTTGGATACAATCCTTTCAAAATTGTGGCTATTTAGTCCCTTAGTTAGAACATCTGCAAGTTGATTTTGAGAAGACACAAACGGTGTGCATATTAAGCCACTATCAAGCTTTTCTTTGATGAAGTGTCTATCTACTTCAATATGTTTGGTTCTATCGTGCTGCACTGGATTATGAGCTATGCTAATTGCAGACTTATTATCACAATAAAGCTTCATTGGTTCCTCCCACTTTATCTTCAAATCCTCAAGGATGATTTTCAGCCAAAGGAGTTCACATATACCTTGTGCCATGGCTCGGAATTCTGCTTCAGCACTAGACCTTGCTACCACACTTTGTTTCTTACTCTTCCATGTCACAAGGTTTCCTCCAAGGAAGGTACAATACCCTGTGGTTGACCTTCTATCCACAACTGATCCTGCATAGTCAGCATCTGTATAGGCTTCAAGACTAACATTCCCATTTTGTTTGAATATAATTCCTCTCCTTGGGGTTCCTTTCAGATACTGTACGACTCTAAGTGCAGCTTGTAAATGATTTTCCTTTGGATTATGCATAAACTGGCTGACTAAACTCACTGCATAGGCAATACCTGGCCTAGTGTGAGATAAGTAAATAAGTCTGCCCACAAGTCTTTGATACATCTCCTTGTCTACTGTGGCAGCTTCTTCGGCAAGCCCAAGTTTTAGGTTCGGATCCAATGGAGTACTTGCAGGTTTGCAAGCTGATTTCCCGGTTTCTTTAAGTAGATCCGTTATATACTTCTGCTGAGATATAAAGATCCCTTTCTTGGAGTGAGCTACCTCAATTCCCAAAAAATATTTCAGCCTCCCCAAAGTCTTGATTTCAAATTCATTGGCCAAGCATTGACCCAACATTTTCTGCTCCTCAACATCATTTCCAGTTAGTATGATGTCATCCACATATACTAGTAACACAATTAATCCCTCTGACTTTGAGTGTTTGATAAACACGGTATGATCTCCTTGACTTTGTTTATATCCCAGACCTGTCATAACCTTGGCAAATCTGCCAAACCATGCTCTTGGGGACTGTTTCAGCCCATACAAGGCCTTTTTCAATTTACACACTGTGTTGGCAGCACCTTTTCCACTATATCCTGGGGGCAACTCCATATAAATTTCCTCTTCAAGTTCCCCATGTAAAAAGGCATTTTTTACATCAAATTGCTGCAAATCCCAGCCATAATTAGCAGCAAGGGATAATATCACTCTTATTGTGTTCATTTTGGCAACAGGTGCAAAGGTTTCCAAGTAATCAACTCCATAAGTTTGTGTGAATCCCTTGGCTACCAACCTTGCCTTATATCTCTCGATTGAACAATCAGCCTTGTATTTGATTGTATATACCCACTTGCATCCAACTGGTTTCTTCCCTGTTGGTAAAGTCAACAATTCCCAAGTATTATTCTTCTCTAAAGCTTTCATCTCTAAATCCATGGCAAGCTTCCATTTTCTATCAGAAAAAGCCTCAGATAGGGTAGTAGGTGTTGAAGTGGTGTTTAAATTTGTAAGGAAGGCTCTATGGGCAGGTGAGCAGTTTTTAAAGGATAGGTAATTTGAGAGAGGGTAAAGAGGGCGCTTAGTACATTGTCTGGTTTGTTTTCTAATGGCAATTGGAAGGTCATGATTTTTGGTACTTGCAGGTTCATTTGGTAAGTCTGAAGCTGAAGGGGACATAGAAATTGTTAACTCATTAGGTAAGTCAAAAGTTGAAGGGGAATTAGAAATTGTTACCTCATTAGGATCTTGACTATGGGTGGACTCTTGAACCTGCATAGTGTCTGGAACAGCCTTAAGTTTTCTAGAATAAACCAGATTTTTTCCATGTCTGACATCATCAATTCCAGGTCTGGATTGTTTGGAATGGTTGGTTTCAGTTTCAGATTCAACACGCTCGGGTTGAGTAGCCTGCTCAGATTGGCCAGCAGGTTCGAATGTCAAATCTAAAAATAAGTTTTCCTCATCTTCCCTCAAGTTCTCCCCCTGAAGATGAGGTTGACTAAAATAGCTCTCATGTTCATTGAAGGTAACATCCCTAGACAAAGAATTTTTTGGATGAAGGATGATAACACTTATATCCTTTTTGTATAGACGAGTACCCTACAAAGACACACTTTAAGGCTCTAGGATCAAGTTTCCCCTATTTGTACTATGAATATGAACATATGAAACACACCCAAATATTCTTGGTTTGAGATTATTTGTTGTAGACAGCCATGGGTAGAAGGAGGATAAGACATCCATAGGACTCTTTGATTCTAGAACTCTAGTGGGTAGCCTATTAATTAGGTGAGTTGCAGTGAGTACAGCTTCTCCCCAAAAGGACTTTGGAACATTATTTTGAAATAAAAGTGCCCGGGTCTGATTGAGAAGGTGCCCATTTTTTCTTTCTGCCACTCCATTTTGTTGGGGTGTTTTAACACAAGAAGACTCGTGGATAATGCCCTCTTTTTGACAAAAAGAATTAAGTACATTATTGAAATAGTCTTTGGCATTATCTGATCTAAGTCTCTTGATGTTTGCACCAAATTGATTTTTTATCATGGAGTGAAAATTTATAAAAATAGAGCTAACCTCAGATTTATGTTTAAGCAAATACACCCATGTGACACGTGTGTAATCATCTATGAAAGTTACAAACCACTTAGCACCAGACACATTTGGAACATTAGAGGGACCCCACACATCAGTATGAACAAGATAAAAAGGAAAAGTACTAATTTTATTGCTCATTGGAAATGATACACGCTTGTGTTTCGCAAGCTCACACACCTCACAATGAAGACTCTCAACATCTAACTTAGAGAAAAAAAACGGAAATAACATTTTTATTATTTCGAAGGAAGGATGTCCAAGACAATGATAAAGGAGAATTTTTTCCTTGTTTGTCAAAACAGATACAAGGGAATGAGGTAAATCTTTCTTGGAAGATAAATCAGGTTCTTCTAGATAGTAAAGGCCATTCCATTCTCTAGCATGTCCAATCGTCCTCCCCGAAATCTTGTCCTGTAACACACAATCATGGTTATGAAAAATAACATTACATGACAAATCTTGTGTGAGTTTTTGTATAGATATCAGGTTAATAGCTAATTTTGGAATATGGAGGACATTTTTTAGGGTCATTGAATGATTAATTTGGACATCCCCTTGACCAGCAACGGTTATAAGAGTGCCGTCAGCAGTGGCAATTTTCTTGTTGCTTGGACATGGAGAATAGGTAGAAAACTGGCGAGCTAAAGGTGTCATGTGGTCAGTGGCTCCGGAGTCTAATATCCAACAACGGTTAGAGGGTGTATCTGAGACATTTAATCCAAAAGAAATTGGAAGCTTATCATAATTAAGAGATAGAAGTTTACCTGAATATGCCAAGGAGGTGGAACTTGCTGGTTTCTCTAGTTTACTCAAGAAAGTCTTCATTTTTTCAATTTCCTCCTGGTTAAAGTACACAGATTCAGCAGATTTATGCCCTTCACTTGTCCCAACAGCAGCCATGCGGGTCTGTCCTCCTTTTCTTTGGAAGTTCCCTTTGTGTCCCCATGCTTTATCTCTGTTTTGGGGTTTTCCATAATTTTCCCTATTATGACGAGGCTTGTGACAATAGGTACACCGAGTACCATCACCCTCACTCTCAATATTTGTTGATTCTCCCTTTCTTCGGTCTACACTCATTGTTTTCTCCTCTCCTTTATTAAGATCAGCCATCATTGCTGAATTCTCAACTGTTGGAGTGTCTAACATCAGACTCCTGCTTTCTTCGCTTCTCACAATAGCAATCACTTCATTGAAGCTTGGAACTTCCTGTTTTCCCAGAACTTGAATCCTAACTTGGTCAAATTCAGAGTTCAAACCAACCAGAAAGTCATACACCCTGTCTTGCTCAATGAACTTCTTCAGAGTTGCTGCATCTGCAGAGCACTGGGTCTTTATGACCCTATAATGATCCAGTTCCATCCATAGTGCCTTTAGCTGATTGGCATAATCAGTAACAGTTCTGTTTCCTTGCTTTGCTGCCAAAGTTTTCACCTTTACTTCATACACTTGAGCAGCATCTTTGGCTTTGGAATAGCTTTCCTCCATAGCATCCCAAATCTCCTTTGCTGTACTTAGAAACATGCATGTGTCACTGATGTCCGGATCCATGGAGTTCCACAACCATGCCATGATCCTTGAATCTTCCTCATCCCATTTGGTAAAGTTGGGATCATTCTCCTTAGGTGCAGCATTCATTATATGCTTCACTTTTCCCTTTCCTTTCAAGATTGTTTTAATGAGTTGAGACCATTTGAGATAATTTTTCTCATTCAGCCTGTAAGCAGAATGAATATTCTGCAGTTCTGCAGGATTTTGAGAAGGGACATCTCCTGTCTCAGATTTGGTCTTATCCTCAGGGGTTCCAGATCCAGACATTGTAGGATAAAAGAGTGGAAAAATTGATGTTTTGAAATTCAATTCCACCAATAGAAACTGCAGTAGCATTCAAAGAAACTATGTGCTAAAAATGCACAGAAATTCGCAACAGCAATGAAGGCTGGCGTTTTTAGGGTTTCAGCATGCAGCGGACAGAGGCACCCAGAATGGATGCTCTGGTACCATGTAAGAAATTAGGGCTGAATGAATAATTTCTCATATATTTCCATTGAGAGGTACATAGAATATATACATAGTTTCTATGCTAATTAAGGAAGGAATAAATATACTACACTAATTGAGGATCCCTTGAATAAAGGAGTTCTCATCTAATCATATCAATCTGTACACTAATAGAAGAGATATTATTTATTTCCTAAATAAACATATTTCTATAATTATTGCAAGATTCTCCACAAATAGGTTGATGCAAGCCAGTTGATTTTTGACAAAATTTTTAAATGAATTAAAAAAAAGCATCCTAATAAGATAGTAAACAAGAAATCTAAAAACAAGGCAAGTTAAGGTACCTGAAGAGTACTTGCAGTGACTGTCAATGATTTTATATTATCAAGGTCCTGCAGCCAGCTAAGTAGAATCAAAGAATACTCCTCAAATCTTGTAGATATGTCTGCATCAATCTTTACTTGTTTGACTGAAGAAAGACTGCTTCCACACAGTCTCTGATAAGGAACGCCATCAAAAGTAATGGTATAAAGACTTGGAGCAGATATCTCGATTTTGGAAAAGTCAGATGAATTATTAGACATAGTTAACTTGACAAGGGTTGCACTTGATATTTTTAGAATTGAGGCATCCATTACAGTGCAACTAGAAATTATCAAATTATTCAAGCTGTTAAATGATGAAAAGGGTTCAGCATGATCAGCATTGTCAATAGCACAAAAGGCGAAATTAGTTAGATCCAAGCAAGTCAATACTGGCAAATTCAGAGATTTTGGAAATAATGTTGTTTCCCAATTATTACGACCTTTGGGGAAAACACAAAGCTTAAGAGATGTAAGACCCTGACAAGAAGAAATGCGAGGAAAAATGATACTACTATCACCTTTAACACAAATTCCTAATTGCTTGAGTTGGGTTTTATGGACACAAGCATAGTTTACAATCTGTTTGAGAGTCAGTTGAGACTGAAATTTGAATTTACGCTCAAAATTGAGAGCGTGCAGTGGAGTTGAGTTATCACGAAGAGTCAAAATCTTAGTCACAAATATGGCTAATTTCTTTGCAGTGGAGAATTCTGAGGAATGTAGTGTAAGGGTAGGAATGCATTTCCAAAGAAGCTTCCATCTCGGGGACAAGACGCATGTTTGAACAGCGTGTTTGGAACTCATAAATGACATAATGTGAAGGAGGACACAATCAGGTAAGTCACTCAACTTATCTTCATTCTTTTCATTATTATCATACCTCCCTTTCTTGTTGTCGGGTGGAATCATTATCTCATGCGCTAAATTAGACATTACAACTCAGATAATTAGTACCTACACAAGCATAAAAAGGAAAAACAATATGGAATCACTTTCAGCAATATTATATAACGGATCACGAATTTTGAGTAATAAAGAGAATCAAATCTACGGCGAGTTTTCAAATCTCATCAAATTCGTACTAGATTGCAATTGGAAAAATGGATAGGAACGGTGGAAAGTGGTGCTAGATTACATACCTTGAAATTGACGATTTACGCATCCGAGTAAACACTCCGCTCTGTTACGTACGGGATGGAGAGGATGGCGGCGTAAGGTCTCCAGATAGTGGTTCAAAGAACAAATTTTTCTAGGGTTCCAACAAAATGCATAAGTTTAGCCACTATATACTATTTGACCGACAAAAAGTTGCATTTTTTTTTTACGAATTAACTGCCTGATTATTGCATAAAAGGACAAGAATTACCAACAATTGATTGGTCCATTTTCTGCCACGTAATACCAAAATAATTCATGTATGCACAATTTTAAGTGTCGAGTCTAATTTCATAAATAGAAAAAAATGAGAGGCCAAAATTGGGAAATTTAAAATGTAGTGACCAAAATTCAGAAATTGATCAAAACTGCAATTAAGCCATATAATTAGTTCAGGTAACCAAAACCGATTCAATTTGATACAGTTTTCTTTGGTGAATTGAACCATGACCTAGGAAGCATGCATATATCAACATAATTAAGCAATTAAAACAAAGGAAACTCAAAATGATTTAAAAGGAACATAAGAGTGCCTAAACTATGCTTTTATTTATAAACCAGACTAGAAAGATTTATAAGCAAAGTGACAATTATCCATCAGGCATGCTTAAAGATGATTTCATCAGTACTTTCAGTGACTTCAACTTACACAAGAAATAAATCTTAAGCTCCATCCATAAATATGAAACAAGGGAGAGAACCGAAGCAATGGAGAGTTCCCCAAGCATCACATTTGGTATGCTAAGGACTCTTGTTCACCATTCATTACAATTCTGAAGGATCAAACTAATTAAACTTTTAAATCCCGAAAAGGGATTAATTGGGCCATTGTCATTAACCAAAAAGGAAAAATATTCTAGATGCATCATGCCTTAGTCTCTTAATCTTTGGTGAAATCATTACCGCATTTGCTGAAGTAGACACTCATTATTCAAATACAAGTACCTAAACAAACATAAAACAAAATAAAAGAAGATGCAAATCACAAACAATGAACGGGTTCAGAATTCAGATCCACTCCATTTCTTTATCCTCCATTCCCTCCGGTTTTTCTACTGATTAATGACACGTGGCACTTAAAAATTTCAACGGATGAGATTGAAAAGGGAAAGTCAGAGAGAACCACTTTCTGAAGAAAAAATAACAAGTGAATGTGAACTAACAACAACAACCCTCTTTCCTGTTGCTTCACCGTCGTTCTCTTTGATCCACCTAGAAACTTTTTAGGTCATATCACATACTCTTCAACACACTTCACTCAGGTACATGACATCTAGAGTACGTGACGTGATTGAGTGATCCAATAACAAATAATCCAAAGGATTTAAGATATTAATAGAAAGATATTAATAGACAAATAGATTATGATATCATCTTAGAATTTAGATTGAGTCTAATTCAGAGCCAAGAATCCAACTCATATGGTATCAAACTTTGATGACTTATGAACAATTTTTCTATCATATATTAAATCCAATCCAACAATCAATCAATAATTAGTATTGAATGAAGTACCTGAAATTTGAATTGAGTCGATGGATTAGACCATTGAGTGAGTTGATCATCATGTTCATTAGAAGTCAGAGGATCCAATCTTTACATTGAAAATCAAGCAGTTCTTTCCAGTCTCTAAGGTTTTTGGTGTGTTCTGAATCATAATAACCACTTGGATTGATCTCATCTCTTTCAACCTTTCAACCTTCTTCTACTCACTCTGAGCAAAAACCAGTCTAGAAGCTTCTACGTCTAAGACTTAAAGTGACTCTGAAAATTTGTACACAATTTATCCTATAAAATTATAGGTCTACTATTCAGACACAGTTTTCTGAATAATATAGGTTTCACCATAGGTTGCATTCCTTTTATAGCTGAGGTTGTAATGAGACCGGTGCACAAAACAGTTTCACATTTGCATATATTTTGGCGTGCTTTTTGCAGATCACCGATCAATGATGGCTAAAGGGTGGTAATTTACTTGTATGTGTCGAAGGGACACAATAAGTAACACTTAGTATTTTGGATTGAAAATCTGCAAAGA
The DNA here is from genome assembly GCA_954870985.1 of Trifolium fragiferum. Taxonomy (NCBI): domain Eukaryota; kingdom Viridiplantae; phylum Streptophyta; class Magnoliopsida; order Fabales; family Fabaceae; genus Trifolium; species Trifolium fragiferum. The sequence continues at coordinate 16,770,585 of OX940790.1, read as the reverse complement.
ATAGATTTTTGTCCAGTCCGGAACATTATTAATTTTAGAAATGAAAACAGGCCAATAGAAAATTTGTTTAATTATTATCAGTAATTGATATTTCAAAATCGGTGAGAGATTCAGAGATTATTCAAAAACTTAACAAAAACAGCAATGAAATGAAACATTATTTCATTTTGTTGCATGACATTATATAATGCAACAATGATAAATACTTAGCAATATTATATGGTTGAGACCCTTTTAGCTCAGTCATATTAAATTGTTAATTATTGTAATTAATATGGTTTTTGGCCAACATAATTACCAGGGGGATCATAATTGCAAGTAACAAACCACCATCCATTAGTACATTGTAACCTTGCACACCCTAAATGAACAGAGTTACGCCAAACAACTTGAGTATAATGCAAGCATTGTCCCCCATTAATGCATAAATTAATGTTATAATCATGTATTGTTTTTCATTAACCCACAAATTTACTGCAGCAACTCCAATGAATGTAAAACTGGATCCTTTGGCAAGATTCTCACCATAAGGTCCGCTTGATTGAGTCAAATTAAATCATTGTTTTCTTGAATTTGCATAGTTCAAAGCATAGGTTGCAACTGTGCTGTCCCAAGTAATGTTTGCACACCAACTTGCGCACGAGCGGTGTTGTGGGAGTTGAGATAACCTTGAGGTAAGTTTTGAGCATCGGAGAATGATAACCAAATGGGAAAGGATTTTGAAAACCCCCTCCAAAATCATCCCCGAGTTCACTGAGTTACCCCAACTTGAGTAAAAGGAGAAGTTTTAGTGCTAATAAAAATCACAGCTATAATTTATAATTTCAGCCCCTCTTTCCATCAGAAACAATAGCGTATCAAGAAAAAATGAATAAATGCAGGGTTCTCTTTAGTACGAGTGATATCAACAAAAAAACACGAATTATCAAGATTAGAAAACAGAATTATATAAAAACCAAAGAAATCCTCGATAAGAATATCTAGTAACAACAAAATGATTCATTTAAGCTCCCACAAACAAAATAACACACCTGTTCATACAGAGACAAGGACCAATACAACGGGACTAATACAGGACTGGTACATAATTAAATGACGAAGACATACTCTAATCAGGTTGCTCCATCAGTATATTGGAATTTAGCTTTAAATTGAAGACTAACAGATGGAATGATCTTGTCAATCTCAAAAAGACTTCATGTGAGTGATCAGTTGCATGTCAAATCGTACAACAAGGACAGTATAGTCAGCACTCAGCTAAATGATGTTTTCTGTCACTTATCTGATATCTAATATCCCAGGGCATACTTTGAACGACAATCCAAAAGAAAGGTTGACACGGAAGGCATTGTAACTTGTAAGGCAATACTGTCGACAAGCACTCTTCAAAGCCCATTATCTATGAGGTGGGGAGTGGGTGTTGTGTTGACTCTTCCCAACTATATCTTCAATGCCCAACAAGTAACAATATCAATACTCAAAACAAAATCTATCAATACAAAAACTTTACACGAGTTAAGTATAAGATACTGAATATATAAAAATGCTTTTCAAAAAACACTCTAGGCAGTAGGCATATTTCAAAAGTATCACACAACTAAATCAAAGTTAACTTTATTTTTTGTTTAAGAAAATATGGGTTTGTAGTTTCATTTGTTTCCAATTTTAATGGGTAGTCCTTCTCTTCCAAAATAAGTCACTAACTAAACAAATGACGTATCAACTAAAGAAAATCAAAAGATCAACTGCAATGAATGATGTACCTTAGTTTGGAGGTCCGTTTCAACCGACTGTTTCCTGTGGACTCCTGTAATCGATGATCTCAACATCTGCAGATGGTGAGTTTTGAAGCAAGAAGTCTACTATCCCTTCAGGTATGATTACAAATGGTTCATGTGCTTCTTTGAGACGTCTCTTGTGAGCTTCTTTACGCGACTCGTATTGAAATACAACTTTCTTTATATAAGATGATAATCCAAAAGGGCGTGGTTTCAGTTTTACTTTCAGTAACTTCAAGTTACGCAATGAAGGGAGTTTAACCTTGAACAAATCAGGAACTAAAGAAAGAATCTACGCAATTAGGGAGAATTAAGATTAGTTTGATGCAAGCCATTTGATTTTTGACAAATTTGGAAATTAAGAAGAAGAAAAAAAAGTATCTGAAGAAGAAAGTAAACATGAAACCTCAAAACATGGCAAATACAGGTACCTGAAGAGTGCATGCAGTGACTGTCAATGATTTTATATTATCAAGGTCTTGCAACCAGCTGAATAGAATCAAATAAGGCTCCCCAATTCTTGAAAATATGTCTGCATCAATATTTACTTGTTTAACTGAAGAAAGACTGCTTCCACACAGTCTCTGCTTAGGAGTACCGTAAAAAGTAATGGCCTGAAGACTCGGAGTGGATAGCTCAATTTTTGTAAAGTCAGATGACAAATTACTACACATAGTTAAATGTACAATAGTCGCACTTGATATGGTTAGAATTGATGCATCCCTTACACTACATCTAGAAATTCTAAAATTATTCAAGCTGTTAAAAGATGAAAAGGGTTCAGCGTGATCAGCATTGTCAGTAGCACAAAAGGAGAAATTAGATAGATCCAAGCTAGTCAATGCTGGAAAATTCAGATATTTCGGAAATAACGGTTTTTCATCATTATGACAACCTTTAGGGTAAACACAAAGCTTAAGAGAAGTAAGAGCCTGGCAACAAGAAATACGAGGAAAAATGATACTACTATCACCATGAACACGGATTCCTAATTGCTTAATTTGGGTATTATGGGAACAAGCATAGTTTACAATCTGTTTGAAGGTCTTTTGAGGCTCAAAACTGCCAATACGCTCAAAATTGAGAGTGTGCAGTGCAGTTGAGGTATCACGAAGAGTCAAAATCTTAGTAACAAACATGCCTAATTTCTTTGCAGTAATAAATTCTGAGGAATGCAGTATAAGGGTAGGAATATGTTTCCAAAGATTCTTCCATCTTGGGGACAGAACGCAAGTTTGAACGGCGTGTTTGGAATTCAAAAACGACAAAATGTGAAGAAGAACACAATCAGGTAAGTCACTGAGTCTATCATCATTATCATGCCTTGCCCTCTTGGTGTTTGGTGGAATCATTATGTCATGCGCTAAATTAAATATCATTACTGAGACTACAATTACCTAATCAAAACAATATGGAAACATTTTCAGCAAGTACAATGGAACACGAATTTGAGAAAAATTAATAAAATCTGAGCAAAGTAGATTAGGATTTGCAAAATGAAAAATTGAGAAAATACCTTAGAGATTAACGATTTGCACGTCCAAGGAGGTGGAAAATAACGGTAGAGAGTGGGCTTATACAACCAGTTTACCTAGCTTTGTTTGGTAAAGTTCTTTTCATCCTGATCTTAGTTTATTTTTTGGACGCTATTTCCGTTAATTTATGACTTTATAATCATTTTTCTTCCAATTTTATCCTTGAAGAAAATTAAATATTTTTTTTTTTTGAATCATAAATTAAATATTAATTAAACACTTTTTTTATGTTATTTAATATTTATAAGCTAGTTCAACTGTTAATTTTATCAAACACTACAAATTCAATCGGTTAGCTTATTCGCTATAAGCTGTTATAAGCTCATTCATTATAAGTTAGCTTATCAGATATCCGTTATTTTTTTTACCAACAGAGTCTTAGTAGCCATGACGAAATATTTGTCCTTAGTATGAAAATATAGGACATTAATTTGAATTTTATTTTTGTTACGACTAAATTGATCCTTAAGAAATTTGTGAGAAATTAAAATGGGTTTTTACTCTTGAATCATTAATTTTGTTATTTTGGTTTATAATAATAAAAATAATTAATAGAATATACTAATTAGATTCCCCTCGTACACTAGTTAAAGAAGGAAAAAGGTAAAATAATCTTAAAAGATAATACATTCAACGATTTTAAAAAAAATTGGCATTAGGCCTCTGGTGTTCAGGAAAAGAGGCTCCTGGTAATACAGAGTTTGGCGGTGAGATTAGAAAAGTTCGATAAAAAACAATGTCTAAAAATTTTAAAAATTGATATTTTTCAGCATAAACTTCCTCGACATCAGTGCTGTGAATATTTTGAAAATAGTTCAAAGAGTCGTGCATAGTAATGTGATATCTCTTAGGTCACTAGATATAGCATTTAAGAGGATTGATTTTGTCATAAAAGAAGAGCTAGCGGCATAGCTTGTTTTATGTTTGTCTTTTATAATCCAAGTGTAATTATTCAAGTTGATGGGATGAACCCGGGTCATCTTTGAATCTAAGAACTACTTTTTTAGAGTTAAAATTGTTTGAATTTGAAACAGGATTTAGGTATTCAAAGTAATTGAAATATTGGCTGATTTCTCTATGGACTAGTTCGATACAGCCAAATTGCTTAAGGTCATGTTCAGGGTAGTTTTTTTTTTTTTTAATTGATGGTGGTCATAATGTGGATGAAGTGGTGGCCATTGACAATTGTCAGTGTTTTTGGAAATTGGAGGTGGCTGCCGTGTTTGTCGATGGTGGTCGTATTGATGATTAGAGTTGAATGGAGTGGTGATCGGCGACATCATAGTGGTGACTGGCTGCAACATTGGTAGTTTCATGTGTTCAAAGTAGTAGTAAGCGTGTTTGTCAGGATACAATTTAACTAGATAGAATTATCATATTTTATTGTCTCGTCAAACATTGAATTGAGAAAAAACATGATAGAATTATTCTATTTTGTCATTTACCCTGTCAACTGTAACGCCCCAACTAAAATATCTAGAATATTTAGTCGGAACATTAAAACTGGAATCTGAGTACATTAATTAAAAGAATTATAGCTGAATAATACATTATCATTAAATAGAAATGATTATTCGATACAGACAGCGGAAAAAAAAAACTGCAACAGAACAACAAGCTAAATAAAAACAAGGAAGAAGACTAAGTCTTCTAAGCTGACAATCCAAGCACAGCTCCAATCGTCAGGTCCATCCTAGTCCCTGCTCCGAAATAACCTGTCTTACCTATATCAAAAAGGGAGTGGGGTGAGACAGTCACTTTGTCCCAGTGAGTTCTACTACCCTCCTAAAGGCTATAAAGCCGGGGCTCCTAATCAGTCGTATCATATTTCATATCATATTGTCATAAAGCATAAATAATTAAAGGTGTAACACTGATTAGTCTTGTTGATTTTAAACCGCAAGCACTCTGAGGTGAGCATGTCTCAGAGGCCTGCCTTGTCCGCGAACAGAAAGCGTTCCGGCGTGCAGCTCACAAAGATTTCTAATGGAACATCTAAAACGAAGTCCACACTGATATCATAATCATATATATAGTTGACTGATTCTATATTCATTACATACTACCAAACTTCCCAAGACCCGGGGTGCATGCAATATATTTAAATTCCTAAGTCCAGCCCTAATAGTCCGACTGTGATGACCTCCTGTTTACATTATATAATTTATATGACTGCAAAATAGCTATTTCAAATGAAGATATAAAACGAGTGATCAAGAGTTTTGAAAATGGTAAAAGTGAGTAAATTATGGGTTAGCTCGCTACGGCAAGTTACCAAGCTCGCCATGGCGAACTTACAGGTCCTGGCCTAAACAACTCGCTAGGCGAGCCAGAGCTCGCCATGGCGAAGTTCCTCAGCCCAGCACCTTCAGCTCGCCATGAAGGCTCGCTAGCAACTCGCTATGGCGAGTTGATGCAGAAGCTACCCTGTTTTGCGAAAATCAGTATTTTTCAAGGGTTTCACCTACAATTTTCATCTGAGACAGTGCAGAAACATAAAATAGACAACATAATACAGAATAGAGTAAAATTTGGGTGATAATCTTACTCACACAGTTATACCTATGTTCTCCTAAGTTAACATGCAAATTATCATAAATTGAGAATTCTAACTAATCTAGCCTAAGAATCCACCTGATAAAAGAAGCTTTAACTCGCTCCTTGGGCTCTACACAGCTACAGCACCCCCAGCTATACCCACGAACACCGAAAAATAGCACGAACAGAGACAGGTGCAGCACTTTGCTGCCAAACTCGCCGTGGCGAGTAGTCCTGCTCGCTGAGGCGAGTGAGACAGGTTGAAGAGATAAGTTCTGCTATTTTTTCCAAAATTTCACTTTCCCATAGCATCAATGACATACCCAGTGACCAAGAATTCGTGTTTATGAAGTTAAACATACATGCAGCAAGGATTCCAAGTGTGGGGTTAAGATTGTGAGTTTGAATTGAAGGGAAAGCTTTAAGAATTAACATGTTGTTGTTGTTTCGGTGAATTTGATAAGGAAGGGAGATAATGGCTCTGGTTAATTCCTCTTGTTTCTCTGCATGATACTGCAGAGTTTGTTTCCACTCGTGTGGAAGAAGGGGAAAAATGAGTGGTTCACTTACTTGGTCAATTGCTTACATGCATGAGAGATTATAGTTTCTTAGAGAGATGATGTGAAGTAATTTGAGAGTGGGTTGCTGTTGTTGTTGGCTGGTGAGGAGAGGAAGGGAGTTTAAGAGGATGCTTCAGAAATTGTGATTGTGAGAAAATGATCTCTCAAAGCTATTTTATTTAGCCAAGTATTTGCATGTGTCCTAGTTGAAAAAATGAAGTGATGAGGTGTTGCAATTGTGAGAAAAGGGTGGATGAGTCACGAGCTAGAGAAATGAGAGAAGGGGAAATTGAACTTCTTGTGTTAATTAAATCATAAGTGTGGGATTAATGTATTAGTGTGTAGTTTAGTTCCAAAGAATACTCCTAATTTACACATTAAGTCCCAAGATTTAATTAATTAACTGCCTCTAATTAAACTTGAATTAAGTGGACTAGCTCTAATTGAGATTAATTAGGTAATTGAAATAGTGGGATGTTACACCAACCAAAATGGTCACTTAAGTTTTGAGCTAGTTAATTGATGGTTTGATATTTGAAAAAAACTTACTTTGAGATAAGAAATATGATAAATTGACATGTCTATTTAAAATTGAAGGTAGTGTGATCTATTTAAAATAAATAGCTGATAGATTTCGTATCTTTCTAGAAGAAGTTTATATAGCAGAAGCAGATAGTATCTTCAACAAAATACCATTTGCCATTTCTTTGAATAAAACACAGATTAATGTCAAGTCACATGACATGTGGATCTTGATATATACGATTCTTAAGGTCATGGATGAAATAACTACTAAGGTTTTATAAATTTGTTATATCATATATATGCATAAATCACAGCTGTAGTTTTAATTTCACCCCCTCCAGCCATCAGAAATAATATTGTATCAAGAAAATATGAATAGATGCAGGGGTTCTATTTAGTACTGAGTCATATAAAAAAAAACATGAATTATAGAAAAACCAAAGTAATCGTCGATAAAAATATCTAGTAACAACTAAATATTCTTTTAGACTCCAAAAAAAATAAATAAAAAAATCTGATCATTCAGAAGGCATAACACTCTAAATAAAATAATCTCGTTGATCTCAATATCGTACAACACTGTTGATGAGCACAGAAGGCATTGTAACTTGTAAGGCAATACTGTTGATGAGCGCTCTTCAAAGAACATTAAGTTGAGGTGAGAAGTGTGGGGGTTGTGTCGACTCTTTTCAAGTATATTTGTCGATGATGATCGATCAAAAGCCCAACAACTAACATTATCAATAGTTAAAGCAAAATATATCAATTCAAAAAACTTAAGTAAAAGTACCATCCAACAAAAACAAATGTCATATCGACTAGAGTAAAGCACAAGATAAAGTATAAAGAATGTACCACAGTTTTGAGGTCGATTTAACCCCACATCACAATTTGATGTGGACTCCTGTAATCAGTTATGTCAACTTCTCTAGATGGTGAGTTTTGAAACAAGATGTCTACTATCCCCTCAGGTATGGTGAAAAACCGTATAGCTCTTGCTTTAATAATCTTGCGAGCTTCTTTACGTGACTTGTTCTTAAACATGGCAAATTTCGATATCATATATAATCGAAAAGGGAGTGGTTTCAGTTCTACTTTCAATGTCTTCAAGTTACACAACAATGAAGGGAGTTTAACCTTGAATAAATCAGGAACTAAGGAGAGAATCTGAGCAATTAGGGAGAATAATGAATAGGTTGATGCAAGCCAGTTGATTTTTGACAAAATTTTTAAATAAATTAAAATAGCATCCTAATAAGAAAGTAAACAAGAAACCTCAAAGTATGGTAAGTTAAGGTACCTGAAGAGTTCTTGCAGTGACTGTCAATGATTTTATCTTATCAAGTTCCTGCAGCCAGCTGAATAGAATCAAAGAAAACTCCTCAGATCTTGTAGATACGTCTGCATCAATCTTTACTTGTTTGACTGAAGAAAGAGTGCTTCCACACAGTCTCTGATAAGGAATACCATCAAAAGTAATGGAATAAAGACTCGGAGCAGCTAGCTCGATTTTGGTAAAGTCAGATGAATTATTAGACATAGTTAACTTGACAAGGGTTGCACTTGATATTTTTAGAATTGAGGCATCCATTACAGTGCAACTAGAAATGATCAAATTATTCAAGCTGTTAAATGATGAAAAGGGTTCAGCATGATCAGCATTGTCACTAGCACAAAAGGCGAAATTAGTTAGATCCAAGCAAGTCAATACTGGCAAATTCAGAGATTTCGGAAATAATGTTCTTTCCGAAAGACCTTTAGGGTAAACACAAAGCTTAAGAGACGTAAGACCCTGACAAGAAGAAATGCGAGGAAAAATGATACTACAATCACCTTTAACACGGATTACTAATTGCTTAAGTTGGGTATTATGGGAACGAGCATAGTTTACAATCTCTTTGAGAGTCCGTTGAGGCTCAAAACTGCCTCTACGCTCAAAATCGAGAGCTTGCAGTGAAGTTGAGGTATCACGAAGAGTCAAAATCTTAGTCACAAATATGGCTAGTTTCTTTGCAGTGGAAAATTCTGAGGAATGTAGTTTAAGAGTAGGAATACATTTCCAAAGAAGCTTCCATCTGGGTGACAAAACGCAAGTTTGAACAGCGTGTTTGGAACTCATAAATGACATAATGTGAAGGAGAACACAATCAGGTAAGTCACTCAACCTATCTTCATTCTTTTCATTATTATCATACCTCCCTCTCTTGTTGTCGGGTGGAATCATTATCTCATGCGCTAAATTTGACACTACAACTCAGACAACTAGTACCTACACAAGCATAAAAAGGAAAAACAAACAATATGGAATCACTTTCAGCAATATTATATAACGGATCACGAATTTGAGTAATAAAGAGATTCAAATCTACGGCGAATTTTCAAATCTCATCAATGTCGTACTAGTTTGCAATTGGGAAAATGGATAGAAACGGAGGAAAGTGGTGCTAGATTACATACCTTGAAATTGACGATTTACACATCCAAGTAAACACTCCGCTCTATTACGTACGAGATGGAGAGGAACGGTGAAGTAAGGTCTACAGATAGTGGTTCATAGAACCAGTTTTCTAGGGTTCCAACAAAATGCATTAGTTTAGACACGAAACTATTTGACCAACAAAAAAGAAGAATTGCCAATAATTGATTGGTCCGTTCGCTGCCATGTCATATCAAAATATGTCATCATTGTCATCTATGCAAAAATTTAAGTGTTGAGTCCAATTTCAGAAATTGAAAAAAACGAGAGGCCAAAATTGGGAAATTTAAAATGTGGGGACCAAAATTCAGAAATTGACAAATAAGGGGATTAAAATTGCAATTAAGCGCCATATAATTAGTTCCAGTCACCAAAACCGATTCAATTTGGTCTAACTGAAATGTTTTGTAGTTTGGTTCAGTTTTCTTTGGTGAATCAAACCAAGACCACTAATTTGACAAGCGACTCTTATAAATGTTTTGCACAAAGACTCTAGGAAGCACGCATATTTCAAAATAATCAAGCAATTAAAACAAAGGAATCTCAAAATGAATAAAAGGAACAATAGCGTGCTTAAACCAGAATAGAACGACTTGTAAGCAAAGTAACGTACATCCCTGCAACTCACAATATGTGAGCAAAAGCCACTAAACCTTTGGCTTCTTTGCCGGTATGAAGCTTACATTGCTTCCTATTTATAACCGACAATATTTCTCTTCTAGGACGAATCATCGACCAAGCAAATCACATGATCAACTATAAAGAATAATAATTAGTTAAGATAAACTTTTCAGCAAGAACTTCCTACATGCAACAGATAAAGCAATCACCTGATACATGCTCGCTGTGCAATGGTGACAATAGTTGCAAAAACACCATTATTTCCATAACTTTTTGATTTGATCTTATTATCAATTTAACAATACATAAACTGTATATTCTTGGCTCTTGAGTAATTAGATGCATTTTTTGTTCTAATGCAGATATTAGTCTAATGTAATTAACCTCTAACTTTCTTTTGATTCATGTATATCATCACATCTATTATTATATGGATTTTGTATGTCTATATGCATCAAATCTGTTTATTCAACCATTGTTGTTAGTTGAGTAGCGGTAATAGTTTTAAAGTCAGTTCAGAAACAATTTACAAGTTGAAAATTAGCTCAGAACCAAAACTATTGGTTAAACCAGAACAAAACTAACCATTTTTGTGTTTAAAACAGTTTTAAAACCGATGCACAGAACCAAGGAATCAGTTCAGTTCGGTGAACAGTAAAACCTATTCTATTTGATTCAGTTTTCTTTGGTGAATCAAACCATGACCACTCCTGGTTTGACAGGCGATTATGACCGTAATCTCATAAAATGTCTTCCAAAAAGATTTCATTCATATTTCAAAATAATCAAGCAATTAAAACAAAGGAAACTTAAAATGAATTAAATTGAACAATATAGTGCCTAAATTATGCTTTTATGTATAAATCAGACTAGAATGACTTGTATGCAAAGTAACATACATTCCTGCAACTCATAATATGTGAACAAAAGCCACTAAATCATTGGATTCTTTGCCGGTTTGAAACAAGAAGTCCCCACTATTCCATCAGGCATGCTTAAAGATGATTTCATCAGTACTTTCAGTGACTTCAACTTACACAAAGAATAAATATTCAGCTCCATTGATAAACATGAAAAAAAAAGGAGAGAACCTGAAAAATGAAAAGTGAGGATGAGTTAGGATCAGTTTAACACGACAGTATTCTAGATGCAAGGGTAGTTTAAACTGATAATGTTAAACTGATAGTTTAAGCGATGTTAAAGTTTGAAATGAAGAAATGCAAGACAAGATGTCACAAATTGCAAACTGTTAGAAATCATGAAATCATAGGGATGAAGATCATAGATGTAAGAAATGTAAAGAGCATAGGAGTATTCACGAGGAAAATACTCATAAGAATTAATATTGAATGAATATAGATTGATAAAAGAATGAGTAAAATGTACAATGGAGTAGTTTATTTATAAAACTACTTGGAGTAACTAACTCCCTAACTAACTTTCTAACCTCCTAACTAACTTGATAATCTATCAACTAACTCTAATTGATCTATATTCTTAACACAAAGAATGAATACAAACGTTTGATTATGCAAACTGTTTGAAGCATACATACCGGTGAGTCTGGGCGTAGGGGATTATGCAAAATGTTTGATGCAACAAATAATTGAGAGATTAACACAAACAATGAATACAATAGTTTGATTACCTCACGCACGATTGCAAGGAGGATGGATAATTGTAGATTTTGAGAATAAAGTAAGTTTTTTTCCTCTGGGCTTAGGGCTCTTATTATTCGTCCATCATTAAACGGTAAAATTAACAGCCCATATCTTTCATCCTTTACTCGAATTTGAACCTAAGATTTCCAAAACAGTACAACCCATGACGCTCCCAAACAAACCATAAGAAATGCCAAAACAGTACAACCCATGAAGCTCCCAAACAAACCAAACAACCAGTCCTAAAAATAAAAGATACTGAAATCTGATCTAAGCCTCACAACTTAGAAACTAGCAATACACAATGATACTCCTAAGCTTATGAAAAGCAGTGCAGAATCTGCTAATGATACTTCTATTATATATAGTAATATGTTTAAGTTATCTTGAAACGATAAATTTGAATGTCCTCCACATTTTGCTTTTGGAAATTGTTTCTTTTTTTCTCCACAAGATACTTGCCCCAGTTGTATGGTTTATATTTTGAAGGGTTTTCATCATTTATCAACTCCTCCAAAGGCTTAACTTCTGTGTCATGTGCAGGAAAGAAAAAGAAAGGTATTGAAAACCTTTCTTTCTCAGAGTTTACCATCACTCTATGTTCCACACTCTCATATGCATCATTGCTCCAAACCTGCAGAAACAAAACAATTTCAATAGTTAAATATACAAACATGTCATGTCATATCAAAACAATGTACATCTAATAGGAGACCTCTATATATTACATTATGTCATATCGTCGATTTTAAAATTTCCGTAACAAAATACAAGAAAAAATCCACTTTCTAGGTTCATTGTATTATTAATGTATCTGGACTCCAGATACATTAATAATACAATGAACCTAGAAAGTGGATTTTTGCTTATATTTTGTTACATAGTAGTAGTTACAATAATGGAATGACATATCATGTCAAAACAATGTACGATTATTGGATGTGTGCGTAAAATTAGTTTACACTAACAATATATATCTTTTAAATCCTTAAGCTAAACAATTCATAAGAGTGGCAAACAACAAACACAATATGAATTAGGCCTAAAAAAAGTACCTGAATGATATTACCAACATTGATAATATAAGCATTTGGGGTAGGTTTCACAAGAACCCATTGTTGATCTGTTTTTCGCTTCACTTCAAGACCTTCAACCTCATCTTGTGCAAGAATAGTTAAGGCACCAGCATCCTTGTGTCGTCCAATGCCAAGAGCTAGGTCAGGGTAAGGGCATGGAGGATAGTGATTGAATCTAATAAAGCTAGTTTGATCCTTGAAGAATTCTTCAAACCTCTTTGCTTCAACTCCTAAGCTCAAAGCTATAAGTTCCATCAACTTATATGCCAACTTCTCCATCTCCTCAACATACTCTTGTATTATAATCCTGCTCATGTTGACATGAATTTTAAACACAACCTATTAAACTGAGACTCAATCTACCTTTGAATTTAAGTATTAATATTATAATATGGATTGTATATAACTCAACTTCATAAAACTGACAATCAGGGCCGGCCCAGAGGCCGGGCAAGCAGACATATGACCCAGGGCCTCAACATTTTGAAGGCCTAAAAAATCATTGAAATGATTGGTTAAGTATTTGTACCGAAATTTAAAAACATGAAGCATCAATTCGTGTAGTGGTAGCTTATGTTTGTTAAGGGTTTAAGGTCATTAGTTCTACTCTTCCCTATGATAGTTTTTCAATTTTATTTGGTGTGGGAGGAAATTACACAAATTATTTATTTCAAAAGTAATATGTTGGGCCGGCCGTGCCAACAACCATGCAAACATTGCACCTAAATTTTTTCAAAACTAAACCAAATCGGCCGGTATAACTAGTTAATCTGGGACCGGCAATTTCTAAAACAGTGGTCCACCTACACACTTTTTAGGCCATATATCACATACTCTCAACACACCTCACTGAGGCACCAGCTATCTGAAGGGGGTGACGAGAGTGACCCGATAACATAATTCAAAGGATTTAAGATAGACAAAAAGACTATGATATCATCTTAGAATTTAGATTATCAGAGCCACCAATTCAACTCATAATTCAAAGGATTTTTCTGTCATATCACATCCAATTCAACAATCAATGAATTGTTAGTATACAATGAAGATGAATGAAGTACCTGAAGTTTGGAGGGTATTGAGGTGATGGATTAGACCATTGAGTGAGTCTATCATCATTTTCATCAGAAGTGAGAGGAACCAAAGTAGGATCTTTACATTGGAAATCAAGCAGTTCTTTCCAGTCTTTAACATTTTTGGTGTGTTCTGAATCATAATAACCACTTGGGTTGTTCTCATCTCTTTGAACCTTCTTCTTCTCCTCCAAACTCTGAGCAAAGAACAATTTAGAAGCTTCCTCAAGTCTCTGCCTAAGATTTAAAGGGACACCATGGTTTGTGACTTGAAAGAAACCCCATTCTATGCATGCACTTCCTATTTCCTGCACTAAGCTTTCAGTGGAAGATGGATTTGGAATTTCATCATGGTGGAGTATTGGGGAGAGATCAATTTCGGGAATTCCTTTGGCTTCAATGATGGAGAGTTTTGGTCTGTGTTCTTCATCTTGAACACAAGCTGGATCTACCTCTCCCATGGTTGTTTGTTCTGTTAGTACAGTTGATGAATCAATGTTGAAGTAGTTCGCTTGTGTTTCTCTTCCTTAAAAGGTTGTTTCAAAAACTGACAAAAAAATGTAGGTGACCCAATTGTTTATGGATGCTGCATAAATAATCAAATTGATTCGTGTACCCCCAAAATTTTTCACGCACTCCCAAATTTCTCGTGCACCTCCTAGATGATTTGTGCCCTCAATTTTATTTTTGTCCCCTCATATTTATAGCCAAAAACCATTTTGCTGGTAGAATGATTTCAGAGGGTTCTACTTCAAAATCACTTTGCTGGTGGAATGATTTCAGAGGGTTCTACTTCAAAATCACTTGGTTCTACTTCAAAATCATTAAATGTAACACTATAATTATGCACTTTAACATATTTTTTTTTCCTTCCCCCTCTCAGATTTCTAGCTGAAACCATCTTATGCATTTAATGATTTTGGAGTGCATATCTCTGAAATCATTCCCACAACAAAATGGTTTAGTCTAGAAATGTGGGGGGACAAAAAAATAAAATAAAATTAGGGGCACAAGTCATCTGAGGGTGCGCTAGAAATTTGGGAGGTGCGTGAGAAATTTGAGAGGGATGCACAAATAATATAGAGAATACGCTAAATAATTTTCATTGTTTATGCACATGGTATATAAGCCTACTTATGCACCATAACCTTACTTACTTGTGCACCATAACCACTCTCTTAGGTTGCATGTGTGTAAATTGTCCACTTTCTTTATCTCTCTCACATTTATGTTTTATTTTCTAAAAGTACTTACCAATAATTATGATATTTTATTATTATTTTTAATAGAAAATCTAAAAGACAATAGTTAATGTCATTTAGGGATGTCAATTTTATCCGTAAACGAGAATCTTCGCAGAAATTGCCCCGCTTGAGGATTCAAAAATGAGGAATTTTTTCCTGTAGGGATGGAGATGAAAGAGAAAGTCCTCAGAAAGGGATTTGAGAATGAGGACGGTATTTATAAATGTATATTTAAGTATTTTATAAATTATTTTAAATTATTTTTTCAGACAATATGTGTAAACATTTGTTTATATATGATGTTTATTACTATCACAAAACTCACACTAATATATATATATATATATATGGGATGTTTCAAGTGAGAAATGAGTCTTTATGTGAGAGTGAGAGGAGCTATTATTGACCATTGGATATAAATCAATTGCTATGATTAAAACATTCATTAAGTGAGTCACGTGACTTTTTTTCCCACCTCTCTCACTTTTCAGGTGTCCCTTCATTTCTTCCCGCTAACATTTTTCACTCACCACACTTTTCTTCTTCTTTGCAACACCTTTTTGTCTGCTACATACTTTCATGTGCACAAAGGGACAAAACCTAATCAACTTTTCTCTTGTTCACAAAGTGATAAAATATAATCAACTTTTTAGGTAAATCTCCCACCTTATTTTTATAGTAGCTTGTTATTTAACTTATTATTCTTTGATATGTATTTAACATCGACATGCCTGATGTCGCGTAGTGTTAAACTTAGTTGTCTCATGTTACATGTAACCACTTTCTTAGTTTACTGAACCAACAAAATGAGATACCAATAAAATGATATTCCAAACCAGATTGCATTAATCAATAATACACAAAAATACTTGCAATTTTTTTACAATAAGTATCTATTACAATTTGTACCCACTTCATTCTCTTGCCAACAAACAATAATATCAATAGCCAAAATGATAAGAAGTCACTCCACATTAGCTTCAAGTCGAAATTCTCCAAATTCAATTATTTGACGTTGTACCAAATTTTTCTATCACTCGGTTCTATGGGTTTACTTTCAATATAGCAGTAGAATCAATCCCACAAGTGAAAGTAATTTGTATAATTTTCTTTGACACATTTTATCAAACAGCTTGAGTGTGTAACCAAATCTAGTACTCATTCGAAATTAAATAAGACACTAAGTTGAATCCAAGTTTCAAAAGAAAATGAAGCGTTCAACAAAGGAAGATGAAACAGAGACATCTTCAACCCTTCTCCCAATTTCCATACTAGTAGTATCGGCTCCTCTGGTCACAAGAAGAAGAAATATCAGTCACGAACTCCACCGTAAAAATCCGCGAATCCCCATGCTCTAACTCGAAATTGGCTTTTCTTCCGAACTCAAACCGTGATTTTTGAAATCGACAAGACTCCCATTCAATGAAGAAGACGAGTTCGTTATGGCTATGAGAGATTGAAAGAAGACATTTGTGGAATGGTAAAGATGAAAAGTTAAAAGCTGGAGATGCAAAGAAAATAGGAAAAGACAAAGAATGTTGAGGGAAAGAATGTCACGTGGGTTACTTAAACATTGTTTTAATCTTAGTCTTCCATTTTGATCTAAAGGCCAATAATAGCTCCTCTCACTCTCATATAAGGACCCCTTTCTCACTTGAAACATCCCCTATATATATATATATATATATATATATATATATATATATATATTATTTTATTTTTATAATTAAGCTTTACTATTTTTTTACAACTATTTTGATTGAAAATAATAGAAACTTAATACATTTTGTAAGGTTGATGGATCTCCACGGAAACTGTGGGGATCCGCGGGGATGAGGATGGAAGAAGAATATTTCCCGAAGCGGAAAATGAAGACGGGGATGGGAACACTTTAATTGGTGGGACAAGAAGTGATAAAGTATCATCCGGTCAATCCCCGCCTTGTTGACATCTCTAATGTCTGCTTCAAAAAAAAAAAAAAACTCTAATGTCATTATGTATGATTAAATATTAACTATAAAATTAAAGATACAATGTCATTTTATTTAAAAAATAAAAACAATATATCAATGAGTATAATGAAAATTTATAAAAAATAAAATAAAAGACCCAACATAATATCGGTAGTATGAGACCTCGCTGTCAACCTATGACAAGTCTTGTTGAAAATTCAAAGCAACTCATAACCAATTGAAAGTCAGATTGTGGGATGATCAGTCAATCGGGCTGAGCACACAAGCACAAGAGACACATAAAACAATATGAGGAACCCATCACATCAACATGACGAAAGACCACTATCGTTAACACGAAGTATCTACGCACCTAGTTCTTTCGAACAATATATAGGAGGCTGAATCATAATCAGTTCTCGATGAATCCAGGCTCGAAAAAGACTTCAAACAAAACAACGCAGAGCAACCCAAACTGGTTTAGGTAGCAGGCAGAACTGCCTACCTAGAAAACTCCAACGACGGCATAACCGAAAAGCATCAAACAATAAAATCAACTCGCACCAGTGTTAAACAAAGAAAGATCACATATTGATCCTAGAAAGAGTAGGTCAGGTCACAAATCACAAATCAACCACCACAAAGGTGAGACGAGGAATCAACAACCACTACATCGGAAAACGAATGATCGACGAAGCGGAGATGGCGTAACAACACCTACGAGGGTGAGAAAGGTGATGCGGAGGTCAATGCTCCCCCATCCACCACCTAACACTGTGGCTACATCTGGTTTGGATGGCAGCCAAATATTATGGATAGTAAAAAAAGTTAAAATATTACATATCATGACAAATATTTATTGATCTTGGTCTGATTAAATTTAAACTTATTTTTTTTTACAAAAAATTTAAACTTGTTGTATCTCAAATTTGCCTATACAAGTAGCGGAATTGGAATGTGAATAAAAAATTGACGAAAATCATTTTAAAAAATTTCATTCTATTTTCTTAATCATGATCACTACCTTCTTTTTTTGTCTTAGATGAAGTGGTAATTCACTGAAATTAAATTCACATACAATCGTGAGGTCCCGAATTCGAACTCGGATCATGACGTCCGACCTAGCAATTTCGCTATTTGCCAGTTGAGTTAGGACTTCTAAACATCATGATTACTAGTGAAATGTCCTCTCCAAGTTGAGGTTTGCATTGCTTATGTATGTGAAAAGAGAATAGAATCCATAGTTAATTACAATTAACTGATTAAGTAAACCCTCCATAATTACTTTATCATTTTTATGACTTCTCAAAGTAGTAATCATATACCAAAGGGGAA
Source organism: Trifolium fragiferum (assembly GCA_954870985.1). NCBI lineage: Eukaryota > Viridiplantae > Streptophyta > Magnoliopsida > Fabales > Fabaceae > Trifolium > Trifolium fragiferum. Next base: position 16,752,211 of record OX940790.1, on the reverse strand, counting down.
GTACCTTTTTTGCTTAAAGATGCATTAAAGTACCCTTTCTTTAGCTAAAAATAGTAAGACCCGGATTATTAACTTAATTATTTTCATTAAAAAACACAAAACACACACTATAAATAATCTCACTCCATGCAATGCAAGAATCATCATTAACACAAGTTCTCATCTAATTAAGAAACAGAACATAATTAACCATGGCTTTCACAAACTCATTTTCTCTTTTTAGCCTCTTGATCATTTTAAACATTTGGTTTTCATTCACCAATGCTCAAAATTCACCTCAAGATTATCTCAACGTCCACAACGCGGCTCGTGCGCTAGTTGGCGTTGCAAATATTACTTGGGACAACACAGTTGGTACCTATGCTTTGAACTATGCAAATTCAAGGAAGAGTGACTGCAATTTGGTTCATTCAAATGGACCTTATGGTGAGAATCTTGCAAAGGGATCAAGTGGTACATTCACCGGAGTTGCTGCAGTAAATTTGTGGGTTAATGAAAAACAAAACTATGATTATAACACTAATTCATACATTAATGGAGGACAATGCTTGCATTATACTCAAGTTGTTTGGAGTAACTCTGTTCGTTTAGGGTATGCAAGGGTACAATGCACTAATGGATGGCAGGGCCGGTTCTGACTTTTTGGAGACACGGTTTATATATTTAAGTGGATTCTTGATAAAAAAAATTTAAAAAATTATCCGATGGTGGTTTGTTACTTGCAATTATGATCCCCCTGGTAATTATGTTGGCCAAAAACCATATTAATTACAATTAACAAGTTAATATTACTGAGCTAAAAGGGTCTCAACCATAATATAATATATTTTAAGTATTCATCATTGTTGCATTATACTATAATGTCATGGGACAAAATGAAATAATGTTTCACTATTTTGTTTTTCTATTTTTATGTAAGATTTTAATAATCTTTGAATGTGTGTCATCCTTTTAATTTGACATATCATGTACTAATACTGTATGTACTTGAGTTTCTCTTATTTGTTGGTATATCAATTTAAGTCCGCATAAAAATATAAGTCTGCATAAAAAAAATCGGCACTTGTATATTGATATATATATGAGAGTAGAACTATAGGTCCTGTAGAAATTATTAACAATTATTACTTGTATTAATATATGATTAGAAATATAGATCCGCGTAAAAAAAAATTTAAAAAAAATAGACACATGTATTAATTATATAAGTAAAAATAAAACTATACCTTCTCTTGATATTAACATATCGATGGAAAAAGCTCGAGTTTCCTTCTCCCTCAGCTCCTTCAACCACTTCAATCTCACCTTTCCCGCACAATGTCATCGTTATGATTTGAGTCTTGACATCTTTGATCTAAGCTGTTTAGATTTTCTTTGATCTCTGAAATTTTCTCTTTTAGATTACTACAATGAGATTCAGGGAATGTATTAAATTGAGATTTTAAAAGTCATTTTTATGATAAAAAAAACCTTGTGGTATTCAATTCAGTCTTTTATAAAATTTAGTAAATCTTGTAATATTCAAGGCTCGAGGTACCCAAGAGCACTTAGATGAGATGGTGCGGGTCTCTTCTAGCTTAACCAAGGTCCTGGGTTCGATCCCTGGCTTGGGCATGCAGCAGTGTTAAAACTCTTAGGAGAGTTTGCCACCCATTTGGGTCCCACAAGGCTCGAGGGATTAGTCTCTGCAGTTGCGCGCAGAGGATACCCGGTTTACACCAAAATCTTGTAATATTCAATTAAGACAATTATGATTTTGAAATCTTTTGGTATTCAATTGAAATGTTTGTTATAAAATGTCTATTGGTATTAAAAAATCTACCGATTTTAATAGACTTTTTTATGAAATGAATTTTATGAGACTTTTTAATTGAAAATATAAATACTATAGTCTTCCAACAACTCACTCAAAAATTTGTGATTGTTCATTCCTTCAACAAGAAATGCTAATATCACACTCTCAAACACACTCCTTAGACACACCCCAATAATATGAAGCCACCTCATCCAATCTTTTTACTCTACAAGCAGGTAGAACATGATACTGAACCACTATTCTACTATAAAATTTGCGGTTAGTATATACATGCTTTTGGAATTTTATCTCTTGCAAGTGTTGCATGTTAGTATACACAACTTTATCTCATGATACTGAACCTTGAAAATGCATGTTAGTATACACACTTCAATTCAAATGTCTGCTTGAACATGAAGTCTTGGTCGGCGGTTGTGAGTCTTGAGAGATGAACAGTTAAATTAAATAATAATAAAAATGAAAAAGAATAAATGGTTATCAAAATTAAACCGGTAGTGGGTAAAAGGAATAAAACAATTAGATGAGGTGTCTAATTTTTGTCAGTGTGTGTTAATAGAGTGTGTTAGTGAGTGTGATATTAGAATTACTCTCATGAGAGATGTGTTTTTAATGAAGTATTGAAGTTATTTGCGATAAAGTATGAATACTTTTTAGATTAGGGGTGTTTCGGTGTCGGACATGTGTTAGTGACAGTGTTTGATACCGACGTTTATAATTACATTAAATTATGTTATTTCTCAATTTATTTTATAAATTGATTGATGATCAACAAGTGAAAATTTAGATTCTTAAAGGTGAAAACAATCATAACAAAAGAAGGTGAAAATGTTCAATATATAAGAATAATTATGGGGATGTCAACATTGGTGATAAAATTAAGGGTTAAATATGTTTATAGTCCCTATATTTATGTGAGTTTTGACTTTTAGTCCCTACATTTTTTATTATATTTTTAGTTCTCACATTTTCGCCGTTTGCATTTTTAGTCCTTACCGTCAATTTTTTGTGACTTGGATAACGAAATCAATCACATAGAACGACACATCGATGTCACGTCATTCGATGCAAATGTTATCCTAGTCAATTTAAGTTATCCTATGTGGCTAATTCTATTATCCTAGTCATAAAAATTGACTAAAAATATAATTTAAAAAATGTAGGGACTAAAAATATAATAAAAAAATGTAGGGACTAGAAGTCAAAACTTACATAAAAGTAGAGACTAAAAACATATTTAACCCTAAAATTAATGAGTAATTTATGCTTTCTAAAAAATTAAATAATTGGGATTTTCTTGCCATAATTTTTAATAGAGATAATTTAAGTTAAATAAAAATCAAATTTACATAAAATCATTGTTTATAATTTATACTCCATCCGGTTCTATATATAAGTAAATTTTAGCTTTTTAAATACATTGAAAAAGTAACGTATCTAGTCTAGTCTAGACTAGATACGTTACTTTTTCAATGTATCTAGAAAGTTAAAATTTGCTTATATTTAGAACCGGAGGAAGTATACGTTAGCGCAATAATGAATGTGGATCACACAGATGGACACGAGCCGCTAGTTTAAATAGTAAAAACCGTATATCAATGAATATAATGAAAATTTATAAATACACAAAGTATATAAAATAATTAGTAATTAATTAGGTCAAAAAATTAGGTCAAAAAAGTGGGTTCAATCCCTACTGTCGGTGATTAATTTCCGCTTTTAATTTCTCTCATAAATCCACCACATTACTTCTCTCTTCTCTCCCAAATCCGCGGCCCTCGAACCACTATTTTCTCCCAAATCCAATCTATCAATATGTAGTCGCTCAGGTGGTGGTGCGATGAGCTATCGTGAATCCAACACCACCCTTCCACATCATTTTCAAATCCCCCAATTGGGGTCGTGAATCCTCTGGATTCCTAAACCACCGTCGTTGGCGGTCGTTCTCACCACCTCCGCCATCTGTGATTCATTATTTAAGCTTAGGTCGATTGGATCTACGTTGGAGTTTCCATTGAATGTATTTTGCTGGGTTGGAACTGATGGGTTTTTGCCGTCAGTTTCCTAGTTTTATTTTGAGCCTAGTGGGCGCTAATTTCTGAGATGGGTTTAAGGCTTGTCACTATTTCTTTGTCACAGTTTGGCTAGAAATGGTTGTAATTGTCTGTTGTTGATCGGAGAGTTGTTGGTTAATGAATTTGTTACTGTGTTGGCGGTCGACGGTGGTGTTCATTTTCCATTTTCAAAATATGGATTTGATGCACATAAGTTCTTTATGATGCAGGCGTGAACAAGTCTAGTGATGGGTTCCTTAAAAAATAAAGAGGTTATGCACAATATTGGGTCACTACTTGCATCAAGTTCGGTTTGTGGATGACAGTCATAATCTTTATGTCTCTGATATTTTGAGACATGTTGAGAAATGCGGGTATCAAGATTTAAGGTTTGTACCAAAGTTTCGTTATTATTCGTATATTAGTCTAGTGATTGATTTTATATTGATTGACTTGAAAGAGTCAGATATTGCTTGCTATTGTTTGTTGGAAGAAGTTGATGTTACGTGGACGTTATTCACCAGCTTTTATTCAAGATAATTTTTTAGTGATCGTTTTAGATTACCTAATTTAAGATTTCTTTAGTGTTTTTGTTTTCCATTTTTTAGTGAGCATTTGACAATGGATTAGGTTTTAAAAGCCCCGCCAAAGCCCGAAATATCCTAGAGTAGGGTCAGAAAAGGAACAATGTTTGGTGGAATGGGCAAAACCTTACTTAAAACCTAGAGTAGGTTAAATCAATCGATGGATCCAAAACTTGAAGGTCAATACTCAGCAAAAGGAGTATACAAAACAATGTAGTTACACTTTGTCTTTGTCGTGACCAAAAATCAAGACCGTTAATGGTGAAGTTGTTAAGATGCTCAAAACTATCCTTTGATTCAAATATGATTAATCAAAGGATAATTTTGAGCATCTTGACAACTTCACTCATTAATGGTCTTGATTTTTGGTCATGATGAGAAAGACAAAGTGTAACTCCCTTCATTGTTTTGTATGCTTCTTTCGCTGAGTATTGTCCTTCAAGTTTTGGATCCATCGATTGATAAAACCCTACATTACGTTTTAAGTAAGGTTTTGCCTATTCCACCAAACATTATTCCTTTTCTGACCCTACTCTAGGATATTTCGGGTTTTGGCAAGACTTAAATTTTGTAATTAACTTGCAATAGACTAGTATTACTACTTGGCTAGTTGATATGGCATCCTTATGCGGAACTTTTATTGGCTAAAAAGAATAGTTTTTTAATTGAGTCTCTTTAAAAAAAAGTGTAAAATAAAACAAGTGGTTAAGCAAGCCATACAAGCATTTGTGTAGTGATGGACTCATAAAGAGGATTTAGATCCCCTACTGTGCAGTTGGCAGTGAATATTCTCTAGACCAGGATTATCCATTTTCAATTATTTACCTTTGGTAACTTTTTTTCTAAATCTCTCTAAACCAATCATTCACTCTCTTCCAAAATATTTATTTAAGGCAAATGCTAAATAGTGCTCTAAAGTTACTAGTTAAGAATTTAAATTTAGAAAGTTTTTCTTGAGCATTGTATAGTCAACACATGTAAAATCTAAACAATATGATATCTACAGGGTTTGAAATGCCATCACTTTTGGATTTTTTTATTTTATAGATAAGTATAGATGTATAAAACAATATGATATCTAGAGGCTTAGAGTAACATAGTTTTTTCTTGACATACAGAAGCATGTGGATACATATATATATTTGATCTAATTATTCAAAACTTAAAAATTTCGCCTAAAGTAATAGAAGAAGCAAATTATAATACCCTTAATGTGTCTGATTCTTCACCATGGTTGTTTCGATCCTTCCTTACATTGCTCATATTGTTGTAAACTTCAAGCATTGTTGGCCTTTGTTCTGGGAAAGGATGAACACACTCACAAGCAATCTTTAGGAGAGTACAAACTTCATTTTCAAGTCCTTCCCCAGTCACAGATTTTTCAATTACATTATAAAAACTCAAAGGATTACTGCAAATATTATAAGTGTCATATGAACGCGATAATTCATTATACGTCTTTCCTGTAATCAATTCAAAAAGTACACTTCCAAAATCATAAACATCCTTCTTCCCATCATTCACTTTAAGTATCACCCCTAGATGATCTTCAATGTCGGGATTCATAAATTTGGCTTCTCCAAAATTGGATATTTTGGGTTCAAAATTATCATCTAGCAATATGCATTGTGAACATATATTAAAATGCACTATGCCCAAATCACAAGTATGATGTAGCCATGCTAAGCCTCTTGCTATTCCAAGTGCAATGTTGATCCTGTCATGCCATTTCAATCTTATGACTTCACTTTCCAAAGGATGTAACCATTTGGAAAGCCTTCCATTTGACATGTATGCATATGCCAAAAGTCTTTCATTTCCTTCAATGCAAAACCCAAGCAGGGGAACTATATTTTTGTGTCTGTACTTACACAAAATCGCTGTTTCCAACAGAAATTGCGGTTTAAATAACCGAGAGTCAAATAGTCTCTTAACAGCTAGTAACTGACCATTAGGCAGAAATCCTTGGTACATCATTCCCATCCTTCCTACCCCAATGGCATTGTCCACGGAAAAACAATTGGTTGCATCGCGCAGTTCTTCCAACCATATTGTTGAAGTTAGTCTCTCCATTAGTTTTGAGATCTGTGGAGCAAACCATAATAATAAATTAAATATTGGGTACAGTAGTGCTATAGCACTGCAGCATAGCGGAATGTAAACAATATTGATGATGGCTTGTAAGTTGTAACTATTGGCATTCAACAAGGTAACAAATAAACACCGAAGATAACTCAATATAAGGGTTTGTTTATAAAGGTAGACAAAAAGATTACCTCTTTGCTTCCTTTCTCTACCAGGTGTGGATGTAGCAATTCATACATATGATTAGCTATCCTCTGTGTCCCCCTGTTTGTGATGGAGGAAATATACTTTCCTAGCTCTTTAACCTTTTTTAGGTGGCTGTTTCTATTCTTGTTCTTCTTCTTCAATTGCACATGAGGTACAGAATTGGAGTAGGAGATGTAATAAGCAACCACAATATAACCAGTCAATGATAAGGCAAAACCAACAATGAGGCCACCCTTTAATGCTGGATGGAACTTGTCACCGGAGCATGGTGCCAAAGACACTCCTCCACAAAGTTTATTATTATTAGCATAATAAGAAACTACTCCTCTTTGGAACATCGGCACTGCCCCCGAAAAATCATTGTCAGAATAATTAAACACTTTAAGCCTGTTAAGTAGGGAAAATTCTTGGGGGATATGACCGCTTAACATGTTGCGGTCAAGCTTAAGACTATTCAGGTAAGTGCAGTTTGCAAAATCTATCGGAATTTCACCGGTGAATTTGTTATCGGAGAGATCAATGACAGTCACGTATTTTAGTATGGTTGATATATCAGATGGGATGGGTCCTGAGAGCTCGTTGACCGAAAGGTCTACGCTGGTAAGTGAAGAGCAGTATTGAAGACCACGCGGAAACTTGCCCTTCAACCCCATGTTAGATAGTTTAAGATTTAGTACTCTATTCTCATCAGGATGCCAACATTCAACACCAGTAAATTCACATATGAAACCTTCGGTTTTGTTGTTGAAGTTCCAATTTTGTAAGTAATTATTTGGTTCTTCCAAGGAATTCTTAACGGATTTTAAACAGAAGATATCAGTATCGGTACTTTGACCAGCCATTAACATACCGAGGCACAAGAATATTTGGAATAGAAAATCCCTTTTTATTTGAAAAGCCATTTTGATGCAGATACAAAATTTTTGATTGACAATAACACTATTAAATCAAAACGTGGCAGAAATACAAAACCTTAAAAGGAGAAACTGTAAGTACCTGTATGCTTCACCTTAGCTCAACTTGAATGAAACTTTGAGCTACCTACAAACTACTAGCCAAACTAACATAATTGACAAAGTCAATCCCAAAGAAAACACTATCATAATTAGACTTTTCAAATGTTTGCATAATTTAAATAGTACTAATAAATTAGACTTTTCAAATGTTTGCATAATTCAAAGACAAAGACATTGTTTAGTTTGCTTGTGCAACGGGTTAGAAAAACATTAGCATTATCTTAATTTTTTTTATGAAAATCGAGTATTTTCCGTGCGCAACTAAGAAACAAATCTCTTGAGTCTTACGGGACTTAAATGAGTATTTAGAAATTTCATTTTTAAGATGAATAAATTGAGAGTCCGAGATTTGAACCCGATCCTTAACAACTGAGCTAAGTTTAGAAAACATTAATTTTGGTGACACTTTTGGAGTAATAGAGTGGTGTGAATCCTGAACAGCCACTTTGATCTACAAAGCCATCAACTGGACTATTCTTATTCGTTGGATTAATGCAATGATTGAGATATTTATCAGACACAAAATAAATAAAATATTATTTATTTGTTTTTTTAATTAATTAATACAGTACCTTTTTGGGAGACCGTTAAGCGCGCCCAATGATTGGCGGGTTCGTTGTTCATCTCTGTGTTTTGCGCAAAGCAAGAATTTGATGAAACGTAACAGAGGCAAAGAGGAGGAACGGATCTGCGGCTCGCATACATAAGTCGCAATTGAGGCAGGGGAACATCGGGAATCTGAGAATTAGGGTTATGTGAAATTTGACTGAAAATTTGGAGCACTTGTTTCGTAAATTTAAGGTACAATGAAATGATTCACTTTGCAACGCTGAGTTTTATGATGTTGATGGCTCCAATTTTTTCTTTTGGTTTTCTTATGGATTTTATATTTTAGTAGTTGATTATGCTGCAAAATTTGTGTTTCAAGTTGTTGATTTTGATGTTAACTATTTGTGTTATTAATACCATGTTGCTCATTTTCAGGTGAAGAGCGTAAAACTAATAGGATGAGTTCATGATCATCTACGATGCACAGACACGAGGTAACACGTCGACACCGATAATAATTTGAGAACATGATGTAATTTAATGTAATTGTAAGTGTCAATGTGGTGTCGGTAACAAATACTAGTTACCAGGTGTCAATGTAATTTAAGGTACAATGAAATGATTCACTTTGCAACTGTGACTGTGAGTTTTATGATTTCAGTGATAGACATTTACAATGACATGATTCACTTTGCAACGCTGAGTTTTATGATGTTGATGGCTCCAATTTTTTCTTTTAGTTTTCTTTTGGATTTTATATTGTAGTTCTTGATTTTGATGTTAACTATTTGTGTTATTATGTTGCTCATTTTCATGTGAAGAATGTAAAACTAATATATGAGTTAATCTATGAAGCACGTACACAGATATCGACACGTTGACACAAAAAATAATTTGAAAAAATGACATATTTCAATGTAATTATAAGTTTCGGTGTCTTGTCGATGTCAGACAATTACATTGGTGTGGAAAATTAGAAAGCAAAGTAACTAACATAGCCAGAGCTTGATTTACTTGTCAGACAACATTTGGGGAGCAGCATCTTAAACTATTGGAGCAACAACTGTACCGTGTTTGCCTGTAAGTTCATTTTTTGGAATATGTATCATGATTTTCAAATGAAATTGTTATTATGGCCTGAAATGAAATACTGTATATAATTAGCACACATTGGTTATATACTTAGATTGTTGATTCTTTAGGCGCATTTTGTAGAATTAAGTAACTTTGACATTCAAAAGCATATTAAACTAGCTTTGGATAAATATTTTGATATGGTCTTCAGAGTAGGTAAAAACTTAAAGAAAAGAAGAGGATGGATAACATTTCCTTAACAGTCCGTACGACTGCCACAAACAGATGTAAAGGATTTGGGTTTAGAGAGGAGGAAGAAAAATGTGAAAGAGAGGGAAAAAGTAAAAGTATAAGGGATATGAAGAGACAGAAGGGATGAGGAGAGTTCAGGGTCACTCTCTAATATATGCGGCAAAGATATATTACAAATATAACTGAAAGTTGTTCAACTTTCTTTATTATCAGGAGAGCAATACAACATTTTATTACAACAATTCTGACAGTAGCATTAAATTTTTCCGACATAACAAGACCTATGGATGCGTAAGCCTGATCTAATTATTTAAAACTCAACAATTTCGTCTATAGTAATAGAAGAAGCATATTCTAATCCCCTTAATGTGTCCGAATCATTAACAGAGTCATTTTGCCCCTTCCTTACATTGCTCATATTGTTATAAACTTCAAGCATTGTTGGCCTTTGGTCTGGTAAAGGCTTAACACACTCACAGGCAATCTTTAGGAGAGTACAAACTTCATTTTCAAGTCCTTCCTCTGTCACAGATTTATCAATTACATTATAGAAACTCAAAGGGTTGGCACATAAATCAGAAGTGTCATATGAACGCGACAATTCATTATATGTTTTCCCCGTCATCAATTCAAAAAGCACGCTACCAAAGTCATAGACATCCTTCTTCCCGTCATTCACTTTAAACATCATGCCTAGATTATCTTCAATGTTGGGATTCATAAATTTGGCCTCTCCAAAATTGGATATTTTGGGTTCAAAATTATCATCTAGCAATATGCATTCTGAACATATGTTAAAATGCACTATGCCCGAATCACATGTATGATGTAGCCATGATAATCCTCTTGCTATTCCAAGTGCAATGTTGATCCTGTCATGCCATTTCAATCTTACGACTTCACTTTCCAAAGGATGCAACCATTTGGAAAGCCTCCCATTTGACATGTATGGGTATGCCAAAAGCCTTTCCTTTCCTTCGATGAAAAACCCGAGCAGAGGAACTATATTTTTGTGTATGTACCTACCCATAATCATTGTTTCTAAAAGGAACTGCCTTTTAAACAACTCAGAGTCAAATAGTCTCTTAACAGCTAGTAACTGACCATTAGATAGAGTTGCTTGGTACATCATTCCCATCTTTCCTACGCCGATGGCATTGTCCATAGCAAAACAGTCAGTTGCATCACGCAGTTCTTCTAACCATATTGTTGATATCAGTCTTTCCAATAGTACAGAGATCTGTAGATGCAGGCAAGGTTTTAAAAAACGGTCTGCGACCGCGAAAACTGCCGCGACAAAACAGTTTTGGCAGGTGCCGATAACGTTACCGTTATCACAAATTTTTTTATCAAAGAACAAATTGTGATTAATTCACACCGCGACGACCGCAATTAGCGTCGTAAAACCTGTACCGACCGAAATCGCAAAAACCTTTACGTAACCGAGACGCGACCGTTTTTTAAAACCTTGGATGCAGGTGTAATTATTTTTTACATTGAATTTGAAAGGATATGCCAATTAAACTGTACAAAATAATTGAATATTTGGTGTGCTTAAAAAAATAATGAAGAGATTGAGTACCTCTTTTCTTTCTTTGTGTACCATCTGTGAATTTAACAGTACGTGCATGTGATTAACTACCGTCCGTGTCCTCCTGCTTGTGATGGAGAAAATATATTTTCCCAATTCTTTAGCTTTGTTTATGACAATGCTTTTTCTCTTCTTCAACTGATGCACCCAATGTACGCATTTGGAGTAGAACATACAAGTGATCATAACAGAAAAAATGAATGAAAAAACATAACCAATAATAAGACCACCTTTAAACGATTGATGGAAATCGTCTTGCTTGTCACGTGTCGATGAGCAAGGTCTCAAAGACCCTCCACAAAGTCCTTTATTGTTAGCATAGCCAACTTTTACTAAGCTGTTGAACATTGGCACTTGCCCATACAATTGATTGTCAGAAAAATCAATAGTTTTAAGCCTGCTAAGCGAGGCCAACTCTTTTGGAATTTCACCTGTTAGCATATTGTCGTCAAGTTTAAGAGTATTCAGGTAAGTGCAATTTGCTAAAGCTGTTGGAATTTCACCAGTGAATTGGTTACCAGAGAGATCAATGCTGGTAACAAATCTTAGTATTTTTGATATATCAGATGGGATGGGTCCTGAAAGGTCGTTGACTGAAAGGTCTAAGCCTGTCATCGAAGAGCAATTGACAAATCCCCACGGAAACTGGCCCTTCAATCCCATGTTTGATAGTTTGATATTTAGTACCCTATTCTCATCAGGATGCCAACATTCAACACCATTGAATCTACATATGTAACCTTCCGTATTGTTGTTGAAGTTCCAGCTTGAGGTTAAGTAATTATTTAGGTCTTCCAAGGAATTCTTAATGTTTTTTAAACACAAGATATCAGTTTCAGTACCATGACTTATTATTAAGATACTGAGCAAAGAGCACAAAAAGAAGGTATGCAAGTGAATATCCCTTTTTATGTGAAAAGCCATTCCCTGCAGATACAAAAACTGAGACTGTACAAATATGATGGAGAAGAAAAGTGAGTTCAGGGAAAATGGAAAAATAAAACAAATTAAGGCTAAATGATATCAAAATTAAAACAGTGTAAGCTAAATCACATTACTATCATGTATTGGAATCTCACCAGAGGAAGTCGTTACCCTTTTGATGCAAGTGTTTTACTGCAATGAAAATATATACTCCCACAAATTGCCACTAGTTCTTAGTTCTAACATTCACTTCTTTACAAAATGTTAGAGTTTACATTTCTTCACATTGGTATATGTAGATTCTTCTTTACAGTAGTATTCAATTACTAGTACTATTTTCTAAACCCTTTTGTGGTTTCCAGGTTCAGTAACATCATTGACTTTGTCATTGACTTCAGTAGTTTCGTAGAATTGGATTTCCTCGTGAACCACAAGTCAATGACTCATCACATTGAATCACTAATGTCCTACTTAAAATTATAATGTATCTAACACAATCATATTGCATCCCTCATTTACAAACAGTCTAAAATTAAATAAAACACTATATCTCAATTAAAACTAACACTAACGAAATTTTGGAAAAAAAAACCTAAAAAATTAATTTAGTTATAATTTATAAATATTGTTCCGATACCCTAAAAGTCTCACATTATTTGAAATGAAAATCAAGTCTAAGGATAGTTTATATACAACACATATACTCTTCAATCCATTAAGACATCATTTACAAAGGATAAAACTGTGAAAATATACGAGTCAAAACGGATCTGAATGTAATGTGGTGTAGAGTTTGAATTTCCTCCATTTGTTATCTCTCCATTTGGAGAGATAGACACATTAAACATTAGTGGGTCCCATTAATTTGTGGATCCAACTAATTTTCAATTGTATATATCTCTCTTCAAATAAAGAATAAATTAAGGGATAACAAATGGAAGAAACTCAAACCTGTCTATTTGAGGGTGAAACGGAAGCACTTGGAGGGCAATTGCGGTACACCAAAAAAGACCCACTTATTAGCCTTAGTGGGTTTTTTTTTTTTTTTTAAGATTACAATACCTGATTTTAAAGTTAAGTGACCAAATTAAACTTTTAAAATAAATTAATGGATAAAAAAAAATTTAAGCCTAAAGTATATTTGTGTTAGAAGCGCCCTTGCTTTTGATAATTTGACTATTGGTTAGGACATTATTAGGGGTGTATTGGATTGAGATTTAAAAGGATTTTAAAAGACTTTTTTATGATAAAAAAGTCTTGTGTATTCAATCAAGATTTTCATAAAAATCAAGTAAATCTTGTGATATTTAATGGAGACAATCAAGATATTTTTTTCAAGGAAACAAAATGTATTCAATTGAGATTCTTTTTTTTACAACTATCATATTTTTTCTTACAATTTTTTTAACACATTCTTTCTTATACAACATCTCTCAAAATATTAATCATATGTCCACACAAATCAAATGAAAACAAAAGTACTGCACATGAAGAGCAACACTATTCATCATAGGATGTGATTTGTTATGAATCATTCATATAGTATTGAAATAAGTTGTATGCAACAACACGTTTTCGAAAAAGAAAAAAAATTATATGATAGAGTAACTTTATGTTTCCAACATAACAAAACCTATGGATGCTAACTTAATGTTACTCGAGTATAAATCCTAACTAAGGTATCCTTAGTTAAGGATGATTTGTTCAAAAGAACTCGAGTATAAATCCTAACTCGAACAATCATTTGTCCGACTTGGCTCTAAACAAACTTTCCCCTGAGAACTTGGAGTTAAGACCGAAACAATTTCTGATGATCCCCTTAATGCGTCAAAATCGTCACTACAGCCATGTCTCCCCTTCTTTACATTGCTTATATTCTTGTAAACTTCAAGCATTGTTGGTCTTTGATGTGGTAATGGCTTAACACACAAGCAATCTTTAGAAGAGCACAAACTTCATTTTCAGATCCTTCCCCAGTTAGAGATTTATCGATCGCATTATAGAAATTTGAAGGGTTACCACATATATTAGTTGTGGTGGATGAACAAGTCAGTTCATTATATGTTTTCCCTGTAATCAGTTCAAAAAGTACACTTCCAATCTTTCTTCGTCTTCCCGTCATTCAGGTTAAACATTTTGCCTAGATCATCCTCATTGTTGGGATTCATAAATTTGGCCTCCCCAAAATTAGATATTTTGGGTTCAAAATTCTCATCAAACAATATAGATTGTGAGCATATATTAAAATGCACAGTATGCAAATCACATGTATGATGAAGCCATGATAACCCTCTTGCTATTCCAAGTGCAATGTTGGCTCTCTGAGGCCATTTCAATCTCACAACTTCACTTTTCAAAGGATGTAACCATTTGGAAAGCCTTCCATTTGACATTTATGGATATGCCAAAAGCCTGTCATTTCCTTCAATGCAGAACCCAAGCAATGGAACTATATTTTTGTGTCTGTACTTGCACAAAATTGTCGTTTCGGAAACGAACTGCCTTTTAAATAATTGAGAGTTGAGTAGTCTCTTAACAGCTAGTAATTGACCATTAGGTAGGCTTCCTTGATACATCATTCCCATCTTTCCCACCCCAATGGCATTGTCGAAATCAAAACAGTCTGTTGCAGCAGAAAGTTCTTCTAACCATATTGTAGAGGTCAGTCTTTCCAATAAAACAGATATCTGTGGATGCAGACCACAACAAAATTATAGGTTAAATCATTGCTATGGCTTGTAAGCAGCAAAATTATGATATTTAGATTGAGTCAACATGGTAATGATATATTTGACATTTGAACATTCTTTTGAATAGTTTATTTAAAAAGAAAGAATTAATGGGAGAGTACCTCTTTGCTTTCTTTGCGTATCTGTCGGAAATTTAACAATTTGTGCATCTGATCTGACTAACTACCATTTGTTTCCTCCTGCTGGTGGTGAAGCAAATATATTTGACCAATTTTTTAGCTTTGTTTAGGTGATTGTTTTTCTTCTTCTTCGACTGATGAACATCATAAAAGTACAAAGAGAGTGAAAAACCATAACCAACAATAAGAGCAACTTTGAACGATTGATAGAAATCGTTGTGCTTGACTTCAAAGGTATTCTTAATGTTATCAGTCTCAGAACTCTGACTTGTCATTAACATACTGAGGCACAAGAATATTTGGAGTAGACTATCACTTTTTATTTGAAAAGCCATTCTGGTAGTACACATACAAAATTGGAGAGACTGCATGTATATGGAGAAGAAATGGCGAGTTAAGAAGGAAAATTAAGGCAAAGAGTGATGCTCTTAGAACAACAATTTGATTCAAAAGTAAAACGTTACTTCAGTCCAATTTACAACATTACCCCTGAATTATTCCGCAAGGGAAAAGTCCGGTCCCACAATCTTCGTTGTGGCCCAACGAATGTTTGGGTCAAGCCTAAAGGGAGCAACTTGTCCACTTATCGGGAATTATGAGTCATATTCAACATACATGGAAATTAACCCGTAAAGTCTAGATTACTTTTGAAAAATTATCGATAATTTATTGAACGTTTAGCAGAAGTTAGCCACGTAAGTGAATTTACAATATTGTTTAATTTGTGAGTATCATTTACAAATTTTGAAACCATAGTTAGGCAAATATAAAACCACTAGATTTGGTCTAGTAGTGAGAGGTTCGGATAGTATGGTTGGATCGTCGTTGGCAACATTGTAAACAAAAAAATGAAAAAAAATTAGGCAAATATATTTGCTAAAGAATGTTGATAGAAAGCAAAACCTTGAATGAGAAATTAAACACTTACTTGATTCTAACTTCTTAGTGTCTCACCAACTTGGTGATCTATGCTTTTTATATAGCATTTCAGAGGACATCCACCACATTTGAACATTTATTTATTTGGAATTTCAATTATTTCTTTTTGAAGTCTTTAAAATGTTGACTTGCAAAGTCAATCTCATGAAAAAGTTGTTTATTTCGCTTTTTATTTTTCACTAAATTGTTTAGTTTGCTTGTAGAACGGGTTCAGAAAAATATTAACACACTTTGTTTTATGAGGAGTATTAGAAAGTAGAAATACTCTTAATTTAAGATTCTCTTTAATTCTTATTTTTTAATCGGTAGAAATTAATGTAGGTTTCTCACTTTGAAAATATGTCCTATTCAAAGTAGTAATTAAGTTTCACGTATTTTTCACATAATTAGAGAATTAGTATTAGAGGTTGTATTGACAAAAAGAGTGTTATTAGCTCATTTTTCTTTGGAAAAAATTATCATATTTACTTGACATTGACACTTTTGAGGGAATTAGAGTTTCTTTCACGCATATCTAGATTTGGATGGTGGCAAAATGTTAAAAATGGGTAAAGTGTGATGCATGTTGGTGGTGGAAAATTAGAACAATCTGCTGCAAAATAAGAAGACGCGTATATGGAAGACAAAAAAACCAAAATGAATTTCTTTCCATATAGTTATTATCATCATAAATCAACGAGGAAAACAACGACAACAATAATGCGATGGAAAGTATGAATTGAACAAAAAGTCAATCTCATAATTGAATTGTGCAAAAGAAAGCAGAGAACATATATACAAAGAGTAATTGGTCAATTTAGTTCATAAATTATTAATTTTTATCAATTTAATCTCTAAACTAGTAAAACTAATAAAAAGGTCTTTAAACTGTTTTTCATCCTTCAATTTCGTCATCCGTTAACTTTTTTATTAACTATTCAGTAAAACCCTAAATTATTTTTACCCTTCCCTCTTCCACTCTTGTCCGCAGAAACTTCCAAATTCTCACCGCAAACTACCGTGCTCGCTGCCAACCATCATGCTCGCTGTTAAAAACATGTTCTTTTTTGTTCTCACTTTTATAAATTTGGAAGGGTTTGTGATTTTTCGTCGCTGTGATTTTGAAGCTTTTGTATTCGTCCTTTGAAGCTTTTGTATTCCTTTGAAGCTTTGGTGTTCTGCGTTTCGGTGTTGGGTCCTGCTTTTTGGTCTTTGTTTGCTACCGTGCTCGCTGCCAACTACCAATGTATATATATATATATATATATATATATATATATATATATATATATATATATATATATATATATATATATATATATATAGTTGGTTACTTTTTTTTTTGTTGGTAGTTTTTTTTAAGGGTAAAATAGGAATAATGAAAAAGGCATCCCAAAAATTTGTATCCTTTTTATAAAAAACTAGTGGCCTCCCATGCCCGTTTGTGTGATTCACGTTTTCTTTCTACTGAGGTATATAAATTATAAATCGTGGTTTATTATAAATTTAATTTTTATTTAAATTAATGTGTGTATCTTTAGTTTTCCTATTTTTTAAGTCCTTCATTTTTTATTTTTTTTTACGGAAAGTCCTTCATGTGGGTTCAACTAATAATCCAAATCATAATTTAATTTAGCAAACTTATGATATTAGAGTATGTACTAGGACACTAAAATGTAAGAGACTAAGCTTAGATTTAGTTAAGATCACTGAATGCTGATGTGGCAGTCAAGTGATCATAGGCTAGCTTTGACTTGGATGACATGGCACTAAGAACTATTGTTATTGGATAGTTTGTGATGCCAGCTGTATTGTACTCATGCATCTCTATTTAAAGAGAATGCAATAACTGTTTCAGTTACAATGAATGAATAACAAATTCTGAAATGGAAAATAAGTTGTAGAGAAAATTCCCAAATCAATTTTTAACATGGTATCAATGAGCCATTAGGGTTCATGGATTAATCGCTTCCGCTATCAACATAAGCTAGCTCTCATCTTCATCAATGGCGTCTGAGAAATCCAATGAAGAGATTCCATCAGAAAACGCCATCGTTACCTTTTCAAACACGAACAAAGATTCGTCAAAATCAGGTTTAACACACTCTCTCACGATCAAATTAGATGACAAGAATTTTCTCCTCTGGAGCCAACAAATCAATGGCATTATCACTGCTCACAACCTTCATCGATTCGTTGTGAATCCTGACATTCCGTTGCAATTCGCCACCGTCGCCGATCGATTGGATGGAAAGAATTCCGATGAGTATCAACAATGGCTGCACAAAGATCAATCGTTATTCACTTGACTCCTATCAACAATCTCTGAATCAGTTCTTCCTCGTGTTCTCAACTGCAAGCATGCGTATGAGGTTTGGGACAAGATACACAAGTACTTTAACTCAGTTCTGAAATCAAGAGCAAGACAACTTCGATCTGAGCTAAAGAACACGAAGAAACACGCAAGATCGGTAAATGAATATCTTCTACGAATCAAATCCATTGTCAATTCTTTGATTGCTGTTGGAGATACTGTATCTGAACAAGAACAGGTAGAATCAATCCTTGAAGGATTACCAGAAGAGTTCAATCCATTTGTAATGATGGTTTATAGTAGATTTGAATCACCAACGGTTGAAGATGTTGAAGGATTGCTGCTCCTTCAAGAGGCTCCATTCGAGAAATTTCGCCAAGAACTTGCCAACCCTAGTGTATCAGCAAATGTGGCTCAAGTTGGATCCAACAATCCTAATCTTGATACTGAAGACTGATCACGGTCGTTTCGTGATCAAAATAAGTAATTTAAAAGTAGTAACAAGGTAAGATAACCTTGGTCGTTTCCCAAAGACTCTCGATCAATTAGTAATATTGGAACAAATTAAACTGTAAATTATGGGGTTTTCGATTGAGAAAAACAGTAACGAGATGATGAAATTAATTAATAGAGAAGCAATCAATCCGTTGGTTTTAGGTAAACTTCATTCAATCATCTATCATAGGTTTCTAGAAAATATACTTTTCAGTTTCTATTCTTGATTGATCGTGAAACTAACTAATCAAGCGTCAATTAGTTTTACAGAAATTCGGACTGAATTAACAAGCGTAAAACAGTTGTTCGATTAATCATGAAAGTAAACAAGCGTCACAGAACATGATCAAGGTCATTACGTGAATTTAATCAATCCTATAAACAAGCGTTATAGACTCTATCAATTTCTATTTGAATTAAATTAAACAAGCGATAATTAATCCGAATAACCTCGCTACAATTGCAATCCGAAATTAAACAAGCGATAAATACGAATTGCATTCAAATTAATCAAAGAGGCATCGAAATTGAAAGAGAAAGAATTAGAACATGAACTGTAATTGCATTAATATCCAAACCTCAAGATTATGAATGGAAGTGCCTTAACCAACGAATCGACCTAGAGTTTTAGTTGCTCATGATTCGTTTGCACAAATCCTTATTTTTTCGTGAATGACTGAATGCCTAACCCTAGGGGCGGAAATTGGTTTTTATAGTAAAGCAAAAACGGGCCACAAAACAATTGGGCCGAAAATTATAAGTTATGCTGAAAATAATTAAATCTTGTAAGTCTGGAACATTGATGAGTAAATATGACTCCTTTGCACTCTGAATTAGCTTTCGACTTCAACATAAAAGTTGTAGCACATTGTCTTAGCTTTTCAACGCAACTGACCACGTCTCAATCTGATATTCCTAGCTCCAGTTATGGTCTGCACAATGAGAAGGTGTCAATTTATTATTTATTCAGAAAATAAGTGCGAAAATAAAATAAAGCTATAATTATACTTAAATATAAAAACACACTAAAATAGTAAAAATAGTAAAATAAACTATAGGAATACATGAGTACAATAGTAGAAGAACGTGCATTAAAATGCACTGATCAAAGACCAAGATTCGGGCTCTGAACATTACAATGTCAACTCTAATCGTGGCAGAGGTCGTGGTAAAGGCCAAGCTAAGGGAAGAAACAGAAATCAGCAGGCTCAGAATCACAACATTGGCAAGGTTAAGTGTCAAATTTGTGCTAAATCTAATCATGATGCATCCATCTGCTAGTACAGGTATGAACCTTCTTCCTCTAAGCCTAACAATAGAGGTCATAACATTGGTAACAACCCTAGACCATCAATGTATCATCCCTATCCCCGTCCCTCTACACACCTAGCCCTTCCCCAATTCTATCATCCTACACCAGATATGGACTCTGTTTCTACAGGATCTTGGTATCCAGACTCAGGAGCATCACATCACCTCACTTTCAACCTTAACAATCTGTCATATCGTGTGCCTTATCCAGGATATGATCAAGTTACTATGGGTAATGGACAAGGTGCGCCCATAAAATCTTTAGGACATTCCAGCTTTTATTCTCCTAATGATTCATCTGTTCATTTAAAACTAAATGATTTACTGCATGTTCCTAACATATCTAAGAATCTATTATCTGTAAGCAAATTTGCTAAAGATAACAATGTCTTCTTTGAGTTTTTCCCTAACAAATGCTATGTCAAATCTCAGGATTCTAGTAAAATTCTCTTGGAGGGAACTGTTGGAACATATGGCTTATACAAATTCAAGCCTTTTGAGCTCACACCTACTGTGGCTAGTACCTCCAATACTCAATCTAGCATTACTTCTGCTTTCAATAAATCCTGTAGTTTACACACTAGTCAATTTCCCGCTTTCAATAATACTGTCCAATGTAATAAAGTTGTTTCCACTGGACAAATAGATAACACCTTTCAAATCTGGCATCTTAGACTAGGACATGCTCATAGCAAAGCTGTTCAAACTGTACTGAATTGGTGTAACATTCCTGTTTCTAATAAAGTGTCTATTTCTTCTTGCATTGCTTATTGCATTAGTAAATCTCATAGACTTTATGCACCTTTATCCACCATTATATACACTAAACCCTTTGAGGTAATACATTGTGATATATGGGGACCAGCTCCATTTGTATCTCACTCTGATTATAGCTATTATATCACTTTTGTGGACACATACACCAAATACACATGGATTTATCTCCTTAACCAAAAGTCAGATGCCTTAAAAGTCTTTACTCAATTTTTAACTCTTATTCAAAACCAGTTTCAAGGGAATATCAAAGCTGTTCAGTCTGATTGGAGTGGGGAATTCAGACCATTCACCTCAATGTTATCTTCCCTAGGAATTCAACATAGGCTAACTTGTCCCCACACCTCTCATCAAAATGGGACAGTGGAAAGAAAGCATAGATAAATAGTGGAAATGGGTCTTACCTTACTATCTCAAGCATCAATTCCACTCACCTTTTGGGATCACAGTTTCACACATGCAGTTCACTTGATCAACAAACTCCCATCTAGTGCATTTCAGTCTTTCAAATCTCCTCATCATGTTTTGTTCAACAATTGTCCTGACTACTCTCAACTCAAAATATTTGGGTGCCTTTGCTTTCCACACCTCAGACCCTACAACAAGAACAAACTCCAATATAGATCTAGCCCTTGTGTGTATTTGGGAATATCTCCTCAACACAAAGGTCACAAATGTCTTGATGAACATGGGAAAATCTTCATATCCAAAGATGTAGTTTTTCATGAGTCCATCTTCCCCTACACCACTCTGTTTCCCACACAAAGTGATGATTCTCACCACTGCAGCTCTCTCTCTAATCTAACACCTCTTAACCCACCCTTAACAATCAACCAAATTAATTCCCTAATTTCAAAACCCCTCACCAATTCTGAAGTTACACAGATGTCCACCCATCCACCTTCACATCAACCAAGCACAAATGACTCTATACCACCCCTTGTATCAAATCACAATGACCATCCAATGGTCACAAGAGGTAAAACTGGTCATCTAAAACCCAAGAACTTCACAGCCAGCCTTGAACCATCCAGTGTGAAAAATGCTTTAGCCAATCCTGACTGGTCACAGGCTATGGAAACTGAATACAAAGCTCTGATTAACAATAACACATGGTCTTTAGTACCACTCCCACCCCATAAGAAAGCAATTGGGTGTAAATGAATCTTCAGAGTCAAAGAAAACTCATATGGCTCCATCAACAAGTATAAAGCACGTTTGGTAGCCAAAGGATTTCTACAGACCCCTAGCTTTGACTTCACAGAAACTTTTTCTCCTGTAATCAAACCTGTCACTGTCAGAATAATACTCTCCTTAGCTGTCACTTTCAATTGGCCAGTTCAACAAATAGACATCAATAATGCCTTTTTAAATGGTGTCCTACAAGAAGTGTACATGACCCAGCCTGCAGGGTTTGAATCCTCTGACAAATCCTTGGTGTGCAAACTTCATAAGTCATTATATGGCTTAAAACAAGCTCCACGTGCTTGGTATGACAAGCTTACTCAGACTCTTCTACAAATGTGCTTTGTCAAAAGCAGATGTGATCCTTCCTTACTTGTTCATCATCAAAATGGAGCCTGCACATATGTCCTAGTCTATGTGGATGACATACTAATCACAAGTTCTGCACCTCATCTCATCAAAGATGTCATTCACAAATTACAAGTCCAATTTGCTCTCAAACAACTAGGAGAAGTTGATTACTTCCTGGGTATTCAGGTGCATCACAAACCCACAGGTGGATTACTTCTTCATCAGACCAAATACATTCAGGATAGTTTATATACAACACATATACTCTTCAATCCATTAAGACATCATTTACAAAGGATAAAACTGTGAAAATACACGAGTCAAAACGGATCTGAATGTAATGTGGTGTAGAGTTTGAATTTCCTCCATTTGTTATCTCTCCATTTAATCTCCATTTGGAGAGATAGACACATTAAACATTAGTGGGTCCCATTAATTTGTGGATCCAACTAATTTTCAATTGTATATATCTCTCTTCAAATGAAGAATAAATTAAGGGATAAGCTTGGATACTAACGATGATGTGATAAGCTCTTTACCGGACATTGTTCTATGTCATATTCTCGCTTTTCTCCCAACCAAACATGCCATTGCCACTAGTGTCCTTTCGAAGAGGTGGACTCATCTATGGCGCTCAGTTCTTGTTATCAACTTCGGGGGAGAGACATGTAATTATTTCTACGAAGAAGAAAAATTTATTCGCTTTAATGACTTTGTGAACTCTGTTTTGCTCTCGCGAGATTCCAGTTCCATCAAGAGTTTCCGCCTCAGTGTTTCTTATAACAATGGTGATAATAATAATGACATCATTGGTTTGCCTAGTTTGGTCAAATGGGTCGAACATGTTGTGAAACACAATGTTGAGAACCTCGATCTCTCTGTGTACTGCAATAAGGGTATACCCAAACTGTCTAATAGCGTTTTCACGTGTAGGACTCTTGTTGTTCTCAAATTAAATCGGTTCACAGTGAATGACTTTTCTTCTATTAGACTCCCCTCACTCAAAACCCTTAGTATCCGTTTTTCTACACTTTCAAATGGTCGAGATTTTTTGTTGCTTTTGGCTGGATGTCCAATTCTTGAAGATTTGCTTGTATCTACTTTAAAGTTCTACTCTAACGACTCTCTCAACTATCAAGAGTGTGAAAACTTAAACTTCAAAAAATTGACTAAAGCAATATATGGCTTACACTTACTATCATTTTCCGTTGAAAGCACTTCATAACGTGAGGGAAATGCACATAGAACTAGATGAGGTTTGTCATTTACTATTGCTATATGAATGGCATCGTGATTGATTTGTATTTTTTGTTTTTGAGAATTTTGTCCTTAGTTTTGACAGTAATTATTTCTTCTATATTGTTTATTTGTTTAGGTGTATCAACGTTTTGACGAAATTCCTATCTTTCATAATTTGATCATGTTGAAACTTGGCGCTATTAACTCTAATTGGTATTTGTTAGTACAAGTGCTCAATCACTGCCCTAATGTTCAAAATCTTCAGCTTTGTCAGGTTTGTTAAGTTTAGGATCATATCTCATTTATTTTGTCTTAACGCGTGTTTTTGTGATTTAATTTATTTTATCTATATTAACAGGAAACCGAATTTGAGATACAAGATTATGTCCAGAAAAAATGGGTTGACCCAAAATTCGTTCCGCATTGCATTTAATTACGGCTTAAAACTTGCAGTATTTGGTATTGCCAAAAGTAAGCTAATGTTCGCAAAATATATTCTGAAGAATGCAAGAAATTTGCAAACGATGCAAATTTTTGGTAGAAGAAGCATGACAGCAAAAAGTATATTATCCATATGTCCAAAAGCCTCTCCTACATGTAAACTTATAGCTCTTGATTAAACTTATATTTTGTTGGTTTGAACTGTGAACCTTGATGGTCATGAACTTATGTGTCGTCAAACAATTTAAGGAAAAATTATTCTTAAACTTATAAACCTGTGTTTTTTTTTTTTTTACTTGTTTATTTTATCCATCTTTCAGTAGTTGTTGTATGCTAAATTCTCAATCTCATATGAGGGAAGAGAAGATTATTTAAATTCTTGGGAAACTTTTGTTCTGCATAAATAGAAGTTCATAGTATTACATGTCAGCAAATTGCAACACAGAGAAAGTTTCATTGTAATTACTTCAATGTATAGAACATTTTGTGGAATTTGGTTTCATTACTGTGAAATAACAGTCACTTGTTCATCATCATCGGTTCCAAAGTACCGATCACCAAACTTGCCCATGCCTGGTATGACACGAAAATCTTCGTTCAAACCAATCTCTACCTCAGATATTAATAAGGAAATAAGTAAATCAGTGATATATCCAATTAATGTGTATAATTATTTTCATCATGGTTTGCTGTAATTGGTTGTAACATATAATTAGTAATTAGTTATGCATATCTCGTAGAGTCAATGATAGGAGAAATTGTAGGCAAATTCTATGTGAAATAAGTTGTATATATTGATACCATGAGGAATAAAAGAATGATCTTTTCTCTGCCAATTTCTATTATGGCATCAGAGCTAAAAGATCTGAAAGATGAGAAAAAACCAGAGTCTTCTGAGAATCAACACCAAGGGAAGCGACAAGCTTCTCCTTTTGATCTTAACTCAAATGACAATCCTGGGAATCTGATTACTCAGGTGCAGCTGCGAGGCGAAAATAATTATGACGAATGGACGCGTGCCATGAAGACATCTCTTCGTGCAAGAAGAAAATGGGGGTTCATTGAAGGCACCATAAAGAAACCAGATGAAGGCACTGCTGAAATAGAAGATTGGTGGACTGTTCAGTCCATGCTTGTGTCGTGGATCCTGAACACGGTGGAACCGAATCTGCGTTCTACCATGACTTATATGGAGAATGCGCGAGATTTGTGGGAAGACATTAAGGAAAGATTTTCAGTCGCTAATGGTCCTAAAATTCATCAACTGAAAGCAGATCTAGTAGCATGTAAACAAGCCGGAATGACTATAGCGGCTTATTATGGGAAGCTGAAATTGTTATGGGATGAACTTGCAAACTATGAGCAAGTACTTGTGTGTAGTTGTAAGGGTTGCAGCTGTGGTATAACCACTAAACTTGAGAAGCGTAGAGAGGAGGAACGAGTGCATCAATTTCTGATGGGACTCGATGATGTTGTCTATGGAACGACGCGTTCCAATTTACTCGCTGCCGATCCGCTGCCAAATCTGAATAG
Source organism: Trifolium fragiferum (assembly GCA_954870985.1). NCBI lineage: Eukaryota > Viridiplantae > Streptophyta > Magnoliopsida > Fabales > Fabaceae > Trifolium > Trifolium fragiferum. The sequence continues at coordinate 16,726,632 of OX940790.1, read as the reverse complement.
AATTTATTCTGTCATGATACAAGAAGAACGAGTCAGAACTATCGCAAGGAACAAAGAAGAGCGGGGAGATGTTATGGGACTTGCCGTCCAAATTGGAGGAAAGAATAGAGGGCGTGATGAGATCAAAGACAAGTCAACACCTTGCACTAACTGCAACAGAGGTGGGCATGATGTCGCTAATTGTTTTCAGCTAGTTGGATATCCCGATTGGTGGGGTGATAGGCCGAGAGGTGAAGGCAAAAGCGGTACACGAGGTAGAAGCCAAAATCGAGGAACAGGTCGAGGAAAAGGAGCTGCTATTGTACGTGCCAATGCTGCTCAAGCTGGTGGAAATTCTTCTGCAAGAGAGGCGGAGAACCATGAATTTCCAGGAATAACTTCTGATCAGTGGCAGAAGCTGATGGAGATTTTAAACATACAGCCAGACACGACAGAAAGAATGACAGGTAAATCACAAAGTAACGAATGGATACTAGACAGTGGAGCATCAAATCACATGACAGGGACCTTAGAAATCATGCGTGAATTGCATGATATACAAACCTGCCCCATCGGTTTACCAGACGGGAAGAATGCAAGCGCAACTAAGGAAGGAGTTGTCTTGTTGGATGAAGGGTTGAAGTTATATAATGTTCTCTACGTTCCAAATCTCAAGTGCAATCTAATATCACTTTCTCAACTGATGGATGATTTAGATTGTATTGTTCACTTTTCTGATAAGTTTTGTGTTATGCAGGACCGCACCTCGAGGATGCTGATTGGAGCGGGTAAACGGCGGGATGGGCTGTATTACTTCCGATCAATTCAAAGAGTGCGAGCATGCAGTGTTGTGGGAGTAAATCAGCTTGAGTTGTGGCATCGACGGCTAGGACACCCCTCTTTAAAGGTTACTCAACTAGTCTCAGGCACTAGTAAGAATAATGATCATGTTGAGTTGAATAAAAATTGTGATGTGTGTTTGAGAGCAAAACAAACTAGAGAAAAGTTTTCTCTTAGTGAACATGTAGCTAATGGTGCATTTGAATTAATTCATTGTGATTTATGGGGTCCTTATAGAACAGCTTCATCTTGTGGCGCTTTTTATTTTGTGACTATTGTAGATGACTATTCTCGAGCTGTGTGGATCTATTTAATCTGTGATAAAAGAGAAGTTTCACAAACACTCATAAATTTCTTCACCTTGATCAAAAGACAATTTGATAAACAAGTAAAAATATTTAGAAGTGATAATGGAACAGAATTTGTTTGCATGAAACGTTATTTTCATGAAAACGGGATCATATTTCAAACGTCGTGTGTTGGTACACCTCAACAAAACGGGAGAGTTGAGAGAAAGCATAGACACATACTTAATGTGGCGCGGGCATTGCGATTCCAAAGTAATCTTCCTATTAATTTTTGGGGTGAATGCATACTAGCTGCAGGATATTTGTTGAATAGGACCCCTTCTGCAATTTTGAATGGCAAAACTCCATATGAGATGTTGCATGGACAAGCACCCTCACTTGAACACATACGAGTGTTTGGATGTCTATGTTATGCACATAATATGAACAGAAAAGGAGATAAATTCGCTAGTAAGAGTAGAAAATGTATTTTTATTGGATACCCCTATGGAAAGAAAGGATGGAGATTGTTTGATCTTGAAAATAGAGAACAATTTGTTTCCCGAGATGTAGAATTTTTTGAAACTGAATACCCTTTTGCTAGCACGGCTGAAGTCGTATCCGAGAGAATTTTAACTCATGTGCCGCATGATGAAGATGCCAATTTAGATGAGGAAGAGTTGGATAAGGGTGTTGAACTTGGGGAGGTGACTTTGTGCTCTGACCAAGGTCATCCTACCTTAGACGAGAGGGGGGGTAATGAAATTGAAGTGGAAGATCAATCGAATTTGGAAGCATTATCAGAAAATGCAGCTGAATTGCCAAGTCAAACTGTAGAGACTTTGGGAAAAGGACATAGACAAAAGTTTCCATCCACTAAATTGCAAGGTTTTGTCACTCACACTGCTCAAAAGATAAGCCCATCTAGCCAATTGCCTTCTCTATCATCATTCTCAGGTATGCCTTATCCGATAACACATTATGTTAATCTTGAAAAGTTTTCACTTGCACATCGAGCTTTTGTTGCAGGTCTTGATCATAACAAAGAACCTGTCTCTTATGTTGAGGCGGTAAAAGACCATAGATGGAGGGAATCAATGCAAAGTGAGATTCAAGCACTTGAGAATAATGGAACATGGTCGCTCACCCATTTACCTCCAGGGAAGAAGACACTTGGATGTAAATGGGTTTACAAAATCAAGCACAAATCTGATGGGACGGTGGAAAGATTTAAGGCTCGCTTGGTGATACTTGGCAATCACCAAATTGAAGGTATAGACTATAATGAAACATTTGCTCCCGTTGCTAAAATGGTGACAGTGCGCACTGTGTTGGCAGTAGCTGCAACGAAAAATTGGGAGCTACATCAGATGGATGTACATAATGCATTCCTTCACGGGGATCTTCAGGAAGAAGTATTTATGAAACCATCGCCCGGATTTCACACTACACAACCTGGAATGGTATGTAGACTCCATAAATCTTTGTATGGACTCAAACAAACTCCACGTTGTTGGTTTGCCAAGCTGTCCACTGCACTCAAAACATATGGGTTCGAACAATCATTATCCGATTACTCTTTATTTGTGCTACAACGACAAGACTCTTTTCTTGCGGTATTAGTTTATGTTGATGATCTTATAATAACCGGGAATGATCACACTGAGATTTCGTCATTCAAAACTTATTTGCATACTTGTTTTCATATGAAGGATTTGGGAACTCTAAAATATTTTCTTGGTGTAGAAGTTGCAAGGTCACCAACTGGAATCCTTCTCTGTCAAAGGAAATATGCTCTAGACATAATTTCTAAAACTGGCCTTCTTGGTTCTAAGCCTACTTCTACACCTCTCGAGCAAAACCATCGCTTGGCTCTTGCTACCGGTGATATCCTTGCCCAACCTGAGAAGTATCGACGGCTAGTTGGACGTCTTATTTATCTATGTTTCACGAGACCAGAACTCTCGTACTGTGTTCACATTTTGTCTCAATTCATGCAACAACCGAGGCAAGAGCATTGGGAGGCTGCTTTGCGGGTAGTGCGCTATCTAAAAGGAAATCCTGGGCAAGGCATTTTGTTGCGGCATGACAGTTCATTACAACTGTATGGATGGTGTGATTCGGATTGGGCTAGCTGTCCTCTAACGCGCCGCTCACTCACAGGTTGGTTTATTCTTCTTGGTAACTCTCCCATCTCTTGGAAAACAAAGAAGCAACACACTGTTTCTCGATCTTCCGCCGAAACTGAATACCGATCTATGGCTACCATATGTTGTGAGTTGAAATGGCTCAAAGGTCTTCTGTCTAGTCTTGGTATCTCTCATACTCAACCAATGCAAATTTACTGTGATAGTCAGGCAGCTCTCCATATAGCTAAAAATCCAGTTTTTCACGAACGAACCAAACATATTGAAGTTGATTGTCACTTTATCCGAGATGAGATAGTCAAAGATCACATTCGCTCTACATATGTCCCTACTACTGCTCAGCTGGCTGATATCTTCACAAAAGCACTTGGAAGATCTCAGTTTCTTTCTCTGCTTGGCAAGTTGGGCATTCACAATCTACATGCTCCAACTTGAAGGGGGGTAATAAGGAAATAAGTAAATAAGTGATATATCCAATTAATGTGTATAATTATTTTCATCATGGTTTGCTGTAATTGGTTGTAACATATAATTAGTAATTAGTTATGCATATCTCGTAGAGTCAATGATAGGAGAAATTGTAGGCAAATTCTATGTGAAATAAGTTGTATATATTGATACCATGAGGAATAAAAGAATGATCTTTTCTCTGCCAATTTCTATTAGATATCACTATTTTATTTTTTGGAAAACTTTTGCAGACCACATGAACACCTTTAGGAGCCTGAATACGATGAGAAGATAAATAAATGTAACGTCAAAAGAGCATAGAAAAAAAAGAAAAAAAAAAGCAAGAGGACAACAATGACGACAATAATGCAATGGAAAGTATGAATTGAACAAAAAGTCAATCTCATAATTGAATTGTGCAAAAGAAAGCAGAGAACATATATACAGAGAGTAATCGATCAATTTAGTTCATAAATTATTATTTTTTCACCAACTTAGTTCCTAAATTATTAAAATCAATAAATTGTTTTCCATCCTTCAATTTCGTCCTCATTATTTAATGTTCACAAGTATTCTCACATGGAGTAATTCTTTTTAGTTGCTTTATTTAAATATCTAGAATGCCTACCCACGTGTAAATTTTTGCCATTCATTTTATTTTTGTAGTTTACCATTATAAAAAGTTGGATGATGTTGATCCAAATTGAATAGCTTACGGTAAATTGTTAGTATATTAATTGTTATGTTATTTTTTTATGTTTTTCAAACGCTATACCTCAAACTATAAAATAGCTTATGAAAACAAAAAATATAACAAGCTTAATTACTAGTTTCTCATTCACAAGCAAAGGCCATTTTATAGGCACACGTAGTTACAACAGACAAAACTAACAAAACAGAAAAGTCCAACTAACTAACAGCCTCACTAAGCTTCATACATATGCCATTCATTCTATTGATGCTATATAATGCAACATTCACTATATTCTCTGAGTTTTCAACAATCAGTTTACTCCATTTTCTTTATAAATGGTGTTAACAAAATTTCTTTTTTTGTTTTTTTAAGCAAAGAAAGAGAAAGCAAGGTAGAGAGTAGGAAACATCCCAACTAGGTTGGCATCTTTCCTAAGACCCTACCAAGATGCTAACTCCCAAGTATTATTAAAATAAAAATAAGAGAACAAAGTACAAACGAACTTGGGGGGACTAGGCCAATATCCAAGTGTGGAGCTAACAAAATACAACTGCCTCGTTAAAAACCTTACCTGTAAAACCCAAAGGGAAAAACCAGGTGAAGGAAAAAAGAGTGCAGTGCTCCCAAAAAAATTACAATGCAAAACACCAACCCTACTAAGAAAGGTAATAACGAAAATTAGGATAACCATCAATATCTCTAGATAAATACACAATAATAAAGTCTGGAGCAGCCGTCCAATGAAGATAAGAAGCTAAAGAAAAACCATGATTAGCTAAAGCATCCGCCACTTTATTTCCTTCACGATAAATATGAGAAATCACAAAAGACCGACCCTGGAGCATAGCTTGAACGTTCTTCCAACGAACATGTAAGGACCAAAGAATAGAGGAAGCCTTCTTTTTAAAAGCATCAACCACAAGAGTAGAATCAGACTCCAACCAAAAGTTGACCCAGTTATTATGGTAGGCTATTTCAATCGCACGCATTGCTCCACAAAGCTCAGCATGAAACGAGGTAGTTTGCCCTAACGGTTCAACAAAAGCAAAGAGAAAGTTTGCATGGTGATCCCTAAAAACTCCTCCACAAGAAGAGGGGCCTGGATTACCTTGAGAGGCTCCATCAATATTACATTTAACCCAAGATTGCAAGGGAGGGTGCCAAAGAACCTCTTTAACCCTAGGAGTCTTGGGAGAGTGCAAGCCAATATCAAACTTCTTCAAGAAAATGAGATCCTTGATGGAGTTGGATGAAAGCTTATTCGTGTGAGTGCCAGCCAAATAAGTGCCTGCTTGAATCAAAACAATAGCCGATCTCCAATTGATGTTAATGTTAGCAAACCGAGCCTAGTTACGCGCGTGCCATATGGTATTTAACAAGTTAACAATGGCAGCATTAATAGAAACTTCACTTTGAGGGGACCAGTTGGAGGAGCTTAACTTCCAAATATCATCCAGGGAATTGAGTTGGATCGTAATATCAAGACAACCTGCAAACCAAGACCAAAGACGCACAGCAAAATCTCATTCAATAAATAAATGAAAGGCGACTCTTCATACCTGTGACAAAGGTCACAAATAGAGGGAAGACGACAACCCCTACTACGCAAGTTATCATCAGTAGGAAGCTTGTCTAACATGAGTCTCCAAACTAAAAGAGACTTAGCTGGAGGAATGTCAGCACTCCATATGCAGCGCGTCCAGGGAAGCTCATGCCAGGCCTGGGTAGTAAACTTGTAAGCATCTTTCAAAGTAAGGTCACCATGCTCTGTATGCTTCCACATGAGCTCATCTTGGCACGATTCAAGGGGAAGAGCAACCTGATTCACCATGTTAGGAAGGGCAGGGAAGAGGTGGATAAGAGCAGCAGGTATACTCCAAGCACCATTATGAATAAAGTCACTAACTCTGGAAGTTAGCCTAGCACTAACAGCTGGAGGAATATTGATTTGAGTGACAGAGGCGCGCCACACCAAGGATCCTTCCAAAAATTAATGCTGTCACCATTCCCAACTAACCAAGTGGAATGATTCCTAATATCAACAACCTCATTTTTCACACCGCTCCACAGGGAAGAGAATATATGATGCTTGATACATTGATTGTTCTTAAAAACCCTAGCCCTTAAGAGTTTAGCCCAAGAACACTTAGAGTTGAAAATTCTCCAACAAAGGAAAAGGTTAGAAGCCTTGTTCAAACTAGTCAGAGAACGAAAATTCAAACCCCCTTGAGAATAGGGTCTACAGACTTTCTTCCAAGAGACAGTCACAAGCTTCCTTTGATTCACATCCCCACTCCAAAGAAAATTTTTAATTGCTTTTTCAAGTTGCTTAAGAAGAGTTGCAGGCCAAGAGTAGAGTGAAATGCTATAAATAAGCATGCTTTGGATCACAGATCTAATCAATTAAGCCCTACCTGCCATAGTTAAGAGAGAAGCCTTCCAGGAAGAGAGTTTAAGCTTAATCTTGTCAGCAATGGGTTGAAGATGGTAAGTCTTAGGTTTACCCTTGAAAATAGGAACACCCAAGTAATTAAAAGGAAGAGAGCCAACTTTAAAATTAAAGAGCTGAACAATCAGAGCTAACCTACCAGAGGTTATAGAGCCAGAGAAAATAGTGGATTTGGATTGACTCAGCACTTGGCCTGATTCTAGGGCATAATCAGTGAAAAGACTTTGGAGTGCTTTAAGGCCAGAGAGGTTACCTTTACAAAAAATCATTATGTCATCTGCATAGAAAGCATGTGAATGAACCTTGATATTCCTAGTGCCATGAATCTGAGAAAGTTTACCATCAACCACCAGTTTTGAAATACTTCTACTCAAAACTTCCTCAGCAAGGCAAAAGAGAAGAAGAGATAAGGGATCTCCTTGTCTCACCCCTCTAGAGCATTTGAAGAAACCATGAGATTTACCATTGATAGAAATAGAAAGATGAGCTGAATGAAGAATCACATTAATCCAATTGATGAAGACCTCATTGAAACCAAAGCATCTCAGCACATTTGAAATTCTGGTGGCAAGTGTCAGATGTGTAGCACGATGTGTACACTTTAGGAATCGTACGATGTGTAGCCTAATGTGTCAACATCGTGAACAACTGAACTTGATGAACAAGTAAACAATATAAAGTGCAGGAAACAAAAGAACACGTGAGTTTGTTAACCCAGTTCGGCACTTATAACAAGCCCTATTCTGGAGGATACCAATCCAGGGATGAATCCACTATGGTAGTATCAATTCAAAGCTAAACTCCCCCGTTTACAACTTCTCACTTAATCACTACCCGTGCTAATTCTACCTAGGAACTCCTAGATATGAGAACCTCTGCTCACTCCCCCTCAACCTTACCCAGTAAGGATTTAATAACAAACTCAGTTTGGAGACACACTCCTAGAAAACTATGCACTCGTACCTAACGGCTTTGAGTGTTGCACACTCTAACTCCTTGCTTCAAAGCTTTGGAGAAAGAATACTAGAGATTACAACTCTATCAAACTCAGTCCTTACTTGTATCAAAATTATGATTCAAGTGAAGGCTCACAAATAACAATGAACAGACTAAGACCTAAGACTCGATATCTTCAACTCTTGGCTTCGTACTTCATTATGTCTTCAGTCTTCCTTTATATAGAACAAGTTTCATGGGCTTGGATCTTCAATGTTGACAGCTGGCCTTTGTTAATTCTCCTTGAGATTTATTTGATCATAATCTTTTAATTGTTTGTTTCAAATCTTTTTGATCAAAGTCGGCCGATAAAATAAAACAGAACCATGAAAGATTATCTTGTTCCTTGGCGCGCAAGCTGGCACGATATACTTGAAAAACAAATCTTTTTCAAAAGATCGCGTTTAAATAAATAAAGGCGCGTCCAGTAGGGCGACCAGATGTGAACCCTGATGTGCCACACATCATGCTCCACATCATGGAATCAGGCTTATTTTACCAAATGAAGCCAACACCCTAAAAGGTCTCAACAATCTCCCCCTTTGGCAAATTTTGGGCTAAAATAATCTTTGAGTCACCCAACAAAACTTGGAGAGATGTATAGGCACATCAGAGGCATGCAGCAGCGGATCAGAGCCTCACAAATAAAGAGAGAAATAAACTCTCACAAGATAGGAAAATAAATTCCCAAAGACTGAGAAAAATAAATTCTCAGACACATACAAGCATGAGATTCCATGCACACATAAGGGAGGGTAGCAAACCCAGTAATAGTCTACTCCCCTTTGAACTAGAGCACTTTCCATGTACTCCCCCTAAATCTCATATTCCCTATAGGCTTCTTCAGAATGCATGACCTAGAGAGATATAGAGAAGTTTTAAACTTGGCTTCTTAAGAATGCATGACCAAGTTAAAACTCACAGATGTGTCAAACATCACACAAAATAGCAACTTCTACAGGCTTCTTAAGAATGCATCACCATGTAGAAATCATACAAATGGATCAACCATTACACAAATTAACATCTTCAATTGGACTTCTTAAGAATGCATCACCCAGTTGAAAACGTACAGATTAAGTCTTCAGAAAAACATGCTTTAGAAAACTAATTCTTCAAAAAGTTGTTGAGAAAACATTTGAAGAAAAATAAGCATGTATGCCAGATGTGTAGTCAGATGTGCCACACATCACAATTTGCTGCAGTTAAGACTTCAAAGTTGTTCATTTTTAATTTTTACTCCCCCTTTTTAGCCATAAATTATGACAAACATACTGAGAGTAAGTAACACACCATAGAATGCAGATAGCATGAGATGTAGAGATGATGGTGCATGAACAGAAAAAGGCACTCAGGCCGTTAATAGTGCAGCAAGTACAGAACAGGCACGCAAAGGTGCATCAGAAATCCAGGGCATAGCCCACAAAATACAAGCAAAAACAAGGAAATACTGAGTACAGGGAAATATTAATGAATTACAATAATTCAAATATCCTGGCTCCCATCAGTTTCCTCAGCTTCAGAGTCATTGGGCTCCTCCTCCTCCAATTCCTCATCCTCAGCCATTGTTTGCTCATCCTCAAGCTCCAGTCCAGTAATGACTGCCTCCAGCTTGGCCTTCTTCTCATCCAGAGCCTTGCAAGTCTCCTTTAAAGCAGCAATCATGTCTGTCCTAGACATAGCATTGTTTGAGCTGGATGTGCCCACATCAGGAGTCACATCAGACTGCTTGAGACTAAAAGAAATAGCAGACTCTCTTCTGCAAGACAAATCATCCTTGCCCAGAACATCAGGTCTCTGGCTCAATATGATTCCACACAGTAGGGAAGGAAATGCAATGGGTAGTTTGACAGCTAGGGTTTTGGCATGTTTGATAGTCTGATCAAAAATATAGGTACCAAAATCAAAATTAGATTTGCTGCCAATAGTATATATGAACCTAGCCAAACCTGTAGCCACATCACAGTTGTGTGTGGTAGGCACCCAGTTAGCAGCAGCAATCCTGTTCAGGATGTTGTAGATTGGTGTGAGCTTGCTTGCTTGCAGTTTCCCTTTCTTAGGCCAAGTCTTGACCTTTCCAGCTGTGATGGCCTTGATTATGTAGTTGTCATTTGCCTCCATCTCAGCAAAGGGCTCCTCACTTCTGCCCAGATACTTGTTGATAACAGTGGGAGAGAAGTGAATTTCTTTACCTCTCACAAAAACAGTTTGGTATTCCTTGTCCAAAGGATTGTCACAACCAGCAGGGATGTTTACCAAAAACTCTTTGACTACCTTCTCATAGCAGTCACTCAGTCCAGTAACAGTCTTCATCAAGCCAGCACGCTTGATCAACCTCATAACTTCCTTGCACTGCAAGGCTTCAGCACTGAGCTCCCTCTCCAGAGCTAACCTTCTATGAGCAATGTACTTCCATTTACCAGCATGTGCAGGGTTGTGGAAGGAAATCAAATCAACTGGGATGTCAGGAATTCCCTGAGGAATTTTCTTCTTCCCATAGCTCTTCTTCACAGCAGACTCAATGTGAATCACATCAAGCTCCACATTGCGTTCCTTAGCAGATTCTTCCTCAGACTCACTGATGTGAGCTACATCCTGCTCCACATCGTACTCTGAGTCACTTGTAGGTGGCTCTTTTCTTTTCTGAGTCTTCTTCTTTGCAGGTGGAACCACAGCTTTACTAAATCCCTTCTTGGGACCATACATGACTTGCCTCTTAACAGGCTTCTTCTTCTCCTTAGTAGCAGCAGGAGAAATCTCAACAACAGCAGGACCTTTACCACTTCTAGTCCTTTTTGCAATACTATCCTCAGTAAGCTTCTTCAAGGGGATGTCAGAATTGTAGCCTTCTACATCCACAACAACTGTATCTCCATCAGCATCCTTGTCAGAAGGATTGGAGTCTTCATGATCTGAACCTTCAACAGTTTCTTTACCCTTGTCAGACTGGGTATTATCTTTAGGTTCCTCAACCTCAGCAGGTTGATCTTCTTCAACAAATTCCTGTTCAGGAGAATCAGGAATGACAGTAGGTTCTTCAACAGCAGCAGTCTCTTCTTCACCTTGTGGCAATGATGTGCCAACATCTGCCGCAACATTAGGTTCTTGCAGGGCCTGGAGCACAGAATCAATGATCTTCTGAGTCAAGGGATGTCTTTGACTCTCAGGGATCTTTACAGCAGCCTTCTCAGGGTTAGGGTTTGAGGAACCTACACCCATAGATGCTTCAGCATTTGCATCACCAGATTTTGCAGGAAGAGGTTCAACATGCAGACTTTCCATGGTGTGAACCCTCTTTGGTGAGCCAATCTTTGGCTTTTTGCTTTTCTTCTTCTTCTTCTTGGATTTTTCTGTGGAAGGAGAAGGAACAACATCTTCCTCTGCAGCAATGGGGGTTGATTCCCTTCTTGATCGTTTTGACTTCTTCTTCTTTGATCCAGATGGCTTGATCATAGAAACAGGAGTGGCATTAACGATCATGTCACTTTGAACTTCTTCAGGATGCGGGGAATTAGGTTTTGATGATGATGGAGGAGTCGTGAATTTGGTTGAAGGAGATGTTTTGGTTGCAGTAGACATGATGATGATGATGGTGACTTGGTATGAAGATTTTCAAAGAAAATAGCAGAGAGATGAACAAAGGGTTTGAGAGTGATCAAGAAAATTTTTGGTCGTTTGAGTGGTTGAGAAACGAATGTGGTGATCAATGTGGTAGGCAATAAGAAAATCTTGAGTAAACGGATTTCTTGGAGTTTTGATCGTGAAATAGCCGTTGGAAATATTTTGTAATGATTGCCTTTGGATTGCGTGCAACTATGGATGGAGGGAAAAACAGGTAGCCGTTGCACGCCTAAATAGCTATTATGGCTATTGATCATCAAAGAGGCAAATACCAAGTTTGCCCCTTAACACCTCAAACCTATTTGCATCTAAAGCCTTAGTGAAAATATCTGCCAGTTGATTCTCTGTGGCAACATGCTCTAGAGTCACAATATTGTCTTCAACAAGATCTCTAATAAAATGGTGACGTATATCAATGTGCTTTGTCCTACTATGTTGGATAGGATTTTTGGAAATATTTATAGCACTTAGATTGTCACAGTATAATGTGAGCACATCTTGCTGCACATTGTACTCACCCAACATCTGCTTCATCCAAAGTAGCTGAGAACAACTACTTCCTGCTGCAATATACTCAGCCTCAGCTGTAGAAAGAGAAACACAATTTTGTTTCTTGCTGAACCATGATATAAGGTTGCTTCCCAAAAAGAAACATCCACCAGAAGTGCTTTTCCTGTCATCAGCACTACCTGCCCAGTCAGCATCACAATAACCCAACAATCTTGTGTCTTCACCATGAGAGTAGAGAATTCCATAATCACTTGTACCACTGACATACTTAAGAATCCTTTTGACTTGATTCAGATGACTCATCTTGGGCTCAGCTTGGTACCTAGCACACACACCAACAGCAAAGCTAATATCAGGTCTACTTGCAGTGAGATAAAGTAGACTGCCAATCATGCTTCTGTATAGACTTTGATCAACACTGACACCATGCTCATCTTTAGAAAGTTTGAGATGGGTTGCTGCAGGAGTTCTTTTGTGATTTGCATTCTCCATTCCAAATTTCTTCACAATGTTCTTGGCATACTTGCTTTGGGAGATGAAAATTGTATCTTCCATCTGTTTGACTTGCAGACCAAGAAAGTAGGTAAGTTCACCTACAAGGCTCATCTCAAATTCAGACTGCATCTGATTCACAAACATCTTGACCATTGGATCAGACATTCCTCCAAACACAATGTCATCTACATAGATTTGTGCAATCATGAACTTCCCCTTTTCTTCTCTGACAAACAAGGTTTTGTCTGTTTCTCCTTTTCTATAACCTTGCTGCATAAGAAATTTGGTTAGCCTCTCATACCATGCCCTAGGAGCTTGCTTTAATCCATATAATGCCTTCTTCAATCTGTAGACATGATCTGGATAATTTGGATCAACAAATCCCTTGGGCTGCTCCACATAAACTTCCTCATTCAAGTAGCCATTGAGGAAAGCACTCTTCACATCCATCTGGAATAGCTTGAATTTCAAGATACATGCTACTCCCAAAAGTAACCTTATGGACTCGAGACGTGCCACAGGAGCAAATGTTTCATCAAAGTCTACTCCTTCAATCTGAGAGTAACCTTGAGCCACAAGCCTAGCCTTGTTTCTAGTCACAATACCACTTTCATCAGATTTATTCCTATAAACCCATTTAGTACCAATGATGTTGACTCCTTCAGGTCTAGGAACTAAATCCCACACTTCATTCCTCTTGAACTGGTTCAGCTCCTCTTGCATAGCTTCAATCCAAAACTCATCTGTCAAGGCTTCTTTCACATTCTTTGGTTCTACCTTTGACACAAAACAAGCATTGGATACAACCTCTCTTGACCTTGTCATAACCCCTGACTCAGGATTCCCTATTATGAGTTCTTTTGGATGATTCTTTTGAACTCTAACAGAGGGACCCTTGTTCACTGGAGTCACATCTTCTTGCTGATCATTCTTCTCAGGAATCTCTATAACTTCAGAGTCTTCAGGCAGGGGGTGAGATGTGTCCACATCAGGATCAACATCAGGTACATTGTCTGAATAGTCATCTATGACAACATTGATGGATTCCATCATAGTTCTTGTTCTGTTGTTGAAGACTCTATAGGCTCTGCTGGTTATGGAATAGCCTAGAAAGATTCCTTAATCACTCTTGGGATCCATCTTCCTCCTTTGCTCTCTGTCAGCTAAGATATAGCACTTGCTACCAAAGACATGGAAGTGTTTGACAGTTGGTTTTCTTCCTTTCCATATCTCATACAGTGTGGTTGAAGTACCTTTTCTCAGAGTCACCCTGTTGTGTACATAGCATGCAGTACTCATGGCCTCTGCCCAAAAATAGTAAGGTAGCTTCTTGGCATGTAGCATAACTCTTGCAGCCTCTTGCAAAGTTCTGTTCTTCCTTTCAACTACACCATTTTGTTGGGGTGTGATTGGTGAGGAGAACTCATGCCCAATTCCTTCATCAGCACAAAACTCAAAGAATCTTGAATTTTCAAACTCTTTCCCATGATCACTTCTGATTCTAACAATGCCACTATCCTTCTCTCTTTGTAGTCTAAGGCATAGTTCTTTGAATGCATCAAAAGTGTCAGACTTCTCTCTGATGAAGCTAACCCAAGTGAACCTTGAGAAATCATCTACAACCACAAAGGCATATCTTTTGCCACCAATACTCTCTACCTGCATTGGTCCCATCAAGTCCATATGTAGCAGTTCAAGAACTCTGGATGTCACCTGGTGTTGCAACATTGGGTGTGACATCTGAGCCTGCTTTCCAACTTGACATTCACCACAGATACTGCCTTCAACAATCTTAAGCTTTGGTAGTCCTCTAATAGCTTCCTTGGACATAATCTTCTTCATTCCTTTTAGATTTAAATGACCAAGTCTTTGGTGCCAAAGCTTAACTTCTTCTTCCTGACTAATAAGGCATGTAGTAGAGTGAGCAGTTTCATCAGGAATCCATAGATAGCAGTTGTCTCTTGACCTAGATCCTCTCATCAACAATTCTCCTTTGTCAGAAGTAATAAGACATTCATTCTTTGTGAAGTTGACTTTAAGACCTTGATCACACAGTTGGCTTATGCTGATAAGATTAGCCTTCAAGCCTTTAACAAGTAACACATCATCTAGGTCAGGTAAGCCTTTGCTGCAGAGTTTACCACTGCCATTGATTTCACCTTTTGCTCCATCTCCAAAGGTTACAAAGCTTGTTGTATGAGGCTTGATATTAGTGAGAAATTTCTCAACACCAGTCATATGCCTAGAACAACCACTATCAAAATACCAATCATTACTAGAAGATGCTCTAAGAGAAGTGTGAGCAATATGTGCAGTTTCAGAAACTTTAGGCTTCCACATCTTCTTAGGAGTGACCCTTACTGTTTTGGCTTGCACCTGAGGCCTTTTCTTGGGATACCCATAGAGTTTGTAACAGAAGGGCTTGATGTGACCATTCTTCCCACAGTAGTGACATCTCCAAGCATTAAACTTCTCTTTGCCATCAGGTCTCTGATGTGGAGTGTGATGTGTCCACATTCTGCCAGGGTCAGGTTTCTTCTGAGCAGGAACAAACTTAGTATTTGTCTTCTTGCTGTGATGTTTGTTCTTAAATCCTACACCAGATGAGTCACCAGCATGCTTTCCTACTTTCAAAATTTCATCAAGCATGTTGGTTCCAGGATTGAGCATCTTTACAGACTTGGTCATATTTTTCAAGTTGGTTGACAGTAACTTGACTTCACTTTCAAGACTAGCAACTTGACTCTGTAGTTGACCCTTCTCTGTCTCCAGTTGACTGATGATTTCCTTCTGCTCTTCATTGACCTTGTACAGTTCCTCACTCTTGATAAATAGCTTTTTATGGACTGAGGCTAGTTCATCAAAGGTGAGTTCTTCATCATCAGATTCGACATCAGTATTATCCACCCCAGTCATGGCACTAACATGATTAGCAGCAACATTCTCTGAGTCAGTGTCAGAGTCTTCGTCAGACCATGATACAGTTAGGCCTTTCTTCTGCTTCTTCAGATATGTTCCACATTCTGATCTTATATGACCAAAGCCTTCACATTCATGACATTGAACACCCTTGTTCTGAGCTGACTTATCATCAGTTTTAGTTTTTGTTGAAGTGTTACCTATTTTACTGTTGTCAGTCTGGATGTTCCTCACATTCCTCCTTGGTCTTCTGTCCACCCTCCTTTGAAGCTTGTTGAACTGTCTTCCCAACATGGCTAAGTCATTTGAGAGGTCATCATCTGATTCATCAGCTTCTTCCTCTTCACCAGCACAAGATACAAAAGCTATGCCTTTTCCTTTCTTCTCAGTTGGCTCACTAAAGTTCATCTCAAAAGTTTGAAGCGAGCTCACAAGTTCTTCAAGTTTCATACTTGGGATGTCTTGAGCTTCTTCAATAGCTGTGATTTTCATGTTAAATCTCTTGGGTAGAGACCTAAGCATCTTTCTCACAAGCTTTTCTTCAGACAATTTCTCACCTAGAGCCTCAAAGGAATTGTCCACCTCAAGCAAATTCATGTGAAAATCATGAATTGATTCTTCTTCTTTCATTCTGAGGTTTTCAAACTTAGTGTTGAGAAGTTGGATTCTTGAGCTTTTTACCTTGGCATTGCCTTCATGAGTGGTTCTGAGTATCTCCCAAGCATTCTTTGCAACAGTACACTGCTTGATCAATCTGAACATGTTCTTGTCCACTCCATTGAATAAAGCATTCAAAGCTTTGGAGTTTCCAAGTGATGCAGTGTCTTCTGCAGCTGACCAATCTTCCTCTGGCTTGAGTACACCAGTGTCAACACCATTAGCATCCAAAATTTTGGGATGCTCCCAGCCTTTGAGCACAGCTTTCCAAGTCCTGCTGTCAAGTGACTTTAGGAAGGCAATCATCCTTGGCTTCCAGTAGTCATAATTAGTTCCATCCAGGAGGGGTGGTTTGTTGACCGTTGTTCCATCCTTGTCCATGTTTCCAGAAAGTAACTTCCCTGGAGCTCACCCTCAAACAGGCAGGGTGCCTGCTCTGATGCCAATTGAAATTCTGGTGGCAAGTGTCAGATGTGTAGCACGATGTGTACACTTTAGGAATCGTACGATGTGTAGCCTAATGTGTCAACATCGTGAACAACTGAACTTGATGAACAAGTAAACAATATAAAGTGCAGGAAACAAAAGAACACGTGAGTTTGTTAACCCAGTTCGGCACTTATAACAAGCCCTATTCTGGAGGATACCAATCCAGGGATGAATCCACTATGGTAGTATCAATTCAAAGCTAAACTCCCCCGTTTACAACTTCTCACTTAATCACTACCCGTGCTAATTCTACCTAGGAACTCCTAGATATGAGAACCTCTGCTCACTCCCCCTCAACCTTACCCAGTAAGGATTTAATAACAAACTCAGTTTGGAGACACACTCCTAGAAAACTATGCACTCGTACCTAACGGCTTTGAGTGTTGCACACTCTAACTCCTTGCTTCAAAGCTTTGGAGAAAGAATACTAGAGATTACAACTCTATCAAACTCAGTCCTTACTTGTATCAAAATTATGATTCAAGTGAAGGCTCACAAATAACAATGAACAGACTAAGACCTAAGACTCGATATCTTCAACTCTTGGCTTCGTACTTCATTATGTCTTCAGTCTTCCTTTATATAGAACAAGTTTCATGGGCTTGGATCTTCAATGTTGACAGCTGGCCTTTGTTAATTCTCCTTGAGATTTATTTGATCATAATCTTTTAATTGTTTGTTTCAAATCTTTTTGATCAAAGTCGGCCGATAAAATAAAACAGAACCATGAAAGATTATCTTGTTCCTTGGCGCGCAAGCTGGCACGATATACTTGAAAAACAAATCTTTTTCAAAAGATCGCGTTTAAATAAATAAAGGCGCGTCCAGTAGGGCGACCAGATGTGAACCCTGATGTGCCACACATCATGCTCCACATCATGGAATCAGGCTTATTTTACCAAATGAAGCCAACACCCTAAAAGGTCTCAACAACATTAATAAGGAAATCCCAATTTAAGGTGTCAAAAGCCTTAGAGATATCAATCTTAAGAGCAAGGTTACCTCCAAAGGACTTATTGTGAAGGAGATTGGCAGCTTTAGATGCAATACAAAGACAATCTTTGATATTTCTGTCTTGAATAAAACCATGCTGCTCCTCAGACAAAATAGAGGGAAGAACAAGAGCTAATCTATCTGCAATGATCTTAGAGATAATTTTGAACTTGAAATTGGCCATGGCAATAGGTCTATATTGATCAATAGAGGAGGCTTCAGGAGTTTTAGGGATCAAGGCTATGATGTTGGAGTTGAAGCCAGGAAGAATCCAACTAGAGGTGAAAAATTCAAGAACAGCAGCAATGACCTCATGTTGAACTATGTCCCAATAGTGTTGAAAAAAGAAAGCTCCAAAGCCATCAGGGTCTGGTGCACTATCTTTGTTGAGAGCAAACACAACATTTTTAATTTCATCTTGAGAGGGCAAGACAGTGAGAAGAGAATTGATATCATCAGTGATGGCATGAGGGATAATTTCTTCTGCAAGAAAAGAGCTCCTAGCAACAGGGTTAGTGTTAAATAAAGAGTGATAATAATCAACTACATGTACAGCAATGAGGTCCTGATTAACAAGAACATTATCACCATCTTGCAGAGAGGAGATGTAGTTGGTAGACGGCCTAACTTTAGTCACTTTATTGAAGTATTTAGTGTTTCTATCCCCATGTAAATGCCAGTTAAGTCTTGATTTCTCTTGCCAGAAAACTTCCTCTTTACAATGGGCTTCTTCATAATCTCTGCTGGCAGATTTCTCCTGGTTAATAAGAGTTTCAGAGTAGCCATGTTGATGGATTTGAGCCTGAATTTGATTGAGATTAGCCTCTGCAGTCTTCACCAACATGTGAACATTACCAAAATTGTAGGTATTACAAGCCTTTAAATTATGCTTCAAGATTTTTAACTTTTGACTAAGAATAAACATAGGAGAGCCTATGACCTCATTGTTCCAGCTCTCTTGAATCACTTCCTTACAACCAGGGTGAAGGCTCCACATTCTAAGAAATTTGAACTGAGAAGCAAAAGACACTTCAGAAATTTGAAAATCTAACAATAAAGGATAATGATCAGATTTAAGTTTGATAAGGGTAGAAACATTAGAGATGTTGCAAAGGTCCATCCAAGCTTGATTGCAAATGGCTCTATCTAACCTCTTAGCAGTATTTCTAGAACCACTTCTACCATTGGACCAGGTGAATTGAACCCCCCTTGTGGGAAGGTGAATGAGGTTGTGAGTGTCACTCCAAACTTGAAATTCTTCCATAGGCAATCTAGCAGGAGACGACCTACCTTGTTGCTCATGAGCCCCAATAATAACATTGAAATCCCCAAGGAAACACCAAGGCAAAGGATGTTGGGATTGAAGGTTAGAAAGAGCTCTCCAAAGCTGCCTTCTAGTAATATAACTGGTAGAGGCATAAATAGCAGCTAGGGCAAAAATTTGGTTATTATAAGTAATAGAGAAAGCAACATATTGAGTATCAGAGTAGAGAATAGTAGGGGAGAGAGAAGTTCTACAAAGGCACCAAATATTAGGAACATGGTTTGAACGATTATTAACTGCAAAACACTTCAAGCCAAGGCTATGTAACCATCTTCTAGGAAGCTTGTCAATATCCATCCAGGGCTCAAATATCAAAACTAAGTCAGGATTATGCTGAATAATAAGTTTCTTCAAGGCTATTCTTGTTGGGGAGTTAGCCATACCCCTTATATTCCAATATAAGCACTTCATTTAGAAGGATTGGAAGAAGCCACCTTTGACCTGGTTGTGTATGTGTCTCTGTTGGCTTGATTCAATCTCTTCTGAGCTCTCTTCTGGCCTCTATTCATGACAACTTGGAATCCATCAGTAAGACCTTGACTTTCAGTGCTATTGGCAGCTTCCTCTTCCTCAGCATCTACCATATTAGCCCAAGATCGTTGAAGGAAAGTTATATCATGTGCAACTCTCTCAGGAGTAATATTCACCCCTTCTTGGAATAAAGGGTGTTGTGCAGCATCAATGAAAGGACCCTGGGAACTAGAATCAGAGGCTTCCTCATTAAGTTCTTCATCCATCTGCAGGTCATGTGCTCTAGGGGAATGAACAGGACTTAATATGGTACCTTCAAATATAGCAGCTTCATTGTTATCCTTGTGAAGATCCAAGTTATTAGAAGTCTCAAGGCTGACCAAATTAACATCATTAGGAACCTGAACATCCTCATTAATGTCAGCAACAACAGCTATATCAGCTCCAACTTGCTCACCCTGAGGCATGACCTGTTGAGTAGCCAAGGGAGGATTCTTAGCAGTCTCTTGTGGTTTCTTATGATTGTCTTTGGCCTGTCTTTTATCCAATTCCTGATGAATTCGTTTGCAATTGTTAATGTGGTGACCAACATTCCTACAGTGTGAACAAAAGTCAGGCACATGTTCATAGTCTAAGTCCACATAGAAGGCATAACGTTTCCTTTCCACCATAACTTTGTATCTCAGAGGTTGGCTAAGATCAACATCAACCAAAACCCTAGCATATTGTCCAAAGGTGCGCTCATGCATGGGCTTAGCAGTTATAAATCCATACAAATAGGTGTACCTAAACTCCCTGCTATTGTGAAAAGGATTGTCTTGTGCCAATATTCCTGTGCTAAACCATAGATTCTCACCCAAACCTGAGCAGAGGTATTTTGCTGCAGTTCAGGGTTGAAGTCGCGCGTCCAGGCAAAGAGCTTGAGAAACCCTGGATTGAGATTCCATGAAGAGACAGATCTAACACGCTTCACATCTTCTAAAGAGGAAAAAGTGAATTCATAGAACCCTTTCCCCAATGAGATAACGCCCCATCGTGATAAGTTTTTCCAGATCGTTGATAACTTTTCTTTCAAGGTAGCTACTGTAAGCGGCGTCGCACCCTTGGGCCAAATGATTCGTCCATGCAAATTATGCTTACAAGCCTCCAAACCCGCGTTGTAGACCTCATCAGGGATCTCTATCGCAAGACCATCACCTTTCACCACTGGCTGCTGCAGCTGCGACGAAGGGATATCGCACAAATTTGTTAGGGCTTTAGCAAAAGTCTTATTTTGTTTAACTGGCGCATTATGGATGTGTTGAGGTTCGTTAGACAGATCCAAGAACTTCCAAGGAATGTTAAAAGTAGACGATGACATGATGAGAAAGAAAAAACAACGTGAAACAAGGATCTAGGGTTCGTTGTTCATCGTTGCTCTGCTAGGGTTCCTTTTTAAAAATCCGTTGGATTGAATATTCTTCCTTTAAAAATTACTTCATTTTTTCATTTTTGTCAATAGTATTTTCATTTTCTAATAGGTACGTATCAAGAATTCAAACAAAATTATGATTACATCAAGAAAAATACGAGAAAATTATTATTATAGTGTATCCACATCGTTCAACAAAAACAAAAGAAAAAAACAACAAAAACCAAATCACTATACTAACCAAACTTAACCCCCAAATTATTACAGAATGTTTCAATGGAAATTAAAAAAAATCACAAGACCCAAAAGAACCTATCCATTCTACGTTATGAATACGAATAGAACACCACTACATTGTACAGTAATACATTACAGATATGAATACCTAAACCCAAAATTAGTACCGTCCCAATATAGTTAGATGTCTAAAATAAGTTTTATTATTAGGCCTTATAACAAAAAAAAAAATTAATTACATAAAAAATTAATAGTATATATATTATTTCACACTTTCCACTTAAATATTTTACTTGATTTTCGATTAATTTCTTATTATTTTTTGCTATACTCAATTTTTGATTTAATAATATGTCATACAGTTTTAATTTTTATTGAATTTTAGATAAATAACACAAAATTTGTTTTCTCTCATTTTCTTCTATAAATATGACTCTTGAAGTCATATATATATTAATCATAAAAAATAACACCAACCAATTACATGCATGATACCGTCAACCAATTATGAAGTTTAAATTAAAAAATTAATTTTTTTATTATTAAATCATACACAATTTCTCCATTCTCATGTATTAAATATGACTCTTAAAGTCATGAATATCAATCACAAAAAATACTCACAACCATTTATTACACGCATAAGACCATAAATATATTAAAATTCATTTTCCTTTTAATTTTTAATGTAATACTACGTGCATCATTATTTTTTGATCACTTCTTTATTTTAATATATTTCTCTTTTCTTTCATCTTTTTTGCATACAATAATAAATATAAAAGATAATTTAAAAAATTTACAGAGTAGATTGCTACTAGAAAACAAAAATATATATTATCTTCTTACTATTTACAATACTATTAAAATAAATTTATGTTCATCCAATATTTACCTAAGTTGTTCATCTGGAACTGTGCACAGGATCCACTGTTATCTACGATTATTTATTTTATCTTTACATATCCATTAAACTATTTGTCTTGTGCATATGCTAAATTTTATCCATGGACATGGCTACCGTGTCTATGAATTTTTTTATATCCCTAAATTAGTTATCTTAAATATATATATATATATATATATATATATATATATATATATATAATCTAGTATATGCTTATATGTACTCACTTTTACCTTACAAAATAAAATGTACTCATTATTCATTCTAACATTTACTAAGATTGGCATGGGCTGTCCACGGCATCTCATCATGAGCGTTTGTCCAGACTCTGTGATCCTCAATCTCCGGTTTTGGCTCTGGTAGACGCACAACCCTTGCTCGTGAAGATCATAAAGCAATCTTTAAAAACGGTAAATGAAACAAGATTGAACTGATCATAACTTACGCGCACGCTTTTTCCTACAGAAGCTAGCAGCAGAGAAAAGAAAGAGAAAAAGTGATTTTTTGTTTGGAATGAATGAAAAGATAACTAAGGATACTAACTCGGTGGAACCTTGATTATATATAGAAAGTGTGTGTGGGCTTTTTGATCGAGAGACAAATTGGAACTATGGCCCACTTCCTTTAAAATACTAATTTTATTAATATTTCAATTTGTTCTTAATGCAATTTTTTTTTTATGAATTTCTAAACTATTTGATGCATATCATTGAATTATTTCAAAAGAAAAGCTTTTGAAAAACTCAAACAAATACTAAAAGGTTAGATTAACTATGAAATTTGGAGTTTAAAAAAAATTACGAAATTTGGATTTATAAAAAATTTGTGTGTTTGATTATTAATATTTAATCAAATTAATTATCTTAATATATTAAGATAAGATATTTGTACAAAAAAGATAAGATATTTGTACAAAAAAATATACAATACTCAACTAATTTAATTAGCCGCATAAATGCATTTGTGTCTCGTTAATGACTCTGCTACCCAAAGCTTCGACCCTTCATATTTCTTTGTGACAATTCAATTTTTTTATCTTAAGATTGAACCCCGACTTAAGTATATAAAATCGGATGTTATTACCAACCAAGTTAGTTTATATAGACAGAAAAATATGTTTTATAAAAGAGTTAAATATATTTTTAATATAAAATCATCTTTGCATTGTTTATGCATATGGGGTGCGCTAAGTAATTTTTATTGTTTATACACATGGTGCATAAGTCTTAGTGTCTTACCACTCCCATAAACAAATAAATAAAAATCAAGAAAAAAAAATACTCACACAATTAAGAAAAGAAAGACACAAATAACATAAAATTCAATAAAAGATTAATAACTATAAAAATAATAAAACTTAATAAAAATTGAAACAAAAAATGTGGTATTTTAAAATACCTCTCTATCGAAATTTCGTCAGAAATGACGAGGAAAAAAAAACTGGTTTAAAAGACGAGTAAAAAGTAATTGGTCAAAAAATAGGGTATGATATATATATATATATATATCTATTAAAAAATGAAAATTTTGTGACGGGCCGCGGTCCTGCTGAGTTTGCAAGGAGCTCCGCCCCTACTTAATTGCAACTTTGGTCCCTCTATTTTCGTAATTTTGCAGAATTGATCCCCCTATTTTAAAATTTGACAGTTTTGGTTCCCCCGCATATATTTTGTTTAAACTATGATGATACAACATGTTTTAAATTAACTTTATGAAATATTTTTCTTACAATTTCATTGATGTTGATATTTTCTCATCATTATATCGTATATCACGTCGTTTAAAACATATCACATCATCAATTTATAGTTAAAAATTATGATATGAGAACCAAAACTGTCATATTTTAAAATTGGGGGACCAAATCAGCAAAATGATAAAAATAGGGAGACTAAAAATACAATTAAGCCAAAAAATATATATACAGAAGTGATGCGACTAAATTGAACATTTTCATCGATTTAAGTGAATTAGGGTTAACATAATCAAAATCACAACTATTTAGAATTTATAATTTATAATATACAGATAAATATAGATACAAATGTTTTGTAACATAAAGAATTTCACATTGCTTAAAAATCAAGGTCAATACTAATTTATATACAATATTGACACTCATCCACCTAACAAATTCTCTAGCATTTTGTATGGACTATAATTACTGAGTTATTGTCTTCAATTTGCTATCCTTGATCTTATCCACATCTCTTTCATCTTTTCCATATTTTTTACATATATAAATACAACTGCGTCAAATCAATATCGATTTTTTAAATAAAAGTCAAGTCAATACCGTTACACCTTTAATTAATACTAGTATCTTACATGTCATTTGTTCACAAAAAAAAAAACTCATATCATTTTTGTAACATCTCTACTCATATGTTTAAGCGTCTTCTAATTCTAAAATCATGAGTGTTTATATGATAAATCTCAATCACTTCAAATGATGAATTCCACCGATTGTTCAAGGATACCTTAATTTACAAAAGAAAACCTGAGTGTTTTTTTTCAATTTATTAATGGTAGCATACAAAAAATTCAATTCAAAAAAGACTTTTATTTGAGTAAAAGAAGAAAAAAACATAAAATGAATCAAATTATAATTGGACTAAACTAAAGTGAATAAAGTAAACAAAAGAAAACCTTTTGATGGTGTACCAATGGGTCAAAACCAAATGTTCCAAAAAATAAAAAAGTGTCCCTTTCTTACATTTTCATGGTGTTCATCTCATTCAATATGATCCTTATCTTCTTCCTCATTGATGTTATTTCTTCTTGTACCACAAAAGAATCCAATAAAAGCCTCAATAAGAGCTCCAAAGCTAAACCATTGAAAGCAACCAGATTCTTCGCCGCTATCATGATCAGTTGAAGTGGACATAGATTGAAGATAAGCCAAAGCAGCTTGTTTGAGAAGCTGATTTTTATTTAAAATATTTTCATCACTAGTATTCATAGAAGAAGATGATGAAGAAGAAGAATGTGACAATGACATCATCACGTCTCTCAAACTCGTATATGATGTTATTGTCACATTCATCTTTATTCCAGCGGTACCTTCATTTTCTTTGATAGACGAATTAGAATTCAGTGAAAATATTTCTGACTTGTTTTGACCTCTAGTCATTGTTTTTGTTTTAATTATGAAGTTTTTTTTTTTTTTTTTTTTTGTCAATCACTATTTCCTTTATATGATATGATATTTTTTGTTTGTAGAGAAAGATCTAGAATTTTGTTAAAAAAGTTTAGAATGGGAAAAATATTATAATAATTTTTTTTTTTAGATTACTCTTAAAGAATTGCAAGTAGCTTATTCAATAACCAATACAAACTAGACACATAAACAAATTTGTAAGTGATATAAAAAATGATTTGTAGATATCACATGCAATTTTATTTATGTAACTTATTTTTATTATTGGATAAATATCTCTACAACCCTTATTAAAAATATTTGCTCTCTTAAAATTTATGGGATTTCAATAATTCACTGTCAAAATAGCCTTCATCGCGTTCAATATGGCTTTAAAATGAAGTTACGCAGTACAACCCTTATTACCATGTGGAATACAACTGATAATATTAACAAATCGGACAAGTGGACAAAAGATTTTCGGTAAATAACATGAAAGTGATACCGGCAAACTCATTTCCAACCTTTCCGGTTACAATTTCAAACTAGCACACTTTAAAAATGTGTTCCGGTAGGTATTTTGAAACTTACTTTCTCTTTTTCCCTTACTCATACCAGCACATTTTTTCTGACTAGTGTATAAAATGATTTTTTTAAAAATATTTACCTTATATATAAGGGAAGCCCCTAATATGAACCAAAAAATAAGGGTTCATTGGTGGACCTCTCCAAATGACCTGCTATAACCGGTTATCGTAAATTCACTTACTAATGTAATATTTTTGTGGGTTATTGTGCATATACAATACCATTTTTGAACCGATTTAGTTCTAACTATCAACAACACACGTAGATCTGCAAAATGAAGATTTTGCTTGTGAAATGAAAACATGTCAAGATAGACTTATTTGATTTTACATCTTTTCTTTTTTATTTGTTTTTCTTATGTTTGATACTTTTTTGGTGGTAACAAGGATAGATCTGTTTAATCATGAATTGATTTGCCGGCAGATTGGTAAAGTCCTCTCCTGCTAGTTTTGGTTGAGAATTTTGGTCCTTTCTTATTTTCCAGATTGTTTCAATTCATTCAATATATAATAGGCCTTGTGAACCTAAAACCAATAATTAATAGGGATGAATTCATGTCAAGTGGGTAACCTAAAATTAAGATTGTGCGCTAATTAAATTTACCATTGAACACTCTTGATTCTTTTGACATTAATGTTTTGGAGACTCCACCTAGAGAGCTTCAAAGTATGCTTTTTGACGATATATTTGGAGCTTGCATGCCTAGGAATGTTCGTATAAATCAGTAGTTTTTTTTTCTTTTTGGGGCTTTGCCCCTTTATTCCACCAAAAAAATAAAAAATTACCATTGAACACTATTTATCACAAAAACAGTAGATTCAAAAAATATCCCAAGTTCATGCAAATGGACTTCTCATGCTCAAAGACTTAGCAACTTCGGAAACTCAGGAAACATTGATTTCCATTTCTTTTCCACCTTTTGTGGTTTGGGATCTTGAGATGGAAGAGAGAAACTGTGAGAGGAAGGGATATGGGTTTCTTAAAGCTAGCATGTGGTAATATGAAGATATTCTAATAAAATTAAAATTATTGATTATCTGAATTTAAAGTTACCGATGGTAGTATGTTATTTGGAGAGGTCCACCAATGGACCTTAATTTTTTAGGTCTATATTAGGAGCTTCCATATATAAGGGTATATTCGTCCGTTCAATTATAATTATTAGGGTAAAGAGATAAATGCAGAGGTAGGAAAAAAAAATTCAGTTTGTTTTAGACTTTTTATGACTCGACCCATGCTAAAAGGGCTATAGACCGACCTAGCTATGTTTAATTAATTTTCTACAGTACTATTATTATTTTGTGCTTATTAACACAAATTTTTTGAAATAATTTATAAAAATAACTTGTAGTTAATATGAAAATATATCTTTATATTTATAAAAAAATAAAAGTCTTTATATCTTATATCTTAAGCGTTTATTAAATCTGAACTTAAACACGAACTGGTTGGAGTGTGTAGTTTTATTTTGGATTAAATATGAATTTTGATTTTAGTATCTAAAAAAATGGATTTTTTTTTTTTTACGGAAAAAATGGATTTTTTTGTCCTCTCAAAATTTTCTATTTTGTTTGTATTCCTAATTTACATAATATTGACATGTCCATTTACATTTTTTATATATAAAATTGACATACAAATATTCGACATAATAGATGGACAAAATATGGATACATTGTAAACATAAAAAATTCATCCGACCAAATTTATTTATTTTTTGAAAGCTCGGTATTCAACCTAAGAACCGATTAAACCGATGGAGATTAATTTCAATGTCCATTTGTGAGGGTTCCGTTTAAAGTCAGAGTTTTTTTTACTCTGTATGGACTAGCCCACCAATATTAACACTAGGAGAAATCAAACCTGAGATCTTGAGAGGAGCAAACTCAATGATCCAAGCCAATATCATTAGGCTAACTCAAGTGGGTTCATCCGACCACAATTTTTAAAGACATTCATCATAATTTGCAATATTTTTTATGGGTGAAAAATTTATTTAAACCTTAATTTTATTAATAAAGGAAATGTATTGGTTTGATATATATATATATATATATATCGCCTTAACGAATTCAAATTTTACAATATTAATTCACCGTTAGATTGAAAGTTTATATCGTATAGATCATTTATCTTAAATTTTATATCGTATAGATCAAATATATTCGTTATTTAATGAATTTGAAAAATGAACTTTTACTTATAATTGTGGTCAGGAAGGAATATACGTGTATAAAATTGCAGCTTTTTTTTGTTTCCAGTGTAAATCAGATATTCTCTACACGCAACAGTAGACATTAATTTCTCAAATATAATTGCAACTTTATGTTCAAAAACCGGATGGTACTAATTAGAATTAGAATGCTCGAGTAGTGCAACACGATTTCATTTGAGATACTAGGGATCGTGTTTTTATAATTAAATTAATACTTTTTCTGACAAAATAATTAAATTAATAAATTAAAAATAGGTTTATATACATTAAAAGACTAATCACATTTATGCGGTAAGTCTTCAACAAAATGGAACCATTTTTTTCACAATCAACAAAATGTATTACTTTTTTTCTTTTCTTTTATTAATAATGACCTAATTTATTTTTGAGCTTATGCAAGCAACTTATGTAATATAAGTTCAAACTAGTGAAAATTGAATTTTTATAAGCTATTTTATCATAAATTACCTTAAAAAACTTATAATAATACATAAAAATTGCATAAGCTATTTACATAGTTTAAAAATATACTAGGTCAAACGGACCCTAAGTGATAAAATGTATTACATTTTTTTATACTAATATAAAATGTATATTTCTAGTGAGCCAATCAGTCAAAATAATAATGACCATAAGTTATAAGTACGTAGTATATTTCTTGAGACTTAAAGACTTGAAAAAATGTCACTCCCATCAGAAAAATATTTACATGATCACAAACACTTACATTCATCATTTGACTACACTCATATAAAAATACTTAAGAATCAGATAAAAGGAAAATTCATAACCAGATTTAGTTAATATTTGTCAAAAAAAAAAAAAAACGTGGGAACAAGACAATACAGATAACTTTGATCTCATCTTCATTCACTTGAAACCAGGAAAAGCATGCATGAATTCTGACACGTCTTCTCTTCTCTTACTTACTCATTACGTCACTCATTATATTTCTTTGAAATTGAAATGCATGCAGAAGAATTACTGAGAATTATTTCATAGCAAAAATTGTCAACAAACATTGGTGAAAATGTTACTACTACACCAGAAGAATTTTCATCTGTATTCTGTTCCAAAGATAGAAAATTTAAGAAAAGTTTCAATTATACCTCTAATAATATTCTTAATCTTTTATGAGGTATCAGGAGGACCATTTGGTGTGGAAGACACAGTAAGAGCAGCAGGACCATCATTGTATATGGAGTGTTCCTGAAGCATTAATAACTGCAGAAATGGGTACAATGTTTCCTGAAAATGGTGGCTATGTTGTTTGGGTTTCATCTGCATTAGGCCCATTTTGGGGTTTTCAACTTGGTTGGATGAATGGCTTATGTATTTAAATGCATAATTTCAAAAAATAATTTCTACATTTGCTTTAACACATGTTAACATTCTCCATATTTATATCATAAAGCATTGAAAAAATTGGATGCAAGCCTTTTTTTCTTTTCATGATTCTCTTATATTATATGCCTATAAATTAGAGAAGCTCGTTAGGATGATAATTTTCTAAGACATGTTCCACTACTTAGAAATTTTCAAAGAGAGAGTCACCAAACAGTGACTTCACTTGAGAAAAGAACACTGATAATTAAGAATCATTCAACACAATTTATTAAATGGATTAAATTATTATTTTTTACTATAAATGTCTCCAATAGCATATGCGCGGACGGTTTTGATCAACCACTAGATGCAAACCCGCGGTCTGCTACAACATTAGCAGAGTCCCGCCATGCTGCATTTTATGCAGAAAATCTGCGACACCGAGCCTAAGACCACATTTACAACCGTTCATCCACCATAGTTATTGAGTGGCCCGTCCATCTCTCCAGAAAAATACTCCATTTAAGTGCTATAAACATTGAAAAATATATTTACTTAAAAAACAAGTCAAATAACATAGCTAATAAACATTGAACCCTCATGGAAGTACATTATAGGGGTGATCGTATCCGAACCAATCCAAAAGTAAAACCGCAAACCGAACAAATTCAAACCGAAAACCGCAAAAATCGCATTTAGTTTGGATGTATTTGGATGACCTTTTTATTGATCCGCAAACCGCAAAACCGCCAACCGCTAAAACCGCAAAAGCCGCGGTTAACCGATAGAACCGCATTAGGTTTATATTATATTCTAATACCTCTAAAACTCCTTTAAGTTTCTATTATAATCCAATATGCATAGTCTAATTATCAAGTCAGTCCACCAAATTAATGAAACTTCAAGTCGTTCTTATTTTTTGTATTGTAATATTATTTTATATCAACAACTTTTATCGATAATGTGATGTTATTTTGGAACTTCAAGTTCTTTTTTTGAATATTTAAAATTGTAAGATAGTATAATGTTATTTTGAATAAACAACTTTTATTTTATTGGTACTGTAATGTTATTTTGTAACAAGTTCATGTGTGTGTCAAATGATCATGATAGAAATTTTTTATGCCGTAAACCGCCACCACCGAACCGATCCTAACCGCATTGGTTTGGTTTGGTTTTGGTTTGGATGACTTTTTAAAATCCAACCGAACCAAACCAAACCGCATGCTTTTTTATCTCGCGGTTAGGATGACTTTTTCGCTCATAACCGAACCAAACCGCACCGCGAACACCCGCGGTACATTACATATTTGGTACTATCGCTCAATCTCAAATTTTTCTCGCTGTGGTCTGTGGATATCACTATCAGTCAACTTATCACAATAAGAAAATTTTGACTTCAAAACCAAAGGTTAATTTTCACCATTTCTACTTGTGTGTTTTATATCCTTCATATGTATATTTTCCGGCTAATCTTGTCTTGTTATGATTATGCTCCAAATCATAAATAAATCTTTTCTTTGACGAGAAATCTTAAGCTCAACTATATATATATATTAAGAAATGAGTGGTACTAATCTTAAGCCACTAGTACTCTATTTTTGGATTTAGTACTTTTTATATATTTAGTAATTTATCAAAAAAAGACATAAACAACTAGGATTCGGGGTCTTAGCTTTGAATGATAGGACCTATACAGGTTTTGTTTTGTGTCTTTCTTTTTTTCTGATAAATAATTTTGTCTCTTTCTTTCCTAACTAATCATTAGAATTAGAATTCCCCAAAATAAAATGATTCAAATCTCTATTATTTTGTGATGACACATTAATAAAACCAGAGATGAATATATTCATAAGCAAGTTGTATGTTTTTAAGCTCTGTGATGCAAATTTCAATTTTCAACAACCAGTTGATAAGGTTTAGATCATTGAATATGTCGAAAATCCAAAAGGAGTATAAGGAACAATAAAATGAAGATACCATGTCTTGTTATAATCTCACAAAACACAAGAATTTGAAAGTTCTTCTAATGCTTAGTTAACAGTTTGAACATTCCAAAGGTTCTTGTTGCAAAGGAATCTCCGTCTTCTTAGCTTTTATAAACAAACTCATAACACACAAGTTCCCTCCTAATCCTCAAACAGAAAAAATGAGCAACCAAAAAACACTTCAAGAATTTTTTGAAAAGGAAAAGCCTCTTGCACCATCTTCCACCTACTTCAGGAAATGAAGAAATTCTCTCT
Source organism: Trifolium fragiferum (assembly GCA_954870985.1). Lineage (NCBI taxonomy): Eukaryota > Viridiplantae > Streptophyta > Magnoliopsida > Fabales > Fabaceae > Trifolium > Trifolium fragiferum. Next base: position 16,695,245 of record OX940790.1, on the reverse strand, counting down.
ATTGTTTCATACTGCACCTTTGTTTTCACCGACCCTTCAGAATCTCCTGCACAAAGAGACTCCAAGAGACTTCAACTTTCAAGGCTTATAGTTATGTTGAAATCCTCCAAAAAACCAGTGCATGAAAAAGTTGTAGGACCTTTGGTATCAATGATCAAAGCCAATCTTTTCAGGCCACTCCCTCCACCTACAAACCCTTCTGCTATATCAGAGTTTCCTGATGAAGAAGATCCTATTTCAATATTTTCACCTTTATGGTCACATCTACAAATAGTTTATGAAATCTTACTTAGGCTTGTTAATAGCACAGACGCCAAAATACTTAGAAACTATATGGACCATTCTTTCCTCCTTAATCTGTTATCTCTTTTCCAATCCGAAGATCCGAGGGAACGTGAAAGCTTGAAAAATGTGTACCACAAGATATATTCTAAGTTTTTTTGTGACCGTTCTGCGATGAGGAAATCAATGACTGATGTTTTGTTGAACTATGTTTTTGAGACTGAGAAACATTCTGGTATTGCAGACTTGCTTGAGATATGGGGAACTATTGTTGATGGCTTTACCGTGCCGCTCAAGGAAGAGCACAAGTTGTTTCTTATGAGAGTGTTGATTCCTTTACATAAGACTAAAGGGATGCAAGTTTATCATAGACAACTTGCTTATTGTATATCTCAGTTTGTGCAGAAAGAGCCTATGCTTGGAGGTGTTGTTGTAAGGGGAATTTTGAGATATTGGCCTGTTGCAAACTGTCAAAAGGAAATTTTGTTGATTGGTGAGTTGGAAGATCTTGTGGAGAATTTGGACCCTGATCAATATCGTAAATTGGCCTTGCCCATATGTACTCAGATTACAAAATGCATCAACAGTTGGAATTCTCAGGTAAAAAAATATTCATTGTAGTTTCCAAAATGTATTCTCATGAACATATTAAGGACCTGTTTGGATTGACTTATTTGAACTTTTCTACTTACATAAGCGAATGTGAGTTTGCATAAGCGGTTGTGAGTTTGCATAAGCGGTTGTGAGACTGTTTGAGAGAGTATAACTTATGATATGTCTAAAGTTTTTTTCGGCTTATTTTCATAAGCTCTCCATACTATCTCATGAAAATAACTTACACCTTATACGAAAACAATTTGATTTTATTTTACTGTTTGAGAGAGTATAACTTATGATATGTCTAAAGTTTTTTTCGGCTTATTTTCATAAGCTCTCCATACTATCTCATGAAAATAACTTACACCTTATACGAAAACAATTTGATTTTATTTTACATATGTCCTTATGCTATAGGTGCACTTAATTTAGATATTTATCCAAACAGGGCCTACGTCTGTTTATTTTCTAACCATTTTTAACTATGATGATAGAAAATTGAGGGAAGTTGACTTAAGACTTAAGAGTGAATTTTGCATATAAATATGGTTTTTGAAGGTAGCTGAAAAGGCACTATATGTATGGAACAATGAGCAGTTATACAAAATGGCAACAACAGGAACAGTAGAAGTACTTCCAGTGATAGTAGATGGTGTGGAAAAGAACTTGAAATTGCATTGGAGCAAGAGTGTTAGACAGCTAACAGAAAGTGTGAAGGTGGTGGTGGAAGATAGTGATCCTGATCTATATGCAAAAGCTCAAATGGACATGAAAGTTAAAGAATCAGAGGCACATCAAAAAGATATGAAGAGAAAAAAGACTTGGGAAAGAATTAAATTGGCAGCTTCTAAGAATCAGTTTGTCAATCCACAAAGATACATATGTGTCTCCAACTGAACATTAATAAATTTAATGCATGCAATGCAACATATATGTGCTACCAATCCAATCGTCTTAATCATAAGCTATGTTTAAAAGCTCTCATAGATACTTACACAAGTATTATAACTAAGCATAAATGATAAATAAGTTCTTCCAATGTTTAGAGTGACAAAAAATTCTACTGCTATGAACTAGTTTGATAAGTGGTCTACTACGAATCGATACTTAAGAACTCTGAAACTATTAGTTAATGTCGTATCCAGAAATTAGTCAAGATTAAGAATTAGTAGATGAACCAAAAATGAGTTCAGTAAATCTTGCTGCAGAAATACATAAACTCCAAACTATCGTCAGACATAATGATATATTTGCAGCTAGATGGTGAAGAATAAATCACACTCAGATTATATAATGTTATCCGATCCAACAGCCACCTTTTTCTCTTCCTTCCCTTCAAGAATCTCACATGGCTTTTCAAGCCAACTAAAACCAGGCCACTTATTGACATTTCTCTCCTTCATCACCTTCCTCACATCCCCAATCCCAACCTTTTCCCAATCACCTTCAGCAGCATAAATATTTGATATTGTCACAAAGCCACCGGATCCTTTTAACTGCATTCTCATTATTTCCTCAGCCATCAGGTTAGCCAAATCTCTTCTTCCATGGATTTTGCACCCGTTTAGAAAAGCTCCAGCAATTGACTCTTTGACTTGTATTGGCATGGCCTTCAGAAATTCATAAGCTTCTACTATCTTTCCTGAATGACAGAAGAGATCAACAACACAAGCATAATGTTCCGTACTCACCTCAACCCCATAGCATTCTCTCATTGATGCGAAGATTTCTAAACCTTTTTCCACTGACTATGGCTGCATGCTGAAAGAATACATGTAAGAGTAACTTCATTTGGATGAAGTCCTTGTTCCTTCATTTTTGTAAACAGCTCGATAGAGGAATCAACCATGCCACACTTCCCATAGCAATCAATCATTCCATGATGCAACATTCTTACAATGAATCTTGTCGAAAACATTTTGAGCATCTTTTAAACTCACACACTTGGAATACATGTCAATAAGAGCACTTGCAATGAAAACATTGTCATCAAACCCCATCCGGCATATAAATGCATGAATTTCTCTTCTCATTTGAATAGAACCTACTGTGCCACATGCAGGAAGCAGTGCTGCAGTAGTTACTTGATTAGGACAAATCCTCAAAACTACCATCTCACGAATTAAGTCAAACGCTTCCCTAACTTGACGATTTTGTACAAAGCCAGAAATCAATGCATTCCAAGCAACCACATCAGGAATAAAACCCTCTTTTTTCATTCTTTCCATAAAACCAAAAGCTTTCCTACTATCTCTCAAATGAGCATAAATCGCAATGATAACATTCCACGTGAACTCATTCGGCTCATATCCTTCCAACTTCATCCTCTCAAACAACACCAGTGCTTGCTCAATTTCCCCCAAATCATCGATGTCCGTGACGCAACATCTCTCTCAGGCATTCCATCAAACACCCTACAAGCATTCAAAATGCTTCCACATTTACAATACATATCTATCAAAGTATTGCCAATTCACAAATAATCCCATGAACTTGTTTCCCTTTCTTTACATCCATTAAACCAACACATGTTTTAAGAAGAACAATACCAAATGTAAACTTATTACCAATGTGATCGATATCACCCATGGAACGAAAGTAAAACAATGCATCATGAAAGTAACCATTCCTAAAATCATCCAATTGAATGCAAAAACATTTGGATGTTCAATTTTTTGAAACAAAAAGGTTGCTGATTTTAGGTCTGCACAACTAGAATACATTCCAATAAGTTTGGAACTCAATGTCAAAATTTTCATCATCATGTTATAATAACATATTGCAGAAGAAACAAGTTATGTTAATTCAATTCATACCATGTTGCATGTTTTTGTGACAGAGTTTGTAATCATAAAATGTGCGCTCAAAACGACATCTTTGCCTTTTGTATGGAAAAGGAAAAATTGCGTTTGCCGGGAGTCGAACCCGGGTCTATTGCTTGGAATGTATCCTAACCGTTGGACTACAAACGCTCGTTATTAATTTTTGATATTGTATACTATATAAAGTATGGGTATGCCAAAAGCCTTTCTTTTCCTTCAATGCAGAAACCAAGCAGGGGAACTATATTTTTATATATGTTAATAAAATGCTATAATGGGTGCCTCTAATTAAGGCACTATTTAAGGACTTTAAATAAAATAATACTCCCTCCGACCTTATTTATAATTAAAAGTTGCTTTTTAGGTTCATTGGAGAATATTAGATACATTACTTTTCCAATAAAACTAAAAAGCAACTTTTGCTAAGGCCGGAGGGAGTACTAATTTTTATGAAAATATGTAACAAGTTTTTTTTGAAGCAAAAATATGTAAGTTGGAATATTTAATAGTAAGTTTAAAAAAAAGTTGGAATATTTAATGGAAATTGGAATATTTTGGAGGGCTTAAACAAATTCTTCTAATCATTTTCATCTCTTTTAATAGATAATAGATAATGAAAATAAAATATATTACTTTTTTTTTCATCTCTTTCAAAATGAAAATATATTACTTTTGTTTTTACAATAAAAATATATTAATAATAAATCTTTTCATTCTGGGAGAATGGATCCTCTCAATTTATATTTCCTCAATTTTCCTCAATTTTCACATCTCAACCATCAATCAATTTTTCCTCAGTTCTTTTCAATTTAAATATTACTTTATATTTATAATCTAATGGTTTAAAACCCCACTTTATTTCCTCAATTTTTTTTTCAAATTGAGAGGATCCTTTCTCTCATTCTGGCAAAATGGAAAGAAAGTTGACCATGCATGCACAAAAAAAAAAATTTGGGCATAGAAGATTTTGTCTTATATCTCAACTTTTGAATTAATCTTATGTCTGATGATGGTGTAAGTGTGTAACAAGCCACAATGGAGTACATCATTTCTATGATGCCAATGTCATGCTAGCTACCCATATATAGGACAAGGATTACCAACACTATCAAGATTACATGACTTAATATGAAAATGAAGAAAACATGGAAACTCTAGTAAGGTCGATCACCTACATAATTTCCTGGTGGATCATAGTTACAAATGAAAAATGTCCATCCTTTCTTACAATGTGCTTTAGCACAACCAAGATGAAGAGTATCACGCCAAACAACTTGTGTATAATGCCTACACTCGTCTTGAACACACGAGTTGGTTGCGTTGTCATAGTATTTCTTCTCATCTAGCCAAAGATTCACCGCAGCCGTAGCCGTCATTTCAGGGTCTGAACCCTCCGCAAGATTCTCGCCATAAGGCCCACCGGAGTGCACCATTTCGCAGCTTTCGATCTTTGATTCAGAATAGTTCTTGGCATAGGCTTCAAGGGTGTCGTCCCAACAGAGTGGTGGGACGCCAACCTCGGCACGCGCCTTATTGTGCGCGTCTAGGTAGTCTTCAGGGGAGTTTTGTGCTAAGGAAATGAAACAACATGTTGAGAAAATGGATAAGATCACAAGAATATTTGAGGACTTCATTTTTATTTCATTCCTTTAGCTTGGATCTTGGATGAGGGTTTAATTTTGAAGGTTATATAGTGCAATTTTTAAGGTGCAAACTAAACCATGCATGTAACATAAATTAATAATAACTTATAGCTAAATAAAACAACAAAACTAGTGGGGTGGCCTCATTTTTCGCCAATTCTCTAGATTCATTGCAAAAGAAATCACAAAAATAGAGAATGCAAGATATGTGATCTTCTTTTTAGTGGACAATATTGAAATATATCAATATATTATAATAAAACAAAACCGTTGAAATTGTCCGTCTCATATATAATATAGTTTTTATTTTATTTTTGAAGTAATTAATTTTCACCATTTTGGTAAAATCAAATAATCTTCACAGTTCGATTTCAATTGTAAAAATCTAAAACACCTTGACACTATAATTACATAGTTCCGACCGTAGAGATTTCAAATCTTCTTATACTCGCAGAGAAGCCTGTATATTGGAAAACCATAATTACCAACCGTTTTTGTTTATGAAAACACGCAGAATTTTTAACCATTGCTATTTTTAGACATATAAGACCTCATATTCTCTAGCCCTAAAACATGTGTCGGGTGTGTACCGGTCAGCTTCGCCGAGGTCCAATTACACTGCAACCCCACTATTGCTAACAGCCCAATACCTATAAATCATGCGGCGCGTCCGATCCAACTTAGCTCGCCCGCATCCGGCTTTATTGACCCGATCCAGTTCGCCCAGGCCCAATATAGCCTAATCAGGCCCATTACGCAACGCATCTCTATACCACGTGAAAAATAAGCCTAAAGCACGATCCGGGGAAGCTTGGCGTCAACGTCTTCTCCCACTACGCGCCAAAGTCGGACTCAACCCACCAAATGTTCATGGGACCGTGGGGAGTTACGTAGCTCCTCTATACACCTATAAATACAACCCCCAAAAGCATTTGATAGACACACCAAAAATTAACCTAAGTACAATTACTACTTTATTCATTATTACTAAATATATCCCCCCTTAGTTCCACTCTGGAACAGGGTGTATTAGGTATCAAGCGTCAAAATTTTTGGAGCCTTAAAATTTGTTGTCTAAACTTGTTGTCTCTATTGAAAACAAAAAATTTGTGATTTGCAATTGAGTTACAAGTTTGTGATTTCACTGGTCAGCATACTAGGAAGGATTCCTCCAACTCTATCCGTGATTTCACTATATTAAAATTCTTCAATATTTCTATTCATCAACCCAAGGTTCCAATTCTCAAAGAAGTGATTTGGCATCCGCCTCTAATTTCTTGGTTCAAATGCAACACGTGTAACACCCCAAATCTTATATTTTATTATATTTGATTGATTGATTTTATTTAATTAATTGGTGTGTTTTGTATGCATTAATTAGTTGTTATCTTTATGTTTGTTAGTAATGGGCTTTGATGAGTATTAGGCTTAATTAGAATGAATAAGAGTTTGTGATAGAATTAAGGTTAATGTAGTAATTTAGTACGAGTTAGTGGATTGTGTAGAGATAAGAATGGCACTTTGGTTATTATCTAAAAGGATAGAGTATCTTGGGGAGGAAGTAGTGGCAATTTTGTAATTAGTATGAAAGTGGGTGGTGAGAATAGAAATAGAATTGTGAGTGGGAATTGTAGAGAAATTAAGGGTATTATGGAGATTTGACCCTAACCTAAGTTGGGAGATATATAAAGGGATGATTTTTATGAAGAGTAGTGTTGTGAAATCATTTATCACAAAATGAGAGAAAGAGAGGTTGAGAGAAAGAGAGGTAGAGAGAATGGAGTTCTTGGAAGAGAAGAGGAAGAGAAGAAAAGCCTTAGATAGAATTGAAGATGTAGAAGGGAGTCAAAGTGTAGAGCTTAGAGATGTAAAGCTTCAATCTAAGGTAAGAGGTTTAGATAATATAATTTTGAGTGATCAAAGAGATGGGAGTTTGTCTATGACTTCACACCCAAACTCTCTTCACTCATTTTTGATTTTGGGGAGAAATGGGTTTTGGGAATGTGTTTATCTATGTCATTGATGTTGATTATATGTCTATTCATGCTTAATAGATAAATTGATATGAGTAGGATCACTTATTTATGAGTTAATTGTGTTATTGATGAGAAAAATGGGTTTTTATATAAAATGAGATTATTGATGATTTTAGCATGAAATGTTGTTGATCCTTGTTATAAGTTGTACTTTTATGTTTGTTATACTTATACATGTCTAAAGTTATCATCTTTATGCTTCTGGAACTTGAAATTCGAGATTTGGGAGGTTTTTCCTTCAAAACCCGAAGCTTGAACTTGTCTGTCCAGGAGAGCTCGCCATGGCGAGCAGTCTTACTTGTCATGGCGAGTAAGCATGTTCTTCAGGAAACATGAGTACTTGCCATGGCGAACAGTCTTACTTGCCATGGCGAGTGAGCATGTTCTTCAGGAAATATGAGTACTTGCCATGGCGAGTTGACTCGACCTGAACCTTGTTATTTTGTTGATTAAATGAGATATATGCTTATATTATGATTGTATTATGATCCTATGATGATTATCTGGTATATATGACTTTAAATTGAGTCGTGGATGATAAATTGAGTTGTGACATTGTAAGTGCTAATTAACTATGATTAATGTGTATCTTGAGATGAGATTATGTTTATGATGATGATAGATAATTGTTGATGATTAGTGATGATGATAATACGATTATGTATATGCATATATGACTTGATAAATGATGATTGATTATGGTGAAGATTAATATTTAGTGATTGATAATAATAATTGTATGTCTAATTGAGTTGAGATAAATGAATTACTTTATGATATGTGTGCTTGAATGTATGCCTTAATGATGATATGATGATGAGATTTGATGCGACCTTGAGAAGGAATATTGGGAGGAGCGTCCAATTATTCATATGTAGATGTATAGAGTTGTCATCATTGTTTGGTATGTGTTCATTCATGCATGCATGTGTCAACTTGAGCGATGGTCCACCATGACTTAAAACTAGACTTGAGCGATGGTCCCCCATGACTTAAAACTAGACTTGATGCGAGAATGCTTAATGTATTCGAAACTTGATGCGGGTACCACATGCATATAGTTGTGTCTAGGGTGACATGACATTATGTAATTGACATTAGTTACATTAGGAATATGTGATTAAATGTGATACTTGGTAATTGGCATTGATTGGTAATCCTTAATTTAAGTGATTAAATGTATTATGAGATAATTGATGAATATTTGATGATGATGCGTATACTTTGCCAATTGATTGAGGATATGATATTATTGTGATGTGTTGTATGTGTATGATTATGTGTTATGAATTACATGTGATTAATGTATGTTTATGAATTGAATTGTTAGACATAAGCATGCTATGTCCTAAGTGTTAAGTGTGTTCTTACACTTAGTTCCTTTTCTGGTTATATTATATAACCCTCTGTTTCGTGTATGTGCTGAACCTTTGGGGGTTCAGGTTCTCAGGTTATGTTTGTGACCGAGTCGTTGATGAAGTTCCGCTCTGATCATGACACGGGGATAGGGTTCTCTAAATGTATATAGAGTCTTTATCACTTATTATTATTTATCTGAGGATGTATAGAGTTTTAGAAATATTTTGTATAACGATATTTTACTAATTAAAGTTGTTAGTAATATTAATAAATGAAGCTTGTAATACTCGAACCACCAATTTTATAAATCAAGTTTTATTTTTCGTTGCGCAATTTGAATAATATTTTATAAAGGTAGTATTTTATTAAATACGGGTTTGGGTGTTACAACACGGATGGTGCTTCTAATGGTAATCCATTGCCAGCCTCTTGTGGAGGTATTTTCAGAAATCACCTTTCTGAGTTTTTGTTTGCGTTTGCTGAGCCTTTAGGGGTTCAATCTTCTTTCTATGCTGAGCTTTGTGGTGTGTTGAGAGTTATTGAAATTGCTTATAATAATAATTGGTACAATGTGTGGATCGAGTCTGATTCTGCCGCTGTTGTTGCTTCGTTTAAGAATCCTAGAAAACCAGTTGCTTGGTCTCTTCGTAACAGGTGGAAAAATGCAATTTTCATGTTGTCTCACATGAATTGTATTATCACTCACACTTATAGAGAAGGAAATGTGGTTGCTGACACTTTAGCTAAAGTTGGTCTGTCTTTGTCCTCTTATACTACTTGGGAGGTAGCTCCTTCTTTTATTTCAGATGCTTTGGATAGGAACAAGCTAGGATTACCTAGTTTTAGATTATGTCATGCTTAATGGAGTTTTGGTTTGGTCCCCTCCGTTGTTTGTTGTTTCTGATTCATTTGTTTCGGAGTACTGCACTCTTTTTCCATTCACTTGGTTTTTCCCTCTGGGTTTTAAAGGTAAGGTTTTTAATGAGGCAGTTGTTTATGCTCCATCTTACACTTGGGTATTGGTCTAGTCCCCCCAAGTTTGCTTGTATTGCTCTTCTTCTTTTTTTCTCTTTTAATAATATGGTAGAGTTGCCGCTAGTTTTTTGGGTTAGTCAAGGGGTGACAACCTAGTTGGGATGCCTTCATTAACTTAACTTAGCTGCTTCTCTTTTTGCTTAAAAAAAAAATTAAAATAAAGTGATATCCATTTTGTCAACATAAATTTATTTGAAGAAACCAAAACATCACATGCAAAATAAAATAGAATAATTTAAATCTAAAATGGAGCCATCCATGGTTGTCAAACTTGCGGGTAGACTCTTAAACTCGTACGAGTTTACGAGTCTAGGAAGCACAAACGAGTGGATTCGCATATAGAATCAATTTTTTTATAGACTCAGATGAACTCGGGTAGACTCACAAACTCGTATAGACTCGCGAGTTTATGGCGAGTTTACGAGTCTATAAGTTTTTTTGGAAAAAACCTAAAATGGCCACAAATTCCCCAAACTTATTTTTTTAAAGGCTTTAAACCTTTTTTTTATTGCGTATGACGGTACATATTTAAAATTAGAAATGTTAAAGAACTCTCATTCTTCTATTCTCCACATTCAGCGAGGATGACATCTAGAATGTCTCCTTCTTTAATGGTATTTTTTCTCCTTCATCGATGGCATGGTCCCGTTTATCTCTTCCTTCATCAATATTTTTTGGTAACGATGATGTTGGTGGTTGTTATTTCATTGAAGTTTTGAATGTTTGAAGTCATTAGCATATACATTTTATGATAGTTTGCTTTATGTAGTAGCCAATTAAGAAGGAACTAGTACCTTATTTATATACATACTTTACTTTCTTTGTTTTATTATGGAGTTTTTTTGTTAACAAGTTTGGTCTGGAGTGTGTGTGCCTGTATTTATGTGTCATTTACAACTTTAGTGTGTCATATATGTGTTACTTATTAGTTTATGAAAATAATTTTTAATTTTCCATAGACTCGTACGAGTTTACGAAACGAGTCTACGAGTCGAGTTTATATACCCTTAACGAGTCTACTAAGACTCGCGAGTCTGACAACCTTGGAGTCATCTATTATTTCTCAAGTTTTACTTTTGAGACTTGGACAAAACTATAGTTAAATTATCAACTTTAATAGAATTATCATAATTATTCATTTCCTATGCAAAGAGAGACATTTTCTTCCTCATCCTCATCTCCCCAAAGCTTAGCAAGAACTTTCATGATACCATGAATGTGGACATTTGAATTTAATTAAAGGTTGCACAAATAGATGTCATCACAATTACTTAAGACTAGAGTTATGCTTTAGTCCAAATTGATCAATGATCATGATCTTAAAAAATCTCATCTTTCTCCCGTATGTTTTTTCATCTTGTTGTACACCTCAAGCATAGTAGGCCTTTTTTCAAGGATAGGATGAACACAATCACATGCAACTCTAAGAAGAGCAGATACCTGATCTTCAAATTCTATCTTGTTTAGTCTTTCATCTACTGCATCATAGAACCCAAAATGGTCGTCCAATAGGTTCAGAGGATTTGGATATGTATACGTCCCGAACGGAACACTATTATTGCTTAAACAATCATGTCTTTGGCCAAATTTCTTCCCCTTAATCAACTGATAAAGCAAACAACCAAAGTCATAAACATCCTTCTTCTCAAATTCTATGTTTTTGTTCAAATCATTATTCATAAACAAGGCCCCTCCAAAATTGGATATTTTTGGCTCGAAATCGTCCCCTAACAAGATACACTCTAAGCTTATACTATGATGAACCATATGCAAACTATGATGGAGACAACATAAACCTCTTGCTACACCAAGTGCAATTTTAATAACCCTTGTCCATCCTAATTTTGTAGTATCATCATTCAACCAATCAGAAAGTCTTCCATTTGACATGTATTGATACACCAAAATTCTTTCATTTTTTTCTTCTTCTATGCAGAATCCAATCAAGGGAAGAATGTTTTTGTGACTATATTGTCCCAAAATCATTATTTCTAGCTCGAACCTTTCGATACACAATTGAGAATCATGTAGTTTCTTAACGGCCAAGAAACGATTGTTAGGAAATGTTACTTTGTACATTATCCCAATCACTCCCACCCCAATAACATTGTCCTTACTAAAGTAGTTTGTTGCATGACAAAGTTTTGTGAAGTTTATTCTATAAGCCGATCGCCCAACTCCATTGATCTGTTTATGCATGTCATCCATCCAAGGAAAAATAAAGACAACAATATTGTGATATTTCAATTTTCAAACTATAGATTATAGATACTCATAAAATATAAAATTGTATTAATTTGATAAGTCAAATTAAAGGATTACCTGCATTCTTCTCTCTAGCAACTCCACAGGCAACATTTTTTCTTTTTGTTTTGCTATCTTTAGTTTCTGCTCATAAAATATGCCCCAATAGATTATTAATAATGGGTGAGGCATACATTACCTTTGAAGAATTGGGGGTATTTTAACAACAAATGAAAACAAGTTACGTAAATAGATTTGAATGGAATATTTACAAACTAACTTTTACCTCATATATAAATTTGCTTATGTGACTTGTACTCATTAGTTACTGAGGGAATACTTCCAATTCTTTAAGGGGTTAATCGTGAAAAAATCATTGAGAAAAATAAGATGCATGCCGGTTGTATTCTACCGAATCATAAAGATATTTTGAAATTAATTGTATGATATAGTATATTGATGCGCTTTTTATAATACACTTTCACTGCATGTACTACTCATACATTTGGAACTTATTGTGTTGCGCTTTTTATCAAATGGGGATTAAGTCAAATTCAAGCATTCAAGTTAGTAAGTTGACTCAATTAATGAAGTTTTAATTAAATCAATTTTTTTCAAAGGTGATTTAATTATCACTATCAAATTCAAATTCTCACATTGTTTTGATTTTTTTATAGAATTGTCAATTACTCTTAGTGTGATCATTATTACCTATATAGGATGAACAAAATAAAGATTAGAATATGATATAAAAAAAATGATTAGAATAAAAACAATGGATGCTTTATGCTCTTTTTTCATTACTTTCTGATTCATTGTTCACAGTGGATAACTTATGCTCTTAGTGGTTGTGATCATGTTATAATAGTTGCTTTATGCTCTTTATTGATGTCGGTATTCTGTTTTCAGGTTAAAGTTTTAAATTGAAGATGAAGAGGCAATGTGATGGAGTGTCGACTTCATGAGTTTCATCACCCAATGCTCTTCATCTTTTTTTGTGTTGTATATGCATGTCAGTATATTGTTACTTCTCAATTTTGATTTGAAATATGCAATGTGAAAATTCAAGCTATTGTTATTTGTTTGTTTATTGTGCAGGGAAGCTGCATGACCCCCTTTGATATATCAAAGATCTTGATGATGTTAACATTGAGGCTTGCTGTTTGAGTTCTTGATGATAGGAGTATTGTGAACAAGGTTAGTGAGCACCTTGGACCAAAAATAATATGAACTTGAAAGTGAAGCCAGAGAATCTCCTAACTGAATTGTATCAGATGCAAAATGTAAACAAGGTATGTATCAACATTATTACTCTCAGATTTTGTTAATTTTGAAGTTATGTAAAGTTATGTTTTGAGTTGCATAATTCTGAGTCAAGCCATTACAATTTGGTTTATAATATATATTAGGAAGGTACTTACTTGAACATGAACCTTAAGAGTCTCATTCTTGGATTATCTTATTCATCTAAAAAAATGTTCATATTTCCCTCTTTTCTTGAAAGGTTTGCATGTCATTATATTTTGGATTTAATTTTTTAGTTGTGAAAGTGAGCACTCAAAGTAATTGAGGAAATGTCTCAATATGAGAAACTAATGACTTTGTGGTCTTACTTTTGTCCTTTTATCTTAAATTTGATATTTGTACTTCTATATGAAATCATATTTGCAAATTTCATGAGATGTGTTAAGTAGAATTCTTATCATAGCCGTACAAATAGAATGGATGAATCAAGAAGAAATTTATGCTAGAAGTTACATTTGAAGAAATAAGCCACACTCATTTAGCATAAGATATATATTCATAGCTCACTTAGTTTAATTGAAAAACTTGGCATGTTTATGATATAATTTATGCTCACTTAGTTTAATTGAAAAATTTATGTTAGATGTTGCTCACTTAGTTTAATTGAAAAATTTATGCTAGATGTTGTTTAATTGAATTTACAGGATTTGTAGGGATCATATATTCATAACCCACTTAGTTTATTTGGCATGTTTGTGATATAATTTGATCGACATCATCTGTTTACATTTGTTCTGTTTTATTGTATGAAAAACTTGAACTATTCAAAATGAATGATTTATGCTCATAGTGGTTGTGATTGTAGGCATTCTATCTGATGAATGACATCTAATTTCTATTGATTCAAGGACCAACCATGAGTATAGTCACTACTTGGAGGAGATAATTTTATCTGAGAATTGGGTATAGTCACTTCTTTAGGATTTCATTTGAGTTCAATGACATGCATTTTCATGCATAAAAACATTTACACATGCATTTGATCGTATCTCACTATATATGTATATAAGTTTGAACATGTTTTTAAAAGTACTCTCAGAAAGTAAGACGATAATGAGATATTGTTAGATTTGTGTGTTAAGTTTTTCTACACCATGAGTGTATAGTTTTTACATTTCTCTAATGTAGTTATTCATTTTCTACACCATGAGTGTATATTTTGTTTTTCATTTTGGTATTAGCAAGAAGCTTTTTGTTTTTTATTTCTCTCAAATTTGAAATTTTTGATTTGCAGGAGGTGCTCTTCATGCAGCTATAAATGATCATAAAAGTGGAAGAATTAAGAGAATGTACGTTAGACAACGTGTTATTGACCTTAGAAATGTAAGCACATGTTAGGGAAAGTTTGTTTATTCATGATATGGAAAATATTAATGTTTCATTGGAAGCATAATTCGGTTGTAGACAATTTGAAATTTTATTATATTAGATTCGATCTTCCAATTTCAACTATTATGATTTATGGTGATTTTTGACCTTAGAATTGAAGAGGCGACAAATAGGTACTTAACAATGTGCAATTAATGACAAATTGTGAGATTTTCATAAAATCTGATAAATGTAATTGTGAGATTTTATGTTGGTGCTTTGTATATAGCTGATATTTTATTTGAATTTTTTAAATTATCTAATTATTAAGGTCAATGTAAAAAGTTCAAAACTATCTTCACGGCACACTCCAACCAAATATTTGAGCCATTTTTAATTGATTTTGATAAAAATCAAATTTTTGTATTGTTTTTATGCAATATTCATTCAATTGGGATAACTTTTTGATGTGATTCCAAAAACACGGGGGGCTTACAGAAAAGTATTGCATATAAATCTTTATTTACCTTTTTATTTAGATAATTTTTAAATTTATACCCAAAAAATATGGAGACTTACTAGAATTACATATAAATATTTATTTACATATTTATTAGGATAACTTCTGAATGGGGGCTTAAAGAAAAGTGTTGCACATGATTTTTTTACTATAATATTTTGACATGATTTGTTTTCATAATATTTAATTATTCATTCAATTTTAAATTTATATAGCATTTGTAAATTTAAAATTGTGTATAAAATTACTAAAAGACGGTATTCCCCGTGCCCCGTGCGTTGCACGGGTACTCCGACTAGTATAAGTTAGAGCCGTTCGCGGTGCGGTTCGGTTTTGAGTCTAAAAGTCATTTTAACTGCGAGATAAAATTATATACGGTTCGGTTTGTTTTTAAAATGTCATCCAAACTAAACCAATGCGGTTATGATCGGTTCGGTGGTCAATTACAATGTACTGAAATTAAATTAAACTAATCACAAGGAGTGAACGCGGTTTACATGCATTTTTTTTTTTTGAAACAACAAAAAGATTCATTAAGATCGGGGAACAACGAAACCCACACCCAGTCAACTCAGATTTTCCCCGTCAAAGCGGGTATGATTTGGACGGGTACCCACAAGTCTTACTTGTATTGCCATGTCTATACATATAAGATAGTAAATAATTGAATAACGAAACTATGAAGACTTGTGTGAGCTTTGTTTCAATGATATATTTTTTAATTGTTATTGAACTATGTATATTGGAATATAATAAAAACTTAATGTGGTTTTAGCGGTATTAGAATATAATAAAAACTTAATGCGATTTTAGCGGTTAACCGAGGTTTTTGCGGTTCCCGATTCAATATAAAAATCATCCAAATACATCCAAACCAAATTTTATTTTTTCGGTTTAAATTTGTTCGATTTGCGATTTTACTTTTGGATTTGTTCGGACGATCACTCCTAATATAAATTAATGTGTGTGACAATAAAGAATGAGCAAACCAACAATATTTCAAAATACCATCAATAATTATAAGACTAAATTGCACATTTGACTCCATAATTTTTACAAACTTACAATTTTAACACCTAAATTTTATAATAGTACTTTTGACCATTTAACTTTAGCCAATTTTGTAAAAGGCTGACCCCACTAATTTGGATAAAGTCAACGCATAAGTGAACATTGACTCAAAAATGTCACGTCAACATGTCTTGCCACATGCAGTTATTAAAAATTATTTTTTGTTTAATTACATATGTGGGGGGTCGGCCTTTTGTAAAAGTGGCTAAAATTAGGGGTCAAAATTACTATTGTAAAAATTATGGGTCAAAATTACAAATATGTGAAAGTTAGGAAACTAAAAATGCAATTTGGTCCCATAATAATTCAATTAAATAAAAATGTGCGGAAACTAGAGATGTAAAAGGGAGAGGGTACCTCTTTGATCTTTTCTTGTTTCAAGTCCTGATTAGGCAATTTGCTCACCACCTCTCCTGTTTTCTTACGTCTAAGGTTCTTATTTTTCCTCATCTTGATAATTTGTGTGGGTAGACAATAGGACATATAAAAAACAATGACAAACGTTGCTGTGAAAAAATATCCAGCAATAAGACCTTGCCTAAATGAATCTTCGAATTGTTTAGAGAATTCCATGATTAATCCACCTCAGCATCCCCTTCCTAGTTCACTACAACATTAAAAAATTGTTAAGTACTGGTCAGAAAGCTTGTTTGATGGAAATCTTATCTCACTTCTTGCAAAATGCCAGAAATTGCTTAACATAGGTATGATGATATATTTGTTTCTTATATGCAAATTTTTCTTTAACCACGTGTGATTACTAATTTCTTTCTTTCTCTTATTAAATGATGTATTGTACTATCTTATATTGACTCTGTCATTGGCTTGAGGCTGTAATAGTGTTTGGAATTGGCTCCCCTTGTGAGTTGTGACCGTCCAAGCGTATAATGTGGGTAATACAAAAAAATAAAAATAAAAAATTCAGTCTCGCGCGAATGAAGTGGCATCTTAAAAAAACAGGATTAAAAGGTGATATATTTTTATCAGAGTCGATCTGGTTTGGTGGTGCTTCTCTTCCGTTCTCAAAATAAGGTTTTATGCAGTTGCTTGAACGCAAGTCAATAAGAGATGAAGTAATTATTCGATGTCAGTTGTTATAGAAGGCGTGGCTTCCTTGACTGTTAAGCAGGCCGAAGCGCACTTGGGCCTCAATGTGATTTGGACTGAGTTCAACACATAGGGGATGGGCCTCAGGTCCAATTCGAACAAAAGGAAAAGTTTAACAATTTCTCTTTTTGCGTTAAAAAAGGATAATGTGTAGATGTGCAGATGTGTAGCATTTTAGGAATCGTATGATGTGTAACCTAATATGCTAACATCATCAACATAATGAACTTGATGAACAAGAAACAAATAAAGAGTGCAGAAAACAATAAAAACACAAAGAGTTTGTTAACCCAGTTCGGCGCAAACAGCAACCTACTCTGGAGGATACCAATCCAGGGATGAATCCATTATGGTAGTGTTGGAACATTGGTGTGAATTGGAAAGAAATTGGAAGGTTGGAAGATTAAACACTAAGTAATTAAACTTATATATAATATTGTGTGAATTGAAAAAATAGAGTGTGGGGGTCCCATATAAAATAGAACACACATATTAGTAGTGTTTAAATAGTGGTATTTAATTTTAAATACCTGATAATGATGAAAATAATAATTATTATTATTTTTATTCATTGATATCACTTCCCATAATTTTAGCTTATGGTTATTGTGATAAGATTGAGAATCCAACTGAATTTCCTATCTTTCCCTCATTAGTCTGTTATTGTGGATTTGTTTCTTTTGATCTCATCCACAAATGTTGTTGAACGGATTATTGTTGAATTGTTTCTTTTGATCTCATCCACAAATGTTGTTGAACGGATTATTGGATTTGTTTCTTTTGATCTTATCCACAAATGTTGTTGAACGGATTATTGAATAAGTTTCTTTTTGATCTTATCCATTAGAGTAACTGATGTAGCAATTTTTGCTAAAACAGTTACAAAATCTCTATATAAATAGAGGACTCCACTCAGTTCAAAAATCACACCAAAGAGTTTCTATTGAGTTGTCGAGAACTCTTTCTCTCTTCTCCCTCCAGCTTGTGTTGACTAGCTATTCTTCTTCTCATCTCCTTTTTTTCTGTCCCTTCGGAAATAAGAGTGTTCTTAAGACCTTAGTCCCTATTCGATATAATGTCCCTTCGAAATAAAGAAAGGTCTTAAAAACATAGTCACTTTGATGATGTTTGTCTCTTCAGAATAAAGTGTATTTTTAAGATCATAGTCCCTTTTGAAACAAGAATGTCCCGTCGGAATTAAGAATGAACTTAATAGTATATAAATATTCTTTTAATATTTTTTCTATTTTGATGAGAAATTAAAGTTAGAATGGTGGTAACACCATATTTGAGTGGTCGTAGTACCATATGGTTTTGAGGAGAAATTAAAAAGTCGAAATGTTGGAATCACCATATTTGAGTGGTCGTAGTACCATATTGATAGGAGAACTTAAAAGTTAGAATGGTAGTAATACCATATTTGAGTGGTCTCAGCACCATAATAGAGTGGTAACAATACCATATTAAAGTGGTTTCAGTATTAAAAGAGTGGTCTTGGTACCATATTGAAGGTGTAATTCTCGAACGGTTTTCTACGGTGCAGTAGTTAATCGCACAGTTGTAACTGGGCTTGTTTTATCCTGGAGGCGGCGTGGTTGATAGTCTACCTTGCACAATTTCGGGTAGTGCCACGAAACGTCTTAAAGAGAGCGACCTGGTCGTGACTCAACCTAGTAACAACTTCGGTAGATATTCTCTTTTAAAATAGAATTTGGAAAACCAAATTAAAATAGTTTGGAAATCCAAAACCAACAATTTTAAGACGTTTCGAACTGCTATGTCTACCGGAGAAGTTACTTATTAAGGTTAAGTTGTCCCTAAATACATTAAGGATAGATCAAGCTATAAAAGTACATCTTTCGACTGAAACAATGAAGTGATTGCTGTTATAACAACAACACTAAGAAATTCATAATGGTACCTAATTATCATTGAAACATAAGGTTTGGACCGGAAAAAGAAAACGATGTGTGTTTGTTATTCCGTATTGAAATTTGTTCCAAATGTTTCATACAAAGATACGAAAGAAACTGTATTTCAGATTTCTATTGAATAAGACTGAGTTAACTCAGACTTAAAAAGAGACCATTGCACCATGCATTCTAGTTGGGAAAAGACTGCGTCTTTGAAGTGGTTGATTTTATACTTGAGTAACTTGGACTCAATTCGAACATGATATGATTAGAAAATTTTATTTATTGCGGTCAAGATAAATGAACCAAAAGTTCATATAAATCGGTGTTTAGAGAATTTGAATCAGTAAACTTAATAAATTATGATATGTGCGAACTTGATAGTACATAAACTAGAAATGATAAAATAATATTTTATCATATTTATTGATGACCGTGAATTTTGATAAATAAAATTGTTATGTTTGGTGTGATCAATTTCTATAACGAAAATTGAAATTCATGTTGGATAGATTACCCAAGTCTAAGAACAAAAATTCTAATTAAAATTTTTTTGAAGAAAAGACAACCCAACTTGTCTTATTTTTTAACTTGTGATTGTCTGAACTATATTTGGATCTTGAACTCCAAGAGAGTTAAACTCACTAGTGGAGCCTATGAATGTGTATTCATTGGGTATGCTATAAATAGTGAAGCATATAGTTCTTAAATGCTAAAGTGATCATAGAATAAAACGATGATGATTTCTATGTAAATATTTACCCCCTTTAAATAAAGAATAGTGGGGGCACTGGTGGAACATGACTTTAGTGGGGGCAAAATAAATTCCTTTTTTCAAAAAATTAAGAACTAGTGGGGGCACTATATCTGATCACATTCCGGTAATCAAAAATAGTTATGAAAACATCGTGCGAGATGTTATAGAACCTCGAAGAGGTAAGAAAGCAAGAATTGCTAAAGAGTATGAACTATACATTGGAAGAAAATCCATTAAGCCTTAAAAAAATTGTATCCTCATTAGATGCTGAATTATGGCAAGAAGCAATAAACGATGAAATGGATTTTCTAGATTCTAATGAAACATGACACTTAGTTGACTTGTCTCATGGTTGAAAACTAATCGGTTGTATTTGGATTTTGGAAAATAACTAAAACCTGATGGTACGGTTGATGAATACAAGGCTCTCCTTGTAGTAAAAGGTTTTAGACAAAAGAGAAAAATATAGACCTTTTCGAAAATAATTTACCAGCCACTAGAATCATATCCATAAAAGTACTAGTCCCTTTAGCCGCTGTTCATAACTCGGTAGTACTCCAAATGGATGTGAAAGTTCCCTTTTTATGGTGAACTAGAAGAAGAAATCTATATGAAACAACCTGAAAGTTTTGCGATTCATGGACAAGAAAACAAGATCTGTAAGTTAGATAATTTTTTGTGAGGTCTAAAATAAACTCTTAAGGAAAGACACGAAAAATTTGACATTCTAATGATATCAAATGAGTATAAAGTGAATGAAAGTGACAAATGTATTTACCACAAATATAGAAATAATATTTGCACGATCATATGTCTCTATGAAGACGACATGCTCATATTAGGTTTAAAGATTCATGTTATGAATTATGTGAAATCATTGTTTATCAACAACATTGATAAGAAAAACTTAGACCAAGTTGAAGTAATTCTTGGTTTCAAGATTACTAGATCAGAAAAAGAGAACTTTTCTGATGAATCTCGCAAAGTTGAGAATTTCTTAAGAAAATGTAATTATTTGAATGTAAACTTGCAAGCACACCTTATGATCGAAATGTAAACCTTTTTCAAGGACATTTGAGATGGTGCTAGACAAACGGAATATGCGAGCATCATTGGCAATCTTTAGGCATGTCATTGAATGTATTAGACTCGACGTTGGCCACGTCGTGAAACTCTTATTCAAGTTTACTAATCGACTGATGAGAAGCATTGTCATGCTATTGAAAGAGTCATATGGTGCCTTAAGAAGATTATGACTCTAGAATTACATTATAAGGAGTATCATATTGTACTTGAATGGAACAAGATACAAATGAAAAGTATCTTATCGTACTTGAATGGTACAAGATACAAAATAGAACATCCTTCAGATAAGTTTTAAAGCGACCAGTGACTGCATATTGGGCATCACGAGAGGAGTTGTTTGTTAAAATAAATGATATTAACTCAGTCCAATATGGAACCAATCTGAGATGAGAACACTAGAGATAAAACCGTTGCCAGAAGTGTTAATTGTGATAGTACTGCAGCTATTACAAAAAGTTGAGAATCGCTACTACAATGGCAAGAGGCGATTATTAAGGCACGAACACATAAAGGAATAGAGAGCTAGCTACTCTCAAAAGGAACGATTAAGTATATCATGTACGTACTGATAAAGAATTAGTTAATCCTTTGACGAAAGGACTAACAAGAAAGAAAGTCTTAAATACATCTATTAAGATGAGACTAATGCCTATAGCTCACTAGTGATGGTAACCCGACCTAGCTGACTGGAGATCCCAAGAAATAGGTTCAATGGGTAATAACAAGTCATAAAGTGATAGAACATGCTATTAGAGAAAATAAAGAAAGCATGATTCCTGCAGCGAATAGAGGATGAGATAATAGAAACTCTTAATGAGATCTATACTCCATATGGAGTGGAGTGCACAGCTACAGGAGTACTCTTGATAGACTCACCTATGCGAATGTGGAACTGAGGCCGGTTCCTATGGAATTTGGGGCAGAATACCTAGAGCGTTCGTTAAAACTGGGATAGACGTGCAGGGCCATAAATGCACGGGCTTTTTGAATACACCTTAAGAAAAGGTTGTGTGTGGGTTCTATGTCTGAGATTGAGTTCAATGCTACGTGCCACTCATGTTAATCAGAATTTTACCCGCTATGCAAAGGTTCAAGTTGTTGGCGACACCTTTGTTTATTAGCAACCTTATAGAAACGTTTTGACGTTATTATTGAAACCATTTTTTAAATTCAAGTGGGGGATTGTTGGAACATTGATGTGAATTGGAAAGAAATTGGAAGGTTGGAAGATTAAACACTAAGTAATTAAACTTTGATCTAATATTGTGTGAATTGAAAAAATAGAGTGTGGGGGTCCCACATAAAATAGAACACACATATTAGTAGTGTTTAAATAGTGGTATTTAATTTTAAATACCTGATAATGATGAAAATAATAATTATTATTATTTTTATTCATGGATATCACTTCCCATAATTTTAGCTTATGGTTATTGTGATAAGATTAAGAATCCAACTGAATTTCCTATCTTTCCCTCATTAGTCTGTTATTGTGGATTTGTTTCTTTTGATCTCATCCACAAATGTTGTTGAACGGATTATTGTTGAATTGTTTCTTTTGATCTCATCCACAAATGTTGTTGAACGGATTATTGGATTTGTTTCTTTTGATCTCATCCACAAATGTTGTTGAACGGATTATTGAATAAATTTCTTTTTGATCTTATCCATTAGAGTAACTGATGTAGCAATTTTTGCTAAAACAGTTACAAAATCTCTATATAAATAGAGGACTCCACTCAGTTCAAAAATCACGCCAAAGAGTTTCTATTGAGTTGTCGAGAACTCTTTCTCTCTTCTCCCTCCAGCTTGTGTTGACGAGCTATTCTTCTTCTCATCTCCTTTTTTTCTGTCCCTTCGGAAATAAGAGTGTTCTTAAGACCTTAGTCCCTATTCGATATAATGTCCCTTCGAAATAAAGAAAGGTCTTAAAAACATAGTCACTTTGATGATGTTTGTCTCTTCAGAATAAAGTGTATTTTTAAGATCATAGTCCCTTTTGAAACAAGAATGTCCCGTCGGAATTAAGAATGATCTTAATAGTATATAAATATTCTTTTAATATTTTTTCTATTTTGAGGAGAAATTAAAGTTAGAATGGTGGTAACACCATATTTGAGTGGTCGTAGTACCATATTGTTTTGAGGAGAAATTAAAAAGTCGAAATGGTGGAATCACCATATTTGAGTGGTCGTAGTACCATATTGATAAGAGAACTTAAAAGTTAGAATGGTAGTAATACCATATTTGAGTGGTCTCAGCACCATAATAGAGTGGTAACAATACCATATTAAAGTGGTTTCAGTATTAAAAGAGTGGTCTTGGTACCATATTGAAGGTGTAATTCTCGAACGGTTTTCTACGGTGCAGTAGTTAATCGCACAGTTGTAACTGGGCTTGTTTTATCCTGGAAGCGGCGTGGTTGATAGTCTACCTTGCACAATTTCGGGTAGTGCCACGAAACGTCTTAAAGAGAGCGACCTGGTCGTGACTCAACCTAGTAACAACTTCGGTAGATATTCTCTTTTAAAATAGAATTTGGAAAACCAAATTAAAATAGTTTGGAAATCCAAAACCAACAGGTAGTATCAATTCAAAGCTAAACTCCCCCGTTTACAACTTCTCACTTAATTATTACCCGTTCTAATTCTACCTAGGAACTCCTAGATATGAGAACCTCTGCTCATTCCCAATCTTATCCAGTAAGGATTTAATAAACAAACTCAGTTTGGAGACACACTCCTAGACAAACTAGACACTCATACCTAAAGATTTTGAGTGTTAAACAATTTTACTCCTTGCTTCAAAGCTTTGGAGAAGATCACAAGAGTTTACAACTCGATGAAACAGTCCTTGCACTTGTATCAAAACATGATTCAAGAGAAGGCTCACAAATAACAATAAGTCATTAACAACTAAAGACTCGATTCTTCGGTATTTTTTTCAGTGAATAATTTAGGTCTTCTAGCTTCATTTATACAGAACAAGTTTCATGGGTTTGGATCTTCAATGTAACAACTGACCATCGCAATTTCTCCTTGAGATAATTTTGATCCTTATAAAAATATATTTGTTTTAAATCTTTTGATCAAGTCGGCCAATAAAATAAAATAGAACCATGAAAGATTATCTTGTTTCTTGGCGCGCAAGTCAGCGTGAGTTTATTTTTCAAAACTAATCTTATAAAAAGATTACACGCGAAAGAATAATAAAAGGCGTGTTTTATTAGGGCGTCCAGGTGTGGATCCTGATGTGCACACATCATGCTCCACATCATGGACTTAGACTTATTTTGTCAAATGAAGCCAACACCCTAAAAATCCAACAATTCTTATTTGTTTTCTTCTTTTATATAGCGTGCAGTTATAAATTTTGTTAACTATTTAACCTCCTTATTTATTGCAACCTAATAGTTATGAAAGAAAATAAAACTGTTAAAAACTTTTTAAAAATAAAAAATAACAATTTTAAAAGAGTAAAATAGGTATAACAAAAAGTCTATATCAAAAGGGATATTTTCTATATATATTTTGGTATATATAATTTCAAACAAACACAAACTAATTTATGCTTTAATATTATTTATTTATTTTTACGGAAAGCTTTCATATATAATTCTAATCTCTAAAAATTTATCTCCAAATTTATTTACATCAAAATCACTTAATAATTTATTTCTTTTGGTTTGTAAATACCAAACAACTCCAATTTATTTAGGAAAAATGAAATAACCGAGCGGTTGAGACAAAAGAGGGGAGTATAATTGACAGTTGACATGTTGACATATTATTAAACAAGTCTTCAAATAATAACCTAAGATACAAATACAATCCCCATAGTTCGGAGTGAAAAGTCAATTTTTAGGTTCCCTCATGATACCTATAAATATAAGCAAATATGTTTGTTACAATCAGTTTGGGACCAACATTCAAACCTTTGAGGCTCAGTTTCTCTTCTCTACCTTGCCTGCATTTTTAATCTCACCTTGATTGGTTGGTTATGGAAACATCCTATCAACCAACTAACAATGGTGAAGCTTCCAACAGGTTCTTGTTTCACAACTTTTTTAAATTCATGGCATGCAATATTTTTAATATGAATTTTAAATTTGAATTTTTTTTTAAGGGTTTTCTATATTATTTTTTTATGAAAGGGTTTTTCTATATGTTATACCTGATAGAAAATATTTTCTATATAATGTTTTATGTAAATATTTGAATATTATATAATTGTAGTATAAACTTTTCTATATATATGAAAAGAGAGAAAAAAAAAAACCAGCATCAACTCTTCGTGTTGTATTTAGCGAGGGTTGTCCTGTTTTCTACTAGTCACACTATTTATATTGATGTACCACATTGTATTAAACAGATTATTATAAATGAAATGCTATAAGCATCTTTCCTTCAAAAAAAAAAAACTCTTCGTGTTGTAATTGATAATGACGAAAGGAAATAAACCCTGCGATGTTTGTTTTTGATTTACGGTGAAATTGAAAAAATATGCATTTGGATTTTTATTTTATATTTTTTAACAAAATATAAACTATTTTTGACATAGTCTATGAAAGTGTTTCGAAACATGTGAAAAACATTTTAGACGCCAAACCAGACACTCATCTAATTAATTTTGGAATCTAAATTAGAGAATAATGTGGGGTTTTTTTTTCTTCTATGGTATTCCCGTAGTAAAAATAGTTTCTCTTTAACATTACAAAAAAATTACTTAATTAGTAGTTTATAGTATTTGTTATGGTGGTGTAGGGAGACTGAAGATATATATGCCAAGATGGATTGGGACAAACTTAGATTTGATGTGATTCCAACTGATTATATGTACATTATGAAATCCAATGAAGAAGATGGGTCTTTTTCAAATGGAGCTCTTGTGCCTTTTGGAACTATTGATATCAATCCACATTCTACTGTTTTAAATTATGGACAGGTAAAATATAGCTTCTTTTTTTTTTGACAAAGTAAAATATAGCTTTTTAATCAAGCTATTTTGGTACATTTTTTTAGTGGAAGGAAATGAAAGAAATCGAGTGGACTAAATAGGTAGAAGCTTTTTTGGAGGAAAATCGAGTGGACTAAATATGTCTGCTATTTAAGTAACATAAGGGTAAAATAGAAAAAACATAGGATACGCAATTAACCGGCAAGGTGGCAAAATGTGATGTCAATAACCATTGTTAGCCAAATCAAGGCGTGAAGACCCAAGTACATAAAACAAGGGACATAGTCAGACATGAAAAATTGCTCCTACATTTTCAAGTTTTTTTTTTATACAAATACAAATTAAGAAACAGTGCATCATGCATAAAGGACAACTATGAAGCCCGGATACGTGACACGATACCGATACGGCGATACGGGAAAATTTTTAAAATTCCCGATACGATACGGTCGCGATACGTTGTTTAAAAATAAACTTAAAATTAAATATACAAATACACAATATATAAACATAACAAAAATCGAGAAAGATAATAAATTAACATTCAAATTATTCAAACTGAGCAAACAAGTGACAATTACATATCTCAAGTTAATTAAGTACTACCCAAAAAGGATAATTATTACTATCCAAAAAACAAAACATCATCGGTATCATCCAAAAAACACATGGTTGTCAATCCATAAATAACATCATACTTTAATATTCACTATTTAAGAGGAAACACAAATTGTATCAATCTCATCTCCTCAATTTCTATCATAAAAAAACATTATTTTCCCGATACTTCTCTGATACGTGTATCGGAGAAGTATCCGACACGTATTGGTAATTTTTTTTTTAAAAAAAATAATTTTAATTGTCTGATACTCTGAGAGTATCGGACTAGTATCGGTATCGGACACGTATCGGACACGATACTTCACCATTTTTGAAGTATCGGGGCTTCATAGAAGGACAATGATCTCAAAATCTAATTACATATATGATATGTGCATGACAAAAGGGATTATTTGAGGGCATGAAGGCATACAGAACACCAGACGGCGAAGTGCAGATATTCCGACCGGAAGAAAATGCGTTGCGCATGCAGATGGGAGCAGAGAGGCTACTAATGACATCGCCTTCTGTTGAGCAGTATGTTGACGCTGTAAAACAAGTTGTTCGTGCAAATAAACGTTGGGTATACCCGTTGCTCTAAAAAAAAAATATTTATTTTTGCTTTTTTTGTGTTTTATATTACGATGTATTTGTCATAATCACAGTGGCTCATTGTGATTCTGACAAATCCTTTGGGATGTCAAATAAGCACTTAATAAGCTCAAGTTTGATTATGCACTTAATGAGTTTGAGTTTGTAATTGGAATTGTAGGTACCTCCTCATGGAAAGGGAGCATTGTACATTAGGCCTTTACTATTTGGAAGTGGATCTGTTCTGGGTATATCACCAGCACCTCAATGCACCTTCTTCATATACACCAATCCAATTAGCAACATTTATAAGGTAAGGGGTCCAATTTTCAACTAAAAGTAAAACTTATGAAAATTAATCAGATGAGAATTGAGAAGCATGTTTTTAATTATAATTTCCATTTTACGTTGTAAGAAATTTGGCCCCTTATTAAGCAAGTTCTTAAGGGTTCGATCCTAACACTTGTGCATATAGGGAAAATAAGGTTGGAATCTATGGGAGAATTCACCTTGTGTGTCCCACAGGTTTTCATCTTGTGTGTCCCACAAGTTTCTTAATAAAAATTACTAACTATTAAACGGTAATAGAAACTTCACATCTTTAGCGATCGTAACATTATTGATTTAATTTGGACAGGGACGAACAACATCATTGAGCTTGTTGATCGATGAGAAACTTCCTCGTGCATATCCTGGTGGGACTGGTGGAGTGAAAAATATAAGCAATTATTCACCAGTAAGTTGTTTCTTTTAATCTACAAATTAAAATAATCTAGAAGTTATCTATAAGCATTTGGTTATAACATTTTGATTTCCTCTTAATGTAGGTTTTCCAAGTTGTGAAAGAAGCAAAAGCCAAAGGATTTTCTGATGTACTCTTCCTAGATGCAGTGGAACATAAATACATTGAAGAAGTATCTTCATGTAATGCTTTCATTGTGAAGGTAATATTATTATATCACAACATTATAATTAATTTTTTCATCAAGATGTTTATTGATTGGTACTTAAATATATTTTGTACTACTCCTTATATAGGGTAAGGTGATTTCAACTGCACCTACACTTGGAACTATTCTTCCTGGAATCACAAGGAAAAGTATCATTGAACTTGCTCGTGATTTGGGTTACCAGGTAATTATTATACTGATTTTCATTATGAATGTAGTTTTTTAAAGATTGAATTTTGTTATTAAAAAAAATTTAGCGGTGCAGTTTGTGGTCCGTCTACTTTTTATTCATATGTAATTATTTTATATTTATAAATATATATTATTATAAAAACATATAATGTTTTATATGAAATCTAGATATTTAATTCTTCATGACATTTAGGGCCCGTTTGGCCTAGCTTATTTTTGAGTTTATACAAACAGCTTATGCAATTTTTATGTATAATTATAAATTTTTCGAGGTAATTTATGATAAAATAACTTCTAAAAATTCAATTTTCACTAGTTTAAACTTATAAAATAGCATAAAACATAATTTATATTGCATAAGCCGTTTGCATAAGCTAGGCCAAACGAGCCCTTTGGGTGCGTTTGTTTTGGCTTTTTTATTGTAATTTAATTTATAAAAAATCTCTAAGTTCTTCTTAGTTATACTTAAGAGTTCTAATGTTTTTGTTTGAATTTACCAAAGGTTAAAGAACGCAAGATTTCGGTAAAAGAACTACTTCAAGCTAATGAGGTTTTTTGTACTGGAACCGCTGTTGGGATTTCTGATGTTGGTAGTGTAACATACAAGAAAAAATGGTATAGTATGTAACATACAATATAATTCAAATTTGAACTTTTTTTTAATTGGTTAATTTGCCAAATAATGTTTGTTTTTTTGCAGTGTTAAATTCAAAACAGGGGCAGACACAGTGACTCAAAAGCTGTATGATTTAATTACCGGCATCCAAACAGGCCTTTTGGAGGATAAAAAAGGATGGGTGGTCAAGATTGATTGAGCTATATTTTATTTTTGTTTGTTGGTCCCAACTCCACAAAATTTTCACCTTCTGTGTAAATATTTTTTCTAAAAAAAAATAAAATAAAAAAAAACTAAAATAAAAAAAGAAATCATAGTAAATTAGGATTGTTGGAATAAAAAATATGTAATACAAGTGGTAAATACTTGAATCTGTTAATCATTTGATTTAGAGTTCAATTTTTAACCGATGCGTATGAAAAATTATTTTATAGAGAAAGATCAATTCTTTCAATATCTCAATTACTTCGAAGGATTTAATTTAAAAACAACACAAGCTTGTTAGAAGAATCCTTCTCGTTGATTTTTCATTCTCTTGTATTATTTATTTCTAAATTATATGAAAATATGTTACTTTTTTTCCAATGTCTTTTTTCTCAATGTTTTATAGAAGAGTCTAAAGTAATCTATAAATTAATAATGAATTAGTGCAAGTGATAGAGGACTTCAATATCTTACGTAAATGGTCATATCTCTTAGTTATGTGTATAAAAAATTCAAGTAAAAAAGAAAACACATCTTATATATCTTACTTATTAGTGAACAAATAGTTCTAGGACTCTCAATTGATAGAGGACAATCACTAATCAGTACAAATTCTACATTTATCTTTCAATGCATCACTCATTATTTTTAGTTGACATGCATACATGGTCTTTCTTGGCTCATAACAATTGAGTAGGTTTAAGTAAAGTTTAATATTTGGAAAAGCCACTTTCATACAGATCAAAATTGGATAAGTAGAAAATTCTTAATGCCATATGCCCTCTCTTGTGCAGAATTTGTGACTAGGATTTCTTCTACGAAATCTCTTTCCTCTCTTATTTGATGGTATTACGCCAAAGATTAATAACATAAACATGTTGTTAAAACCTCCTTGGTTACTAGATGCATCACAAAAAAACTCAAGATGAATCCTTACACAGACCAGGAGATAAATTAGGAATTAGAAAGATGGTCACAACACAACCAACATCACATTCTAATCTCCAGATCTTTAGGAGAATTTTAACAATGGTTTCAAACTCATTATCATAAAGTAATTTGTAATCAATTCATAAACTTACAACAGTAAAAAGTTATAAATTATAAAATATTAAACAACAACAAAAGCTGGAATAGCTCAGTTGGTTAGAGCGTGTGGCTGTTAACCACAAGGTCGGAGGTTCAACCCCTCCTTCTAGCGATTTTTGATGTTTTTGATAAATGTCAAAGGCAGAAATATTCTGCTACTACACCCAATGGCTTATTGAAGCAGTTTTAGTGGTTGTTGATCCTTTATCGAAATATACATTTTATCCCTCTCAAACATCCCTACATTGCACGTTCGATTGCAGCTATTTTTGTGAAGGAAATCGTTCGTTTGCATGGTGTTCCAGAATCTATTCTCAGCGACCGTGACCCTCTATTTGTTAGCATTTTCTGGAAAGAGTTGTTCAAGCTATTAGGAACAATACTGAAGATGTAATCTGCGTATCATCGACAAACGGAAGTGATTAATCGATGTTTGGAGGCATATCTACGTTGCTTCATAGCTGATCGATCAACCTAAGACTTGGGAACACTGGATTCCGTGGGCAGAGTTGTGGTACAACACTACATTTCATATCTCTACAGGGTTTACTCTATTTGATCTTATTCTCAAATATGTGGATCGAGTCTGGACTTCGAAAGGATCAATTTGTGGTAAGAAGAACATGCATGATGCATTTAAAAGAATGAGGAAAAGTAAGCAGGTACATTCTCATGCCCTGTGCATTGGCTTAGATCATGAAGCAATGGTTCATAGTGTTCTAATTAATTAGTATGTATTCAAGAAGTGGAAATCTACAAGAGGCTTCAAAAGTTTTTGATGGTATAAACATTAAGGATATCATATCATTATCATGGACTGCAATGATTAATGGGTATGCAGAACATGGTTACATGAGATAAACAACTACTACTAATACTATGATTACATGAGAAAAAGTATTAAAATAATTACCTGTCTTACTTCTTTAGAAATATCCTTAGAAAGAATCAAATACAATATAAGAAAACTATTGTACCTGGAAATAATAAAAATAACCTTGCTTCAAATCTTGACACTTGGCATATGTGAGGGTATTTTGTGTCTAAAAATTTACTAACTGAACTAAGATGGTTGTTAACCGAGCCATATTTCTAAGTAACTAAGCCATTTATCATAATTTGTGAACAAAATGATACTTTTTCATGAGCCACGGTTTGGATACAAGTCAGCCATTTGGAAATTAGTTAGGTTTGGTTGGAGAAGTCAAAGATTTTAAAAAGTCATGTCACTTTTTGTCCCCAAACTCAAGACAACAGTAAAATACTGTCTCCTCTGCACACTTCAAACCAAATACTCTCTCCTCTGCAAAAGAATATACAAAATTTCTCTCCTCTGCACAACAAGAACAAACAACCACTACAATCACCATCTTCTTCTTCTTCCTTGGTAAGATACGCGTGTCATCCTCTTCTTCATCTGCTGTGTTCTATGTTCTTTTTATTCTTTATTCAAACGCGTTTAAACACAATAATTTTTGATTTTTTCAGGAAGAAAAATGGCAAGAAAATTCGAGTTTATCAAAGACATAACAGATCGAAAGGATCTATGGAAAATAGCTGTGAAGGTCAAAGATAAATGGTCTGCGTCCAAAGATGGAAAAGAGTATTTTGAAATGGTTGTTGTGGACTCCAAAGTAAGTTCTTTTCTTTCACCGTGTTCAAACTATTGTTGTTTTTGGGTTTATATGAGTATTTTGTAATGGTTGTTGTTGATAGATTATTATGTTTTAGCTGAAGTTAAGTTTGTTTAAAGAGTAAGTATCAATTTTGGGTTTATATGAGAAGTAAATAGTATTGTTGGTATTGAGAAGGAAATACTATTGATACAAATGGCAAAAGCTGTTACAGCTTAAAAGAAGCTGTTACAGCTTAAAAATAAGTTACAGTAAGTATTTACAAGATTTCAGCTTTTACTATTTCAAAAACATGAAAATCTATTTGAAATTCACATATCACAAATTATGAATCAAAATATGATTGCTGAAACACTGCTATATTTTCAGGGAGATGATATTTTTATAATAGTTCCAAATGAGTTCAAAAACAAATACGAAAAGGAAAATGCTATTGTTGAGAAAAACACTTACAGCATGCAAAATTTTCAAGTCACAAGAAATCAGCAAAAATTCAAATCATCTCATCATGAATTCATGTTAACGTTCAATGGTGGAACACGTGTTTTTGATGTTAATAAACATGATATTCCTGATATACTTAAGTTCAAAGATTTTAAGGACATCATAGCTGAGGATTTTCGTGAAGATTTCTTATATGGTAGGAATTTACGTCTTTTTTAGGTTCTTCAGTATGTTTTTCAAATATTACCGTCTTATATAATGATTAACTTTTTATTTTTGTGAACCTTCCCAGATATCATTGGAGCTGTGGATGAGATAGGTTATACTCAACCTCATTCAGGGAGTAAGAAAATTCAAGTTAATCTTAAGATTAAAGACCTTAGGTATGCAAATCTCTTTCTAAATCAATCTAACTGAAACTTACTTCTTAACTGATAATCCTAAATTCTTATTTGTAGTGACAACGTCATTCAATGCACTTTTTGGGAAAATTATGCAACCAACTTTCTCAACTATGTCAACAACAAGACTGATGCTGGACCAACAGTTGTTTGCATCAAATATGCAAAAGTTAAGAAAGAAGGTCGTATATTTTTAGTCAATAATTGCATTAATGCACAAGTTATTTTTATGTTCGTAGATTATACATTATTTTATAACACCGTTTAATTTATTTGTTGTAGGCAAATATCCACTTACTGTTTCAAATACATGGAGTACCACTAAACTTTTCATTGATGATGATCGACACAACTGATTTTCCATCTTTCCATTCAATGAGCACTCAACTTTGCCATGATCATACCTTTTTAGTTTTCATTGGAGAAAACAACAATAACTCTTCTGAATTGGTTTGTCATTGTTTTTTATTTCATGTTTAACAAATACATAACGTATATCTTCTTCATCATATTGATTTAATTGTTTCTACTTGGTTACTTAATCAGGTTCTATCTCGACCATTTGGACATTTTCTAGCTGCAACTAAGAAATCTACCTTTAAAGTTTGTGGACCATTAGGACACTTTGTGAATTGCAAACTACAAATTGGCATTGATTTTAAGCTTGCAGAAGGTTGGATAACTTTTTGTGAACTTAACAATATTCAACCAGGAAACCGTTTGACATTCAACTTGGACGAAACTTTGGAATATAATGTCATCATTGTCAAGCATATGTAATATCAATTTATAAAACCATGGATAATTTGCTCTTTGTAATATTCTCTAGAAAATGTCTAATCCTATGAATGTTATACAGCTTTCCTTCATATGTGGAAAGTTTATTTTGTTTCTTTTTTTTCATGTAATGAATTCAGGTTAAATGAATTTCTCATATTAAACAAACATCAATTTTTCTTCATTGTATCACTTCTATATAAATTTCATTTTCTTCTGACATTAATCAATTGAAGTACATTTGACAATTTTGCTATTAAGTTGTTACTACAAAAAATGGTAACAACTAAAAAAAAACGCGTAACGTTACGACCCGTGCGACAGCACGGGTCTATCGCTAGTTATTTCATCATTTTCAACCATGTGGTAATTTTCGTTTGATGCGCAAAAGTGTATAATCTACATTTCACTTCTGCAAAAGTTTCATCGCCCCAAAAATACTTTTTAAAATTTTAAACAAAAGGTCTCACTAAATAGTACTAAAACCGCATCAATATTGGTTGGTTTCTCTCCAATTAGTTGCTGATAAAAAATAAAACATAATAATTAAACACTGAATTTTATTTAAAATAAATTGAATTAATTAAAGTAAAAATAACACTTAAAAATTAAAGCAAATTCTTCAATTAAAATGACACTTAAAAATGAATGGACAAAATATTTAATAAGTACTAAAATTGATTTCCTCCCATAGAGATACTTAATAATTAATATGTACTTACGCTTAAAAATTAGAACAATTCTTCTATAGGCACAAACATAAATAATATTTGTTAGACATACTTATAAAAAACATATAAGTTAAAGAAAAAATTACTAAGTAATATAATTTGATGTGACAATTTATTTTTTTAATTTTTTGATTAGTGTAGTGTACCTAAATTTTGCGCTCAAATATTTGTACTCAACCAAGTGTTTCTCTAAAAAAAATGCATCACATGTTGCTAGATGTCCATGCCCAATAGACCATTGATGCACACAAAAGAACAAAAGTAGATGGAATCTGTGCATGATTTTATTTTGTAATGTATGGTAACCAACCAAACTTTTTTTTTATAAGCAAATTATTATATTATGAGAAAGTACAAGAGTTACACAATCCCTTATATTACAAAATAAAAAATTAGAAGTTAAGAATAAAGCTCTTACGATCATTACACCAATCACACGAGAAATATAAGAGTTGCGAGTGCCGCCCATTAAACCACGCCTAAGAAAAAGTTTTGATGTCATCCAAAAGAGAAGAAGCATTCAGAATAATTCCATTAAACATGTTCCAAATATTCCATGTTGCAAAATGCTAGAAATTGCTTAACATAATGATATATTTGTTTCTTATATGCAATTTTTGAACCCTTTTTACCACGTGTATCATATTTCAACACTTGATGAGTATTTTGGTAACTCTAAATATATTTCGAACGGAGTTGCTCAAATTTTCTTCTTGCGAGTGCCTTCATGAATACATGCCTGCAATTTGGTCGTGTCTACTTCTCTAATAAAGTGATATTTGATTGCTATGTATTTTCTTGATATTTTTAAGTTTTTATTCAAATTTAAAAAAAGTATATGTATACCTAGTTCTTCTTACTTACACTTATCATCTATATCTATACATGTTCTAATGTTTTTGTTTGAATTTGTGAAGGTCAAGGAACACCGGCGGAACCAGGAAATAAAATCCGGGGTGGCCATTAAAAAATTTATAATATGTATTATATAGATTAATTAAAAAATAATTATATTTCATATAAAAAATTAATTAATAAAAAACACAAATTTAATCATAAAAATAAATAAATTGCTTACCTTTAATAATATTATATTATATGTGTGCCAAGTGACTTGAAATTATCAATAATTTACTTTAATCTAATGCTTGTACGAAATTGATCATCAAAAAATTATATATTTATTATATTACATGTATACTTAAAAAGAAAATAATTGTTTTTATTTGAAAATAGTTGTAATGTTTTTTTTTTTTGAAAAAAAAAAAGTAGAAACTGTTCATTGGTTGCATTGATATATATAAATCAACATTTAAAGAAAGAAAGGGAAAAAAATTATATATTGGTGATTTGGATGAAGGTTGAAGAGGGAGGTTTAAGGTTGGTAATGGTGGGAGTGAGTTTGAGTTCAAAGTTGAAGAACAGGGAGGGAAAGAATGAAAACGCCTGCTATATTGTTGTTTTTGCTTTTTCTTTGTTTTTTTTTTTTAAAAAAAATTATTTAGGATGTCCAATATAATTTAGCCATATGTAAAAAAAAAATTATGTCAACAATTGTTTTTGTCAAAATAGTCAAGGGGACTATAAAATGCAAAATGGAGCAAATATGAGGGACTAAAATCGCTCATTTGAAACTAAATGAGTCAAAATTGCACAATTGAAAAATTTGAGGGGCCAAAACTATAATTTAACCTATATTCTATAATGAAACAGCTAAGGCGCCATTGCCCTAGCAGGGAAAATACTATGGGGAGAGAATAATGTCTAATTTAGCTTTTGACTTAATTTTCTTCTAAAAGAAAGCATTTGACTAAATTTGCCAAATAACAAACCTACCCATCCGTGTTATGTATACCACTAATAATTTGTTTTTTTTGTTAATAGGTTGTTACCCCTGTTAAGTAGGAGTATTTGAGGTGCGGTTTGGTTCGGTTATGAGCGAAAAAGTCATCCTAACCGCGAGATAAAAAAGCATGCGGTTTGGTTTGGTTCGGTTGGATTTTAAAATGTCATCCAAACCAATGCGGTTAGGGTCGGTTCAGTGGTGGCGATTTACGGCATAAAAAATTTCTATCATGATCATTTGACACACACATGAACTTGTTACAAAATAACATTATAATACCAATAAAAGTTGTTTATTTAAAATAACATTATAGTACCTTACAATTTTAAATATCCAAAAAAGAGCTTGAAGTTCCAAAATAACATCACATTATCGATAAAAGTTGTTGATATAAAATAATATTACAATACTAAAGTAATATTACAATACAAAAAATAAGAACGACTTGAAGTTTCATTAATTTGGTGGAGTGACTTGATAATTAGACTATGTATATTGGATTATAATATAAACTTAAAGGAGTTTTAGAGGTATTGGAATATAATATAAACTTAATGCGGTTCTAGCGGTTAACCGCGGCTTTTGCGGTTGGCGGTTTTGCGGTTTGCGGATCAATAAAAAAGTCATCCAAATACATCCAAACCAAATGCGGTTTTTGCGGTTTTCGGTTTGGATTGGTTCGGTTTGCGGTTTTACTTTTGGATTGGTTCGGATACGATCACCCCTACTGCTAAGTGAACGTGTTTTGTATTATTTCCTGCTAAAAATTTCTTGAAGATTCCCTTTTTGTAAAGTAAATTTTTTTGGTTTCCCCCCTTGTCCCCCTTGGGTGCAAGGAATTTACACTTTTTAAATCGGTTGAACAGAAAAACCGATTTAAAAAATTGCACTTTTTACATCGGTTAAACAAAATAACCGATTTTAAACGTGCATTCAAGGGGGAAATAAAAAAATTACTTTGCAAGAGGGAAATCTTCAAGAAATTTTTAGCATGGGATAACGCAAAACACGTCCACTTAGCAGGACTAACAACCTATATAATTTATTTTTTTTAAGCATCACTAATAACTTTTTAAGAAATTCCTTTTTGTGTTAGGTATACCCAACTGTTTAATCTAAGGCCCATACAACTTTTTAAACTAATAATCCGTGTTGAAGTTTTCTTTTCTAGCCCCCACGTTTCATTTTTACCCTCCAAGTTTCTTATTTTGACCTTACGAAAAACTTTGGTTTCTATAAACCGAAATTTTTTTTGCCTTGAAATACAACTTTGGTTTTTAGAAACCGAAATTTTCTGAAATTTAAACTAAAAAAATTTCGGTTTCTGCGAACCGAAATTTTTATTAAGAGCAAAATTGGATTTTTGGGGGTATAAAAGAAACGTGAGGGGCTAGAAAAGAAATTGTCATCCGTGTTAGGTATACGCAATTGTTTAATCTAAGACCCATACAACTTTTTAAGAAATTCATTTTTTAATAATATAAGATAAGATTAACACGTTAATTTTAGTCAAAAAATAAAAAAAAAATTAGTAACACACGTTAATAGAATACTATAATTATAGGTAAAGAGATCAAACTTCAAACTACTAAAATATTGAGTTTATGTATAGATATCAATCGTTCTATTAATGTTTAGATAAATTAATAAAAAAATATTTATCACAATTTCATAAACTACTTGCAATATTAAAAAACGAATTTCAATTAACGTGTTAGGTATATCCAACTGTTTAATCTAAGACCCATACAACTTTTTAAAAAAATCATTTTTTAATAGTATAAGATTAACACGTTAATTTTAGTCAAAAAATAAAAAGATTAGTAACACACGTTAATAGAATTCTATAATTATAGGTAAAGAGATCAAACTTCAAACTACTAAAATATTGAGTTTATGTATAGATATTAATCGTTCTATTAATGTTTAGATAAATTAATAAAAAGTGTTTATCATAATTTCACAAATTACTTATGCAATATTTATTAACATGAGGCTTACAAAAATGTATCCCGCTTCGATTTTTGTTTGCTTCATTCTACACAATATTAACATATTTTTTAAATTTTATTTTTGAGTAACCTTATCTTCTTGTTTTTATACGAGTATCTTTTACTTCTTCACACTTATTTTTTCATAGGAGTCTCACTTATTTTTTAAAAAAATTTATATTTTTAATTCAATCTTAAATTTATAATTGGTATGTTAATAACATATCCAACACTTCACTTTATGTGAATATATTTTTGTGCACTTATCCAAACGTAAAGAGATTATTGAGTATAAGCTTATGATGTTAAGATCTCATGTTATAAGCACTAATATTATAAGCATTTGTATAAGTTGTTTATCGAAACGGAGTCTTACCCATATGAATTGACTCATTTTGTAGTTTAATTTTTGACATATCTAAATATATTATTATAAAATAAATTAAATATGATTGATCAGGTTGTCATATAAAAGTATTCTCTCTCTAAATATTATCGAAATAGAACATATTTGCATATTAACTTGTTAGTTATTTAAATTAAATCAAATTAATTATTTAAATATATTAATATGAAATAAGTATTTAAAGTCACTGAAATTGATCTAATAGTTAAATAATTAAATGGTATATATGAAATTCTATGTTCAAACTTCGATAAAACAAAAAAAATGTCTTTAAATATATCAATAGATCATATCTTTAACGTGTAATATGTCGTACTTAACCCTTAAAAAGTTTATTTTCATGTTAGACGTAAGACTCGACTTAATCTATATTTTCATGACCTCATCCTAATTAGGAGAAAATAGCTATAAGAAAACAAAAATGTAAAATAAAATAAAAACTAAATTTGTTCAAACACATAGAAAGCTCTTTTACGTTCCGTGAGCTTAATTCAATTGGTAGAATATTACATTATATATGCAGAGGATCATAGTTTGAACCTCAATCATCCCATTTATCGTGAAATATTTAATCACTAGATTACCTATAAAAAAAAGAAATTTTTTTTGGAAAACTCTCTTAATTTTAAAATAAATAGCATTGGACTTTCTTAAGGCGGCGAGTCGACGACCACAATACCATACCAACTCCACTTCAACACAGATGGAGTGATGAAAAGACTAAAGAGGAATTAAGTCTTAATTATTGAGTTATTATAATTATTATATTAAACTAATAATATATTCAACGAATTTTCTCAAATAAATAAACAATAATAATAAACTAAACGTACTATTTGTTTAATAAACAAATAATATATCCAACCACTAAAGGCAGTCTTTGTTTAATACACAAATAATATATCCAACAACCATCAAACGTAGCCTTGTTTAATAGGTCTACCCTAGAATTTTCAGATTAATCCCACTATTTATTTTTGCTTTATAATTTTAATGTGATTGACTTGGATCCTCTCCTTTCTAAATTTTTTATATCTCTCTTAAATCTTCTCTATTTTTCTTCTTAGTTTTAATTTATCTCATCGATAGAAAATAATAAACAAATATAGAAAGGAATGAGAGATCTAGAGAAATTTGTCAATGAGATAATCATAACTCAATTTGCTAATAGGCACTACTATTCATCTTCCTTTTCATACAAGTCATATATTTAGTCATACCAAAATATAATTAGCTTTGAGAAAAAAATTAATTGTAACAAAATATATATATAACTCGCTTTATAATCAATAAAGTATTTAATGTTACTTTTTTATATCCTTAACAATTTACTACTCTATCTTCTTTTAATAATTTTTCAATTTATGTTTCTCATATTATTAATGAAGGATAATTTTATAAACTAGCTCGTCATTTCTCTTTTTCATAAACATTAGCTACATTTCTTATAATGTAAACATACACATCAATTATTTAATAAATTTAAAAAGTGATTTTTCTCTTATAAAAAATCAAGCTAATGCATTGTTTACCGTGAAAAAATGATACTAATACATTGTTTAAAGTTATCTGTGTAAGTTCCAATAGAAAAAGTAAAATCTTTATCCTTAAATTGAAAAAAATTAAATACATAAAAATTTCTATAATGTAATTCTTCTGAACTGAACTCTAGTTTATCCGAAGAAAATAAATGAAAAGATAGAGATCTCACAACGGTGGATCAATGAAAGGATGCCTCAAACTAGAGGTCAGAATTCGAGTATTTGAGATGATTGACAATGAAAAAAGAGGCAGAGGTACTCGAAGAAAACACTCTAACATTCAAATCAATGTAAGTTTGAAGTGCGATTACCTTGAAGTAATGAATACTGATTTCATTGAAATAGTAAAAGATTGTATATTTATGCCAATAAATATAATATTGAGTCAACACGTATGCCATTGAACTAGTTATAACAAAAGAGTATGACATTAAACTTCCTCCCCGTTCAAAAGTCTAGCTAGTCCAAAACATATTATCAAAGTAACTAGAATAAGAGAGAAAACTCATAGAAATGAGAGAATGAAAAATGATTGAATTGATGAATGATTCTT
Organism: Trifolium fragiferum; assembly: GCA_954870985.1. NCBI lineage: Eukaryota > Viridiplantae > Streptophyta > Magnoliopsida > Fabales > Fabaceae > Trifolium > Trifolium fragiferum. Next base: position 16,654,638 of record OX940790.1, on the reverse strand, counting down.
ACAATGCAAGTTACATTTATAGTGTGTAACTAGTGTAACTAACTCAAACAAACTCTAACTTACTAACGGTGAACTAACTAACTAACTTCTCAATCACTTAATACCCTCCCATAAGTTGAACCTGAGAAGATGTTGATCATGTTCAACTTAAAGATAAAGTATCCAAACTTGGGAAATGACAATGTCTTGATCAAAAATTCAGCTAGTTGTTCATTTGTAGAGATAGGCAACAACTTCATCACTCCCTTTTGCAGCTTCTCTCTAACCAAATGACAATCAATTTCAAGGTGTTTTGTCCTTTCATGAAACACATGATTTGAGGCTATATGAATTGCACTATGACTGTCACAATAAAGCACATGAGGTCTGTTGCATTCAACATTCAAATCATTGAGTAAATATAGTAGCCATTGAAGTTCACTCACTGCTGAAGCTAGTGCTCTATACTCAGCTTATGAGGAAGACCTGGCTACAGTCTACTGTTTCTTAGCTTTCCAAAATATCAATGATGAACCAATGAAGAAGCAATAGCCTGAGGTGGATTTTCTTGTGTCTACACAACCTGCCCAATCCGCATCTGCATATCCTAAGATTTGAACTTCTGATTTTCTAGGAAATAGAAGACCATATCCAGGATTAGCCTTTAGATATCTCAAAATTCTACAAGCTGCATTGTAATGTGTGATGGTATGAGCATTTAGAAACTGACTCAATTGTTGTGTCGCTAATGTGATATTTGGTCTAGTTGTAGTCAAGTATAGTAATCTCCCAATCAATCTCCTATATTGAGTAATGTTTGCATAAGGTTCCCCATTGTCCTGATGAAGCTTGACTGAAGGATCAGGTGGTGTACTGACAGGTTTTGAAGCTAATAGACATGTATCCTCTAGAAGATCTAGACAATATTTTCTTTGAGAAATAGTAATCCCTTGAGTTGAGTGAGCTATCTTTAACCCTAGGAAATATTTTAAATGGCCAGGATCTTTGATTTTAAAACTTGTATCTAGAATATGTTTCATTCTATCTATCTCTGATAATGAAGTTCCAGTCACTATAATATCATCAACATAGACTAGAATAGCTATGAATTCATCGTCAAACTTCTTAGTGAATAGAGAATAGTCAGAAACAGACTGAGTGTATCCTTCATCTACAAGTAAATTTGACAGTTTTTCATACCATTTCCTGCTGGCTTGCTTTAAGCCATATAGACTCTTCCTAAGTTTGCAGACTTGATTTTCTTTGGGACAAGTTACCCCCTCTAGAACCTGCATGTAGACATCTTCTTGAAGTTCACCATGAAGAAAAGCATTGTTGACATCCAATTGGTGAGGATGCCAACTGTGAATGGAAGCTAAAGCTATGAGAACTCCGACTGTTGTAAGTTTTGCCACTGGTGAGAAAGTATCAAAGTAATCAATCTCCTCTACCTGGTTGTAACCTTTAGCTACCAACCTAGCTTTGTATCTCTCAATGCTTCCATCAGCCTTGTGTTTGATTTTGTATACCCATTTGCTTCCAATGGGTTTAACATGGGCAGGCAAATCAACCATAGACCAAGTTTGATTTTTAGCCAATGCATCTAATTCAATATTCATAGCATCAATCCATTCTTGCGACTTACAAGCCTCATCATAGGTCTTAGGCTCAGTAGTATGTGTGATAGACACATAAAATGTTTTGTGTGAATGACACAATTTGTCAAAAGAATGAAAGTGAGATATGGGATAAGTAGCACCTGAGGAGATTGGATCATGTGATTCAGTAGAAGAGTTTCATATATAATCACTCAAATATTCAGGTGCACGTTTCAACCTTGTTGGCCTATAAGTGATAGGTAATGATGTAGAGGTGAGGTTAGGGTCAATATTTTGGAGTGGTTTAGATTTAATGTTATGGTCAACATTGTTAGAAGTTAGTTGAATTAGGAGAAGTTTCAGAGGTGGAGGAAAGAATGTCAGGAGGAGAATGAGGTTTAGAAGAGTTGGTCAGAGAGGGAATGAAACTAGAGGGATAGTAACACCAGTTAACTGGTTTCTGAGTTTGGTAAGGGAATATATGTTCATGGTGAGTCACATTCCTAGAGACCAAAATTTCTTTTGTATTGACATCAACAAGGACAACACCCGTCATGCCAGTTTTATAGCCTAAAAATGCACATTTTCTTGCCCTGCAAGCAAGTTTAGTTCTATGATTTTGAAAGTAGAAGCACCTACAAGACTACCAAATATTTTGAGATTTTGAAGATTAGGAAGTTTATCATGGATCAGAAAATAAGGTGACTTATTATTAAGAATAGGACTAGGGATTCGATTCATTAAAAAACTGCATGAGTCACAACACAACTCCAAAATTGTTTTGGTAAGTTAGATTGAAATAACAAAGCTCTAGCTATGTTTAAAATATGTTGGTGCTTGCGTTCCACTCTAGCATTTTGTTGAGGAGTTTCAACACAATTAGTTTGTTGCACAATTCCATGTTTAGAAAAGAAATTGTTCATGAAAAATTCAGGACCATTGTCAGTCCTTATACATTTTGTCTTAGCATTAAACCGAGTTTGTAACAAAGTGATGAGTTTTTCCATGTGAGACTGAGTTTCATTTTTAGTTTTTCATCAAAATAACTCAAGTATATCTACTGTAATCATCTACAATTGTGAGAAAATAAGAGTGACCATGTATAGAAGAAATAGCAATTGGTCCTCAAATATCAAAATGCAAAAGTTTAAAAGGCCTAGAAGCTTTATTAAAACTAGATTGAAAGGGCAGTTTTCTCCGCTTAGCATAATGGCATACATCACATGTTGCCTTATGATCAACATCAATAAAAGGAAAATCTGAGTACATAGAGGACAACCTAGAGGTAAATAAATGTCCTAGTCTAAAATGCTGATGATAGGAATTTCTGCAGTATTTTAGGTAGTATTATTAATATTAAAATGACCAAGACAGGCCCAAATATCAACAAAAACCTGAAGAATCGAGAAAAAGCTTCAAGACAAGGTGAAGAAACGCAAAAGACAAGAAAAAGGCAAAAAATGAAAAATATCAGTCCATCGTGTCACGATGGCACCCAACGTGACACGATGGAAGCTCCTTGCTCGCCAAGACAAGATCAATTATATTTTTGGAAAGAATCTTAGCATCGTGCCACGATGAAGCTCAACGTAGTACGATGGCAATGCCTGGTGATCACGCAAATCAAATGCACAGGATCAGTTATAATTTTGAACTGAATCTGCCCATCGTGACACGATGGACCTAGCGTGTCACGATGGCTTGCTGAGGCCCATTACGAAAAGTATAAATATAGCCTCCATAATTCATTATTTTTCATTCAGAAATAGAAGAACTTTCTATTCCTTTTGGAGAGAAGTTCGGAGGAGCTCTAAGGGCATAGTTTTCTCCCCTTACGGAAAAACTAACTCAGCAAGGTATGATTCTTTAGGCTTTTATAGTTAGATTCTTGTAATTTAATTATGTAGTCTTTTGTAATAATTCCTTAGGTTGTGGTGGAAAAGATGAACTCCCCGATGAATGCTTGTGTCATGTAATTGAGTCAAATTTATAATAAATCGTCTTTATAAATTATTATTTGTTGTTTGTTTTCTTACTTTAATATCGTTAGTCGGAATCTTGGCCGGATAAATGGCAACGCCTTAGAATAAATAATTAGGGTTTACTTTAATAGTAGCATATTAGGGTTCTCTCTATTATTTGTCCGGAACTAGTAATAAATGACACTAGGTTAAAGGAACGACACAACAATCTTGAACTAGTTATGACTTAATAATTAGAGGAAGAATCATGAACTAGTTGTAATAACAATTAGAACTGAATAACCGTAACTAAGATCTAGGGGTATTGGATGATCGATGGTCATAATGCATGTTTGTAAATACCTCTACCTAGTAATTTAGGGTATGTGACAAAGCGAGGTTAGGCTCTCGTAGGTACCTTAGTTGCAAAAGTAGTGGGACTTTGCCTACATATGGTAGCAGTAAGGTGCTACTAAAACAAGGATAGAATCGACGCCCGATAATAGTACGAATGACTATGTTATACACCGATTATGCCAAGTATGAGGGAGGGAGTAAGTTCAACCACCATACCTATCCTCTATGTTTCTGAATCAAATCTTTTATTTTCCTTGCAACACATATCGCTCTTTTTATAAAATTAAAACCTTTTTCCTAAAAACCAAAGCGAATGCAAAAACACACGAACTACAATAGCACTAGCGAAGGTTTGACACAATCCCTGTGGATACGAAATCATTCTAGACACCTAGAATGTGAATTATTGCTCGACGACAAACTGGTCCACTTGTCAGAACGTAATCAAATGCCATAATGCATTATCTAGTATAGTGGAGGTTTTGAGGCTGGAAGCATGCACAAGCTTATGAGAGTGATTAAGGTAGTACAAATCTTCCACTTGATCAGCTGAACCAATCATCCTCTGTGACTGCTTGTCCTGTATTACACATGGGGAACCATTAAACAACATTGTGCAGCCTAATGTATTACACAATTGTGAAACAGAAATCAAGTTTAAACTAAAATCTGAAACAAATAACACATTATGTAAAATAAGAGAATTTGAAAACTTAATGGTTTCTGCAATTTTGGCATATTATAAATGACCTGTAGGTAATCTAATGGAAATAAGAGTGATTTGATTGTAAGAATGAAACCATTGTAGAGAGCCACAAATATGATCACTAGCTCCTGTATCTAATATCCAAGAACCTTGAGCAACATTACAATAAAAGGATGAAAATATGGGGATACTACCTTGCTTATCATTTGATGAATGACCAGATGACTTGGAGGAATTGACCTGATGAGAGGGTATAGCCAAAAGCTTGATTGATGTTTGAAGATTGAAGTAAATTCATCAACTGATCTTGAATGATTGTAGGAGATTTTTGTGAATTGTCTTCATTATCAACATTGGAAGACTTACCCCCTTCAGTTGAGTCATGATTAACACCATGAGAGCTCTCCATGTGAGGAGGATATCCATGCTTCTTGAAGCATCCCTCAACAGTGTGACCTGATTTGTCACAATAAGTGCAGTGCCTATTGTCCTTATCATTAGAAGGTTGAAATCGAGGCTTGTAATTCTTGTTATAAGGTTTCCTAGAATCAGCAGCATTAACCAAGACTTTTGATTCATCAACCACAGCAAAATTACATTGTCTCTCATGTTGAAGAACCATAGAAAAAATCTTATTCATTGGTGGTAGAGAATCAATTAGCAGAATTTGAGATATAACCATTGCAAAGTTATCATTGAGTCAAATTAAGAATCTAACAGCATAAAGAGTCAAATGATATTACCTAGCAGATCTCATAGCCTCACAAGAACACCTATTTCTATAAGTACAATGAGGAATATGCATATAAATCTCTAGTTCTTCCCAAAAGATTTTGAGATATGAGTAAAATTCAGTTACAATTTTGGATTCTTGCTGCAAACTATAAAGTTCTTGCATCAATTCAGAAATACGTACCAAATCACCTTGTGCAAAACGCTCCTTGAGATCATTCCACACATCCATAGCATTTTCAAGAAAGACAATTGAATGGCCAATGGATTCTAAAACCGAATTCATGAGCCAAGAATGAATCAACATGTTGCACCTGCTCCATGGACGATACGACAGATCAAAGGAATCAGTGACTGGAGGAATGGTTCCATCAACAAAATTGTACTTCATCTTGCCACCTAAAGCTCTACGCATGGCACGAGCCCAAGTGTGATAATTGGAACCTGTGAGAACAGGTTTAACACAAACAAATGAAGGACCATCGCTAGAATGAACGTAGTAAGGACTGATTTGATCAAAGGAAGGATCAACGAGAGTAGAACGAGACCATTGATGAATGCATAAGCTTTTGATCTAAGAGGCTCTAGATACCATATCAAAGTAACTAGAATAAGAGAGAAAACTCATAGAAATGAGAGAATGAAAAACGATTATTGAATTGATGAATGATTCTTACAATGCAAGTTACATTTATAATGTGTAACTAACTCAAACAAACTCTAACTTACTAACGGTGAACTAACTAACTAACTAACTAACTAACTTCTCAATCACTTAATACATATATTTGTAATAATTAAATACTAGACAATTAAAAGGTCCTTTTGTCTTTTTTTTTTTACTATATAAAAAAGGGTCCCGTTTTGATTAGCTTATTTTTGAGCTTATGCAAACAACTTATACAATATAAATTAGGTTTTACTTTTATGCTATTTTATAAGTTCAAACTAATGAAAATTGTATTTTTATAAGCTATTTTATCATAAACTAGCTGGACAAACTTATAATAATACATAAAATTGCATATGTTGTTTGCATAAGCTCAAAAAATAAGTTAATCCAAACGAGGCCAAGGTCCTTTTGTCTACACACCGTCTATTATTTTACTTTTTCAACTAAGATATACTCCCTCCGTTCCTTTTTACTTGTCTTTTTAGAATAGTAACATCAAATTAAGAAAGTGTATATTTGCACTTTATCTTCCTATTATACCCTCATTTTAATCCACCAATAAATTTCTATTTTTTTTCACACACTTTCTCTTTCCAATATATTTAATATATTATGTTAAAAAAACAAAATTTAATATGTTATGTTCCAAAAAAAAAATAAAAGATTTAGTTTTCCAAATATATAGTATTAATTTGTTTTATTGAAAAAGATAAGAGCAATTGACAAATGGTATAATTGACAAATCATATCCGTAAAATACCAAAAGGACAATTAAATAGAAACGCCAAATTTAGCCCTAAAAGACAAGTAAAAAGGAACGGATGAAGTATTATTTTATTTTTAACAAACATGCCATTTTATTTTTTTTGTTTGGTTCTATTTTGGAATGGTCCTTAATTAATTGGAGGGATTGGTTTTAAAAGCGTGTAGTCCAAGATTGAATAACTTATAATAGCTAAGCCATTGACAAATTTGTGCTACGACTAGTAGTAGCGAATTTGTTTTATTTTTTCGGTGCAAGTAGCGAATTTTATATTTCGTTTAGAATAATAACCTTTTTTTATTTACATTATTACATGCAACACGCTTCAATGAAGAGCAATACAAAATCAAAATGTTTGTTTAAAAAAAAAATAGTTAATCATCGGCCGTGAAGTAAGTATAATATAGTTGATAATTTTTTTTTTTACTAAAATGAAAGGTATTTATTCATTCAATTTGGTAGAGTATACCAGATTCAAATATAAATTTAATACCGCTAAAAACGAAAATGATGAATCTACGAACAAATTTATAACATCCAAGTTAATAGCATAAAACGACATACCCATACCAACAAATAATGTGATAAAATTAAAATAATCGGAATACTTATGCCTCCGGATCTGCATTGTTGACGAACTTAATCACTGTCTGAATCAGTAGCTGTCCGAAATTGATCTGCCGATTCGATCAAACAAACATTGCAACAAGACGGGACAACAAACAAAATCGCACCAAGATGGGATATCAAACAACGTCGCACTGAGACGACGAAATCACACACAAAAAGAAAAACACAAAAGAAATATTTACTCTGTGGAAAAATTTCTTTACTTTTAATATAGTAGATAATTGTTTTCATAAAAAATCGAATTTAAAATTTTTCAAATAATATGTTTTAAGTGGAGCTTATTAATCACTTAGAAGTTAGATCCAATGTTTTAGTTTCATTTTTTTGTCAAGACAATTTTGATTATACTCAAAATCGAAGGAAATATGTGGTACAAATAGCAGATATGTGAGTCGGTTAATATTATTTGATCTAATAATATTGACTTTATGTAATATTTTTGTAATCTATTTTGACCTAATTTTTCTATTACTTCATACATGTAAATATTAGCATATGTGATTTTATTTGATTTGTTTTGATGAATATTTTTAAAATAAACAATTTTTATAAGTTTTAATAATAAATAACTAAAAATATTAACGATCGAACATTGACAAATGTGGATGAAGTCAAACAAGTCATTTATTTTGGGACAAAAAGAATAATTCAAATGATTTATTTTTACAATCACACAAACAAATGCATTAATTTTAAAAAATAAAATAATCATTGTAGTAATTATCTACCCATTTAAGATATAACTAGAGCTCAATTAAGAGATCTCAACTCCTCTAACTACTTCTTTCAATTTATTACCAACACATAGTACTTCATATTAAACCTTCAACTAAATCATTAAGAGACCTAATAAATATCTATGACTATAACACAAAATTGTGTCAACTAATTAATACTATTATCAATGATGTTCACTTGTGTCCTAAGGACACATGATAATCTATCTAAAAATAGAAATATAGTATTTAATGACATAAAATGCTTAGATAATTGAATAGTATATATACTTTAATAAATATTTTAAACATTTATCTTCTTAACATGTGTCTTAAGGGTACATGTTAATATTCTCCTTTTCTTTATTAAATTAGATGGAGATTTAATTAGAGTTTTTGTAATTCATGTGATATTTAATCACAAGTTTTTTTTTTGACAAAAATATTTAATCACAAGTTGATAACTTTGATTTGATAAAATACGATGAATCTTAGAAAATTTTATCACATTTTGTTCTTTAACTAGTACCCCAAAGGCATTAATTAGCATTTTTCTTTACGAGATTACGTCAACGTTAACACAAAATAAAAAGTAGTTAGATGGAATCTTTGAAGCCCCGATACTCAAAAAATGGCGACGTATCGTGTCTGATACGTCCCGATACTTGTATCGGTAAAGTATCGATTAAATTATTATTTTAAAATAAAAAAATAATATTCGATACTCTTCCGATACATCTCGATACTCGTATTGGAAAAGTATCGATTAAATCGTTATTTTTAAATAAAAAAGTAATACACGATACATGTCTGATACGTCCCAATACCCGATTTTGTTTGTATCTTTGGCACTTCTTGTAGTTTTCCTTTGTCAATATAATTTTTTATTTTTCAAAAGAAAAACTACGGTGTCCTACTATATAACATGATGTTAAACATTTGAGTTTTTTTCCAAAATTATGATATAAGATTAGATATTTTCTCTTTTAATTATTCATATTGTTGATTTTAGTCATGTTTATATAATGTGTATTTATATATTTAATTTTAAATTTATTTTTTAAATAACGTATCGCGGCAGTATCAAATTGCGGATTTTAAAAAAATTTATATATCAACATATCGATATCGTATCGTATCGGTATCGTGTCCCATATCGGGGACTTCATAGGATGGAATGCAAGAAGTGCATGATTTTATTTTGTAAGTTTGTAACCCTTTGATGACACACCTGAATCAGAATCAAAGGCACGTGTGTTGGTCAGCATTTTATTATTATTATTAATGATGATGTGGGGTCCCCAAAATTTCAATTTTACTACACTATAAAAAGGCCTTGTGGATATGCCTTTTTCTTTCATAACCTCATTCTCTTTTTCTAGATCCTTATTTCTCTTCTCTTTTTTACCCCAAGATTAAATTCTATATAAAGTTGTTAGTAGCAGCAGCTTTCAGCCTTTCACAAGGTACCAACGTTTACATTTTATTTTTCATTAGTTACGTTATCACATTTCAATTATTGATTTAATATCAATGTTCAATATTGCATGCATATTGATTGAACTTTATGTTCCTTTGAGAAATGTTCATAGAATAAAATGATGTCTCAAAAATCAAAATTATAACCAAATAATGGTTAATGTGCTTCCTCTTAATGAATCGTTTGGAAGAATTCGAATTTGATCCGTGGCAGATATAATTTTTTGTCATTCTTTCCCTAGGATCCTTGAAACGAGAAGGTTAATTAAAAAAAATCAAAATTATAATCATTATAAAATGATTACTTCTCTGATTTTATATATAATTTTTTTAAAACTTTTTAGATTCATTAAAAAATAACGTATTCAGTCAATAATATATATTAAATACATTATTTTTTTTAATGTATCTAACAAAATTAAAATTTGCTTATATATAAATTTTTTTTAACTTTTTAAATTTATTGAAAAAATAATGTATCCGGTCAATAATATAGACTAGATACGTTATTTTTTCAATGTATAAAAAAGTTAAAATTTGCTTACAATCTGAGGGAGTATATAAGTCATATGTCTCACATTGATTTTGAATGCAGAAGGACTCCATTTCTCTTAACCATGGCTCCTCCTTCAATTTTAAGGGACACTGAAGAAGGTTCTGAAAGGTACAATTTTGATTTTAAAACTTAATACTATCAATTTGAAATTCTTTGATAACACATTTTTTGTATGAAAAATGCAGTGACATAGGTGAAAACAATCAACCTGACATCAATTGGGAAGGACTTGGATTTAGTCTGATTCCAACAGATTACATGTACGTTATGAAATGTGCAAAAGGAGAAAAGTTTTCACAAGGAACCCTTTTGCGCTATGGAAATATTGAGCTAAGCCCATCTGCTGGTATATTAAATTATGGACAGGTAAAAAGTGCACAGTAACTGTTTGTTGAAATACCCTTGTATGATTGTTTTAAATTGTCGTTGTTGTTACGATGTGAATATTCATATTGCTGGAAAATGCGGCCGATGCAGTTGAAATTGTGGTTGTGATAGCATTGCAAAGACCTAAAAATTTGCTGTTTTGCGGCCACAATTGCGGTTGTAGACCGAAATTTAAAACCATGTTTTGTATTACTTAGAATTGAAGAAAAACTAGTTGTGTTACACAAGTTATTTTCTTGTGTTTGTTAACATGTCAAATCTAGCCAAAAGTCTAAATGCACAAACATGATTTCTGCACAGGGAATCTTTGAGGGACTAAAAGCATATAGGACGGAAGATGGACGTATACTTCTATTCCGACCAGAAGAGAATGCTCTGCGGATGAAGATGGGGGCTGATAGGTTGTGTATGCCATCTCCATCAGTTGAGCAGTTTGTTGATGCTGTTAAACAAACAGTTATTGCCAATAAGCGTTGGGTATATATTTCCTCGTATCTCTCTTTGTGGACTTTTCTGTCTATCAGCTTCATATATGGTTTTTAAATTGCGGTTGTGGTCACGTGCATTGCGATTTATAATATTGTGGATATTTGCAGTCACAGTTTCATATTGCAGAGATCTCCAAAAACATTATGGCGTGGCCGTCATAGTTTCTAGACCACAATTTAAATCCATGAATTCGCACACACACACACACACATATGAGAACACAAAAGTTGAGCAACAAATGAGCTCTCAAAATTGTAACAGGTACCTCCTCCAGGGATAGGAACACTTTATCTTAGGCCATTGCTGATGGGAACAGGAGCTGCGTTAGGCGTGGCTCCATCACCTGAGTACACATTTCTCATTTATTGCTCCCCTGTTGGAAACTACCACAAGGTTAGACATGGATTTAGTTTTGTAGTTATATTGTTTTGTTAGAAAGGAAAAGGTTCAACTTACAAGTTGAAATTTAACTTTCAAGATTTCTACTTTTTGCTTTAAAAAAAATCACAGGGGGGACCACTAAACTTAAAAGTTGAGGATAAATTTTATCGATCAATAGCTGGCAGTGGGGGAACAGGAGGAATCAAGAGTGTCACCAATTATGCCCCGGTAAGCATATCGATAGTAATAGCACTATACTACACTACACATCGCCATTTTCATCATTATTCTTTAACTTGAATATTATATATTTTCCTTGGTTGTGACTTTGTGAAAAATTGTGGGATTGTGGAAGAGATCACTTCATAGGATACTATTGTGTTACTCAAACCTTGGTCCATAATTTTATCATTTTGTATGTAAACATTGTTCTGTGACCGAAGCTATATTGTTGTTTGGCTGCTAAGTCAAATCATAATCATATTATGAGCTACCCCAAATTGATTTCACTCTTCATTATGCACATTCCTGGCTGTGTAGGTATATACTTCAACAACTGAAGCAAAAGCCAATGGATTCTCTGATGTATTGTTCTTGGACTCTGCAACTGGAAAAAATATTGAGGAGGCTACTGCATGCAATATATTTGTTGTTAAGGTACATCAACAACCTTAATTTGATATGCACTTATGCTACTAATAACAAATTTGATTTTCAAAGTTCAAACCAATCTTTTACTATAGGATTTAATTCATATACACTACAAGTGTAACATGTCATTTAATCATAGCCGTGAGATTATTGAAAACGTTAGAATTTACTCATAACTACGTATAAAGTCGTATAGAATCTAGATGATTGGTTGTGAATTGTTAATAGTGTAAAACTTTTTATACTGATAGTGTTTGGAAATTAAACTCTCTAGTCTTTACTCTTTACTATATCCGAAACAAAACATGGTTTAATTTTTTATGTTTCGTATTTTCATTTAATCTTGTTAAGGAAAATGCGATCTTCACTCCAGCAATAGATGGAGCCATTCTGCCTGGGATCACACGGAAAACCATCATAGACATTGCCACTGATTTAGGTTATAAGGTAATTATTTTACCTTCTCAAGTTTTGGCTATTATTTTCTACAAACCTACAATATATATGATTAATGATTTATTGCTGTAAACTTACAAAGGAATTTTTGTAACATGAACAATGTTCAGGTCGTGGAACGTTCCATATCAGTGGATGAAATGATGAATGCTGATGAAGTATTCTGCACAGGAACTGCAGTGGTTGTTATCTCTGTTGCATCTGTAACATACAAAGAAACAAGGTAATTAAACTCTACTTTAATACATTATTCTCTCTTTGTTTTCAATCTTTTATGTTCACCTTCATTTTAGGCCTCAATTTATTGTTTGAAAATCTCTTGTGCACCTAATGATAATGCTAAACACAATGAAAATATTGGTAATGCAGAGCTGAATATAAAACAGGACCAGAAACGTTGTCTGAAAAACTAAGAGGAATACTGGTTGGAATACAAACAGGGTGTCTTGAGGACAAAAAGTCATGGACAGTTCAAGTAGATTAAGCAATTAATTTGTGTTTACCACAGATATGTTTATCAGAATGGAACTCTGTACCTGCTCTGAGTCTAAATTTTCATTGTAAACCAAACTTAGAACATCAAGTTATTTGCTGCAACTTGCATGATGATTCTGCTTTGTGTGGTAGTAACTCTGAGAGATTAGTTTTTCCTTTGTAGCCTGTAGCACATTTAAGAACACTATATGTGAAAACAAACAAAAATTGTTTGCACATTACTTTTATTATTCCTTTGTTAGACATTTAATGTTCTCTCTTTCTTTTCCTTTCTTTTACTGGATTTATTATTCTCTCTTAATCTTTAGATTAAATATCTTAATTTATTTGTCATTTGAAAAATTAGATGGTTAATTTTTTGGTGGAGTCCAATGTACAACAGCTATAGGAACCGTTTGATCTTAAGGCTTTGTTTGCGAGTTGCATTTAGGAGGGGAGAGAAAGGAAAGACTTGTGGAGGGTTTATTTTGTCCAAATTTATAGTTCCTCCAAATTGGGGGGTTTTGAAGGGTTAAATATATAAAAGAAAATGTTAAAGAGTGACCCCGGACACTAGTTTTTTTTTTTTTTTGACAAAACCCCGGACACTAGTTAAAGCTTATTAAAATGGAAAATTTGTCTGAAATTTTGTGCGTTCAATGTATTGAAAATGTAAAAAGTTATTTTATCAATATTAATTTTATCTTTTATTTTTACTTTTGGTATGCTTAACAAGTGTCATCGCCCGAGGGCACTGTTTAGCATGACCCATATATAAATTGACCATTTTACCTTTACAATAATATCAAATTTGGTTTTTTATACATAAAAAATTTAAGTAATTATTATTGTATCAAATTTTTAATAAAATTATACAAAAAATTTCAGATTTAGAAAAAAATAATTAAAAAAAAGTCTTCATGCTTTCAAGATTTTTTATAAAATTGGTAAAAATAATTATAAGATATATTATAAGGTATAACACAATTTATTGATTTTAAGAGAAAAAATTATAAAGGGTTAAATATGTTTTTAGTCCCTACTTTTATGCGAGTTTCGACTTTTAGTCCCTATATTTTTTTTATTATTTTTTTAGTCCCCACATTTTCGCCGTTTGCATTTTTAGTCCCTACCGTCAATTTGTTGTGACTCGGATAACGAAATCAGCCACATAGAATGACACGTAAATGTCACGTCATTCGATGCAAATGTTATCTTAGTCAATTTAAGTTATTTTATGTGGCTAAGTCTATTATTCTAGTCATAAAAAATTGACTAAAAATATAATTAAAAAAAGTAGGGACTAAAAATATAATAAAAAAAATATCTGGACTAAAAATCAAAACTCACATAAAAGTAGGGACTAAAAACATATTTAACCCAATTATAAAATAGTAAAATTATCACATAAGCCATACATGTCATTTTCTTGTTGGTTTTTTAACTCCCAAACAAGGGGAATGTTTTTCCTCCTTTTTCCCTTCCTTCCTTTCCCCTCCCCTCTTTAGCCTTTTCTTTCCTTCCCCTCTCTTCTAAGCTCGCAAACAAAGCCTAAGAGTATACACATCTGTGCAAATTCCATTGTGTCAAAATTGCATAGATTGAAAAGAGCATGATTTCTAAAAAACATAGACTTCCAAAACTATTTACTAGTACTCTTGTAGTATATTAGATTAGATTATTTAACCAATGCCCAATGGCACCTTCTCCTTTAAAGACACTTGTTAGCATATTAAACCAATCTTGTCAATGTTTTCTGAATTTAGAGTACTACTTCTGTACCAAAATGATTGAGCCAAACATTTGGTGGCATTTTTTTTATTTTTGGTACATTTTGGCTTGACTTATTTAAACCTATGTTATTAAAGGTGGATAACATGGCGCGATTATTTTATTTTTTTTAACGAGGGTCTGAATTGGTCGAAGCCGCTGAAATTGCGGGTTGCGGAATATCTTAATTGTTTATACCTCTAAAAATTGCAAAATGTCAACTTTTCAACAATTTCTTTCTCCACCTCTCAAAAACATTTTTTCATTTCAGGAAAAGTTCTGTAAACGTTTATCGAACTATTTTGAGTGTAAATTTTACTCAAATTTAAACTTAAAAAAAATTTGGATCGTGTTTACCGAATTTATTTTGCCTTCAAAGAGGATGAAAAAGATACATAGTTGAAAAAAAAAAATTTCTTCCAAATTTTCTTGTGAAATTTTTGAAATGGGCAAATATTCCACTAAAATTAAACGGCGAATGTCAAATTGCCCCGTTTACTCTGTTTGTGGTGATGACATGGACATACATAACACTGACCAACCTTCACATGGAATAACCGATCAAACGGAATTCACTTAAATTTGCATAAACAAGAGAATCAATCTCAAAAAGCAGTGTTTTTTGGAAAATGATTTGCGACTTTTTCTGTTAATAGTAGTTAATGATGACGATTATACGTTAATCTTGACGCGAACGAAAAGTTAGCGAGAAAAGGAAGAGTGTCCATAGATTTTCATTTGGCTATTAGCGTCTTAATTTGGACACACTCTCCCACACAACACACGCCGCTATTTACTACTTTTTGTATTATTTTCTTTTCACTTCTCCAAATCTTGTAATATAAAAATGGAGTCGGTGCTCAACCGTTTATTATACTTTATCATCTTCTCACAGTAATAAAGAAAGAAAGAAAGATTGAATGGCGGTGGAATACACATGCTGCGAATCGGAGTTCTTCGTTCACATATTGATAATCATTCTCTTAGTTGTGTTCGCCGGATTGATGTCAGGTCTCACTTTAGGTCTCATGTCTCTCAGTCTCGTTGATCTTGAAGTTCTCGCTAAGTCCGGTACTCCTCACGATCGTAAACACGCCGGTAAGTCGCTAACCTAACTAACTAACTGTTACTATTTTTGGAATTATTATTCTCTAATTTTTGGAATAATAATCTTACTTATTACAATAATATACTCTTAGTATCTTAGTTAGTAACTAATTATAGTAATATGTTAGTATTTTCTTGTATTGGAAATTGATTTGAATATTCTATGCTTCATTGATTGATTGAACTTTTGTTTTTTTGTTGTTGTTGTTGTTATTATTATACAGAGAAGATATTGCCTGTTGTGAGAAATCAGCATTTATTGCTTTGTACTTTGCTAATTTGTAATGCCGCCGCCATGGAGGTACTACTACTATTAGTAACGCTCTGTTTGGATTGACTTATTTGAACTTATCTGTAATCTGCTGACATAAGTGCTTGTGAAACTGTTTAGAATAGCTTATTATGGACAATGATTATGACATGTTCATAAGCTATTTCAGATTGTTTCCACGAACTCGAACTCTCCGGGATAGTTTATGAAAACAACTTACTATAATTTATATGAAAATAGTTTTAACTTTATTTTATATTTTGTTTTAGAAATAGTTTGTACAATTAATTATATGAACACTTGTGTTATAAACGTTTAATTAAGTTGTATATCCAAGGATTTAGTATTCAAAACTGCGGTTGTTTTTCAGGCACTTCCTATTTTTCTTGATAGCCTTGTTACTGCTTGGGGTGCTATCTTGATTTCAGTCACATTGATTCTTCTCTTTGGTGAGGTGAGAAAGTTCTCTCCTCTATATATATGTTTCAAGTGAAATGTATGTATGATTTTCCACTTGATGGTGTTCCTTGTCCAATAAATTTTCCAAGGATACCCTCACTAGGGTCACGTTGAATGATGGTTTTGAGTTTTAACCTTTCTAAAATTGGAGTTAGGCTTGTTATTTTGTTGTGTAATACTTAACTTGTCAAATTGCCCTGACATATGTCTGATTTTGTGAAGATTATACCCCAATCAGTTTGTTCTCGATATGGTTTGGCTATCGGTGCATCGGTGACTCCTTTTGTCCGTGTGCTTGTATGGATATGTTACCCGGTTGCTTTTCCAATTAGCAAGGTGATTCACATTGAGCATACTTTATATTACTTTTATTGGAATAAACAAGGAGAAAATTTAATTTGTTCTGTCCAATTTTTCTTTTTCTTCACGGTTTTTTTTTGTGCCTTTGTGTGGTTTTTCAGTTGTTGGACTATTTGCTGGGCCATCGACATGAAGCCCTTTTCCGTAGAGCTGAGTTGAAAACACTCGTAGATTTGCATGGCAATGAGGTCTGTTGTAGCACAATATGATTATTTTACTTCAGATAAAGACACCCAGCTATGTTTTAAGGGGTTTTTATTCATTTGCTCTTGTCATTGAAAAAATCCCGTATTATGTTCTTCATTGGCGGGGCACTCTTACTCTAGCTTTTCTTTTCCGATTTAAATATGTAATGTAATATGATTGAAATGTCACTCAGATCTATCTGTGTACTTCTCTTCTGGTTTATTAGAACACCACACTTGGACATTCATGCTTACATGTCTTGTTTCTGTTCGTGATTGAATTGTATTAGGCTGGAAAAGGGGGGGAACTGACACATGATGAAACAACAATAATTGCTGGAGCACTTGAACTTAGTGAGAAGACAGCCGGTGATGCCATGACTCCTATATCTGAAACATTTGCCATTGATATTAATTCAAAGCTTGATAGGTAAATTGTGCTAAACAACTTAAAAATAGCTGACTTTTGTATTTTATACAAGTTTATTCATAATTAAATGCCTATTACGAAGCAGGGGACTGATGAGTGAAATATTAGAGAAAGGGCATAGTAGAGTCCCAGTCTATTATGAGCAGCCCACAAATATTATTGGACTTATACTGGTATTGTAATCTCTCTCTCTCTCTCTCTCTCTCTCTCTCTCTCTCTCTCTCTCTCTCTCTCTCTCTCATGAACGTTCATTTTAGTTGAAAAGCCGATGTAAAAACCACATACAGCTAAACGTGAACTACTTCGAAGCACCATTTCCTAAATAATAAAATTCAACGCTGAAACTTCGTTACCCAGAGGATTATATAAGTCAACCATTCTTAACTATTGGATCAAAACTATAAACCTAGAAACTATCAGACTCGCAGGATTCACTTTTTGGAGGCTGACCATTTGGAAACTTGAGTCATACTGAGTTCTATAAGCTCTTAACAGCAGAGTACTTTAGGAAATTGAAGGAATTATAGGACAACGTAAGTTGAAGGTTAACCTCTATGCTAGACACTACCATACATGGAATTGGAGTCTCATACTAGGTTCTATTAATGCTTAATAACCAAATATTTTAGTGAGTTGAACAAATTATTGGACAACTTAGGTTGAAAATAATAAATGATGTTCCCTATAGGTTATGTGTCAAGGGGTAGGAGTTAATTCCAGATAATGGAACTATATATATGTTGGGCGTCTTTTTTTTAAAAAAATAATTTCATTTTAGACCGTGTTAAGCTACTTGAATACTGTTGTTATGGATAAACTCAAACGCTATGTCTGCAGCTTCTGGACTTGAGTACATTAATAAGAGATTGCTCCGATGAAGGCTGGAATAACATTAAGCTTGGTTAAAATTAGAATTTCTAGTAACCATAGTACAAGTCAGAAGTACTTAGAGTGTCGAGGAGATGAAAAATAAAGTTCCTGAGGATAGATTGAACAGTGAAAAATATATGTCTCTGTTCAACTGATAAAGGATTAAAAATTATCACATGCTTCTATTCAGCTTAGGTACTTGAGTTTTCTATAGAAATGAGCAAGAAAATTCATTTCTGTTCAGCTTGGGCAATTGTATCCAGCACTTAATGAGCTGGCTCTAGGTAGCAGTCATAAGGTCTTGTGATATTTCTGTCATTCCTGGGAAGACTGTTTAAACTAACTATGCTTTATGTGTCTGCTGCATGTTGGTCGACTACAAAACTATCTTAATATTATTCCGTTATCCAGAACCACATGGTTTTAAAAAAAAATTGGTATGGGGAAATTGTTATTTAATAAAGTGATACTAGTGGCCATTTTACAACAGTCTTCGAGAGTATTTGAACTAATTCCCTTTAGGTCTACTAGAGAGTAAGCCATTATGTTTGATAATAATTTATGTTAGGAAATTTTGTATGATGAAATTGCTATTCTTTTGTACCATTCTTTTCTCTATATATTTTTTCTATTGTTCATTTAGTCGTTTATATTTTCTGAATACATGCTGCACAATTGTAGATCAAGAATTTATTGACAATTCACCCAGAAGATGAAGCACCTGTAAAGAGTGTAACCATACGCAGGATACCAAGGTATCTTGTATATATTTTGTGGGTTTGTTTGGAAATTAAAGTCACATTAGTTTCATAATGTGCTCAGTAGGCATTATGTCACCATAAACACATGCTTATATATTGCAAATTGTTGAGAAGCATGATAGAATCCAACAGGAAAAATAAATTGAGAGAAATGTCGATTATTTGGAATTGATAGAATGAAAAAGCTTGATTACAACGAGTGTAAAATATACTTTATATAGTGATTTTAACTAAGCTAATTGATCATAACCAATTTCCAACTAATCATAACTAACGTGTAACCATTTTAAACAATATTTAGTTAATTGTAATGGCTCCCACAAGTTGGAACTGTAAATTAACATTTTTAACTTGGGATGAACAATACAATCCAAAAATAATTAAATAAAGAATACAATTGATAAAAGAAAATTACAAAAATAAGATAAAAAGTACAAGCCGTAATCACATCGGCTAAACAAGAAAAGTCGATGAAGAAAGTGAAGGCAGTGCATAACTACTACAATTCTTTGACCTATTTCTAGATCACTTTGAACTTCATTCAACATCTTCAGACACTCACTCCAATAGATTCTAAACTTTGAAGAACATCAAATGCCAAATTAGGCAAAGATAGCTTAACTGCCATAATGCTGGAGCACAAAGAGAAATGCTTAACCCTGTGGTAGAAGTACAAAGAGAATAAAAAATGTTTAACCACCATAGGGTAGACGAATGCAATAAAGTCAATAGGTTAAACAAAAACAAGTCATCGCTAAATATAGAGATAATAGAAAAGTTCACATATGAGGTAACACAAAGGTAACCGAAAAACTCCTGAAAATATTTGTAACTCACCAAATCATTAACCGATTAACCAAGAATTGACTGTGAACACCAATAGGTAAGCCCCTTAAATCTATATGCCATTACTCCAACGAAACAATAAGATCAATTCACTAGGAAAATTGAAAATGCAAGCTCGTAATCAATTGATGTAGCCGTGAAACATAAATAAATTAGAACTTCAAGATTCCAAAAACAAATTTGTCGAACCACATTTGATGTTTATGGACCACACTTTATCTACTTCTATATTTCACTCATTGGAGTAATATTCAATATTTGAGCCAAAGCCACGTCATTATCTAGAAGAGTAAGATCTCTATGGATATTCACAGTTTCACACGACAGAACCAAATCTGAACATCGTGAAAGGGTTTGAAGCTACTGATTGAGATTTTTCGAGAAAAGAAAGTTGAACAAAGAGATAACAAATGAAATCAAAACAAAATGGAGTATAACAATCTTTCAAGGGGATACCATGAGTCTGATACCACCATGTTGAGAAACATGGTAGAGTCCACAAAGAGAAATTTAAATTAGGAGAAAGATTGATTATTTGGAGTTAATATAATGAAAAAGCTATAGCACAATGAATGCAAGATACACTTTATACAATGGTCCCTAACTTAACTAATTATAACTAACTTAACTAATTCTAACACATGTTGACAGGGTTCAAGAAAGCATGCCACTTTATGACATTTTGAATGAGTTTCAGAAGGGACACAGTCACATGGCTGTTGTTGTAAGACAATGTGACAGCACCAAGCAACCGTCTCCTAAAAATTATGCAAATGGTAAGTACATGTTATTAACAATTTAAAATAGTATTTCTTTTGCAGATAATTTAATTAGATAAAGTTGGAACTGGAGTTTTCTTTCATAATTAACACTTTGTGTGTCTTATGCTTCTAAAATATAGATTCGGTGAGAGATGTGAAGGTAGATATTGATGGTCAAAAACCTCTCCAAGAGAAAGTCTTGAAACCCAAGATACCAATCCAAAAGTGGAAAAGCTTTCCA
This sequence comes from Trifolium fragiferum, assembly GCA_954870985.1. NCBI lineage: Eukaryota > Viridiplantae > Streptophyta > Magnoliopsida > Fabales > Fabaceae > Trifolium > Trifolium fragiferum. Next base: position 16,633,589 of record OX940790.1, on the reverse strand, counting down.
AATACGAACAAGTCAAATAGAGGCAGTTCTCGAAGCAGAAAATGGACAAAAAATATGTACTCGGATATCTTAGAGATAGATGGTAGTCCCCTTCCAAATATCCCTAAAGAAGAAGAAGCTGTTGGAATAATTACAATGGAAGATGTCATTGAAGAGCTTTTACAGGTACTGTACTAACAATCTTTCTGAACAAATTTCATCAACTCTTGAAATCTGTTAGAAAACAATCTTATTTACTTGTTGTGTGGACAATTTACTCATATATTTCTTTGTAGGAGGAGATATTTGATGAGACAGATCATCATTTTGAAGACTCATGACAGTGGCTTTTTCATTAAACGTACTGTTTCCTTATTCTTGTTTGGATCTTATAGATAATTAGTTAAGATAATGCGGTTTAGGGTGAGAGCTTCTGTTTAGAGATCTTGGATGTGACTGGAATACATCAGTAATGAAATGTAGAGACGAGAAAAGCTGTTAATACTTGTACGCAAAAACTTTCTTTTTTGAGATACACATCAATGTATCTTTAGGCAATGAAGTATGCCAGCAAATCATGGTGTATTTTTTTAGACTAGTTGATAACTACTACTAAGTACTTGTATGGATTGCATTTGAATTACGCAAGAGTATTTGATGTTCAGTCCTAGGAAAGTTTTATGAATTCGACAAAAGGACAAAATGCATAACAAATTAACCATACACACACTGTTAAAAACATAAGTGTTTTTGAGAATAATTATCTATGTTCGTTAACTGATGTCAACATAGAATACATATTAACAGCAGTCCTATATGGCTCTATTAGAGTAAACACTTTCTAGAGAAGAAAAACTGGTTCTTAATGAATGATTGAATCTAATCATTTTGATAAAGTGAATTCATGTTTTAGGCAAAATATGGAATGAAAAAGCATCAAAAAAGGATTTTGGTAATCCTACCTATGTTTGCAGCTCACTTGAAATAGGTTAAAGAGTGAATAAGAAATACCACTTCTGCAACACGCGCATCACGTGTGCCATTCTGGTCAATGTAACTCAACTTAAAATAATCAGAACAGCGCATGTTTATATTTTATTAATCAGAACAGCACAAATGTTTATATATATATATATATATATATATATATATATATATATATATATATATATATTTTTTGGGTAGGTAGAGAAAGTGGTAAACCAAAACTTATACCCACGGTTAAATTTTGGAAAAATATTCTATCTAACAATAAGACTGTTTTTAGGATTAAATAAATCAGTAGATCAAAAACTAAAATTACTTGACAACAACTAAATTATTTGTCCTCATTAGATTATTACATAATCATTTTTGTTTGAAGTATAAATGATTTAAAATATGTACCAAAAAAAAAATTAAAAAAAAAAATGATTTAAAATACCACAATAATTTTTATTCATTGAATATTGTGTACAAATCACAAAATTAATTTATTTATCTGGTGTATTTTCTATTATTATCTTTTTTATGTATTTTCATAAGCATAGTTTAGTTGATATCAATATTGCAATATGCATTAATCGGTTTGAACCTAAATTCTTTTATTAATTTTTTTAAAGGATTAAATTTTGACTACTAAACTACTTAAAAAAAAAATGAATTGATTTAAATGATAAGAGTTTTATGCTCTTTAACCAATAGTTAATGTTCGTTTCTATATAAATATATTATTTTTAGTTTTTATACTTTTTTTATCAAACAATCCACATTTTTTATCAACAAATTTGGTTCTCATTATCAAAATAAGTTTAAAAATGTTATATATTTATTTATATGTTATACAAACAAGAATTTTGTATTTATTATACACACACACACACACCTAAGTTCATAAAACGCACGCCGCATCTGCTGCACACTACACTCCTCTCCACTCCAAAATGTCAATAACCCAAAACCTCACCATTTCAATCTCTTCTTCTTCCTCTCCTTTCTTAGCTCCATCCAATTTCAATTCCAGGTACTTTTTCTTCAACCCCACTTCATTCCTTATCCCTCTTTTTCTTCCCCATCAATGTTTCGATCCGACCCACTAATCTTTTTTCACTATATTGCTGCAAAATTGTATCTTTATTCTGTTTCCCATTTAAAAATTTGATTTTTTTTGTTGGGTTTTTGTTTCTTTGGTTACTGCAGGAGTCAGGTATCAATGAATGCAAAGAGCGTTAGCATTTGTAAATGCGTTGCTACACCCCAAGAAGCTGAGACTGGTTGCTACTTTGTCCTCTAATCTTATCATTTTCAATATTCTGATTCAACAATATTATGTTTTGAGCAGCTTAACAATCATTTTGACTTATTACTTTTTAAAAAAGTGATTTTCAATATGGCAAACAAATGTAAAATAGCTTCTGTTTTTTCTAAAAAATCTATAAATTATTTAATATCGAAATCATGTTTTTAATCTGTAACAAATTTGGGTGCATATGCTGCTGTGAAGGGAAGTGGTTGACTTTTTTCTGATCTAATAGGCAATAGCTATAGTTATTGGTTCCTTTTTTGCATTTTTGTTGAAACGTTTTTAGTTGGCAAGTTTATCAAATGATATTTTGGGTTTATATCCGTTTCCGGGGTGTTTGATTATTTAGTTCATTGTGTGTTGAAAGGGTTGGTGTAGTGGTTTGAAAAATTGTATGTTAGTTGATCTATTGAATTATATATAGATCTAATTTTTTAGGAAGATTATGTTTTTTTCTTATTCCCTTTTTGTTTTGTAGCCTACAAGACAAGGGTTTCTCGCAATGAAAACCTGGGTAAACTTCAAGCTGGTTATCTCTTTCCTGAGGTATGTGATGTTGTTTGATCTATCTGCTTTCGGTTAATTTTTTCCTTCCTCTTCACTGACCTGGTTTTGCTTTGCCTTGCCATTTTTTTGCAAAAAATAGATTGCTAGAAGAAAGGCTGCACACTTGCTGAAGTACCCTGATGCGAAAATCATAAGCCTTGGGATTGGTGATACTACTGAACCCATTCCTGAAGTCATAACTTCTGCATTGGCAAAGGTAGAACTTTTGTGTTAGTGAAGCTGTTGTATCTTTCAAAGTTTGCATTTTCGACAGAAGATTATATTCTGTTATATTTTGTTTGTTAAAGTTGGAACTAAATGATTATTGATTGGTTATTGGTGAATTTCATTATAGTACCGTATCTGATGCCTTGATTCTTTTCCCCCAAGAGTTTTGTGTGTCTAGTTGTTTCTGCTTAAGCTTGTCTTTTATTGATCGTAAAGATGTAATATTGTGTAGGGGTGTGTGAAGAATTGTTAACTGGAAATACTACTTTATCAATTCAATTATATGATTCTACTGCTTCACCTGTTGTTGACTAAGCATATGAAAATGTTATTTTTTGTTCGTTTATTCAGAAATCACATGCACTATCAACCCTAGAAGGATATAGTGGTTATGGAGCTGAACAAGGTGAAAAGGTATGTCACATGTCAAACTAAATTGTTAATGTTAGTTATACAGTTTTCCAACCTCGCCGAAAGTTAAATTATCAAATTTGACTTTTAAATTTTTTCAAGTTAGTCAGTTTTGAGTAACACTTTTAGGCTTGTAGCTATCTATATCATTTTATGGTTTTCTCTCCAATTTATATTTTATATTCCAAAGCTTTGGGATAACAATAAAATATTGTCTTTGTAATCATTCCTCAAAAAAGATCTTGCAATGAGGAGTTCCAACTGCCAAAGTTCAGTCCTTGCTATTGATGTTAATATTTACCATTGGAGGAACGCAAGTGAATAAAGATGCAGAGTTTGACACTGAAACATATAATTGCTAAAATTTTAGTCTTAAGCATGTAGTAAATTTTTTAAGTTTTCCAGCCTCCTTTTTCATAAGTTTATGATGCTTGGAAGATTGAGAGACTTTCCTAATTTATGCAGCCATTAAGAAGCGCAATTGCTTCAACATTTTACCCTGATCTTGGCATCGAAGATGATGATATATTTGTCTCAGATGGAGCAAAGTGTGATATATCTCGTCTCCAGGTTCGTTTTGTATTTTTTAAATAGATTCTGTCCTTTTTGAATCACCTACTCTACCCATTGTGTTCTTCTCCTGGTTCACTTACTGTTATCATTTGATTTCAAATGCCCTTCCTTGTTAATGTAACTAATTCTTTTATTTTCATTTTGTGGCAGATTGTCTTTGGTTCAAATGTGAAAATGGCTGTGCAGGATCCATCATACCCGGTAATTCACATCTGTGTTTATTTACAATTATCCTTTAATTAGTTGCTTAAGCATTCAATTATGTTTCTACATATGCCAAAAAGGTGGACTTGGTTCTGTTTCAATTGTCACATTTTATTGATTTAGTGTGTGTTCTGCTAACTGATTCTAATTCGTTAATCGTTTTTTATGCACATTTTATTTTGGTTAAGTAAGAGGACTCAAGAGTGTCATTCATTCTTATTATTTGAGAAAGGCTTTTACAGTATTTGAATTTCGATCAGAAAATCTTGAATGAAAAAATCGTTCCTTACTTGAAAAAGTGACATCTGAACATGTACAAAATGATTATTAACCCCTGCGCAAGGATAACACACACAAATCGAGAATTATAAAATGATTATTAAAAAATAATAGGTGGAACGAATCTGAGTTTTTCCTATGGGGGCTTATCTGTTAGCGTAATAAACTGTGTTAAACCAGTCGAACAAGTGTTTGCTTGTAGAGGCATTCTCAGTTTATTATTTGGAGTTATGCAAATATATATAGAATCTTTTAGAAAATGAATTTTTGAACAACCTTTAGAAAATGAATTAAATATGATTTGGAATAACATATGAAATTAGGGAAGTTAGGGAACACTTTACCACCCTTCCTTTTGTTTCTTGTAGCTTCTCTGTGAATAATGGAACTTTTATATGCAGGCCTATGTAGACTCAAGTGTAATTATGGGCCAGACTGGTCTATACCAGAAGGACGTTCAGAAGTTTGCAAACATTGAGTACATGAGGTGTAATCCAGAAAATGGTTTCTTCCCTGATTTGTCATCTCTTTCTCGACCAGATATCATATTTTTCTGTTCTCCAAACAATCCTACTGGTGCTGCAGCAACAAGGGAGCAACTGGTCCAACTAGTTCGGTTTGCTAAGGACAATGGATCTATAATAGTATATGACTCGGCATACGCTATGTATATTTCTGGCGACAACCCACGCTCCATCTTTGAAATTCCCGGGGCCAAAGAGGTCAGTAGTCAGTCTATAATAGCATTCAAGTCCTTTTTGGATAAACATCTTCATTAAGCGCTTATAGCATAAACTCTTATCATGTGCTTATATATAAGTGAATTCTATAAGAAAAGATAAAATACAAAGTATTTTCATAAAAGTTGTTTTCATAAGCTATTATGGAGAGCTTATAGGAATAAGCTGAAAACAGCTTCTGGGCATGTCATAAGCCGTTTTATAAGTTCTTCCAAAGAGTCTCTCAAGTGCTTAATTGATGTACCTGATGTACTTAATTTTAATGGAATCTATCTGTTGGATTCTTCTTGATTAGATGTTATTTCCTTTTAACCTAATGACAAGCGGCTTGTGCTAGAACTTCAAGTTAACTTGTGTGTGTCATTATACTTCAATTTATTTTGCAACAAGTCTCATGCCTTCTGGATTCAGTTATTGTGATAGTTCACCAAAAATTCTGTTTCTTACATGACTAGCTTTGACCTAGCTAATACAATAATGCATTGTCAAACTTTTTCCTTCTAGTTTTAGCTTCCTCTGATACTTTGGTATAAGAAATAATTTAGGAGGACTAGTTTTTCAAAGCTATCTTTGAGTGTGCTATTTGTCATCCACTGAATAATTTGGAAACAGTTTGTCAACTTGCTTATACAAGTTATTTATAATTTTCTAGATAGTTTGGATGATTAATCTTTGTTATGCCAATATGGAAATTTTTGTAACAAAAAAACGAAATGATGACATCGACCAGAATTACCATCCAGGGGATTGTTGGTCATTTTTCCTATGATAATTAGTCTCACAAATCTGCTTTTGAAGTTTGATGAATTCCATCAAACATGAATGTGTATGACATCGTATAGCCTTTTGCAGGTTGCCATTGAAACTTCATCATTTAGCAAGTATGCTGGGTTCACTGGAGTTCGATTGGGTTGGACTGTGATTCCAAAGCAGTTACTGTTTTCTGATGGATTTCCCGTTGCCAAGGACTTCAACCGTATCGTATGTACTTGTTTCAATGGTGCATCAAATATTTCCCAGGCTGGTGGTCTTGCCTGCCTTTCACCAGAAGGTCTCAAGGTTGGTTCTTTTGTTTTGTTATTAATGAAGTTTCTGAAACAGAAACTACATTTCCATAAAACACTGTCACAGTAGAAAACTTATTTGACATGCATTTTTCAAAGAACAAGTTACATAATAGTCTTGCTGCATTTTAATGCAGGCTATGCGCGGTGTTATTGGATTCTACAAAGAAAATACTAACATAATAGTGGACACATTTGATTCTCTCGGGTTTAAAGTGTATGGAGGGAAAAGTGCACCGTACGTGTGGGTCCACTTCCCAGGCCAAAATTCATGGGATGTATTCAGTGAGATTCTTGAGAAGACACATGTGGTTACAACTCCTGGCAGTGGTTTTGGACCTGGTGGTGAAGGTTTTGTCAGAGTTAGTGCCTTTGGTCACAGGGAAAATGTCTTGGAGGCCTGCAGAAGATTCAAGCAGCTATACAAGTGATGAAATTTAGAGTATCTTAATTGGTTTCAAGCCGAATTCTCTTGGATTGGCGTTGATTGGTTTCAAGCCGTATTCTCTTGGATTGGCGTTAATCGAGCTTTCTATGAACCGTGGTGGTGCTGTGTTTTGAATAATTTTCTTTAGAATTAAATTTAGACTATGTTGTAGTGACTGAATAGCGGCGTTACCATCTTTATCATTGTATCATGCACCTTGAATCTGATGCAACACATTTTAGATGATGTTAAATGTTTCTTGTATGCTTCTATGGAAATGTAGCAATTCAACACGGGTAAACAATTTTCCTTTAAAAGGCTTGCAGATCTTCCTCAATTGAAATGATTCTGTTTATGTTAGAAAATCATGCTTTATTTTGAGGGAAAAATAGAAAATAAAATTGACCATGATAAAAATGTATTATTTCTTGAAGAAATGATAAATACAGTATTGATCTTCTACCTCGCGAACATTTTATTCTTTCTTGGCGTAAAAATGTACTAAAAAACAACACTAGTTTTGATTGAGAATGGTGTCTAATTCTCATCCTTCTGTGCCTACCATTTAGCCTATTAGATCCTTTATAACAAATCTAAGCAAACTTACAATATTTTGTATCCAAGTATTTTGCAATTAACACTATAAAAAAACAAATTGATGCTCATTATCAATTCAGCAAAATGATCTTAAATACATGCATTGCTTCAAAGTTCAAACACTCTTCAGCTATCTGCAAACCTAACAATGTCAAAAACTTCATTTCTATTACACCAGCGGATTTAATACAGTGATTTATACCTATCTTCCATTATCTGAATAACATGTGTGTCCTAAACATTGGGTTTCTAGATACTATTTAATAGACTTGATCTTTAGTTAAATTACTACATAGTACAAAACTAGAAAACTAAAACTGTTCTATACTATTAATCATCTCTGCTTTGCACGTTGTCTTGTAATGTCCAGTTTGATTACAGCGACTACAATGCACTGTATGTTTGTCGCGATTATGGTCCTCCACACAAATTCGTTTATTTTCCGGTCGTCCTGGAGGTCGGCGAAATTTTGGCGGCCGCACAACTGCGATATCATTTTCCAAAGCAGATTCATCTGTTCTCCTCCATTCAAGTTTTCTAGGGACGGGGTGTAACTCCTCTGCATAGGTAGCTCTGTAACTTGCAACAGTAAAGCACTTTGCAGTATATGCATAGACATCCTTCCGACATGAGATAAGAGCAGCAACGGCATGGGAACACGGTATCCCATATAGCTGCCAATCACGACAGGAGCAGCTACGGCTGCCAATATTTACAATATCGGATCGATCAGTTGAAATAACCTCAAACTCTACCTCATCCGATCTAAGCACTTGATATGTGGATGCGTGGTTAATGGCTTCAACCATTCTCCTCTCAGCAGATGGAGTAAGCACAGAACACCATGAACTGCTTCTCAAACGCCTGTCGTCAAATTGAGTTATAAGATTGCCATGAATCCGCTCAATCACCTGGATAATTGGCAACTCCCGGGCATCAAGAATCCATTTATTGAACTCCTCAATATTCGAAGATAAATGACCATATCTTGTCCCTTCAAAGTATACTAGGGCCCACTGGGAAGGATGAAATTGCTGTAACCATTTGGCGGCTTCGGGAGAGGCTTCTTCTATTTCAGCCATTTTTTCTTTGAATGCAGTAGTTGTAGTAGCATATGCAGCCTTCCATAGAAGATGGATAAGCCTAGAGTTCTTGAATTCTTTGCTAATGCATTCACTTAAGTGGCGCATGCAGAATGCATGGGAAGATTTTGGGAACTTCCGGCTTATTGCATCCACAATACCCTTTTGCCCATCTGATAAAAATATAATTTCTGGCGTGCACTCAATATTCACCTCTAGTGCCTTATGCAACTCAGACAGGAACCATTTCCAGCTTTCATCATTTTCTACATCGACAACAGCAAAAGCAAGTGGAAATAACCCACCATCAGCATCAAAAGAAGTTGCTGAAAGGACTGTGCTAAGGTATTTGCTTTTAAGCTGGATTCCACCAAGAGAAACAATGGGAAAACAACCATTAACAAAACCATGAATTGATGCATAAAAGGAAACAAAAAGTCTCTGAAAACGGTTATCTGCACCAGTGGTAAACACCTCTGCAACACTTCCAGGATTTGTTTTCTTTAATTCTTCAAAGTATGAAGGAAGTAGGTAAAATCCTTCTTCAGAAGAGCCATATATTGCTGCAAGGCCCCGTTCCTTTGCACGCCAAGCTTGCTTATATGGTATAGTTATACCATATTGCTTATGGATGTCATGTAAAATATCTTTTGGTTTATAATTGATGTTATCCCGTAACCTTTCTTCTATAAAACTCACTATCCAATCAACAGAAGCCTGATGGTGTCCATTGAGTGCATTTCTCCCACAAGTATGTGTCCCTTCAAGACTTCTTATGATAAATGTCGAGGCATTTGGGAGCTTGACAGCACGAATCCGCCATGGACAGCCATCAGAGGCACACTTAGCAAAGTATCGAATCAAGTCACTTTTAATAATACGAAGCTCAAAATGTTGTGCAATAGCAGCTTCTTTAATAGCATTACGAAATGCCTTCACATCAGGGAATACTTGACCAACAACAAAATTGCAGTCTTCCATACAATCAAGATTGACTTATCTGTTTTTAGGTTCCAACTTCTATGCGGTAATAATTAACAACTCAAACCTGTAATGAACTAGTAACAACGCCATCTTCTCTATCATATTACAAAACAGCTTAAAAGATTCCTCAATAAAACAACCTGCAATAATTTGCAAAAAAATATATATTAACATATCAGAAGGCAATGATTTCTGAAAACAGAGAAGCTAAAGAACTTCAAGCAAGCAAAACCACACAAAAATACAAGGATAAATTAGACAGATGATTGCATTGTAACTACTATCACGGTGATTATAAACAATTCCTACGTGAGGACATTGACACAAATACATGGATAGGTTTGCCAAAAGCTTTTTGATCAACAATTGAAGCCTTTTCCTCCAATTGTTGAAATGGTGAATAAGTGGGGGAACAGTTAGAAGGAAAAAAATAGTGGGGACAAAACTTTAATTCTTAAATGAGAGGTATTTTGTAGGGATTCAGAACATAATTAGCCCTCTATATGTGCATTTATTCTTGATTTTATCTTTTCTTATATAACCTGTCATCCAATACAATATTCTCGATTCCATAATACTCACACTGCACTCTCGTTGGCCCTTTCTTGCTCAACATTCAAACAAACTTATAGCTACTATTCATCACAAATTGAAATAACACATAAAATATTCTGCCATTTCATCACCAACTGGGATCTAATGATTTACATCTTCTCCATTGTTTCTAACGATAAATCCAAAATACCTAAACAATGTCGCAACTTTCATGCCATAATGAGGACATATGGATACACAACTAATTTAGCACTTCAATCAAACACTTATGCAAATGCTTATGGCGTAACTCGTAAGATAAACTCAAAAAACTTTTGCAAACATTTGTCAATATCTTGTCTCATAATCGACATTTAACCTACTTCGCCGTTAATACATTTATTTTTCTTTTGTTTTTGTCTTAACCCTTCAATTGCAAGGGGATGAGGGCTCTAGTGATTCAGAGTTCGACCAGGAGGTAAGTAAAGTCTGACAAGTGAATCCATCAAATATTTCCTATACTAGCATTTACCTTGACATATTTATTTAAAATAACAAATAAATGCAACATGGATATTGATTTTAATTTTTAACTACGCAAACATTAACAGAAAATGCCAAGGCTCAATTTGATTGAGTAGAACTTAGTAGAAAGGTATATATACAAAGAGAAAATGCCATGTTGCAGCAGAAAATTAACAGAATAAATAAAAACAAGTGTTCCAACAATTTTACACATGAATTATAAATAACTCAAGAAACTCAGAAGAAAGAGTAAATAAGAAAATGAATGAAAATAGAGCTTTTATTTAATATTAAAAAAAGGGGTTCAACAGAAATGATAATAAGAGGATTGAATTTGATGATGGGAAATGAAAACAGAGAGAAACAGTTAGTTACCTGAAGAAGGCGTAGAGAGAGAGAGAGAGAGAGTGAGATCCAATGGTGTATCAGAAACGGAGAGAGAGAAAAGAGGGTATGGTGTATTCTCAGTCCAAGTTAGGGTTCGTTTGGTCACACCGGGGTACTTTCGTCATTTTGCAATATTGACAACATGGGTGTTTTCTTTAACAAGGGTAATTTTGGAAACTTAATTTATTTATTGACATCACTAAAACTCGCACATGCTTGTTCGGTTTTAGGTCTGAATTCGGGTGAAGGTGTTCTTCAGTCGAATAGTATTTGACATTGTCAATTGAAAATATAATTTATGTTAAACATGTCGAAAAAAGAAATAAAATAAATATTTAATATTGGGAAAATAACTTTTTACGTTCTTAATGTTTTGAATGCACATATTTTGAGATAAATTTTCTATTTTAGTATACTTAACCATTGTCCCGAAGCATTGTTTAGCATTTTTCTTTATTTATTTATGCTTTGACAAAATTGTTTAAAAGTGTAATCGATCGATTTTATTTGTGATTTGGAAAAAAATGGTGAAACTAAATTATCCTTTAAGAATTGTGGATAATTTATACAACAACTAACGAGAATTAGTTAGAATGAAAAATTTACAAGCGGTAATAACAAACTAATTTTTTCCTGTAAATTTACTTACATGCCACCACTTTTCATTTATTGTTGGATAAGTTACCCACAATAATTTTAGAGAAAGTAAATAAAATAAAATAAAAATCGAGTTGGCATGTGTTTAAAGAAAGTGGATTAATTCTCTCCTATCACTTTACCATGCAGTCAAATCTAAGCCTTTAGATTGAAAAATAATAAATTCAAAAAATGGAAATATTAAATTTTAATGGTGAAGATCTCAACTTCTCTCTCCGATGATATACACAATTGAGAGGTTACGCTATTATGTGAATGTACAAGGTATTTTTTTTACACACGTCCTTGCGCTATAAGTTATTATTGACAAAAAAATATATATTTACAGGTAATAATACTGAAATTATTAGGTCGAATATCATGATTAGGATTCAAACTTTGTCTTGTCTGCATATGTGTGCGATAGAAAATGTCACCTATTATTTAGTAATATATATTAATTTTGTAGAAAAATTTATTTAGGATGTAAGTATGAAGTTTGACTATGGTTTCAACGAATTCTAAATAATATATGTAGACACAAAGATGGAAGAGACAAGAACTCAGTGTTTTCTCATATAAATGACATGCTATTGCTTGCTACAATGCTATATACTAGCAACACAAAGAAATAGAAAAACCTGAACTTACAAAGTTATACTGAAGATAAATCATAGCATTTTTTCAGTTTGGTTTTGCAATTTCTTTTGTCCAATATACAAAAAAAATCTTATAAAAATATATAGTACAGTAATACATGTTGCAGTTGCACATCATTATCCTAATTATAGAATAGACTCCATCCTCTCAACCATTTTGGTAACTAGTGGGGCACATGTAGATATGCTCCATACAATATGTTAATGGACAGGAGGCATTCTGTAATATGCTGGCACACTTGCTGGAAAAAACATTTGTCTCACTCCTTCAGCCTTAATAATGGGGAAAATGATACCTGATGCACCCTAAAATATCATGGAAAAACAAAATATTATAATCAACAATTCTGAATTTGTGTAAGTATTTGATAAGATTGTGGTAGCAAATGATAAAAAATGATGTTTGAACTTTTAATATTATAGGAGTAATTGTGGATTTGTTTATGAAATAACTGCTTTCAACTTATACAAAAACAAATTAACCATATTTACTCAAGTGCTTATAAATGAATATGCGCTTAATTGATATGTTTATGCCAAAAAGGAGATGAAATTGAAAAGTACTCACTGAAATCAATCTAGCTCCGATCCACATTCGCTTTGGAGAAGGAAATGGTATCAACAGGCGGCCAACACCGTATATAGCCACTGCGAAGAAATGGAGAACCAAGCTTAGCGGACGAGGATTTAGACCGGAGAGTAGAGCTATTGGTCCATTCGAGAAAACGCCACCAAGGCTCAAATAATCAAAACATGCTTGGCGCATTTCAATGCTGGCTGGATCAGGAGATGCACAAAACACTTTGTATAATGCACCTGCTAATGTGTTTATTGTAGATGCCACCGGCTGCAAATACAATTAAACAAATGCATTAAATTTTTATTACTAGTTAGGTTAGCATTACGCTAAGTACTACTACTACTACTACTACTACGATATATATCAAGGCTCAACGATATTTATAATATATACTTTACCTTTCTTAGAGTGTAGAATGACTCAAGGTAATTGCAAAGAGCAGAAGCTTCATGTAGATTATGTAGAGGTTTAAGTAGATTCCTTAGCACAACAATATCAGATAAAGCCACAGTCATTCCTCCTCCTGTTAAAGGGTGACGCATATTGAAGGCGTCTCCCATCAGAAGCGCTCCAGGCGTTGGATGAGGTGAGGCAGGCATGCTTTTATTTGGCATGCTTCTTATGTTTCCTTTATCAATTGCTGCTATAAAAGAAGCATATAACTCCGGAGGAACCTGAACATATAATACCCTCAATTAGTAGAAGCAAAATGAAGCATAAACGGATGAGTTATATTGTTTTCACACACAAATTTGACATCAAATTACAACAACACTTTAAACTGTTAACGCAGTTCAAATACCTGAGGAGCTACCACCGTTTTCAAATAATGTGGCATATCACCATTACCAAGGGAAGGTAGTTTTTGGCCAGGCACATCAACCAAACAACGAATCTCACTACTACTTATAGGGTAAAACAAAATTGGTGAAGGATCTCCCAAGATAACATGTCCATGGTTTGCATGTGGAAGATTACAATTCTCCAACACCAATCCAACAAAATGAGAGGGAACTTCAACCTGCACAAATAATTGGTACATTTATTAAGCAACATGGCAATAAAAAGCTCAATTTGAAATTAGTATAGAAATATAAAATGAAACTAGATAACATTGAATATAATGCTCAATTTGTTTTTACCTTAGGATCACAAAGAGAACGTCTCAAGTTGGAAAAACAACCATCGCATACTATAGTGAGAGGAGCCTTTGTTGTGAACACTTCTCCACTTTTGGTTTTGTAGTTCACTCCTTTGACTGTTCCATTTTCTTCAAGTAAAGATGTAACTGTTCCTTGCTCTAAATTTACACTGCATCAATGTGCAAGGAGGATTCAGTACAACTTAATTGTTAATTTTGAACTGAATAATTCATATATAATAAATAAAAATTTGTATACTTTGGAAGAGATGAAGCCTTTTCTCGCATTCTTTGTATGAAACGACCGTTGTGAAAGCTTCTTCCCGATACATCAGAGTTAAATTTTTCCAAAGGATAAGATAGCTTGGTATTTTTCCCATCTTTGTAAAGTGCATAACCAAAGACTCTTTGAGCATCAATTTCATCCACACAATCTGCAATAATTCAAAACATTGATATGCTAAGAGCCATATGAATTTGATCACTAGAGTCATAGAAAATTTTCATATTTGACTGATTTCTCGCTTACCCTCAAGACCCAACTCAAGTAATTTTAGATAGCCACCAGGTTGTAGCAATTCACCCACAATCCTATCAGGTTCACTTAAGTCTCTTTCAATCACATGTACTCGCCTTCCATCCTGCAACAAAATAGTCTTAATTTTTCTTGCAATCTAGTCTTATTTTTTAAGTCATGTCTTAGCCAGAAAGCAACCATTGCATAGTTTGGTAAGACTGGATTTGCTTGTATAAGTTATGATTAAGTACTTATTTTACGTACTTGTGAGATTGTTTGGAAAAGCTTACAAAAACAACTCATGACATATCTATAAATGGTTTTCAGCTTATTTTTATAAGCACTTCAATATAACTTATGAAAACAGCTTATAACTTATATAAAAACAGTTTGTTACTTTATTTTAGCTTATGTTATAAAAATTACTTATATGTGTTATAATAAGTCTTTAATTAAGTTGTTTGTACAAACAACGTGACACCAACCTTCTCATTAGAACATATAAGCAGAGAGATCTATAAATCAAAAGTGTATTTGATTTCATATAACAACAAATATAAGCAGATGAAATGCATAAACTCAGAATTAACATGAAATAAAAACATATACCTTTCCAAGTGTATAAGCAAGAGCAGAACCAGCAACACCAGCACCTACAATAATAATATCTGTTTCTCCTTCAACCTCTTGTGAGCATATTCCATTTTCTGATGATGTCTTTGCATATTCATTACTTTCTGTTACCTTCTTCTTTTCTCCAAAACTATACAAAATAAATACAAATGCCAAACTAGAAGCAAGAAGAATTCCTCCTAGAATATACTGATAATCCATCTCCAACAAACTTGTTTTGCAAAATAAAAATTATTATTAGAACAAGAAATAGAATGATATAGAAGCAAAATGAAATGAGAAAAGCTAGTTTTCTTGTATCTTCTTTTACTTTTTATAGCGGCAAACGGTTTTGTACATAAAAAAAATATACTTAAGTTTTGATATTTATATATATATATATATATATATATATATATATCGTTTTCTATGCTTTAAAATTGAGTTTTGATATTTTTATTTTCCTTCTAATTAAGGGAATCTAGATCCACTTACCTACCTACCATCATTAATAGTGTCTTTTTCTTTGTTTCTTTCTCACGTTCATGTGGCTAGAATCACTTTTGGTAGTTTTCTCTTCATTATACGTTGACGTCCAAAACGTAATTAAGTTTTCAGTTTTTTTTAATTGTATGGATGAAATCTATCAAATATAATCCCATAGAGGGTGTTATATTTACAATAAGTACTACAAATCAAGTTTTGATTTTTTTTTTTTTGCTAACAACCCTATAAGGAGTGCAATTTAGCTCCATTTCTATAGTTTTTTTGAAAAGCTGTAGTATTTGATAAAATTAACGGTTGAATTAGCTTATAAATTAAAATGACAAAAAATATGTTTAATTAATATTTAATTTTTTTTCAACTAAGATAGCAAGGATAAAGTTGAAAAGAAAATATAAGCTATAAGTCCAAAAGATATAAGCTCTTTTTGAAAAACATTTAACGAACAAATCTTTTTTTATCAAATGAGTTTGTAAGCTATAAGCTCACAATTTGACCTTACCAAACATAGTTTATCTTTACATAGTGGTAAAATTTTACATAGTGGTAAAATCAAGCAATCCTTTTTATGTGGTCACTTTTTTTTTTGGGTAAATATGTCTTTACCCTGTAATATAGACGAATTTTGTTTTTCCTGCCTGTATTTTTTTTTTTGTGACTTGCCCCTTGCAAAGTAAATTTTTTTGGTTTCTCCCCTTGAGTGCAAAGAATTTGCACTTTTTTAATAGGTTGAACAGATTAACCGATTTAAAAAACATGACTTTTTAAATCGGTTTGAACAAAATAACCGATTTAAAAAGTGCATCCAAGGGGCAAGTCCAAAAAATTCAACATTACAAGGGACGAGTCACAAAAAAAAAATTACAAGAAGGAAAAACAAAACACGTCTACATTACAGGGGGATATAAGCCTATTTACCTTTTTTTTTTATAATGTATGTGGTCACTCTAAAAACATCCAATCATATAATTATTTAAAAAAGCCGCCCACCAAATACTAATTTCTCTTTTCCTCATCCACCAAAAGAGGGGTGGTTTTGGGGTTAATTTTTTATCCAAAATCACCCCCTCTAGATCATTTTTCTTTCTTGATTATGAGTATTCTTTCGATAAAATTTAATATCATATCATATTTTTATATTAATTTATATTTTAAATCAACTTTACCTAGAGTACCAGTATCGATCCAATAATGTAGGTTGGTATTGGAGAGTTTGAGGGAGCTCAAGAGAAACAACTAGTTTATCAAAAAAAAAAAAAAAAAAGAGAAACAACTAATTAATGCTTCAAAAGCACAAGAGAGAAAGACGTTAAATCTCAAACCAAACTTTAAAGTATTATATTCATGGATCACCTCTCTTAATATCTAACATTTTTTTTATATAAAATATACCTATTAAATAACATTGCTCAAATAATATAAGGGGAAAAGAATCATTATGAAGTATATAAATTTACTTAAAAATAGAGACAAATACATAAAAAAAAAAAATTATTTGAGCTTCCCTTGATAAAAAAAATAGAGACAAGTACATCAATTTTTTTATTTATTTGAGCTTCCCTTGATAAGAAAAATAGAGACAAGTACATCAATTTATTTTTTATTTGAGCATCCCTCAATAAATAAATAAATAAAACAAGACAACCAAGGGTTAAACTGTTAAATCTCTGCCCAAAAAAAAAACTGTTAAATATCTCGCTTTAGACCTACAATAATTTAAAAAAAAGTTATTATAAACAGAAAATCTCTCATACATACATACATAAAGAGCTCAATGTAATAAAATTTGTTTGAAGTCTCATTTACTAGCTGACATTGAATCAACACAAAAAGTTTATGCATATAGTAGTCAATTTCCATTAATTTATCTGGATAGTAACATCAAATTATATATGTAAAAATTAATTTAAACTTCAGACATTTCACTTTCTTTTTAACACAAATAAAATGATATTCATTTATTCAAATCGACAATACTTAACCAAAAAAAACTTTAATAGTAGCCAAAAATAATAAATAACGTTTTGATAGATTTTTTTCGTTAAGTAGCTGAAAATTTCTCATTTAAAAAAAAATAATTGGAGTATCAAAATTCAACCTACATCTTATATATATAAAATGCAGTGTCTTAACTCTTAACCAACTGAAATAAACTTATAAAAAAATATTAAGGGATGAGCATCTTAAAAAATCTTCATAATGGAAATTTAATATTATTATTTAGCAACTCCATTTCACTTGTATTGTTTTAAATTGAATTACTATGAACTCGTGTTATACGAGTTGAATGGGAATTATATATTTTGGTCCTCGCGTTGCACGAGCACACTGCATTAAGCTGGTCACACCAAGATCTACCATATATTTTAATTATTATATTATTATTATTTATTTGGATTTTTTTTTTTGGAATTTAATCTACCATATATTTTTTTTTTGACACAATCTACCATATATTTTATCATTCATATATTCATTCAGTGTTAGCCTGCATGCCACGTTGCACACGACCTCGTCACATTTTTTTTAACAAAAAAAAAATAGAAGGAAAAAATAAAATATAATAAGAGAATATTTAAAATTTGTATATTATTTTCTCACTTCATGACATCTATCAAGTGTTGTATTACGGTGCATGAAATATGTTACGAGGTTACAACCCTAATATTATATGTTCCGTTACCAATATATAATTTTATTTTTGGTAATTGGGACTTTTCCTAAGAGAACCATCTTAGGAAATTCAATTTTAGTCAATGTGTCAAGAAAATAAAAATGGACATACGCAAGTTCTTGATGTGAAGCATATATATTATAAAGGGAATTTGAATTTGGTGTTGTGCTGCATTTCACGCTATTTTCAATTTCATCCATCCATTTCAATGGTTAAGATTTAATAAAAAAAAAAGCAATTAATTATAAAGATCCAATCTGTTAAATTGTGATCTGATAGTCCAGATGCAGTACCGCGTCCTGCAGTTTGCAGGAAATTCATATCCATTCTAAGGATAGTACGTACGTGCATTTATAGCTTTACCTCTAAGAGTTTAGAAAATGAAATTTGTGACTTGAAAAACATACTATCAATTGGTTTACAAAGGGTAAAGATAGTATGAGGATGTTGCTTGGTAATTAAATATTCATTTTTATTATATAAAAATTTGTTTTTCTTAGCCGGATTAAGATCCTCTATTTCTTAAAAAATATATAATTTTTCATTTGAAGAAACAATCACACACTTTCTCAAAATTGAGGAAATAATCATACATCTTCTCAAATGGAAAGATAATTAGAGTGAAAACAAACCTTGTGAGATTGTGTAGAGTTGATTTTAATCCAATATATGTAGCATTGGGCAAACAAATCTGATGCTTAAACAATCCATAACAATAACGATACTCAGAGATTTTTTGTGGATTTTATTCTCTAAATTATCATTTAGTTTTTGTTTTGATCGGTACTTTTGAGTTGGGTCAAACTCAATGTCACATCCATCAGACATGGCGCCGCATCCATTGACTTATACTCTTCACAATCTCAAAAGATATGCATTACTCTAAAAGAAATAACTATCCATTGGATTAAAATCCAACTGTTGAGATTGCACAGGAAAGAAGGTAGTAGGAAAAAAGGCAGGAGATGATCTGTTTCCCTCTAACCTCTACCTCAAATATATACTGATTTGAGTGCCGAAGAATTTTCTGCAAGTACCCCTTTTTCATTGTCAGTCATCTCCAAAGCTCGGATTTTGACCTCCAACTCGAAGCAACCTTCTATTGATTCACCACCGTGAGTTCTCTACCTCTCTTTTATCTCATCATAAAATTAAATTCTGTTAATTACGAACAATTTTTTTATTAAAAATGAAGATGATATCAACTCTTTTAATATAACTATGTTAAGCTTTTATGCCACTCACTCCGTCTTAATTTTAAGACCATTTATAAACAATTTTTTTATCTTTAAATATAATATCCTCTATAAAGTTCTACATATATTAATAATTTCTTTACAAAAATATTCCCATTTAATTTACCATTAATAAGTAATAACTATAGGAATAAATATTTAAAAGAACACATATTTTAGACTGATTTGTTACTCCAACAAGTTTTTTTAATTGCTATAATTTTTGTTAGAGATTTCTATAGCAAGAGAGCTGATAGAGGAATAAAGATATAAAATACTTTATTTGAATTATGTAAAAAAAGGACATGCTTCATCCACATGAAGGTTGAAAAACACACAAGAAGGGGGGGGGGGTTGAATTGTGTGAGACTTTTTCTAAGTTAAAACAAATTGCAGCGGATAAGGTATAACACACACAATATATGAGGATAGGGTTAGAGAGAGATGCTCAGAATTTTTATACTGGTTCCTCCCACTAACAGGAGTAGTCCAGTCCTCTTGTCCTTCACAAGAGATTTCACTATAATCACTCAGATTACAAATGCTCAAGCACTAAGCAAGAGACTTCAAACTGCTCAAGCACAAAGCAAGAGACTTCTAACTGCTCAAGCACAAAGCAAGAGACTTCCAATGCTCAAGCACAAAGCAAGAGACTTCCAATGCTCAAGCACAAAGCAAGAGACTTCCAATGCTCAAGCACAAAGCAAGAGACTTCTAACTGGTTTTAATGTTAATAAAGATAAGAGATTAACACTTGATATACAATCAGAGGTGTTTACAAAATACAACTCAGTTACAAGACTAACTTAGAAAATTATCACAAAGTTTCTAAGTGTTTGATAGCTTCAGAATTTGACAGAGTTTCAGCACGTTCAGAAGCTTAAGTCTTGATTACATTTCTTCACAAATCTTCTTCCTTTTATAGATGATAAAATGAACGTTGAAGATTATAGCCGTTTGAAGAATTGAGACGCTCCTTTGTATAGTTCAGTGAGCTTATTAGCTGTTCTGATTTGCAGTAGCTTAGGAGCTTAACGTTTACTACAAAATGAGAGATTCCTTTTGGCTTTTGATATTTGAACCTTGGTGAAAGCCAAATAAGGAAATAATCGTTTCTGAAGCCTGACTTGAAAAGGACCTTTCCATGGTCAAACCTTTTCATTCTTGGTTTCTGCGTTTGGACTTAGTCAGGCACAGTCTTCAATAAAATTGTACTCTCAAATGTAGCTTAACACTTATATCTGACGAGCCTTCAGATTTTGATAGGCTCAGAATTACTTGTTTCAGATCTGGTGAGCTCAGATGTTCTTCAGATTTTGATAGGCTCAGAATTACTTGTTTCAGATCTGGTGAGCTCAGATGTTCTTCAGATTTTGATAGGCTCAGATTTACTTGTTTCAGATCTGGTGAGCTCAGAAGTAATTCCTTCAGAAATTCTAAGGTTCAGATAATAACTTCAGAGTTTCACAGGCTCAGAATTACTTGCTTCAGATCTGGTGAGCTCAGAAGTAATTCCTTCAGAAATTCTAAGGTTCAGATAAAAACTTCAGAGTTTCACTTGCTTCAGATCTGGTGAGCTCAGAAGTAATTCCTTCAGAAATTCTAAGGTTCTTTAGTACGCAAATTTTAACTTTTAATCCTGCACACTGAATTAAATTATTAGTATTCCAATTTAACCTTAAATACATTGTTATCATCAAAATCAATTAAGGAGATACAAAATCATAATTTTGTTCCAACAATCTCCCCCTTTTTGATGATGACAACTATATGTATTTAAAATCAATTGTTGTTGTTTTTATTTAACATCTTGACTTCAGGTTCTGAGGTTTGCAAGCTCCCCCTGAGTCTGATAAGCTTCAAAAGTTTATCAATGATAAATATAAAACAGTCTAAGAGTAATATTTAATGTCAAATATAATTTCATATATTCTACCTTCAGAATTAGAGGTTTGCAAGCTCTATTTCTTCAGACTGACAAATATAAGATATGGTTTGCAAGCGTATCTTATATTATATGAATTTATGTTGGACAAAATTTATTACTCCCCCTCATTAAAAGTTTAAAAGACTTTAATATAACTTAACAAGAGTAGAGTTCAGAAAATGTGATCTTTAGAGCTTCAGAAATAATTTCACTGCCATAGGAAATGAAATAATATTTTCTCCCCCTTTGTCATTATCAAAAACGGGTCAGTCAAAGCACAAGTTACAGGGTAGTAAATGCACACAGCAAACAACCACCAGCAGTAAATGCATTCAACGGTAAAAGGGAATTGTTAAGTACCATGGTGAAACAGGGAATTGTTTCAGAATGAAGACGACTTTCTTCAAGATCTGAATCAGTTCCAGGAAAAGGTGGAGTGGTTTGAATGGATGAGGGGTTTGGTTCAGAAGTGGTTGGCTTAGGAGATGAAGTCTGAAGGGGTTCAGTTTGGGATTCAGCAGGGACTTCAGAATTTTGAACATTTGAGGGTTCAGATTGGTCTACGTCCATTGCTATTGGGGTAGACTCAGAATCTTTAATAGGAGATTTCTGAGGGGATTTAGGAGTGTCAGAAATGGTTATAGTGGAAGTTTCAAAATATTGAAAACGTGAGAAGTGATAGTGACTAGTGTGTAGTTAAGTGATTATAGTGGAAGTTTCAAAATATTGGGGAAACAAGATAGTGACGTAATGGGGGCTTGGCAGTTACTTTTAATAAAATCATCATTAGCTCTCCTTCATTACCCCGCGTTTACTAGACATGATGGGAAGTTACACAGATAAGTAGTGTTTTCAGAAGCCAGCTGTCAGTTAGAGAAACTGAGTGGTCAACTAACACTTAGAGTAGGTATCTGAGTCACAAGAAATCATATTTAATAATAAATAATTCTGATTGCTTCAGATGAGAGAGTGCTTCAGAACCTATATAATAGTTTCTGAGCCGTCCAAACTTCTGAGGCCCTTCAGAACCAGTTTATTCATTCAGAGTTAACAGCATTCAGAGATATCATTCAGAAATAAAAACCATGTTCAGATTTTTCTTGATAAAATCGAAACGATCAATAGCAAGAGGTTTGGTAAAGATATCAGCCCATTGATGCTCAGTATCAATGAATTGAATCTTAATTACTCCCTTCTGAACATAGTCTCTAATGAAGTGATGTTTGATCTCAATGTGTTTAGCTCTTGAATGCAAAATAGGATTCTTAGACAAACAAATAGCAGCAGTATTATCACAGAGAAGTGGTATACTACTTATCCTTATCTGATAGTCCTCCAACTGATGTTTCATCCAGAGCAATTGCGTGCAACACTTAGCAGCTGAGATGTACTCTGCTTCTGCTGTAGATAGAGCAATAGTTGCTTGTCTCTTACTAGCCCATGATATAAGGTTTTCACCTAGAAATTGACAGTTTCCACTAGTGGACTTCCTTTCAATTTTATCACCAGCATAGTCAGCATCACAGAATCCAATAAGCTGATAATCTAAGGATTTCTTATAAAGTAATCCAAGATTAGTGGTTCCTTTCAGATATCTAAAGATTCTCTTAACAGCAGTTAGATGAGACTCTCTAGGATCTGATTGAAATCTAGCACACAAGCATACACTGAACAAGATATCTGGTCTAGATGCAGTGAGATAAAGGAGGGAACCAATCATACCTCTGTATAATTTCTGATCTACTTTGCCTTCAGATTCTTCCTTCAGAAGACAGCTAGAGGGATGCATAGGAGTTGACATTGGTTTACAATCTTCAAGACCAAATTTCTTCAGTAAATCCTTTGTGTATTTGGTTTGATGCACATATACTCCTTCTTTTCTTTGATTGATTTGAATTCCCAAGAAGAATGTTAGTTCTCCCATCATACTCATTTCAAATTCATCCTGCATAAGCTTAGAGAAATTCTTGCAAAGAGAAGCATTAGTTGAACCAAAGATAATATCATCAACATAAATCTGAACAATCAAAATATCAGTTTTTAAGGTTTTTCTAAAGAGAGTGTTATCAACATGTCCTTTTTCAAAACCATTTTCTAGAAGAAATATACTTAACCTTTCATACCAAGCTCTTGGAGCTTGTTTCAAACCATACAGAGATTTCTTCAATTTGTAAACATGATCAGGACACTTTATATCTTCAAAGCCAGGAGGTTGTTTAACATAGACTTCTTCATAAATTACTCCATTCAGAAATGCACTCTTAACATCCATTTGAAATAGAGTGACGTCATGATTAACTGCATAGGACAAGAGAAGTCTAATTGCCTCAAGTCTTGCTACTGGTGCAAAGGTTTCAGTGAAATCTATGCCTTCTTGCTGACTATAACCTTGTGCAACCAGTCTAGCTTTATTTCTGACAACTTCTCCCTTTTCATTTGACTTGTTTCTGAATACCCATTTTGTTCCAATAATGTTCTTGTGTTTGGGTTTTGGTACCAGATCCCAAACATCATTTCTTTCAAATTGATTGAGTTCTTCTTGCATTGCAACAATCCACCCATCATCTGAGAGTGCTTCTTCTATGTTTGTGGGTTCAATTAATGAAATTAACCCAACTAGGGATTCATCCTCTTTGAAAGCAGATCTGGTCTTTCTTGGGCTATCCTTGTTACCAACAATTAGCTCTTCAGGATGAGATGATCTATACTTGAATTTACTCTTAGGTGGAGCAGGTGTCTGAGAGGGTTCAGTTTCTGAAGGGTCTTCAGAGATATCTTCATTTTGAGTCTCAGATGGATATACAGCAATGGAGAGATCTTCACACTCAGAATTTGAGGAAACTTGAAATTCTGCAAAAGTCTCAGCTTGCTCTGACATTTTATCGTCAGGCTCTTTATCATCAAATCTAACATGTATAGATTCTTCAACTGTGTGAGTTTCAGAATTATACAATCTGTATGCTTTTGAGCGTTCAGAGTAGCCTATAAAGATACCCTTATAAGCTCTAGCATCAAATTTCTTTCGATAGACCTTGTTGTCTAGAATATAACAAGTACATCCAAACTGATGAAAATAAGAAATATTTGGTTTTCTTCCTTTGAACAGTTCATAAGCAGTTTTGTTCAGAATAGGTCTGATGTAGATTCTATTCTGAACATAGCAAGCAGTACTCACGGCTTCTGCCCACAAGAACTTAGCTAGGTTAGACTCAAGCATCATGGTACGAGCCATTTCTTGCAAAGATCTATTCTTTCTTTCTACAACACCATTCTGCTGTGGTGTTCTAGGAGAAGAGAATTCATGGATTACTCCATGCTCTGAGCAGAAAGATTCGAAAGAGTCATTTTCGAACTCTCCCCCATGGTCGCTTCTAACCTTCAGAATCCGAAGATCCTTTTCACTTTGTATTTGTGTGCAGAAGTCACTGAACACCACAAGTGCTTCACTCTTAGAACGTAGGAATTTCACCCAAGTCCATCTACTGAAATCATCAACCATGACCAATCCATATTTTTTACCATTGATAGAGGCTGTCGAAACAGGACCAAACAGATCAATGTGAAGCAATTCTAAGGGTCTGGAAGTAGAGACAATGTTTTTAGACCTGAATGAAGTCTTAGCAAATTTTCCTTTTTGACATGAGCCACAAAGTGCATCTGAGTGATAATCAATGTCAGGCAAACCACTAATAAGCTTTTGTTTGCTAAGCTTAGAGATCAACCTCCAGTTAGCATGACCAAGACGCTTGTGCCATAGCCATTTCTCATCACCCAGAGACAAAAGACATATAATCTTTTGGTCAACCAAATCAGAAAAGTTTACTTTATAAACATTGCCAACTCTCATTCCCTTGAATACTACAGATTTGTCAGAGTCTTTTGATACAGTACATGATTCCTTATTAAATGTAACAACACACCCATTGTCACAAAATTGACTAATGCTCAATAGATTGTGTTTAAGTCCATCAACTAACCAAACATCTTTAATGGAAAGAGAAGAATTACCAACTGTACCTGTACCAATGATCTTCCCTTTTTGTTTTCCTCCAAATCCCACAGAGCCTCCCTCTTTCAGAGTTAGGGTTTGGAACATATGCTTTTCTCCCGTCATATGTCGTGAGCAACCACTGTCCAGGTACCAGGGCTGCTGTTTTACCTTTCCTTGCATGAGCATCTGAAGCAAACATTATTTCAGATTTTGGTACCCATATTCTGATGGGTCCTTTAGAGTTAGTCTTCTGAATAGTATTCCTTCTTTGTTTTCTATGATCAACACAAGATCTAGAATTAATTAAGCTTTGACAAGAATGTTTAGGCTTAATTTGATTCTTGGATTTTGATCTGGAGTATATCACAGTTCCAAAGGTCAAGCAAGGATCTGAAGTAACTTTACCTTGATTTCTCAGAGGTTCAGATGACTTCTGAGCCTTAACTTGAGAACTTTTGGACTCAGAAATTTTAGGTTCAGAAGAACTTGGAACTTCTGAGTCTTTGGGTTCAGGTTCAGAACCTCCTTCAGAGTTGGATGCCTTCAGATCAAGTGTACCACTTTTAACAAAGGTAGAGAATAATTCAGGTGGAGTATCATCCTCACTATATGATTTCAGAGGTTTATCCCAGTTCTTAAACCGAGAATAACCAATGCCTTCACCATAGTTACGAGTCATATGATAAATCATGGAAGCCATTTTACTCCTATTGAAGGTACAACGAATAAATTCGTGAAGAGCATCTTCATGATCATCATTGAGCTTGTCTGCCAAGACATAGTTAGATTCAACATGACAAATACGAATGTTTAACGATTCATTTTCATCATAAAGAATCTTGGCATCCTTTTTCAATGATTCATGAACATTCTTCAGAATTTTGTGTTGACTTACTATACGAGAGTAATGTTTCACGGCAATCTTAAGAGAATCAATTAATTCAGATTTAGTCATGTTAGAGTATACCTCATTTTCATCATCTGAGTCATCTTCAGAATCTCTATCAGAGTTGTTACCTTCAGAAGTTCTTGCCATTAAAGCCAGATTGCCTTCTTCATCATCTTCTCCTTCAGAGTCATTCTCAATGGTCTCCCAAGTGGCTAACAAACTCTTCCTTACCTTTTCTTTGTACTTTTCTTTCCCAAAGCTCTTATTCTTTCCTTTGTCCTTGGATGACATTTCTGGACAGTCCGCAATGAAGTGTCCAGATTTCTTGCAGTTATAGCAGTTGTTCAGTTCTTCCTTTTTGTCCTTTGAAAAGGAACTTCTTGAGTTGTTTCCTTTGTTTGGAAACCTTTTGTATTTCTTGTTCCATTTCTGAAACCTTCTAACCATTAGTGCCATTTCTTCATTCTCAGAATTTTCATCCATCATATCATCAGAGGTTTCTTCCTCTTGTTCAGACACTTTGATCTTTGCAGCTTTTGAGGAAGTCTGAACAGAGCTTAGAGCCAAGGACTTCATCTTCTTGACAGGTTCATCTGACATAAGTTCTAGCTCATGACTTCTGAGTGAGCTTATTAAATCTTCAAGAGTCACATTGTCCAAATCCTTGGATTCCTGAAAAGCTGTAACTTTTGGTCTCCATTTGGAAGGTAAGCTCCTCAGAATTTTCTTCACGTGATCAGATGCAGTGTAGCTTTTCTTCAGAACTTGAAGACCAGAGACAAGGGTTTGAAACCTTGAATACATGGTTTCAATATCTTCATCTTCCTTCATTCTGAACAGCTCATATTGATGAACTAATAAGTTTGCCTTAGCTTCTTTGACTTGCTTATTTCCTTCATAGGTGGAACATAGAGAGTCCCAGATAGTTTTGGCACATGACTTGTTGGATATTTTTAAATACTCAGCATGAGATATTGCACCAATAAGCATATTCTTAACAGTATGATGCTTCTTATACTGTTTCTTCTTTTCAGCATCAAAGAACTTTCTGTAGGTATTTCTTACAACACCTTCATCATCCATGTGTTCAAAATGTATACCATCTTCAATGATATCCCATAACTCATCATCGGTCCCAATGATGTAACTATACATCTTGGTTTTCCAGAAAGGAAAAGTAGTAGGATCACTGTTGAAGTAAGGTGGTTTGTCTCTGTGATTATCACTGTTCCTTTCCCTATCATAGTTGTGAGGAGGTGGAACAGCAGAGTGATCAGGTCCAGAGGAAGCAGAAGGAGAGGTAACACCAGACATGTTTTTCAACTAAGTACCCCTAGATCTTTTACTGTTTCACTGTTAAGTGAAGAGCAACAGACCGGAGCTCTGATGCCAATTGAAGGTTGAAAAACACACAAGAAGGGGGGGGGTTGAATTGTGTGAGACTTTTTCTAAGTTAAAACAAATTGCAGCGGATAAGGTATAACACACACAATATATGAGGATAGGGTTAGAGAGAGATGCTCAGAATTTTTATACTGGTTCCTCCCACTAACAGGAGTAGTCCAGTCCTCTTGTCCTTCACAAGAGATTTCACTATAATCACTCAGATTACAAATGCTCAAGCACTAAGCAAGAGACTTCAAACTGCTCAAGCACAAAGCAAGAGACTTCTAACTGCTCAAGCACAAAGCAAGAGACTTCCAATGCTCAAGCACAAAGCAAGAGACTTCCAATGCTCAAGCACAAAGCAAGAGACTTCCAATGCTCAAGCACAAAGCAAGAGACTTCCAATGCTCAAGCACAAAGCAAGAGACTTCTAACTGGTTTTAATGTTAATAAAGATAAGAGATTAACACTTGATATACAATCAGAGGTGTTTACAAAATACAACTCAGTTACAAGACTAACTTAGAAAATTATCACAAAGTTTCTAAGTGTTTGATAGCTTCAGAATTTGACAGAGTTTCAGCACGTTCAGAAGCTTAAGTCTTGATTACATTTCTTCACAAATCTTCTTCCTTTTATAGATGATAAAATGAACGTTGAAGATTATAGCCGTTTGAAGAATTGAGACGCTCCTTTGTATAGTTCAGTGAGCTTATTAGCTGTTCTGATTTGCAGTAGCTTAGGAGCTTAACGTTTACTACAAAATGAGAGATTCCTTTTGGCTTTTGATATTTGAACCTTGGTGAAAGCCAAATAAGGAAATAATCGTTTCTGAAGCCTGACTTGAAAAGGACCTTTCCATGGTCAAACCTTTTCATTCTTGGTTTCTGCGTTTGGACTTAGTCAGGCACAGTCTTCAATAAAATTGTACTCTCAAATGTAGCTTAACACTTATATCTGACGAGCCTTCAGATTTTGATAGGCTCAGAATTACTTGTTTCAGATCTGGTGAGCTCAGATGTTCTTCAGATTTTGATAGGCTCAGAATTACTTGTTTCAGATCTGGTGAGCTCAGATGTTCTTCAGATTTTGATAGGCTCAGATTTACTTGTTTCAGATCTGGTGAGCTCAGAAGTAATTCCTTCAGAAATTCTAAGGTTCAGATAATAACTTCAGAGTTTCACAGGCTCAGAATTACTTGCTTCAGATCTGGTGAGCTCAGAAGTAATTCCTTCAGAAATTCTAAGGTTCAGACAAAAACTTCAGAGTTTCACTTGCTTCAGATCTGGTGAGCTCAGAAGTAATTCCTTCAGAAATTCTAAGGTTCTTTAGTACGCAAATTTTAACTTTTAATCCTGCACACTGAATTAAATTATTAGTATTCCAATTTAACCTTAAATACATTGTTATCATCAAAATCAATTAAGGAGATACAAAATCATAATTTTGTTCCAACACCACATGTATAGAGAATTTATGGTAGGAATTGAATAGGATTGTATATGAAAATGAGGTTTCTATATGGACTAACAGAGTAGTAACAGTCACATATCCAAATGAACTTGGTTAACCAATTACATGTGGTATTGTCACCTGACTCGTTTCTGAAATGAATACATAGTAAGAAAAAAGAGAGAAAATCAACAACTCATGTTTCAATTTCAACTGTTATTTTCTGGTCATCAGCTGTCAATGATTTGTTAGAATATCTCTAAGAGTGACATCACTTTAAGTATCATACATCACTAAAAAGCGATTTTTACAATGTCATGTAATGAGGCCATTTGTTTTGGATTTTTTGAAAAATAGATTTTATAGTGTTATATAATTTTGTGTAAAAAAATTTACAAAGAAACTTTTTATAAATGTTTAAATTGAAAATTTGGTTTGAATAGTTCTTCTTAAAATGTCATTATTATAGACATTTCATCATATTATTGAAGCTATTTCAAATAGATTTTCATAAAAATCATTTTTGAAAAAAAACTTTTTTTTGAAAAAAATGCAATTTTGACTATGTTTTGATCTTCAATAACATATGTTTATGTTATATGATGTCAAAATTAGTGTTTCAATTAGAAAAAATGAATATAAAAAAACTTGTAATATTTTGAAAAACTATTTTAGAAAATCTATTTTAAAAAATACAAAGAAAAAATTCATTTTCTTAAAGCTGAAACAAACGCACCCAATATTTATGTAACTTATACATATTTTACTTCAATGGTGATACCATTTTTAGTATCATACATTATTAACAAGGGGTTAATTGTATTTAATTTGATATACCAAAAAAAGGTAATAATTAATTGATAATACGGTACCTTAAATAAGACACCGTATCATCAATTTTGATATATCTATGTTACGTCATGAAACTCCAATGATAAAAAATTAACGTAGGAATCATCGATCTATAATACTCTTATTGGAGATGCTCTTATACGTCCATACATAACATCAAACACCCATTTATTAACTAACTAAAAGAAAAATGCTAAATCTTGCGAAACTGAACTTCACTGCCACATCCCGAACTACGTCGCACACAATATCTATTTTATTTTTGTTCTTTTTATCTAAAAAAATTATTTTAGAGGTCATTTATCTTATTTATTTATAATAATATTTTAGTCTTAATTTATCTTTTTTTTGTTTAAGTATTTTATCTTTTATAAATTGGACATATAAATCTTTTCTTTTTTAATTAAAAAAAATATTAAGATGACATTCCACATTTACAATCTTATTTTTAAAATATATTGTTTTATTTAAATTAAAAAAATTATGGATAATGTACGAAGATCTTCATCCACCATCAATGAAGCCCGGATACGTGATACGATACCGATACGGCGATACAGAGAATTTTTTAAAATTCCCGATACGATACAGTCGCGATACGTTGTTTAAAAATAATTTAAAATTAAATATACAAATATACAATATATAAAAATAACAAAAATCGAGAAAGATAATAAATTAACATTCAAATTACTCAAACTGAGCAAACAAATGACAATTACATATCTCAAGTTAATTAAATACTATATAAAAAAAAAAGATAATTATTACTATTCAAAAAACGAAACATCATCGGTACCATCCAAAAAACATATGGTTGTCAATCCATAAAAAACATCATACTCTAACATTCATTATTTAAGAGAAAACACAAATTGTATCAGTCTCATCTCCTCTATTTCTATCATAAAAAACATTATTTTCACGATACTTCTCTGATACGTGTATCGGAGAAGTATCCAACACGTATTGGTAATTATTTTTTAAAAAAATAATTTTAATTGTCTGATACTCTCCGATACAAGTATCGGAAAGTTTCGGACGAGTATCTGTATTGAACACAATACTTCGCCATTTTTAAAGTATCGGGGCTTCATAGTCCACCATCTTCATATCTTCATCATGACCATCGTCTTACTTTATTTATTAATTTTGACCATAATCAATTTTACAAAAATAATTCTACCAAAACCAAATTTTCTCACCGCATAACCAAACATGCGCTTACTCCTTTTAAATCAAAATCAATTTTAACTCAAATAAATAACATAAAAATTTATTTTATTTTCTAATCAATCTCTTTCTAAACTCAAAAATTAATTTTATCCCAACTCAATTGTTAATTTATCCCAATTCAATTCCTTCGCCCTTTTATCATACACCTTCCCCATTAAATTTTTTTGAAACACTCACCTAATGCACACAAAAGTTGATGCATAATAAAGCAAACAAACATTGACCGAAAGCTAGCTATTTTTTATTAATTTCATTACAACTATAAGCAAAATTGTGTTGGAATACATTTTTTATAATTAAATCAAACTAACTTAAATTATTAGACGGAAAAATTACATCAAATTTAATTAAAAAGAACTCAATAAAAGTGAATCCGTCATTGACATCTCTTTTTAGATATGTGTTTAGTAGAGTAGAGGTGTGCATGATCGGTTATTTTGCTAAACCAAATCATATCCAAACTAAAACCATTATTTTGGTTACATGACCATAGCCATAACCATTATTTTTTATAAACCGGTTATATAACCAGTTATAAATTTGGATACGAATACATAACCAAATATTTTTATAAAACCGGTTTAAAAGCGGATAATTTTTAAATCCAGTTTTTAACTGGTTATTTTTAAAATTGGATTAATAAACGATTAATTTGATCTTATTTTTTTTATGCAGACGAAAAACATATTAAAAACTGTAAAAAAAATGCACCTTTTTTTTTTTTTTTTTATTCTTTGCATTCCTTCTTCTTGATTTTTTTTTTCCAACTCCAACGAGATAAGGTGTACAAATTGGAGAGAATGAGTATGGTTCGATTGGAAGAGAATATTGTCGATTAGAGTTCAATTGGAGAGATTATTGTAGATTTGGGATTTAGGGTTCATCGCAAATCACAATTGCAGAGATCACATACACATGGTGATGGTTTGTGCTTGAATTAATTTTAATAAAAGGATATTTATTGTTTTTTTTTTGACAAAAAAAAAAAACTAATTTGAAAATGAAATTTTTTTTTTTTTTTTTCTTCTTTGCATTCCTTCTTTTAGATTTCTTTTTTCCAATTCCAACGAGATAAGGGTATACAAATTGGAGAGAATGAGTGTGGTTCGATTGGAAGAGAATATTGTCGATTAGAATTTAATTGAAAAGATTATTTGTAGATTTGGGATTTTGGGTTCATTGCAAATCACAATTGCAGAGATCACACGCACATGGTGATGGTTTGCGTGTGAATTAATTTTAATAAAAAGATATTTGTTTTTTTTTTTTTTTTGACAAAAACAAATTTGAAAAGGATATTTGTTTGTTTTTTTTTGAAAGAAACAAATTTAAAAAGGATATAATAACCAATTTAAACCAAATCCAAAAATTTAATTTGGATGGATAACCGACTAAAGGAAAATGGTTTGGTTAATAACCATATACCAAAATCCGGATTTTTTAAAATGGATTTGGATCCGATTATGGATTTGGACTTTCTAACCGGATATTTTGCACAACCCTACAGTAGAGTACCAAGGGACTGATGCCAGAACTGATCCCCGAACCAGATTCAACTGGTGGTGAAAAACCGAAGAGTACCAAGGGACTAATCGAGTTGGACATGAAGTTGGCGAGACATGTTCAAACATGTGTTACTTTAGACGCGATGTTAACTTAACTTTTTCCATAGTCTTGTTTATGATTAATTTATGTTTTAAATTTATTTTTATGTTGTCGATCTTTATTCCAATGTATTATATTATTAAGCAGTGAACACAATATAGTAGCAAACAATTTTATTTTATTTTTCAGATTTATTTTCTTAATATAACGTTTGCTAATTAAATAGCGGAATGAATAAAAATAGAAATCAAGGGCACGAAAGAAGAACGGAGGTGCTAAAAGAAATTCACTAAAATTTTCAATCAAGGCCAACTAAAATCGCATCTTTCCAACCATTAAGTTTATTCAACCCAATAAGTGTAGAAGATTTCTCTTCCCACCCCGTCTTTCTTTTTCACCCCCTGAGTTTCCATTTATAATCTTGAAAAAAAATTTCGATAAACACATACTGTCTTTCTTTCTAGGGGTGAAAAAGAGACATAAAAGGTGGGGAGAAAAATCTTCATACGTGCACTTTCTTAACCAATGGCCCATTAGTCACATGACAAAGCCCAAAGCGCTTCATTCCTCTAAAAAATCATGGTGTACGTGGGTCGAGGGTGGGGGGGACACTACGGCTCCTCAATAAAATTTACTTATGCCGTTCTACTAGTTTCTCACGTGCCTTTAACCTTTCTCATTTTGCCCTTCCGCTACATAAGTAACAAACGTAATAAAAATGATTTTTTTTTTTTGTAAATTATATCTGTTATTTAAGTAGTAGACATTATAAAAATAAAATCTGGTGGGATGCATTTGAGGGGCATCCACTACCTAAATAGCGTACAAGGATATTTTGCTAAATTCGTAGGGCGCGCGAAAAAAGGGATATGGTCGCAAAAGAAAATTCCCTCTTCAATATGTATGAATCACCAAGGACATGGATCCTCTCCTCTCCTGTGCAACAAAATTGTTTAAAAGTGCTAATGCATGAGGTGGCCTAATGTTATAGTAAAATGATGCACCGTTGCATTGTGGAAGACATGAAAGGATCTGAATCACATCAAGAATCAGTTACTCTGCTAGTTACTACGGTTCATTGCATTTTGTGTGGGAATAATCATAAATCAAAACTCAATTAATTTATTACGTGTAAATTTTGAAATGGATGCCCTATAAGCAGATCTTTTGGTACTGCTGCTAGCAATTTAGTGAAGTTTTTCTCTCCCTAAATTTAATCCTCACAAATGTAATATCATCAAGCAACTGTTACTGTCGAAGAGGATCAAAACTCATAAATTCTCCTTTAAATTATGTTATGTAGTCTATTGGTGACTAGCATTGTTTTGATCTCCAAATAATTCAATTGATTTTTCCACTATATCGAAATTCCTCGTGAATTTTCTTATTGTTTTTATAACCCTCGTGAATTTTCCTTCATGAAGTACAACAGAGTATATAATTTATGCGTTTGATTTGGATTTTTTTCAAGAAATTTATTTTAAATTACTATTATCATTTTAATTATGTATGTTATGGTTTTTTATAAAACTATTTTGGTAAAAAAAATAATTTTAATCTTAAAATGAAAAGTGTGTAGATTAGTGAAAATGAAGTAATTTGTAACACAAGTAAAGTTAGTTTGGAACTGTTGGAGTCGCAGCGGAAATTTGGCTTCTAATAACGATATGAAATATCACCCCCACTAAAGTTGAACACGAAATAATGTAGTTAGAATAATAAGTTGTATGAAGAAATATATGTCTAAAGAATAAAGATTGATTATAAGAGAAAGTTTTGTTTTTGTCAAAAAAAAAAAAAAGAGAAAGTTTTGTTGTTACAATGTTGCTTGATTAATTATTACAAACAACCTGCTTAGTTTAAATAGGAGACCATATGCTTAAAATTGAGAGGACAAAATTAACGTAAATGTAAGCCTCAAATTTATTTCCTTCCTATTATTCCTATTTCCATATTTAGGTGTTGAATATTTCCACAGGAACAATAAGCAGTTTGTTATTTTAGTTTGAAGGCAGTTAGATTAGTTCTAGAACATTGGAACTAGCATAAGTGTAAACACTAGCATTGTATCAACATAGAATTGTGAATAAAGATTTTTCATTCTTTCGGCAATATTTCCTCTTCTTTGTGTTCTAAGTCTGTTTTGAGCTCAATTTGAGCCTATGTTCATGATGCAGAATTTGAGTTTTCACATGGTATCAATTCCGACCTAACAATTTTAACATTTCTATGAGTTAAACTAGAATTTGTGAATAGGACTATAGTTCTATTGATGAAACTTATGGGAGAACTTTTTTTAACACGGAAGATGGAGATTTCTCACCTTTTTTACCATTGACTTGAGTTAGCCCCTAAAATGATATTCTATTTACGATTAAGAAAATAAGCACTTTCATTCAAATGTGATAATTTAGTAGTATTATAGATTCATGATTCAGCTGCAATTGTTTCTTCATGAGTAGGTAAAGAAAGTCCAAATGATAAGTATTTGTTAGTCTTCAAGTAAATGATACATGGATAGTTGAGTAGCTCAACTGATTTGATAGAATTAAAGTAGTTAAAAGATGGAAGTTCAAACTTCAAACTCAGATGAATAAAAACATATTAAACTAAATGTACTACTAATATTTTTCTTTAAAAAGTAAATGATATAATGTTATTGATAATTAAACAAGCAAAATTACAACTTTATTCTTGGAAGAGCTGAAACAGTTTTTGATTCTTGGAAGACTGCTTCAACAACAAGAAAGTAAATTAAGGATGAAATCATAGTAAAATATGATTCTTATGAGTACTAATTAATACTCTAATGCTATTACACTAGTAGCACTATGTGAGACAGCAACACCCCCTTAGGATACATGAAAAGTTGTTGGTTGGTGAAAGGACCAAAAAAAGAAAATTTGTTTTGTTGTTGATGACAGTTGTTAGTTAATGAAGGTTTAGGTTCCTCATCCTACAAAAGATAGTAATAAAAGAGTATTAATCAATTAAACAGTACATTTAGGAAAATCAGATAAAAAAATTAATTATTGAAGAGTTATATTCACGGATCTCTCGTTACTATTATAAACAAAAAAAATTATTTTTAAGTTTATTGAATAACTGATGTATCTGATTTATAATAAATGGTTATTCAATGAACCAAAAAGTGATTTTTTATAATAGTGATCAAAGGGTGTACTATAATAAGTATGAATTATTAGATTATGATACCTTTTCTCTTCATGAGAAGCTGAAACTTTCTTGTAATTTGGGAATGGAACTTTCCCTGATTCAATATGTTTAATATCTTCAAGAAGAAGTTCATAGTGTTTCTTAACTTCCTCAGGAGTTTTGCCACCACCAACAGCATGAGCTACATTGTACCAACGATCAGGAGTATCTTTGTCAAATACAGCTAGAGCTCTTTCAAAGGCTTTATTCTCCTTAACACTCCATGAGCCAGAAGCTGACATTGAGCTAGATGCCATTTCTCAATAAGCTAGTTTAAGTTTGAGAATCACTTATGTATGAGTTGAGGAGAGTGGCAACAATGTTTGGTCCTTTTATAAGTAGAAGGGGAAGTTATATGAGATGGGGTAATGCCATGTTGGCATCAAAATCTTGAGCTAAAATGAAGAAGTAGAATTATTATGATTTGTCTCTTTAGGAACCACAAGGAAAAAGTTGGCCCAAGAAATTTAGCAGCAGCACTATGGGAGAGAATCAGTATCTTCATGAAGTCCATGGGTAGATAGGAATATTATTTTGCGAATCGACGAATGCATCTCTAAAATTGTAAAATTTTAGTTAAAATAGTCTCTCTATTAAATTTCGGTAAGGACTATTACGCGATAGTTAACTTAATATGCAGGTTCTCCACGTTGATCTTGCATTAATGTAATCACATCCGAGACTAATTTGACTATAAAATTAGGTTTCATACACAATTGCATTTACTAATAACTTTATTCCTGAATTTTCTAGATTTTATTGGCAAATTAGTTTCTAATAAATTATTAACATTAATGTGGATCAACGTATGATCAGATATGATACAATAACATATCAAAGTCATAATCTCTAACCATAGAAGTTAATAGATGAATCATTTTACAAAAAAGAGACAAATTTTGAGGACATGTTTTTCTTATTAACTCTATTTAAAATGTTTCAAGCTTATGGATTAAAGAACTGCTACTAATTCTTCTTCTGCTTCATGTAAATGAAAATTCATTACTTGTTGATAAACTCTTGAACAAAGTAATATATTTGAATATACTAACAGAATGTTTGGTTCCGTGTTTTACCGCCGCTGCCGCACATATTTGGAAGTCTTTTTGCCATGATTTTGAGAAATTAGTATTTATAGTTTTATTGTAAACGCTACACTGTGTCGCATTTCTATCTAAATGTGAAATTTTCACCGCACAACCAAACCTACACTAAAGCAAATAATTTAGCAAATGGACACTTTATTACATACAGTTAGTCTGGTAAATTGTGGTTTAGATGACAACAAAGAGGTCATGGAGAATCTCCTATCTATCTAGTAGGTCAGCAAATCTCTATCATTATTTTATTCTCTTATTTGCAGGGTATTCACTGGGTCCATCCATGCTGAATCCCACGGTATCAATATATTATAGCATGCTAGTAGCAAGGGGTGGGCATAAAAACTAAAAAACCAAACCAAACTTGTAAATTAAACTAAATTAAATCATTTAAAACTGAACCATTTAAAAAAAAAAAAATCAAACCAAACTGTTTATGTGATAACAATTCAGTTTACAGTTTTTTTTAATAAAAAACTGTGTTAACTGAACCAAAACTATTAATTGAACTCTAAAAATTGCCAAAAACATAAAAAAAGTCAAAAAATCTAAAATTGAAAAAAAAAAAAAAAAAACCTAAAATCAACAATAAATCCTAAGGTCGGACGAAAAAATTAAAAATCAAGGGAAGAACATAAAATCGGAAAAAACCAAAAAATCGACAATAAACCTTAAAATCGATCGAAAACCCATAAAATCAGCCGAAAATTTAAAATCGACCGAAAACACAAAATCGTCCGAAAAACCGAGAATCAGCCGAAAACATAAAATCAGCTGAAAACCCAAAATCGTCCGAAAAATCTAAAATCGGCCGAAAAATCGAAAAATCATCCGACAAACCTAAAATTGGCCGAAATCCCAAAAAAACACCTGAAAATAATAAATCTTTAGAAAATCCAAAAATTCGGCTGAAAAACTGAAAATCGGCCGAAAATCCAAAAAATACCCGAAAACCCAAAAAATCGGCTGAAAAATAAAAATCGACCGAAAACCCAAAAAACATCCGAAAACTCAAAAAATTGGTCGAAAACCCAAAAAACACCTGAAAATCCTAAAATCAGCCGAAAACTCAAAAAAGACCCGAAAATCCTAAAATCGGCCGAAAACCCAAAAAATCGGTTGAAAAACCGAAAATCGGCTGAAAACCCAAAAAACACCTGAAAATCCTAAATTCGGCCAAAAACCCAAAAAATCGACTCAAAAAACGAAAATCGACCGAAAACCCAAAAAACACCTGAAAATCAAAAAATCGGCCGAAAACCCAAAAAATAGGCTGAAAAACCAAAAATCGGCCGAAAAATAGTTTTTCGGCCGATTTTAGGATTTTCGGCTTTTTTTTTGTGTTTTGGCCAATTTTAGGTTTGTCGGACGATTTTTTGGTTATCCGGCTGATTTTAGATTTTCCGGACGATTTTGGGTGTTCGGCCGATTTCATGTTTTCGGCCGATTTTTTGGGTTTTCGGCCGATTGTAAGTTTTCGGACGATTTTGGTTTTTCGGTCGATTTTAGGTTTTTGGTCGTTTTTAGATTTTTCTGACGATTTTGGTTTTTCGGCCGATTTTCGGTTTTTCAACCGATTGTAAGTTTTTCGGTCGATTTTGGTTTTTCGGTCGATTTTAGGTTTTCGGCCGATTTTTGGGATTTCGGCTGATTTTAGGGATTTCAGCCGATTGTTTGGGTTTTCGGATAATTTTAGGTTTTGTTGCCGATTTTAGGTTTTCGGTTAATTTTTGGGTTTTTCTGCCGATTTTATAGTTTTTGGCCGATTTTAGATTTTTTGAACTTATTTTTTGTTTTCGGCCTATTTTTGGGGTTTTCTGCAAATTTTAAGGTTTTTTTGCTAATTTTAGATTTTTCGGCCGATTTTATGTTTTTCGACTGATTTTTGGGCGTTTTCTACCGATTTTTGGATTTTTGGCCGATTTTAGATTTTTCGGATTTTTTAAAAATTTTCGGCCGAGTTTTGTGGTTTTCTGCCAATTTTAAGGTTTTTGGCCGATTTTAAATTTTTCGGCCGATTTTAGGTTTTTCAATCGATTTTTAGAGTTTATATTCAATTTTAAATTTTTCGGCTGATTTTAGGTTTTTTTATCAATTAGTAGTTTTTAAAAGTTTAAATTTTGATTCGGTTTAGTGTTTTCATGAATTAGTTAAGTTTGTAAAAAATAACAATTGTAAAATAAAAAGTGAAAGAAAAAAAAAACCAATTATGATTAACTGGTTAACCAAACCGATTAACCAGTTAACTGAACCGTTTGGTTCAGTTTTATGTTTATAATAACGGTTTAGTTTTGATTTTCATAATTATAAAGGCAGTTCAATTCAGTTTTGATGCAGTTTTGGTTTTAAACTAAACCACGCCCACCCCTACCGACAGCAACAACCATTGGAGATACAATACAAACTACTGTATGCTATATGTGCACTAATTTTGGCCTTTAAAAAATTGTTAAATTGGAGCAAGTGTCATCCAACGGCTTACATGTAAAATTGTGAGATTATGCAAGTTCAAGTTTGTGCAAAGTATATATTATTTTATTATTATATCAAATTAAAATAAAAACTTCAAACCATGCAATAAAACTATGTCAACTCTGACTATTTTGAGATCTGCTTAAATATTAACAGAAAAGACGAAAATAGATGGATAAGTTAAACAAGAGTATGAGATTGGACTTATATAATTTATTTTTGTTGATTTTAGTGGACCAAATATCACATAATTAAAATTTGGAGTTCCTACAAATTGGAGGCCCGACACCGCACTCTGAACAAAATAAAGAGGAGATCAATTCAGATTGAGTGTAGTTAGAATACATATATAACTATATATAATCAATAAGATTAAGCCATCCAATTTTATTTGGACAGGTCAAAAATTTTATATTTAAAAAAATAAAACCGCATTTAAATTTAAATCGTCTAATTTCAATCCGATGACTCCAAACTCCAAATAAGTGACTGCACTTTTACTGCATTATGAGCAATCCATTTGCACAAAGAAGCACAAGATATGTTATACAATAGGATTGAATTGCATATAAAAGGCTTTTTGTTTTCATCATAGCTTGGTGATCTTATATCTCTACTCTGTACTGAACAACATTAATTTCAAAACTCTTTGTTGGCTAGTTGTGCTAGTACAATTATTGTTGTTTTGTTTTATTATCCAAAGTTAAATAGGTCAGTCATTACTGACCCGACTACTACTTTTTAACTACTTGGGCCTTCAATAGTGAATGTAGCAAATGGTAAATACCAACAAATGCAGCAGCACTACAATAAATGTATATATATCATACACAAGCATTTGTGTGTGTTAGATT
The DNA here is from genome assembly GCA_954870985.1 of Trifolium fragiferum. NCBI lineage: Eukaryota > Viridiplantae > Streptophyta > Magnoliopsida > Fabales > Fabaceae > Trifolium > Trifolium fragiferum. The sequence goes on along the minus strand of OX940790.1, from coordinate 16,593,210 downwards.
GGTTTGAGTTAGTATTCTAAAGTCTTTTTTTTTATGCAATCACATTTTGCTATATCACAGATTCACAGCCATTCAGTACCGTAAATTTATAGAAGCTTCACTTTATAATTTTTGACAAATTACGGTGGATCATCATAATTTTAATATATTTATCGTAATATTAAACACATACACTTCGTTAGTTTGAGTTTGATAAAAGAACTACAATTTTTTATGGTAAGTCTATTGGTTTGGGTCACACATGCACCACGGGTTCAAAGGAAATGTTTTTAAAAAATCCTAAAAGAAATATAATAAAATAATTAACATTAATTTTCAAAAAATATTTAAGTTAGACTAAATTCTACGTTTTAAAATTTCTATATTTGAAATAAATTGAAACATTTATAAATCAACATATAAAAATCTTAAATTATATTAAATAAAATCACATTATTTTTTAAAGGGATGGATTAGCAGGTTCACATATTTGGAATTTTGAAACTGTTATTCGAACCAAATTACTTCAAATTTAAATGTATTGATCTAGATTAGACCTAAACTTAAACAAAATCAGGTTCAATATAACTTGGATTGATTTGAATTATCGGATTAATTGGATCACCCAAATCTCTTCGAAACACATATGTTGTTGTTTGCTGTTAACTGATTTACTTCATGGTATTCTCATGAAGTAAAAATCAGTAATAGACAAACAAAAGTTCCAAATTATAATTTTAAAATTTGGACAAAATTTTGTCAAAATAAATAAATTTGGGCAAAATAAATTCTACTTGATAATAGCCCATGGCTTCTTACAAGAGGATCTCGTGTAGGACTATAGCTATATCAACTTGGTTTAGATTTGCCCCTTCCTATGGAATTTATTTTCCTTCCAATTCTTGCAAGTAGCCTTAGTCAGTGTAGAGTATATTCTTAGCCAACACAAATAATGCTAAATATTATGATTAATGTAGGATATGTGTACACATGTTTATTTATAGTTCATACTTCTTTGGAGATCTTTATATATAAGATGCTTAATGATAAGGAATAAAGAGATTGTTACCCGTTGAAAAGGACAAGATATGCAATTTTTGGAAAATTCTTTGACATTTCATATAGTTATGTAAATTAATTTTGGTTAAATGTTTGTATATACTTTCTCTTAAGAATTATGAACTCATGTACTATTATTGGTGAATCAAGTCAATATATTCTAGCAATTTTATAAAACTAAATTGGTGAATCAATTAAGTCTCACTATCAAGTTGTATTAATCATATGGTCACTATCTGATCCGAGCCACAAGCTATAGTAATAGCCGTAGTGATGATTGGTTTAAAATTATTAAAAAATTATTCAATTCAAATTTCAAAGAATCCATTGAGAAAAAGAGATGGTTGAAGAAATGCCTCATCACCCAATATGTATAGAATCCTTATCACCCTTTCTATCTTTTGGTATATAAATATGGAATCTTCCATCATTGGAAATACCTTCAATAGGTCCCCAAATGTCATTACGGGTGCAGTGGATTAGAATTTTAAGACTTTTGATTTAAAAAAGTTTTGCAGATATTAAAATTTGGGTTAATAAAGCGCTCTGACTTCTCTCTAGGAAAATAACCAGATCCGCCGTCACTCCCTTCATCCAAATTTGTTCCGCCACGATGTAGCTTCACCTTCTGGTGGTACGATCGAGCCCTTGGCGTCGCGTCACCACCTTCTTCTCTCCCTCTAGGAGGGTTTCAAGCAGACGTCGGCGTTCTCTTCTACCGCGGACTGCTTCGGTTCTTTTTATACGCTTTCTTGCGTTGTTCGTTTGCGGTGTTCATGGTTTGATACCTTTTCACCGGTGTTGCTGCACTCTGTGGGTTCTGGTTTGGTGTTTCGATGCCTTTATCCATGGTGGTTTGAAACCCTTTTGGGTTGTTATGTTACCTGCGCCGTCGGCGACAGGTTGTGTTCTTTTCCAGGTTCGTGCGCCGCCGTTGTTCTGGCTTGATCCGGTGGCTTTGATGTTGTGGTGATGTTATGCCGGACCTATTTGTGTTTTTGAATCTGTTTCTAGACTTCGTTGCTACCGTCTTGGGTTCGCTTGAATCTATTTGCAGTGGTGTTGTTTTGTTTGGCTCGAAAGGGCTTCTCTGCTTGCTGTGTTGTCGCAGGAGCTGTAGGTTCTTGGATCGTTCCGTGTTGACGGTCGTTTCATTCGCCTTGCCTTACGGTTGCAAATTCTCGCTCATCATCTTTTTTTGCTACTCTGGTTTCGAGTTCGTGTGTGGATTTGCTAGATAGCGTCTGTGGTGGGTGTGGTTTGCTTCTGACTTTGCTTTTTACCTGTTTAGGTTGTTTTATACCACTTTTGATGTAGTTGGATTGCTTGTTTATTCCCTTTATGGTTGTTTACTACGTGGTTGTACTAGGTCAGGTGTATGTCCCCCAGTTTCTTTGTAATATCTTTTTCTTTTGGTTTATATATTTAGGATGTTGCAGATCTTGTCATCTGCGCTCCTTTTGCCTAAAAAAAAAAAGTGTTTACCCCCCTGTAATGTAGGCGAGATTCGCGATACCCCCTATAATTTTTTTTTTCTTCGCCTCCCTGTAAATTCAAAATGCTATGAGTTGCCCCCTCACCAGACATGATAATAATATTATTTTTTATTTTTTTGCCGGGTGTAATGACACGTCATAATTATTAATTTTTTAAAAAATAAAAAATAAAAAAACCAAAACTTTTAATTGTTATTAGTTTTTAAATTATATATTAATATATTTAAAACATAAAAAAGAAAATTGAAATAATTGTGTGAGATAAAAAAAAATAAAAAAAAAAATAAAAAAAATAAAAAAAAAACAAAATAGAAAGGTAAAGTAGAATCAGAAACGTTTCATTTTTGCAATTCACCCTTGAAAACCCTAGCTGACGAAAATGGCAAAGAAGAAGCTGACGAAGAAGACGACGGAAGAGAAGGCAACACCAATGGTGAATACCGGTTCGCAAAACACTGGTGTTGAGAAGAAGAAGACGACACAGACGAAGAAGAAAGCATCGAAGAATGCAAACGATGAAAACAAGAACGGGTAAGTTTTCTTTCTTCGAAACAAGTGAAGTTGATAGCTGTAATGTTGAAAAAAACGCTTTAATCACATGTAAGACTCGTTATTGTAGTGGTAGGACCGATTCACACATGCTATATTCGTTTTCCAATTTTTGTTGTTTAGTGTAATGTTACTATGTGGGTGCTGTATAGAGTTTTAAATGTTGATGATGATACAGGATTATGACACGTGGATTTTTATATTTTTTTTAAATTTGCAGAAGTTCTGATAACTTCAGTGTTGTGTTTCACCATGGAGGTGAATTTGTGAATGAAAACAATACTAAGTTTTACAGAGGGGGTAAACAGACAATTGTTAATGGACAAAAAATTAGATGAATGGTCTAAGGCTCATGTAGTCAATATAGTTAAGGGTTGGGGCTATGAAGAGAGTAGTTTTAAGCTTTGGAGTAGATTTAGTGATTATGATGGAGGATTTTTTAGATTGAGAGAAGATGATGACTATGCTGAGGTGGCTGCAAATATTGTTGATTCTCCAGGGGATACTCAAATGTATGTTGAACACAAAGTTGTTGACAATGACCAAAACTCAGAAATTAGCTATTGTAGTGAGTATGACAGTGATGATGCTAAGGGAGTGCAGTTCAATGATAGTGAGGATGAGAGAGCAGTGGGTCTGGATGATGGATTTGGTGTTGAACCAAATGATGAGACAAGAACTGAAAACAAAATGAAAATGGTATATTGTTCAATTGGATGTGAGGAGAGTAAGTTTGAAGATGATGTTTATGACAGTGAGGAGTTGGCAAGCTCTGACCTAGATGTCTCTGATGAGGAGAGAGAACCTAGATATGAAAAATTTAGAGCCTGTAGTCATCACAGAAGCTGATGAAATCATGGAAGAAGGAGAATCTGCAAAACTTGGAACTTGTTTTAGGTCAATGAAATCATGGAACAGCCTGTCAAAGAAGTAGTTATTTAGCTCTGAATTATGCTTGTTTTGGTATTATGCTTGTTCTGAGTTATGCTGTCAAAGAACTTGTTTTGGTTAGGGGTGTACATGGATCGGGCAAACCCACTCAATCCGGTCAAACCCACCCAATCCAATCCAAAAAAGTGGGTTGGGCCGGGTAATTGGGTGGATATGGATTTTAAAATAAGTCAACCCACAAAAAATTTCGGGTCATGGGCAAATCCGGACCCGTATTCAAAAACCCACTTGGACCCATTTGACCCGGTTCTGACGTTTTGATTAAATATTAATGAAGATCTGATTCAATACTTATACCACACGCCTCAAACTTGAAAGCATTCCTAGCTTGTGTGTGTCTTGGTTATTAGTTTCACTGTACTTGGTATTTGCTTTATAGTGAATTCTTTTATTTGTTTGTTCCTCTTTGATTTGGTAGTATATGAATTGATGTTCAAATTTTTATTATTGCAGTTTGGGGGAGAATATTAACAATGAAGTCAAGACTCTTTGGATTGTGGAAGATGAAGCGACTATTTGGATTGTGGAAGATGAAGTCAACTATTTTTGTTTCATGTTTTAGGTTTTTTTTTTTTGTAATGTGATGATCCATGATATTGGTGTATTTCAATTTGGTTATTACTATTTAATTATTAGTCTCTTGAACATTTGCTATTATCATTTTATGACATGAACATTTGCAAGTATTTTATTACTTTGATATGATCATTTTATGAAGTTAAAAAAACAGTGAATAAACTAGCTACGCTAGCTATTTTTATGAAAATATGATTTGGGTAACCCACAATCCAACCCAACCCAATCCGGAAATTAGTGGATTTGCCCAATCCGGCCCAATATGGTAATGGGTGGTTTTTTTGTTGGACCCAATCCGGAGTAGCCTATGTGGTTTGGGTTTTGGTTTTGGCTAAACCCAACCCAATCCGGCCCATGTACACCCCTAGTTTGGGGGAGAATATTAACAATGAAGTCAAGACTCTTTGGATTGTGGAAGATGAAGTGACTATTTGGATTGTGGAAGATGAAGTCAACTATTTTTGTTTCATGTTTTAGGTTTTTTTGTTTTTGTAATGTGATGATCCATGATATTGGTGTATTTCAATTTGGTTATTACTATTTAATTATTAGTCTCTTGAACATTTGCTATTATCATTTTATGACATGAACATTTGCAAGTATTTTATTACTTCGATATGATCATTTTATGAAGTTAAAAAAACAGTGAATAAACTAGCTACGCTAGCTATTTTTATGAAAATATGATTTGGGTAACCCACAATCCAACCCAACCCAATCCGGAAATTAGTGGATTTGCCCAATCCGGCCCAATATGGTAATGGGTGGTTTTTTTGTTGGACCCAATCCGGAGTAGCCTATGTGGTTTGGATTTTGGTTTTGGCTAAACCCAACCCAATCCGGCCCATGTACACCCCTAGTTTTGGTAGTTATTTTATGTATGCACCTATATGTGCTTATTTTGGCATTATGAACCTATATTATGTATGCACAAATATGTGCTTATTTTGTACTCAACAGTTATTTTAGTTTGTGTTATGAACTTATTTTATGGATTGCACTATATGTGCTTCTTTTGTAATCTGTACTAATGACAAATGCACTATATGTGCTTTAGTTTCAATATCAAGTAATTTTTCTTGGTCTGCAAATTCAGGTTTATGTTTCTGTATGCAGTTTGTGCATTACAGTTTGTGCCATTTATGTGTTATGTGCAAGCTTGCAAAGTTTGTGCCATTTCTGTAATTTGAAATTTTGATCATCCCATTTCTGAACAAACACAAAACTTTTGATCATCCCATTTCTGAATTACATCACATGAATATGAACAAAAGTTTTAGGTAACTGAAATTTGACTAATTCAGAAATTTTTTTTAACAGAAATTTAAGCAAATGCATCACATGAACAAACACAAAAATTTCGAATTTCACAATTACTTACCCCAGGGTAACGACATTTCCAGAATTTCCTGAATGGATTTTGCCCTGTGTTTGAAATCCATAGTTTCATAGGAACCTCACACCCACATCTGGGTATGGTTGAGCCGCCGCCGCTTGAAGTCCTAATCGATAAGCACTTACTTCCTCCCATTTCAATAAAACCATAATCCCAATTACACGAAAAATCAGAAATCGAACAACCACAACTAAAAAACAAATACCCTAATCCCAATGAAGAAGAAAAACGTACCTGGTTCTGGTAGCTTGGACGGTGAAGAAGAAAGTGAAGAAGAACACGATGAAGTCGTGTTTTAAACCCATCAATGGGTTTCAATTTTCTTTTTCTTTTTTTTTAATTCACTTAACATTTTTAAATATTAATATATAATTTAAAAACTAATAACATTTAAAAGGTTTGGTTTTTTTATTTTTATTTTTTTAAAAAATTAATAATTATGACGTGTCATTACACCTGGCAAAAAAAATAAAAAATATTAAAATAATATTATTTATATCCACGTGGGCATGCCACGTGGATAATCAGCCCAGTCAGACGCCATCATGTCTGGTGAGGGGGGCAACTCATAGCATTTTGAATTTACAGGGAGGCGAAGACAAAAAAAAATTTTACAAGGGGGAATCGCGAATCTCGCCTACATTACCAGGGGGGTAAACACCTATTAACCCTAAAATTTGTAAGAATAAAATAATTTATATAAAAGTAATAGGATTAAATATGTTTTTAGTCTTCCTTCTAGTGAACTTTGAGGCATTCATGCAGCACGTTGGACATTTTGTATTTCCGTTGCTAGTGTTGGCAATGACCCGAGTCAATACATGAATAGTTTGAAGCTCGATTTGATAACCAACTCGTGAACTTGGTTGGTGAACCAAATGAGCTGAACTTGAGTTAAAAATTAAGTTCATTAAATAAATGTGCTAAACATAAACTATATATATTTCGACTCGTTTGACTCATGAACTAACTTGATTATATATATTTGCAAATCTTTTTAACTGTACACATCAATGAAGAATATTTTGAGAATAATTGTGGAATTTTGTTGATTTTTGCTTTGTAACTTTGTTATTTGTATTAGTTTACGTGTGTTTGAATTTTTACGAGTTTATCGATTATTCACTTGAGATGACTTTTATTTTAATTTAATATTTGCTTTTTTAAAAAAAAATAGTTTAATTGGTTAAAGATCAAATTTTGAAATTATGACAAAAAAAACTTTAAAATCATGTGATTTAACTTAACGAGCCGAACTCGAGCTGAAAAAAGAATTCGTATCGAACTTGAGCCGAGTTTCGAGCTGAACCAATTCCTAACAAGCCGAGTGAACTCAGATGAAGTCGACTCGGCTCGACTCATTTCCAGCCCAATCCGTCGCAACGACTAGACACTCCTGGATCATTGGATCAATCTAAATGGCTCCCTGCATTCTTCATCAAATATCACAAAAGGAAGATATAATAAAGGCTAAATTGCACTTTTGGCCCCCTAAGTTTTAGAAAGTTACAATTTTGGCCCCCTATGTTTGAAAATAGCACTTTTGGCCCCCTAAGTTTTAGAAATTTGCAATTTTGGCCCTCTATGTTTGAAAATAGCACTTTTGGCCCCTATGTTTTTCCCCTTTTGAAAAAGGTTGATTTTGACCAAATCAAAATTGATGTGGCAAGTCAATTAAGTAATTCAACTGCAACATTATTTATTTTTTGGCAAGATCTTATATATAATATTTTTTTTCCATTAAAAGTTTTTTTTGTCATTAGTAATCATATAGAAATCAATTTCCATTAAAAGTTCCATCAAGCCAAGGCTCAATAGTTTCCTTCAAAAAATTCTTGACCTTAACCTTTGGAATCATATCGAATAAGAAAACCTCTTCTGCTATCAATGCAAGCCTAGCTGCTCTAGCTATCAAATTTCCATAAAAGTAAGAAGTTGTTATTGCTGATGAATTTAGATCCTCAACATCTTCCAATAGCACAGAAACAATTTCTTTATGGTATTCTTTCTTCACACCATTTGTACAATGCCATGTTATAGAAATAGGATCAGTTTTCAAAATCCAAGAGAGAATGGAATTGATTGTAGTGATTGAAAGAGGTGTTGATTGTGTTACAGGGAAAGTCAAAAAGGGACTTCCCTAACAAGAAAAAAATCTCAAATTTGAAGAAGGAATATCCAAAGTAACACTGAGATCATTGTAAGGAGATTATGTGTTTCTCATTGGAACTTTTTGTAGAGGAAGTGATAGTGAGATCAGAGTTGAAAACTTGTGATATGACTTTTGAGTTGAAGAATCGAGATGAGTATGAAACAGAAAGTGATGAGTTTGATGAGATACGGATGAATGTATTCAGGTTGGTCACCATTGTTCAAAACAAAGTTTTGAAAGAACAAATCTTCGGATATACATAGAATTTGATTTTTTTTACGGTGGATATATATATGTGTGAAAGTGAACCCCTTCCAAATTCCAATCCTTTTGTTTATTATTATTTTTTTAAAATTATAAGATGACAGAAAATGCTGATGTGGCAGCTGAGTCACTTAAGTGACTAGCCACATAAATATTGACTGTCAAAATTAACCTTTTGCAAAAGAGTGTAAACATAAGGGGTTAGAAGTGCTATTTTGAAATATAGGGGGTCAAAACTGCAACTTTTTAAAACTTAGGGGGCCAAAAATGCAATTTAACCTATAATAAACTCGTCTATTTAAGTGAAAAAAGTGTTTCGCGCCAAAGTATGATTCATTAATTATTATTATTATTTTTTAGAAGTCGGTATTCGGCCCAAGGACCGACTTTATATTACCAAAGTTTTATATTATTTCGAGGTGTATAAAAGATATCGGGTCTTGCTAATGGTGCCCCCGGGGTATTCTTTAAGGATTCCATTTAAGGAAATATTTTTTTTTTAAAAATTGAACATTTCAATTCCCAATGCGTTGACTTCACCCATTTTCATAATCATTTTAATAAAATCTTACTATTTAAAGGCTTAAAGAGTGCCCCGGGAGTACTATTTAGCATTTACCAAAGATATTTTGCCTCATTTATTGTTTTATTTTTGCATTTATTTTTCAAAACTATATAGTAATGGAGGAAATGGAAAGAATACAAAATGGAGAGGATCCCAACTCCTAAAAAATAAAGGACTAATCAGGACAATTCTAGTTGTACTGTATTTGATTGTAAAATTGTTTCAGGGACTGGACAAATTGAGAGGCAAAAGACAGGACAAAAACCGAAATTTTTGTTCTCTACTAAACCACAGCACAAATTTTTGTCCTAAGTATAAGTTGTTTAAAGTACCAAAATATCGTTCGCCAAACATCATGCAAGACAAAAAATGATTCAATATTATAAAAATTTGTTTTGTGCCGTTCTGTCATATGTTTTGCTGTTTTGTTATGTTCAGTGCTTAATCATTAACGGATGAAACGAGGTCTCTTGCAAATTAAACGGTGTTAAGGGGGTGTAACTAGGATGATGAGGTGTAAGTAGCCGTTTTCTTTTCTTTTTCTTTCTCGTTTGCGTGTTTCCCGGAAAACACCGCCGGAAAGTCGCCATTAATCACTGTTCTCTCCTATTCAACCGCCTTTTCGCCGATTTCCGGCCACCAACGCCACACCAAATTCTATGCTTCCTCTTCTCAAATCAGTTTCTAAGCTTTCCTCATTGCATCGATGTCTTCACCATTGTTTTTCATCAGCTACAATTTCTCTACAAAAAGACACCAATTTCACCGCTTTATTCAACTCCTGCGTAAATGTTAATGCTACTAAGAAGCTTCACGCTCTTCTAATCGTGTTGGGTAAATCACAAAACGTTGTTCTATCTACAAAGCTTATTAATTTGTATGTTACTCTTGGAGATATTTCATTATCTCGTTCTACTTTTAATCACATTCATAAAAAGAATATATTTTCATGGAATTCAATTATTGCTGCTTATGTTCGATTTGGGAAATACAATGAAGCTATGAATTGTGTCAATGAATTGTTTTCTATGTATGGTGCTGATTTACGACCCGATTTTTATACTTTTCCTCCTATATTGAAAGCTTGTGTGCATCTTATTGATGGGAAGAAAGTGCATTGTTGTGTTTTTAAGATGGGTTTTGAGAATGATGTATTTGTTGCTGCTTCGTTGATTAATTTGTATTCGAGATTTGGTGTTTTAAATGTTGCGCACAAGGTGTTTGTTGATATGCCGGTGAAAGATGTGGGTTCTTGGAATGCGATGATTTCGGGGTTTTGTCAGAATGGGAATGCAGCAGCGGCGTTAGGTGTTTTGAATGGTATGAAAGTTGAGGGAGTGAAGATGGATACGGTTACTGTGTCGAGTATACTTCCTGTTTGTGCACAATCGGATGATATTGTTAATGGGGTGTTGATTCATTTGCATGTGTTGAAGCATGGGTTGGAGACTGATGTTTTTGTTTCCAATGCTTTGATTAATATGTATTCAAAGTTTGGTAGGTTGCAGGATGCACAAAGGGTTTTTGATGACATGGAAGTGAGGGATTTGGTATCTTGGAATTCTATAATTGCTGCATATGAGCAGAATAATGATCCAAATACTGCACTTAGGTTCTTTAAAGGGATGCAACTTGTTGGAATGAGACCTGATTTGCTGACGGTTGTGAGTTTGACGTCAATTTTCGGTCAGTTAAGTGATCAAAGGATTAGCAGATCTATTCATGGATTTGTTATACGGCGTGAATGGCTTGAGAAGGATGTTGTGATCGGCAATGCACTTGTGAATATGTACGCAAAATTGGGAGATATGAATTGTGCACATACAGTTTTTTATCAGCTTCCAAAAAAAGATACAATTTCATGGAACACATTGATCACAGGCTATGCTCAAAATGGTCTTGCAAGTGAGGCAATTGATGCGTACAACATGATGGAAGAGTGTAGAAATATAATCCCAAACCAAGGGACTTGGGTGAGCATTATCCCAGCATATTCCCATGTTGGAGCTTTGCAACAAGGGATGAAAATTCATGGGAGGCTGATAAAAAACTCTCTCTACTTGGATGTCTTTGTAGCTACCTGCCTAATTGACATGTATGGAAAATGTGGGAGGTTAGAGGATGCATTGACCTTATTTTACGAAATTCCACAGGAAACTTCGGTTACTTGGAATGCCATAATATCTTCTCTTGGGATTCACGGACACGGAGAAGAAGCTCTGCAACTTTTCAAAGATATGCTAGCCGAAAGGGTTAAGGCAGATCACATTACCTTTGTATCTTTGTTGTCGGCTTGTAGTCATTCAGGTTTAGTTGATGAGGGCCAAAAGTGCTTTGATATCATGCAGAAAGAGTATGGAATCAAGCCTGGTTTGAAACATTATGGTTGCATGGTGGATCTACTTGGCAGAGCTGGGTGTTTGGAAAAGGCGTATGAATTAGTGAGCAATATGCCTATTCAACCAGATACATCCATATGGGGTGCTCTTCTCTCTGCTTGCCGAATACATGGAAATTCAGAATTGGCCACATTAGCTTCAGATCGCTTGTTGGAAGTTGATTCGAAGAATGTTGGCTATTATGTTTTGTTGTCTAATATCTATGCAAATACCGGGAAATGGGAAGGAGTAGTTAAAGTAAGATCGTTGGCCAGAGATCGAGGATTGAGGAAAACACCCGGGTGGAGCTCTGTTGTAGTTGGCAGTAAAGCTGAAGTCTTTTATACTGGGAACCAAACTCATCCAAAATATACAGATATATACAAGGAATTAAAGGTTTTGAGTGCCAAAATGAAGAGCCTTGGCTACGTTCCGGACTATAGTTTTGTCTTGCAAGATGTTGAGGAGGATGAAAAAGAGCAGATTTTGAATAGTCATAGTGAGAGATTGGCCATTGCATTTGGAATCATCAGCACCCCACCAAGAAGTTCCATTAGGATATTTAAAAACTTGCGTGTTTGTGGCGATTGTCATAATGCAACTAAGTACATATCTAAAATTACCGAGAGGGAAATAGTTGTGAGGGACTCAAACCGTTTCCATCATTTTAAAGATGGGATTTGCTCATGTGGTGATTATTGGTAATAGTCACTAAATTATGGGAATTTGAAAAGATTTCGCCTTAGTACAACAGATATGCATTGATCAAAAGACTCTGAGGCATTCTACTGTTTGGATTGGCATATGTATAACTTATTTGAGCTTATCTACTGACAAGTGTTTATATCTACTGACAGAAGTGTTTATCGAACTGTGGGAGAAAACATCACAAGATATTATGAGCTCTCATAACCTGTTTTTCATAAGCTTCTCTAACAAGCTTATGGATTTGGGCTTATGAATTGAAACACAGCTTTTGCAAATTGAAACATGGAGCTTCACGAACCTGGCCCGAGAAACTCTTGCGACTCGTGTTCTCTTCTGCCACTCCAGAATCACGAAACACGCGACTGACACTCTCCAAAAACCGTAATGTTGTTTCCTCTCCTCCCCAGTCCCCAGCGCCGTTCTTCATTTTCTTCACCCTTTCCACTCTTCAACTCAGGTATTTTAGATCAATTTTTTTGTTGTGTTTTTTTATCTTGTTGCTTGTATTTTCGATTTGCTGGCTGATCCTCTCCCTGTGTTTGATTTTGTGTTCATTATTTTTGCTAGCTTATCTTCACCAATGTTTTATTTGCATTCATGTGTTATAATTTCTGTTTGTTCATGTTGCTTGTTGTGATTTTTACTTATTCATGTTGCTTGTTGTGATTTTTATTTATTCATGTTGCCTGTGTTTGATTAGTAGTAACTAGTAACAACTAGCAAGTTAAGAAGCTATTATATAGTTCTACCGAGTAATTAAGATGAAGTTATTATATGGTCTTTTGATTATTTACAATTTTTTTAGCTATTGCTCCTTTCCTTAAACGTGAACTAGAAAATATGCATTAACCTGAAATTGAACTCTATTCTCATCTCAAAAAGTCCACAAACTTTGACATACATAGCATTGGTGGAATAGTAAGGGAAAATTGGTTACTATGTTGAAGATATTCCACTCATAAACTTTTCTTGGTAATCTGATATGCTTGTTCATGATATCTAAGATGTCTCTAATTTTGTGAAAAAGTTGTGGACAATTGCATTGTTAATATTGGTCACTCTGTTGATGATTTGTATGCTTATTTGAATAGGTTTGCGTATGCTAATTTGATGTCTATAACTGTGAAAAATCTAGAGCAATTACATTTTTAAAATTGGTTACTCTTTTGAAGAGTTGTTGCATTGTGTTGCTGTTAGGTGGCTATAGTAGGATAGTCATTCACCGAGTTTTCTTCCTGTTCAAGTAAGGGCGTGATTAATGCTCTCCTCATACAATATATGAACATTTAGTTAAAGCCGAAAGCAACCGATGTGGGACTATTTTGATGCGTGCACTGGTTTTCTGAATGCATACTGTATTTGTTTCTTAAGCTTTTCAAACCTTTTTAGAGGTAAAATGATGCAATGAGTGTTATCTTTACAGCCTCATATCACAGTTCTAAGTTTTTAAACTGTAGTCGCAACACAATCCTTGAAGATGCAGAAATTTAAGGTCAAGTACAACTGATGCGGTCACAATTGCAGTCGTTGAGGCATCAAAAACTTAATGTTGCGGTCGTGGACCATTTTTTAAAACCTTGGTTATAAAACATAAGAAAGCTTTTGGTTATTGAAAAACATAACTCATTTCCATGTTGCTATTTGCAGGAATGCAGGTATGGAAATCTCTTGTGAAGTTAAATACTTATCTCAACTGAAGATCAGAGTTCTTATGGTTCCATGGACTACTATCAGAACTTTCATGTTTATCAAACTTTATTGTGAGAACCCTTTATTTTCAAATCTTCAAACAAATTTCTCAGTCTCATTCTTTATCAACTTGATTTTTTTGTGCTTCTATTGTCCTTATACTTATTAACACTATTGAACTTATGTAATATATTTCTCCATCATGACTACATCAGAATCTAGAGATAGCTCCATACATACACTATATGCCTATAGTGCAGCTTGGACATAGGCCTCTATCAGACGGTCCGACCTATTTCCACTCTTACCTACAAGACGTGACATCTTTGACACAAGCAAAGTTATTATTTCTATATAAGCTGTGGAGATCAAGATTCAGCTGTCCTATTAGTAGGGTCACGATATTTAGTAAATGGATTATCCAAGGAACTTGGATTAAGTACTACTAATGTTGCTTATAGAACATGGTTTGATGAAAGACGTGTTAAAATTTGAAACACAACTCGAATATGAAATGTCATAATGCAAAGTTTTGTTTGGCAGGAACTTGGTACGTGGAAGTCTATTGATTTGCTGAGGGTAAGAGCTACATACTTTGAGGATTTGGTTTTCAAGGCCCTTGAGGATTCATCAAGGTAAAGTTGTTCATTGTATCTGTCTTCATGACTATGGTTCCTCTCTTTGTGCTAAAACCTGCCTGATGGAATCCAACTATTCTGTTCTAGTAGGTGAAGCAATTGTAGTTCTGCAGTTTCTTCATTTAGCTCAAGGATTGGGTTTCCAGCAAGTTCAATTTGACTCATACTGAAAATCTGGTGTAGTCTTGTAGACGCTTTGAAGGCTCCCTACTCAATGGTTTCAGAACTCGGATCCATTCTGTCCTGCTGCTATAATTTTTTATAGTTCCTATTGCACTAAAAAATAATGATCTTTAGTACATTTGAAAATGTAACTAAATTATGAAAATATATTGCTTTGTTTTGGTAACATTTCCTGCCTGATGGAATCTAAAGGGTTTTAGTAACATTTTAACATATAAGTAAAAGACAATATCCTAAAATGTTCCTAATTTATCCTGTTTATAACATTTTTTAACTTGTGATATTTTAAAAATGCTGCCAGTACGTAGATATATTTTTCTTGTCCTTCCTATAACATTAATTATATTTTTCTTGCAATATTTTTCCAATCCTTTTTTATCTCTTTTAAAATAATGTTCCTAGTATTACTTTTTTTTTTGGTGAATATCTATTTATCTTTTATTTTTTTGGTGAATATCTATTTATCTTTTATAATATCAATAAAAAATATCCGAGACATATAGTCTATTTTCTATACAAAATGCTCAATTTTATGTTCATATGGTGAAATTGAAATAAATATGATGTATCATAATTTATTTTCTGAAAAACAATAATAATGATAATTAGGTCATGGAAAGCTGTTCACACATCTATTTTGGTTGTGCCTTATTACATGGTTGGAAGCCTATTATATACAAATTCAAAAGGTTGAAACAGATTCCACGCAGTCACACACTTAAAGATCTCGATTAGATCGATTGAACAACTTGTACTCTGATTTGGTGAAGTTGAAATTGTAAGTTGTCCAATCTCAATCTAATGGCCAGGATTTCATTATTGTGAGCCGATGCATAATATAACTGCAAGAACTTTGGCGCCCTAGTATACCAGCAAAATTAATGGTTGATGATTGATTGTTTGCTTTTCGGTCCAAAATTCATTTAGAGGTGCAGGTGCCTTCAAACTGATCTCTAAGCTCGTACTTCTTAAGCTCAGGTGTGGAGAGGGAAGGCTGAAGCTCTTCTAAGACCTGAAAATTACAGGAAATGCGAGTGACATGATTGCATACTAGAAAACTCTTGGGATGGAGAAGTTGCTCTAGTGGTAGAGTTTGATCAGAAAGTAACCAAAATCATCAATAAAAAATTACAATTTGTAATTCACCTGGACAAAATCGTCGTATTCAACAACGATAGAATCTGCTTCATTATCTGGGCTGGAGGACTCTGGATCTGCATTCAAAACCTAGAACAAAACAAAGTTAAGTACCATCTCTAATTCACAAAACTGACATATACAAAGATACAAGCTGGCTGCTATTTCCCTCCATAAAGTGATAGTCCACTGTCATCTCAAATGCAAGAACTAGCTTAATATCAAACAAAACAGACAGATAATCATGGGAGCCAGTGATCCTGGCTGGACATACCCTGCGCTTTGCCGCGAGGAACCAAGCATCTGCACACAAGGCATACATGTCTGCGCCGGTGAAGTTTGGTGGACACTTTTTTGCAATGGCGTAAAGTGAAACATCTTCATGCAATTTGAACTTCCTCGTTAGAGCTTTCAGTACCCTGAGAGATTTGTGAACAGCACCATGCTATCAACAATAGATACTTCTTGAGTGGACAAAGGGAGCTTGAAAAGCAGACAGCTTACCTCTCTCTGTATGATGCATCGGAGTTTACTCCAACATATAACAATTTATCAAAACGACCAGGGCGAAGAAGTGCTGGATCTATCAAATCTGGTCTATTACTTGCACCTATAATAAATAGATCCTATTAAGCCATCAACAAAGAAAAACTTGTTAGAAGCAAAATAGGATAATATACCTTACTAAAGATAAATAAATAAAAATTGGATTTAAAAAAAATACCTGTGTTGAATCATTTAAGCCATCAATTTCTGCAAGCATCTAATAAGGCAAAATATATTTTACATTAGAAAGTCCAACAAAAAGGTTTATAACATCGTGGTCATACTCAAAAGGAAAGGGAAATCACCTGTGAAACAACTCTGTCCATAACACCTCCAGAATCTCCGGAAGCTCCCCGAGCTGGTGCAAGAGAATCAAGTTCATCAAAGAATATGACACACGGACGTGCTGATCTGGCCTGTGAATTATATTGAAGATCACTTTATCAAAATCTGTTCCTTAAAGTTTCTAGTTCATAGAAAATACATACATGAGAAAATATATTCGATTAAACTTAAAAAAATTAGTAGATCAAAATAACAAAAATATTGTTATACCTTCTGAAAAATGTCTCGAACATTCTTCTCAGACTCTCCTATGTACATGTTGATCAGTTCAGGACCTTTCACACTAAGAAAATTTAAGGAGCATTCTGTAGCAACAGCTTTTGCTAATAAAGTCTAACAAAAAAAATGACACGAGAAAATTTATGTAAGTAAAGAGTAAGAAATCTGATGCAAGATATTTCTATTCAGAGGTACTTAACAATTGATTAAAAAAAATTAAGGTACTTAAATACTTACTTTGCCAGTTCCAGGGGGACCATACAAAAGAACACCAGACCGTTTGCGTAATCCAGATGCAAATAGAACTTTATGCAAGAGAGGTAACTAAAATACGAAATACAGAGTGAATCAGTTATTCAAAAATTACAAAAAATAAATAGTATCTTCAGGCTAGCATATGATCAGCAAGATAAATATTGAAATATAGAAAAAACGAGACAAGAGAATTTTTCAGATAAAAGAAAAAGTGATATAATAAAGTAGAATAATCCATGATTTAGTCTTGATAACATAGTAGAAACAGCCCATTCAATATTTTTTTAGCAGACTTTAGTCGTGACAGCTTCCATCGAACTTTAGGAGTCAAATACATTAAAATTTCAATTTTAACTCTCCAAAAGCACATTCTTATTTTGAAATAAGCTGGCACCAGCATCCGCAATTAAAGCACACATATCCTTGGGCATGAAACCAGATGTCTGTCCAACTATTTCTTTTACCAAACCCTCTAAATCAGTCTGCAAGAAGCAACAATGCAATGGTTAAAAGTCAACACTTGTTAGTAATGATCAGGGATTCAGGAGCATAAACTGTAGTCAAGTGCCTATCACAATATCTTCAGAGATATATCATGTAAGATCTATACACACAGGACACTCCTACATTTGATATTGTTATGATGTGTACTATTGCTGCTACTCCATTTATTAAACAAAATAAAAAAAGCGAGAAAAGAAGGTATAGACACAACACAAGAGGAGGTTCCATTCCACACTCACATTAGAGTGGAGTCCATAAACATTTTGAAGTGAATGCAATAGCATTTCAGCCCTTTGCTCTTCTGTTAAAGGCCCCATGTTTATTTCATGGCTAAAGCAGCGTCTGATAGCTGAAGGTAGACCCTCTGAACTGTCAGCAGCCGCAATCAACAGGATCTGGTGCCCACTTGCCTTTTCGGAAGTCTTCTCCACCTACACCAGCATGCTGTAATAGTAAATATCTTTGCAATTCTAGATAAAAACAAAACAAAATGTATGTGCTGAGTTTTTTCCATCTCGTTTTTTATATTGACATATATATATTTTTTTTAATCAAAAGGAAAGTTGAGGAAACCCTCAACCCTATCCGAAATATATTAAACATAAAATAAAAGAGTACAAACTGGGGGGACATCAACCTGACCCAGTTAACCGTTTTGCAGCAATAAAAGATAAAACAAATAAGAGCAGCTACAAGTAGGTTATAGATCTAACCCTAACGGGTAACGACCAAAACAAACACTAGCACATCGGACACTACTCGGCGAACCCGCGTACGGGCCCGAAACCAAATAACAAAAAAAATGACGTGTCAATATCTGTAAAGGTATAAACGGCGAATGAAATGACCGCCAACACGGAACATTTCACGTACCAACTCCCTCTGAAAAATCAAAGCAAGTATCAGAACCATTTCGGGTCCACAAACTCAAGCCCTGCAAACATATGCAGCAACAAAAGTAAAGAAAACAACGGGTCCAGCAGAACCACCACCGACCCGAAATATAAGCACAATAACGCCGGAGCACAAAGCAACCATAGACTCTGGATTGACACCGCCCAGAAGAGAACA
This sequence comes from Trifolium fragiferum, assembly GCA_954870985.1. NCBI lineage: Eukaryota > Viridiplantae > Streptophyta > Magnoliopsida > Fabales > Fabaceae > Trifolium > Trifolium fragiferum. The sequence continues at coordinate 16,574,550 of OX940790.1, read as the reverse complement.
ACAACCGAGGACGAGCACCGCAACGATAGCAAGAAACCACACGCCGACGGTCACATACCCAGTCCTGTACCGAGACTGGCGGTGACAGATCGAGCAAAGGAAAGCTAAATACCCCGACAAAAAAACCAGCAGAGCCCATATCCGAACCGGAAGACCCAGGTCCGCAACAACAAACCGGTGGAGGAACCACCACCCAACGTGGCCTTCAAAAACGACCACCACGGCGACTCCGACGGCGGTTTAAGGACCCAGACGGGTTAAGCAAGGACGAAAAAAAGACAACCTTCCTCTTTCCGGCGCGGAGAGGATAGAACGATGAAAAGCTTGCCGGAGAGGAAGGTGGAAAGCGAGGTGGTGTGGAGTGGAGAAACTACACACACCACCTGCCATGGCTTCTACATCAGAAGAAGAAGAGAAGGCTATGGCCTTTGGATTATAGGGAAGCTGCGGCGGAAAATAATAGAGAGAAGGCGGAGAAAAGCTTTTTTAGAGAGAGAAGTGAAAAAAAATCAAATTGACATATATATATGGATTTGTAGATATATGAGATTAAATCTCTCTTTAAATTTTAATTGAACTGTTAACAAATATTATAAAGAGGGGAGACCTAAGATTATAGTGTCAATTGATTTACTTTTTACACGGGCTTGAATTAGTTCTTTAAACCTGCAAGAGATTACCATCTTTTGGTATATCAAATCCCTTTTGATATCTTAATTAAATTTTTTAGAAAAAATAACTAAGTTGCGAGACCTAATTGTTTTACTTTTTACACATGTTTAATTTAGTTCTTCACACTGTAAGAAATTACTCTCTTCTATTACATCAAATCCCTCTTGAAATTTTAACTGAACTTAAAAAAAAAAAATTAAGACGCTGAACCTAAGAAAATGGTCTCAATTGTCTTACTTTTTACATGGGATTTATTTAATTTTCTTCACACCAAATTACCATCTTCCGATCCGTTAGCATAAATTTTTCTTGATATTTTAATTAAAGTTTTTATAATAATAATTAAGATGCAAGATCCAAGGTTATGAACTCAATTACTTTCCTTTTTACACAAACTTTATTTAGTTCTTCACTTTATAAGATATTACACTCTTCTGATAAATCATATCTCACTTGAAATTTTTAATTGAACATTTTACAAGAATAATTGAGATGTAAGGCCCAATGTTATGGTCAAAATTACTTTACTTTTTACACATGTTTAATTTAGTTCTTCCACACTGTAAGAAATTGCTCTTTTCTGTTAGATAGAATTCATTTTAAAATTTTAATCGAATTTTTTACAAAAATAATTAAGAATTGAGACCTAAGATTATGGTCTCAATTGTTTTACTCTTTACACGAGCTTGATTTAAATCTTCCCACCGTAAGAGATTAACCCTCATTTGTTAGATCAAATTCCTTTTAATATTTAAATTATAAAAATAATTAAGTTGCGAGACCTAAGTATGGTCTCAATTTCTTTATTTTTTTACGCGAGTTTAGTTTAGCTTTTCACACCACCACTCTTTTGTTAAACCATGTCTCTTTGAATATTTTAATTGAACCTTTAAAAAAATAATTAAGATGTGAGATCTAAGATTTTGGTTTCAATTGCTTTACTTTTTACGCTGGCTTGATTTAGTTCTTTCCATTAGATCAAATAGAATATTTTTTACCTAATTATCAAGATACAAGACTTAAGGTTAGATCATGTCTATAAAATATAATAACATTAATCGGAAATCATTTGATACGTCAATGAGATACATCAAAATGAACTCATTTTTTGAAAGTTCCTAAGACGTAAATTTCGATGTATCTCATTGACGTATCAAATGATTTCTGATTAATGATATATTTTTTAGACATGATCTATTCAATGTTGTAATATCTTTCAATCCAACAGTCAATTTCCTAATACGATTATTCGATAAAAAATATTCAATCTTTCATATTACTAAATTTGACATATTGGTGTCATTTGATCCCGATATATATATATATATATATATGACAAGCACTTTTTAATTGATGAAAGAAAAAAAAGAATTTCTAGCCCATACTTGGCATGGGTGTCCATACTAGTTGTTGTCATAAACATTCTTTAATTACCTCTTTCAAACGGGGGATAAATCTCTTATCATAATTGTAAAGAACTATGTAGTTAAAAATGACTTTTGTTTGTATATGTTACATTACATATATTAAAAGTAAATCAAGACAAAATAGATTTTATTCTATCTATAGGTGAAAACAAAGAGAATAAAATACCAAATCATACTATTCCAGGAGAAACATTAGCTAGATGTAAACAACTATTAGAATAACACCACAGGGACCATGTAAAAATGAATAACATAGCACTGATGATAAGTAGGTGTTACTACACTAATGACTAGACTACAGTGTTTGCAACTGCAAATAATACAATCTCATGAAAAGAAAACAGAAACATTGAAGACAAGATTACAATATCTAGTCCAGGCATACCCTCAATGGTTAGACCACCAAAAGTAACCACCACCAAGATACGCATAGAAATCCGATACATATAATTCTATGGAGGAATAAACTAATGCTACATGAGTTACTTCACAGCAGAACAAGTAGACTCAGAACTGTTACATTTCAATCAACCACAAAGTTCTTCATTTTGGATTCAAGCTCATCCTCCAAACCACCTTCGTCAGATTCTTCATCTTCGTCTTTACCATCAGGGTCATTTTCATTTAGCGGAGGAGTCACATGCTTGTAGAGAGGTGAAGAAAATTATAGCTTTGGCTATGCATTATTCACAAGGTTATCAGAGGAGGGGTGGTGGACGGGCTATGCAATAGCCTTTGTTTGTATTGATAGGTTTATGTTTTTTGTTGAATGTTCGGATAATTTTTTTGTTATTTGGATAATTTTATATTTTGTATGAAGTATTTTCTTAACTTTTGGTTTATTAAATTTTCAGTTTTCATTATGTTTGGATAATTACGCGTATTAACATCGATAAAAATTGAATGCATTCTGTTTAAATAATAATGCGCATTAATATTGATAAAAATTTCGGCGACAAAATCAGGTCCAAAAGGACTGGCTCTGTTACATGATTCTGTTTCTAAGTTTTCTGTAACAGAGACATCCGCGACTTAGGACACAGACACCCTACGCCATGGATCCGTTATTTGAGTCACATATTGCATGAAATTGCTTATGGTGTTCTGTCACGTAGGTCACAGATGGCTAAGTGACGGGAAATCTTGAAAATGACAGAATCGGTAAAGTAAGAAATGTCAAAATGTGGTATAACCATAATTTTTTTTATTAACACGTTAGACACAAAAATTACATCGATTTAAACATTACATACAAAAATTACCCTCCTCTTGTGAAATTTTGTCCTCGAATCATAAACTGCAGATTTAGCCAAAATTTCGAGCAACGACAAAAAGTTTGGCTGGGCCTACATATTTTGGATTCGGTTGCAACTGCCAAAACCCTTACCGGGACCATGTTTCAATGAATTACCCTTGAATCATACGATTAGTCATAGTGTACCCAATAATTAGGACACAAAAAGTCCCTCGTTGTTGATTAACATATCAAACCCAACCATTGTGAATAAACACACCAGTAAGGTTCGCTATGATTAATCGACGAAGGACTATGCGGCCAATTACATATGAAATGACAAAAATTAAACAAACTAACATTACTATGAAAAGAAAAATTAAGCAGAGAGGTAGAGAATGAGAGGTGAGACCTCAATATTCTGAAGGTGCATATATATAGATTATAGACAATTTGGCCCCACCTGTGGCCAATTATAATTGGCCACGTGACAGACCTTTGACTGAAACAGAAGAGTCTGACCACCGACGAATCTGTGACTTAACTAGCGGATGGTCGGTGCAAATTACTCAAAAATTTCTCATTTTTACTACATCTGACATAAGTAACGGAAGAGTATTTTGGTCAATTCATAGGGCGCGCGAGTAACTCATAGAGTGACAAAAGTAATTTTCTAAATAAGACTATCATTCTCATGTAATTGATACACTTGAGAATAAGAAATACAACAGTTCTCTCTTTTCTTTCTCTCCTTCATCTCCTCTCTATCTCTATTCTCTTTCTCTCTTATTTTATTTCATAACACGTTATCAGCATGAGACTCTACCATATTACTATTGCAAATGTATGCAATTATCGAATTATATTTAATTATCTTTTGATTTTGTAATTTATTTATTCCTTATGTATTCTAGAATAAATATTCATGCATGCCTGAAGGATTGCAAAAGGGGATGTTTATATTATAAATTCATAAAGAACTTATGAATTTAACTTTATTGTAACTGAGTTCTAGAAGAATTCAATTATCTAGTTTTTGAAATTTTTATGAATTTCAGAAGAATTCAATAGTTTAATTTCTGAAGAACTTAACAAACTTAATTTCTATTCTCTATGAATTCCCGAAGAATTCAATAGTCGAGTTCCTTGAGAACTTAGAAAACTCAATTTTTGTTCTCTATAAATTTTAAACGAATTCAATAATTAGTTCCTAAAGAATTTAGAAAAAAAATATATTATACATCTCTAAGAATGAATTCCACAAAGTTATACCATAGAGATTTGTTACATAATCCTTGAACATAGAGAATTGTTACATATATAGTTCTTGAATAACTTAAAACTCATTTAGTGAAAATTTTGAAATATGAATCATATGCGGTCCAGAAACATCGTGATGAAATTTTTGAAATATGATTTCATGAAGATTCATAGTGTAATGAAATTTTAAAAGATGAATTATGAAGGTTCATAGCTACTATAGTCCATAAGTTCCGTGATTTTAAAAATATGAATCCTTATATTCATATCTTACGATAATTCGCTATCATAATCGGTTAAATTGAAATTGTAATATACTTTCTCAGTTGTCGTTGCAGACACCCATTGTTGCTTACAATGAGCTTGTTTTTTCCACATTTCTCTTCTATGGCTAAATTGATATTGGTGAATGGTAATGGCAAGACAAGAATAAAATAGAAAGAGTACAAATTAGACAAAAACTTAACATTAGCCCAGTTTTATATGTGTGATGAATGGGTTTTTTAAAGATTCAAATTCAGTCCTTTTGTTCTTTGATAGGAAGCTAATTCCTACCAAGACTAAGAACTAGGGTTCTATACTAAAACTAAGAAAAAGACATTAAAAACTAGATAAGAAAATAAAAGATAAATTCATTCATTCATTGATTAATAGGATAAAAGACCTAAAGGCTAAAAGCCCAATAACTAAACAGTAATAGTCCAAGATTATAAATCTAATATCAAAATTATTTAATAACTCTATTAACTCCATAATCCTATCATTCTTCATCAAAAGTCTTTGGCATTCATTAAGCAAGTAGGATTAGACTCCAGGAATGGGATACCGAGTAGCAAAAGCTTCAACTCTCCTCTGCAAATCTGAAACCTTATCCCCCAAAGGAAAATCAGGAGATAACACAAATTTCGTAAAATCTCGAACCTTAGTTCCTGAGACCAAACTTTTGGCTTCAAGAGTTATCTGCACACCCTCATGAATCAACTTTGCAATTAGTTCAAATTCTTTCTCACCAAGTCCTCTGGTTGTCATTGCAGTAGACTCGATGCGAATGCCTCCCGGAACTAGGGCACTCTTGTCGCCTTTTGTAATTAGCACGTGTCAGTAATAATCACAAATAATAAGTAAAAAAAGCAAACTAAGGGATATTTGGTAGTGGGATTTTTTTAACTCTCTTAATTTGGGAATCTCAAATTGTCATGATTGGTATGAATGTTTTAAAGAATACTTTTGAGAAGCTAGCATTCCTTTAAATATTTTTCAAATTTTATTTCTTGGCAAAACATTCCCAAGATGGCATGGGAATATAAAATTTCCATGAAGGTAAAAAACTTAAGGCATGCCAAACACATTTTAAGCATTTCTAGGACTGAAAAAAGACTCCACATACCAAACACTCCTTAAAAAATGATATACAACAAGAAGCAGTTCGCTCACCAGGCACTGAATTCTTGTTGAGGGTTATAGAAGCCATGTCAAGAATTTTCTCCGCCCGAGCACCATCAATACCCTAAAGGACATGATGTAGATTAATATAAAATACAATCATGATACTAAGAAGAGTACTCATCAATTTATATAGCACTGCAAAATTATCACTTTATTGACATAGAAAAACAAGAGCGAGAAGCTTACAGATGGCCTCAAATCAACAAGAACCAGGTGATTGTCACTGCCACCAGAAACCAGTTTATAACCATGTTCAGTTAATCGTTTAGCAAGAGCTCTACAATTAGCAACGACCTGCACAATGGTAGGTTTAGTAATGTTATCGTTAGGAAGTGCTTTATGTCATAATCTAACCAATGCTGAAAAGCAAAGCTGATATATACCTTGTTTTGGTAATTTTTAAAATCTGGAGATTTGGCGTGCTTCAAGCAAACAGCTAGACCTCCAATTGTGTGATTATGTGGACCTCCCTGGATAATTTGTCGCCATTAAAATCACAAACTACAAAGATAAATGCATCTGACTTCATAGATACATATGATTCATGCACTTTTTCAATCAGAATAGTTAAAAAAGAACTAATTAGAGGACAATCCAAATTTACCTGTAGACTGGGGAAAACAGCATTGTTAATGGCAGACTCCAGATCAACTCCATGAACAGCATCTTTCTTGAAGAATATCATACCACCTCTAGGACCTCTCAAAGACTGGAGGAAGTCATGAGTGTTGTAAGTATTACGAAGAAAAGTATTCACTTCACAACTCCAAGTAAATATAATTGTTTTAAACAAAAACAAAAAAGCAAACTCTTTCTCTATTCAGTTTTGAGTGGAAAAATACAACACGAACACAAATATCTCAAAGCAAACCTTGTGGGTTGTGGTGGTCACAATATCAACGAACTCAAAGGGATCAGCAAGAACAGATGCAGCAACAAGCCCACTTATGTGAGCCATATCCATCATAAGGAAAGCACCAACTGAGTCTGCAATCTTTCATTGTATATAAAAATGTAATTAGCTTTTTGCAAAGAAAAAAATCATATGATGCAGAGAAGCAGATAATGAGGATTATAATTCCAGAAAATGCTCAAGTACAGAACGTACTTTTCTAAAGCGGGCATAATCAATAATCAATGTCTCGAGGATAAGCACTAGCACCAGCAATAATGAGTTTTGGTCGGAAGAGAGTAGCAGTTTTCTCCAGCATATCATAATCAATAAGACCTGTTTTCATTCCAAAGTAGATGAAAAAAATGTTATACCAAGTCATTCCACAAATAAGCCGATATATATGAACCAAATGTAAAGGCAAAAATATAAGTACCTGTTGATTCATCAAGTCGGTAAGGCATAGATTCAAAATAAATTGATGTGCCAGATACACATCTTTTAGGTGTCATGAATCCATGAGATAAATGGCCCCCATGAGGCAAATCCAAACCCTGGTAAGATATCATTACACATTAAAACAAAATTACACAATGGACTTTTCCATTTTGGAATTCAGAAAAGCCAAACTTAAGTGAAAGAAAAATAGTTTACCATTATCCGATCATGTGGTTTAAGAATTGCAGTGTATACTGCAAAATTAGCCGGGGAACCATATAATGGTTGAACATTTACACCCCATTTGTTACCATCTAAATGAAATGCAGCAATGCCCTTTCTTGACATAGGATTTCAAGCTCATCAATGTACTCATTGCCACCATAATACCTAACATGTATAATGGAATTCAATCAACAAAATTACAGTACAGGAAAAATGAAGAAGAATGGGGCTTTAAGTAGATAAGAGTTTACCTTTTACCCGGCAAACCTTCCGAGTACTTGTTTGTGAGGCATGAACCAACTGCTTCCATTACAGCTCTAGATGTAAAATTCTCAGAAGCAATAAGTTCAAGACTTTTAAATTGACGGTCCTTTTCCTTGTTAATTATCTCATGAACATCAGGATCAGCTTCACTCAAGCCCTAGTCCAAGAAGCTAGCTCCATCACCTGATATTTGTAATTGAATCAATTCCGTGAACAAACAAAAAATCACCAATTAGCCATATATATTGTTGATCACATCAGCCCTGTTTGGATTGATACTCGCAACTCGCAAGAAAGTTTGAGACAGCTTATGAAAACAACTTTTTGACAAATATATAAACTGTTTTCACTTTTCAGCTAACTTCCATAAAAGCTCTCCAGAAAAACTTACATAAACAGCTTATATTAAAAAAGATGGAATTTATTTTAGCTTTTTTTTTATATAAAAATAGGTTATACATAAACACTTGTATGATAAATACTGATGCTTTAAGCACTTAAGTTGTTTATCCAAACAAGCTGATTGTCATACTTAAATTACTAACAATAATAACATCAAACTGGACTAAATTAAAACATTGTGCTACATAACAAGATGTCTAGAAAATAAAAAAGATATGAAAGGAAATGGAATAAAATGTGAAAAATATTGGATGAAGGGATATTACCTAAGATATTGGGTGAAAAAAGCAACACATGTCTCTCATATGATGGGCAAAAAAGCGCCGGTCTTTGGTGGTAATTCCGGTCCAGCCTCTCTTGAATCTTCGCGCCGTCATATGACCAAAGTATTTTTGCATTTCATCGTCCATTCGCTGGACCAAGGTTAAATGGTCCATTTCCTTATACTTCAAAACTACCTTGATAAAGGCTTGAGTGAAGTAAGATTTACGACCTATCCAATAGCCTGTAAAACTCCCAGCCAGTGCGTACCCCATTCCGGAAGGTACAGCTGTATAGGCGATCGAGGTCCGTGGTAACTTTGTTAACCAATTCCTCCATCCACCTATGCGTGGATACTGTTTCCCAGAGTCATCAAACAAGCCTCCCGAACCACAGCTGTCAACAAACAAATGCATCTTTGCTCCTCGGGGAATCTCTGAAATAGTTTTGCAAAGCACTCTTCCTGATATGGAACTTGTTTCCTCCTTGTACATGCCGCAAAAGATCGCCAGATAATAGGGGTGCCGGATTCCATGTCTGGAAAAATAAAAGGTCAAACGATCTCCCGGTCGTGCCCGTCCAATAAATGCTTTGAGTTTTCTTAAGATGATGAGGCTGTTCAGAGGACGACTATCATCGGATACCACCTCTATATGTTCACGCCTATGCTTCAACTCTTCAACTAAACATGTCCTGAAATCCATAGCATCCACGAGTCCAGGAAGTTGGTCTTCTATAGGCAGGACATGGCGGTAGGTAAGACCGACAAGGAAAGCTTTCCGAGACATTCCTGCTTGAGAGTAATAGGAACACAAATTAGTTAAATCCCAACCTTCATAAAAACTAATATTGTCGCAAAAATGAAAAAGTACCATTAACCAACTGCATATATACATCATCACTAATTACAATCAATATAAATTTTATCATATATAAATATTACTACTATTGCATAACCAAATTTTATCATAAGACTCTAAGTGTTATAGCAGATTTAGGAAAAATGAGTATTGACCCCTGCAATTGGTTATTATGAAGGTCAATGAGGTACAGGTTGGAAGTAAGATTTTGCAAAGGACATTCAAAATCAGTGAGAAAGTTGTGAGAAATATTAAGGAGTTGAAGATTTTGTAGTTCCCAAATCCAGTTTGGTATTTTTCCGTGAATTTGGTTATCTGAAAGGTCTAGTGATTCCAAGGTTGATTGATTTATCAAGAATTTAGGGAAAGTTTTCAAGTTGCTGGATGCCAACTTTAGAATGTTAATGTTGGGAAAGGAAGTCTGATCAGCATCTGAATCATTCACATTGATTGATATGTTGTTGTATGAAAGGTCCAATACAGTTAAATATCTAAATTCCAAAAGCTTATCTAGCTGCAGTGAGCCATTCAACCTGTTAGAGGAAAGATCGAGGAAAGATAGGCATTGGAAAAGGACCAGATAAGTTATTGCTACTTAGATCAATAACCTCCAATGATGGGAGTGTAAAAAGGAATGAAGGAATTACACCACTTAAATAATTATGAGAAAGGTATAGTAGGTAGGTAAGGTGTTGTGTGAGGTTTGACATTGAATTGGGAAGTGTCCCATAAAGTTGACAGTTAGTAAGATCTAATATAGTTAACTTCTCCAGCTTGCTGAATCCTGATGGAATGGAAGAATTGAAATTGTTATAAGACAAGTCCAGTTTCTGGAGATGTTGGAGACTAAAAAGGCTACTTGAACTGTTGAATCCACCAGAGATGAATTCATAACTAAGGACGAGACCAATAACATTAACATGTCCCTCATTGTCACGGTTAACACCGCTCCAATTGCAGCAAGCAGTGTTATTATTCCAAAATTTTAGTTTCAAGGAAGATTCAGTGTCAAATGTGAGATTGTTTTTGAATTGGAGCAACAAAGACGACTGTTGATCCTCAAGACAAAGACTATTGGGAGAGGCATGAGTGATGATATAATATCACACTCTCAAACACACTCCAATGACATAATGCCATCTCACCTTTATTTTTAACTCTATTACCTATTAACCGGTTCCACCAGTTTAAAGAAACAACACACCATATTTTTATTTTATAGTGTCATGGTTTAAAAATTGAATGAGAGTGTGCAAAGAGAGTGTGTCAAATGGTGGGATCCTTAGCATTCCTCATGAAACTAATAATAATGTTGTAAGTGTAACCAAATATTTACACTAAATTTTATCATAACTAAATATTACTAATAATGTTGATAACCAATCAATATTACTGGAATGAAACAGTAGTAGAGACATAACAATCAGATTTCTTAGCATTGATTAGAATCATTGTTAATCAAAAATCACCAAAGATTGCTATAAACATAACAATTAAAATCAATGAGAGAGAGAAACTCACCAAATCTTAATCAGCCAGGAACTCACAATCACAAGACACTCCTCCAAAATCTGCACAACAAAATCAACTATTGTAACTAATTTCATCACAGAAAAAAAAAAAAAATAATTGTTTTCACTAGCAATTAAACTCAAATTTTTTTAAATAATTTGTCATGAAAGGTCCTCGTTATCCATTTAAACTTAGGATAAAACTTACATGCTGTTCTCTATATACTGTTCGTGCTGTTTTCCTCTAAAAATATGACATCTGGAATAAATATTCCACATCAGACGCAATGATACTCACACGATAACAACTCTGTAACCTCCGTTAACCCTTTCTATCGCTTCCCTGCATCTCTCTTTTCTCAATCAGTTTCGCAAAAGCAAAAACAATCGGTTTAACAAAATTTCATATTTCAACCACTTATGTTGTTCATGATTTCCTACAATGAAAATGGAGTGGCTTTGTTCCATCAAATATGTTATATGTTATGAGTTTTTCTTTCATCTCAATTGGTTATGTATAGAAAGAAGTCTAGATTTATTTGCTATGTAATTCAAAAGCTTTGCAGCGTGTGTGTCCCCATCATCCAGTGAAGGAGAACGCAATTTAAAGGAGAGAAGGATTAACAAGTTCAAATTAACGATTCCGTTGTCAAGGGAGCTTTTTCGGATTTGATTGTGGAGTATTAATACAGGTGTACTATTTTAAGTGGATAACAGCAAAAACAGTATATAAGGAAATGTATATAAGTTTTATCCTTAAACTTAATTTGAATTACTTGTAAAAAAAATATAATCACACAACAAATTTTAATTTAGAAACACGCTCTCAAACTGACTCTCTCACCTCACAGCCGCACACAACATTGTGTTTGAGTAGTGGGTGTTGAATAAAAATATATTGAGTTTAAATCTTATTTTGGATCACACGGGGAAACAATTGGTAAAAATTTAGAGACATGCTTGAAAGAATGGGGATTAAAAAAGTTTGTTGTGTAACTGTTGATTATGCAAATGCTAATAATGTTGCACTCACATATATATCTACTTTGAGGAATTAGTGATATCGGATAAAAATAATAGCATAAAATACATTGGAAAAAAACTGATTAAAGTATTTGAACCAAACTAATTAGTTTAGTTCGGTTTCATTTTTGAAAGATGCCAAAAACCAAACCAAACCAGTTGAGAGTTGATTTGTTTGGATATTGGATTAACCAAATATCAATGCATTTACACGGGTCCATCAAATTTTACTTCATATTTAATTTCACATTATATTAAACTAGAAAATATAAAATAAATTATTTAAAAAATTGGAACCCTAAATCTAGCAAAATAACAATGTTTAATCTACTTTATTAATATTTCAATTTAGTAAATTTCTGTATGTAATGTTTTTTTAAATTTTATAACAAATGTCTAATGTTTTCTCTAAACAATACACATTTACTATTTCATTTTTATAGGTATCGAAAGGTTGATTTTCTTAGTTTTAATTGGAAAAACCCGTCTTTTACCGGAAAGAAAACAAACTTGAAGAATGCAAATCTAGAAGTTCTTGCACCATTAAGTTGGCATGCAAAGTGACAATTGACACATAAAATAAAAGTCCTCCTAGGATGAATCTTTTTTCAAATAAGTATGACATAAATAATTGTGCTCTTTTGGAGGTAGAAACTTTTGTGGGGAAACCAGCCCATTAACTAGAAGTTCTTTCAGCATTTAAGTTTCCGATTTTGTCTTTATTTTTTTATTTATTTTATAAGGTTTAGTAGCTAAATGCACACATTAACTAACAACATAGAATAAGGGTATCGTTGATTCAAACTCACTCCCATATGTCTCCGTAGTCTTTTACCACGAGTTGCACTTACGATTGTTTTGTGACATGCAAAAATCATTGTCTCAATTATGGAGTAAGAATAAGATGTGAGAATAACATCATTAGTCAACAAGGTAGATTAGAACACTTGTAGGCGCTTAACCTTTGTATAAAGAAAAAAGGTCAGATCTACATGAGGAAAATCCAAATTGCAACTTAGTAGAAAACGAAGTAAGATTTCCTGCTGTTATTGCATCACGCAGTAACAGATCTGGACTGTTCGATCTAAAACTGTTTGATTTGAAATGGATGGCTGTGATCTAATACTGCGTGAAACAACGTGAAAACCCTACCGCAACAAATTTGGATCCATAGAAAATTGTGAAATAATTTATCATCAGAAATATGATATGAGGGCTTACTGATAATGCATTTAATCAAAATAAAGATATTGTGCCCAAGAGGTTGTAATTTGTAGCGCTTCATTATTGGTTGGAGGAGGTGCAGGACTAACAATTAGATGATGCTGGATAGCCAATAGAATTATGTTGTGACAAAGGTTGAAGGACAAAGTTTAGCTCAAACCTATGGTAAAGGTTGTGGGCATCATGACCATACTTGTTACATAATCGACAAGCAGGGTCACGATTAATGCCACAACCACAACCGCAACGTCCTCTTCCTTTCAAACCGAGAAGTACAAAAATCAGCATCGTGACCTTGTGTTGATGATGAAACAAAGATTGTCAAGAATCATATGTTGGTGATGAAGAAACTTGAGAAACATTTGCAAAGTATGCATAACAGATAGATTGGATATGTGAAGGTTGAAAAACACACAAGAGGGGGGGGGGGGGGGGGGGGTTGAATTGTGTTAAGACTTTTTCTAAGTTAAAACAAATGCAGCGGATAAGTTGTAACACACACAATATATATGAGGATAGGGATAGAACGATACTCAGAATTTTTATACTGGTTCCTCCCACTAACAGGAGTAGTCCAGTCCTCTTGTCCTTCACAAGAGATTTCACTATAATCACTTAGATTACAAATGCTCAAGCACAAAGCAATAGACTTCCAATGCTCAAGCACAAAGCAAGAGACTTCCCACAAGTTTAATAAAAATAAAGATATGAGATTAACACTTGATATACAATCAGAGGTGTTTACAAAATACAACACAGTTACAAGACTTAACTTAGAAAATTATCACAAAGTTTCTAAGTGTTTGATAGCTTTTGAATTTGACAGAGGTTCTACACGTTCAGAAGCTTAAGTCTTGATACAAATTCTTCACAAATCTTCTTCCTTTTATATGTGAAAAAGTGAACGTTGAAGATTATAGCCGTTTGAAGAATTGAGACGCTCCTTTGTATTGATCAGTGAGCTTATTAGCTGTTCTGATTTGCAGATGCTTAGGAGCTTAACGTTTACTACAAAATGAGAGATTCCTTTTGGCTTTTGATATTTGAACCTTGGTGTAAGCTAAATAAGGAAATATTCGTTTCTGAAGTCTGACTTGAAAAGGACCTTTCCATGGTCAAACCTTTTCATTCTTGGTTTCTACGTTTGGACTTAGTCAGGCACAGTCTTCAATAAAATTGTATTCTCAAGTGTAGCTTAACATTTATCTCTGATGAGCCTTCAGATAATAGCTTCAGAGTTTGACAGGCTCAGAATTACTTGCTTCAGATCTGGTAAGCTCAGAAGTAATTCCTTCAGAAATTCTAAGGTGCTTTAGTACGCAAATTTTAACTTTTAATCCTGCACACTAAATTAAATTATTAGTACTCCAATTTAACTTTAAATACATTGTTATCATCAAAATCAATTAAGGAGATACAAAATCATAATTTTGTTCCAACAATCTCCCCCTTTTTGATGATGACAACTATATGTATTTAAAATCAATTGTTGTTGTTTTTATTTAACATCTTGACTTCAGGTTCTGAGGTTTGCAAGCTCCCCCTGAGTCTGATAAGCTTCAGAAGTTTATCAATGATAAATATAAAACAGTCTAAGAGTAATATTTAATGTCAAATGTAATTTCATATATTCTACCTTCAGAATTAGAGGTTTGCAAGCTCTATTTCTTCAGATTGACAAATATAAGACATGGTTTGCAAGCGTATCTTATATCATACGAATTTATGTTGGACAAAATTTATTACTCCCCCTCATTAAAAGTTTAAAAGACTTATATAACTTAACAAGAGTAGAGTTTAGAAAATGTAAGATCTTAGAGCTTCAGAATTAATTTCACTGCCACATAAAATAATATAATATTTTCTCCCCCTTTGTCATTATCAAAAACGGGTCAGTCAAAGCACAAGTTTTGAAGAAAGTAATAAGAATTAATAGTAAGAAATAAGCCATAAAATCAAAAGAAATTTAAGCAAAATATTCAAAACATAACCAAGATAAAATTGTTCAGAAAAGAAACTAAAACAAGTGCCTAAAAGAGATCCTAAGGTTTAGGGGTCAGAAGGGTAATAAGGGTCTTCAGATCATCTGCCATTTCATTCTGTTTAGCCTCAATCCTCTCAAATTTTTCATTCTGCTGAGCGGCAAGCTGATCAATCTTAGCATTCAGTGCAGCTTGCTTCTGCTTCTGAGCCTCAAGCTCTTTCTTAAGTACAGAGAGTTCTGAAGAGGAGCCAACTACATCCATCACTGACTTGCTCACAAATAAATCACCAGGGTCCAAAGAAAACTTCAGAGCAGTGGAAATGGAACTTTGCATAGAAAGTGAGAAGTGAGTGTTGAGGTAATCTTCCTGCCAATGACGCGCCGCCTTCTCAGAGATCTTCAAATACCCTTCCTTGAGCTTATCCAACCAAGCCTTCAGAGCAATCTGATAATCCAACATCTCATTCAGATCCCCATCCACCAGATGATAGAAATCAGTCAGAACTTCCTCTCTTAGTTCATCCCAAGCCATGATATAAGCTCTTGGATTCATCAGTGAACGCCTAACATCATGAAGTGCCTTTGCTTTCCTGAAGTAGATATCTGAACTGGTTTCCTGATTCTGATAGTGCGGCTCAGAGGCACATCATCTTCTGTATCTGAATCGCTGTCAATATGTGCCACAAAAGGCTCTTCAGTGCGCTGAGGTACCCGTTCAGATTTGGCAGTAGCTTCAGAGACCTTCTTGGTCTTCACCTTCTTTTCCTTCTTAACCCTCTTCTTTTCTGGGGCTTCAGCAACCTCAGAATTCTTCTTCTTTGTTGTCCTCTTTCTTTTCTTGACTACATAGTCATCCTCAGGTTCAGACTGTAAATCATCAAGGGTAAGATAAACACCTTCTTCCCTTCTAGCAGCAATGTAATGAGCAATAACATCCATTGGCTCATTCTTATACACAGGGTGAACATCATCTTTGAGGGATGTTACCCTTCTCTTGGTAGGAGATTGAGGATACTTCAGATTATCCTTAGAGATCTTGTGCACATTGCACAGATTTTCAGCAGAGAGGAAGGGAGTCCTTAACTCAATAGTGGTATCCTCAGCTCCAACTTCCCTCAACTTATCCACCAAACGCCATTGGTAAAAGAGCTCAGAGAGCAATCTTGGATAAGCAACCCAGTGCTTAGATTTCTCTGTAGTGTTTCTGATATAGGTACAGAGATAGTGGAAGAGATAAGCTGGTAAATTTAACTTAGTACCTTTTACTAAGAAGAGAAGCAAATGCCTTTGATCCCACGAAATCTGATCAGTTCCACCAACCCTTGGAATGATGGTAGAGAGAAGAATTTTGTGCAGAAGCTTTGCAACTTTAAACAGCCCAGAAGTTCTTCCCATATGAGTGGGATCCTCATATAAGGTATCTTTAATCTCAGCTCTATGCTTGGTTAGGGGTGGAGGTTTGTCAGTATCAACTTGAAAAAATCCTTCATTAGGAATCTGAAGGAGTTCAGCAAAGTGTTTTCTTGTGATTGACACAGGTACACCGAGAATTGTTGAACGAATTTCAGGACCAATGTAAGGTTTCAAACCTAATTCCTCACAAGACTTGTTCTTGTTAACTTCTGGATTTTTAGCAATGGCCCTTTCCAATTCCGCTTTAGCCTTTTCTTTAGTAAACACTTCCGCGCCAACCCAAAATTCCTTGACTAAATTTGGATAAACGACACCGTTCAGCATATCAAAGTAGTTCGTCCATCCTTGATTCTCAAAGTAACTTCTTAGTTCCAAATCGTTTACCCTAAACGATTCAAAGTCGATTGGATTTTCTGCAACTACCTCTAATTGCTCAAAGCGAACAGATGAAGGTTCAGGATTTCTGGAGACATCTTCTTGAGTTCAATAAGGTTAGGAATGATAGTAGCTTTAGATGAAGAAGCCATTGAAGTTGACGATTGAGGAAGATAGAAAAGAATTTTGAGAGAAAGAGAGATGAAAATTTTGAAAGAAGAAGTTGAAAACGTGAGAAGTGATAGTGACTAGTGTGTGATAAGTGATTATAGTGTAAGTTTCAAAATATTGGGGGAAACAAGATAGTGACGTAATGGGGGCGTGGCAGTTACTTTTAATAAAATCATCATTAGCTCTCCTCCATTACCCAGCGGTTACTAGACATGATGGGAAGTTACACAGATAAGTAGTGTTTTCAGAAGCCAGCTGTCAGTTAGAGAAACTGAGCAGTCAACTAACACTTAGAGTAGGTATCTGAGTCACAAGAGATCATATTTAATAATAAATAATTCTGATTGCTTCAGATGAGAGAGTGCTTCAGAACCTATATAATAGTTTCTGAGCCATCCAAACTTCTGAGGCCCTTCAGAACTAATTTATTCATTCAGAGTTAACAGCATTCAGAAACATCATTCAGAATTAAAAACCATGTTTAGATTTTTCTTGATAAAATTGAAACGATCAATAGCAAGAGGTGATATCAGCCCATTGATGCTCAGTATCAATGAATTGAATCTCAATTACTCCCTTCTGAACATAATCTCTAATGAAGTGATGCTTGATCTCAATGTGTTTAGCTCGTGAATGCAAAATAGGATTCTTAGACAAATAGATAGTAGCAGTATTATCACAGAGAAGTGGTATACTACTTATCCTTATCTGATAATCCTCCAGCTGATGTTTCATCCAGAGCAATTGAGTGCAACACTTAGCAGCTGAGATGTACTCTGCTTCTGCTGTAGATAGAGCAATAGTTGCTTGTCTCTTACTAGCCCATGATATAAGGTTTTTACCTAGAAATTGACAGTTTCCACTAGTGGACTTCCTTTCAATTTTATCACCAGCATAGTCAGCATCACAGAATCCAATAAGCTGATAATCTAAGGATTTCTTATAAAGTAATCCAAGATTAGTGGTTCCTTTCAAATATCTAAAGATTCTCTTAACAGCAGTTAAATGAGACTCTCTAGGATCTGATTGAAATCTAGCACACAAGCATACACTGAACAAGATATCTGGTCTAGAAGCAGTGAGATAAAGGAGGGAACCAATCATACCTCTATATAATTTCTGATCTACTTTGCCTTCAGATTCTTCCTTCAGAAGACTGCTAGAGGGATGCATAGGAGTTGACATTGGTTTGCAATCTTCAAGACCAAATTTCTTCAGTAAATCCTTTGTGTATTTGGTTTGATGCACATATACTCCTTCTTTTCTTTGATTAATTTGAATTCCCAAAAAGAATGTTAGTTCTCCCATCATACTCATTTCGAATTCATCCTGCATAAGCTTAGAGAAACTCTTGCAAAGAGAAGCATTAGTTGAACCAAAGATAATATCATCAACATAAATTTGAACAATTAAGATACAAGTTTTTAAGGTTTTTCTAAAAAGAGTGTTATCAACATGTCCTTTTTCAAAACCGTTTTCTAGAAGAAATATACTTAACCTCTCATACCAAGCTCTTGGAGCTTGTTTCAAACCATACAGAGATTTCTTCAATTTGTAAACATGATCAGGACACTTTATATCTTCAAAGCCAGGAGGTTGTTTGACATAGACCTCTTCAGAAATTACTCCATTCAGAAATGCACTTTTTACATCCATTTGAAATAGAGTGATGTTATGATTAACTGCATAGGACAAGAGAAGTCTTATTGCTTCAAGTCTTGCTACTGGTGCAAAGGTTTCAGTGAAATCTATGCCTTCTTGCTGACTATAACCTTGTGCAACCAGTCTAGCTTTGTTTCTAACAACTTCTCCCTTTTCATTTGACTTGTTTCTGAATACCCATTTTGTTCCAATAATGTTCTTGTGTTTGGGTTTTGGTACCAGATCCCAAACGTCATTTCTTTCAAATTGATTGAGTTCTTCTTGCATTGCAACAATCCACCCATCATCTGAGAGTGCTTCTTCTATGTTTGTGGGTTCAATTAATGAAATTAACCCAACTAGGGATTCATCCTCTTTGAAAGCAGATCTGGTCTTTCTTGGGCTATCCTTGTTACCAACAATTAGCTCTTCAGGATGAGATGATCTATACTTGAATTTACTCTTAGGTGGAGCAGGTGTCTGAGAAGGTTCAGTTTCTGAAGGGTCTTCAGATTCAAGGCCTTCAGAGATATCTTCATTTTGAGTCTCAGATGGATATACAACAATGGAGAGATCTTCACACTCAGAATTTGAGGAAACTTGAAACTCTGCAAAAGTCTCAGCTTGCTCTGACATTTTATCGTCAGGCTCTTTATCATCAAATCTAACATGTATAGATTCTTCAACTGTGTGAGTTTCAGAATTATACAATCTGTATGCTTTTGAGCGTTCAGAGTAGCCTATAAAGATACCCTTATAAGCTCTAGCATCAAATTTCTTTCGATAGACCTTGTTGTCTAGAATATAACAAGTACATCCAAACTGATGAAAATAAGAAATATTGGGTTTTCTTCCTTTGAACAGTTCATAAGCAGTTTTGTTCAGAATAGGTCTGATGTAGATTCTATTCTGAACATAGCAAGCAGTACTCACGGCTTCTGCCCACAAGAACTTAGCTAGGTTAGACTCAAGCATCATGGTACGAGCCATTTCTTGCAAAGATCTATTCTTTCTTTCTACAACACCACACCATTCTGCTGTGGTGTTCTAGGAGAAGAGAATTCATGGATTACTCCATGCTCTGAGCAGAAAGATTCGAAAGAGTCATTTTCGAACTCTCCCCCATGGTCGCTTCTAACCTTCAGAATCCGAAGATCCTTTTCACTTTGTATTTGTGTGCAGAAGTCACTGAACACCACAAATGCTTCACTCTTAGAACGTAGGAATTTCACCCAAGTCCATCTACTGAAATCATCAACCATGACCAATCCATATTTTTTACCATTGATAGAGGCTGTCGAAACAGGACCAAACAGATCAATGTGAAGCAATTCTAAGGGTCTGGAAGTAGAGACAATGTTTTTAGACTTGAAGGAAGTCTTAGCAAATTTTCCTTTTTGACATGAGCCACAAAGTGCATCTGAGTGATAATCAATGTCAGGCAAACCACTAACAAGCTTTTGTTTGCTAAGCTTAGAGATCAACCTCCAGTTAGCATGACCAAGACGCTTGTGCCATAACCATTTCTCATCACTCAGAGACAAAAGACATATAATCTTTTGGTCAACCAAATCAGAAAAGTTTACTTTATAAACATTGCCAACTCTCATTCCTTTGAATACTACAGATTTGTCAGAGTCTTTTGATACAATACATGAATTCTTATCAAATGTAACAATACATCCATTGTCACAAAATTGACTAATGCTCAATAGATTATGTTTAAGTCCATCAACTAACCAAACATCTTTAATGGAAAGGGAGGAATTACCAACTGTACCTGTACCAATGATCTTCCCTTTTTGTTTTCCTCCAAACCCCACAGAGCCTCCCTCTTTCAGAGTTAGGGTTTGGAACATATGCTTTTCTCCCGTCATATGTCGTGAGCAACCACTGTCCAGGTACCAGGGCTGCTGTTTTACCTTTCCTTGCATGTGCATCTGAAGCAAACACTATTTCAGATTTTGGTACCCATATTCTAATGGGTCCTTTAGAGTTAGTCTTCTGAATAGTATTCCTTCTTTGTTTTCTATGATCAACACAAGATCTAGAATTAATTAAGCTTTGACAAGAATGTTTAGGCTTAATTTGATTCTTGGATTTTGATCTGGAGTATATCACAGTTCCAAAGGTCAAGCAAGGATCTGAAGTAACTTTGCCTCGATTTCTCAGAGGTTCAGATGACTTCTGAGCTTTAACTTGAGAACTTTTGGACTCAGAAATTTTAGGTTCAGAAGAACTTGGAACTTCTGAGTCTTTGGGTTCAGGTTCAGAGCCTCCTTCAGAGTTGGATGCCTTTAGATCGAGTGTACCACTTTTAACAAAGGTAGAGAATAATTCAGGTGGAGTATCATCCTCACTATATGATTTCAGAGGTTTATCCCAGTTCTTAAACCGAGAATAACCAATGCCTTCACCATAGTTACGAGTCATATGATAAATCATGGAAGCCATTTTACTCCTATTGAAGGTACAACGAATAAATTCGTGAAGAGCATCTTCATGATCATCATTGAGCTTGTCTGCCAAGACATAGTTAGATTCAACATGACAAATATGAATGTTTAACGATTCATTTTCATCATAAAGAATCTTGGCATCCTTTTTCAATGATTCATGAACATTCTTCAGAATTTTGTGTTGACCTACCATACGAGTGTAATGTTTCACAGCAATCTTAAGAGAATCAATTAATTCAGATTTAGTCATGTTAGAGTATACCTCATTTTCATCATCTGAGTCATCTTCAGAATCTCTATCAGAGTTGTTACCTTCAGAAGTTCTTGCCATTAAAGCCAGATTGCCTTCTTCATCATCTTCTCCTTCAGAGTCATTCTCAATGGTCTCCCAAGTGGCTAACAAACTCTTCCTTACCTTTTCTTTGTACTTTTCTTTCCCAAAGCTCTTATTCTTTCCTTTGTCCTTGGATGACATTTCTGGACAGTCCGCAATGAAGTGTCCAGATTTCTTGCAGTTATAGCACTTGTTCAGTTCTTCCTTTTTGTCCTTTGAAAAGGAACTTCTTGAGTTGTTTCCTTTGTTTGGAAACCTTTTGTATTTCTTGTTCTATTTCTGAAACCTTCTAACCATTAGTGCCATTTCTTCATTCTCAGAATTTTCATCCATCATATCATCAGAAGTTTCTTCCTCTTGTTCAGACACTTTGATCTTTGCAGCTTTTGAGGAAGTCTGAACAGAGCTTAGAGCCAAGGACTTCATCTTCTTGACAGGTTCATCTGACATAAGTTCTAGCTCATGACTTCTGAGTGAGCTTATTAAATCTTCAAGAGTCACATTGTCCAAATCCTTGGATTCCTGAAAAGCTGTAACTTTTGGTCTCCATTTGGAAGGTAAGCTCCTCAGAATTTTCTTCACATGATCAGATGCAGTGTAGCTTTTCTTCAGAACTTGAAGACCAGAGACAAGGGTTTGAAACCTTGAATACATGGTTTCAATATCTTCATCTTCCTTCATTCTGAACAGCTCATATTGATGAACTAATAAGTTTGCCTTAGCTTCTTTGACTTGCTTATTTCCTTCATAGGTGGAACATAGAGAGTCCCAGATAGTTTTGGCACATGACTTGTTGGATATTTTTAAATACTCAGCATGAGATATTGCACCAATAAGCATATTCTTAATAGTATGATGCTTCTTATACTGTTTCTTCTTTTCAGCATCAAAGAACTTTCTGTAGGTATTTCTTACAATACCTTCATCATCCATGTGTTCAAAATGTATACCATCTTCAATGATATCCCATAACTCATCATCAGTCCCAATGATGTAACTATACATCTTGGTTTTCCAGAAAGGAAAAGTAGTAGGATCACTGTTGAAGTAAGGTGGTTTGTCTCTGTGATTATCACTGTTCCTTTCCCGATCATAGTTGTGAGGAGGTGGAACAGCAGAGTGATCAGGTCCAGAGGAAGCAGAAGGAGAGGTAACACTAGACATGTTTTTCAACTAAGTACCCCTAGATCTTTTACTGTTTCACTGTTAAGTGAAGAGCAACAGACCGGAGCTCTGATGCCAATTGAAGGTTGAAAAACACACAAGAAGGGGGGGGGGGGGGGTTGAATTGTGTTAAGACTTTTTCTAAGTTAAAACAAATGCAGCGGATAAGTTGTAACACACACAATATATATGAGGATAGGGATAGAACGATACTCAGAATTTTTATACTGGTTCCTCCCACTAACAGGAGTAGTCCAGTCCTCTTGTCCTTCACAAGAGATTTCACTATAATCACTCAGATTACAAATGCTCAAGCACAAAGCAAGAGACTTCCAATGCTCAAGCACAAAGCAAGAGACTTCCAATGCTCAAGCACAAAGCAAGAGACTTCCCACAAGTTTAATAAAAATAAAGATATGAGATTAACACTTGATATACAATCAGAGGTGTTTACAAAATACAACACAGTTACAAGACTTAACTTAGAAAATTATCACAAAGTTTCTAAGTGTTTGATAGCTTTTGAATTTGACAGAGGTTCTACACGTTCAGAAGCTTAAGTCTTGATACAAATTCTTCACAAATCTTCTTCCTTTTATATGTGAAAAAGTGAACGTTGAAGATTATAGCCGTTTGAAGAATTGAGACGCTCCTTTGTATTGATCAGTGAGCTTATTAGCTGTTCTGATTTGCAGATGCTTAGGAGCTTAACGTTTACTACAAAATGAGAGATTCCTTTTGGCTTTTGATATTTGAACCTTGGTGTAAGCTAAATAAGGAAATATTCGTTTCTGAAGCCTGACTTGAAAAGGACCTTTCCATGGTCAAACCTTTTCATTCTTGGTTTCTACGTTTGGACTTAGTCAGGCACAGTCTTCAATAAAATTGTATTCTCAAGTGTAGCTTAACATTTATCTCTGATGAGCCTTCAGATAATAGCTTCAGAGTTTGACAGGCTCAGAATTACTTGCTTCAGATCTGGTAAGCTCAGAAGTAATTCCTTCAGAAATTCTAAGGTGCTTTAGTACGCAAATTTTAACTTTTAATCCTGGACACTAAATTAAATTATTAGTACTCCAATTTAACTTTAAATACATTGTTATCATCAAAATCAATTAAGGAGATACAAAATCATAATTTTGTTCCAACAATATGCTTATTGAATTGAGTTTCTTCAGCTAGGAGTGCTTCTGTGTCAATAACATAGTTAATTTAGATAGTTTGAATTGCTTGAGAGAAAATACTCTCAGCCTATTGTTATTTATAATCAAGTGAATACATTTAACTTTGATCTAATCCCTTAACTATAGGGATGGATAAACTAACATGCCTAATCTTATAGAGAGATCATCTCAACATAATATAACATAAATCTATGCATATCATAACACTCCCCCTCAAGCTGGTGCATATATATCATATGCATCAAGTTTGTTACATATATAAGATACCCTCAGACCCCTAAGGGATTTGGTAAAGATACCAGCCAGCTGATCATTAGAGTTCACAAAGGAAGTAACTATCTGACTGAAAAGAATCTTCTCACGGATGAAGTGGCAATCAATCTCTATATGTTTCGTACGTTTGTGGAAGACTGGATTGGATGCAATATGTAAAGCTGCCTGATTATCACAAATTAGACTCATTGATTCAGACTTGCAAAACTTTAACTCATCAAGAAGTTGTTTCAACCAAATTAGTTCACATGTAGTGAGAGCCATAGCTCGATATTCAGCCTCTGCACTAGATCTAGCAACAACACTTTGCTTTTTGCTTTTCCAAGAAATAAGATTCCCTCTGATAAGAACACAATAACCAGAGGTTGAGCGTCGATCACTAGGACATCCAGCCCAATCTGCATCTGTATATGCAATAACATTAGTGTGACCTCTGTTCTCATAAACTATTCTGTGATCCCTTTATATATCTCAAGATTCGAACCACTACATCCCAATGACTATCACAAGGAGAATTAAGAAACTGACTTACAACGCTAAAAAGTTAAGAGACAATGAAGGTAGTGGGGCGACTTGACCAATGCATGTGACCTTGGCTGTAGATCCATCAGCTAGAGTAATATGACGAGAAACTTTTGGAGAGGATAATTCAAATAAAAGGGAGGGGTTACCAGCTATATGATCAGAAGCACCGGAATCCAAGATCCAACAGGTGATGAATGAGAGAGACAAGCTGTAGAATTACTAGTTCGGGAAGTCGTTGCAGAAGCTTGACTGGCTTTCTTGAATTGAAGGTACTCCAAATATTCTGGATCTGACAACATATTTTGATTAGGACTGTTGTCCTCTACTTTGTTTTCAGAAGCTTATGGTTGTGAATAAGTGGCATTTGCTGACTTTTTAGGGAAACCATATAATTCAAAGCAATCATCCCGAACATGTCCGTCACGTTTACAATACGAACACGAGCGGCCATTCCCGGTTCCATGACTACCTTTTCCATTACCACGGCCACTACGACCACCACGAGTACCACGACCACGACCAGCTATATAAGCAGAGGATTCTGAAACTGGTTGTGGTCCAACTTCTGACACAACCTCTGGATCTGAATGAGGGACACGTAACAAACGATTAACAAGCTCTTCTGTTGTGGGAACACTAGGATTCGTCAAAATTTGGTTTCACACAGAATCAAAACCCTGTGAAGGCCATGAAGAAGGAAAAATGTGCACATGTTATCAATTTTGTTGACTGTCTTTATAAGATCATCGCCCGTCATAAGTAATTTGATTTCTTCAATGGCAGATTGTGCTTTATTCAGGTACGATGAAAGATCTTGATCTGTCATCTGAAGAGTAAACAAGTTATGAACCACATCATAGAGACGTTGGACATCATTTGAATAGATGTCTCGAGCTTTCTTCCAAATATTAAAACACGTTTTGTAGGGACGAAAATAAATCATCAACTTTGAATCAATAGATTGCCACAAAAGACCGACTAACTGAGCATCAGCTTTCTTCCATTCTTCACGTTCTGCTATAGTAATGTTATCGGACCTTTTAGTCAAATGATCAGACAGACCTTGACCAAAAAACCACATCTCAATAGCTGCTTGCCAAGTCATATAATTTTTACTAGTAAGTTTTTCTGACGTGATAGTTGCACTGCCGGAGAACACAAAGGAGAACGGAGACCTTGATGATGATGCCATTGGAAACCAGAAAACAAAGGCAACGAAATTATCGGGACAAAACCTGGTGTAGTGCAGCTAATCGAAAAACAGCGAACAATTCACAGATGATGAACAGTGCGCGTGAACAGTGCCGCACGGTGGTGGCTAGGGTTTTGCGGAAGCGAGACCCCCGAAACCAGGAGCTCTGATACCAAGTTAATTTAGATAGTTTGAATTGCTTGAGAGAAAATACTCTCAGCCAGTGGCGGAACCAGAAAATATTATTTAGGAAGGCCATAAATTTTTTTAATGTATAAATTAAATAAAAAAAAATTATATATAAAAATATAAGTCGTAAAAAGCACAAATATACTATATGTAAATTACAAATTTTAAACTTATAAATTCATATCAAGAAAATAAAAACATATCTTATAAATATATTTCTTTATGTCATTTCATATTTATATATGCTAATTTAATGAGTAACTTTATCCAATATTATAAATTCAATTATTAGTTATCTAATATTTTTTGACTAATGAAATCAAAGTTCATTACTATAAAATTAATCTGTATAGCTTAAAATAGTACTCTACGTAATCATCAATAATATAAACTAATATTTGCACTAATACTTGTTCCTTATAGTCATTAAAAAATAAAATCTAAATTAATATCTACATTAATATTTATACAAATATGTATACAGAATTACTTAAAACTAATACTAATATATTTACATTAATATTATACCTATAAAAGAATTATTTTTTTGAGGTGGGGAGGGGCCGTGGCCACCACCAGCCCCTCCCTGGTACCGCCTCTGCTCTCAGCCTATTGTTATTTATAAGCAAGTGAATACATTTAACTTTGATCCCTTAACTACAGGGATGAATAAACTAACAAGCCTAATCTTATAAAGAGATCATCTCAACAGAATATAACATAAATCTATGCATATCTTAACAAACATATATAGGACCCATTCTACCATGGATTGTAGTAATTAACAAACCACAATCTTTAGGCAGGCTTTCTGGACTACTATATGTTATAACACAAACTCACTTTTTATACAAACTACTGCTACTATATTGCTATATTTCATCAAATAAACAATAAGATAACAATGTGATCATGTTATTCAAAACACAGATAACAATTGTTGCTTTCAGAATAACAATAACACCTACATCATCAAACTCAATGAATGAACTCCAATCCTTCATTGGCTATTTAATATGCAGAAAAACACATTTGTACTCTTATTTTTGTCTAAAAATAAAGGACATTAATTCAAATTTATAGAGTACATCGATGCAATACGAATTCAAAGTCACTAAAAAAAAAAGATAAATTTGTGAACAAATTCACAACATCCATGTTGAAGTGTCCGAAATATACATACATTTGGATTTGTGGTGTTGATGACACCAAAATCGACATTAATTAAATCTGCACTAGATCAAAACTAATCATTTAATCGGAAACAAATAAATACCGCACAAAGCCGAAAAACAGAACACACCATACAAAAGGACAACATAATACACGGTACGAATACAGAAAATCAAAATAAACAAATATATGAAAATCATATTTATTTATTATAATGAGAAAGAAAACACAATTTGTACTTATAATTTCAGAAGAAAAAAATAACCTTAAATCTTTCCTTTTTGATATACTATGAAAAAGTGGTGACAACTGGAATTAAATACGAGCAAGAAAAGAATGCGAAGAAAGAAAGACTATAAATAATATTTGCACTTAGTCACATCACCAATTAACATTTTTTTTATTAAAAAAAAAAAATTGGTTCCTCATCCCTATTAAATTTATGTATTTCCTTTCATTTCACATTGAGCAATCCCAAATCCAATAGAGGCGTAGTAGTTTAGTTAAAATTATGAGAGCCACATTCATTTGACTAGGATAATAATAAGATAAGGGTTCAGAAAACTTTATTCCACACAAAATCCATTTTTAGCTAAAATAAAATTACATAAAATGGAAAAAACATTAGTCATATATATATTCTCAATTATTATATTTTATCCATTCATTGATTATATTTATTTTCATGTTTTTTCACACTCCATACAATTATAACTCTTCAACTTCAGCATACACTCTGTCTCTCAGAAATGGAAGCACATGCAGCTGCTGCCAATCAGAGGATTGCAAGAATCTCTGCTCATCTTCAGCCTCCAAATTTCCAGGTGTTTTTTTTTTTTTCACACTACTATAGATAGAAAGTTCAATGTTCAATATGATTAACTAGAAGTAAAAATCATCTTGATTTAGATATCTTCCTTGCATTATAAACTTGTGTAATGTTTTCGCAGATTCATCCTTTTTAGTTTTTAGCGAATTTGAATATGTAATTATCTTGATCGGTGTACTCTACCGGTTTGAATGAATGAATATTGTTGTTTTTAGTAAAAAAAATAAATAAATGTGTAATGTAGAAGGTTTTAAATTTTGCGAATTTGCATCGCGATTCTTGATATTATAGACAATTGCGATCAAATGCGACCGGTAGGGTCTCAATGACAATTACGGTTGCAGAGACATTGAAATCAAGAACTTTGATGTCGCGGCTTAAATTGTGGTCCAAATCATGGTGGCAGACCTTTTTATTTTGAAAACCTTGTGTGTATGAGTTCTATGTTTGTTTTGTGATTACAGGAAGGAGGTGATGTTGCAATTAGCAAAGCTAACTGCAGAGCAAAAGGTGGGGCGCCGGGATTCAAAGTAGCAATCTTGGGGGCTGCTGGTGGAATTGGTCAATCCCTTTCTTTGCTGTTGAAGATTAATCCATTGGTTTCTGTTCTTCATCTTTATGATGTTGTCAACACTCCTGGTGTCACTGCTGATGTTAGTCACATTGACACCGGTGCTGTGGTAATTTCTTTTTCATCGACGTTTCTATACAGTTCTATTTTAGATATTGTTGAGTATGATATAAAATTGCGACTTTACTGAAGCAACAGATCCCAATATCGCCACTGTGTGAATTGTTTTAACAATGTTTTAGCTGCTATTATGTTCGAATGATGCAATTGTATTTGGGTTTCTAGGTTCGTGGCTTTCTAGGGCAGGCACAACTTGAGAATGCACTTACAGGCATGGACTTGGTCGTTATACCTGCTGGTGTGCCGAGGAAACCTGGAATGACAAGGGATGACTTATTTAAGATAAATGCTGGAATTGTGAAGACTCTTTGTGAAGGAATTGCCAAGAGCTGTCCTAATGCAATTGTCAACTTGATTAGCAATCCAGTGAATTCCACTGTGCCAATTGCTGCTGAGGTTTTCAAGAAAGCCGGTACATATGATCCAAAGCGACTTTTAGGGGTTACAACCCTCGATGTTGCGAGGGCAAATACTTTTGTGGTAAGCATAGCTTTCCTCTTCTATCTCATAATTGAATTTCATTCCTACTATTGTATGAATACATGCTGGTGTATGTTTTTTTTCATGCAGGCAGAAGTACTTGGCGTTGATCCAAGAGAGGTTGATGTTCCAGTGGTAGGAGGGCACGCAGGAGTCACAATATTACCTCTTTTGTCACAGGTTTTGTAGAGGATACTGGATAATTCCTTACATAAAAATATGGATACTTTTGAACAAGTCACTAAACCTTTTTCAAAGTTGGTTTTTACAGGTTAAGCCTCCCAGTAGCTTCACTGCAGAAGAAACTGAATACCTGACAAATCGCATTCAAAATGGTGGAACAGAAGTTGTTGAGGTAATGTCATATAAATTTATCACCTAAATATATGATTGGAGTAGAAGAATATATTGATAATTCACACTCACCTAAATTTTATTTGGCTTACGACCGATTAATCATAATCTAATAAAAATTATTCATGCTGCAGGCAAAAGCTGGGGCTGGTTCGGCAACACTATCAATGGTTAATAGTTTATCTTAATATTTCTACAGTTCCGAGCATTATCAATTGGTACCTATTGTGTTCGAGTAGAGGAATTAACACAACTTGATTGATTGTGTAGGCATATGCAGCTGCTAAGTTTGCTAATGCATGCCTCCGTGGGTTGAAAGGAGAAGCCGGGATAGTGGAGTGTGCTTATGTTGATTCTCAGGTACTATTTTCAATTCCTTTTTCCCCCTTATTCATATTCTTCGCCTTCCCTTTCACACCTCATTTAACAGTGGCACATGTCTTCAACAGGTTACGGAACTTCCTTTCTTTGCAGCCAAGGTTCGTCTTGGTCGCGGTGGGGCAGAAGAGATATATCAACTTGGTCCCCTTAATGAGTATGAGAGGTATTACAGTAGTTTATGAAACAGTTTCTTAGTTTCTTATTGGAAGTAATAAGCATCAGAACAAATTAAAATTCTTCTGTTTAATACTTAACAGGATTGGGTTGGAAAAAGCGAAGGAAGAGTTAGCGGGAAGCATCCAGAAGGGAGTAGAATTCATCAAAAAATAAGTCAGATAAGGAAAACTAGTTTTGTTTTGTCTCTTTACTATATCTATAATGAACTTGTGTAATAATTCCCATTTCCCTCTGTTCATAGTAGTTTGTCCTTAAGAATAATACTCCTAAATTTTGTGTTGTCCATGGCTTAGATGTTGATGATAACTGATATGACATCAGTAAAACCTTGTAATATTTATAATATATTCTTGAAGTGAAAAACCCTACAATATAAGCCATTTTACTATTTCCAGATCAAAATTTGTTTAATCTTCCACTTCTCCATTGCACATTTGACATTACAAAAGCAAATAGTAATGGTCTCTTTTGTCCCTTAAGATTCTGCTGTATCCCAAAAATGACAAATTTGATAGAATTTTGGTGGTGTGTTTTCTCTTTGACCACAGCAATGCTAAAATCTTTTATGTTTTTATGATATACTATTTAATGAGTCGTGATAAATTGATGACGTCGATATCATTATTTTTATGCGCCACAGCATGTTGAAGTAAATTTCCATACCGACTTGTATATTGTAAAAAATACAATTATTTCATTAAAGCCAATCAAACATTATAAGTGTATATATTTTGATACATACTTTGCAGGAGGTTTGAACTTACAAGCCTTTGGCAAAGTGTTCAAACTCCATACAACCTTTAGACATCAACCATACTTTGTTTGAAATAGAAAGAAACTCACAACACAAAGACCTTTTTGTCAACGGCACTCAAAAATCCTATGCCCCTTTTATAACATATTTAGGAGAGAATAGCCCTAACATGGTCAACAAGTTAACCAGAAAAAACCCTCCGAAATGAACCATAGAGCATGCTTGGAGTAGACGAGATAGTTGACATTACGGGCTTTGTAAAAAGAAATATCACTGAAAAACTGAAAGTTTAAACACTTATATATTCTTATGCTTTTCGGGTCTGTTTAGTATGAACTAAAGGAACATCCTCAGATGAAAGATGTAAAAGCTGAGCGTAGGTTTCTCACAAGATCCTTCACTGTCATGTCAAATTCCATATCCATCTGCAAATTGCACAAGTAGTGTTCATATTAATATACAATTGTAGTAATTTAGTTGGTTTATTGAACTTAATTAAATACTTTTGTTGGTTTATTCGAACTTTCTGCTTTCGACCAATACAAAGTTTACAAAGATCACCTGAGCCATAATTGTTATATCAAGTGCACAGTTCCCAAATGTCATGACACTGCTATTGGTGACTTTTAGATGAAGTTTCTCAATTTCATGAATTGTTTTTTCCACAATTCCATTGCTTTTCTCACAGTGAATTCTGATAAGGACATTTCTATCACAAAATCTTGCTTCAATTTCTGGCAGCTCCTCGTCAAAGGGACCGCCAGATTCTTCAGAAGAGTTTTCAACATCATTGCGTAATTGAGATTTCTTCACAACCACCACAGTTTCCACGTTTTTCTTCATGTTCTGTTCCTCCTCAAGATCCCTCACCTTCTCTTGCAATTTCTTCAAGTACTTGATAGCATCTCCAAGAACAGTAGCTTTGTCCATCTGTTAGTAATACATTGAAAAATTAGACCACAAATTAATAAAGATAGTACCATAGTAAACACATTTTTTATATATTCATCGTGCGATTACACACTAAATACTCCAACATGTGTTCAAAATAGATATTCGGAAAAACACAAGTCCCTCGTTAGACAGATTATAAAGTCTAACTAAGCAATTTTCACTTTACAAATTGGTTTTGTAGAGCTGAATTAGGCTCCAATTAAAATATCAAAAATTCGCGACAGCCAAATTATGTATACCTTTTGTAGTCCAGGAACAAGAGCAGATAAGGCAATGAAGCGCTGGCTGAGCTTTTCACGTCGCTTTCTTTCAGCTATTATGTGGTCTTGAGGTAGAGAGAGTTTAGGACGAGTCGCTAACTTTTTGGCCTCAAAGGTTCCTTGAGGTATCATGTCAGAAGGAGCTGTCCTGTTGTTTTGAGAACAAACCATCTCATCCTTAGGCTTCATTAATCCAAACTGATTTACGTGATTCAAATCGACAAATGAGACAACATTTGGGTACGAAACAAATTGAGTATCTAGTTTCGGAGCAGTATTTGGATAAATATATGAATGGTTTTGTAAATTGTCTCCAAAAGCAGAAGCTATTTGCAGTGAGTTAGACTCATCAATAGAGTTCAAATGCCACTGATGAAGACAGAAAGAAGGATCCTCCATTATTTCCTGCAAGATCAAACACATCCTTTCAGAATGTTCATGGAAATTTCACATATTTTCCTTGTACCTTTATTAGACTATTTAACTTTTCCTTTGTCTTATTTTCTAACTAAATGTTAGATTTTAACTTACCATGTATTAAATGGTTCCAAAATTAGTCACTGTCAAAATGTAAAAAATGTATAGTATAGTGATTTCAAAGAATAATTATTTTCAAAAACTATATATCTTACCTGATCAGGATACCCTCTGATGAATGAAATATTCTCCATAAGAAATCTAACCTTGAAATCAAAAGAGGCCAATGTAAATATCAGATATCAAATCAATTATATTATTCAGCTTATGAGTGTAACATTCTTAATAATGCAACAATGTAAATATTGATAAGAAACTAAGCTTACTCATAAAAAAAAAACATGCAAGATTTCAGTATTTGTTAATGCTTATTAATGTATGTATTCTAACTTATATATTTGGTCCTAACATTACTGTACCTCAACTTAGAACAGTAAAATGCTCACGGGTTGTGATGTGAATCAGCTTATACACCCTAAGATATACCTACTATTTCTCAATCAAGAAAAATTGACATAACATTTTTTTATTTTTAGAGGCTCACAAATTTACACATCTAACTTCTGTTGTTTTGTGGACTTTTGGAAGGTGTTCATCAACAAGTCATTGAAATAGCTTACAAATGAAAAGGACTATTCTTGATTAAGTCCTACTCAACTCTCATCTCAATTTTTCTTAGTCAATGGTAACTTGCCATTATCACTAATAAAGATAATTAGATAACCTATTGCTATTAACAAACTATAAAGAAATTGCCTATATCAGTAGACATATGTCATGAAAAAATATCACTGATTAATAAATTAATTTCGGAAAATGTTGTTTGTCGTGAAACACATTCTCACAAAATGATCCGGAAATATGTGATTGGTTCTATAAACCCTATCTTCCACGATTTCCCGCTAAGGAGCAAATTTCAACGCCGGTTCTCCCTTTACAAATTGTACATTGTACACGTATTAATCCGTGCACTTATTGGTCAAATTCTTCGTATCAAATAGCATCGCTGATTTATTTATCATTTCACTATGAATTTATCCTGAATTACAATGACACCGTGATTTTTTAGTTTCTTAACTCGTGCTCAAAACTATTATTTTGCAATTATACTAATTAAGTCGCTTTAGTGAACCTGCTGTAGATTTGATGAAAATTTTAACATCCAGTGATAATGTGGGCCATTGAACAATGAACATGCATATATTATATCAAAATTTACGCGCATTAATGAAATAATGTTACAAATTTGAATATTAAAATGGTTAGTAGTACTTATATATATGGTCGTTTGCTAGGAAGTAAGAAGAGAAATGTTGTGTAACAGTGAAATGATTGTGTCCAGTTTTGTTCAAGCTGGTTTACAATTATTTGATCTTGTGTTTGCTGGAACAACTCAGCTTACAGTTACCTAGCTACAAACCTAGCAAAACGTGTATACTGTACACCAAGTCACCAACCAACCTCATATAGTAAAAAAAAGAGAAATGATATTTCTACACACTTTTTCATATACAATACTTACACAAGGGTATTTGTGTAATTTTCCATCTTCTTTTTCTTATGAAAAAAGCAAAAAGTATGTATAAATAGTGTTTGTGTAAGAAAAATTGTGTCAAAATAACACTCCTCTAAAAAAAATTAGTGTTAACTCTCTGGTTCCCACAGAAATAAGGCTGATAATCCGAAGTTCGACCGCAAGTAATTAAAGTTCGACAACAAATTATTTCCACTAGGAATCAGATTTGGGTATTTTCGAATGATTCGTTTATTCGATCTATTTGCAAAAATAATTTGATGCAAAATAATTGACACTCTTGATTTTCGATGTCACATTAATTATATTTTTCCAATTTTACTGTCTAATTAATACTCCCTCCAACTTTTAATATAAGAGAATTTTTTTGAGTAAAAAAAAAATATAAGAGAAATTTTAATTTTTAAATTTATTGAAAACTTAATATATCTAATCAATAATATGGACTAGATTCATTGAAATTTTACTTTTTTTCTTTCGGAAAATAGATTCCGAATCTATTTTAGTATAATAAAATTGATTACTACCAAATTTATTAATTTATCCTTATCAGTTTTAATAATATTTCGAATTTTGTATCATTCATTGTAATTTATTAAAAAAATTATAGAAAAATATAAAAATAATAAGATAAATGCAATAAAAAGATTATATATATGAATCATATACATAAAAATAGGAACAAACAAAAAATAATAAAAAGATTATGATTTTTGCTACTCACACCTCAAAAATTTCTAGTTACACCCAAATTTTATAAAAATTTAATCATAATACCAAAATTGCCATTATGTCTCATAAACCTCATTAATGCATTCTCTCTCCCAATCTCCAATTGCTTCTTATTAATTTCAATTAAAAATTGAATTTGATGATATTTTATTAAGACTTTACTGCATATGTTACAATTTATACTCATTCAATTCTATGACATTCTTTGTTTATGTTTTCTTATAGGATTGCATAGTTTAGAATGCCTAATGTAAATTCAGTTTACACAATCCTATGTAAACTGAGTTTACACGTACATTGAGGGGTTTACATTAATTGCAGTTTACGTACACTTAAATAAACTCATGTAAATTGAGTTTACATTTACATTGAACGGTTTACGAGGTTTACGTGAATTGTTAGTTTACGTACACAGTAAAATGTAATGTAAACTGAGTTTACGTATGTCTACATAAGTTATGTAAACTAAGTTTACATAAACGTCGTAAACCGAGTTTACACGTAAGGTTTTGTAACCTGAGTTTACATATGTCTACAAAAGTTGTGTAAATTAAGTTTACATAAGTTAACGGCAGAGATGAATTGAAGCAAGAAACGCACACAAGGATTTTGGATGCAATAAAATTTAATTTATTTTAAGGGTATTTTGGTCAATTTGGAGTGTAACCAATTTTTTTTGGAGTGTGAGTAGCAAAAATCAAAGATTATAGTCAATAAAAAATGATAGAAAATAAAAAATAATGTTAGAAATAAACTAGGATTGCTAGAGAGTATAGATAGAGGAGATAAAAATATTGTATTACTTCATTCATATGTGTGTGTATTACATTATAACAAAGGTCCTATTTATAAGACACAAAGTAAGTAGTGAAAAGACAAAGACAATAAAGCTCCACTACTTAGTGGGAGTTATAGGGAAGTGAATGATTATGGACATCCACTAATCTTATTATTCATTGGATGTTCATTGAGGATGTGGCTCGTTAAAACCTTACTAGAAAAAAACTCATTGGGAAAAAATTCTAGTGAAGGAAAAAGAGTACAACATCATTTTACATAACATATATATTTCTCCCCCTCAACCATACAACCATCTCTAAAACGACAGCGACCAATCTTTTGTATCAGTTGTTCAAAAGTTATATTTGAGAGCGACTTTGTAGAAAGATAGTCATCTATATAGTTGATGAGAACTTTATTTGACGGTGCCTTTGTAGAAATATCTTCTTTAGTCTTTTCTTCTCTGGATTAGTCGTTGATGCGATATTATCTTCTTTAAGTATGTGTTGAATTAGAGACTTCAACCAAAAGATCTGATTCATCTTCATACTCTCTTTAAATTAGTTGTGCTTGAAATATTATATTCATGTTGAGTGTTTGAAACTTTCAACTTGAAAGAATCTCCTTTGAGAAAACCACAAGTTTATTGTATTTTTAAACTCATAATCCTCAATGAAAAAACATTTCTCCGCTTCATTGATTAGTTGTTTCTCCAAGATACAAAATGTATGTTTGCCTTTGTTCAGATACATGTATTTAAAAATATTGACAAAAACAAAATACCACGATACATATAATTAACAAAATACATTATTGTCCTCGTTGGTACTTCAGAACCAATTCAAGTTGTTTATCATTTTCTTGAGGACATGATTTATATTAACATCAAGTGACATCACAATCATTCCACTATACAATCAATTAGATTTGTCTAATTAAATTATTTTAATACATTTGCTATATAAGTTTCTATATAAGTTTCTTGATGCATAAAATCTCATTTAAATAATAAATTTGCAAATTCAAATAAACCTTTCGCATGCGTTATACAATTTCAAATCTTTCTATAATCAACATATTTTAGGATTTCTTCTAGAGTACTAATAATATTTATATCATCATAAAATTTATTATAATAAATTTACTTCCAAATGTTTAGAATGAACATATGATGTCATTTCTTTAATGTACAATAAAAATTAACTTCTTCAAAGAGTTTCATATAATCATCAATTCAAGTGAGCCAAATATATCATAACATATATAAATTTAGTCTATCAAGTGCTATTAAACTTAATCAAGCAAGAAAAATTTCTCAAATTCACTTCAGGTGAATATGTCTCATCAAAATAAATTGTAGACATTTACCATCCATTTTTTTTTTTTGTGAACATATCAAACTCTATAAGTATGTTTTACATCAATATAATTCTCTTTAACGTAAAAATCATATATATCTAATTAATTTCACATCTTCAGGTGTGCAGACTAGTCCAAACAGTTTAGTTATATGAATAAATTTGATTTTACTGGAATTGTCTATTTTCATCTGCAGATATTTTCTTTATCTATAATCGTTAATAGATTTTGATTCATGATCCTCGTTATAACTTATCACATATAGCGCTATAGAAAAACATTGTCAACGTTGACTTTCATTTTTGGTTCCATCTCATTTCATTCATATCTTATCGAGATCTCTTTATTTTCATAAATTTCAGGTACCTGATCAGTTCTTCTGGAACTTAAAAATCAATCATATCAGACAACTCTTTAAGAGTTTCTACATCCTCATTTGGGTTATCTTTTCTTTTAGCTCCTTTTCATGTTTGAGGATTTTTATATTTGGAATCAATTTGTTTACCACGCTTCATGCGCGGTTGAGACTCATTTGCAATATTCTTTTATCCAACAAGGATATCTATTTTCTTTGGAGCATTAGCAACTTTAATTTCTTAACTTTACAAATGAGTTATATTTTGAGGATCAAGATGAGACAATAATATTTATTTTCAAATAATTCATTTGAACTTCAAGTTCATGTTTCAGATGTCAGCTGCTTATTCTCTCCCCCTAATATTGGGAAAATTAATTCAAGAGTTGATAATCATCCTACTGGGATATAAACAAGTTGGCTCAATACAATTTGTAAACAAGATTCATATCAAATATATTTTCCCAATATTCTTTCAAGATCTATATAAGTGCATTATATTGGAGTAACTGTGATATACACGACACATCCAAAAATGTTTATATGAAAAATATTAGGTTATAAACCCAAACTTACTGGATTGCAAATTAAGGGGAGGACTTTCATATAATAACATATTGGCTTGATGCGAAGCAAAAATTCAATATAAATGATCTCATGTTCCCAAGATATTCAATAAGTATCAATCAATCATACGTTAAACTTTAGACGTCTAAAGAATGGAACTTCAGGTCCATATTTTTTAACGAGCATATGCTACAAGATATTCAAATCATTTTTGGTTGACCAATTTCACAAACTTTTAGTTGTGAGTTGATTGAACATTTAGTTGATGCATCAATTAAAGTCGTCTAATATCTAAATGATAATCGATGATTTGATTTACAAATATCACCTACTCTCAAAATTTGTGAGAGACACAATTTTATTTTATTTTTCAAATTTTCAACTTCATTTGTAAACAAGGAATACACAATTATTGGATTGAAGAAACTTCTGGCTCTTCAATACATATCCAATAAAATATATAATAATTATTTTTCGCATCATAATAGGTCCGGGATAATCCAACCGGTCTTGCCAAAGACAAACTTAATATGATTTGTAAACTTCTGGTTTACAATAATTTGTGCTTCAATTGCACTAATATAAGTGTAGTATATTCATCATGTAAAATATGAGCTCTCTATGTGCTACAAGGCATCTTACGTACCAAAAAGTACTTGTATCCTTGAGCAATATGTCGTGCTTTGTATTTCACAATTTTTTCATTCTCATTTACATGCAACTAATTTCAAACTTTTAAGTGTTTGAACTACAGGTCCAACAACATTTTGCTTGCAAAGCAAATTTCATTTTACTTCAATCTAATTTCTCAATTTTGGCCAATTTTCGCTTTGTCTATAATATCCTGGTATATTTCTTTCACATGAAGGTGATAACTTTTTCACTACACTTATTTTTCAATAATTTTTCGCATCATTATAGACCTGAGATATCCTTTTGGACGAATATACATATAACTACGTTTACGATTCTTTGAGATTTTTGTGTTCTATGTGCAACAAATATATTAACTCTTCTGGAGCTTTCAATAATTGTGACTAATCTTTTAAGATATTTTTGAAATTATTTTCTTAATTTTGCTACTTCAAGAGCATACTCAAGCACATAAACAAGTTTTCTTCTAATCTCCTTTGCTTCAACTTATACTAAAATCAAGTATGTCCTATAGACTTCAATCATGGTCTAAATGTTTAGTTCTTTAAGAACTCAACCACAAATTTATATCAATAACGACCAAGGAAAATCATAATATTTTTAATCCTTTCGGGATATATTTGACTTTAATTATTAGTTCTTCGGGAACTATACGACAAATCTTCATAAACAAAAATATTGTAGTTGTTGAGCAATCCTCCAAGGATGCTTGATATTAAATTTCTTATTCTTCATGAACAATGTCTCAAATCTTCATATTGATAAAGAAAAATAGTTCTTTCATTAACTAAAACTCTATCGTCAACCAAAATTATAATTGTCAATGTAGAGAAACAAAGGAACTATGAAATTCATTAATATAATATTAAAATAGTGAAAATAAAGAAACTGAATGATCCTCACTTGCTACCGAAATAACGTACTTATACACAATCATGCAATCAAAATGAGTAAATAATATTGAAAACAATTATATATAATAAGTCATAAGAGAATAAATAATTGCAGAACTAACCTCTAAGAATATGACATTCGTCCTTATAGGTAGAGCCAATAAACTTTGATAACTTTACGAATATCATAAATACTTTTACGATATCATCTCAAGCAGTTCACAAATTAACAACAATAAACCTTTATATCAAATAAAAAAACTCTAATAATAATAGATATAAGGATAATAGTTTTCAATTGTCGTAAATAATTTTTATTTTATTTACCTTTTAGCTTGTGTCCATTCTAAAATACATTCATAGATGACTATATTATATAGTTCTTGAACCAGTGTTACTCATAACTCAAAAATCAAACAAACAAAAATATTAAAGAGCCACCTAATCTAGCAAGAGGGAGAATATCATTATTTCTTTCTTATATATTATCAAGTTATTCACGCCATTTCAAATTTAATAATTTGCAAAGTTTCACAATTTTAAGTGACATCCATTAAAAATTAAAATTTAATAATCCTGTGTATTCCAGACTTAAACAAACGAAAGATATAACATATCCAATTAAATCTCTTATTAGTTTCCTATGTTCCACACATGCCTGCAGAAATTTTCCCTTTGTATAGATAAGGAAACCATACTTACTAAAGAAAATTTAAGTTCAACAAAACCATATAGAAAGTCTATCGATTTTCCATTTTTTTTTTCACACCAATAAAACTCACAATTAATCAAATTCAACTAATGGTATATATCACCATTCAGTATATATAAAACTTTTGACTCCCAAACTCACTCATAATTGGTATAAATGATAATTGCCCATATATGAATAAATTGATATGATTATTCATCTCAATATATTAAAGATCACATTGTCAGTGAGAAACACACCAACAAGAAAAACACAAATGGAAAAGCTTATTTTTTTTCATACACATGCAAGCCGGCTTTGGTCTGAGT
This sequence comes from Trifolium fragiferum, assembly GCA_954870985.1. Lineage (NCBI taxonomy): Eukaryota > Viridiplantae > Streptophyta > Magnoliopsida > Fabales > Fabaceae > Trifolium > Trifolium fragiferum. Next base: position 16,534,083 of record OX940790.1, on the reverse strand, counting down.
AACGAGATCATTAGAAAATACACATTGCTTTTTATGATCAAGAGAGAAATATAACTAATTATATATCAAGATAGACTTACCTGGTTTCTTTAGTCACAAATAAATTATGTCACACATAAGCATACAAAATATCATGAACAAACATAAACGAATTTACCTCTACAAACAATCATGCAATAATACAAATAATATCAAGAATAAACATGAATCAACATTACCTCAATTTGTGTTCTTAGAGTTCGTGCTGATAACGTGTTAGAAATAAATTAGGATTGCTAAAGAGTATAGATAGAGGAGATAAGAATATTGTATTACTTCATTCATATGTGTGTGTATTACATCATAACAAATGTTCTATTTATAGGACACAAAGTAAGTAGTGAAAAGACAAAGACAATAAAGCTCCACTACTTAGTGGGAGTTATAGGGAAGTGAATGATTATGGACATCCACTAATCTTATTATTCATAACAAATAAAGAATTTAGAAAAAATAAGATGAATATGCATAAAAATATGACGAAAACACACAAATACATAGGGATGGCAATTTGACACAAATATGGGTACCCACAAAAATATCACAACGGGTAGGATAAAAATCCGCATTTTGGGTACGAACATAAGTATAGATAATTACCCATAAAATTGAGTGGATACGGATACCTTAGTACCTGCCCCATACTTACATAGTATGTAGTTATTTATTTTAATTATATAATAATATATATTTAAATTAATTTTTAAAAAATACAACATTATTATACTATTACACATTTTTAATAAAAATATTTATTTATAACATAATGTAAATATGTTAGCAGAGAAATTAACTTTAGCACGATATTACTAATAATTTTGTGTATAAATTTCATGAGCAACATTAAAATCTTTAAATTTTTTTAAATTCTATTAAAATAATATGATATTTTATAATTGATCAATTTATTTTGACAAAAATGCGGGTAACGCGTACTTGATACCCATAAAAAATAAAATAAATATTTATTATTAATAATTTATTACCAAAATCGAAGGAAAGAAACATCGTGTCGGGGGTGAGAAATGATACTTATCTCTTGAGAAATTTCCCGTCTCTTTCGTTGTTACTATGGAAGCATGGCACAACACCTAAATCATTCGTTATATCTCGTCAAGATCTGTTTCTTCAATGCATATACGGTGAGCTAGAGGGGACTTCATTTTTCGCCTCTCAATTTCCAAGATTTACTTAGATTTCCTTTTGGATTTACAGTACTCATAAATTAGCGTCGATTTATTGCAGATTAGTTTTATCTATTTTTTGCACCTACCTGTTACTGTAGTACATGCAAATTAAAGACTTGTTTAACAAAATAATAAACAGTGTTAAGTTGATAAGGGAGGTTTATATTTATTTTAAGAGAGTTTAAGAGAGTGTAATTATCCCAAAAAAAAAAAAAGAAAGAAAATGGAGTTAAGGGAGCTTGGTAGAACCGGACTGAAACTAAGCTCCGTCGGGTTCGGAGCCTCACCTCTCGGCAACGTCTTCGGTTCCGTTTCCGAAGAACAAGCCAATGCCTCCGTTCGTCTCGCTTTTCAATCCGGCATCAACTTCTTCGACACTTCACCGTAAGTTACAAAACACTATTTCCTTCTCTCTCTTTTTTTTCAATTTTTTCTTGTAATCTAACAATTTTTCAAAAATTGAAGCTACTACGGAGGAACACTGTCAGAAAAAGTGCTCGGAAAAGCATTGAAAGCGTTGAACGTTCCGAGAAGTGATTACATTGTGGCAACTAAGTGTGGTAGGTACGCAGATGGATTTGATTTTAGTGCAGAGAGAGTGACGAGAAGTGTAGATGAGAGTTTGGAAAGGTTGCAGCTTGATTATGTTGATATTCTTCAATGTCATGACATTGAATTTGGATCGTTAGATCAGGTTTGATTTTCTACCTTAATCATCACAATTACAATTGTAGCATAATCAGATTCAGATTAGCAAATTGCATGTGATGTGACATTAGCAAAGTTTCATAGAATTAGTTATTAATTAATTGTTAATTATCACAGTGTAGTATCATAGAAATTGTTAATTAATTGCTAATTAAGCGTGTTTGGATTGGTTTATTTGAGCTTATATGCTGACATAAGTTTTGTGAGACTGTTTTGGAGAATAACGAACTATCTTAACTAAGAGTCTGTTGGATTGAACGGCTTTTTCAGAGAGTTTATGAAAACAGCTTATAAGTTATAACATATTCATAAATTTTTTTAGCTTATTTCTATGAGCTTTTCAAGACAGCTTATGACAACAGCTTATAGCTTATATTAAAACATTCTGATTTTATCTTTTATTATAAAATAGCTTATAGATAACACGCTTAATTAAGTTGTTTATCTGACTAGAGTCTAACTTACTGTATTTCGAGAAGTGCTAACTGTTTGGCTTTGTTCAGATTGTTAACGAGACAATTCCTGCACTCCAGAAATTGAAGGAAGCAGGGAAGACTCGTTTCATTGGGATTACGGGACTTCCTTTAGGGGTATTTACCTATGTTCTCGATAGGGTTCCGCCTGGAACATTGGATGTCGTACTTTCCTATTGCCATCACTCTATCAATGATTCGACCTTGGAGGATATATTGCCCTATCTGAAGTCCAAAGGTGTTGGTATTATAAGTGCTTCTCCATTGGCAATGGGTCTTCTCACTGAGGCCGGCCCTCCCGAGTGGCATCCTGCTTCCCCAGAACTTAAGGTCTTGTCTTATTATTTACCATTAACAATAAAAATTTGATAATACTGTATTTGTTACTTTGAGACCTAATTTTAGTTCACATTTTGTAGAAATCATTAAATAAGAACTGTAATTTACATATTATGATCACACCTTTAAAGTAAGCCAGTCTTGAGTTGGATTATGAAAACCAAATCATGCTTGTGTGTGTGTGTGTGTGTGTGTGTGTGTGTTTGAGATGTTGAGTGAGTGAGTCATAGAGTAAATAAGAAATTTGTACCAATATCATCTTTTGCAAATGAAAGGAAAGAGAATTAGTTTTTTTTATACAGCAGGAAAGAGAATTAGATCTGCCAGAGAAAGGCAGACAACGATAAAAGAAAATTGAGCATTGAAATTTGAAACAGAATTCGCATATAGCAAAGAAACTCAAAATTACAGGTTATAATATCCGAGAGTAGTTTAATAGAAGACAGAAATCAATGAAATTTTTTATTTGATTGGTCACATTAAGAAAAGATCACTCAAATTAATTCGCCAACCTACTGATTTTCCCCCATATGACATGTTGAACAAATGATCATGGCCTTCAATCTTTTGGGGAATTACCTAGTACTAATGATGTTCCCAGTCATTTTGAACAATGTCTCTCATGAATCTCTGTTTTTTGCTTATGATCTGGTATATTACATATATCTTCGAAAACTAAACTGGTTCTATGAATTTTATTTGGAATTTGCAGTCTGCTTGTAGAGCTGCTGCTACCCATTGCAAAGAAAATGGGAAAAACATTTCAAAGTTAGCATTGCAGTACAGCTTGTTAAACAAGGAAATCACATCGGTGCTTGTTGGCATGAAATCTGTCGAACAGGTTCTGTTTCATCTTTCATAAATTGTCATTTTTGTTTAAAAAATAAATAAATAGTCATATTTAATTGCATACAACTATGTTCTGAAAATCTGTGATTTGGTGGATAATGCATTAAGCCGTGCTCTAAAGATTTTGTATGTATTAGCTTGGTCTATCAGATAGTTACCTCTCTCTTTGTTGCTTTCACTAAGGCATATATGCGCATTTTCCTCTGTAAAATGTGCACATATTTCTTCTATCTTTTTCATATGCACTAATCAAAGAACAAGTCATTAGTTTGAAAAAATGTATGCTAATGCAATATTTGTTTACTCGTGTCCTTTCTCATACTCTATCAACAGTAATATGAAAAATGGAAATTCCTTGCATAATCCTAGTCCACTCAGATCAATATCGTAATATTCATATAGAGCTGGGTGCACTAGGCTTATACAAGAATGTTTATCAAAGAGTTTCTCATATCTCAATTCTCAAGAACAACTTGTGTGATTTAGAGCTGTAGACCAATAATCACTTGAGGATGAATTTTTCTAAATTGAGAAAATACAGGTGGAGGAAAATGTTGCTGCTGCAAGAGAACTTGCAGTTTCTGGAATCGACAAAGAGGCTCTGTCAGAAGTTGGAGCCATTCTAAAGCCTGTCAAAAACCAGTCATGGCCTAGTGGAATCCAGCAGAGTTGATCCCCATACTGCCTGACACTGCCTATCAAGACATCCGACAGTTGTCTCATTCCGGCTAAGAATGTATTTATTCCTATTCTATAAGAGAATTAAGATCCACTGTCCAATTTATGTTGGCTTGTTGTTTAGAGCGCATGCGCTGTTTTCGTGCCCATCTCCTAGGATACTTGGGATTAAGGTCTAGTATCTATACAGTAAATACAGCCCATCTCAGCTCTGATGTTTTGAATAAAAACTAGTCATTGGTTGGTTCCATCTGTCTGTACAATTTAGAAGTTCTTCTACTACTGTTGTAAGTTGTAACTTTTGGCAATTCTAAATTGTTTTCTAGTTTCCCGTTCCTACATTTTGAATTTTCTTTTCTGACCTTAAAAACCTCTTTATTTATTTTTTATAAAATATGGCAGTTGATTATTATAGCAATTGTGTTGTTTGAACATCAAATTTGAAATATCGTATGTGATGCTAAATATTTATCTCTCTTTTACTTATTTTTTTATCTTTTACATCTTACTCATATTTAAAAAATACTCATATTTCAAACATTGTTTCTCATTTCAATGATATTGTAATTCAACTATCTTATTTAAACATCAAAATACTTGACAAGGTATTCGACAAGAAAATTAAGTACATCATTTTTCACATGTGTTTATCTCTATCTTCTTTTTTTACTTTCTACATTTTACACATTTCAAAAATACTTGACAAGTTATTCTCGACAAGAGAATTTCGTACATCATTTTTCATTGTAATTTTTTTATATGCATTGTTATTTTTTATGTACTACTATACTCCCTCCGGACATTTATATAAGCAAATATTCCTATTTGCACATTTATTAAGGAAGTAGTTTTTTATTTTAGTTTTATGTGTAATTTTTACTACAATTCCTAAAATATCCTTTTAGATGTAATCATTAGTACTCCAACATGTGATAATTAGTACTGTTTCCAATAACTACTTCATTGTACTTTCTCATGTTACAGTACACTACACGTAACCATTTTTGCACCTTCTCATATTCTCATATCTACCCAAATTCAAAATAAACTTTGCCTCTATGCTAAAAAATTTACATTTCCCTCCAGATTTTTTTATTGAAATTAAAATTGAAATTGAACTTTGCCTCTATATTTAATTGATTGATTAACCAATCAAATTGATAGTAATAATATGGGAAGTTGTAAAGTTCATAGCAAAGAAGGGAGTTTACGTGTTCTGTCAAGCAATGTTACTAGTACCCGTACAGTAGGTTAGCTTGTAGAAATGAATGAGTAAGTAGGAGTATGGATTACTTGTAAAAAAGAATAAATGTATGTGTAGGGGTATTGTTGGAAAAAAAATATTAATTAGAGTTGAATTTAAGACTTTTGCTTATATTTAGGGCCAAAAAATTTTGTTGACTTTTGCTTATAAAAAAGGCCGGAGGGAGTATTTCTAACTGAGAGTTAGGATCAGAATCTAAATCTCTGAAATTGGAAGTACAAAATCCTTAAAAAGTTTAGCAACTGGTATATTTCTGACCGAAAATCATCAAAACCAAAAGCTGTGAAAATGTAGGAAGTTAGTTACCCAAAAATTGGAAGGCTTAAATTTCAAAACTGTTTTGTAATTTAAAAGCAATAAGAAAATTGCTTAGATAGAAATGCTCATGGTATATTATTAGGTTATTTTCCCAAGTAAAAAAGTGTTTGTTATACTTGGCATTTTTAATTAGTAAATTTTTATTGGTCATGTTAACATGCACTAGGACATATGTTAAAGATACTTCAAAGAGAAATTACATCTTAAACAAAACAATTTTTAACTTTTAAAAAGATAAAATACATAATTTTTAATACAAAAATACTATCTATAATAAACTTGTAAGTGCCTGAGCACGTTAGCTATTCCCAGTTTTTATTTATCTATACCTATATACCGTATACAAAGAGAATTTTAGTCAAAAAAAAAAATCATATACGAAGAGAATTTTAAATTTTAGTATAGTATTTTAATAATTATACCCTTTATTTAAACTACTTTATACAATTTTATTCTTTTTATAATATTAAAAAAATTAGTTAGAAAATCAATTAAAACCCAATGTAATAAGAAACAATATATTTATACAATTATAATTATAACCAGATGCGACTATTGGCACATGAGTGAATGCAGGGTATCAAAAAATGTGTTTTCTGAAGACCCAAAAAAAGTTGTTTTATTTCTGTGTTGTAATCCAATCCAATGTACAAGTGTCACTAAATGAACAGCCTTCAAATGACTGATATATATCTATGAATTAGAACCAAGTAATAATATAACAGGATGTATACACAAAGCAAGGGAAATTGCTCTAAGTAGCCACCTGCTGTAATGGAGGCCAAGCAATATCATCATCGTCTGTATGGCCCAGAAAAAGGAAATCAGCACAGTTCTTCCACCAACCATGATTATATGGGTTTCTGAACCGCCCATCAGGACCGCGAAGATACTCATACCGTGAGGAATTTGCTAATTCGTTTGTGGTCACATTTCGTGCTATCTGCAACACAGTTAGCAAACATGAAGTTATATAATTACCATCTTTAAGTTGTTGAGTTATAGAAAGTTAGAAATGGTATGAGTGAGATGGTTGTGTGCAATGTATTTTTAACAGCATTCAGATTTGATAAGCATGGCAGTAAGTTGGTTCCTCTTCTTTTCTTTCATATTTGGACAAAGATAACTAATTCTTTAACATTATTGATTGATGACAAGGATGTTGCAACATTTTTGGTAAATATTTTTCAAGACTTATTTTGGAAATTTTCCCTAATATATTGCTAACGAGAACCTCAATGATTTCTGATAATAAAAAAATTACGGTATGGTTTATGCAATTACCATGGAAGCCTGTGTTACTGTCAAAGTTGTAGTTGCAATGAAGACAACAGCATCCATCACCAAAAATGCAACAAGACCTGGATGTCTTACTAATACGTGATGGGTCCATGTTTCTCCTGCCGGTAATGCTGGTACTGATGTCCAAATTCCTGTCATGGAATGGAGCACAAGGCTGTTATCTAGTTCAGGTGAAACAAAAAATTATACAGCTTCATAATATGTAAAACTGTGTAAAAAGAGCTCTGCAAGGCATACTATGAATTGCAACGATGGCACTGGAGGAAGCAGTTAAAGTTCCCAAGCAGATAAAAATAAAGAAATCCCTTTTGTTCCTCTGCAAGATGAATATCAATTATGATACAAGGCTCATATGAAATGTGGAAAAGAACTGCTGCTGTTGCTTGTACTAGAAATGTCAAATACAGCATATCTTCTAATGTTTTGTAATATATCAATCATTAGAAGACAAGGAAAAAATGCGAAGAAAATAAGTCCGTCATAAGAATGAGTTTTTCTTCTAGCGGGTAAAGATTAAAATAACGGAGTACTTACCTTCCCAACACAATTAGATATCCATGGACAATGGTGGTCGAACTGCTCTACACAACGCTTACAAGTAGGGCAATGCTTAGACCGGACAGGTCTTATTATCTGATAATACAATGCAAGAAAACCTGATAAGTGATCACTTCTTTAGAGAATTTAATAAAATACTCCCAAGACATAAAGGAAAGTAAGGTATAATCAACATTAGACTTTTCAAATACTCAAAAGAATGCACATGCAGTAAACCTTGCAGGTAGGGCAAAGTTGGGACCAATTTCCCATCCAAACAGAGGAACTATTCAGCTCAATATTCAACAAAGGATCCTGCAGAATACAACAAAGTAACATTCACAGACTTTACAATTTTAAAAAATCAAAGCAAATGTGCCTATATTAAAGTATAAAGTGGCATTTATAGGAATAAAGTCATTATTCAGGAAAAGAGGACCGCTGATAAAATCTGGCCCAAGTCTTGCCTTGACAAGACCCATCACTTAAAAGCAACAATTTTTAACAAAAACATGAAAGGATGACATACCTCTGTATCGTTTAGAGTACCCATCTCTCCTGGCCGTTTTATATAACCTGGATCTTTACTGCATACACGATTGAAGATAACATCAAAAAATTTGGTGGCCGTAAGTTTAGAAATAAAAATCAAGCAACACTTTCTGACATACTAGAACACATTATCATGTTCAATAGTATTAATTGTGTATAGCAGGCATATATTATACTGTATGCATATGAACAGAAAATAAAATTATTAGTATTGAAACAAAAATAGATGCTTCATATTTCCAAGAAAATGCATCATGAATAAAAATCATGCTAAATGCTCCAATATCATTTTTACATGCAAAGAAACACTACAGAAGTTCCTGATAGAGCAGGGAAAAGGAATAAAAAACAACACTGAAATGGAGAGACTGACTAGTATTAAATCAAAGAAAAATCAAGAGATTGAGGTCTCTACAAGCAAACAAGAGCTAAGTTCCTCAAGAAGAAAACTCTCTCCCAGGCCCAGCCTTCCCTCTCGGGTTGTAACAGAATTCTTATTATGTCTATGTGATTATTCCCCTCTCCTCCCCTATAATAACCCTCCAGCAATGCAGATGACCCATTCTCTTCTCTCTCATCTTTCTTTTTCTTATGCTCGTATGCTCTCCAAATAATGGCCTTGTCCCTCTTAAAGCCCACCAAAACACCCCCTTCAGTTCCAGCTTCCCCCCCCCCCCCCCCCCGCGTAATGGGCCTAGTAAGCATCCTCCCAGTTTCAGTCGTAAGTCCAATTTCTGGTTTCTCAAAAACTTATTGGAGCATTCACACAACAACAGGCATGCATCAGTAGAAGGTAGGGAATTCAAAGCATATAATGTCACAAATAACAATTCGGTATATTTATATTACCACATCACACGCAAAATCAGAACGAATGCATGACACAGAAAATTACCTACTACACCTATAAAACATAACCAAGGAAGCAGCAGATGAAGAAATAGCTACCCATGACCAAAATCCAACAGCGGCGGTTATCTTTTTAAGGTTAGGAGCTGCCATTAACGGGAAAGATTTAGTAATGGTAATATTTGTTTAAATATTCAAGTAATATGAGTGACATTGCAAATTGGAATACAATTTTGAAAATACCTGCAACAACTGAATGGACGAAGAGGATCGAGAGAGAGACTATAACACACAATAAAATGGGAGCATAACCAATATCTGTTACCATCCCACAATAAAGTTTGCGTCTCCAAGGGTTGCTATGAGCCCGTTGTTGATTAGACTGCAAAAATATAAATGAACACTATAATCAGTTACAGAGACCATAAGAGTATAACTGCATACACAAAATGCAACAAGGCATTGTTCCCATGCAATATCCAAAAGCAAAGTATGACGGTTCTAGTTAACAGTATTGTTATTCTCATTTTAATTTAGAAACTTCAGCCAGATAAAATATATTCCCCTCTTTTTCTTCACCGCACCAACTTCAGAAGAGTAAGGAAACTCAAAGTAACACCAATTAATTATTTTGTCTGTCAGTCAAGGGTAAAGGACACATAAAACAGTAGTTACAATGAAAAGTATGCAAAACAGACCCATTGGTATCATTGATCAGTGCGTTGGTATCATCCTACCAGGCATTACCATTACTATATTACTATATGATCTATAATTCACCACCAACTACAGCTAAATTATATTCCCCTCTTTTTCTTCACCGCGCCAACTTCAGAAGAGTAAGGAAACTCAAAGTAACACCAATTAATTATTTTGTCTGTCAGTCAAGGGTAAAGGACACATAAAACAGTAGTTACAATGAAAAGTATGCAAAACAGACCCATTGGTATCATTGATCAGTGCATTGGTATCATCCTACCAGGCATTACCATTACTATATTACTATATGATCTATAATTCACCACCAACTACAGCTAAATTATGTTGCTTTAAGGATAACTTCAATAATTTAACAGCCATCCTATTTCACTTGCTGAATACTGAGAAATAACTTCTTTTGCACTCTAACACCGCTATTAGTACAGTATATTGGGTTTAAAGCATTAGATATTAAGACATCTGAATCCGATACTTATTATAGTTAGCAGATAGATGTTACAACAATACTCAACTGGAAAGTAGTTCCATATTAAACAAATCCATATATAGCCAAAGCTTGTGATTGAAGTTTTAACAATTATCCTATTCTTTGTACATTAAACTACTCAAAATTCTCCATAAAAAATTCACACAAATAATCTTTCATTATTTCTTTTTGTTATTTATTTATTTATTTATGCAATTGATTTATTTTCATGCTTAGGAAAATGCATGGGAGGCTGGTTTAACAGTGAATAGAAAAATCAAGGCAAGGCACGTTCTAGTAACTTTCGCTCTTTAGCAAGTTCGTTCATGGCACAGTATCAAAGCCTCTCCGATCAACATAGACTAGAGTGTAATCCTTGTTTTCCCCAGTCTTCTAAACTAAAAAAGTTAAAATTCAGCACAAGGTTAAGTAGGATTGAGCACTGTCAATGCTCGGCTATTGTGTACTGGACATCTTAGACATAAAAACCATTCATATGCCTTAACAGCTTATACTTTGGGAAAATGTGATGTAAGTCAACCTATTATTGACTACTCATAGCAAAACTAAATTTGACAACGGTTATTGATTATCATAAGTTTCATGAAGAATGTTCCTGAAAATTTACACAAACAATGGCCTTATCAATACAATGGTACGTACAAGGAAAGGGGCGACATGTCGATGACCTTTATCATATGCAAGCTGTACAGGAGTGAATCCGGCATTGTCCTTCACCGTCAATTCTTCCTTTGTCCCAGCATGTACAAGCACAGCACACACCTCTGAATGTCCTCTTAATGCTGCCCAATGCAACGGGGTACAACCTAAACCAGATTTATTGAATATTATCTCATCAAAATCTAAAATGACCAGCATAATTATAAGTTAATAGCACAAACAACCCATTTCAAAAGTATTAATTAAAAAATATTTCATTCTGATGTACTAATTAATAAGAACATTCAAACTTCTATAGATTTATCATCAAATGGCTAGTATATATAATCTCAAACAAACTCCCCAGACTGTACATGGGTCTGAAACGTTGTAAATTTCAAAAGTTGTTCCAGTTCAGACGCCTTGAACCAGCAACTACAAGACAATTAAATCAATGTGTACATGATATTTAAAGTTATGCATGATAATAATTCAACCTAGTATTAGGTAGGTGTTCATAAAACAACGGTAAAATATTTTCACTTCGAACGTTTTTCTTTTTCATAAAAGATTATTATAATTAGATAGATGTGTTGGGATACTGAATCCTCAGACCGGAAAAAGGAAAACAAAACAAATACAGAAAGTCAAAAATAGAAGTCCTATAAAATAAATCAGTCTAAAAGAGTTGTCCAATCTCATATAGTATGTTTTATCCTTGCAAAGTCTGTCTAGTACTCAATGCCCAAATTACCAATCCCATATAAGTGATGTCTATTCTAGCATATGATAGAATGATCTCAAATATGTATATTACAGGCTGATTTTGACCAAATATTAAAACAAGAGATAGAGAAAATAAAATGATAAGAGCATATAGTTGAGAACTTAGAAAAGTTAATGGATATTAAATAAATTCCAGCACAATATACCATCTTTATCTTGTCTTCCTTGACTTGCATCTCTAAATAGAAGTAATCTTATTGCATCAGCATATCCCTTATACGCAGCCCTGGTTGTAAGAATAAGAACTTAAGAAACTAAGTAAAAAGAAAATCAACTTCTTCCACAAATTTAGTTTGCTGAATGCATGGGGAATATTTAGGGTGAACTTCAACAAATAGACACAATGCATTTACAAACCTAAAGTACTTAGAACTCTTTGAAACCCATTGGGGCCCCATTCAATGGTTAACACTGCATTAAATTATTTGTTTTTGAAAAAAAGAGAACTATACATTGTGTACGTCCAAGAGATTTTAGGTAATTTAATGGTGCACTAGAAGAAAATATGGTGAAATATGACAATGACTATCTGTTACTTTCAAAATACGATTTCATCACCAATGCATAATAATCAAGAGATTTATGGCATACCAATGTAGAGGACTCCTTCCATCATTATCAGGCACATCAAAATCGGCATGGTATTTTACAATAAGGTGATTTAAGAAAGCTGTCTGTCCATATTGTGCAGCAACATGAACTGCCTGCATGAACCATTTAACGTATGAAATGGCATTATACTGGCAAATAGAACCAATTTTATTGATTCTGTTGAAAATTTACAATTTATTGGACTGTGCAATCAGACAGAACATCTAAAAGCCTATTTGCTTTCATTAAAAGCGAGAATAAGATGGCCTTTTTGTAACTAAAAGTGAGAAAAAAAATCTCAAACCAAATAACACTCAAGTGTTTCTCTCCAACTCTATCTATGTGTGTATCATCAGACTACTATGCAAATGAAAACGAAAAATCATCAGAACTAGAATTACTTACATATAGGAATGTCAATCAAGAATATCTATAGATTAAACCAAATTCTTATCTAGCTTCCTTTTCTCCAGATAGATAGTTTTATTAGCTAGAACAACTTAGGTACTAAATATTTTGAATTTTTTTAATAAAGTTGATTAATAGTCAGATATTTGGGTATCAGACCAAATAGAGTATAAAATGTGGTATACAGTTGCTATTAGGATACGAGTGGTTGACTTCAAATTACAGCTAGGAGTATCAGTTGACAAGTTGTCACTGGTTCAAATTTGTGTTTGGGTTTGAATGCAAGAATTCTAAACGGTTAAAAGAAAAGCCTGCAGCCCCTGCCTGACCGGTAACATCTCTAATTACACAGAACAATCAAATCCTCCCAAAAATTTGATGGAATAACTATAACCATCAAAACAATAATTAAGCACACGCACTTTAATAATGCACTGTAAAGGTTAAACAATACCCGGTATCCATTTATATCAGAAGCTTCAACCCTAGCACCATTCTCCAAGAGTACATCAGCTGCTGCAATTGACCCGCGAACTGCCGCCCAATGTAAAGCCGTTTGTTGCATGTTGTCTTTAGCATTGACATTACTACCATGCTTCAAAATAAGCCACAAAAGTACATCTAAATTAAAGAGCATTCAGCACAACTGATCATTTAATATTCAAACTCAATTCTCCCGGACAATTCGTCCTTAACCGAAACTTATCAACTACTTGAACCCAACCAACTTAAATTTACAAAAACTACTAATTTGTAATATCTATCACGACCCATCATCATAAACTCATAACAAATATTAAGAATATATAAACTTGATGCATAAGTAACAAAATGAAGTTAAATATTTTGAAAAAAGTAAATAAAAATGGCGAATTTGACTATGATTATGATGAATGGAAAAATGATACTACCTGAATGAGATAGTGAACAATGTCATGGAAATTGTTGAGAGAAGCCCATTGAAGAGCATAATAGCCATTACCATCAGGAAGAGAAACAGAGGCACCGTCTTGTTCAACGAAGATTCTCAATTTTTGTAAGTCACCATGGATAGAAGCAGTGAAAACGTCGAGTATGGGAGGTTGCTGTTGCTGCTGTTGTTGTTGTTGGGGTTTGGATTCCGATGATACAACTTCGATCTCCGATGAAGTCATTGGAAGCTGCTACTGCATTCAATTATTACTAGTATTGTATGAAAAGGGAATTAGGGTTTGAAAGGGGGAATGAAAAATTCAAAATTGGGAATTGGAAAATGTAGGGTTTGTGATTGGGTTGTTGAGAAAAGAAGGTTTATATGATTTGGGGGTAGTTTGTTTCAGAAGCTTCTGTTATGTTCATTGCCCTGATACAACCTTCCCCCATTTTCATTCACTCCATCTTTTCTCTTTTCTCTCTTTCTTTAATCTTTTCAATTAACTAGTCGCCGGCCCGTGCGATGCACGGGTTCGGCGGAACGACATATGTATGTCAATCATGGTTGTTGCTTTAGATTAGCGGTGTGATATAAGATAATTATAGAAATGTTTGATGTTAGTTCAAAGACTAAATCATACAAAGGGATTAATCAAATTAAATCAATGAATACAATCTCTATCAAACTAACATTGTCCCGTGGTGTTGCACAGCTTTTGCGAAACGCCATAATAAAGTGAATCAAGTGAAGCATCACACCAAATTTTATAGTGGACCTTTCAAGATCCATGTCATGTATAAAATTTAATTTTTGTATAAGAGTATACTTAATATAATGATTGATAATGAGATAATACAATACAAAAGTGAACCATTCTATTGTTGGATGGTTCAGTCACATCGAATTTCATAGTTGAGTCTTCAAAGACCCGTGACATGTATAAAATTTAATTTTATCCTTTTTGTGTGCAATTAATATGGTTCTAAAGGACAACTATCAATTGATTAAAAAGAAAACTTCATTAAGACTTCAAACAAAATAGTTGACATCAAGGATCAAATAAAGTAAAGATAACTGCATAAATATAGAAAAATAATATTTGATAATGCCAATTATTTGAATGCTCGATTAGGATGAAGTGATTTAGTTGCAAGCATTAAATAATTTAGAGATAGCACTAAATTACGATTACAAAGTCTAAATTCTGCGCCACAAAGTAGTGTTGTCGCATATAGAAAAATAATATTTGATCATGTCAATTATTTGAATTCTCGATTAGGATGAAGTGATTTAGTTGCAAGCATTAAATAATTTAGAGATAGCACTAAGTTACGATTACAAAGTTTAAATTCATAGAAAAGAAAAATATATAGCATAAAAATGATACATGCTTATAGCATTAATCGTGTGTTGCATATGTTTTGTGGAACGCTATAATAAAGCGAATCAAGTGAAGCATCACACTGAATTTTACAATGGAGCCTTCAAGACCCGTGATATGTATACAATTTAATTTTGACGTAACAACACACTTAATTTAATTTTCTCATGTTTAGGTGTGTGCATGTCAAATAATATAAACTAAGTTGGTCAAATTTTCTCATGAGTAACACGTTAATATGATGAAATTAAAAATCATTCATATAATCATTGATAATAGGATCAAGAAATACATTGCATATTATTGTTGGATAGCTCAGTCACATCAAATTTTATAGTGGAACCTTCAAAGACCCGTGACATGTATAAAAATTTAATTTTTACCTTTTTTTGCTGCTCAATTAATTTGATTTTAAAAAAATGCGTTAAGATAATGAAATTAAAAATCATTTATATTGTCATTGATAATAGGATCAAGAAGTACATTGCATACTATTGTTGGATAGCTCAGTCATATCAAATTTTATAGTGGAACCTTCAAAGACCCGTGACATGTATAAAAATTTAATTTTTACCTTTTTTTCTTGCGCAGTTAATATGATTTTAAAGGACAAACATCAATGAATTAAAAATAAAACTTCATTAAGACAACAATCAAAATAGTTGAAATTAATCATGTGCCATAAAGTAGTGTTGCCGCATATAGAAAAATAATATCGGATAATGTCAATGCTTGGATCAAACAATGAACAAATAATTTTGATCGAGGAAGAGACAAAGTAGATGAACCAATCCCCACAATCAAAACCACTCTTATGCAATAAATGTCTCTTGGGAGGATTAGAGATAGGATACTTGACATAGTGCGCAAATTTTTTAAAACTTTATGTAAGTAGAGCGCAGAAATTACAAACCTATTTATATGTAGCGCGCAAAAGTTACTTAAATTCGAAACATTAACATTTAATTAAGAGTTCAATCACCCGTTATAAATATTTATTTAGAAGAGTCATTAGATGTTATAGAAAAGTTTACGATATATCTTTATAGATTAAAATAAGACATTCTTAGTTCAAGAGAAGTAGTAGTGTTTTGTTAAGTACACTACAAATCCCTACGGAGACCCATCAATTTTTATTAAGTTAGTACACTTGTACACCATAAAATTGACCATGTTATAGTGATAATTGAACACTCTTAACTTAATAGATTCTTTCAAGTTGCGAAGTAGAAGAGATTTAGGGTGGGTTAAATGTCTATCATATTAAAGCTATATGTTAATTTTTGTTGTAAAAATGCAAATTGTTGGTCATTATTTTCATTCATTCAAGTTAACAAAAACACTTTTTACACATTGTGTTGCTTTCAAGCAAGAAAGTTCCACCGAAATTAAATTGCAATGTAGAGGTCATCTCTGCCTCAAACAACTCAATTGTTGTTGCTTCTTTTACTGCAAAACAGTTGTTATGTTCATCTCTCTTTGGATTGTTATTGATGTGAACCTAAATCGGTCATTAGCAAATAATAGGCAAAAACATATCAATATAAAAGATTTTATCCAATCATTCAATACTCAACGTAAAGTCTAAAGTGACATTTGGAATATTATCTTTAGCAAAACAACCATATGGACTTAACCAAACATCAATCAAATTCTATTTAATGGGAAGCCTAAAAAATAAATAGGGTTTTAATTTTTTTTGTTAAGAGTAAAAATGTAATTTTGAAAAATATTGAGACAAAACTGTAATTTAAAAAAAATAGAAGCAAATTTGAAATTTTTAAAAAAATTAGGATTCAAAATGCATTCTATAAAGTACAGGGGTCTAAACGAAAATAATGAAAGTGCGAGGTGTAAATGTAAATATATAAGGTATAGGGGCAAAATTGTAATTTTAAAATATGATGCTGACGTGGCTGATGATGTGGATGTTGAGGTGTCAAAGGTGACGTGGCGAGATGATACACATGGCGGACAACGAATGGATGACATGGATTAGATGATGTCATGATGACATCATCGATGATGCATGATAGTAGGGTTTTTGAAGGAGCATTAGGGTTGACCCTTAACAACCTTTAGGATATATAAAGATACTAATACATGTTTTTAAAAAACAAATTAAAAAATAATATTAGTTTGTGAGTTTGATTAGAAAATTTCTTCCCAAATCGGATAAGTTGGGGCAAGATTAGGCGTAAAAAATGAAATTTATTTTCTTCGTTGAATTGTAAGATGTCGAACGAATTAATTTAGAAGAAGTTTATTAATTATTTGAGTTAAATATTTTATCAACTTAATATTTTATTCGTTAAACATTGTACAAAATAATAAATTGTATAATATTTTTACAAGTTTATCTTCTATTATTATGTCATGTGTCGATGTTTTGTCAAAGTATTATTTTTTTATTGATTAAACGAACAAAATATAGGGTGCGCAATTTTCATCATATAGAGTGTCCGATTATAGAAAACATTTAAATGTCAATAGTCTATAAACTTTAAGATGTTCTTTTGTTACACCTTATTGGTTTTTTTTTAATAATTGTTTCCTCTATTATTTCTCAGCATGTTACATAACCACAAGCTCCACTATATATCTTTGACGGATTAGGGTTGTCTGTCATAAAATATCTCATGGTTATACGGTGTAGTGAATCTAACCATCGAGTTAAGATTGAACAATTTACATTATATATATATATATTTATAGAATAAGAAATAAATAATCTCTACCATTTATTTCATACGACTTATTTAATACAAAAGACATGCAGTTACTGCGTGATACAACATAATGCAAACATGAAGTCTTTAACATACACCAATATCCATGAGCCTCTAGAATGGCAGTCATCATCCTCTATTGATGATTTGGCGTGCATTTTATAACATACACTAACTCATTCGATGAGTGTTTTGTGTTTGAAATTGTACATTGTTTTTATTTTCTTTTTTTAAAAGAAAAAAAGGATAAAAGAGATAAATTTATAATACGAGGCAATGGAAAAATGAAATGGATAAAATTGAGTATGGCGGATGTTGAAATATATTAAATGCGAGTTAAGTGATATATTAGTTGAATGAGTTTATTTGAGCAATATATAAATGATAGAATTCATAAATCTAATGTCTTTATGGTTTTTATTCTCTTATTGATCATAGAAAGTTCAAATAAAGAAAATAAATTTATAATACAAGGTAATGGAAAAATGAAATGGATAAAATTGAGTGTATAGGATATTGTGATATATCAAGTAAAAAAAACTTTGTAGATCTAATTTCTTAAGATTTTGAGTGAAAGTTCACTGTTAAAATTGCTCTTAGTCTAGCGTGTTGATTCAATCCAATATAACTCCCTTTCAAGACCCAACAATGATATCAGAACCCGGTTTGGAGGAGAACAATAAGACTCGCACTTGAGGGGGAGACATTGAACTATATTAAATGTTTGAAAGGAAACCTCCATTTTGAGGATCCTAAAATAATAGTTTAAGGTTTAAAGTTTACTATGAAAATTACAAATGTACATATTAAAAGTTACTTCATAACATGATAGTTTAGAAGGAAAACATAATTACAATTAAGAGCTCTACAAATTCCAGTAGGTAGCTACAAAAGTAACATTAGGAGGTGCAAATATAAAGTGGTTCTTCAATCAAACCTCTTTTCTATGAGTGTGAATCTGGTGGTTTTTGTTGAGTCTTGGACTGTGTGTATTTGGTGATCCATTTTAGTGCAGTGGCTTTCATCTCAAAATAAGGAGTTTGAGGTGGAGATGAGGGTGGAAGAAGGGTCATTGTTGATCTTTCATGTTGAGGGAGCAAAAGCATTGCTGCTGTAGGGGCCATTGAGAAAAGTTAAAATTGAAGTGAGTTAATCAAATAAACAACAATCAAATTATATATGATAGTGGTGGTGGGATAAGCATAAATAAATAGTCTATGGGCTATGCTTTTCCTGTCTAGTGAGAGAAATGAATGGATGGGTGGAATGGAAATCAGGGGGTCTAAAACTATGGAAAATGAAAACCATTGACTATTTTTTGTCTCTCATTAAAATAATGGAGGAGTTATTAATATCCATTCAAAATAGAATATTTTATGTTTCACATGTAAGATTCTCAATTTCAAAAAAGAAAAACGTTATTACAACGCACATATGTGAGAAAGTAATTACACCGATATTGTTCATTATATTTATATTCTATAGAAAATACTATAATGTGTATATATGATGCCAATTTGTATGAGCAAATAACACACTTCTTCAATAAATAAAACAAATACATATTTTTGAGCAAAATTAAATTATAATAAAGTTATTGATGAAAGTTGGTTCAATGGATAAGAAATTGACATCATATCTTATAAGTGTATTGATAAGAATTTGATTCGTATTTTATAAAGGAGTATGTTCATCTTTTACTGCCGATGTGAGGATCTATTTGATGAGTGATAAATAAATATATCTATTAGCGTTGTTTGAATGTTGAAATTTGTCCCGATAAATTTCTAGACTCAAGTCACTTAAACTTCCTAGTGTAACAAAAAAAATATAATAAAATTAAAATCTGCATTTTTTTTCATACAAAGCTGCATTTATTTGGATGAATAGATAAATGGAATTGTAATACGTCGGTCAAATTGATCCTTCCATTAATTGAACATATGGTATTTCATGTCAATGTATGTCAAGGGGATAGTGTCCCGATTTAAGAGAAGAAAGATCTTAATGTTTAAGAGTATTTATAAAAATCTTTACGTTTATATTTCTTCAAAAGTACTAGTACAGTTTAAATTTGGACTCCTGCAAATTTAAGACAAGTCTTTTTGTTTTTTTTTTGTATTGAAAGATAAGTCTTTACACAATTTAAGGCATGCCTATTACATGATTTTCTTAAAAAAGACCTTCAGAATGTTATAACTTTTTTAGAATTCCTTTAAAAGAGAATTTAATTTATTTTTTGAGAAAAAATATTTCACGTGCACATATGACTAGGGGATAATGTCGCAGTTGAAGGGAAGAAAGATCTTAAGAGTATTTACATTCACATTTTTCTAAAAATACTAGCGGAATTCGAATATGAAACCTTTCAAATTTAAGACATATCTTTTTACCACTAGATCAAGCTTTTAGGATTATTTTTATGCACAATTTTAACACACATATCAATTACCGGGATTGGCATGGCAAAGAATTGAATTTTTGGAAAGATAAATGGATTGGCATGGATCCTTTTCATGTGATATTCCCTGCTCTTTTTAACATGTCAACGCAGCAAGATGGGAGGATATATGAGATGGGATTGACGAGTAACAACACTTGGCAATGGAGGTTGTTTTGGTCTGTGCATTTGAATGAAACAGAAGAAGATCAGCTGCATGTCCTTCTTTCTTTGCTTGAGCAGGTCCGGCCCCGATACAATGTAAAGGATAGACGACGTTGGATTCCAGCCGCGGATGGTATATTCACAGTCAAATAAGCATATTATTGTTTACATAACAGGTATGCGCTCCCTTGTCTCGATGATGCAAAGGTGGAAGCTTTAAACAAACTATGGAAGAACAATGTTCCGTCAAAGGTTAGTGTTTTCGGTTGGAAATTATTCATCAAAAAACTATTCACAAGAGAGAAATTATTTCGTAAAGGAATTCTTACTAACAACCATGAGCAGTGTTGCGTTTTTTATTTCAATTACGAAGAGACAATAGATCATGTCTTTTAAATTGTGATATAACTAGTGCCGTGTGGTGTGCCGTTTTTAAATGGATGGAGATACATGATCTAGGTGTGGATAATGTGCAGCAACATTTTCTTTTGTTTGGAGGAGTCATAAAAGGCAAGCATGGTAAGAGAGCCAAGCATATCATATGGCTAGCAACAACTTGGTGTTTATGGCGGACTCGCAATAACATTATTTTTTAGAGGAGGCCTAAGGAGCGTTTCACCCATAGTGGATAATATTATTTACTTTTCGTGGCTTTGGTTTATTAGTCGTGTAGAGACAAGGCTCGACTTAGTTTTTTTCGATTGGTGTAATCCTATAAATTGTATCCAAAGCACCATGAGTGCCTCTCTTTGAATTGTAAGGGTTGAACACTCCTTTTACTCGTTATATAATTCAACTTTTCTTATTAAAAAAAACAGGGTTTTTAAAAAACGATCTTTAAAGTGTTATAACTTTTTGTTATCATTTCTTTAAAAGAAAATTTATTTTATTTTTTGAAAAAAAAAAGTTTTAAATGAGAAATTAATTTAAATAGTTTCTGCTTTTTATATTAAAAAAAAAAAAGTATATTTTTCTTTATGTTACAACTTTTTTAGATGCTAAAATTTTACAAAACACTTAAACTGATAAATTATTTTGAGCAACTTCTCATAAAAACTAATTTTAAGATATTTGTATTATAAAGTAAAAAAAACCTAATTATTATTCAGCGTTTAATTCAATGTTTAATTAAATTAAAACCTAAAAAATGAAATATAATAATTAAACACTGAATTTCATCAATTAGATTTTTTTTACTTTACTTTATTAGCAACTAATTAGGGAAACACCGACCAATATGAATGCCTTCTTTAGTTTCCTTTTTCCACATCCGCTTGTTAGAATTTATAAAGTCAAAATCAAATAAGTCAAAAAATGAGAAAACTCAAAATCAACTGGAACATATAAGAGCCAAAACTCATTTGTTTGCACTGCCTTCAATTACCCAAAAAGACAAGTTGGCTTGAACATTGTGATGTCTGAAAACCGGGACATGTATGGCAACTGAGCTTGCCAATGGCAAGCTCAGGATATTCATATTTTTCTTCTTAAAAAACTGGAAAAAATTTCTCGTCTATGAATCTTTTTACTCTTTCAAATATTTGGCCATTGCTCAGCTGCTGTCCTCTGAATTCCCTCCGGATTAAATGTAGCAAGTGATTTTTGGTATGATTTGCTTGACGCGAAAACAACTCCTTTCAGTCCAATATTGAAAGATCGTGAGAAGCAGCAGTCAAGGATGAGACTAAATTTGCACTTGTGATGGAGAGATTTCAGCGACTCCCTAACAAATGAATCTATAAAACGAAGAACTTATTTTAAGCAACAATCAACTGAGACCAAAAAGATCAAATTCAGTGTTTAATTCAGTGTTTAATTTAGTGGTTCTCCCTGAAATGTGAAATTCGATGTTTAACGGTTTAATTCAGTGTTTAATTTGGTGTTTAAATTTCATTTTTATGATACTAAAGACTTGATTTCTTTGTTGTAGCATCATATAATAGCATTACTCATTGTTTGTTATTTGTTACGATACTGTGTTACCACAAGAATATTTTTGCACTAAATTAAGTTTTGGACAAAAGAAATTATAATTCAGTGCAAAAGATATTACTTTATTTAGTTCAGGGACAACCACTGAATTGAATGCCAAAAAATCTGATATGTAGAGCATATTAAAAAGTTCCTAACAAATAGCATAAAAGACAATAATGTATCCTAAAATTTAGCAACAACTTAAAACAGTTTCATGAGTTATCTTAGTCAACATCAACATATATAACAAAATTGAAACAATAAAAAAATGGGTGAGTTTAACAATCGCGGAAAATTCAAAAAAACAAAAAAGAAAGGAAACCTTGTCAGTTTGGGCAGTAGAGTTGAGTGATTCTAAGGACAAAGATTTGATGGAGTTATCAGTTTTTGATGTTATTGTTAGGTGTTAGGGTTTTGATTTGTTAATGATGAAATGAAATCAAAATTTGTTTATTTTTGCCAGGATTTCTCGAAAAGGCGTAGATTAGGCTTTTTGGGATTTTTTGACGAAAGCTACTCTTCCGGCCCTCCATGTTTTTTTCCCCTTGAATTTCCTTTTTCGCCCTTCAATAAAAACTTTGGAATGCGTTTTTTGATTATTTTTTTGCTTGAAAAAAAACTTCGAAATATGTTTTCTGAATTTTAACTAGAAACTTCAGAAAACGAGTTTCGGATCTTTTTTCGACGTCAAAATTGGATTTTCAAGGGTAAAAAAGTCACGAGGGGCCAGAAGAGTAGCTTTCTTTTTTGACACGGGCATTTTGGGATTAGAATTCGTAAAAACACTAAGTGTACCTTTTATTGATCAAGCAAACGGTTCTTGGAGACTCAATGTTAAATAATAATAATAATAATAATAATAATAAATACTAATTATTGATATTGGTTCTTTAAAAAAATGGCTAAATATATATTTAGTAAGAAATTTTTGCATAAAAAAAGAAGAATCCATAAAAGTAGGGAATTTAACCAATCAAAGATTGGATAACCATACATGGAAGAGGGTGATTATAATTTAACTAATCAAATATTGCCACATATAATTCTTCTCTTTCTTGCATACCAAAATTCTTACCAAATAGCATTTTCCATATATTTTTTGTCCTATAAAATGATAATCTTCTAAATTTAGTTCTTAATTTTTATTCTACTTTAGTTCCTGGAAAATTATGTTAAAAATTTTAGTCCCTATAAAAATGTGATTTTTATTATGTTAAAATATGTATCAATAAATATGTAAATTAACAAATATTAAAATTAGTCTTTTAATTTGCATCAAATGAGTTTAAAATAACTTAAGCTATTTTGAATAAATTATTATATAAAAATCTTTTTTAGAAATATAATACAAACGAAATAAATATTGATGAATGTAATCTTCAATGAATATTTAGTTACATACATCATGTGATGACATCAAAGACCTGATATTGGAGCAACATAGAAATAACCTATGAAATACAGACACTTTCCAAGTTAGGTGTGTCCCGGTTTCGGACACGTGTCGATAGCTGACACCGATATACCACTGACATTTATGATTATATTGAATTATGTCATTTTTTTCAATTATTTTCGGTGTCGACATGCACTGTGCGTGTCTAGTGCCTGTACTTCATAGAAAATAACAGATAGATAGCATTCTGAAAAATATTTAAAAAGTGTATAATGTAAAAATATACTTTGCATGATAACTCATTGGAACACAAGCATGCATAGCTTCAGCATAATATTATTTACAATATTGTGCTCAAGATGGTGAGACATAAACATTGCCATTTGCCAATATCATCTGCAGATAGCTTCTTGCATTATTTCATTTCCACTAAGCAAAAAGATACTTACAAAAAAAATAAATTTCACTTAAGAAAACGTTAAACAAAGAATTAAGCTATTTACAGTTTACGAAACAAACTACGCGGACAACCATCAAAAGATATAGAAAAAAGGTTAGCATTGTTGAGATTGAGATGGCAATGTTCCTCCGGTCTTCTCTTCAAGCAACGGCGAAGTGGTTGTCCCTTGTACCCTTGGTACTTGATGCTCACTATCTTCATCAAATCTATCCACACTATGCAAAAATATTCCTGTGGTACGGCAAAGAAATTAGTAATGTGACATTTTTTTGTATCAGATCAATAGGTTTCCATGACGACTTACCTATAAACCATATGGCAGCTGCCGGAAAAAATACTGTTGTTAGAATCAACGCAGTAGTTCTCCAGTTGTTAATATTATCCTGTATGCATAGAACCACCATCAGAATATGTGCATAGGATTTGTAAATCATAACTAATTAATAGCAAATACACCTAAAAATGCTAACCTGGACAACTCCAACAAGAGGCGCGGAAGGTACATCTCCAAAGATATGAATAGCAACGGTAGACATAGCCATTGATAGTGGCCTCAAACTTGGTTTAACGGAATGGAGACATACATAATTCACAGGACCCTGAAAAGAAAATAGTAAGAATATATTTGGAGCAAATGGTTCCTAAGGAGCAAGAATTTAGATCATAAATCTAATGACACAAGCTATCTTAGCTTGTATATATAAAAACACAGCAACAGAAAATTATCTAATGCTCTCTGCCAAAAAAAATAAAAAATCATCTAATCTAAGACTTTTTTGCGAAACATAAAAGCATGTTGTTTGGAATTTGGATACACCGTCTCCAAACTGCATATCATCATTTTGATACCAAAATCCGCAAGGCATGGTTCATGTTTTGTCAAAATATATTATTTCTCAATTTTGTATTCATTTGTAATTTTTTAAATTTACTTTTATAATACTTAGATATTATGTGATTTCATACTCGATTAAATTTACCTAACATCTTATAATATTACTCTTTGAGAAAGGAAAAAAAATTATCTTCCGAATTTAATTCTTTCAAATTACATTATACTCAAAACATGAAGTATTGCTCACACAGAGAAGGGAAGTACCTGAGTGGCAAAAACAAGTAGTTCACCAAGAGCAAAAAAAGCCAAAAAGCCATACATGCTTTTAAATGTGAAGGCACCGAAACAAAATGCACCACCAACAAATGTTGTAAATGAGAGAAGCTGAAAAGAAATCAAGGTGGTTAGGATGGAATTTATAGTAGAGACTTCGGAGGGAAATAAATTTAAATGATGGATACAACTCAGAAGATATTTACGGAGAATTAGCAGTTTAAAAGTGTAAATCAAGTTATCTAACTTATTTAAATATTCAACGTGCTCGACAAATAAAAAAACAAACTGAAAAAAACTGCATTAGGAAATGCATAAACATGAATATAAATAATGCTAGAATCCATACTGAAAATTCATATACCAACCTTAAATGCATTTGATAGGGTGTTGGAAATGTAATCAAGAACCAAGCCTCCTGCTAACGTGCCCAATATTCCACATACAATTGTAATTCCTCCGAATATCATATCTGCATTAGTCTGACAAAGTAAACTGTCGTTAGTAAAATAATTTTATACCAAATAACAATATGTTTTACGGGCAAATTATCTTAAGGTATCAGGCATACATAAACAAAAGAAGAATATAAAATCTTATGCACACACTTGGTCATTAGATGAAATAGAGTCTCACCATGTTATATATACTATAACCAGCTTTGGGGCCCCAATACGAGTAAGCACCTATGACAAAGTTGTATGCTATGTAACCTGCAAATACGAGTTCAGTAACAATTAAATAGAGACACGGGAGACACGGGAAAACGATATGTTTGTAAAACATAGTACATAAATAGGTAGAAGAGTATGGTATATGAATTTTTTAAGGAAGTAAACTAGTCATACAGAAGCTTCTGAGATGAACTTAACAACGACAAAATAAATGTGAAGGAAGCCGTTGATGCATACCTAGAACGTTGACGACGTAAACCTTATCAGACAAAAGTTCTTTCATATCTTTCAGAAATATTGAGAGCTGATTTAATATTCTGTTTGTTTGTTTTGGCCTACAGTCAACCAAAAATAATTTTATGTGCATCAGTCACTTGGTGATGGATGCCACAAACTAAGAGAAACAATAAATCAATAGTGGCCAGTTTTAGAAGGATTGAGGGATCATTATTCTCAGCTAGAAAGTTGAGAAATATTGACAGGATGAAAAGCATTATGATGGCGAATCAATTATATACTCAATATAAAAAACACTATGTAAATCAAGGATAAAGGTGATGTTCTCACTTGGAAGGATCATGTGATTCTTCGTTTCTATTTGAAGCCCCCGTGTCTGTCCATCAAATAAGAGAACTTTGTTAAGCCCAACAGAAGTAAACCAGTAAAACAGAAATCTAAAGTTTTCCAGTTAATTGAAAGGCATAGTACCTTGAACTCCCAAAGGAACTGTCTCAAGTGCCTGCACTTTTTTTGAATCAGCAGGGACAAAACCTGTATCCACAACAAGTTTAGAGATAAAAAAAATATCGGGTGCCACAATAAATCAATGCAAGATAAAAATGTGCACCTTTCAACTGCAAAGGTTTCATAACAAATCCCAAAATAGCAAATGGAAGCATCAATACAGACTCCACCCAAAATGCATATCGCCAGCCAAAATGATCTCCAACCTGTTTATGAACAATGAAAAGATAAAATCAAAGGGAAATTCAAAATTTTGAACGAAATTTGCTAAAAAATAGTGATATTAAGACTAAACAAAAACTTACCAAACCACCATAGACATAGCCAAGTGCATATCCCCCCGGTATACACATGTAAAATATAGAAAGCCACGCTGTTTTCTGATACATAAACCAGTATAAGAAAGGTTAACACCATACAAATAATTTAAAAAAATAATAATAATAAAGCAATCACAATATCATATAATATTCGAACTACCAAGAAAGGTAAATAAAACATCAGTCAGTTTTACTAGATTATATCTACAAACCATTGAAATGTTGAATAGAAGCAAACTTATCTAAACTCATTTAGATTATGTCTCGATACTGATTTCAGTTCTAATATTCCACATTAATGCTTAATACCATTAATTAAACAGCTGAGTCAGTTTTTTAATATACAGTCACAACTTTACAAATTAAAATAAATATTCTTCAGCATGTAAGTTTGTTAATTCAGTCCAAAATGCAATTCTATAAAAAGCAAATGGCATCACAATTCAAAGGGTATCTATGACCCACAGAAGGTACCATAATTACATCAAACTCGAAGAAGCTTCAACTGACCCGAAATCCCACAATAGACGATAGAAACATTCTTCTAGTAAGAAAACATGAGACAAATTTTAGGGAAAGTAACAAACCTGTGAAACTGGGGCATTATCATCAATGAAAGGTGCTGCAAGACTTATAAATGAAGCCTCACCAACACCAACGAGCCTAGAGAGAATAAGGGGAAAATTTAAGAATATAGACGGTTCTTGCATTTTTTACTATTATGTAAGTAGTCAATACAAAAAGCATAGAGCTTGAAAAATAACGGGAGAAAACACTTACATTCTACAGAATGTAATGGACCAAAAATTGAAAGAAAGACCGCAACATAAGGTTGCAAGAGTCCAAACTGACAATCCAACTCCAATAAGCCTAAAAGGGTTTACACTGCAAAATATAGGAATAATGTAAATATTAACATTTTACAATATAGATGAAAATCATGCTGAAGAATATTTCTTTCTTGAACTACTCTGAATAATCTTGTCAATGATACTATTGCTTTGTTTGTGAATCAAGGATATTTTGGATTACAATATGATAGACCAGTTGTTGTTTAAAGCATGCTTAACTTTCAAAAGTTTCATAATTACATTCATTGACAGCATATCTTTTGAAGCATTAAGAAGTCAAATAATTAAGACAAATACAGCACAAACAGCCACATAGTAGTAATTGATTCACACATTCAAGAAGACTAAACTGCTATCAAGTCTTAATCCTAAAACAACATATCTTACTTATTTAAGGTGTCATAGTGGGAATATGAAACAACTATTTCAATTCTCAACATAAAAAGTCATTACCTCTTTGACAGAGATGCAAATATTGGAGAAGCTATAAGAAGTCCAACCATAAAAGCAGATGATAGAACACCATCCTCAAAATTGTTCAACCGAAAATCCCCCCTACAAAAGTATAAAATTATATTGTCAAGAAATACTACTAAACAGACCTGAAAATTTAGTTTTTCATATATCATGGCATGAAACAACAGCAATGGTTATCTCGCAAAATATAAATTGAATTCTCCGACTAGGTCGTTTATTGATTCTTTTCTTGAGAAGCATACATTACAAAAGGGTGAAAATACATTCACCAGTCACCACTAAGATCTCAATCTCAATTCCCTTCTCCCTTCATAATATTAACTTAACTAAATATTTCCAAGATTACTATGTTAAAGAATATGTTGTTTATTCATTTTAGTTTTTTAAAGATAAAATCATACATATAAACCCCCCACAACTCAGTTTAAAGCCATAACAGCATCCTCTATTCCTATTTTTCAATACTAGACCAAAACCATAAGTTTTCAATAAGTAATTATATAGTACTATTAACTAATTAACTAATCAATTAAAACTAAACTTACTGAATTCCTGTTCCAGCTTTGCAGGTACCACCTGTGCAAGTTTCACTATGTCCATTAACACCATTGCTAGCTATTGCTCCTCGGTCCAAATAGTTCAACATATTAATCACACAAAACATAGCCAGTAACCTACACAACATAATATAACAATCATCAAAATACATACATACATACATACACAAAACCATCCAATTTTTAAATTCCACTTAATCTACACCAATCATCAACAACTTTTTTTAAAATTGGTGAAAACAAAAACAAACCCAGAATTTCTCTCCCTCCTAAAAACATACCCAAATCAAAAAAATCGTTTTTTTCCATCATTCCATAAAAAAGTAAAATAAAAAAAACGTTTTTTTTTCTCATGACGGATCTAAAAACAAAAAAGGGGAAAAAGGGT
Organism: Trifolium fragiferum; assembly: GCA_954870985.1. NCBI lineage: Eukaryota > Viridiplantae > Streptophyta > Magnoliopsida > Fabales > Fabaceae > Trifolium > Trifolium fragiferum. Next base: position 16,504,780 of record OX940790.1, on the reverse strand, counting down.
TAATTAATAATTACCTCTTAGGTGTAAACCAAGAAGTTGAAGGAATCATGGTAGACTTGGTGGCCATCTCTTGTTCAACAGACTTAGGGTCAGCAGAAGAAGAAGAAGAAGAAGAAGAAGTTGCAGGCTTGGCTTCATTTTCAGCTTCTTGTGCCATTCCAATCTTATATACAATATAATATTATTATATTATATAGTTTTGACAATGACACTTTAATTATTTGATTAAAAATAGAAAATTTGGTAGTTGAAGGAAGTAATTAGCCAGGTAAAGTGAGGTTAAATTGTTGTTCTTCTTCCTTCACTTAGCTTTCTTCTTCTTGTTCTTCTTGATGATGATGGTGATGTGTATGATTCTTTATTTAGTTATACGTAAAAAAAGAAAAACACAATGTTTTGGTAATTTTGTTTGACGAAAACAGAATTGTTTCTTAAATAGGAATATGAATTTGTTGCATATGATTAGGAATTATCCAGTTGGTGTTTGCAGTGACAAATAATAATTTCTGATTCGTTTTTTATTATCTTTTTTTATTTTACAAACGTTTTTTATTATCTTAGTCACTCTCTTTTGATTTTGATTTTTTGACAAATTTTTAATGGTGAAGTGAAGTGAGTGGAATTATATTTATGCTTGTTTATCTTTAAGGAAGTGAGTGACTTTATTAAAAAATGTCTTTTAGATTGTGATTTTTAAAGTTTGATGATATCTTGAAAAAGAAATTCATGATTGGATGTCTTCATTTTTTTTTTAAAAATCTCTCAAATAAATTTTTTGATATTTTTTAAATAATAACTTAGTAGTAGTTTTTAAACACGTCTCTAATAATTCAAAAATACAGTAAATAAATTAGTCTCTTTATCTTTCGGTAAATAAAAAATAGAATAAATGTATTGATACATTGGTAAATGAAAGATGTTAATTGGATAAAGAGTTAGTTTTTTTTTTTTTTTTTTCAAGATTATCTCTTCATATAAAAGATCTTGTTCACACCGATGTAATGAGGATAATTGCCCCGTAATCTATTTTTGTGTAATTTATTTTCTTTAGCTTAGACCCCCTATTTATAAAATAAAATAAAAATAGGAGGAAAATCTTATTTAAAAATGATAAACAAAATAGAGGGGTAGCAAAGTCAAATAACTCGTATGACAAAAATAATAAAATTGTTTGGTAGGGATGGCATAACATAACAAACAACTAACAAGTAAGTCACATTGGTTTATGTCAAAAGAAAAAGTTAGTCACAATGGTAAAGAGGTTTAAAATTTTAATCTGCCACTATTATTTGTTTAATCTGTTGGTCTATCTGGTCAAATAGTATTAGAAATTGTTTTTTTAATCAATTTTTATTGGATTAAATAAGTTTTTTTAAAGTTTTGTAAAGAAACTAGTTTTGAGATCTGTGCATTCGCACAGGTCTATTGACATTTATTAATAAAATAATGTTAAAATATAAGTGATGTCGTATATAAAAAAAAAAATAATAAATGACGTTATTCTGCTATTTTGTTGTAAAACTTATCAATTGATGAGGACAAATTAAGATTTTTTTTTTGTTTTATTTTTTTTGTATTTTTTAGAGTTAAAATTATCTAATTGTGATACCCGTGCCAAGCACGGGCTATAAATTCATCTAATTGTGTTTTTATAAATTGAACAAATATCATATTATTTATATATTATTATTTTTTTATTTAAATTTTTCTTTTCATAATATATGATTCCATTGAGGACATAAATTGAACCGTTGATTTTTTGTCGTTCTGTGGATTTTTAAATTTTGCGGCATATCAATTTTCAGCTAATTGGAACCAAACATAGACATCGTTCAACTGATTAGACCAACCATTCTAATTTTGACTACCTTGAAATGAATTTCACTTAATTAGTGTGCAAGTTTGTGTCAAGTACGATCGCTGCTGTTGTGTCCCTTTTCATTTTGCTTTGCAATCCCTTCTAGTTCTCAATGTCCGACGGCCGCTTCTGTGTTTTTGGATTTGTTCGTCGGCTTTGTTCGCCGGATCTGATAGTTGTGTTCGTCTTCGATTTCTGTTTTTAGATCTGGTGGTGTTTGATTGTTTTCGGATATGGTGGTGTTTGTTCGTTTTTTGATTTGGTGGTTCTTCTCCGGTTCCGACATGTTCTGTTTAAGTTTTGTTCGTGTTCAGAGACGGGTGGCTGAAGACTGGTGGCCTCTTTTATTGTGGTATGGTTTCAAAAACCCGAAAGGGTATGGTTCTTATAACCCGCAAGGGCCAGGTTATTAACGTATTGGACTCTTCCAAGTTCTTACGCGTTTACAATCTCATTGTGTTTGGTGGACTGGATACTTTGATTCTTTGTTTTTTTTCAGGTCTGTTGAGATCTGCATGTTTCAAGTTGTCTTGTTTGCCTACACTCTGGGTATTTGTTGCTCGAAAGAGCTTTTATGCTTGTTGCGTTGTCAGGGAGCTGTTGGAACTTGGATTTTGCTACCGTGTTGGCAGTCGATTCATTCTTCGTTTCTAAACTTTAACTGTTTTGGCATAGGTTCACTTCTCTTTTTTTCTTTTTTTTTTTGTAACTTGGTTTTGTACCCGTGCGCGGGTTCACTGAGTTGTGTCTGAGATTGTTGGATTTTTGTTGGGATAGTTTAGAGTTGTTTCTCTAGGTCTGTTTTACATTGATGTATTCCCATTTTGGGTTATACCTGGGTCAAATTTTTTGTCCCCTCAGTCTTTGTATCGCTCTCTTTTTACTAACGTATTGGACTCTTCCAAGTTCTTACGCGTTTACAATCTCATTGTGTTTGGTGGACTGGATACTTTGATTCTTTGTTTTTTTTCAGGTCTGTTGAGATCTGCATGTTTCAAGTTGTCTTGTTTGCCTACACTCTGGGTATTTGTTGCTCGAAAGAGCTTTTATGCTTGTTGCGTTGTTCAAGGAGCTGTTGGAACTTGGATTTTGCTACCGTGTTGGCAGTCGATTCATTCTTCATTTCTAAACTTTAACTATTTTGGCATAGGTTCACTTTTTTTTTTTGTAACTTAGTTTCGTACCCGTGCGCGGGTTCGCTGAGTTGTGTCTGAGATTGTTGGATTTTTGTTGGGATAGTTTAGAGTTGTTTCTCTATGTCTGTTTTACATTGATGTATTCCCTTTTGGGTTATACCTGGGTCAAATTTTTTGTCCCCTCAGTCTTTGTATCGCTCTCTTTTTATTTATGTTATTTTTCGTTTTGCCTAAAAAAAAGTACGGAAAATAAAATAAATATAAAAATTAAATAAAAATTGTATGTAAAATGTACGGAAAATGTATGGTAAATTTAGATAAATTAGTATATATTTTTTATTTTTCACATATAAGTTTCCATAAATTTATATTAAACTCAAAATAAACACAAAAAATAACAGTAATATTTAATATTTTAAAAATTGGACCGGTCCACTTATTGAATGGATAACCGATCTAGACAATTTCAAAAAAGTCGAGTGGTGTATAACTGTTTAAAATTTATATAATATTTAATGTGAAAAAAGTGTAAGTCACGTAATATTATAGGTTTGAATGCTTAATGCCCAGACAATAAAAAAAAGCACTAAATCTTTGTAAAAATAAAAATTATATATATATATATATATTGTACCTCCCATATAAATTACAAAAAAAATAAATTATGCAGCTTGTAAATTTAAAAAATAAAATAAATAGACTTCTTTGTTAATATATGAGTATAAATATAGTATCCCCAATATAAATTATAAAAAAATATCTCATCTTAATAAATAAGTACAAATATAAGTCCCCATACTGACATATAAATTAGTGAACATATTAGTTTGTGCGTATAAATGTAGGTCTTGTATAAAATATATAAAAAAAAAAAAACACTTATATTAACATGAGTACGAATATAGATGTTTGTAGCAATTACATAAAAACAAGCCCCGTATTAAAAGAATATAAATATAAGCTCCATATAAATTGCAAAAAAAAACTTCATATTATTATATGAGTATAAAGATAGGTCTAATATTAAGTAGCAAAAAAAAAAAAAGAGATATGTCTCGTATAAATTAGAAAAAACCTATAGACTTATGTATTAATATTAATATATGAATATAAATATATGTTCCTATAAATATTACAAAAAAATAAGATTTGTATTAATATATGACTATAAATATAGACTCTTATATTAATATTAGACTATTAGTAAAAGTCATAGGAAGAAGATTAAACAATTGATTAAGAGCCGAGGGCACTCATATAACACTCGTTCTATGGATGCCACATCTCACAGGTCACACCATGAAATGGGATGAGGTTTAGCAAACCGGTAGCTAGAACTCTTTACGATTTCCCTTTGTAGGAATGATTATTTTTTAGTACGTTTATTTTGAATTGGAAGACTAAAGCATTGTTCCATCTATTTTTGTAGTACGTTTATTTTGAATCGGAAGAACTTATGGTTAGAGACAGACTCTGAGTTAGTAATATTTAAAAATCTTGATTTTTATGTTGCTTGGTCTTTAAGAAATAGATGGAACAATACTTTAGTCTTGCTTGGGCAAATGAACTTTGTAGCGTCTCACATCTTTAAAGAAGGTAATGAGATGCCAGATTGTTTAGCTAATTATGGTTTATCTTTGAATTCTATTTTGTTTTGACATAACCCACCTTTGTTTATTAAGGTTTGCTTTGTAAAGAATAAATTGGGTTTGGCCAATTTTAGGATTGTTTCATTTTGATGTAGTTTTGGTTTGATCTCCTCCATCTTGTACTATATCTCTGTCTTTATTTATTTTGTGGTGTTTTAGCTCTTTGCTAGCACTTTTTTGGTTTAAAAAAAAGTTGTACACCAATTTTATACATAAAAATTTTATTTAAAAAACCAATTTTTTTAAGAAAATGAATTTATTTGATATTTTTAATTATTTTCTTAAAATAATTTTGTGGATTTAAAATAACAATATTTCTTAATATTTTATTTTGTATATAATAAAAATTGATGCAATTTTAAAAATTAAAATTAAAAATGGATTTTTCAATATTTTGTATTTATTTTGTTGACCAAGTTATATTGTCATTTTAATGGTCTTCAAAATTCTTAATTTATTTTTTATTATTTCAATTTAATTTTGAATAAACTTTTGAAGAAATTCAATAATATTGTTAAATTGGAATAAACTTAATGACATTAATGTGTGATAAAGCAAATAAACAAAAAAGTCAAAATATGGAAACAATTTGAATAAGAAATAAATTTGGGAACAATTTATTTTACTAAATATAGAAACAATTTTGTGAGTAATTTATTAAATTATCAAGCTAAAATTTCGTGTATAATTTTAAATGTTATTTAACAAAAAAACAGCAACGAAAATAAAATATCATTTTGTGATTTTTTTACTAAATAAAAAATAATTAACTATATTGTTTCTATTATATAAATCTAATATTGCAAAACCTTTTGAAGAAAATCAAGAACATTATAAAATTGGAATGAATTTTATTTGATTCAAAATTGGAATGATCTTAATGCTATTAATGTGTGATAAATTGATAGACAAATAATGAAATTATGGAAACAATTTGAATAACAAATTCCTATCAATAAGAAAAAAATTGAATAACTAAACATGGATATAGTTTTTTGGAAATATTTATTAAATTAAAAACTATAAAAATTAATAATAATATTTTTATTGAAATAAATCAATTTACTATTTTTTAACTTATTTCATAAGTATTTAGTATATGAACAAAATATTTTATTTTATTTCTATATATTAGCAATTATATCTTTAATATTTTAACTTGTACATGAAATATTTCACAAATTTTTTATTTAAAATAAATATATATGTAAAATAAATTTTTTTTTGACAGAAGTAAAATAAATTTTTATTATTTGAATTTTTCCAAAAAAAAATCATTAACGAAAAATAACAATTAATTATTTTAAATTTACAAATGGTTTGACTTTAAAATAAAGAATATTATTCATAATGTTGTGTGCTAGTGTATAAGAATTATAAATGATGCAAAAAAAATAAAAATGAAGGAAGCTATTACAAATGATAAAACATGTACACATAATTTTTTTTATTAATTAATATTTGAAATAAATATTATCTAGTTAAGAGTACATTAAACAATACATTATATTGGTATTGAGACACTACTTTATAATTCATTATCTCAAAATCATTTTTTTGACTAAGATCTACTTTATAATTCATCTTGATACATTTAGTCTACCGAAAAAATGCCGTTATAAGATCATTTATCAATGATTGTTGTTTTCGACTTTGTGACACATCTCAAAGTGATCAAGAGATTGAAAATATATTTATCTTCTCTACAAATCTTTCGCTATGATAACATTCCTGAAAAGAAAAAGAGAGAATGATCAAAAGAACAATAGAATAAAGCAGAAAAAATTGAAGAAATTTATAAAGACAACTAATTAATATTAACCACTTTTCTATAATTTAGATTGATATACACGGAAAAAAAAACGTTATTGGATGAACTTCTAATTTTGTGAATCAAAAGAAAAAAGTGTATGATATTGAAATAAGATGAAGAATGTTGAATGTAAAAACAATATTTATAGGAAAAAAAGTCCACAGTCAAATTCAAAGTAAACAAATATTAATAATTAATAGCATTTATATGACATGATTTTATCTCCATTTATATTCTAAAAAATAAAGGAATAAATATGATTTTGGTTTAATGACAATAGTAATAACATTTATTATTTTAGTTGTTAACTCAAGGTGTTTGCTGTTAACTCTAGAAATAACTTGTTACCAAACTTATGGTGTATTTGCACTAGTAGCTTAGATCCTGTTGTTTTGCATAGAGATGATCAGCAGATCTCTTTCACTTATTCTGATGAAGGTATAGATATGGGAGTCTCAGTGGTATATGCTTCTACTGACTATATCAAAAGAAGGACCTTATGGCATTCACTCTCCACAGTTCACTCCAGCTACAACCTTCCCTGGGCTTGTATTGGAGACTTCAATGCTATCATAGGCGCTCATGAGCATAGAGGGTCAACTTCCCCTGCCAAGATTCCAATGGAAGAATTTCTTAATTGGTCCTCTTCAAGTGACTTTCTGCATTTGCCAACCAAGGGGAGTAGCTTCACTTGGAATAATGGTAGAAAGGGTTCCAAATCTACTGACAGAAGGCTTGATAGAGTGTTGTGCAAGCAAGCCTGGATAGACCTTTGTACTTCCATCTCTGTCTCCACCCTCACTAAGCACCAATCAGATCATTTCCCTATTCTATTTGAGTATCAGAGACAAGACTGCAGGTATACTTCTAACTTTAAATTTTTGAAAATGTGGTCTCAACACAAAGATTGCTTCAATTTTATAAAATCTGTCTGGAGCAAGCAAGTCTTTGGCACCCCTATGCAAATTCTTAGCATTAAGCTTAAGATTTTGAAAGAGGAGCTAAAGATTTGGAATAAAAACATTTTTGGAAACATTCAAAATCAGGTAGCCAATGCTGTTAGCAAGCTTGATGATGTTCAGCACATAATAAATGTGGATGGTTACAATGATTGTCTTTCTAATCAAGAGAAAGAAGCCAAATCTGAGCTGGAGCTAGCCCTTAATATGGAAGAGGCTTATTGGCATGAAAAGGCTAGAGTGAGTTGGCATTCTGATGGAGATAGAAATACTGCTTTCTTCCATAGAACTACAAAAATCAAGCAAGCTTACAAGAAGATCTCCTCTATGAGAATTGAGAATGTGGTTGTAACTGACCCTGAGATTATTTCCAACCATATAGTTGAGCACTTTCAGACTCTTTTTACCAAGGATAACAATGTAGCTGACAATGGTTTAATAGATGAGGTTATTCCATCCCTAGTTACTAATGATACCAACAACATGCTTTCTTTATTGCCCTCTTTGCTGGAAATTCAAAATGCTGTCTTCAATATGAACAAGGAGGGAGCCCCAGGTCCTGATGGTTTTGGAGCTTATTTCTATCAAACTTACTTGGAGGTGATTAAAGATGATGTTTCAAATGCAGTCTTAGATTTCTTCATAACCAGCTGTATCTTGCCTAATTTCAACTCCAACACAGTTGTCCTTATCCCTAAAGCTCAAGAAGCAGATACCATCAGCATGTTTAGACCTATAGCCTTGGCAAATTTCAAATTTAAAATTATTTCAAAAATTCTTGCTGATAGAATAGCCTCTATCCTTCCTAGTATCATTTCAAAAGAGCAAAGAGGATTCATTAAGGGAAGGAAAATCAAGGATTGCATCTGCCTTACCTCTGAAGTCATAAACCTGTTGCACAACAAATCTTATGGAGGTAATTTAGCAATTAAGATTGATATAGCAAAAGCATTTGACACTCTTGACTGGAATTTCTTACTTAAAGTGTTAAAGGCTTTTGGGTTCTGTGAAACTATTTGCAATTGGATTCATGCTATTCTTCAATCTGCAAAGCTCTCTATCTCAGTGAATGGTAAGCATGAAGGTTTCTTTGATTGTGCTAGAGGTGTGAGACAAGGAGATCCTCTTTCTCCTTTGCTATTTTGCATTGCTGAAGAAGTCCTTAGCAGAGGTTTATCTAAATTGGTAGCTGATAATTTGCTGAAGCCTTTGAAAGCTAATAGAAACACTCCCATCCCTTCTCACATTCTCTATGCTGATGATGTTATGTTGTTTTGTAAGGGAACCTAAGCTAATATTTAAGTGCTCAATTCTTTCTTCACCAAATATGCTCAAATCTCAGGTCAGAAGATTAACCCTCAGAAATCTACAATTTTTGCTGGTTCTATCAATCATGTTAGGCTTTCAAGCATAGCCAACTCTCTAGGGTTTAGCATTGGCTCCTTACCTTTCCTTTATCTTGGTGTTCCCATCTTCAAAGGTAAGCCCAAGGCAGTTTACTTCCAACCCCTTGTTGATAAGGTGAAAATTAAGCTTGCCTCATGGAAAGCTTCTCTTCTTACCTATGCTGGCAGAGTTCAATTGGTAAAAAATGTGATCCATAGTATGCTTATCTACTCCATTACCACTTACTCTTGGCCTGTCTCTTTAATCAAAGAGCTAGAGAGATATATGAGGAACTTCATTTGGAGTGGTGACCTCTTGGTGAAAAAGCTAGTTACTGTTTCTTGGCATAAGTTATGCAGCAGTTTTGATGAAGATGGGCTTGGTATAAGTCAACAAAGCCACTAATCTCAAACAGTTCTGGGATTTTCTAAACTCTGACAATCAGTGGGCAACCCTTTTAAGATGTAGAGTTGTTAGAAAGCATGGGTACATTACTCATCACATTTCCTCTTCTTTATGGAATGGTTTTAAGGAGCAGCAACATTTAATTGAGCAACATTCTAGATGGTTACTTGGTAATGGCACTAACTTTAATTTCTGGACTCAAGATTGGAGTGGTACTAGAATTGTGGATCTACTTCAAATTCCTCAAAGCATGCACTCTCAGCTCCAGGCTAAAGTTGCAGATTTCATTGTGGATCATCAATGGTCACTACCTCCAAGGTTGATGATTGCTTTCCCTACTCTTTTGCCTTATCTTCAAAAAATCTCCATCCCTTTAGAAGATAAGGAAGATAGTCTGATTTGGTCACTCTCTTCTCATGGAGATCTTTCCCTCAAAGATGCCTTTTCTTTTTTCTCTACTCCTGGGCCAGTGCTTCAGTGGGCAAAAGACATTTGGAACATTGTTATCCCCCCTTCTAAGTCCTTTATTGTTTGGAGGTTGTTTCATCATAAAATGCCAACTGATGAAAATCTAGTTTCTAGAGGAATGCAGCTACCTTCTATGTGTTGCTTGTGTAACAAGCATCCTGAAACCAACTCCCATTTATTTATAAACTGTCCCTTTGCTTTAACTCTGTGGAACTGGTTAGCAGCTGTGTTGAACCAGAGAATTGATACCTCCTCCTTATCATCTATTTGGAAAACTACTTCAGGTACTTGGAATCCACAATGCAAGGTTACCATCATAGCATCTGTTATCTATATTTTCAATACAATTTGGCAGTGCAGAAATAATCTTAAATTCAACAATCTCAAGCCAAATCAAAATGCTAATATCTCAAGTATCATAGCCAATGTGACTCTAGTGGGAAATTCCACTAAGCTTGCTTCAAATTCCTCAATTTCAAATTTTGAAATTTTGAAATTCTTCAAAATTGAGATTCATCAGACCAAATTGCCTAGAGTCATTGAAGTTCTGTGGACTCCACCTCTGACTGGATGGTTTAAGTGTAATACAGATGACCCGTCTTTGGGAAATCCTGGCCCTGCTGCTAGTGCAGGAGTGTTTAGAAATTACAAAGGAGAGTTTTTGGGTGGTTTTGCTGAGAACCTTGGTATAGCCAACTCTCTTGTAGCAGAAGTCATGGGAGCAATGTTAGCAATTGAGTGTGCTTATGTGAGAAATTGGAATCAATTATGGTTAGAATGTGACTCCAAACTGGTGGTTTTAGCTTTCAAAAATCCTAGTATTATTCCTTGGCAGTTGAAGAACAGGTGGTTGAATTGTCTCTCTTTGATTAAAACTATGAAGTTTTGTATCTCTCATATCTATAGGGAGGGAAATAGCTGTGCTGACAAGCTAGCATCTACAGGTCTCAACATTGATGGTTTTTGCTGGTGGAGTATTGCCCCTTTGGTCATTAGAAATGATCTTGTTTGTAATAGACTTGGTTTCCCTTATTTTAGAGTCTGTTAAGTGTTTTTGAGGGTTTGGTTTGGTCCCCCCTCCTTGTACTCCACTTTTCTTTTATATATATTATGGAGTTTAAAAAAAAAAGTTGTGACAAAAAATTTCGTTTATTATTATTATTATTATTATTATTATTATTATCATTATTATTATTATATATTTAATTAAAATTATTTTTTTAATAAAAAATCATGAAAACAAATTGTGATGTATTTATTTTGTTATTAAAGAAAATCGAAATTTATTTAAAAATAAAAATTTCCTTTTAAACAAAATCGAATTTTTTTAATAATTATATTTTGAAATTTTATTATTTGAATTGAATTTGAATTGTTTCATTTTTAATATAGAAATTAAATGCATAATCCTGAGAAGCAATGTGAGGAAAGCATTTGGAAAACCCATTAAATGATCAGACCTTATAAAATTTGTCTCATTTGTATAGTACTAGTATGTTAGCCCGCGCCGTGTACGGGATTATTCTCTTTTTTAATATTATTTATGTGTTTATTTTAATATATTATTTGAACAATTTAGTTAAAAATAGATTTTGCATGATATATATTTAATAATGCTATATAGGATAAAGCGAGATGAAAAATATTATTTCGCTTCCCGTTATACACTATTAAGAGATATATTTTTTCTTTCATCTTCATCTCCAGGATTATAAATATAAAATAATTATAAACTTCATTCTCAAATGAAAATTTAATTAATCTAGGTGCATTTTTAATAGTGGGATCAAAAGTGTTACACGTTTCTCATTTTACACCCGTGAGAGATTCTCTCTCTCTCTCTCTCTCTCTCTCTCTCTCTCTCACCATTTCTACATTTCTCCCACATGATCAATTTCATTTTTAATAATATTGATTTGCTTATGTTCTTCATTTTCTTTTGAAGGTTGTCTATCTCATTTTTCATTTTATATTATTTTGAATGTTGCCTATATTTTTCTTTCAATTATTTATGAAATTGATTTTATTTAATTTACTTGAGTATGAAAATGCGATATATGTTTAAGGATGTTACAGGGACATAGTAGGATGAGAAGTACTCCCTCATTCCCCGTTCAACAACACTATGAGATTCTTTCTCCCTCCCTCTCTCTCACGTCTCTATAGGGACTCCATCAACAAAAAATAATTGTAAATTTTATAATATTTTTCAAATGAATATTAACATATTTTGACCGTGTTTCTATACTCAAACTATTTTTTGTCATTGTACCACAAATAATCAATTTTCATGTGTGAGCGTCAAATGGAAAAATCTATGTATGAATCTTTACTCACATTGATAAATTAGTATCCAAAAAAATATTTGAACGAATGTTTATGTAAAGCTTAAAATCGAAATTATAAATAAAAAACCCATTGATTATAAAAAATTAAAATTATATTAATTTATTTTATGTTTCAATTTCTATAGATTTTTTCAGTTGGATGTAATATAGTGAAAGTGCGATGTACACATAATATGGAAAAACTCCCGTTGTCGGAATTGAAATTTCAATTAGTCAATATATATTTTTAATAGTGTAGTGAGAAGTGTTTTCTGTTTCCCATTATATATCATTGAAAGATTATCTCTCTCTTTCTCTCTCTCTCTCTCTCTCTCTCTCTCTCGCTAGTCTTAGTTACACGATTTTATAGGGGTTCCATCAACAAAAAATAGTTGGTAATTTTATATTATTTTTATAATGAATATGAATAAATATTTTGTGCTCATTTATCACTATTTTCTATATACACTTTTCTTCATGGTGAACCAATTTTCATCGTGGTAAATAAATTTTGAATAAGGAATCCCCGTAATAAAATATGAAAATATGTATAAGCCCTAGTGTTAGAATTCAATTTTAATTAGTTAGTGTGTATTTTTAATAGTTGGGTGATTTTTCATTTTATACCACCGAGAAATCCTCTCTCTCTTTCTCTCTCTCTCAAAACTCTATAGGGCGTCTATCAATAAAAAAATTGTTAATTCTATATTTTTTAATGGATATCAATAAAATTCTCGTGCTCAGTTCTCACTATCATCTACATACAGTTTTCATCATGGGGATCATGTTTCATCGTGCTAGATAAAATTTTAAATAAGTAATCCCAATGACAAAATATGAAATTATGGATAACTTCCACATTCAAAATTCAAATTTTAATTCGTCAATGTATATTTTTAATAGTGAGGGTTAGAATGCTCTCCATTTTTCATTCTACACCATCGAAACTCTCTCTCTAATTCTATCTGTCTTCCGTGTCCATTACGGGACTCTACAGCTACTCCATGAACAAAAAATAGTTGTCAATTCTTTATTATTTTAAAAAAAAATCAACATAGAAATATTACATGAAATTGAATGATTGGATAATAGATACATGTCAAATCAAATTTTAGCCGAAGTGTTCACATAGATTTTATATAGAAAATATATAATATTTAATCATGGATTAAATAAGTGTGTCGTCATTAAAAATATGATATATGTTAGTAATTAAAATATAATATTTTAATTTCTACAAAAAAAAAATTTAATATTAGAAAAGCTTTGATTGAATTTCACCAACGCAATATTATTAAAATATAATAATAAAAATATTAAGATACGTATAATATTAGAGTTTCTAAAATTAAAAAGTACCAATCCTCACAAAAAGAAAGAGTTTCTACAAAAAAAAATATAATATCAGAGATTCTAAAAAAAAGTATTAGATTTTTTACAAAAAAATATACTCGCATAATATTAAAGTTTCTACAATAAAAAAAAAATTATAGAATCTCTAATGAAGTGACAAAAAAAAAACTCGATAAAAAAAAAAACTCTAGTTTAGTTGTATATATCCAACAATTTTGTTTTATAATAATGGGTTAGAGAGATATCCGATTAATTTAATAGTATATATCCAAAAATTTGTTTTCTTAAAAAATAATGGGTTAGAGAAGATTTAAAAAATACAAAATAAAATAGAAAAATTATAATTGAATGCCATCTAAGCAAAAACTCTAATAACTCTAATTAAATGCCACATAAGCAATTTTTCTTGATAATGCACGAGAAGGCTCCGTAGGAATCTCGCTATGTATATAACTAGTATGTTAGCCCGTGCCGTGCACGGGATAATTTTCTTTTAAATATTATTTTTATATTTTATTTTAAATATTATTTCCGTAATTTTGTATAAATTAATATGAGTATATATGTAATCTCACGTACTAAAACTAAATAATTGAGAATATAAAAATATTCATCCCCGTACGTATTAAAATATGAGTATAAAAATATGATTCAGTTTCCATAAAATAAAAATAGAAAATAAGCATTGTATTAATGTATGAGTAGAAATATATCCTCCATAAATTAATAAAAAAGAGACTCCCATATTAATAAATGAATATAAATATAAGTTTTTGTAAAAATTATAAAAAAATAGATCCGCATCCGCATATCAATATATGATTAAAAATAAATGTTGTAGTTTCAATTATATTATATGGAAGATCAAAATAGCCTCCTATATTAGAAATATTGTTGTCTATAGAAATTACCAAAAATAAACACACATATCTTCCTTACCTTACGTATTTCCAATTTCTCTAATTTGCAATTAATCAAAACTATAATATGATGTTTACTTAGACGGGAAATTTTAATGAATAAATATATCCTTATGCAATTGTTCCCCAATTGTTATCCACTGAAAATTTTGTTATTTAGATTCTCATGTTAATCTCTAAAACTATGTCAATCCTTATTCCCTAAAAATATGCTAAAGTCATTATCTATTTTTTTTACATAGAATCCAATTAAAATTTAACCTTCATAAAATTTTTTTTTTTTTTTTTTTACTTTTCTCTTACAATAACAGTAACTATACCCATAAAAAAAGAATATACTAAAAATATTCTTTGAAAATTCGCTTATATATATCATCATATTTGAAAATTTTGCTAACTTGAATCTCATGTCAATCCCTAAAAATATGATAAATTGATAATCTCTTTTTTTTTTGACATAGAATATTATTAAAAAAAAAAAGAGAAATTGCAAGAGATCATGTCATATACTGTATATGTTTACTCAAGTTGACAGTTATTTAAGTTGCTTAACAATAATATATTGTATATGTTTACTTAAGAAGTATAATGAATTAATGCATAATTTTTTATTTTTTATTTGGGAATGCTATACTTTTAATATCCTATATAATTTATCACATATTATATAATTGAATGAGTGTGTTTCGTGCATTCCGTGCGAATGCATGGGTAAAAAGTCTAGTTATTATTATTATTATTTCTAGTTTCTCTAATTCGCAACTATTCAAAACCCTAATATGATGTTTATTTAGGCGGGAAATTTTTCTTACTAATGTGCAATTAATAAACCTCATCCTTACTCAGTTCTTCGTCAATTTATTTCCACTAAAATTTTACTATTTAGATTCTCATAACAATCTCTAAAACTATGTCAATCCCTAAAAATATGCTAAAGTGATTATCTATTTTTTTTACATAGAATCCTATTAAAATTAAAATAAAATTTAACCTTCACAAGAAGAAAAGCGAGAGAGAAATTTTTGTGGTATACTTTTCTCTAACAATAATTGTAACTATACCCATAAAAAAAATGAATATACTAAAAATATTCTTTGAAAATTCGCTTATATATCATCATATTTGAAAATTTTGCTAACTTGAATCTCATGTCAATCCCTAAAAATATGATAAGTTGATAATCTCATTCTAGCCAATCTAAGAGGTGATTAAACGGTATAAAATAAAATAAAAAGTTAAATTATGTATTAATATGAATAAAATTATAGGTCTCCATAGAAACTATAGATAAATAGTTCTGCATACATAAAAATATAGAATAGACAATTCAATTTTATCCAATCTTCCTTTCTATGCAACGTGCGTAGTTAATATCAATCTTGACCATCACCTGTATTAACATAAAATGTGAATAATTACTAAACACATATTTAGTCTTCTGGTAACTAAACATTGTATAAAAACAAAGTTTTACGATTGAAAGAAATCAAATATTAAAATAAACTCAAACATAGGATAATGAATGAGAAGATTCACAAGCATAACACTATTAACATGCTCCGTAAAAAAAACATAAAATTATTATGAATATGGTCAGTGTTTGAATAATATAAAGTCTTTCAACAATAATTAAAACAATCATGAATATTTGAATAAAAAAAGCACAAATAAAAAAAGTGTTCTATAAACATTTACCTTAATTAACCAACAAAAATTATTTGTCGTTTCGTGTATCTTCACGTTCACCGTGATATTATCCTATCAAAATTAAAAAGAATGAATAAACATAAGAACAAATTAAAATCATAAATTATAAAAAAATATATTATAGAAAAATATAAGAAACATATTTTTGAAGCATGATCATAAGAAATAAGGAATGAATTTAATAGCTGTGGAAGTAGTGAGAATTGAAAGTTTAAATAGTGAGAATTGAAAGTTTAAATATATTGGTTTAAGAATGCACGAGAAAGCTCCGTGGGAATCTCGCTATGTATATAATAGAGATTCATTAAAAATATAATATATGTTAGTATATATCCGATTAATTTAATAGTATATATCCAAAAATTTGTTTTCTTAAAAAATAATGGGTTAGAGAAGATTTTTAATTTTTTAAAAAATAAGGTTATATATATCCGATTAACAGTATATATCCATCAATTTTATTTTTTAATTATTTTAATAGTATATAACTGAATGCCACGTAAGCAATATTTTATAAGAATGCACGAGAGAGCTTTATTTTTTAAGAATGCACGAGAGAGCAATATTCTCTTGAGAATGCACGTGAGAGCTCCGTGGGAATCTCGCTTTGTATATAATAAAGATATATAATAGAGATTAAGATTTTTATGGAACGATTTCTTTTATGCTTATCTTTCTTTTCCTTTTTTATTTTATTTTTTTTATTATTTTATTTAAAGTTTTTTTTTTAAGCAAAAGGAGAGTCGAGGAAACCATCAACCCTATCCGAAATATATTAAACATAAAATAAAAAGAGTACAAACTGGGGGGACATGAACCTGACCCAGTTAACCGTTTTGTAACATTAAAGATAAAACAAATAAAACTAGCTACAAAGGGTTATAGATCCAACCTAAACAGGTGAAAACCAAAACATATACTAACACATCAGACACTACTCAGCGAACCCGCGTATTGGCGCGAAACCAAATAGCAAAAAAGGACGTGTCAATATTTGTAAAGGTATAAACGGCGAATGAACTGACCGCCAACACGGACAAATTCACGTACCAAAACCCCCTCTGAAAAAACAAAGCAGGTATCAAGAGCCCTTTCGGGCCAAACGAACTCAAGCCCCTGCAAACTGTTAGATCCAACGAACCAAAACAGATGCAAGCAACAAAAGTGAATAACAACAACCTCGGTGCCGGCAGAAACACCACCGACCCAACGAAGAAAGACGATACAGCAGAACAGATCCTCATCGAACCAAACCTGTCACCGACGGCACAAGTAGCAAGACAACCCAAGAGGGGTTGTCGAAAACTCTGACTACGAAAATAGCAGCCAAAGCGGCCAAAGCTGGACAATCCAACCACCCACAACTGAGAAGGATCCAAACACCCCAATTCGTACCAAGCAAACGACGATCCGAAGACGGCGGAGGAGGTTTAAATGAAGAGGAGCATCAGAAAACTCACCGGCGAGGAAGGAGGCGGCCAACTCCAACCACCCACAACAGGATCCAAACTCACCAACTCGTACCAAGCAAACGACGAACCTGACGGCGGAGGAGGTTTAAACGAGGAGGAGAAATGGACCCGGTGAAGAAAGGAGCTAGAAACGAACGCCGGACAAGGAAACGGTGGTGCAAAGGACGCACCACCACTCCTGTAGGTTACATCGCAGAAGAAGGCTTTGGATTTGGACGGGAGGCGCGGCGGCGGTGATGGATTAGAGAGAAGGCAGAGGAAAAGGGTTTTTTAGAGAGAGGAAAAGGGCTTTTTCAAAAAAAATGTCAATAATAAGTGGTCTTTTATTTTTCTAGTTTATTTAAAGTTAAAATTACAATTAAGTAGTAAATCTTGAAACACCGTTAAAAGTGATAAGGACAAATTTGAATTTTTAATAGTAGTTTCTTTTAATATATTGTAACTAGTTTTGAGATGCACGGGTTTATTGACTTTTATTTATAAAATATTCCTAAAATATAAGTGACGTCGTGTACCAAAAAAATAAAAATAATAAATGACGTTATTCTGTTATTTTTTTATAAAATTTATGTAACATCCCAAATTTAATTAGTAGAAGAATAATAATTAAAGGAATATTATTGGAGCTTAATTGGGATTTGAGAGATCAAACCAATCCTTTTAACCGTTCTTTTATTACCAAAAAGTTAAGAGAGAAAGTCAATATGACCTTCCACTCACTTAATCTCTTGCGCCCCTCTCCATTACTCTTTGGACCCACCACCATATTTCCATTTTCTATTCAAACCTTCTCATTAACCAAGTATTCATTTTTTCTTCACTTGAGAAACTATCAGTAACATGAAAAACACTCCCTTCCTTCATCCCACGCCTCCTTCAAGCTCACCAACAACAACACCATTCATCTATCACCCAAATTTCACATGCAATTACAACTAAAGCTTTGGTAGTTCAAAGAATACTCACATATTTCCCTCTTTCTCCTTCACGAGCTCTTCCCCCTCACTCTCCTTCTCTACATAACCTAATATCTAAGACCTTACCTTGCTGTAGAAATGGAGTTCTGCATGTGTCATGGAAAAATTGGTTATGGAATCATCTACCCAAGTTCCTATGATTTTAAGGTATGATTGTGTTATACTAGTTTTACCCCTTTTCTAAATTCAATTCCAAACTTAAAACCTAATCCTTGATGTTTGGTGCTGCATGTACGAGATAACCATCATGGGTAACTGTAAGGACCTTTAAGAACCATGGGTTGAAGTGTGAGGTTGCAGCAGCAAGCAACAAAGCAATCTTCTAACAATCGACGAGCTCGCTGAGCGAGCCATGTTACTCGCTGCAGCGAGTGTTGCAGAAGCAGCATAAGTTGTTGCATGTATCGTCCAACCATTCCTGTAGCCATAACCACCTCTTGGTAAACTACTTCTAACCTTCTCTTATTCTTTTCAGTTCTGAAGTTGAATGTTCCACTTCTTGAACTTAGTAAGATCTCACACATTCATAAACCTATTCCTTGTGTTGCATGTGAGTTATGGACGTTGGATAAGGAAAATGGGAATTTAAGAATTAAAGAAGTCACTCAGCAGCACTCCTTCACCTCAGGAAGTTCTTTCTACCATTCTAGTGATCTTGATGCAAATTTGGGAATTCAACTCAGTTTGGGGTCATGAGCTAGGCAGCCGTATCAGAGACCAAAGTCAAGTTTTAAAGCTCATATCAGGTGGGTTCTTTAGGCTAGGTAGTTAGTTTCCCCAATTTTGGAACATGCATGCAAACATAGGATTTTTAGGGAAATTATGTGTGAGGAGAAATAACTCCCAATTTCTCCTCCAAACAATCGTAATTTATGTTTATAAAGTTGTTACAATGATTTACTTTGAGGATTGTAGGTGTTTACTTTGAAAAATGAGTTTTTCTGCAAAAAGGGGCTGAATACGCAGTTCTCGCCCGGCGAGCAGCCGGCGAGCATACTAGCGAGTGAACAATTTCTGGGCAGAGTATGAATCGCCCGGCGAGCCTTTGCTGGCCCGGCGAGCTTAGGCTGGCCCGGCGAGGGATAGCTCGCACGGCGAGCTAACTCAGAACAGGGATTGTTTCTTGCTTGGGCTCGTTGGAGTGCTCCTTGGGCAGGACAAATATGTTAGTCCTATTTCTCACTACTATTTTCAAAACTATAAACACTCGTTTTATATCCTCGGAATTAAATTAGTATTTTGTAACGATATAAATTATATAAAATACGAGTTGTTTGTTATCACGATGCAATCCTAGGGTATAACTTAGGACTTTAGAAATTATTGTATGCTCCCCTGGGCTTGGGATAATTATGGTAGCATGAATTAATTTAGCATCAGTCAGTTATGTGCGGTTAATATTATCGCTTTATGGACTTCCTTCGGAAGCCTCCATCAGGAAAATGTTTGTGAGCTGTATGCCGGAAACACTTCGTGTTCAGCGGACAAGGCAGGCCTCTGAGAGATGCTCACCTCAGAGTGCCATGCGGTTAAAATCAATAAGACTAATAATCTGTGATACACTTTTATTTATGCTTTATGAAATAATGTTATGAAATGTATATGCTATGACTGATTAGGTGCCCCGGCGTAGTCGCCATTAGGAGGGTAGTAGGACCCACTGAGACTTAGTAGTCTCATCCCACTCCATTTATTTTTTTAGGTAGACAGGTTATTTCGGAGCAGGGACCAGGATGGACCTGACGATTGGAGCTGTGCTTGGATTGTCAGCTTAGAAGACTTAGTCTTCTGCCTTGTTTTATTTAACTTGTTGTTCTGTTGTAGTTTCTTTTCTGCTGTGTGTATCGAATATTCATTATTATCTTAATGAGAATGTATTATTCAGATATATTATTTTTAATTAATGTACTCAGATTCTAGTTTTAATGCTTCGACTGAATATTCTAGATATTTTTAGTTGGGGCGTTACAATTTATTAAATTAAGTAATTTTTTAATTAAAGCAATTGTCCCGTGTATGATTTTTGTGTAATAAACTATAAGTAATAATAACAAATATTTATTATTCAATTCCTTTTTTTTTTATTAAAGCAATTGTTCCGTGTATTATTAAATTATTTTTATTAAAACAATTGTCCCGTCTATTATTATTATAATATATATTCATCAATAATATATTCATCAACATTGTTCCGTGTATTATTATAATATATTATTTAATTCCTTTTTTTTATTAAAGCAATTGTCCAGTGTAAGATTAATTTTTTTTATTAAAACAATTGTCCCGTGTGTTACTATAATATATATTTACCCCGTAATTATTTATTATAATATATATTCATCAATAATACACTTCTCGTGCTATTTTTATGAGTATATTTGTTTTATTCTCTTTTTAATTTTTTTTATGAGTAAATTTGTTTTATGCTTATCTTTGGATTTTTTTTGTTATTTTTGTTTTGTATCTTTTTTTTTATGAGTATATTTGTTTTATGTTTATCTTCTTTTTTTTGTTATTTTTGTTTTGTACATATCTTTTTTTCAATTTAGAGTTTTTTTTTTAAACCAAAGAAGATGCTAGCAAAGTGCTAACACCCCAAAATATATTAAAAGAGAGATATTACAAAACGAAGCAGGGGAAAACCAACTACTTCAAGAACAAGAGACCCTAAAGTTGGCTAAGCCAAGCTTGTTCTTCCTGAAACTATTACTAGCAAACAAAGGCAGACTATGCCAATACAATATAAAATTCAAACTGAAACCATAATTAGCAAAATCATCTGCAACTTGGTTCCCTTCCCTGCAAATATGGGAAACTATAAACTGCATTTGGCTGAGAAGAAATTGAGCATTTGACCACATGATTCTTAAGGACCAAGGAATATGCTTTGCAGGTTTAGAGAAGGATTCCACCACAAGAGCTAAGTCAGTTTCTAACCACAACAAATTCCACTTCATATAGTGAGCTACTTCTATTGCCCTCAGAGCTCCTTGCAATTCAGCTTGATAGGAAGTAGAGAAACCAATAGGTTCAGCAAAGGCTAACATAAAATCTGAGAGGTTATTCCTAAAAATCCCTCCACAAGAAGCTTGGCCAGGATTGCCTCTAGAAGCTCCATCAATGTTACACTTTATCCAGAGATCAAGAGGAGGATTCCAAACTATTTCTTTCACAATAGAGGCTTTGGGAGGATGAATGTTAATGTTGAACTGTTTAAGTAAAGAGA
Source organism: Trifolium fragiferum (assembly GCA_954870985.1). Taxonomy (NCBI): domain Eukaryota; kingdom Viridiplantae; phylum Streptophyta; class Magnoliopsida; order Fabales; family Fabaceae; genus Trifolium; species Trifolium fragiferum. Next base: position 16,483,124 of record OX940790.1, on the reverse strand, counting down.
AATCTCTTAAAGATCCTGAGGCCACTTTTAAAGAATTGTTACCAGATAAAGAAGTGCTTGAAATGATGAGGGAGATGTCTGAATTCACACTGATGAGATTATTATCAAACCTGGCTTTGTTTCTGACTAACCAAACAACATTAATAAGGTTGATAATAGCTGCAATAACTGTGACCTTACTTTGGGGAGACCAATTTAGCTCAGGAATAGCCCACAAGTCATCCAGAGAATTAAGATGAAGATTTAAATTCAGACATGAAGCTAACCAAGACCAAAGAGTAGTAGCAAAATGACATTCAAAAAAGAGGTGAAAGGAGGATTCAGGTTTCTTGAAACACAAGTTACAGACAGAAGGTAACTGACAACCCCTTAAAATCAAATTTTCATCTGTTGGAATTTTGTTGTGCATCAACCTCCAAACCAAAAAGGACTTTGATGGAGGGATATCTGGGCTCCAAATCAACTTAGCCCAATGAAGATCCTGCAGAGGTTGGGATTTGAACAAGTAAGCATCTTTCAAATGTAGCTCCCTGTAAGACCCAAATTCTACTGGACCTTTGTATTGAGAACATGAGTAGTGGCTAAGAGTATTAGGGCTTTGTTTTATTAACTTGTTTTGCAAGTATCGTTGTGATAACAACATTTTTGCTGAGTTGGAGCCCGTCTTGTGCTCGTGTGTTGGAAATGCACAGACTTTTGGTACTTAGTCTTTATTTACCTATGAGAACCTTTATGTGTCTTCAGAATTACGAGTTTTGGTTTTTCTCTGCTTTTCGGAAAAACAAGTAGAAAACTATACCCGCTGTTGGAAAATTTACGGTTTCCATTTTCCGTCGAATTTTAATTAGAGACTTTATATATCGGCACGAGTTAAAATCTGGATTCAGAATATTTTTGAGAGCTTGGCATATAAATTTCAGTCGGAGAATCGAGTTTAGCGATAATTTTTAGAAATGTCTTACGGCGAACTTTTACGTCGTAGATTTTCTATTTTTCGCAAGTTAGACCGTTAGCAAAGTACGACTCGCCTGCGATCGAAAGCGAGAGCTGAGTAGCGAAAAGTGAAAATATCTAGATATTTATCTAGGATATTATTATTATATTGTTGTGAGTAAATGAATGGAGGGCAAGGATTTGCTCAATGAACTTTACACTATTCAATCCAATGGCTAGTATTGAACCATAGCAAAATCAACACTATACTATCAAAGGGCTAAGATTAGATTAAAACCTTCTATGAAAGATCAAGTGGCCATGAGTGATACTTGGTGGACAAGATTAGATGAGTGGATAGGGTTTAATCATGCAACCTTTACACTATTTGATCCAAAGGCTATCATTAATCAAGATCACCATAGATAGGATATTATGTCACATTGAATCAAACATCAAAATTTGATATATACTCCCTCATTTCTCTCCCTTGGCCGAACCCCTCACTCACCATAACAACTTCAAAAAAAATTTCATCTTCTTTCACAAAGCTTTGAGTTTTGCTTGGATTGGATCATAGAGCTTGCTAGGAATCATCTCCTCTTAAGGTAACTAGCCTAATCTTCTTCTTGTTAGTTGATTTTCTTCTAGAGTAAGTTTATGATTTTCATGTTCTTGAGAAGAAAATCTTTAGATTATGCTTTTACTTAATCTTGTTTGCATAGAAGTTGTAAAGAGAGTTTAACTAGTGAATTTAAGTTAAGTAGGTGTTGATTTTCATAGTAATTTAAGTTCTAACAAAATCTTGAGTTAGGGTTTGATGAGAAGATTTTAAATTGATCATAATCATGAGTGGTTGCTTTGTGATTTTAATTTTGAAGTTAGATATGAGCTTTATGGCAAAATGGATGTTAGAATAATGAATTTGTTTTGTGAAACAAGAAAATTTATATTTTTGGTGTTCTTGAGAAATTGTGAAAAACTATTTTGATTGTGGATTGTGTTATGAAAATATTTTGTTTGTCCAAATCAATGGGTTTGGGAACTAGTAGATTATTAGTATTACTAGGGTTTTGTAATGAAAAATTTTGGGAGTTGGCCTTGTTTCCTTGTTTGGCCGTGGCTTTTGGTGGTGTATGATCAAGGGTTTTCAATTTTATTTTAAGTTCTAATTGGGAGGGCACAATCATGGTTTCAAAGAAATGATTGAATATGGTTTTGTTTTGGAAATGTTTTGTTTCATCAATTAAATGCTTTTGGGAACTAATTGGTTAATGCTATGCTTTTGAAATGAAAGAAAAATGATTTAGGGTGTGATTTCATTTCTGGCCGAAATTTTGAAGGGTATTCTGGTCATTTTAAAATTGTTTTTGTGACCTAGAAACCTAACCATTTAATCCGTCTTTTCGAGACGAAGATTTTGACGTATGGCTCGTCTCGATCGGATAAAAATTGAATGAGTTATGTCCGTTTTATTCGAGAAGTAAAAGCTTGTAACTTGTGATGCAAGTAAACTTTTATTTTTGTGAAATTTTTTGAAGAGCTCATGGGTTGTTTTCAAATGGTTTTATTATGTGTAATTGATTGCCTTGGATTTAGGAATCAAAGTGTTTCATAAATTGTTTTGAAACGAAAATATTTTCGCGTAGCGAGAAATAGTGCATTTAACTTCGTGAATTTTTAATCACTATGGGGAGAACTCGTAATCACTATCCGAGAGTGTTAGAAAGTACCTTAGACCCCTCTAGATTTTTGGGTTTTGGTTTCGTTTCGATAGAATACGGTGAGAGTATTTTATTGATGTTACGCTGCTTATATTTTAGGTAGCGTGAATTGTAGAATTGAGCGAGAAATTGTTGTGGAATCTTGCCAAGGTAAGGGCACCTTTCTTTTTGTATTATTTCCGTTGATAGCATGTATGTATGCTTTGTTGTGGTGTGTTTGAGTGCTTGGCATGTATGTGTGATGTATTCTCGGGATGAGAAATTGTTTACAATACGTGTGTTGTTTACATATGATTGGAAATATATGTATGATTGTTGTAGTTGTTTACAGATGATTGGAAATATATGTATAATTGTTGTGATTGAATTACATATGCTTGGAAGGTATGTAATTGTTGCATTAGCATATATGGGGAATCGTATGCTCATGCATTCATAGTACGTGGTTGCGGGAGTGGACCACGGGGTGAGGTTGCGGGAGTGGACCCACCTTAATCCTGCGGGATTTTATTGAGTCCAATACGTGGTTGTGTGAGTGGACCACGAGGTGTGATTGCGTGAGTGAATCCACCTTAATCCTTCGGGATTTTATTGATGGACCCTGCGGGGTTAGTAGGTTGGACCTACAACTCTCTGCGGAGAGGTTAAATTCTGGAATTCATGCATGTGGCAGCCAATGATTGGTGCCACGATCATTGTAGAGTCTGCATTGGTAGGCTGTGTGTGCATTTAATTATATTATGCACGAAATGTGAAATTGCTAAGTGTTTACTCGCTTTTTCCATATATGTTATTTGTATTATGTGGTACTTGTGGTGACCCTTACAATGAAACATGAACGGGTTACCCCCATCCAGACGATGGATTCCTGTCCAAGGCCGTGGATCATGAAGACGATAGTGGCTTCTTGAGCCCTCAGTGATCGAGTGGCATGGCGGATCATATTAGATTGTGTGCCGGTGTGTCTTGTACACCGTGCCTTTGGTTAGGCGTAGTATTCTGACTCTTTTGGATAATTGTATCTGAGTACTTATACTTGTGGTTTAGACGGTTGTCTTTTGTACTGTAATATTCAGCTACACACTTTGCTTCTCGAAAGCACTTTTATGTATGATTAGTACTATGCCGATGCTTGAGTTGTACTAATAGATAAAATTAGTCCTGTTGTATGATTAATGCCGGCTCGTCGCAAATTTATGCGCGCTCTGTTTTGTTTTAAAAAAATAATAATGCCCCTTTTTGGTCTATGAAAATCGGGGTGTTACACTCCCTAGAATCTGTGTGAGTCCATATCAACTGGTCTTGATTTGATTTCAAAGGAATGGTTACTTTATGAATAATGTTGCTGAGATTATAATGTTGCAGAAGAAGAGGAGGAAAAGACCATTTCCCATTTACAATATAATCACTTACAGAAGAAGTAAGAAGAGGCCAGACATTGTCAGGAATGTTGAAAAAATCAGCAAGGATAAATCCACACCAATTATCAGTCCAAAAGTTAATGCTTTCTCCATTCCCTAAGAGCCAGGTTGAATTGGCTTGAATGATATGAAATTCTTCCTTTACACTGCTCCAAATAGAGGATGATATATGGTGTTGAATAATTTTCCTGCCTCTAATCACTCTATCTCTAAGAATTTTAGCCCAGCTACAATTTGAAGTGAGAAGGGACCAGCAAAGCTTCAAATTAGAGGCACAGTTTAGCTGAGATAAAGATCTAAGATCCAAACCTCCTTGTGAGAAAGGCCTACACAATTTTTTCCAAGAGACTGTAACCAATTTTCTTTTATCAGGATCACCACTCCAATTTAGAGTTAAAATGATATTTAAGGGCATAAACGGTGAAATATTATTAAACGTACTAAGGACAAAATAGATTTTTTAGTAGTAGTTTCTTTTAATATATTGTAAATAGATAGATAGATAGATGATACTCAAGCAATTTTCTAAAAATTTCTTTTTTTATTTTTTTTTTGAATGCCCTAAAAATTTCTAATTGAACATTAATTAAATAATTTTGGTTGAGAATGCGTGAGAGAACTTTATGGTAATTAATTTTTTTAATTAGTAGATTTGTTTTATGCTTATCTTTGGATTTTTTTTGTTATTTTTGTTTTGTATTTTTTTTTTATGAGTATATTTGTTTTATGCTTATCTTTTTTTTTTTTGTATTTTTGTTTTTTGTACATATCTTTTTTTCAATTTAGAGTTAAAATGACATTTAAGGATATAAACGGTGAAATATTATTAAACGTACTAAGGACAAAATATATTTTTTAGTAGTAGTTTCTTTTAATATATTGTAAATAGATTAGATTAGATTAGATTTTTTATAGTATTCGAAATATGTCTAGAAAAAGTTTATTCAAATTTTTAAAAGTAGTAGGGATTAAAATTGGATGCATAAAAAATTTATATGAATGAAAACATGTCACTTTTTTACCGAGACAAAAACATATTTTATTTATATTTTATTTTCCTCATACATATTTGACTTCTAGAGTAAGAAAAAAACTCATTTAGTTAAATTATTTTGATATTACAATTTTCGCCCTATATTTATAATTTATTTTTTTGGCTTGATTACATATTTGACCTATTACGTTTATTTTAAATTTTAATTTGATCTCTTACATTTAAACAGTTTTAAATTGGTCATTTACGCTATTAATGCCAACATAAGTTCGTTCTTTTCGTTAAATTTTGAGTTAATTTTATTTAATTTTCCATTTAATTTTGAGTTAATTTCGTCTAAAATTTTCACGTGGCACATTACTAGGTTGCCCATGTATGCAAGTATTTTGGCCGTGTGGATGATTTAAATAGAAATTTGTCTAGGAGAACTAATTTAAAACTTTTTAAATATAAGAAAATAAATTGAAACCTAAAATAAGCTTAAGAGACCAAATATACAATTAAATTTTATTTTTAAATTAATAAACTAACTAACATTTTATTTTAATGATCTTATTGACATGGTTATTTTAATTGCAAAAGAGGAGTGAGACATGGTGATCCTCCTTTTTTCTCGCACTGTTGAAGATATTTTAAGTAGAAGTTGTTGGAATATTTTATGATATTCCAATAATATTATATGGGCAAATATCTTTAATAATTATATTAGCTATTTATCAATTAAGAGCCTTAGTTGATTAATGATCAAATTAAGTGAAAGGCTAATTAGATTTCTATTTGGATAATTAATTATAATTAATTAATTGGTATGGACTCAATATGAGTGGATGTCCATATATTTGGATGGCCCATTAACGGAATAATGGGAAACCCTAATGGCCATCCAATATAAAAGAGGCTATGGTCCCCAATACACCGTACATGGCAAAACTCTCTCTTCTCCCCATCTGAAGAGAACTAGAGGCATAAAGGTACCGGTTAAGGAAGAACCAAATCCGCTGCCGCTAACCGTGTAGATGTTGATGTTTGTTTCAGATCATCTGTTGTAGAGACGACGGTCATTAAAGCTTCTATATCCAGATCACCTTCTCTTTATCTCTGTTGTAGAGACGACGGCCATTAAAGCTTCTATATCCAGGTATTTCTAATACTAATCTTTGATAAATCGACATGTTGTAGATCCTATAATTATATACATGTTCATTGTTTATTTGGCTTCCGCACTAAAGCAAAAGATTAAAGTTCTAATCTTTATTATTGAGCATGTATTATATGATTAATTAGTAGATTAATTTCAACAAGTGGTATCAGAGCAGGTCTTCATGTCAATTTATTAAAATTAAGTATTGTTTATATTGTGAAATTCATATTTTCTTTATGTGCAATATTCTGTATATCGTTGGATTGAAAATACGTTATTCCACAATATTTGAAATTTACGGTTCTGTTCCATGATATGTGCTGATAAGAATCTTCTTTTTGGATGTTAATCTTTTGTTTCCTTTACCTGTTAACATATTGGTATGAAATTTTCTTTAAGACACATGTATATGTTGATTTGCAGTATAGTTTTTTATTTATTTATTGGCTTATGCAAATCGTAAGTATATATATAATGAACATGATTGATTCAAAATTGAATTTGGCAAAATCTTTAAACAATATGTTATTTATTTCGGTAAACAGGTGGTAACCTTTTTTCTAAATTTTGGAACAAATGGTTGTTAATTGTTATCATTATGAATTTTTTCATTTTTTATTTTTTTGGATCTGTATCATTCTAAATATGGTTATATGTCCCCCAATTCAGTAACAATCTTACCAGTTAATTAAGTTTGTTGTATTTGATATAACTTTTCGGACTATTGCTGTAGAAACAGTTTGTTACTAAAATTAAGGATTCAAATTTGGATTGATCTTGGTAACTTTCAGTCTTCGAATTGCATTTTTTTTTATTTTGACATATGCTTATATGGTTTAATTTAGAAGGATAACTATTTTATGAAATTGTATTTATGATTACGGAAGATTTTGCTATAAAAGAATTCTATGGCAAATTTTGGTTGCTGCATATTCTAAAATCAAGTACTTGAAATTAAAATTGATTCACATTGATTTTGCCTAACGTATATGCAGGTTTGGTTTTATATATAATTTTGGTTATTATATATATATATATATATTTTTTTTTGTAAAGTAATTAATAATGATTATTCCAAAACATTTTGATCCAATTTGGTAGGTACGAAATTAAAGCTTTGATTCTTTAAATTTTGGGAAAATATAGATTCTGTAATTATTTGTTTATTTATAGAATGTAAAGTTTTGTTTCTTTTGTTTTAGAAAATATCATTCTAAAATTATTAATTTGTTTAGTTATTTAAAGAATCATTAAGTATATGTGAATCAATTGTGGCATGAATTCTTTAACATATATAAAAATAGTATGATAGTGTGATTATGATGTTAAAGTTTACAATAATTTATTTTATCATACTCTTTCAAATATTTTTCATGCCAATTTTTGTTTGATTGTGAGATTTTATTCTCATATCAAGGGATGTCATTTAATCTTATGATTATGAAGGGACGTCATAAATTAATACGGCCTACATTTTGTGAGTAGTGCCTTGTAAATTAAAGGCTTTTCCCATTTAATTTAATAAATTAAACATAGTATAATATGTGGTTATTCATGCGAGTTGTAGTCAGCCCGAAGGAAGGCACAATTTGGCCGAATAATCGCATAGTTGCGATGATAATTATTAAATTGTCTAGTAATGACATTTGAGTTGGTTGAAGCAACATGTTGCCGAAGTAACCTCTGTTGCGCAGATTTAATTCAATTGAACTTACAAATGATGTAGTGTGAAACTATTCATGTGAGTTGTCGTCGGCCCGAAGCAAGGCACAACTTGACCGAATAATTCCATACTTGTGATGGTAAATGTGTGGTGATTATAGAGTTATTTACCATGTGGATAATAGGATGCCCGAAGGTGACTATTATTTGACAGGACTTATCACCAATGTTTGATCATTGCATCAAGAGTACCGCTTGCAGTTAATTTTTACAATCCGAAGATTGAGGATTAATGGTGCGCTGGGTATCTTGTTTAAGTCTTTTAATTTACAAATAAAGTTTTACATGTCTCTATAATAATGTATTGACATGCATAATAAAGTCGTGTTATTGTGAATCCATGTAAGTATTTAGTGGATTACATTTCCACATATAATGGTAAACATGTGACAATATGAGGACTATTGTTTATCAATATTAATTGTCGGTGTTTAATGATTGTAACAAAATATCACTAGCAATTGATGTTAATTTTAAGGGATTGACATTGATGATGCGCAAGATATTTTGATTGGTATTTTTTTCGGTTCTCTATAAACTAATATAGTTTATGCATGTATATGCAAAATATAAGAAGAACATTATGTTCTTCGATCTAGACCTTTGATAAGGATGGAGGAACTCAAATCTCTCACAATTCAGTAAATTTAAAGTGAGAATCAAGTTTAGAAAATGTGTATACTCCTAATCACGAAGGTCGTGTGATCATAAAGTTTTAATTTCCAGGGACATTAGAGGTGTTATTTAAGATGACATAATTTTGTCATGTTTTTCTTTGCTTAAATTAAAGTGCTTCGAAAGCAATAAGGAGAAAGACAAGCTCTCATTGGAGAGATGACATTTTATTAAGAAAATTGAGCAAAGAAAATATCAGGAGCACATTATGTAACTATTTAATCTTGCTAAAAAGTTGTGGTTTCAACAATCAGGTGACTTTGTCGAAAATTTAGCATTTAGTATTCTTTTTGCACAATTAGTTCTTACCAATAAAGTTAGAAATAATTCTTTAATAGAATCATTTCATAAAGTGTGCAATGAAGAAAATGTTGAAGCAAGAGAAAATAAACTAGTGCTCATTAGGTAAATACCTCAAAGAACAAGGGCAAATAAAGAATAATAAGAAAATATGATCTAAACTGACAAATCTCCAATGATGTTGAATGACACATCAATCTAGAGGGGAAATAAGTCGGTGAAGATTGATGGTATTTCAACTATTGTCAGATTGTTGTTACTAACTAATATTTGTATTTAAAAGACAATTTGGTGAATCACTATTTGAATTAAGTTTTGTTTTAAAGTTATAAATTCTTTATTATTATTTTAAAAACGAGGGATTCAATTTGTCTTTTAAATTTAAATATCAGTATAGTCAATTCAGTTATGACTTGTGACAATCTTGAATTGTTGAAAATTCCGAGAAATATAAACTTTGGTCCCAAGTTAACGAACATTTTGAGACAGGAACTACAGAATCTCTTGAAGATATTGAGTTTGGGGGAGAGATATGATAAAAGAACAAAATTGAGTGAGGAAGAATTGGTTCTAAACCAATTCATATAGTTACTATTTATATAGTTAATTTTGGATCCTCATAAGGATATTAGTGTTCTTCCTCTCAATTAAGTTAAGAAATCAATTCATGAAGATCAAACTCAATACCTTCAAGAAACTAAAGCATCAGGTGTCATAAAGCATTGACTGAAAACAGAAATTACATTTGAGTTAAAAACTCTATCAGGACAGTCAAGACACTTGTCATTTATTATAATTTTGGAGTTTCATAAGATGGATATTAAGATAGTATATTTTAATGGTGACATTAAGAAAAACAATAAGGTGCAATCAGAGAAAACTTTATGTCAAAAGACACAAAGCATATGATTTGCAAACAGATGAAATCCATTTATGAGTTAAGGAAGCTGTCTCATTAATGATACCACAAAAGTCTCGTCAGGTCAATTGTCTCATTTGGTTTTGAGATGTAAATTATGGAGACTTGTGGGTTACACAGGTTCAGTGGGAGTATGTTTATATTCTTAGTTTAATGTGCCGATTTTACTTTATTAAGTCAATAGTGATATATGATCGTTGTGCAAAACCAAGAAATCACTAACAAAAGTTTAGTGACGAAAGTTCTTGCGCACATCTCTTTTGTATTCGGAAATTTGATACTTAGATATTATTCTTCATGTATCATTCGGTTATCACATAAGAGTCATATCAATAAAGCTAAAAGTAAATTCGACATGAAAGTCAATAAACTAATGGATTGTTTTAATCATAAAGGAGACTATTTAAAAGCCTCAATAATTGCCCAAAAGAAAATCTGGAAATTTAGAAAATAAAGTGTTTTCTTATACGCTTCAGCTTTGGGAAACTTATGTTTGATCTTAATTATAAGCATCTGGAAATAGCGTATATAATAAGACCATTTGGCAGATACTTGAGCAATTCAAATTTTGAATTGTTGAAATGAAGCAACCATAAGGATTGTTATAGAGAACAAAATAATTTGTGTTCATATATCGGAGATCTAATAATTTGAGATCATTAGTATGTTCGACTCCGATCCTTTTGGATGTTTACATACAATGGACATCTTAACTCAAGAAATGACTGTAGGCATTTATGTCACTTGGTTGCATAAAGCAAAATAATTTTGAAAGACAACTCAAGTTATATTGTGACATAAATTAGTCAGATAATGCTTCAACAACTGTTTTATAAAGTTTATTGATTTATAAGTTGTTGAAGGATAGAACATATAGAGATAAATTTTATGCTAGCTGACTTACTAATCAAAGACTTGACATTTAAGGTCTTTCATATGGTTGTTGTCACTAAGGATGTCTTGGATTAGTGGGAGTCCCCCTTCAGTTATGTTCTAACTTTGGTATGGTACAAATATACATATTTTTGTTAAGGTTTTCTACAGAAATAAAGTTTGAGGTTATTATTGTTATAACCGGTTCTGTATCTTTTATGCAGATATTGATTTGCAAACTTCAGTTTGATCTCACTAAAGACTTTAGTTGGACCAGTTGGAAATAAGCATGATTTAGAGATCACATTGCATGAAATTTCTATGTCATTCATCCATATCGATCTATGTCGTCAAGTACATTGATGTGGTGGTCGTCGGGGTTCCGTCACGTTATACGTTAGTGACGACAGCCGCGGTGGTCCCATTATTGATGTATGAGTTGGACCAGATTGTAAGGTTGAAATCTAAAGATAAATAGCATTCAGATGCGCGCCTAAGGAATAATGATATAGTTATTACGATATATCGCCCAAGTGGGAGATTGTTGGAATATTTTATGATATTCCAATAATATTATATGGGCAAATTATATTAGCTATTTATCAATTAAGAGCTTTAGTTGATTAGTGATCAAATTAAGTGAAAGGCTAATTAGATTTCTATTTGGATAATTAATTAATTGGTATGGACTCAATATGAGTGCATGTCCATATATTTGGATGGCCCATTAACGGAATAATGGGAAACCCTAATGGCCATCCAATATAAAAGAGGCTATGGTCCCCAATACACCGTACATGGCAAAACTCTCTCTTCTCCCCATCTGAAGAGAACTAGAGGCATAAAGGTACCGGTTGAGGAAGAACCAAATCCGCCGCCGCTAACCGTGTAGATGTTGATGTTTGTTTCAGATCACCTTCTCTTTATCTCTGTTGTAGAGACGACGGTCATTAAAGCTTCTATATCCAGATCACCTTCTCTTTATCTCTGTTGTAGAGACGACGGTCATTAAAGCTTCTATATCCAGGTATTTCTAATACTAATCTTTGATAAATCGACATGTTGTAGATCCTATAATTATATACATGTTCATTGTTTATTTGGCTTCCGCACTAAAGCAAAAGATTAAAGTTCTAATCTTTATTATTGAGCATGTATTATATGATTAATTAGTAGATTAATTTCAACAGAAGTATCACTAAGTTTGCTGAAAAGGTAAGCTAGAAGTCTAGAACTCATCACTTCCTAGAAACACTTTGTATGCAGATGATAATATGGTGTTTTATAAAGGCAAACTCTCTTGTACTCGTGCTCTCAAGGATATGTTTATTGATTATGCCTCTTGCTCATGACAAGTTATTAGTCCCTTCAAGTCAACAATTTTCTCATTCTCTTATCTAGACTTGCTTATATTGTCAACCAGCTTGGTTTTAACGTAGGATCTCTTCCTTTCTCTTATCTAGGAGTTCCTAATTTTTAAAGAAGAGAGACCAAACGTCGGTTAAATAATTAGGGACTAAAAATTGATCGATAAACATAAATTCATAAATTAACAAGCCTATTTGTTTGTTTAATTTAATATCTTTTTTTATAAGTTAAGAGCGTTTGAATATCAGGGGCGAGTAAACATCCCAACTATGTTGCACTTCTACATATCCTCATCCCCTATATCCATATCTCATATTATTATAATAAGACGGTAAATAAAAATAGATACAAGGGGGACTATATCTTACCCCAGAAACACAACAAATAATGCGAAACTAATCAAAGCAATAATATGGTAAATCAAAATGTCATGTAAGATATCATCGCGAAGCTCCGGAGGCAAATAGTTCCACCATTTTATTTCAACAAATGAATGACCCCCTTTTCTTTTTTTTACTATTACATATGTTTTAAACATAATCGACCATTGTCATTTTGTAATATTAACTTTTAATATATTATGTGTTATATTTTGCATCAAACATATTACTTTACCGTTTTTTATCTTTATAATATTAATAAAAAATTACAAATTATAATTTAAATATTCTAAAAATTAATCCGAATTAAACTGTATTAAATTGGACTCGATAAAAATATTTAAATTACTTTGATGTTTGTTATGCTCTGTTTCATGATATAATTTTGCAGAATAATCTTTATGGGGCAGGTGGAAGTAGAGCTGCTCATTCCAAGACCTTATCCGTCAAGGAAGCTTATTTGAGATTGACAAACAGGGAGTAGGAGGTAGTCACAAAGAAAGGGGGGGGGGGGGGGGGGGGGGGGGGGGGGGGGGGGGGGCGAATTGACTTGGGTCAAAACTGTTATGCTGAAAGTTTCAATTTTTGCTTGCCGTTTTTTTACGGATCGGCTACCAACTAAAGATAATCTTTTCAGAGGGGCATTTTGAACGTTGACCCCCAACAATTTTTTTTTCTTCGTTTGTGGGTACTGGGTACTCTCATAATGTGTAGTGTGGATGGAGTGAGGAGTTGGCTTGGAGTTCAGTGTGCACTTTCCAACAACGCTCAGACTCGTGCGCTTCAATTTAGTGGTCTACATGTCCATTTTTTGAAGATTAAAGATAGCTTCAAAACTATATTAATTGTGTCAATATATAATTAAAAGTGTAACAATCTACCTCTCATCCCCTCCCCTCCAAATTCCATCCCCTCCCCTCTAAATTCCTCTAATTTGGGGGAATGTAAAAAATGGTGTTAGGAGGGATTTTGCTCCCCTTCCCTCCCTTCAAAAAATTGAACTAAACATATAAAAGTTAAAATATTATCTCTTCCAACCAAATACACCCTAAACTTAGGTCTCACACATCTTACTTATTTTTATAAAATGTTCAATTAAAATATTCAAAAAAATTTGTGAAGATTTAAATCAATCTTGTGGAAAAAGTAATAGAAAATCCAATAGGATCTGTGAAGAAAATCAATCTCCCAATTTTATTTTATTTTTTTTTAATCAAAATTTTCATAAAACGAAAACCCCCACTACAAGAAAACAAGCATTTATTGGCCGCCAAATGGCAGCCACAAAGTGGCAAAAACGGCCACAAAATTAAAAAAATCGCAAATTTTGTGGCGGCCGGAAAAACAGTGGCCGCAAACACTTAGTGGCGACCAAAGCGGCCGCAAAAGTCTGACGCAACTGACAGGCCTGCAACATATTTAGCGGCGGTTTTGGCCGACGCTAAATGTGACGCAACAGCAGAAAATTCCAGAATATTTAGCGGCGGCTATGGCTGTCGCAAACTTTAATATTATTTTTTTAAAAAAAAAAAGAAAAAACGTGTTTTTTTTTCTGTTTTTTTTTTTCCTTTTAACTAGGAGAATGAAAACATATTTTAATTAATTTTTTTGTTTGATGAGAGAGTAGTTGTCGCAATTTTAATGATATTGGTGTTGTTGAATTTGATGATATTGGTGTTGTTGTTGTTAAGAATGAATTTTTAATTGAAGAATAAAAAAAAGTGATGGTGTTGGTGGTGATAATATTGGTGTTGTTAAGAATTTGATGATATTGTTGTTGTTGTTGTTGTTAAGAATGAGAGAAGAGAAAAAGAAATGAGGATGAAAGAGATAAGAGTGGGAGAAGAGAAAAAGAAATGAGGGGAAGGAAATAAGAATGGGAGAAGAGAAAAAAAAATGAGGGGAAGAAAATAAGAGTGAGATAAAAGAAAAAGAAATGAAGGTGAATGAGAGAAAAGAAAAATAAATGAGGGGAAAGAGATAAGAATGAGAGAAAAGAAATGAGGATTAAGGAGATAAGAGTGGGAGAAGAGAAAAAGAAATGAGGGGAAGAAGATAAGAATGAGAGAAGAAAAAGAAATGAAGGTGAAGGAGAGAAAAGAAAAATAAATGAGGGGAAATAGATAAGAATGAGAGAAAAGAAAATGAGGGTTAAGAAAAAAATCTTGATTTTTTTTTTTTAAAAAAATCGTGTTACTTTGCGGCGGCTTAAGCCGCCACTAATTTTCCCGCATTTTTTTTGAATTATTTAATATTTTGCGGCGGCTTAAGCCGCCACTAAGTTTCCTGTTTTTTTTTTTTGAATTATTTAATATTTTGCGGCGGCTTAAGCCGCCACTAATTTTTCCGCTTTTTTTTTTAAACCTGTAATATTTTGCGGCGGCCAGTGGCAGAAATCTTTTTTTTTTAATTTTTGGCCGTTTTGCTTTATTTTGTGGCGGCTTTGACGGCCACAAACTTACTGCCTGCCAAAGCGGCCAGTAAATTTATATTGAATTGGCCACTAAAATGATGTTTTCTTGTAGTGCCCCAACCAATCCTTATTAGGTTCATACAAAGCCCAATTGGCCAAATTGTGAGCTGCCTTGTTGCCAACCCGACAATATCTATTACTAGTTTACTACTTAAACCAATCTCCTTATATTTTTATTTTTTCTATATAATAGAAAATAAATTTTAGGATAAGTAATAGACAAATATATCTAATATAGATATAGATATAAATTTTAGATTTTTACGAATTACTATAGATCTTAATTGTAATTAAAAAATTAACTTAATATTAATTCGTTAACATGAGGATTTCTTGTTCCTTATCCATAAAGAATTCATGACAATCTTAATATATATTGTTTTTTAATTATTATTATTTTTTTGTTTAGCAATACATTGAATAAATGGTAAAAAAAATATTTAAGGCAATCTTATTTTTTGTTTGACAATAGATTCTTTTTATGTTACTTTTCCTATAGAGTTCATGGCAATCCTATCATTTATATTTTTTTCAGTTTCTCAATAGATTCAATAATCAGTAAAAAAACAAAAGCAAGACAAATAATTATTATATAGATAGATTTGCTTTGAGTAAGATAAATAATAATAATTATAATATAGATATAGATTAGAGGACTTTTAAATTATTTTTTTATAGTAAATTAAATAAGAGGAAGAAAATAAATACGAGTAAAAAGAAACAGAATTTGTTTTATGAGATTTTTTTTTTGAAAAAGTAATCCTATTATTTTTCTATAAATAGGCAAAGGTTAGTAAACTAGAATTTGCCACTTTATCCTAAAAACAGAGAAAGAATAGAAACCTACAAATTGAAAGAAGGGAAAGCGCGAGAGGCTTAGGAGAGAAGAGGAGCAAATTCACTGCAAAACCAAGTAAGGAGGTTTAACCTCTTTAAGATTATGAGTTTTTGATAATATAGTAGTAGTGTTCTTTTTTTTTTTAATTGTTGATGAAATTATATGGTAGTAGTGTTCGCAGTGGTATGATTTTTAATGATCATAGATTTTAGAATTCATCCTCATTGAGAACTATTTTTATTTTATTTTTAAAAGTAAAGTATTAATATGTTGAGTGTTTTAATAACCATCCGGGGCCTTATTTCAATTGAATGATTTCAAATACATCATTTAATTTCAAGAGAATGAATTCTAGGTCATGTATAGTCTGGGTAATTTTGTGATTAAGTGTTAATTACTTTATTTGAATTTGGTATATGATCTCTTGCAAATTGTCACTTGGAGGTTAAATAACTTCTGGGGGAAGGGATTTTTTTGAATTTGGTATGATCTTTGTGATTTTATTTTTTTTGAAGAATTATATAGGGAAAAGCAATGTATGTGTATGTGATATATGTCTCTATCTTTATAGACAATTAATTTTTTTAGCTAATTCTTCTTTCTTTGCTATTGAAGAACACAATGTGCAATTCTGATGCAGAAACGACAAATGAAATCATAGCTATTGATAGTAAAAAAGTTCCCAAGGTAAAATTTTGATGCTAAGTCAGTTGTGACATTAAAATAGTTTTTGTCGTCTTGTTAAAAGTTCTTGTATTGTATGAGTCAATTTCATCTATTCAAATCTCATGAAGTTATGTTAATATTGGATATTGCAGGATATTCCTGTCATGACTGAAATTGTGGCACGTCAAAATGCATCATCAGCCACTTTGGAAACCAAAGAAACAGCGGAGGAGAGTGACACGGAGAGTTTTACAACAGCAGAGGAGAGTGACACAGAGAGTTTTACAACAGCGAATGAGAGTGACACAGAGAGTTTTACACACGAGTTGACTTGTGCTTTATGTTTTGAAATATCTACAGGCCAGGAAGATTTAAATTTTATTTCCCTCGAGAAACACATGGATAGTTGTAAAGCAGCTTTCTGTTGTGTAGATTGTTGGAAATTAGTGACAAGATGGCACCAAACTAAAAACCTTTCTGCAATATTCCGTAATTTTTCAAAGTGCAGCCGGTGCTTTTCAACTATGAATATATTAAGACTATCAAGATACTAGAATCAAACACTTTAACTAGCAATGGTTGGAAGTTTTATTTGTGCAACTGTCATTTGATATAAATTTTTTGAATGGCTACTTTTGTGCCACGAGTTTCAATAGTTGGGATGTCTATTTTATTCTATGATATCGAGATGCTATTTATTTATATTTTTTTTAACCTTAAGCACAAAATCTAATAAAATACCTTATGACCGTTAAAAGAAACATAAAAGAGAAAATTTTATAAAGAAATGAGAAATTTTTAGATTTTTCAAATGTGGATAAAATACTAGTATTATTTTTTTTGGCTTAAATATATTTTTGGTCCCTGCAATTATGCCTTGTTTTGAAAAGAACCCCTGTAAAAAAATAAATTTAATTTTAGTCCCTGCAATATCTCAAAACTTTTAAAATAGTCCATGACTGAATTTAGAGCTGACGTGGCCAATTTTTAAATATGTTTTTAGTCCCTGCAATTTTGCCTTGTTTTGAAAAGAACCCCTGTAAAAAAATAAAAAATTGATTTTAATCCCTACAATATCATCAAGAAATTCGGTCAGGGGCTATTTTAAAAATAGTTATGCAATTGTTTATAAAAAAATATAAAACATAAATAATAAAATTTAAAAGAAAAATTGGTTGATCAAATAAAACTTGGCTCATAAAAATTGGTGGAAAAAATAAAACTCATCTTTAGTTCATCACAATGTTCTGACACGGTACAATTCACTCTCACAAAAAAGTAAAAATTTAAATTAATCCCCTGTTGAGGACTAATATATATAAATAATATTTGACTTAATTCTCATTTTATTCCCTCTCTTCCTTCTTTTCCTTTTACTATTTAATTCCTTCTCTTCCTTTTTCTTAGACATGACTTCTTGGTGGTTTCTTCTCAAACTGGTTTTCAAGTACATTCATTAGTTGACATGGTATATATGCAACATATCTTCACATTATTTATGATATCCTCTTGCCTTATCAATGTTCTTTTCATGATCTTTATCTTATTTGTTCTTTTCTTGACTTTCTTTCTTTTCATGATCTTTCTTTCATGATTGCATGTATGTATATCTTTCTTTGCTACAATGTGTATGCCTTCTTCATGTTGCATGGTATATCTTCACATTATATATTATATATTAGCTCATGTATAATGGTTTGTTCTTTTTGATCCTTTTCACCTCTATTTCAATGCATGCTTATCAACATTATTTTCCTTTTACTTTACTCTCAAATATGGAAACATCATTGTTTTTACAAGAAGTTTATTATATTTGACTGTGACTTTGGCAAAATTCTTTTCTCAGGTATCATATCAGGTTTCATCTATGGCCGTACGTTATGCTAATGATCATCTTCTGGCTCATCATATTTGACTTTGGAGGAGCTTCTTATGTTTATAACCTTATTTGCTCCATGAAGCAACAAATAGGCAAATGTTGGAAGAGGTGTCTTGGTGAGAAAGATAACAGTTTAAGGCATAATGCAGGGAGATGTATGAAAGAGAATGGGACTGAGGCCAAGGAGAATTATATTTCTTTTTTATACAAATGTGGAAAAGAAAAAGCTGGAAACATGTAATGTGTGCAAGGTTTCAGTTCTCCGTGCATCCACGAAGGATCACCAAATGGGATATTGGTGTCTCAAACATAATAACTAACAGTTATGACAAAATAAAAAGAAAAAAAAAATATGTACTAAAAAAAGGCTATCTTTGAGAAACTAAAGCCAATTATTGATGCTTCTAACATTAGGTATGAATAATGTTTTCTTGTCCAACCATATTGTTTGTTGTATATCGCTATAGTTACATAATTCACTGCAGTGTTGATGAACCGTGAATTGGTTCGTGTGTACCAGTTCGCGGTACTTTTACATATTAGTTCGGCACAACTTGTGAATCAATCCGCAGAAACACACATACTAAATACTCTCTCCGTTCATTTTTACTTGTCTTTTAATGTCAGGTTTAGCGTTCCTATTTAATTGTCCTTTTTGTATTTTACAGATATGATTTATCAATTATACCCTTTGTTAATTGCTCTTATCTTTTTCGACAAAATTTGGAAAATTAAATTATTATTTTTTTGGTACATAACATATTAATTTTTTATGTACATAATATATTATATTTATTAGAAAGAGAAAGTGTGTGCAAAAAAATAGAAATTTATCGGAGGAGTAAAACGATGATATAATAGGAAGATAATGTGCAAAAATACACTTTATTAAGAAATGACAAGTAAAAAGGAACAGATGGATTAATAAAGAAATGACCCTAAAGATAGTAAAAATAAGAAGAAAAAAAATTATAAAAATAAGAAGAAAAAAAGAAGATTCAAAACATAAAAATAGGAAAGAAAAAAAATTAGTCAAAGGAAATCTACGCATAAAATAGAAATAGAAATCATGATAAATAGGTATAAAAAATAGTAATTCAATCTAACATATAACAGCTTATCAAAAATAAAAAAGGATCAAAAATAAAAAAGGAAGTTATTGACAACTTAAAAAAAATAGAAGAACCAAACAAAAGAAGATGCATGGAAAAAAAATAAAAAGACTAGGCCAACTTATATATAAATAATATGGACAAAACCTAGATGTATTTCTTTAGGTGCTTTTTTTATGGTTCTTCATATAAAATTTATATTTTGTGGATATAACAAACTTTGAGAAAATCATGAATTTGAGGAAATCATAGTTTTTATGTTAAGAATCATGCAAAAAGCATCTAAAGAAATGCACATAAATTTTATCCAAAAAAGAAGATAATGTCTAAAATAAAAGATTAAGAAAAAAAATAGAAACAAAAATGCAATATATAAATTTTTATGTTAATATAATGACGAACTTAAATATCGAATAAAAATCAATAGAACCGTGCGAATCTTTAAACTAATTTGTTTTACAAACTCACCATTCTGATGATGTTAATATTTTCCATCATATAATTTGTTTTTTGTTTTAACTAAATAAGTTTTCTAATTCATAGCTTATCGATTAATATATTAGAACGTACCACGAACCAAAATAATATACCGACTATGTACTGAATTCTTTTAAGGTTACCTACCGTCTACCCGAACCCGTACCGAAGTGAATTACAAACCAGGTGACCATGTATATAGCAAATTGACTGTTGGATTATTTTGCATTATTTCTATGTAGTTTTATAGTTTTATGGTGATTTCTGTGTGCAGACGTGTGGAATCCGTGGCAGAAGAAATCGAAGTCTATGGTGGACTTTGGTAATGAGGAGTACCAACAGATGATCTGTGTAGATGGTGCAGTTATAGAGAAGCCTGTGCCCTTGAAGCCTGGACAGGAATGGACAGGGTAGATTCAACTAACACTTGTGTCATCAAGTTTTTCTATTGACAGTCTCAATCTAAGTGATTTTTGAGAGGATGAAATTGTACAAAATCTAGTCTTATATGAGTTTGTTAATTACATATAACAATGTAGCATTTAAGTTGTTATTACTAGTGGTAAATAGTAGTCCTTTCATGCTACAAATACATATACAATTGCTGCCTCTAGTTCTAGAAAGAAAGAAATAAATACTTATGTTTTTGTGATAATGATTGTCAAATTTAGGTAGGTAGTGTTTCAAAGGTTTTGAATTGTGAGTTGTGCCTGCAAAGCTAATTTGGAATGAGATTTATAATTTTACGAAATAACAAAACAAAACTCATTAAAATAAATTACACATTTAAAGCACAAGGAGTGCCAAAAATTGAACAAAGATACAAGAGAATATACACAAAGGTCAAAATACAACCAAAAAGCTCAAAATAGCCTAAATATCTTAGTGATTGAACACATTATTGAAGTAAGTTATAATTGAAACCTTTGATGTGATATTTGTTTTCTTCGACAAATATTTTTTTTATATCCACCGATAAAAAATCAAATCTCAAACTAAATTAATAATTAAGAGATTTAAGTATTTATCATTTGTGATAGTTGTTGATTCTGACGGCGATATTTTTTAACCAAGAAATAAATCGTATATTCTTGACCACTTTATCGTTGTGATTGAACGCACCATTGATTTGAATATGAGATTTTAAATAAGTGGTTAAAGAATGGTAGCAGCAGTATTTTGGATCTTTGAACATTGCATGCCAACCTATGGCCATCACGAGAGATATAAAAAACACAAGTTGGTTTGTTTTTTTGTTCGTGAAAGAACAAGTGGTATGGTATAAAATAACTTAAACAAGTGGTATTGTTATTATAGTCGTTAAAAGGAGAAACTAAATGCTTTAACAAAAGGTATTAGAAAAAGAAGAAACTTTTTCTATATTCACTTTTTTTAAAAACAAGAATTTTTTATATATAAAATGTTTAGGTGAGTTGGATTCTGAAACTCACTACAATTTGAGCATACGGCAAGACTTAAAAACCGTTAGGTACTTACAATTCACGACAAAAAAATTCTTACCAACTCAACCAACATTCATTACAAAAGAAAAATTAAACATTTTTTAAAGTATACTTTTGTATATGTATATTATAATTTAGGCCTTGTCTAATGTGCACAACCACAATTGTCTAACACCATGCACAAATGTCTTTTTTACCATTGAATCAATAAATCACATCATATATTTTCTTTTCTTTTTTCAATTGTGTGATTTATCGATCCAAATGATTGAAACCAACTTATGCATGATACTGTTTCACTTGTACACTATAGAATTGACCTATAATTTATCTATAATTTTGCATTTTTTTGTAAGATATGTACACTGAAATGATATGAAGAAGGAAAAAAAAGTTACTCAAAAATAAAGAGAGCTACTTTAAGTTTTATCCCCACATTTTCTTAAGAACTTATTTTGTCCAAAAGCATCGTTTCAAACGGAGAAAGAACACAGTTTTTTGTACATGAGTTTATTGCCAAAATAAATTATTGAAAATGACTATGTAACCATGTTAACATTTGTGTTCCCACATTTCAAACTCAAGCTGATAACATGGTCAATAGGATTTTACAATGTAATAAAGTGACTATACATTTTATGGTTTTCAAAGAATTGAAATGAGCATCTCAGTGAATGATGTTGTCCTACAAACTCTTAATGACATGTTTCCTATACACATATACTGTTAGCTCTGCAATAAAAATGTAACTCAAATCTTTCTAAACTTACAGGGTTAGAGGCGCAAAATTAATGGGAAGAAGCCCGGTCTACATTGTCAGGGTTTCTCCAAGGTAGTATGGGAAGGGATTGATGGATCCAGAAGAGTCTAGTTTCCTAAATCATCTTGAGATCCAACCGCTGAGTTTTCTTCAATATCTTGTTTGCTGCTATATGAAGCACCGTTTCCTTCTAATTTAACAGCTTGATTTAGCTCATAATCTTGTTCTTCAGGATCTGCTTCCTTCTGAATTGTGCTCAATAAAGCTTGATCTTTCTGGTTCTGTGCTGATAATTCAGATTTTGGTGTAGTAGTTGCCACCGGAATGCGTGGCCCCCTTACGTCAGCAACTCTCACCTTACAATGTAAACACATCAGTTTCTTCTTATGCAAGTTATTACAGCAATTCCATCCATAATATTGTAAAGAATAAATTTTAAAATGGAGAATCGGTGCATGATACCAAAGTTATCTTGAAATCTAGCTCCCCAAAAATAATGTTATCATTTCCTCGAAAATTAAATGATAAGCGAAGTAGGAAATAATGGAGGTAAATGGCATTTATGCAGTTGGCGTATATTCCAATGAGGTACGAGGAAAGAGACCATGTGACTCGATATTAATTCAAATAGTAACTCCCAAGTACTGAAGTTATCACTTTTTATGTCCAGGTAGTCGGGTACAACTAAACCAACCTTTCTCCTACTTCTCATTTATAAATTTTCTATTAAATTGAGATAAATCCGCATACCGAATCTCTCTCTTTCTCATACATACAAGCATACACAAACTGTGAGAATTTACCCGAAGCAAAATCATCATTTTGAAGTACCTGCAATGGTTCCATAGTATTTGATTCCCGATATTCTCGTTGGCTGATTGCTTCTTCAGCTTGTTGCTCCATAGAATCTCTAACAAGCTGACTCAAAAATGATACATCATCGGACATCATCCCGAGGCCTTTCAGCATTTTAGAACCAAGTTGTAAGCTAGTCTGCAAGAATCAACTCAATATTTAGCATCAGTTTCCGCTGAAATTATAAGCAGTGGTTACAAACTCCAACCATCAGGTGGGGGAATTATTGAGAATACCTCAGCCTTTTCTAAAGTAGCATCGGTTGCACCTGCTTTCTTCAAATCTAAAAGATGTTTTAGATCTCGAGCTCTGGCGTATATTGGAACCTTAGGAATTTCATCGTAAAGTAAGCAATTAAAACAAGAGATGATAACAGAAATAAAGAAAGATAAATATATCAAACAGAAAAAACATTTATCAATCAACTTCACATATTTGACCCAAGAGGTACAAGTTCTTCTGTTTTTAATATTGTGTGTGCAAAAAATTGGGTGTATGTTGTATAAATGCGATTTCCAATCAAACACAAAATGAACTTTTAAGCTTCATGAGAAAAATATTGAGTCTATCACTCTTCTTTTTATAAACAAATTGAAAAAAAGCTAGTCATGTTCTGCTTTCTTTTCATTAGAAAAGCCACTAAATTCTCCCTTTAGGTGTATATATATCCTCTAACACACGATTAGTTGACATAAGAAACAAAGAGGCTATGAATGGGGTCAGGAAGAGATTATTACTGCAGGAAAAGCCATTCGTAGCCTCTGAACAGCTTCAATTGACTTCTTCTTCTCGGTGAGCATAATCATGATAGCTTTTGGAGAAGAGATACCGGCAGATTGAAGAACAGCTGGACGTGATCCATCCCCATAGAGAATAGGAAAACCTTGTTTTCTAGCTGCCTGTTAATGATAGCAGGAAAAAATTTAAATGTATTGTGGATGAAAGAGATTCCAATATGAAGGGTAAGAAATGTCATCAAAGAAAGCATTTATTATCCTGATAAAACACAGATAACTAAAAGCTAAGAATATAGTGATGATAAATGATTGATGAGTAAATTCTCAATTGGCATTTCTAAATGTATATCGCATACTATTTACAAGGTTTGTGAAATTTTATTTTTTTAAGAGAAATATGTGCATCGGGTACAAATATAAATAGAGAATTTGTTCATTAAACAGCAGATTTATACTAAAGAATTTGAAATTTAAACAACTCCCGGCAAAAGGAAGAAGTCCTATGCAAAATACTAGTAGACATTGAAATAGCCATGCACAATGCTCAGATACACTAACCTTTACAACCCTGGGGTCAATATCAAATGCCACATAAGGCCAGCCTATTCCATCACTATCTCCTCCTGAAGCCATTGGGTTGGACAGCAAATTGGCAAGGACCTTTATAAGGAACAAATGGTGAAAAATTAGAAATGGGAAACATAAATGACAGGTTATGCAATGTATTGATAGACCTACCTGTCCCATTTGTCCAAATCCAAGGACAACAACAGGTTCATTAACTTCAAAGTTAATCATCTCAGGATCTTTCTCATTCTGCAAATAACTTGGTACTCAGACAATGTAACTCGCATTTAAATGAAATCACATAACATTAGACTGCCACATATATCTCTTGAAGAAACATATCATCACTGCCACATATTTTTAACATCTCTTTTAAGTTAATAAATAATTATAAGTGAAAAGAAGTTGATGCATAAAATCCAGTGAGTGCGAAATTTGTGCTTTTACGACCTACTAATGGAACAGCATGTGAGTTATGTTGTACTTGTATTCTTTAGTTATATTTCTTATACTAGACTTTTGATTTCAAATAATCCACCAGTAATCCTTCATGGCTAACAACCATTCTTTCTCACAATCCTTGTATGCATGTCATGTGTGTGCAAAACACTTCCAAAATTATAACTCTAACACACAAAAAGGCATACATTCTCAGTTTCATAATTGTCTTCAATAAAGCTAGCAGCCCTCCTTCCAGCTTCATTCAGAA
Source organism: Trifolium fragiferum (assembly GCA_954870985.1). Classification (NCBI taxonomy): domain Eukaryota; kingdom Viridiplantae; phylum Streptophyta; class Magnoliopsida; order Fabales; family Fabaceae; genus Trifolium; species Trifolium fragiferum. Next base: position 16,458,138 of record OX940790.1, on the reverse strand, counting down.
ATGGGGTTAACGCCATTGACAATACAACAACAATTATGAGCAGCTTGTTGAGCTCAAGTGGAAGCACCCCAAGACTGTTTACAAGAAACCACAAAATTTTCCAATTAAGAACAAACACAATATTCTCACTCAAACAGCATCAATGTGATATGTTAAATATTTGCTTACCTATTCGCCAAAGAGAATACTACAAATCCAAACTCTCCTCCTTGAGATAGAAGCAATCCTATTCTTACACTTTCTTTTAAAGTAAGGCCAACACGAGGACCAATCGCAGTTATAATCAATGTCTTGATAGCAATTAAACCCCCCAAGAGTGCAAGTACATTTGGCCACTCTCTCAAGAGAACCTGCAGTAAAAATATTAACAATAAGTATACATGGGAAAACAGACAGACATTTGTAGTTTTGTATGCAGTAAAAATAATAACAATAAATATACAAGAGAACCTGCGCAAGTACATTTGCATATGTGCATTAGATACAACAGTCCAATTAATAACTAACACTGCAAAGAAAGACGATATAACTATGTCATATCTGTCATAAATGATAATCATGTTTACCTGCATGTCGATTGAAGTCCCTGTAGTTAGAAAAAACAACCCGAGAAGCAAGCCTCTAAATGGTCTTATGTCAGCTTCAATCTGGGTCCTGAAATTTGTCTCTGCTAGAATTGCCCCAGCTAAAAAGGCTCCAAGCTGCATTGTGGCATTTCATACAATTGTCATACGAGTATTCGGTATTTTCCATGGTCCCACAGTCAACCCAAAAATAAAACCCTATGCATTGAAAAATAGTGTACCGTATCACTGAAGCCCAATTTCTGTGTGATTAGTGAAGTCCCAGCAATAGTCAGCAAGCAAAGAGCGACAAAAGCCTCTGAACTTCTTGTATCTGCTACAACCTGAATTTCAACAATAATTTACTGACTAGAATGTATCAAAAATGAGTTTGGATTTGGAAGCATTTTATTTTCTTGGATAAATTCTTTTGTGAAATATATTCCATACAAACCTCAAAAACTCTTCTGAGAAAAAACTTTGCTCCAAAAGAAAGCAGACCCAATCCACCCAATGCCTTCAAACTTTCTTGAGCAAGCATAGGCCAAATACTTCCCTCAGCCATATTCTAGAATGAGAAAAAAGATAGCATAGGGTAAACAATCAACACATAACTTGATACATCTGATAATAAAAAAACAACAAATTTAGTTAATCATACGAAATACAATACTTAAGGGAAATGCAAAACTACAGCAAGTGAAAAAAAAATGCAAAAAGGACGACTTTCAATAGATGTTGGAGTCAGATGACCTAAATATCATACTTTTGATATTAAAAGTTACAAAAATACTCCCTCTGGTCCAAAATGTAAGACAATTAGGTCGACAAAAGTTGATGTATTTGGTCTATAATTTGGACCACTAGTCTCTTATATTTAGGACCGGATGGAGTACCATTTAAATGTAGAAAGTGAAAAAGAACCGAAAGCGCACAATGCCGTAACATGGTGTGCATGCACAAACGCACACACAAATACGTCTAGGCATACATAAAGAGAAACTTATACACAAATACATCTAGGCATACATAAAGACAAAATCTAAATGCATTTTTTTAGAGAAGTGAATGATCAATATTAATATATATAATTATATATCTTTGATAAAACAATGTTCCAAGATTCTCTGCAAGATAAGAGTTTTAGATAGATTTTCTATTTATTTAGAGTTCAGATACCATGTAAAGGATCAACTCTGTTTAAGCTGTTAGGTGAATGCTCGTGAACAGTTTTATATCTAACAATGCATTAATGACTACAAAATTGACATTATATTGTTACCATAAAAATAGAGAGAAAAAAATTCAAAAAAAAAATAAAAATAGATAGTTTTGAAGAAAGAAGCTAGACCGACTTTAATAGGCTTCAAACTATTGTATTATAATTTATAATTTGATAAGTTCAAGTATATTACAATTTAGAAGTGTTCTGCATAGAATCCCAGCCAATATTCTAATCATAGCTTGAACAGATAGGCATATATACTATTACTGTAATACATATTCTGTCACTCCTTAGTCTAGACCATAGATGAAACTTATACCCAATTTGTCAACTTAAGTACAAGTGGCTGATTGCAGTCTCCATAAAACTGGTAGTAATTAATTTATTCTCCAACTTTTCATACAAAAAGTACCACATGGTAGTAAAGTGTTGTACACACCAGACTAGCACATATACTAAGCCCCGACTACAGATAGTGTAAAAATCATCACCAAACAAAAAATGCGCTTTTGTATGTATGTCAAAGCACACGAAAGAGCTCTACTAGACCTACAGCTGTTAACTCCCATTCCATAAAGAAGCAACCAAAACGGCAATGTGTTAAATTGAAAATATAGAAAGTGTGAGATACATGTTAATATTATTTCAGTTATAGCTCACCTGGCTCTCAAGTACTGGAAGTATGACCAAAAGAGGCACAACAGCTATGTCCTGGAGATAACGAGCAGTAGAAAAAGAACAAAGTCAATTAAATCAGAGTTTTTGTTTACCGACACCATACTTGTCAATCTAGTGAGGTATATCAGAAGATATCAACAGGTAACCTAAAATATCAATGATTTAGAACAACAATTTGTGATTAAAAAATTTCATACTTGGAAGATGAAGATGATGTAACCAACAAGAGTATAAGACAAAAACCTGCAAAAGAAGTATCCCAAGAGTTGCTGAACCAAGCCTTGTAGGAAGTTCACCTTTCTCTGCAAGAAGCTACAGGTATATACATGCTTGATAAGTTACATTGTCCATGTTATGTGTTACATATCACAATGGTTTCATGCATGCAGAACGCCTAAAAAGCAATAATATAAAACAGACTTGTAACATTATTTCCACCTTAATTTCTTTCAGTTAACATAGTACAAAGAAATAGCATATAAAAGAACATGGCTGGAAAAACAAGTGTACAACTGTAGAATTACTATACATGCATCACAAAGTACTACAGATACATCAATATCACATCATTTGTTTTGTACTATCAAAGTGCAGGGAACGCCTTGTTTATTTCCAATTTCAAATACATCCAAAATCACAAATACCTGTAAAACAAATGCAGAAGATGACAGAGAGAGAGCAGCCCCAATCACTACAGCTTCATCGATACTTCTGATGTTCACCTATAAATATCATCTCAAAATAAATTAATCAATACCACACATATTCATATCATGCTATAATTAATTATCTATGTAATCAAATAGCTGTCTTGAAATATCTGTTAGGTGTAGGCCTACAGTCAGGTTTTTAAGAACGATGCTTATACAAAACCCATTAAGGTGAAGACAAACCATGGACACTTGAGTTGAAACTATAATTTAGTTAGAAGAATAGGGGAATTATAGACTGAAGACTGTATCCTATAAGATGTCATCGGCTACATGATTTAAGCAGTGCCATTAGGCTCTATCCAACACCACTTTGACCTGTGGTTTTAATTGTTGACTTACGTAGAAAGGATGGTGTAGCATCTTGTTAACTAGGACCCTGTAAAATGTCTAGGAAGTGGGAACCACTTCGCCTATAAAGGCTGAAGTTTTAGAGACACTGGCACACTGCTGATCTTTAAAGACAGCTAAACCAGATTAATGGAGTAAAGTGGCTTAAGGTCAGGGTGATTTGTAGCTTGATGCAAGTTTGCAGAACCATCAAATCAGCTATTTCCCAAGAAGACAATGAAATCAACAACATAAATATATCCCATTCCCCTAAACTTGTCTACACACAAAACAAAAACAAAGAAATTTCTTATTTGAAGTGTATGTATCTGCATGTGCGTGTTCTGTTACTTCTGTATATCTCTCGCCAGAATGATTGTAGTTTACAATAATGAATAAAGCACAAACAAGAAACATAACATTTTTAGATATGTAGATATAGATCTTACCAGATCAGACCTTGAGTGGAAAAGATATTGCAAAATTTTTGTTCCAACAGCCCCATTTGGCGGAAGCTCAAAAGCAGTGAATGCTAAAGTAGATAGCAGAACCTTTAAAAGTGTTTAAATAAAATTAAAATAAGAAATAAGAACAATAAAGATCAAAGTATAATTTTATAAATGTTAACTGAGAAATTAGTGTTTTCCCTTAGCAGTTGTAGAGCAATTATAAAGAATGAACGACTACGTAGAATAAATCAATAGCAAATATCTATGTTAAACAATAAGTCAATTGGATAAAATGGCTTCAGAAATTCCCATTACATGCCCATTGTCATTGCCAAAGCATCATACCTGAGCCAATCCCATTCCAAAGGCATATTTTGCAAGTGCTTTAAGACGTGCTAGTGAAAGTTCTAAACCCATCTCAAACAGCTGAAAAGAAATAAAACATTGTGTGAGTAATAATATGACATTGTTTCAGAATTATTCTCAAGGTTTATCACTGTGACAAGAATATGAGTTTTTCGTACTTATATTGATAATTGTAGAAAGTTATTAAAAAACCTCTAATCATATATTAATGTGCGTGTTTGCTACCCCGTCTCAGAACATATGTGAACATAACAGCAAAAGTGCTACTTCTAAGTTCCAAGTTTTTGTTAAAGCAATGTTATTGCTCGATTTCATGTTAAACTATGATTGAAATTACTTTTCTAAAAAAATATATGAAGACAGTAACATCAAGAGTAGCAGCAAAAGAAAAAAAAAGAAGAGTAGCAGCAGTGGCACCTTACTGAGATTTATCTTACCAAGAAAAGGATCCCCCATTCAGACAAAACTTTAACATCTTCAAGGTTCCTGATTAAACCAAACTGATTGAGAACCACACCGGCACAGAAGAAACCAAGTATCTGAAAACAACAAACATTGAAGTTATTTCAATCAGACATATATAAAGCAATAATTTGTGAGTTATTTATACATCATCTGATGCCTATGTTTGTACCATTTATTTCTTAATCCAATTGAGTCAAAGTAATCCTTAATTATAAGCAAAACTCAACTTTTCAGATTCATGGAATAATTGATGTATCTGTATCCGGTCTATCTATAATCTGGTCTATCAATAGACCAGATATAGATACATCAGTTATTCAATGAATCTGAAAAGGAAACGTTTGCATGTAATTAAGGCTGGTGTAAGTACATAAATTTACCTAAACTAATGATTATTGAGAAATTAGATTCTGACAAAGTCATGAAGAAATTCTTACAGGACTGGCTTTAATTAATTTGAACGAGGGGACGATAAAGACAGTAACTGCCAAGAAAGTAAGAGTATCCAATCCTAAATCATTGATGACTTCAACAGCACCAGCAACATCATATGTTGCATTTGTATGCAACCGTTCGCATTGTAGTGACTTATACTTAGAGAAATAGGATAACTTCCGACCAGAAAATGAAGGAACATCCAAAGACGTTCTTCTAGCCAATTTTTCTGATAAAGCTGTACTATGACAACAGATATGTGATGTAATAATAGGAACTTGCTTGTCAACTGAAGAACAAGTAAACATAGAATTCGAACAAATTCGCGAAGCAGCACGAGAATAACAAGGATTCTTTTGTTTTGTCAGGTCATAACCCTGCAGAATAACAACATATTGAAAGTTTTGTTGAGTTTCCAATTTAGTTTATGATATAACAGAGAATTAGGATTGATGTTATTACCTTGAGGCTTTGAGAACAAGTTAGTAAAGACTCCAACATAGTGGCAATACTCAAAAAATAACAAAACCAAAGTTAAGGAAGTTCATTGCATTTTTAACTTGTTTGCAGTTATGGCCATAGAAAGAAAAATAGCTTAGAAGTGTGAGTGGAATGGTTGAAAAAAATGGAGGAGGAGAAGGATACACGTATTGTTAGGAAGAAGAGAGGTGAAAAATAGAAGAAAACAAAAGCTTGATAGAAAGGATTTGGATATGGGTTGGAATCTTACGTGATGAATGAATGTATGAATGTGTGGCCAACTCCGAAATTCTAATTTTGCTTCTCTGATGTGGAAGTTGTGGATCACAAATATTTCTCAGATTTTTTTCAGCCAGAAGCTCAGATACGTGGTTTACCATGTGGCAATTGATTTTGTTTTTATTTTATTTTTATATTACTTTTAGTAGAATTGCTTTTAATCTTAGCCTCACAAAATCAGCATAATTCTTTTAAGTATCAAAAGGTTTATATCTGTCAGAAAAAATAATGAAATATTACACGAATTTTCTTGAAAATATGAAATATAAAATGATTTTTACAAGGCATTATATTATTATATTCAAACATGATATTTGGACACTTAAATTTGAAATAATTTAGATCTGAGTAAAAAGAAAAATTAGATAATTTTTATTAATAGATAGATAAAATGGTAAGTTATTAAAAACTCACGCACATAAGTAGAGAAACCATAATTCAAACTTTGATTATTATACCAACAAACTTTAACCGTTATTAATGTACAATTTATTAACGAACGTTCAACATTTTGGTATTCAAATACTTCTTTCGGTCTTTTATATAAGAGACACGTTATATATTAGATACATTAATTATTCAACTAATATAAAAAGGTGAAATATCTCTTATAAAAAGGAGCAGTGACGCTCACTTGGGGAAGCGCCGATCTATTACATATCCAGCAATCCATTGAGTGTGATTAACCATCTATTTCAACTATTTTTTTAGTCATTCAAATTGTTGTCAAAAATAGTTGCCTCATTTTATTATGTCAAAATAACACAACAGTACAACACTATTATATTTTAAGAATTACATAATTTACATTGTCAAGAATATTATTACAAAAATCCTATTTCCTACAAAAGTGTTTGATAAATAACAATTTTTTTTGGCAAAAGGTATATTTTAGATAGTTAAATATCATAATTTGGGAAGATAGTTAAATATTATAATCAATAATTACATGCAAAGAGAAAGGGGCCGTGTGTGCGTGTGCATGTGCAATCGATGGATAACAATTCCACACCCTTAATTTGATTATTTAGTGCTAACAATCGTGGAAACTTCATATCTGTAACACGGACTCAGGCACAATACAAGCACTTATGAACATATATAATGAATAATGCAATCTCTAAGGGAGGAGGGGAGTAAAGGAACATCGTTTAAGCTTACATAATTTAGGTAGACATCAGTCTATAAACCTCAATCTCAATTTCAGTAATGTATATACTTATTTATGGACCTTAAGCATCACATTCGCACGGTGGCCTTCATTGTAAAAAACTAAGAATTTGCTGGTGCAAATTTCAATGAAATGCTATTGACACAATGTCGTTCATTAGTGGGTGTTGGAAATCCTTCACCTTTAAATACATGACCGAGATGTCCCCCACAAGCAGCACATGTTATTTCGATCCTCCTTCCATCTGGGTCCGGCTGGTGGTGGTGAAACAGATCAAATTTATCAGGTTTATTAAGACTTAAATTGCTGATGCAGTTCTAGTAGTATGAAAAATAGTGAAGAAAAACCAGCATAAGAATAAAAAAACTCACGTGGCGGTTTATGGCTCCAGGAACACCCTCATAGAAGGCCGGCCAGCCACAGCCGGAATTGAATTTTGTCGTAGACTTGTAGAGCGGAGTCCCACAACCTGCACAACTGTAGACTCCCTCCTCAAAGAACTTGTCGTATTCTCCTGTTCCAGGGTACCTTGATCATACCAAAACATTTTCTTGTTAACACAAAATCAAATCCCCATTTTGAGTATTACTATATATACCATCATTGGTTATTCACTCAACTTGATAGAAAAATATCGGTACAGCTATCATCATTTAATTAATGATAAAGTAAAATTCTAGAATCTCCACATCACCCAAAGTTTCTGTCGGATTCATAGTTACTACAATTTCTCCACTTGCTTAAGTTTCTACTCTATATTTTTCTGCATATTCCTCACTTCTCGGAATTCAAAGAGGCAAATAGAGATGTTGATATGTGGACAATTCAGCTAAAACCTTATATTTAGCAGATGATTATGGGAACACATTACACATAAGAATGTCAGAGAATGCACAGCTTCTCTTGGTTTGATCACAGAACTTATATGATACTAAACACATTTATGAGTAGTTATTTACATTATATTGTAGCTTTTCTTGCTGCAATAATCCACTTAACCAGATCTTCTTCATGAACTTCTCCTTTACAAAATTAAGTCAAAGTTTATAAAAACATTCAGCGATTTCTTGCATAGAAACACATGCTAGCTCTATGTCATTAAGCTATAATAATACTTACCATGGTTTTCATAGCACTAGTACATAGTTTACCTCCTTTTCTAATCTAATTTTCATGTTCCCAGTTTGGATAAATGGCTTAATTAAACGCTCATACCATAAGCACCTATCATACAAGTGCTCAGATAAGCTTATTTTAAAGAGCTTATGAAAATAAGTTAAAAAAACAACTTATGAACATGTTATAAACTATTTCCACAAGCTCTCCCAAACCGTCTCATAAGCTATAACGATGATTTCATTTTCAATTTTATCATAAACTTTTAAGTTTTGCCCTCAATTAAACTACATATATAGTAAGTAAATATCGAAAGCTTGAATGATTGAGAAATTGAGAGAGGTGAGATTACGTACTCAGTCCCCTTCTGTCTGAGAATCCGAAACTGCTCAGGGGAGAGAACAGCTTGCCATTCTTCCTCCGATTTCTGGACAGAGCCGGGTGTAGGTGAAGACATGGCGACAATTCCACCGCGGAAATTACGCTTGGGATGACGAATGGAAATAGTGGAGGTGAGAGAGTTGGGTGGAGTGAAGGTGAATTGGGCGTTTGAGAGAAGATTAGGGTTAGAACGAAGGAGGTGAATTGAGGAAATGGGTTTGGTGTTGAAAGAAGAAAGTGGTGTGGTTCTGAGGATATTGAAGCACGTCACCTTCATCTTGTTTCGTCTATGTGTGTGTGTGAGACACTCACGCAACTAAAATGAGCCATTTATTTATTTATTTCAACCAATTCCCTCTTTTTATTTTTATTTTTGATTTCACCACCGGTTTAATCTGATTCAGATGTAACTTAATAACATCAAGTGGTTACAGTCTATTTCCGATCACAGTTATGGGAAACTGAACAGTCATTCGTTCTACCAAGTTAAGCATTAATCATCACTAAATCAACTAACGATTGATTCACTCTTTTTTATCTTTTCTTAAAAAGGCAAATTTTGTTAGCTAAAAATTTATGGTGAAAGGACTAAGGAAAGAAAATACGTAAAATTTAATAACACTTGTAAAAATATTTATATTTATATTCTTGTGATTATGAAAATGAATGTCTAATAAAGAAAGGAAATAATCTTAAAAGAAAAGTTGATTTAATAAAAAAAGGTGATGGATAAGGTGAGAGGTATGATATAAAATATTGATTGAAGAAGCAGAATAAATCGAACAAAGTAGGAAGAAGATTAAAAGAATGAGGAAAAGTTTGACTTTTGAACCGTCAATTGCAATCTTTTATGTTACTTATATGAAGAAGGAGGTCAGGAAGATTTCCTACGAGTGATCCTTGTTAGGGAAAGATAACAGCCTAGTGGATGGGGGAGATGATGAAAAATATGAAATATGATGACCAAAAAGAGGAAACCGACCATGAATACAAGCAATGACGGAGCCATAAATTTTAAATAGTGGAGATACCATATAACAATGTAGCATAAAATATTTATACTACATTTCATTTTTTAAAACATAAATATACATCATCATTGTTCTCTACATTTACTCATGATTTGGAAACGTTTAATGATTTTGGGCGGTTAGCCCTAATGTTTAGCCCTCATGTTAATTAAAATAACTACCCAAAAGTTAATTAAAATATTTTTATCCTGTTCACTATCCTTTGCCTCCTAGGGTTAGTCTTCCATAAAGCAAGGATCAGTCATTGACCGCATTTAATCCATTTCTAAAAATTGGGGTGAGAAGATAATATGAATATCTTACGATACAAGACAAATAATATCTTGACTATGCAAATGAATGTCCAACGAAAAAATAAAATTATTTTAAAGAAAAAATAATTGAATAAAGAAAATATATAAATTATAGGAGTATGATTTGGAGCCGATGAAATATGACTAACTCTTAAATTCTTTTTTACAATGTGAAACTACCTTAAACTAGTTATCGTAAATATTTGAAAATGAATGATCCAAATTTAGAGAAACAATTTAATGCCAATAAGATATCAAAGAAAAACCCTTGCCGCCAGTGTGTGTTTTTCCGACAAACTGCAAGCGCAGAGGCACCATTCCTTAGCCACATCTTTGATGTGTGAGCCCACTCACATGGTTCAAAGAATGGAAACTATCAACTTAAGAAGTAGAGCAAGCCGAACGGAGCGAGAATAATGTTAATAGAACAGCGAAAGTTTCACTGGAGAATCATCAATTCCAGTTTCCTTTGCTGGCTTAAGAAGAGAGTGGCCATGAAAGATTTTCTATGAACAATTCTTGTCAGAGAAAGATGATAGTTTAGATGATAATATGATGAATGGGAGATAGGATGAAGATATGCAAGATGATGATCTAGAAGAAAAAATCAATGATGAATACCGAGGACCGAAGATTGGAGAGAAGAAAGTCTATGGGTACGATTGTTTTGATGTCCTCTTATCTTCTAGGGAGGAGGCAAGGATAAGTCGTCCATGGGGGCAAGGGTTCATTGTCAAGTTGATGGAGAGGCATATTAGCTTCAAAGCTTTGAAGATGAGGTTTAAACAAATATGACTATATAAAGCAGTGGCCACTGGCCAGTATCATAGACTTGAGAAAGTGATTATTATTATATAGTAATATATTTCTCAACCATAATTAATCTATGATCTCTATCCTGTTGCTGTAGAATGCAATCCTGGTTTTTTTTCTCAAAGAGTGCTACCTACCATTGACAAAGATGTGTGTAGGTTAGGATTCATGATTTAACGATTGAATACAAATAACTTGGACAAAAATACCTTGTTATACAAAAGAGAAAAATATGCACAATTATATTTCGACGTTAAGCTAAAAGACAAAATTTATAAAATGAAGTATAAGAATATCATATGTTAAATTTTACTTGTGGTGAGTTTGTTCATTAGACGTGACAAATAGAGCAGGTAAAATAAACTATAAATTATCACTTAAAATGGCAAGATCAGTTTTGTGAGCTTAACTCAATTGGTAGGACATTGCATGATATATGTAGGGGGTCGGGATTCGAACTCTGATCATCCCACTTATCCACTTTAAATATGAAATATAACGTTGTGAGTTGAATCATGATATTTTTTGTATGAGAAGTTGGCCGGTCCATTACCAAAATAAAAGGAATATTCCCATTTTCTTTTTTAAAATCCTTTCTATACAAAAAAATTTAAAAAAATAGTGTCACTAAAATGAAAATTAGAATTGGAACTTGGACCAAGGAATGGGTCGATCGTTTTAGTCATGTTACTCTGTAGGCGTGTGGACAAAACGCGAACAAATTCAACTACTAACTCCATAACAAATTGTCTTGTTTCTTTCTCATAAAAGTTCCATCCACTTTTTCTTCGGTCAAATACACACGCCGCACCCATTCCCATTCCCATTCATAACAATCTCATTTGCATTTCTTAATTATTCCATTCCCATTTGCACCCAATTACACTCATTCCTTCCTTCATCCCCTTCCAATCTCAATGCCGGCCGCCGCCGCTGCAACCTCCTCTTCCGCCACTCTTCGCTCCTCCCTCAAATTCTCCAATCCCCCTTCTCAATTCCCCAATTCAACCTTCTCTCCACATCGTCTCTCTCTCAATCCCCCTAAATGCACTCTTCGTTCCCAAAACCCCATTCCCCAAAACGCCATCGTTTCCAAATCTTCTCCTCTCGAACTCCTCAAAACTTCTTCAGCTGACAGTAAGAACTCTCTTTCAATTCAATTGTTATATTTATATCATGTATTATAACTTATAAGACTGTTGATCTGAACATGTTTTGTTTTTGTGTTTGTTAGGATATACAAAGGAAAAGAGTAGCATAATTGTGATTGGATTGAATGTTCACACTGCACCTGTTGAGATGCGTGAGAAGCTTGCAATTCCAGAAGCACAATGGCCTCAAGTTATTCAAGAGCTTTGTGCTCTTAATCACATAGAAGAAGCTGCAGTTCTAAGCACGTGTAATCGAATCGAGATATATCTTGTTGGTCTCTCTCAACACCGTGCTGTTAGAGAAGTCACTGATTGGATCTCTAAGGTATTATTAATATATCTTTGCTTGATCATGCTTCATTCTGTTTTGTATTGATTTATTCATTTATATAGTTTTAACGTAGAGACTGAATGAATGAGTGAATGGATAATTTTTTTGATTATTTTGTTTTGATAATTTTTGCAGTTAAGTGGTGTTTCAATATCTGAGATTTGTAAACATCAGATCTTGTTGTATAATAAGGATGCTACACAGCATCTATTTGAAGTAGCGGCTGGTCTTGACTCTCTTGTTCTAGGGGAAGGTCAAATTCTTGCTCAGGTTAAACAAGTTGTGAAATCGGGACAAGGAGTGCCGGGTTTTGACAGAAAAATTAGTGGTTTGTTTAAGCAGGCTATCTCTGTTGGAAAACGGGTTCGGACTGAGACTAATATTTCGTCTGGGTCGGTTTCTGTTAGTTCGGCTGCTGTGGAGTTGGCAATTATGAAGCGTTCGGGAGCTTCTTTTGATGATGCTAGAGTTTTGGTAATTGGGGCGGGGAAGATGGGGAAACTTGTGATCAAACATTTGGTTGCGAAAGGGTGTCGCAAATTGGTGGTTGTTAATAGAAGTGAAGAGAAAGTCAATGCTATAAGGGAAGAGTTGAAGGATGATGTTGAGATTGTGTTTAGACCTCTTTCTGAAATGCTGGAATCTGCTGCTGAGGCTGATGTGATCTTTACCGGTACTGCATCTGAGTCCCTTTTGTTCTCAAAGGAGGATGTGGAGATGCTTCCTTCGGATGGCCAATGTATGAGAAGACGGCTTTTCATTGATATATCTATTCCAAGAAACGTGGATCCGGGTGTGTCGGAGCTTGAGAATGCGCTAGTGTTCAATGTGGATGATCTCCGAGAAGTTGTTGATGCTAACAAGGAGGATAGACACCAGAAAGCTATGGAAGCGAGAGGAATTATTCAAGAGGAATTGAATAAATTTGAAGCGTGGAAAGACTCCCTTGAAACTGTTCCTACTATTAAGAAATTTAGAGCTTATGTTGAAAGGATAAGAGCCTCTGAGTTGGAAAAATGTTTGTCAAAGATGCGCGGTGATGTCACAAAGGAACAAAAAGAAGCAATGTATGCCCTTAGTATGGGTATTGTCAATAAGCTACTTCATGGTCCTATGCAGCATTTGAGGTGTGATGGGAATGATAACAGTCTTAGTGAAGTCCTTGAGAACATGCGTGCTCTTAATAGAATGTATGATCTTGAGACAGAAATATCCATGATGGAAGAAAAGATCCGAGTCAAGATGGAACGGACTAAGAAGTAAACTCAATTCTTCTTCTTAAAATGTTTTTCATTTCATGCCATTTGCATGGTTGCTGCAAACCTCACCATCTTGTACATTACAATAGTACCTTTCAGGCAGGCCCTTAGGATACTCATTCTTTTTCATTATTTTTTTAACATTATACAAGGCGAATAGGCTTTAAAATCCCTATACTGAATATTGGGAATTTGAGAGTGTAGTTGGAGATTCATGTTCCTCGTAATAAGAGATGATTCTTGTATTTTTGATTGTTAACAATGTAATTTGCAAGTGCTAATTTTTTAAATTAGTCTGAGATGCTGTTTCCAAATATCTGTATCTGGTTTTAGTCTCTTTTTCTGTCAATCTTTTTGTCATGATTCGCCTTGCGATATTGGATGATTAGAGTTAGACAACCACAACTTTGTCTTAAGGGCATACAAATTGCTTCTCTTTGTTCTTAACACTTTTGTAATAAGTACAAGAGTGGTGGTGCTCTTCTAATCATTAATTTAAAGACACAGTTTTTTCTTTATTCTATTCTTCTGTAATCTGTTATTTCCTATCAATTTATCATGCAAATCTTTGTGCTTGATGGACAAATTTTCACTCCAATGACAACAATTTTTCACATGAATCTATGAATCTTGTGCTAAGAATTTTAGATTAGAGCTAGCTATCAACGCCGCTAATTTAGTTGGTGTCGAACCAATTAACGCAAAACTATGCGCTGGCAAGAACAAGAATCAATATAGGCTAATCTGCCAAAATTGGTGCAATTTCTCTCTACCATGGTCAAAGGCGTCTTTAGCGGAACTGGTCACATGGATTCACAAGTGAGAACTATTCAAATGTTCATCGGCAGCAGAACTTAATGATTTCAAGATGTTTATTAAAAGAGGGTTTTTTTTTTTTATAAACATTAAAAGAGGGTTTTAAGAGTTGAGAAATGTGTTGTGCCAGCAATTGGTTCTCAATGTGTTGCCATGAAATTTTCATATATTCCCTATGATGACCAGTTTGATGCTAACATGATCCATAATTCAATAACCTTGTCAATCTTTAATTTCAGTGATAGCTCAAAGAAATGTTTTTTTTTTCCAATTATTACAAACATTGGCACATAACGAGGGAGAAAATTAGCATAGAATACAAGGGGCATGCATGAGAACAATATTTTATGTGAAAAAGTAGTGCGCACTGCACCTATAACTGACCTCAAACAAGCTTATAAACAAATCAAATAAGTTATAAATTAATTGAAATGGCCAGCCAAAAAAAGCTGTTTAATTAAATAAAGGGTTAACACAATCAATGCTTGAAATTTCCTTCACAAGCTTATTTATTATTGGTTTAATACTATAATGTACTAAATTTCAAAAATTTGAATAAAAAATTCCACACTATAATGCTAGTAATAATAGTTTAATGAAAGAATTCAATGCTAATATAGACAAGGTCCTATGAAGAAATGTATTGAAAAAGTCCAAAGGAAGCCGCTTTTAATATAGCTTCCACTTGGGCAAATCAGTTGGTGGCGTCTACTTGGGCAAAACTTTTCTTCCATATAACACCAGCCTTTGACATTTCATGTACAACTCATATTGGTCCCACCACATGGCAGCATGCTCCTCAACAATTCCAATAGAAAATTTAAGTGTATAGTTTGATATGCAAGATTTACTTTGACAGCTTCTCAATTTTCTATAGCCTACCCAGTGCTACCAAAACCATCAAGGATCAGTTGTGTTAAAATATCGACCCATGTGTCAGGGACACCCGGCAGACACCAATGCATGCAATCCTGACCCCAAATTGCAACTGCATCCTTCCTTCCTAGCCATATTGCTGGATGAGCATCAGCTCTAAACTCACTTAAATGTGTAAAGTCAACCAATTCGATGTCTGTGCCTTGTAATGCCTTTTCAATCACAAAATTCATCTCTCTTGCTTCCTTGTTAACTCCGTTGTTCCTGGGATCAAACCACAAGTCAAGCTGTTCATGTATTAGTATCTTGTTCTTTAGGCCAATGCTTGAAAACGCACAGGGCAGAGAACAAATCGAGAAAGTCCATCAAAAACGATAAATATCCAAGCCGTTGAAAAAGAATTGAATGTTAAGCTAGAGTTTGATGTTTATGGGAGATATTATGGTGTTACACTGCAGTAAAATTAGGGACAATATGTAAGTCTTAGAAAACACACCTCATTCTCTTCAAGTGGCTTGTTGAACAAGCAGCTGCCGTTTTGATTCCAATCTCCACCATAAAAGTGCCTTGGGGATTGTAATCGCCAGAACTTAAGTGTGTTTTTAGGAAATTCTTTTTCTATGTATGTGATCATGTTACCAAGGACAACTTTAAGTCCATCCAACATCCCAAGTGGAGGAACTATTGGTTGTCCTGCTTTATAGAAGACAAGAGGTTTCTCCTTTGGGAATTTGTCATGATTCCACCTATTAATTTAAGACAAAATCGAGAATGACTTAGTATGGATTAGCTTATAGGAACATTTTAACTAAAACAAGTATTTGAGATGAAGGCGTTGATTCAACTTATGAGATAAGCCACTGGTTAAGGTTTTCATGGTTATCACAAGATTACTTCAACATCTTCCTTCTATATGTACTTGTGGAAAAGTTTATCCAAACTACATCTATATATCTACATACTTAATCATCCGAATGGTCGACAAAAACTAGAGATCAATTGCATCAAGCATAGCAACTATATAAGTAATCTTTTTCATTTCTTTTTAGTGTTTTTACTACATTTGCTTACTTAATTCATTAAACTTTCTAGAAACGCATACTTGCAGTCAAAACTAAAGCTATTATTGAAGTGGTACTGGAATAGAAACCTTACCAGTGACCAGTATTAAACAGCAGGACATCATAGAAACCTGCAATTTTAGCCCATTCATCTGCAGGAACATCAACGTCAACTCGATGAATACCTTCAGATCCATCTTGCGTCCCAGCTTCAGATTGTTTTGGCTGCCACCTTTGTTTAATCAGTAATTAGAACACAAGGATGCCATTTCAAAAATTATAATGCAGAAACAAGGTAATAAACAAGTAACTGAAAAATAGGAGACACAAAAGAAGGAAACAGGGATAGACGACTTTATTGATTGTTGATTCAAATTAGATCAAATAATTACTTGTGAGTCCAATATAATCATTATTACCTAATTTAAAAGTCCCCCATCCCATACCCTGTTAAAATTAAATTTTAACACATTGTTGGATTGACACCAGAGGGAAAAAAAGTCATGCAATATCCATAAACATATTTTTAAAACAAATATGAAGTTGATTAACTATTGAGATCCTAAAAAAGGATATGTGATGATAAAACAGCACTATTATCTTTGTTCAGATGCATGTATATAACTTAGTATAGTATAATAGTTTTTGCATGGTGGATATGCAGAAAGGACTTAATATGATGCACAGAAACTCAGATAAGTGAACTTATTAGAACAATGCAGGGACTGAAACGGGCATGTCACGCATCTTTATGCATGTCTTAAGGTCTTGTTTGGATAAACAACTTAATTAAGCGTTTATAGCATAGACACTTATTATCATATACTAGTAAGTGTTTATTTATAACTTATGGACGTATCTTGTTCTGGACTGGACCTAGGTCCATGCTCGGTCCAAGTCCTAAGGACCTAACCAGCCCATTTTGGGAGTCCATCTCCCCCTCGGATCCCAACAGACAGAAACATCTCCATCCGTAACTTCCACTCAATCAATCCAGGCCTTAATGACCTTGATTATCTCCCAGCATTGATGGGGATCTAATAACTCCTTCCCCCTCAACAATAACTGAGGCTTTGCGTAATTGTGTCGGGTCTATAAATACTCGTTCCTCCAAAGGATTCAGGTACGTTGTTCTACAACCATATATCTCTCACCTCACACATTTTACTAACTTGAGTGTTGGAGTGTTATAGGTAGTCCACCATAAAAAAATTTCAACTTTGACGCGACATACTCGACGCCGGCCACTACTTTCTAATCAAGTAATATCATATCTATTATCATAAGTTTTCTCAAATAGTCTGAAAACTGTTTGTGTAGGTAGATAAACTCAAATAACTCAATTCAAAGCCTTGAATCTTACATCATTCACCTACACCCAATACAATCTATTTGCAAAATTCTAAACTTAAAAACGAAGATAAAATAGTTCTAAGTAAATGAGAACATTACTGGTATTTGGAGAGCAAAACCGCACGATGATAAGCAACAGTAACATTAAATTTAGGAAAATAAGCACCCCTCCAAGCACCCTTTTTTTTCCACTTACGAGCACCTTCATCAGCAACCCTAAGAATACACAAAAAAGAAACTAAAAAATTTTCATTAAGCGAATCCCCAACAAACCCAACATTTTTATTTCTCATCAAACCCAGAAACTGAAACGGATCAATCCTCGGCAAATCACAACCACGTGGAACCCATTTCCATGAATTAATCAAGCTTAGATTTTGTCTCTGGTTTCTGATACAATTCCATGCGTTTCGATGGAACGGACATGTGTGATCGTAAAGTGGGCTGTGATTGGGATCGAAAACCCAGTTGCCGGTGAAGAAGTTACAGTTGGAGGATGAGAGTAATTGTGAGGTTGAAGGAGTGGGTGTTGAGAGAGAGATGAATGAAGAGATTAGATAGATTGATAGAAGTGTTACTAAGATGAGACAAGGGAATAGTTGTGAAGGTGGAAGCTTTGGGGACATTGTTGTAATGCTGTGGGATTGAATTTGAATCCATGGCTACTCTTTTTGATCGGTTAATTAAAGGGATGAAATCATTTCTTTTTGCTATTTCCTTTTTAATTTTTGTTGACAAAATTGCATTGTTATTATTATTATTATTATTTATTTAAAAAAAATTGTCAACGTTTTTAAATAATAAAAAAAATAAACATAAGTGGAGAAGTTTTAATTTTTTTAATATGAATTTATAGAGCTATGATGGTAAAAACTAAAAAGTATAAGTTTCAAATTAGAATTTTAGTGAAGGCGTTAACCTTAACAATATCAACATTGTTAATTGAGCTATAAATTATGGATTATTTTATATTTAGTCATTTTAAAAAAATTCTTTAAACAATGGTTCTCCAAATTGTTCTGCATATGTATTTTTTGTTTATGTTTTTAAATCAACTAATGTGTAATTATCATATTTTTTTAATGAGTTTTTATGTACATGTTTAGAATATTATAAACAAATCTTAGACAATGTACCAAAAAAATAAATTATTTCACAAAAATTTCGAATTTTTAATAAAAATGTATTGAATATGAATTTTTAAGTGTAAAAAAATTTATATATAATTCACCTCTTCAATAGTATTTACTCATTTAGCTAATGAGTTGTAGATCCAAGAAACCTCTCCTTCATTTACCTTTTTTACTCATGGTGAGCTTTATTATTTTTTAATATTACTCAAATATATTTTTAAACGTCATTCATTTTATTTATACATATTAATTTTGTTGTAGGACACAATATTAATTACAAAGATGATGATGATATGGAAAATACAACATTTTCTTTTGCCGCAACACTGGATTTCAATTCTCAATTATCTTGAGAGTGTACAATTGTACATCCTAACATCAAAAGGAACTTGATACGAATTTTTGTTAAGTCACTATAAATAATATATTTTGTTTTCATTTTGTCTTTCAAATGTTTTAAACCCATATAATTAGTGTCATTTTTTAAATCAACTCATATATAATTGAATTTTTGAATTATCTTTTATAGTCATATATAATATATTATAAAATTTCCCTTGAGAAACTTTGGAATTATTTATCAAGAGGTGAATTAAATATAAATTTTTTGACACTTAAAAATTCATATTCAATACATTTTTATTAAAAAATCGAAATTTTTGTGAAATAATTTATTTTTTTGGTACATTGTCTAAGATTTGTTTATAATATTCTAAACATGTACATAAAAACTCATTAAAAAAATATGATAATTACACATTAGTTGATTTAAAAACATAAACAAAAAATACATATGCATAACAATTTGGAGAACCAGAAAATCGTCTCATTTTGGTACCTTTGGGAATTTGGAGAAACTTTAGACAAATTTGGCTTTACCAAGAAGTAACCAAAGTTTAATATATTAGTATAATAGTCTAAATATAGCTTTAAACCCCATTAGATTGGACTCCAACCAATGTATAGTCCTAACTATAGTTTTGAAACAATGGGAAGAAAATCGTCTCATTTTGGTACCTTTGGGAATTTGGAGAAACTTTAGACAAATTTGGCTCACCAAGATGTAACCAAAGTTTAATATATTAGAATAATAGTCTAAATATAGCTTTGAACCCCTTTAGATTGGATTCCAACCAATGTATAGTCCTAACTATAGTTTTGAAACAATGGGAAGAAAATCGTCTCATTTTGGTACCTTTGGGAATTTCGAGAAACTTTAGACAAATTTGGCTTACCAAACAGTAACCAAAGTTTAATATACTAGTACAATAGTCTAAATATAACATTAAACCCCCTTAGATTGGATTCCAACCAATGTATAGTCCTAACTATAGTTTTGAAACAATGGGAAGAAAATCATCTCATTTTGGTACCTTTGGGAATTTGGAGAAACTTTAGACAAATTTGGCTCACCAAGAAGTAACCAAAGTTTAATATATTAGTATAATAGTCTAAATATAGCTTTGAACCCTTTTAGATTGGATTCCAACCAATGTATAGTCCTAACTATAGTTTTGAAACAATGGGAAGAAAATCGTCTCATTTTGGTACCTTTGGGAATTTGGATAAACTTTAGACAAATTTGGCTCACCAAACAGTAACCAAAGTTTAATATACTAGAATAATAGTCTAAATATAGCTTTGAACCCCTTTAGATTGGATTCCAACCAATATATAGTCCTAACTATAGTTTTTAAACAATGGGAAGAAAATCGTCTCATTTTGGTACCTTTGGGAATTTGGAGAAACTTTAGACAAATTTGGCTCACCAAGAAGTAACCAAATTTTAATATATTAGTATAATAGTCTAAATATAGCTTTGAACCCCTTTAGATTGGATTCCAACCAATGTATAGTCCTAACTATAGTTTTTAAACAATGGGAAGAAAATCGTCTCATTTTGGTACCTTTGGAAATTTGGAGAAACTTTAGACAAATTTGGCTCACCGAGAAGTAACCAAAGTTTAATATATTAGTATAATAGTCTAAATATAGCTTTGAACCCCTTTAGATTGGATTCCAATCAATGTATAGTCCTAACTATAGTTTTGAAACAATGGGAAGAAAATCGTCTCATTTTGGTACCTTTGGTAATTTGGAGAAACTTTAGGCAAATTTGGCTCACCAAGAAGTAACCAAAGCTTAATATATTAGAATAATAGTATAAATATAGCTTTCAAAACATTTAGATTGGATTCCAACCAATGTATAGTCCTAACTATAGTTTTGAAACAATGGGAAGAAAATCGTCTCATTTTGGTACCTTTGGGAATTTGGAGAAACTTTAGACAAATTTGGCTTACCAAGAAGTAACCAAAGTTTAATATATTAGTATAATAGTCTAAATATAACTTTAAACCCCTTTAGATTGGATTCCAACCAATGTATAGTCCTAACTATAGTTTTGAAACAATGGGAAGAAAATCGTCTCATTTTGGTACCTTTGGGAATTTGGAGAAACTTTAAACAAATTTGACTCACCAAACAGTAACCAAAGTTTAATATATTAGAATAATAGTCTAAATATAGCTTTGAACCCCTTTAGATTGGATTCCAACCAATGTATAGTCCTAACTATAGTTTTGAAACAATGGGAAGAAAATCGTCTCATTTTGGTACCTTTGGGAATTTGGAGAAACTTTAGACAAATTTGGCTCATCAAGAAATAACCCAACTTTAATATATTAGTATAATAGTCTAAATATAGCTTTGAACCTCTTTAGATTGGATTCCAACCAATGTATAGTCCTAACTATAGTTTTGAAACAATGGGAAGAAAATCGTCTCATTTTGGTATCTTTGGGAATTTGGAAAAACTTTAGACAAATTTGGCTCACCAAACAGTAACCAAAGTTTAATATACTAATATAATAGTCTAAATATAACTTTAAACCCCTTTAGATTGGATTAAAACCAATGTATAGTCCTAACTATAGTTTTGAAACAATGGGAAGAAAATCGTCTCATTTTGATACCTTTGGGAATTTGGAGAAACTTTAGACAAATTTGGCTCACCAAGAAGTAACCAAAGTTTAATATATTAGTATAATAGTCTAAATATAGCTTTGAACCCCTTTAGATTGGATTCCAATCAATGTATAGTCCTAACTATAGTTTTGAAACAATGGGAAGAAAATCGTCTCATTTTGGTACCTTTGGGAATTTGGAGAAACTTTAGACAAATTTGGCTCACAAAACATTAACCAAAGCTTAATATATTATAATAATAGTCTAAATATAGCTTTCAACCCCTTTAGATTGGATTCCAACCAATGTATAGTCCTAACTATAGTTTTGAAACAATGGGAAGAAAATCGTCTCATTTTGGTACCTTTGGGAATTTGGAGAAACTTTACGTAAATTTGGCTCACCAAGAAGTAACCAAAGCTTAATATATTAGAATAATAGTCTAAATATAGCTTTCAAACCCTTTAGATTGGATTCCAACCAATGTATAGTCCTAACTATAGTTTTGAAACAATGGGAAGAAAATCGTCTCATATTGGTACCTTTGGGAATTTGGAGAAACTTTAGACAAATTTGGCTTACCAAGAAGTAACCAAAGTTTAATATATTAGAATAATAGTCTAAATATAGCTTTGAACCCCTTTAGATTGGATTCCAACCAATGTGTAGTCCTAACTATAGTTTTGAAACAATGGGAAGAAAATCGTCTCATTTTGGTACCTTTGGAAATTTGGAGAAACTTTAGACAAATTTGGCTCACCAAGAAGTAACCAAAGTTTAATATATTAGTATAATAGTCTAAATATAGCTTTGAACCATTTTAGATTGGATTCCAACCAATGTATAGTCTTAACCATAGTTTTGAAACAATGGGAAGAAAATCGTCTCGTTTTGGTACCTTTGGAAATTTGGAGAACTTTAGACAAAATTGGCTCACCAAGAAGTAACCAAAGTTTAATATATTAGTATAATAGTCTAAATATAGCTTTGAACCACTTTAGATTGGATTCCAACCAATGTATAGTCCTATCCATAGTTTTGAAACAATGGGAAGAAAGTCATCTTGTTTTGGTACCTTTGGGAATTTGGAGAAATTTTAGACAAAATTGGCTCACCAAGAAGTAACCAAAGTTTAATATATTAATATAATAGTCTAAATATAGCTTTGAACCACTTTAGATTGGATTCCAACCAATGTATAGTCCTATCCATAGTTTTGAAACAATGGGAAGAAAATCATCTTGTTTTGGTACCTTTGGGAATTTGGAGTGAAATTCTGGTGGCAAGTGTCAGATGTGTAGCACGATGTGTACACTTTAGGAATCGTACGATGTGTAGCCTAATGTGTCAACATCGTGAACAACTGAACTTGATGAACAAGTAAACAATATAAAGTGCAGGAAACAAAAGAACACGTGAGTTTGTTAACCCAGTTCGGCACTTATAACAAGCCCTATTCTGGAGGATACCAATCCAGGGATGAATCCACTATGGTAGTATCAATTCAAAGCTAAACTCCCCCGTTTACAACTTCTCACTTAATCACTACCCGTGCTAATTCTACCTAGGAACTCCTAGATATGAGAACCTCTGCTCACTCCCCCTCAACCTTACCCAGTAAGGATTTAATAACAAACTCAGTTGGAGACACACTCCTAGACAAGCAAAGCACTCGTACCTAAAGGCTTAGAGTGTTGCACAATCTAACTCCTTGCTTCAAAGCTTTGGAGAAAGACAACTAGAGATTACAACTCTATAAACTCAGTCCTTACTTGTATCAAAACTATGATCCAAGTGAAGGCTCACAAAGAACAAAGAACAACTAAAGAACTAAAACCCTAAGACTCAATTTGTAGACTTAGCTTCTTGATTTCAGTTGATGAATAATTGGTCTTCAGTCTTCCTTTATATAGAACAAGCTTCATGGGCTTTGACGAGTTGGCCTTGATAAATTTTGCCTTGAGATTTATTTGATCATAATCTTTTAATTGTTTGTTTCAAATCTTTTTGATCAAAGTCGGCCAATAAAATAAAACAGAACCATGAAAGATTATCTTGTTCCTTGGCGCGCAAGCTGGCACGATATACTTAAAAACAAATCTTTTTCAAAAGATCGCGTTTAAATAAATAAAGGCGCGTCCAGTAGGGCGTCCAGATGTGAACCCTGATGTGCCACACATCATGCTCCACATCATGGAATCAGGCTTATTTTACCAAATGAAGCCAACACCCTAAAAGGTCTCAACAATCTCCCCCTTTGGCAAATTTTGGGCTAAAATAATCTTTGAGTCACCCAACTAAACTTGGAGAGATGTGTAGGCACATCAGAGGCATGCAGCAGCGGATTAGAGCCTCGTAAATAAAGAGAGAAATAAACTCTCACAAGATAGGAAAATAAATTCCCAAAGACTGAGAAAAATAAATTCTCAGACACATACAAGCATGAGATTCCATGCACACATAAGGGAGGGTAGCAAACCCAGTAATAGTCTACTCCCCTTTGAACTAGAGCACTTTCCATGTACTCCCCCTAAATCTCATATCCCCTATAGGCTTCTTCAGAATGCATGACCTAGAGAGAAATAGAGAAGTTTTAAACTTGGCTTCTTAAGAATGCATGACCAAGTTAAAACTCACAGATGTGTCAAACATCACACAAAGTAACTTCTACAGGCTTCTTAAGAATGCATCACCATGTAGAAATTAGATAACATCTTCAATTGGACTTCTTAAGAATGCATCACCCAGTTGAAAATGTACAGAAAAGGTCTTCAGAAGAACATGCTTTAGAAAACTAATTCTTCAAAAATTTGTTGATAAAATATTTGAAGAAAAATAAGCATGTATACCAGATGTGTAGTCAGATGTGCCACACATCAGAACTTCAGAAGCTGGAGAAGCTTCAGAAGCTGAGCAGAGCTTCAGAAGCTGAGCAGAGCTTCAGAAGTTATAGAGCTTCAGAAGCTGAGCAGAGCTTCAGAAGTTGTAGTGCTTCAGAAGCTGAGCAGAGCTTCAGAAGTTGTAGTGCTTCAGAAGCTGAGCAGAGCTTCAGAAGTTGTAGTGCTTCAGAAGCTGAGCAGAGCTTCAGAAGTTGTAGTGCTTCAGAAGCTGAGCAGAGCCTCAGAAGTTGTAGTGCTTCAGAAGCTGAGCAGAGCCTCAGAAGTTGCAGAGCTTCAGAAGTTGAGAAAGTTTCAGAAGTTCAGAAGTTCAGAAGTTGCCCCATGTGGATGAATAGAATCTTTTTCTTAATTCTCGTCTCAATTCTCTCGTTCTATTCTCTCTAATAACACATCACAATTTGCTGCAGTTAAGACTTCAAAGTTGTTCATTTTAATTTTTACTCCCCCTTTTTAGCCATAAATTATGACAAACATACTGAGAGTAAGTAACACACCATAGAATGCAGATAGCATGAGATGTAGAGATGATGGTGCATGAACAGAAAGAGGCACTCAGGCCGTTAATAGTGCAGCAAGTACAGAACAGGCACGCAAAGGTGCATCAGAAATCCAGGGCATAGCCCACAAAATACAAGCAAAAACAAGGAAATACTGAGTACAGGGAAATATTAATGAATTACAATAATTCAAATATCCTGGCTCCCATCAGTTTCCTCAGCTTCAGAGTCATTGGGCTCCTCCTCCTCCAATTCCTCATCCTCAGCCATTGTTTGCTCATCCTCAAGCTCCAGTCCAGCAATGACTGCCTCCAGCTTGGCCTTCTTCTCATCCAGAGCCTTGCAAGTCTCCTTTAAAGCAGCAATCATGTCTGTCCTAGACATAGCATTGTTTGAGCTGGATGTGCCCACATCAGGAGTCACATCAGACTGCTTGAGACTAAAAGAAATAGCAGACTCTCTTCTGCAAGACAAATCATCCTTGCCCAGAACATCAGGTCTCTGGCTCAATATGATTCCACACAGTAGGGAAGGAAATGCAATGGGTAGTTTGACAGCTAGGGTTTTGGCATGTTTGATAGTCTGATCAAAAATATAGGTACCAAAATCAAAATTAGATTTGCTGCCAATAGTATATATGAACCTAGCCAAACCTGTAGCCACATCACAGTTGTGTGTGGTAGGCACCCAGTTAGCAGCAGCAATCCTGTTCAGGATGTTGTAGATTGGAGTGAGCTTGCTTGCTTGCAATTTTCCCTTCTTAGGCCAAGTCTTGACCTTTCCAGCTGTGATGGCCTTGATTATGTAGTTGTCATTTGCCTCCATCTCAGCAAAGGGCTCCTCACTTCTGCCCAGATACTTGTTGATAACAGTGGGAGAGAAGTGAATTTCTTTACCTCTCACAAAAACAGTTTGGTATTCCTTGTCCAAAGGATTGTCACAACCAGCAGGGATGTTTACCAAAAACTCTTTGACTACCTTCTCATAGCAGTCACCTAGTCCAGTAACAGTCTTCATCAAGCCAGCACGCTTGATCAACCTCATAACTTCCTTGCACTGCAAGGCTTCAGCACTGAGCTCCCTCTCCAGAGCTAACCTTCTATGAGCAATGTACTTCCATTTACCAGCATGTGCAGGGTTGTGGAAGGAAATCAAATCAACTGGGATGTCAGGAATTCCCTGAGGAATTTTCTTCTTCCCATAGCTCTTCTTCACAGCAGACTCAATGTGAATCACATCAAGCTCCATATTGCGTTCCTCAGCAGATTCTTCCTCAGACTCACTGATGTGAGCTACATCCTGCTCCACATCGTACTCTATGTCACTTGTAGGTGGCTCTTTTCTTTTCTGAGTCTTCTTCTTTGCAGGTGGAACCACAGCTTTACTAAATCCCTTCTTGGGACCATACATGACTTGCCTCTTAACAGGCTTCTTCTTCTCCTTAGTAGCAGCAGGAGAAATTTCAACAACAGCAGGACCTTTACCACTTCTAGTCCTTCTTGCAATACTCTCCTCAGTAAGCTTCTTCAAGGGGATGTCAGAATTGTAGCCTTCTACATCAACTGTATCTCCATCAGCATCCTTGTCAGAAGGATTGGAGTCTTCATGATCTGAACCTTCAACAGTTTCTTTATCCTTGTCAGACTGGGTATTATCTTTAGGCTCCTCAACCTCAGCAGGTTGATCTTCTTCAACAAATTCCTGTTCAGGAGAATCAGGAATGACAGCAGGTTTTTCAACAGCAGCAGTCTCTTCTTCAGCAGGAGACTCTTCTTCACCTTGTGGCAATGATGTGCCAACATCTGCCACAACATTAGGTTCTTGCAGGGCCTGGAGCACAGAATCAATGATCTTCTGAGTCAAGGGATGTCTTTGACTCTCAGGGATCTTCACAGCAGCCTTCTCAGGGTTAGGGTTTGAGGAACCTACACCCATAGATGCTTCAGCATTTGCATCACCAGACTTTGCAGGAAGAGGTTCAACATGCAGACTTTCCATGGTATGAACCCTCTTTGCTGAGCCAATCTTTGGCTTCTTGCTTTTCTTCTTCTTCTTTTTGGATTTTTCTGTGGAAGTAGAAGCAACAACATCTTCCCTTGCAGCAATGGGGGTTGATTCCCTTCTTGATCGTTTAGACTTCTTCTTCTTTGATCCAGATGGCTTGATCATTGAGACAGGAGTGGCATCGATGATCATGTCACCTTGAATATCTTCTTGATGTGGGGAATTTGGTTTTGGTGATGATGGAGGAGTGTTTGTTTTTGTGGAAGAAGATGTTTTGGTTGCAGTAGACATGATGATGATGATGATTTTGTATGAAGATTTCAAAGAAAATTGCAGAGAGATGAACAGAGGTTTTGATAGAGATCAAGACAAGTTCTTGGTCGTTTGAGTGTTAGAGAGATGAATGTAGTGATCAATGTGGTAGGCAATAAGAGAAAATCTTGAATAAACGGATTTCTTGAAGTTTTGATCGTGAAATAGCCGTTGGAAATATTTTTGTAATGATTGCCTTTGGATTGCGTGCAACTATGGATGGAGGGAAAGAACAGGTAACCGTTGCACGTCTAAATAGCTATTATGGCTATTGATCCTCAAAGAGGCAAATACCAAGTTTGCCCCTTAACACCTCAAACCTATTTGCATCTAAAGCCTTAGTGAAAATATCTGCCAGTTGATTTTCTGTGGCAACATGCTCTAGAGTCACAATATTGTCTTCAACAAGATCTCTAATGAAATGGTGACGTATATCAATGTGCTTTGTCCTACTATGTTGGATAGGATTTTTGGAAATATTTATAGCACTTAGATTGTCACAGTATAATGTGAGCACATCTTGCTGCACATTGTACTCACCTAACATCTGCTTCATCCAAAGTAGCTGAGAGCAACTACTTCCTGCTGCAATATACTCAGCCTCAGCTGTAGAAAGAGAAACACAATTTTGTTTCTTGCTGAACCATGATATAAGGTTGCTTCCCAAAAAGAAACATCCACCAGAAGTGCTCTTCCTATCATCTGCACTTCCTGCCCAGTCAGCATCACAATAACCTAACAATCTTGTGTCTTCACCATGAGAGTAGAGAATTCCATAATCACTTGTACCACTGACATACTTGAGAATCCTTTTAACTTGATTTAGATGACTCATCTTAGGCTCAGCTTGGTACCTTGCACACACACCAACAGCAAAGCTAATATCAGGTCTACTTGCAGTGAGATAAAGTAGACTGCCAATCATGCTTCTGTATAGACTTTGATCAACACTGACACCATGCTCATCTTTAGAAAGTTTGAGATGGGTTGCTGCAGGAGTTCTTTTATGATTTGCATTCTCCATTCCAAATTTCTTCACAATGTTCTTGGCATACTTGCTTTGAGAGATGAAAATTGTATCTTCCATCTGTTTGACTTGCAGACCAAGAAAGTAGGTAAGTTCACCTACAAGGCTCATCTCAAATTCAGACTGCATCTGATTCACAAACATCTTGACCATTGGATCAGACATTCCTCCAAACACAATGTCATCTACATAGATTTGTGCAATCATGAACTTGCCCTTTTCTTCTCTGACAAACAAGGTTTTGTCTGTTTCTCCTTTTCTATAACCTTGCTGCACAAGAAATTTGGTTAGCCTCTCATACCATGCCCTAGGAGCTTGCTTTAATCCATATAATGCCTTCTTCAATCTGTAGACATGATCTGGATAATTTGGATCAACAAATCCCTTGGGCTGCTCCACATAAACTTCCTCATTCAAGTAGCCATTGAGGAAAGCACTCTTCACATCCATCTGGAATAGCTTGAATTTCAAGATACATGCTACTCCCAGAAGTAACCTTATGGACTCAAGACGTGCCACAGGAGCAAATGTTTCATCAAAGTCTACTCCTTCAATCTGAGAGTAACCTTGAGCCACAAGCCTAGCCTTGTTTCTAGTCACAACACCACTTTCATCAGATTTATTCCTATAAACCCATTTAGTACCAATGATGTTGACTCCTTCAGGTCTAGGAACTAAATCCCACACTTCATTCCTCTTGAACTGGTTCAGCTCCTCTTGCATAGCCTCAATCCAAAACTCATCTGTCAAGGCTTCTTTCACATTCTTTGGTTCTACCTTTGACACAAAACAAGCATTGGATACAACCTCTCTTGACCTTGTCATAACTCCTGACTCAGGATTCCCTATTATGAGTTCTTTTGGATGATTCTTTTGAACTCTAACAGAGGGACCCTTGTTCACTGGAGTCACATCTTCTTGCTGATCAGTCTTCTCAGGAATCTCTATAACTTCAGAGTCTTCAGGCAGGGGGTGAGATGTGTCCACATCAGGATCAACATCAGGTTCATTATCTGAACAGTCATCTATGACAACATTGATGAATTCCATCATAGTTCTTGTTCTGTTGTTGAAGACTCTATAGGCTCTGCTGGTTATGGAATAGCCTAGAAAGATTCCTTCATCAGCACACAACTCAGAGAATCTTGAATTTTCAAACTCTTTCCCATGATCACTTCTGATTCTAACAATGCCACTATCCTTCTCTCTTTGTAGTCTAAGGCATAATTCTTTGAATGCATCAAAAGTGTCAGACTTCTCTCTGATGAAGCTAACCCAAGTGAACCTTGAGAAATCGTCTACAACCACAAAAGCATATCTTTTGCCACCAATACTCTCTACCTGCATTGGTCCCATCAAGTCCATATGTAGCAGTTCAAGAACTCTGGATGTCACCTGATGTTGTAACATTGGGTGTGACATCTGAACCTGCTTTCCAACTTGACATTCACCACATATATTGCCTTCAACAATCTCAAGCTTTGGTAGACCTCTGATAGCTTCCTTGGACACAATCTTCTTCATTCCCTTCAGATTCAAATGGCCAAGTCTTTGGTGCCAAAGCTTTACTTCTTCTTCCTGACTTATCAAACATGTAGTGGAGTGAGCTGTTTCATCAGGAATCCATAGATAGCAGTTGTCCCTTGACCTAGATCCTCTCATCAACAATTCTCCTTTGTTAGAAGTGATAAGACACTCATTCTTTGTGAAGTTGACCTTAAGACCTTGATCACCTAGTTGGCTTATGCTGATAAGATTAGCCTTCAAGCCTTTAACAAGTAACACATCATCTAGGTCAGGTAAGCTTTTGCTGCTGAGTTTACCACTGCCCTTGATTTCACCTTTTGCTCCATCACCAAAGGTTACAAAGCTTGTTGTATGAGGCTTGATATTAGTGAGAAATTTCTCAACACCAGTCATATGCCTAGAACAACCACTATCAAAATACCAATCATTACTAGAAGATGCTCTAAGAGAAGTGTGAGCAATATGTGCAGTTTCAGAGACTTTAGGCTTCCACATCTTCTTAGGAGTGACCCTTGCTGTTTTGGCTTGCACCTGAGGCTTTTTCTTGGGATACCCATAGAGTTTGTAACAGAAGGGCTTGATGTGACCATTCTTCCCACAGTAGTGGCATCTCCAAGCATTAAACTTCTCTTTGCCAGCAGGTCTCTGATGTGGAGTGTGGTGTGTCCACATTCTGCTAGGGTCAGGTTTCTTCTGAGCAGGAACAAACTTAGTATTTGTCTTCTTGCTGTGATGTTTGTTCTTAAATCCTATACCAGATGAGTCACCAGCATGCTTTCCTACTTTCAAAATTTCATCAAGCATGTTGGTTCCAGGGTTGAGCATCTTTACAGACTTGGTCATATTTTTCAAGTTGGTTGACAGTAACTTAACTTCACTTTCAAGACTAGCAACTTGACTCTGTAGTTGACCCTTCTCTGTCTCCAGTTGACTGATGATTTCCTTCTGCTCTTCATTGACCTTGTACAGTTCCTCACTCTTGATAAATAGCTTTTTATGGACTGAGGCTAGTTCATCAAAGGTGAGTTCTTCATCATCAGATTCAACATCAGTATTATCCACCCCAGTCATGGCACTAACATGATTAGCAGCAACATTCTCTGAGTCAGTGTCAGAGTCTTCATCAGACCATGATACAGTTAGGCCTTTCTTCTGCTTCTTCAGATATGTGCCACATTCTGATCTTATATGACCAAAGCCTTCACATTCATGACATTGAACACCCTTGTTCTGAGTTGACTTATCATCAGTTTTGGTTTTTGTTGAAGTGTTACCTAATTTACTGATGTCAGTCTGGATGTTCCTCACATTCCTCCTTGGTCTTCTGTCCACCCTCCTTTGAAGCTTGTTGAATTGTCTTCCCAACATGGCTAAGTCATTTGAGAGATCGTCATCTGATTCATCAGCTTCTTCTTCTTCACCAGCACAAGATGCAAAAGCTATACCTTTTCCTTTCTTCTCAGTTTGCTCACCTAAGTTCATCTCAAAAGTTTGAAGAGAGCTCACAAGTTCTTCAAGTTTCATACTTGGGATGTCTTGAGCTTCTTCAATAGCTGTGATTTTCATGTTAAATCTCTTGGGTAGGGATCTAAGCATCTTTCTCACAAGCTTTTCTTCAGACAATTTCTCACCTAGAGCCTCAAAGGAATTGTCCACCTCAAGCAAATTCATGTGAAATTCATGAATTGATTCTTCTTCTTTCATTCTGAGGTTTTCAAACTTAGTGTTGAGAAGTTGGATTCTTGAGCTTTTTACCTTGGCATTGCCTTCATGAGTGGTTCTGAGTATCTCCCAGGCATTCTTTGCAACAGTACACTGCTTGATTAATCTGAACATGTTCTTGTCCACTCCATTGAATAAAGCATTCAAAGCTTTGGAGTTTCCAAGCGATGCAGTGTCTTCTGCAGCTGACCAATCTTCCTCTGGCTTGAGTACACCAGTGTCAACACCATTAGCATCCAAGATTTTGGGATGCTCCCAGCCTTTGAGCACAGCTTTCCAAGTTCTGCTGTCAAGTGACTTTAGGAAAGCAATCATCCTTGGCTTCCAGTAGTCATAGTTGGTTCCATCCAGGAGGGGTGGTTTGTTGACCGTTGTTCCATCCTTGTCCATGTTTCCAGAAAGTAACTTCCCTGGAGCTCACCCTCAAACAGGCAGGGTGCCTGCTCTGATGCCAATTGAAATTCTGGTGGCAAGTGTCAGATGTGTAGCACGATGTGTACACTTTAGGAATCGTACGATGTGTAGCCTAATGTGTCAACATCGTGAACAACTGAACTTGATGAACAAGTAAACAATATAAAGTGCAGGAAACAAAAGAACACGTGAGTTTGTTAACCCAGTTCGGCACTTATAACAAGCCCTATTCTGGAGGATACCAATCCAGGGATGAATCCACTATGGTAGTATCAATTCAAAGCTAAACTCCCCCGTTTACAACTTCTCACTTAATCACTACCCGTGCTAATTCTACCTAGGAACTCCTAGATATGAGAACCTCTGCTCACTCCCCCTCAACCTTACCCAGTAAGGATTTAATAACAAACTCAGTTGGAGACACACTCCTAGACAAGCAAAGCACTCGTACCTAAAGGCTTAGAGTGTTGCACAATCTAACTCCTTGCTTCAAAGCTTTGGAGAAAGACAACTAGAGATTACAACTCTATAAACTCAGTCCTTACTTGTATCAAAACTATGATCCAAGTGAAGGCTCACAAAGAACAAAGAACAACTAAAGAACTAAAACCCTAAGACTCAATTTGTAGACTTAGCTTCTTGATTTCAGTTGATGAATAATTGGTCTTCAGTCTTCCTTTATATAGAACAAGCTTCATGGGCTTTGACGAGTTGGCCTTGATAAATTTTGCCTTGAGATTTATTTGATCATAATCTTTTAATTGTTTGTTTCAAATCTTTTTGATCAAAGTCGGCCAATAAAATAAAACAGAACCATGAAAGATTATCTTGTTCCTTGGCGCGCAAGCTGGCACGATATACTTAAAAACAAATCTTTTTCAAAAGATCGCGTTTAAATAAATAAAGGCGCGTCCAGTAGGGCGTCCAGATGTGAACCCTGATGTGCCACACATCATGCTCCACATCATGGAATCAGGCTTATTTTACCAAATGAAGCCAACACCCTAAAAGGTCTCAACATGGAGAAACTTTAGACAAAATTGGCTCACCAAGAAGTAACCAACGTTTAATATATTAGTATAATAGTCTAAATATAGCTTTGAACCACTTTAGATTGGATTCCAACCAATGTATAGTCCTATCCATAGTTTTGAAACAATGGGAAGAAAATCGTCTCGTTTTGGTACCTTTGGGAATTTGGAGAAACTTTAGACAAAATTGGATCACCAAGAAGTAACCAACGTTTAATATATTAGTATAATAGTCTAAATATAGCTTTGAACCACTTTAGATTGGATTCCAACCAATGTATAGTCCTATCCATAGTTTTGAAACAATGGGAAGAAAATCATCTTGTTTTGGTACCTTTGGGAATTTGGAGAAACTTTAGACAAAATTGGCTCACCAAGAAGTAACCAACGTTTAATATATTAGTATAATAGTCTAAATATAGATTTTAACCACTTTAGAATGGATTCCAACCAATGTATAGTCCTAACCATAGTTTTAAAACAATGGGAAGAAAATCGTCTCGTTTTGGTACCTTTGGGAATTTGGAGAACTTTAGACAAAATTGGCTCACCAAGAAGTAACCAACGTTTAATATAATAGTATAATAGTCTAAATATAGCTTTGAACCCCTTTATTTAGAATGGATTCCAACCAATGTATAGTCCTAACCATAGTTTTGAAACAATGGGAAGAAAATCGTCTCGTTTTGGTACCTTTGGGAATTTGGAGAACTTTAGACAAAATTGGCTCACCAAGAAGTAACCAACGTTTAATATATTAGTATAATAGTCTAAATATATCTTTGAACCACTTTAGAATGGATTCCAACCAATGTATAGTCCTAACCATAGTTTTGAAACAATGGGAAGAAAATCGTCTCGTTTGGTTCCTTTGGGAATTTTGAGAAACTTTAGACACAATTGGCTCACCAAGAACTAACCAAAGTTTAATGTATTTGTATAATAGTCTAAATATAGCTTTGAACCACTTTAGAATGGATTCCAACCAATGTATAGTCCTAACCATAGTTTTGAAACAATGGGAAGAAAATCGTCTCGTTTTGTTCCTATAGGTGTACTAAGCTTCAATCACAAACATGGAATTATGAATTCAGTGATTTCCCTTGGCCTCAAAGAGAAAATTCTGATTACCCTTCTCATGCTGAAATTTTGGAATACTTGCACCTTTATGCGGTTCATTTCGATTTGTTCAAGTATGTTAAGTTCAACACCAAGGTGGTCGAAATCAAGTTTGTTGGAGACAAAGATGGTTTTGATTTCGGACGCCTACCTGGTGACCATGGAAATCCACTTCCCGGTCGTCCTGTGTGGGAGCTTTCTGTACAGACTAATGAATCGAATGTCATTCAGGTGTTTATTCACTTTTAACACAAACTAGATTCAAACTTATAACTAGATTCAAACTTATAACCTATATAATATTAAGATTTCGAAGTGGAAAATATCATCGAACACAATATAAGTCAAGATATCAAAATTTATGGTTTTTGTGACCATAATATGACCACACTTAAAAACTTAAGGCTACAACATTAAGTGTTTTGATATTTCATAACCACAACATGACCATAGTTAAAATTGCCTTAGCTGCATTTGATTGCGATTTTTACAAAATCAAGAATTGTGACACTGACTGTAACTTAAATTCTTGACAATAATTGATTGATAAGGTGTACAAAACAACTAGAAAACTTACCATAAAAGAATAAACATGCATGGAATGAATGTATTTTGAATTTGTCACTATATGGACCAATTGATAAGTTTGACCATTTTTGCATGTCTCCTTGCCTGTTTTTTTGATAGCAACATAATAGACATGTCAAGGTAAAAATTGAAAAAATAAGAAAGGAAAAAAATATTAAAATGAATTTCACTTTTACAGAGACAATATTTTTTTTTCATGAAGTGTTATGCCCTTATTGTAGAGGGATAAGAAAAGTGAATAAAATCCCATGTACCATTCAATAATTTTTACATCTTGTTTTTCAATAATTTAAACATCTTTTGGTATTTTACATGCAGCTAAGCTTTAAATTTTTTGTTACTTAGTATTAATCATTTAATTGAGGAAACTAATTATTTTAATTTGCCTATTTGATTTTTCAGCTGTACCACTTTGAGTTTATAGTGGTTTGCACTGGAAAATATGGAGACATACCATTGATGCCAACATTTCCACATAACAAGGGCCCTGAGGTGTTCAATGGTAAGGTTCTTCATACCATTGATTATTGTAAACTTGACAAAGAAGCTACTAGTGACCTTGTTAAGGGAAAGAAGGTTGTTGTTGTTGGTTACAAAAAATCAGCTATTGATCTAGCTTTGGAGTGTGCACAGGCAAATCAAGGTAACAATTTGCTCTAAGATTATTTTGTGTATCATGATGTTTTAAATTGCAGCTGTGGTTGCAGTTATGGTTATATACGTTGGAAACTTTGATTTGGAGCAAAAACGGACGAATACAATTGATGCAGCTACAATTACAATTGTGATGTCATTTTGAGACCTCTAAAAATTTTATATTGCGGCTGCAAATGAAATTGTGATCTATAACTTGAATATTTCATGTTCATAATAATATAGTTGTATGTAAAAATAAAAATAAATCATAGTGCCAATATAACATCTAGCAACATACAACCTAGAAATAACTAATAATGGTAAAATCTTACAGTAATAAGATGCGAATGATTAAGAAGTTTTGTCATACAAAATATCAGTCTTTTAATGAATTTATTATCTTAATGAACCAACCCATTATTTTAGATAATCTTTACTTAACTTAAATAATTATACTTAGGTATGGCACTATAAAATTATCTTTATTTACATTTGGTAATGTCCTTTCAGGTCCTTTATTTCAAAAATGATTTGATTGATAGATATCCTTATAAAAAATAATAATTTGACATACCTAATATGGATAATTCATACTATGATCAAATGATTAATAAGATCTTCTTACAAAATAATTATTTGGTCAGATTTTACTTACTCTCGATCAAACTTCATATTATTAGGGTCTTCTTCTCCAAAAAACTGAAAGATCCAAACAAAAAATGCATGTGTAACAAAAATTTTGAAGCATATATCAAAACTCCTTTTATTCTTAAGTTTCAAACATTATACTAACAAATGTTCTCTTAACTTGTTATGAAGGACCTGAAGGGCAACCATGCACCATGATAATAAGGAGTTTGCATTGGACACTTCCCCATTATAGGATGTGGGGAGTACCATTTTTCTTGTTCTATGCTACAAGATCTGCACAGTTCCTCCACCATACACCAAACGAGGGTTTACTTAAAACCCTTTTATGTCTCCTATTATCTCCAATGGTAAATATGCTCTTAATTAATTCAATAATTTGTTAAACGTATGTTTTACAGTTAGAAAAAATGAAATTAATAAATCAAGATATTTGACTCAAGTGGTTAATGAGATTCACTAAAGGATAAATTTCGGGAGAATCTGGATTCAATTCTTGGGTTGAACAGTTTCTTATCCAGACTTTACTTACCTCGCGGCCAAATTCTTAACTACTAGGGTTCACTTTCCGTGGGAACCAGAGGGTTACTAGTATACTACCTAAAAAAAATGAATAACGTAAAGTTAGAGACCGTAAATATAATACTCTCCTGAGTCCTGGTTCTATAATTAATTTGGTGACAAAAACTGGGAGATGTACACAATATGTATTGAAAGAGATAATATGGCTCTGTCTGGTTGAAAAATAACTAAATTCAATTTTTAGAGTTGTCCGTTTGAGAGAATCTAAATCTCTGAGGAAAAAGAAAACTTTATGTTTGATGTCGACACATTTTCTTTGGATACATAAACAAAATTGCAAATCATTGAAAATTGACACCCACAAAAAAGAGAGACTGGAGTTCCCCCGATCCTAACGTCTAACAAGCAATTTCGACATTTTCTTACAGTTGAGCTAAAATTTGTGGATCCATATTAGTCTCATAGCAAATCAAAATGCTCTAATAGTGATGTATTTTGTTTAACTATTGTCTCTAATTTTATCTATTAATATTCTTTTTTTTAATAGTTTTTCGGCAAAATTATCAGTAGTTTATGATTTTTCTAGTAATTGTAAAAGGTTTATTTATTTAACCTTTAGTTGAATTAATATTATTGAGCAGAGGTGGGTGATTTCAAAGTTTATAGAGTCCTACTTGCTCTGGAAACTTCCATTAGAGAAGTATGGGTTGAAACCAAACCACCCTTTTCAGGAAGACTTTGCATCTTGTCAAATTGCTATAACACCAGAGAATTTTTTCGATGAGGCTGATAAGGGTAAAATAATCTTCAAAAGAGCATCAAAATGGTGGTTTTGGAATGGAGGAATTGAATTTGACGACAACACTAAAATGGATGCTGATGTTTGTTCTTCTTGCAACTGGTTATGATGGGAAAAAGAAGCTCAAAACACTTTTACCAGAGCCTTTCTCTAACTTGTTGGAATACCCTTCTGGTATCATGACATTGTACAGGTAAAGGCAATTTTTTTATTTTGAATTTGAACTATGACTTGTCGTTTTTATATGTCACTTCTCTGTCCCCTTCTTTGTCCCTCCAATCAATATATACTCAATCAAGAAAAATACTCTATCTATCATACCTACAAAAACTAATAATTGAGATGAGACTAGTATATTCCTTCTTAGATTTAGCCTAAATTTAGTATGAAGGTAGGCATAAGTATAACAGAAATCCGGTGATCCATCGTATTTTTTCAAAAGTTACATTCTAGGGCTATTATAAAATCATAATTGATCACTGTAATTCCGACATATCCAGCATATTACCAAACACACTAACAAAATTCACATTACCAATTCAACACTTCAAAGCAACTAGTTCGATAGGTATTTTCTTTTTTGAAACGATCAAAATTAGTAGTTAGTTGTTAATGTTAGTATTCTTTTCAGTATGATTTGAACTTTGGCCATTTTTACTCCTTTAACCCCTAGTTTGGTTGAAAATTTAAGAAATAATATAAAAGATATAAGCCAAAGATTCATAGTACCATCTATAAATATACCCCACAAATTTACTACTCCTTCCATTTCACAATAAGTGTCTGTTATGAGTTTTTTTTCCTTGAATTATTTGTCTTCTTTGAAAAATTAATACAACACTTATTACCCTTTTTCGAATAAAATACTTTTATTTATTACATTTTAACTCACTGAATTACTCCATTTACTATTATTAATGAGGAAATTTTAGTAAACAACCTCGTTTTGTTATTGAAATCAATAAAACTAATCATTTTCTTAAAAAGTGTAAAAAATTCATAAAGGACGCTGTGAGATAAAGGGAGTAACAATTTTTATCCAAAATTATAAATCTTTATCACTCTACCACCACCACAACTCGTCTCTTTTTTTGTGCATCTTAAAAAATAGTTAATTATTACTAATTTCCAAAATATAGCAATTTTGTTAATTAAAATATCCTTATTAGTAAAAGTAAAGTATAATGATTAATAAATATAGAAAAATAGTCAATTTTACATGAAAACAAAAATACACGAAACTCTATGGTTGGTTACTTTCTCAATCATCGCTTGTGTTATCCATTATACTCAAAAATGATTGTTTGTCCCCTCAATAAAAGTTTGAAAGTGACGTTGGTAGATTTCATACAAGATTTTCTTCTTACTAAATAAGCTCTTTTGATTAGTACATGATAGGTTAAACATATTAACAAAAAAGTTATTATTGAAATAAAATAATGAACTTATTTTATATTCTAAGAAATAGAAATCTTTTATTTTCCTTCACCAAAGTTTGAATCCGGTTCTTTTAACTATTTCAACTCTTCCAACATTTAGTTCAAAACACGACCACATAAAAGACACGAGTGTCAGATATGTCGACACAGATAAAAATTTGAGAAAATGATATAATTTAATGT
The DNA here is from genome assembly GCA_954870985.1 of Trifolium fragiferum. Lineage (NCBI taxonomy): Eukaryota > Viridiplantae > Streptophyta > Magnoliopsida > Fabales > Fabaceae > Trifolium > Trifolium fragiferum. The sequence continues at coordinate 16,419,038 of OX940790.1, read as the reverse complement.
AATCAGAAGTGTCAGCGTTGTGTCGAACACAACGCGTGTCCGACACCGGGACACGCCTAATCTGAGGAGTGTCCCTACTTCAAACCAATTGACACAAACATAAAATGTACTAACTTATAATAGAGAATTTTTTCTAACCAAGTTTCACTATTTAATTTCTCTATAGTTGAGAATCAATAATCAAGTTATGGTGTATTTGTGACAGGGGAACTGTTCATCCATTGATTCCAAACATGGCTTTTGTGGGTTATGTTGAGAGTGTTTCGAATCTTTACACTTCAGAGATACGTTCCATGTGGCTAGCTGGACTAATTGATAAAAAATTTAAGCTACCAAGTGCTGAGAAGATGCTTTCACAAACAATGAAGGACATGGAAGCAATGAAAAAGTCTACAAGGTTTTATAAAAGGAACTGCATCACAACTTTTGGTATTAATCATAATGATGAAATTTGTGAGGATTTGGGTTGGCATACTTGGAGGAAGAAGAACTTGATTAAAGAGGCATTCACTCCTTACACTGCTGGTGACTACAAGAAGGAAGATTGAGATTTTTATTTGGTTCATAACCATGGTATTTATAATTGTTGCATTTATAATATGATTTTGTGTAAGAAAAATAACTGATGTGTGTTTGGTGTCCTTTTAAAACTAGAATGAATAATTGATGGACTAGTGTATCATAAAAAAGTTCATACCCCTATCCAAAAAAAATGCAGAAAGAAAGTTGAGAAACTAAGAAACACCAATGACGTTGAAGAAGAAGCTAAGGGAAATATGGACAGTATAGCAGTAGATAGGGATCAAACGTAATCAACCAAATGATTAAGAAAGGAGAAAGCTCTGAACTAGGACTTGTAAGATGACATTATGCATCAATTATGTGGAGGAAGAGACGAACTAGGTTTTCTAAGAATAAAGACGGGGAGGAGACCAACTATTTGAAGGATAAATTACTTCTATCAGCACCAGTGGAGAAAGGGAATCTAACACCAGTTATGTTTGTACAGTTAACACCGGCTTTGATACTGGTGCATAAGCTTTCGGTGTGATAAATATGGACCTTTTGCACCGGTTTTACAGACGGTGTTAATATTGCATGTACCGGTATTAAAAGTGGATATTTTACACTGCATCCCATCTTTTTACACCGGTTTGCTAAATGATTAGTGTTAAATGTTTTTATTAATAATAAAAAATTGTTTTCATATGTTATTCCTACCCAGAAAAAACAGATTTTGACAACAATTATCACCAAATAAGCCCAAAAATTCACATTTTAGATAACAAATTATATTGCATAGATTAAACAATTTAAAAAAAAGTAAATATTTATATATAAGCTTTTCTTAATCGTCATCGTTTTGTCATACCTTAATCGTGATCTTCATTTTGTTGTTGCTGCATGTCTTATTTTGTTCTCCAATCATTTGTGAACCGAATCAACCCCAAAGTTGTACGATATATTCAATTGCATCTTTCTCATATGGTGATTGGTCATTAAATATCTACAAGGTCAAACATATAAATAAATTAAGCAAGTATATAGTAATACAAGAAGTGACATGATTATCATTAAGCATATATTGCTCTACACATCATTCTGAAAAAAAAAAAGATTTCAAGTGCATATTGCTCTACACATCAATTCTCACTAGTTGCTTACAAAGAAGTCAAATTATTTCATTATTATAGGAAAAGAGTAAGACCAATGACCAATATGAATTATGGAAAGGAAGGCCTTGATCAGGGAGAACATCGAAATAAGCTTTAAGGCAATTCATAACAAGATGTAATTGCACACTAATACTAACTGTCAAGGACAGCGACAACAATATATGAATATGACAAGTTTGAATCAAGCAAGAAATTAAACCAACCAATGAGACGAGAAATGTACATAGCATGTCGGCATGTCCTCACCATACTACTTTTGATGCAACAATAAACTACATAATGTATATATAATGTTACTCCTTGAGCCTAGGAAGTCGAATTATGTAGAAAGAAAGAAAAAAATTGTAGCATAAAGTACTAAGACAACATCAATAGTTAATCTCCCTTAGAACTGTGTATCAACAAAAAAGTCTCATTCAGTACCTCCATGATATTGATACAACATTAAACAGCCTTTATCATTCCATGTACATGCAGTCAACGCCACAAAGATTAGCGCATACCGTACTCTGCTGCATCACCATGTCGTAACAGAAATTGATCATAGACCCTGCACCAATATGTTCAAGACAGTGAATAACTCCCACTTACTGATAAATCTTATCGCCACAGAAAAAATTCCCTTATTGTTAAAACAGATTCAAGAACCATTGATGATGGAAATTAGACATTTAGAACTATCCAAAAGTAGATAGAAAACATTGTGACCGAGGCTACTCATAAAATGTTTGTTTTTGTAATGCTTGTGATCTGAAACTTAAGTTTTTGAATTGCTTTATTTGAGCTTATCTACAGACAAAAGTTTTGTGAGACTATTTAGAAGAACTTATGAAAACAACTTATGATATTGTTGTTCATAACTTATTTTCGGTTTATTTTCATAAGTTCTCTAAGATAGCTTACATCTGTTTTTTGGTACAACAAAAAGATAAATACTCCCACCAGAATTTGAACCCTGGACCTCCCTCTACCCAACCCATGTTCCCCAGCTCTTACCACTTTAGCTATCCTACGGGGACCTAAGATAGCTTACATCTTATACAACAACAATTTAACTTTATGTTGTCTTTGTACATAAGCGTTTTTGCTATAAACTGCAAATAAGTTGTTTATCGAAACAATTCCATACTAAGTTAGATTTTGCATATTTCTTGAAATTGATTTCCAAAACCTTAACATCAAGAAAACTTAATATGCAAACTATCCAAAATGACATGAAAAAGATAACTAGTGATAGAATTATGAAACAGATTTGATTAACTTGACATACTTGAAAGGAATTCTTCGCTCCAATTAGGTTTTAAAATAGAATTAAAAACACAATAGCATTGCCAGAAATAATCTATGAAGCTCGGAACACAAACTCGGACACCAGATACGACACTGACACGTCCACACCGCTAAAAATTAAAAAAATGATATAATTCAATGTAACAGTAAGTGTCGGTGTCCGACAATAATACGATAGACATTCACATTTGAAACCCTAATGGAGACAAAAACGCGAAAGGAGGCTTACCGGAGGTGAAACGGCATAGCAATGTGAAATTGTGAGAGCAGAGAGGACTTAGGGGAAGAGAATGAAAAAGTGACGGCGGAAAAGGGACGGAGCAACGACGGCGTATATGATATAACGGAGAGATGACGGCGGAGCAAAGAAGAATATTAAAATTGTAAAGAGTGTGAGAGCGGGAGTGTGAGGCGCGAGAATAAACCGGATATGATATGAATCAACCATCATCATCATTACTCCATTGTTTTTCAAAAGGCAAAATTACCCTCCATTATCTTTTTGATTTGTAATAAATTAGTTATTTATCTTTTATTTATAACAAATTGTTCTATTATCTTTTTAATTTATAACAAATTGGTCATTTATGTTTTTTTTGTAACAAATTAGTTCATTATCTTTTTCATTTGTAACAAATTGGTCTTTTATCTTTACAAAATGGAAATGAAAAATTGGCTAACGATGCAAATATTAGTAAAGATAAAGGACCAATTTGTTATAAATGAAAAAGATAATGGACCAATTTGTTACAAAAAAAAAAAATAAAGGACCAATTTGTTACAAATCAAAAAGATAAATGATTAATTTGTTACAAATGAAAGATAAATGATGAATTTGTTACAAATAAAAAAGATAAAAGACCAATGGTGTAATTTTGCCTTTTCAAAATGAATGTGTTTTAAGTGGAGACCGTGTATAGAGCAGAACGCAGTAATTATTCCCTCGTTAGAATGGATGCATTTTAAAAGATGAGATAACTGAAAAGATTTAAAATTGTTACGCACCCAACACATGATCGAACTTTTACTTAAGAGGGAATGAGTTTCAACCGCCCTCATCTCTTAGTTTTCAAAATGAATGTGACACATACTAAGAAATGCTGTTAAAAGAAATAGACCAGATGAATCATATTTATTGATTAGTTTTCTTAAAATTAGTGCAAATGATAATTATTAAAAAGTAGAATTGAAAAATATTGTATTGAAAATTAAAAATGACATTTGTTTTAAAATAAATTTTCTTAACAAAAATTATACTCATTTTAAAACAGATAGAGTATAAGATAAAATAAAATAAGACAAAAAAGTTTTTTTTTTTTTTTGAAACGACAAAAAAGTGTTAAAGGTATAAGAGTTGTGAAAAAAAATAAGATAAGATAAAAAAATGTTAGAGATGTCAAAAGTTGTTGGAAAAAGGCTATTCAATTTGTATCAGGTCGGCTCGAACGGGCTTCGGGCTTTTGGGCTATTCCACATTTTTCTTTAGATTTTCAAAAAAAGATTAAAAATGGCGAAAAATTGTTTTATGTTTTATTTTATTTTATTTTATTTTATATTCAATTGTTTAGCATGATTTTGACAAAAAAAAAGTTACCAAAAATGCATAGACTTCTACTATACGTGATCAATAATTTTTTCACAAATTCAACTAAATCTATATTGTATTTTCTACACAAAAAATAGGGACCATTTGTTTTCACAAATTAGACGCAAATATTCTAACCTACATTGGATTTCCAGCAAACTAAATCACAACACATCTAACTATCTATCATCCAAAATATTACAAATTAAATCTAGACATCACATATCAATTTTATTTTTTTTTTAGCAAAGCAACATCAAACAATTCCTTTACTAATAATACAAACTAAGTTCAATTCATTCAAAACAAGTTACTCATATTATGCATATTTTATTCAGAAAAAATTTATTATAATTTATTCGGGCTCGGGCTACCCGTGGCCCACTCGCGCTAGCCCATAATTTAAACAGGCTTTAACAAGTCGGGCTAAAAAATCTGTAAAAAATTATGACTAGAATTTTAAGGTCCAAACCCAAGAAAAGTTCGACTTTGGCGGGTCGGCCTATTCGAACTAGTCCATTTCGACATCTCTAAGTGTACGTGGTTGGATTGATCGAGTTTAGCCAAAACCGAAACTCGAACCATATAATGTAGTTCGAATTTGGTCCTACTCCCGACTCCCGAGTAGGTGTGTACAGTTATGTTAAGTAATTTTATATATTCATGTACAATTATGTGACACTTTTAGTATTGACATAGATCTGACATTGACGTGGACACTGGTAAAACTTTGAAAAATTGAACTAACTAAAAGTAATTATATATGTGTCAGGGTTGTGTCACATCCACATATGTTGAACACAGGACGCACCTTCGTGTCGACTCTATAGAGCTTATAAACCTCAATTTAATTTTGGGTTAATTATATATTAGTATGTTTTTAACAAGCAATTGATGCATAATACTTGCAGCCTTGCAGGGGTGTTCTATTGTGGGATGTCAATGTGGTGAAAAATTATCGCAAGTGCACGAAAATATTAAAGTAGTAAAAATATCGTTCCTAAGGGATTGCGAGTAAAACGATCAATTTAACAAGACTAAATCCTAATTCGATTAAAAGTAACATGATTTGGGGGAAGTTTGTTTTAAAACAACAACAAAGTATGGAGTAAGATTCAAATAGAAATTCAATTGAAGTAAAGTGATTGGACCTTTCCGAATTCATAGTTTGTCTCACAACCAATAATTGAACAAGTTATCAATGAATAAAATCTAAAGTTCAAGAGATTAACATAGTGACTATTCCCACTCTCATGGTCAAATAATCCTCTCACATAACAATCATTTTCTAATCTCTTAGACAAATTAATTATAACATGAGGATTAAGCACGTTAATCTTTCAATTCATACACAATTATCCTAAATCTCTGAAGAATTATTGAGCATTCAATTCACCTAGATCTATCAATCCATTCCTATTCTCATAGTAAAACAGATTAATTGAAATCAACTTTAATGTGATCAAGATCAAAGAAGCATTAAACTCAAGGATAAATTGATTGAACTTAAAGAAAACATTCATTAATAACAAGGATTCAATTACATGATTGTGATCCAAACTACTTCATCTTCAAGACCCAATCTAGTGAGGAATTAGCTACACATGATGGAGATTGAACAAGCTAGATGCAGAAGATCCATTTCCAGCTCTCAAAACCAAGTCTAAACACTCAAATATACCTTTCTATGTAATTTCTTCCCCAAAAGAAGCGAACCTCGTCACAGAAATATCATTTTCCTTTTATAGACCAGCTGACACGCGTGACACGCGTCCAACTAGGCGTGCCACGCGTCCAAAATACACCTATAATCATCAGCCACGTGTCTTCCCTGCGTGGCACGCGCCCACCTGCTGCGTGGCACGCGTCAAGTCAGTGTTGAAATACCAATAATTGCGTGACACGCGTCCTTCTTGCGTGGCACGCGTCTACAGCCTTACTCACACGCGGGTCACGCGTTTTCTCTGCGTGCTGCACGCGTTTAGGCAGTGTTGAAATGACCTGAGTTGCGTGGCACGCGCCCTACCTGCGTGGCACGCATGCAAAACCTTGTAAAATCCTTAAAAATACTTCTTTGCTTGTTTTACAAGAAATCTCCATATCTATGTGCTAATTCCCCAAAACTATGATAAAACCCATTACAAAAACCTACAATTCACTTAGAAAAAGGTTAAAATCATGTATGTAATGACGAGTCATCACAATGCTTGCCAAGGAGCAAAATAAGCTATCACTAGAGATCAGTCTTAGCTAGTGGTGTTGTTAATCTAAGTTAATCCAAACAACTTATGGACATGGACTTCCTAATGCTTTAGCAAGATTATTAGTATGAATGAGAGGCAAAGGATAGGTTCCAGTTAAATTAAGTCTTAGCTAGTGGTGTTGTTTCTGATATGATAGTGCATTCAATTTATTTATTGTGCATATGATGTTGTTGGCGTGTTCCTATGTTTTCTATGTAGGTTATGGCTTATTATGTAATGGGTATTCAATTCAAAAGCAAAAATAAATTTTTAGAGAAATATTTTAAAGGGGTTAAGAAAATCAGTGAATCAAATGGAAACATAAAACCGTTTGATCATAGACAGTATGTGTATATATGTAGGGATATCATATTTTATATGCAAGAGTTAGGTTCGAATTTTGGACACTCCATTCATTCGACTTTAACGCTAAAATTCGAATCACTAAGTTACCGGACTAAAAATAAAAATATTTTTTTTATGCTTTGTGTAAAACAAACATGAAGGGTGTTTGCTAGACACTGAAATCTTTGTATACCTTTCTATTATTGGATTTGGTTCTATGTATTGTATTTGTATTCTTTATACTAAAAATTACATGTAATTAATTTCCCTCAAACCCTCCCATGATGACCCAAATATTTTGTAATTTCCCACTCTAAATTATTTAAAATGATAGTTACAAAAGAATAAACATATGCATTTTAATTTTCAGAAGTACTCCTTATGAAATTCAAAACGTGTGGTTGTCTTATGACTGATCTCTAGTGATAGCTTCTTTAGCTCCTTGGCTAGCACTGGCATCCCACAATAGAACACCCCTGCAAGAATTATGCATCATTTGCTTGTTAAAAACTTACTAATATAATTAAAGCAAAATTAAATTGAGGTTTACAAGCTCTATAACGCCGACACAGAAGGTGCATCTGGTGTTCGCCATGTGTCGGTGCGAGTGCGACACAACACTGACACATTACGTTTAGTTAATTTCTCCAAATTTTTACTAGTGTCCATGTCAATGTCAGTGTCGTGTTTGTGTCAATGCTTCATAGTTTACATATTCAATGTTGTCATGCAGTCACATATCTGTGACTGTCCAATCGCGATCAAACGGTCTATAAAAAAAAGTATATTTTGATTTTATTAAAAGTTAAAATTACTCTTTAAAACCTGAACAGTCTAATCAATATCAGATGGTCGTGATCAAATGGTCGTAGATCCGTGACTGCACTGAATGTGGATCGTTCATCAATTTTCAGGTCACCATCTTAATCTTTTGTTAATTGTAATTTTGCAATTGCGATTGGAAGTTCAATGTTACAATTTGAGATAAATAATTCAGAACTTTAAGCAGGTAATTTACCTACGGTACAATTCGGGTGTTTCGAAGCTAGTTTAGTGAAAACTTCTTTCCAATTAGGCCTAGCAAAGTGTGTCCTCACCTGCAACAGAAAAACAATGAAAATGGTCATGCTCTTGCTTGAAATTAAATCATTGTGAATTGAAACTAATAATAGTTCTTAAAGTATTAAAAATCTCACTCTAGTGCCTGATAGAATGTCAACACCATGTTTTGCATGGTTTAATGCTTGGATCATTGTGATCAAGGTTGATCTTGCATCACCTTCTTCATACACACTTGTAAGATAGTTGTGTAGTTCAATTATACCCTGACAAATTGTTAAGAACAATGAAAGAACAAGAATAGTTATTAAACAGGTTTAATAAGATATAACATTGTCCTCGTGAGCTTAGCTCAGTTGGCAGGGACACAAGGACATTGCATGACAATGCAGGAACCAGGATTCGAACCATAGTACGCCCACTTATCCATCTTAAAACGTGGAATTACAGCTACTAGACTACCGGACAATAAAAAAAGATATAACATTGCAATTGTATTTTTTAATATTATAAGATTAAAATTAATTTTTATAGTATATATGATATATGATTAACTATTCCTAAGGTTAAAATCATGTATGTAATGACGAGTCATCACAACCCCAAACTTGAATCTTTGCTTGTCCTCAAGCAATCACTTTAACAAATGAAATAATCATGCAAAATTGTTAGCTTCCTTAACTCACTAAACAACACAAAATTCAAATGACTTACCGGTGCGCTTTCATGATCCCTTCGCAATGCAACTTTCATTGTGCCAACTTCAATCAAGCAAGGCCAAAGAATGGTTCACAAACGTTTACCAACTCAATGATCACTTCACACAACTTACCAACTCTCAAAGTGTATATACATGTAACGGTTCACACTCAATCAACGCAATACTCAAACGTTTCAACTTTAACCTTGAAAGAATTCTAACACATCAATCAATCACATATGGCAACACACTTTAGAGGACTTTTTAAGGTTGTAACGGGGCTTAGGGTAAGGTATGTAGATTTTGGGATAGTAAGTAAAAAACTTGGAGAACAATCACACCTAATATTCGCTATTAAGGAACCCAAACCCCTTGAATTAAGCATTTTGCACTAAAAACCAAATATCATCATTAAAAAAATGTGGCATTGCTCTTTGCTCTTTTCTTAGGCCATTTTGGCCTCAATTACTTAAACCACTAGAGCAATAGATCAAGAGTACAACAACTTTCTTCTCATAAACATCAAAAAAATTTCTTTTTATGTTTCTCTTCTTTTTTGATGGATCTATTGTCCATTTTTCACATTCATAAACTCTAGCAAGACTTGATATAGCTTGCCTTTCTCAATTTATTCTTTCTACACTTTTTTTTTTTTTTTTTGGTTGTCTCTTTCTCAAATGCTCACAAAAATTCAAATTCTAGTGCACCCACCCCAAACTTAGAAAGTTGCCAAATCCAAAGGCAACCCCAAACTTAGTGATGAGCAATGTGCTACAAATCACTAACTTGCAATCGAACTCCAAGAAATCATTTTTTTTTTTCAAAATTTTTTAATGTAAGGATATAACTTGGAAACGAAGCAACAAAAATAAGTACTTTTAAGGCTCAAAAGGGGCTACAAATTGGCATATATAAGTAAAGGTGGGCTAGAACGGCTCAAGCTATCAAACAACTTGCCTCGTGTATAAGCCATAGTAATCGACGGAAATGAAGAACGCACGCAAGATCAAGAGAACGAGAGAGAAGCGGATACACACATACCGAAGAAAGAAGAAGTGTTTGGCTCAATTCCTCACGGCTAAGGCCGGATACATTGAGCGGTCAACAAGCGTGAAACATCCCTTGTCTTTGCCATCGATCGTTTGAGTGCAATGGGTTGTTGCACTGCAAAAATCACACGAATGCACAACGGAAAATATCGAACATGTATACGAAAAGTGAAAGAAAGAAACCAACAACAAGGTATAGAATTCCACAAGCTAAAATGAATGTAAAACATGCAAATATTCAAATATAAGGTACAGTCATCCAACCAAATTCAAGCAAATTATTACAAATTAAGCAAAGATAGAACTAAAAATGACAGCACCAAGCATAACATCAAGCATCTTCAAAATTAAAAATGAGATAAGGAGAGAGAGAGAGAGAGAGAGAGAGAGAGAGAGAGAGAGAGAGAGAGAGAGAGACACAAGGCCGGTGCTCAAGACAGAGGTGCATCATGATCCATGAAATGAGAACTAGAACCGCCACCCCCATTACCGGACCCATCACCAAACAGCTCGCGGTGTAGAGCATCACTAGCATCTTGGTACTCGGAGAATTGTTGGTGCCAAGTTTCACCCTCAAAGCCTTGTCGAGCTCTCAACTCCGCATCTTGGTTAGCCCACCTCTCTTGCATATGTTGATAGGTGGGGTAGAGAGGGTAATACGGTTGCGAATAGAATTGTGCCCTTCTTGTCATGGCCTCTTGATAAAGGCTAGAGTTTTGATCATAGTAGTTATGGGGCAAGCGTAGGGCTGTGGAGATATCAAGTTGTGTCAACAAAGCTGCCACCTCATTAACCGAGTGACGGTTAGGTGGAACCTCCGGTGGGATCCCTTCCGCAAATGGTGCATTCACCTCTTCTTCATGATGTTGCACACCCTCAAAACCATCAATTTCCACTTCCAAGTCCTCTTCTTCATGCACCTCATCATCGGCTTGTCCCTCATTGCCTACATTTCCTCTTCCACGCGCCTCATTAGGCCTAAGCACCACCGGGTTGTTGTCAAAAGCATCGAACATCTTTAGAGTTAGAGGCCTAAGTGGCCTCACCGGATCATCTTCATTAAAATTGATCACCTTTTCCCTCCTACACAACGCCGTGATCAAACTAGCATGGCCAAGTCGGAAAGGGTACTTTTGCACCTTGCAAGCCAAAGTTTGAATGCTCTTGCTTAACAAATTTCCTAAGTCAATATAAGCTCCTTCCATAATCAACTTCACCGCAATTGAATTAGCAAATTGATACTCCGAGTGGTTGCCCACACTTTCAAGATTCTCAACATAGTATTCGGCCCAAGCACGGGGTAATGGTGCAAAATGTGTGAGAGAGATCTTTGTGGGTTTATGACCACGAGCCCACTTCAACCACGGAGTTCCCTCACGCCCACAAAAATCACGGTACACCCTCCTTGCCGGCTCATCCAAATGCTCCCAGCCTTGCCTAGCAATCATCAAGGCACATTCTTCCGGAACTACCGGACCAAGAAACTCATTTAACACATCCGCAGAAAAATCAATCAACTTCCCTCTAACGGTAGTTGTGAACTCAAACTCCACATCTTTCGGCCTAAAAGCATTGGCATAGAACTCCTTAACGAGAGTCCCATTAGCCTCCTCAATCAAAGAATTGAACCTCATCCACTTCCTCCGCCTCATTTGAGTTCCAATCTCTTCCACACCATTCATCAAGTCGGTATCAAATTTCTTCTCTTTGTTGAAAAGGTAAGGCTTAATGACTCGAAACCTATCTCTAGCCCAAGGAGTAAAAAATCTTTCCACTCCTTCAACCCGAAGTGGTCTCGGTTGAGGTTCTTCTCTTTGTTGCCTAGATGTTTCTCCCACCTTCCTCAAGGCTCTTTTCTTTGGTGGTGGAGATGTATCACTCTTTTTCTTTTTGTTTCTTGATGATTTTGGGTCATCATTCCTTCCTCCTCCTTTGCCAAATCTAAGGTTCATTTTAGTGAAAAAAATTTTGTGATGGTTGTTGTGTTTGGAGTGAAGGTAGTGGTAATGATAAGTGATTTGGTGAAGATTGATGGTGGAGGAAGTGAAATTTTTTTTGAGCTTTTTGGAAAGTTGAGAAAAATGGGTTGGTGAGAAAAATGGGTATATTTGTGGTTAAGATTGATGTTAATGGAGTATTTGATGATGGGAGATGAGGATTGGAGGAGGTTTTGATGAAGATTGGAGGTTTGGAGGCTAGGGTTTACTGAGAGAGGAGGAGAATAAGGGTTGAAGTTTTGTTGAAAAGAGGAAGAAATGATGAACACGCGTGCAATTCTCCTTCAAAACCCTTTTTTTTTGTTTTCCAACGTACCACGCGTGGCACGCGGCTGACCCTGCGTGGCATGCGTCTTCTGAGGATTCCAAGGCGTGACACGCGTCTGTCCCCCTGCGTAGCACGCGTGCTGGCAGTGCTGAAATGGTCATGGTTGCGTGGCACGCGTCCTACACGCGTGGCACGCGTGATACTTCAATTTTTTGCTTTTTCGCCTCTCTTTGGCCTCCACTGCACATAATTCTTTGAGTTTAATACCTGCACACATTAAGAAACACCACTATGCATACACAAAAGCATTAGTACAAAAATTGGACACCGGAACGGTATCCGTAAGCGTTCAAAGTAACAAGTGGTAACACATGAACATCTCTAGGATACAAGGTCTGATCTTAGGCCTCAAAGTATCAAACTTTTTAATGCGAAACATCAAATATAGCCACTTTGAAACCCAAGATCAGACTTGTTACCTAAGGCTCATTGCACGGTAGATAAGAGTAACTGTTTATGCTTTTTGGTGGCTATGGGTCTCTCTCTCCGAAACATTTTGCTTTAATATCCATGCTCAATGCTACCTACAAAACAACAAGAAAACAGAAAATTGCATTTTATTAGTGAAATGATGGGTTGCCTCCCACAAGCGCTTGTTTTACGTCATTAGCTTGACGGTCCGTAATCAAGAAGATCACGCGCTTGTTTAACGTCCCGATGCTTGATGTCCAAAGACCTCAAGGGTCCTTGAAAAAGAGAGCCACATGGTGGCGTGTAACATCTCCTCCTTTGTAAATCTTCAATCTTTGCCCATTAACTTTGAAAGAATTCGCTTCATCACCGGGCTTAAAAATTTCAATTGCTCCATGAGGAAACACCTCCTTGATCACAAATGGTCCAGACCATCTAGACTTTAGTTTACCCGGAAACAACTTGAGCCTTGAATTGAAAAGTAGCACTAGTTGTCCCGGATGGAATGTCTTTGGCCTCAACCCTTTATCATGATACCTCTTTGTTCTTGCCTTGTAAAGAACCGCATTTTCATACGCCTTTTCGCGCCATTCAACCAACTCATTTAGCTTAAGGAGTCTTTCTCTTCCGGCCACTTCTTCATCAAAGTTCAAAAACTTCACCGCCCAATAAGCTTTGTGTTCTAGTTCAACGGGAAGGTGACATGACTTACCATATATAAGTTGATACGGCGAGAACCCAAGATGAGTTTTGAAAGCGGTCCTATATGCCCAAAGAGTGTCGTCTAACTTCATAGACCAATCTTTCCTTGATGAGGATACCGTCTTCTCTAGAATTTGCTTCAATTGACGGTTTGACACTTCCACTTGGCCGCTTGTTTGAGGATGGTAAGGAGTAGCGACCTTGTGTTTCACATTGTACTTCAAAAGTAGATTTTCCAAGTGTTTGTTACAAAAGTGCTTTCCTCCATCGCTTATAAGCACACGAGGCACTCCAAAGCGGGTGAAGATATTGGTTTTCAAAAAATTCACAACGGTTTTAGAATCATTAGCTTGACACGCTCTTGCTTCCACCCACTTTGTCACATAATCCACACACACTAAGATATGGAGATTCGACTTAGAGGATGGGAAAGGTCCCATAAAGTCGATACCCCAACAATCGAATGGTTCAACTTCAAGCATGCCACTAAGGAGCATCTCATCCCTCTTTGAAATTGTGCCGCTCCGTTGGCACTCATCACATTCCTTGACAAACTCTATGCAATCCTTGAAAATTGTGAGCCAAAAGAAACCGCATTAAAGAACTTTAGCGGCGGTTCTTGGTCCACTATGGTGCCCACCATAAGAAGAAGCGTGGCAATGCCACATTATGCTCTTGGACTCCTCTTGATCCACACACCTCCGGAGTAACCCATCCGGTCCAACCTTGAATAGAAACGGATCATCCCACACAAAGTGATTTGCATCCTTGTAGAACTTCTTTGTTTCTTGAGAGGAATAGTCTTCCGGTACCTCTCCACCGGCTTTAAAGTTAGCCATGTCGGCATACCAAGGTCTCGCCGTGATAGCTAAGATCTTCTCATCCGGAAACTCCTCATTTATGTTTTTCTCTTTGGTGGTGACCATGGGATTCTCCAAGCGAGACAAATGATCCGCCACCACATTCTCTACTCCCTTTTTGTCTTTGATCTCCAAATCAAACTCTTGGAGAAGTAGTACCCACCTCAAGAGCCGAGGTTTCGACTCCGGCTTAGTGAGTAAATGCTTAAGAGCGGCATGATCTGTAAAAACAACCACTTTGGAACCAATTAGATATTGGCGAAATTTTTCCAAGGCAAATACAACCGCGAGCAATTCTTTTTCAGTTGTGGTGTAATTCACTTGATTTTCATTTAAAACTTTGCTCGCATAGTATATTGCATGGAAAAACTTCGCATGACGTTGACCAAGCACCGCTCCAACGGCATAATCACTTGCATCACACATTAACTCAAAGGGAAGATCCCAATTTGGTGCAACGATTATGGGAGCGGTGACCAACTTTTCCTTAATAGTCACAAAAGCATTCAAGCAATCATCATTAAATTTGAACTCATTTTCTTTAACAAGGAGGTTACTTAAGGGCTTTGCAATTTTAGAAAAATCTTTGATAAACCGCCGATAGAAACCGGCATGCCCCAAAAAGCTTCGCACTCCCTTCACATTAACGGGAGGCGGCAAATCCTTAATAACCTCAACCTTTGCTTGATCAACTTGTATGCCTTTTGAAGAGATTTTGTGACCTAGTACAATGCCTTCCTTAACCATAAAATGACATTTTTCCCAATTCAAAATCAAATTAGTACTTAGGCATCTCTTCAACACGGCATCTAAATTATCAAGACAATTATCAAAACTCTTACCGAAAACTGAAAAATCATCCATAAATACCTCAATGGAGTCTTCCATCATGTCGGCAAAGATAGAAAGCATGCACCGTTGAAAGGTGGCTGGAGCGTTGCACAATCCAAACGGCATTCTTCTATAAGCAAACACCCCAAAGGGACAAGTGAAGGCGGTCTTCTCTTGATCCGCCGGATCGACCGCAATTTGGTTGTAACCGGAGTACCCATCAAGAAAGCAATAGAAGGCTTGTCCCGCCAACCTCTCAAGCATTTGGTCCATGAAAGGGAGGGGAAAATGATCCTTCCTAGTGGCGGAATTCAACCGACGGTAGTCAATGCACATTCTCCACCCGGTAACCGTCCGAGTAGGTATCAATTCATTCTTCTCATTCCGTACAACGATCATCCCCCCTTTCTTAGGCACCACATGAACCGGACTAACCCACTCACTATCCGAGATCGGATAAATCATGTCAGCCTCAAGTAACTTCAAAACCTCTTTCTTAACCACCTCTTTCCTAGTAGGATTCAACCGCCTTTGAGGTTGCACAACCGGTTTGTATTCACTATCCGTTTTGATCTTGTGCATGCAAAAGGCGGGACTAATACCCTTCAAATCGGAAATGTTCCAACCCATGGCTCCTTTGTTATCTCTCAAGACCCTCAAAAGTTTCTCCTCTTCCAATGAATTTAACTTATTACTTATTATTGCCGGAAATGAGGAGCTATCCCCCAAAAACACATATTTCAAATGAGAGGGAAGTTCCTTCAATTCCGGTGCAACATGTTTCTCTTTTTGAGCTTTGGTCTTGTCTTGGACTTCTAACATTGCTTCAACCATAGGTTGGTCTTCCTCTTGACTTGCCTCAAGTTGTCGGAGGTAATATTTCAATCTCTTTGTCCCACTCTTCCTCCAAATCATCAATGGAATTCACAATCACACGTTCCAAAGGAAGAGAGGGGTTTTCTTCTTGGTGAACATCCCTAACCACGTCTTCAATCACATCAACCCGGAAGCATTCTGATTCATCATCATGATGCTTCATCGATTCGAACACCTTGAACATGATTTGCTCACCATGAGTTCTTAGCATGAGCTCCCCCACTTCTACATCAATGAGAGCTCTACCCGTTGCTAGGAACGGTCTTCCCAAAAGCAAAGACTCCATCTCTCGGTCCTCATCCATGTCAAGAATCACAAAATCCGCGGGAAACACAAATTCCGCAACACGTACAAGAACATCATGAAGGACCCCATAAGGGTGAACAATAGAACGATCCGCCAATGATAGTTGCATCTTGGTTGGTTTTGCCACGGCCCCCGGAATTCTCTTCATCATAGATAAGGGCATTAGATTGATGCTTGCCCCAAGATCACACAAAGCTCTTGCCACGGTAATGTTCCCAATGGAACAAGGAATAGTAAAACTACCTGGATCCTTCTTCTTTTGAGGTAGCTTCCTTTGAATTATAGCACTCACCTCTTCGGTGATGTCAACCGTTTCATCTTCAAGCGGTTTCCGCTTTTTGGTGAGAAGCTCTTTCATGAATTTGGTATAGAGAGGCATTTGTTCCAAAGCCTCCGCAAACGGAATGTCAACTTGAAGCTTGTGGAACATTTTCATAAATTTCTTGAAGTGGTGGTGGTCTTTGCCCTTCACCTTCTTCTTCACCGGATATGGTAGCTTAGGTTGGTATGTGTCATCTTGGCCTTTACCATTATCCTTGCCTTCAACACTCTTGCCTTTCCTTGCTTTTTGATTCTTTTCTACTAACTTTTCTTCTATCTCTTTTTCAATTTTTTTCTCCCTCTTATTTTCAACTCCTTCGGTTTCACTCACAAGTTCCTTCTCTTCCTCACTCTCATTTTCAACTTCTCCCTCATCACTCTTATTTTCAACTCCTTCGTCCTCACTTGACACACTTTTCTTAGACTTCTCAACTACCTCCGGAGAAGGAATCACCCTACTCCTCAAAGTGATCGCCTTGCAACTCTCATTTCGTGGATTATCTTTGGTTGAGCCTTCAAATCCACTTGATTGAGCAGCTGCAAACTGTCGAGATAATTGGCCAATTTGCGTCTCTAAGTTCTTGATGGACGCCTCATGGTTCTTGTTGGCGATAATTTGACTAGCTTTCATTTCATCTTGACTAGCCTTGACCGCCTCAAACCCTCCTTGAGTAAATTTGATAAATTGAGAGAGATGATCTTCAATGGAGCTAGAAGCCTTTGGTTGAGTAAGAGAGGGTTGTTGTTGAGCTTGTGTTGATTTCCCACCCCAACCGAAATTAGGATGGTCTCTCCAACCCGGATTATAAGTGTTAGAGTAAGGGTTATAGTTGGAATTGCTCTTCTTGAAATTAGCCAAGTACTTGGCTTCTTCGGACCCTTGAGGAAAACATCCGCCATTAGCATGGCCTTGACCGCAAAAATCACATGAGACCCCTTCAACCGCATTGACTTGAGCTTGTGGCGCGGAAGGATTAGTAAGTACTTTAAGAAGGGACTCTATATTATTGTTCATCTTGGCTTGTTTAGCCAACATTTGAGAGCTATAATAAGGTTCTAACATTCCCGGTTTCTTCTTTGGCCCCCGGTCATTTTGGACTCTATATTCATTTTGTGCCATAGACTCAATCAACTCTCTAGCTTCCCCTTGATCTTTGTTCTTCAATGAACCACCGGCCGATGCATCCAATAACATTCTAGTTTGTGGTCTCAACCCTTGAGTGAAATATTGCATTTGTTGATGATCATCTAGGGCATGCTTCGGACATTTCTTGAGACACAATTTAAACCTTTCCCAAGCATCGTGCAACGATTCGGCATCTTGTTGTTCAAACCCGGTAATATCCGCTCTTCTTTCAAGGAACTTATGGATCGGAAAGTATTTGTCCAAGAACTTGAGCTCAAGCTCATCCCAAGTAGCAATGGTATTAGGTGGCAAAGTATCTATCCAATCACGCGCTCTCCCTATCAAAGATAGTTTGAACAACCTCAATCGCTTGTCCGACTCACTTACACCAACCGGATCCGTGTAACTACATGCTTCAAAGAACCGAGCAAGATGAATATTTGGACATTGTGTTTCGGACCCCGAGAATTGGTCTTCTTTAAGAGCATTGAGGACGGTGTTCTTAATATCAAAAGACACCGGATTGACCGGTTGGAAACCAAGATTCGGGTTCCCTTGAATGTTCCTTTGCCCATAGTCTCCCAAAGTTCTCCTTGGTGGAGGTGGAGGAGGAGGATGATCACCCATGACTAAAGTGTCTTCTTCTTCCGAACTCGAAGAACTAGAATTTGAGTCTCCAAGTTCCTCTTGAGCAATGCGTTCAAGCCAAGCTGCTTCTCTAACAAGTCTCATCGCTTTCCTATTAGCTCTTGCGGTCTTCTCGATTTCCGGATCAAAAAGTAGCTCTCCGGACCTATTGCCTTGCATACACAAACAAAAAATACCAAGTAATACCGATTCTAAACACTAGCAAAAGTAAAAATTGAGGGAATATGAAATATTTTTTTGTTCTTTTTCAATTTAAAACTAAACTACAGCAAAAAGTAAATTGAAACTAAGATTTAATCCTATTGCCTTGTCGAATTATCGACAATCCCCGGCAGCGGCGCCAAAAACTTGATGATAAATTATCGCAAGTGCACAAAAATATCAAAGTAGTAAAAATATCGTTCCTAAGGGATTGCGAGTAAAACGATCAATTTAACAAGACTAAATCCTAATTCGATTAAAAGTAACATGATTTGGGGGAAGTTTGTTTTAAAACAACAACAAAGTATGGAGTAAGATTCAAATAGAAATTCAATTGAAGTAAAGTGATTGGACCTTTCCGAATTCATAGTTTGTCTCACAACCAATAATTGAACAAGTTATCAATGAATAAAATCTAAAGTTCAAGAGATTAACATAGTGACTATTCCCACTCTCATGGTCAAATAATCCTCTCACATAACAATCATTTTCTAATCTCTTAGACAAATTAATTATAACATGAGGATTAAGCACGTTAATCTTTCAATTCATACACAATTATCCTAAATCTCTGAAGAATTATTGAGCATTCAATTCACCTAGATCTATCAATCCATTCCTATTCTCATAGTAAAACAGATTAATTGAAATCAACTTTAATGTGATCAAGATCAAAGAAGCATTAAACTCAAGGATAAATTGATTGAACTTAAAGAAAACATTCATTAATAACAAGGATTCAATTACATGATTGTGATCCAAACTACTTCATCTTCAAGACCCAATCTAGTGAGGAATTAGCTACACATGATGGAGATTGAACAAGCTAGATGCAGAAGATCCATTTCCAGCTCTCAAAACCAAGTCTAAACACTCAAATATACCTTTCTATGTAATTTCTTCCCCAAAAGAAGCGAACCTCGTCACAGAAATATCATTTTCCTTTTATAGACCAGCTGACACGCGTGACACGCGTCCAACTAGGCGTGCCACGCGTCCAAAATACACCTATAATCATCAGCCACGTGTCTTCCCTGCGTGGCACGCGCCCACCTGCTGCGTGGCACGCGTCAAGTCAGTGTTGAAATACCAATAATTGCGTGACACGCGTCCTTCTTGCGTGGCACGCGTCTACAGCCTTACTCACACGCGGGTCACGCGTTTTCTCTGCGTGCTGCACGCGTTTAGGCAGTGTTGAAATGACCTGAGTTGCGTGGCACGCGCCCTACCTGCGTGGCACGCATGCAAAACCTTGTAAAATCCTTAAAAATACTTCTTTGCTTGTTTTACAAGAAATCTCCATATGTATGTGCTAATTCCCCAAAACTATGGTAAAACCCATTACAAAAACCTACAATTCACTTAGAAAAAGGTTAAAATCATGTATGTAATGACGAGTCATCACAATGCTTGCCAAGGAGCAAAATAAGCTATCACTAGAGATCAGTCTTAGCTAGTGGTGTTGTTAATCTAAGTTAATCCAAACAACTTATGGACATGGGCTTCCTAATGCTTTAGCAAGATTATTAGTATGAATGAGAGGCAAAGGATAGGTTCCACTTAAATTAAGTCTTAGCTAGTGGTGTTGTTTCTGATATGATAGTGCATTCAATTTATTTATTGTGCATATGATGTTGTTGGCGTGTTCCTATGTTTTCTATGTAGGTTATGGCTTATTATGTAATGGGTATTCAATTCAAAAGCAAAAATAAATTTTTAGAGAAATATTTTAAAGGGGTTAAGAAAATCAGTGAATCAAATGGAAACATAAAACCGTTTGATCATAGACAGTATGTGTATATATGTAGGGATATCATATTTTATATGCAAGAGTTAGGTTCGAATTTTGGACACTCCATTCATTCGACTTTAACGCTAAAATTCGAATCACTAAGTTACCGGACTAAAAATAAAAATATTTTTTTTATGCTTTGTGTAAAACAAACATGAAGGGTGTTTGCTAGACACTGAAATCTTTGTATACCTTTCTATTATTGGATTTGGTTCTATGTATTGTATTTGTATTCTTTATACTAAAAATTACATGTAATTAATTTCCCTCAAACCCTCCCATGATGACCCAAATATTTTGTAATTTCCCACTCTAAATTATTTAAAATGATAGTTACAAAAGAATAAACATATGCATTTTAATTTTCAGAAGTACTCCTTATGAAATTCAAAACGTGTGGTTGTCTTATGACTGATCTCTAGTGATAGCTTCTTTAGCTCCTTGGCTAGCACTGGCATCCCACAATAGAACACCCCTGCAAGAATTATGCATCATTTGCTTGTTAAAAACTTACTAATATAATTAAAGCAAAATTAAATTGAGGTTTACAAGCTCTATAACGCCGACACAGAAGGTGCATCTGGTGTTCGCCATGTGTCGGTGCGAGTGCGACACAACACTGACACATTACGTTTAGTTAATTTCTCCAAATTTTTACTAGTGTCCATGTCAATGTCAGTGTCGTGTTTGTGTCAATGCTTCATAGTTTACATATTCAATGTTGTCATGCAGTCACATATCTGTGACTGTCCAATCGCGATCAAACGGTCTATAAAAAAAAGTATATTTTGATTTTATTAAAAGTTAAAATTACTCTTTAAAACCTGAACAGTCTAATCAATATCAGATGGTCGTGATCAAATGGTCGTAGATCCGTGACTGCACTGAATGTGGATCGTTCATCAATTTTCAGGTCACCATCTTAATCTTTTGTTAATTGTAATTTTGCAATTGCGATTGGAAGTTCAATGTTACAATTTGAGATAAATAATTCAGAACTTTAAGCAGGTAATTTACCTACGGTACAATTCGGGTGTTTCGAAGCTAGTTTAGTGAAAACTTCTTTCCAATTAGGCCTAGCAAAGTGTGTCCTCACCTGCAACAGAAAAACAATGAAAATGGTCATGCTCTTGCTTGAAATTAAATCATTGTGAATTGAAACTAATAATAGTTCTTAAAGTATTAAAAATCTCACTCTAGTGCCTGATAGAATGTCAACACCATGTTTTGCATGGTTTAATGCTTGGATCATTGTGATCAAGGTTGATCTTGCATCACCTTCTTCATACACACTTGTAAGATAGTTGTGTAGTTCAATTATACCCTGACAAATTGTTAAGAACAATGAAAGAACAAGAATAGTTATTAAACAGGTTTAATAAGATATAACATTGTCCTCGTGAGCTTAGCTCAGTTGGCAGGGACACAAGGACATTGCATGACAATGCAGGAACCAGGATTCGAACCATAGTACGCCCACTTATCCATCTTAAAACGTGGAATTACAGCTACTAGACTACCGGACAATAAAAAAAGATATAACATTGCAATTGTATTTTTTAATATTATAAGATTAAAATTAATTTTTATAGTATATATGATATATGATTAACTATTCCTAAGTATGTGGAAACTTAAATATTACTTTGTGATCCATTTCTGCAACTTCATCCATTACTCCTTTAAACCATTCAAAAGATCCAGGTTCTCTAGTAACCCAATAGAAGTAAGCATTTGTAATCCTTTGTGATCTCTTATTTCTTCCCGGCGTTACATTTGAAGATGTGAAACTATTGAAGCTCTCATCTGATTTAGTTGTTTCTGTGTTCGAATCCTGCATTTTGACCTTGTTTAAATCGACAGCCGATGGTATATTTGAATGAAAATTATCGAAAAATTAAGCGGAGAGCATGGATTATACCGTATGTTCGTCAATTGTTCGCTTGTCACTCAAAAGATCTCGAAGAATGCTGATGAAGGGAGTTGCTCCAATTCCTAATCCTATGAGATGAGTATGAGTGTGGGGCAAGGTAATAGAAAGTGCACCTAAAGAAAAAAGAATGTTCACAGTTATATATTTGTGACATAATAAAAGAAAGAGGGTATAGGGTGACTTTGAAGCTTATGGGGTTTTCATCTTGGGTGCAGAATATTGAACAAGAGAGGTAAATATAATTAAGTCATATTCAGGATCTGAATAGTAGTATTTGTCATTTTTGTATAAAAAATTAAAGAAAAGATATGATAGTGTTAGGACTATTATTGTATGAGGTCTATTCAAGGCCTCTAGGAGTACTATAAATATGACCATTTGCTTCTTTTATTGACACATTCAAGTTTATAAAAATTAAGTTTTTCTTTTGAGATATTAAGAGTGAATTTCTCTCTAGCTCCTCAGCCATTAAGGGGCGCACAATAGATTTATATGAACATCACGAGCTGTCCTATAATAAAACCGGTTGTAGCTGATATTTTTATCTCGTCCCCTTCTTCCATAATCAAGGCTAGAATAAGGAAGAGATAAGTCGGCCCTACATTTATTTAAAGTTTATCTAAAATATTATAATAAAATAAGTACAAAAATAATTTTATACGCGTGTCTTATTCTAGTTTAATTTATACCATTAGATATTAAATCTACGCAATTATTGGTTATTGAGATTGGAGAAAAATAAAAAAAAACACACAAAACCACTTATTTTTGTTCATTACTGTTAAAATTTTACAATTTATGAATTATTTAAGATACTAATTATTTCTTATAAAATAAAAACAACTTAAAAAAAATTGGATTACGAAATAAGATCTTTAATTTTATTCCTAAAAACAGTTTTCAAAAATGAAATTGACAAACAGATTTTCTATTATTCTAAAGCCATTCATACAAAATAAGTAATACACCATAACGATTAAGAAGATGTTGTTTAGAGTTGGATAATACTTGTAGATTCCTTTATATACAGTCCAAAAAAAGACACTGAGACTATTTTGTAAGAGATTTGAATATGTATTTGTTTATGACACTAATAACATGCAATGCAGATTAACTAACATAAAAAGTGCAACTTTGTATCTTGAAGTAAACTTCTTTCGAGTTGTCAACTGTTTGTAGTTTTAAAATTAACATTGGACGAAATCCAAAAAAACAATGAAGTACTACTAGTATATTAAGAGGTCATAAAAGTGAATTTAAACTTAATCATGTAAAATGATTAAAATGTATATAGGTCTATATGAACCAACCTGATAACAATCATTGTTTGATTCATTCACTTATTCCAGAAAAAGAGTATTAAACACATAATAGAGTTAAACAAAAGGAACAAAATAGACAATGGAATTCATAGCAAATGAGTCAACCTTCTTCCATCCCAAGCAAGGCTGAGGAGGAGGATCCATTTAGCTTGGTCCAAGGCGTCCCCTGGTGACAAGACAAGACTTCCTTATAGGACCGATTTCTATAGACAACGGCCTGGAAAATTGTAGAAGAGGTGTCGGAAGATCGTTTAGCTTTAAAGGTAATACAATACTTACGACCATTACAAAATGCTTGGGTTGCCCTGACAAGCTCATCAAGCTGAATTGGTGGACCCTGGATAAATAAGAAAATTAGAATAATAATAATGAAGTTGATGGATGAATGAATATTGGAATGATAGTAAAATAGTAGTTTAGAACCGAACCCGCTTCTTGTTGTAGACACGGTTGTACTTTTCCAAAGCAAGATTGGTAAGTTCAGTGAGACGAGGGCGAGTAGCTTCAGTTATGGGATAGGCAACACAACCACCACAACGTCTTGTATTTCGTGGAGGGGTAAGGGCATCATATTGCTGTCCGTCCAGAATGAATGAAGGGAAACACATAAAAGTTAATTAATAATTAATCATCATCATCAAAATTGTATTATTCATTCATGGGAACGAACGAATGAATCTAATTGAATTGAAATCAGTCTTGTGCATGCATAGCATAGGTTTCAAAAACGTCTATCAACGGAGGAGCAAGAGTCCACATACAGATACAGTTGGCAGAATTAATCTTCTGCTCTGAAACCCTAATTCGAAATTATTGGGGAACGAACAACAGAGAAGAAAGATGATTAAACACAAAATTGAAGAGATAGATAAATTACATACACCTAGTTTTCGAGCTTTACTCATATACTCAATATCGTCGGCTATACGTTTCCGTTCCAATTTCAGCCGCTTTTCTTCCGTTTCCAGCCGCTTTTCTTCCGATTCCATACCCTAATTAATAATTCGAAATTGAAACCCTAATTAATAATTCGAAATTGAAACCCTAATTATTGGAGAACGAACAACAAAGAGAGAGAGAGATACATACACCAATTATTCCATCTTTCCTCATCGATTCTTCATATTCGGCTGTCGTACGTTCCCATTCCAAATCCAGCGACTCGCTTATTTTAAGTAATTCGGCATGTTCCCGTTCCTTTTCTTCTTCAGATCTCATATCCACAGTGACACGAGGATGATGATCCATATTCGATTCATTCATTCAATCATTGATTTCAAACAATATATATATATATATATACACATCATGGGCTAGCTGCCCGGCCCAAATTCTTTTAGGTGTCTTTTTTAACCCATATAGATAGCCAATAGGCATTTGTGCATTTGCTGATTTTATTTGTCGATCGATTATTTATGAGGCAAAAAATCATCCGATCAAAAAAAAATTACTATTGAATATTAAAATAAAGGTTAAATTGTTGTTTTAGTTCTTTAACTTATTTTTAAGTTTCATTTTGGTCCTCTAAATAATTTTTGTTCCATTTTAGTCCCTTAAATATAGTTATGTTATTCATATAAGTCCTTACCGTTAGTTTTCGTGCACGGCGCGGGTTAACATACTAGTTTAAGATATGCGCAATCATTAAATTTTAAGCTATTTATTCAATTACTTATTTAAACTAAAATACTTAATTGTTTTTTAAGCAAAAATAGGTGACCCCAAGGGATATTGAAAAAGGCGCAAATACCATTTTTAAAATTGAGAGTTACATCAATTCATTCCTACAAAACCGAATAGTAAGGTGGTAAAAATTAACTTTATCAGTCTACTTATAAATTCATGTTCAAGTCATCTCACATTTGATGTAGGACTCTTAACAATTATTAGAGTATAAAATTCCACAAGTATTTGATGGCTAAACCTAAGCTTGTTTATTCCTTTAAATTTGAAATCAATAACATGGGTTAGGGGATTAGGAAAAAAATAACAGAAAAGAAAAATGATGTGTTGAGGTTGCTATTTCTGTTGCTAAATAGCCCTGATGCAGAGTTAAGCAACATTCCTCAACACTCAGCACAACAATAATCTTCATTTATCAAACCTCTTGCTATTGATCGTTTCGATTTTATCAAGAAAAATCTGAACATGGTTTTTATTTCTGAATGATATCTCTGAATGCTGTTAACTCTGAATGAATAAACTGATTCTGAAGGGCCTCAGAAGTTTGGACGGCTCAGAAACTATTATATAGGTTCTGAAGCACTCTCTCATCTGAAGCAATCAGAATTATTTATTATTAAATATGATTTCTTGTGACTCAGATACCTACTCTAAGTGTTAGTTGACCACTCAGTTTCTCTAACTGACAGCTGGCTTCTGAAAACACTACTTATCTGTGTAACTTCCCATCATGTCTAGTAACCGCTGGGTAATGAAGGAGAGCTAATGATGATTTTATTAAAAGTAACTGCCAAGCCCCCATTACGTCACTATCTTGTTTCCCCAATATTTTGAAACTTCCACTATAATCACTTAACTACACACTAGTCACTATCACTTCTCACGTTTTCAATATTTTGAAACTTCCACTATAACGTTTTCAATATGCTGAATCCCAAACTGAACCCCTTCAGACTTCATCTCCTAAGCCAACCACTTCTGAACCAAACCCCTCATCCATTCAAACCACTCCACCTTTTCCTGGAACTGATTCAGATCTTGAAGAAACTCGTCTTCATTCTGAAACAATTCCCTGTTTCACCATGGTACTTAACAATTCCCTTTTACCGTTGAATGCATTTACTGCTGGTGGTTGTTTGCTGTGTGCATTTACTACCCTGTAACTTGTGCTTTGACTGACCCGTTTTTGATAATGACAAAGGGGGAGAAAATATTATTTCATTTCCTATGGCAGTGAAATTATTTCTGAAGCTCTAAAGATCACATTTTCTGAACTCTACTCTTGTTAAGTTATATTAAAGTCTTTTAAACTTTTAATGAGGGGGAGTAATAAATTTTGTCCAACATAAATTCATATAATATAAGATACGCTTGCAAACCATATCTTATATTTGTCAATCTGAAGAAATAGAGCTTGCAAACCTCTAATTCTGAAGGTAGAATATATGAAATTATATTGGACATTAAATATTACTCTTAGACTGTTTTATATTTATCATTGATAAACTTTTGAAGCTTATCAGACTCAGGGGGAGCTTGCAAACCTCAGAACCTGAAGTCAAGATGTTAAATAAAAACAACAACAATTGATTTTAAATACATATAGTTGTCATCATCAAAAAGGGGGAGATTGTTGGAACAAAATTATGATTTTGTATCTCCTTAATTGATTTTGATGATAACAATGTATTTAAGGTTAAATTGGAGTACTAATAATTTAATTCAGTGTGCAGGATTAAAAGTTAAAATTTGCGTACTAAAGAACCTTAGAATTTCTGAAGGAATTACTTCTGATCTCACCAGATCTGAAGCAAGTATTTCTGAGCCTGTGAAACTCTGAAGTTATTATCTGAACCTTAGAATTTCTGAAGGAATTACTTCTGAGCTCACCAGATCTGAAACAAGTAATTATGAGCCTATCAAAATCTGAAGAACATCTGAGCTCACCAGATCTGAAACAAGTAATTCTGAGCCTATGAAAATCTGAAGAACATCTGAGCTCACCAGATCTGAAACAAGTAATTCTGAGCCTATCAAAATCTGAAGGCTCGTCAGATATAAGCGTTAAGCTACATTTGAGAGTACAATTTTATTGAAGACTGTGCCTGACTAAGTCCAAACGCAGAAACCAAGAATGAAAAGGTTTGACCATGGAAAGGTCCTTTTCAAGTCAGGCTTCAGAAACGATTATTTCCTTATTTGGCTTTCACCAAGGTTCAAATATCAAAAGCCAAAAGGAATCTCTCATTTTGTAGTAAACGTTAAGCTCCTAAGCTACTGCAAATCAGAACAGCTAATAAGCTCACTGATCTATACAAAGGAGCGTCTCAATTCTTCAAACGGCTATAATCTTCAACGTTCATTTTATCATCTATAAAAGGAAGAAGATTTGTGAAGAAATGGAATCAAGACTTAAGCTTCTGAACGTGCTGAAACTCTGTCAAATTCTGAAGCTATCAAACACTTAGAAACTTTGTGATAATTTTCTAAGTTAGTCTTGTAACTGAGTTGTATTTTGTAAACACCTCTGATTGTATATCAAGTGTTAATCTCTTATCTTTATTAACATTAAAACCCGTTAGAAGTCTCTTGCTTTGTGCTTGAGCATTGGAAGTCTCTTGCTTTGTGCTTGAGCATTGGAAGTCTCTTGCTTTGTGCTTGAGCATTGGAAGTCTCTTGCTTTGTGCTTGAGCATTGGAAGTCTCTTGCTTTGTGCTTGAGCATTGGAAGTCTCTTGCTTTGTGCTTGAGCAGTTAGAAGTCTCTTGCTTTGTGCTTGAGCAGTTTTGAAGTCTCTTGCTTAGTGCTTGAGCATTTGTAATCTGAGTGATTATAGTGAAATCTCTTGTGAAGGACAAGAGGACTGGACTACTCCTGTTAGTGGGAGGAACCAGTATAAAAATTCTGAGCATCTCTCTCTAACCCTATCCTCATATATTGTGTGTGTTATACCTTATCCGCTGCAATTTGTTTTAACTTAGAAAAAGTCTCACACAATTCAACCCCCCCCCCCTTCTTGTGTGTTTTTCAACCTTCAATTGGCATCAGAGCTCCGGTCTGTTGCTCTTCACTTAACAGTGAAACAGTAAAAGATCTAGGGGTACTTAGTTGAAAAACATGTCTGGTGTTACCTCTCCTTCTGCTTCCTCTGGACCTGATCACTCTGCTGTTCCACCTCCTCACAACTATGATAGGGAAAGGAATAGTGATAATCACAGAGACAAACCACCTTACTTCAACAGTGATCCTACTACTTTTCCTTTCTGGAAAACCAAGATGTATAGTTACATCATTGGGACCGATGATGAGTTATGGGATATCATTGAAGATGGTATACATTTTGAACACATGGATGATGAAGGTGTTGTAAGAAATACCTACAGAAAGTTCTTTGATGCTGAAAAGAAGAAACAGTATAAGAAGCATCATACTGTTAAGAATATGCTTATTGGTGCAATATCTCATGCTGAGTATTTAAAAATATCCAACAAGTCATGTGCCAAAACTATCTGGGACTCTC
The DNA here is from genome assembly GCA_954870985.1 of Trifolium fragiferum. Classification (NCBI taxonomy): domain Eukaryota; kingdom Viridiplantae; phylum Streptophyta; class Magnoliopsida; order Fabales; family Fabaceae; genus Trifolium; species Trifolium fragiferum. The sequence continues at coordinate 16,390,235 of OX940790.1, read as the reverse complement.
TATGTTCCACCTATGAAGGAAATAAGCAAGTCAAAGAAGCTAAGGCAAACTTATTAGTTCATCAATATGAGCTGTTCAGAATGAAGGAAGATGAAGATATTGAAACCATGTATTCAAGGTTTCAAACCCTTGTCTCTGGTCTTCAAGTTCTGAAGAAAAGCTACACTGCATCTGATCACGTGAAGAAAATTCTGAGGAGCTTACCTTCCAAATGGAGACCAAAAGTTACAGCTTTTCAGGAATCCAAGGATTTGGACAATGTGACTCTTGAAGATTTAATAAGCTCACTCAGAAGTCATGAGCTAGAACTTATGTCAGATGAACCTGTCAAGAAGATGAAGTCCTTGGCTCTAAGCTCTGTTCAGACTTCCTCAAAAGCTGCAAAGATCAAAGTGTCTGAACAAGAGGAAGAAACTTCTGATGATATGATGGATGAAAATTCTGAGAATGAAGAAATGGCACTAATGGTTAGAAGGTTTCAGAAATGGAACAAGAAATACAAAAGGTTTCCAAACAAAGGAAACAACTCAAGAAGTTCCTTTTCAAAGGACAAAAAGGAAGAACTGAACAACTGCTATAACTGCAAGAAATCTGGACACTTCATTGCGGACTGTCCAGAAATGTCATCCAAGGACAAAGGAAAGAATAAGAGCTTTGGGAAAGAAAAGTACAAAGAAAAGGTAAGGAAGAGTTTGTTAGCCACTTGGGAGACCATTGAGAATGACTCTGAAGGAGAAGATGATGAAGAAGGCAATCTGGCTTTAATGGCAAGAACTTCTGAAGGTAACAACTCTGATAGAGATTCTGAAGATGACTCAGATGATGAAAATGAGGTATACTCTAACATGACTAAATCTGAATTAATTGATTCTCTTAAGATTGCCGTGAAACATTACTCTCGTATAGTAAGTCAACACAAAATTCTGAAGAATGTTCATGAATCATTGAAAAAGGATGCCAAGATTCTTTATGATGAAAATGAATCGTTAAACATTCGTATTTGTCATGTTGAATCTAACTATGTCTTGGCAGACAAGCTCAATGATGATCATGAAGATGCTCTTCACGAATTTATTCGTTGTACCTTCAATAGGAGTAAAATGGCTTCCATGATTTATCATATGACTCGTAACTATGGTGAAGGCATTGGTTATTCTCGGTTTAAGAACTGGGATAAACCTCTGAAATCATATAGTGAGGATGATACTCCACCTGAATTATTCTCTACCTTTGTTAAAAGTGGTACACTTGATCTGAAGGCATCCAACTCTGAAGGAGGTTCTGAACCTGAACCCAAAGACTCAGAAGTTCCAAGTTCTTCTGAACCTAAAATTTCTGAGTCCAAAAGTTCTCAAGTTAAGGCTCAGAAGTCATCTGAACCTCTGAGAAATCAAGGTAAAGTTACTTCAGATCCTTGCTTGATCTTTGGAACTGTGATATACTCCAGATCAAAATCCAAGAATCAAATTAAGCCTAAACATTCTTGTCAAAGCTTAATTAATTCTAGATCGTGTGTTGATCATAGAAAACAAAGAAGGAATACTATTCAGAAAACTAACTCTAAAGGACCCATCAGAATATGGGTACCAAAATCTGAAATAATGTTTGCTTCAGATGCTCATGCAAGGAAAGGTAAAACAGCAGCCCTGGTACCTGGACAGTGGTTGCTCACGACATATGACGGGAGAAAAGCATATGTTCCAAACCCTAACTCTGAAAGAGGGAGGCTCTGTGGGATTTGGAGGAAAACAAAAAGGGAAGATCATTGGTACAGGTACAGTTGGTAATTCTTCTCTTTCCATTAAAGATGTTTGGTTAGTTGATGGACTTAAACACAATCTATTGAGCATTAGTCAATTTTGTGACAATGGGTGTGTTGTTACATTTAATAAGGAATCATGTACTGTATCAAAAGACTCTGACAAATCTGTAGTATTCAAGGGAATGAGAGTTGGCAATGTTTATAAAGTAAACTTTTCTGATTTGGTTGACCAAAAGATTATATGTCTTTTGTCTCTGAGTGATGAGAAATGGCTATGGCACAAGCGTCTTGGTCATGCTAACTGGAGGTTGATCTCTAAGCTTAGCAAACAAAAGCTTGTTAGTGGTTTGCCTGACATTGATTATCACTCAGATGCACTTTGTGACTCATGTCAAAAAAAGGAAAATTTGCTAAGACTTCATTCAAGTCTAAAAACATTGTCTCTACTTCCAGACCCTTAGAATTGCTTCACATTGATCTGTTTGGTCCTGTTTCGACAGCCTCTATCAATGGTAAAAAATATGGATTGGTCATGGTTGATGATTTCAGTAGATGGACTTGGGTGAAATTCCTACGTTCTAAGAGTGAAGCACTTGTGGTGTTCAGTGACTTCTGCACACAAATACAAAGTGAAAAGGATCTTCGGATTCTGAAGGTTAGAAGCGACCATGGGGGAGAGTTCGAAAATGACTCTTTCGAATCTTTCTGCTCAAAGCATGGAGTAATCCATGAATTCTCTTCTCCTAGAACACCACAGCAGAATGGTGTTGTAGAAAGAAAGAATAGATCTTTGCAAGAAATGGCTCGTACCATGATGCTTGAGTCTAACCTAGCTAAGTTCTTGTGGGCAGAAGCCGTGAGTACTGCTTGCTATGTTCAGAATAGAATCTACATCAGACCTATTCTGAACAAAACTGCTTATGAACTGTTCAAAGGAAGAAAACCAAATATTTCTTATTTTCATCAGTTTGGATGTACTTGTTATATTCTAGACAACAAGGTCTATCGAAAGAAATTTGATGCTAGAGCTTATAAGGGTATCTTTATAGGCTACTCTGAACGCTCAAAAGCATACAGATTGTATAATTCTGAAACTCACACAGTTGAAGAATCTATACATGTTAGATTTGATGATAAAGAGCCTGACGATAAAATGTCAGAGCAAGCTGAGACTTTTGCAGAATTTCAAGTTTCCTCAAATTCTGAGTGTGAAGATCTCTCCATTGCTGTATATCCATCTGAGACTCAAAATGAAGATATCTCTGAAGGCCTTGAAACTGAAGACCCTTCAGAAACTGAACCCTCTCAGACACCTGCTCCACCTAAGAGTAAATTCAAGTATAGATCATCTCATCCTGAAGAGCTAATTGTTGGTAACAAGGATAGCCCTAGAAAGACCAGATCTGCTTTCAAAGAGGATGAATCCTTAGTTGGGTTAATTTCATTAATTGAACCCACAAACATAGAAGAAGCACTTTCAGATGATGGGTGGATCGTTGCAATGCAAGAAGAACTCAATCAATTTGAAAGAAATGATGTTTGGGATCTGGTACCAAAACCCAAACACAAGAACATTATTGGAACAAAATGGGTATTCAGAAACAAGTCAAATGAAAAGGGAGAAGTTGTCAGAAATAAAGCTAGACTGGTTGCACAAGGTTATAGTCAGCAAGAAGGCATAGATTTCACTGAAACCTTTGCACCAGTAGCAAGACTTGAGGCAATTAGACTTCTCTTGTCCTATGCAGTTAATCATGACATCACTCTATTTCAAATGGATGTTAAGAGTGCATTTCTGAATGGAGTAATTTATGAAGAAGTCTATGTTAAACAACCTCCTAGCTTTGAAGATATAAAGTGTCCTGATCATGTTTACAAATTGAAGAAATCTCTGTATGGTTTGAAACAAGCTCCAAGAGCTTGGTATGAAAGGTTAAGTATATTTCTTCTAGAAAATGGTTTTGAAAAAGGACATGTTGATAACACTCTCTTTAGAAAAACCTTAAAAACTGATATTTTGATTGTTCAGATTTATGTTGATGATATTATCTTTGGTTCAACTAATGCTTCTCTTTGCAAGAATTTCTCTAAGCTTATGCAGGATGAATTTGAAATGAGTATGATGGGAGAACTAACATTCTTCTTGGGAATTCAAATCAATCAAAGAAAAGAAGGAGTATATGTGCATCAAACCAAATACACAAAGGATTTACTGAAGAAATTTGGTCTTGAAGATTGTAAACCAATGTCAACTCCTATGCATCCCTCTAGCTGTCTTCTGAAGGAAGAATCTGAAGGCAAAGTAGATCAGAAATTATACAGAGGTATGATTGGTTCCCTCCTTTATCTCACTGCATCTAGACCAGATATCTTGTTCAGTGTATGCTTGTGTGCTAGATTTCAATCAGATCCTAGAGAGTCTCATCTAACTGCTGTTAAGAGAATCTTTAGATATCTGAAAGGAACCACTAATCTTGGATTACTTTATAAGAAATCCTTAGAGTATCAGCTTATTGGATTCTGTGATGCTGACTATGCTGGTGATAAAATTGAAAGGAAGTCCACTAGTGGAAACTGTCAATTTCTAGGTGAAAACCTTATATCATGGGCTAGTAAGAGACAAGCAACTATTGCTCTATCTACAGCAGAAGCAGAGTACATCTCAGCTGCTAAGTGTTGCACGCAATTGCTCTGGATGAAACATCAGTTGGAGGACTATCAGATAAGGATAAGTAGTATACCACTTCTCTGTGATAATACTGCTGCTATCTGTTTGTCTAAGAATCCTATTTTGCATTCAAGAGCTAAACACATTGAGATCAAACATCACTTCATTAGAGACTATGTTCAGAAGGGAGTAATTAAGATTCAATTCATTGATACTGAGCATCAATGGGCTGATATCTTTACCAAACCTCTTGCTATTGATCGTTTCGATTTTATCAAGAAAAATCTGAACATGGTTTTTATTTCTGAATGATATCTCTGAATGCTGTTAACTCTGAATGAATAAACTGATTCTGAAGGGCCTCAGAAGTTTGGACGGCTCAGAAACTATTATATAGGTTCTGAAGCACTCTCTCATCTGAAGCAATCAGAATTATTTATTATTAAATATGATTTCTTGTGACTCAGATACCTACTCTAAGTGTTAGTTGACCACTCAGTTTCTCTAACTGACAGCTGGCTTCTGAAAACACTACTTATCTGTGTAACTTCCCATCATGTCTAGTAACCGCTGGGTAATGAAGGAGAGCTAATGATGATTTTATTAAAAGTAACTGCCAAGCCCCCATTACGTCACTATCTTGTTTCCCCAATATTTTGAAACTTCCACTATAATCACTTAACTACACACTAGTCACTATCACTTCTCACGTTTTCAATATTTTGAAACTTCCACTATAACGTTTTCAATATGCTGAATCCCAAACTGAACCCCTTCAGACTTCATCTCCTAAGCCAACCACTTCTGAACCAAACCCCTCATCCATTCAAACCACTCCACCTTTTCCTGGAACTGATTCAGATCTTGAAGAAACTCGTCTTCATTCTGAAACAATTCCCTGTTTCACCATGGTACTTAACAATTCCCTTTTACCGTTGAATGCATTTACTGCTGGTGGTTGTTTGCTGTGTGCATTTACTACCCTGTAACTTGTGCTTTGACTGACCCGTTTTTGATAATGACAAAGGGGGAGAAAATATTATTTCATTTCCTATGGCAGTGAAATTATTTCTGAAGCTCTAAAGATCACATTTTCTGAACTCTACTCTTGTTAAGTTATATTAAAGTCTTTTAAACTTTTAATGAGGGGGAGTAATAAATTTTGTCCAACATAAATTCATATAATATAAGATACGCTTGCAAACCATATCTTATATTTGTCAATCTGAAGAAATAGAGCTTGCAAACCTCTAATTCTGAAGGTAGAATATATGAAATTATATTGGACATTAAATATTACTCTTAGACTGTTTTATATTTATCATTGATAAACTTTTGAAGCTTATCAGACTCAGGGGGAGCTTGCAAACCTCAGAACCTGAAGTCAAGATGTTAAATAAAAACAACAACAATTGATTTTAAATACATATAGTTGTCATCATCAAAAAGGGGGAGATTGTTGGAACAAAATTATGATTTTGTATCTCCTTAATTGATTTTGATGATAACAATGTATTTAAGGTTAAATTGGAGTACTAATAATTTAATTCAGTGTGCAGGATTAAAAGTTAAAATTTGCGTACTAAAGAACCTTAGAATTTCTGAAGGAATTACTTCTGATCTCACCAGATCTGAAGCAAGTATTTCTGAGCCTGTGAAACTCTGAAGTTATTATCTGAACCTTAGAATTTCTGAAGGAATTACTTCTGAGCTCACCAGATCTGAAACAAGTAATTATGAGCCTATCAAAATCTGAAGAACATCTGAGCTCACCAGATCTGAAACAAGTAATTCTGAGCCTATGAAAATCTGAAGAACATCTGAGCTCACCAGATCTGAAACAAGTAATTCTGAGCCTATCAAAATCTGAAGGCTCGTCAGATATAAGCGTTAAGCTACATTTGAGAGTACAATTTTATTGAAGACTGTGCCTGACTAAGTCCAAACGCAGAAACCAAGAATGAAAAGGTTTGACCATGGAAAGGTCCTTTTCAAGTCAGGCTTCAGAAACGATTATTTCCTTATTTGGCTTTCACCAAGGTTCAAATATCAAAAGCCAAAAGGAATCTCTCATTTTGTAGTAAACGTTAAGCTCCTAAGCTACTGCAAATCAGAACAGCTAATAAGCTCACTGATCTATACAAAGGAGCGTCTCAATTCTTCAAACGGCTATAATCTTCAACGTTCATTTTATCATCTATAAAAGGAAGAAGATTTGTGAAGAAATGGAATCAAGACTTAAGCTTCTGAACGTGCTGAAACTCTGTCAAATTCTGAAGCTATCAAACACTTAGAAACTTTGTGATAATTTTCTAAGTTAGTCTTGTAACTGAGTTGTATTTTGTAAACACCTCTGATTGTATATCAAGTGTTAATCTCTTATCTTTATTAACATTAAAACCCGTTAGAAGTCTCTTGCTTTGTGCTTGAGCATTGGAAGTCTCTTGCTTTGTGCTTGAGCATTGGAAGTCTCTTGCTTTGTGCTTGAGCATTGGAAGTCTCTTGCTTTGTGCTTGAGCATTGGAAGTCTCTTGCTTTGTGCTTGAGCATTGGAAGTCTCTTGCTTTGTGCTTGAGCAGTTAGAAGTCTCTTGCTTTGTGCTTGAGCAGTTTTGAAGTCTCTTGCTTAGTGCTTGAGCATTTGTAATCTGAGTGATTATAGTGAAATCTCTTGTGAAGGACAAGAGGACTGGACTACTCCTGTTAGTGGGAGGAACCAGTATAAAAATTCTGAGCATCTCTCTCTAACCCTATCCTCATATATTGTGTGTGTTATACCTTATCCGCTGCAATTTGTTTTAACTTAGAAAAAGTCTCACACAATTCAACCCCCCCCCCTTCTTGTGTGTTTTTCAACCTTCAATTGGCATCAGAGCTCCGGTCTGTTGCTCTTCACTTAACAGTGAAACAGTAAAAGATCTAGGGGTACTTAGTTGAAAAACATGTCTGGTGTTACCTCTCCTTCTGCTTCCTCTGGACCTGATCACTCTGCTGTTCCACCTCCTCACAACTATGATAGGGAAAGGAATAGTGATAATCACAGAGACAAACCACCTTACTTCAACAGTGATCCTACTACTTTTCCTTTCTGGAAAACCAAGATGTATAGTTACATCATTGGGACCGATGATGAGTTATGGGATATCATTGAAGATGGTATACATTTTGAACACATGGATGATGAAGGTGTTGTAAGAAATACCTACAGAAAGTTCTTTGATGCTGAAAAGAAGAAACAGTATAAGAAGCATCATACTGTTAAGAATATGCTTATTGGTGCAATATCTCATGCTGAGTATTTAAAAATATCCAACAAGTCATGTGCCAAAACTATCTGGGACTCTCTATGTTCCACCTATGAAGGAAATAAGCAAGTCAAAGAAGCTAAGGCAAACTTATTAGTTCATCAATATGAGCTGTTCAGAATGAAGGAAGATGAAGATATTGAAACCATGTATTCAAGGTTTCAAACCCTTGTCTCTGGTCTTCAAGTTCTGAAGAAAAGCTACACTGCATCTGATCACGTGAAGAAAATTCTGAGGAGCTTACCTTCCAAATGGAGACCAAAAGTTACAGCTTTTCAGGAATCCAAGGATTTGGACAATGTGACTCTTGAAGATTTAATAAGCTCACTCAGAAGTCATGAGCTAGAACTTATGTCAGATGAACCTGTCAAGAAGATGAAGTCCTTGGCTCTAAGCTCTGTTCAGACTTCCTCAAAAGCTGCAAAGATCAAAGTGTCTGAACAAGAGGAAGAAACTTCTGATGATATGATGGATGAAAATTCTGAGAATGAAGAAATGGCACTAATGGTTAGAAGGTTTCAGAAATGGAACAAGAAATACAAAAGGTTTCCAAACAAAGGAAACAACTCAAGAAGTTCCTTTTCAAAGGACAAAAAGGAAGAACTGAACAACTGCTATAACTGCAAGAAATCTGGACACTTCATTGCGGACTGTCCAGAAATGTCATCCAAGGACAAAGGAAAGAATAAGAGCTTTGGGAAAGAAAAGTACAAAGAAAAGGTAAGGAAGAGTTTGTTAGCCACTTGGGAGACCATTGAGAATGACTCTGAAGGAGAAGATGATGAAGAAGGCAATCTGGCTTTAATGGCAAGAACTTCTGAAGGTAACAACTCTGATAGAGATTCTGAAGATGACTCAGATGATGAAAATGAGGTATACTCTAACATGACTAAATCTGAATTAATTGATTCTCTTAAGATTGCCGTGAAACATTACTCTCGTATAGTAAGTCAACACAAAATTCTGAAGAATGTTCATGAATCATTGAAAAAGGATGCCAAGATTCTTTATGATGAAAATGAATCGTTAAACATTCGTATTTGTCATGTTGAATCTAACTATGTCTTGGCAGACAAGCTCAATGATGATCATGAAGATGCTCTTCACGAATTTATTCGTTGTACCTTCAATAGGAGTAAAATGGCTTCCATGATTTATCATATGACTCGTAACTATGGTGAAGGCATTGGTTATTCTCGGTTTAAGAACTGGGATAAACCTCTGAAATCATATAGTGAGGATGATACTCCACCTGAATTATTCTCTACCTTTGTTAAAAGTGGTACACTTGATCTGAAGGCATCCAACTCTGAAGGAGGTTCTGAACCTGAACCCAAAGACTCAGAAGTTCCAAGTTCTTCTGAACCTAAAATTTCTGAGTCCAAAAGTTCTCAAGTTAAGGCTCAGAAGTCATCTGAACCTCTGAGAAATCAAGGTAAAGTTACTTCAGATCCTTGCTTGATCTTTGGAACTGTGATATACTCCAGATCAAAATCCAAGAATCAAATTAAGCCTAAACATTCTTGTCAAAGCTTAATTAATTCTAGATCGTGTGTTGATCATAGAAAACAAAGAAGGAATACTATTCAGAAAACTAACTCTAAAGGACCCATCAGAATATGGGTACCAAAATCTGAAATAATGTTTGCTTCAGATGCTCATGCAAGGAAAGGTAAAACAGCAGCCCTGGTACCTGGACAGTGGTTGCTCACGACATATGACGGGAGAAAAGCATATGTTCCAAACCCTAACTCTGAAAGAGGGAGGCTCTGTGGGATTTGGAGGAAAACAAAAAGGGAAGATCATTGGTACAGGTACAGTTGGTAATTCTTCTCTTTCCATTAAAGATGTTTGGTTAGTTGATGGACTTAAACACAATCTATTGAGCATTAGTCAATTTTGTGACAATGGGTGTGTTGTTACATTTAATAAGGAATCATGTACTGTATCAAAAGACTCTGACAAATCTGTAGTATTCAAGGGAATGAGAGTTGGCAATGTTTATAAAGTAAACTTTTCTGATTTGGTTGACCAAAAGATTATATGTCTTTTGTCTCTGAGTGATGAGAAATGGCTATGGCACAAGCGTCTTGGTCATGCTAACTGGAGGTTGATCTCTAAGCTTAGCAAACAAAAGCTTGTTAGTGGTTTGCCTGACATTGATTATCACTCAGATGCACTTTGTGACTCATGTCAAAAAAAGGAAAATTTGCTAAGACTTCATTCAAGTCTAAAAACATTGTCTCTACTTCCAGACCCTTAGAATTGCTTCACATTGATCTGTTTGGTCCTGTTTCGACAGCCTCTATCAATGGTAAAAAATATGGATTGGTCATGGTTGATGATTTCAGTAGATGGACTTGGGTGAAATTCCTACGTTCTAAGAGTGAAGCACTTGTGGTGTTCAGTGACTTCTGCACACAAATACAAAGTGAAAAGGATCTTCGGATTCTGAAGGTTAGAAGCGACCATGGGGGAGAGTTCGAAAATGACTCTTTCGAATCTTTCTGCTCAGAGCATGGAGTAATCCATGAATTCTCTTCTCCTAGAACACCACAGCAGAATGGTGTTGTAGAAAGAAAGAATAGATCTTTGCAAGAAATGGCTCGTACCATGATGCTTGAGTCTAACCTAGCTAAGTTCTTGTGGGCAGAAGCCGTGAGTACTGCTTGCTATGTTCAGAATAGAATCTACATCAGACCTATTCTGAACAAAACTGCTTATGAACTGTTCAAAGGAAGAAAACCAAATATTTCTTATTTTCATCAGTTTGGATGTACTTGTTATATTCTAGACAACAAGGTCTATCGAAAGAAATTTGATGCTAGAGCTTATAAGGGTATCTTTATAGGCTACTCTGAACGCTCAAAAGCATACAGATTGTATAATTCTGAAACTCACACAGTTGAAGAATCTATACATGTTAGATTTGATGATAAAGAGCCTGACGATAAAATGTCAGAGCAAGCTGAGACTTTTGCAGAATTTCAAGTTTCCTCAAATTCTGAGTGTGAAGATCTCTCCATTGCTGTATATCCATCTGAGACTCAAAATGAAGATATCTCTGAAGGCCTTGAAACTGAAGACCCTTCAGAAACTGAACCCTCTCAGACACCTGCTCCACCTAAGAGTAAATTCAAGTATAGATCATCTCATCCTGAAGAGCTAATTGTTGGTAACAAGGATAGCCCTAGAAAGACCAGATCTGCTTTCAAAGAGGATGAATCCTTAGTTGGGTTAATTTCATTAATTGAACCCACAAACATAGAAGAAGCACTTTCAGATGATGGGTGGATCGTTGCAATGCAAGAAGAACTCAATCAATTTGAAAGAAATGATGTTTGGGATCTGGTACCAAAACCCAAACACAAGAACATTATTGGAACAAAATGGGTATTCAGAAACAAGTCAAATGAAAAGGGAGAAGTTGTCAGAAATAAAGCTAGACTGGTTGCACAAGGTTATAGTCAGCAAGAAGGCATAGATTTCACTGAAACCTTTGCACCAGTAGCAAGACTTGAGGCAATTAGACTTCTCTTGTCCTATGCAGTTAATCATGACATCACTCTATTTCAAATGGATGTTAAGAGTGCATTTCTGAATGGAGTAATTTATGAAGAAGTCTATGTTAAACAACCTCCTAGCTTTGAAGATATAAAGTGTCCTGATCATGTTTACAAATTGAAGAAATCTCTGTATGGTTTGAAACAAGCTCCAAGAGCTTGGTATGAAAGGTTAAGTATATTTCTTCTAGAAAATGGTTTTGAAAAAGGACATGTTGATAACACTCTCTTTAGAAAAACCTTAAAAACTGATATTTTGATTGTTCAGATTTATGTTGATGATATTATCTTTGGTTCAACTAATGCTTCTCTTTGCAAGAATTTCTCTAAGCTTATGCAGGATGAATTTGAAATGAGTATGATGGGAGAACTAACATTCTTCTTGGGAATTCAAATCAATCAAAGAAAAGAAGGAGTATATGTGCATCAAACCAAATACACAAAGGATTTACTGAAGAAATTTGGTCTTGAAGATTGTAAACCAATGTCAACTCCTATGCATCCCTCTAGCTGTCTTCTGAAGGAAGAATCTGAAGGCAAAGTAGATCAGAAATTATACAGAGGTATGATTGGTTCCCTCCTTTATCTCACTGCATCTAGACCAGATATCTTGTTCAGTGTATGCTTGTGTGCTAGATTTCAATCAGATCCTAGAGAGTCTCATCTAACTGCTGTTAAGAGAATCTTTAGATATCTGAAAGGAACCACTAATCTTGGATTACTTTATAAGAAATCCTTAGAGTATCAGCTTATTGGATTCTGTGATGCTGACTATGCTGGTGATAAAATTGAAAGGAAGTCCACTAGTGGAAACTGTCAATTTCTAGGTGAAAACCTTATATCATGGGCTAGTAAGAGACAAGCAACTATTGCTCTATCTACAGCAGAAGCAGAGTACATCTCAGCTGCTAAGTGTTGCACGCAATTGCTCTGGATGAAACATCAGTTGGAGGACTATCAGATAAGGATAAGTAGTATACCACTTCTCTGTGATAATACTGCTGCTATCTGTTTGTCTAAGAATCCTATTTTGCATTCAAGAGCTAAACACATTGAGATCAAACATCACTTCATTAGAGACTATGTTCAGAAGGGAGTAATTAAGATTCAATTCATTGATACTGAGCATCAATGGGCTGATATCTTTACCAAACCTCTTGCTATTGATCGTTTCGATTTTATCAAGAAAAATCTGAACATGGTTTTTATTTCTGAATGATATCTCTGAATGCTGTTAACTCTGAATGAATAAACTGATTCTGAAGGGCCTCAGAAGTTTGGACGGCTCAGAAACTATTATATAGGTTCTGAAGCACTCTCTCATCTGAAGCAATCAGAATTATTTATTATTAAATATGATTTCTTGTGACTCAGATACCTACTCTAAGTGTTAGTTGACCACTCAGTTTCTCTAACTGACAGCTGGCTTCTGAAAACACTACTTATCTGTGTAACTTCCCATCATGTCTAGTAACCGCTGGGTAATGAAGGAGAGCTAATGATGATTTTATTAAAAGTAACTGCCAAGCCCCCATTACGTCACTATCTTGTTTCCCCAATATTTTGAAACTTCCACTATAATCACTTAACTACACACTAGTCACTATCACTTCTCACGTTTTCAATATTTTGAAACTTCCACTATAACGTTTTCAATATGCTGAATCCCAAACTGAACCCCTTCAGACTTCATCTCCTAAGCCAACCACTTCTGAACCAAACCCCTCATCCATTCAAACCACTCCACCTTTTCCTGGAACTGATTCAGATCTTGAAGAAACTCGTCTTCATTCTGAAACAATTCCCTGTTTCACCATGGTACTTAACAATTCCCTTTTACCGTTGAATGCATTTACTGCTGGTGGTTGTTTGCTGTGTGCATTTACTACCCTGTAACTTGTGCTTTGACTGACCCGTTTTTGATAATGACAAAGGGGGAGAAAATATTATTTCATTTCCTATGGCAGTGAAATTATTTCTGAAGCTCTAAAGATCACATTTTCTGAACTCTACTCTTGTTAAGTTATATTAAAGTCTTTTAAACTTTTAATGAGGGGGAGTAATAAATTTTGTCCAACATAAATTCATATAATATAAGATACGCTTGCAAACCATATCTTATATTTGTCAATCTGAAGAAATAGAGCTTGCAAACCTCTAATTCTGAAGGTAGAATATATGAAATTATATTGGACATTAAATATTACTCTTAGACTGTTTTATATTTATCATTGATAAACTTTTGAAGCTTATCAGACTCAGGGGGAGCTTGCAAACCTCAGAACCTGAAGTCAAGATGTTAAATAAAAACAACAACAATTGATTTTAAATACATATAGTTGTCATCATCAAAAAGGGGGAGATTGTTGGAACAAAATTATGATTTTGTATCTCCTTAATTGATTTTGATGATAACAATGTATTTAAGGTTAAATTGGAGTACTAATAATTTAATTCAGTGTGCAGGATTAAAAGTTAAAATTTGCGTACTAAAGAACCTTAGAATTTCTGAAGGAATTACTTCTGATCTCACCAGATCTGAAGCAAGTATTTCTGAGCCTGTGAAACTCTGAAGTTATTATCTGAACCTTAGAATTTCTGAAGGAATTACTTCTGAGCTCACCAGATCTGAAACAAGTAATTATGAGCCTATCAAAATCTGAAGAACATCTGAGCTCACCAGATCTGAAACAAGTAATTCTGAGCCTATGAAAATCTGAAGAACATCTGAGCTCACCAGATCTGAAACAAGTAATTCTGAGCCTATCAAAATCTGAAGGCTCGTCAGATATAAGCGTTAAGCTACATTTGAGAGTACAATTTTATTGAAGACTGTGCCTGACTAAGTCCAAACGCAGAAACCAAGAATGAAAAGGTTTGACCATGGAAAGGTCCTTTTCAAGTCAGGCTTCAGAAACGATTATTTCCTTATTTGGCTTTCACCAAGGTTCAAATATCAAAAGCCAAAAGGAATCTCTCATTTTGTAGTAAACGTTAAGCTCCTAAGCTACTGCAAATCAGAACAGCTAATAAGCTCACTGATCTATACAAAGGAGCGTCTCAATTCTTCAAACGGCTATAATCTTCAACGTTCATTTTATCATCTATAAAAGGAAGAAGATTTGTGAAGAAATGGAATCAAGACTTAAGCTTCTGAACGTGCTGAAACTCTGTCAAATTCTGAAGCTATCAAACACTTAGAAACTTTGTGATAATTTTCTAAGTTAGTCTTGTAACTGAGTTGTATTTTGTAAACACCTCTGATTGTATATCAAGTGTTAATCTCTTATCTTTATTAACATTAAAACCCGTTAGAAGTCTCTTGCTTTGTGCTTGAGCATTGGAAGTCTCTTGCTTTGTGCTTGAGCATTGGAAGTCTCTTGCTTTGTGCTTGAGCATTGGAAGTCTCTTGCTTTGTGCTTGAGCATTGGAAGTCTCTTGCTTTGTGCTTGAGCATTGGAAGTCTCTTGCTTTGTGCTTGAGCATTGGAAGTCTCTTGCTTTGTGCTTGAGCAGTTAGAAGTCTCTTGCTTTGTGCTTGAGCAGTTTTGAAGTCTCTTGCTTAGTGCTTGAGCATTTGTAATCTGAGTGATTATAGTGAAATCTCTTGTGAAGGACAAGAGGACTGGACTACTCCTGTTAGTGGGAGGAACCAGTATAAAAATTCTGAGCATCTCTCTCTAACCCTATCCTCATATATTGTGTGTGTTATACCTTATCCGCTGCAATTTGTTTTAACTTAGAAAAAGTCTCACACAATTCAACCCCCCCCCTTCTTGTGTGTTTTTCAACCTTCAATTCATTCCTACAAAACCGAATAGTAAGGTGGTAAAAATTAACTTTATCAGTCTACTTATAAATTCATGTTCAAGTCATCTCACATTTGATGTAGGACTCTTAACAATTATTAGAGTATAAAATTCCACAAGTATTTGATGGCTAAACCTAAGCTTGTTTATTCCTTTAAATTTGAAATCAATAACATGGGTTAGGGGATTAGGAAAAAAATAACAGAAAAGAAAAATGATGTGTTGAGGTTGCTATTTCTGTTGCTAAATAGCCCTGATGCAGAGTTAAGCAACATTCCTCAACACTCAGCACAACAATAATCTTCATTTATCAGTAGATTTCTCAATCTATCATCCTATATGCTCAAGTCTGTCAAAATATACTACAAAAAACGTGTAAAACACTAGCACTTATGTAAATCTTCATTAAGGTGTTGGAGGTGTTGAAGGTGACTGAGAGTCTGTTAGTCGACGGGAAGGTGGTGAAGGTGCAGATTATTGAGGAGTGGGGTATTGCTTTAGGGGACGATGCTTGTTCGTTTGGGGAGGATAGTGAATCGGAGGAAAATACATCGGAGGATGAGTTTTCGCCTGTGTTTGAGGAGGGTCTTCATGTTGACGATGAGGTGGTTGAGAAGGTGGTGGAGGGTTTAGGCGAAGTAGACTTAGCAGGTGCGCAGAGTGATCATGTTCTTAAGCAAGTCCACTCCGTTTCCGAGTCTTCTTCAGTGAGGCCGGAGAGGAGTGGAAAAGACGGTAGTGATATTGCTGTAAAAACTCTAAGGTTGGCGGTACCAGTGGATTTGGAGAAGAGGAATGCCAAGTCTGACGGTGCGCCAAATGTCAAACCTGCTATTATATCGAGTCGGCAGCGAACTATGTCCTGCCCGCCTTCTGCATCACGAACTGCGATTTTCGGACCCTGGAGTTTGGAATGGCTTCGTGATCACAATCGTGAGGAGGGACGCGTCTCTCATCGAGTTCGCTCCGTCAGGGGGAAGGAGGTGGTTGTAGGTCAGCAAGTAGGGGGCTCTGTAGTATGGCGCCCCAGCCTACAGTGCGCTTCAAAAAGATTGCGAGATTGCATAGTCAAGATCGTAGGGAGGTCTTAGGTGTTCTTCGACTAAATGATCATAAACGGAAGGGAGATGCTAAAGGAATTTCTGCTGTTCATCTGGTTTCCTCATCAGAGGTTTCCTCCTCGTCAGTCTCAGTCAATAATGATTGGCAGAACTGGGTGGTGATGCAAGGGAATGACCAGGCAGCTATGAAGGATATGGTGGGGTTTGGGCATGCTTTAGGGATTAGTGTTAAGGGTACTAGTGGGAATATGTTTAATGTTCTTTCAAGGACTGGACGGAGTAAGACTAAGGATGACAGTCAGGTCACGGAGGGGGTAGGTAATGCGAGAGAGGGTGGTCAATGAAGATCATTTCTTGGAACATAAGGGGGTTGGGTGGGGTGGAAAAGAGAAAGGAGGTACGTCGATTAATAGGGGAGAAACGACCTTTTATTGTTTGCCTTCAGGAAACTAAGATGCAAGTTTGTGATGTAGCTTTTGTGGCTAGTTTATGGGGTACATCCCCTCACGCTTTCTCTTTTCGTCCATCGGTTGGAGCTTCATGAGGCTTGCTGACTATCTGGGATGTAGAGGAAGTTGAGATGCGGACGTCGGGGAGTCTTCCACATGTCTTGTGGTGTCAGGGTAGGTTCAAAAGGGTGGAGGAGGATTTTATGGTGGTCGATGTTTATGCTCTGTGTGACTCAGGGGCGAAGCAAGAGCTGTGGGAGGCTATGTCTGTGCGGCTGCAACAGGATGTCGGTAAATCAGTTTGTGTATGCGGTGATTTTAACGCTGTTCGACACCTAGATGAGCGCAGGCCGACGCGTTCTGGCTCCCTTTCCGTGGATCAGGTTTCTTTTAACTCGTTCATCGAGGAAAATTTTCTGGTTGACCTCCCTTTGAGAGGTCGTAAGTTTACTTGGTACAGAGGAGATGGGCTGTCGATGAGTAGGCTTGATAGATTTTTGCTCTCTGAGGAATGGTGTCTTATCTGGCCTAACTGTTTGCAATCTGCTCAGTTGAGGGGTGTGTCAGACCATTGTCCTATTTTGTTGACTGCTAGTGAGGAGGACTGGGGGCCGCGACCGTCACGGATGCTGAAATGTTGGGCTGACATTCCTGGCTACCGGGAATTTGTGAGAGCTCAATGGGGTGCTCTACAAGTAGATGGCTGGGGAGGCTACGTTCTTAAGACTAAACTGAAGTTAATTAAATTGGCTCTGAAAGAATGGCACATATCTCATAGTCAAAATCTGCCCAGTAGGATTGATGCGTTGAAATCTAGAATGGCGGAACTGGATAGTAAAGGGGAAGAGACCATTCTCTCTGCAACTGAGATTGCGGAGTTACATGGAATTTACCTCTGAGGTTCACTCCTTATCTCGTCTGAATGCTAGCATTTCTTGGCAGCAGTCCCGGGCTAAGTGGCTCAAGGAGGGGGATGCAAATTCTAAGTATTTTCATTCTCTTTTGACCAATCGTCGGAGGGGAAATGCGGTAAAGTCTATTCTAGTTGAAGGGGTCCAGCTGGACACCGTAGCTCCTATCAAGCAAGCGGTGTTTAATCATTTTGCTTCACACTTCAAAGTGGGCAATGTGGAGAGGCCGGGGGTGGAGAATCTCCAGTTTAAGCGTTTGGGATGGATGGAGGGTAATAGTTTGACTAAACCTTTTTCGTTAGAGGAGGTCAGAGCAGCGATCTGGGATTGTGATAGCTACAAAAGTCCAGGCCCGGATGGGGTTAATTTTGACTTTATTAAGGACTTATGTGGGGAGATGCAGGGTGATATCATGTGGTTTGTGGATACCATGTGAAAGCCATGTGAAAATATTTCCAATGTTATTGTTCTATATAATCAAGATACCTAGGAGTTATATGTGTATGATGTGTTTTTCTATTCTATCTTAATATTCGCATACCACTTTTTTTAATTGTCTTTTTATTACTTTTGTACCAAGTAAAAGATCAATTTGTTAATCATGAGCATTAGTTTAATCTGATAACATTTTAGTACAAATATGTTTCGTAATTATTGTTGGATAAATTATCTTATTACAAATCAAATCATGTGCTTTAAAATCTGACAAAAGGGATGTTGTAGATTCAGACTAAGCAGAGCAAAACTAAACTGCTACCATTTCATAAGGTGTTGTTGATTCACATGCAAAAACTTCAAACCTTCGTAATCAATATAATATTTTTTTTTAATTAAGCAATACACTAATTTGTAGTATATATTATTATGGGGAAAAGATTAATTATGATTATTCTACAAACATCTAAATAAATTATGGAATTTGTAAGTTAGTGGATGCAAACATATTGTTTAATTACACTAATTAACATTCAATCCCACAATACATATATGCATGAGATATATCATATATATAGTAATAGTATTAACCATTTATGTTTATTTATTTTTTTGATTCATTGATATGAAAGTTAGTTTTTTTTTTTTTTTTTAACAACTTATGATATGAAAGTTAGTTACAAGACAATGTTGAGACTAAATCAATTCTAGAGTTAAATGCTGTCAACTCTAGTTTCAACTTATGATCAATGCTAAAATCAAATTCAACTCTACCGAAACATGTCAAAATAAGTAAAACCAATCATAATTAAAAGTAAGTAATAAAGCATGGAGAACTTCTTAGCTGATTATCTATAAATAAAAAATTGAAGTTATAAATTGTGTATAAATTTTCTTTCTTAACTCTTTGGATCCGACGAGAATGAGTTGATCTGATAATCAAAAGTGTTAAGAATGACGATCGAATCTAGGACCTTTAGCATACTACCAAACTTTCTCACCACTAGATTAAACTTAATGACTTTAACTTTGAAGTACAATGAAGAAAGACAAGCCGTTAATATTGAAACTTTGTGAAATGAACATTGGAGATGATCATTAAACCAACACATGCATTGAATAGTTAGATCTTAATTATTCATCGTATTCATAGTACATAAGTAGCTGATGTGTCGGTTATACTAATAAATTCCAACATTATTGAATTGAGAATATACTCCTACATAAAGTTATATGAACCGCATTCGGAAGGAGTATAACAATTAATTGATGTCAGAACTGACTCTCGAAACGTAAAAACCAAAACATTAAAAGTAATAAAATTCAAACACCCTTACATTGCTATATTGCATACAGTGTGTAAGATTTAATTAGAACTTACCATCTGTATAACACAAAGCAGCATGGCATGTTGAGAGAAATAGCACTATAAGCACTTTAAACTTCTCCATTTTTTGATGAATATTTTGAGAGAGAGAGAGAGAGAGAGAGAGAGAGAGAGAGAGAGAGAGAGAGATTTGAGTGAGTTGGACATGAGAGATCATAGGGAGAGAGGACCGGGTTTTATTTGAATCAATATATGAAAATGCCATTGAATTATGTATAAAACTACAACAATGCCATTAGAACTATTTTATCCTAATTTTTCCAGCAAAGAGATAGCATTTCCCTGAATACGTACATGTTAGTATTGTCAGTGTTAAAAAATTAATACTTCATTTTGTTTTTTATGATAAATCTCTTTCAATAGTAACGAGATTGACACCAAATTTTGTTCTTTTTTATAATTTCATGCGGCTATTTTTTTTTTTATCAAAAATAGAAATATAACTAAAATGTTTGCTTGTATGATGTTACACAAGTTTAATATTTTATCACGTAAACTTTTGGTGAAAAAAATTATTGAGATGAAAAAATTATTCTAAAATTGGATTGCATTAATATTACATTATTTACATATATATGGGTTCACTATAGACATTGTAATTGTATATATCAAATAGTAACGGGGGAGTAATTGATAAAGATTCTGAAAATTTTAAGCTTGATTTTACTTGGAAATTAACACCTTACACCTGTACTATAACATTTTATTATTCAATTAATCCTAAAGTTGAAGAATGAAGAAACAAATAATGCCTTCCCCTTTTTTTTTGAACAAAAATAATGCCTTCCCCTGTTGATATGTTTATTTTCTATAAAATATTGGAAGAATTATGCAATTATATGTTAGTATTAGTAATTGTATCCAACGATGAGAGTTTCCATATTTGAAAGCAAAGAATTTTCTCGAGCAAAATAAATATATTGATTGTTGACACGTGTTAATTAGTAAGACGTGGTTTTTAGATTTTGCATTTGCAATGTTTATAAAAAAAATATTGATCACTAGCTAGAGAGAGTTGCTTGAAATTTGAGGCAATGATTTAATGGGGGAGGTTAAGACAAACCCATTAAATCCCACATGCTTTCTCACTCCAGTCACTCAGTACATACATTGTCGGTAACAATCAAATCTTTATTTCTAAAAAATAATTTTTTTAAAGAATTTTATCGGTGAATAAATGAAGTGATCGTAATTCGAACTATAATTTTTATATATAAAATGTGATATATTTATCACTCGAGTTAAACTTACTGAGATAACAAACTCTAAATCTTTAGTAGATTAAATAAATTTTTTTCGTAAGTCACTTGGATAGATTTAATGGTGTTAACTGTTAACTTATGACATTGGAGTATACGTTTTTTAAGATTTTAAGTTTGGTTCTCCTAGTGAGATTAACCTATAATTATATTTTGGCTTTAAATGGACTCCACAAATAAACAATAAAATTAAATCTCTTAAAATAGTTAGTTATTGAATCGAATACCATATTTTCAAAATTAATAAATTCTTTTCACAATACATAAAAAAAATTTAAGGACATAGTTTATTTTTGTCTTCATGAGATAATCTTTTTTTTTTTTTTTTGATCAATGGGAAACTAAAAAAGAAAGAGGACAAGACAGAAGTAAAAAAAAAAAAAAAAAAAAAAAAAAAAAAAAAAAAAACTATACTCTAGGAAATTGAATTCCCATAGAGTCTGCTAAATAAATATTAGACAATGGAGAAGGACAAGTCGGAAACATTTTTAGCTCCTGCACAAGTGAAACTCCCAACTTAGCAAGCCAATCAGCACTAGCATTCCCTTCGCATAAAGTATGAACAAGGACAAGCTGCCATTCTTTATGTATAAGAGATTGAATATAATCCACCAACGGTGTATAAGGATGAGTAGAAGGCCCACCCTCTTGAATAAGCTTCAAAGCCGTTTGGGAATCAGACTCGCAAATCACATTTCTGAAACCATGATTCCAAGCAATGTCAAGGCCATGAGAAATAGCTTGAAGTTCAGCATTAATATTAGAAGTGAAACCACAACTTCCTGCAAAACCTGTGATCCAACCTCCAAAAGTGTTTCTCAAAAGACCACCAAAACCGGATGGCCCTGGATTGCCAATGGAGCTACCATCAACATTGACCTTTATTACGTTCTCTGGGGGAGGATGCCAAGAAACAAGTCTAGGTGTTGATATCTTGTTAGAGCCACCAAAAGCCTTTTTGGTAGAGTGTAAGAGAGTAGTTATTTGGCTAAGCGTATTCCAAAGAGCGCGACTAGTGTTTTTGAAAATACTTTCGTTACGAGATTTCCAAATCATCCAACAACAAATGAGAAAAAGAGGGCCACCGGTAATCGCATTATGTTTTACCCAATTATACATATCATCTTCATGAAAATGAGTGTGAGATGGAAAATCAAAATTGTTCCAAATTTGCATGGCCTTAGGGCAATCTCTAAGAGTGTGTAAGATGGTTTCATTAGCTGCACCACATCTATAACAAGAGGTATCCGTTGAAATATGATGAGTGACCCGTGTACAATTGGTAGGTAACTTCCCATGCATAATAATCCAAACAAAATGACGAATATTTTCAGGTACCTTAAGGTTCCAAATCCAAGACCAAGTCATTGTTTGAATTTGAGGAGGATTAGACATCAAGGTTAACCAAGAATAAGCTGATTTTGTGGAATAAGTACCTGATGCAGAAGGCTCCCAAATAAGAATATCATCTGAGTCTTCATTAGTAAAGACACTTGTCATCTCCATTTTGATCTCTTGAGGAAGATGAGTGGAAATAATGTCAAAATTCCAAGTGCCATAACTGCAAACATCCATGATATGTAGTTGTGTATCTTCTTCATCCACCGACGAAATTCTATCACAAATTCTACCCTTAGGGAGCCATTTATCGTACCAAATGGAAATATCCCCTTTCCCCACTCTAGTGGTAAACCCTGAAGTGAGAGCTATCGCTGCTTTAGCAATAGAGCGCCATGTATATGACGCTCCACGGTAATTATTTGCCTCTAGGATATGGGATTTCGAATTATATTTAGCTGATAATAACTGAACCCACAACTTATCAGTATTGTGAAGGAGATCCCAAACATGTTTTCCCAACATAGCAATGTTAACAGGTCTAGCTCTTCTAATGCCAAGACCACCTCTACTAGAAGGTTGAGTTATGGTGTCCCATTTAACCCAATGACTAGATTTACCACCCCAAATGAACTGTCTTATACAAGAATCAATCTTACTACAAATGCCTTCTGGAAGCCACAAGTTATGCATGGTATAAATAGGCATAGAACTAAGCACAGACTTAGCAAGAGTCACCCTCCCAGGCCTACTAAGAAGCCTACTTTTCCATCCAGTTAAACGTGAATTGATTTTATCAATGATAAAAGAGAAGTTTGCATTTGTAACCCTCCCAGAAAGCAAGGGAAATCCAAGATATTTACCAATATTAAAAGTATGTTGGAAGTTAATCATACCTTCAAATTTCCTAACCTTCGCTCGAGATAAGTTCTTGGAGGGGAGGAATTTAGATTTATGAACATTAATCTTCATACCAGAGGCTTTACAAAAAGCTTGAAGCACCTCATTAACTAGTCTGACCTGAGAAGTTTTGGCTCTTGTAAAGAGTAGACAGTCATCTGCAAAGAAGAGGTGAGAAATAGCTGGTCCATTGCTAGAGATGCGTACGGGAAGCCAATTATTGGAATCTATTTTTTCTTGGATAAGAAGAGCCAATTTCTCCGTACATAACAAGAATAAATAAGGAGACATAGGATCACCTTGGCGCAAACCACGAGTAGGTGAAAAATTCTCAAGCTTCTCATTGTTCCATTTAAGAGACAAGGATGAGGAAGTTGTGCAACTCATAATGAGATCAATTGTTGACGTTGGAAACCCAAATTCTGTTAGAGTGATGTTTAGAAAGTTCCAATCGACACTATCATATGCCTTCTCAAAATCTATTTTATACATAATAAAACCTTATTTTCCTTTTTTGGTATGCATGTAGTGAACAATCTCTTGAGCTATAAGAGCATTATCTGCGGTGCCTCGATTGGGAATAAAACTACTTTGAAGAGGGCCAATGAGGGTTTCCAAATGCGGTCTAATACGACGAACTAAGACCTTAGAAACAAGCTTAAGGATGACATTGCAGAGACTAATGGGCCTAAAATCACTGAGACTTTGAGGTTCATCAATTTTAGGGATAGGAATGATAAGGGTCTCAGCAAGATCAACAGGTATGTGACCAGAAGCAAAAGCATCAGACACTAATTTCCAAACATCACCTCCTACAATATGCCAATACGTAGTAAAGAAAATGGGTTGGAATCCATCAGGGCCTGGTGCTTTGTACGGAGACATGGAGTAGATAGCATCCTTAACTTCCCTCTTGGAAACCGGTTGTAATAGAGAATTGTGAAGAGCTTGTGGAATTTGAGGGATGTTATGAAGCAAGAGGCTATGCGGATCACATTGAGCATTAGATTGGAATAGTTTCTTGAAAAAAGTAGAGGCTTCCCTTTTTAAGGTTTCATCATCAGAACACCAAATTCCGTCAATTTTGAGACTAGTAATCTTATTCCTTCTCCTTCGAATCACAGTTTGAGTATGATAAAATTTGGTATTTTTATTTCCAAATTTGATCCAATTTTCTCTAGATTTTTGAAACCATAAAATTTCTTCTTCTTCTTCTTCTAAAATAGCCGAGAATTGTTTTTGGAGTTCTCTTTCTAACTGAATGATATCAGATGATGAAGAGATATCCAACTGACGGTGAACACCTTTAATACGAGCCTCAACCTGTCTTTTCCTCTTAAAAATATTTCCAAAGACTTCCTTATTGAAAGTGATGGATTTTTCCTTAATGCTAGCCAACTTAGCAGTTGTAGAAGGACCAGAAGCATTCCAAGTACTATCAACAAGTTTCTCATAATCAGGGTGAGCAATCCAGGCAGCTTGGAAATGAAAAAATTTGGAGCGTTGACTTTTAAACTTGCTACAACTGATTAATAAAGGGTTATGATCTGAATCATGTTGAGGGAGGATTTCAGTTAAGGCATGAGGAAACGCTAATTGCCAATCTACATCCACCATGGTTCTATCCAATCTTTTTCTAACATGTCTACCCATTTGAATATTCTTGCGCCATGTAAAAATGCCTCTAATTGTATGTAAATCTACTAAATTACAATTATTCATTACCTGAGCTAGAAGACAAGCCTGTGTAGGATGAAAATTGCCACCAGATACTTCAGAAGAAAACAAAACTTCATTTAAATCACCGACCAATAACCAAGGGACATTGACAATATTCCTTAGTTGAGAAAGATAATCCCAAAGTTGAATGCGTAAGTTCAAGATAGGAGACGCATAGATAGAAGTGCAACACCATACCTCATTCTTACGTTGAATAAGGAAAGTAATAGCTTGATGCATGCTGTCTAAAACTGTGATGGTTGTGTTTTCAACACAAGAAAGTATCCAAATACCACCAGAATGACCCCTAGCTTCTTGAATTTCAACAGGTTTATAATTCAAGGAGCTCCAAAATTGTTCAACTTTAGCAAATTGAACTTGAGTTTCATAAACACAAAACACAGATGGGTTGTGTGTTTTGATAAGATCTCTGACATGTCGCCTAGTGTTGCTACTAAAGGCTCCACGAATATTCCAAGACATGATTGAAAATTTTTGAAACCAATCCATAAATCACCATGTTTGGATCAGAGATCAAAGAAACCCAATGGCTACGTTGCCATTTTATCTGGCGGGGTTTCTGCGACTTCATCAATATTACGTTGATCAAAAATTGCACTAGTGTGTTGCTGTTGCTCACGATCATGTAGTTTATCAATGTCACCCGTTTCTTCTAACATAACAATGCAATTCGGTGATATAGCCTCACAATT
The DNA here is from genome assembly GCA_954870985.1 of Trifolium fragiferum. NCBI lineage: Eukaryota > Viridiplantae > Streptophyta > Magnoliopsida > Fabales > Fabaceae > Trifolium > Trifolium fragiferum. Next base: position 16,364,958 of record OX940790.1, on the reverse strand, counting down.
GATTGTTGATTTAATTCCAAATCCCACTTCATAGGAATTAGAATTTTGTCTCATGCACATATTGGCTTGGTTGGCGTGTTGTGAATTAGAATGAAAGTTGGCTTCACTAATCCTATGTCTTTTGTGGGGTGTATTTGGATCATTGGGTTGCATAGAAACAATAGGTCCCACACGTGGCTTCCTTGTTGTTTTACTCTTGTTGGGATCAAAATCAATATTGATTGACTTGTCTTTCACTTTATCATGTGTTAATTTTTTGGTAGGATATTCCTTCTTTTTTTGATAAGAAGCAGGATTGTCCTTAACTAAAATAGAAGATTTGACATGAATATCTTTACCCAAATTAATAGCTTTATTGTTTGGAGGTTTCCTATTTTTTCTCTTGACTACCAACCAATCTCCATGATCCTCTCCCTTATCTTGATTAAAATTTGTAACAGCTGTACCTACAATCTCAGCAACAGATCCTGTATTTGGTGCAACATTCAAATCAGCAGTGGTCGCTGTTGTCGCCGTAGTGTTAACTGGTGTTTTATTGTTTTCCGTCGTTTTATTATTCTCCGGTTTAGCTTTGGCGGTGCACTGTCTTGTGATATGTCCATAACAGCCACATGTAGAGCATATACGATGGAGTCCTTCATATTCCACATGGTACCAGAAATTTCTCATCCAAACTTTACCTACAACTGGTTTATTGAGATCAATTTGAACGCATACACGGGCGAATCTTCCTCTACGAACATTCAACGTATTACTATCAACCTTAACTGGTGTACCAACCGCAGCTGCTAAGGCTAACAGTATACTCTCGTCATAGTAGCAAACGTTGAGACCCGGAAAACGGATCCAAACCATAGTTTTATCTATCTTTGCTGTAGGGGAAGCATACTCCGGTGTCCAACATTGCACTGTTAAATAGTGATCGAATATCATCCAAGGACCACCCTCTATGACAGTCGATCGATCAGCCTCCAAATCAAATTTCACCATGAAGATTCCATTACCAATGTCCATGATCTCAAATCCTCCAGTTAATTTCCATAAACGTTGTAATCTATCCTTCATTGTGTGAAACCCTAGATTTTTCCCTAGAAGTTTCACAACTAGAGCATCCTTCCATGGATCTTCCAAGCCTTCGAAAACTTTATCAGCAATATGTACCATAGGTCGTAAACGATTGCCATCTTGATATTCAAGCTTAGCAAGATTCTCCTTATAGAGATCAATCAGAGGTGTAGGTGGTTTAGTTGTATTCTGACCCATCACTTTATCACGAAAGGAAACCTTAGATTGATAGTCATCCGGTGGCTTGTGTCCAGAGCCAGCCGCAAAAACAAAGCCTTGAGAACTCTCCATCGTGCCCTAGCAGAGAGTTTTTTTGTGTCCAGAGAGTATCCTTGACTCATGAGCTAATCTTATACATGGGCATGATGACCCAACATATTTTCTGTCACTTTAAACTCTGTTTCAGTGAATTCCCAATGAGTTTGTATCATGAATAATGAACAGCTTCAATAAAATAAAATCTTTTAAATTAAAATAAAAATTAATGACAGATATATGAACATATATATATTTTAGCTAGGTTGGTTGTACCATGATCCAACCACACATGGCTTTAAAATTTGATCATGTTCTTATGGATCTTCTATGAAGGTGTGGACCGGGGGGTCCAAGATCTTCTGACCATAAAGACAATATTACCCCTCAATTAATTGAAATTGGTAAATGTTGTATACCAAATCTACATGGTTTTTAATAATGGATACCCTCGTGGGGACTTAAGAATCATGAATCAATCTTGTGAAAGGAAAATGATTAGGAAATGAAAAATAAAGGAGATCTATATCTTATCTTAGGCAATGCATGTGACTCAAAGTTATTTTAATTTCAATATGTCCCTTCTTCTATATGGTGGGTTTTCTCTTTAGTTTCTGGTTTTATGGTCGGCAATAATAATTAAGATTAATAAAATGAGAAAATTTGGTATTAAGAAAATCAAGCTGACTTAGTGGCAGGTTTTGAGAATAATTGCTTTTTTGTACAAATAATATGACAAAATTAGGCAACAATATGGTTGCATGTGATTTTATTTAGTTTAGAACATCTTGTTTCCTTGAAATAATTAAGTGTGCCAACATTGGTTGTTTGAGTAAACTAGTCCTAGAGGTAATGGATTTGAGCTTTAAGTCATTAGTTTGATCTCTAATTTTTGTGTATAGAAAAAATAATGTTGAAAGAGAGAGGATTTATTTTGTGCATGTTTTTCGACAAAAATTAATCATCGTTAAATATCAGTGAAAATTTCGTACTAATAATATGATATTAAAATTATGTCCTTTAAAATTCAATAAATAAAACATAAAATTTTAGGAGGAGTTACATCTCAATTTAACTTTTAAGAACTAAAATCAAAATTCGTTATATTTTTAATATTAATTATTACTAACTTTTCACTAGTTATTTTCTAATGTTACTTACAAATTCCATTAAACACCACAAGCTAAAGTACTTGATTACAACATCTAGAAAATGTATAATGCAAAACTTATCGTAATCATCCATTTAGCTTCTTTAAAAAGAAACTCTATAAGTGTGGATCCATTTCATCAGGATAAACCTACAAACAATCGTAATCATCCGTTTAACTTCTATTCATGTGTAATTAACTTGAATAAAAAAAATCATCTAAAGAAGACAACAGTTAAATTGTGTTTACCTGATAATTTCTTTCCTCACTAGAGCTAATAGTTCTGACTTTCAACTCTCCTCTGCTATGGTTAACTCATCTAACATTTCAGCATTATCTATTTCCATTGATCCAGCTTTAGGTGATTCAACTTCCTGCTACAAAGTAAAGAACCTTTATGATATTCTAGATTAATGTGTATTACATAGTTGAGATAAAAAACTTAATCGGAAAGGATTTGGATTGTCTGCAGTCACAAATCCATGCATTCATGTAGTTAGCACATTGGTAGTTGTCGGACCGAGATTGGACTGTGCATAAAGCAAGTTAATTTTGATTTTTTTTTAACTCTAAAATATCGAGCTTGAAATCTTCAATTGCACCGTCCGATCTAAATTAAACGGCCATTGATGTGCTGATTGTGTCCATGCATGGAATTTTGTCTGCAGGCAATCCAAATCCGAAAAAACACGATAAAGTTATGCTTAGAAAACCTTAAAGGATAAGTTGAAATTTAGTTTTGGAGCAGCAGATATTTCTTCATATTCAGCTGCATCTAGTTCCATAAGATGGTTTGGACTGAACAGCTTGGGGAGTATATATTGTCTCAATGTAATCAACAAAAAGAATGGCAAAGGGAACAACATTCCAGCAATGGGAATCCATGTCACTCCAAAACAAATCAAGAAATACACACATTGTAAATAACCTTCTTATGCTTGCTAGGAATGAATCACAAAAACAAAGATATATTGATTATTTCTTATGCTTGCTAGGAATGAATCATAAAAACAAAGATATATTGATTATTGAGTATTGACATACATCTCCGGTCCCCACAATAAGGACAATGTTTAACATTTCCCTTTTTCTTTTTTGATTTATTGGATGTATTTATTTTCCATGTCTTGACTTCATCATGCGCTTACCTAAATTACTGAAAAAATTGACTAGGACAGATTTGAAACCTGCTGCATATCTTCTTTCATGCAAATTCAGTATTAAGTGAAACAATATAGATTAAGAACTCAAATGTGAGTATAAAAGGCTGACATCAAAATACATTATCTTTCATTGATAATCAAAAATAATAATGCAAAAAATATTGTGTTATTCAAATGCTTATACATTTATAAAGGAAGCTTCAAATTGTGTCAAACAAGGGGAAATAAATTTCCTACGTAACTACTTCATGGAAATATAGATACAAGTATTATCAAGCTAGGAAAAATTGGGGAGAAAACAAAAAATATTAAGAATCCTTTTTGTAGGAGAAACAGTAGAATCTATCTCTTTTGGAAGTTAAAGGCCTTGATTGCAAAGCAAAAAATAACTGCAAAGAGAATAGCGATTCCTGCGACCACAATTGCGCACTCTCCTATGAAGTCATGCTTGATACCAAAATAGTCTTGAATGTAACTTTTCACATCTTTTCCTTCACCCGACATTACAGTAGTTATATCTCCAAATTGAGATGCAACCAATCCATAGATGGTCCATGCAACTGGACATGCCCAGTAGTACCATCTCCACCATATTGGAATGTTCTGTTATCAAAAGGAAATAAAATAACAGTTAGCATGTATATAAGATACATCCAGTGAAATAGACTTTATCAATGTAATCTATATTAATTCTTACAGGTCTTGGGACGACAAATCCAGAAAAGAGATTCCAAATTGCATAAAATGCAGCAGCAACATGGTGATTTGGTGTCACTGCCACAGCCATCATACCATAGAAGGTGAAGTAGAGCAATGTGAAGTACATGAAGAATAGATACCAAAAGAATTTCCCTGCGGTCCTGTTGTTTTTTGATTTTAAAAAATAATTATTTTCCGAAAATTGGAACCGAAGAGAATTACTAGCTGAGTCGCGGGACAATACGCTCTCTTTAAGACGTTTCACGGTACTGCTCAAATGGTGCAAGGCAGACAATCAACCGTGCCGCCTCCAGGATAAAACAGTCCAGTTCAAAAACTAACCCGATCGAATACTGCACTGTAACGATCGGAAGGAACACCTTCTTGAATGGTTCAACAAAACCACTCGATAATTGATACGACAATATCAATTAAACTGATACTACAATATCAGTGTCACAAACCAATGAAACACAACAAATGAAGTTTATTTTTTTGGTGAAGAAAAGGAGATGAAGATTAGTATATGTTGTTTTATGGCTATATCCTTGTTTTCATGTGGGTTTTTGTATATAAGCCAAAGAAGAATTCTGCCTATATTAAAAAAATGGATCGAATACTTATGAAAGAGTAACATACAACTCCAATCAAAGTGTAACACACAAATATCAATCGGGAGACATTGAAATTAAGTGGAATTAAAATAGATTAAAACCATGTTGGAATGGTTACTCATGTTTTGATCTTGTGATTAAATTTTTCATAATTAACTAATAAAAAATTAGTTAATTTTGTGACTAAAAAATAACACATCACATAGAACCAAGTTCGCTCCGACGATGGTGACGTCGCGCGCGTGGGATGATCGATATAGTGTGCGGAGTCCCTCGTTTATAAAACTGAGTACCTCTTGGGACACACTCTTATTAGTCACCTTGGGATATATATACTACTAAAGAGAATGTTCTAAATAATGTGAGATTTTTTATTCACTTTTTTTAATTCACACTCTTTAGTTCCAAGTCATACAAGACCAATATATTTATCCCATTTTATTTACAACCACAAGGTTCCAACTTCCACTCATTAAATGATCAACAAATCATTCTTTTTCACAACAATCCCCCACTTGAATTCAAAAAAGTGTTTCAGAGGTTTCTAAAAGATTGTGCATAAGCAAAGGTGTCTATGACTTGAACCTTTGCATAGCAAGTAAGAGCCTGATTTAGCAAGAGTGACGCTTGTCTTGAACTCTATCTCAGATTTTTCTCAAACCCGCACACAACCTTTCCACAAGGTGTTTCTTTGTAGCCCGTGCTTTAATGGCCCTGCACGTCAATCCCGGTTTCATGAATGCTCTAGGAATTCTGCCTCGAAATTCCATAGGAACCGGCCTCAGTTCCACATTCATATAGGTGAGTCTATCAAGAGTACTCCTGTAGCTCGGTACTCCACTCATACAGAGTATAGATCTCATTAAGAGCTGCAACTCATCCTTTCGCTATCAGGATTCATGCTTTTCTCATTTTACTTGCATGATCATCATCAACTCATCACGACTTGTTATTACCCATTGAACCTATTTCTTGGGATCTCCAGTCTATTAGGTTGGGTTCCCATCATGATAAGTTCATATCGGCATTAGTCCCATCTTTACAGATGTATTATAGACTTTCTCTCTAGCTAGTCCTTTCGTCAAAGGATCCGCTAAATTATCATCAGTGCGTACATGATCCACTCTCACAGCTCCTTTAGTGATCATTTCTCTCACTGTGCTGTGCTTACGTCTAATTTGACGCTTTTTTCCGTTATAGAATCGATTCTCAATTTTAGCAATAGCCGCGGTACTATCACAGTGGATCAACACAGCTGGCATAGGTTTTTTCCACAAGGGAATCTCAGATAGCAAGCATCTCAACCAACTTGCTTCTTCACTAGCAGTGGCAAGCGCTATCATTTCAGACTCCATAGTGGACTGAGCCAATATGGTCTGTTTCTTTGATTTCCAAGACACAGCTCCTCCAGCTATACTAAAAATATAGCCACTGGTCGCTTTGGAATCATCCGACAAGGTGTTCCAATCAGCATCACTGTACCCTTCAAGTACAGCAGGAAATCTCTTATAATGTAATCTGAGATTCATGGTCTTTTTAAGATACCTCATGACTCTCTCAATAGCTTGCCAATGCTCATTACTGGGCCTGCTAGTAAACCTGCACAACAGTCCCACGACATATGCGATGTCGGGTCTGGTACAATCAGTGGCATACCTCAGACTACCAATGATACTAGCATATTCAGTTTGTCTTACACTTTCACCAGTGTTCTTAAATAGTTTTACACCAGAATCATACGGCGTATTAGCCTCTTTACAGTCAAAGTAATTATATTTCTTTAAAATCTTTTCCACATAGTGGGCTTGATCTAAAGAGATTCCGTCCTTTGACTTAGTGATCTTGATTCCAAGAATCACACTTGCCTCTCCAAGGTCTTTCATATCAAAGTTGTTGCTCAACAATGATTTCACTGCATCTATAGCAGACATATTTGACCCAAAGATGAGTAAATCATCCACATAGAGACATACAATAGTGCAAATGCCATTTTCACATTTATAATAAATGCATTTGTCACTTTCATTCACTTTGAATTCATTTGATGTCATCAAACTATCAAATTTAATATGCCATTGTTTTGGCGCTTGCTTAAGTCCATACAAAGACGTATCTAACTTACAGACCTTTTGTTCTTGACCAGGTATCACAAACCCTTCAGGTTGTTCCATATAGATTTCTTCTTCTAAGTCACCGTTTAAAAAAAGCGGTTTTAACATCCATTTGGTGAATAAAAAGGTTATAAATAGCGGCAACTGAAATTAGTACCCTTATGGATGTTATACGAGTGACCGGAGAAAAAGTGTCGAAGAAATCTATATTTTCTCTTTGTCTAAAACCTTTGGCTACAAGGCGAGCCTTGTACTTATCAACAGTGCCATCCGGTTTTAGCTTCTTTTTCAAAATCCATTTACAACCAATCGGTTTGCAACCAGGAGGCAACTCTACTAAGTGCCAGGTCATGTTAGTTTCTAGAGACTCCATCTCATCATTAATAGCTTCTTGCCATAAATCTGCATCCAGAGATGACAAGGCTTCTTGAAGACTTTTAGGGTCTTCTTCTAAAGAATATACCGAATAATCCGGTCCATAATCTTTAGCTACTCTTACTCTTTTACTTCTACGAAGTTCAGTTTCTATTTCTTTATTGCTCTCGGAGTTTTTTATCACAGGAATGTGACTTGTCTCGGTGCCCCCACTATTTGTGGTTTCATTGCCCCCATTATTTCTCGATTTAAAGGGAAATTTTATCAATAATAATTAGCATTTAATTATCATTATTACTTTAGATTTGTATAAAGTCAAACACCTTAATTGTTGGAGTTATTTGTTACCTTAATTCACTCCAATTAGGTTATTATATTTGTGTATATATACACCACTTGTAAACTCTCACAAAGCAATGCAATATACAATTTATTCATTCTCTTATATGGTATCAGTTGGTAACGTTCCAGCCCTACCCTGTTAAACCAGAAAACGCCGTTTTTCTACCTGTGCCGTCACCCTTGCCTCACATGGCTTCCGATGGTTCTCACTACATAGCTAATCCCTATGAACCCTTCAAACCCTTTGCGTGCATCACCCTCAGCGGTGTCACCAAGCTTCTTCCTACCAATTACCTTAATTGGAAACTCCAGGTAGAAGCCTTCCTTGATGGTTTTGATCTACTCAAATACCCTGATGGATCGTTCCCTGCGCCGACAGCAACGATCACCACCACCGCAACGCCTCCGGTAACATCACCAAACCCTGCTTTTCAAACATGGCGTCGCCAGGATCGCCTCATCTATGGTGCCATCCTCACCACTCTGTCCGACGAGGTGGCCTCCTTGGTGTCCCAGACGAGGACCTCGCACGACCTCTGGGAACTCCTCAAGAATACCTATGCCAAAGCCTCGCGCAGTCACCTTAAACAACTCAAGGAACGTCTTCGGATGGCCTCGAAAGGTACTCAATCCATCACGACCTACATGCACTCTCTGAAGCAAACTGCTGATCTTCTCGCCTCCCTCGGATCTGTTGTCTCCGTCGAGGACATGACCGACCATGTTTTGCGTGGTCTTGATGACGGTTACCGAGCAGTCATTGATGGAGTCAACGCAAGGGACACTCCAATCACCTTTGATGATCTCCTCGAAAAGCTCATCATCCAGGAACTCTCTATTGTTGCTGCTCAACGACAATCACCTGCTCCAGTTACTGCGTTGCACGCTCAGACTCGGTCGAACAACAACAAGCCTCGACCTAGTCAAGCAACTGCACCGACCAACCAACGCCCAGGTGATCGTAGACCCTTCCTCGGTCGATGTCAATGGTGTAATGCCAAGGGACACGTCCTAGCTGACTGTCAACTCTTTCGGACTCAACACCCCAATGTCCCAGCACCTCCTCGTCCCTCTCCGAGCAACACTGGCCAGGCCCAAGCCCACACCGCTACAGCTGGCACATCCTCGCCTGCCTTCCTGCTCGACAGTGGAGCAACACATCATGTGACCAACGACCTTGCAAATCTGGCACTTCACCATCCATACACTGGCCCCGACTCACTCTTCATGGGGAATGGTTCAGGTTTAAACATCTCTCACTCTGGAACACTTTTAATTAATGATTTATCCTTGTCTAATGCTCTGTGTGTTCCCTCCATGAAACAACAAATTATTTCTGTCTCTCAACTCACCAAACAAACTAACTTTGCCGTTGTTTTCTTACCAAATTCCTTTTATGTCATGGACTTGCAGACATGCCAAACAACCCATAAAGGCTCATGTGTGAATGGACTTTATCTGCTGCCCACCACCTCACCTTCCGCCCACACCGTCCAAGTGGAATCCTCTGCATCATGGCATCACAAGCTTGGACACCCTTCAACTTCCATTTTTAAATTTATTCAACAGCATTTTTCTTTAGGTTCAAATAAATTTCCGCAATCAGATTGTAATTCATGCCAAATTAATAAAAGTCATAAACTTCCTTTTCATGAATCCACTCTTACATCCACTTATCCATTAGAAATAATTTTTTCTGATGTATGGACTTCTCCTGTTTTATCTGTTGATGGTCTTCGTTACTATTGTTTGTTTGTTGATCACTTTACTCGCTATATATGGCTATATCCCATGAAACTAAAATCTGATGTGTAAACTATTTTTCCCAAATTTAAAACGTTAGTTGAAAATTTCTACCAACACAAAATCAAAGTCCTATACACTGACAATGGTGGCGAATACATTGGACTTCGTCCCTTTCTAAGTGCTCATGGTATAAGTCACCACACCACTCCCCCTCATACACCCGAACACAATGGCATCTCTGAACGGCGGAATCGGCACATTGCCGAAACCGGCCTCTCCCTCCTTCACCACTCTGGCTTGCCCCTCACCTACTGGCCTCACGCCATGACCACTGCAGCCTACCTCATTAACCGTCTCCCAACCCCAATCCTCGGTCACCAATCACCTTACTCTAAACTGCTCCGCATTAGTCCGGATTATCATAAATTAAAATGTTTTGGATGTTTGTGTTTTCCCTGGATTAAACCTTATGCTAACCATAAACTTGCCCCAAAGTCTACTATGTGTGTTTTTGTAGGTTATTCAGCTGATCAACACGCATATCTATGCCTTGATCCCTCAACTGGACGGATTTACACCTCTCGCCATGTAAAGTTCGTCGAAACTGAATTCCCTTTCCGCACTCTGGTTGCCCAACCGACCACGTCCACAACCCCACAAACTGGCCCACTCCAACTCCCCGTCTTGTCAACCATCGCTCCACCTGCTGCGAGCATCAACCCCACATCCCCGAATAACTCGTTTGTTGAGCCTCCCTCCCCGTCCGACATTTCCTCCCCAACCACATCCCAATCCTCGTCCACCAATCCAACGACCAATGAAACGACCAGTGATGAACCCCCTTCCTCCATACAGCCAACATTGCTCCCACAACCACAAACGACCACTCCTCCAAACACGACCACTGAACCCAATGGCGGTGGGATCATCACCCGGTCCAAAAACAACATCGTCAAACCCATCCACAAACTCAACCTCCATGTCCGTCCCTCATCCCCGATGGAACCTGGTACTATCACACAAGCTCTTCGTGATCCGGACTGGCGCTCCGCAATGCAGGCTGAATTTGATGCCCTACATCGCAACCACACCTGGGAACTCGTTGGTCGTTCCTCTGCTCCAAATTTGGTTGGTTGTAAATGGGTCTTTCGCATAAAGCGGAATCCAGATGGGTCCATTGATCGGTACAAGGCTCGATTGGTCACTAAAGGCTTCCATCAACGCCCTGGTTGTGACTACACAGAAACATTCAGCCCCGTCGTTAAACCAGTGACAATTCGGATCATCCTCGCCCTGGCAGTTCGACAAGGATGGTCTGTCCGACAGCTTGATGTCAACAATGCCTTTCTTCAAGGGACGCTCAACGAGGAGGTTTTCATGGAACAACCACCTGGCTTTGTTAACAAACGCTTCCCTAATCATGTTTGTCGCCTAAAGAAGGCGCTCTACAGGTTAAAGCAGCACCTCGCGCTTGGTATATGGAACTTCGTGTGTTCCTGCTCTCCATTGGCTTCGTCAATTCCACCGCCGATGTATCTTTGTTTATTCAGCGGACACCACGCGCGACACTATACTTGCTCGTCTATGTCGACGACATCATTGTTACGGGGAGCTCCTCGACAGAATTATCCAGCCTCATTGCTACACTGGGTGCTCGTTTCTCATTGAAAGATCTTGGCTATCTCAACTATTTCCTGGGTGTTGAAGTCATTCCTTCCGCTGCGGGCATGTTTCTTTCACAACGGAAATACATCATTGATCTCCTTCACAAGTCGGGCATGACAGAAGCTAAACCAGCGTCCACTCCAATAACTGCAACTCCTCAGCTGCTCAAAAATTCTGGTGATCCCTTGCCCTCCCCGACTGAATACCGAGCACTTGTTGGCAGTCTTCAATATTTGAGTCTTACTCGACCAGACATTGCCTTCGCAACCAACAAACTTGCTCGGTTCATGCAGAACCCGAGCACCGTGCACTGGTTGGCACTCAAGCGTCTACTTCGCTATCTGGCCGGCTCTTGCGACAAAGGCATATTCATCTCAGCCACTGCTCCCCTGAACTTTCATGCGTACTCAGATGCGGACTGGGCGGGTGACAAAGATGATTATATCTCTACCACTGGTTACCTGCTCTATCTTGGCAACACTCCTATCTCTTGGAGTTCCCGCAAGCAACGCTCGGTTGCTCGATCATCCACTGAAGCTGAGTATAAAGCCTTGGCCGACACGGCCAGTGAACTCCTTTGGGCCCTCTCTTTGTTTACCGAACTTGGTCACACTCCTACAGCTGGTCCGGTTATCTATTGTGACAATCTTGGTGCTACACATCTAAGTGCTAATCATGTCTTCCACTCCCGAATGAAGCATATAGCCTTAGCTTATCACTTTGTCCGTGAAAACGTTCAACGTGGCCGGTTTCGTGTATCCTTTGTCTCTACCAACGACCAGCTTGCTGACATTCTCACCAAGCCTCTGCTTCGCCCTCGGTTTGAGTTTCTACTATCCAAGTTGCATCTTTCTTCCAGGTCGCCCAACTTGCGGGAGGATATCAATAATAATTAGCATTTAATTATCATTATTACTTTAGATTTGTATAAAGTCAAACACCTTAATTGTTGGAGTTATTTGTTACCTTAATTCACTCCAATTAGGTTATTATATTTGTGTATATATACACCACTTGTAAACTCTCACAAAGCAATGCAATATACAATTTATTCATTCTCTTATAAATTTATCTTCATAGAAATCAGCATCAACTGATTCTATGATCACTTTAGCATTTAGGTCATAAAACCGATATGCCTTACTGTTTGCAGCATAGCCAATGAATACACATTCATAGGCACGACTTGCGAGTTTAACCCGCTTTGGATCCGGTATCCTGACATAAGCAAGACATCCCCAGGTTCTCAAATAAGACAAGTTTGGTTGTCTTTTCTTTAATATCTCATAAGGTGAGACCATATTATTAGCCTTGGGAACTCTATTCAGGACATAGCAAACAGTCAATAATATTTCCCCCCACCAGTGTGAGGCAGCACCAGAATAGAGCATACTAGCTACAACTAGTTCAGTAAGAGTTCTATTTTTTCTTTCTGCTTTACCATTCATTTCAGGTGAGTATGGTGCAGTCGTTTCATGTATAATTCCATGTTCTTTATAAAAATCATTGCATAAAGTAGAATCATACTCAGTTCCCCTATCACTACGAAGCCTTTTAATTTTCTTACTAAATTGATTTTCAATTTCAGTCACAAAAATCTTAATCATGTCAAGCGCTTCACTTTTATTTTTCATTAGATATACAACAGTATAATCAGAACAATCGTCAATAAAAGCGATAAAATAACGTTTACCATTTCTAGTCAAAGTTCCATCAAGTTCACATATATCAGAATGAATTAAATCTAACGGTTCAGATTCTCTAATTACCGATTTATGTGACGATTTAGTTATTTTCGCTTGACTACAAAATTCACATTTTTCTATGTCATTAGCAATTAACTTTGGAATTAATCCTAGATTACTTAAATTAAGTAAAGAACGTTTACTAACATGACAAAGTCTAGCATGCCAAATATTAAAATCACACACATAGTAAACGGAAGGAGAAATTTTATTCAATTCAACATTTAACTTAAACATGCCTTCAGTTGCGTACCCTTTCCCAATAAAAATACCATTCTTAGTGATGGTGTACAAATTAGCCCCAATAGTTTGATTAAATCCAGCCTTATTAAGAAGAAAACCAGAAACTAAATTTTTTCTAATGTCAGGCACATGCATGACATCCTTCAAGATCAGAGTTTTCCCGGAGGTGAACTTCAATTCAACATCTCCAATACCAGCAACATCAGAGGTGTGAGCATTACCCATTTGCACCTTCTTATTTTCAGCAGCGGTGTATGTTTTAAACATAGCACGTTCATAACAGATATGACGACTAGCGCCAGTATCTATCCACCAGCCATCAGTACCACCAACCATATTGATTTCGGTGATCATAGCCACATAAGGCTCATCAGTCAGGTTAGCCTGTGCATTAGGGGCAGCAGCAGGTTTGTTCCTGGCTCTACATTTCTTAGCAAAATGTCCTGGTTTACCACAGTTAAAACAAGTCACATTAACTGTACCAGTATCATTCTTTTGAGCAGGTGGATGCTGTTTAGCATTATGGGCTCGTGAAGGGTTACCATTCTTAATTCGGTTCATTTGACCGCGGTTCTGATTCTTAAAAGGTTTGCCCGTAGGCTTCATAACCGCACCGAATTTCTTTTTTGTGTTGCCGGAGACCACATAAGCCTCTTCTTTCTGATCTTGCCTCCTGGATTCTTCCTCAATGCGGAGTCGAGTAATCAAACTCTCGATTGAAAATTCTTTTGTTTTGTGACGAAGCTGATTTTTAAAATCTTTCCAACCAGGGGGTAGTTTGTCAATCATCACTGCAATTTGAAATTGTTCGTCAAGAGGCATACCTTCAGTTATTATTTCATGAGCAATTTTTTGAAGTTCATGAGATTGTGCCTCCACCGACCTTTCATCAACCATCTGGTACTTCAGGTACCTACTAACAGCATACTTCTTCACACCTGCCTCCTCGGTATCATATTTCTTTTTCAGCGCCTCCCAAACATCCTTAGCACTTTTGTATGTACTATAATAATCATACAAATCATCACATAGGCCATTTATAATGTAACCTTTGCATAAATAATCATTATGCAACCAGAGTTGTTGTTCCTTTTTCAACTGAAGTTCTTTTGCAGCAGGATCAATCGAATCCTTTTCTTTTTGTTTTTCAGTCGCTGCATCAGGCTTATCAACCTTGTCACCGATGGTGAGTGGTTGTTCCTTTGTTCCGGAATTCGATCCTACAAGACCGATAGGAACAGTGGGCATATCCTCATTCAAAACGTGGACAACTTTTTTTAGAGTTAAAAAGAAAAACATTTTATGTTGCCAACGTTTGAAATGGAGACCTTCAAACTTGAAAGGCCTTTCGGTTGCACCAACAGCCGAATTTCCAATAATTTCTTCGGTATCCATAGCAGTTTTGAAAACGTCTTAAAATTGTTGTTTTTTGATTTTAAAAAATAATAATTTTCCGAAAATTGGAACCGAAGAGAATTACTGGCTGAGTCGCGGGACAATACGCTCTCTTTAAGACGTTTCACGGTACTGCTCAAATGGTGCAAGGCAGACAATCAACCGTGCCGCCTCCAGGATAAAACAGCCCAGTTCAAAAACTAACCCGATCGAATACTGCACTGTAACGATCGGAAGGAACACCTTCTTGAATGGTTCAACAAAATCACTCGATAATTGATACGACAATATTAATTAAACTGATACTACAATATCAGTGTCACAAACCAATGAAACACAACAAATGAAGTTTATTTTTTTGGTGAAGAAAAGGAGATGAAGATTAGTATATGTTGTTTTATGGCTATATCCTTGTTTTCACGTGGGTTTTTGTATATAAGCCAAAGAAGAATTCTGCCTATATTAAAAAAATGGATCGAATACTTATGAAAGAGTAACATACAACTCCAATCAAAGTGTAACAGACAAATATCAATTGGGAGACATTGAAATTAAGTGGAATTAAAATAGATTAAAACCATGTTGGAATGGTTACTCATGTTTTGATCTTGTGATTAAATTTTTCATAATTAACTAATAAAAAATTAGTTAATTTTGTGACTAAAAAATAACACATCACATAGAACCAAGTTCGGTCCGACGATGGTGACGTCGCGCGCGTGTGATGATCGATATAGTGTGCGGAGTCCCTCGTTTATAAAACTGGGTACCTTTTGGGACACACTCTTATTAGTCACCTTGGGATATATATACTACTAAAGAGAATGTTCTAAATAATGTGAGATTTTTTATTCACTTTTTTTAATTCACACTCTTTAGTTCCAAGTCCTACAAGACCAATATATTTATCCCATTTTATTTACAACCACAAGGTTCCAACTTCCACTCATTAAATGATCAACAAATCATTCTTTTTCACAACTGGTCCAGTCAAATCCGATCATGGCGTAGACTATGAGTCCGTATGTCACGGCTTGAGCAAAGACATAAGGTAGCTCTACCAAAATCTGTTACAAAAAGGGTGGCGTTAATATCAGAATTTCAAGTTTGCAAACCAGAAAGTAATAATAATGTCAAAAGATTAAAGAATAATAGTAGTTACCTGTGAAAATGCATAGGGTAAGGCAGAATACATTCCAGCAGCTTTTTCTCGATAAAACACAGTTCTTTCAACTGCAACAACTGGCTGCACAGAAGAAGAATTTTGTACTCCAAGGAAGAGAACAGCAGTATACATTGAACCCACAGCGTTCAACAGGTCTTGTCTACTTTCGCTGCAAGTCACCAAAAGGAATTAGTATTTCAGTGTAGATAAAGAGAGAGATGCCAAAATATAACATTCGATGAATAATATGAACTTATTTTGGCTTAAATATGTTTTTGGTCCTGCAATATACACTCGTTTTGAAAAGAGCCCCTGTAAAAAAAAAAATTTGAAAAAAACCCCTGCAATTTGTAACTACTTTGAAAAGAGCCCCTGCACAGGCAATGTGGCAGCCATGTCACTTAAAAGTGCACGTGACAGGCGCTGACTGGGTTACTTATCTGATGTGGCACGAATTTTGCCACGTGGATATTACATCTCATTTATTTTTTTAAAATAAAACTAAATACATTTATTTTATTTCTGAAAACTTAAAAACTAATTTTTTTTTAACTATTATTATTAACTATTATTATTTTTAACTATTATTATTATTATTATTTTCGAACTTTTCCTCCCACTTTTCCTTCTTTTTTTATTTTTAACTATTATTATTATTATTTTCGAACTTTTTTTATTATTATTATTTTATTTTATCATTTTTGTCCTTTGATTGTCCTTTCTTTTTTTTTTAAAAAAAAATCTGTCCAGAATGCAGCTTTGCAGAGGGGCGCCCCCTCTTGATTTCTTTGTTTTTTCTTCTCTGAACAGATCACCAACATAGAACAGAGGAAAAGTTTTGATTAGAGCAAAAATCTCCTTCCCCATAACCTCCACTGGGAGAAATTAAATGTTTGAGGACAAAGAAATTTTTTGTGGCTTGCATATAACAGTCACACAGTTCATCAGAAAAGGGAGGGATCACACACAGAGAAACCAATTTTTCTTGCCTCAACCGCAACCCCAAAATCAAACTTCAAACCCCTATGATTTCTAAAAACAACAATAACACAGTCGCGGATCCAAAATCCACATCTCAAAAACCCTAATATTTTTTCTTCATAATCTCAGTAACAATCACAAAAACTCACACACGCACACAACTCACACACACACACACACACACACGTTAAAAAAAACGAAAAAGAAAGAGACAGAGAAGAAAAGAACAGAGCAAAAGAAAAGGAAAAAGAAGGAGAGGAATCGGAGAGAAAAAAGAACAAAACCCACTGTCACTTTTAATCTCCGATCTAGGCCTTTTGGGTAAGTTTTTGAAACTTCTAGGTTCGGATTTGGATTTAAGAGAGTGTGAAAAACAATTTGGGTTTAAAAAGTTTTGATTTTGGTAACTTTTAGTGTTCCGGCGTGGTGGCGCCGCCGTCTGGCCTGGCCGGCCACCGCGCCGGTGTTCATGTGGTTCACCAGAATCTGGGTTGGATATGAGAGAAGTTAGAGTGTTTAGAGAGAGAGAAACCGAGTTAGAGAGAGAGTGGGTGAAGGCAAATGATTTTTTTCTGTAACAAGTGATGAAGAAGAACAAGTGATTGGTTTTCTATTTTCCCCCTTTTTCATTTTTATTCTTTTTTAATTAGTTAATTAGTTTTTCTCAAATAAAAAAATTAGTTTTTAAGTTTTCAGAAATAAAATAAATGTATTTAGTTTTATTTTTAAAAAAATAAATGAGATGTAATATTCACGTGGCAAAATTTGTGCCACATCAGATAAGTAACCTAGTCAGCGCCTGCCACGTGCACTTTTAAGTGACATGGCTGCCACATTGCCTGTGCAGGGGCTATTTTCAAAGTAGTTACAAATTGCAGGGGCTTTTTTCAAAAAAAAATTTTACAGGGGCTCTTTTCAAAACGAGTGTATATTGCAGGGACCAAAAGCATATTTAAGCCTAAGGAATATATAGCATGGCTAGATAAAGTTCAAAACAAACAAGGTCTTTTTTGGCGAAATCATGGTTTCTTTGATCTTATTCAACTTTTTAGAGAAGGGCTTAGATACCATATTGAAATGTTGATAGCTGCTCTTCATTTTTGGGAGAGTTCAACTGATACTTTTCATTTTAAAGCGGGTATGATGACTCCCACCCTTTTTTATTTAGCCGCTATTACAGGCCTTAGGCCTATTGGTCCTACTTTTGAACCGACATATGCCAGCAAACACTTTAAATTTGATTATAAAACTTCAACTTTTTATGGCTTCCTTAAGGAACATTATGATACTGACAGTGTGGAGGTGTCTGACAAAGAACACATAGCCTTCCTCACATATTGGCTATCTCATTTCATTTTTTGTACTGGGTCAATACAAGTAGTCAAGAGACTTGTCCCTATGGCTATTCAAATTCATGAGGGAAAAGAATTTTCATTCGGCAAAATCATTTTAACCACATTATATGATTCACTTGGAGTGGCAAGTGACTTACTGAAAAGATTAGACAAATGTGTCAAACTAACATTGCATGGACCCATATGGCTTTTACAATAGTGGCTTAATGCCATTTTTGAATCAAACATGGATCTCTTTCTTCCCCCAATTGGTGAACCAAGAGTTTCAACTCGCCAAATTGAAGGGACCCGACTTGCTCTCTAAAGGCAAAGGGAAATCAACTTGTCTCCTAGGGAACTTTTCATGCTTTATTTTAAAACATTTCTGGAATTTGATGACATTAAAGAAGTTAATACTCCTTTTCTAAAAAGACAAGTTGGAATTGCATGGTTCAAACAAAGTTTTCCCGCTACCGATCCTGATAATGAAGAAGATGTGAATGAAATATGGTTAGCTTTTCTAAGCCCGACAATTCTTTCTTCTCGACTAGGGAGAGATAAAAAACACTTGGGTTTGGTGGGATACCAACAAAATTTAGTGGCTCGCCAAGTTGGATTTAGCCAATTTGTTCCTAAGAGTTTTGAAAAAAAATCAAATGACATAGTTTCAGGCAACTCAGGAATGGATGAAAAATACTCTAACCGCCGCCTTATAAATGTTGAAGGCAATTCATATCAAATCCACTCATTTCCTTATTCCATTTCTCACTATGGCACTTTGGAATACACCAATTGGTGGAGCGCTTATTACAATCATAAGGCCAAGGATGAATCTATGCTATTCCACAGGATGAATGTTGGCTTTGACGCTTTGGAAATTAAAACTCGCCAAAGCGTCAGATTCATAGATTCATCCTTGGATTCATAGATTCATCATTTCCAAAGCGTCAAAGCCAACATTCATCATGTGGAATAGCATAGATTCATCCTTGGCCTTACGATTGTAATAAGCGCTCCGCCAATTGGCGTATTCCAAAGTGCCATAGTGAGAAATGGAATAAGGAAATGGGTGGATTTGATATGTCTCGCCTTCAGCATTTTTAAGGCGGCGGTTAAAGTATTCTTCATTCATTCCTGAAACTATCTCATTTGAGTTTTGAAATAAACTCTTAGGAACAAATTGGCTAAATCCAAGTTGGCGAGCCACTAAATTTGGTTGGTATCCCACCAAACCCAAGTGTTTTTTCTCTCTCCCTAGTCAAGAAGAAAGAATTGTCGAGCTTAGAAAAGCTAACCATATTTCATTCACATCCTCTTCATTATCAGGATCGGTAGCGGGAAAACTTTGTTTGAACCATGCCATTCCAACTTGTCTTTTTAGAAAAGGAGTATTAACTTCTTTAATGTCATCAAATTCCAGAAAAGTTTTAAAGTAAAGCATGAAAAGCTCCATATGAGACAAGTTGATTTCTCTTTGCCTTAAGAGAGCAAGCTGAGTCCCTTCAATTTGGAGAATTGAAACTCTTGGTTCATCAATTGGGGGAAGAAAGAGATCCATGTTTGATTCAAAAGTGGCATTAAGCCACAATTGTAAAAGCAATATGGGTCCATGCAAAGTTAGTTTGGCACCTTTGTCTAATCTTTTCAATAAGTCACTTGCCACTCCAAGTGAATCATACAATGCGGCTAAAATGATTTTGCCGAATGAAAATTCTTTTCCCTCATGAATTTGAATAGCCATAGGGACAAGTCTCTTGACTACTTGTATTGACCCAATACAATAAATGAAATGAGATAAACAATATGTGAGGAAAGCTATGTGTTCTTTGTCAAACACTCCACATTGTCAGTATCATAATGTTCCTTATAGAAAAAAAATGATCCGTACGGTTTAAAATAAATGCGATTTTTTGCAGTTTTCAATTTGGATTGGTTGGGATACGATCACCCGTACACCCCGCCCCCCTCCCTCCCTAAAATCTAATTTTGCTTATGAATAAAAACACCGGAACAAAATTTTCGAAAAAAATTTGTCTTTAAAATGAACTTCAAAACATGTTTTTCGAAATTTTTCCAAATTCAAACTAGGAAAACATATTCCAAAGTTTTTATTTAAAATTGGAATTTTGAAAACAGGAAGAGAAATATTCGTATCTTTCTCTCGGTATTAAGCTGATGAATATGATATTGACTTTGATCTATCATATTTGTACAATTTAGTTTTATTAAACCTGTAAATTTTAAATGGTGCCTCAAACACTAGTTATTAAGCATAGTAATAAAATAAAATCTCTTAAAATTTGTGCATTTCATGCCTTATAGAAAAATATCTTTTCAATTTCGTGAGCATATATCAATTGGTAGGACATTACATTATATATGTAGGAAGATCAAAGTTTGAATTCCGATCATCTCATTTATTCACTTAAGATGTAATTTCAAATCACTAAACAACATGGTCAAAAAAAAGAAAAATATCTTCTCAACATTCATTTTCTTTTTTGATATGCTTGATAAATGTCCTAAATTTGTTTTTTTTTATAAGGTAGCCTAAAGGCTAGAATTTCACTCCAAATGTCCTAAAAACATTCTTTAAAATTATTTTTTGGTAAACATATATAAATGAAATTAAATTGTAATAATTATTATAATTATAATTAATGTAAAGTAAAGAAAATATCCGGAATAGGATTTGATTTGCGGTGGCTCCAATAATTTAGCTGGCTAAGAAATGCTTAGAAGAGATATGAAATAATGTAATGTGATGTAAGTTTGATGAAAATGGAAATAAATCCTACAAACAACTTCACTTCCAATTCCAAGACAACAACACCACCATCGAACGAATAAGCAAGAACAACAAAAACAAAACCACAAAATTCAAATTCAAATTAAAAATTCATCGCACTCACTCGCTCGCTCGTTCTCTCGATCTGCTACTGCTAAGGTACGTTACGTTCCGTGCACCTTCTTTGATCCAAAATATCATTCTCTTAACCGTTGACTCTGTGTGATTGGTTGTTATTTACCAGATTCAGAGCAGTATGGATTCTGTTTCCAGTACGTGTTTGTTTCCGTTACATCGTTGCAAAACGATTCATCTCGTGAGACACGCTCAGGGGATTCACAATGTGGAAGGAGATAAAAACTACAAAGCTTACTTGAATCCTGATTATTTTGATGCTCATCTTACTCCTCTTGGATGGGAACAGGTTGATAATTTGCGTAAGCATGTTCGTTCATCTGGATTAATTAACCAGATTGATCTCGTTATTGCTTCTCCTTTGATGAGGTACTATTTCTTGGATAAGATTCCTTTGATGTGGTTCAATTTCATTTTGAATGGATTTGCAATTTTATTGTATTTGACAACGCTAGGAATATTTGGGAACATATTCCAAAGTTATTGGAATTTAGATTTTAGATTATAGATGTGATTTTTTTTTATTTAATTGTGTTTGAGCTATGCAAAAGAAGCGTAAGAGAGATAGAGATAAATACATACGGTGTTAGATACGTTGTCGGTATTTTAATGTTTAGATAAGACACCTGGAAATGAAACATGGTTCTTGATAGTTGTTTCTTACATTAGTAGATGTGGAATGTCAATTGTCCACATATCCTAGCTCAACTGGCAGAAATGTCGAAATTGGTGGTGTCGGATGTTATGACCGGAGTTCGAACCTCAGTCTTTCCACTTTGTGTGTGTGAGTTTCCAATCGCTTGCCATTTCGTCTATCTACCCAAAAAAAATGTGGAATGTCAATTACTTATAAGTTATACATATGTAATGTTAAATTGTCAATTAGATTGCTTGCTTGGAATCCTTATATGATATCATTGCTTTCTACAATGTAAACATTTGAAATTTTCTTAGCCATTTTTCCAAACAAATGTGTCTTGTTTTGTGTAAATCTACGAAATCTGTAACCAAATTGACAATATTGTTCAGGGATTTCATGTAGGCATTGACAATCTTGTTGGTTAATAATGCTAACATCTCACATTAGCCTTTTCTTTACGTCATGTGTCACTAACACTGACTTGACAGAGTGATTGTTTGTTATTAAGTTATCATAAGCTGTAACTTTTGAGTACCAATTTGTGTAAATGTGCATTTTTAGTCTTAGAGACCCAAAGTAACACAGGGTGTCACTTTTAGATCCTACTGCTGTTGTGTTTTTATGGGATCCTAAAGGTCTTTAAGATATATTTTTGTTTGTGAAAATTACTATGCGACTGTGTTGAGGCAAAAGACAGTCTTTAACTTGTTTCGTGCAAATAATGGCTTCAGGACTTTGCAAACAGCTGTTGGGGTATTTGGTGGGGAGGGATACAGTGATGATAAAACAGATGTGCTTCCTCTTATGGTGGCAAATGCAGGAAATAGCTTTCATGGTGCAATTTCAAGTCATAATTGCCCACCAATTGTTGCTGGCGAACTTTGTCGTGAACATTTGGTATGCAACTCTACATTCTGAACATATATTTTTGTCTGTTTCGGAAGAGTTTTATTATGTTGGTACATGTGCTAGGTTTAATTAACAAGATCAATCCTTATCTCAGCATGGCAGGTTGTATGTCTTGGTCATAACATTATTTTAAGTGTTAAGATAGCGCCTTCTACCTAAACTTATCGTTAAGTTGCAATCTTACCTTTTCAGGGGGAGAGAAGGGAAAAATTAAGAATTTACAGTGAATAGACTTTAGATGGTTTCTCTTTGTCCCTTATAAATTGATCAGAATCCCCCACATGCCCCCCACCCCTCATTTACTGGGAGATACATTCCAGTTTTGCAGGGGCAAAGAGCAGCCATCTAGACTTTATCCTGTAATTCACAGTTAATTGAGCACAATAAACCAAAAAGAATCTGACAGCAAAATTTGTACATGAAAAGAGAGAAAAGTGCTGAATACTTAATCGGGTGTAACAAATACCTAATACTTGCTCAGTATGAGTACGGAAACCATTTAAAATATGGTGCATCATAGTGGATAAACTATGAATAATCAGTAGGGTGATGTAAAGAGTGACTATTAAGCAGTACCAAACAAATTTTATGGGTGACTGAATAATTGAAGCATAGAAATATTGAAAGAGAAAATGACAATAAATTTAAAGCTCAGGTGTATCTAAATCTAAATTAGTAATAAAGAAGAAATAAGGCAATCAATTTATATATTTGCTTCAAAATTAACAGAAGTTTATCTTTTATGTGCAAATAGGGTTCCTTAGTCTTGTTATTAACATTGATATATGGATTATGGACCTTACAAATTTCTCCACATTTTTCCTCATGTAGGGAGTTCATCCCTGTGACAAAAGAAGAAGTGTCAGCGAGTATCAGTTTCTTTTTCCTGCTGTTGATTTTTCACTGGCAAGTGCTTATATCAAGTGCCTAATTGCTTGTGGTTTATTATTTTATAGAAGATAGCTTATAACTTATTCCTTTCTTTATCTGTTTAAAGGGTAGCCAACATTTAATTGTTGCCTTTGGGTTTATATTAGTTTCTTCAAGTGTTCGTTTCAGATAGACAGTGATGAGGATGTTTGGTGGAAGGATAATGTGAGAGAGACAAAGGAGGAACTCGCAGAAAGGGGGATGAAGTTCTTTAACTGGTATGTGTGTGTAATTAATCACTTACAACCAGAAACCTCCAAGATTTTGTTAATACTGCATTGAGAAACACTAAAATTGGATTTTAATATAATTAGCAACTTAATGAAGATCTACTATCAGCCTATTTGGTATATAAGATTTCATCCAACACAAAATTGATATTTTTTACATTCCAAGACAGTTTTTCCAGAAGCTCCCCTTTACTTCATTTAGTCCATGGTTCCCACAATCTAAAACTAACAGCCAATTCGTATGACTTTCCAACAGGAAGATCTTCACTGAAATTTATTGAGTTTCAGCATTTTACCAACCTTACTAGATATAGGCATATAGCAGACTGTGTGTTGATGTAATTGAGCTGCTCTTGAGGTTGTCACTGAACTCTATTGTGACCATCGATGCTGGAAATAATTTTACTTGCTTAACTTCTTCATCTGATATTTCAGCAAGCCATCATTTATTATTTGGATCACTACATTTATGTTCCAAGCTGTGATAAATGACTAGATATGTAGTTGTTGTATTTATCTTTTATGATTATTAGAACTCATATATCAGTATTAATTCAGACATCCCATTTATTGTCATTAGTTAAAGATTCATGTAGTTTATATGTTTAGTAAAAAATTCTATTTTTTTTTACTTCTCATTACTTTTATGAAAGAAATTGGACATCCACTAACTGTGATATAATTCAGAGTGCCATTAAACTTCTCATTACTTTCGCTTTTCACTTTATCTCAGGTTGTGGACAAGAAAAGAGCAGGAGATAGCGATTGTTACACACAGTGGATTCTTGTTTCACACTCTAACTAAGTTTGGAAATGATTGCCACCCCTTGGTGAAGAAAGAAATATGCAAACAGTAAGTTCTCAATACCTCGTGATCCCCTAGTAATTTGTAATCTGCCCCTCCTGTTATGTGAGGGGTGAGTTGTTCGTTTTTATGTAGTGGCGGTCAGTTTTATTCAGTACCTTAGATTCTTTAATTTGGGATCAAGTTCCTGCAATTGTGTTAGGCATCCAAGAATTGAATTCCAAAGAAATAACAATTTTATTAAGAAATAGAATAGAATAGGCAATAATTTCTCCACAAGGGTTTCTCCTTCACAATAGAGAATACTCTATTCACAATTATAATATTCAAAGATGCTCTCTACATACCCTTTTTGTTTTCTTATATTATTTATAAACATATTCTCTATGACAATTTAAATAACTAGCTAACTAACTTCTATAACAACTCTTAACTACTTTCACCATTCTAGTTTTTCGTCATGTTAGCGTTAAACATGACGACAAATCTGACTTAATGGGAGTTACTCTTAGTGGTAGTAGGTATTGGTGTCAGTTTATAGATTGAAATGATTGACTAATTGTGCATACCTTTGCAGCTTTGCCAATTGTGAGCTTCGCTCCATGGTCATTGTGGATAGAAAGTAAGTTTGCAAATACATCCTATACTACCTTTATTACACTTAAAACTCTAGTCTTGATTATAATTTGTTGAATTTATGTTTTTCGTCCAGTATGATAGGATCCGAAGAATCAACAACCAACTATCCAGGCAAACCTTCATGGAAGGACGAGCTTAGCGATGATGTTGTGGATGAGAACGTCAAGAAGCCAGGGGTTTAGTTTTGCTACATGTATGTGTTGTGCCATTTAAACATTCAACTGCTGGACATATAATCATTTCTATTTGAAGATGACTCATACGGAATCTAACATGATTATTTCAGATTTTACTTTGTGCTAAAGCCTTGCAGCTAACATTTAGTATCTGCTAGAAATATTTATTGGTAAATAATTGTTGAACCAAGTAAAATATAACTGTGTAGGCAAAATTCAGATCCAATATTATCCTCCGCAAAAAAGAAAATACAACTTTTAGTCTCTTGAAAAAATAAACACAAACAATCTATCTAGTCCCTATCTAAAAAGTGAGTTTTTCTATGTTGAAGTTAACGTATTAATCTTGGATCTAGATTCACTAAAGTCACAAATCTGTGCAGTCATACAGTTGGCATGCTCAAGATCAGACGGTTAGAATTTTAATCTCAAATTTTATATTAAATAAAAATTTAAAATTTGAACTGTCTGATATTAGATAGGGACTAGATAATGATTGTAGCTAACTACATCAATCACTAACCGCATCTAATCCATTTTTCTTGCATGTCTTACTTCTTTATTATGAACCTTCATAAAAATTGTATTAACTTGCGAAATCAGCATATTCATATGCTGCTATTTGGTAATTTGATATGCCAACCTTAAAGGGCATACAATTTCAATTATGACTAATGAAGAATCAAGTGAGTTGGAGACATTTTTATCACAAAATTTTAATCTAATAAATCCCCCACCCAAAATCACTTTCCTTATCCTCCGAAGATTTAGAACCAAGATACAAACATATGTTTGGCTAGGATGTTTCCACAAAATCACAGTCGATAATATAGCTCTGATAGCAACTTATATTTTTCTATTTCTAAAAAATGGAAGTAAGTACATTGAAGTTTCACGTGAGCTATCTACATACAAGTGCAAACAAAGGTAGAAAAAAGAGAGACGATGCCCTGCCTCATAAATTCATAATTTTGATTCAAGTCAACAACATAATGAATCACACTCTTTACTCTTATCTCATAATCAATACCATGTGGGTCCCACTTTTACCCTACCTCCAAAATGTCCAGCTATTCCATTTCCACCACGACACATAAAATGTTATCCTCACCATCACCAACCACATTTTCAACCAACAAACCATAGCATACACTATCTTACAAAAACCTCAATAAACAAACAAAAGAAATACTAGTGTGTAGGTTTGTATTATAAAACATTTAAAAAATTAATCATGCAGAAAAACGTTACTATTACTATTTCTATCTTTCTTTTTCGCGGGGTCTTCATTAAAGAAGCATAAAGCGAACACTTTTGTCAAACAATTCATCTTCAATGGATACCTATCAATATCCACCTTCATATCCAGATTCCGGTAACTCATCGCCGCGTTCGAGAGAAATCGATTTCGATAATAATCCTTCCTCATGGGAGGAGCAACAGAATTACAAAGCAAAGTTCATGTGTAGTTACGGTGGAAAGATCCAACCACGCAGCCACGACAATCAGCTTTCTTATATCGGCGGCGACACGAAAATACTAGCCGTCGATCGTAACATCAAGTTT
Organism: Trifolium fragiferum; assembly: GCA_954870985.1. Classification (NCBI taxonomy): domain Eukaryota; kingdom Viridiplantae; phylum Streptophyta; class Magnoliopsida; order Fabales; family Fabaceae; genus Trifolium; species Trifolium fragiferum. The sequence continues at coordinate 16,338,092 of OX940790.1, read as the reverse complement.
CAAGCCTTTCTCTCGAAGCTATCAACTCTCTGTGACGCAATTCAACAAGATGTAACGTTCAAGTACCAGCTTCCCGGAGAAGAACTTGATGCTCTTATCTCCGTTACAACGGAAGATGATCTCGAACACATGATGCATGAGTATGATCGTCTTTACCGTCCTTCTTCAAAACCGGTTAGAATGAGGCTTTTCATATTCATCTCTCCGAATTCGGGTTCGGTTTCGGTTTCTAATTCTCAACCCGATCCACTTAAACCTCATTCCAACGCTGATTTTCTCTTTGGACTTGATAACAAAACCCTAGCTCCACCTTCTCATGCTCCTTCGTATGCTGCTGCTGTGAAATATCATGATCCTGTGCCGGATCTTGTTGCTCCGGTAACTGAGTATCCGCCACGTGGAGTTGTTGATGATAGTGTTGAGATTCAGAGGCAGTTACAGCGTTTGCAGGTTTCTGAGAGTGAACAGAACTTGTATCGGAGAAGTGTTGATGGATTCACCGGAGGTTTTGCTTCTGCCGCTACCGTTGCTGCTCCTGGAGGTGATTATTACATGCAAAAGATGCCGGAGAAAGTTGCGCCGTCGAATTCTCCAACTGCTGTTCATCATCCCGCAGGTTACTGGCCGGAAAAGCAATTTTCCGGCGAAGGTTTTCCGATGCCGGGAATAAACACTTCTGGTGGAGGAGATCAGCATGTTTACATGATGCCGCCGCCGGGGACATTCTACGCGCCTCAGATGATGCGTCCACCGACGGCGCAGGTGAGTCAGGGGTACTACGCTGTTCAGCGAATGTCTACTGATGGATACCGGGAACAGCCGGTTTACGGCGGTGTTCCGTCTCAGAGCGTGGCGTTTTCGTCGGCGGGTCAAGGGAGTTTGGTACCGGCTCAGCCAGTCAAACCTTCGGCTTATGCGGAAGGATATGGCTTAGTTAGGCCAGCTGGCGTAGCGGATAATGCGGGCAGTGGTGGCTATGCGCAAGTGGCGTATGATAGTGCAAGTGGGAGACATGTTTATTATACTGCGCCAGGTGGTGTGGTACATGCGCCGCAGTATCAAGGGGTTGCTCCGGTATTCAGCAATGATATGAGAACGGCTGCAGTTCCTGTGGGCCAGGATTCTAAAGTGGTCAACAAAAGTTCACAAGGATCTGTGTGATTATTATTGCTGCCATTAATTATGTTAATTTTGTAATACTAATATGCTCAATAATTGCTGTTTTTCTTATGTTGGATTTTATTATAAAGATATTTTATAATGCAAATATTGTTAGCATCCATAAAAAATTAGTCTCACAATTAAAACACCATATCAGATTAACAAACCAGTCATAAAATAAATTATAATTATAAGAGTAAGATTAAAAGAGATATAGAAAGTTAATAGAAGAAATAAGAGAAAAGTGGATTGGTAACATAGTGTGTTGAAATTGTGAGACTAATTGATGATGCATCGAACTAAGATTTATTGATGTAATTGTGACACGCAGTTAAATACAATTTTCAATTTCAAACGTCAATCTTATATTAGATAGTTTATATCAAAAATTGTGTTTTTTTAGTGAAAACAATCTCGTTCGTTAAAATTAAATCGGGTATCTCTGATTGATTATTGCGTCATGTATTACTGTAGGAAATCCTTTTCCTGATGCCTCAGCCCAATTATATGATTGCCTCGAATTGATATTCATTTTCACATTAAAATATAAGATATAATGTCAACTAGTGTCCCAAGACACTATTTAAGCAACTAAATATAATATAATTTTTTAAAAAAAACTTGTGTATTTTATTTTTTAAAAATATAAAAAATATTGTTTCCAATACAAAATTTAGTTCTTTTGATTTTTTTAACTAGTGTTCAATACATTGGTTAGCATGGCCATAAAAACAATTTAGCCCTTGTTCATTTTTTCGTTATGCACATTTTTTTGAAGTTACTATTATTAGCTTCTTGTTTTCACGGCAAAAAGCACTCTAAACGTGAGGATTCATTGAGGAAACACATAACCAAGCGATCTATAAGTCGTTTGAGTAATTACAATTGAGAAAAATTTGACTATACTAAATGTCAAGTGGAATACCTCTAAACAAACTGGTATTCGAAAAGGCCTAACTCAAAAATAGACTAGAAAATACTAAACGAGGTGTAGCAATACCTCTAAAATCATGAGGAAGAACCTTGAACTATTTGTTGTTCAGAGCATGAGTTGTTATGCTTGACTATTGGGTCTAAACGTCTTTAATAATTGGAGAGGAAGAACCTTGAACTATTTGTTGTTCAGAGCATGAGTTGTTATGCTTGACTATTGGGTCTAAACGTCTTTAATAATTGGACATAGATAATAGGAGAGTGTGCTTAGACAATGGTTAAATTGTTAACAATCCACACATATATATTCCAAAGGTCAACTTTCGGATAGAAGTATTTTAAAAATTAAAATAATAATAATAAGTGTGTGTGCATGAGAAAAAAAAAAGGTGCAAAAAGAAACACCTTCGTATTAATGCCAAAAAGCCCGCTAGCTCTACCTTATCGGGCCTTAAGTTTTTTTGTACTCATATGGACCTACACGCTATGTACCCAAAAAAATATGGACCTATACACGCTAAGCTTGTCTGACGATGGTTTCTCATCCCACCCCCCGTCATTCTTTTTCACCCCCCAGAAATCCAACTTTACCCTTGATTTTACCTCCAAAAAGTTCGGTACACGCGTACTGAACTTTTTCGATATTGAAAAATAAGTGTTTTACATCGTTAAAAAGTTCAGTACGCGTGTACTGAACTTTTTTTCAATGGTTAAAAATGGAAACCCAGGGGGTGAAAAAGAAAGCTGGGGGGTGGGGAAAGAAATCTTCTTGTCTGACTCTGACCTATATTTGTTGAGATTTTTTGTTTGCCGCCCTACCTACACGCTATGTGATATAATGATATTATAAAAATGAAAAAAAAAATTGTAAATATTATCCTCTATTTAAATATCAGATGTTATAAAAAAAAATTCTAATTGAGTTTTTTTTGGTGTATCTACTATCTACTCCCTCTGTCCCGGTTTAATTGAGCCAGTTGACTGGCTCACGTTTGTCAATGCAAAACTTTAACGATTAATATTTTTAATTATATAATAGTAAAAATTATAAAAATTTGATATTTTAAAAATACAAATTGAGGCGAATCCAACAAGATCTTATATGCTAATATTTATTTTTATCTATGAATAGAAAAATAGAGTCAAAACGAGATATATAAATAGTGTCTATAGTCAAAATGACTCAATTAAAATGGGACTGAGGAAGTACTACCTAAATAGTGGATAAACATATTTTTATAAATTTGTAGGATGCACGAGAAAATGGAAAGCCCGACAAAAAAAAAAAATCTAACCAAGTGAATACAACAGAAGTATTCTCTTCTTCCCATCGTATCAGCTATCAATCCATCATCCATGTGCCAAGAGTCCCTCTAAAGTCTAAACTTTTTCAATCATTATTATTATTCCTCTTGTTCTATAAGGAGCCAGGGTGGTGTATTAGTATTGTCCTCAATTATACAAATAAAAAACCAAGATTGAACATTATAGTAGAACCAAGTTGTAGTGATGTCAAGTAACATGCCAAGATCATCCAATTAATGTTAAATAATATGTATTTCCTTGATCATTCTAATTCCTTAGTTAGTTCTCTCCACTTGTTTGTAGTGTATTCTCTCTACCTTTTTCCTACCTAAAAGCATGGATGTGTTGCTACACATATTTTGCTCAAGGTACAAACTTACATACACCTCAATTCTCAAAGTTTACACAATCACAAACCCTTCCTCACATTAATTAGATGTATCTTTCAATTTTGTTTGTTTTTATGGAAATAAAATCATTTTGTTAGTTGTTATAGATGATCACTTTTTTCTCTTTTGCATTAAAAAGTGCTTGAATTAGAACATTGTCAATTACTATGTAGTACTAAATAATTGTTACACATAATAATATGTCCCACACCACATGTCCTTATCAAGGACCACCTCCGGTGGCATCACCTACACAGTACTATACTTCTACAGTGCTACACTACCCAGAAGAGAACCAGCTTTCACTGAGGGATATGGCAAAGCAGAAGCAGAAGCAGAAGCAGTTTCATAAATATGGAAAGGGGTGTTGGCGTGTTGCTCATTCCATTAAGCCAAAAGCACTTAACTTTTACTTATTTATGTATATATTGTAATATAATAATGTTCCTTTCTTCATTCTTGTTAAAAGTTTTTTTTCTTTGTACAAATATGAAGCCAAGCAATTTTGTGTTCTTGATGATTATTATTGGACGAGTGGTGCTGTTGAGATCCAACCATTATTTTGGTTAATTAATTAAATAATACTATGGTAATGGGAACACATTATTGTTGCAATAATATATTCAATTTAAATTAAAGGTTGTTATTATTTTATAATAATAAATCCCTATAGGACATAAATTATATATATGATGATTGAGTACTACTCAATTGTTTAATTTTATTAACAAATGTTTGCTACAAACACTTTTATTGTATTAGTATATAAGTTTTTGAGAAGAGAATTAGCTCTGATCTTGTTGTTTTCAAAAAGAACATAAAGTCTTTTAAAGAATGCTTGGTTTATATAGTTTGATAAGGATGGGGATAATAAATTGGTGTGAAAAGGACATGTATTATTATTGGTAATAAAATATCATGTTCTTTTCCACCGTCAGTGTACCCAACTTCTCCTTTTTCAACATTTCCTCTGGCTATTATTAAAATTTCAGAGAGGTGCAATTCCTAAAATAAGTGTATAACTATATTTTACACAAATACAATTTTTTTTATGTTCAAATACAATATTTTAGGTGGTTGAAGATTCAATATTTGGAGTGTTGGATTATATCATGTGAATTGTGAAGGAGAGGAGAAGGGTTTTAATGAATACATGATTATTTTATTTTTGCTTAGTCCGATAGTATTGGTTTATATTGAATAATTTCAATGATTATTTGGTGTATATGAATGAAATTGAGCCAATATTTACTAGTGGGACAAGCACTACAAGAAAACTGCCTTGGAGTGTCTGCCTAAAACAGACGCTAAACACCAAAAAACGGACGCTACGACCATTTAGCGTCTACTTAGAGTCTGTATCATGGTGGACGCTTAATTGCCTGAAGCTAACAGTTGCGTCTAATAGACGCTACTTTAGCTACTATTAGCGTCTGCTTTTATTAGATGCTATAAATTAGTTTCTAAATAATATAATGTCAACTAAAAGCAGACGCTAATTTTAGCGTTTGCTTTTGTTAGATGCTATAAATTAGTTTTTTAATAATATAGTGTCAACTAAAAGTAGACGCTAATATTTTTCTTTTTTTTAATATAGCATTGTAGCCGATGGAAAATCAACAAACAATTAGTATTAGTGCATCTAAAATATAAATTAAGTAGTTCTTTACTGGACCTAATATTTTTAATATATAATCATATATAATGTCAACAAAAAAGGACAACATCCATCAAAATATATAACCTATCAAAATAGTCCTAACTAACCATCAATCAAAATATAACCCACTAATATATAACCCACCAAAATATCCCACATAATACATAACCCACCAAAATATCCCACAAAATATATATAAACCATCAAAATAGTCCTAACTTATACCATCAATATCAATCCATCCAAATAATCCACAAAGTCTACAAACATCAAAATAACTCAATCTACAACCATCAAAGTTCATCATCTTCCTCTTCTGCACTTGCTCTAGCAGCCTCAGCTCGAGCAGCTTCAATTTTCTGATTCTCTACCCTAATGTGATGCTACATGAATAAATCAAACAATGATCATGAAGGTGCGTTGACTAAAAATACTACTAGGAAGCTAAGAACATTATGGTGGTTATTGTTAAATTAAAAATAAACATAAAAATCTTGATTAACTAAAAGAACGATGGTTATGTATGGTGAAGGCTCTCACCTGAACAACAGCCTTTTCACCATCAACCTCAAGAACTTGTCCACACCGGGTAGTTCCATCGCCCAAACAAATATTGACAATCTCTTGATATTTGGGTCCCTAATGCCATTGACCAAAGTAACATTTAGTCACACCATCAAGAAATCATTCACATTGAGAAGATAAAAATATCAGAATATTCCATAGGAATATCAGTAAGCATACTGTCAATGTTACCTTAACTTTCTCAAGAATGACCAATGTACCAACAACTCCAGATACAGTTTTGTATTCTGCAACATCAATGAACAGACAAATAAATTATGGTGAAACTAGACAAAACAGAATGAATACTGTTAATTATATATATTGATTGACAAATCAAGCAGTCTTGCTAGCAAAATGTTTCTTTCATGCATAACAGCAATGACTGGTGTCTAAACAACATCGAAGAATCTAATCCCGATAGAAAATTAAAACGACAGGTAAACCAAAGAGATGCATACCCAATCCTATCTCCAAGGTATCATCGTCCATGCCGTCAGTGTTATGAGCCACGCCCATCTTAGAACTTCAAACAATCAAGCAAAAAAAGAGTACAATAGTCAGTACATTTCAAACCAAAAATACAAATGAGAAGCAAGACTAAATTAGCACAAATTCCATCCATAATTAAGACAAAGTGAACAACGAAAAATAAAAGGCAAAAGAAAAATCAATACATAATTCAGCACAACCAAAATAATAAACTAGTATGAAGACAAAGGAAATTTCAAAAGAGCAAATACATACAAGGAAAAAAATTGTAGATTCACCTGAGTTTCCTTTATAGGATATATGTTTGGGTGATAATCCTCATCAAACAAACATGGAAATCTTTCTCTGATCCTGATTCCAAGTTCATATAATTCTTCCTCCCCTCTTCCAATTTGCTCAGCACCCTTGAGCCTTCCCTGCCAAGGAGACTTCCAACCATTTAGCCAAGAAGGAACTTTCTCCAAAGATAACTGCCGATCTTTCACATCCCTTATAAGAACTTCCAAATGAGCTGACAAATTATCCAACTACCTCATCCTTTTCTTTGTTGGAGAACGAGTTCCATGCCTTGCCTGGGAATGTGACATAGCAATATCAATTATCATTTAAATATAATCTCAACAACCAGCACACCAAACCAAGAACCCATAAATACAAACACCATACAAAATAAACCCCAAACCACTTGCTTAAGGTGCTTAAGGAGCCCAAATCCCTTACGATTCCCACTAAACTTAACATATTCATATGAGATGCACACACCACTTCTTTTCTGCAAGTGCTGGCAAGGAACCTAATATCATATTGGCCAGGAGCCTACTATACTATAAGATTAGATACAATTACATCTTCCAGTAAGGCACAAGCTAGCTATCTACAGGTTTTCAAAGTCGCAAAACACAGACTTGCAACTAAATTTACCATCTTGTTATAGAGAGCATCATGGCATTGATCAATGGTTAAAGACTTTCTAATGCACATGACATTCGTTACTTGCATCTCTATAGAGACTCTTTTATTGCATTTGACTCAAAACTATAGAGATGTATCTGCTATAAAGGTATAACATTAATAGCAGGGTGAGATACCAAGTCCAGTCAATGGCCAGTATTTGGCAAAGAATTCAACTTTATGCATACATATTAAGGTGGTTTATGTAAGATACGAATTGCAAGTATGAAACAAATTCAACTCTCTCAAGCTGGAAACTCAGTTGATAAAATGAAATCAGAAATTTGTGTCTATTGCTAACTACAAAGTGATAGGCTTTTGAATTATGCGCTAATCACATGGAAAAGCCACTTCCAAAGCACTAAAAAAGAATGAAACTAATGAAGCGTCACAGCATGTTAACCAATGAAAAATCACGAAGATCATACACACCACACTACAACCAACACCCACCCATACTACAACACCACACCACTAACACCAAAGAAAGAAATGAACAATGCTAACACAAGGCTCTTAACACAAACCAATCCAACAAAACAACACACACTAACACCACTCAAACATTAGCTTACACTGAGATTTTTCTTTTTCAACATATCTTATCTAATATCCATAACCTGATTTCTTAGCTGCAAAAAACAAAGAATGATTATGATATTGTAACTCAAAATTAGTAATACAAAACAACATAGATAAAAAAAAATGACATAATAGTAGAGTATAGTAGTAGTAATTATACCATGAAGAAGCCAGAACAAAGTTGAATTAGGCATGTAATCATTCTTTTTTGAAACGCCACAATAACGAGCGGCATAGCAAGAGCGGTGGCGGTTCAATTGCTAGTGCCTCAAATGGCATGTCGCTATCTTCCAATATGCTACAGTCTAACACAGTAAGACTCCCTCTCAGTTAAATATGTTACAGTCTAACACTCTAACAAACTGAACCAAAATAATCAAAGAAAATTAAATATCCAGTCATGTATTAGACATACAAACGAATAACCATCGATTAAAATGTGATATAGTAATTAAGTATCATGGTTTATCATTGTTTGTGACTGCAATCATGATATAGTAATTAAGTATCCTCTAAGTTAATAAATTGTATGTGGTCTTTGTCTGCTCCACAAAATTGTTAGATAAATAAGAACTAAAATCTCCACCTGTAAAACTTCCTCCAAGTTTTGCTCTCTTAGAAAAAAATTTATATGTTTCTGCTCTCTTAGAAAATATTTTATGCTATATTGCTTATAATGCTTCACACAAACCATACTTATAATGCTTCATACGAACCATACTATAACAACCACATAAACCAATCAACGAATCAATGATTAAATTTCAAAAAGCAAAATAGAAGCTACTAAACTAATTTCCAATTACCTAATTACCAATTTATAGGGAACATTGGACAAATAACTAAAAAGTTTAACGAAATTATAAAGTGAACTTGGATTGAGATGAACAAAACTACAGAGCAGTTATAGGTGATATTGTTCTCTAAATTTGTAACCCAGTTTGGTTTGTTACGAAGTTCCAATCCTTCTTACCTAGTGAGTTAGCTATATCTTCAAGAGCTTTCTCTAAATATACATTTGAAAATTATCAGTTAAGTGTTGAAAGGTCTTCTAAACTACACACACATATCATCAAATATATACACAAAATGAAATTATAATCAAAATAATACATGATACTTAAGCTAACATGAAACCATAGATAAAAAAAATAGGATAGAAAGACTAAAGATATTTCTATATTATTTGTGAGCTATGGTATAAATTCATATCCACTCTCCAGAAATATCAATTCATAATAAAGATATTTCTTTATTATGTTTCTATGACACAACTATTGATTTAATTATTTTAGAACTAAGGATACATGTCACAGGGGGTGCGGCTTCCAGAATACCAAACAAATTTACCAAATCCTGCTCTCAAAACAAAGCTATATTATATCCCAAAACACAGGAACCAAAACAAAGCTATGATTTCCAGTAACCCCTTCAATAATATCAAATATCAAATGAAATGAAAACAAGCAAAAATTAAACATAGAACAACACACCTGAGATGTAAACGAAATCAACAAGAGAAAGAGGAGCTTCGTCAAAGAGATTTGATTTGTAAGTATTTAGGGATTTGGAGTTGAGTTAGGGATTTGGAACTACATAGTTCGATGATTTAAACAGTGATTATGGAAACAAGAGAACTGAAGGATGAAGGGATGAAGGTCGAAGGACGACGATGAAGAACGGCAACGATGAAGGAGGACGGCGGCGATGAAGGAAGTAGGGATTGTTCCAACATACGGTTTTCTTTGTGAAATTTGGGAAAGAAAGGGAAAATAATAAGAATAAAATATTGTTAAGAAAAGAAAAACAATTTGTCTTTTGAAATTTGGTAATGAAAAAAAAGGTGGGAAACTGAAAATTTGGACAAATTTTTGTCTTTTTTTTTTTTAAATTTAATTTAATGTCAATTTAGAGATAAAACAAACGCTGCACTGTTCATATAATAATAGTAAATAAAATTAAATATCAAAAAAACATTTGAGTTAACAAGTGCGGAAGCTAATAGATATTGTAAATTTTTTTTTTTATTTAGTTTCGTTTTAACGTCTGCCTAGGCAGACACTATAATTAATGCGTCTTTTAAAATAAAAATTAAATGGATAAAAACATTAGCGTCCGCGAGACAGACGTAACGTTAACGCTATTAGCGTCCGTGTCGGGGCAGACGCTAAAATTCTGAAGCTAAAACACATTTTTCTTGTAGTGAGTATGCATGGCTTTAACTCCTTTTAAATTTTGATATGCAGTCCAAACAAATTTAGAACATGTTTGTATTTGTGGTGAGTTTGGTAGAATCACAATGAATTTCGTAATTGTTTAAGTAAAATTATTTTGATATTAATATGCACTTAATAGGTAAACTTACGGCATTAATGATTTGAAATGGTGTCTTTGTCTGCTCTGCTTCTCTGTTCCATTGTCCTTGTTCACCATTCTCGATTGACCACACTCCGACGTCTCCCTTTCCCTTGACATTGTACTTCCCACATTTGAATTGTCGCACTACCAACAATATGAAAGGGAAGAAGGAAGAAGACCGGGTGTGTTTGATAACAAAAATAAGTTAGTTTATAGCTCATTATAATAACTTATAAGCTTGTTTCATAATATTAGATGTTTGACAACACATTTTTTTCCTTTTATCAGGTGTCGTGGTTCAGGTGTTTGTAGTTTTTGCCTTTGTAGTTTTTGGGAGTATATTTCTAATACACTTCCTTATTTTTTATTTTGTTGTTGTTTCTTTTATTTGTACTACTATATTTTTTGTAATATAATATATTTATCTTTGCCATTAAAAAAAAAATGTTTGCCAACAAATTTTTTTAACTAGTTTATAGCTTTTTTTTCATATGTTATTTCGAATTGCTTACGCCAAGATTATATCTTATTGATTTTTTTCATTTGAGTTGTATGCCCTTTTTTTAGGGTTCACTAATTAGGGAAAATTGAAAATCAAATAGAGAAGATAATCTTTTATGTATCATTGTTAATCTACTTATAAAATCAAATATTACCGTCATCCGAGTGTTTTTAAAAAACATTAACATTTTTTAAGAATAAAATAGAATAATAATAACTCTACATATTTTTAAAAGATAGAAGATCAAAATGTGAAAAATAAAATAATTATTAAAGCATTACAAAAAATACAATCATAATAGTATAAAGCATTCAAAAAGAGTTATTGCAACTTTAAAATGGTTGTGAAAAATTACTCAATTGAGGTTCTCTATTTCAAAAATAAGATAAAGTATGCCATCATATTTAGGCATGGCAATGGGGCGGGGCGTGGTCGGGTTTTGCTCTTCCCAAACCCAAACCCATAAAGTTCGGGTATCCCCATACCCATCCCCATTTTAAGCGGGGAAAAAAAGTAGAACCCCAAACCCATACCCGACGGGGTTCAGGTATCCCCAATGGGTTTCGGGTATCCCCGTTTCGTTTTTCTCCACATGAATTTGAATTATATTTTGATATTTTTTAGTTAAAAAATGATTTAAAAGTTGAGAACTATTATGTTTCAATAGTTTGATTTTATTAAACAAAGAAAATAATAGGGAAAACAATTTATTTAATATTCAATTTAAAATAAAAATAAATGTATGAATGTAATTTAAGAATTTTTTGGTACATATACCATATTTTTTTATACATAATTTAATTTATGAAAAGGAAAATATGATGTTTATATAAACGGGGCGGGTTTGGGGACGGGTTCGGGGTGGGTATCAATGTCCCCATTACCCGCCCCATCCCCGTCTTTTAAAATCGGATAAAACCCGAACCCAAACCCAGTCAACTCGGGTTTTACCCGTCAAAACGGGGATGGTACGGGCGGGTACCCGCGGGTATGAGTTTTATTGCCATGCCTAATCATATTTATTGCAACTTCAAATTGATTAAGGCTCTCATTACTGCATAATTTGTTTGTTATTGCAAATATGATTCTATAATCTACTACCATTTAGTAGTACATTGTATCTAAAATGTACTCGTTTTGGTTGAAATCTCATGGATAATCGACAGCTGAAATCTCGAAAGATAATTTATTTAAGCGTAGTGAGTTGCAGAGTTATCTCTTATGTGTATAGCGAGTTGTTCTTCTTTGAAAAGTTTGAATCACATGTTTTTTTAATGTCCTACTTTTGGTAAAGTTTGGGGTCATATGCTCTTTTGGTTGGATGTTCCTTGCACTCTATCAAATTTTCTCATTGATCATGTTCAACAATTTTCTCCATCAAATTTTCTCATCGATTCATATAATTTTGTAGTACATTACTAGCTCTTGATGGCTTATTTCAAAATATATTGATTTTTTTTTTAGTTACGATCAATGTTATTGGAGGTCAAATTCTCTTCAATGTTGTCGATCTTTTATTTGTGTACTCTTTAATTTATTTTTATTTTTTTTTGACATAGTGTATCCTTCAAAATATTTGTGTCCTTTTTTTTATATATAAAATTTAGGGTGAGGGGATGGTGCCTCAGTGACCTTATGGCTAAAAGAGCACTTATAAAGGTAATTACATTTACCTCCCTCCAAAGCCACTAACGGAGCTCGAACCCAGAACCTCTCGAATTCAAGACTTATCTTTTACCACTAGACCAACCCTTTGGAGTTATTTGTGTACTTTTTAATGTTAAACAATTTGTATCTTGTAATATTTCTTACGTTAAAGTAACTTTTTTAACATATTATGTTTGTGATTATTGAAAAGGAAGTTGACGTCCAATTATGGTGTATGCCGAAGAACTTTAATTTTAAGGGTTTATATGAAAATGCAAGGATTGCTTTTGTAGCATGAGAAAATTAATCAATTTCAAAGAGCTACGGACATAATAAGAACAAGTGTTGTTTTTGTAGTGTTCTATAAACTATTTTTTAACATATAAACTATTTTTTATGAAAAAGAACGTGATAAATTATATTTTATATATATATATATATATATATATATATATATATATATATATATATATATATATATATATATATATATATTGTCCCCGTGATTAGGTTTAATATCTACTCACCACAGATTAATTTTGTATTTTTCAATTTCTCACTAATTCAACTTTTCGATTTCTACATACTTTCTCTCTTTTAATTCATCGAAGCGTCAATTTCTTCTCTCATAACCATTTTTTTTTCTATTTCTCTTGCTTCTAATTCTCTTGAATGATTTTTTAGTTACATATATAGAGTGACAAATTTTATAATGTTGGTTGTAAAAATATCATCGAACATTTTTAAAATATAAAACATTTGTAATTTATATAAGTTTTTATGTATTTTGAATTTTTTTGTCAATTAGTTGTATATTTTGTAAAACTTCGTAATTTGTTTCTTTAGTCTAAATATATACTATTTTCTATCCCCCAGTAGCAAAAAATTATGGATCCGCCATTGGCTCTGAACAGATAATCTCCACGAAGAACTCCGTCAACAGATGCAAATTGATATGGCGGAGCGGAATATAGTGTAGTGGAATAGAAAGGAAATAAATAGAATAAAATTTTCATTTCATTATTTGTACATTTTAGAATGGAGAGAAACAAATATTGCATTATATCCTTTACTTCTCAAATTGAAGGGGAACAAAATTGAAGGTAATCAAGTGGCAGTATGAAATGAAATTCATTGGATCTTATTTCATTCCATTATTATTTTTGAAACCCAAACAATGAAACATTATTTTATTTCATCACTTTCCATTTCATTCCATCTCATTAATACAAACATTGCCTATAAAATATAATTTTGTATTGAAAAGAGTTTTTTTTTTTTACATTTTTAAGACGTCGACTCCATAAATTTTAAATACTTATATTATATTTAAGTCATTAACAAGTGTACACTTGTTAGCATTTATATATCTATATGAGGAGGGATTCGTTGACTCTAGGAGTAAGTCGTCGTCGACTTACTCCGCTTAATAAGTTGATATTGACATTATATTTTTTCAATCCGACCGTTAAATTCAAATATCTCATTGAGTAGATCAACCCTATAAATTTTGATAAAAATTCAAAAAATGTAGTTATGTATTCGGACTATTGAATTTCAATGGTTTATATATGATATTTTATATAAGGGTATATATGTCATTTTGTAAACATATATCTTTCTTTTCATTTTTTTTTTACTTTTACCACCAATTTAATCTGATATCGGGTGTCGGTTCTGACATCAAGTGATTCCAACCCCTTCTAATACATTTCATTCACTTTATCCTATATCTTAACAAAGCAAAATAACACAGAAAAAACTGTAGATCTCTAAACAAGAAAATTTTCCATCGCCCTTAAATAAATGGATTGTTGAGATCCCTCAAATTATTTGAATTGTCCCGCCGTTTCGTTATTGACACCATGTGGGTTTCCTTTATTTACGGATGCATATTAATTGCTTTGCGTGATAGGGTCGGTTACAATCAGATTTTATTCCCAAATACTATAAAAGTTGTGTCAGAGGAATAATATCTGTACAGTGTTCTAGATTTCATTAATTTTTAATTTACCTTTATGCCTTTCTTTTGGGTTATAAATACCCTCATATCTTCTACGCTTTTGATGTAGTTTCCAGTCAGTATTAGTTTTTCCCTCTTTTGTATAACCTAACCAAAATGGAAAGGAAATTTGATTTATTGGTTGATGTTGTTCCTGGCCGTGAGAATTGGAACTTCAAAGTGCGTGTTGTTCGAATGTGGCCTTTGTATTCGTTTATGAAGTCGGATGAGGTTAACTCTTTGGAGTTGGTGTTAATTGATGAGAAGGTTTGTTGTATTGAATCCTAAGTTTGCAATATTCCAAACTTTAATTGATTGTTGAAGTATAATTAGCAATCGTTTTCTTTGCAGGGAGGGAAGATTCATGCATCCATAAGGAGACAGCTTCTTTATTTGTTTGACAAGAAGATCAAAGAAGGAGAGGTTTATGACCTTTCTCATGTTGCTGTTGCTCCATGTTTTGGTGCATATCGTCCTACCTTGCATCCATATAAGCTGGTATTCCAAATGAAGACAAAGGTTTTCATTTCTGAAAGTCCTGAGATCCCTGCATATGGGTTTTCTTTTTCGAATATTGCTGAAATTTGTAGCAATGAGGTTGATTATGATTACTTAGTAGGTATGGCTGTTTGTGTGTTTAGTTCATTTTTAGTCATGTATTAGTATATGTATTGATGTGTTTGTAGCACTAATTTTTCTTTTAATTTGTTTCTAATTAGATGTTATTGGCTTGATGAGTGGTATGTCTCCTGAAAGGGAATATGTTAGAGATGGAAAGATTACCAAAATGATTGTGCTTGAGTTAACTGATCATAGGTATTTTGTTGATACTATTGTTTGATTAGCAAATGGGAATGTTCTCTATTATTTTGATTGAAACATATATTTATTTATATGTATTTATACACAGTGGAAAGTGTGAATGTGCTCTCTTTGGAGATTATGTGGATCAGTTGCAAAAACTAATTGGGAAATCTCAATGTGGTATGCCAGTTATTGTGATTCAGTTTGCAAAAATTAAAATTTTTAGAGGTTAGTTCTTTTATTGTTAATTGTTGATATTTATAGTTAACTCATGATTCATATTTATTTATCTAAGTTCATATCTTCGTTATTGCAGACAAGGCTTCTGTTCAGAATGTTTTGAATGCAACCCGAATTTTAATTGACCCTGATATTGAGGAGGTTTCGAACTTTAAATCTGAGTACGTATATTGGTATATGTCTTTAGTAGTTTTAGTTGTTGTTGATGATATTTGTTAATTAAATTGCTTTATGTATTGTAGATTGTCTAACAATGGGATTGTAGCTTCCTCTGTTATCCCCGTACTTGGTCCTCGACTTAGGCCTTCAATGGAAGATGATTTTCTTAAATTATTTCCTAAGAAAAAAGTTAGTGAGCTTGAGTCTTTGTATGACGATGGACCATATATTGTTAGTGCTGTTGTTGATGGTGTAGTTGAAGGTGATGAGTGGTGGTATCCTGCATGTAAGTGTAATAGGGGTGTTACCCCTGATTCAGGGGGATATTATTGTAAGGGATGTGTGAAGCATGTATATGTAATGATCCCCAGGTCTGTACCATTTTATCTATATATCGGTTGTTAGTTTGTATCTCTAATTTCTAAATGATTTAATGTGTATATTTTGTTGATCATATATAGGTATCGGGTGAAGGTTAATGTTAGTGATGGTGATTCAACTGCTGTTTTTGTTCTTTTTGATGGTGATATGCAATATCTGCTTGAGAAACAATGTTCATCTTTGGTTTCTGCATCAAAGGTATTGCATCTATTTTATTGAGACTCTCTTTATGTGATACATTTAAAAAGTTTTGTCATATTGAGTTATTGTTTTGAATATGTTTTTATCATTATAGGGTGAAAATGGGGGATTCTATCCTACTGAAATGGATTCTATTAAGGGGGTTAAACTTCTGTTTAAAGTGGAAAAAAGAGTTATGCCAAATGGTCGTTTTGATGGAACATATCGTGTTAAAAGGGTTTGCAAAGATTTGAAGGTTATACAAGAATTTGAGTTGTTAGATTCTGGTTATTCTTCTGACCAGGTCAAAAATAGTTTAATTTTATAGAGTTAGTGTTATTATTGATGTATAAGTGTGAAACAATATATTGATCATGTTAATTAGTTATTATGTTCCTTATTTCAATGTGTAGGGAAATGTCAATTTGGGTCTTCCACTTAGTGATGTTGAACTTGCTGAAAACAAAATTCCTGAATCTGATGAAGCTTTGAAATTTGCTGATGAGGTTTTAGTTACTCCTGTTCTTGCTGATGTTGACCATGTATGAATTGTTGGTTATTTTGATAGATTTCTTTTATATACTTTTTTAAAAATGTTCCTTATATATATAGTGTTTCCAAAGTTAATGAGTTTATTTGATTATGTAGGAAACTGTTGGCCAGTATTCTTGTTCTGAAGTTGTTGAAATTTCTAAAACCGGACTAAATGAAAGTGGCGAAGTTCTGAAAGTTACTGAAGAGGTGTTGGTTGCTTCTATGTCTGGTGGTGTTGGTGTTGCTGAACATGTGCGTGTTGTTGGTGTTGCTGGTGGTGATGTTGACCTTAATAAAACTGCTCTAGATGAAAAAACTGAAGTTGTTGAAGTTGCTGATGAGTTTGTGGTTACTCCAATGTCTAATGTTCATGATCTTGATCAGGTATGGATTGTCATGGAAGAGTGTGTGATGTCATGCTGAAAGGTTAATTATTTTGTTTTATGAATTTTTATTTGAATCTTACAAGTTTATTTTTCTTCAAGGAAAATGTCACCAAAGGATGTTATAACAAAAGTGTTCAAGTTGCTGAAACCGGTATAATTGACGAGGTTCATTCTTTGAAGTATGCTGATGAAGTGCTGGCCAATCCTTTATGTGATGTTGGTTCCTCTATTCCGGATTCTTCCTCTGTTGTTGACCTTGGTTATGATACTGATACTGAACTTGATCTTGGTCTGTCCGTTGTTAAGAAAAAGAAGTATAAAAAACTTATCATACGGTCTTCGAAGAGGAATTTGAAAGATGCATTTGATGATGTTGTGGCCAGCAAGAATGATAAGCCTTTGAAGGCTTTGAAGAAGGAGAAAGACTGAAGTCAATTTATGTTGAATCCCACACCAACTTTATATTTATGAAGTTTGCTGCAATAATTATATCTTCTCCCTTTTGTGTTTGTTGTTGTCTAAGTAGTTGTTATATTTAAGTAATAAATTTCTCTGGTTTGGATTATTGTTTTGTTATGGGGTAGGGGATCAATGTGTACTGTGTTGGTGTGTTGTAATGTTTTTCTCTACTATTTTTGGAATAAAGTTATGTTATTTGTACTCATTTATTGTGTTTAAATTTTAAAATCTTTATTTTAGGTTTATATTTTTAAATTTTTAAATAGAAAAAATATTATTTGTAAGGTATAGTGGCAAGACCCACATTATTTATGTGTGTAATTAATAATTAACATGTTATTTCGTTGTGGAAAAAAAAAATAAGGGAATGTATTTTTTTTTTTTTTGATTCGTTAGTGCCAGGTCTCGAACCGAGTTCCTCTTAATTGAGAATAAATCCTCAACCAAGTGGCTGGAATGTATTTGTTTTTACTATGAACTATGTATCAGAAAATATTGTTTATAGTGTTTGTCTAGGGGTGGAGGGGGGTGCACTTGAAATATGTTAATCATTTTATTCAAGAATACCCTTTAATAAGGCCCATAGTTGGCCCACGATAGCAGTAAAATAAAATTTACTCTTGGAAGTCAAAAAAAGGATTGCATCGTACACAGCTGCCAAATTGCTTTTTGTGGCTAGAGGTTGGTTTGAATATTACGCCACATTCTCATTGTTCTTTCCTTTTCAAGTATATTTTTCCCAAGTTGTTGGAGCTTTTCAATGTTGTCTCCTCATAGATATAACTGAGAGTGGTAAAGTTTTATTATTACTTTTATTTTTTTGTCTTTTCTTTATATTATAAGATTTGTTGCATGTATTCACATAAATAAATTTAGATCTGTCGTTTTCATGCTTCGAATTTTGCTTCTGCTTTATATCTATTGAATTATTAGATGATTAAGGATGTAAGGTAACTGTTTTTTTCTACTGTACATGAATGGGTTAAACCTTTATTTGATATAGTAGAATTCAATTGGTGTGCCTTTTAATATAATTGATAATTTGTTTGCCTATAACAGCTTTTATTATTATTATTATTATTATTATTATTATTATTATTATTATTATTATTATTATATCTTATATATATATATATATATATATATATATATATATATATATATATTGTATTTTAGGGAGTTTACTATTTTTTTTTTTGTTTGGATTTATTTTTTAAATCAGTTTAATATTTTTTTATTAGATAGTGATTTTTAGGATTTTCTAGACATATCAGGTGAATTGGTTTATCATGATTTTTACATGTCAATATTTTATATATTCGATTATGAATGAGGGGATGTAATTTCTTAACTTGGTTTTTTTGATAAAGGTTTCTTTTTATCAAGAATTGAAAGTGTTAATTTAATCTTTTTTTTTTTGGTGTGGAGGTGTTTAGTTTATAATTAGTTATTAAAAAAATTTGAAGTTTTTAATTTGAAGTTATATTTTTTAATTATGTTTTTTGCTTGATTAAAAGAAAAAGATGTATCACATTACTCATTATATTCATTCAATCTTAGCCGTTAATTCATATCAGATTAAGATGATAAGATCGTGAGTTACAGTGTCGGTCACGTGTTTTTACTATTCATTAACGGTAATATTTACTGTTCAACGGTAACATTATTTACTCTATAAATACTTCACATCCACTTAGTATTGTTCACTTCACTCTCTCTTTACATAAACAAAACATGTCCAAATTCATTATATTAGTTATTACATTTCTTTGCATTATTGTGTTATGTGACTCAATTATCAATATCGAAGAGATAGGTCCAATTTTTCTAATTCTTACATTAACTATTGTTTTCCCGTTATTAATGTTAGCTTGGACTTTTTCATAATTAGTATGTTATTTGGTTTATTTTTATTTAATATATAAATTTTTATTATAATTTGTATATTCAGTCTTTGTTTTTATGTTTTAATTTTTTTTTTAAATTATTGTTTTAATGTGTCTAGCAAAGGGGGGAGTTTCATTTCAAATCTAAGTTTTCCCTCCATAAGCCAATTTTTTGTTTTATTTTTTATTTTTTATATAGTTGTAGGGTGGGAATATTTACTTATCCTTTGCCTATATATTATCATCTTTTGATCATTCTAGATATCCATATTGAATGTCTTTTGTCTATCAGACATAGTACCCAATGGCTAATTTGAATGATAGTGTTGCCCTTAATGCCTCTAATAAGGCTTTACAAAATTTCCTTGGTGTGGAGAAGATTTCTAGGTTACTTAATCTGGCTGAACTTAAGGAGAATGAAATAGCCTTTGTTTTGGCATGTTATTTTGGAGTAGATGAGGGGGTTGATACTTGGCATTGCGATAAATATAAAAAGGATGGGCGAAGGTATATCTTATTTAAATTTATTAATTTTGAATCCTTCTATAAATTATGATTCATAATAATGGTTTTTTTGTTTTGATTTTGTTGTAGATTTCGATTATTGATAGATGTTGTGGATCGTAATGAAGAAATGACGTTTTTCATGTTCGATGAAGTAGTCCGGACCATTGCACCTAAAACTTGCAAATTGCTCGAATCAATGG
This sequence comes from Trifolium fragiferum, assembly GCA_954870985.1. Taxonomy (NCBI): domain Eukaryota; kingdom Viridiplantae; phylum Streptophyta; class Magnoliopsida; order Fabales; family Fabaceae; genus Trifolium; species Trifolium fragiferum. Next base: position 16,317,810 of record OX940790.1, on the reverse strand, counting down.
TATGATTTATTATGTTTTTTATTTTTTGTGTTTAAAATAAGTAGTTAATTATTTTATTTTTCATTTCTTAGAAGGAAGGATCCTCAGCTTTTCCTAATGAATTGGAAGAATTGTTTGGTGATCCAATGCTCTTTAAAGTGAAAAAGACTGATCATTGTGATGGCTGTGGGTTTATGACTGTAGAAGTTCTTGATGTGTTATGTGATCCTGGATTGATTCATTTGTATGTCAATCCTGAGCATCCTATATTTGTTGGTAATGTAAGTTTTAATTGTATTTTAATATATTAATTTGTTATTGAGTTGTGAGTTGATATAGGTTTTATTATATGTTTGTTTTTGAGTATATGTGTGTGGCTATTCACAAGAAGATGGGTGTGTTGAACAAGTTTCTATTGTTGATTCTGTGGCTGTTGAAGTTGCTCCTAAAGGTCCTAAACGCAAGGCAAATAAGGCAATTCACAAGGCAGGAGCCAAAAAGAAAAGTGCATCATCCAAAATCCCACACAAAGTGTAATCTTTATAAGTAATTGTATGCTATATTATAATAAGAGAGTGTTAATTCTCATTTGATCTGTGATGTAAGAGTATTAAGTTTGTTGTAATGGCTGGTGTATGCTATGTTTTTAGTCTTTATTATATGTAATAAGCCACGTCCTCATCGTTTTACTGAGTTTGATAATAATAAAATCGTTGTTTATGAGCTAAAATCATTATCGTCAATTTTAATATTATCTCGATGGTGTAAAATTAATTGTTCGCTCTAATTTTGGATCAACTGAATTTCTTGGATCAGAGTTTATAAATTTTTATAATTTTCAAAGCATATAGTATAGTGAATATTATTTTTGCTAACTATATAAGTTTATATAGTTTAGATGCAGTGATAATCCTTAATTGGATAGGTATAATGAGTGGTCTCTTATCAAGAGTTGCTTTGTTTATAAGTTATACACTTATGTTACGTATTGATACTATGTTGATTTTCAGAGCAGGGCATGATGTTTGAGTTGCCTTTCTCTCTACATCATTCCATACGATTTTCTCATCATTTCATAAAATTGAAGAAGCAAACTAGATTGATATATTAGTTGTTGAGCTCTTTGACCTGTCAATCTTATTTACAAGTTGTATAATATATATAGGCTTTATACTACCTCATGAATACTGGAGATTTTAAAAATAATATATATACAGGGAGTGTATATTTTGAGTTTAGTTTTGATTGATATCGTAATTTTCAATTGTGTGGTGAAAATGATTCTGGATTCAATTTGCAAGTAATATTAGCCGCACCCAAATAGTTTTGACAGGTGCCGATGTCGTTACCGTTATCACCGTTTTTTATATTAAAGAACAAATTGTGATTAATTTACACCGCGACAGCCGCAATTAGCGTCATAACACCTGTACCAACCCAAATCGCGAAAATTGTTACGTAATTGAAATTGTCTGTTATGAGAGGGTCATTATTATTGTATGGACATTTGTTGAGTTTGGCTAAATTAATTTTTATTAAGTGATAGTGTATTTTCGTTGCCAGTTTTCTATGTGTTAAACTAAAAATAATAGAGATATTTGATTTATAAATGATTATAGGTTAATTTTTTAAAATTTTTTAGTGGCAGTTTATTCTTTTTATTTATCCAGTCTATGGTGCTCGCGGTGCGGTTCTGATTGGATTGAAAATTATCAATTATATTTGAAACCTACGAAATAGTAAAAAAAAAAAAAAAAAAAAAAGATTGAATTGAACTAATAAGTATTATTGAGAAATTTAAAAACCAATAATGAATATGTTAATGGAATATATCATACTAATAAAAAGTTACACAAATATTAAAAAAGATGTGATCCGATCTAGCGGTTTGATCGGTTTTGAAAAATTAATCCAAAATCCGATCTGATCCGATCTAGCGGTTTTCATGAAAAGGACATCGAAACACATCCAAAATTATTCCATTTTTTGCGGTTTTTAATTTTTTTGGATCGGTTTGCGATTAGTTTTTGGATTGAATTGGATTTAAGCACCCCTAATCCAATCTTTTTTTGCGGTTTTTTATATTTAGTAGTTAGTTAATTGTCCATTGTAGGTTGATTTAATTTAATTTAATTGTGAGACTCGTATTTATTTGTTATGAGATTTTTTTAAAGGGGGTGCAAGTATATCCATATTGGGTCAAGTGGTCAATAGGGTCGGTCATGTGTGTGGTACTCCAATAAATGGACCATAGCCTACTGTTTCCTTAATTTAAGGAGATTTGGGAGGTATGTTTGCAGAGTTATGTGTATGACATGTGATATACAGTATATGCATTAAATGTTTAGATTGTTCTCCTGACAAATTTGTTTCCAAATCAAGTAAAATTCCTTCCATTTTGTATTATTTTATTTCAGGGTCACACGTTTCTGGTTACTTTCCATATTTGGCTATATATATTAGACCTCCATACTATATACAAGAGTCCATACAAGGTAACTATAAGAAAAATCACTTAACAAAATGGGTGTACTTTTTACTCCTCTCTCTGAATTGAAGGGTCCTATAATGGAAGGGCAAATTAAAGTTAGGATAATTAGATTGTGGACAAATTTAAGTGATTTGTATGATGGAATCATTAACTCAATTGACATGCTTTTGCTTGATTCTCAGGTCTTACTATAAAGTTACATGTGTAAATTTTTTAATAATCAACTTTTTACAAGTTTAACACCTTGAACTTAATTTTTGTTTCAGAATAATAAAATTCAGGCGACTGTTCCTTATCATTTAGTGCGCCGTTTTACTCCATATCTCAAAGAAAATCAAGTTTATGTGATGAGCAACTTTCGTGTTATTCATAATATCGGTGGTTCTGCTATTGCTCACAACCATAGCAGGATAATTTTTTCAATGAAAACAGATATTGTTCCATCTCATAGTGTTTACATTGATCCATATGGGTTGACTCTGCTAACTGCTAAAGAAATATTAGATCGCAAATATGGTGAAAGTTGCTTAGTTGGTAAAGTTGATGTTGCATAATTAGTAAGATAACTCGGTTTCTTAAGTTTCTTTATTATAGCAGAAAAAATTGATTGCTTATATTTGTTTGCAGACACCATTGGGTTAGTTATGGCGTTCCAGTTTGATTTTATGGAAGTTTCAACCCAAACTAATATGACTCCTGTGGTTAAGTTTGAGCTTGCTGATCATAGGTATAATTTATTATGTTTCACATTTTCAGATTGGTTATGTTCTTTTCTTTTATTGTGAGTTGAAGTTTTTCTTTAATTTTGACAGTGGGAGGTTTGCATGTTCTTTGAGTGGAAATTATGCTGTTGAGTTTCATGAATTCATGTCAACATCATCCATTGATCATCCAATTGTTGTACTGCAATTTGCGAAGACTGCCTATGCCGGAGGTATTTTGGTCGTGTCTTTTTGCATGCATGTTTGTATAGAGGTTGAATCATATGATATGAAAAGCTAATTTTTGTCTTCTTCATTGAATGAATCTTTTTGTAATTGTTTTATGGTTAGAAGTCTTTATTGTGATTACTGTGTACGCATAACTCAAGATTATTTAATGGTTTTGATTGGGTGGGATAAGATGTGGAATTTATATATTTATTTATTACAATCAACAAAGTTTTTTTTTAAGAACACATTTTTGAAGTTATAAAAAATATAATAATTAATGATTATGTTGTTTATAAATTTTCTAGGTTTTGTATTTGTTGAAAATTTTAAAGAAATCACTAGGATGATGTTTGATCCTCCTATACCACAGGCATATAAATTCAAAGTCAGGTATAGTTTATTCTATGTACCTATAGAAAGGATTTCATTTTATTTGGTATAATTAATAGTAAATATAATTTTAATTTGGTTTTTTTATTTTTGTAAGGTTGACTCAATCTGGTGGTATAGGGGCTTTCATAAACTTTAATCCAGTTAACTCAGTTATGGTTACCGATATAACTCCATTTGATCGTTTATATCCACACAAGACTGTTCGTGACTTTGTTGAGACAAGCGAGTCTGGATTATTTATCTTGTGTGCTAAAGTCATTGGGTTATATTTAGTGAACAATTGGTGGTATCCTACTTGTGTTTGTGGAACTTTTCTTGACATTTGTCACGAATCTTACTATTGTTCTAAATGCAGCATCCATGTTTTCTCTGTGTCTCCACAGTATGATACTTCTCTTATTATATTTGGCTATGTAAATTACTATAAGTTAGGATTTGAGAATGGTATCTTTATAGTATACTCTAAATTATTTATGGGTCTTAGGTGTGGTTTGCAAATTGCAATTGATGATGGCACAAGCAAGGCACTTATTCAAATGTCAGAGCAACCTCTACAAGGGATTCATTCTCTAAACCATAGTGTATTGGTTAGAAAATTTCAAACCCTTAAATCAATTTTATTTTTGATGTTGTTGTTTTTCAGTTAATTACAAGATTTAATGGAAATGATTGATTGTTAAATATAAATTGAATTTATATTTTTGTTAGGGAACAAAGTATGCTATCAAGCACTATGGACCCAAGGCTTTTGATGGGAAGGATATTTTACTCATAGCTCATAAGAATGCACAACCTGATGATAGGTTTGATGATGTTGCTGAAATTGTTAATATGACTGATGAAGAGGGTTGTGTTAGTCGGTTTCATCTTCTTGGTAACGATTTCACTCCCACAAAGGTATTGGAGGATTGATTAATTATTATTTTTTTGAGATTGTAGGTTGTTATTTTATTCTGTGTTATCTTAATATTTCAATTTATGCAGTCCATATTTGTGACTCCTGTTACTAAAATGTTGACTGATTCGGTGGACTCTCAGCCAATTTCTGATGGTGCTCAGATTATTAACAATGGGAAGATGCCTATGGTTGAATTGAGTGATTTTTCTGCTCTTAATTGCTTGGCCAATGAAGCTGTAAAACGTGGGAGGTCAATCCAAGCTAGGAAGAAGTTATTGGATCGCTTCCAAGAGTTTTGTGTTGGAGGATCGTCTATTGATGACTAATATTGGAAAACAAAACATAGTTTAAGAAGTATTGTATGTTGGCATATTATAACTTAAGGTTTATTAGCTTTATTTCCTATATTATATTTTGTGAGATGTAATATAAGCCTATGACTCCAGCTTTGTTAGCTTTAATTCCTAGATTATATGCAAACCTTTGCATATGTGTCTATGACTATGACTGTTTATGTTTTTATTTTTAATATGTATTTTGACTATTTATGTTTATATGTAATATAATGTTGAAGTTGGTTATGAATTTCCACAATGTCACTCTTAATTGTGTTATGTTTTGAGGCTTTCAAAAATTTACTTCAATTCTGTTTCAGTGCAGAAGTGTTGCTCAAAATTTATATATATTTTTTATTATGAACTTTAACAATGTTACTTCTATTGTTTATTAATATCTACTAATTTTTGTCTTTTTTTTTAATGATGCAAAAGTCTTGCTTAAAATTAAATAGGGAGTATTTTTGAGTGAACATGTATTTTACATTTCACATGTCAAGTGTTAGATAGCATCAATTTATCTTATTAAAAATTAGATCATTTTATAAACTATTAGACAATAGTAGCTCACATAAAATTGAGGCTTACATTGAATTTATATACATCCATATTCTTATCATAATCGTTTGGTTACTTATCTAACAAGGAGTTATATATTTAATATACTATCAATATTTTATTTTTTTGATAAGGCAATATATTATCAATATCCTATCAAGCAAGAATCAACTAAAGATCTTATCAATATTTTATTTTTGATATGAAGATCGTATTATATTTTAAGTGAGAAGGAAATCTTCTAGAAATCTTTGCATTTAATGTCCCAGGATTTTGGCTGATTGATGTACTGTTTGTAGATATTTATTTCATTTAATGCAAGTTGGCTAAGCACTATAAATAAGCATTTGTGAATGCTCCTAGACTTACTCTTTCACTTCTTCTCAAATCCCCTCCCAGATAGTTCCCCTTCTTGCTAAATATTACCTCTAACTATGGAACCAAATGCTGATGACCATCCAAAACTTTTAGCTAGGCAAAGACGTTTGGAAAGGAAAAATAAATTGAAAAGAAAGAGAGAAACATTACCTATTATCTCATCTAATCTTGGTGTTAGAAGGGGGTGTAAGTGGTTTACAAACTATTCCATGTTATTTGTCAATTCAGATTGATTATAACCTTTTTAAGATTTGTTTTGATTTGTTGAGGCAATCAATATTTGTGAATTGATTGGGAACATGTTCTAGATTCAATAAATTTCAACATATAATTTTTTGTTTGAGTTTTTGCTATATAAGAAATTTAATTTTTGTTCTCATCACATGTTATAGTAACAAGACGTATTGGAAGAGTAACTAGACGAATGTTTCAAGGTCGAGTTCACTCACAAGCTTCATTGGCACGTAAGTCGCTCTTTGACGTTGTAATTTTATTTTCTAAATTCAATAACTTTATTTATCGATTTTTTTTTAACAGCTGAAGAGATGAATAATCCTCCAGAACCTGAGATCAATGGTGATAATTCTATTATTTTTGGTATTGCCGAACAGAGAGGTTAGTTGCTTTTATATGTATTTTCGATTAGTTATAGTACTTTATTTTGAAAGCTATAACGTTTTATTTTTGTTTAGATTATTCCGATGTTGGTGATATGGATGTTATATGTCCAAATTGTTCTGCTTTATTTTGGGATGCTGAAAGAAGTGAGAAGAATCATGTTAGCGCCACTCCCGTAATATCATTGTGTTGCATGAAAGGGAAAGTTACATTACCGTTGATGATTGACCCACCTGATCTTTTAAGAGATCTTTTTAGTGGTACTGATCCAAGAAGTGCTCATTTTATTTCTAATGTTAGATCGTACAACAACATGTTTGCATTTACTTCTATGGGTGGAAGAATATTATCAAACCAAAATTCTGGTGTTGGTCCTCCAAATTTTGTTATCTCTGGTCAAAATTATCATCGAATTGGTAGTTTGATTCCAAACCAAGGAAGACCTAAATTTGCTCAAATGTATATATATGACACTGAAAATGAGATTTCTAATCGCCTATCTCATTTTAGGTATGAAATTTATATTTTTATGTTTTTATTTTTGCATTATACTTTGGGAAAGTTTAATTTTTCTAACTATTAGGGCTTATTGTCGTTATATTTTTATTTCAGTGATAACACTTCTAGCAATAGTCTTCATCCATCATTGGTTGGTGATATTCTAAAATTAATGGATGAACATAACGTTTTGGTCAAAAGTTTTAGAATGGTTCGTGATTTTTGTGAAACTAACCAAGACGTTCCTGTTCAGCTCCGTTTATTTCGCAACAGAACATGTGATGCTCGTGTATATAATGTTCCAGAAATTAGTGAAGTTGCTGCCTTAATTGTCGGAGATTTTGATAGTAGCAATGATGGAAGGGATATAGTGGTTCGTTTGAAGGATGGTAATCTACAGCGTATACACGAGACTCATGCAAAGTATATTCCCTTGCAATATCCGTTGCTCTTTCCGTTTGGTGAGGACCAGTATTCTGAAGATATCCAGCGTAATTATTTGACTTCAACTGGATCTTTGAAAAAACGTGGTCGTGTTACTTTGCGTGAGTTTGTTGCATTCCGCTTGCAGGAAAGGGAAGTAGAAAACTCGGTGTTGTTGAATAGTCGACGTCTTTTCCAACAATTTGCAGTTGATTTATACTCAATGGTTGAGGCTCAGAGATTGTCTTTTATTAAAAATAATCAACGTAACATACGCTCTGGGTTTTTGTTTGGTGTTGAAGAGGCTGTCAATCGCGGAGACATGGATGCTTCATCGATTGGTTCCCGTGTTGTCTTACCGTCATCATTCACTGGAGGTAGAAGATATATGTTTAATAATTGTCAGGATGCTATGGCTTTGTGCAAGAAGTTTGGATATCCTGATCTTTTCCTGACTGTTACGTGTAATCCAAAATGGGAAGAGATTCAACGCCATTTGGTAAAGTCCGGTAATTATGCTCCTTATCGACCTGACATTAGTTGTCGGGTTTTCCAAGTTAAATTGGAAGAAATGATGAAAGACTTCAAGAAGGGTAAATACTTTGGGAAAGTTATTGCGAGTAAGTAGTAGACTAATTTTTGTTAAAATTTAATTATTAAGTATTTAAGTATTTTTAGATGATAATATTATTGATGCTATTTTATTTTTTTTATAGGTGTTTATACTATTGAATTTCAAAAAAGAGGTTTGCCCCATGCTCACATTTTGTTGTGGCTTCATCATCGTAATAAACTTGATTCCCCCCGTGCTATAAATTCAGTGATTTGTGCTGAATTGCCTGATGATGTTAAATATCCAAAACTTTATTCAACAGTCACTAAGTTTATGATGCATGGTCCATGTGGTACCGCAAGGCCGAATTCTCCTTGCATGAAAAATCATCGGTGCTCCAAATTTTATCCCAAAAAATTTGTGTCAAATACAACTTTTGACGAGAGTGGTTATCCTGTTTATCGACGCAGGGATCTTGGTGTAACTGTTTTGAAAAAGGATGTTCGGTTGGATAATCGTAGCGTTGTGCCTTATAATCCCTCACTGATCATGAAGTATCAAGCCCATGTTAATATTGAGATTTGCAACAAATCTAATTGCATCAAGTATCTTTTTAAGTATATTACTAAAGGGGTTGATCGTGTAACTGCTGCTTTTAAAGTTGGTGAAGAGGAATGTGTTGATGAAATACAACAATATTATGATTGTAGATATTTGTCCCCGTCAGAGTCGATATGGAGAATATTTGCTTTTGATATTCACAGCAGGTGGCCACCCGTTCAGAGATTGAATTTTCATCTGGTTGGGGAGCAAAGGATTGTGTTCGAAGATACTGCCAACTTAGAAAATGTTTTAGCTAGAAGTAGGAATAAGAATACGATGTTTCTAGCTTGGATGGAAGCGAATAAAAAGTATGATATGGGGAGAAATCTAACTTATTGTGAATTTCCAAGCAAGTTTGTTTATGATTCGGATGATCATATATGGCGACCAAGGAAGAAGGGTCAATCTATCGGTAGGCTTACTTTTGTTCCACATAGCAATCGGGAGTTGTACTACATGCGCTTACTTTTGAATAGACAAGTTGGTTGTACATCTTTTGAAGATATTCGAACGGTTAAAGGCGTATTGTATGATTCTTACCGTGAGGCATGTGATGCATTGAATTTGCTTGCTAATGATCGTGAATTTATCGATAATATTGATGAGTTGTCCATTATTCGATCTGGTGCATATGTCAGGCAAGTTTTTGCTATGTTACTGTTAACTTCAAGTATGAGTGACCCATTAAAAGTTTGGGAAAAGACATGGGAAACTTTGGCAGATGGAATTCTTTACAATAAACGGCGAATCTTTAATCAACCAGGTTAGTGTGTGTGTGTCTATATATATATATATATATATATATATATATATATATATATATATATATATATATATATATATATATATATATAATTTTGCACTATTCATTAATATATAGTATCCATAGATTTAAAGGTTTTAATTTAATTTTATGTTTTTAGATTTTGAATTGAATATTTTTTTTATTTATTTTGTGTTTTAGATCTGACTATCACCCCTGATGAATTGAAACAATTGTGTTTGGTTGAAATTGATAAAATTTTACGGCCAAATGGGAAGTGCTTGGGTGATTTTGAATGTATGCCAAATGTTATTTGTAATGAAGTTGATCCTTTTGATAATTTGCTAATATTCAATGAATTGAATTATGATTCAAATGAGACGAGGTCTAAGCATGAAGAATGTTTTCAAAGTCTTAATGAGGAGCAATTACAAGCTTATGACCAAATTGTGCATGCTGTGAATTGCAATTCAGGTGGTATGTTCTTCGTTGACGGATTCGGGGGTACTGGCAAGACATATCTTTGGAATGCATTGTCGTTACGTTTTCGGGCAGAGAAGAAAATTGTTCTCAACGTGGCCTCAAGTGGTATTGCAGCTTTGTTGTTGCCTGGAGGTCGTACAGCCCATTCTCAATTTGCAATTCCGTTAAATCTTTCTGAGGAGTCCTGTTGTATGATTGAAAAAAATAGCAAGAAAGCAGATTTGTTAGTCATGACAAGTTTGATTATTTGGGATGAAGCACCCATGATTAATAGATTTGCTTTTGAAGCTTTTGATAGGACTATGCGTGATATAATGAATAAAGTTGTTGGAGGGTCGTCGAAGTTACCTTTTGGAGGAAAAACTATAGTTTTCGGCGGGGATTTTCGACAGATTTTACCTGTGGTTCCTAAAGGAGGTAGAGCAGACATTGTTCACGCAACTATAAATTCGTCACCTTTATGGCGTAGTTGCACAGTTTTGAAGCTAACTAAGAATATGAGATTGAAAAGATCGTCTGGTGATGAAGATGAAAAGTCATTGAAAGAATTTGCTAAATGGATTCTTGATATCGGTGATGGTAAATTGGGTGAATCTCATGATGGTGAGGCCATGGTTGAAATACCAGACGATTTGTGCATTTTAAATTCTGTTGATCACATGTGCTCTATTGTGGAATCAACTTATCCGAATCTGATTGACAACATGTTAACTCCTAAATTTTTTGAAGAAAGAGCAATTTTGGCTCCAACTTTGGATTTAGTTGAAAAGGTTAATGATTATGTTTTGTCTCTAATTCCCGGTGATGAATATGAATATCTTAGTTGTGACACCATTTCCAAATGTGATGAAGATGTTGGTATTGATCGTCGTTGGATTACCACTGAATTTTTGAATGACATTAAATGCTCTGGAATGCCCACGCATAAATTGCGATTCAAAATTGGTGTTCCTGTTATGTTGTTGCGTAATATTGATGTTCATGCTGGTTTGTGCAACGGTACTCGCTTGATTGTTTCCTATCTTGGTAAGTCACTAATTGGTGCTCACATTGTGAATGGTCCACATGCGGGAGACGAGGTTTTTATTACAAGAACGAATTTAATTCCATCTGATGCTAATGTTGCTATCACGTTCCACAGGCGTCAATTTCCTTTGTGCTTGTGTTTTGCAATGACTATCAACAAAAGCCAAGGGCAAACTCTCGCTAATGTTGGTCTTTATTTACCTAGACCGGTCTTTACCCATGGTCAATTATATGTTGCTGTCTCTCGTGTGAAAACTAGAGATGGTCTAAAAATTTTAATTGTGGATGAGAATGGGGATCCTTCAAATAAGACTCTCAACGTGGTTTATCAAGAAGTGTTTCAAAAAATCTGAAGCTATCTTACTATGTTGTTATATGTAAGTGTCAGTAGTAACTTATATTGTCATAAGGGGATTTCAATAGAAATCAACAAAATAAGACACTGAGTGTATTTTATATGTCTCAATTATTAAATAAATTTGAATGTTGTTATATATTATATGTATTATATTATGTGTTAATTATTATTAAATGTAGAATGCTCATTTATATTTCCCATCATTTCATTCATTATCCCAAATGGCTGATTTTTTGCTCTTGCTTATCACTATACTTGCAGCAATTTTTCTTATTATTGATATTGTCAACTACGAAGAAATGATAATTGCTTATATAGCCCTGATGTGGTATTTTATTTTACCCCTATTAGTTTTTGCCTGGTTTATTGATTGTACATGATGATGGCTTATTTAAGTGTGGGCTATGCTAGGGACGGATCCAGACATAACATTCTAGTGTGGCCAAAACCTTAAAGATAATCGGCATTCATTTGCTTAGTTTGATTAACAAGCGCAACATTAATACTTTGGTTTGAGTTCATGAGAGCATAACTATTATGAATTAAAAAAAGCTAAGAGACTAAAACTATTGCTAACAAACTAAAAAGTTAATTTCTTCATTCATATTTGCTTGCTTATTACATTCAACAATGTCTTTTATTTATAGTATTGGTTAATCCTAACAAACTAACCAATGACTCAACAAATTAGATCCTTATAGAACCTCCTAGAAAGTATCAATAATCACCTAATCATCTAATGCATCTTAGGTCTATTAATCCTCTATTAATTCCTTGCATTAACCCATATGCACACAATCAATATGACTATTGGAAGAAGTAGCATGATTAGCCAATCTTTAGCATTCTTCCATTGTGAACATAAACAGACCAAAACCCAACCCATCACTGATTCACTACTGGGAACCACACAAAACAGACAACTTCTACCCACAAAACAACAAGACAGTCCTAACCAAGAGCATACATTACTACTGCCAGCACCAAATTAACACAAAATTAACAACCCAAACACAAAATTAACAACACCAGATACCACAAAATTAACAACCCAAACACAATTTTAGAAGTTCCAACACAGCACCATTTACAATAGAAGTTAAGGGTGGATGATTAGGGTTTAGAATTTGGAAGAAAAAATACCTGATTGAGAGTGGTCAGTGTGGTGGCGACGGTGGTGGCTTTGGGAACGGTGGCCGGCGTCGCCGACGATGGTGGTTGGTGGTGGTAACGGGAGCCGCGTGATTGGTGAAGCAGAGGGAGAAGAAACGAAGCGCGTTTTCTGTTTTGTCGTGATTGCCAAGCTCTCTAATCTAATCTCTTCCATGTATTTCTTTTTTTTATCCTAATCATTATAATTATTAATTAAAATCATTAAATGGATATTTATTTAAATTTTTTTCATATTATTGTCGTCATGTTATTTTTTATAAATCTTTTATGAATGGATGAATTACACTGTATGGATTGTGATATTGTTTCATTTTGTTTTGAAATAATTGACTATCTATTAAAAATTAATTTGTTCAAAATATATTGTTCGTCGTTCCGTTCACATTCTACTTATTGTATAAATTTATTATACAGTCACCCGTGCGATGCACGGGATCTACACTAGTTCATAACAAACAACTATAAAATAATCCCGCTTCTAACTCATTTTATATTCACTTTCATTCTTTCAATATTTTTTCCTTCCATTTTCTTTTATAATAATCTAAATAATTAAATGTGTAATAGAAATATTAGACAAAAAATGTAATTAAGCTTTCCTCCCATTTCCTATTTTTCTTTTTATTATATTTAAAGTTTAATTACATTATTGTCTAATATTTTATTTTCTTTTTATCCACTTTGTTTTACAAGATGTAGAGGCATCATGAGATACAATAAAAGGGAGTTGCAGAGGAGAAAGAGCAATTTATAGAGTCATACCAATAAGTGGAAACAAAGTACTAAAATAAAACAAATTATTTACCTTGATGTTCCGGTTAATGATGTGTTTGTGTTTATCACTTTGTTTGTAGGAGAAGATAAAAAAGGCACCAAATAGGAAAGAAACGAATTTGGATCCTTTTTTTTTTCTTTCCAATTATTTCTCTAATTTTTTTATGTGTCTATTTCTCTCATCATTTTTTCTCTCTCATCATCATTTATTTATTTTTAATTTTTAATTTTTCGCTTTTCACACTCACAAAACAATGAATTGAAGAGGAAATTGGAGAGAAATCATAGGAGAGGGTCTAAATCCGAAAGAAACATCTAGTTAGGCAACAAAGACTAATAAGACAGCAAAGTTAAAGAAGGATGGTAGACGTACAAAAATAGTGCAAAGATCACAAGCACCCCTACCAACCCAATAATCACAAGATTAGATTTAAGGATGGTTGACCTTAGTAGTTTTATTTTGTTAATTGAAATCCAAGTGATCTTTTTTAAGCCAGTATAATTGGTCTTTTGATGATCTGCTACTATAACTTTTTATAATGTTTTGTAAGTCATTTGTAATTGGCCTTTTGATTAGGGACGGCAAAACGGGCCAAGCCCGTCGGGTCAGTCCGTTTAACCGGCCATTTTTTGTGGGGTGGGTTGAGATTTTCAATCCGCAAAAAGAGCGGGGCTCGTCCCGCCTAACCCGCAAAAACACGGGACAATGACGGGGTGGGACGGGTTGGCCCGTCGGGTCTAACCAATTTTTTATTTTTAAAAAATCTTATCCATTATTAATGAGTTCTATTTTTTTGACCCATATTATAAAATATAAACTCAACTCAATTAACCTAATAGAGTTAATATATACTATATTGATGATGAGGATGATGGAAAGGAAGCTTCACCGTCAACATCGAAGCAAACATCAATCAATGACGTTGTTAATTTGGATTGAAGATTAATTATTTTTTATTGGTTAGTTTTGTTGGTGTGGATTTAAACATTGAATCCAAGTTTTGTTTGTGTTGATGGACTACTAAACCTTAGCATTTTTGTGGATTTAAATGGAATCCAAGTTTTGTTTGTTTTGGATTTAAACTAAGCACTTATTCAGGTTTTATTATAAGTATGGTTTGTTTGGTTTTATAATCATGGATATTTTGAAGTTTGAATGATAATTTTATTTTTCTTATCGCCTTGTTAGTTTATATTTTGATTTCCTCGAGTGGTTTTTTATTTTACTTTATTTTATAATTCATTATGATATTTTTGGGAATTTAGAAAAAAATAAAATTAAAACTATTGACGGGGCACTCCCGCCAACCCGTCATGAAACGGGGCGGTTTGAGTTTTTCAACCCACCATCACTAGTTAGCCCGCCCCGCTCCGCCCCTTTTTTGACGGGTTAATGACGGGGCGGGTTGGCCCGCTTTGCCATCCCTACTTTTGATGATATTCAGCAATAACAACGAAATTATGTAAAAAATGAGGATAAAAAATTAAAAAAAATCAAGATAATGGGGAAAAAAAATAAAACCTAAACTAGTTTAATTGAAAGACCACAATAAGATTCACTTTTCTATTTGTTTAGGTCTGAAATTTATATTTTAAGGTTTACAAACTAATTAATATATTTTTATAGTTTAGGGATTATTATTAGTCAACTTAATACAGTGTTAATTGAGCGAATAAATAGTTGGATTTGCTTGGATAAATATTGTAAAAAATATAGTTGGATAAATTAATAATTTTTGAAAATTATAGTTGATTTTAATAGTGTAGGAAATATTTTGTTAAAAAAAGAAATAGTATAGGAAATAAATAATTTCTTTTAAGATAAGTTTGGATCATAGAAATTTTTTAAAAAAGTTTAGTTATTTTATTTTAAGTTTAACATTAAATTTATTCAAATTGAAATTAGAAAGGGAATTTTAAAATGCAGATGGTGATTTGCGACACGCATAAAGAAAAGAGAATGGGGAGGAGTTGATAGGGCGGAAATACAAGAGAGAGTGAAGGACATTCGAGTCGTGACTAATGAGATGATTGTAGTGTTAGATATGCAAAGACTGCACGTGTAGAAATTCATAGAAAGGTAACGAAGAATACAATGTGAGCGTGGAATGAAGGAGACAAATGGGTGAGAAAGAAAAGGAGGTGCACATGAGTTTCTATGGACATATTTTAATTTTGATCGTGCATTGTTTAGTCAATGATTAATATTTATTCTTATTATGCGTAGAAGGTTTTCTTTTATATGTGTTATGTAAAAGAAAATCTTCTCCTAATAAAAAAAAAGACGACAAGATTTTGAAATGTGATCATGTTAGAGATTTTGATTTTTGGAATAAATGTTAGAAATTTTTTTGAAATTTATATAGCCAATTAAATTTGTTTAAATAGAATAGATAAATAATTATGAAGTGGGTGAAAATTCATGGAGTTGAGGATGAATTGGTCCAATGTCTAGTGTGTGTAACTCCACGTTCATCTACACGGGTCGGATCGGGTCGACATCGTCCATCATTTTCATTCAAATACCAATTCACTTTCCAAAATTTATTTATTTACCTAAGCCCAAAATCGCGAAGAGAACTTCCAGCGCCACCACCTCTTGATCAACGGTACTAATCCACGCACGTGGAACAAAATCACAATCTTAACCGTTTATGCCAGATCTCTCGGTCAGTTTAACGGGCAAGTCCATACCCGTTGGATGAACAGATTAGAACAAATGAAGGGTAAAAGAAATTGACCAAAAAATCCTCGGGCAGATCTCATCGCCTTTAAGAAGTGGCTCATGCCCCTTTCGTTTCTCACTCAGATTAGGGTAATCCAAATTCCAAACCCTACACGCTCTCATTTTTTTCTCTCTAGATCCAGAACTCTTGTCTCCGACGTCGGCGCGTGAGGTTTCCAATCGGCGCGTTGAGTTCATAACTGCGCGTGATCTTACGTGTTCATTCTATTCATGTCCTTTACAACCCGCATTGGTAATTTCATGTCGGAGATGTGCCGGAGTCTCACCGGACGGCCTTGATTTCGTGTTTATATGGCATCCGCCGTCTTAGCCAACCGTAACGAACCAAATTGGCCGCAGCACAGAGGTGGTGGAGCAGGATTCATGGGTAAAGTTCCTTACGCTAACCCTAACCCTAAATTTGGCAACAATAAGAGAACTCAATCGCCTTCAGATGATGCTTCCTCTATCAATCGGCGATCCAATGATTTTGCCGCTAATTATTCACAATACGTAACCTTTAACATCGCCTCGTATACGAAGACGGAGCTCAACGAGCTTAAAAACCGTCTCGTATCTGAGCTTGAAACAATTCGTCAGCTCACGATTCGATATGAATCAGGCGATTTTAAACCCAAGCCAAGCCATAACGGTGGTGGTCCCCCTAAGAAATCGACCAGCAAGAAGGTCTCCGGCAACAAACGACCGTTTCCGGCTGCGAGAGAAATGAAGAGATCGCAGTCGGAGATTGGTGACGCACTGAAGTCTTGTGGTCAGATTTTGAATAAGCTGATGAAAAACAAAATTGCTTGGATCTTTAACACTCCTGTAAACGTAGAAGCGTTGAATCTTCACGATTACTATGATATAATTAAGCATCCTATGGATCTGGGTACTGTCAAGTCTAAACTGGAGAAAAAGGCTTACGCTACGCCAGCTGATTTTGCTTACGATGTGCGGTTAACGTTCAACAATGCATTGACCTACAATCCTGTGGGTCATGAAGTTAACACTGCCGCGATGCAGTTTCTTAAGAAGTTTGAGGAGCTTTATCGGCCTATACATGAGAAATTCGATGAACGTGGCTTTGATGATGAATTGCAGGCCAGTTCATGGAACCATGTTGAACCTGAGAGGGAAAGAATCCCTGAGAAAATCCATGAGAAGGAGAGAGTTAAGAAGAAAGATATCTCAATTCCAATACCAATCCCTCCGCCGGTAAAACGGCCAGAGCCACTGCCTGAACCTGCTAGTACTTCTAACCAGCCAAGCACTTCAAACCCCCCATTGGTGCAGTCACCAGTTCGCACACCTTCGCCATTGCGAGCACCTCCGGTGAAGTCAGTGAAGCTGCCCAAGCCAAAGGCGAGGGACCCAAATAAGAGGGAAATGAATGTTGAGGAAAAGCACAAGTTAGGACTTGGGCTGCAGATTTTGCCACCAGAGAAAATGGAACAAGTGGTGCAGATCATAAGGAAGAGAAATGGGCATTTGGAGCAAGATGGGGATGAAATTGAGCTTGATATGGAAGCTGTTGACACAGAGACTCTCTGGGAACTTGATCGTTTGGTGACTAATTGGAAAAAGATGGTGAGCAAGATTAAGCGGCAGGCGCTAATGGATAATAACAATAACAATAATAACGACGAGCATGAGCCTTCAAACAAAGACAATGGGGTAAAAACCTTAATTGTCCATTTTTTTCTTATATTGAATAATGTCGCTGTTTAATGTAGCATTGTTGAATGTGTTTTATCACATTCTAATTTGTGGTCTACTTTGACAGGAATTGCCTGATGTTGAGAGAGTTGAAGCAGCTGAACCAGCTGAGGTGAAGAAGCAGAAGAAGATAGAAACTGTGGACGAGGATGTTGACATTGGTGATGATATGCCGGTGAACAATTTCCCCCCTGTGGAGATTGAGAAAGATAAAGATATAGGTGGTACTACTGGTGGCCATGCCAGTAGTAGTTCCGGTAGCTCCAGCAGTTCTGGTAGTGATTCCTCATCATCGAGTGGTATAACCTTTTCCCACTGAATGTTTTTCGGTTTGCAGTTGTAATTATGTAGTAACCTCAATTTTGATCCTGTTACAGATTCGGATTCTGGGAGTTCATCTGGGAGTGATTCTGAAGCGGACAATGGTCATTTGTAGCAGGGCAGGGCAGGGCTTATGCAACTATCTGTCGTCTAGACAGATGCCGATTAGTGGGACAAGACATGTTCGCTTCATTGCTGTAGTGCTTTAGTGTGTGGGCTAGGTATGTAAATTTGATTGATACATTTATATTGTCTGTTTTGCTGTTATGACTTTAATGTTTTGTAGATTGTGTAGCCAACCCAATTTATGATGATTGTCTTGAATTTTTGTTTACAGGGATAGTGGACATTGATTGTTGGTTTAAGTGTGATAATGGCGATTTGGATTGGGACTAAGAGCACCTGCTCCATGATCTGCATTGTGACATTGGTGTATAAATCTTTATTATAACTCAAAGAGTAGTTTTAGTAGTAGTAGTAGTAAGTAAGTAATATGTGGTGACAATTTCTCTAGTGGGATAGATGCTTAAGAAAGCTTAGGAAGAGAATCAATAGAATTTAGTGGTTTTATTATGTGATTACCTTGTACACATTACAGTAATTAGATGAATCACCCTCCTTTGACTTTGGAGAAGGGATTTTTTTGATGAAATTCATCTGTTGGGATTGTTAATTTGATGAAATCCACCTTTAATTTGATGAATCACCCTCCTTTGGAGGATGCATGAATTTGTTCAACCAAGATATAAGTGAAAGGAAAAAAAACAAAACAGGATCCTCGTGGAAGGAAGGATCATTTGCAAAATGAAAAAGTGATTTAGCTATCTAGTGTGTTACTCAGAAAGAATCGTTTGAAAAGATATTTATAAAGCCATCAAAAGCAAAACTTAATTCGCACATGAACTGAGAGAAATAAAGGATCAGTTACAAAATGAAAATGTGTCTGGTATATCTAGTGTGTTTCCCTCAAAGCTTTAAATATGCTCGTGAAATATTAAACTAAATCTATCTAAAAAAAATGAGAGGTCACTTTTGCTGCTAATTACTACAGTAAAACATGGGATAACAAAATTTTAATTTTAGATGTTAAATACTGCATGTTATAAAAATAAACAATTGAGATTCTACAATGAGGCAAAGTACCTTGTGCCTTGCTGGTTTCCTATGCACCTTTGTCAAACATAATTAGAAGCAGTCTATTTATCCAATATGATTTTAAGAATCTATTCCAGAAGATAGCCACAGATGTTGATGCTCAATCCATGCTAATCATTCAAGAGTTGATCATCACTTGAATATTAGTACTCTGCTTTAGAAAAACATTTATCATCACTTGATCATCACTTGAATAGCTGCCCACAAATTTATGTGACTCATCAGAATGTCACTGACCAACATTAAAACACTCAAACTAGTAAATAAATAGTAATAATGCAGTTGAAAGGGAAATTGCAGAAACAAAATACCAACTTCTCAAAATTTGTCAAGTGATAATCACTAATCTTTCTTTTGGTTTCTAGTTGGAGCAAAATCATTGCAACATGTAGCACTAGGCTTCAAATTTGGTTTAGTTCTTTTTGTGTGGATGTATCTCATGGGAACAGTTTCTCTGCTCACATCAGTAATGCTGCATAAACTTGTCCTTTGAAACCATATGACCCACACGCTCTTTACTATTGTTATGTTGTATTGTATACACACACAGAGAAAAACATGATAATAATAAAATATAAACAATGTTTATTATTCTTGCCTGGAATGTTATGAAGAATTTCCTTTAAAGGACACAAGTTTGAACAGCAAAAGCTGGGAATGTGCAGTTTTCCCACTACCCTGACTTTTCTTCTCTTTGAAAAGTTTTAAGCAAGACAAAAGTATCCATTTTGAACATTCAATTATTAATTATCATCCGAAACTAATCAATTGTTAATGATGTATTATAAGATAATCAACAACTATGATGTTGACAGGTTGTAATATATTAATGATTAATACAAGTTTTGTCTATTGTTGACCAAAAGCTGTTTTGGTCTAATCCTCCCAATATATGTAATTATGTATGGTTGTTGGTTGAAAAGCCTCAAAGCTATGTTTTGCTCCAAAGCAACTATTGACTTCTTTTGGGTCAACGTATATATTGGTACTTTAAACTTGGTTCAATTCTAGAAGAGTTCTTCAACATCTCCTATGTACTACTAACTGTATTCAATTATTGCCACAATTCAATCTCCTAAGTGTATAGTGTTATAGTCTGAAAATATAATTCAACCTTTGGGAGGGAGTTTGATCATGGTGGATCTCTGGAGGAGGCGGTTCTACCGACTGTGATGGTGGTGGTCCGAGGCTTTTGCAACTCCGAAGGCAAAGTCAATATCAGTATAATAATATACACATACTAAAAGAGAGAGAAGAGATACTTCAAACAGCGCAAACCACGCTCTTTATATAGCAGATGAAAAAGGCTCCTCATTATTAATCTCACAAATCTCACATATTTCAACCAAACTAAGATGTTCGAAGAATCAAAGTGGAATGAATATCTTTGATGGGATGAAAAAACTTTGATATATGTCATAGAGCTATGGAAACGTGATTTCATGGATTGTATGAATTGTATCAGCAATGGAACTGTGAGCAGTGAGAATCAAGATGAGTACCAACAACTTAAAAGTAGGAGCTATAGAGAAACAGGATTCAGGAATTGCCTGACCAAATTGAGGTGATATACAAGGAGAACACTGACCCCAACTTGTCTCCCCTAAATATGCATAAACAAAAGAAAGCATTACAGTAACTTCAAATCTATCCATAAGAGCAAACTATAAAGCTGCCAAGTCAATATTTTACAACTCTCATTTCATGCGCATCGGTCATTTTTTACCACCTTCTCATTACTTGTCTTTTCAACTTCATTGAGTTACTTTTTCTTATTCTTTAGTTGCTGCTTGTAATTCTACCTTCACATGATCCTGAAAAACTACAGATTTCATGATTACTTATAATCTCTTTGGAATTCCTTATGTGATCTAACTTCAACTATTTCAATACTTGTAAGGGTTTTTATATCTTTGAGGAAAACAGAATTCCTAATGGTACTAGGACTCTAGGAGAATCCTTATCCTCAGATGAACCTACTTTAACTCTGGCCTGAAGGTTCCTTCAAAGCTAACATCTACAATATGTTCATCAAGTTCATAATTACAAGCATGCAACCAGGTTCTATTTCAAACTCTGCTATAAGAATATTTGTTAAAACAGGCCAAACACTATAAAGCAGCAGAGATAACATAACAGTATCTTGAAACAATTACTCAAGGAAGGAATTTGTTTCAAGTATCAACAGAAAAAAGCGATGGCTAGAGCTTAATGGATTTGGCAGCAACTTTGCCAAATAGGACTGTCACTACTCACTAACACTATAAGTTAAAACCTTTCACCATCAGAATTTTCAAGCATTGAGCTTCAAGGATATGAACCATATGGTTCAATAAGACTTGGGCAATTGCAAACAGAACTGAAGCTATCAAAGGATATTCAAATGATCTGAAGAAATATACTTTAATGGTCCACATAAATGTTCAAATTCCCTCAATGTTAAAGCACATATGAGAAATTAATCAGATCATATGCACAAACCATTTTTGATATCACCAACCATTTCCTTCCCAATCCTATGATAATACAACTCCAACAGTTTCTTGGTGGTTAAGTTTATACTTAGCCTTTTAACTAGTTATTTTAATTAAGAACCCTCACTTTTTTACAACACCCATGTATGTCCTAGCGTCCCTTTATGGCAAAAAAGGGCCATGATGCAAAAGGAACATTTATGATTAAATTAAAAAAGCGACACATGCAATTTTCTTTATGCATCACAAGTCATGACTACCATTATTATGCCAAAAAGCTGAATGACAGCTCTAGCTGCAACACTACACCAGAACTTATGGTCCCTGAGATAAGCACGTCAACATGAAAATACGCAGCATCAAGTGAGATATTTGTAACTGTAACACCAGCTTCGTGCATGTGACAACCTTTGTCCTTGGCAAAATGCCAAAAGAGTAATATAATTATACAAGATTGTTGTTAGTTATAGAGGGAAATATAGCAGAGGCACGAGAACATTATTCATTATACAATAGTTCTCCAATGAAAGTTTAACAAGCATATGCAAGTCTGTAATCAAACAAAGTGGAAAATAATATGGATTTAAAAACATTTGACTTTATCCATGAGTAGTACATATTAAGCCATTCATTTAATTGATTATAATTTGCTGTCAATATACAAATTAAACTCAAATAATATTAACTGCAACACAATGGAAGAATATATTAACCACCAATCAATGGTAGAAAACTTGTTATGAATAAATTCCGATGATGTTATTCAAAGCCGTGTTCAGTATTCCAAAAGTACTACAAAATAAGTAGTAATAATGGCTTTAAACGTTAGATACAAAAATAGCAATCATTTAAGCTTAAAGCAGTTTAAAGCAATTAATTGTGTGATGTTTCATAAGAAAAAATGCTACAAAGCTGCGCCTAAGTTGTCTCACTTCTTGACCTCTTCATACTCTGCTTCGGGTGCCTGTTCACCACCACTTTGAGAACCTCCATCAGAAGAACCACCGCCTGAACCACCTGACATATGTTGTCCAATCTTTGACACAGCTTTGTTTGCAGCATCAAGCTTTGCCTTAATCTCATCAGCACTGTCACCAGCCATCGCCTTTCTCAAATCTGAAACCGCATCTTCAATCTCTTTTGCGACTTCACTAGGAATCTTTTCTCTATATTCTCCCAAGCTCTTTTCAATACTATAGATCGATGTATCTGCACTATTCCTGATGTCAATGAGAGCTTTCCTTTCCTGATCTCTCTGAGCATGCAACTCTGCTTCTTTAACCATCTTGTCAATCTCGTCATCTGAGAGTCCTCCCGATGAGCGAATTGTTATTTGTTGTTCCTTTCCGGTGGACTTGTCTTTGGCAGAGACTGTAACAATACCGTTGGCATCTATGTCAAAGGTTACTTCAATCTGAGGTAAACCTCTTGGGGCAGGGGGAATCCCAACCAGGTCAAATTCTCCAAGACTTTTGTTGTCTGCAGCCATTTCCCGCTCTCCTTGAAGCACCTTGATACCCACTTGAGTCTGATTGTCAGCTGCTGTCGAAAACACCTGAAACAATAATGTCAAAATTTAGAACATACTTGTTACATTAAACAAATCTGAATGGGATAAACATCTGATATGATAAAACTAGCTAAAACAAAAAGAAAAATTAAGTTATTTACACCAGTTCTCTTCTTTACCCCTGGAATGTGCGTAAGTGTTTTTGTTAGGTGGAGATTTAATTAAGCAAATAATTGTGTTATTTCAATGTTACATCACTTTTGAAAGACCAAATTCACTTCCTAAGAATCTGGCAAGCAGAAAACAATGTCTTGAGTAAGTGCAATTAATTACCTGACTCTTTTTTGTTGGAATTGTTGTGTTGCGGGTGATCAATCTTGTAAAGATACCACCTAGAGTCTCAATGCCGAGAGATAGAGGAGTCACGTCTAGAAGCAGCAGCTCTTTAACATCTCCGCGAAGGATACCACCCTGGATAGCTGCTCCCATGGCAACAGCCTCATCAGGATTTACTCCTTTGCTAGGACTCTTTCCAAAGATATCTGAAACCACCTGCTGTACTTTTGGTACACGAGTCATCCCTCCGACAAGAAGAACCTCATCAACATCTTTGATGGATATGTTAGCATCCTTCAAGCAGCTCTTACATGGTGCCTTTGTCCTTTCAATCAGGTTATTTACCAAAGACTCAAACTTGGATCTGGTCAACGTGATGTTCAAATGCTTTGCACCAGATGCATCAGCAGTAATGAAAGGAAGATTTATTTCAGTTTGTGAAGTTGAAGAAAGTTCAATTTTCGCTTTCTCAGCAGCTTCTCTAAGCCTCTGCAAGGCAAGCTTATCCTTTGCAAGGTCGATACTCTCCGTTCTTTTGAATTCGCTCACTAGAAAGTCCAACAATGCATTATCAAAATCTTCTCCTCCCAAGAAAGTATCACCATTTGTTGCTTTCACCTGAAAAAATGTTATCATCGATCATTTCCATTATGATTCCTAACAATATGATAAGAAAGATGGAAGCAAAGAAGGAACAAGTGTTCATACCTCAAAAACACCATTAGAAATTTCTAAAATGGACACATCAAATGTTCCACCTCCGAGATCAAAAACTGCAATGAGACCCTCCTTGCTGTTCATTCCATATGAAAGTGCAGCTGCAGTGGGCTCATTAATAATTCTCTGGACATCAAGACCGGCAATTCTGCCAGCATCTTTCGTTGCTTGCCTCTGAGCATCGTTGAAGTATGCTGGAACAGTAACTACAGCTTTAGAAATAGTCTTTCCGAGGTATGCCTCAGCAGTTTCCTTCATCTTGGTGAGAACAAAAGCACCAATTTGGCTAGGTGAATAGTTCTGTCCATTGACTTCAACCCACGCATCTCCATTGGGTGCCTTAACAATATTGTAGGGTACCATTTTCATCTCCTTCTGTGTTTGAGGATCATCAAATCGCCTACCAATCAAACGTTTGGTGCCAAAAAGAGTATTTGTTGGGTTCGTCACACTCTGACGCTTTGCTGGTGTACCAACCAGAAGCTCTCCTTTCTGGCTGTAGGCAACCACTGAAGGTGTTGTACGAGCTCCTTCAGAGTTCTCAATAACTTTGGCACTCTAAAACGGGCATAAATATGAGTCCGGGAAAAAACCATACACCGAAAAACATGTCCAGAAATAATCAAGAGAACCAGAGTCTTACCTTTCCCTCCATAACCGAAACACATGAATTGGTAGTACCCAAATCAATTCCAATAACATCATTACCAGCAGGCCTAGAACTGTAGTACAGAAGCAATTTTACAATAAGCAAATTTATTCAAAATTAGAACTACCATATTGTACAGAACAACAACAAAACAAGGCACCTGAAAGGTCGAGCCAAACTTCCCCATTTGTGAGCTGCATATGATGTCTTAGTGCTGCCTGTCAACTGCACAACCACACAAAAGAAAATTATCTTCCGAATAATGTTTACCACATATAAGACCAAAACAAGTCTAACAACAACTATTCCATGAATGATTCCATGATATCAACATTTATTATTCATATATTTACTACCCAAAAATGGAGAATCAATTCTAAAATTGTCAATAATGAAAAACTAAACTATAACATAGTAAAGCAAATTGCAGAGATAATCCAGCAAAACTACATGACCTAATAATCAGCAACACAAAAAAGTGACGAGCTTCTATCTATCTTTGTATATAAAAGTGCGTGGCAGTGGAACATAGATAAGCAGTAAAATACTAAAATCTCAAAACAACCAAAATCCAAAGATTGTAAGCGAGTTAATTCTTCAATATGCATAGATTCATGGAGTTTATGCAAGTTGCAAAAAGTGCCATAATCACATAACAGAGAATCTCATCTCAATATGTAGAAAACTATTTTTTTTCAATCTCAGATCTTAAAAACCAAACATGTGAAAAGTAGAAAACTTTTGTTCAACACATAAACAACAGATTGATTAGTTAACTCAACAAACATGAAAAAAAAAAAGTTAAAAGAGAAAAAAGAGTGAAATTGGAATTGGAAATCAAGTATGTACCGATCGGAAGGCAGAGATAGAGAAAGAAGCAACGTCATGGCGTTGGAGAGCACGGCGAAGTAAGGCGGCCATGGTGAATCGGAGAAGAGAGAGAGAGAAAGAGGGGTTTTGTTTTTGGGGATATAAATTAGGGTTTAGGGTTTTGGTAGTGAAATGTTATTACAAATATGTGGTGGATGATATATTCATAAGGAATGTATTCGTGTTGAAGAAGGCACATACGTATTATTTACTTAACTTTTTTTTCTTTTTGTATTTTTTAATTTCTAACAGAATCGCAGTGTGTGCTAAAAATCATGAGAATTTCTAGCTTTTAGTTTGGACCCAAACAAACCAAATAATAATAATAATAATAATAATAATAATAATAATAATAAAGAGTTATATAAATTTTAGTTCTAAAAAGTTATTATCAAATATTGTTTTTTTTACACAAATAAATTTAATCCATTTTACTCTAAACAATAAGTTCAATATAAGATGATCAATAATTATCAAATTGGAAACTAGCTATAAAATGAGCCGTCTTAGCTAAGTTGTCTACTGACATAACTGACATTCCAGTTGTTATTAGTAGTCAACATCCAACGACACATATCAATAATGCTGCCAAATTTGAAGTAGTTTGGGTATTCTGCGTTAATAAATTGCACTACCTACAAATGACCACTATCAATTTCAATAGTTGCATTCTTCATGTCCATAGTGCTCAACCAATAAAGAGTTTCTCTCACACGCTAAGCTTCTGCCTCTACCATCTCTGATAACCCCACAAATATTTTTTAAAAAGCTCTCACAAAACACATGTGCTCGTTGCGAAGACATGCTCTGACACAGTACACATTCTTTTCCACATATCAAGCGTTGTCGACGTTGCATTTAAATGTTCCTGCTGCTGGTTTTTGCCAAGCGAATGCTACTCTTATTGTCGTGTTTTGTCTCCTACTATTGTGCTGCATTTTTTCACTTTTCCAGTTCTGAAGCGTATCTCTAGCTCGTCTTATAACATAAAAAAATAATATTCGTATGTTGTCATGCCAACATCCTTGATTTCTTCTCCACCACAATGCCCAAAGAACCATAACAATCATGGCCATTATGTCGTTATCAATCTCTTCTATCATATTAAAAATCATGACCACAAAACTAGTAGCATTCTCAATATAATTGCTCACCATATGTCATACTTCTGCGTTTTGCCAAACTTCCTATGTAGTTGTACATCCGAAAAAAATGTATCATTCGTTTTCTTCCACTTGCTAACAATATGAACACTTATTATTACATTGTACTCCATTCTCTACTAATCGACTTCGAACCGATAAACAATTCCATAACAGCCACCAAAGGAAAAGCTTGACTTTTCATGGTACCTGCAATTTCCAGAGTTGTTATCAATTATAACATATGTAAGTTGATAATATGTTGATTTAACAGTGTATGAACCATGCCTACTGCACCTCCAAATGGGTTGGTCATCGTTGCTCACAAGGTTGAGAGGCAACTTCTCGATTTCTCGAGCATCTCATGTGTTGAACATTTGGTAAATTAAATCATGCCTACAAATCCTTGTGTCGTGGTTAAATAGCTTTGCAACCTTCATGTCTTCTTAATTTACCTTTAACTACCTTCGTGATATTAAAGCATGTTCCTCATTCCTTACCGCTCCTTGCCAGTTGTCACACCATGTAAAATATTTCTTATTTTCCTCTTTGGAGAGTATTCTTCCTTCATCCTCATTTCTGCGGATCCCCGCAGTTTCGCGAAGATCTATCAATCTTAAAAAAATTATCAACTTTTTTATTATTTTCAATCAAACTAGTTGTAAAAATAGTAGTAAAGCTTAATTATAAAACAAATAAAAAATTAAAATATTATTGGAGTCTTATGATAGTAAGAAACACAACATATAAACAAATGTATACACATATTGTGTGAAAATATGATTAAAAATAATAGTTTAAAGGACATGCATTGGCAGAGTAAATTAAATTTACATTGACAGCCAATAAAAATACTTCAACATTTCATGTCATATCAAGAAAGTGGAGTTAAGTGGAGTGACATGACAAAAACATGGTTGTGATTGGTTGAATGCATATTCTTTTTTCTCTAAAAAAAATCATAAAGTACTTAAATATACATTTATGAATGTTATTTTAATAAAGTTTTCAAAGACATAGTCTACGCGGGGCGTGTGATAAAATATCATCCTCATCTCCAAACCTCTTTTGGAGGGACTTACTTCTCCATCCCCATCCCGGGGAAAAAATTATCCATCTTCAGGAACTCAAACGGGGCAATTTCCGCGGGGATCCTTATTTACGGATGAAATTGACACCCCTAATTTGCATCCAAATTTTTATTTGGTTGGCATATCGTGAGCGTATCCTCACTAATCTTTGCAGAAGCAAATGACACTACAAGAAATATGATTTTTGGCAACAACTTTTTTCGTTAAAAGTTGTTACAAGTCGCTGGCAAAACAACCAAAGATAATTTTGCCAGCGACTTGTAACAAAAAAAGCTGTTGCGAAAAATTATATTTCTTGTAGTGTGAAGAGTGAGAATTTTCGCCTATCTGCTTTAGGTGTGGGAATTTTGCATATCTGCTACTCATAGCTACGCCTTGTTTCGTCTAACTTTATCAATGAGTTATTTTCTTTTGATTGTAGGAATTGAATTTTAAAAAAAACATCAAGGTACGTAGGGATCAAAGGTACTAGTGCAAGTTGCCAGACAACTTTCATGACCACCTTTTGGCTGAAAAAGATTTCCATCAGCCAAATAATTTTATTTTGGCTATCCAAAGTTTTATTCGAGGGATGGATACATTTGTTTCCCAACCTTTTCATCGTTTGATCTGCATCTCATGGAAAAAATCTATGTAGGATGCTTTAAGCATCCTGATGGTTCGATAAAACTAAATAGTAACATTGCATGTAAATTGTAAAGGAGGTGGAGAACTTGTAGGTTGCGTTGGTCTTTTTTGCAATTCGGAAGGAAGACGAGTCAAAGGCTATATTAAGAGTATTACATTCCACTAAAAAAAAGGAGTATTAGAGTGTGTGACACCCTCATGATGAATTGTGAGACTTGTACCTCTGTTTGAAGATGGTTGGCGGGACGCTTTCCTCATCTAATTATGGAAAGTGACTATATTTTTTTTTTTATTAATATGGTTAAAGTAATTGGATTAGTTGGTCCGTTTTCACCTTGGTGCGTCACATACGCAATCTTTTAGAAGTAATCGTTAGTTGGTCCAGTGGTGATTGTCGCTAAACTTGGTAGGGAGGACCACGGTTCGATCCCCGCAACTGTGATCGGGAAGAGACTGGAACCACTTGATGCTAGAACTGAATCCCGAACCAGATTTAATTGGTGGTAAAAACTAAAAAAAAATACACAATCTTTTAACTTTGGATTGGCATGCCCAAGTTCGTCATACTTGGAGGGAATACAACTACGTTGATTGGCTAGCTAATTATAATCTCTCTTTAGACACCTTAATTTATACAAATGTGGAGTCTCCATGTAGTGATCTTCATAGATTGTTTTATGATGATATATCTAAATGTTGAATGCCTAAGAATGTCCACTTTAGTTCTTTAGTTTTCTTTTCTTCGGGCTTTGACCTTCTTTATACCAAAAAAACTAAAAACTATAAATGCTTTTTTTAAAAAAATCAAATTAAGATTAAATAATTAATTTTTTATAATTAAATTTATTGAAAAAAAATTAATATCGATATATATATTTTTTTATAATAAGATCGTTAAAATTATAAATTAAGAAAAATAAATTGGTTGGAAACTTGGAATAATAAAAGTTTTTTTTGTATAGTTTGTTGAGATATGTATTCTATATAAAAAATAGAATATTATAAATTAATTAAAAAATTAAGCAAAATATTTAGTAGAGAAAATCAAATATGATAGACATGGTTTTGTTGAGATGTTTATGTCAAATAAGGAAAAAGTTGTTAACATTGAGAATAAATTTAAAAACTTGTTGCATATAAACAAACTTGTTGCATAAAAACTATAAGCACCGTAACAAACCAGAGTCAACAGAGTAGAGAGTACATATCCAATATGGAGAACAGCAACAGAGACACTGAAACAGGACATGTTAAGGAAGAAGATGAAGAGTCACCAATCGAGGAAGTCCGATTAACGGTAACAAACACCGACGACTCAACACTTCCGGTATGGACATTCCGTATGTGGTTTCTTGGTCTTCTCTCATGCTGTCTCCTTTCCTTTCTCAACCAATTTTTCGCGTATCGATCAGAGCCACTCATCATATCTCAAATCACGGTGCAAGTCGCTACACTTCCACTCGGTCGTCTCATGGCGGCCGTGTTACCTTCAAAGACGTTCAAGATACCGGGGTTTGGTTCAAAACGGTTTTCACTTAATCCTGGACCATTTAACATGAAGGAACATGTTCTTATTACTATATTTGCTAATGCAGGGTCTGCATTTGGGTCTGGTTCACCTTATGCTGTTGGTATTGTGAATATAATTAAGGCATTTTATGGAAGGAGTATATCATTTTTTGCTGCATGGCTTTTGATTATTACGACTCAGGTTTTGGGATATGGATGGGCTGGTTTGCTTAGGAAGTATGTTGTTGAACCTGCTCATATGTGGTGGCCTAGTACTCTTGTCCAAGTCTCTCTGTTCAGGTAAATTAATATACATACATGTTTTCATTTTTCTATAGTATTTTTTTGTATAATTTGCATGTGAATGAAATGCCAATTTTAAAATTCGTCAAATACTCCATGCCAAAATAGGCAAATATCCTCTGCAATTGTAAAACGTCAATCAGATACCTCCCTCCAAGTGGTGTTACCCTTACGGTTCATGTTTTCTCCTGTTTCGACCATTCCATTGGAGTCACCATCCCCGCCGATGTTTCCGATGGCTCGGTAGCTGAGTAAATCGTTCTCAGGTCGAGTTCGATCAACGAAATGACAGCTTCTTTACGAAAATTGAAATATATATCTTCTATGTCGGTTAATAGAAACATTTAACTGTGATCAACGAGATGGTGGCTTCTTTACGTAATCTGCAGCTCGGAAAATTAAAATATCTCGGCTCGAGTTCGATCAACAAGAATTTATTCATTTGCATGTGCTTTGGTTTTTGTATTGTTCATTGTTCATAGCAATGTCATATTAGTGTACATATATTTCAAATGCTTTGATTTTGGAGTAAAGAAACCTCATGTTCTACTACTTATAAAACTAAAGTTAATAAAATTTTATCTAAAACTAATTCTCTATAAATTTAATAAATTAAGTAAATTAATTGATTTTTTTAGAATTTAAAAAATACAAATTTAATTTATTATATTAATTTAATGAACAGTTTTATTATGAAGAATAACACTATACTAAAATTTAGTAATTTTACTAAAATACTATTGTGAACTTTAAAAGGCCTCATTTTTAATTCCGTCTCAGACCTCCTAATATGTTGGGTTGACCCTAAAATCCTTGATATTTCACACCAATAAATGATTTAAAATTCATTCAGACATTATTTTTTTATATCAAACTCAGAAAAAGAGAGAAAAACATATCAGCAAATTCATTGGAAATTAAAAATAAAATTTTCCATTTTAAAGACATGACATTATAAATTTCAATGTTAATCACTATATGGCAATTATATATTTGTTTGTTTGTGCTAACTGAGTTTGTGTATATATTAATGACCTTATCAAGGGTAGATTTACCTACCAATATTTACCAAAATTTGTTTATATGTATGCAGAACTTTGCATGAGAAAGATGATGATCATCACAAATTTTCAAGAGCAAAGTTTTTCTTTATAGCATTAGTATGCAGTTTTACATGGTATATAGTCCCAGGATACTTATTCACAACACTTACAAGCATATCTTGGGTATGTTGGGTATTCTCCAAGTCAGTCACAGCTCAACAAATAGGTTCAGGCATGAATGGTTTAGGACTTGGTGCCCTTACACTTGATTGGTCTGCTGTTGCTTCATTCCTTTCTAGTCCTCTTATCTCACCTTTCTTTGCCATTGTCAATACCTTTGTTGGCTATGTATTCGTTGTTTATGCTGCGATTCCTATCGCATATTGGGGATTCAATCTGTATGGTGCAAATAAGTTTCCTATTTTCTCATCTGATTTGTTCACAGCACTAGGCCAACAATATAACATAACTGCTATTGTTAATGACAAATTTGAGATTGATCTTGCTAAGTATCAGGATCAAGGTCGAATTAATATGAGTATGTTTTTCGCGCTTAGTTATGGATTTGGATTCGCCACCATAGCTTCGACCATTACACATGTTGTTTGCTTCTATGGAAGGTATATTGCTAGCTCTAGACTAATTACTCAAAGACAAACTATTTTAGTTATGGATTAATGATGTTTATTACGTCATGTTATTAGGGAGATTATGGAGCGGTATCGTGCTTCGACAAAGGGCAAAGAAGATATCCACACAAAACTGATGAAAAATTACAAAGACATACCTTCTTGGTGGTTTTATTTGTTGCTAGGAGTGACACTTGTTGCTTCTTTCTTGATGTGCATTTTTCTAAATGATCAGGTTCAGATGCCTTGGTGGGGACTTGTCTTTGCTTCAGCATTGGCTTTTATGTTTACTCTTCCAATTAGTATCATAACTGCTACCACAAACCAGGTTAATATATCTTCAAACTTTTGCATAGAAAGAAACAATTTGATTTAAACTAAATAATCTAATGTTTTGTATACAGACGCCGGGGTTGAATATCATCACTGAGTATATCTTTGGTCTCATTTACCCTGGAAGACCAATTGCAAATGTATGCTTCAAAACCTACGGTTACATAAGCATGGCTCAAGCAGTCTCGTTTCTCAGCGATTTCAAACTTGGGCACTACATGAAAATCCCTCCAAGGTCAATGTTCTTGGTTCAGGTATATTTATTCAGCTGTTATTGCTGTGTCTGAAAGGTTTTAGTACCATTACATTTCTTCCATGATATCTAATGTACTCCTTGTGTTTAAAAATGTTTAGTTCATCGGGACAGTGCTTGCCGGAACAATAAACATTGGTGTAGCATGGTGGTTGCTAGAATCTGTCAACAACATATGTAATAAAGATCTTCTCCCTGAAGGCAGTCCTTGGACATGTCCTACCGACCGTGTTTTCTTCGATGCATCAGTTATTTGGGGTCTAGTAGGACCTAAGAGGATCTTTGGTTCTCTTGGAGATTACTCGGCAATGAACTGGTTTTTCCTCGGAGGTGCCATAGGGCCAATACTAGTTTGGCTATTGCACAAGGCATTGCCAAAACAGTCATGGATCCCGTTGATAAATCTTCCGGTACTCCTGGGAGCAACCGGAATGATGCCACCTGCAACAGCCATGAACTTCAATGCTTGGATGGTAGTTGGAACCATTTTCAACTTCTTTATCTTCCGTTACAGAAAGAAATGGTGGCAGCGATACAATTATGTTTTATCAGCAGCACTTGATGCAGGGGTGGCTTTTATGGCTGTACTGCTTTACTTTGCATTAGGATTGGAAAATGTAAGTCTCAATTGGTGGGGGACTGCTGGTGAGCATTGTCCTTTGGCTACTTGCCCAACAGCCAAGGGTATAGTGGTTGATAGTTGCCCTGTCTTTTGATGACATTGCTTCTTTTTATTTTATGTTTTTTTATTTTATTTAAATTGCAAAACTTTGTGAACTAGTACTTACAATTCATATTGTAATTATGATTAACTATATTTTATCCGGAAATAGTGATATGTTATGTTTTTATTTGGTTTACAAAGGCTTTAGTAATATATGATCAAACTCGTTTAGCGAATTTCGATCAGCGGCCAACCAATGTAGGGGTAAAATTTCAATTTTGACCTCTTGATTTTTGAGCTGGACAAAACATCCCACCTTTGAAACCAAGTCGACATGAATTAAGGATGCAAAGTAAAAGAAGTGAAGATAGCAAGGATAGAAGTAACTCGAACAAATTATTTAAATATTTTTACTAAAAGTTGTGAAGTTCACAATAATTGACTGTAGAAAAAGTGAAAAACAATCACAGCAGGCGTATTAGAGCCTCGAAACTCAACAGAAAATAGATGCCACACAGATGTTATTTCATTTTCATATATTTGCGATATCTTTGTCCTTGAAATCAGTCTGCTCAAGAGTAGCTTGTTTACTCCCAAGATAAATGCTTTGTTCTTCTTGCTCATGCTCTACCTTCTCAACACTTGTCACGCGCAGCATCATTTATCAGGACAGTCTACGGACACTATGATAACACAACCATCATTCTCCATATCAGATGATGAATGCAAGTGTTCTACAGTCACCACATCCTCTGTCTCTGCCTCAATAGATCCCTTTTTTTGCCACAAAATGATATATCACTTCAAGTGTCAAAAGCCATATTGTCACTGATGATTCCAATTTATAAAGGAAGTGAGTACGTTTATCAAATGATATCGTTTGAAAGACAGCAAGCCAAGGTTAGATATTCAAACCTAGAAACCATCATAAGGAAGTTGTTGAAATCCATTGGTTATACTCATCCATCCTTATTATGAAGGAGCTTGAACTTGCGGAACCTCCTCCGCCATATGCCTTCAAGTAGGAAGTGCAGAAAACTCATTAATGTGTATCAAAGTGTTAAAAAAATTAATAAATAGGTCGGACACAAAAAAAAATGTGCAACCAAGCAGCACATACCTTTGCAACTTCAGAAGTATCAGTAGCACTGTCAGAGCTGCGCAAGCACATTTTGAGACTATTTCGTTGCATGTATATCACGGCTCCTATGGGTCTGTCATTGATGAAAACACCTGGCAGATCAGATTATAGAATTTGACAATTCTTTGACCAAATTAAAAATACACAATAAGAATTGGCAGGCAATCAGAGGACATAATTGCACCTCCAACAGTTACAATCAGAGGAAGAATCAACAATAATTGAAATTAACAAGCAATAATCAAGAGCCAAATGCCATTTTAAATGATTGCGTGTTTTTTAATGGAAAGAAGAGCACTCCAGTGTAGGAGACAGCAAAAGTATTGCATGTTTCAGAGAAGCCAAAACTCGGGAGGAACGATTTTAGGTTATTTTAATTTCATGGGTCTAGTTATGAGAAGAATTTGTCATTTGTTTTTTGAAAGAAAAACAGCTCGTGCAAATACAATAAGGAAGCATATGCTGAATTATGAATCTCTTAGTCATAAATTATGTATTGGTGGACCCAATTTGCTTTCTAGTTTTCTGTCATCGCAAATTGTTACCTTATTTCTTATGGCAAAAAATTACATGTGATGAATGATTATCTAATCACCATGCTCATGAAAAGTTTGGTCGAGCTACTGGTATATTCAAATTTTAATTAAACATTTATTACTGCCAGACAACCTAAAAAAACCACTCTTCTAATAATAAAATAAATCTTCGAAATAAATTACCTCACCTCAGACCAATAGCAGCACTTTTTACACTAAGAAGCATGCCAATTTCATCACTTAAGTTAGAGTTCCTGTCTGCCCGAACTCCCTGCACAGTAACCATGGTAACAAAACTTGATTACATATTTTAACCATAAAATGTGATAGTTGTGGGGGGATGAAACTGGCAATCATTAGTTATGCACTAAGTACTAAAAAAAGCAGCATGCAGCAGGGAAAGTTCATGGTACAAATTCAAATTTTATTTATTATTTGGTTAAAACATCACATACATGTAGTGAACGTTTGACTACATATTATTTTGGGGTTGGTTTCTTTTCTTTCTTAAATCAAAATTTGTCACAAGAACTAAATAAATTTTTTTTTTCTCCACATTGAGCTCTCCCAAACATGCACTAAATAAAAAATTTAAAGCATGTTAAGAACGAGATACTAGGATGATTATATCGTGAAACATTACCAGGCACTCTCCGTAAAATCCTCTACCCAGCCGAACCCTGAAAACCTTTTCCAGTAATTTACTTGCAGCATTCCGACGAGCTGAAATAGACGAATTTCCTTTAGCAATTAAGCCTTCAACGCTCAATTCCAGCAACTGCAATATGGGTTTTTTAAAGGATAGGAAATATTTAGCGAAGACACCAGAGATAAATTGACAACAATTTATATCATTCAAGAGTGATGAATACAGGAATTTTTTCTTTTTGCCTTTTGGGATGTTACAATAAAGTACTTAAAAGCAAGGAATCAACAAAATTGATGGTTGCTATAGTCAGAAATGTCGCAGTACTACTTTATGACAGCATAATAGAAAGGTTATGCATTTGTAATAGTCATGCTCACTTCAAATAACCAATCAACTTACGAAATTGTTTACTCTCTTTCCAAGCAGGAAACAAACATATGATAGATCAAGAACCAAAGTTTGTGAGACATGCCTTCAATCTTAGGATGCACAATTCTACAGTAGCTCAAACATAATAATTTTATACTAAAGAATTTCTTCAGTTTGCCTGATTAAACTATTTGACTGGGCTTAAGTAAATTACATTCTTTTGAGAAAAAGAAATCATATAGAAACACAATTTTTTTATTACTTAATCCATTGTTTTCATATGAACTTAAATACATGCCTAAACTTTCATTTAGCAACAACGATAATAAGAAACCACATAAACAGACAAGAAATAATCATACCTGCTTAAACATGTATGGGTTGGAAATGCAGCTAAACCTTGACCGACATTCACTCAGTCCAATGTTAAATGGCTTAATGCCAGGCAAGCTCCACCGGCGAAGATCTCCGTCCTCGATATACTTAAGAATAAGCTCAACACGCTCTTTGTCTTTTGGATCCAACAAACATGAAACCACATCCTAAATGGAATTTAGACATTTTTCTATCTCAGTAATTGTTGAACAAGACGTAGAGGTACTAAAGTGCATAAAAGAATTTAAATTCTTACTCACATCAGAAGTTTTAATATCCTTGTGTTTGTTGGTAAAGTATTCATAAACAGCTCTAGAGCTACTCTTCTCAAGGTTAACATTAATCATAATATTCTCGGAACACTCGTTTGGAGAAGGAATTTGGCTAAGTACTGATTTCCGATGATCAAACCCTATAATCCTAAATAGATAAAGATACTTACATTAATAAGCAATCAAAAGCACATGAGAAATGAATAAAAAAACAACAAAATACATACATAATATGAAGCACGGACACTCCTCGAATTAGGTGTGTCCCGGTGTCAAACACATGTCAGTGTCACCGACACGACACCGATACATATAATTACATTGAATTATAGCATTTTCTCATATTATTATCGGTGTCAATGTGTCCATGTCAATGTCATGTTTGGTGTGTGTCCGTGCTTCTTGATATATAACACAAAGTACAGCTGAGAAAATGAAAAATTGACAATAAAGTACGAAGACATAAGTATTAAACCTACTTGCAATTTGATTGATGGGAAAGTTTGAAAAGGAATTCTTTTGGAGGAAGAAAGTCAAGCAGATAGCATGTCTGAAGGCCTTCAATGCACAAATCTTCAACCCTATGTTATAATAACAGATATGTAAGTTTCTGAAAAGATAATTTAAAAACAGAAACTTTCCAATGACCCATTTCATCAATCTAAATTTTTAAAGCACAAAATCAAGTTTTAACCGCAAAAATTAAGATTTATAGCACCCGATTAAAAAAAAAAATAGAAGAAACAAAAAATAGTGAGTTGAAAAATGAAGAACCTGAAAGCGAGAGAGGGAACAGAAGAGAAAGGTAATGTAAGGGAAGGGAGATTGTGACGAGTGTGAAAGAGATGAGCAAAGAGAGCAGAAAATGCTCCAGAAAATGAAGGATAATTGTAGAGAACTATGTTGGGAACTTTGTCTTCTGAAGCTTTAGCTATGGCTTCTAAAGCTGCATCTGAACGTAAGCTTCTATGAAACGGAGAGAATGAGAATGGGGTGTTGTACTTGTACCTTCTCATCCCCCATTTTCCAACAAACCACCATTTCATCTGAATGGGGCGTCGGTCTTTAAGGTGGTTATGGCCGTCTTCAATGCGGTGGGACCGAAGTAGAGATGTTCCGTGCTACGACGGTAGGTTGGCAGGACGGCGGAGGAAGCGAGGAAGAGGTGGCTGCGATAGCGTCGCGGCAACTGCCCCAACACCCAAGTGGTTTCACTTCCTGATTTCACTTTTTTTTAAACTTTCACTCAATTTAATTTTGAAGTCATTTTTGTTGACTAGACACGGGAGCATTTGTTTAGTGTGTTTCTATAAAAAAAAAAAAAAAAACTATCTCACTAAAAAAATGATAAATATTTTAAATTAATTTTATAAAATGACTTACTCTATAAATTATGTGATAAAATTAAGGTGATTATAGTATTTATGTTTTAAAAACAAACTTGTTCAATGTGTGAATCAGTAGTTCATTTGTTAATATGAATTAAACAACCATTGCAACAAGATAAAAAAATGATGAAGCAAATGAATGTTGTATTTGAGATGGATAAACAAGCAGCGTCGCACAAGAAAAAAAAAAGAATATATGTAAAACAACTTATTTAAATTAAAAAGGGGTTTGGTTACCCTGCATAAGGATTGTTTATGCACGCTGCATAAGCAGCCATTAAACAGCCCGACTCACAACAAAACCAACGCACCCCCCATACCATTTCTTCTCGCGCCCCCATACCACTTCTTCTCATTTCTCCAATTCCACGCGCAAGAAATAACAAAACCAACGCGCCTCCAAATCCCAATCAACGATCGAAAACCGCAACCATCTTCATCACCATCGCAGATATCAACGTTCATCACTTCACAGAAATCATCCACCATCGCCGGTCACAACATTAAAGTTTGTTCTCAAAATCTCCTTTTTTTTTGCCACCGTCGCCGGCAAACAACACAATAGTAGGAGAAGCCGCGCCATCTTCAGAGGTGGGGGTTCTAGTTTCTTCTTCCTTCTTTGTTCAGTTTTACATGAAGATTTCTTTGAACATTGTTGTTAGAGAAAGATTTGGAAATTTTGTTAAGATTTGAAATCTAAGATTATTTATTTGGTGAGTTAGTGGTGCATGAAGATTGTTATTAATTTTTATTGAGTTTCAATTGTCTCCCTCACATAAAAGAGAGAAGTGTTGTGTTGATGTTGTTGTTTAAGTCTGGAAGAAGAAGAGAGAAGTGTTGTGTTGGTGTTGTTGTTGAAATCTGGAAGAAGAGAGATTGTTTAGTCCAATGCTATAAGTGAAACAATTTTTAGGTAATAAAGAGGGCTAGAAAATAAAGAATAGATTCAATTTGAGATTGGAAATGGTTTTATCATGTGTAATTTAGTTTTTTTCATATCTAATTTGTTTATGTTGTTAGTTGGAAATGGTTTTGTTGTTGAGTTTGGAAAGTAATTGAATCTGTATAACCCTAATTTGTGTAATCTAGTGTCATATTTGATTGAGTACATGAAACTGGAAATTTAGAAAAATGAAACTCGTGCCATATTTGATTATGTAGTTTCAATATTTATTACACAATGATTTTAAGTTAAACTCTGAAACCATTTAGCTGGTAGAATGGTTTCAGATAGTTGATGTTTAATTGTTGCTTCCTAAACCATTTAGCTAGTAGAATGATTTCAGAGAGTTGTACTCTGAAACCATTTCGCTGTTAGATTGGTTTCATATAAGTTTTCTCGATATTTGTATACTAAATTCTGATTTTATGGTGAAAATCGTGAATTATTGATTCTCATGTACCGTCTTTTCTTTTCAAATGCTAATGCAGTGATGCATAGACAGAAAATAAATATTCATATTTTATTCAAAATAAATAATATAACTGAAACCATAAGTGTGACTTAATTGTTTCACTAGTTTTGTATCGTAAACTAAAGTAGTCATATTACGATTTTCAATAAAATATTCATATTTTATTTAAAATAAATAATATCACTGAAACCATAAGTGTGGCTTAATGGTTTCACTAGTTTTGTATCTGAAACCAAAATAGGCCTCTTATAGTTTCCAATAAAATATTCATATTTAATTTAAAATAAATATTATAACTGAAACCATAAGTGTGACTTAATGGTTTAACTAGTGTTGTATCTGAAACCAAAGTAGCCCTCTTATAGTTTCCAATAAAATATTCATATTTAATTTAACATAAATATTATAACTGAAACCATAAGTGTGGCTTAATGGTGTCACTAGTTTTGTATCTGAAACCAAAGCAACCCTCTTATGGTTTCCAATAAAATATTATAACGGAAACCATAAGTGTGTCTTAATGGTTTCACTAGTGTTTGTTTACCCCGATTTTTAGTAAACAACCGCTAGTTTAATTATTACAAGAAGGATCAACTAGTAAATCCTGGGACATCTTGGTTGTGTAAAAGATTGATGAAAACATGTGCATATTTTCTGGGTTAAATTGGATATATTAATTAAAACAGTAAAATCACTCGACACGGTCGAATGGATTGTTTAAAGTAAAATGCTTCAAAGTTTAAATTTGCAGAAAACTTGTAAATGAATTGCAAATAAAGTTTAAAGAAGACTTTGAAAAATAAAAGCATGCAATGAAGTAAATTGCAGAAAGTTTAAAGTGCATAAACTTTAAAGGAAAAGCAAGTAATCAATACTTGAAAAAATAAATTGCATTTGACAATTGTAAAATGTTTACAAAAGATGGTACACAGATTCGTACATGTTCCATATTGCACTCATTTCGCTCGTTGACATGGGTACTTTGAGTTTCTTAAGAATTTGCATGAGAATTGTGAACCTGTTTCTCATATGAGAAACTAATATTTATAGACAAACTAGAATAACTGCCAAAAACCCACATAACGTCTAACTAAACTCCACGTGTCGCGACAATTTGAATTCCTTGGACACCTGGCGAGGCTTTCGAACGTTATCCACTTTGAATATTTTGCTAAGTCCAGAGTATGCTTTCTCTGTACTGCACAATACGTTATACAAGCAAACACACACACACACATATATAATTTCGACAGAATACATCATAATGTCGAAGCACACAAATACACATTTATTTAAGTAAGTTTCTGTCGAATTCGACATTTCATTCAGACTCGACAATAAACTTATGTACTTAAAGGGTTTCGACGTCGAATGCCTTAATCTTCTCTTGATTTTTTACTAAAACCAATTCCCAAGAGAGTATTTAAAATACAATAATGTACATTAAATGAAATTTTGGACAGACAAGTGGCTCGGGAATCAACCTTTATGTGAAAGATTTCCAAGACTTTACACTATGACTACTCAGCAGGGTGCCTCGGTTTATAATATGGGAAGATGGGTCGATAATCAGTGGCGGTGGGATCTTTTATGGCGTCGAAACTTCTTTGAATGGGAAGAACAATTACTGCAGCAGCTCCTCCAAGAAATTAATATGTTCATTCCCACCCGAGAGGAAGATTCATGGCAATGGAGTGCGACTGGTGATGTTTATTTTACTGTGAAATCTTGCTATGAGCTGCGTTATTCTGTCACGCTAACTATAATGGTTAGAGAACCAGAGTTTGAATTTGTGTTTACTAATATCTGGAAGTGTGGGGCGCCAACTAAGGTTAGTGCATTTTCATGGCAATTGCTTCTAGATAAAATTCAAACTAAAGAAAACTTGTGGAAAAGAAGGATGCTGCAGGAACAGCAGCTGAACTGTGTTGTGTGTGACTCGAGAACGGAAACATCGACCCATTTATTCCTTCACTGTGCTGGCGCTTCGAAAGTTTGGTATCGAGTTATAAAATGGCTTGATCTAGTCCTATTAATTCCCCCAAATTTGGCTATGTCGTTGGTAATGTTAGCTGGGTGTGCAAGAAATAAAGTAACAAAGAATGCATTGATCTTGATCTGGAATGCTTTTGTGTGGATTGTGTGGAAGCATCGCAATGACCGTGTCTTTAATAATAAAGAAATAGACATCGAGGAAATGGTTGAACAAGTCCAAATGGTATCTTGGAAGTGGTATATTAATAGAAAAGCAAAAGGGCCATGTCTCCTCTATGAATGGAAGTGGAGTCCATGGGATTGCTTCTAGAATCGATTTTTCGTAGTGTTTTGGTGTTTAGTTCTGTGCAGGGGGGGTTGACTTGGTTCCAGTTGCCTTTGGCTTCATTGGTGTTCTTAGATGTTGTTTGTACTTTATTTTCTCTGCATTAGTTTTGCTTACTGCTATGTTGTATCACCCTTTTTGGGTTTGCCTCCTTCTCCACCAAACACTTCTTGTGTTTTGGTGGATGTTTCTAATAAAATTATGGCTATTCAAAAAAAATAAAAAAATAAAAATAAATGAGATTTCATCATCTCATTCCAATTCATTAATGTCTGTCGAAAATACAGGCTAACAGTGTTGTATGTGAAACCAAAGTATATCTCTTATGGTTTCCAATAAAATATTCATATTTTATTCAAAATAATTGTTCAAACCATAAGAACAAAAATATCACTATAGGTTATTTCCATATTCAGTTCAACTTTAAGACCAATAATAGTTATTATTTAGCACATAAATGAGCATTGTAGCATCCATTTTCAATCATGATTTAGAAAAGAATTGACAATTACAAAAAATAATCTTTTACATCATAATCTCATTTTCATATTCTCCATTATCAAACTTTTGATCAAATTACAAATAGATTTCCAACTACTCATGACTTAGTCTTTCTCAATCCGCTCATAAGGTAAGCATATATCCTTCATTAAAACCTCTTCAAGCATGTCCACCGTCGAATAGATTTTATCTTGTTAACCACTGCATGTCCACTGCACCACCGTCGGTCTCTCTTCTCCCTCTCTCATCTCTATATCCTTCTAAGAAGCAATAATATAATTTGCAACTACTCAAATTCCTCATATATTCTTCCACATTCAATTGCTTCCTTTGCAACTTCTTCACCAAAAACCCTTTTGAGAGTGCTTCATATACTTCAGGACAAGATAAAATCTTGTCAGTGTTTAACTCATTAGATTCACATTGCTACATCCAAATATGAGACAATGAGGTAATTTCACCATATTTGCCAATAGTAACACTAATAGCAGGTCCTCCATATCCATAACCCCCAGTTACATCATCACAATTTCGACAAATTGGAATTTTCATAACTTCATCATTCACGTACCTGTACACAATCATTGACAGTTTCAACAGTATAATTGAAAAGAACAACTTCAACATCATTTTTCAAGCCAGCACTATCAATATCAATCAAGTAACCATATGCACATCGCATAAGTTTCATTATATCATACAAAAACTTCTTATTGTTTGTATCCACATCAGTGAAAATAGGCAAACACTAACACAATTTTATATGCTAATGAGTCTTAATTAGTAATAAGAAATTAAATCCACTACATTGATTCTGTATTTCATCACTTAAGGAAAGAAGAAAAATTTGATTGTTGTTACAACAACTTCCATCACCACATTCACTTTCATTCATCATCACTACAAATCACTAGCAACCCCCATAACCCAAAACAAAATCAAAGAAACAGAACACATAAAAACAGAATCAAAGAACAAATTGCCACAAGGAGGAGAATCGAAACAGAATTGAAGAAATAGAGGAAGATGTTTTCCACCGTACAAAACCACCGCCGCCAATTTCGGTTATTGCTGATTCTGGCTGTCTCCGTCGCCGCCGCATCATTACCGGGCCACCATCAAACCACCACTGCATGTCCACCGCACCACCGTCGGTCTCTCTTCTCCCTCTCTCATTGGCCGCTTCACTTTCTCGCGAAAGAGCGTGTGAAACTGAACAGGAAAAGAAGGATGCTAGGATTATTACACGTGTAATCACAATCCAATGGTGC
The DNA here is from genome assembly GCA_954870985.1 of Trifolium fragiferum. Taxonomy (NCBI): domain Eukaryota; kingdom Viridiplantae; phylum Streptophyta; class Magnoliopsida; order Fabales; family Fabaceae; genus Trifolium; species Trifolium fragiferum. The sequence goes on along the minus strand of OX940790.1, from coordinate 16,274,267 downwards.
ATATTGGCTTATGCACCATGCATAAGGATTACCCTTATGCATAATAACTTCAGCCTTTATAAGATATACAATGGTGATCCCAGATAAAATCAAGACCTAAAACCATCCCTTTTTTTATAAAAAGAAATGAAGAAAATGTAAATAAATTTTACATGTAAATTTAAATTAATTTTTATTAAAAATGCATATAAAAACACAAGTTTTTTTTTTTATATATAAACAAAAAATTGAAAGCATAACAATCAAATTATTATTATCATTTTTACCTAAACAATCAAATTATTATTATCATTTTTACCTAAACAATCAAACTATTTAAAATCTACAAGATTTACAATAAAAAAGTGAAGTCCCAATTTGGCGATTTAAAGTTTTATCATGATCTAGTTCTTAATTTATTATAATTTACTAGTTTGAGACCCGTGCATTCGCACGGGTTTATTGACTTTTATTTATAAAATATTGCTAAAATATAAGTGACGTCGTGTACCAAAAAAATAAAAATAATAAGTGACGTTATTCCGTTATTTTTTTGTAAAATTTATTAAATTAAGTAATTTTTTTTTCATTAAAGCAAATGTCCCGTGTATAATTTTTGTGTAATAAACTATAAGTAATAATAACAAATATTTATTATTCAATTTCCTTTTTTTATTAAAGCAATTGTCCAGTGTATTATTAAATTATTTTTATTAAAACAATTGTCTCGTGTTTTATTAAATTATTTTTATTAAAACAATTGTCCCGTGTATTATTATAATATATATTCATCAATAATATATTCATCAACATTGTTCTGCGTATTATTATAATATATTATTAAATTCCTTTTTTTATTAAAGCAATTGTCCCATGTAAGATTAATTTTTTTTATTAAAACAATTATCCCGTGTGTTACTATAATATATATTTACCCCGTAATTATTTATTATTTATTATAATATATATTCATCAATAATACACTTCTCGTGCTATTTTTATGAGTATATTTGTTTTATTCTCTTTTAATTTTTTTTTTATGAATAGATTTGTTTTATGCTTATCTTTGAATTTTTTTGTTATTTTTGTTTTGTATTTTTTTTTTATGAGTATATTTGTTTTATGGTTATCTTTTTTTTTTTGTTATTTTTGTTTTGTACATATCTTTTTCTCAATTTAGAGTTAAAATGACATTTAATGGCATAAACGGTAAAATATCATTAAACGTACTAAGGACAAAACAGATTTTTTAGTAGTAGTTTCTTTTAGGAAGTCCCTAATATGGACCTCAATCTAAGAGGATCATTGGTAGACCTTAATAAATTACTTGTTATAACCGGTCACTTATAACTTGGATATCAATCTTGTGGGGCCTACTTGTTATAACCGGTCACTTATAGCATTTTGTTGTGTTCATCCCGTAATCTTTCTATTTCTTTTCTTTCTAAAACTCTTCAAACTCTCATCTTATGCCACTGGATATAAGTTTGTGATTGATATTAACCATTTGTACACAAAATATATCCATTTCTAGCTATGTAAATAACTTTCCTGTGTCAAAAAAAAAAAATCCAAGTTGAAGATAGATCTGAACAATTTAAAATCAATAGGAAATGATTTTTTTTCTTTCTAATTTTTAGCAATATTCTTATGGTTTCTCGGGGAAAAAAAGTTAGTTGATTACATGCCAACACACCTCTTTCCTAAAAAATTAATCTCACGGTGTTAGTGTTACCGCAATGAAAGTTTTAAAGACGGGTCTTTTTAAAAGAGGATAGATTGGAGCTTTAATTCTCCTTTCAATGGTACAAGTTCAACTACAAGAATTGCAAATGGAATTGAAATTAAACTTTTAAAAAGACTTATGGATCCAGAACTAGTAAAGTGAGGGAGATTTATGGGTTTGTTCTTAGTTCCCTCTGCAATTGAAACTAGAAATCAAATTTAACCAAACACTTGAAACCATTTCAATCGCAGACTGAATGATTCAAAAAGTAAATTGTAGAACAAAAAATAGAATGCTCCTCCTATATTATATGCAGAGTTTTCAAAGAGAGAAAAAGAGGAGTAATTGCATTGCATATATGAACAAAATACCAACCGGGCCCACAAAATTGGTATACCTTATAATGATGACCTGTTATAGCAGGTAACTTGTTGAGGTCCATCAATGGTCCCTTTAAAACAAGGTCCATATTAGGAGCTTTCGTTTCTTTTAATATATTGTAAATAGATAATAGAGAGACTTATGTGTCATCGGTATAAAAATGTTTTGTAATGTACTTATAAAAATGTTTTGTAATGTACTTATAAGGAATGAAGTATAAACTCGCACACGAACACCATGACACGATATAGATATTTTGACATTGATAATGTAAAAAATATAGGACAATGACACCACTATATATATATATATTATTTTAATTATCGATTTATTATTAAGAAAATTTAAAATATTCTAATTAAAATTAGTATCTTTAATTCTTCATTGATAACATTGTTTCAATACATGTTTAACTTTTTTAGAGTGTCAAAGCAAATATTTTTTTTTGTGAAATTTGTTTGATTATTCCGACAGGTGTCGTACGAGTGTCATACAAGTGTCGGACACCGCGACATGCTACCTCCTAGAGGTGTCCGTGCTTCATAGCTTATAAGAGTGTATATGAGTTGAATTTGGTCAATTTGGGTAAATCTGCTCAATTAACTCAAAAAATTAGGTTGAATCGGATAATCTGGTGAAATATAGATTTCATAAACGAAAAATAATTTTGATAACCAACTACTCAATTAAAAAGGGTCTTGCTAAATAGTACCCCAAGTACTCTTTAAAGATTTTATTTAAGGAAATAATTTATTCAAAAGGTTTTCAATTCTCAATGCGTTGACTTCACACATTTTTATAAAATTTTATAAAATATTATTATTTAAAGGCTTAAAAAGTGCCGCAAAAACACTATTTAACATTTGCCATTAAAAAATTAGTAGGTTTATCCAATTTGACTCAAAATATGTGGTTATTTTTTACCATAAAAATATGTTATACAATTTTTTAAAAAAATAGAAAGGTTGAATTAAATTTATAAAATAATTTTAATTATCCACTACCTAACCCAACTCAAATTAGCTATTTTTTTTTTTGTTACATAAATTAGCAAGCTCACAATTATGAAACAAATACGCTAATTTACTCGACTCGATTCAATGTTACATTGAATGATTATTTCTCCGGACTCAATCCAAGATACTGGTTCGGACTTTGTACAAACTCATCGAAAAATTCTCATCCCACCCCCCATAACTCTTTTTCACCCCACAATATTCTGATTTTGTCCTTGTTAAAAAATTTCGGGAAACGTTTTCCGAACTTTTTTTTCCTTGAAAATGAACTTCGAAATGTGTTTTTCCAAAATTTTTGTTGAATTTACACTAGAAAAATCTTGGAAAACGCGTTTCAAACTTTTGATTCAAGGGCAAAATTGGAAATTCAGGGGGGTGAAAAAGACTTGTGGGGGTGGGATGAGAATTTTTCAAACTCATCCCAATTTGGCCCACTGAACCCAAGACCTCGGAGTCTATAAATAGGGTTGTTCCCTCGTCTAATTGTTTTTCCCTCGCACAAAACTAAACCAAAGAACGAACCCAAACACCCCAATCCATTATCTGTGACTAATTGCTGCACCGTTCTATTCCATCGGAGAAGAAGAAGTCACAACTCCACATCGACAACAGCAAAGTATTTTATTCACATTCTCCCTCTCAATTATTAGCTTCACTGATACTTCAATATACTTTCTAGGTTTTTGTTTCCCCTTACTATCCAACGCAACTTTCCTTTCAAATTTAGGCTTTCGCTTCTTGTTTCGTTATGTTACTGAATATTTTTGCATTTTTCCTTCACTTTCATGCTTAACCAACACAGAATGTCTGATTCTAACGAAGATAGAATCAAGAAAAGAAAACAATGTGATAATCAGAATGAAGACAGACTCAGTGACTTACCCGATTGTGTTCTCCTTCACATTTTGTCGTTTTTGAACACCAAACACGTCGTTCAAACTTGTGTTTTATCCACGAGATGGAAACATCTGTGGAAACACATTTCAACTCTTATGTTGGATTCTTCAAAATTTTCCAATGTGAAGCATTTTTTCAATTTTGGGTTTAAGATTTTGACTCTTCGTGATACAGAAACTGCACTACGTGTTCTTGATCTTTACCATCATGGTGATATTAACATTCATCTACTTAAAAAGATTTTAAACTATGTTTGCTCCCATAATACTAACCTCCGGGAACTAAGAATCTCCGGTGGCAATGGTGAAAGTGGTCCTATTATGAGCTGTGTTTCTTCATGTCATGCTCTTACATCTCTTGACCTTGCAATTTACCCTAGACGGTGTTGTAATGATACCCTAACATTGTTTCCAAAATCTTTGAATTTGCCTTCATTGACCAGCTTAAATCTATCAAATTTTGCCTTTTGCGGTGGTGAAAGGGGTTGTGTTGAGCCCTTTTCCGCCTTTACCATGTTGAATAGTCTGGTCATATGTAGTTGTAAGGTAAATGATGCTCAAATCCTCAACATATCAAGTGAATCACTTGTCAATTTAGCTATAGAAGATCCCCTGGAAACAATAAATTTAAAGTTAGCTGTACAAAATAATTCATCCAACGTTGCCGAAATAAAGTTGTCTACTCCAAATCTTCATACCTTCAAATATACTGGTGACCTTTGTCAGAAAATATGCCGCAGCGGACTTTCTTCTGTTAAACAAGTAAATATTGATAATTCACTACAAGATGATGCTTCGGTGGAGCATGGTTTGGTTATATTCAACTGGCTACTTGACTTTACCAATGTAGAATCATTGATGGTGACTTCAACTACTCTTGAGGTCCGTTGTCATGTTTTCAGACATTATTTTCACTTTTTCTTAAGTTGCTTTTTATATTTGTAAAATTTTGTTAAATTTTAATTGACTTGCATCAAAGTGATCTTAATTCTTCATCATTGCTTAGATTCTGTCCTTAGTTCCTGATATATTGGAGGTTAAGCTCTCTTCTTTATGCAACTTGAAGTCATTGAAAGTAGAATTGACACCACTTGATGATGGAGGTTTATCCCAAACAATTGAAGATTCCATATTAGGGCCCTGTTTGGATTAACTTATTTTTGAGCTTATGGAAACAACTTATGCAATTTTTATGTATTATTATAAGTTTATCAAGGTAGTTTATGATAAAATTGCTTATAAAAATATAATTTTCACAAGTTTGAACTTATAAAATGGTATAAAACCTAATTTATATTGCATAAGCTGTTTGCATAAGCTCAAAAATAAGCTAATCCAAACAGGGCCTAAAGAAAACTGCTGCCAAGTCTCCTGAAGAATTTGCTGAGTTAATAAAGGCATTTAAAGCATATTTGGAGCTACATTGCATACCAGAAGGAATAGTTGACTTCTTGCGACAAAACTCTCCATCTGCACAACTTACCATCACAACAAATTTCCCACGTCATTTTAATCTTATGTAGTTAGTTATTTAAAAACCATATGGGAGCTGTGTGTGGTATTTTTTTTTTTTTTTTTGAGAATCTGAGCTTAGATAATTTCAAAAGAAACAACCTTTAGAAGAGTTTGTGATTTGTTGTTACTTGTTACTCGACCTCGTTTATTGACAACTTTTGGTTTTGTGCGATAAATTTGTTTTCTGATCTTGATAATTCAAGGTTGTTTATAATACATAACTTGAATTAAAGAATACATTTCATTTTGTTGATACTATTCTTATGAAGAATTAAGAAATCCAAATTGCATCTTCGCAGTTTACATTTCTTAATCGATATAGCTGGTAGTAAATAATAATTCCTTAATTCTGACGTGCCATTCACATTTCTTACATGTTGATCTTAGGGATATTATTCCTTAATTTCTTATATCTTGTAAATTACAAGATGAATATCAGTTGAGTTCTACATTCTGTTTCGTGTCTCTGGAGTGTAAGAGCGTTTAATGAAAGCTGGGTGCTGCCAACTTATTCATTCTGGGAGTTTGTTTTTTGTGACCAATTTCGATTTGTGAGGTTATTTAGAGGGAAGTGGGTAAGAGAGGTAGACATTTAATTTGGAAAGTTGCTGAAAGCTTTGATTTTGGCTAATAATTTAAGCTATTGACAGTTCATGATAAATGATAAGCCAAATTGAGTACATTTATATGCAGCTATGATTTATTGATCATCTAGTACCGTAGACTTCAGCTCATTAGAAAACAGAATATAGTTGGAGATTTTGATTACTGTTAGGGTTGTGGCTGCCATAGCTGGAGACTGATTGGTTCATCATATCAATAGCTGATACTGTATGAAGGATTTGGTGTTGCATATTCCCTATGCCCGTCACCGATGATGTAATATTGAAATCCTTAATTATTATTTGTTGACACTAACAATCATTTTACAATTGTACCGAAAGAAATTGAACTCTATCTGTTGAGATTACGAAGTCAAATTCTTACAAATGAGCTGATAAAGTAAACTTGAAGCCTTTAGCTTCTAGATAAATCAATAGTGCAGCCTGAGTATAACATAAGTAAATATTTATGTATGATACTTCAAACCCTCTCCCTATATTATGTTTGTAGCCTTTTATTTATTTATTTATTTATTTATATTCATAATAATCACTGTCAAACACATCTGCATACTTTTAAACAGGCGCGCCTTTCTTGATGTGTTGTTTACCTTCTCTACTTCTGTATTTTCCTCACCATTCTGGTGTATCTTTTTATAAAGTTCTTCATTTTCTTTACTACTAAGGTTTCCCTACAATGACATCAATGGAAACTGGTAAAAAAATTGGTGGAAAACCTTTAAGTCATCGAAAGGAAGAAACTAAGCCTGATTCCTGAAACATTTTTTTGTGTGTAATTCTTGGATCTCATCGCTAAAAATTTGACCCTGTATGTAAATAAATGATCATGGTATATAAGAATGTAAATCATGACCCCAAGAGACTTTGACACTATCTCGAGTTTCACTTCTCTTATTTTTCATTCATTTAGTTTAGACCTGATTAATGCAAGATTAATCACTCGCACTTGGATTATAACAAATACCTCTCTTTTCTTGTGTGAGTGATTAACTCATCTCCAATTGTTGTTCTAGATGCCTCGGCTCATTTAAATCCAAACTAGATAGTTCTTGGTCCATCGATTGCCTGCATGGCTGCATTTACCAAAAAGAAGGTGTGTAATCCTTTCTTGTGTCAGATTTGTTTATTGCTGAGGTATGTAATAGCATAAAAAGATTGATTTCCCAACTTATGGTTACCTTGTTCCCCTCTCTTTTTATAATAACATAGGTAGGGGTGTAAGTGGATCAAAAAAATCCAATTAAACCGACGATCCAAACCAATCCAAACCGAAAAATAAACCGATTTTATGGTTCGGATTAAAATCCAAACCGAACCAATTGAAAACCGATATGGTTTGGTTCGGTTCTCGGATCGAGTTTTCAAGAACCGATGAAAACCGAACCAAACCAAACCATTAGATATATATTGTTAGGTTAATATATTTTTATAGTCGGTCCACATTAAAAAATTAAAACTAGCTTAACTTGAACTATTTGTAAAAAAAAAGTCACGTGGCAAACTTTAATTTTGAAACACGCCTTAAACTATTAGAATATAAATATTTTGGTCCCCGTAAACATATCTCAGTTGGTAAGAACATAATGTTATATATGCAAAATTTGGGATCCGAACTTAGGTTTTCCGAGTTATTTACTTCAATGATTGAATTTTTAGTCATTAAACTACTTGACTAAAAAAAATGAATATTTTGTATTTATTTATGAAAGAATATTTTGTATGTTAGTTACATGAATAACTTTTTTTAATGTTATTTATAACCTTATTTGCATTTTTTACTGAATTTTAACATTCGTGTCGGACCTCGAAATAGTCGGAATCGACTCAGATGCAAGTGATAATGATGTTGCATTCACATATCTAATTTGAGGAATGAGTGATATTGGGAAAAAATAATAGCATGAAATACATCGGAAAAAAACCGATTAAAGTATCCGAACCAAACCGAACCAAACCGATTAGTTTGGTTCGGTTTCATTTTTAGAAAACACCAAAAATCGAACCAAACCGAACCAATTGAGAGCTCATTGGTTCGGACCTTTGATTCACCCAAAACCGATCCAAACCGGTCCAATTACACCCCTAAACATAGGTAATACCATTCTTTGTTTCTTAATTCATTTGAACATTCCAATTTAAGATTAACTTACATATAGATTGATGGAAAATTCTAATATGGACCATTTCTTCAAGTGGTTCATGGTGGACCATTCATAAAAAACCATATAACGAATACGAATTTTACAAAATTCACCGTTGGATTTAAAGTTTATATCATATAGATTATCTATAGAAAATTTTAGAAAAATTGAAAATCATTTGATATGTTATTGAGACCCATCAAGATTAACGGTTTATTAAATACTGTAAATCTTGATAAATTCCAATAAAAATCAAATGATTTTCAAATTTTCTAAAATTTTTTATGGATGCTCTATATGATATAAACTTTCAATTTACCAATAAATTTTGTAAAATTCGTATTCGTTAGATCAGTTGTCCAACATTAGCCATAGATTGATTACCTTTCTTAATTCACTCTCCCTAGCCTCGATTTTTGGGAATTAGCTTTATTGATCTGACTATTTATCTGTGTAATTTGAACATGTTATTGTTCTTTCTAATGTGAAAATGAAAAACTGAAGTGTGTAATTCTTTCTTGTGAAAAACTTTGCTACGAAACAATAAAAATGTAATTTTATTTCAATATATGCGAGTACAATGAATGTAATAATCGAAAGGAAAGAGATATCAAAGTAAATTTTTCATTTAAGTTGATTTAAAGAAACCAACCTATATATTTATTTAAAATCAAATTATTTAAAATTTAAAAGATTAACAAATGATTATTCATAAAATAAAATGAAAACAAAATAGTTTTTTCTGATCACACCCCATAAAAACTGGTTACACTTCAAATTGACCAAAATACTCTTAAAATAACTTAAATTTTCAATGTCATCCAAATTCTTTTTGCGTGTTTCCCACTTTCTCTTCCATTCTCCTTCTTCTTAACGAACAACAAAAACCCTCAAACACAGAACAAAACGTCGTAGCCATTCATCTCAGCTACTTAAACTCAATCTGAAAGGTGTTACGAACCGAAAAATTCGTAACTTAGAGAATATAGAAGAAATTGATTAAAATGCACAAATATGAAAAATAGTGTATTATTTCTGAAAATGAAAGATAAAATGCAAAAGGATAAAATCCTATTGCCCACAGAGCAAAGCTCCTTCAAAGATTCCATGTTGGTTCTAGCAATAATGGTTCTAGCAATAATCTTCCTTCCCCATTACAATTCACCCACCTCACTACTTATACTACTAGGCATAACAAACTTGCCAACTAAACACCTTATCTTACTCACTAATTACTAATAAAACGCCATTATATTCTTTATTACAATAATGCCCATTTTTCTCTTAACCCTCATACTTAGGTCTCTAACAATACCCACCCCTTCAAAAACAACCTTGTCCTCAAGGTTGAAACTTGCTTCCATTAAAACTTTGCCTCTATCAAATACAAATTGTGCAATCCATGAAAAAATGAGGGCCATTCTCCACTTGACTTCATTAACGGACTTCAGTAGCTGTATGAAGATTTGGGCTTGACTCATAAATCCAAAATATAACCACTGCATGAAAATTTGCCATGATTGTGTGGTAACCTCAAACTTGTGGTTTTTAGCTTCACATAGAATTTCACCAAGCTTCCCTCTATCATATACCAAATTCAGCATACTGTATAATGATGGAAAACCTTCCCAGCCACATTCATAAGCGATTAGTACCGTTGAAATCCTGAGCTTCCCTGGGTCCCATACGATCAAAACTGTTGAATGGCCGGCCATCATTTCAAAACCAAACTCAGAGTCTTCATGCCTTCCGTCCACTGCTATCAGATCCTTACTAAAGTGAAGATCATGTGATTCTTTCATCAATGAAACCAAGATCTTGTGTATCCATAAAGCATGCTCACATTTCAGATTCATCTCAATCCAAGCAGTCACAAAAACAGCATTCAATATCTCAATCCAAGCAGCATTCAATATGCTCACATTTCAGATTCATCTCAATCCAAGCAGTCACAAAAACAGCATTCAATATCTCTAATATATTGAATATTGAAATGAGAGAAAACTCATTTAAAACATCAAATACTGATTCCTCTGCATTTTTCCAAAACTTGACAACCACATAACAATTTGCTATATCCTCCACAGCAAAATTCTCAAACTGAAGAGCAAATATTAGTGCTTCCACTTCCTTTTTTCTCTTCTGACTAGTGAGTATGGCAATCATGTTACTGCAACTTAACATAATTTTAGATGAATCAGAGAAGGAAACCTCCAAATCATTTATCAAGCTTGTTGTTGTCGCATAAAGTAGCTTTGTTGACGTCTTAGTGTTGAAAAGAAGATTATATTCCCCTTCAAAGACCAAATAACAGTTATCAAAGTGAAAGCCAAGAAATGTTAAAACCTTTGCTGCATTGGTTTGAATACATGAAGGCAAGCATAAAAGTGCATCAGTTGTTGGACTTGCCTCCCTCTCAACATTTTTAATGTCACAACAAACCAAACCAATTACACAACTTAACATCATAACCACAGGCCAGTCTAAATCAAGCATTGAATTTCCCCATCTAATATAAATTTTCACATTGCATGCAAAAAGAGGACCACGTCCCACCACATCATACTCTATAGTCATTCTGGAAGCATGTATTCTTTTCTCAATATCTCCATTTTGTTCATATCCTTTATCATTAACAGTATGCATAAAAACATCCCAATCAATACAATTCCTCACAACACATCCAGGTGTCACATTTTCATTTAGCAACACATGTGAATCATCATATTGCATTTTTAGGAAGTAGTCAAAAACTGCCACGTACCTCTCTTGGTGTGCATACCCACTGATAAAGTTTGACCTTGGTAACAATCCTTCACCCACCACAAAGCCTTTAGTAGTCAGAACTTCAATCCCAAATAGAGAGTAGCTACACCTCTCTTCCTTCTCTTTTGCATCCCAAATTATAAGAGCACCCCCACTATCTTGTACTTCTAAATTGAACGACGACTTTAATCTCTTATTAGTGGTACATATTGGAGAAAGAAAGAAATGAGAAGACGGAATACGCGGAAAATGGGTTTGCCTCCGATTCGCCATGCTGATCGGACTAGCATGCAAGGAAAATGATAGAGATGGAGCATAGATGGTAGAGTTGGAGTCTCCTCGTCGGATCTGACCCAAATTCTGAATCGGGTCGGATTCAAAAATTAACCATTGTGTGACTTTTATTTTCTGAGTGTATATATCATTTAAATGGGCCAGCTTCCATTTCTTTATTACGGGCCACATTTTAAATTCTTCAACCCACATATTAGAATTATTTTGGGCCTGATCTGCTAGGTTAAGAATGAGACCCAACCCATCAATTACCCTTTCTATCCTTACTGTACCATCAATTTCCCTTTCTACCCTTACCTTCTCTAGAATCTTCCCATCTTCAGCAACAACTTCACGTTCGTGAATGGGGTCATCACCGGCGTACGGTGGTTCCGACGACTTTGATAACAATTCGCCCGGATTCGTGTGCAGGTTCCTTCTCTCCTCGGCGTGCAACTCCCCACCTCGCTCTTTGTCCACGGATTTGCTCAGGTCCGGCGGTTCCGGCGACGGCCGCGGTGCTCGTTGTGGTACTGTAGTCGTGAGTTCATCGGAGTCCCGCGATTCTGACGGACCTGATTCTGTTGAGAGTGGATCAGGTGGCTTCGAATCGGGTAAGGTCTTAGTTAGTGCGTCTGAGTACAGCGGTTCCGGCGACGGTGACGGTGCTGCATTGGTCACGACCTGACTCTTCTTGACATTCAACTCCATGTTCTCTGTTTCGATTTTCTCAGATCCAATGTCTGTTGCTATTTCGATCTTACTCCCATCATCCTCTAACATTGCGAACAACTTCTCAAAACTCTCCGTTGAAGTTTCTCTTTTGCGAGTTGCACCAGAGCCAAGAATTTGACTCTCAGACCCGTTAACATCTCCATTTGGATCTAGTTTGTTGCTCTCTCCCTTCTCTATTAGTTGTTCTTCAACAGCAACACCATAATTCCTCTTTCCAAACCTTCTCACTAAAGCTATGGAAAATGTTTTCCAGTCAGCATCTAAATCCTCTAGACACCATGAATGGAACCACAACATAGCTATCCCTTCCATTCTCATGAATGCCCACTGCACCTTGTCGGAGTGATAAATTTTCTGCTCTTCAAAGAACCTTTCCGCTGTAACAATCCACCCCATGGGGTCTTCACCCACAAATTCTGGCAACCCTTCATTCATGAAATTGTACGGCTCTTCCACCTTCATCTCACACTGGCTCTCCATCGACAATCCGGCAGGTCGGACCATTGTTACGAACCGAAAAATTCGTAACTTAGAGAATATAGAAGAAATTGATTAAAATGCACAAATATGAAAAATAGTGTATTATTTCTGAAAATGAAAGATAAAATGCAAAAGGATAAAATCCTATTGCCCACAGAGCAAAGCTCCTTCAAAGAAAGAGAATCTCTTTCTTTGCCTAACCATAATGGTTCTAGCAATAATCTTCCTTCCCCATTACAATTCACCCACCTCACTACTTATACCACTAGGCATAACAAACTTGCCAACTAAACACCTTATCTTACTCACTAATTACTAATAAAACGCCATTATATTCTTTATTACAATAATTCCCCTTTTTCTCTTAACCCTCATACTTAGGTCTCTAACAAAAGGTAAATTTTCAAATCATACTACTAGGCCAGGCCAGACTTTAAACAGGCCCAGGCCAGACCAAAAAAAGAAGCATTTGATAGGCCGCATGCCAAGTTTAGGCTTGAAAAAAAATCATAAGCCAAGCTCAGGCCTGTTAAAGTCTGGCCTGTCATGTTTCCAACCCTATGCTTGTCCCACATATCAGTTTGTTATTGGTGTGAGTTTATCGTCGAATGCACAATACACTAGGACCGTCTGATTAAAAACTGACGGTTCCTGTTTAAAGAAAATTTGTAATTTTTGTTTAATATTACTTTTTTATTATCAAATTGGGATCATTTATTGTTTATCATACAACTATAAAGTTGTTAACCACTTACAATCACTAATTTGTGTTTGCGTAGAATCTAGGTCCAATTTTCAGTCATAAATATCATGTCACGAGGGACTAAAAAATGTAAAAATAGATAAACTTGGGACTAAGATCGTGCAATTATGAGAGTCAAAGTTGAACAAACAATCGGAATGAATAGGATATGGGTTATGTGCAGTCACAATTCAGTGACTGCACGCAGTCGCAACGTTTCAACCATACGATTAAAAATAAACGGCTCTGATTTGATAATAACAAGCTAATATTAAATAAAAATTAAAAACTGTTTTCAACCATACGATTAAGATTGGACGATGCTAATGTGATAACCGCGGCCGACTGCATGGAATAGTGACTGCTTTTAATGCAAATACGAATGAATATTGTTTGTGAAATTGTAACACATGATCACAATCCAACTGTCTAGGTATAACCGATCTCAAATGCGGATACCCTGTATTTCCCTCGTCGAATTTTCTTTCCCAAGCAAAAAAACAAAACAAAACAAAACAAAACAAAACGAACCCTAGCTAGAAAGTAGAAACACCGCCTCGCCTGGATTCAATCCACTTTTCGTGAATCCTTGCTGCAGCGTTTCAAACCATCGGAGAAGTCACAAGTCGACGGCGAACCACCGAGGTATTTTATTTACATTCCCCGTCTCAATTTCAATTTTCCCTAAATTATTAGTTTGCTTGAGACTTCAATATTACTTTCTAGGTTTTTCCCCCAATTGTTTCCCTTTACGATCCAACGAAACTCTCCTTTTACTTCAAATCTAGCTTTATAGTTCCTCATATGCTTCTTGTTTCGTTATATTACTGAATATTATTCCATTTTTCTTTCATTTTCATGCTTAACCAACACAGAATGTCTGATTCTAACGAAGAAAGCTTCGCGATTCTACAAAATATGAAGAAAAGAAAGCAATGTCATAATCAAAATGAAGACAGGCTCAGTGACTTACCGGACTATGTTCTTCTACTTCACATTTTGTCATTTTTGAACACCAAATTAGTAGTTCAAACTTGTGTTTTGTCCAAGAGATGGAGACATCTCTGGAAACATATTCCAACTCTTATGTTGCATTGTTCAAGATTTAACACTACGAAACGTTTTACCACATTTGTGTATAAGATTTTGACTCTTCATGATTCCTCAACTGCACTACACACTCTCGATCTGGTCCGTCATGGTGCTTTTGAATTTGAGCCTCAACTACATAAAACGATTTTAAACTATAATACTCACCTCCAGGAATTAGGAATCTCTGTCTGTGCTGATACTAGTCTCATTATGAGCTGCGTTTCTTCATGTCATGCTCTTACATCTCTTAAACTTGCAATTTGCCCTAGAGGTAGTCGTTCTATTCCAACATTATTTCCAAAATCTTTGAATTTGCCTTCATTGACCAGCTTATCTAACAAATTTCGCCTTTTGCGGTGGTGAAAGCGATTGTGTTGAGCCCTTTTTCGCCTTTACCAAGTTGAATAGTTTGGTCATTTGTGGTTGTAACTTGTAAGGTAAAGGATGCTCAAATCCTCATCATATCAAGTGAGACACTTGTCAATTTAGCTATTGAAGATCCTTTGAAAAAAATACATTCAGCTATACAAAATAATTCACCCAACTTTGCTGACATCAAGCTATCTACTCCAAATCTTTATACCTTCAATTTTACTGGTGACCTTATCCAAAAAATATGTCGGAGCGGACTTTTTTCTGTTAAACAAGTAAAAATTGACGATTCACAACAAGATGATGCTACGGTGGAGCATGGATTGGTTCTATTCAGCTGGCTGCTTGACTTTGCCAATGTAGAATTATTGACGGTGACTTCAATTACTCTTCAGGTCCCTTGTCATGTTTTCAGGCTTTATTTTTACAGTCTTCTTAAGTTGCTTTTTTATATTTGTAAAATTTTGCTAAAATTCAATTGACTTGCATCAAACTAATCGTAATTCTTCATCATTGCATAGATTCTCTCCTTAGTTCCTGATTTATTGGAGGTTAAGCTCCCTTCTTTATGCAACTTGAAGTCACTGGAAGTAGAATTGACACCACTTGATGATGGAGATTTAACCCAAAACATCAAAGATTCCATGTTAAAGAAAGCTGCTGCCAAGTCTCCTGAAGAATTTGCTAGGTTAATAAAAGCATTTAAAGCATGTTTGGAGCTGCCTGCCATACCTGAAGGAATAGTTGACTTCTTGCGACAAAACTCGCCGTCGGCACAACTTACCATCACAACAAATTTCCCACATTATTTTAATCTTATGTAGTTAGTTATTTAAAAACCATATGGGAGCTGTGTGGTATTTTTTTTGAGAATCTGAGCTTAGATAATTTCAAATGAAACAACCTTTAGAAGAGTTTGTGATTTGTTTTTGTTGTGCAATAAATTTGTTTTTTGATCTGATAATTCAAGGTTTTCTATAACACATAACTTGAACTAAAGAATACATTATATTTTGTTGATACTACTTTTCTTTTGAAGAATAACAAAGTCCAAATTTGCATCTTCACAATTTACATTTCTTAATTTGCATCTTCACTGCAATATATAAGCATGAGCATTGGGACAAGTTGCTGAAAGCTTTGATTTTGGCATATAATTTAAGCTATTGACAGCTCATGAGAAATGATAAGCCAAATTGAGTACATATAGATGCAGCTATGATCAATTGATCATCTAGTTTATAATGTAAAAAAAAAAAAACAAGACGAAGAACAAAGAGCATAGTTGGAGATTTGGTTGTTGGGATTGTGGCTGCCTTAGCTGGAGACCGACTGGTTCATCATATCCATAGTTGATACTGTATGAAGGATCGGGTGTTACAGATTCCCTATGCCTTCCTTGCACAAATAATCTAATATCCAAATTCTTAATTATTATTGACATTGATGACCATTTTACAATTTTATTGAAAAGAATTGAACTTTGTCTGTTGAGATTATAAAGTTAAACTCTTACAAATGAGCTCATATCTCATGGACTCTATTAAAATCTTCAATTAAGATTTGGCAAATTAAAGTAAATTTATTCATTATAATCATCTCTAAAACATTTTTGTCACAACTCTTTCATTCATACACTTTTTTTTCTTGCAAATTTGACCATGTCTCGCAATTGAAATCAATCTTGCTATTCGTTGTTTGAGAGGTACAATTCTCTCTCATATATATTTTTTATTGTATTTTTCTATTAGTTTTCCTTATCATAATTAGTAATTGTTTTATTTATCATATAAATAGGTCATTTGGATCCAAATCTCATAATTGATCAAAACAAATACATAAATGATTTACGAATTAAACATCGAACTTATTATGTAGAGTATGATGTCAATGAGATGTTAACGTTTATCTATTATCTCATTCATTGTATAATATATTTGATTAATATTATATTTGTTATTCTAATTTTTTTAATTTTCATTTTAGGATGTTGTTAAGCGACCTAAAATGTTCGCTGCTGATTTTGGCGACGAAATCAATTGCTATGCGAATTTCCTTGATTCAAAAGGAAGAAGTTTTAGTTGAAAGGATTAATAACAACGTATTTTTGACACATGATTGGTCTCCAATACTTGATTTCTATGGAATTCAAATTGGTGCTTGGGTTTTAATGATATACACTGGAAGGGAAGATACAAATAAAACTTTTAATGTAATATATAAGAAAGTATTTCGTAATATACCATAATTTTTTTGCAAGGATGTTTATCTAAATTTATTTTGAACTTACTCCACTTTTTTATATATCTATTACTATTAGTATTAAAATAAAATTTTTATTTGTATCTAAACGAACTTGTTTTTCCCTCGTCGAAATTTTGTTTCCCCGCTCGAAGAAAAAACACATATTCAATTCATTCTCTGTGAGTACTTTCAAATCCATCGGAGAAGAAGAAAGCACTCACAACTTCACGGCACCGACAATGAGGTATTTTATTTACATTCTCCCTCTCAATTACGACACTTCAATATACTTTCTAGGTTTTCCCCAATTGTTTCCCTTTCACTTCAAAATGTTACTGAATATTTTTCCGTTTTTCTTTCAATTTCATTCTTAACCAACACAGAATGTCTGATTCTAACGAAGAAAGCTTGATGATTCTACAAAATATGAAGAAAAGAAAGCATTGTGATAACCAAAATGAAGACAGGCTCAGTGACTTACCCGATTGTGTTCTCCTTCACATTTTGTCATTTTTGAACACCAAACATGTCATTAGGACTTGCATTTTGTCTAAGAGATGGAAACATCTCTGGAGACGTATCTCAACTCTCATTTTGCATTCTTCAAATTTTTCCACTTTGAAGCGTTTTACCAAATTTGCGTCTAAGATTTTGACTCTTCGAGATACCTCAACTGCACTGCACGCTCTTGATCTTGACCGTTGTGGTGATATTGAGCCTCAAATGCTTAAAAAGATTTTAAACTATGTTTGTTCCCATAATGCTCACCTCCAGGAATTAGGAATTTCTGTCCGTGGTGATAGTGATCTTGTAATGAGCTGTGTTTCTTCATGTCATGCTCTTACATCTCTCAAGCTTTCACTCTACCCTAGACGTGGTGTTAATTATACACCGACATATTTTCCAAAATCATTGAATTTGCCTTCCTTGACCAGTTTAAATCTAACAAATTTCGTCTTTTGTGGTGGTGAAAGCGGCTGTGTCGAGCCCTTTTTTGCCTTTATTAAGTTGCATAGTTTGGTCATTTGTAGTTGTAAGGTAAAGGATGCTCAAATCCTCAGCATATCAAGTGACACACTTGTCAATTTAGCTATAGAGGATCCTTTGGAAAAAATAAACTTAGCTACACAAAATGATTCATCCAACATTGCTGAAATCAAGCTATCTACTCCAAATCTTAATACCTTCAGTTTTACCGGTGACCTTATTCAGAAAATATGTCGGAGCGGACTTTCTTCTGTTAAACAAGTAAATATTGATCATTCACAACAAGATGATGCTTCTGTGGAGCATGGTTTGGTTATATTCAATTGGCTGCTTGACTTTGCCAATGTAGAATCATTGACAGTGACTTCAATTACTCTTCAGGTACCTTGTCATGTTTTTAGGATTTATTTACTTTCTTCTTAAGTTGCTTTTTTATATTTGTAAATTTTTGTTCAAATTCAATTGACTTGCATCAAATTGATCTTAATTCTTCATCATTGCTTAGATTCTATACTTAGTTGCTGATTTATTGGAGGTTAAGCTCCCTTCTTTATGTAACTTGAAGTCATTGGAAGTAGAATTGACACCACTTGGTGATGGATATTTATCTCAAACAATCAAAGATAACATGTTAAAGAAAGCTGAGGCCAAGTCTCCTGAAGAATTCTATAAGTTAATAAGGGCATTTAAAGCTCGTTTGGAGCTACCTCCAATACCTGATGGAATAGTTGAATTCTTGCGACAAAACTCACCATCGGCACAAGTGACCTATACAACAAAATTCCCACATCATTTTAATGTTATGGAGGTAGTCATTTAAAAATCATACGTGAGCCGAGTGTGGTAGTTTTTTTTTTGAGAATCTGAGCTTAGATAATTTCAAATGAAACAACTGTTTGAAGAGTTTGTTATTTGCTGTTACTTGTTACTAAACAGGTTGTAGAATCTACCTCTACTGCATCTCCCAATCCTTATCTTTGTTGATCTGAAAAGGTAAAACATTCCTCACATGCATTTTGATAGATCCTCTTTGAGTTTCCGGTACTAAATTTTTGGGTTCTGTGGAGATTTCCATTTTTGTGTGATTTCAGAATGGGATAACATATTAGTAGATAATTGTAGGAACCGTTGTCTGCAATTTACTTAAATAGAAATCGGTCAAGAATGACGACAGAAGCATCTATATTAATATTAAATCAGTTTTGAATCTTTCGTATTCATTTATTGTTTGTTTGGTTTTTTATACCTGTTAAACTTTTGTCATATGATTGATTTTGCAGCGACAATTGATATTGTTACTTTTCTTCCTGTAGGATGATAAATCATCAAATGAAGATAAGGCGGAGAAGCACCAACCTAACTCCACCTCTCCACTTCTCGACACAACAGGCAGTGAAGAGTTCTCAGTTTGGCTAACTTACTAAAACATGTTTTTTGATTTGACAATCATAGTCTATCACACGACCTCTTATCTAGCTGAAAGTCTCCAGTTTGAAAGCCAAAAGTAACATACTTATTTAGTTAGCATCTCCTAAGTATGTATTGGATACTAAATTGTAATATACAAATCCTGAAATCCTATACTCTGCCAATCGTATGTATGCTTGTCCCTGTATCAACAAGCATCTTTTGTTTATGGGAGCTTTCGTGAATCATTTGCTACTGGACCTCGTTTATCGATGACTTTTGGTTTTGAACAATAAATTTGTTTTCCGATCCTGATAATTCGAGGCTTTCTTTAATATATAACACAAACTAAAGAATGCATTTCATTCTGTTGATACTACTTTTCTTATGAAAAATTAAGGAGTCCAAATTGCATCTTCACATTTTACATTTCTTAATTGATATAGCTGGTAGTATAATAATAATAATTCCTTAATTCCGATTTGACGTTCACATTTCTTACATGTTCATCTTAGGGATATAATTTCTTAATTTGGATCTGGAAGTGCAATATACCATCATAGGTTAGTACTTTTATATGGCTTATTTAAAAACAAATTACAACATGAACATCAGGTGAGTTTTGCATTTTTGTTTTGTCTCTGGCGTTGACCATTTGTTATAAATGATTTGTGATTTGATTAGTGAATGAACTGACTTGATGAGAATAACGTACAATTGAAAATATGAAGCAAAGCAAACTTCAAACCACTAAAGAAGCCAAATTTTTATTTGCTTTTGTTCTCATTTTGGGAGTTGTTGTGCTGCATGTTGCTATGCTTCCAATTTGTGCTAATCCAAATTAAAAATAACAGCAGAATTTAGGCACTCTCATTGTGTTACCTTTGAGTTTCCTTTTTGATATATGCCTACTGCCTGGAGAATAACAGCAGAATTTAGGCACTCTCAGGTGTTGTTTTTTATTTTTTTGGAACTTTTATGAATCATTTAGTTGCTATGGACCTCGTTTGTCGATGACTTTTGGTTATGCAATAAATTTGTTTTATGGTCCTTATAATTTCAAAGTTTTCTTTAATATAACTTGAACTAAAGATTCCAAATTGCATCTTCACAATTTACATTTCTTAATTGTTATATGTTGTAGGATAGGTCCTTAACTTTGACGCGTCATTCACATTTCTTACACGCTGATCTTAGGGATATTTTCTGTTCGATTAATCATAAGAATAAGAAAATACAAAACCCACACCATGCACAAGACAACTATGATACGATCATTACAAATTTACCATGGGAATCATTGCATTTTATTGTTCAATATAAAGTTTCTGGAAACAGCTACGGCTCTTGAAACATAAGATCGAACTCCATTGGGACAAGTTGAAAGCTTTGATAAGCTGTTGACAGTTCATGAGAAACGATAAGCCAGATTGAGTACATGTATGCAACTATTTTCATCTAGTACTGCAGACTTAAGCATTAGTTTATAATGAAATTAAGAAAAAGCAGAATATCCTCATCTTCAGTTTGAGGGAATACCAGAAATTTGGTTCACTGTTGGGGTTGTGGCTGCCTTAGCTGTAGACTGATTGGGTCATCATATCCGTAGCTGATCCTAGTTGTTGCATATTCCCTACGCCTTGCACCAATAACCTAATATCCAAATCCTTAATTATTGACACTGACGATCATTTTACAACTGTACCGATTGGAATTGAACTTTGTCCGTTGAGATTACGAAGTCAAACTCTTAATACAGAGCTGACTCATGAACAATATTAAAATCTTCAATTAAAATTTGGCAAATTAAAGTAACCTATTGAAGCCTTTAGCTTTTAGATAAATCAATAGAGCAGTCTGAGTATACCATAAGGTAAATCAATTGAACTTCCCCTATATTATGTTTGTAGCATTTTTATTTATATGCATAATAATAATCATTGTTAAACTAAAGAATGCGTGTCTTTCTTGATATGTTGTTTACCTTCTCTAGTTCTGCATTTTCCTCACCAATTTGGTCTATCTTCTTGTGAAGTTCTTCATTTTCTTTACTGCTAAGGCTTCCCTACAATGCCATAAATGGAAATTGGTAAGAAGTTTGGTGGAAAACCTTTAAATCATCAAAAGGAACAGATTAAGCCTGGTTCTTGAAACCTTTTCGTGTAATTCATTGATCTCATCACTATAAACTTGACCCTGCAAGTACATAAACGATCGTGTTATATAAGACTAAATAAAAATCAGGACCATTAAGAGACCTATACACTATCTCGAGTTTCATCTCTCTTATATATCACTCATTTAGTTCAATCCAAATTCATGCAGAATTAACCACTCACACTTGAATTCTAACAAATACCTTTCTCGTCCGAATACTGTTCAAACTCATCTCCAACTGGTGTTCCAGATGCCTTAGCTCATTAAAATCCAAATTAGATAGCTCTTGGCCCATCAATTGCCTGCATTTACCAAAAAGAAAGTGTGGAATCCTTTCTTGTGTCAAATTTATTTATTGCTGAGGTATGTTATAGGAATATCTCTTCTATTCACTTAGTGGAATTTCTTTTTATTTTTTCTAAAGAAAATAACTATTAGGTGTTCAATATTTTTACCTTTGGCTATCATTCAAGTGCTGCAATTGTTGCCTCAAGTTTGCTGCTTCTCTTTGCCAAAACTAGTCAATAGTAATACAAAGTATGAGATGGCTATATTATACAACTATTTAAGAAATGTACTTTTGGATTTTGCTTCTAAGATGACATGTTTATATGACCATTTAAGAATTGAGGAACAATGGTATTTTTTCTAACTAGGTCACTAACAATTGTATTTTTTAAAGATAAAATTCACCTTTTTCTATGGTTGTATTTACCTTGACATCCAAAACAGGATCCACTGTTTGATGGCGGTCCTCCGTTAACTTGTTATAACGCTCGATAACAGATTCCATGCTGCCAAAAAAGATCATGGAAATAATATTTTTATGAATCTAAATAACACAGAGAACTCAACAAGGCATGTGACAGTAGTATGAACTTTGTCATGTTCATGATCTTCAAACTAGCATTAGCAAACATGCTGATCGGCAAGTAGCATATGACAAAGAAAAATGCTAATTAGTGCCTTTTTTTTTTTTTTTTTGAACGGCAAAATTTTATTAAAAACACAATTCCTACACAAGAAGTATAGGAATTTGAGGGAACATACAAACGAAAGGTATTGCAAAAACACAAATATCAAAACAACAGAACACCAAAGCAGCACCCCAATCCACCCCTACACATACACTAACTGATATTCCCTAAAAACTACCGGGGAAGACCCCAACCCAACCGAAGGAGACGCCACTAGACCCTAACTTCCGAACTCGAATTAAAATTACTCGGCCCATCAGAATCCAGGAAGCAGCGCCTTAAGTCGAAAGTAGGGGGACACCGGTAGAAAGAGAACCGACGATCAATACCGATGCAGTAGACTTCGACCAGATACCAGATACCTGCAAACCCCTCAGCGACTCAAAGAGTCCTGCAAATCTCAACAGATTTGAAAATGGCCAGAGACTCCAGTATCGTAGAGAAACCACACAGACGGCATTAACCATCCCAAACCTCGTCCAAACACCAATCACAGGTCCAAGTCACCACCCTGCCAACACCCACCACCCCATCTCAATCACCAATAGCAGTACCGCCTAACCCTTCCACCTCAGAACGTCCTAAAGGTACGATAAAACAAACAGCTACCGTCAACACGGAGTGTCTACGCACCTTGCCCTTTCGATCACATCAGGACAAACACCAAGTCTCACCACCTTGTCACCAATGGACCACCACCTCCACCACCAATCCACACTAATAACCGTCAGACCCGAAAATCCCACAACAACGCAGTCGCCAAAGCAACACCCTAACCCCAACACCTCACCTCCTCCGCCGAAACGGATCCACACCCGAAGCCAAAACCCAAGCCAGCTGCTCCGCCAAACAAACCACCAAAACCAAAGGACAGCTAGACCAAAACCCCAAACAAGAACTCGGAACAACAGCCGGTCCAAAATCCAAACAAACCTCCTCGAAACAGGCGGAGCAAACGAGAAAAGGCATCAAGGGTGAAAACAAGAAACAACAGAGGAGTAAAAACCACTGACCAGCGGCAGCCGGAGCCGGAGAAAGACGAATCTGAAACCTAAACACACAAAACCAGCACTTCCAGAGAAGGAAACGCCGGAGCCCAAACATCAAACACGAAAACAATTCGCCCTAGACCTCCACAAACCAAACACCTAAGCCACCGGTGACGGAACCGCCGGAGAAGAAACGAAGAACCGTCGGAGCCAGAGCACCGAACACCAAAACCACACACCAAAGCACAGTCTGACCTAGACACTACTGTTCCACCACACCACCACCACCTGGACAGAGAACACCACCACCACCCTCACTAAACCAGCCCCCACGCGCCACCACCAAGGTTCCTGGAGAAACGTCTAACCGTCACCACCACAGGGAAACGCAGCTTCACCACAACCAATAACCACCACCGAAACAGTAAACTCCAAAACAGAGAACACCCAAGCTGAACGAACACCGTGGGTAACGAAAAACGAAAACACAGTGACCCCAGCGGCGGCGGAGTGAAGCAAGCCAACAGAGAACGAAAAACAACACCCAAAGAGCCTCCAAACCAACACAACAAACAACCACCCACCCCTGACACCCAAACTCCGACGAACGGGACGGAAAACGGAGGGAGCAAAGGCAACACGTGGAGGACGCCGGAGGAGGAGGGAACGGTGGTCCGGAGCTGTGGAGCTCATCGTACCACCACCACAAGCTTCTACATCTTGGTAGTGCCTCTTAATATGACCTTAAAAGAAATTGAGGGAGCAAACAAGAAATGATTATGAATTTAAGACAATATATAGATTTATTATTGATTAGGTGATAAACTGAGGGTGCAAACTCTTCTATTGATGAAAAGATAGCAAGACAAATTATGAAATATTTGGTCAAAAACATTAATTATTTTAGCGACCACTTTAAGCTGTTGGATTAAATGATGAGCTTTGATGACAAACTAAAATTTGATACCATCATATCATTTGTTCTTATCCCTACACGCACAAGCGCACGCGCGCGCACACTCACACACACACATACATACTAGTATATAAGCTCGTGCCAAAGAAAATTTTCAAAGAAATTTGAACCATATCACACTTTGGCACGGGCTCATAAATATAAAGCGTACATTATGTCAAGTTTTTATGTTGTCCCAATTTCTCTTCTAGTGTTTGGTTGGCTGGGTGTTTCTTTGGCATATATACCACATAATCCTCTTCAAATACTTACTCAAGATTGATTTTGCACATGATATATATTAGTATGAAAGTCACTTCTTGGACACTGCCAATCAAATTTGTTGAGTATGGCTCATACGCTTCAGGAAGAGGCTGGGGGCGGCCCATGAGCTGAGTATGGCTCATACCATTTAGGGATATTTGTGTTGGATATTTTTGAGATATTTCAAAAGTTAATTGTGATCCAAATTTATTCTATATTTTATTATGATTTAATTAATTAATTTTATTTGAGGATCTCTTTTATATGGACTAAAAATTAATTGGGCAACTGATTTTCACATGTTTTAATTATGTTTTCAGCTTGACTTGGTATTCTATGAGTAGTTAAATCTTCCTTATATTTAGCTCATCGTGTACTACTCATCAACTAAGTTTCCTAAAACTTCTCTCAAATTTCATTTTTTTAATTAATTAATATATTGCCATTATATAAGGACACGACTTAGTAAAATTGAGGGATAAACCAAAAAATATGTTTACTGCATATATGAAGTTTTTCTTCCAAAATGTGAAGTTGCCATTTATAAATTATATTTTCACTAAGTGTCTGAGTTACTACCTTGTTGATATTCTCGATGTCTTGATAGCCTCGGCATGTTTATCGTCGAGAAGAACCGGTTGTACTCTGGGGGAGTTGCGCAATATATTGCGGATAATTCCTTAGTTCAGTGTCCAACACGCCTCCGGTTATCTGTCAGTTATTTGTTTCCAGTCATCCGCAACAACAATCTAAGGAATTATGGCTGGAGACAATTACGAGAATGACAATAAGGTTCGAGGTTCCACTTTTTATGTCGTTATCGGCATTCCGATGACGGTTATACTACCGCTGCGGTTTTCTATTTTCTCTCTAACTTGTACAATGCAAAAACATGGGGGTTTGCCGGCTAAAGAAATTAGAGCATGGTGTGATTGATTTCTATGTAAGTATAATATTTTTCTCCCCTTAAAATCATCCGCAAGGGGTCAGGTACATATTCAAACCTTTATACCTTGCAAGTCTTGAACTTTATGTTGAATTTGTGACTAATTGACTGCGTTGAATTTCCCTAAAAGTATAGTGATTTTATAGCTTAATTGAAAATGATTATATGAATTCTTCTTCTAGTTACATGAGAATAGTCTGTTTATCGTTTAGATTAAAATCTTGTATTAAGGCATGCAATTGTATTCTCATTACTTCGAGCAACATTTGTGAGTATAAATATTTTCGTGTGTCCAATTTATTTTGTGTGAAATTTATTTAGATAGATTGTGTTTGATGGGCTAAAGTTTTGATTTACACAATTAGTAGTTAAATGTGTTGAATTATTTGTACAAACTACAAAGTACTATTTGATTTTGTTGATTGCATATTTGTGGTATCAATATATTTTCATGATCTATGCAAATGAGTAATACGTAAAACCGTGAAAAATTTGCACTCTATTATTTAAAAGCCTTTAAGATCACTTTGGATGTATGTTACAATTTGTTAATCTGTATATCAAGAAGAATAATTATCACTTTGTTATGAGGCAGCTTTGCTAGCTTAGGCTTATATGATTTTATTTATGATCATGGCTGAGATCGGATGAAATAATTGGTTTTGGTTTGAATTAATTTTGTCGGCTTGAGCATATCAGTATTGATTAAAATGGTGAAAAATTTGAATATTTATATTTGAAAATTATTTGGTATATGTATTGAGCTTATGATATTTAATCCGTGTTGTATACTTGTATTAAAATTTTCTTTACTAATGCATTTTGCATGAGATATAGTTTTATTGACTATATGCTATGATAGTTGTCTTTTACCAAATTTGAGTGTTTATGAGAATCTATTTGAAAAGTTTAATCAATTAGATTAAGAAATTGATAAATGCAGTCTTGGAGTTTTCTGTTAATATAGTTGATATAATTTTGCTACTTTCAATATTTTGATCTATGATTAATGGCAACAGTGGCTAACTTTAAGAGAATTTTATGATTATTTAATTAGTATGGAATTTGAGGCTGAGACTTATTTATAAGAAATTAGAGAAATATAAACCGATGTGAATCAAAGGATAAGAGAATCAAATCTAATATGTGGTGTAAGATCATAAGGATGTTTGATAGTATAATTCTATCACAAATATACCAGGTTGAATATTTCTTATGAGTCTACTATTACTTGATTGAAAGCAAATGAAGATTTGAAGTGATATTGTTCACAATGTGAGATATTTGAGAGATGCCATGAATTATTATATGGTATATATTTGGATTATCCATTGTATTACAACAATACAATGATGTCTTGTGAATTTGTTTATATGAAATACAATACTTGTGTTGATTTAATTTACTCAATGTGGGGGCGTTGTTACTTGAATATTATCTAAGTAGACTTATGTATAATAAATCTATACACATAGAGTTATATTTATTCAATGAAGGTTTGTCGCTTGGAAAATATTCTAAGTAAACTTGTTAAATAAATTTATAATTGAATGTGAGCCAAGAGATGATGAACCATTGTATTATAATACAATGATGATGATGATGTTAATTGGATATGAGCCAATGAGATAAATCTATAAGTAGATTTATTTTGTTGATGAATAAGTTGTCGCTTAGTAGCCATCTAAGTAGACTTGTATAAATTTTTGTGAAAACCAAGTTTATTTTATAAACTTGAAGAAATATGTGATTAACTGACTTTGAGACGTCTTAGTCAATGTTTGTGAATTAGCAGATCTGTAAATTAAACCCCAGGGAAGAAAATTTATAGGAATGGACTATGCCACTGAAAAACGACAAGTAATGAGAACCCAACCTTTGTGATTGGAGATCCCATGAAGAAGATTCATATGGGTAAAAACAAGTTACTTGTTAGTTATGTTAGCACAAAAATTTTGTCCATTTCCTATGTGTTTTGATAATGAATATGAGAAGTGCTAAATTATAATTAATAAATTTGAGGGATAAGCATAAAGGCTTTTAATGATTACCATAAGCTCTTATGAGTGGTGTATGGTTGTAGCATACACTAGATGGAATCACCTATATGAGTGTCAAGTGGGGCCGCTTGCATGAGACCGTGGCGGGTCTCTAGAGCACTCATGAAAAACAGACACGCGCACGACCTAAATGCGCAACAGCGCGTAACACGAGAATTGTGGGGGTGTGATGCGGGTGATAGACCGCTAACATACACCAAGTGTCTTTGCTTCATATAGCTTGCTACATCAATTTCACTGTGTGTTAAGTTTATCATTCTAGCACTGGTTCATATAGCTTGCTACACCAGTTTGATGCATCATACTCAAAAATGACTCAGGCAATTTTTTTAAAAACGATATTAATTTTTATTTGGTTTGAAAACTTTTGAAATATGTGGGGGATTGTTGGATATTTTTGAGATATTTCAAAAGTTAATTGTGATCCAAATTTATTCTATATTTTATTATGATTTAATTAATTAATTTTATTTGAGGATCTCTTTTATATGGACTAAAAATTAATTGGGCAACTGATTTTCACATGTTTTAATTATGTTTTCAGCTTGACTTGGTATTCTATGAGTAGTTAAATCTTCCTTATATTTAGCTCATCGTGTACTACTCATCAACTAAGTTTCCTAAAACTTCTCTCAAATTTCATTTTTTTAATTAATTAATATATTGCCATTATATAAGGACACGGCTTAGTAAAATTGAGGGATAAACCAAAAAATATGTTTACTGCATATATGAAGTTTTTCTTCCAAAATGTGAAGTTGCCATTTATAAATTATATTTTCACTAAGTGCCTGAGTTACTACCTTGTTGATATTCTCGATGTCTTGATAGCCTCGGCATGTTTATCGTCGAGAAGAACCGGTTGTACTCTGGGGGAGTTGCACAATATATTGCGGATAATTCCTTAGTTCAGTGTCCAACACGCCTCCGGTTATCTGTCAGTTACTTGTTTCCAGTCATCCGCAACAACAATTTGTTATCTAGGCCGAAATATATTATTGTTATAAACACAGTTTGTAATACTGAAATCCTAAATCATTCATTCATCATCTAATAAAAACATGTTGTAGCGAATGATAAAGTCGGAGACGTACCCACCACTGCACTTGGGAAACTCTCAAAACTTCTTGTGAGTTCATTATTTACTTTATTCTGTTATTTCCTTTTGTTACTAGTCGTTCCAACAAAATTATTATGGCGAAAAAGATCAATCGATTAGGGTTCCACAGGGATGAGATTCTGACCGGGTGTTCTCATACTTTGCTTGGCTGTTAAAAAGTATTCTTTTGTCTTGGATGTAATTACCATTCAAAGGGGTCTAAAATGTGTAATTGGGAGGGGTCCTTCATTTGGAGGAACTACTTTATATAGTTCGAAGAATGGTCATTACAAATGTTAATGCGACTCATTATATGTTTTATATTTAGGAGTACATGAATCATAATTACATCTTTTCTCTAGGTGCATATTTTCCTTCTTAGTTTGTGACAAAATAAATTAATTATTCAATGTGTGAAGAATCTCTTATAAAAAGAACTTAGAGGAAGTAAATTCTTAATATATCTGAAAATGTCTCTTAAATTTCCACTGACTTACATTTATTTTAAAACTTTAATTTGATTTTCCAATATGTACGGAATGGTTTCAAGTTTCAACCATGTTCCATCCTATTATCAGTTTTTATTTATTTATATTTTATTAAACACTTTTTGAATATATTTGTAGATTACCAAGTGAGCTAGGTCACAGCAAAGCTTCAAAAACCTACACAATATATGTAGTCCTTCATTTCAAACTTATATATACAGTACCTTGTACCTAATTTTTTATTATTTTTTTGGTAAATACCTTGTACCTAATTTAATATATAGTAGAAAGCAACAAGTAGAAATAATTATTAAGCACTACTATATGAGATTTTCAATCATCGTGTATATATGTAGTGTATTCAACTAACATCACAAACATTATATTCAACTGATTGTATACATAAAAAAGAAAAGGGAATAATAATAAACAATATGAAGCATAATATTATTATTATATATGCACACAAATTTGTTAGTAAATTTTTCATCAAAAAAAGACTGTTAGTAATTAATTATGATGATTGTTAATTAGTACCTGGAGCTTGTATATTCATAAAGCTTGTGAGTTGAAGAGAACAAAATTAATCCAACTTGTGCATCACAAAGAATGGATAGTTCTTTAGCTTTCTTCATCAATCCTTTTCTTCTCTTTGAAAAAGTTACTTGCCGGCTAGTCAAATTCTCAATCCTTCGAATCACAATCTTTCCTCTCCCCATCACTCAATTTATAATTAGTCAACAATCCACCAAACTGTATTTCTACTAGCTAGGGTTCTTACAATATTTTAATAATCTCTTATTTTGGCATATCCATGAGCTGAATCTGAAATATATGTATAGAATTTGTTATAATGATGAGCTAAAATTGATAAGAAAAATTCTTGAAAAAATTGATAAAAAATATTCTCATCGATCGATTGGTTGAATATAATGAATTTAATTTAATTTAATTATTGCATAATTATAGAAATGAAGAAAAAAAAGAGATAATAAAAATAAAGTTAATAAGTCATGCATAAATAAAGAATGAATAGTAACTTACTGGAAAATTATTAGTAGAAGCTAAAACGGGAAGAAGATGGTTTGTGGAACTAAAAGTGGTTTTTGTAGGACTCAAGGTGGTTTCTTTGTGCTGGTCGAGGAGTTTAAGGTTTTGGTGTGTAGGCCAATGAGGGTTGAGCAAGTACATAAAAATATGGGTACTTGCCAATTATGTTTCAGAATTGTCAAAGCTCAAGTCACAATATACATGGATCCGGATCCACTCCTATAACTGCTTCATGTAATTACACGCAGTAAATAATCTTGACCATAGATTTTTAATTGGATGGTTTCTGTGCAAGCAGTCAGATTCTATATTTATTTAATTCCCAGCCATCCAACTTAATCGGACAGTCAAAAATAGTTATTGTGTCACGCAACATTTGTATTATATCCAAACCCCAATATACATGAGCTGTAATGACAGTGTGTCAAATTTATGATGATGTGTCGATTAATGTGTGGTATTATGAGACTGTTCAGATCTTACTTCAGGAGCCCACTTAAATAAATTATGGTAAATTCTTATGAACCTAACTAGAATTGGTAGAGTACTTAGTAAAATATAAATTCAAAATCACTAAAAGATAAGGGAGGGGTGATTCTAGGCTTACAATGTCCCTAAATCGCCCATCACTAATAGATTAAGAAGAAGAAGAAGAGCAAAAGTGGTGACATCTAAGATTAAAAGAGAAGAAAAGAATAGGGAATCTTATTATTATTAGTACAAAACTAAATTTTATAAAATTATAATAATAATAAAAAATAGAAAACAAATGTAATATTTTGTTAAACTTTACTTAAAATAATAAAATTCACCTCTTTTTAATATATAGTAAAACTCACCTTTAAACCGAGATAAAAAGTTATAAAAAATAAATTTACTAATAAAAATAAAAGGTTATGCTAATATGTGTATAAGGAACACATATTGAGGTATCTAAAGACATACTACCCCGTAAAATTCTATTTGACCACTAATATAGCTCCGTCTAATGTATAATTTTGATCATTAATATATTTAATTGTTTATTAGTAAAAATTATAAAAATTTAATATTTTGAAAATACTCATCAAAATAAATTGAACAAAATCTTATATGTTTATATTTACATTTATATTTTATTAAAAAAATATAATCAAAACAAAATAAATAAATAGTAAATTTTTGTCAAACATGATCTTATAATTAAGGACGAATATAGTACAATTTACATTTAATAACATAAAAATTTAGTGCTAAAAAAAAGTGAATGCACAAGATTCTAAAATAGTATTTTCCACATTTTTGTCTTTAACATATACTTTTAAGACACATGTTAGTATTTGTTAATAAAAATTTAACAATGGAAATTTAAAAAGTTAGTATTAACATGACAATTGCATTCACTAATTTATCATTCATTCAATTCATTCACCATATAAAAAATTGTTAATGAATTTAATTAATCCGATCTATCGATCTGAGAGTGTTTTTTTTTTTTTTTTTTTTTTTTTAAAGATGGTTTGTAATCCATTCCATTTTTTCCTAAAAGTCAATAGTTTTTTTATGCAATATTCCAATGGATCACTTAAGAAATTGACCACTTTTATATTAAAACAAAAAATTAGTTATAATTCTATTAAAATTAAATGTTTATTCAATAAAAACATTTATAATATTCAGATTTCTCTTTAGCCTTTGCGCAAAAAAATAAAAATAAATAGAAAACTTTATTTTGGTCATACAAACCATTTGGCCTTGCCAAACTAAAGTCAAATTGTTTTCGCTAAACTGACTTATAAATTATAATATAGGAGGGATGAGCACTTCTTTCTTGCCCTATTTCAACACAATTTGGCATTTTATTTTTATTTTTTATTTGATCAATTTTCTCTAGTTTTTTAGTTCCCTAATCGAACCTCGTAAGAATTTCTCACTCATTGTCAAGGTACAGTAAATTCATTTTAGTGAAAACAAATTATTTCGATAAAATGATTTGTTTGACAAAACTAATAAATTTGTTTATAGTTTATAACTATAAGTTAATTTCGGTTTTCTCAAGGATTTCTGGGGGAGTTGAAGGGGGATGTTATACGGTTCATCTCTGAGTTCCACCGAAACGGCCGGTTAGCGAAGGGTATCAACTCCACTTTTATTGCCCTTATTCCAAAGGTGGACAACCCTCAAAGGCTGAATGAGTTTAGCCCATCTCTCTGGTGGGGAGCCTTTATAAGATTTTGGCCAAGCTTCTGGCTAACAGATTGAAGCTGGTCATTGGCAGTGCGGTTTCTGAATCGCAGACGGCTTTTGTGCAGGGAAGGCAGATTCTGGACGGCATTCTCATTGCAAATGAGGTGGTGGATGAGGCTCGTAAGGCAAAAAAGGAGTTGCTTTTGTTCAAGGTGGATTTCGAGAAGGCCTACGACTCGGTGGACTGGGGTTATCTAGATGCAGTTCAGGGGAAGATGGAGTTCCCGCCGCTGTGGAGAAAGTGGATGAGAGAATGTGTCGGCACTGCTACTGCATCGGTGCTAGTCAACGATAGCCCTATGGATGAGTTCCCGCTTGAAAGGGGCCTGAGACAAGGAGACCCCCTATCCCCTTTCCTTTTCTTGCTGGCTGCTGAGGGCTTGAATGTAATGATGTGGGCTTTGGTGGAAGGAAATAAGTTTTCAGGGTATAGGGTGGGTGGTCAGGGCGACGTCACAGTGTCGCACTTGCAGTTTGCCGATGATACGTTGTTGGTGGGGGTCAAAAGTTGGGCTAACGCCAGAGCGTTGCGTGCGGTGCTAATGCTTTTTGAGATGATGTCGGGTCTTAAAGTGAATTTTCATAAGAGCATGTTGGTCGGCGTTAACATTCCCGATTCTTGGTTGCATGAGGCCGCGTCTGCGTTGCGGTGTCAGGTGGGGCGCATTCCCTTTATCTATTTGGGCCTACCTATTGGTGGTGATCCGAGGCGTCTGGGTTTTTGGGAACCGGTGGTGACTCGCATTAGGAATAGGTTGTCTGGATGGAATAGTCGTTTCTTGTCTTTTGGTGGCTGTCTTGTTCTTCTCAAATCTGTCTTGACATCTCTGCCAATCTATGCTCTTTCCTTCTTCAAAGCTCCCTCATGTATAATCTCTTCTATTGAATCTCTGTTGATTAGGTTTTTTTTTTTTTTTTTTTGGGGGGGGAGTGAGGAGTCTAGGAAAATCTCTTGGATTAATCGGAAAACCATTTGTTTACGAAAGAAGTATGGAGGGTTGGGGGTTCGACAGCTTAGGGAGTTTAACGTCGCCCTTTTGGGCAAATGGTGTTGGAGGTTGCTGGTGGATCGTGAGGGGCTGTGGTTCCGAGTGCTTGCGGCTCGTTATGGGACAGAGTTAGGGAGGCTGGTGGGGGGGGGGGGGGGGGACTGGGTCGGCTTGGTGGAGGGAGATAGTGAGGATTAGGGATGGAGTAGGTGGGATTAGGGAGGGCTGGTTTGCGGATAGTGTGACTCAGACGGTGGGGGATGGGACATACACCCTTTTCTAGACCGATCCTTGGCTGGGTGGGATTCCGTTGAGCGAGCGTTTGGTCGGTTGTTTGATTTGGCAGAGACCAAGACGAGTTCGGTGGCTGAGATGTCTGCTTTAGGTTGGGAGGTGGGGGGGGGGGAGGCCTGGGTGTGGAGGAGACAGTTGTGGGTGTGGAAGGAGGAGATGTTGGGGGAGTGTTAGTCTTTACTTTCTCCTATGATCTTGCAGGTTGAGTCCTCTAACAGGTGGCGGTGGCGGTCGGATCCCATTTCAGGTTACTCTGCCCGGGATGCGTACTTGATGTTGACTTCTCAGGAGACGGTTATTGTAGGGGTAGCTGATGATCTCTTGTGGCACAAACAGGTTCCCCTGAAGGTTTCTATCTTTGCTTGGCGTCTGCTGCGGGATCGGTTGCCTGTAAAGGCAAATTTGGTTACTCGGGGCATTATTTCTCCAGACCTACATCTTTGTGTGACAGATTGTGGCGGCATTGAGACAGCTCAGCACTTGTTCCTTTCATGTGGCACCTTTGGTTCTTTGTGGCCTCTTGTCCGGTCTTGGATTGGTTTCTCTGCGGTGGATTCTTCTTGCCTCTCGGATCACTTTGTTCAGTTCACGTTTGCTGCCGGTGGCCTCCGTGCCCGGCGGTCCTTTCTCCAGGTGGTTTGGCTTGCCTGCGTTTGAGTTATGTGGAATGAGCGCAATCAGCGTGTCTTCAGGAATTCTGCAAGCTCGATGCTTCAGCTTTTAGACAGAGTCAAGATTTTGGTCTACCGATGGATGCAGTCGTCTGATATTACTTTAGTGACGAACTTTCACTCTTGGTGGTCGAACCCATTGATGTGTCTGGATCTTGACTAATTGTATTTTTTATTTGTACTTTGATGAGATTCTCTTGTATACTTTTATAGCTACTCTTGGCACACAATGTGCTGAGGGTGGCTCTCTTGGTTTTATATATATGTGATTCATTTTGGCCTTTAAAAAAAAAAGTTAATTTGCTAAAAAATGACTTGTTTGATACCTATATTTTCATTACGAGCTTATAACTTTTTTAGATGATTTACAAACTTATAACTTATTTAACTAATTTATACACTTACTTTTGAGATGTTATTTGACTTATTTAACTTATGGATTTTTATTTCATTTCTACCCTCATTATTATAACCAAAATTCAATATTACCATTTAATATAATTTAAAATAAAAATGGATCGGCTAATGGACTTAGATCCTCCGTATTCTCTCCATCTATCTTCTTTAACATAACATAATTTGACTATTAATATTTTTAAATTATTATATTTGTAAAAATTATAATAAGTTGATTTTTTTAATCAAAATATTCAATAAAACAAATCCAACACCTTGTATGTTAATATTTGTTTTTATTTATTAGTAGAAAAATATGGTAATGACAAGATATATGAATAATGCACACACTCAATCTGGATCACTCATTTTGAGACAGCGGGAGTATTAAATTAATAATTTTAAATTACTATATTCTAAATATCGCAAATTAAAATATATTGTTAGTTAAGAAAATCCTTTTACATCATTTCATGTGTATCAATTAATTAAACCGCTAATTTTATCAAGCATTTCAATTGACTTGTCAGCTATATGCAAACGTGTAATTTTGCATATTTTAAATTAAAGCAGCAATGTTGTTATGAAGAAGGATAAATGTGAATTTTATATAAAATAATAAGGGTAAAAGTGGAAAGAAAAATGATAAACTATAAAATTATAAGTTATTTGAAAATATCTAAAAATAAGCTATAAGTCAATAAAATAAATTATAAATTCTTGATGAATAAACTGGTGCCAAATAAATCTTTTAACTTATAAGCTATAAAATATAAACTATAAGTCAATAATTTTTATCTATAAGAAAAAATTATAAGAAAAATATGGTAATGACAAGATATATGAATAATGCACACACTCAATCTGGATCACTCATTTTGAGACAGCGGGAGTATTAAATTAATAATTTTAAATTACTATATTCTAAATATCGCAAATTAAAATATATTGTTAATTAAGAAAATCCTTTTACATCATTTCATGTGTATCAATTAATTAAACCGCTAATTTTATCAAACATTTCAATTGACTTGTCAGCTATATACATTTCAATTGACTTGTCAGCTATATGCAAACGTGTAATTTTGCATATTTTAAATTAAAGTAGCAATGTTGTTATGAAGAAGGATAAATGTGAATTTTATATAAAATAATAAGGGTAAAAGTGGAAAGAAAAATGATAAACTATAAAATTATAAGTTATTTGAAAATATCTAAAAATAAGCTATAAGTCAATAAAATAAATTATAAATTCTTGATGAATAAACTGGTGCCAAATAAATCTTTTAACTTATAAGCTATAAAATATAAACTATAAGTCAATAATTTTTATCTTGCTAAACAGACCCATAAATTATTAGTTAATTATCCGTTATTTTTACCAAAATAGAATTTTTTAAAGATTGAGTTTTGCCATAGAAAAATGTTTAGCGGCGCAGCTTGTTGTTCTTCTTACTTTTCTTTTGTCTTAGATGGAATGATAATCCACTGAAATTAAACTCACACACAACTGTGAGGTACCGAGTTCGAACTCGGGTAAATGACGTTCGACCTAACAATTTCAACATTTACTAGTTGAGTTAGGACTTCTAGACTTATCCGTCTTCCTTTTATTCATGTATAATTAGCTTATATATAATATATTACCCAGAGAAGGACATACGTTGGTCCTAAAGGCTAGATGGCAACATACATTCATTACACTCTCCTGTCACCAAAAAAAGACACACACACACACACACACTCATTTAACTATAATTTAACCAACTGTCAACAGCATCATAATCCTACTATAAAAAAGTAAATAATATCATATCCTTAAAAGTTTGGATCTATTTAATTAAACAATCAAAAAATATGTTTTCCTGTTACCATCATATAATGGCTGGCTAAACATTGTGTGTTTCATTATGAAACTAAAGCCGAGATGGTTGGTGTTCTGGTTGACAAACTTCCAAGAAGATAAACAATTCCTACAAACGCACAAGACAAACCTTTCAAGAGTTAAGCCTAACCAGTGTTCCCAAAATCACATTATATAATTATAAATAACTAAATGAATGAAATTAGTATGTGCATAAATTTCAACAATTATGCATGGATTATTTAGCTTATGTGATATCCTTTTGCTTTGGACCAAAATCATTGTATTCATCGCTCATTCTTCTATGTTGCAACTTGCAAGAATAGCAGACAAAGAAAATATTATTAAAGTCCTAGTAGTACCTAGCTGCTGCAACCTTATAGTCTTACATATAATAGATGATAATGTTCAGAACAAATTTTTTGAACAAGTTACTTTCTCTTACAGTCACAAATGACTCCTTTGCATGTTAGTTTTCACACTCAAACACTTGTTTTTTGTTATGCAATAGGAACCATTTCCACACTCCAAATAATCCATTTTGCAAGCTCACTGTCATTTGATTATACCTACTTCAACTATAGTGATGTCAATTGGGAAGGTGATGCATCTCCTTATAAAGGAGCTATTCAAGTCACTTCCAACACCATTGATCAAAACAACAATTACAGCGTTGGTCGAGTCACAAGTTTTAAACAGATGCATCTTTGGAATAGGAACTCTGGAAAACTCTCTGACTTCACCACCAAATTTTCCTTTGTTATTTTCTCAAAAACAAGGGATTATGGAGATGGAATGGCATTCTTCTTGGCCGATCCAAATCTTCCGCTTCTGAAGAATATCAAAGAAGGTGGCGGTCTTGGCCTTGTGGATGGAGACCAAGTACTAAAATCAACTCAACACTCATTTGTAGCAGTAGAGTTTGACACCTACAATAATCCATGGGACCCTTCAAGTGAAGGCACTCATGTTGGCATGAATTTCAACTCTATGAAGTCTAACATAACTAAGCCATGGTTGACAAATATTCTGGAATGGAGAATTTACAATTGCAGCATTAAATACAATTCCAGCACTCTCAATTTGAGGGTGTCATTCACCATGTATGATAATGATGATAAACCAGTTGAAGAGCACGTATCACATAAGGTTGATCTGAGAGATTTCTTACCGGAGAGGGTTATTGTTGGATTCTCTGCTGCAACAGGAAGATTGTACGAGGTGCATACTCTTCGATCATGGTCATTTAGTTCAAGTCTACTAAGTGATGAGAACAGATATCAGAGAGCGGCACCAACCTCCAGTCCTGTAAATTCTGAACAAGGAAACAAGATAGGACTGAAGGTAGGGCTTGGAATTGGTACAGGCTTGGCTATAGGTTTATCAGGGCTGGTTTGTACTCTATTATGGAAAAGGCGTAGAGGGAGGAAAAGAGAGTTTGGTTTTGATCTTAACATGGATGATGAATTCCAAAAGGGGTCTGGACCTAAGAGGTTTTTCTACAATGAACTAGTGAGTGCAACAAACAAATTTTCAGAGTCAGATAAAGTAGGACAAGGTGGTTTTGGTGGTGTCTACAAAGGCTATTTGAAAGACTTGAACTCCTATGTTGCTATCAAGAGAATGTCAAAAGAGTCTAGACAAGGAATACTAGAATATGTGACTGAAGTAAAAGTCATAAGTCAATTGAGACACAGAAATCTAGTACAACTTCTTGGTTGGTGCCACAGGAAGAATGATTTTCTTTTAATATACGAGTTTATGTCAAATGGAAGCTTAGATTCCCATCTATACGGTAAAAAAAACATCTTGACATGGACAGCAAGGTATAACATTGCATTGGGCTTGGCTTCAGCATTGCTTTACCTACAGGAAGAATGGGAGCAGTGTGTGCTTCACAGGGACATTAAACCAAGCAACATTATGTTGGATTCATGTTTTAATGCTAAGCTTGGCGATTTCGGTTTAGCTAGGCTGGTGGATCACGAGAAAGGATCACAAACCACGCTTATAGCTGGGACAAGGGGTTATATTGCACCTGAATATTTCACATCAGGAAAGGCTACTAAAGAATCTGATATATACAGCTTTGGTGTAGTGTTACTGGAAATAGTCACTGGAAGGAAAGCTATTGAAAGAGAAGAAATGGAGGGTCAAATAAGTGTAGTTGAGTGGGTTTGGGATCTTTATGGATTTGGAAAGTTTCTTCAAGCAGCTGACCCTAAGTTATGTGGAGCATTTGATGAGCAGCAATTGGAACATTTGGTGATTGTTGGTCTTTGGTGTGTTCATCCAGATTATTCATTCAGGCCTTCTATAAGACAAGTGATTCAGGTGCTCAAATTTGAGTCTCCTTTACCAATTCTCCCAGAAAAAATGCCTGTGCCAACCTATCTTCCTCCAACAATTAAAGCACTTTTTTCTTCAATTTCATCCACCTATTGGACGAAAAATTAGAAATTGACAGCGTGTAACAAATCAACTTGTATAGGACCAAAATATATAACATTATTATTTGCAATGTGCAATCATTTTTTTTTTAATTTTCTTTTTCTTTTTTAAGATGATATGCATACGAATAACAAATTTATCTGTTGCCAAAAACCATATTTTTTTTTTTGAACGGCTAAATTTTATTAAAAAACAACTCCTCCACAAGAAGTGAAAGGAGTTATTGAGAAAAAACATACAACGAAAAGGTAACGTGATATATCACAATTACCTAATAACAGAACACCAAATCAACGCCCCAAATGACCCGTACACCAATACTGGTTCACTAAACCTACCAATAAACACCCCTACCCGACCCTAGGAGACACCACTAGACACTAACTTTCGAACTCGAATTAAAATTACTCAGCCCATCAAAATCTAGAAAGCAGCTCCAAAGGTCGAGGATAGAGGGACACCGGAAGTCAGAGAACCG
The DNA here is from genome assembly GCA_954870985.1 of Trifolium fragiferum. Lineage (NCBI taxonomy): Eukaryota > Viridiplantae > Streptophyta > Magnoliopsida > Fabales > Fabaceae > Trifolium > Trifolium fragiferum. Next base: position 16,234,538 of record OX940790.1, on the reverse strand, counting down.
ACAGTCAACACCTGATGCGGTAGAGTTCGGCCAGATACCAGAGACCTGCAAATCTCAACAGATTTGAACACCCCTCAGCGACTCCAAGAGTCCTGCAAATCTCACCAAACTTGAAAATGGTCAGAGACTCTCGTATCCGGTAGAATCCCTTCACACTCAGTATTAACCGTCCAACACCAATCCACACCAAAGCATTCTGGAGATACGATTAAAACAACGTCCGTCAACACGGAGTGTCAGCGTACCTCACCCTTTCGGACACGACAGGACAAAAACCAAGGCCAATAGAGACCTCATCCAAACACCACCACAGCGAAACCACCACCACTGCGTAAAACCCCAGACAGAACCCTGCTGAAACCACCAGCACCAGAACACCTAAACACCAAAAACCACCTCCACCTAAACACCAAAAACCACCTCCACCGCAGCCCCAAGCTTTCATTGGGAACCCCAAAACCAACACCACCGCGGAGAACCGAACGAGGCCCAGCCCCACCGCACCACAGCTCCTCCACCAACACCCCACACCCAACCACCACCCCACCAAACCTGAACGCCTCGAAACAGCCCCACCACCACAACACACCAACTCACCACAACCAGAAACAGAGAAAACAACCAAAGAAAAAAGCGAAAAACAACAATAGCCGTCGGCCACCACCTGTAACCGCCACCCAGACCACGAGCAACCTCCTGTTCCATGCCAGAACCACCACCTCCACCGGAAAACACCACCTTATGCCTAGAACGGCAACACCACGCAAATCCAACACAAAAACGACACCCCACCTACGATGGAGAAGCAGCCGGCAGCAAAACTCAGAGGCTAAACACGAACTAGGTGAAGCGATGAAGAAACGCGGGAGGACAGAACGACACGGAGAAGAAACGAAACGGAGAAGAAAACCGTCTCCGAACACAACAAGTTCACCGCCGGTTAAAATTCCGATCTAGGAATTTTGGGTAAGCTTTTGAAAATTTGGAGTTTGGATTCGGAAAGAGGAGGAAAAAAACTATAGGATAACCAAAAACCATATTAATAAATACCATTCTTTTTTCATTATTTTTAAAATGATAAAAACAACTGTACAACTGTATACCGAAATCAGTTTGCTCTAAATAATATATAGCAACGGCATTAAAATTTAAAACGTATCTCGTGCCCAATATGTAATTACATTCAAATTTACCATTCTCTCAAATTATTAGTATCAATGTGTGTCTTTTATTTATGTCAGTGCTTCATGGTTAAATAATACAGGGCTCAGCTGTGAGTAAGAAAATACAGTACCTTCAAAAGTCATTCATTAAAAATTTGAAGGATGCATGTGTGGCTTTTGAGAGATGGAGTGACAAGTGTAATAATGATTATAAACTTTGATAACTTGTGGCCTAAGGAAAACATTGCAAAATGATATTACGTGTGTGTGTTTACGGCTTTGTTTAATACTCCTATATTTGATCTTAGCCAAAAGACAATTTTCTGTTTATTTTTAAAATGTTACATCCTTCCCTGAACCAATTTACTATTATATTTAGTTGTGTATATCTTTATTTTTTGAATGTTTCTATTATCCAACCCGACATAGTTTTTTTTTTATTTCAGGAAATCCGACCCCACATAGTTTGTTTCTACTTAGTACAATATTACAACTTCAAACGTTGTTGCACGTTAACTCTTAGGAGCATGATTGTTATCCCTCCTGCATAGTGTCCATCGACATAAGTTGTGGGTGTAGAAAATCTAGACATGTACAATGTGATAATTAAAATACATAATTTACATAGAAGAGGAAGTTAATTAGATAAATGACAAATAAAGAACAGTAAATAAATACGTACTACATGAGAGTGTTAGGCTTTAAGCATGAAACTAAATAACTCTGATATAGCTAAGATAGACAAATGGTTCACACATTCAGTTATGCAAGGGAAACAATTTTGCTTTTCCTGATAGTCCCTCTTGCTCATGCTCAAATTGTGTCTTTTGATTATCCTAGGTTTAGCGATGATCCTAAAGATCTGCCGAAGCTTGAAGGCGATGCGGCTGTTGCAGATTATGATGTTATTCGACTCACTCGGTACCCTCCCGACCCAGATAAGGCTTTTGGTGTTGGCCGAGTCAGAAGTCACGAACTTATCACACTTTATGACAATAGAACAAATCAACTATATGACTTCAGTACCAAGTTTACTTTTACTATATTTTCAAATCACAGTAAGCATGGAGATGGCTTGGCATTCTTCCTTGCAAGCACAAAACTTCCAGCAACAAATTATACAGGAGGTGAAGGGGCTTTTGGTCTTATGCATCCAAAGGAAGTTGCTATAAAATCTGCTGAGTATTCATTTGTGGCAGTGGAGTTTGATACTAACCAGAATTATTGGGACCCAAATGTCAGCCATGTGGGGGTGAATATCAATTCTGTGGTGTCCGATAGACATATTGAATGGTCCCCAGATGTTTCAAAAAGGAAAATTTATGATTGTAGCATAGAATATAGTTCCAGAAACAAAATTCTGAATGTTTCTTTCACTGGATTGAATGAAGGGCAAGAGGACCAGAGTTTTTCACACACCATTGATCTAAGAGAGCATTTACCGCATCGTGTTATTGTTGGCATTTCAGCTTCAACAGGAACTGTAGATGAGGATCATATACTGCGGTCGTGGTCTTTTAGTACTTGTTGTGAAGATACTCCTAAGAAGAAAACTAGAGTAATCATAACTAGATTGTTGGAAGTATTAGGAAGTGGTGTCCTAATAATATCTTTGAGTTGCATAGTCATTGCATTGTGGAAGAAGAATAAAGGAAAAGAAGAAGAAACCGCTACGTCAGAAACCATCTCTGATCAGAATATGGATGAAGAATTCCAAATGGGTGCCGGGCCTAAGAAGATTAGTTATCCGGAATTATTGGATGCAACAAACAACTTTGAAGAGACACTGAAGCTTGGTCAAGGTGGTTTTGGTGGTGTTTACAAGGGTTATTTTAAAGAAACAAACTCAGTTGCAGCCATAAAGAGGAGGATATCACCAAATGCAAGGCAGGGTATAAAGCAATACTCAGCAGAAGTGAAGATCATTAGCCAATTGAGACATAGAAATTTGGTGAAACTCAATGGTTGGTGCCACAAGAAGAATGAACTTATCCTAATATACGAATACATGCCTAACGGCAGCTTAGATTTTCATCTTTTTCGTGGAGGAAGCATCTTGTCATGGCACTTGAGGTACAATATAGCTCTTGGGTTGGCCTCAGCATTGCTTTATTTGCAGGAAGAATGGGAAAAATGTGTGATTCATAGGGACATAAAATCAAGCAACATAATGCTGGACTCCAACTTCAATACTAAGCTTGGGGATTTTGGTCTAGCTAGGCTGATGGATCATGAGAAAGGATCAGAAACTACAGTTGTGGCCGGAACCAGGGGTTACCTAGCTCCGGAATACATGGACACAGGCAAGGCTAGAAAAGAATCTGACATATTCAGTTTCGGGGTCGTATTGTTGGAAATAGCATGTGGAAAAAAGGCCATACACTACCAAGAATTGGAGGATGAAGTATCATTAGTTGAGTGGGTTTGGGAGCTATATGGACTAAAAAATATCATTGCAGCAGCTGATCCAAAGCTATGTGGGCAATTTGATGTGAAGGAATTGGAATGTTTATTAGTAGTTGGACTTTGGTGTGCTAATCCAGATAGCACATCAAGACCATCTATAAAGAAAGTGATTAAGGCACTAAACTTCGAAGCACCATTACCAATTCTCCCACAAAATATGTCATCCCTAGCTCCTTTGTCTGAGTCACTGAGATATTGATTATTCATATCCAGTTTGGATATTTATGTGCTGAAAATTGTAGCACTTTCCTTTTACCCATATAACAACTGCTATTCTGTAAGGTTCTATTTCCCTATGACTAACTGTTCTGTAAGTTGTGTAAGAGGAATTATTATAATCTAACTTATACTCTTATCATTAAAATGTGCCTTATGAATATTCGATCAATAAGAACTATTCTAAAATTCTTCATTGTGCTAATCGAATTTCTATGTTTTTGCATCACATTATTTTCAGTCACAGCTATATTACAGTGAAAATAAAACTTAGCCTAATTAACTGAAAATTGAAATATCTGGCTATTGCAAACTGTAATTTATTCACATGTGATTCTGGAAATTACAAAACACATTACTACATGATTTCATTCTTTTTCTTTCACACACACAGTACGCAAAACACACGCATTATAGAATAAAGCAAAGAACAGCATTCTAACACAGAACTCGATTTAGTATCTAACCAGAGATATCAATGGTCTTCACTTCAGGCTTCTTAACCTCTTCTTTAGGAACGGTTACAGTGAGAACACCATTCTCCATGTTTGCTTTGACTTGATCCATTTTAGCATTCTCTGGCAATCTAAATCTCCTCAAGAACTTCCCACTGCTACGCTCCACGCGATGCCATTCTTCATTCTTATCTTCTTTCTCAACACTTCTTTCTCCGCTTATCTGAAGAACTCTATCATCTTCAATCTCAACCTTCACTTCCTCTTTCTTCATTCCTGGAAGATCAGCCTTGAACACGTGCGCTTCTGGAGTCTCCTTCCAATCCACACGTGTGCTCACAAATGCAGAATTTTCACGAGACAATTCAGGAAAAGAAGCGGAAAGTGAATTGGATAGTGGAAAATCCTTGAATGGATCGAAAACGTCGAGAGAGAATGGATCGAAGACGTTGCTCCTTCTGCCACCGAAGAAACTTGGAATCAGCGACATTTTCTTCTCAGAAGTAATTAATTGAATGAAGATTTGAAAGCTTTGATGATTGTTACTGAATATTGTGATTCGCAATACTTTGATGGTTTGCAAGAGGATACGTGATGAGGCATTTATACGAAGTATAGGAGGAAACCAGTATTCACTAGAGAATTCGAAAACCGTTTGGCAATTTCCGCGCCAGATGTGGTAGAAACTAGAAAGTTCTAGGTTTTCTATTTTGGGGGTAAATACTAAATAGAACGTTCCAGATATAGCTTGGCTTGGGCTAGACCACGTCATTTGAAATTGGGCTAAAATGCCTTATTGTTCATACTTTTACTTTTTGCATCCTATTTGTATTCTCGCGCATCCTATATTTTTTCTATCTATTTAAGTAGAAAAAATGAGAAATTTGTAAATTTAAATAGGAAAAATGAGAGATTTGGCACCCCTTAAAATTCTCTATTTAAGTAGTGGATTTAGTTCTCTACTTAGGTATCAGACGTGTAAAATTTTGAAAATTTTAAAATTTTATATTGTTCTCTACTTAAGTGGAGAACTGCATTAGCGACTTTATTAGCTAACACCTCATATAATTATTAGATCAAAACTCTATTCATGTGTGTTAATTAATCTCATTCATCAAGTTGCACAACAATAAATAGAGTTAAATTGGAGTTTTGTAGTTGAGTAGTTAATGCAATTCTCTACTTAAGTAAAAAAAGTGTAAAATCTTGTAAATTTTAAGATTTTACACATCCGCTATTTAAGTAAGAACCGAATTTGCTACTTAAATAGATAATTGTAGGGTGTGCCAAATTTTTCATTTTTATAAGGTCCGTTACTTAAATAGCGAAAAAATAAAATAAAAAATGCATAAGTCGCGCGAAAAATTGAAAGGTGGTAAAAGTAAAACTCTATTGTTCATACAAGAAAAAACTGTACTCCCTCGTCTTGTCTCTCCTTACTATATTATATTATTATAAACAATTTTTTTTTTACTTTTTTCCAACATTATAAGTAAAAATAATTAATTTTTATCATTTTCATGATTTAATTTTGCTTACATAGTATCATCAAATTTAATTTAATGCAAATTGTATTTAATTTACTCTCTCTTCTTTTTTCATAATCAATAAAAATTATTTTTACATATATCCATAAACTTTATTTCAATAAAAATACAAAATATTATTATACTTCAAACAAGTCTATTTAATTTTTTTAGTAAGTGTTAATTTTTTTCGCTTATAATATGGCACAGTGGGAGTATTTTTGGGTAAAATATTACACTACTGAAAATTTACTTCAAATTATTCTATTTTATACTATTTTCAGATAAAATGTTACCCTCCTAAGACCATATACAATGATTTCAACACTCAACACGCACTTTTACATTCCACATCATTTTCATATAATATAATTAATAAAAATAAATCTAAATTAAAATAAAAATAATTTTTATCAATTGATAAGTCAATTGATAAAAATTAGAAATTAATATAATTAATTTAATTTCATATACACTAATGAAAACTCACATAATTTCATCTAAATTAAATCTAGGAGTATGTTTGGTTCGACTTTTTTTTACTTGGAAGTTACTTTTAGCTTGATTTTTTTGGTTACATCTTTTGGCTTGAAGTTAAAAAATAGTGTTAAGATTTTCAATTCACAAATTTATAATGTTTTTCTTAAACAAGGTTCTAAGATTTTTTCTTTATCAATATGCTGTTTTTATTTATTTATCAAGGGTACTAAGAAAGAGTTGCAGCTGGCTATGCTAGAAAGAACAATTAACAAGAAAGGTAAGTCAAATTGAGTAAACAAAAGAAACATATCTGATATGAAAAAATGTGATTAACAAGGAGACAGTAGCTTTAAATAACATTCAAAAGAAAGAAACATGAATTAAGACAATTATTTTTATCTTTATCTAGAATACAAAACTGACTCAGAAGAAGAACCATCATCAGAAGTAGTGACCTCAAATGAGTTTGTGTTTGAACTAATCAAGCTTCCTATATTCATGTTTTGACCTTCCTCTGAACCATTTATGGTGGATGGAATAGTGAATGAGTTCAAAGGACCCTCAAGGTATGTTGGTACAGGCATACTTGATGGAAGATTAGGCAATGTAGCTTCAAAATTAAGCACTTGAGCAGCTTGTCTTATTGAAGGCCTATAATTAGGATCAGGATGAGTACACCAAAGACCTACAATCATTAAGCACTTAATCTGTTCCTTTTCAAAATCTTCACCTAGTCTTGGATCTACTGCTTCAAGAATTCTCCCACTTCCATATAGCCCCCAAACCCACTCCACAATATTTATTTCATTTTCTTGAGCCTTAATGATAGGTCTTCTTCCACATGCTATCTCTAAAGCAACAATTCCAAAACTATACATATCTGTTTCTTTACTAGCTCTTCCAATGGTCGCACATTCAGGAGCCATGTATCCTAAAGTCCCTGCTAAAGCTGTAGTTTGTGCACCCTTTGCATGATCTACAAATCTTGCTAAACCAAAATCTCCTAGTTTTGCATTGAACTCTGAATCCAACATTATGTTGCTTGTTTTTATGTCTCTATGTATAACACATTGTTCCCATTCTTCATGCAAATATAACAATGCAGAAGCCAAGCCTCTAGCTATTGTATATCTAATAGCCCATTTCAACACATTTTGTTCCTTGAAAAGATGAATGTCTAAACTACCATTTGGCATGTACTCATATACAAGCAAGAGTTTCTTTCTTTCATGACACCAACCAATCAATTTCACTAGATTTCTATGCCTTAAGTTGCTAATAATTGTTACTTCTGATGCAAACTCTTTTATCCCTTGATGTGAATCTTCTGACACCGTCTTAATAGCAACATAAGATTTTATGTCTTTAAGAAAACCTCTATAGACACCTCCAAATCCTCCTTGTCCTAGCTTATGTTCGTCTTTGAAATTATCAGCTGCATGCGCCAATTCTGCATATGTATACTTCTTGGGTCCTGTCCCTCTTCCAAAATCTTCACCCATGTACTCTTCAAATTCACCACCTTCCCTTCCTCTCTTCGACTTTTTCCACAGGCAAACCGAAATAAAACCGAACACAACAATCATAACAAAGCCACCAACTCCCAGTCCGAATGCTAGTCCTGTCTTGGACTTTTTCGTTTTAGTGGGAGATATGTTGAAGGATGGAGAACTTGCAACTGGGTCTTGTGTGTTTGTTTTGTTGTTATTTTGTTCTGCTTCCAAATTTGAGCGAAAATCCCATGAATTGAGAGTATGAATAGCAGTTGAATTTCCTGTAGCAGCTGAGAAGCCAATAGTAACAAATTCTGGCAGATAAATTCTGAGATCAACAATGGAAGATAGATGTTGTCTCACAGTGGTAGAGGTTGCATTATCAAAACCAGTAAATATAACACTTAGATTTAACGAACTAGCATTGTAACTTACCCAAGCCTCATTGAGTATACCATGTTGGATATCTGCCAACCATGTCACATTAGCAACAGATCTCACTGAGTTGATGTCGATTCCGGCATGTTCATGTGGTGGATCAAAAGAATTATGATAGATATCAAACTCAACAGCAACAAATGGATTAGCAGTTGAGTTCATTCCTTGGTCATCAAGTGTAAGACCGAATGAACGACCTTTTGTAGCATTAGGCATCTTTGAACCATTAGGGGCAAGAAAGAATGCCATACCATCTCCATAATTTTTTCTATTATGTGAATCTATGGTAAAAGTGAAATGGGATGTGAAATCTGTGAGATTTTTAGTAGTTTTATCCCACAAATGGATAGGTTGGTAATATGTGGCTCTACCAATGCTTCCATATATAAGCTTACCCTGCTGGTTTATAGTAAGATCGATAGCCGATGATGTAGAACTTGCTGATCCTTCATAGATTATGGTTTTGTCATTAGGATCAAAACTAGTGAAGTTAAAGGTCAATGAGGATACATTTGGAATAATGAAATTTAAGAGTAAGAAAATAGATAACAAAAAATAATTATGGAACTGGACATGCATTGCTTTTGGTTCAACTGAAGTTTGCAGGGATTAGTTTTAGATGAAACTGCAAGAGTCGTGCTAATTTATGAGCTTCTTAAGCAGCAGCCTTTGTTTACCAAACTATTCTTCATTTCCTTGTCTTTTCGAAATGTTCATTTTATTGCTACTTGGAAGAAAAAGACAAAGCTTTTCTAGAATAAAAACATACAAATGAGTCTTATTGTATACTTTATTTTATAATCTAGTTAGCTCAATGACGTGTTGCTAAACAACTTGCATGATATAGAATCTTGATCCGTCCTCTTCAAATTATACAATATCTTTTAAATATTTTAATGTCTCTGTCAAATGAATTATGTTCGTATAGACTTAAGATATCCGTGTTTTTATCCGGAAGTGGAGAAATTATTTACCCGACTCTTCTATTATAGTAGTTTATAAACACAAAATAACATGTTCAAGATTATATAGTCTATGCAAGTTGGTATAAAAATCCAGGTTCCTTTACTTGCTTGGAATATTCAAATATTGTGTTCTATAACAAAACAAGGACAATTGAGTTTGACGCATCAGAAAACGGTGATGGCTTCTGCGTCACTTCCTTCTTCCCTCTACCTTTGCAACCACAACGCAATGACGAAGAAAGTCATAAAAGTAAGTTAAGATGCTAAATTAAATGAGATCTTCCTAAAACGTGTCTTTTGAACACGTGATTTGTCTTCCTTTTATTTGTTTACTAATGGTCTTCCTTTATTAATTGAACTAAATCAAGTCTTCCTTTTTTGGGTATAAAATCGTAGTGACGTAAATAATACAAGAAGCACTAATTAAGATTCGTTTGATTCGCTAACAAATAAGAGATTAGACGGAACAACTTAAATCGTACCGTGTTTAATTTTAAAGTTATCTCTAGTATTGGACAAATTGAGTCTTAGATGATGAAAAACTCCATAAGAAATCATTTTGATCAAAGATGATGAAAAACTGAAAATAATACAATAATGTTTCTTATATAGAACAGTTTGAAAGTTAACTAACTAACTAACCACCCACCTAATAACCAACTATAACAAACTAATGAAAAATTTAACTAACTAATGAAAACTTTAACTAGCTATTTATATTCTTAACTTCTATAATAAACTTGGATCCTGCTATGATGTGTGAGTGGGGCTATGGGCTCTTGGTATTGGAATAAACATAACAAGTCGGTTGAATCTTAGAAATATTATTTTTAGCTATATAGAATATGGTGTGGTTGACTTGTTGTCCTGTTCATGAATATTATAATTCTGTGGCAATAAACTAGCTTAAAATATGCTGTACTACAATGAGACTCATTCCTTTGTTTTCATTGTAGAAAACATTAGTATTTTTCTTCCAAGTGACAATAAACCGAACAATTCTAAAAGAAAAAGAAAGGAAGGAATTCATAGTAAAAACCGACTGCCTAATAAGCTTGTAAAATAGTTTGATTCCAATTAGCAGTTTCATCTAAATTAATCCCTGCAAGCTTCAGCTGAACCTTAATTCCTAATAATGGCCTTTGCAGCACCATAATCAATGTTCTATTTTGACAGAAGCATATTCTATGAAGGATCAGCAAATCAAGCATCATCAGTTATACAACTTACAATAAATCAACAAGGTAAGTTTATGAATGGAAGTATTGGTAGAGCCTCAGATTACCAACCTATCTACCTTTGGAGCAAAACCACAAACAATCTTACAGATTTCACATCCCATTTCACTTTTACCATAAATTCACAGAATAGATGAAAATATGGAGATGGGATAGCATTCTTTTTCATCCCTTCAGATACAAATCGAGAAGCCTTATGCAACAAAAGGTGGTTCTATGGGTCTAACACTTGATGACCAAGTATCGAACTCAACTAACACTTGAACATGCCGGAATCGACATCAACTCTTTCACCGGCTAACCAGCAAATCATCCTCTTAATATCATTACAATATGTACTATGAATACTCGATTAATAAGAACTAGCTAGCTATTTTGAAAATTTCAATATGCTAATTGAAGTTGTGTTTTTGTATCACAATATTCTCAGTCTCAGCTATATATTACTGTGAAAATAAAAATTCAGCTATATAATTAAATGGAAAATTGGAATATCATACTTATTGCAAACTGTAATTTATTCACATAAGATTCTGGAAATTACAAAACACATTACTACATGATTTCATGCTTTTTCTTTCATACACACAAAGAGTACACAAAAAAACAAACACATTAGAATAAAGCAAAGAACAGCATTCTGACACGGAACTCGATTTAGTATCTAACCAGAGATATCAATGGTCTTGACTTCAGGCTTTTTAACCTCTTCTTTTGGAACAGTCACAGTGAGAACACCATTCGCCATGTTTGCTTTAACTTGATCCATTTTAGCATTCTCTGGCAATCTAAATCTCCTCAAGAACTTTCCACTGCTACGCTCCACGCGATGCCATTCATCATTCTTATCTTCTTTCTCAACGCTTCTCTCACCGCTTATCTGAAGAACTCTATCATCTTCGATCTCAACCTTCACTTCCTCTTTCTTCATTCCTGGAAGATCCGCCTTGAAAACGTGCGCTTCTGGAGTCTCCTTCCAGTCCACACGTGTGCTCACGAATGCTGAATTTTCACGAGACAGTTCAGGAAAGGAAGTGGAAAGTGAATTGGATAATGGAAAATCCTTGAATGGATCGAAAACGTCAAGGGAAAATGGATCGAATACGTTGCTCCTTCTGCCACTGAAGAAACTTGGAATCAGCGACATTTTCTTCTCTGAAGTTAAGTAAGCGATTTGTTGGATGAAGATTTAAAAGCTTTGATGATCGTTACTGAATATTGTGATTTGCAATTCTTTGATGCCTTGCAACAGAATACGTGATTAGAATTTATACGAAGTGTAGGAGAAAATGAGTATTTGCTAGAACATTCGAAAAGCGTTTGGCAGTTTCCGCGCCAAATGTGGTAGAAAGTTCTAGGTTTTCTATTTGGGGGTAAAATACTAAATAGAACGTTCTAGATATCTTCTTATGAATGAGACAGTGAGTTTGGTTTGGGCTTTGTAGCCCACGTCATTTGAAGTTAGTCTCAAATGAGATGGTTTCTCATCCCACCCCCCGTTATCCTTTAGTGTTGTTCAGAAGTTATAACTTGAATAAGATGTTCTAGAAGGTAATTTTCAAAATTTACCAAATAGATTTTTTTTTTTTTAAATTATCGGTTTCGGAAGTTACGAACCGAACAAGAAGGATTTTAGAATGTAACTTCCAAAAATGTACTTTTATGTCATATTGCAAACCTATTTGAAAGATAATTTTTGAAGCAGACTAGTACCTGAATTTTTTTGATGTTTTTTTTTTTCTTTTCATTTTTACGTACAAAGAAAGTAAAAGGAAGTTATATGATATTGTATGTATGTATAATAGGCCTACTCTCAGCATACTGTGCCTTAAAAAATTTATAAGGTTTATGCTACTATGTGCGTATCATAGTAGACATCTATTTTATGTTTCTTTTTAAAGAGACTTCTAAACGTAGTGTTCGGTACACCAGCAGCCTAATATCACTAAAATAACTCGCACAAGAACAATAATATGTATATAATAATTTGATAAGTCAATTGATAAAAGTCTAAAATTAATATAGTTAGTTTTTCTTCTGACAAAAGAAATATATTATTAGCACTTAGAAACAATAGACATATCTTTTCAGATATGAGGGAGTATACAAACAGGAAAAATTATACATCCATTTCCTGTTGGGCTCCTTGTAGGCTCATCTAGCTAATTCATGTGCTACCTTGTTTCCATTCCTACGCATCCAACGGCAACACACTGTGATGTCGCTGCGATTCTTCAACACCTTCAAACACTTATTCACGATCTCTCCCCATGTTGATTGGAGCCGCTTCTTACTATGCACAACATCAACAATAGCTTTAGTTAAATTTCATATATGCTAACGAAAACTTGCATAATGTCATTTTAATTCTAAAAGTGCGTTTGGTTAGACTTTTTTTCAATTAATTGTTAGCTTGATGTTGAAACATAGAGTTAAATATTTTTACTTGAAAATCAATGGTTCTAAAAAAGACACGGGTAGAAATAAGATTTTTTGTTAAGAGTTTTTACATCAGTGGAAGTAATAACTGATGGGAAAAATACATAGATATTACTTTCACATTGAATATTAGCTTACCGAAGTGAAAAGTCAATGCAATGAGTCAATGACAATAAATTAAAAATTATTTCCATCGATGTGAAAACTCTTTCAATGAATAAAGGATATTGTTAACGAGTACATTTCCCTCTCTCATGACTCTCGAACCCACGCACATCATCTCACTCTCGAACGGAAACATGATTTGAAACCTTAACACATTGTTCGGAACAATTGAAAGTTGAAGGAAAGATTGAAGAGAGGATGAAAAGTTTCTTGAATATCGTGCTTCCATCGTTGGGTCCTTGTTGGGAAGGAAACATAGTTTAATTTTCATAGGTCCCACACCCAATATATTTTCTGTCCATTTATGAGAAGAAAGCATCTAAAAACGTTGCAATGTTATAAAATAACGGAAGTACCCCTTTTTAAATTCTTTATTTTTGTTCTACAAAATGTTTGTAAGTCGATGCTTCCGCGTTATGTGATTTGGAGTTATTCTTACGTAGGCACAACACATGTAATGGTGATGAGAATTTGCAACAACCTTTTTTTCAAACACATGGTGTACATACATAAAACTGAAATATAACATAAAATTGCTAGGTAAGTAAATTTCAACACAACAAAGAAACAAATAAGAAGATTTTGTAGTAGAAGAAAATTTTACAATAAAGTAAGGAAGATTTTGAAAACAATAAAGAAGAAGAAACCACAAATTTTACAGTATAGAGAGACCGAGAGATGATTATAGAGAAAATCACTAACCTTCTTCTTCCTTCCTTGTATTCTTCAGCGGTGTCCGGTAGATCTTTTTTCTCTCTTCTTCCGCCGTTGTCGTTTTCTTTCTCGATCTTGGTTTGAGCAGTGTGAGAGAGCAAAAAAAGAAGAACGCGTGAGAAGAAAAAGAATGAGACGTCAGATTTGATGAGAAGATAAAAGATAGATTTGAGAAATTTAAATTTGAAATTCAAATTCAAAATAAAGGTAATCAGACTTTGGTACAAAATGTGCTTAGATTGAACAAAAATGTTTCTTTCACCTTTATGCAAAAGTCCAATCAAAGCGGGATTCAATTAAGATTGAACGGTGTGTAGTAGATTGCAATATAAAGACCAAAATAACCTTGTACTATTGTACTAATTATAGTCATTGTGAAATATGAGCTTGAAAGCAAGAGGGTAAAATAAACAGATATTTGAAAATGCATAAGATAAATTTGTTAAAAATATGACCACTTTATCCGTCATGATAGGAGTAAAAAAAAACGAAAAAAAATAAAGTATGAGGGTCTTATTAGGAATTTAAACGGCATATTTTTGTTTTAAATTTATATAGTAGATAGATTTCATTCCTTTCACATTCTTTCCTTTTCCTTTCTTTGCTTACCGTTTAGTATTTTCCCACTGCTGAAACGCAAACACGAATTGAAGCTCCCTCTCACTGAAACACTAACAGGAAGTTTTTACTTTGAAGTGGAAACGCAGTCACACGAAGTTCAATCTCTCGGCCACTGATCCAACAACGCCTAAGTTTGAATCTCAATCATAGTTTCGACAGGTACTGATTCTATTCTGAATCGCAATTTCTAAGCTTTGTTAGTTAGAAACTCTGCTCTCAATTTCTATTCTCAATCGCAGTTTTTACTTTGGAACTCTGTTAGTTTTTGTTTTTGTTTTTGTTTTCCATCTGTGAGGAGTTGATATGTTTAAGTTTGCCTACTGTGTTGGCGCTAGTTTTTTTTTTTTTTCAAAAAAAGTTGGCGCGTAGTTGGTATTGAATCCAATGTTGTCTACTGTGTTGGCTGCCATTATATTATTTCTGTTAGGATTTGGCACATCAATGGTTTTATATTATTTCTAACAAGTTAGGATTTGGCACATCAATGATTTTATATTACTTGGACTTGAAGCGTGGATAATGCATAGGCCCACCTACCATATGCTTAAATTCCACTTTTAATTAGAAAGTGAGGGGAGCGGGAATCGAACCCTAGATCATTTAGTCATAGAGGCTTTGATACGATGTCAAATAACCAATTATCCCAAAAGCTTAAGCTTTTGAGATTTGGCACATCAATGTTTTTATATTATTTCTAACACATGTAGCTCACTAGGGGGCAGAGATGGTAGTTATTCTTCCGCTAGCTCACACAATTGAGCATGAAGAAGAGGCAATTTATTAGTTCCTAATTTTGTAATCTCTTACATGTTAACTAGTCTTTGGTAATTACCATGGAGGTTATTAAGCTTGTGGTTTTCTGTAATACAGATCATGGAGGTTATTAAGCTTGAAAACGTGAGCTACTATAGGGACGGTATGACAATGTCTGGTGATATTTTCCTGTTACAAAGACGTTGTATTTTAGAATTCCATTCTTTTGAACACATTATATATCTATTTGCAGTCTCTTCAACTTGCTATAAGAATATTTAGAGTAAGGAACTAAGGATCTATTTATGACGTATGAACATGTTAATTTGGATAGTGAGTGAACAGCTATATTATATAACACCAATTTTAGAAGGTTCTTTCGGAACATGTGTTCATATCTAATAGTTCTTCTGATTGCAATTTTCTCAGCTTTGTAGTGGAGTGGACGAGCATGCAGTTGGTACAAGTGTAGAGTTTATTTTTGTTCCAGTAGATGCTTCTTTCTATGACGATGCACCCATTTTGCCTTCTGGTTTTTGCATCATAGCTCATGATTCTGCCACCACAAGTCTTGACAAATGATTTTCTTCTCGTGTTTCTGAAATGCTCCCCGTTCTTGTTGGAGCAATGAATTTTATTTCTTTATCATTGTTTTATATCTGATGCAGGATTCTGCTAGTCCAAACCGTACACTTGATCTTGCTTCTGCACTTGAAGGTGGAACCCCGGGAAACAAAGTAAGCAGTGAGAATCGAGGTCATGCTGGTTCAATAAGATATGGGCAATGGTAGAGCTTGGCTGTGGTGATGGAGGGAGGTTACAATTATGAAAGGGAGTGTAAGGATTTTAAAATTTATTTAGCTCAAATTTATTTATGTACATCGTGATTTTAATTTAGTAAGTATTAGGCTTTGGATGTTGAATGACTGTATAAATCTTGTTTTAATGACATTACTATTTGTCTTTGTTTTGTGTGAAGTGTATATAAAACGCAGGTGACTAGCAGTGAATAAAAAACGCAGGAATTTTTTTTATAAAAAAAACAATAAGGATACATAGTAGTTTTATATATTCAAAAGAAATAAACATGAATTAAGACAAATATTTTTATCTAGAATACAAAACTGACTCGGAAGAAGAACCATCATCAGAAGTAGTGACCTCAAATGAATTTGTGTTTGAACTAATCAAGCTTACTGTATTCGTGTTTTGACCTTCCTCTGAACCATTTATGGTGGATGGAATAGTGAATGAGTTCAAAGGACCATCAAGATATGTTGGTATAGGCATACTTGATGGAAGATTAGGTAATGTAGCTTCAAAATTAAGCACTTGAGTAGCTTGTCTTATTGAAGGTCTATTATTAGGATCAGGATGAGTACACCAAAGACCAACAATCATTAAGCACTTAATTTGTTCCTCTTCAAAATCTCCACCTAGTCTTGGATCTACTGCTTCAAGAATTCTCCCACTTCCATATAGCCCCCAAACCCACTCCACAATATTTATTTCATTTTCTTGAGCCTTAATGATAGGTTTTCTTCCACATGCTATCTCTAAAGCAACAATTCCAAAACTATACACATCTGTTTCTTTACTAGCCCTTCCTATGGTAGCACATTCAGGAGCCATGTATCCTACAGTCCCTGCAAAAGCTGTAGTTTGTCCACCTTTTGCATGATCCACAAACCTTGCTAAACCAAAATCTCCAAGTTTTACATTGAACTCTGAATCCAACATTATGTTGCTTGCTTTTATGTCTCTATGTATAACACATTGTTCCCATTCTTCATGCAAATATAACAATGCAGAAGCCAAGCCTCTAGCAATTGTATATCTAACAGCCCATTTGAAAAAGCTTTGTTTTTTGAAAAGATGAATGTCTAAACTACCATTTGGCATGTACTCATATACAAGCAAAAGTTTCTTTCTGTCATGACACCAACCAATCAATTGCACTAGATTTTTGTGCCTTAACTTGCTAATAATTGTTACTTCTGATGCAAACTCCTTTATCCCTTGATGAGAATCTTCTGACACCCTCTTGATAGCAACATAAGATTTTGTGTCTTTAAGAAAACCTCTATAAACACCTCCAAATCCTCCTTGTCCTAGCTTCTGTTCATCTTTGAAATTATTAGCTGCATGTGCTAATTCTGCATATGTATACTTCTTGGGTCCTCCTCTTCCAAAATCCTCACCCATGTACTCTTCAAATTTACCATCTTCCTTTTCACTTCCTCTCATCCACAAGCAAACCGAAATAAAACCGAACACACCAATCAAAACAAATCCACCAATTCCTAGTCCCAATGCTAGTCCTGTCTTGGATTTTTTCTTTATAGTGGGAGACCTTGCAACTGGGTCTTGTGTGTTTATTTTGTTGTTATCTTGTTCTCCTTCCAAATTTGAGCTAAAATCCCATGAATTGAGAGTATGAATAGCAGTTGCATTTCCTGTAGCAGCCGAGAAGCCAATAGTAACAAATTCTGGCAGATAAAGCCTGAGATCAACAATGGAAGATAGATGTTGACTCACAGTGGTAGAGGTTACATTATCAAAACCAGTGAATACAACACTTAGATTTAATGAACTAGCTTTGTAACTTACCCAAGCCTCATTGAGTTTACCATGTTGGATATCTGCCAACCATGTCACATTAGCAACAGATATCATTGAGTTGATGTCGATTCCGACATGGTCATGTGGTGGATCCCAAGGATTCTTATTGTAGATATCAAACTCAACAGCAACAAATGGATTAGTTTCAGTTGAGTTCATTGCTTGGTCATCAAGTGTAAGACCCATAGAACGACCTTTTGTAGCATTAGGCATCTTTGAACCAAAAGGGGCAAGAAAGAATGCCATACCATCTCCATAATGTTTTCTATTCTGTGAATTTATGGTAAAAGTGAAATGGGATGTGAAATCTGTAAGTTTTTTTGTAGTTTTATTCCACAAATGGATAGATTGGTAATATGTGGCTCTACCAATGCTTCCATAGTTTCTAGTAAGTTGGATAGCTGATGATGCAGGATTTGCTGATCCTTCATAGATTATGGTTTTGTCATTAGGATCAAAACTAGTGAAGTTAAAGGTCAATGAGGATACATTTGGAATAATCAAATTTAAGAGTAAGAAAATGGATAACAAAAAATATTTGTGGAACTGGACATGCATTGCTTTTGGTGGGATTAGTTTAGATGATACTGCAAGAGTCAAGCTACTTTATATGAGCTTCCTAAGCAGCCTTTGTTTACCACTTTACCAACTATTCTTCATTTCTTTGTCTTTTCGAAATGTCTAGTTTATTGTTATTTTGAGGAAAAAGACCAAAGCTTTTGTAGGATAAAAACAGAAAAATGAGTCTCATTGTATATACTATTTTATAAGCTATAGTTAGCTCAATCACGTGTTGCTAAACCACTTGCATGACATACTGCAGTAAATTTGTCAAAATCATGGCTAGCGACACTTTTTTTTTTCTTTCACCACCGATTTAATCTAGTTTCGGGGTTAGTTTTGATATCAAGTGATTTCATCTCTTTTCTGACCGCAATTGTGATGATTGAACCGTGGTCTTCCCTACCAAGTTTAATCACCATTGAATCAATTAACGATTGATAATTTTATTAAAATTACAAATTGCATGTTTGATATTATGGACACAACCGGTGAATTTGACAAAATTATGGTGACGTAATATGATTTTGCAAAATTTACACTTTTAACATAATATTTATTTTATATACTTTCAAGTTTCAACAAAATAAATGTTCCATCTTGATTTATAGATCAAGAGTATTCGCATTATTTTTAACAAATAGTTTAGTGGTAAAAATTTCACCTCTTAAAATTAATAAATAGAGAATTTTATATTCAAAAGTTTGATGTCAACTAAGTTATGTTCGAAGAGAAGAAGAACATACGTGTTTGTGTTTTTGATGCGGAAGTGGAGCAATTATTTAACCAAATCTATTATAAACAAAAATAACATGTGCAACTTGGTATAAAAAATCCAGGTTCCTTTACTTGCTTGGAATATTCAAATACTGTGTTCTATAACAAAACAAGGACATAATTGAGTTTGACGCATCAGAAAACGGTGATGGCTTCTGCATCAATTTCTTCTTCCCTCTACCTTTGCAACCACAACGCAATGACGGAGAAAGTCCTAAAAGTAAGTTAAGATGCTAAATTAAATGAGATCTTAAACGTGTCTTTTGAACACGTGATTTGTCTTCCTTTTATTTTTTTACTAATGGTCTTCCTTTATTATTTAAAGTAAATCAAGTCTTCCTTTTTTGGGTACAAAATCGTAGTAATGTAAATAATACAAGAAGCACCAATTAAGGTTCATTTGATTCGCTAACAATACGGATGACAATTTACTCATATCCAGTGGATATCCACAAAAAATATCCACGATGGATACGGTAAAAATTCGCGTTTTGGATATGGACATGGGTATGAATAATTACCCATAAAATTGAGCGAGTATGGATGTGGGTACGGGTACCTAAGGTACCCACCCCATATACCCATATAGTATATATTTATTTTTTTAATTATATTATTATATAATAATATATATAATTATTTTAAAAAAGTACAACATTATTATATTATTACACATTTTGAATAAAAAAATGTTTATTTATAACATAATGTAAATATGTCAATAGAGAAATGAACTTTATGATGATTTTACTAATAATTTTGTTTATAATTTTCGTGAATCAACATTAAAATCTTTAAAATTTTTTTAAATTATATTAAAATGATATGATATTTTATAATTGATCAATTTATTTTTAATAAAAATACGAGTAATGGGTACGGGTATAGGCACGGAGACAAAAATTGACACCCACGCAGGTTTGGGGATGGGTACGGATATTTTTTCAAATTACGGGTATAGGGATGGGGACTATAGTACCATACCCATACCCTACCCATTGTCATCCCTAGCTAACAAGTAAGAGATTAGACGGGACAATTTAAATCGTACCATGTTTAATTTTAAAGTTGTCTCTAGTATTGGACAAATTGAGATCCAAAAGATAGGACAACAACTAAAATTCTTGTCTCTGAACTACAAAATAATTTTTATCACTCAAGTTGTATAAAACATCAAAATAATTAGTTTTAATACAAAAATAAACCTTTTATCCACCAAGCTCAATTGTGACTTCGGTTAAGAAATTGAGAGTTTGGAAAAATTGAATGCTAAAAGTCTTAAGAGCTCGAAAGAGAGTAAAATCCATAAAAAATCATTTTGATAAAAGATGGTGAAAATAATACAATAATGTTTTTTATATAGAACAATTTGAAAGTTAATTAACTAACTAACCACCCACTTAATAATCAACTCTAACAAACTAATGAAAAACTTAACTAACTAATGAAAACTTTAACTAAGTATCTATATCTTAACAACTTCTATAATAAACTTGGATCCTGCTATGATGTGTGAGTGGGGCTATGGCATCTTGGTATTGGAATAAACATAACAAGATAGTTGAATTTTAGAAATATTATTTTTGAAATGGATTCTTTGGTCGTGGTTAACATAGTTAATTTAAGCTCAACTACATACCTTCCTCCAACCTCTTCTCCATGAGATGAACTCTCATCTCCACTGCTTTGGATGGAGAACTTTCAAATTTTCAAATGGTACAATCCAACATTCCAAGTATAATTGTTCCCTTCCAATTCTTATGAACAGCTTTCCTATACAATTTTGAAAATATCCAAATAGTATTGCTATATAAAATATAGGCATTGACTTGTTGTCCTGTATATTATATTCTATGGCAATAAACTAGCTTAAAATATACTGTACTACAATAAAAATTCAGCTGGAAAATTGGATTTGGAATATCATACTTATTGCAACCTGGAATTTATTCGCAAAAGATTCTGGAAATTACATAACACATACGTTGATTCCACTCGTTTTCTTTTATACACACACAGTACACAAAACACACGCATTAGAATAAAGAAAAGAACAACATTCTAACACAGAACTGGTTTTAGTATCTAACCAGAGATATCAATGGTCTTCACTTCAGGCCTTTTAACCTCTTCTTTTGGAACAGTCACAGTGAGAACACCATTCTCCATGTTTGCTTTAACTTGATCCATTTTAGCATTCTCTGGCAATCTAAATCTCCTCAAGAACTTCCCACTGCTACGCTCCACGCGATGCCATTCATCATTCTTATCTTCTTTCTCAACGCTTCTCTCACCGCTTATCTGAAGAACTCTATCATCTTCAATCTCAACCTTCACTTCCTCTTTCTTCATTCCTGGAAGATCCGCCTTGAAAACGTGCGCTTCAGGAGTCTCCTTCCAGTCCACACGTGTGCTCACAAATGCTGAATTTTCACGAGACAATTCAGGAAAGGTAGCGGAAATTGAATTGGATAATGGAAAATCCTTGAATGGATCGAAAACGTCGAGGGAGAATGGATCGAATATGTTGCTCCTTCTGCCACCGAAGAAACTTGGAATCAGCGACATTTTCTTCTCTGAAGTTAAGTAAGTGATTTGTTGGATGAAGATTTGAAAGCTTTGATGATCGTTACTGAATATTGTGATTTGCAATTCTTTGATGATTTGCAACAGATTACGTGATTAGAATTTATACGAAGTGTAGGAGGAAACGAGTATTTGCTAGAAAATTCGAAAATCGTTTGGCAGTTTCCGCGCCAAATGTGGTAGAAAGTTCTAGGTTTTCTATTTGGGGGTAAAATACTAAATAGAACGTTCTAGATATCTTCTTATGAATGAGACAGTGAGTTTGGTTTGGGCTTTGTAGCCCACGTCATTTGAAGTTGGTCTAAAATGAAAGTTGTGTTGGTTATAGTTCATGCGATTTTTTTTTTGCCATCATGTTCTTTTTTCGCGCGCTATATGAATTTATTAAAATATTAGTGTCTGATATTTTGGTAGTTAATACACTTTAAAAGCACTTTATTTTATTTTTATAACGTTTTCTATTTAAGTAGTGAATGACATTAACAAATTTTTTAAAAAGTTTTCATTTTTATAACGTCTGCTACTTAAGTAAGAGAATGATAAAATGAAAACGACGCATGACGCGCGAGAAACTGATAGAGTTGCAGATGTAAATCTCATTGTACATCTTCCTCATATTGTTCATACAAGATCAAACATTCGAAATTATCCTATAGTGTTGTTCGGAAGTTATAAGTTGAATAAGATGGTTTTAGAAGGTAATTTTCAAAATTTACCAAATAGAATTTTTTTTTTTTATAAAAATTATCGGTTTCGGAAGTTACGAACCGAACAAGAAGGATTTTAGAACCTAACTTCCGAAAATGTACTTTTATGTCATATTGCATAACCTATTTGAAAGATAATTTTTGAAACAAACTAGTACCTGAATTTTTTTATGTGTTTTTCATTTTTACGTATAAAGGAAGTTATATGATATTGTATGCATAATAGGCTTACTCTTAACATATTGTGCCTTAAAATTTTCCGTTAAGGTTTATGCTACTATGTGCGTATCATAGTAGACATCCATTTCATGTTTCTTTTCAAAGAGATTTCTAAAATTAGTGTTCGATACACTAACAGCCTAATATCACTAAAATAACTCGCACAAGAACAATAATATCTAAAATTAGTGTTCGGTACTGTAATATCCCACATTTTGAAGAAAAAAAAAATAATAAATAAATTTAACGTCCAATTGAGATAGTACTCAAATATATTAAGAAGTAGTATTGCTAAGGACAAACTAATAATTAAATAATTTTAGAAAGGGTAATTAATAGTTACATATCTATAATTAGAGTTGAAAAAAAAAAAGAGATACATCTTTTTCTCTGCTCTTTCTCGTCCCTTCCACTCTTCACCCACACCAAACCACCACTTCAAGCTTGAAACTTGGAAAAATCTATTGCATGAAATCTCCATAGAACACAAAATAATAATAAGGATATTGAAGCGGAAGCTAAGAGAAAGAAAGACCAAAAGTTGGAAGTGATTGTTAAATTTCCCAAACCCAAGAGGAGTCTTGTAAATAAAAATCAAGTGCTAGTTTGAGTTTCAATGGGTAATTAGAAGATTCAATGGAGGAGATTGGAAGTCAATTGGAAAAGATAGAAGTTGTGGGCTAAAAACTCAAGATCAAGCTAGGGATTTCAATTGGGAACCAAAATGGAGAAGATGGAATCAAGTAGGAACAAGATGTTATTTGATTCAAGAAAATGATGCATGGAAGTTACCATTCCATCAAACCCTAAAGAAGTAAGTTCTTATTAGGTTTGATTTTAGTAGAAATTAGTAAAATTAGATTAGATTAGATATGAGAAATTATGACTAGAGACTTCAATATAGAAAGTGGAGTATGCTAGATTCATATTCTGTTATGAATTAACTATGAGCTAGTTGAAATTTCATGTTATTTGTTACTGTAATTGTTTTGGAATTGATTTGGAGCTATTGATACTCTTTTGAAACTAACAGAGTCTTTATAGTAAGAAATAAAGTATGATTAGAATCATGAATTGTTATGATACACTATGAACTAATTGGAATTTCATTTAAAATTGAACCATGGTCTGTTATGAGACAATTAAAGACAAGTTAGATTGTAGTAAAATGACTGAAATAGATGGTACAAGTATTGAAATAAATTTGGTGGTATAAGCTTAGGCTGACATTGGAAAACTCATTTTAAACTAGAATTGGGCCATTTTACATAGATTAATAGGGTAACAACTAGAATAGTGCAACCTATGAGATAATATTTTGATATGAGTACCGTTTACTGCAACGAAGAGATAATGCAGTAAAGTTTATGTTCACTGCAACGAAGAGATAATGCAGTAAAGTTACCGTTCACTGCAACGAAGAGATAATGCAGTAAAGTATCCGTTCACCACAACGAAGAGATAGTGTGGTAAGTCTGTTCGCCGCAACGAAGAGATAATGCGGTATCCGTTCACCACAATGAAGAGACAATGTGGTAAGTCCGTTCGCCACAACGAAGAGATAATGTGGTGGTCTATGGGTACATAATGACATGAGATAGTTTTTATATAGTTCGTTGATAGTTAATCGACACCTAGAGAACTACGTTGCTCTGATTCCCTAATTGTTTAAGGATACGTAGGACCAGGGACCCTCCCTGTCGAGTTATAATTTCAGTAACTTTATATTTTAAATATGTATAGCTGTTATAGTGTATTAGGCTTGCCAGGCTAAATACGAAGTCAGTTAGTAGTGACCTGTGTGCCGATCATGATCATAGATTGGGTCGTGACAGGTACACTAACAACCTAATATCACTAAAATAACTCGCACAAGAACAATAATATGTATATAATAATTTGACAAGTCAATTGATAAAAGTGTAAAATTAATATAGTTAGTTTTTTTTGACAAAAGAAAGATATTATTAGCACTTAGAAGCAATAGACATATCTTTTCGTTTGTTCAAAAAAAAATAGACATATCTTTTCGAAAAATATGAGGGAGTATACAAACAGGAAATATTATACATCCATTTTCTATTGGGCTCCTTGTCGGCCCATCTAGCTAATTCATGTGTTACCTTGTTTCCATTCCTGAATTTTTCTCTTCCCACCCCCCCATTATCTTTTTCACCCCCTGAATTTCCATAAATACCCCTGTCAAAGATGGTTCGGATTCTACGATCCGAGAAAAACAAAGAAGTGAAATGCAGTTCGAACGCTAGAATCCGTTCGGCATGGTGCACGGATTCTGCGTTCCGTGCTATGCTGATATACTGCAGAATGCAGAGGGATGCTGCTCATTTTCATCTTTTCCTCTTCCATAATCAACCTCCAATGCTCCAACCCCATTTTGTGTTCTCATTGTGATTGGTGCTTCAAATCAAAGTTCGGGAAGTTATCTGACGGAATCAACACTTGTTAATGCTCAAACATAAGGTAAATTTCACTTTGAACCGATTAATTTCAATTGTATATAGCTGTAAGTCGCTCTAGAACTCTAGGTTTTCCGATCCTGACAAGACCGTGTTCGGATTCTGTTATCCGAGAAAACTTGAAATGTTTTCGGATTCTGCATTCCGAAATAGACTTAGGCGAAAAATTTTCCTGCAGCAGGTCTGCAGAGCCTCTGTTTAGGTAGTAAAATGTTAGTCTAGTGACAATATTTTTGCATGTGAGTTAATTAAATCATATAGATTAAATTTGTAGTGCCTATAGGTTTTGTATGATAGTGTATTGTTGGATAATGTGATTAAATGTTGTTAAATTTTTTTTTGTAGTGATGGACGTAAATTTGGCTCCGACACGGAAAATGCGAGAATTGGTCCTCGCTATACCTGTACAGCAGGCATTGGTTGCAGTTGAGCCCATCAATTGTCATCCTCCAGCTCCTCCGGTGTCTAATCCTTCAGTTCCTCCGGTTGTTGACATTGATACAACCTCAAGTTTTGCAACCGACAAAGTTTTTGCCACTCGTGACGAATTAATTGAGTGGGCTCGGAATGTTGCAAAGGCATTAAAGTTCTCAATCGTCATTGAACATTCCGACAACGGTGGTAATAATAGGAAGAAGAAGCTTGTTCTTGGGTGTGAAAGGGGCGGTGTTTACAAACCGTCAAACAAGAAGATAAAATATGAAGCTACCGGAACAAGAAAATGTCAATGCCCGTTTCGGCTACGTGGCCACTTCCATTCAACGAACGATTGGCATGTTTCGGTTGTCTCCGGAAAACACAACCATCCTTTGGATAAAGTGTTAGATGGTCACCTAATGGTGGGGCGTTTGGATCCGAAAGGGAAGGCGTTAGTCGAGGAACTTACTAGAAATTTGGTTCCGCCAAGGAACATTATGAGCACAATTAGAGAGAGAGATCCAGAGAATGTGATGGCGTATAAGCAACTCTACAACGCACGCTATCGGATGAAAATGAAAAAAAGGGGGAAAACAAGTATATATACAAGACTAGATCCGTAAGTGAGTCTACAACAATTCAAGATGTTTTTTTCGCCAATCCTACTTCAGTTGATCTGTTTAATAGCTTTCCTGATGTTTTGTTGATGGACTCGACTTACAAAACAAACCGTTACAACATAAGTTAAAAATTTGCTATTATCTATATTGAAAATTGCAAGATACTTTTGTATTTCAAAATTTGCTATTTCTGTCAAAATTTGGTCTGCTGTCAATGTTAAATTTACAGGTTTTGCAAGTTCTGTAACATGGTTACAGGTATCTGGTGTTTTCTGCTTTTCTGCTACTGCATAAGTTAAAATCAATAAAAATAATACTAACAATATTTACACTAATAAAAATAATAACAATAATATTACAATAAAAATAATACTAACAATATTTACACCAATAAAATCAATAAAAATAATACTAATTATAATAATAATAACAATAATATTTATAATAATAACATTAATAATGACAACAATGAAAAAAACACACGTTTGTGTCTCTCGGAACGCAGAATCCGAAATAAAATGCAGACAAATTTTCTCGGATTCTAGCATCCGAACCAAGTCAGAACCTTAAATTCTGCAGTTTCAAACACAGCAGACAGAACCAAATGGTTCTAAACCTGTCCAAACCAGTTATAGACGAAGCAAATAATCAAAGCAACATAATTTAAATTACGCAAATATAACAAACACACAACATTGTCATTAATTTACAAAACAAATGTCATACAACGATTGCGAATTCAACATTAAGTTCAAGCAAGGAATAAAATAAAAAACAAAAGCCTAAACACAAGATAAAAACTACTGTGTCGAATGTTTGCGACGTCTTTCAGGCATCCCCATTGCGACACGTCTTGATGCATATACAACAGGTTCGCCTCTTTGTGCTTGCTCATGGTCAGAATTTGAGTCATCGTTAAGATATGCACCTTCTTGCTCCTGCTCCTGAGGTTCTGGTTCGGCATCTCTGATGCGTCTTCTTAACCGGCTACCGCCTGGCCGAGCCGCCTCTTCTGCTTCTTTACGGAGTCTTCTTGACCGAGAACGACTACCGCCTGAACCTGAACCACCGGCTTCGGCGTCGTGAGTTCCTTCAACCAAACCTTCCACCATTCTCGTCCCACGACGACGACCTCGTTTCGGAGGAGCACCAGCCTCGGCCTCCTTACGCGCAGAAGCATGTCCACGCCGGGTAGTCGTGCCTGTCCGAGTTCTACCAATGTCTTCCATTACAATTCCAATACAACAAACCAAGAACCATGTCAAAATAAACATAACGAATTTTATCGAAACAATTCCAATACAACTAACCAACCAACCAAATATGCATCATACTATTCAAATTACTCGAAGCAAAAATAAAATGGTTCACATCAATGCATTACTGAAAATCAATTCATTCAAGCATTTTATCAAACACTTAGAACACATACAACACAATTGATATCAACAATTAGGTTTACTTTTAATTAAACATGCATTGATCCTAAACATGAACCTATGACACAATTACATCATGATCAACAATTCAAGCAACGAAATCAACAACAATTCATCACAAACTCAGTTATTCAAAATTTACATATGCATGAAATTTGTGCAAAAATGAAAAAAAAACATAAATTCATGAATAAATCATTAAATTAGCATATCACTTACTTGTTTAACTTCAATTTGATGTTTGTTGATGATGTGAAGATCAAAATCGCGCTCCACTCCCCTTTTCCCACCTAAACCCTTTTAATTTTCAAAAAAACATAAACTGATATGAGCAACCCACGTTCTGTTACTATATCAGGGGAGTTCGGAACGCGTTATCCGAACCACTCCCCGCGCGGATGCTAGCTTCCGAACCAAATTTCCCTATTTTCGCGGACCG
The DNA here is from genome assembly GCA_954870985.1 of Trifolium fragiferum. NCBI lineage: Eukaryota > Viridiplantae > Streptophyta > Magnoliopsida > Fabales > Fabaceae > Trifolium > Trifolium fragiferum. The sequence continues at coordinate 16,206,542 of OX940790.1, read as the reverse complement.
TAGAATCCGAACCATTTTATTAAGGGGTATTTTCGGGTTTAAGGGGGGTGAAAAAGATAATGGGGGGGGTGGGAAGAGAAAAATTCTCCATTCCTACGCATCCAACACATTGTGATGTCGCTACGATTCTTCAACACCTTCGAACACTGATTCACGATCTCTCCCAGGCCCGGATCTGGGGTAGGCAATGGGTGCAACGGCCTGAGGCCCAATATTTTAAGGGGCCCAAAATTTTTTATACATACCTATTAATATAAAAAAAATAAAATTAATAATATTTAACAGAAAAAAAAAATTGATTAGGCCAAGGAAACATGTGTAGGATTATTAAAGAAAATATCATTAAGGGGCCAATATTGGTAGAAAATATGATTAGGTATAATTAGTAGGATTATTAAAGAATAATTAGGCAGAGAGTTTGATTAATGCACTAGAAAGTTTTGAATTTTAGCTTGGTATGATTATTTGATACGACATTTTATTTGCTATTAATATGGTCAATAAAAAGTTGAAATCTAAGTCTATGTGCATTGATGCTACCTAAGATCATCAATGTCATAAGAAAGATTGAACGGTTTGGCAACTTAGTCAATTGAGAAAGATATGTTGGCGGACACTGATGTTGATGGATTTATCAATGATTTTGCATTTCAAAATGCTCGAAGAAATCACTTCATATAAATTTTTAAGTAATTTTTTTTATATTTTGTAAAATTTATCATGTACTAATGATATATATATATATATATATATATATATATATATATATATATATATATATATATATATATATATATATATATATATATATATATATTGAATGAAAGAGGTTTTTTTTTATGTTTGGCCTAAGGCCCATAAAATGTCAGGAACGGAACTGATCTCTCCCCATGTAGATTGGAGCCGCTTCTTACTATGCACAACATCGACAATAGCTTTAGTTAAATTTCATATATGCTACTGAAAACTTGCATAATGTCATCTTAATTCTAAAAGTGCATTTGGTCAGACTTTTTTTAACTTACTGTTAGCTTGATGTTGAAAAATAGAGTTAAATTTTTTAGTTGAAAATCAATGGTTCTAAAAAAGACATGGGTAGAAATAAGACTTTTTGTTAAGAGTTTTTACATCAGTGGAAGGAATAACTGATTGGAAAAATACATAGATATTACTTTCTCATCGGATATTAGCTTACCGAAGTGAAAAGTCAAAGCGGTGAGTCAATGACAATAAATTAAAAATTATTTCCATATATTGATGTGAAAACTCTTTCAATGAATAAAGGAAATGTTAACGAGTACCTTTCTCTCTCTCATGACTCTTGAACCCTTGCACATCATCTCACTCTCGAACGGAAACACGAATTGAAACCTTAACACATTATTTGGAACAATTGAAAGTTGAAGGAAAGATTGAAGAGACGATAAAAAGTTTCTTGAATATTGTGCTTCCATCGTTGGTTCATTGTCGGGAAGGAAAGATAGTTTAATTTTCATAGGTCCCACCCACACCCAATATACTTTCTGTTTCTGTCCATTTATGAGAAGAAAGCATCTAAAAAAGTTGCAATGCTATAAAATAACGGAAGTACCCCCTTTTTAGAATATTCTTTATTTTCGTTCTACAAAATGTTTGTAAGTCACGTGATGCTTCCGCGTTATGTGATTTGTATGTGGGTTTGGATTCTCTATATTTGATTTTTCTAAATTTATCTACATTTAAGCAAAAATAAATTAGGAAAGAGAAAATATTGTATATTAAAGTGCATTTATGTATGTTGTAAAAGACCAAAATACCACCCAAGAGCACTTAGATGAGATGGCGCGGGTCTCTTCTAGCTTAACCAAGGTCCTGGGTTCGATCCCTGGCTTGGGCATGCAGCAGTGTTAAAACTCTTACGGAGAGTTTGCCACCCATTTGGGTCCCACAAGGCTCGAGGGATTAGTCTCTGCAGTTGCGCGCAGAGGATACCCGGTTTACACCAAAAAGACCAAAATACCCCAAAGCTTTAACTAAATGTAGGAAATTATGACTTTAGGAAATCCAAATCCTTTGTATGCCATCATCAACCCATCAGTTATTAATATTATAATAGATTCAATGTTACGGTGGATCATCTTCTTAAATGGTCACAGGTGTTGAATACTATTATAACGAATACGAATTTTATAAAATTCACTGTTTGATTGAAAATTCATATCATATAGATCACCCATAAAAAATTTAGAAAAATTGAAAATAATTTGATATGTTATTGAGACCCATAAATATAACGGTTTATTAAATATCCTTAATCATAATGAGTCATAATAACATATCAAATGATTTTTAATTTTTCAATTTTTTATGGATGATTTATATGATATAAATTTTCAACCAGACAGTGGATTTTGTAAAATTCGTATTCGTTATAACATTAGTCCACCATAGTCGTCCATATTAACATTTACCTATTATAACATATAAGTGGCGAAACGGGCACGGACGTGCCCGTTTGTATGATCCAATTTGATGAAAATAAAAACGTGTTAAAAAATATGAATGATTTGATGATAAAAAATATTGAAGTTATTAAGGTAGAAATTATTTTTGTAAAAAAAAAAAGAAGATAAAAGTTATAGACGTTCAGAGTCTAAAACAAAAACCATTAAGAGTATTGTGGAAATTTAAAAAAGGCTACACAAAAATTAAGTTTTCCTTTAAATATTAGTATAGGTCTAAAAAAAAAATTCACGGATATATTAATATATTATTTAATAATATATTAATAAGTATATTTAACATTAGTATCTATTTGTATTGATAATATACATATATATATAGAACAACACAACACATGATAGAACATCATAGAACAAATTGTTATGATATTCAACAAATTTTATCTTATAAGATGTTTAGGGAATAAATTTTTTATTTTTTTTTATAAATTGGAGGGCAAGGTATCATGGTATCCCACAGACATCCCAACTAGGTTGGCACCTCAATGATCAATCATTCCTCTACCTTCCTGCCAAGAGTATTATTAAAATAGAAAAAAAAGAAAAAAGAAGGATGGGGGGCATAGACCCATCAAAACAAGATTAACGGAAACAATAATTCGGCAAACCTAGTTTATCTCGAGAGAAGCTATCACTCGAGCAACTAGGTAATTGATCCCACCAGACTACCCCATCAACAAAAAATCCCGCATTAGCTAGTCTATCAGCACAAGTATTTCCCTCTCTGTAAATATGGGAGAAATGAAAACGAAAGTTCCTGATATTGTGAAGGCAATTCTTCCATTTAGTCTTCAGCTTCCAAGGGACTAAGTGAATATTTGAAAAGGCTTGGATAAGTAAGAGAGAGTCACATTCCAACCACAAATTAGTCCATCTTCTGGCCGTGGCAAAATCAATAGCATAAATCGCGGCACAAATTTCAGCATAAAGAGAAGTAGCAACACCAATGTTTGCGGAGAAAGCACCTATAAAAGTGCCCATGTGATCCCTGAAAATACCACCACACGATGAAGCTCCAGGAGAGCCTTTCGAAGCACCATATGTATTACATTTTATCCAATTATAAGGCGGCCGAATCCAATTAACTTCCGTAATAGATGGAGAGGGAGGAGGATGACAGACAACTCCAAAATGCTTGATAATAGAAAACTCCTGTATAGACGAGAACATGTGACCTTTGGAGTGGGAAGCAGCCTGGTAGATGAGGCTCTTCAAATAATTGAGATCACGAGGGAAATTGGGCTAAATGCCATTAAATCTAATATTGTTCCTGCATTTCCAGATCAACCACAAAGTATTAACAACAGCTGCAATAATAAGATCACGAACCTGAGAGCTCCAACCTCTACTACACATGCTGAGAAGGGCATTAAAATTTGAAACATCGATGGCTTTGCCAATCAAAGCAGATAGCCAGTTCCAATACCGAGCTATAAAGGGACACCGCAGAAAAAGATGTTCAGTTGTTTCATACTCTCGACCGCAAAGGCTACAACAAGAAACTATCTGGAAGCCGCGTTTAACCAAATTGTCATCCGTGGCAAGAACATTGTGCAGAATTCTCCAAGTAACAAGTGACCGGGATGGGGGAATAAATAAGCGCCATATAGTTTTAGCCCAACCTAGAGTCTGCAATGTCGACAGACTACAAAAATAAGCATCTTTAAAAGTTAGTTCCCCCGAAGGAGAATCAGTCCATACCAGTTCATCCGTCTCTGGATTGCAGGGAAGCGTGGTAGCTTGGATATCATTAGCAATAATCGGATAAGACTGTCGGAATTCATCCGGAAGGGCCCAAACCTGGTTAGTAACAACATCAGCTACCTTAGCAGCCGAAAGATGAGAGATAGAATCAGGGAGCTGTCCATCAATAGAGTCTTTCAATTTATAACCCAACCAATTATCGTTCCAGAAAGAAATCAAGTTACCATTACCAACACGCCAAATACTGTGATCTTGAAGCAAAGGGAAATATCGCTTCAAGCTAGCCCAATTAGAGGAGGAAACCATATGAGTGATGGGTTTAGAGTTACGGAAGAACCTGCTACGAAGAGCAGTAGCCCATTGCTTATCAGATTTAATCAGCTCCCAACAGAGTTTAAGACATCCCGCTTTGTTCATATCCTTAAGCCGACGCAAACCAAGACCCCCAGAAGAAACCGGAGTACAAACCTTGTCCCAAGATAGAGTAACTAGTTTCTTCGTATCAATACTCCCAAACCAAACAAAATTTCGAATGCAACCGTCTAAGTCCTTAAGCAGACCACAAGGCCAGGAATAAATCTTAAAACTATAGAGAAGCATGCCGTGAATCACAGACTGAACTAATTGGACTCGCCCCATCAAAGATAGAGAGTGCCCCTTCTAAGAAGCAAATTTCGATTTAACTTTATCCGCAAGGGCCTTTAGATGAATGCTTTTTGGCTTCCCTTTGAAAATAGGAACCCCCAAATAATCAAAAGGCACCGTTCCTATAGCAAAACCAAGGGCATGCGAAAGAGAATGCATCCGAGTAGAAGTAATAGACCCGCCAAAGACTTTACTTTTATTCGAGCTAACCCGTTGACCTGAATTGTCTCCATATTCTTCCAATATACCGCGTATGGCTCTAGCATTCCGCATGGTGGCTTTACAAAATATCATTAAATCATCTGCAAAAAAAGAGTGACTTGGCAGTATTGTTCGACCAAAAGTAATGCAACTCAACCTATTAGTGTCCACAAGCGAAGATAGTTGTCTGCTTAAAACTTCCTCAGCAATACAAAAAAGAAGAGGGGATAAAGGATCACCTTGCCGGACTCCTCTAGAGCTTTTGAAGAAACCAACTTGTACTTTAGGTATTTTAGACAACTTGTACTTGAGACAAAAAGTTGTGCAGTGATTTAGTGACGAATAAAAATTGTTGTTTTTGTCTTGTTCCTTGCCTCCTAATTTGTTAAGTTCCTGAAACAATTTTACAATCAAACACAGTACAATTGAAATTTTCCCGTCCAGTTGCTTATTTTTTAGCAGATTAAACGCACCCATATAAATATCTCATTTTAGTAAAGGTTAGTTATGTCATTTAATATACATCTTTCTTTCCTTTAACTTTCTCTTCATTTTCATTCATACCAAACAATCACATAGGGTGCGTTTGTTTTAGCTTTTAAAAAAATAAATTTTTCTTGGTATTTTTGAAAATAGATTTTATAAAATCGTTTTTCAAAATATTATAAGTTTTTTTATATTCATTTTTTCTAAATTCAAACACTAATTTTGACATTATATAACATAAACGTACATTATTGAAGATTAAACCATAGTCAAAATCTCAATTTTTACAAAAAGTTATATTTCAAAAATGATTTTTATGAAAATCTATTTTAAATAGCTTCAAAAAAAGTGATTTTTATGAAATTTTGATATCTAAAAATCTCTATTATATACATAACGAGATTCCCATGAATCTCTCTCGTGCATTTTCAAGAAAAATTGCTTATGTCGCGTTTAATCAAAGCTAAATTGAATGTAAAAAAATTAGAGTTAAATTGTTTAAGTGACATTCAATTAAAGCTTCTATTTTTTTGTATCTTCTCTAACGGATTATTATAAAAAAAAAAAATTTGTTGGATATATACAACTAAACTAGATCTTTTTTTTTATCGAATTTTTTTTCTTCATTCAATTAAAACTTCTCTCACATTTTCTTATTGTAGAAACTTTAATATTATATATTTTTTATATAAACTCTATTTTTTTAGAGTCTTCGTAATTATTATTTTATTTTTTCAGAAACTTTTTTCTTTTTGCGAGGATTGATATTTTTTTATTTTAAAAATTATAATATTCTATTTTAATATTATTCTGTAGGTAAAATTCAATTAAAGCTTTTCTATTATTTATTTTTTGTAGAAATTCAAATATTTTATTTTAATTAATAATATATATTATAGTTTTAATGACGACAAACTTATTAATCCATGATTAGATATTATATACTTAATGTATAAAAACTAAGTAAACACTTCGATTTTGGATTTCTATCCAAAAAAAAAAAAATGAACACTTCGACTAAAATTTGATTGGATATATATCTATTATCCAATCATTCAATTAAATGTTATATTTCTATGTTGATTTGTTTTAAAATACATTGATATCATATTTCATATTTTTTTATTTTTTTAACAAGAGTGCGAGAGTTTTAATTATATTCTTAAAAAATAATAAACAATTTACAACTATTTTTTATTCATGGAGCAACCATAGAGTTCTATAAAACGGACACATAAGATGGCTAGAATGAGAGGGAGAGTCTCAGTGGTATAGAATGAAAAATGGTTAGCATTCCTCACCCCAGTATTAAAAAAAATACATTGAATAATGAAATTTGAATTTCAATCGCAGATCCATACTTTTATATTTTATAATGGAGATCACTTATTTAAAATTTTATCTAGCACGATAAAAATGATTCCCAAGATGAAAGTTAATGTATGTGATAGTGAGAACCGAACACGAGAATTTCATTAATATTCATTAGAAAATAATATATATGAGAGGGAGGGAGGGGGAGAGAGAGAGAGAGAGAGAGAGAGAGAGAGAGAGAGAGAGAGAGAGAGAGAGAGAGAGAGAGAGAGAGAGAGAGAGAGAGAGAGAGAGAGAGAGAGAGAGAGAGAGAGAGAGAGAGAGAGAGAGAGAGAGAGAGAGAAATCTCTCAATGGGAAACATGAAACACTTCCCACTCTACTATTAAAAATAAACATTGAATAATTAAACTTTGAATTCCGACTACGAGAATTTTTCCTTATTTTGTGTTTGTCGCACTTTCACTATATTACATCCAACTGAAAAAATCTATGGGAATTGAAATCTAAAATAAATTAATATAATTTTAATTTTTTATAATCAATGGATATTTTTATTTATTTGTAATTTCAATTTTAAACGTTTCATAAACATTCGTTCAAACCTTTTTCGAGATGCTAATTTATCAATGTAAGTGGGGATTCATACATAGAAATTTTCATTTGACGATCACACGTGAAAATTGTTTCATTGTGGTACAATGACACAAAAAAAGTTGAGAATAGGTACATGGTCAAAGTATCTTAATATTCATTTAAAATTTTGTTGATGGAGTTCCTATAGAGACGTGAAAAAGAGGGAGTCAGATAGAATCTCATAGTGTTGTTGAATGGAGAATGAAAGAGTATTTTCCACCACACTATGCCCCTGTAACATCCTTAAACATATATCGTATTTTCATACTCAAGTAAATTATACAAAATCAATCTCATAAATAATTGAAAGAAAAATATTGGCAACATTCAAAATAATATAAAATCAAAACTGACATATATAGACAACCTTCCAAAGAAAGAAAAAAAAAACATAAGCAAATACATATTATTAAAAAATGAAAATTATTTTGTTCGATAGATGTAGAAATAATGAGAGAGAGATATAATCTCTCACATGTGTAGAATGAGAAACGTTGAACACATTTGACCCCACTATTAAAAATGCATCTACACTAATTAAATTTTCATTTGAGAATGAAGTTTATAATCATTTTATATTTAAAAGGTCACTATATAGTCACAAGTATGAAGATGAGAGAAATAATCTATCTCTTAATAGTGTAAAACGGGAAGCGAAATAATATTCGTCACCTCACTCTATCTTATAGCATTGTTAAACATATACAGTATCATTGAAAATATATCTCAATTTTATCTTAGCATTTTTAATTAAATATTGTACAAATAATATATTAAAATAAATACATAAATAATATTTAAAAAGAAAATTATCCCATGCACAGCACGGGCAAACATACTAGTAATTTCAATAAAATAATAAAATACTTAAAATCACATTTTAAGAATAACTATTCAAAGCAAATTTTCATTTAAAATTTTTATAAAAACTTTCTTTATAAATTTTTTTTATACAAAATTATATTACAGTATAAAAATCTATTTTGAAAAAAGAAACGCACGGATATTCATCTCAATTTCCATTTACTTTTAAATTAATTTCATTCCTTTCAGATTCTTTCCTTCCGGTTTATTTTCTCACTGCTGAAACGCAAACACGAATTGAAGCTCCCTCTCACTGAAACACAAACAGGAAGTTCTTACTTTGAAGTGGAAACGCAGGCACACGAAGTTCAATCTCTCGGCCACTGATTAGTTAGAAACTCTGCTCTCAATTTCTATTCTCAATCGCAGTTTTTACTTTGGAACTCTGTTAGTTTTTGTTCTTTTTTTATTTTTTTCATCTGTGATGAGTTGATATGTTTAAGTTTGTGTAGTGTTGGCGCTAGTTTTTTCTTTTTTTCAAAAAAAAAAAATTGGTATTGAATCCAATGTTGTATTTTTGTATCAATGATTTGAATATTGCAAAGGCTATACCAGTTTCAATTCAGTTTCTAAAGTTATTATATTTTTCTCTCTACTAGTATTCTATGGAAAATTTCAATTGAGGGGATCCATTATTCATATTGTTGATCATATGCTTTTAGATTGATATATAAGCTTTGAGTTGAAGAAAAACACGGTAGAATTTGAATTACCTTGTTTTGCAACCCTGCAGGCTTTACGCCATTTGAGCATGAAGAGGCAATTTATTTGTTCCTAATTTTGTAATCTCTTACATGTTAACTAGTCTTTCGTAATTACCATGGAGGTTATTAAGCTTGTGGTTTTCTGTAATACAGTTCATGGAGGTTATTAAGCTTGAAAACGTGGGCTACTATAGGGACGAGACGATATGACAATGTCTGGTGATATTTTCCTGTTACAAATAAGTTGTATTTTAGAATTCCATTCTTTTGAACATATTACATATCTATTTGCAGTCTCTTCAACTTGCTATAAGAATATTTAGAGTAAGGAACTAAGGATCTATTTATGACGTATGAACATGTTAATTTGGATAGTGAGTGAATTGCTATATTATATAACACCAATTTTAGAAGGTTCTTTCGGAACATGTGTTCATATCTAATAGTTCTTCTGATTGCAATTTTCTCAGCTTTGTAGGTAGTGGAGTGGACGAGCATGCAGTTGGCACAAGTGTAGAGTTTATTTTTGTTCCAGTAGATGCATCTTTCTATGACGATGCATCCATTTTGCCTTCTGGTTTTCGCATCATAGCTCATGATTCTGCCACGACAAGTCTTGACAAATGATTTTCTTCTCGTGTTTCTGAAATGCTCCCCCGTTCTTGTTGGAGCAATGAATTTTATTTCTTTATCATTGTTTTATATCTGATGCAGGATGCTGCTAGTCCAAACCGTAAACTTGATCTTGCTTCTGCACTTGAAGGTGGAACCCCGGGAAACAAAGTAAGCAGTGAGAATTGAGGTCATGCTGGGTCAATAAGATATGGGCGATGGTAGAGCTTGGCTGTGGTGATGGAGGGAGGTTACAATTATGAAAGTGAGTGTAGGATTTTAAAATTTATTTAGCTCAAATTTATTTATGTACATTGTGATTTTAATTTAGTAAGTATTAGGCTTTGGATGTTGAATGATTGTATAAATCTTGAATTGCATGGTTGTATCTTGTTTTAATGACATTACTATTTGTCTTTGGTTTGTGTGAAGTGTATATAAAACGCAGGAATTTTTTTATAAAAAAAAAATAAGGATACATAGTTGTTTTATATATTCAAAAGAAATAAACATGAATTAAGACAATTATTTTTATCTAGAATACAAAACTGACTCGGAAGAAGAACCATCATCAGAAGTAGTGACCTCAAATGAGTTTGTGTTTGAACTAATCAAGCTTACTGTATTCGTGTTTTGACCTTCCTCTGAACCATTTATGGTGGATGGAATAGTGAATGAGTTCAAAGGACCATCAAGATATGTTGGTATAGGCATACTTGATGGAAGATTAGGTAATGTAGCTTCAAAATTAAGCACTTGAGTAGCTTGTCTTATTGAAGGCCTATTATTAGGATCAGGATGAGTACACCAAAGACCAACAATCATTAAGCACTTAATTTGTTCCTCTTCAAAATCTCCACCTAGTCTTGGATCTACTGCTTCAAGAATTCTCCCACTTCCATATAGCCCCCAAACCCACTCCACAATATTTATTTCATTTTCTTGAGCCTTAATGATAGGTTTTCTTCCACATGCTATCTCTAAAGCAACAATTCCAAAACTATACATATCTGTTTCTTTACTAGCCCTTCCTATGGTAGCACATTCAGGAGCCATGTATCCTACAGTCCCTGCAAAAGCTGTAGTTTGTCCACCTTTTGCATGATCCACAAACCTTGCTAAACCAAAATCTCCAAGTTTTACATTGAACTCTGAATCCAACATTATGTTGCTTGCTTTTATGTCTCTATGTATAACACATTGTTCCCATTCTTCATGCAAATATAATAATGCAGAAGCCAAGCCTCTAGCAATTGTATATCTAACAGCCCATTTGAAAAAGCTTTGTTTTTTGAAAAGATGAATGTCTAAACTACCATTTGGCATGTACTCATATACAAGCAAAAGTTTCTTTCTGTCATGACACCAACCAATCAATTGCACTAGATTTCTGTGCCTTAACTTGCTAATAATTGTTACTTCTGATGCAAACTCCTTTATCCCTTGATGAGAATCTTCTGACACCCTCTTGATAGCAACATAAGATTTTGTGTCTTTAAGAAAACCTCTATAAACACCTCCAAATCCTCCTTGTCCTAGCTTATGTTCATCTTTGAAATTATTAGCTGCATGTGCTAATTCTGCATATGTATACTTCTTGGGTCCTCCTCTTCCAAAATCCTCACCCATGTACTCTTCAAATTTACCATCTTCCTTTTCACTTCCTCTTATCCACAAGCAAACCGAAATAAAACCGAACACACCAATCAAAACAAATCCACCAATTCCCAGTCCCAATGCTAGTCCTGTCTTGGATTTTTTCTTTATAGTGGGAGACCTTGCAACTGGGTCTTGTGTGTTTATTTTGTTGTTATCTTGTTCTCCTTCCAAATTTGAGCTAAAATCCCATGAATTGAGAGTATGAATAGCAGTTGCATTTCCTGTAGCAGCCGAGAAGCCAATAGTAACAAATTCTGGCAGATAAAGCCTGAGATCAACAATGGAAGATAGATGTTGTCTCACAGTGGTAGAGGTTACATTATCAAAACCAGTGAATACAACACTTAGATTTAATGAACTAGCTTTGTAACTTACCCAAGCCTCATTGAGTTTACCATGTTGGATATCTGCCAACCATGTCACATTAGCAACAGATATCATTGAGTTGATGTCGATTCCGACATGGTCATGTGGTGGATCCCAAGGATTCTTATTGTAGATATCAAACTCAACAGCAACAAAAGGATTAGTTTCAGTTGAGTTCATTGCTTGGTCATCAAGTGTAAGACCCATAGAACGACCTTTTGTAGCATTAGGCATCTTTGAACCAAAAGGGGCAAGAAAGAATGCCATACCATCTCCATAATGTTTTCTATTCTGTGAATTTATGGTAAAAGTGAAATCGGATGTGAAATCTGTGAGATTTTTTGTAGTTTTATCCCACAAATGGATAGGTTGGTGATATGTGGCTCTACCCATGCTTCCATACCCCATGCTACCCTGCTGGTATATAGTAAGATCGATAGCTGATGCTATAGAACTTGCTGATCCTTCATAGATTATGCTTTTGTCATTAAAACCAAAATTAGTGTAGTTAAAGGTCAATGAGGATACATTTGGAATAATCAAATTTAAGAGTAGGAAAATATTTAACAAAAAATAATTGTGGAACAGGATATGCATTGATTGTGGTGCTGCAAAGACCATTATTGGGGGAACTGAAGTTTGCAGGGGTTAGTTTAGATGAAACTGCAAGAGTCAAGCTACTTTATGAGCTTCCTAAGCAGCCTTTGTTTACCAACTATTCTTCATTTGTTTGTCTTTTCGAAATGTCCAGTTTATTGTTACTTGGAAGAAAAAGACCAAAGCTTTTGTAGGATAAAAACAGAAAAATGAGTCTCATTGTATATACTATTTTAGTACAAGCTATAGTCAGCTCAATGACGTGTTGCTAAACAACTTGCATGACAGTGTTTTTTTTTTTTTTTCTTCACCATCGATTTAATCTGATTTGAAGGTTAGTTCTGACATTAAGTAGTTACAGTCCCATTCCGATCGTAGTTGTGGAGAATCGAACTGTGGTCATCTCTACTAAATTTAGCGTCAATTATCACTGAACCAACTAACGATTGATAGATAGTGCTTGTTTGTTACAGCAGTAAATTTGTCAAAATCATGGCCAGCCACACTAATTTTATTAGGGGAATTATTATAAGGTTTCACGCTAAACCATTTGTATTAGGTCCATACAAATTTGTTACAATTAGTTGAGGGGACTACATACAAATTTATTTAAGTGGTTTGTTCTCATTGGTCAAGGGTAAATATCCTCAAATTATGAAAGGGTAAAAGAGTAGTCATCATTTTATTAAAACTACAAATTGCTTGTTTGATATTATGGACACAATCGGTGAGTTTGATTACAGTGACATAATATAATTTTACAAAATTTACACTTTTAACAAAATATTTATTTTATACTTTTAAGTTTCAAAAATAAATGTTTTATCCCGATTAATAGATCGAGAGTATCCGCATTATTTTTAACAAATAGTTTACCGAATCTTTATAAACACAATAACATGTGCAAGTTGGTATAAAAAATCCAGGTACTTCTTACTTGCTTGGAATATTCAAATACTGTGTTCTATAACAATACAAGGACATAATAATTGAGTTTGACGCATCAGAAACAAACGGTGATGGCTTCTGCATCACTTTCTTCTTCCCTCTATCTCCGCAACAACAACGCAATGACGGAGAAAGTCCTAAAAGTAAGTTAAGATGCTAAACTAAATTGGATATTCCTAAAAACTGTCTTTACTCAAATTAAATTAAGGTCTTCGTTTTCTATTTATAGTAAATCAGGCCTTCCAAGAAAAATGTGATGTGAACGGCTTTTGTTTTTTTCTTTTCTTTTTAAAAGAAAATATATTATTAAGAGATGTAAGCTATGAAGCCCCTATACTCAAAAAATGGTGACGTATCGTGTCCGATATGTACTCGATATCGATAATCTTCCGATACGTCTCGATACTCGTATCGGTAAAGTATCGGTTAAATTATTATTTTTAAATAAAAAAATAATAATTCGATACTCTTCTGATACGTTTCGATACTCGTATAGAAAAAATATCAGTTAAATTATTATTTTTAAATAAAAAAATAATAATTCGATACTCTTCTGATACGTTTCGATACTCGTATAGAAAAAATATCAGTTAAATTATTATTTTTAAATAAAAAAGTAATACCCGATACATATATGATATGTCCCAATACCCGATGTTTGTTTGTATCTTTAGCACTTCTTGTGGTTTTTCTTTATCCATATAATTTTTTACTTTTCAAAAGAAAAATTATGGTGTCCTACTATATAACAGGTTGTTAAACATTTGAGCTTTTCCCAAAATTCTGATATAAGACTAGATATTTTCTGCTTTTAATTATTAATATTGTTGATTTTAGTCATGTTTATATATTGTGTATTTATATATTTTGTTGAGTCTTCTGTATTGGCTGCATTTTTGGTGAGATAAACTTTGAAGCAGGATGTGGTATAAGATGTTACAACATCGTATTTGGCTTCTGGTAATGTGCGCGCGCGTGTTCTATTTAAGGAAATCATGTTTCTCTCTCATGAATCATATCTGACACATTTAATCACGTTTTTAATCAGGCTTATTATGAGGATCATCATTTAATGCTTCAGATCCTTGTCAAGAATATTTTTATGAAGAATCTCTTTGAAGTGTATTTTTGGAAAGAATCTATTTTAATTAATGTGGTCAATGAGTTGAGTCAAACAAATCAAGCTCATGTTTAATTCTGGATCAAGGACGTTTGCTGGAGTATTTTAAAGGTTGTGCAAAACCTAATTTAGTAGGAGTTCACGCCGTTATTGTGTTGTCTAGTCTCCTAGGTTTTTGCGTGTGTTTTGTTTTATTGTGAGCCTTTCTTGTGTCACCTTGATACAAGCTTAGGACGTGTTTCATTGAGTTGTACTTTTGTGATCCTCTCCTAAGCTTTGAAGTACGGAGTTAGGATTGTGTGTGTGTTTGTGCACTCTAAGCCTTTAGGTACGAGTGTTAGTTTTTAGGAGTGTGTCTCCAAAATACTTTTTCTTGTGTATTTGAAATCCTTGCTGTTTGTAAGGTTGTAAGGGAGTGAGATGAGATCTCAGACTTAGGAGTTCCTAGGTTGAAGATTCATTGGTAGTTGCCTAGGTTTTAAGTAGTAAACGTGTGTTTGCTGAAGACTTACAACTAGGACTATTATAGTAATATTCCTTCCTGGATTGGTATCCCCCAGACTAGGGCTTGCTTTGAGCGCCGAACTGGGTTAACAAATATCCTGTGTTCTTTACTTGCTTTCAGACATTTGCTTTTATTTATCTTGAGATTTACGCAGTAAGATGCTATAGCATTGTATCCCGCATTACGTTTCAGTGTTAAGAAGCTAGAGCATTGCATCTAGCATTGTACTTAGCGTGCCAGGAATTTCAATTGGCATCAGTGTAGGCACCCTAACATATTTGGGTGAGCTCCAGGGAAGTTACTTTCTGGTACTATGGACACGGAAGGAGGATCTGTTGGCAGACCACCGCTTTTGGATGGCACCAACTATGATTATTGGAAGTCGCGTATGATGGCTTTTCTAAAATCTATGGATAGCCAAACTTGGAAAGCAGTTATCAAAGGTTGGGAACATCCTGTGATGAGGGGCACAACCAATTTAAAGCCAGAAGAAATATGGTCTAAGAAAGAAGATGAGTTGGCTCTTGCAAACAACAAAGCCTTGAATGCTTTATTTAGTGGAGTGGACAAATACATATTCAGGCTGATCAAGCAATGCACTGTGGCAAAAGATGCTTGGGAAATTCTCAAGACCACTCATGAAGGGACACCCAAGGTAAAGATGTCAAGGCTCCAACTTCTAACCACTAAGTTTGAGAAACTCAGAATGAAGGAAGAGAAAAGTGTACATAATTTTCATATGAACTTGATTGATTTTGCCAACTCATTTGATTCACTTGGTGAAAAGATCCCTGAAGAAAAGCTTGTTAGAAAAATTCTCAGGTCTCTACCTAGGAAATTCGACATGAAAGTTACAGCCATTGAAGAAGCCCAAGATATCTCAAGCATAAAAGTGGATGAGCTTATTGGATCACTTCAAACCTTTGAATTATCTATAAATGAAAGATCTGAAATGAAGAACAAAAGCATAACGGCTATCTCCAACACTGATGATGATAATGAGATTCAATGTGACATGGAGACGAATAAAGGAATTTCTAATGCTATTATAGATCTTGGGAAGCAATTTAATAAGGTGCTGCAAAAGATGGATAGGAAACCAAGACCAAATGTTGAGAACATGTCATTCAACATCACTAAAAACAGTAATGTTCAGAGAAAAGGTGAACCTGATGATGAAACTGTTGAGCATATTGCAACATTCACTAGTAGATATGAATCTGATGAAGATTCTTGTGATGAAGATATAACTTTTGATGAGCTAGCTGCCACCTACAAAGAACTACTCACTAGGTTTGAGGAAATGTGTAAAATTCTTGAGAAGCAGAAAAAGACCATCAATCTTCTTCAGGCTGAAGTGAAAGCTCAAGTTGAGAAGACCTCAAAAGCCCAAGAAGAAGTTGCTCTAGTCAATGCTCAAATGGATGACTTGAAGAAACGTGTAAGTCAGCTAAACTCAGGGACAAACATACTTGAGGAGATCCTGGAGAATCTACCAAGTGGGAAGGCCAAGTCAGTTGGTTATAACTACTCAAATCTAAATCAATATCAACAGAATCTTGAGACAAAATTCAAATCTGCTGAAGATGTTTTTGACCCTTGCACTGGACAGACGATGTTGAAGCATCCTGCTCAGCATTCTAAAACATACTCAGTTCCCAAGTTTGCTCTTGAATCTAATCCTTGTGGTCATCAAAGGCCCAAGATTCAGAAAGTGTATCGTAGATGGGTGTGTCACCATTGTGGTAAGAAGGGACATATAAGGCCTTTCTGTTTCAAGTTGCATGGGTATCCCAATCAGTATCAGCAAGCAAAGCCTGCACCTGAAGTGATAAATGTGAAGAAGGAATGGAAACCCAAAGATGGCACCTCTACCTTAATCTCCAAGGCAACTCCCATTACTACTATTCCAGTGATTACCGCAAAGAAGAATAAAACTTCTACTGTGAAGAAAGGAACATTTATGCCTGTAAGTGAGTCTCCCTCTACCTCGATTTATGTCCCTTTTGGTACTGAAACCAGGCCACTAGTAAAGCCTAAATCTGATGAAACTCTAGGACAACCTAGTTTGAATGTTGCTGTTGAATGTGCCAATATGTCACCTACCAAGGTTGTTGATATTTTTATTGGTTCGCTCAAGGAAACTCTACATGAGTCGAATGTTGTGCCAGATGTCTCAGCATCTGTGGCCTTGCCTTGGCTGACATCCGATTTGTTGTTACTATTCTGATTCTGGGCCTTGCCCTGGATATTTGAGCACTCTTCAGTGCATATGGTCTGTAATATTAGTAAGTACTATGTGGTCTACTCTGCTGCTACACTGCTATGGTTCCTTGTTCTTATATGCATCTTTATCAAATTTGTGGCCAAAAGGGGGAGTAAATGTTATGATTAATTTGTTGGGTTGGTTACCTGCTCTTGTTTCTGGTATGTGCTCTTCATACGTGTTGTGACTGTGAAATGTGTCTGTTCTGGTATGTGTGCTTTGGTGGTGTATGCATGTGAGATATGCAAGTGTTCAGGGGGAGCTGATTTGTGTTATGCAGGGGGAGATGTTGGATATGATGCTCCAACATCCCATGCATATGTGCAGGGGGAGATGTGTTGTGAAATGTTGTAGCATTACCTACAGCATCCTGTCAATGTTTATTATCCTGACCATCTAAGGCTAAGTTGTTTTATGTGTTCCGCTGTTGCATGCCTCTCTGATCATCTTAAAAGATACATTTATATTCTTGTTTACTGGTCTCCATGGAGAAGTAGTATGGAATCTGTTTTGAAGAATAGTCTCTACAAATCTCTATACTTGTGTGCTTGTGTTGAGAAAAAGAAATGTAGTTGAAGTATCTGTTTAAGTCTCTGTATGGTCATTATTTGTTTTAGCCAAAAATTTGCCAAAGGGGGAGTTTGTTGAGTCTTCTGTATTGGCTGCATTTTTGGTGAGATAAACTTTGAAGCAGGATGTGGTATAAGATGTTACAACATCGTATTTGGCTTCTGGTAATGTGCGCGCGCGTGTTCTATTTAAGGAAATCATGTTTCTCTCTCATGAATCATATCTGACACATTTAATCACGTTTTTAATCAGGCTTATTATGAGGATCATCATTTAATGATTCAGATCCTTGTCAAGAATATTTTTATGAAGAATCTCTTTGAAGTGTATTTTTGGAAAGAATCTATTTTAATTAATGTGGTCAATGGGTTGAGTCAAACAAATCAAGCCCATGTTTAATTCTGGATCAAGGACGTTTGCTGGAGTATTTTAAAGGTTGTGCAAAACCTAATTTAGTAGGAGTTCACGCCGTTATTGTGTTGTCTAGTCTCCTAGGTTTTTGCGTGTGTTTTGTTTTATTGTGAGCCTTTCTTGTGTCACCTTGATACAAGCTTAGGACGTGTTTCATTGAGTTGTACTTTTGTGATCCTCTCCTAAGCTTTGAAGTACGGAGTTAGGATTGTGTGTGTGTTTGTGCACTCTAAGCCTTTAGGTACGAGTGTTAGTTTTTAGGAGTGTGTCTCCAAAATACTTTTTCTTGTGTATTTGAAATCCTTGCTGTTTGTAAGGTTGTAAGGGAGTGAGATGGGATCTCAGACTTAGGAGTTCCTAGGTTGAAGAGTCATTGGTAGTTGCCTAGGTTTTAAGTAGTAAACGTGTGTTTGCTGAAGACTTACAACTAGGACTATTATAGTGATATTCCTTCCTGGATTGGTATCCCCCAGACTAGGGCTTGCTTTGAGCGCCGAACTGGGTTAACAAATATCCCGTGTTCTTTACTTGCTTTCAGATATTTGCTTTTATTTATCTTGAGATTTACGCAGTAAGATGCTATAGCATTGTATCCCGCATTACGTTTCAGTGTTAAGAAGCTAGAGCATTGCATCTAGCATTGTACTTAGCGTGCCAGGAATTTCATATTTAATTTTAAATTTAATTTTTAAATAACATATCGCGGCAGTATAAGATTGGGAATTTTAAAAAAATTTACATATCGGTATCGTATCATATCGGTATCGTGTCCCGTATCGAAGCTTCATAGGATGTAAGAAAGTACAAGAATACTTATCTCGCAAAACAAGGTAAGAATCCAAATAAAAAAAAAAGGTTTACACAATTACCTCAAAGTATAAAATAATGGATTAGAAACTACTTCATCCGGTTATATATATAAACAAAATATAACTTTTTAGATTCATTCAAAAAATAATGTATCTAGTCTATGTTATTGTTTAGATACACTACTTTTACAAGAAATCTAAAAAGTAAAATTTTGCTTATATATAAACCGGGGGAGTAATTCATAAGACAAACAAGGATGGTCCTTTTTCTTTGCCGCCACCCAATTCCAAGACCATTTTTTAATCAAACCACCACCTCGTCGGGCATCAATATTTTGAAAAAGAAAATAAAGTCATTTTGAGCTTTCCAAATAACCCACATCATTATTTGTCAAATTAAAAATAAACTTTTTCATCCTTTTCTAAGATTTGACAAAATTCCCAAAATAAGTAGTTGAAAGGAGTCCTTTGGTATAACAATATGACCAAGATTTTATTACAAACTATAACCCACATTGTTGTGAACAACTTGTTGTGTGTTGAAGTGATGTGAATTATTTTTGTGGTCAATTAGTTTAGCGCTCTGAATAAGTGGAAGGCCTCGAATTTGTATTTTTGCCACCGCATATATAATATGGTGTATTTATGAATAGATGTGTCTTTGATGCATGTGTCACATGAGTTATGACATAGAGCCTCATAAAATTGAGGGCCTAAAAAGAATTATAGAGTAATAGTATTAGTAAATGAGACGTATAAAATAGAGAATTGTGGGCTTCCAAATGAGGGATTGTGGAGTTCAAATATTTGAAATTTTCTTTATTTTTAAATGAGGGATTTATTAATTACAAAAGGTTCTAAAAAATATTGTTCTATTGTGAATAAATTTTTTAGATGGTTTATAGTTTAATGTTATACTTTAGTTTTATCAAATTGAGAGACGTGTGACAAAGATTGTCTTATTTATTAATTTTTTTATATATTAGTTTTAGTGTTATAATGTTATTTGTAATTTAAATCGATGACAATTCTTTTATTTTTTGCATTTTTTTTACTAAATTCCATTTTTAATAATACTAGTAGGCCTTCAAAGGCCTATTATTAATAATTTTACGGGGCCTCTAAAGAATAAGAGACGTCCATGTTCACGAAAATTGCTTTTTAGGCCCCTCATCATTACTCTCAGGCCCCCCATCGTGACAAAAATACCCTTTAAAAGTGTTTTGTAAGCTAGGATATGAAACAACTCAATTTCATATCCTAGGATATGAAACAACGTTAAACACCCCAACGATTAGTTAGCTTGTCTTGTTGGGCGTAAAAAAACACACATTCGTATCCTACGATACGAAATTGGCATTTTTTGAAAATAAGTTTAAGTTTTCAGCCCGTAGAATACGAAATATAATTTTTTTTGAAAACGCTCCAATTTTATATTCTAGAATATGAAATTGGGTTATTTCGTATCCTAGGATACGAAAAATATTAATTTCATATTATGGAATACGAAGTCGACCTATATATCTATTTTTTGCCCTAGCGTTTTTTTCATAACCCCTTCACCTACTAAGTATGTCACATAATTTAAATCCATATATATATATATATATATATATGTATATATATATATATATGTATATATATATATATATATATATATATATATGTATGTATTAAGGTTTTACAAATAAATTATATATCTAGCATGATATAGAATGGAAGGAACATATACCAGAATAACACTTCTATAGATCTGACATAACATGTTCTTATCCTGTAAGTCTTTCCATAATTCCATTAACATTTGAAAATTTAAGTTTAGTACAAAGGGCCAAATTAAAAACAATCAAAACTCTAAACATTCAAAATATCAAAATAAATTCCCTAAACACTAAATTGATGAAAATACAAACCCTAAACACATTAACAAACAAAAAGCAAAAACAAAATCAAAGTTAAATTTCGTGATAGGGATTAAAAAAATCTTACTTGGTGATTCGTTTTGTAGGATACAAAATGGTTTTTTTTTTTCTTCGTGACTTTGATTGGATAATGGAGAAGAAGATTTGACAAATCGATTAAACTAGAGATTGAATGGAGAAGAAGATTTGGCAAATCGAAACCCTAAAATCGCCCCTCTTCTTTAATTGTTCGCGTTGTTTCGTGAGAATATGAAACGCGTTGTTGCTTGGTTTTCTCACGCCCGCTTTTTTTAAACACGTTTTCAGATCGTAGAATATGAAATTAGGCGTTTTCAGATCGTAGAACATGAAATTAAGCGTTTTCAGATAGTAGAATATGAAATTAGGCGTTTTCAAATCGTAGAATATGAAACTATGCGTTTTCATATTCTAGAATATGAAATTAGGCGTTTTCAGATCGTAGAATATGAAATTAGGCGTAAACAATTATTTCATATTCTACGATACGGAAAATATATGATTTCGTATCCTAGAATACATAGTATCCTGGGTTCAAAATTGGAGGCATTTTGAAATTTATGGGGGATTTAAAAGCAAGTAGGGGGCCTAAAAAGCAATTTTCCATGTTCACCGATTAACCCATTTGTATCTGATGGGGCTAATCAAACATAAAACTTAGTATGATAGACACTTCAAAATTTATGTGCAGCAATTATATGTTATTTTTTCTCGCAGAAAACCCCTATCATCATAGTTGTATTTTATGTGCAGCAATTATTCATGATTACAATTTTTTTGAAGGGGGTTTGATGTGAAACTGAACAGTAACAGAAACATTTAATTAATATCTTAATCGGTTTTTAATGTCATTTTTTTTTTTGTCAAGTAGTTTAGTGGTTAGAAAATCCACCTTAAAGGTGAATAAGTGGAGTGTCCCGAGTTCGAACCCGGACTTCTGCACATATAGTGTGATGTCTCTACCAATTGAGTCAAGCTCACGGATACGGTTTTTAATGTCATTCTAGTGTTATTGTAAAGGTACAAACGAGGTCGGAGAGATCTGAACTCTGTCTTTTCTGTGTCTGACTTGTCAAACCCAATTAATGGAAAAGGCTTGGGCAACATTAGCGCGGGAAAGGCAGCCTGCCTTTGACCCGTCTCCATCCGTTCGATTAATCCTATGCTCCAGAATTTGCCACGTGTCACCTTTTTTAATTTTAAAAAAAACATAAAATAAATTCAGGATATATGTATTCTTCACCGCTTCTTTGCCTGACCCATCCCTTCCTTTTGGGTTCGTTCGACCCGTTCTCAACGATTTGCCGCCGTATCTTCCTCCGCTGTCGTATCTCTCTCCGCGCCACCGTTCTCTCTGCCGCCGCTCGCTGTTGTTACGATCGTTGCTGTCAACATTCACAAAGTAAAAATTATGTCTATTAATTTTCTTCTTCATTTCATGTATATTTTGACATTAAAATGGAGTTATTGTTGTGAGATTTCTTTATAGAAATGGAGTTATAAGAATAAAATGGAGTTATTGTTGTGACATTAAAATGGAGTTATTGTTGTGAGATTTCAAATATGATTTATTCCTTCTTTAGCATAGGATTGAAGTTTGAGTAAACAATCAAATTTTCTACTGTGATTTCAAAGATAAAAGACTATACTAATAGAGCAAAGTAGAGGGAAGGATGAATGAAAACCAGTGTTATGTTATTAACTGAAGTTATAAATGTGTATTATATTAATTGAAAATGGGGAATGAAAATGTGAGTGGTATTATTATACACTGATGCTTGATAACTAATGAGTATACATATATATAATGAGAGAATAAACAATTGGTTTTTGTATTGTTATGTTAAACTAATAAGTATACCCTGATTCTTCACTTGTCAGGTTCCTTTTATTTGGGTAGATTGATCAATCATGACATCTTCAAATGTTAATTGGAAACCAATGGTTGGAATGGAATTTGATAATATAGATGTAGCTTATCAATATTGGCTTGCTTACAGTGTACATGCTGGCTTTGGAGTTAGAAAACGTTTTACGAACACAAATAAAGCCGGAGCTATATCGTCATGTAGGTTTGTTTGTTCTAAGGAAGGGAAAAAGAAGATAAAGAAAACAAATGCTTTTGCTAGCTTTCGTAGAGCTGAGACTAGAACGGATTGTAAAGCAAGGATTTCCCTTGGGTGTCAGAATGGAAAGCTTGTAATCCATGAATTTGTAGAGGACCATAACCATCCTCTACAACCTCCAGAGACAACACACTTGCTTGCATCACATAGAAAGATAACTGAAGTACAAGCACATGAGATTGATTTGGCTGATGACTCCGGATTAAGGCAAAAGTCAAACATTTCAACTTATGAGCACACAAGCAGGGAATAGAGCTAATGTTGGATTTACACAAGTGGATGTAAAAAATTACATCAATGAAAGAAAACGGAAAAGATTGGCATACGACGAAGCTGGATGTATTTCCCAATATTTCAACAACAATTGTTGGAGAATCCTTCTTTCTTTCATGCACATCAGTTGGATGTAGACGAAAAAATCACAAATGTGTTTTGGTGTGATGCAAATATGATATTGGATTATGGGTATTTTGGTGACGTTGTGTCATTGGATACTACATATTGTACCAACAATGCGAATAGAACACTTGCTCTATTTACTGGTTTCAACCACTATAGGGGTTCAATCATTTTTGGTGCAGCACTGTTGTATGATGAGACAACCGAGTCTTTTAAGTGGTTGTTTAATACATTCTTACAAGCGCACAACAACAAGAAACCAAGGACTGTCTTCACTGACCAAGCTCCGGCAATGGCTAGGGCACTTGTTGAAGTGATGCCTGAGACTCGCCATGGTTTATGCACCTGGCACTTGTTGCAAAATGGAATTAAAAACCTCGGGAACTTGATGAAGGGAGGAAGTTATTTGTTAAGAGATTTTAAGAAATGCATGTATGATATTGACATCGAAGTAGATTTTGAAACAGCTTGGAACGACTTGATGAACGATTATGATCTTCATGATAGTGATTGGATCAAATCAGTTTATGCTATTAAAAAAAAATGGGCTTCATGTTATATGAAGGAAACATTAACACTAGGCATGCGGAGTACGCAAATCAGTGAAAGTCTGAATGCTCACTTCAAATCATGTATGAAATCGAATGTGGATATCGTACAATTCTTCAAACATTTCGAACGAGTTGTTGAAGAGAAGAGAGCAAAAGAATTGCATCGTGAGTATGAGTCCTCACACAAGCTTCCTAGGTTAATATGTGAGTTGTCACCAATACTAGTACAAATGGGAAAAGTATAAACACACACTGTATTTGAGTTGTTTCAAAATGAATTTAAGTTATTCTTAGCTTTATCGATATCAGAGAGAAATGAGTCTCACTCTTTATGTGAATATGTCATCACTATGGAGAACTTTGAAAGATCGTGGAAAGTTTCGTTTGATCGTGTTTCAACCTCCATTAGTTGTAGTTGTCAAAAGTTTGAGACATTTGGCATACTTTGTTCACATGCTTTAAAAGTGATTGAAGCAAATGATGTTAAGGTCATCCCTAAGAAGTATATTTTAAGAAGGTGGACAAGAGATGCCCGTTGCGGCGTTGTTCAAGATTTTAGGGGAAATGAGGTTGAAGGAGATCCAAAGTTATTTAGAACACGAAAATTTAGACAAGTTGTCTCTAAATTTATGAAGGAGGCGACCGGGGCATCACATTATGAAGAGGACCTCCAGATTGTTGAAGAAAGTGTAGATGCCATGCATAAGAAAATAATGGAGCGTCGCTCACAAAACAAAGAGAATGAAAGTCATAACAATGATAATCCAACATTTCCAAATTGTGATGCTATGCAATCAAAGATATTCAAGATCCGACCTGATTTAAAGAGACAATCTAAAAAGCGACTTAAGAGTTTCATTGAACGTCAACCTAAAGGAAAACCAAAAAGAGTTACACCTAGCCAACAACCACACATTCAAGTGTCTCAGGTATATAAATTGATATGTGGATCACTTTTGTTTTCTTTTTTAAAAATTTAGGTGTACTATTAGTTATTTTAATTTTATATAATCATTTTAGGTCGATGGAGTATCATGTTCGGCACCACCATCTTATGAGCCCCGAAAAACACAAGAAAGTCAATTTAGTTTCACGGCGTATTTGATGGTAATTTAATTTTTTTAGAATGAACTATGAGTATGTTTAAGCTTATCATGATGCTAAATGGACTTTTTTTCTTATGCAGGCACCACTTAATGAGACAGACATTGCATCGATCAACTAATTGGAGTTGATATATAACTAGTTATACTTTTGAAAGGAATGGAGCTTAAATTTTTTTGATTTGGAAAGTGCTCAAGTGGAACAGGACCTGACTGAATTTTTTGGACCTGACTGTTACATCGATCAAAGCTTTGATTTCCATTTGGACCTGACTAAATTTTTTGATTTTGGTGTTACCATATTTTGTACAACCTTTGATTTCCATTTGGAGTTGTAATTATATAATACAATACTTGATGAATTTGGTGTTTGAAGAATTTCAAAATGTAAATTCAATATTTTGTACATTATCAATTATAGTAATGCAGGTTATGCTTTTATGTGTTACTCAATTGTTCAATTCATTATACTACTTTACAGAGAAGTTCAAATCATTATAAGTCTAGAGAACTTCATTTCATTATATTAAAAAAAAACTATAGTTACAAAATTACATTGAAATAGGAACTAATACAATGCATTATCCATAAATTTTCCTATATCAGTACAAGGAATAAGGCAATAGGCCATGACCAATACAAGAGATACACTACAATTGGGCCAACATCTAAGAACAGGTAGCAACAAAACTGAAAACCAGGAAACAATAACAGACCAAACATAACAGAACAAAACAAAATTCATCCCCCTCTCTTTAACACAACAGAGCCGGATTGCGCACATCATCGTCGGTTGAAGCACACTCCCTGGTTTCATTGCTTCTCTTTTGATGGAGCAGCACTTTTCGAGATATTGTTAAAAATCAATTCTTGCCTCCGATTCAGCACCGCGTCGTGTAATTGGCGCATAATAAGGAATTGATAAGCTGACCTCGCCGTCATCCCTATTCCCCATTTATGGATCCGCTCTCCACCTCCATGAATCTTCTTGTTGTTACAAGTTACAACATCCTAATATACTACTTTACAAATTTTCTATTTGTCTCAAATTAAAAGAATGGTCTTGATATTTCTTTGTCTTCGTACTGAAAAATTCTTCACAGTTGTGTTGCATCTTTTGCTCGTGTTCTGTTTTGCAGAGTTATTCATATCCTCCTTTGGCTCAAAAGTCAATATACTGCAATAAGAACAAGACTGAACCTGTAACAATTAAATTTAACCGTCAAATTGAACCAATAACAACAAGAAGAATAAGATCCTATGTTCATAAGTAACAACAATCAAATTGAACAAGACTGAACCAGTAACAGTCAAATTGCATCTTTTATCTATGCTAATAAGTAACAACAATCAAATTGGTTCAATCCTATGCACTTCAATTAAGCATAGATAAAAGATGAAAAAAGCTTAACTGAAACTGGAAGTACCAATCATTTGGTTCAATTTTCACTTCAATTAAGTAGTAGCAATCAAATTCAATCACACTGTCAAAATAGCAATCAAAATCCTGCAACATGAAAAAAATAGACAAATCAACAAATTAGAAATAAATAGAAAGGATAACCATGAAGAGTATGTTCTACTATAACCATCAATTGGAAATCGAAAGGATACAAATCAACATATTCTTTACCCGTAAAATATGACGGCGGCAATAGGGACAATAGCGGTGCTTCTTTGAATACCTGCGGCGGAGATAAGAAGGCCGCGCAGCTCTGACAACGACGGTGGCGTTGACAGTCATGACGGCGGATTGTGAAATGGATCGGTGCTAAGAAAATGGGTCGGGTACGGAAGAAGAAGAAGAAGGATGAGTGAGTTCGTGTCTTTTATTTTATGTTTTTTAAGAAATTAAAAAAAGATAACACGTGGCAGGTTCTGGAGCACAGGATTGATCGGACGGATGAAGACGGGCCAAAGGCAGGCTACCTTTCCAGCGCTAATGTTACCCAAGCCTTTTCCCCCAATTAATTAGTATATGTCCTTCATCATAATTGTAGAACAAAATATTTGAATATTCAAAGCTGGTAAAGGAACCTGGATTTATTAACTATAATATGAATAAGAATAGTGATAATAATACCTGCTTGCATATACTTTATAATTTTGCACAATATTTTTGTTTCTATAATTTAAATAAAGTAAGAGCAAGAACTGTCTCAGTTATGAATATACTTCTCATTCATTAACCACTTAATTTATAATTTAGCACATTATGTCACGTTAGTTGTTTAGCAGCACATAAAGTTCTGAAGAATCTATTTTAACTTATATTTTCAACAGTTTCTCCTTTAACTTATTCCAAATGGTACAATCCAACTTTCCAAAGTATAATTAATTGTTCCCTTTCAATTCTTATGGACAGCTTTCCTATACAAGTTTGAAAAAATCCAAATAGTATTGCTATATAAAATATAGGTATTGACTTGTTGTCCATTATATTATAATTGTGTGGCAATAAACTAGCTTAAAATATATTCAATGAGACTCATTCCTTTGTTTTTCATTCTAGAAAACTTTGGTACCCCATTTTTCTTCCATGTGGCAGTAAACTGAACATTTCTAAAAGGAAGATTAGTTAGTAAACAAAGACTGCTTAATAAGCTTGTAAAATAGTTTGATTCCAATTAGCAGTTTCATCTAAATCAATAATGGCCTTTGCAGCACCAAAAGCAATGTTGTTATCTATTTTCTTACTCTTAAGCTTCATTATTATTCCATATACATCCTCATTGACTTTTAATTTCACTAGTTTTGATCCTAATGACAGAACCATAATCTATGAAGGATCAGCAAATCCAGCATCATCAGCTATTCAACTTACAATAAATCAACAAGGTAAGCTTATGAATGGAAGTATTGGTAGAGCCTCATATTACCAACCTATCTACCTTTGGAACAAAACCACAAACAATCTTACAGATTTCACATCCCATTTCACTTTTACAATAGATTCACAGAATAGACAAAAATATGGAGATGGGATAGCATTCTTTCTTATCCCTTCAGGTACAAAGAAGCCTAATGCAACAAAAGGTGGTTCTATGGGTCTAACACTTGATGATCAAGCATTGAACTCAACTGAAACTAATCCATTTGTTGCTGTTGAGTTTGATATCTATCAGAATCCTTGGGATCCACCACTTGAACATGCCGGAATCGACATCAACTCGATGATATCTGTTGCTAATGTCACATGGTTGGCTGATATCAAAGAAGGTATACTCAATGAAGCTTGGATCAATTACAATGCTAGTTCACTAAATCTAAGTATTATATTCACTGGTTTTAATAATGATACCTCCACCACTGTGATTCAACATTTATCTTCCATAGTTGATCTTAGGCTTTATCTGCCAGAATTTGTTACTGTTGGCTTCTCAGCTGCCACAGGAAACGCAACTGCTATTCATAGTATCTCTTCATGGGATTTTAGCTCAACTTTAGAATCATCACAACAAGATAACAACAAAACAAACATAGAAGAACCCAATATAGCTCCTAGTTCTAAGAAGAAAAAGTCCAAGGCAGGACTAGCAGTTGGATTGGGAATTGGTGGATTTGTTTTGATTGTTGTGTTTGGTTTTATTTCATTTTACTTGTGGAAGAAGTTGAAGAAAGGAAAAGAAGAGGAAGATGGTGAATTTGAAGAGTACATGGGTGAGGATTTTGGAAGAGGAGGACCCAAGAAGTATACATATGCAGAATTAGCACATGCAGCTAATAATTTCAAAGATGAACATAAGCTAGGACAAGGAGGGTTTGGAGGTGTTTATAGAGGTTTTCTTAAAGACATAAAATCTTATGTTGCTATTAAGAGGGTGTCAGAAGATTCTCATCAAGGGATAAAGGAGTTTGCATCAGAAGTAACAATTATTAGCAAACTAAGACACAGAAATCTAGTGCAATTGATTGGTTGGTGTCATGAAAGAAAGAAACTCTTGCTTGTATACGAGTACATGCCAAATGGAAGTTTAGATATTCATCTTTTCAAAAAACAAAGCTTTCTGAAATGGGCTGTGAGATATACAATAGCTAGAGGCTTGGCTTCTGCATTGTTATATTTGCATGAAGAATGGGAACAATGTGTTGTACACCGAGACATAAAAGCAAGCAATATAATGTTGGATTCAGAATTTAATGCAAAACTTGGAGATTTTGGTTTGGCAAGGTTTGTGGATCATGGAAAGAGTGCACAAACTACAGCTTTAGCAGGGACTTTGGGATACATGGCTCCTGAATGTTCTACAACTGGAAGGGCTAGTAAGGAAACAGATGTGTATAGTTTTGGAATTGTTGCTTTAGAGATAGCTTGTGGAAGAAAACCAATAAACCTTAAGGCCCAAGAAAACGAAATACACATTGTAGATTGGGTTTGGGGGCTATATGGAAGAGGGAGAATTCTTGAAGCAGTGGATCCAAGACTAAGTGGAGATTTTGAAGAGGAACAAATTAAGTGTTTGATGATTGTTGGTATTTGGTGTGCTCATCCTGATCCTAAGAATAGGCCTTCAATAAGACAAGCTATTCAAGTGCTTAATTTTGAAGCTCCATTGCCTAATCTTCCATCAAGTATGCCTGTACCAACATATCTTGAGGGACCTTTGAATTCATTCACTGCTCCATTTAGCATAAGTGGTTCAGAGTCAAGTCAAAGCCGGAATATAATAAGCTTTAGTTCAAACACAAACTCATCTGGGTTTACTACTACAACTTCTGATGATGTTTCTCCTTCTTTGTCGCTTCTGTATTCTAGAAGAAATTAATTTTATTTTAATCCTTTTTTCTTTCTTTTGTATGTATTTACAACTTGTCTTGATGTATCCTTATTAATCACATTTATTTATATTAGATATTTTTCATTTGTTTATTCAAATATCCTTGTTAATTTTTGTTCATAGCATAGTAAGCTCCAACTCTTTAGACCCTTCCTCGTTTAACTATTTCATAACTATTAATATAAATTTTGATACGGGTTGAACCTAGCCTCACCTCAAAAGGACTCCAAGTTGGGTTTGTGAAGCCCAACTTGCACATAAAAATCAGTAACAAATCCAAACCGGCGTCCTGGAGGTTCATTCTTCCTCTTTCTTTTATAGAGTTCATTCTTCCCGTTCAGTTCCGGCGCACAGGGATCAAACCTGCTCTGATATTGATGTGGATTGAACTTAATTCCACCTCAAAATCATAGTTTAAAAGGGAGTATTGTTCAATCTTATATAAACCCTCACACCGGGTTCATGATTTCTGAAAGCCAACTTGCACATGAAAATAGGTAACAAATTTCCATATAAAGAACATCATAAGAAAAATATTATAAAGATTATTCATCAACATTGTATGGTATTTCAGAAAATAAAGCAAGAGAATTTTGGTAGCGTAAAGGTCAATTTTACATGATCTAGTACACTGTCTCAAGTCTCAACTTTCCAAAAGCATAAAAAATACAAACATGAATTTAGCAATGACAATAATAATTGATGGAGACATTTGATCAGCATTTGAAACACAATTAAGAAGGGAAAAAATAAAATGTATGAAAAGATTGGTAGCCACATACAATTATGCTTATAAGTTGTTTGAGAATGCATTTTAACAAGGCATTTAAGTTATGGTGATATAGGGTATGTGGACTTTTGCATAGTGATTGAAACAAAATGATGAAAAAAAGGTAAAAATAAATAACTAAAAAATTTAATAAAATTATGAACTGAACCTGGATTTTAAGGATGAACAAAATTGAATTGAAGCTTGAGAGATTCTGAAACGAAGCTTCGCAGAGAAACTGAATCGAGGTTGAACGAACATTCTGAATGAGAGTTGAAGTGAATCGAAATTGAACGATTCTGAATTGAAGTTGAACCGAATCGACGCTTTGCTGAAAAGAAACTAGGTTTGAACGATTTTGAAAAAAAGTAAAACGAACGAATGAATCGAGGAGAATGAAGACGATTGAACGAATCTGAGGTTTGAATCTCAAATAACGAAGTTAGAATCTGAAGGATTTTGTGAGTGAAATGAAAAGAGAGGGGACAGCGATTCAAAAAGAAAACAGAGGGGATAGTGAATATTTCGCGCGGGTTATGATATAAGCGACGACTGTTCCAACGAAACAGCCGCGATCCTTCAAAACTAGAATAGCGGCGGCAGTTGTGTATCCAAACTTTGAGAAATTTTATTATAGGCACAACCCAAATCAATAATATTTAGGCACATACACATCAAAATGAAAAAATTAAAGATAAATAATTATATCACATTAACTATCATAAATCAATTATTTTATATTTAATTTTTTTAAAAGTATGTGAGTGTGCCCAAATGACAAGTGTTGGGGTTGTGTCCAACCAAATCTTCCTCCCAAACTTTCTGTATAGTGACCGTCTGATTATTTTTTTTAATCAAAAAAATTATAAAATAAATATCCATCTTTATTTACATTCATTATTCTTATAATTTCGAAAAAAAATGAATTAAAGTGATATTATCTTTTAAAATTTTATTATGTATTTATTTTTGCATTTTTCATACGTAAATTCGACATAATTGATTTACAAAAATTAAGTATGCTGTATTAAGTTACATATAAAATTATTTATTTATTTTTAATATTTTATTATTTAAATTTAGATTCCATCTCTTGGAAACCAAAGTTCATTTCTTTGCTTGAAACCAATCTTTTTGTCCACTATGCCATGGTATTTCGTATATAAAGTTAGTATTTTAAAAATATCTATGAGTTTTAAAATATTTGTTATATCAACAAGTATTGTTTAAATTGAATTGATATATTTTTAAGTTTATAAAAAATATTTAGTTAAATTGCTCTTTTAGTCCCTTAATTTATTTATTAATTTCATTTTAGTCCTTAACTAATTTTTATTTCATTTTGGTCCCTCAACTATGCTGTTGTTAATCGTTTTGGTCTTTTCCATTAGTTTTGTTCTAAATTTGTTAATCTTCATTTTTTTCACATGAATCCTTCATTTTCTTCATCAATTTCCGGAAAAATAAGAACACCACTAATTCCTTATTTTTTTAATCAATTCCCAAACCTTCTTCTCATTCATTCTCACTCTCCTGTCCAAAACACCGTGAAAAATCTCAAATTCCTTCCACATTTTTTGTCACTCTCCTTTTCAAAGATTGAAAAATTTCAAATTCTTTCCACATCTTCAACCTCATACACACTCCTTCTCACAATCCAAAAATCATAAACATAGAGATAAAAAATACAAAACAACACCAATACTAGATTTAAAAATAAGTGTTTAGATTGAATTTTTTTTTAGGTTAGTGAGAAATCAATTTGTCATTCTTTTTCTTGAATCTCGTCTAATTTATTAGGAATGTAATTAGATCGGTTTGAGTCGGTTTTTGTTGAATCCAATGTCCGAACCAATTGAATTTATGTAGTGAGAAAACCTAAATTGAAGCAAGTTCTGGAAACCCAAATTAATTTAACTTGAGGAAAACAAAAAACTAGGTGAAAAAAGGATGGAGAAGATGAAAGATTTAATAGTGTTGTTCCTATTTTTTCGAAGTGGATGGAGAAGATGAAGGATTGATTGAAGAAGATGAAAGTTAATATTTTTAACTCAAAACTAACGGGAAAGACTAAAATGACCAACGAAAGTATAGTTAAGGGACCAAAACAAAACAACAAATAGTTAAGGGACTAAAATGTTACCAACAAATAAGTTAAGGGACCAAAAGAATAATTTAGTCAAAATATTTTATGCAAATAAATAAGGTTATTTTACTACAATAAATAAATTTTATATTAATAATTAATAAGTACTCATTTACGATCCTAAATTTTATATATGTGGATCCTATTTCACTTGCTGAAGACAGAGAAATAACTTCTTTTGCACTCTAACACCGCTATTAGGCCCCGTTTGGCCCGGCTTATTTTTTACTTTTCTATTTTGCTTAAACGAAATAGAGAAGTATAAAATTATATTTGACACTATTTCTCCTTAAAAGTATTAGAGAAATAAAGTAAAGAAGTAAAAAATAAAAAAAAAGTTAAGTAAAACACAATTTTTTCATTCTTTACTATTTTTAAGGAGAAGAAAAAAAGAGAAAAATAAGCCGGGCCAAACGGGGCCTAAGTTTTTATGTCATATCGATATTCAAAAAATAAAATTTTGTTTCTACATATATAAATACTAGGTATTAAACCCGTGCGTTGCACGGACTTGATTAAATTTTTTATTTTATAATTTGTTTATTCAAGAAAATAATATGATGTTCAATTTTTAAAAATTTAATAAGCATATTGATAAATAATTATATTTGGTTCTTAAATCTTGAAGTATAGTTTAAAGTTTTATTTAACCTTACTTTTTTAAGACTTAAAAACAACCTGAATAGTATATGAAATAATACAATTGCAATAGATATCAATTAAGTGTATAGAAATCATTAGAAGCTACCTTAAACTAATTTTTTTTTAGACTATCATTCATAGTGTATAGAAATTTAGCGGAAAAGCGCATTATATTTGTTTTATTAATCTTTTTTTAAAATTCTGAGTTTGATTTATATCTCTTCAAATTAATTAGTCTAATTTTTTTATTTTAATATCATTTTCAATATATCTCAATTCTCAACCTCTATCTTAATTATAATCTAATCTCTTTATTACTCCCTTCGTTTCTTTTTAACTGTCTGTTTTGAATAGTAACACCAAATTTAAAAAAGTGGATAATTTTGAGAGGTAGTTATATAATTTTGTTTTTTGTACAATACATTATTGTTAATTGATTTTATCAAATTTAGAGACCGATAAAAACCATTTATAAATTTGATATAACAGCCTTTGTATTTAATACACACAATTTTAGTTGAAATATAAGTAAAAACATATAAAAATTATTTAAAACATAATATAATTACTTATTAAATTAAATTTGTGTGCAAAATTTTCAAAAAAAAAAATGTTCTCTATGCGAAAAGATAAAAGACAATCCTCCAAAACTCTCAAATAATTTGGTGTATAAAATATATTTTCTTTGGAACAAATCAATTAAGAATGAGCGAGGAAATAGTCAAAAAATTTATAAAAACCAAAGTGAAAGATCATATATTTAGGATATGAAAGATAACAAATTGAAAAATAGTACGTAGTTTAAATTAAGGTTGGTATGAGAAAATCATTGTATAAAATATAATATAATAATTGTAATTGAAAATGACAAAATTTTGCTATCATCAATTTATTAATCAAATAGTAGTTCAAAAGTTGCATATATTTTTATTATATATATAGCTAATATTTATTGATACATATATGTGTAAGTAATATTTTATATTAGATCCAATCTTTAAAAGAATAATTATTCATATGTAAAAGGTCATATCTACATTAAGAATTAAAGAAAATAAGCAAGAAAATTGAAAAATATTAGCGTTAAAGATATATATATATACACACCATTTTTTATAGACTTCTTGAATAGCAATGATGCAGCAAAAGTGAAAATAGAAGTCTGATCATTTATCCTCTTTTCCTAATTGACACGAAAATGATCATATCAATATTAAAGATTAAAGAAAATAAGAAAGTTAGAAAAGTAGCATTACAAAGGTCTTGTTATAGCAAATAAAAAAGTATGACTAATTAAGTTCGCTCAATTTATATAATTATAGAGTAACTTGAGTTCCGATCGATCATGTCATAGTAGCCAATGAAGAGTCAAGACATAAAACATGCAAGAAAAAGAGGAAATAACTACCGTACGGGATTGAAAAGATATCACTCAAGAGTTGTTTGAAGAAAGTGACAAAGACCAAAATCCAAAATGTATACTATCGACATATAGTAGTTGTAAATAAAATCATATATTTATACATACAACAGTTAAAGATAAAAAAAAAAAAAAAAGTAGTTCAAAGGTTGGTATGATAAAGTTATTTTTAAATAAAATATAATAATTGGACAATAGAAATTAATTAAAATTGTAACTATCCGACTTGCAAATTAAAACTTTGCATCAATATACAATGAGTAAGTGAATAATCATAATTAAAGAATAAGAGTTAAGGAATAGTAAAAAAATAGTATTGCAAGGATTTGTGTGTTATCAAAATCATGAGTTAGTATTATGTAATTATGATTCGTATTGTCTCTTTATTTTCTTCTTTTAGAATTCTCTTCGAATTATATGTTTACATTTATTTGTTATACTATTCATTCAATATTTCATTTGTTTGAGAACAAAAATTATAACTAATCAATATATTTCATTCAATTCTAACTTACAACTATTCATTGACCTTTTTATCAATTTAAATTATTCTCATTATTTTTATAAATGCAAATATTTTTATGACTAAATTTGAAATATTATCATTACATGATATTTTATTTATCATTTTATTTTTCCATTTAATATTTTTTTACTAATTCTTTTTTTCATTCTTTAATGTATTATATAGAATATTAAAAATACTTGAATTTTGATATTTTATAATATGTAAGAGGAAACTTTTCATGATAATAAATTAATAATACTGTGGGCTTTATCATTATAGTATTCTAAATTTCTTAATATTTTAAAGAAACTTAATAATTATATAATGACAAAAAAATGTAAGTTAATTTTTTTAAACAAATGATTAGCATAAAATTTTTAAGAAAGATGTTGGTGTTTTGTAAACTTGCTTAATTCGATTGTAAATCTATAGTTTTTATTTTCTAATTCAAGGAGTTGCATAGTTTAATGAATAGACAAGTTAATTGGATATATATGAAATGAGAAATGACACATAAGTACCAAAAGAAAAGATATGATGTTGAACAAAATATAAGAGAAATGTATTGTACAAAATCAAATTAACATAAAAGAAGCAACACTGCTAATTAAATAATAAGTTCCTTATATTAAGAATTTCTGACAAATCTATTAATTAATTAATTAAAGCTTGATGATACCAACTAAGTCTATCAACAATACACGAAGATTATAAGGATTATCATCATATAAAATACACAGAGGTGTATTCCCTTTTTCTAGTGGCTTGGATTTCACAAAGTCGTTTCATCCATTTCCTACTCATATATGTTATTTATTTCATCAACATTCAAACTAATTTCACATCGACATCTTTCATTAGTATCATGATCAATAATCATAATTTTTTCTTGATTCCTATCAAACAAATACACGTGACATATCTCGAGGAATTTCCTGCACAAAAACAACAAACATATAAAATTCTAACTTCTAAGGACTAAGCATAACATCTTTTCAAATTGATCTTGAAATTGCAGCTAAAATGTCTTAAGATTAATATTGATTCCATGCCCAACTTCCTGCATTCCCTCCACGAATGACCTATCCAATCCACTTATATATGTTGTGATGTAACCCCCTCAAACTGTTAATTAATCAATATTTAGAATACAGAAGAACATGAGAAAACATAATATATCCCTAAAGAGGGTGAGAGAGAGATTCATAATTTGAAGAAAAATAAATTAAAAAGAATAAAATATTGCTTAAGGGTGAGATTTAAAATTTGAGAAAGTATTAGAGAAAGAATAGAATTGAGAGGAACATTATTATTACACCACATAAGTAAGTTGATATTATGTACCCAAAAATAAAAATAAAAATTGCCTTTGTACCTATTCAGACTTGATTTTGACTCAAACATGAATTGGTACGCATATGCCAGAGTTGAAAGTTTATATGCACTATAGATGAAACAAACATAGAGGAGCATATGTGTACCAAACCATATAATATAGCATATATATAGTTGAAGAGTGATGTTTGATCTTTCATTATAATAATTTACCATCGTTATAGAGGAGCCACACCACGGCATGTAATTTAATATGCACTAACTGTTAAAATTATAACTATGATGATTTTCCTTTCAACAATTAAAATAAATAATATAAATCAATGAGAGTTATTTGGCCGTTACATTTAGAAAGAAATAGAAAGGTGTACGTAGAGTGTGTTCTTTAATTTAGATATCAAAACAATAATAATCATCATCAAAGTAATAATAATATGCAATAAAATGTGTATTTTTAATTAAAAATAAATATGAAATATGACACATAAACACTAACTATTGCTTAGAAAAAAGAAAAAATAGGAGAAGTTTTCTTAAGCTGACACGTCAGCAAAAAATAGTTTGCTTTACATATAGTATATAGATAGATAGATAGATAGATAGATAGATAGATAGATAGATAGATAGATAGATAGATAGATAGATAGATAGATAGATAGATAGATAGATAGATTTAGGATCCACATCGAGTGCGGTGCAACTGACAAATGCTGATGTTTAAAAAATACTCATAAATTTTCAACATTTGTCATATCTATGAGTATTGTTTGAATTGATTTATTTTTAAGTTTGTAAAAAATAGTTTATGCAAATAAATAAATTTTAATGTTAATTAATAAGTTCTCACCAACAAAATTGTATTTTTAGAAGTTGTTTTTTCATAAACTACTTTGATAAGCTTATGAATAATATACAAAAGTCAATTTATTTGCATAAGTAGTTTTGCATAAATTAAAATATGCTTAAATATCATTTATGTCCCTGTATGTTTGTGAATTTTTGGTTTAAGTCCATGTATATTTTTTTGTTGCAAATAAATCCCTAGATGTTCGCGAATTTTTTATTTTAGTCCCTTTAGTCAAAATCCGCAGGAAAATCTGCAATTTTCATGCAGATTTTCCTACGGATTTTGACTTTATGGACTAAAACAAAAAATTCGCAAACATACAGGGACTTATTTGCAAAAAAAATACAAAACTAAAATAAAAAATTCGCGAACATACAGGGACCAAAAAATCATTTAAGCCATTAAAATATACATCAATTAAAATGGGCCGAAATTTATAATATTGGAACACAAAATTTGTTTTCGTAAATAGAAGTATATAGATTCCGCAACGATTACGGGTCAAATAATTGATAAAAACACTACATTAATGCTAATATTTTGAAAATATTCATGCGTTTTTAAAATTTTATCATATTATAACATAAAAAATTGTCTTCGCAAACCTAGATATGTTACGGTGAGAATAATCAGATCGAGATTAGGTAAAATGCAATGTTGATGTTGCTTTCATAATTGGCTCCGAGAAGACCTCAATGGGTTTGTGTTTTCGTGATAGTAATGGCCAGTTCATGGCTGGTGTGACACAATGAAAGCAGATTGTGATGTCAATTGTAGAGGGAGAAGCATCGACTTTACTTTTAGCGATGAAAGAAGCTAAACATAGAGGATTGAATCGAATTCAATTTGAAAGTGATTTGAATGTGTTGATTGATGCCGTTCACATGAAGCATAAAGGCAATTATGTGTTTCTTCCAATTGTTCATGATATTGTTAGTTTTATACTATCTTTTTTAAACTTTGTGGCCAAGTTATTAGGAGGCAAACGAATTCGATTGCTTATGCTCTTGCTAGGACAGCCAATTTTTGGACTAGCTTCCATAGATTTGAGATTATTCCCTTATGTATTGAACATTTATTAGTTAATGAAATGCATTAAGGGCTGGTTTGGATAAGTTTATTTTTGAGCTCATGCGAACAACTTATGCAATATAAATTAGGTTTTATGCCATTTTATAAGTTCAAACTGATGAAAATTGTATTTTTATAAGTTATTTTATCATAAACTATCTCGACAAACTTATATTAATATATAAAAATTGCATAAGCTGTGTGTGTAAATTCAAAAATAAGCTAATCAAAACAGACTCTAAGTCTATTTGATTTTTTTTTAAAAAAAATTGTCTTTGTATATATATAATATGTACATAAAATTTGCAATGAGTTCGGTGTAAATATTTTCATGGATTTTTGCATAAAAAATTAACAAACATTTTATATAAATCTTACATTAATATTGATGTTTTGAAAATACACGAATTTTTAATTTTTATCATATCAACTTTATAATATTGGGACATAAAAAAGTTAATTTAACACGGGTACTTAAGGCACTATTTTAAGTTATTTTAACTGACAAGTAATTTGTGTGTTGGATGAGATTTATATAATTTTTGCTATTGGTATTGTTCAAGTTGATTTTTTCTCTTCAGTTTAGTTGGAAGTTAAGAATAATTAACATAAAGCTATACGATCCGTGCACTAGCACGGGTCTTTTAGTAGTTTTTGAAAGAACAAGAAAGTAAACAACGACTGCCTAAGAAGCTTATAAAGTAGTTTGATTCCAATAAGCAGTTTCATCTGAAACTATTAATTCCTAATAATGGCATTTGCACTACCAAAAGCAATGTTGTTATCTATTTTCTTACTCTTAATATCATTATTCCATATACATCCTCATTGACCTTTAATTTCACTAGTTTTGATCCTAATGACAGAACCATAATCTATGAAGGATCAGCAAATCCAGCATCATCAGCTATTCAACTTACAATAAATCAACAAGGTAAGCTTATGAATGGAAGTATTGGTAGAGCCTCATATTACCAACCTATCTACCTTTGGAACAAAACCACAAACAATCTTACAGATTTCACATCCCATTTCACTTTTACCATAGATTCACAGGGTAGAGAAATATATGGAGATGGGATAGCATTCTTTCTCATACCTTCAGGTACAAAGAAGCCTAATGCAACAAAAGGCAGTTCTATGGGTCTAACACTTGATGACCAAACATTGAACTCAACTGAAACTAATCCATTTGTTGCTGTTGAGTTTGATATCTATCAGAATCTTTGGGAATCGACATCAACTCAATGATGTCTGTTGCTAATGTGACATGGTTGGCTGATATCGAAGAAGGTAAACAGAATGATGTTTGGATCAATTACAATGCAAGTTCACTAAATCTAAGTATTATATTCACTGGTTTTAATTTTAATAATGATACTGATACCTCCACCACTGTGATTCAACATCTATCTTCCATAGTTGATCTTAGACTTTATCTGCCAGAATTTGTTACTGTCGGCTTCTCAGCTGCCACAGGAAATGCAACAACTATTCATAGTGTATCTTCATGGGATTTTAGCTCAACTTTAGAATCACAACAAGATAACAACAAAACAAACATAGAAGATCCCAATATAGGACTAGCAGTAGGATTGGGAATCGGTGGATTTGTTTTGATTGTCGTGTTTGGTTTTATTTTATTTTACTTGTGGAAGAAGTTTAAGAAAGGAAAAGAAGAGGAAGATGGCGATTTTGAAGAGTACATGGGTGAGGATTTTGGAAGAGGAGGACCGAAAAAGTATACATATGCAGAATTAGCACATGCGGCTGATAATTTCAAAGATGAACATAAGCTAGGACAAGGAGTATTCGGAGGAGTTTACAGAGGTTTTCTTAAAGACAAAAAAGCTTATGTTGCTATTAAGAGGGTGTCAGAAGATTCTCATCAAGGAATAAAAGAATTTGCATCAGAAGTAACAATTATTAGCAAGTTAAGGCACAGAAATCTAGTGCAATTAATAGGTTGGTGTCATGAAAGAAAAAAGCTATTGCTTGTATATGAGTACATGCCAAATGGCAGTTTAGATATTCATCTTTTCAAAAAACAAAGCTTTTTGAAATGAGCTGTTAGATATACAATTGCTAGAGGCTTGGCTTCTGCATTGTTATATTTGCATGAAGAATGGGAACAATGTGTTGGATTCAGAATTTAATGCAAAACTTGGAGATTTTGGTTTAGTAAGGTTTGTGGATCATGGAAAAAGTGCACAAACTACAGCTTTAGCAGGGACTTTGGGATACATGGTGAAACAGTAGTAAAATAAGAGGAAGATATAATGGATGAAATGAGGAATTTATGGAATTCAAATACGAAAGTTTCCAGGAAAAACTCTGGAAAAGTACAAGATGTGAATAGAGAGTGTTGAGGGAGGAGAAATAACAACTTCAATAATCACATAACAATAATATTCCTCAATAGTACTATTTGTAGCTGGCTCAATGCTTCACGTACTCCCTCCACATGCTGTGCGGATTCTTAGCTCTCTTTCCTCTACGTGGAATTTCCACTCCACTAGTGCTGAGCTCATTCTTTTCATTCTCCTCTTGTGGGTCCTCTAACAGATTTCCTGACTCACATGCAGCTTCTAGAAGTCCCCTATCATTTGGCTTCATTACAATACCATCCCCATAAAAATCAACCTTGTCCTCAAGGTTGTAGGAAGGAAACTTGTTCTGCAAGTCATCAACATCCTCCCAAGTTGCTTCAGCTGCTGTATGTTGATCCCACCTGACTAGGACCTGGTGAATTTTCTGATTACCCTTGAGTATAGTACGAGCATGTAGAATTTCTGCAGGGTATATGATTGGTCCATTCTCTGACATAGTGAGTGGTAGGGGCATGTACTGATCCTGAGGCACTCCCTTAAATGGTTTAAGTTGAGATATGTGAAAAACAGGATGGATTTTGGCATGTTCTGGTAACTTGAGCTTGTAGGCAACCTCTCCTACTCGAGCTATGATCTCAAATGGTCCAAAATATCTCATTCCCAACTTCTGATTCTTCCTCAAGGCAACAGATTGTTGCCTATATGGTTGAAGTTTCACCAAGACCAAATCACCAACTTGTAAAGTGATATCTAGTCTGTGTTTGTCAGCTTGTTTCTTCATGTATTGCTGAGCCCTTTCCAAATGAGTTTTCAACTGCTGCAGCAATCTATCTCTCTCCATCAACTCCTCTTGAAGTGTTGGAGAGTCATTGGCTTGGGGTTCATATCTTGTCAGAGTTGGAGGATCCCTTCCATAGAGAGCTTTGAAAGGAGTCATGCCAATGCTAGTTTGTAAAGCTGTATTGTACCAGTATTCAGCCCATGATAATGCTTTAAACCAAGACTTAGGATTGTTGAAGGTGAAACACCTAAGAAATAGTTCTAACCCCTTGTTAAGAACTTCAGATTGGCCATCTGACTGAGGATGATAAGCTGAAGTCATAGCCAATGTAGTGCCTTGTAATTTAAATAAGTGTTGCCAAAATGAACTTGTAAACACTTTATCTCTATCAGACACTATGGATTTAGGCATGCCATGTAATTTCACCACATTGTTCATAAAGATCTCAGCTACAGATTTACTAGAGTAGTCACTTTTCATTGGGAAAAAATGAGCATACTTAGTCAATCTGTCAATGACTACTAAGATGGTGGTATAGCCAAAGGACAAAGGTAAGCCTGTAATGAAGTCCATAGCTACATCCTCCCAAACCTGAGATGGTATAGGTAGTGGTTGTAATAATCCAGCAGGTAGAGTGTTAGTTGTCTTAGCTTGCTGACAAACTATGCAATTCTGCACAAATTGAGACACATCCTGTTTCATAGCAGGCCAATAAAATTGAGCCTGAATTCTAGCCATAGATCTAGTAAATCCAGCATGACCACCAATTGGGGATGAATGAAATTCCTTTAAGATTTGCTGGATCAAGTCTTTGTATTGAGGAATAACAATTCTATTCTTCCAATATAACAATTCTTCTCTGAAGGTATATTGTAGATAAGCATTGCCCTGCTGCTTGCATTTTTCTATGACCTCCTTCCATTGACTGTCAGCTTTCAATCCTTCCTTGATATCCTGAATAAACTTGCACTGTGACTCAGACCAGGATAATGTCATTAGTCTAGACAGTGCATCTGCAACTAAATTTTCTTTGCCAGGTTTATATTCTATGGTGAAGTCATACCC
The DNA here is from genome assembly GCA_954870985.1 of Trifolium fragiferum. Taxonomy (NCBI): domain Eukaryota; kingdom Viridiplantae; phylum Streptophyta; class Magnoliopsida; order Fabales; family Fabaceae; genus Trifolium; species Trifolium fragiferum. Next base: position 16,163,814 of record OX940790.1, on the reverse strand, counting down.
CAAGAATTTATGTAACCACTGTTGCTGCTCAGGTGTCTGCAGGGCTTGATCCATTAAACTCCTCAAGCTCTTTTGGTCAGTCCTTATGATAAATTTATGACCAAGTAAATAGTGTCTGAACTTAGCTATTGCCTCAGATATAGCTAACATCTCTCTAAAATAAGCAGATTTCTTTTGATTTCTAGGGACTATCTTCTTTGAAAAGTAAGCAATGGGGTGACCATCTTGGTGTAACACTGCACCCACCCCAACACCCGAAGCATCTGTCTCTAGGATGAAAGGCTTTTGAAAATTTGGCAATACCAACACAGGAGCAGAGATCATAGCATTTTTCAGTTGGTTAAAAGCCATTTCAGCTTGAGGGTTCCACACATAACTTTCTTTCTTCAATAAGTCAGTCAATGGAGCAGCAATCTTAGCATAGGATTTTATAAATCTCCTATAATATCCTGTGAGACCTAAGAACCCTCTTAACTGCTTGATATTCTTAGGTAAGGGCCAATCTTGAACAGCTTGTATTTTGTCTTTGTCCATAGAAACACCCTGTCCAGTTACCACATGCCCAAGGTACTCAATCTCTGAAACTCCAAATGAACACTTAGAGAGTTTGACAAACATTGTATTAGCTTGCAGAGTGCCTAATACATTGTCTAAGTGACTCAAATGATCCTGCCATGTCTTGCTGTAGACTAGTATATCATCAAAAAATACTAAGACATATTTTCTCAAAGCATGCTGAAAAATGTGATTCATGAGGCTTTGAAATGTAGCTGGTGCATTAGTTAAGCCAAATGGCATAACCAACCATTCATAATGGCCCTGGTGTGTCCTGAAAGCTGTTTTGTATCTATCTTCTGGTTGTAGCAGGATTTGATGATAACCAGACCTGAGATCCAATTTTGAGAAGTATCTAGCTCCAAACAGCTCATCTAACAGTTCATCAACTGTAGGAATTGGAAATGAATCTTTAATAGTAATAGCATTCAAAGCCCTGTAGTCAGTGCAAAACCTCCATGTTCCATCTTTCTTTTTCACCAATATGATTGGTGAAGAAAATGGACTTGTGCTTGGCTGTATAATACCCTGTTGTAACATTTCCTGTACCATGTGCTCAATTTGAGCCTTCTGACTGTGTGGATACCTGTAGGGCTTAACCTTGACAGGATTAGATCCCTCCATCAATGGAATATGGTGATTATGTGCTCTGTCAGGTGGCAATGTAGTTGGTTGTTGAAACAAGTTCTTATACATATGCAGTAACATAACAATCTCAGGTTCAATATCTGTAGGTAACTCATTAAAAACATCATCAGCAGCATAAGTTTTTTGCCATTGGATGGTAAAACACTCAGCTATAGCATCAGTACTATGTAATCTCTTGAAGTGATGCAACTGTGCTACTGCAGGCTTGGGAGCTCTTTCCCCTTCTAATGTCACAAACTTACCATTGAAAAAAAATTTCAATGTAAGTGAAGCATAATCAGCTACATGAGGTCCCAATGTAGCTAGCCAAGCTGCTCCCAATATTACATCTGCTCCAGCTACAGGAAGTAAGAAAACAGGGATTTTCAACTCATTGCCTTGTATATTCAGTGGTAGATCCTGAATGACTCCTTCAGCAGTCATAATTTCACCATTACCAACTAATACTCTGAACACAGGACCTGGCTCGACAGGTATCTTCAAAAACTTGGCTATTCTAGGCTGCAAGAAATTATCTGAACTGCCTCCATCAATCAGTACTTGCACCTTAATGTGTTCAATTGATCCTGAAAATCTCAGCACTCCCATGTTGGAGTCTCCTTTCATGGCATTCAATGATAAATGATGCTCAGGTTGGTGTTGGTTAAGGTTTTCTGTGGTTTCAACAGTTGGTATCTCATCCCCTCTAGTGATTTGTTCTTCTATAGGATCATCATAGTGTAGTAACATAAGTTGTCTGTTTGGGCATTTATGAGTGAAAGAGAACTTGTCATCACACCAATAACAAAGTCCTTTGTCCCTTCTAAGCTGCATCTCAGCAGGGGATATTCTTTTGATATTAGGATTTTTTTGAAATTGGCTCATAGGTCTGGTAGGGGGTGTATTGAGGATGGGGGCTGTGTTTTTTTGGCTAATATCTAGTTTGGTTGTGTTGAATGGTGGTTTTGAGTATGAATTGGGGTTGGCTTTTTGTGGTTTACTTGTGAAACTGTATTTCTCTTCATACACTTTGGCTAATGATACAGCTTTAACAATGGTAGGAGGGGTGTGGATCAACACATCACGACGGATCTCAGGATTTAGGCCACTAATAAAGCAGTCAATCATAGCATCATTACTCAACCCATACACACGATTAGCTAATGAAGTGAATTGCATATAATATTCAGCTACCGTTCCATTCTGAGTTAATTTAAACAATGTAGCACGAGGACACTCATATATAGAAGGACCAAAATCAATTTCTAGAGCACGCGTAAATTCTAACCACGAATGGAAAGGGTTAGTACGCTGTACCATCTGGAACCATGGTACTACATTCTTATCCAAATGGACAGAAGCAATGGTTAATCTATCAGGATCTGGCGTACCATAATAGTCAAAAAACTGTTCAGCACGAAATATCCACTCATGCACGTTGGAACCATCAAACCGTGGAAATTCTAACTTCACGTTTCGTACCTGAAAAGGGGGCTTGACTGAGTTCGTATCACCATGGGAAGAGTTCTGAGGACTGTTGCGTAGTAATATTGAAAGAGCTTCGTTAATCTTGTCTATCTTCTCATCGGTTGATGTTTGCATATCCTCCATAGCTTGAAAACGAGTATCACTTACAGCACCAAATCGTTCAAACTGGATCTGAACTTCATCATAGAGCTTCTTCGGATCTGAAGCGTTTTTCTGGACGTCAGTAGCTAGCTCTTTCATTTTGTTGTTCTCTGCCATGATGAGATGAAAGCACCAATGAAACAGTAGTAAAATAAGAGGAAGATATAATGGATGAAATGAGGAATTTATGGAATTCAAATACGAAAGTTTCCAGGAAAAACTCTGGAAAAGTACAAGATGTGAATAGAGAGTGTTGAGGGAGGAGAAATAACAACTTCAATAATCACATAACAATAATATTCCTCAATAGTACTATTTGTAGCTGGCTCAATGCTTCACGTACTCCCTCCACATGCTGTGCGGATTCTTAGCTCTCTTTCCTCTACGTGGAATTTCCACTCCACTAGTGCTGAGCTCATTCTTTTCATTCTCCTCTTGTGGGTCCTCTAACAGATTTCCTGACTCACATGCAGCTTCTAGAAGTCCCCTATCATTTGGCTTCATTACACATGGCTCTTGAATGTTCTACAACTGGAAGGGCTAGTAAGGAAACAGACGTGTATAGTTTTGGAATTGTTGCTTTAGAGATAGCTTGTGGAAGAAAACCAATAAACCTTAAGGCCCAAGAAAACGAAATACACATTGTAGATTGGGTTTGGGGCCTATATGGAAGAGGGAGAATTCTTGAAGCAGTGGATCCAAGACTAAGTGGAGATTTTGAAGAGGAACAAGTCAAGTGCTTGATGATTGTTGGTATTTGGTGTGCTCATCCTGATCCTAAGAATAGGCCTTCAATAAGACAAGCTGCTCAAGTGCTTAATTTTGAAGCTCCATTGCCTAATCTTCCATCAAGTATGCCTGTACCAACATATCTTGAGGGACCTTTGAATTCATTCACTGCTCCATTTAGCATAAGTGGTTCAGAGACAAGTCAAAGCCAGAATATAATAAGCTTTAGTTCAAACACAAACTCATCTGGGTTTACTACTACTACTACAACTTCTGATGACGTTTCTCCTTCTTTGTCGCTTCTGTATTCTAGAAGAAATTAATTTTATTTTAATCCTTTTTTCTTTCTTTTGTATGTATTTAGAACTTGTCTTGATGTATCCTTATTAATCACATTTTTTTATGATTTTTCATTTGTTTATTCAAATATCCTTGTTAATTGTTGTATCAAATAGTTCCTTTAAGTTTTTTTTTTCTTTCAAATAGGTCCTTTAAGTTTTGTGTTTGTATCAAATAGGTCCTTTACGTTTTTTTTTCTTTCAAATAGGTCCTTTAAGTTTTTAAAATGTATCAAATAGGTCCTTTAAGTTTTTTTTTTCTTTCAAATAGGTCCTTTAAGTTTTTAAAATGTATCAAATAGGTCCTTCCGTCCAACTCTGTTGAAAAAAATGTTGTATCCGTTAATGGTGTCAAAAAATTTTGTTTTCCTCATATAAACACAATTTATTCCCAAATTGAAAACCCTAACTTCATTAATTTTCCAATGTGAATACCCATAAACCGAAAGGAGACAAAGTTTATAAATTTCTAAAAATTTCTAAAAACTTTCAGATAAATCCGCTCTACGGCGTATCAAAAAAAATTTATAAAAACTTTTGTTTATAAATTTCAGATAAGTTCTACTCACACACATTAAGTGCAGAGACATGAAAAATTTCAGATAAATCCGCTCTTTAGCGTATCAAATGTCATTGCATCACATTCAAGATAATAAAATTGGACAAATCCTCGAAAGTGTAACTCGTTGTCACATTCGTTTATGAATATATCAAAATTGAAAAAACACTCACAAATATCTCTAATATTAGTCATTTTAATCCATTAAAAATGATGTGTCATGAAAGCCTTTTTATTCAGGGTCATTATTCCCCACCAAGCCCTCAACCAGAATTAACTACGGGCACAACCAAGCAGACAGATGCTTCCTTCATAACCATAGTTTTACAGAACTATCTTGGTGGTTTTCAAGTTCTTCATCAGAATCAATGGGTTAATGTTCCTCCTGTGCATGGAGCTCTTGTTGTCAACATGGGTGATCTTCTACAAGTAAGTAATTAATTGTTATTATATGCACTTTTCTTTTGACAAGGATTTATTTTCGTAGAAATACACACAATTTTCACGTTGTAGTTAAATCACGTCTGATAATAAAATTAGACGGTATTCACATTGGAAAATTAATGGAGTTAGGGTTTTCAATTTGGGAATAAATGGTGTTTATATGAGGAAAACGAAATTTTTTGACACCATTAACGGATACAACATTTTTTTTTTAACAGAGTTGGACGGAAGGATCTATTTGATACATTTTAAAAACTTAAAGGACCTATTTGAAAGAAAAAAAAACTTAAAGGACCTATTTGATACAAACACAAAACTTAAAGGACCTATATATGCATTTGGCCTAAAAACTTAAAGGACCTATTTGAAACAAAAAAAACTTAAAGGACCTATTTGATACAAACACAAAACTTAAAGGACCTATATATGCATTTGGCCTAAATATTACTATAAATTTTGATACGAATTGAACCCAACATCACCTCAAAAGAACCCCACGTTGGATTCATGAAGCCCAACTTGCACATAAAAACCAGTAACAAATCCGACCCCTGAACAATCGGCATCCTGGTGGTTCATTCTTCCTCTTTCTTTTATAAGGTTCATTCTTTCCGTTCAGTTTCCAGCACTCAGGATGGAACGTATTATGATACCACTTGATATGAATTGAACCTAACTTCACCTTAAAACCATAGTTCAAAGGGGAGCATTGTCCAAACCTATATAAACCCTCACATCGGGTTCGCGACTTCTGATGTGGGGACTCTAAGTTAGGTTCATGAAGACCGGCTTGCACATGGAATACGGTAACAAATTTCCATATAAAGAGCATCATAAAAAAACAACATAAATTTTATTCATTGACCTTGTAAGTTGTATGGTATTTAAGAAAATAAAGCAAAAGAATTTGGAAACGTAAAACTCACTTTTACACGTTTATGGATGGATTATTTGAAACATAGGACTCATATACACGGATTGACCAAGACTAATTAAGAGGTATACTCATTGACTCATTCACCTATAACTCAAACAATGAACCTTCATTAATTATGATTACTACTAGTACTAGTATTACCTAACATCAAATTTGCAGTCATGGCAACATCTTGCAACTTTCAGAAAATCCATCTTCTTCCTTTTTTTCATTTAACATTATCACTTTTGCTTCTTGTAACAACTCATGCAGCTCCATTATCATTCAACTATGACCAACTTGGTAGTGACAAAACAAAAGCCTTCAATTTTTCAGGTACTGATGTCTATCAAGATAACCAAGTCCTTCAACTCACAAAGTATGAGAAAGACAGTCTAGGTAGAGTCACATATTCAAAACTGTTTCATCTTTGGGACAAAAACACAAATCAAGTCACAGATTTCGCTACTCGTTTCTCATTTACTATTAACACCCCCAACAAAACCTATCATGGAGATGGCATCACCTTCTATTTGGCACATCCAAATTTTCCACTTCCTGTTCCAAGAGATGGAAGTGGTATCGGTCTTGTAAGCCCGGTTAAATTGAATAATCCAAATTTCATAAAAGAAAATCCATTTGTAGCTGTGGAATTTGATACTTTTGTTAATGAGTTTGATCCTAAATATGATCATGTTGGGATTGATGTTAATTCTATCCGCACTGCTTATACCACACAATGGTTCACTAGCATGGATGAAAGAGGATATGATGCTGTTGTGAGTTATAATTCTAGTACAAACAATTTATCTGTCACCTTCACAGGTTATCAAGATAACAGCATAATCCAACAACATTTGTCAAGTGTTGTTAATTTGAGAGAAGTCCTTCCTGATTATGTTGAATTTGGATTCACTTCAGCAACAGGGTTATTATGGGGGGAATATCATACTCTTAAGTCATGGTCCTTCAACTCAAGTTTAGATTTTGAAGCAGAAAAAGATGGAACAAAAATAGGACTTGTTATAGGACTAAGTGTTGGTGGTTCTGTTGTTTTGATTTGTGTTATTGGGTTGGTTTGTTTTGTGAAATGGAGGCTGAGGATTAAACATATGAAAGATGTTTTGCATTCTGATCTTGCAATGGATAGTGATTTTGAAAGAAGCTCTTTACCCAAGAAATTTACCTTTGAAGAACTTGCTAGAGCAACTAACAACTTTGCAAAAGAACATAAAATTGGAGAGGGCGGTTTCGGAGGAGTCTACAAGGGATTCATGAAAGACTTGAAAACTCATGTTGCTATAAAGAAAGTTTCTAAGGAATCAAATCAAGGAGTTAAGGAGTATGCATCAGAAGTTAAAGTTATTAGTCAATTAAGGCATAAGAATTTAGTTCAACTTTTCGGATGGTGTCACAAACAAAATGATCTACTTTTAGTTTATGAGTTTGTGCAAAATGGAAGCTTAGATTCTTACCTTTTCAAAGGAAAAGGTTTACTAACATGGACAGTGAGATATAATATAGCTAGAGGCTTAGCCTCAGCATTATTATACCTTCATGAAGAGTGTGAGCAATGTGTACTTCATCGAGACATAAAACCGAGCAATATTATGTTGGATGCTAATTTTAATACAAAGCTCGGAGATTTTGGTTTGGCTAGATTAATGAACCATGAGATAGAATCAAAGACAACTGTTTTAGCCGGAACGTATGGTTATTTATCGCCTGAAGCTGCTACTAGAGGTAAAGCTAGTAGAGAATCTGATGTATATAGTTTTGGAGTAGTTGCTTTGGAAATAGCTTGTGGTAGAAAAGCAATCGAACCAAGTCTTGGTGAAGATAATATTTACTTAGTGGATTGGGTTTGGGAACTTTATGGTATAGGTGAAGTACTTAAAGCATGTGATTCAAGATTATATGGTGAATTCAATGAAAATGAAATAGAAAGGTTAATGATAATTGGACTTTGGTGTACTCATATTGATCATCTTCAAAGACCTATGATTAGACAAGTTGTTCAAGTGCTTAATTTTGATGCTCCATTGCCTAATCTTCCATTAAAGATGATTGCTTCTACCTATACATCATTCTATTCTGTGTCCTCTAAATCTAAGACTCTTGATTCTGCAACCATTAAGACTTCAACTTCAAGCAATAGTACCTTTACAGGGTCATCCTCACAATCAAGCAAAGCCTTTGGAGTCATTTCTCCATCAGCTGCACTTCTAAATACATACTAGTTTGATTTGATATAATCTGTATTTCTTTTTTATTTTTAACATAAGCTTTATCTTATGAATGAATTGAGATTGTACATTATTGTTACATGTAATCTTTTGACTCTTTCACATTAGTCCACGAATAATTTCTATGTCCTTTAATATGTATAGGTCCAATTTTTTAATTTTTCCTGTAATATCAAATTTAGAACCTAAGTTTAGTACACACAGGGCCGGCCCAAGGGTAAAGCGGCCCAAGCTAGGGCTTTAGGCCCATCAAAAATATATTTTTTTAATAAAGGAGTTAGGCCTCCAAAAAAAAAACTTTGAATTTTATATATATATTTAGGTCCCACTTTAGACATAAAAAGCCTTGTATTCTAGTTGGTTGTGCGCTTGCAATGATAAAGGGTGGATGCTGGTTCAAACCCACGGGATGGCTGATTCCCAAAATGTTTTTTTGTTTTTTTTCACTTGATTTTTTCAAAATCTTCTAATTATTAATAATAATTTTTCAAAAACATAAATTGAATTTGAGCAATATTATTCATTTCAAACAAAAATTATTACTAGCCTATATCATAATATAAAAAAGAAATACAAAATTTAACCACAAATTTTAGTTGGATTTTCATTTTTGAATAACTTGTTCTTAACAATTATTTTTTTAAAATTTACACAACATCAAAATATTAAAGTAAGAATTTAAATAACTTTCAATAGATAAAAATTATGAAAATGAAACAAATAAATTAAAAGTTTAATTGCAGTTTTGGTTCCCATATTTTTACAATTTTGCATAATTTGTCTTACTTTTTTAAAATTTAACAGTTTTGGTCCTCTATTATACTTTTTTAACTATAAATTGACGATATAGTATATTTTAAACAACGTGATATATAATCTGATGATGAGAAAATATCAATATTAACTAAATTCTAAAAAGAAAATATTATAGAATGAAAATATTTTTTTTTATTTTGTTCATATTATAGAAGTTTTTTCTAATTACCAAAAATAAAAAGAAGTTTTTTCTAATAGTATATTTTATTTTCTACAAGTAATAAATTTTAATTTTATTACAAATAATTTTATTTTTATTTTTTACATTTTACCAAATATAATTGATACAACATATTAATTTACATTTTTTTCTTGTACTATATTTTATTAAAAAATTATTTCTTACAATACGGTAGACTTTATGTTGGGTAAAAAATTATATTAGGCCTCATATTAAGAAGGTTTCTCTCCCCACCCCCTGTCGTTCTTTTTCACCCCCCAGAAATCCAATTTTACCCTTGATTTTACCTCCGAAAACTTCGGTAGACGCGTACCGAAGTTTGTCGATATTGAAAAATAGGTGTTTTACATCGTTAAAAACTTCGGTACGCGTGTACCGAAGTTTTTTTTCAAGGTTAAAAATGGAAATCCAGGGGGTGAAAAAGAAAGACGGGGGGTGGGGAGAGAAACCTTCTCATATTAATATTGCTTTAGGCCCTATTTTATGTTGGGCCGGCCCGGAGTACACAAAAAGTAAATATTTCTTTTCAAACACGCCACCCATCTACATGTAAATCCTACTTTTTTATTCATAAGTTTCAACTCCTCAAGGTAAACACGTCTCCAAAAGACAATTTCTTAGAGCAGGGTAAAATGATATTTCAACACGTAAATTATATTTATTTTCATACTTCTAACAATTGATTTCTCAATCCCGTCAAAAAAAAAAAACAATTGACTTCTCAATATAAGTTATATAACTAATAAGTATATTTTTTTCATAAAAAAAAAAATTAAATCGTATACATATATTATATTATGAATTATTTTGTATAAGTTTGTAATAGATTGTTCATTTTATTTTTTTAAAGTTTTAAATTGATCTTGTGTAAAAAAAAAGTTTTAAATTGATTCTTTAATTTAATTATATACTGTTATCATTTTAGTGACTATTTGTTACAAAAATGTTAATGTGTATGTTTATTGAGTGACATGACATTTTTTAATGCTTACATGATCCTAGTTGGGTGAATTTATGTGTTTTGAAGGTTGTGAACAAAGTTTTTTAAATTGTAGATTGGGTTTGAATCAAAAGGAATATTATTATGGTATTATAAATCAATTGTTAAAAAGAAAACATGAAATAAAAAGTCTTCTAAAAAAAGTAAGATGTTAGTTATTTATCCATCCTGATCAAAATTCTCTCACGTCACGTCTTTCTATTTATTGAGAGACATCTTTTGATAGTGTAAATCTTATTGGAAGAATATCTTTCGATAGTATAAATTTTATCAAATGATATCTTTCGATATTTTAATCTTATTAGAAGATATTTTCCATAATATTTTCTCCTAGTGAGCAATTCCGAACATTTTTCACAAAAGCAAAAATTGTAAATTCAAGAGAGATAAGATAGCATCAGGGGAAGATAAATTTTTGTAAGAAAGGCACCTATGAAGTAGATATTTTTGGGAAATTTACTTTTGCCATTCTATGATTTTTGGAGTGCGTCATATGAAATGACCAAAATGTCACTATCCGTGACTTGTGCTACGGACATCCTCCAAGACACCCTACAATTATAGCATCCGTGACTTCAATCACGGATGTAAAAAAAATATAATTTTCAAAATTACTCATTTTTTTATATCCGTAACTTAAGCCACGGAAAAATATTTTGAATATTTCGTAAGACGTCCGAGTAAGCTATAGGGTGATAAAAAAAAAAAAAAAATTGGTCCAATTCAAATGACGTGGGCTTCAAAGCCCAACCCAATCTCGTGGTGATTGATTTCATGAGATATCCAGAACGTTCTTTTCACCCCCAAATAGAAAAAACCTAGATTCTTCTACGATAATTGGCGCGGAAACGGCCAAACGGTTTTCGAATTTTCTAGCAAATACGGGTTTGTTCCTCTAATTCGTATATATATTCCTCATCAATTATCTCTTGCAAACCATCAAAGAATTGCGAAACACAACATTCATAACAATCTTCAAAGCTTTCAAATCTTCATTCAATAAATCACTTCAGAGAAGAAAATGTCGTTGATTCCAAGTTTCTTCGGTGGTAGAAGGAGCAACGTCTTTGATCCATTCTCCCTCGACGTTTTCGATCCATTCAAGGATTTTCCACTATCCAATTCACTTTCCGCTTCCTTTCCTGAATTGTCTCGTGAAAATTCTGCATTTGTGAGCACACGTGTGGACTGGAAGGAGACTCCAGAAGCGCACGTGTTCAAGGCTGATCTTCCAGGACTGAAGAAAGAGGAAGTGAAGGTTGAGATTGAAGATGATAGAGTTCTTCAGATAAGCGGTGAGAGAAGCGTTGAGAAAGAAGATAAGAACGATCAATGGCATCGGGTGGAGCGTAGCAGTGGAAAGTTCTTGAGGAGATTTAGATTGCCAGAGAATGCTAAAATGGATCAAGTTAAAGCAAACATGGAGAATGGTGTTCTCACTGTGACTGTTCCTAAAGAAGAAGTTAAGAAGCCTGAAGTGAAGACCATTGATATCTCTGGTTAGATACTAAATTGAGTTCTGTGTTAGAATGCTGTTCTTTGCTTTATTCTAATGTGTTTGTGTTTTGTGTACTCTTTGTGTGTATGAAAGAAAAAGCATGAAATCATGTAGTAATGTGTTTTGTAATTTCCTGAATCGTATGTGAATAAATTACAGTTTGCAATAAGTATGATATTCCATTTTAATCAAACTTATCTCTCTCTTGGCATATAGAAGTTGGTAATATGAATTTGAAATTATCTGAATAATGTTACAGATGCTATATTTAGATAGAGTAACTAACTTGATTAACATTTTGCAATTATATGGACCATTCTACAGTAATCAACTTAATGATACAAACTCATAAGATCCTCAAACTCATAAGATCCCATACTGGATATGTTTCATAGTAGTTGACTTCAATCTGTTCACTTTCAATTAACCTGTTGCCTTAAAGAAAGAGGGAACTGAGAGAAATTGCTCATTTATTATGGGAGAAGGTAGAGGACCTATAGGAATGGCATGTTTTGTGGAAGAATCGGTAATGGTGCTTCAAAGTTGAGCGCCTTAATCGCTTTCTTTATAGATGGTCTTGATTTGTTATCTGGATTAGCACACCAAAGTCCAACTACTACCAAACATTCCAATTCCTTCGCATCAAATTGCCCATATAGCTTTGGATCTGCTGCTGCAATGATGTTTTTCGTTCCGTATAGCTCCCAAACCCACTCAACCAGTGATACTTCACCCTTCAAGTCTTGGTAGTGTATGGCTTTTTTCCACAAGCTATCTCCAACAAAACAACCCCAAAACTGAATATGTCAGATTCCTTTCTTGCCTTGCCTGTGTCCATGTATTCCGGAGCTATGTAACCCCTCGTTCCAGCCACAATTGTGGTTTCTGATTCTTTCTCGTGATCCATCAGCTTAGCTAGACCAAAATCCCCAAGCTTAGTATTGAAGTTGGAGTCCAACATTATATTGCTTGATTTTATGTCCCTATGAATCACGCATTTTTCCAGTTCATCCTGCAAATAAAGCAATGCTGAGGCTAACCCAAGAGCTATATTGTACCTCAAGTGCCATGACAAGATGCTTCCTCCGCGAAAAAGATGAAAATCTAAGCTGCCATTAGGCATGTATTCATATATTAGGATAAGTTCTTTCTTCTTGTGGCACCAACCATTGAGTTTCACCAAATTTCTATGTCTTAATTGGCTAATGATCTTCACTTCTGCTGAGTATTGCTTTCTACCCTGCCTTGAATTTGCTGATATCCTCCTCTTTATAGCTACCACTGTGTTTGTGTCTTTAAAATAACCTTTATAAACATCACCAAAACCACCTTCACCAAGCTTCAGTATCTCTTCAAAGTTGTTTGTTGCATTCAATAGTTCCTGATAACTAATCTTTTTAGGTCCTGCACCTATTTGGAATTCTTCATTCATATTTTGTTCAGAAACGGTTTCTGAAATAAGCTCTTCTTCTTGTCCTTTATTCTTCTTCCACAAAAAATATATTATCATTGCTAATAAACCCAAACACAAACATAAACATCCAACTGCAAATCCCTCCCACAATTTAATCTTGATTAAGTTTGTTTTCTTCTCATGATCAACCTCGTAACTTGTTTGGCTTGTGTGTTTCTTATACACTTTTCCTCTTGAAGCTGATTTGCCCACATACTCTGGTAAATGCTCTCTTGGATTGGTTTGTGAAAAGTTCTGTGGCTCTTGCCCTTCGCTCAATCTATATCCAGTGGCAGAAACATTTAGATTATTATTTTTGGAACTGTATTTTGAAAGAAGAATAATCCCTAAGCCATCTTTTTTATTTCCATATAGGAAATATGCGATTTCATAGTCACATAATTCGCTTCCAAGGCCATGAACTGCGTACCAATTCATCCGTATCGGTTCGCAATTTTTTTTCGAATTCGTATGCTCAAATTCATGTCCCGGTTCGCAATTTTTTTTCGAATTGGTATGTATAAATTCGTGCAGAATTCATACACAATTCGCCTGAAACAACATATCAAAGACATAAAAAGTGTACAATAAAACTAGACAAATTAATAAATAGTTTAGTAATTAAAATAATAGTTCAAAGTATTAGAAGAACTCATAAAGAACACAAACTAGAGAAAGAGAAAATTGATCATTGATCTTGAAGATAATAATTACAAGTATTTGTATACTATCAGTTCTTTAACAAACATATAGAAAACTTACAAGTATTTGTATACTACCAGTTATGTAACATTTACTATATTTTTGTATATGTAACGTACCGAGTATTATATTTAAACGTACTGCGTACCGAACCGGCGTACCAACTCCCTATACCTTCCACGTATTTAACTTTTTGAGAGTTGCGAACCGCGTACCCGAATTCATACCGCGTACTAAAGTGAATTGCAAACTTTATGATTATGATTTCAACGACCAACACAAAATCATCTCCAAAAATACTGCAATTTGAATACATTGAAGTCAAGTCATTAATATGATTCATGCTTCTGAAACGAAATTTGATAAGTTTAAATCTAGGTGACCAGGGTACCCAGTGAGTGAGTCGATAAGCATACTCATAATCTTCAATTGTGGCATGTCCATTAGACTCTAGCGGCAAATTACAATTGTGATTGTGACTATACATAGGATTATAAGAAGACACAAGGTGAGCATGTGCAAGGACTGTGAGGAAAAGCAAAATATTTCCCCTAGCATAACAGAATATAGGAACCATTTGTCTATAGCTTTAGCAATGTTAGAGTTGTTGAGTTTCATGTTTGAAACTTAACACTTTTCATATAGTATGTATTTTAATCATTACATAGTACTTTATGTCTTAGATTTACTAGATCCACAACTCTTGTCGATGGGATATGCTCCTAAGAATTAACGGACGGCAACTTTTAAGTTGTAAAATTGTACTCCCTTGTCTCAATTTGTTTGAGTCATTTGACCAAAACATACATATTAAAAAAATTGTATAAATAAGTAATAAATACTATTCATTTTACCAAATTATCCTTGTATACTCCATATGCACTTTTTAAGTGCAATAATGATTACTCTAAAAAGTAAATTTTATAGGGGTAAAAGTGGAAATACAACTAAAAAATTGTAAATGGCTCAAGTGTTTTGGGACAATTTTTTTTGCAAATGGCTCAAACAAATTGGGACGGAAAGAGTAGTAATTACTAGCATAAATACCTAAGTGGTTGAGTTTAAATGATGAATGAAATTATTTTAAAGACGAATTACTCAGAAGAAATTGGATTCGATTTTTAGGAGAAATAATTTTATATTAGCAAGCTCTTTTCTCTACAAATTAGAGAGTCGAGCAAAGGTTGCATAAAAAAGAGAGTTGACACAAAGGGGAAAAGAAACTACTAAGACCAAGTGCAATGGGTGTTGAATGAGGGATTAAACACAAGTGAATGGTGCAATGGTGGTGTTGAATGTGATTTGGATGAAAGAGAAGATGAATGGATTAAACTGTGTTGAATGCTGCGGACGGAGCCACGTGGCGCGCTGCGATTCGCCCTCGCAGGCGCGTGCAGCACACAGCCCGACAGGGCGCGTTGCCCAGCAGGGGACGCGGAGAGAGAAAACGCAAATGGACAAGTGGCACGCGTTGATTGGCTGGCCGGATTTTTACTTCATCTAATCTTTGAACTTAATTATTTCAATGCAAATTAATTTTTTTATTTTTTCACCAAAATTTGTAATTTTTTTTTTCTCTATAAATAGAGACTTAGTTCATTTGATTTGGACACAGAAAAAAAAAAAAACCAAGTTTTTCACTATCTTAATCTTGTTTATCTTTCTATTAGTGTTTAATTTGAAGTTTTAGTCTTTTTTTTGTGTGAAATGGATCCCAATAATAATTTCAACACCCAAAATTCTTCTAATTTTCCATTTGGCTATTAAAATTCCAACAATTATGTTACTTGTGTGTTGTATTACATTTTAAGTTAATTTGTATCATATTAATTACGTTATTTGTGTGATGTATTGCATTTTAAATTAAAAATATAATAAAAAAATTATTTTAATTATTTTTTGTTAAGTGTTTATTATTTTAATTTAATTTTAATCGATAATTATAATTTTAATGAATTATAAAAACAAAAACTTAAATTTAAATAAGAATATGAAATAAAAAGTGGTGGGGTAGAGTGTTGAATGAAAAAACTATTGAAGAGGTAAAAGTTGAATTGAGTGTTGAATTATTAGGTGGAAGAGAGAGAAGATGATGTGGAGTGTAAAAAGTGGATATTGAGGATGTTGAATATTAGTGACCATTGTAGATGGTCTACGTAGAAACAAGCTATGTTTGGTTGGGTAACCGAAATATTGAGGAAAAATAAAATATGCTCCCACCATCCTGAATAATAAATTTTGTCTGAAATATATATGTATGAATATTTCTAAATCATTCTTTAATTAATCGTGATTTTTTATATTTTAATGTAAATTAATAGCATTAATTAATGATATTATTAAAAAAAGGGAAAATTACATTAACCTCCCTTGAGGTATGTTGAAATGTCACTCACACTCGCTCTATTTTGTAACATGACACTGACCTCCCCTAACATTGACGGTGTTAACGTTCAGTTACAGGAGAAAAAAATTCCGGAAGAAAAAACTGCAATTTTTTACTTTTGAATGACAGCAACTGCATATGCGGTGGGGGGATAGATAAGACGAGAGGGGAATCATCCTAGAGGTGTAGGAAGGATGAATCGAATAAAGCCATTTCTTGGAAGAGGAAAAGATTAAAGGAAAATTGTTGATGTTTTTGGAATTGGAATTGAGATTGGTATGGAAATTGGGAAAAGAACCATCGTATACCTCACCTTCCTCATCCATTCTTCTACAATTACAACAAACTAACAATAGCAATCCAAATCATTTTAAAATCATCTACAATAAGTATACATAGCTTTCATACCAATCTTTCTTTGAGATTTCAAAACCTCGATTTAGATCTGGTTTTAAGTTCTTGGGATCCTTTTTTTTTTACTTGACCATGCTTTGTTGTCATATCATGTTAACAATATGTGTGTAGCTTTCGTTCCACCTTACTTCTTTCAGAGTAGTTGGCCAAAGAAAATTGGGAAACAAATTCACAACTCTTTGTTTCAAACTTTTTCTGGTTTAACGGATGACAAACACCGTCAACTTAAAAGGGAGGTTTTTGTCACATAAAAGACTAAAT
Source organism: Trifolium fragiferum (assembly GCA_954870985.1). Classification (NCBI taxonomy): domain Eukaryota; kingdom Viridiplantae; phylum Streptophyta; class Magnoliopsida; order Fabales; family Fabaceae; genus Trifolium; species Trifolium fragiferum. The sequence goes on along the minus strand of OX940790.1, from coordinate 16,147,060 downwards.
AAGGGAGGTTAGTGTCATGTTACAAAATAGAGGGAGTGTGAGTGACATTTCAACAAATTTCAAGGAAGGTCAATGTATTTTTCCCTTAAAAAAAGAGTAATAAATGTATTTTGAAATTGACAGATGATTTTATATTTTAGAGATGATGGATATATAGGACTAAAATATAAAATTAAATTTATTCATGCATGATGTAACATTTTAGAAATAGATAAACATGTTTTGTCTTTTATACAAAATACATCCTTTATATAAAAATGAGAATGACAATGAAGCGGTCGAGGATAAAGTAGTTAACTCTTTTAAGTAGTTAACTCTAACTCTTCTAAAGAGTTATTCCTTTTGTATTTTGTATTTAATTAATAGTAAACTTCATTGTATTTTGTATTTAAAAATATATGAATTATATTTTGTCAACTTTGTTTGAATTAAAATGTGTTTGAAAACAATTTAAAGTATGATATATGGTGATAATTGATTACATATGTGTTATGTGTGATTGAAAATAATTATAGAAGGGAATGTATCGAATAAAAAATAATAGTAGAGAATACATCGAAAATAAAAATGCTCAAACCGATTAAAGTATTCGAATCAAACCGAACCAATCGAGAGTTCATTGGTTCATACATTGAATTTATTAAAAACCGATTCAAACTAATCCAATTACACCCCAATAAGCTACAAATCAAAAAAGAAAAATAGAACCTGCTTGACATCGTAGAAACAAGAACAAACATAGTTAATACAAATTGAAAAACGTTGATATGTTTTTCTTATTTAACATTAACTTAAATTTACAAAATGAATTTTTATCTACAATTAATTTAAAATAGTTAAAAGGATAATTTAGTTCAATAAAAAAATATGTGTATTGCTAATTTACAAATTTATGTTTCCAAGTCTATATAAATTAGCAAAAAGAAAAACATTTTAAGAATAGAACTATATATTTTTTGTTTATATTTTAAAGAAGAGTAGAATGAATATAATAGAAATAAAATAAAAACAGAGTAAAAATAATCTCTGAAATGGTCTAAAGTCACCATAACCAATGCCACACCTCTCTATTTGTCCGCATCCACCATCATTCTCATCTTCCTCTGTTCTTCTCCCAACACTCACCGTCACAGTTGCTTCCGTCTACACTCCCATACCCAATGCTATTCACCAACGCACTCGCATTCTTCTTTCATTCTTTTCCCTTTTCATGTTGATATAAGATCCGTTCTCAATTCACAAATACCGCCTCAGATGCAGACTCTCCCATCTTTGTCTTGCATCAGAGGTTTCCTCTCATGAATCTCGCTCTCCCTCTCAATTTTCTCACCGAATTCGGATGTGGCTTCGTTCTCCTCGCTTGTATCTCTCGCATTCTCAACTTTCTCGGTATGCTTTTGATGTTAGTTTTCTGTTTCAGGATTCTTCACTTTGGTTGGCGTCTTAAGGGTACCCTACGTTTCCTTTGTGATTTTGGTGGCATGCCCAGAATTCGTTTCTCTTTGGAAAATATATTCTTGCAAGTTTCTAAAATAAAAATTCCATCTTTGGAAAATGGGTCTGTCCCAAATGCGATTTCTTTGAACTCCAATGTTTCCAGAGAGAAAGGGAAAGATAATTTGGATGATGGGTCGGACGGAAAAGATGATAGTGAATTGGAGTGTCGAGATGAGGACACGGTGTTTGATGTAAAGAAGCTGAGAAAGTTGGTTAAGATTCAGCGTAAGAAAGCCAATGTAGCTGTTGCGGAGCTTGAACAGGAACAAACTGCGGCTTCTTCGTCTGCGGAGGAGGCAATGGCGATGATTCACCGGCTTCAGAATGAGAAGAGTGCGGCTGAAATTCAAGCGAATCAATTTCGTAGAATGGCTGAGCAGAAGTTAGAGTATGATGATGATGTGATTGAGTCTTTGCAATGGACTATCTCACGGCATGAATCTCATAGAAGTGTGTTGGAAGAGCAGTTGAGAGTTTATAGGGAAGAACTCAAGCAATTTATTGGGGAGGATGAGATTAACCAAATTGAAGTTGCTCTGAGTAAGGGTAGGAAGTTTAAGAATCATGAAGCGGTTGACAATGAAGCGATCGAGGATGAGGTAGTTAGCTCTTCTGAAGATGAGAATGAAGCGGTTGAGAATGAAGCAGTTCATGAGAATGAAGTGGTCGAGGATAAAGTAGTTAACTCTTTTGAAGATGAGAGTGAAGCGGTTGAGAATGAAGCAGTTCATGAGAGTGAAGTGGTCGAAGATGTAGTTAACTCTTCTAAAGTTGAGAATGAAGCGGTCGAGGATGTAGTTAACTCTTCTAAAGGTGAGAATGAAGCAGTTGATGAGAATCAAGCGGTCGAGGATGAAGTAGTTAACTCTTCTAAAGATGAGAAAGAAGCAGTTGATGAGAATGAAGTAGTTATCTCTTCTGAAACCGGATCACAGACCTTGTAAGTTCCCAAGGTTGTGTTATAGATACAAAGAAATGCTTTTACTTGACTTTTCTTCTGACCTGTTTTTGTGTAGTGTAAATTGTATTAAATCCATAATTTTAGTATTAATAATGTTGAGCGTAATTGTATATATATATTGATTGATTTTTTGGCATGCTAGATTATATTCCACTTTCAGGTTTTATCAGTGTAACTTTGTGAATGCATTTCATGGAACACTTCAATGTTGTAGGTTGGTAGTTTTTACCATTTACTATGCAGTGGGGGTGAGTACAATGGGCTAGGGTTGGGTTAGTCTCTTAACTACATTTTCTGGTGTCCCAATATAAACACGCTGTGAAAATTAAGAAAAACATGGTGATGGGCATTCCCCGGTAAAAATTAGTATTGTTTTGTTGAATGAATTGCATTGAAGCATTTCCAGTCACAAGGACCCGATTCAGATTCTTGCAGGCTAGAATATGCTGTTGTAAATAATGCACAGCTGTTTAGTCTCAAGGTTTAGGTTTGCTTGTAATTGTAGAATAGCTTTGTTGAATGAAATGCATTCGATCCAAACACATATTACGAGGGTTATTTACAGTATGCATATTAAATAGCCTTTAATTTTTAGGTATTCTTGTGTAATTTTATACTGAATTTCATTGGAACAGATAAACCAAAACGTGTCTGTTAATATAAAACTTGGTCATTTTATTTTGTTTAGTCTTGGTTATAAATGGAAGTGGTTCTTCGTTGAGTGGTGGTTATTTTTCTGTTACTTCTATCTTTCTTTTCTTTGCTTCCAATAATTTTGTATTGGTTTAGAGAACATTCTTCCTTCTCACACTAAACTAGAATTCTATGACTGTATGCATATTAACCTTTCTGTTGGGATGAACTGTGTTATTTTCGTACTCTTCCTACGTGCACTTATGCTGCAAAGTGTTACAGTAATTACTAATACTTACAAGATTGTTCAACAGTGTTGATAAAATGTTTGTGTTCTTTGGTTTCCATAAGGATAAAGATTAAATGAAAATTATGCATCTATCCACTTCTTAACGAAGTCTTTTCAATGATTAAAAGGAAACAATGCACTGATCCATGTTGAAACAATAGTATATGCAACACTTGATTCTTGAAACATAGCTCTCCACTAGGATAAAGAAATCAATAATCTCTTAATAACACTTGCACATGAGGCTACATTAGTTTCCTAACCCCAGTGCTCATACCTACATCACACACAGAACTCTGTATAAAAACATATTACATGGTGGAATTATTGTAAGGCCTGTCAAGTGAACTAGTTAGGAATTTGTCAAGTTAGAGGTGATTTTCTAGCTTTATTTGGAAATTTTTAAATAGATCCTTATACAAAAAACATTTCAAAGGTTAGACAGATAAATTGATATATTGCCCTTTGCATTTGCATCTTATGGGATTGAAGCTTGTACATATTGTGGCCTTGTGAAAGATAGTCAACTTTTAAGGAAAATGCCGAAGTGCACCAGTTCTTCTTTACTTTTAAGAGAAAAAGGAATATGCACTTACACTGCAAACCAATATTAACCATGTTTTGCACCAATTAGTAAATTAAAGTTGTATACATTCATAAATGTTTTTTACATAGTCAATTAATATTAATCGGTTTTTTATTTTTTTATATGACATGACAAAATGATAGTTTTTTATTAAATGATTGTGTAAAACTATTTTATAGTGTTAGTGTATCTTCGTTAAACTCTATTTTTAAATGATGACATTTTTAACAATATTCTTAAATGATAATTTTTTTTACCAATAATACTTTTTTGTGTATGCATTGACCAATACAACGAGAATTCTTTTGGGTCCTTGTTGGAACATAAAATTTGTTCTTATCATACCGTTTTATATAATATTATCCTCTACCATTTCATACGTGTACATGTTACTTGAGTTATGGGCTTCCCATTTTTCTTTTTTTAATAGTTTATTTACGTATTTTAAAAATAAAGAAAGAATGTCTCAGTAAAAAAAAATTAATAAGTCTTTACCTCCTACAAAGTAAGCGAGTTTTGGTTTACTTTTATAATTTATTTTTTTGAGAATACCTTCTGTAATATTTTTTATTTTTTTATAGTGTATTTTTACCCCCTGCCGATAATTTTTTTTCAACACAGGGGGTAAATTACACTACGGGAAAAAAAATAAAATTACAACGGGGTGTTCTAAAAAAAATAATTTTACAGGGGTAAAATAAAACTCGCCTACTTTGCAGGAGGTAAAGACCTATTAACAAAAAAAAAATATTTGCTTACTTTTGTGTATAAAAAGAATTCAATTGGCTTATTGTAATGGAAATTTTCTATCTAGTATATTTTTTTTAACCAAACAAACTTAATGCATTTCATCACTTATTAAAGATTCAATATATGAAGGAATAATCTTAAATATATGGAAACTATACCAAGAATTGGCCGCCCGAGCTAAAGTATGAATCGAATTCACTTGTCTCTTAACAAACTTAACTTTAAAGTTTTCACATGATAGCATGATAAGAATAATATCATTAACGATTGAGAGAAACTCTGAATTGCCTTGCCGCTTTGTGCGAAGAGCTACAACCGACACTTGAAAATCACTTTTAAATTGGACTCGTTCAAAACCTCTATGTTTGGCTTCTTTCACAGCTTGTAATAATGCCCATGCTTCTCCCTCCTCTGTTGATAAAACCAATTGTTGCCACTGTGTTAGTCCAACATTAAACTCACCAGAACTACTACGGAAACATGCACCCATTGTTGTCCTTCTCAATCCGACAAAAAATGCTACATCGACATTGCATTTTAACCATTCAATACGAGGTTTTTCCCACCAACTTGTGCTTAAAATTGGGACTTCATGATCATCATGACTTCGCAACTTATGAACAACAAACCACTCACTCCAATGATCAAACGCAGCTTGACCAACTTGACTTGGCCTCCTAACATTATCATTCCGTATTTTATCATACCGGTTATGTCATATGCTCCAAAACAACGTAGCCACTCTACCTATTGTAGCATAATCCTCATTCCGACACAAGACAAACACTCTCTCTGCCGCACTATCTTGTTGAGACGTTACAGAAATCATGACAGATGATAGTCCGGCTGCTTGCCAGCTAGACTGGGCAGAAACACAGGTGAATAAAGTGTATACATCGTCTTCTACCTCATCTTCATGTACCGGACAATGAACATCACAGTCCACATTGCGTTTTAATAACTGACACCTCGTTGAAAGCCCAAAAAAATAACGCGCTTTATGTGGAGCATGTGCTTTTTATATTGTGTGTCAATTACCCTCCACATTGACTTGACAATTTTTTTTTATGAGTATGGTTTTTTTTTCCAACTAATTATAAATATAGGATTTTATTCCCATTGTTTAACAACTACAATTAAATAATCCTTGCATTAATAAATAGTTTTTTCCTTTAAACTATGAGATAATTAGTCATCATTGATAAAGATAAAAAAACAGAACATATGGTACCTAAGAAAAATATGGATTTATTGTCAAAAAAAGAAAAAGCAAAAAACAGAAAAAGAAAAAATTGAATAAATATTTATTATTGATAATTATAATTTGTTATAAAAATTATATACAAGATAAATGTTTATTATTAATCAATAAGTTAAATTTATTAAATTTTTTATTTCTTCTAAATAAAAATTCTAATAATTTGAACATTTTAATTATAATTTATTTAAAAATAGGCACGAGACAATAATTTTAATAAAGTAAATCTATTGATTAAATAAGTTTTATATAAGAGAGCACAACAATTTCACTAATATTGTCTCATAATTTCTAACTTAACTGGTAAAATTGCTGAAATTGTTCGGCCGAACATCGTGATCCAAGTTCGAACCCGAAATCTCACAAATACAATTATGTGAATTTAATTTAGTGATTTCTATTTCATGTAAGACAAAAAAAATCACTTATACTTCAACAATATTTTACAATATTAAACTTTATACGTTAATTAATATAATGATAAATTTAAATATCAAACAATAATTAAGATTGATAGTATTTTGCTAGTTGGCCATAATAAAAAAGTATTTTGCTAGCCATTATTATTATTATTAATTAAGAAATAATTAAATATTTTTTGTTACCATCAATCAAATTAAATGTTATTCAACACACTAGTACGATTGCGTCAAAAAAACACTAGTACGAGATTGAATTTGATACGAAAGGGAATTGGTAAAATCTCACAATGCATTGCTCTGTCTATTGATTTGTCATTTCATTCATTCTTTCTAATCTAATATACTAATAATAAATACTGAAACAACTTCGGATTATGATTACAGTGTGAGTGTATGCTGACTCAGTTTCTCGTCTTCAGTTCCAAACTCTATCATCCTTAATTTCTTCAAACTCAATTCCTAGTACCACAACCGTACCAGGATGTCGCAGCTTTCCATTCAACGAGGTAAGTTTACAAATCACTTCTTTTTCTTACACCCAGATAGTTGATGATTGATCAAATACTTAGAATTTGGATTTTGATAAAGAAAAATTTGATTTTTTTCATTTGGGTTTGCAGCAAAGAAGTTGAAGTTTTTGATTCCTCAGATCTCTGCTTTGGGAAGTTTCCATTTCTCAACAGCGGCTCAATCATCTTCCACTAAACCCAATGCCCCGGTAAGTTCAACATGCATGTGTGCTTTTTTCTCATTCATTTTATTGCTTTTATAGTAAATTAATTCATAAAACTATTTGTTAGAATATTTTACATAAAAAAGATAGTAAATATGATTGATGGATTTGTTGCTGAAGGCTTTTTTACATATTACATAGATTATTGTATTTGATGTTTGTCAAGTGACCATTCTTGGTTAATTTTTTAATTTTTTTTCCATCATGAAATTGCCTACTTTGTTTATTTTATATTAGTAATTGGTTATTAAGGTGTTATACTATTTGCTTTTGATCATGATTTCATTTTTTGTTATAAAAATTTTCAGGGTTGAAATTGACAATTACATAATTCAGTTATGCTATCAGAGTCAGACTCATAACCATAAGCATTAATGAGTTTTTGTTAACCTTTTTTTTATTGTGTTATATCAGAGGGTTCCAAATCTTATTGGGGGAAGGTTTCTCGAGTCAAAATCATCATCTTTCATCGATGTTATAAACCCAGTAAGTGATTTTTCTTTTATACTGAGTTTACAGTTGTATCTCTTTATTTTATTTTTGTGTAGTTTTGAGAAATTTATACTTCTAATATTTCTCTAATCTGATCATAGGCAACACAAGAAGTTGTATCACAAGTTCCATTGACTACTGATGAAGAGTTTAAAGCTGCTGTATCTGCAGCAAAGAAGGCATTTCCATCATGGCGTAACACTCCAGTTACAACACGCCAGCGTGTTATGTTGAAATTTCAGGAGCTCATACGCAGAGATATGGTGAGGCACTTCACAACATTCTAGAAGATGTGATGCATTATTTTGTGATCATAGACACCCTTGTCATCATGCTTACTGTTAAAAGTTTTCATTATATTTCAACTTTGTAATTGTTTTAGGATAAACTTGCTCTTAATGTGACCACCGAACAAGGAAAGACGCTCAAGGATGCACAAGGAGATGTCTTTCGTGGTTTAGGTTGGTCTTAATTATTTTGTATTGAGATCATAATTATGCTCATAATTTTGGCAATGCGATTCCTTGAATACTTAAATTTATATCATGTAGAGGTGGTGGAACATGCATGTGGAATGGGAACTCTACAAATGGGAGAGTATGTTTCGAATGTATCACATGGAGTCGACACATACAGCGTTAGAGAACCAATTGGTGTTTGTGCTGGTATTTGCCCTTTCAACTTTCCTGCAATGATTCCCTTATGGGTAAGCAGTTTTCTACCTTTGGGGTTGGCTGTTGAATTGATATTTTTCCTTTCGTAATTTAGCTCACCTTTATTTGCGGTCATCTCATTCACATCAGCATGCATGAAATAGGGAAAGTCTACTTTATAGAAAAATTCAGAAACATTTAGCTAGAACAATTTTGGCTTGCCTCTATCCATATTATGTTATTTCTCACACGAATGTATGGTATTGTATTGTATTGGACATGATAATAAATTCAGAATGTATATCATTTGTAGATGTTCCCTGTGGCTGTTACCTGTGGCAATACCTTTGTTTTAAAACCATCGGAGAAAGACCCAGGTGATGAAACTGATTTTAGTCATCACATGGTCTAGAGAAATACATTTGTTTGTAGTTGGATGTTATATTGTTACTCCCAATCACCCTGTGGAATAAGGCTTGGTTGATATCTGATTTTGTTGTTTTCTCCAGGTGCTTCTTTAATGCTTGCAGAATTGGCATTGGAGGCTGGTTTGCCCGAGGGTGTCTTAAATGTGGTTCATGGAACCCATGTATGCCATTACTCCTTTTTTAATTTAACTTTTGTTGTTCATCACCTTGTCACTATATGATGCATTAAGAATAAAATATTTGTACTTTGTTTTTCTTGCGGTTTGATGTCCTTAATTATACCTGTACAATTGATGACAGGATATTGTGAATGCCATTTGTGATGATGACGATATCAAAGCCATATCATTTGTTGGTTCTAATGTTGTAAGTCATCTAATACTGTACTTGTTTGTTTTTTCATTCTGTTGATTTTTTGTGATCTTATATTCTATTTTCTGTATACATTTATTTAATGTTCTTATTTGTATTAAAGGCTGGAATGCACATATATTCAAGAGCAGCAGCTAAAGGGAAACGTGTTCAGGTAGGTGCAGTTCATTTTTCCTCCTTTTAGTGAAATTTTTGGTCCATGTAATGATATCAAGTTTGGAAATTAATAAACTGTGGTTTGCAGTCTAATATGGGGGCCAAAAATCATGCAATTGTCATGCCAGATGCAAATGTCGATGCTACTGTAAATGCTTTAATTGCTGCTGGTTTTGGAGCTGCTGGACAGAGGTGCATGGCTCTCAGCACAGTTGTTTTTGTAGGAGGCTCACAACAATGGTATCATACGTCATTCTGTTTCAACTGGTTTATGTTTATCATGAGTGGTGAATATTTTATCCTTATTTTGAAATCAGTATAATCAATAAGTTATGTTCTTCCATTTCAAAAAAAAAACTATAACGATTGTCTAGAGAAAATCCTGTTCAGTATTTCAAAATTGGACTGCCTTGTTTGTGATGCAGGCGTGTTGGTGTGTAGTTTCATTGATTTTAACTTTCTTATCTTTGGCCTAGAAAATTTGATTTTGATTATGAACTTCAAGTCGTTAAATAATTGCATCTTCAACAATATTTGTGCAGGGAAACTAAAATCGTAGAACGTGCCAAAGCTCTTAAAGTAAATGCAGGAACTGAACCTGATACAGATCTTGGTCCAGTTATCAGCAAACAGGTTAATTTATGATTCCTTGTTTACTTTTTCCATGGTGCATTTTAGCTAAAAATTTCAATAACAAATCTCCAGTGTGTCATTCAAGAATTACTACTATGAGTATGACCATTCAATTGAATATCATTTTCACACCAATTGTTGCGTGTATTTTAGCTATTCATGTTTCCTAAATGTTCTTCCTGGCTTCACAGGCAAAGGAGCGAGTGAAAAGATTAGTTCAATCTGGGGTTGAAAGTGGTGCCAAACTACTTCTCGATGGAAGAAATATAGTGGTAGCTATTATACCCTTAAATGCCTTTTTCAACTGTCTTATCATAACTTTGAATGAATATATCTCTTTTTAATAACTTTGTAAAAGTTCGAAGGTTGTCACGCTAAATAGCATATATGAAGCAAAAATACCCAAATGCATTAAATAAATGGTTTTGCATAACTTTTAAGGATTTCTTATCAATTCATACGTACACGATAAATAGGTCCCAGGATATGAATCTGGCAATTTTGTTGGGCCAACTATCTTATCAAATATCAGTACCGATATGGAGTGCTACAAGGTATTTTCTTACAAATCTCCAATCTCAAGGTGTCTAATTAAAGCTTTTCTTCAGAATAGAGAGTTGATGTTTTATATTAAACTTGTCTGTCGTTAACATTGCACATGCAGGAGGAAATTTTTGGCCCAGTTCTTCTTTTCATGGAGGTGTGTCTGCTTATTTCATCCTTAATAGTTAGAATCTTATTGTTTTATAAGATTTTCACAAAAATATAATTCGTGGGAAAGAATTTACTGATTAGTAACAATTAACACATTTATCTTTCTTTTTTCGTTGCACTTTGACTTAATATACTGTCTATGCGCTAATACAGTGTTTTTCTGTTTTGTTTTTATCTTCAGGCTGATAGCTTGGAAGAGGCTATAGACATTATCAACAAAAACAAGTATTTATTTAACACGCCGCAATTGTCATTGCCTTTTTTTAAACTGCTATATATTTATTTCTTATTACTCTAACCTTTCCAACAGGTATGGAAATGGTGCTTCTATATTTACTACTTCTGGCATTGCTGCAAGGAAATTTCAGACTGAGATTGAGGCAGGGCAGGTAAATATTATATTTATACTATTTCTTAGATATTAATAAATAATGCTGATAAATTTCAAGCAGTATATGCATTAGGAGGTGTTATTTGTCAACCAATCATATTGCACTTTAACATGGACAAAATTCTGTTACAAATAGAAAAATATATTATATAGTGAAGTGATAGTGATACTTGGACCAGGTTGGTATCAATGTTCCTATTCCAGTTCCTTTGCCATTTTTCTCATTTACCGGCAACAAGGCGTCATTTGCCGGTGATCTCAATTTCTACGGTAGAGTCATTTCTCTAAAACCTGGCGTCATTTGAGTTACATTTTTCTTATGGTCTGTGTAAAAGTGTTTGATTTGAACTTGATATTGAATTGCAGGCAAGGCAGGGGTTAACTTTTTTACGCAGATCAAAACAATAACTCAACAGTGGAAGGATTCGGTAGGCGGTAGCAAGGTTAACTTGGCAATGCCTACGTCTCAAAAATCTTGATTGCCAGAGTCATGTGTATAATTTTTTCTTTTGTTTGGAAGCTTTGCACTCTTCAATAAAATGTCATAGTTCCATCTCTTGTTTGTACATTTTCCTTATTTTTTTTCTGCTTTTAATCCCCAAATCTTTCTCTTGTGTTCATTATTTTCTAAAATTGTTCTATAAACTGTTTCAGGTTTACCTTGAAAGCTGACCTAAAAATAACTAAACTTGAAAACTTTTAGAATGGGTTATTAACTTTAAGAAAATGATTGATTGAAAATACATGAAGACCCTCTCTAATATGATTCTTAGAATGGGTTATTAACTTTAAGAATTTGTTATTTAACATATTCAGCATTTGAAATGACTTTCCATATGTGAAATTGTTCTTCTGTAAGAATGAAAAATAATTAGAAGTAAACAACAGAATAGAAAAACAACTCTTGGAAGATAACATTTTCTAAACTAACTTTTAAAATATAATATTATCAGACATAACTCAACTTTTACTTAATCTCTCTTTTTAAAATCAATCATTTTAATGTCAATTTTATCTCAATTAATTCTACAAAATTCTAAAACAAATGAACAACTATTTGCAGTGACTGATATTTATCAATGAGTCAACACAGACCATGCATTATTTAATAATTAATAAATAATAACACCATTATTTGGAACAGAATATTATTTGATCAAGCAGACTAATGATTATCTTCAAAATCGACAAGTGTGTTTTACATCGTGATAGACATCAACAGAAAATAAAGTTTCAACGACGGTTTGGATCCTGATATGGCACCGTAGGTGTTGGAATAAAATACGTCAACTCTGGTTGATGTGACCATGATCCGTCTGGTCCATAATCTGGAAATGGAAGGCTTATTGGAGATGGTGTTGATCCTCTAAAAGGTGTTGTTGCTCCACTGTGATATGGAAATGGAACTCCAGTTGGAGATGACATTGGTCTTTCAAAAGGTGTCGGTCCCTTGACAGCTTGTGTAGAAGGTGAGGGCCTTATGATATGCAAATTAAAATTCTGAGGTTTTTGCACCTTATGATCCATCACCCCCGTCGTTCCCTTCAACCCTTTGTTAACAATACCATCTCCATTCTTGACAATGGAATTTAACATGTTGCTAAAACTCTTCTGTTTCACCTCCACTTTGGGCTGATAGATTTGTAGCTTCTGCGGAGCAGGTTGCTTCTTTGCTTTCAAAGCTGCTTCACAAGCAGCAGCCCTGTGTTTCTTCCCGTTAAGATGGGAATTCAAGTCTTTCTCGCATGCAACTGTTAACAAACATAAAGCACAAGTCCATTGGTTCTGCACTTGCTTCTGTGTGGAAGTAGAACTCTGAGGAACCTCTCCACCAACTGTGTCACTCTCTGCTCTTCCTTTGGCTTCCGCTGTGGATGATGATGCATTTTGACTTGGGCCAATTTTCGGCATGATAACAATATCCTGTCACATCCAAATATTAGCATAGTGACTAAGAACTTCATGCAAGCGGACCCAATATAATCAGAAGAATACACATTTTTTTGAACATTTTCAACATATAACAGTGGTTAATGAGTGTGATATTACTCATGCATACAAGGGAGAGGATAATTCAATCTGAAGGCCTATACTTCAGAGAAGTGTGATATCATTAAATGTACTTGAAGGCCTAAACATTTCACAAATGATCTCTTAGCATGCCACAAGTCTAAAATTTTAATTTGTCCTCGGGGGATTTCTATTTTGAGTGAATATATGAATGAAGCCATACTTGCTTAGATGACGGAATTTCTTTTTTCTCAATAGCCTCCAAATCTTTGATTTTGATGTCTTTGTGTTCTGATTGGAGTCTTTCTCCATTTGTCTGTACAAGAAGCTCACTCATTAAGTATTCTAATTTCCCAATGGGATTGAGACATGCAAAATTGACTCATACAAAAACTATATTAATTTCACAACACGTAACATAAAAATTTTACCTTTAGTATTTTCTTATTATCAGTAACTATGAGTTGATTTGTCACTTCTGCATCCTTTTGCTTCTGCAGAGCAGCCCTGTGTCTCTTCCCATTAAGGTGCATAGTCATGTTTTTCTCACATGTAGTCGTTAACAAACACAAAGCACAAGTCGACTGTTTCTGCACTTCCTTCTGTGTGGAAGTAGAACTTTGACGAACCTCTCCACCATCTCTATCACTCTCTGCTGTTCCTTTGGTTTCCACTGTGGCTGATGGTGCATTTTGACTTGGCTCAATTTTAGGCATTACAGGAATATCCTGCAATATCTAAATCATAGAGATTAAGCACTTCATGCAAGCCTACCGTCCCAATATAATTGGAATAATACACTTTTCTTGAACATTTACGATATATAAATATAGTTAATGACTAATACTAATGCATACAAGGGAAGAGGATAATTCAATCTGAAGACCTATACTTCAGACAAGTGTGATATCATTAAATGTCACCATGAGATTGGAACAAGTATAATTGACTCATACAAGAACTTGTAACAAGAACTATACTAATTTCACAACACTTAAAATCAAAATTTACCTCTAGCATTTCTTTATTACCAGCAGTTATGATTTTGTTTATCCCCTCTGGCTCCTTTTGCTTCTGCAAAGAAGCCCTGTGTTTCCTTCCACTGAGGTGGGAATTCCAGACTTTCACGCTCTGTGCTGTTACCAAACACAAAGCACAAGTCCACTCGTTTTGTACTTCCTTCTCCGTAGAAGTAGAACTCTTAGGAACATCTCCGTCAACTATGTCACTATCTGTTGTTCCTTTGGTTTCAACTGTGGCAGATGATGAATTTGGACTTGGCCCAATTATAGGCATGACAGGAATATCCTGCAACATCCAAATGTTAGCATAGAGACTAGGTACTTCATGCCAGCCGACATAGGACTCGTTTGAATTGATTTATTTTTGAGCTTATGCGAAACAACTTATGCAAATAAATATATTTTTATGCAATATTATAAGTTTTTCAAGGTAGTTTATAATAAAACAACTTATAAGGATACAATTTTTGTTAGTTAAAACTTATGAATTAACATAAAATTTTATTTATTTGCATAAGCTCAAAAATAAGCCGAATCCAAACAGGCCTCTAATATAATCGGAAGAATACACATTTTCTAAAATTTTCAATATATAACTATTGGTTATTATTCATGCATACAAGTGAGAAAATAAAATATGTTCATTTCATTGCCTACAAATAGCAAACTTCAGAAATTCTCAGCCATTTTTCGTCGCTCACATTTATCACCGTTTGTTTCCCATATAGTTCCATCTTTCCTTGCTATCAAAAGAAAAGAAGAAACTAAAGAACACTATAGTAAAATATCTACTATTAAGACCAAACAGTAACAATCATCATAGAATTAATGAAAACTTTGAAAAAGTCAAGAAAAAAGAAAAGATGATACAACTAGTTCGCAGTTCAAAGAATGTTATATGAGTGGATATACAACCAACATGGCAAGCATTTAAATAGGAGATTGCGACTATATTTTAGTTTTAGATGAAAATGCAGAAACACCTCAAATAAAAGTAGTGTAAGTCTAAAATCACCGTCAACAATAATCACAACAAAAATCATGTCAACAACGACACAATTTTTATGCATTGCAAGTTTAAACCTTTCACAAAGACCTCTTACAAACAAAGCCTCAAGCCTAAAATATTTATTTTTCATTGGGAGATTTCTAAGAGGAGTAAATTTGAACGAAGTCTTACTTGCTTGGTAACAAGAATTTCTTGTTTCTCTATAGCCTCCAAATTTTTTATATCTTTTTGCTCAATTTGTATTCTTTCTCCATTTGTCTGCACAAAACCAAGCTCCCCCATTAAGTACTCTAAATGTCACCATGAGACTCGGACGGGTAGACTTGAATCATCCAATAACTTGTAACATGAACTATATTGAAAACTTTTACCTTTAGCATTTCTTTATTATCAGTCACTATGATTTCATTTGTCACTTCTGCATCAGGCCTACACATTGTGTTCTACAATATAGGAAAAAAAGAATTAGCTAAAATTTTCAATTTTGTGCAGATATAGACATTTAATATACACACATATGCTTCCCTATATAATTACACATTGTGTTCTTCCATAGGACAAAAGAAGAATTGGCTAAAATTTTCAATTGCCAATGCAGATATACAAACATATCACATGCACATACATGCTTCCCATTGTTCTAGAGTTTTAGTATTTGGACATTTAGCTATAATTACCTTGCTAGCAATGAGTTTCTCGAAGGCTTCAGTTCCATTCTCTTTCATATATCTCTCTGCATGCATTAAAAAGTTATCTTTATCAAAAAACCATTTCTTCCAGTAGTTATTTGACCTCCAAGTGACTATTCGCAATTTCATGGAGCTAATAAGGTTATTATAAACATAAGAAGCTCGTCCAAAGTCCGGTATGGTGAGCCAGAAGACGAACAATAGCTTAATGTACATCCAGAGCTGAAACCTGATATGAAACATGGGGATGAAGTGGTTAAAACTCCACCAATTGGCTTTGGAAGAAAAAAAAAATTAAGCTTAATTCCATTAGCTTATTAGCATGTTAGTCTATTAAAGATATGAAAAGTGTGTAAGTAGGCTAACAAGTTGTACCAGACTTTTTAAAAATTTAGCCTAAAAATAAAGCTTATGACAAATAACAAGCCAAACTTAAGCATTGAATTTTTTGACTAGCTCAATTTTGGGTCTTTCAAATTCAAAGCTTAGCTCGACCTAGCTTATTTTCCACCCTACCATCGTTTCATTCATGCAATATACTTATTGTAAGGGTAAATATATATATATATATATATATATATATATATATATATATATATATATATATATATATATATTTAATCCTATAAAAATTCATATTTTGAGGGCAAAGAATTTACCATGGAAGAAGACTCATAAAAGCATAGTCAAAGAGATAAATTAATGAAAGAAGTATCCAATATGAGATCAAATGCTTAGTTTGTTCATAGGAATCAGTCTCAATTGCTTGTACGGAAGCAGACCTGTCCAAAAAAACAAAAAGTGAAAACAATAATCTAAAAGGTAGGAACTTTTTGAATAGACCAAAAACCCAGATATGAAGAAGTTACATAGGATACAGCAGAGCAAGAAGAGGCCTACAAAATAGAAAGAGGGTAATATTGATTAGCATGCATTGAAACAGAGGTGAAAAGGATGAACAAAGAATCAAGCTAATAATGTGAAGGAATTCACATACCATGCTACACGATGAAGGAATTTGAAAGGCATTATTATGAGAAACCATGAAGAAGCCATATTGAATTAGAATGAGTAGCGAGGAGAGATATAAGAAAAAGAATAAGCGATTATGTAATAAAAGGAAAAGTGGGTGGAATGTGGGAACTAGGAAGTTGGAGCAACCAACTAGGGAAGGAACAAAACCGACATATAACTACGACTTTTTCTGTTACTTTTGGGCTTAGGTCAAACCATTAAATAAATACTATAAATGCAAAAAGGGTTTTGCTGAATTTTTCTAAGGAAATTGGTTTAGAATTTATTGAACAAAATTTTGTTTTGGAAATAACTAGTACACTTAATTTTTTAGTATAGGTTTTAGAAAAATCTTTTGCGGCAATAGCGATGTACTACTCTCCATCTGTTTCTTATACTACCTCTGTTCCAATATATACGGTAAAACATTTTTGATAAATTTTATTGTCATATTTTATAAAATATTTTTCAAAGTTTAAGATACATTAATTAAATTTTCTCAAAAATATTCTTAATTAAATGAAAAAAATACTCTCCATCTGTTTTTCTGTTTAATAATTGAAGTTATTTTTCTTAATTCTTGTGCATTTATGGAAAAAAGTCTTATATATTGCGATGAAGGGAGTAGATTTTAGAAAAATCTTTTGAGAAATACTCTAGCAATGTACTCATCCGTCTCATATTATAAGCAATTTTTTTACACTTATTAAAGAAAGTAAAATATAATAATTTTATTTTTTAATAAATTTCATAAAAAGATGTAAAAAGAATTTGTATTGATTATTGGATAAAAAAGAAAAGATAAAAGTAAATAAAAAAATCTTAAAAAAAGATAAAAGTTAATTATTTTTGTTTATAAAGTGGGACTGAGCTAATAGTATGTCTAAATATGGTAAGCCTAACTTATCTCCTAAAGAACTCCTCTCTAAGTAAATTAAGATTTTCTAATGGGCAAATTAAATCTCAAAATTGAACATAATTATATTGGTATCTAAAGCACTTTTTTTATCAAAGATATGCTATCTTACTTATTTAAAGTTGTTAATATAAAATAGGATAAAACTTAGGTGCATTTCTTTAGCTGCTTTTTATATGGTTCTTAACATAAAATTTACTTTTGTGGATATAACAAACTTTCAAAAAATCATGAAATTGATGAAATCATAATTTGTTATATTAAAAATCATACGAAAAGTACCTAAAGAAATACACCTAAATTTTATCCTATACAATATACCTTTAAGTTTATTAACAAATCATAACAATCTTTTAACATGTAACTATGAACTTTTCATGTTAGACAACCCCATTTTATGCGAGAGGCCATCTACTCCTTAGTCCTGATCACTATGAATTTATTATTTAACATAGTTACCAAATGTTAGCCAATCAGATGGATCAAATTGTAGACTTTTTTGAACGGTCCAAATGCCTAATCAAGAAATCCCTCAAGTTCAATTTACTCATATCCAATGAATACCCATAAAAAATATTCATTATGAGTAGGGCAAAAATCCACATTTTGGATACGGATATGGATATGGGTAATTACCCATAAAATTGAGCAGGTATGAGTGCGAGTACGGGTGCCTTAGTACCCATCTCATACCCATATAGTATATATTTATTTATTTTAATTATATTATTATATACTAATATATGTAATTATTTTTTAAAAAATACAACATTATTATACTATTACACATTTTGAATAAAAAATATATTTATTTATAACATAATGTAAATATGTCAATAGAAAAATGAACTTTAGCATAGTTTTACTAATAATTTTGTTTATAATTTTCATGAATTAATATTAAAATCTTTAAATTTTTTTAAATTCTATTAAAATGATATAATATTTTATAAATGATATGATATTAAAATCTTTGTCACTCTAAATATTTTTCGCGCGTCATATGGATTTTCCCTGTTACCCTTCCGCTACTTAAATAGAAAACATTATAAAAATAAAAAATTATTGAGGAATCTTAAAATTTTGACACCCTATAACATTACAAAATTGAGAAATTTGAAAAAAAAAAATCCATTAACATGAAAATTTTAATATTTTAAAAGTCAATTAATTAAGTATAAAAAATGTGGATGGGACAAAGGAACATGGATGGTGAAAATGGGTCCTACAAAAAAGCTCATTAGTTAAAAAATTATATATTTTAGAAAGGAAAGAAATTAGAAGGGTGAATTGCTATTTTGTTTTAGAAAAATGCTAAATAGTGTCTCTGGAGCATTAATTAAGTTTACTACTCCCTCCGTCCCATTTTATTTGAGCAATTTTGACTGTAGACACTATTTATATATCTCGTTTTGACTCTATTTTTCTATTCATAAATAAAAATAAATATTAGCATATAAGATCTTGTTGGATTCGTCTTGATTTATATTTTCAAAATATCAAATTTTTATAATTTTTACTATTATACAATTTAAGATAAATCATTAAAGTTTTACATTGGCAAACATGAGGCAGTCAACTTGCTCAAATAAAATGGGACGGAGGGAGTAATAAATAAAAAATTTCTTGTAATTTGTGCATTCAATGCATCGAAATTGTAAAAAGTCAACTTTTGAACATTAAATTTTATTTTCATTTTTGGGCATGTTTAACAAGTGTCCGAGGGCACTGTTTAGCATGATCCTTTGTTTTGTACTCCCTCCGTCCCAATTTGTTTGAGCCATTTAGAATGTTTGCATTATTCATATATCTTGTGTTGATCATATTTTTCTCTAGATAAATAAAAATAAATATTAGCATATAAGATGTCGTTGGATTCATCTCGATGAGTATTTTCAAAATATCAAATTTTTATAATTTTTATTATTATACAATTAAAAATATAAATCGTCAAAGTTGAGCATTGACATGCGTGCTGAAGTCAACTGACTCAATCTTTACGGGATGGAGGAAATAGTCATTTAAGTTTTTGTGTTGCTGTTCATTTTCTTTTTTTTGTCAAGTAGTTGGTAGAAGGTGAATAAATGGGATGCTCGAGGTTTAAAGTCCGGTCTTCTACATATAATACAAAGTTTTACCAACTAAGCTAAATTTACGAGACTTGATCTTAATTTATTTTACTTTCTAGTTGGTTAATATTTTCAAAACGTTATAAAATCTTAAAAGCTTGCATCAAATAGAATGTCAAGTCCTCTTTTCTTATGTTTTCACGATGTACGTTCAGATAATGGCGGATTCTACGGTGAGAGAGCAAGTCATATCTCTCACCGGTGGAAACTTACTTTCAACCATACATTGTGTTGAAAATTACTAAACGGTTGCGATGAAGTACAGGAAACTTATTGCTAGTGCAATAACAAATTTTTAATGTTTAATTTATTCTTTTACTTCAATAATCTATTTCACTTAAATAATAGTTTTTTAAAATAAAAAAAATGATATGTTTTTACATTTACCAACCGAAAATATAAATGATTCTGTTATTGTTTTTTAACATCTTCCACAAAAAAAAGGGAAGAAGATATGAACAAACCCAGAAAAAACTTTGTGGTAACAATAACTTAATAACAGAATTTAAGATGATTTCAGTAAACCCAGATCTAATCATCATCTTCATGAAGTCCAAAATTGATAAATTTTTCTTTTGAAAAAGCTTAATTCCAAATTTCAAAAAGCTTCAGAAACTTGTTTTTTCTCTACAGGCAGATAAAACACTTCATGGATTTAATTTAAGGAGAAAGTGATCTTGCCCCTTCTACAATTTGCCCCTTCACACTTTGCTACCACAAGGGTTTACGGAGAAAGTGATTTTGCTGCGATGATGATGATGATATATGAGATTTGGGTTTTCGGAGTAACTGATTTTGGATTTTTGCATTTGTTTTTTTTGAAAGTTATTTTGGATGATAAGACTCAAAATGATGATGTCAAAGGAAAAAGAAAAATACTTAGAAATGATGATGAAAATTAAAACATTCATTTTTTATGTTCAGTTTTTTTTTTTTTTTTAAATAAATTTTGTTTGGGTTTGTACGAGTATGATGAAGATGAAAAAAATATGAGGGAGAAGAAGAAAAATATGATAAATTAGGTGTTGATTATTATTCACTATTAGATTAGATACTATAGAATTATAAGATTTAATGGTTTTTTTTTTTTTTGATAAATAAGACTTAATGGTTTAGATTTGGATAAAGAGATCAAATGATTAAAAATTAAAATATTTATTGAGGTCTATGGTCGACAATTCACACTGTTGTTGAGAAAATTCAGCATAAAAAAGAAAAAAACACAATTAATAACATAAAAATATAACGTGAAAACTCTAAAATCGAAAAAAAACTCATGGCTGTTGTCTAAAACCGACAACCAGAGAATAAGCACTATAAAAAAATGTTACAATGTATAACCTTCACTCTCAACCATCTCATGACCGTAGTACACTCACACTCTCAAAAGTAAATATTTGAACTACATCTCAAATACTCTAAAACAATATCATAAGAGAAAAAATACATCTCAAATACTCTAAAACAAGAGCATAAAAGAAAGAAAAAAAGAATCAAACACAAATATAAACTTAAAGTATTTACAAGTGTTACTGTTTGATGTGTTGAAACAAGAAAATTTATATCTCTATATATAGCATTGAGCCCCCCAACACACACACACAATTTCACTTTTCTAAGCAACATGGGACTTCTCAAACAATAATTTCTTTGACTTTTTTTTTCTTCATTAGCAATGTGAGACTTACATTGCAATCAACCCGAACAAGTGTTGGTTCATTTTATACATTTGAAGTAAACATTAATGGAAAATACCATTATGACCGACACATACATAGTTAAAGGACCTAAACAGAACAAAAACTAATTAAGGATACACTTTGTGAGAATTAGATTTCTTAAGTCACAATTAGTCAAAATAGTTTAGGTTGAGTTATTGAATTGCCAAAGTTCAAGTTCGTAATTAATTGTTAATCCAATTATGTGAGATTGGACGATGTGATTGAGAATATTTGGATTTCTTAATATCGTAGTGTCCAATTAGTTGTGACTTGGCAATCATTTCATAGAAACTAGGACACTAGGTTTCTTAAATAATAATTACTAATTAGTCAAAGTGGCTTGAGTTGAACCATTAAATTTTTAAAATTTGAATATTAATTTATTGTTATTTCAATTGTGTGAGATTAGACCGTGTGATCGAGAATATTTGAATTTTTCAATCACAATCATTGATATTGGTCGAGATTTGAGGGCCATTTCATAAAAATTAGGATTCTTCAGTCACAGTTACTTAAACTAATTTAGATTGAACTGTTAGATAATTGAAAGGGTTAAATAAGTCAATGATCCATATAGTTTTTCATAATTTTGTTTTTAGTCCCTAAATTTTTTTATTGCACTTTTTGATCCTTGAAGTATTTCCTTTCATGATTTTTTTCGCACTTTGCATATTATTCTAAATTTTAAAAACATTTATTCGGATATATTTAATACATTATATGAATCTCTTTTGCAAAAGTTTATATTTTTTTAACACAACATGAATTAAATATGAATTTTTTAGTTTTTTGCACATAAAAATTTATAAATAATTCATCTTATGTTTAAAAATTCTAAATTTTTATCGAAGATGTTCTTATAATATTATAAACATGAGTAGAAAAAATTATTCAAAAATATGAAAGTATATAAGAGGTTGATCAAAAATAGGGATCAAAAGTTATTTTCCAGGGACCAAAAAGTGCGATTTTTTTTTAGGAATTAAAACGAAATTCTGAAAAAATATAAGGACTATTTACTTAACTAAGACTTAAATTGTGAGTTATGTGAGATTGAACGATCTGATTGAGAAATTTTTAATTGTTTGAGACTTAAAAAGATTTGGATTTTATAGTGACGATTAATTTAATTAGTTGAGACCTGAGGGTCATTTCATAGAAACTAGGTTTCTTCGGTCATAGTTAGTCAAACTAGTTTATATTGAACCTTTAGATTGTTGAAATTTCAGTGGTGTAGAATGGAAAATGGGGTGCACTTACCATCACACTATTAAAAAAAGTTTGAGAGAATCTCTTAACGATGTAGAATGAGAAACAAGGTGCACTTCCCATCGCACTATTAAAAAAAAGTTTGAAAATCGAGAGAGAGAGAGAGAGAGAGAGAGAGAGAGAGAGAGAGAGAGAGAGAGAGAGAGAGAGAGAGAGAGAGAGAGAGAGATGATCTTTTAGTGGTGTAGAATGAGAAACATGGTGCACTTTTCAACGCACTATTAAAAATAAACCCTAACTAATTAATATTTATATTCCGACTGCGGGAGTTATCTTCATTTTATGTTTAACACACTTTCATTATAATTATTTCAAACTGATGAAATCCATGGGAAACCAAAAATATATTGATATAATCTATGAAATTTTTTTTTTTAATTTTAATTTTATACTTTCCATAAACCTTCGTTCAAACCTTTTTAATTATGTTAATTTATCAATGTGAGTACATGGGAGAATGAATTGAACATGTACTTGAATCCGAAGGAACATGATTCGGTTCTCACGTAAGCCAAAAATTCTATAGAGATTAGAGTAGAGAAGATCGTGAGGTACAGTGTCGGGCTGCCTATTATATAAGTGAAGAAGCAAAGACTGTTATACATGATATATTTTAATTTTATCGAAAGCCATGCTCCCAAAAAATCTCCAAGGACATGAAAAATCATAATATATTTTTATTTGAAAATAAAATCAGCAATAAAAATAGATTGACATATATTTATTTGAAATATAATAGAGTTTATAATTATTTTATATTTATAGGGTTCCTATATAGTCTTGAAGATGAAGACGAGAGAAAAAATCTCATAATAGTATAGAACGGGAAGCAAATTAATATTTATCATCTTGCTCTATTCTATAACATTCTTAAACATATATCATGCAAAAATTATCTATAATTTATCGTTGAATTTTAAAACAAATTTCTCAAATAATAATTTAAAATAAACATTTCGATAATATAAAAATAAAAATTCCGTGAATTGCACGGACTAACATATTAATTAATCAAAAATTGAAATAAAATGTAAACAATGAAAAATGGGAATGTATGACTAGAACAGACTCCCTTCCCATAATGAAGGGTTAACATATCCACTGGTCCAAAATTGATTTAATTAAATATTTTGTTTAACAAAAGTTGATTGTCTTCAACCTTCAACCGGGTTTGAATAGACCCGTGGATTCATATTGAAACCCGATTTGTTCTAGACCTTCTTAATTACTAAAATCAATGTTTAAAATAAAAAAAACATCAAGAAATCTATTTCTTTTTTATTTCCAAATCTATTTTCAATAAAGAATACCTTAAAACGCAAATCTGAAAACAAATCTCAAATTCACATATTTGATTGGTGATCGTGGGTTTAGTTACCAATATTGTACATGGATAGAGACCTCAATGATTTTTTTCTTTAAGATGGCGTTTTCTCCTACTACAAGATTCACGGACTTGATAAAATTAATGTATGATGGTGATAAATACATGTATGATGTGCTTGCTTCCATTATAATTTCAATAAACATCACACAAATGCAAAAAGTCCAAACTTATGAACTGCTTCTTCATGTCTTTCGCAGGATGATAAATAAGATAGAGTTCCAAAACAATCTTAGAAAAAAAAATGAAAGAACAGGGAAGAAACAAATACTACGGTAAAAAAATAAAAGAAAAAAAGAAACAATTTCTGTGCCAATTCTATAGAGAAAAATAATATATAACCCTTTTTAAATATTTGTAAATAAAGCAGTTTTAAATATAAATAAATAATATTATTTGCTTTTACCGGATTCACTTGATGTAACAGGTATTTTGCCTCTCTCAAACACTGCATCGTAGCCGTTTAATAATTTTCAACATATCCTATGGTTAAAAGTCAGTTTCCACCGGTGAGAGATATGACTTACTCTCTCACCGTAGAATCCGCCTCAGATAATGTCACAATTGTCAAATAGAATTACTATTCTTCCTGTACTATTTTTTTATTATCATGAAAGGTTAAAATATATAAATTATTTGTAATAACTTGAATTTTGTTCATGACACCTCCTAATTGTGTTAGAGGCACAAAACACAACACTCCAATGTAGTTAAGAGACATTATATAAGTTTGCTAAAACTATTTAACTCATGTAAAGAAAATGATTTACTCTGCTATTCCCTCCGTTCGAAAATATATGTTATTTTTGAGAAATTTTGTTTTCAAAATATAAGTCGTTTTACAATTCCAATGAAGGATTTAATGCTATTTTTCTTATTATATCCTTAAATTTTTATTTCTCTCTCTTCTTTCAATTATTTCATTTATCTTTTCCATACAATTAATGAAGGACCATTTTGTAAATTTACTCATAATTTATCTTTTTTATACAACAATGATTACATTTCTTAATTTGTATAATATGGTTAAAACGACTTATATTTTGTAACGGATGAAGTATCTTTCTTTTACGTTTTCACGCACTACACTCGCAACTCTTGCAAGAAGAAGATCAATAGTTAAAGAAAATGAAACTAACGATTTACAATTTAGAAATCAATAGAGTAATTAGCCAATATTATTTATTGTTTAATTTATTTAATTAATTACCATCATCTTAGAGTATATCATAAAACAAAGGAAAAATAAAAATTAAACAAATTAAATTATTGGATTACAGCACAACTATTACATGACATATCATAAAATATTTTGGCTCTGTTTGGCAACACACAAAAATGAGCTTATAGCTTATGTCTTATAAAAGACCTGTTTGGTAACTGTTTTTTAGAAAGAGCTTATAGCTTATTTTACTGACTTATAACTTATTTTTCATAAGTTATTTCAAGTAGCTTATGAGTTTATAACTTATAGCTTATCATATTTTCTTTCAATTTTACTTTTATTATTTTATCTAAAATCCAATTTTATCCCTTATAATTAATTTATAATAATTATTACGCTAATTCATATATACTGCTAATAGCATGCCCTCGCACTATTACACTGTACGAATGGCACCATGTTCCAATCCTTTTTTATTTTATTTTTACCTACAACATTTATTTATTATTTATAAAGATATGCAAAAAGTAAAAAAAAAAAAAAAAACTAATATCATGCTCCAAGCCTCCAACATAAGGTTTTATTTTTTAATCAAACTTAAGAAGGGTTATATTTTTGGTAAAATATACAAGGGGTTACTGTTAATCTGTTATGTCTAATTGTACACTAATTAATAATTATATAATATATCTAAACTTTCAACAATAAAATTTAATTTTTCTTATCAATAAGAAAATAAAAATTAATTTAAGTATTATAAATATAGTTTTATTATGAATTAAGAATGTCTTTTTATATTTATCAGCTAGTTGAATCGCTAATTTTACCAAACACTGCAATTAGCTTATCAGCTATAAGTCATCAGCCATCAGCTATAAGCTATCAGCAATCAGTCATAAGTTTATCAACCATCCGCTATTTTTGTCAAAGAGAGCTTTTTATCATAAATTACATTTGATAGATCATTTGCTTAGATCTTTAGATAGTGAAAGAAGTCATTCTTCTCTATAGGGTATAGGGTGGGGATACAAACAAACACATTGGCGATTATAGCTACAACGTGGAATCCGAGGAAATTTACACTTGATATTTGTACATTCATAGTCATGAATACAATAACGATAACCTGTAATGAAAAAGAGAACACAAGAATGTTATTTAACACTATGTCAGAAGTAAATAGGCAAAATTATATTTAGTTTTACATTTGTAATATATGAGTTTTTTAAAAAATAAGTTATTGAATTAAGTTTTTAATTTGTAATATCTAGGTCCTAATTTTTAAGTAACAGGGGATAACTGCTCTATTGATGTTATAAATTACAAATTTAAATAACTTATTTATTATTTAAAAAATTGAAACGACTTATCTCTTACAAAAATAAAACTTTATTACTTAAAAAACTTAAAAAGATCTATATATTATAAATATAAAATTTAAAAGGTCTATGGATACATTTTGCCAAGTAAATAATAACATTTTAGAAGAATGAAAAATGGTTTACTTTGAATACTTGTTGAAACAATAAATAGAAAAAGAAAGTGGATCATATAAAAAAACTTCTTAAGTTTAGCCATATATTTTCGTTTTGCATATAACAAATAGTTAATAACTGATCGCTTTATAATGTATAAAGCTCAAGTTTTATTTACACAAGTTAAATAGTTTTTGCACTTATAGAATTGCAAACAAAAGAAATCTAAAATTTGAACCATAATCATAAATTGTCTCTTAATTACATTGAAGTGTTGTGACTGTGCGTCTAACACACTTATTATGGAGATGCATTATAATAGGGAAATAATTTATGTTTTTTATAACCTTTCATGATAATATATAACGAAAATTCTAACTAGTGTCACCGGGGCACTAGTTAAGGATACTTAAAATAGTAAAAATACATCGAAATGTGTGCAGTTAATGTTTAAAAAAATAGAAAAGTAATATTTTCAATGTAAAAATTACTTCTTTTGTACTCTTAACTAGTGCTCCGGAAGCACTAGTTAGCATGACCCAATAGTAAATAAAATCACAAAAAATGATAATTCTATTTGACCATACCGTACCGTCCATACGGCACCTTTTAAGAATTGCTGAGATTAATCAAATGCATTGAAGGGAAAACTAAACCAGACAGATAATAATGTCAGGATTAGATTTAGTCATTATTCTTCTACAATATCCTCTTAATCGATTATATACTTATGTAAGTAATTGAATCCCTCGAATTCTCATTGATATGATTTGTTATAGAGCAATGCTATTTAGTAAGAATAATCTTAATACTATAAAAATGAGATAAATTTTATAAGGTCTCATTTAATGTTCTTTTCCAAATGCTTTCCTCACATTCATCCTCACAAAATTGTATTAAATGCATACTTCAAAAAAGGAAATATTTCAAATTCAATTCAAATAATAAAATTTCAAACATATAATTATAATTATTTTAATATAATTGAAATTGAAATAATAAATCATAAATATATAACAATAATAAATAAATTATATTAATAAAATATTATATATTATTTTTCGTGCATGCATTTTTTAAAAGAATTATATCTTTTTCAAACAACAAAAACAAATTTTATAATATATATATATATATATATATATATATATATATATGTTACAATGATGAAAATTAAAATATAATTATGACCTAAAAAAAAATTCATATATGAATATATATAATTTCAAGATAAATTATTTTCTATTATATACATGAAAAATATGTAAGGATTTTATTTTTAGTTTATAATTACATACTTTTAATAAAAAAATGATGCAAAGTAATCAATTCTATAACTTTGATATAAAAAATATATGTAAAATAAATACGCGTTTTACAATTACATACAAAAAGTTATACTTTCTACATTTGTAAAAACAAATTTGTTACACGTTTAAATACAAAATATATATACAGATATCTATATTGTTTTTTGGACCAAATATAGATCTATATTTAGTAACAAATAAAGTTTGTAAATGTCAAATATATACATTAATAGTAGCATAAAATCATTGCTTCAAAAAAATAAATTAGCATAAAATCATTGCTTCAAAAAAATAAATTAGCATAAAATCATCGGTTTGAATTTGCTGGTTTTGTTTCTAAGTTTAAATGTACAATTTTATTTTTTTTGCAAAAAGTTTAAATGTACAAATTAAGGAATGTTAATGTACAATATTATTATTTTTTGGTCACTGCTTGCATGAATCAAGGAAATGATTAATTTGATTACTTAATGTATTTGACTATAAATATTGGTCGTGACTCTCCCATTTTTCACACTGCTTTTGAATCACAATTTCTATTGTTAAAAACCTTCTCTAAATCTTTATTTTTTCTCTTTGTTACATTGTCATTTTTCACCTAATTCTGTTATTTCATTTGATAATTGTCTTTCTTTGATTTAAATTGAAACTTCAAATGTTTTTAATTTACTTCTCTTCTTCATATGCATTTCAATTTGACAAACTTACTAATGTTTAATACCATGCCCAACCTATATCTGCAATTTTCTTTAATTTAAATTTACTTTTCCATTTTATCATCTGACAAATGTATTCGTTTAATCGTCAAAAAAATAAATAAAATGTATTGTTTAATTGTTTTTGAATCACAACATATTGATGCAGTTTGGTTTATAATTATCTTAATGGACTGTGATTTCTGTCATTTTATTGAGTTACTTGATATAATGGTAATTGGTTTTTTGTGTAGAATTGTTGGATACAGGTGATTAATCAAAATATACTCGATGAAGCATTTTGAAAAAGAAGAATCAATCGAAGAAGAGAAGTTATTAGCACAAGAAAATGATAAAAAGTTATAAATATGTTTGGAATTATATATTTTGTTGGATATATATGTAACTAAAATTATATTATACAATAAGAACATTATTAATCTCATACATATATACAATTGTAACAATAATATAAAACTTAGGAATTCATAGCGTAGCTTTAATTTTTCAAGACATTTTTTACCAAATGGGTGGAAAAAGATCATGATTCGCATGAATATTGTTATCATCTATTTTTATCCTTTTTTTATATGATAACCATGTATAAAAACTATGTACACAAAAACTATATGAAAAACTGTTTGAAATTCAATCTTTGATGTCTTGAATTTTAATTTTGTTTTGGCAAAATTAATGAATTTCAAATTTTAATTGCATAGCTTTGCAGAAGAGTAAGACAATTAATTTCACCTATAGCCACTCTGAAAAACTGTTTGAAATCAATCTTTGATGTCCTAAATTTCAATTTGATTTTTGCAAAATTAATGAATTTCAAATTTTAATTATATAGCTTTGTAGAAGAGCAAAGAAATATTAATTTCACCTATGGACACTATGGTGCTCCCGCCAAATATAAATAGATTTATGGGATTTTTTTTTTATTACATTGCGAGTCTTGACATGAACAAAATTGAATTAGTGCTCCCGTCAACAAAAAAAAAAGATTGAATTAGTGCCGGTTACTCCATGAATTTATGAGACGTTATAAATTTCTCTTTTTTATGTGAAGGAGAAATAGAGGAAAATAATTTCCTATATGGGAAAAAATTGTAAGACAAATTTAAAAATATTTAATTTTGTCAAAATTATATTTGAAGTCTTTGAATCAACTAAAATGAAAAGTTGAGATCTGATATCAAACTAACTTTATCATTTTGGTGTCATTTAATGCCATTCTATAATATAATATTTTATTATTTTTTATCTTCTCAAAAAAAAATATTAATGATTCGTTCTATGAATATGTCAATAATCTTTATATTAAATTAGTCAAAAAAAATAATTAAATCATTAACATTTGCAGATCAAGATACTTTGAGTTTGAGATTGAATAAAATGATATAAAAATAATAATGTATTAAATATAAGTACAAAAAATGAAATCAGATTTTCGGTTAATTATTAATAATTAAAATTTAATTGGTTAATATTTTATGAGATTATTTCCTTTCTTGAGAAGATTGAATATTAATCTATGTACATTCGATTTGAATGTCAAAAAATCTATGTATACTTGAGGACTATTTTTTTTATTTTTTATTACAGGACTATTTTCTGAGTTAATACTCCTGTACACGTGACTTTCATTACAAAGTCTAATATAATAATATTGCATTTAATTCACATATTTAAAAAGGAATAATTAGATTATTTTTATTTCGGATTCATATAATTTGAAAACTCCATTTTTTTTTGGTACAACAAATAATTATTTTTACTTGCATGAAAGTTTTTTAACAGAAAAACAACTTTATTACTTTTTAAACAATAAAAATTTATTATATTAATAAAATAAAATAAAATGAATGAATTTATTTGTTGTGTGTGTGTGTGTATATATTCCGTTATACGTTCCAATAAAATATGATTGTACTTATACAAAAAAAAAGATTTGTACTATGTGTGTTCAATATTTAATATTTTAATATTACTAAAGAAATACAAGAAAACATTCATAATTTATTTGTACTTTTTTTTAATTTATATGTGATCTGTATTTATGCTCATATATTAATAGGTTTGTTTTAAAAAGAAAAATTATACAGGATCTATATTAGTACTCATATATTAATAAAGTGCAATTTTTTGGTAATTTATAATATGTATTTATATTTGATATAATAATACGGGAGCCTATTTTTCCGCGTCATTTATATTGTGACTATTTATATTCATTAATATGAGTCATGAGAAGGGGTTTGGATAGCATGTTCTGGGTTCGATCCCCAGCTCATTGTAAATCAAAATAAATTAAAAAGAGTCATGATACCCTATTTTTAAAAATTTAAACATGACATATATTTATACTCATATATTAATACAGCGACTTATATTTATATGAAGATTATATTTTTGGTCATATATATATTAATTTAAGACCTATTTTATTTTATTGTTATTTATATGAGACATATATTAACAGTCATATATTATTATGAGATCCTATTTTTACTCATATATTAATCTGGAGTATTTTTTAATTCATATGGATTTATATTTATACTCAAATTTTAATTTTATCAAGGGGGCCTATTTATTTACAATTGCTTTAATAATCTGCATTTATACTCACATGTTAATATAAAGAGCCTTTTTTTTTTTTTTTTTTAGCACCAAAAAAGAAAAAAGAGCCTATTTTTTTTTTTTTCTTTTTGTAATTTATATGAGACAACATTTATACTCATAAATTAATATGTTGCCTATTAATTTCTTTAAATTTATATGTGTGCGAGCTTATATTTCTATTCATATATTAATATGAGGATTTTTTTTTTTTATAATTTATATGGGGAACTATATTATACTCATATCATAATAGAGGAACCTATGTTTTTATAAATTATATGCACCCTATATTTACGGGGACCTATATATAGTTATATTCATATATTAATACAAAGTTTTATTTGGTTTTGTAATTTATTCGAGACCTATATTTATACTCATATATTAATGTGTAGGTTATTTTATTTTTTTTTGTAATTTATACAAGAGTTATATTTATAATTATACTCATATTAATTTGAGCGACTTTTTTTGTAATTTACATGGGGCTTATATTACACTCATTTTAATGCGGGATCTTTTTTGTAGTTGCTATAAGCACCTATATTTATACTCTTATGTCAATATATGAGGCTTATTTTTTATTTTATTTATTGTAATTATACGAGGCCTACATTTATACTCACAAAATAACATATGTGCCCTGTAATTTATATGCATGTGGGCCTATATTTGTAATAATTTAAAAGCGATTTTTTTTTTTTAAAATTTACATGGGGCTTATATTTACACTCATTTTAATGCGGGATCTTTTTTGTAGTTGCTACAAGCACCTATATTTATACTCATATGTTAATATATGGGGCTTATCTTTTATTTTATTTTTTGTAATTATACGAGACCTACATTTATACTTACAAAATAACATATGTGTCATGTAATTTATATGTATGTGGGCCTATATTTGTAATAATATATTAATATGGGGGATTTTTTTTTTTTTTGTAATTTATACGGAGATCTAATTTCTACTCATATATTAATAGTTGAGCCTATTTATTTATATTTTTAATTTACATGTAGCCTATATTTATACTTACATATTAATACTAATGCCTGTTTTATACTAATTTATACTGAGAGATTTTTTGTAATTTACGAAACATAATTTTTTTAGTAATCTATATGGGGTATGTGTGTGTGTGTGTGTATATATATATATATATATATATATATATATATATATATATATATATATATATATATAGTGTTTTTATATTGTTTGTGCATTATGCCTTTAAACCTATAAAATTATGTGATTTTTAAATAATTTTTCATATTAGTTAAATACTATTTAAATTTAACACGGTTATAATTTACTCTCTCCATTTTTTTTTCAAATTATCAAGACCAATTATCCATTCAATCGGTGGATCAGTCCAAATTTTCAAATATTAAATATTACTGTTAACTTGGATGTTTATTTTATATTTATTTTTAATTTATGCTAACTTATATGTAAAAAACAAAAATATATACTAATTTATGCTAACTTAGATGAATTGATAACCCGTGCTTGGCACGGGTCTCACACTAGTTTAAACAAGAAAGAGAAGAATCCATATAAATAGGAGATTTGACCAATTAGATTTTGGATTACCGAGCATTGCTATTTAGTAATAATTTTTTACACAAGAAATGCAAGAATTAACACATGGCAAAATCTCAAATGATGATGTCATTTAATCTCCTTTCATGGAAATCATGGGTTGTGATGGATGTAAACAAGTGTGGAGATTTATTCTTGCAATTCTTCACCTTAAATTTTCTTACCAAAAAGCATTTCCCTGGATTACCATACATGGGGTAATGGTGGTTATTATTTGGAGGAAGTACAGGATGCCACATGACATTCTTCTCTTTCTTGCAAAAATAATTCTTACTAAATAGCATTTTTCTTTGTCATAATATGCAAGAATGTCAATATCTATATTTGGAAGCTAATAATATACAATTATGAATATACTAATGATAGAGATATTCCAATATTCTAAATTCTAATACTCCCTCGCAGTTGAAGCGGTATGTGGACGAATGTTGAGACTGTCTCTGAAGTTTTGAAATAGTATGAGGGGAAAGCAACCCGAAATTGACCTCGAGCGACCTTTTCACAAACAAAATGAATGTCCATATCAATGTGTTTCGTTCGTTGATGTGTAACAGGATTACCTGAGAGGTAGATGGCACTGACGTTGTCACATTATACCATAGTGGCCTTATGAATATGACAGTGTAACTCGAGCATAATGTTTCATTACCAGCAGGATTCATAGACCACATTGGCAACTCCACGATATTCCACCTCATCACTGGATCGTGAGAGTGTGGGTTGTCGTTTGCATGACTAAGAAAGTATATTGTTTCCAAGAAACACGTAATAGCCGGAAGTGCAACGTCTAGTGTTAGGACATCCGCCACAACCTGCATCTTTATAAGATATTAATGCCGTGGTAGATGAGGGGTATAGATGTAAACTGTAGTGTTTGGTGCCCTGAATGTAACATAGTATCCTGCAAAGAGCCTACATGTGGATGTCCATCATATTATGCAAGAGACAAATTTGTTGTACCGCATAAGACATATCGGCTCGTGTGAAGGTAAGATATTGGAGGGCACTAGCTGCAAGATTGCGGTAGAGAGATGGATCTTCATACAGGACACTCTGCGAGAGGAACAGGCCATGCTTATGGCGAGTGACAGAAAAACCCAAGAATTAGTTGAGATGTCATAAGTCTTTCACAGCAAACTCAGAGCTGAGGAGAGATATAATGGACTGTCGCAAAGTATCATATGAGGTGGTGAGGATGATATCATCTATATAAAGTAAGAGGTAGGCTAGATAAGAGTCTTTCTTGTAGATGAATAGAGAGTGATCACACTTGCTTCAATAGAAGCCGGTGGATGAAACATATTAGATTTACATCACAACCCACAGTCGAAACTTTATGCTATAATTTAATGAGAAAGACATCAGAAGTTAATAGGTACACTAGATCTCTCTATTTGCCAGCCACAGAAACATATGATATATGATCGAGTGATATGTGAAGATATAACTAATACATTATAAGTATATAATCGATCAAGAAGATATTTTAGAAGTATAATGACTAAATATAATCCTAACAATATTATCTCTCTGATTTTGTTTTAAGTTTAATGCATTTGATCAACCTCACGTACAATCAAATACTATTTTCTCTATACTAAACAACAATATTAATTGTTGAATGTTTTTAATATCGCACGAATTCATGTGGATACGATAACTTATAATAATTGTTTTTGATATGTAGTATCACTTTTGTATCCCAAACAAAGGGTGCACTTGTTACGGTTTAATTTGGAAACTAATCTATTATTTTGAAAAAATAATCGCTTTTTTTATATTTGATGTATTTGTTTCAGATTTTCATAAAAAATATTTTGGTAAAAAAATCATTTTTGGGTTCAAAATGAAAAGCTATTTTCAAGTGCTTCTCTAAAATTCTATTTTTTTTCAAAACAAGATAAAAAATTATTTTCTTAAAAAGTGATTTTTATGATTGCAAACAAACACAAAATAGCTTTAGATTTTCTTCAAAATATCTACAATTTTTTTTACTGTTATAAACTGATCTATACATGAGTAATATAATAGACGAAGAAGAGAGAAAGAATAGTTTGTATTATTCACCATTAGGATTATGGTTACATTACAATGATACATAGTATTTATATATAGGTAAACCTAACGGGACAATTACATGGGCCGATGATCTATATGGACATCCACTAATAATATTCATAATAACACTCCTCTTTGGATGTCCATCGAGGATGTGCCTTATTAAAACCTCTACTAGAAAAAACCCGGCGAGAAAAAATTCTAGTGAAAGAAAAAGAGTACAACATCCTTTGTGTTTGGACTGCCTCGTTAAAAACCTTACCAGGAAAACCCAATGGGATAAAACCATGGTTAAGGGAAAAAGAGTGCAGAATACAATTATATCTGAGACGAAGAAGCTCAATTAATCTTCAATATAGTTGATCATAAGCTGACGATGACTAATTTGTAGAAAGATCCGATTCTTCTCCTTTAATATACTTTTCTTTGCATTAATCGTTGATGCGATACCATCTTCTTCAAGTTTCTAGTATGTGTAGAATCACAATCCTCAACAAAACTACATTATGAAATTTCTGAATGTAGTGTTAAAACTTTCACATAATTGGAGGATATTGTTGTATCTCTAAGATAAAAATTATATACTTGACTTTGTTCCAATATCTTCGAGTTTATTAATATCATCACATACATAATTAGCAAAATGCAATAGTGCTCTCAACAGAACGAAAATATGATACTTCAAGATCAATTCAAGTGACTAATCATTTTCTTGACAAATGAAATGATTTGTGTTCACATCAAGTGACAACAAATTATTTTTTTTAATAAGTAAGCCATACAAATACATTGTAACACTTTAAATAAATTAAACTTTTCATGTGTTACTCGACTTAATCAAGTAAGAGAAAGATTTTGATTTCACTCCAGGTGAATATTTCTCTTCACAATCAATGACAAAAATGGTAGTTTGCCCAAGATAAAAGAGTATAACTATCATTGGCTCATTGCTATGGGGATTATTTTTTATCGTGCCAGATAAAATTTTGAATGAGTAATCCCCATAAAAAAAATATGAAATATGATTTGAATTTATTTTAAAACAAATTAACATAGAAATAAAACATGTAATCGAATGATTTGATAATAGATACATGTCCAAACAAATTTTAGACGAAGTATTCACATAGTTTTTATATAAAAATATATAATATTTAATCGCGAATTAAATAAGTTTGTCTTAATTAAAAATATAATATTTGAATTATAAAAAATAAAATATTAGAAATTCTACAAAAAAAATAATTAGATTTTCTACAATAAATAAAATATTAGAGAAATTCTAATTGAATGAAAAAAAAACAAATACAAAAAAAAATAGAGGAACTCTAAATTTAGTTGTATATATCCAAAAAAATAGAAAATCTCTATTTTTTTTTTTTGTTTTCACCACCAGTTTAATCTGGTTCGGGGGTCAGTTCTGACATCAAGTGGTTCCAGCCCCCTCTCGATCGCAGTTGCCGGGGAAGAAAATCTCTAATTTAGTTGTATATATCCAACAATTTGTTTTTAATAATGAGTTTTTTAAAAACAAAAAAAGATAAAAAAGAATAGAGAAACTCTAATTGAATGTCAGCTAAGCAATTTTCTAAAAAACTCTAATTGAATCTCACTTAAAATAATTATACATTCTATTATATTTCAAATAAATATATGCCAATCTATTTTGACTGTTGATTCTATTTTCAAATGAAAATATGTCCTGATTTTTTATCTACTCGGAGATAGTCAGGTTTCTTCTCTTATATAGTTCGCAGTCGGACATTGTACCTCACGATCTTCTCTACTCCTCTCTCTATAGAGTTTTTGACTTACGTAAGAATCAAACTATGTTCCTTGGGATTCAAGTACATGTTCAATCAATTCCCCCGTGTACTCACATTGATAAATTAACATCCTTAAAAAGGTTGAACAAAGGTTTATGAAAAGTTTAAAATTGAAATTATAAAAAAGATTCCAATATATTTTTGGTTTCCCAAGGATTTCATCAGTTTGAAGTAATTCTAATGAAAGTGCGTTGAACATAAAATGAGGATAACTCCCGCAGTCAAAATACAAATATTAATTAATCAAGATTTATGTATCGTTCCAATTTGGGGACATCCGATAAAAGTGCGGTGAAAAGTGCACCATGTTTTCTATTCTACACCACTAAAATATTCTCTCTCTCTCTCTCTCTCTCTCTCTCTCTCTCTCTCTCTCTCTCTCTCTCTCTCTCTCTCTCTCTCTTCCCATTCTACGCCACTGAGATATTCTCTCAAACTTTTTTAATAGTGCGATGGAAAGTGCAACTCGTTTCCTATTCTGTACCACTGAGAGATTCTCTTTCGATTTATATATCTCCTCCGTCTCTGTTTCAGGTATCTATAGACTCCTTCAACAACAAAAATAGTTATTGACTCTATCTTATTTTTTAATGAATATCAAACTATTTTAATCTCGCTCTTATTCTCAATTTTTTTTTTGTCAAAAGAAACAATCTCCACATATCAGCGTCAAATGGGAAAATGTAAGGATCTCCACTCACATGGATAAATTAACATCTCTAAAAATGTTATAATAAATGTTTATGGAAATTTAAATATTTGAATTGTAAAAAATTTAAAATTCTCATAGATTATATAAACAATTAAAGTTATAGTTTAGACAATGACATTATAATTAATATTTTTTTATAATCCAAAATATTATAAATCTTGATTGTTTATCAAGAAGTTACTTTAATTTAGAGATAAATATTTATAAAAAATATTAGAGTTTCTACAATAAAAAAATATTAGAGAAATCTAATTGAATAAAAAAACAAAGGTCATGCTAAACAGTGCACCCATGCAGTAGTTAAGCATACCCAAAAAGGAAATAAAAAGACAAAATTAATATTAGAGAGATAACTTTTTGCATCTTTAACACATTAAATGTACAAGTTCCAAGAAAAAATTTCTATTTTAATGTGTTTAACCAATGCACCGGGTGCATTGTTTAGCAATTTCCAAAAAACAAATACAAAAAAAAATAGAGGAACTCTATATATAAAAAAAAATAGAAAATTTCTAATTTAGTTGTATATATACAACAATTTGTTTTTAATAATGAGTTATTTTTAAACAAAAAAAAGATACAAAAATAATAGAGAAACTCTAATTGAATGCCACATAAACAATTTTCAAAAAAACTCTACTTGAATCTCACTTAAACAATTTTTCTCGAAAATGCACGAGAGAGCTCCGTTCCGTGGAAATCTAGCTATGTACAACATCTGGAACTATATACACTTACATGTTTTCATTGGAATGCATTGGCAGCTACACGATATTGTGCGGCATCATGTCTAGAAGCCACGTTTCAATATGTATTTGCGATGGATCAAAATTATACTTAATTGTATACATCCCATAGTTTGTTAGAGGACTTTTACCACAACGTAGATCGTCCTTTGGTCAGAACGTTTGCAACTCCTCCAATGCGTCTTGCTAATCCTGCTATCATCGAATAAAAATTATCGGAATCTCTTTCTGATAACAGCAGATTTAACATAAAAGTTAAAATAAAATATATCTCTTTAGCAATTGATATGTTAATCGATCCCTAAAGTAAATACTGAATTTTGTCAGGTCAATTCAAATTTTTAGAAAAAATAATATATGAAACATCAAATTAATTAAGCAATACTCCATCCGTCCCATTTTAATTGAGTCATTTTGACTATAGACATTATTCATATATCTCGTTTTGACTCTATTTTTCTATTTATAGATAAAAATAAAGATTAGCATATAAGATCTTGTTGGATTCGCCTCGATTTGTATTTTCAAAATATCAAATTTTTATAATTTTTACTATTATACAATTAAAGAAATTAATCGTTAAAATTTTACATTGACAAACATGAGACAGTCAACTGGCTCAATTAAAATGGGACGGAGGGAGTATATACTAGAATCCAAATCTAAATAAATTCCATTGCACATGGTCCGTTTAATCTGTGAAATATAAATACTGAATAGAATAGTGCAACATAGAATAATTGTTTAAAGGTATTGAACACATTTTGTCGTGTACGATATTTGGTGGAAAAAATTGTTATTTAAGTGTTCTAAACAACTTGTGTTGGAGATAAAAGTTGTTTCGTAGTTCAGTGGAAGACAAAAGTATATGTGTTTGTCCAGATGTTTGACCTTCAGTTTATCCAGATGAATAATTTTAAATCAAACATAGTAAAACCGAAGTTGTCATGTCCAATTTTTTTTAGCAGATTAAACGCATGTTTAACTTTTTCTTTGGTTGATATTTGAATTTAAAAACTATATGGAAATTAAAGGGAAAATTTATGTTAGATGATATGATTACAAATATTTCAATTTTGAAAGAAAAAAATAAGGAGCAAAAAAGTAAGATAATATTATTATTACCAAGGCATATCCACCAGCAGCTGCAGCACCAAGCTCGCCAAGGTGCTCAATATGCTTGTGTTGTTTCTCTTCTTTTCTATAGTCAACTTCTTCAACAAAGCCAGATATTTCTGAAGGAAAAACGGTGTTCACAATACGCACAGCGGAATAAAACCGGATCTATTTTGCGCCAAAATTATATTAAACTAAATAATGCTATAAAAGTGCATCTGACAATCAGTTCTTGAATCATAACATTTTCTTCAATAATATGAAGAAACTACAAGTATCCACACCAAGACTAATTTTGCTATCAACCTTTGAATAGTGGAACCAAAAATGAGCAAAGTGGATTTTGTTATGGATTCACATTATCATATTAACTTGTTTTGGAGAGATTGTTCAAGACCTATTTATATACTCACAAACATACTTCCATCACATAGAAGACTTGTTCTGCTGTTTCATACAAACTTCCAGGTCAAAGCCGAGACAATCCAAATTGTCTCGAAACTAGATTTGGCTGATATCCTACTAAGCCTAAATCCTTGGGTCCAGATAAGTGGCCCGTAACTCATTAGTGTACTCAGCCTTAGCAGGATCTTCAGCATGGAAATCTTCTACTAACCAATCAGGTCCAATTAACCTCTCAGCAAAAGGATTGAATATGTTTTTAGTCTCAACAATTTTATATTTTTGGGACAAACAATTTACCTTATAAGAAAGCTCGTAAAAGCAATCTCAAAGAGGTAAATTAATGAAAGAAGTATCCAATATGAGATCAAATGCTTAGAAATATGTCTTAAGGACATAACATATAAACATAATAACTTTTTTTTAACAAGTTTAACTTGAAAGCTGGCCTAAAAATATAGTGCTTCAAGTTTACCATGAAAACTGACCTAAAAATAACTAAACTTGAAAACTTTATGAATAGGATTGATTGAAAATACATGTAGACCCTCTCTAATATGAAAATACAACACAGACCATATATTATTTAATAATAACACCATTATATAGAACAAAATACTACTCAATAAATATTACTCAATAAAGTAGACTAATGTTATGATTATCAACAAGTGTGTTTTACATCATGATACATGATCATAACCAAAAACACAAGAATGATCTTAACGAAAAGACATCAATACAAAATAAAGTTTCAACGACGGTTTGGATCCTGATATGGCAACCTAGGGGTTGGAGTAAAATACGTGAACCCTGGTTGACGTGACCATGATCCTTCTGGTCCATAATTTGGAAATGGAACGCTTATTGGAGATGGTGTTGGTCCTCTAAAAGGTGTTGCTCCACTATGATATGGAAATGGAACTCCTATTGGAGATGACATTGGACTTCCAATAGGTGTTGGTCCCCTGACAGCTTGTGTAGAAGGTGAGGGTGATAGGAAAATTGAAATTCTGCGGTTTTTGCACCTTATGATCCATCACTACTGTTCCCTTCAACCCTTTGTTAACAATACCATTACCATCTCCATTCTTAACATTGGAATTTAACATATTATTCTGTTTCACCTCCACTTTGGGCTGATAGATTTGCAGCTTCTGCGCAGCAGGTTGCTTCTTTGCTTTCAAAGCTGCTGCTTCACAAGCATCCCTGTGTTTCCTCCCATTAAAGTGGGAATTCAAGTTTTTCTCACTTGTAGTTGTGACCAAACACACAGCACATGTCCACTTTTTCTGCACTTCCTTTAGTGTAGAAGTAACCTCTCCACCAACTGTGTCGCTCTCTGCTCTTCCTTTGGTTTCCACTGTGGCTGATGATGCAGCTTGACTTGGCCCAATTTTTGGTATGACAAGAATATCCTGCCACATCCAAATATTAACATAGAGACTAAGTACTTCAAGCAAACAGACCCAATATAATCGGAAGAATACACTCTTTTTTTAAAAACATTTTCAACATATAGCTATGGTTAATGGTTATTACTCATGCATACAAGGGAAAGGAAAGGATAATTCAATCTTAAGTGTGGTTAATGGCTATTACCTATAATGTACTTAAAGGCCTAAACATTTCACAAATGACAGCATGCCACAAGTCTAAAATTTTAATTGGTCCTTGGGGGATTTCTATTTTGAGTGAATATATGAATGAAGCCTTACTTGCTTAGATGATGGAATTTCTTTTTTCTCAATAGACTCCAAATCTTTGATGTCTTTGTGATCTGATTGGAGTCTTTCTCCATTTGTCTGCACAAGAAGCTCACTCATTAAGTGTTCTAAATGTCACCATAAGATTGGGGCGTGCAAAATTCACTCATACAATAGCTTGTGACAAGAACTATATTAATTTCACAACACTTAACGTAAAAAATTTACCTTTAGTATTTCTTTATTATCGGTAGCTATGAGTTGATTTGTCACTTCTGCATCCTTTTGCCTCTGCAGAGCAGCCCTGTGTCTCCTCCCATTAAGGTGAATATCCATGGTTTTCTCGCATGTAAATGTTAACAAACATAAAGCACAAGTCCACTCTCTCTGCACTTCATTCTGTGATGAGGTAGAACTCTGAGGAACCTCTCCACCAGCTCTGTCACTCTCTGCTGTTACTTTCGTTTCCACTGTTGCTAATGATGCATTTTGACATGGCTCAATTTTAGACATGCCAGGAATATCCTGCAACATCCAAATATTAGCATAGAGATTAAGTACTTCATGCAAGACGATCGACCCAATATAAATGGAAAAATACACTTTTCTTGAATATTTTCAATATATAACTATGGTTAATGGATATTACTAATGCATACAAGGGTAGAGGATAATTCAATCTAAAGACCTATACTTAAGACAAGTGTGATATCATTAAATGTACTTAAGGCCTAAACCGTTCACAAATGACCTCTTAGCATGTCACAAGTCTAAAATTTTAATTTTTCCTTGGGGGATTTCTATTTTGAGTGAAATATAAATGAAACCTTACTTGCTTGGTTTCATGAATTTCTTTTTTCTCAACAGCCTCAAAATCTTTGATGTCTTTGTGTTCTGTTTGGTGTTTTTCTTCATTTGTCTGCACAAAAAGATCCCTCATATAATGTTGTTCTTTTAATTTTTTTTTAAATATCAAATATATGTATCAAAAGATAGACTTAGCCCTCCAAAATGCAACTCACAAACAAAGCCTAAATGTCACCATGAGATTGGGACGAGTAGAATTGACTCATACAAGAACTATATTAATTTCACAACACTTCAAATCAAAACTTTACCTTTAGAATTTCTTTATTACCAGTAGCTATGATTTCATTTGTCACTTCTGCATCCTTTTGCTTCTGTAGAGAAGCCCTGTGTTTCCTTCCATTGAGGTGGGCATTCCAGACTTGCTCGCTCAGTGCTGTTACCAAACATAAAGCACAAGTCCACTCTTTCTGCACTTCTTTCTCTGTAGAAGCAGAACTATTCGGAACCTCTCCACCAGCTCTGCCACTATCTGCTGCTCCTTTGGTTTCAACTGTGGCAGATGATGCATTTGGACTCGGCCCAATTATAGGCATGGCAGGAATATCCTGCAACATCCAAATATTAGCATAGAGATCAAGTACTTCATGCATCAGTGGTTATTATTCATGCATACAAGTGAGAAAATAAAATATGTTCTTTTCATTGCCTACAAATAGCAAACAGTAACAATCATCGTATAATTAATGAAAACTTTGAAAAGTACAAGAAAAAACAAAAGATGATACAACTAGTTCAAAGAATGTTATATGAATGGATATACAATGAAACATGGCAGTCATTTAAATAGGAGATTGTGGTTATATTTTAGTTTTAGATGAAAATGCATAAACACCTCAAATAAAAGTACAGTAAGTCTAAAATCACCGTCAACAACAATCACAACAAAAATCATGTAAACAACGACACAATTTTTATGCATTGCAAGTCTAAACCTTTCACAAATGACCTCTTAGAAAGCCTCAAGCCTAAAATATTTATTTTTCATTGGGAGATTTCAACTTGGAGTAAATTTGAATGAAGTCTTACTTGCTTGGTAACAAGAATTTCTTGTTTCTCTATAGCCTCAAAAATTTTTATATCTTTTTGCTCAATTTGGAGTCTTTCTCCATTTGTCTGCATAAGACCAAGCTCCCTCATTAAGTATTCTAAATGTCATCATGAGACTAGGACAATTAGACTTGAATCATCCAATAACTTATACAAGAACTATATTAATGTCACAACTGACTTAACTACAAAACTTTTACCTTTAGCATTTCTTTATTATCAGTAACTATGATTTCATTTGTCACTTCAGCATCAGGCCTACACATTGTGTTCTACAATAGGAAAAAAAAAAAAAAGAAGAATTAGCTAAAATTTTCAATTTTGTGCAGATATAGACATTTCACATACAAACACATGCCAAAATTTTGTGCAGATATATATAGTTACACACTATGAAGCACCGACACTTCTCGAATTAGGCGTGTCC
Organism: Trifolium fragiferum; assembly: GCA_954870985.1. Lineage (NCBI taxonomy): Eukaryota > Viridiplantae > Streptophyta > Magnoliopsida > Fabales > Fabaceae > Trifolium > Trifolium fragiferum. Next base: position 16,103,140 of record OX940790.1, on the reverse strand, counting down.
GTGTCGGACACGTGTCAGTGTCGGTGTCCAACACGACACCGACACTTATGATTACATTGAATTATGTCATTTTCTCAAATTATTATCGATGTCGACGTGTCAGTGTCCGTGTCGTGTCCGGTGTCCGTGTCTGTGCTTCATAGGTTACACATTGTGTTCTTCCATAGGATAAAAGAAGAATTGGCTAAAATTTTACCAATGCAGATATACAAACATATTACATACACAAACATGCTTCCCATTGTTCTTGAGTTTTAGTATTTAGACATTCAGCTATAATTACCTTGCTAGCAATGAGTTTCTCTAAGGCTTCAGTTCCATTCTCATTCATATATCTCTCTGCATGCATTAAAAAGTTGTCTTTATCAAAAAACCACTTTCTCCAGTAGTTATTTAACCTCCAAGTGACTATTTGCAATTTCATGGCGTGAATAAGGTTATTATAAACATAAGAAGCTCGTCCAAAGTCCGGCATGGTGAGCCAGAAGATGAATATTAGTTTAATGTACATCCAGAGCTGAAACCTGATATGAAACATGGGGCGAAGTAGTTAAAAACTCCACCAATTGGTTTAAAAAATAAATAATCAAAAGGTAGTCATTTATTTTCATCAACTAAAATAGCAACTGTTTTTGTAGCAACATTTCTTTTCTTATTAAGAGAAAAGGACATCCTAGAAGGAATTTCATGCCCTAATTTTCAATTACGAATTTGGCACGTAGAAAGTGCATTGATAAATCTTTAAGTTCAATTAGTTACTGATTCTCAATGAAAAAAAATGAACTCGGTCAATTCTTAGCAGAATCATGGTATCCTACCGTGATTTTAATTGTGTGTCGCAGAATCATGGTATCCTACCGTGGTTTTTATCAAACTCAGCCAATTAGGGGTGAAAAATTGCCAGACCAATCGACAGGGCCTATAGAGTAGACTATGCTAAGTCAGACTAGACTTTTGAGAGCTTCTTTTCTCAACCCTCATATGTACTTCTGGTGGGTAAATCCGGGAAAAAAACATATCATTTTTTGTTCTCCGGATGGTTAAACATCAAAATTAAGCTAAATTTCATTAGCTAATTAGCTCGTAAGTCTTTAAATAGGCTAACAAGTCATGCCAGACTTTTTAAAAAGTTAGACCCTAGCCTAAAAATAAAGCTTATGACATGTAACAACAAGCCAAACTTAAGCATTGGATTTTTTTTACTAGCTCAATCTTGACTCTTGAGTTTTGCAAAGCCTAGCCCAACCTAGCTTATTCTCCACCCCTACGTCGTTTCATTCATACACTATAGTTATTGTAAGGGTAAATATGTATTTAATTCGTCCTCATAGCTCAGTTGGTAAGTGACATCGCATTTTATATACAGGGGCCGGCATTCGAACGGGACACTCCACTTATTCAAAGGGTGATATTTCTGGCAACCGGGCTACCTGACCAAAAAAATTCATATTTTGAGGGCAAATAACTTACCATGGAAGAAGGCTCATAAAAGCATAGTCAAAGAGGTAAATTGATGAAAGAAGTATCCAATATGAGATCAAATGCTTAGTTTCTTCATAGGAATCAATCTCAATTGCTTGTACGGAAGCACACCTGTCCAAAAATCATAATCATAAAAAACAAAAAGTCAAACAATAATAAAAAAGGTAGCAACTTTTTCGACAAATTAAAAACCCAAATATGAAGAACTTACATAGGATACACCAGAGCAAGAAGAGGCCTACAAAATAGAAGGCAATGTTGATTAGCATGCATTGAAACAAAGGTGAAAAGGATCAACAAGAACAAAACCTTTATACATGAATGAATTGGCATACCATGCTACATGATGAAGGAGTTTGAAAGACATTATTATGAGAAACCATGAAGAAGCCATATTGCATTAGAATGAGTAGCGAGGAGAGATATAAGAAGAAGAATAAGCGATCATGTAAAAGGAAAATCGGAAGTCGGTGGTTGTGAGTGAGTAAAATAATGAAGTTGGCAGGTGAAAGTGAAATGTGTGAAACTAGGATGAGAACTACTATGCACACACTCTTTTACACACTCACTTTGACACACTCTATGCTATTGGACCACGTCATCTACTTTTTTTAACTCATTACCTTTTAACCGGTTAATCAGGTAAATCAATTTTTTTTAATTTTTTTTTTTTCTTGTATCACTGTTCACCCACCATCTACGATGTCCATTACCGAGAAAATCCTTGACCTTCACCATGAGATGCTAACGAACAACAACATCTCCGTCGATTTCTCAACCTAAGCCAACGCAGAGGACCCATTCACGGAGGAGCAGGTGCGATAAACATGGAGTTGTTGCAATTTTTTATAGGCATAAAGGATGCATCATGTACAAATAGTTTCAGCGTGGTGATTAATGGTGATCTTGTGTTTTATTGGTAGAGAAAGAACTTAAAAGGCAGTGGTGGTTTTGCCATATGAACTTAGGTGTGAGTAGTTAGAGAAATAATAATAGCATGTCTTTGTTAATGATTTTGGAACAGAAAACATCAAAAAAGAAAATAAGAGCAACACAACATAATCACAAGTTGATTTGAAAAACAGAGGATTTTAGAGATTGGAAGAGGGGATGACGATTGTCTTTCCCATGGTGAGTGAAGATGACGCTTTGAGATCCAGAATTGTAAAAAATTAAATAAATAAAAAATTAAAAGTGTAAGAGGTAACCGGTTTTGAGGTTTAAAAATTGAATGACTTGGTACAATGAATGAGAGTGTGTCAATTAGAGTGTGTCAAAAGGTGTGTTATTAGCATTCCTCAACTAGGATTAGTTGAAGCAAGTAGCTAGGTAGGGAAGAAATAACATGACCTTTTTTGAGTTGGGCTCAGGTCAAACAAATAGTATGCGTTTCACCCTACTTATTTGTTTATAGATTTTAGAAAAATGTTTTGACAAATACTCTAGTATGTCTAAATATTTGTTTCTTATTTAAAGATTTAAAATACAGTTTAAAATAAAATATATTTGGTATTATAATTTAGTAACTCAAAAACGAAGAATAAAAAAATACTATAAGTGTATTTTCCATATAAATATACAGTATATAGTATAGCATAGAGACTAAGAACTTCATGCAAGCGGACCCAATTTAATCGGAATAAGACTAAAGTTATGATTATCAACAAGTGTGTTTTACATCATGATATATGATCATAACAAAAAAACTCAACAATGATCGTAACCAAAAGACATCAACACAAAATAAAGTTTCAACGACGGTTTTGATCCTCATATGGCAACCTAGGAGTTGGAATAAAGTACGTGAACTATGATTGAGGTGACCATGATCCCTCCGGTCCATAATATGGAAATGGAACGCTTATCGGAGGTGGTGTTGGTCCAATGAAAGGTGTTGCTCCACTATGATATGGAAATGGAACTCCTATTGGAGATGACATTGGTCTTCCAAAAGGTGTTGGTCCCTTGACAGCTTGTGTAAAGGTGAAGGCCTTATGATATGAAAATTGAAATTCTGCAGTTTTTGCACCTTATGATCCATCATCGCTGTTCCCTTCAACCCTTTGTTAACAATGCCATCTCCATTCTTGACATTGGAATTTAACATGTTGCTAAAACTCTTCTGTTTCACCTCCACTTTGGGCTGATAGATTTGCAGCTTCTGCAGAGCAGGTTGCTTCTTAGCTTTCAAAGTTGCTTCACAAGCAGCCCTGTGTTTCTTCCCGTTAAGATGGGAATTCAAGTCTTTCTCAGATGCAACTGTTAACAAACATAAAGCACACGTCCACTCTTTCTGCACTTCCTTCTGTGTTAAAGTAGAACTCCGAGGAACCTCTCCATCAACTATGTCACTATCTGTTGTTCCTTTTGTTTCAACTGTGGTAGATGATGCATTTGGACTTGGCCCAATTATAGGCATGACAGGAATATCCTGCAACATCGTAAAAGTAATGAAAACTTTGAAAAGTACAAGAAAAAACAAAAGATGATACAATTAGTTCACACAGTTCAAAGAATGTCATATGAGTGGATATACAACCAATATGGCAGTCATTTAAATAGGAGATTGTGACTATATTTTAGTTTTAGATGAAAATGCAGAAACACCTCAGATAAAAGTACACCGAGTCAAAAATCGCTGCCAACAAAAATCATGTCAACAATGACACAATTTATATGTATTGCAAGTCTAAACCTTTCACAAATGACCTCTTAGAATGCCTAGAGTCTAAAATAATTATTGGTCATTAGGAGATTTCTATTTGGAGTAAATATGATTGAAGTCTTACTTGCTTGGTAACAGGAAGTTCATTTTTCCCTATAGCCTCCAAGATTTTGATATCTTTGTGCTCAATTTGGAGTCTTTCTCCATTTGTCTGCACAAGATCAAGCTCCCTCGTTATGAACTCTAAATGTCACCGTGAGATCGGAACATGTATAATTGATTGATACAAGAACTTATAAAAAGAACTATATTAATGGCACAAATGACTTAACATCAAAACTTTACCTTTAGCATTTCTTTATTGTCGGTAGCTATGATTTCCTTTGTCACTGCTGCATCAGGCCTACACATTGTGTTCTGCAAAAGAAAAAAAAAAGAAAAATTAGCCAAAATTTTCAATTTTGTGCAGATATAGAGACATATCACACACACATACATGCCCCCCTATATAATTCTTCTAAAGTTTTAGTAGTTGGACCTTTTTAACCCATGCTGAGTGTGCTCCAACTTTTTGATACACCATACGGCCACATAGCTGTAATTACAAGAACTTATAACAAGAACTAGATTAATTTCACAACATTTAACATCAAAACTTTACCTTTAGTATTTCTTTATTATCAGTAGCTATGATTGTCATTTCTGCATCCTTTTGCTTCAGCAGAGCAGCCCTGTGTTTCTTCCCATGAAGGTGATCTTTCAAGGTTTTCTCGCATGTAACTGTCAACAAACATAAAACACAAGTCCACTTTTTCTGAACTTCCTTCTGTGTAGAACTCTGAGGAACCTCTCCACCGCATGTATCAATCTCTGCTGTTCCTTTGGTTTCCACTTTTGCTGATGATGCGATTTGACTTGGTACAGTGTTAGACATGGCAGGAATATCCTGCAATATCCAATATATTAGCAAAAAGACTAAGTACTTCATGCAAGCCAACCCAATATAATCGGAAGAATACATGTTTTTTGAAATTTCTAACATATAACTATACTTCAAAGAAATGCTATATCATTATATATACTTGCCAATCTAGAGCTTTCAAAATGACCTCTTGGCATACCACAAGTCTAAAATTTTGGAGATTTCTATTTTTGACTGAACATGAATGAATCCTTACTTGCTTGGTTGCAGGAATTTCTATTTTCTCAATAGCCCCCATATCTTTGATGCCTTTGTCTTCTGTTTGGAGTCTTTTTCCATTTGTCTGCACAAGAAGCTCCCTCATTAAAGTAAATAAATGTCACCATTTGTCAGATATTATGTATAAAGGTCTTTTAAAGTATTACTTTTAATATTAAGTATACTCCTGCAATTTTACAATCCGAGTTCACCTAGGCAAGACAAACTTACCAAGAGTCTCAACTTTGACAAATTATTAATTTCATGACACCTAACATCAAAACTTTACCTTTGGCATTTCTTTATCATCGGTATCTATGATTTCATTTATCGCTTCAGCATCAGGCCTACACATTGTGTTCTTCCATAGGACAAGAGAAGAATTAGCTAAAATTTTCAATTGACAATGCAGATATAGAGACATATCACATAAACAGACATCTTCCCTATATAATTCTAGAGTTTTGGTATTTGGACATTCTTAGCTGTAATTACCTTGCTAGCAATTAGTTTCTCTAAGGCTTCAGTTCCATTCTCTTTCATATATATCTCTGCATGCATTAAAAAGTTATCTTTCTCAAAAAACCACTTCCTCCAGAGCAATTTCATGGAGGGAATAAGGCTATTATAAACATAAGAAGCTCGTCCAAAGTCCGGTATGGCGAGCCAGAAGACGAACATCAGCTTAATGTACATCCAGAGCTGAAACCTGATATGAAACATGGGGATGAAGTAGTTAATCAACTCCATGAATTGGTTTTAAAGAAAAATCAAAATGGAGTCATTTATTTTCATCAAGTAAAATAGCAACGGTTTGTGAAGCAATACTTCTTTTCTTATAAAGAGAAAAGAGAAAAAGGACATCCTAGTAGGAATTTCATGCCCCGATCTTCTATTACAAATTTGGCACATAGAAAGTGCATTGGTTAATCTTTAAGTTCAATCAGGTATGGATTCTCAATAAAAAAAATTAACTTGGTCAATTCTTAGTACATGTTTGGAATTTGAATTAATTTCGAGTGTGGCGAAAACTTGGTCAATTCTTAGTACATGTTTGGAATTTGGATTAATTGCGAGTGTGGAGAAATCATGGTATGCCACCGTGGTTTTATCAAACTCATGGCCAATTAGGGGTGAAAATAGGTCAGACCAACCAAGAGGGCCTAAGTCAGACTAGACTTTTGAGAGCTTCCTTTTTCAACCGTCATTCCATACGTAAACTATACTTATGCTTATTGATTGTAATGGTATAATATGAGTATAATCCCTATAAAATTTCATATTTTGGGGGTAAAGAATTTACCATGGGAGAAGACTCATAAAAGCATACTCAAAGAGGTAAGTTATTGAAAGAAGTATCCAATATGAGATCAAATGCTTAGTTTCTTCATAGGAATCAGTCTCAATTGCTTGTACGGAAGCACACCTGTCCAAAAACAGTAATCACAAAAAAGAGAAAAATAGCACAACAATACAAAAAGTTAAACAAAAACTTAAAACATATAAAGTAGATTGCATCTATAATCTTTAAATTTTACGTTTGTATCATAGATATTTTAAGTTTTTTAAGTTATAAATAGGTGAAGTTTAACGTTTTTATTAGATATGTGTTTTAAGTTTTTAAGTAATGAATATGTCATTTAAGTTTTATGTTTGTATCAGATAGGTTTATAAGGATCTATCATCTATCTATTACAAACGTAAAACTTAAATGACTTATCTGATACAAGCATAAAACTTAAAGACTTATTTATAACTTAAAAAATTAAAGAATTTATTTAATACAAATATAAAACTTAAAGGACTTATTTGTAATTTAAAAAACTTAAAAACCTATTTATATAAATATAAATGTAAAACATGTTGCTGAATAAAGAAGGTAGCAACTTTTTCAACACACTAAAACCCAAATATAAAGAACTTACATAGGATAAACTAGAGCAAGAAGAGGCCTACAAAGAGAAGGAAATAAAAGAAGGGTAATGTTGATTAGCATCATTGAAAGAGAGGTGAAAATGATCAAAAAGAACAAACTATTGTACTACTTTGCATACCATGTGACATGATGAAGGCATTTGAAAGCCATTATGAGAAACCATGAGGGAGCCATATTGTAGCAAATTGAAGGTGTCAATGGCTATTGCATTAGCATTAGCATGAGTAACGAGGTCAGATAGAAAGAATAAGCAATCATATAAAAGAAAAAAAACGAAAGTCGGTCGTTGTGAGTAAAATAGTACTAGTTCAATCGGCAAGTGGAATGTGGGAACTAGGAAAGGAACAAAAAGCTATAGACACGGTTTCAAAAAAAAAAAAGCTATAGACACGGTTTCAAAGAAAAAAAAGCTATAGACACTTACTACTAACTAGTAACTATGACCTTTTCTGTGTTTGTTGGGCTTAAGTCAAACCATTAAATAATACAGTAATAAATATAAGGATCATGTTAACGAATGTCCCAGTGACATTCTTTAAGCATTCTATTTAAAAAAGTTTTTAATTCAAAAAATGAACATTGTAATTTTTAATGTGTTGACTTTACGCATTTTCATAAAAAATTTATAAAAAAATTTTTTATTTTAAGGCTTTAAAGAGTATCCGGAAGAACTTGTTAGCATTTGCCTAAAACGATTTTGCTTTATTGGTTAAAGAATTTATTCAAGAAAATTTTGTTTTGGAAATACAGATTGTCACCTTTGTCAATCTAATTAGAGTACACCATTTGCTCATAGATTTTAGAATAATCTTTTGACAATCTCTAAATATTTTTTGTAGAATTTTGTTTAAGATTTAAATATATTTTAGATTTTAAATAAGATATTATCAAGATTAATGATTTATAATTGTTTTAAATATTTTTCTTATTTAAAAATATAATTAAGAAATATATTTTATATTACACTATTAAAGTTATACAACATGAATGAAAGGGTATGAGAATATTCTCTATATAATAAAAAATAGAATTGCTAAATTTTGCGAGGCAACTCACCCGGTTAAAGATGTTTCTAATTTAAATTTTAAAAAATGAAGTCTGTATTTGGGGGCATTATAAGAAATTTGACTTGTACCTACTAATAAAATCCGTCACTAAAAGTCAAAATCTGTAGGTGTAGACCGCGCCTGACTTTCACCGACCGCCACTGTACCCGTAAATTATGTACGCCATTTTGCAACGGAAATATGTCCGTCTGTCATTGTATATTGGCCGTCAGTGAAAGTGTTTTACTTTTAGCTACGGTTTTGTCTGTAGGTACAAGTCAGAAAGCAGTTTTAAAGAAAATACTTCTACCCACAATATAAAAATATATTTTAAGAAAAATCTCCATAGTATAAAAATATATGTCATATATTTTCGCTACACAAACATAAAAAATATTACACTTATTAAAAAATGTAAATTAATGAAATGATTTGAAAAGAATTTGCATAGGTAATTGATTATTGGAAAAAGAATAGAGTAAATTAAATATAATTTTTATTAAATTTTATGAGAATAAGTAAAAGGAAATCTTGAAAAGTTAGTTGTTTTTACTTATAATTTGAGATATAAGAAATTTTGAGTAGATGGACTTTTACCCGTGCATGCAATAGTTGCTATGATAAGAGGGAAATGTAATAGTGAAATGAGGATCAATAGTGAGTATGAAGAAAATTGATGAAATATCTCCTCTCTCCCTTTGGTACTTTTTAGTAGAGTAATGGCTTAGGTCTTAAGCTCGGTCTTATTCTATCTTTTCCCTTTCTTTTCATGTATTAAAAATACCAACTTAATTTGGATTCTTATCTATCAATTTTACTAAATCAAATTCCAATTATCAATTTATCATATTCTCAATTTTGGGAACTCTTAAATGGTGTTTTCATCCTTGAACTCTCCTCTAATGGCGTATGACGGCAAAAGACAATAGCAAACAAAATAATATTATGTTGTGACAATAGTTCTAATAAAGTGAAAAATAAGAAAACAAAACCTTTAGGCGATTCAAGCAAGAGTTTTTGGAAGCAAGTGGAAGAGGTCAAGGTTCAAGTGAGACTTGAACTTGACCGATGAACTTGAATATTAGTTCAAGATGGAGAGAGCAGCACTGTGGTTGATTGAATCACCATCGTTTTAAAAGCAATGTGGAGAATTATTGCGAGTTGCCTTGAAAAAAATGAAGAAAAACATGTTTTGAAGCTGGGAACTGCGCTTGGTGCAGGAGCCCTTGCGTTGGGCGCGTAATTTTTGAAGCTTCAACCTCTGCCATCCGCGCGGGGCGCGAAGCCTATATATAGGCTGAGCGTGTTTCAATATTTTCTAAGGGAATTTTAGGGTTTTTGCTGTCAATTAAGGCTAGGATTTAGAGATGATTGCTCTTGGTATAATGATAGGGGTTTGGGCAAATTGTTATTGATTCACCTTGGGTAGCTAGGTCAATTGAGTCTCTTGGTTACAAGAAGAGATTCGGGATTAGGGTAGAATTAGGATTAATTCTTGTAACCATATTTAAAAGTTTCTTGTGTAAAGTTTCTCATTGATCATAGTAAAACGGAGGAGCTGCTCCCCCCCCCCCCAAGAGTAGGTTCATTAACACTGAACTGAGTAAAAAAATCATGGTGTGTTCTTTTCTTTCTTGTCGTGTTTATTGTTTGGATTAACTATCATCATCTCTATCAACTTAATTTGGTTGCTTTATTCTATTTGCTCCACACATCAAGTTTATTGGTGTGAGTTATTTATCGTCAAATTCACAACAATTGACGCCCACCGCGGGGCAACGATCAAATCGATAACTCAAGTACCATGAGTTCGAAGTTTGATATTGAGAAGTTCACCGGGAGTAACAACTACGGGTTGTGGAAGGTGAAGATGGGGGTTGTGTTGATTCAGAACAAGTGTGTTGATGCATTAAAGGAAGAAGCACAGATGTCGGCTAATCTCTCAATCAGGAGAAGACTAAGTTGAACGAGAAAGCCTTGAGTGCAATCATCTTGTGTCTTGGAGATCAGGTGTTGCGAGAAGTAGCGAAGGAGATGATAGTTGCGGCTATGTGGGCCAAACTTGATTCAATATACATGACCAAGACTTTGGCACATAGGCAATTCATAAAGCAACATTTTTACTTGTCCCGAATGGTAAAGACTAAATAAGTGGAGAATCTAATGCTTCACACTTTGATACCTACATATATAATATGAGATATCCCTATATATCAACTGAGCTATATTACAAAGATTTAAAGAGTATGATCCCACTTGAGTACAATTAACCAATTAATTGCTTATTATGGTGACATGTCTTTTATTGTAAAAAAAATTACACGTCTAATAATCATACATAGTGGCAAAATATGATTATTAATATTCACGAGAGTATAGCTCAGTTAATAGTAACCCCCTCCGCATTTTCATTATTTTTTTATCTTCTTTTTATCCCCAAATCCTTTTTGAGCGTCCATGTTGACTATATTACTTTTTAAAATAAGGTTTTATTTTTGGAAGATTAGGATCTGTTGACTATATTACTTTTAAAAATAAGGTTTTATTTTTTATCTTGAATATTGTTATTATGCCATGTGACGAATATGTGTCAATTATATATATGATTATTTTACATAATGTAAGTATATGCTATACTTATTATTATGAACTTGAATTATAACTAACTCTCTATTTAGTGTATGTGTATGGTTTGGATCCAGATTCTTCACTTGAGGAGTGATCTCGTGGCTTTGGAGTTAGCTTGTGTTACTAGCTTAACTTGGTAAGGATGAAGAATAGGAAATTCTAGAAACCTTAGAAGTCTAGGATTTGCTCTGATACTTGTAACCTTGCTAGGATTAGTATCTTAGCTTGTTTGTTTGAGGCTATGTATGACCTGGTATGATCTTTAGCAAATTGTCACTTGGAGGTTAAATAACTTCTGGGGGGAAGGGATTTTTTTGAATTTGGTATGATCTTTTGTGATTTTTTTTTTTGAAGAATTATATAGGGAAAAGCATGTATGTGAATGTGATATATGTCTCTATATCTTCATAGACAATTAATTTTTTTAGCTAATTCTTCTTTCTTTTCTATTGAAGAACACAATGTGCAATTCTGATGCGGAAACGACAAATGAAATTATAGCTATTGATAGTAAACAAGTTCCAAAGGTAAAGTTTTGATGCTAAGTCAGTTGTGACATTAATATAGTTTTTGCCGTCTTGTTAAAAGTTCTTGTATTGTATGAGTCAATTTCATATATTCAAATCTCATGAAGTTATGCTAATATTGGATATTGTAGGATATTCCTGTGATGCATGAAATTGTGGCACGTCAAAATGCATCATTAGCCACTTTGGAAACCAAAGAAACAGTGGAGAGTGACACAGAGAGTTTTACAACAGCGGAGGAGAGTGACACAGAGAGTTTTACACACGAGTTGACTTGTGCTTTATGTTTTGAAATATCTACAGGCCAGGAAGATTTAAATTTTATTTCCCTCAGGAAACACATGGATAGTTGTAAAGCAACTTTCTGTTGTTGTAGATGGCTGGAAATTAATGACCAGAGGGCACCAAACTAAAAACCTTTCTGCAATATTCCGTAATTTTTCAAAGTACAGCCGGTTCTTCTCAACTATGAATATATTAAGACTCTCAAGATAGTAGAATCAAACACTCTAGCTAGCAACGGTTGGAAGTTTTATTTGTGCAGCTGTCATTTGGTATAAAAGTTTTGAATTGCTAATTTTGTGCCACGAGTTTCAATAGTTGGGATGTCTATTTATTCTATGATATCGAGATGCTATTTTTTTTTGGTAGTGCAAGATGCTATTTATTTATACTTTTTTTTAACCTTTAGCACAAAATCTAATAAAATACCGTAGGCTGTTAAAAGAAAGATAAAAGGGAAAATTTTATAAAGAAATGAGAAATTTTTTGATTTTTCAAATGTTGATAAAATACTAATATTATTTTTTGGCTTAAATATATTTTTAGTCCCTGCAATTATGTCTTGTTTTGAAAAGAACCTCTGTAAAATACTACTTATGTTACATGTTTAGGATTTTCTTTTACGAGAAATTTTTAGAGTTTTTAGATGTTGACTACACAATTTTGAATAAAATACTATTATATTTTCTTACATTTAAAATAAGATTATGTTATTTCTTTAGGATATTTTTTTACCGAGAATGTAGTGAGTATTTTTAGGACTTGCTGATTATATATTTGAGAAATTCTATGGTACATTAGCTTATTAAAAAAATAGTTAAATAAATTTTTCTAAAAAATAAATTACTTTTCTATATTATTAAGAAACTATAATAACCAAATATTATATATTAAAAATTTAAAACTATCAAAAATATAAAATTTTATATTTTTTGAATTTTTATTTTTCATAATAGTCAATATTGAACTCTTTTTACAAAAAAAATGTTAAAAAATAAGTGTAATACTTATAAACAATGAAATTATGTTTTTTTTTTCTTTCTAATAATAGTGTTATCTCTAAAATACAATTATCGGCTAATAATTTTTTAATTCATAAAAATAATCACTTATTTATGAACTACTTTCTCACTCTTTTGGTTTTGGTTTTAGAGCTCTATATATGAAGTTAAATTGTAATACAAAAATATTTACAAACTATATTTTAAATAAGAAACAAATCTTATGCCAAAAAAAAAAAAAAAGAAACAAATCTTAAATAGAAATGCCCAATAGTTTTGAAACCATTTCAACTATTTAGTAAATGATAGATATCTCAAGAAGGTTGTTCTTCTATTCAGTTGGTTACTTCTATGTGGTGTTAATATACTTATTTGGTTCTTTTTATAACAAACAAAACATAAAAACCACAACAACCGGTAAAATACATTGTAAATAATTATTTACATTTAATACGCTTCTAAGTTTAAATTTATTCTATGCTAACTAAAGAATACCTTTATTATTATTGTTAGGCTTAAATAACATTTCAGTCCCTATATGTTTCTGATTTTTTTTGTTTTAGTCCCTGTAAGTTTTTTTGTTTTAAATTAGTCCCTAAATGTGTTAATTTTTTTCGTTTTAGTCCCTGCTGTCCAATTCCGTTAAAAAAAACGCTTAGGTGGCAAACAGAGGGACTAAAACCAAAAAATTGAAACATACAGGGACTAAAATGTGTCAATAAGATCCAATAACTCTTTTGCGAATTTTTCACTCTGTGCTGTAGCATCTGCAGCGTCAATAAGATCCAATAACTCTTTTGCGAATTTCACTATGCCATGAACACCTTCAACTACATCTTCTTTTTTAGGTGTTAAATTAAGAATATCATTCAAACCAAGCCCAGTTCCATCATGTCCAATATTCCCGCTGTTACTCATGGTAAGAAGACAGTGAAGAGCTCTCTTCAAATCATTGCTCTTCATTGCCAAATCCAACTCCAACCTGCAGAACGTTAAAGTGTCATGGTGTTCATCAATATGGTCATGGTGTTGAAGTAGGAATGTTTGGAAAATAGTCTTTATTCTCACCATTAGATCTTCATGCTGCAATCTTACAGTGATCTTTAACTACAAAGGACCAACCAAAAGCATTGAATTGCCCCTCATAACATTTATTTTTTGCTTTAATGTCGAATAGTAAGTAGTTCCTGCGCATAGAGTTAAACATCATTGTTATAGCTTAATCCAAACTTCATAATACATGATCTCTTTTGAAGTAAAAAAATGTTTTAAAGATATATAGAGGCGTTACAAGTAACATCATCCTTCACATATCTAGTACAAACTATGTAATGAGCTTACTTGAAAATAAAGAAGTAGATTTGCTGCTGGCATAGTTCCTCCGGTAAAGAAGTATCTCGTAATCCAATCATCTTCATTTTTGTCCTTCAATTAGTCTGATTATCGACCAATATCACAAGCGAAAACAACTAACAAAGTGAGATAGCTAAGGCATTATATGAAATTCACCTCAAAGTGGTAGGCAAATGTTTTGTGGAAGAAGTGATGAACAAATAAAAAGACCATCCTTTTTCATCCATTTGGATATCTTCTTGAGAAGATCTTTATAGTTCTTCATATGCTGTGCTAAGGTTAAAACTAAATCAAATTTAATAAAACACAGCTTCAATGCAGATTATTTACCTACAAAATCTAACCTCAAACATTTCTATAGAAAATATTCTGTCATAAGAAGCTTCCATTTCAAATGTGCTAATGTATGCAACAATGATATCCATATTTTCCAGCTGCAGCTCCCTGACAAGAGGACAGTGGAAGAAAAGAGATTTTGATCATCATACAATATATGTTTTCCAAGCTAAATAATGGTGTCAATGTCATGCAAGAAGACTCGTTTGCTTAATGAAATTATCGTAAAGTGTAGTATGACATGCACAATGCTTGAAGCAAATGATGCAATATCAAGAAATATACAGGCAATATCAAGAAATAACATAACAAAAATTGTGATTTTTTTTTTGTTTTAGTCCCTCCGTTTGCCACCTAAGCGTTTTTTAACGGAATTGGACGGCAGGGACTAAAACGAAAAAAATTAACACATTGAAGGACTAATTTAAAACAAAAAAACTTACAGGGACTAAAACCAAAAAATTGGAAACATACAGGGACTGAAATAATATTTAAGCCTTATTGTTATTACTATTACCATGACTCCACCAGAAAGCATTTATCATTTTTTCAATATCATCAATAAGTGAGGATGGAAGAATAAACATACTCATAATATAGGAAGGTAGTATCACCCGGAATCGACTTTATCATTATTTCTTTACCGGCCTTTGGCAGCGCACGCCCTCTGACTACTAACATTTCCATCTTCCTTCTAACAATATGAATTAACAACTAACATTTGTCTTTTTTTAAATAAAAAAAAAAATTAAAGTTTTATTTGAGGATCAAAATGTATTTTCAACCCTTAGTTATTTTTGAAACCGTAATGATTTATGATACAATTTTAAATTAATGAATTTTTCAATAGATTCTTTCCATTTCTCTCTCTCTCTCTCTCTCTCTCTCTCTCTCTCTCTCTCTCTCTCTCTCTCTCTCTCTCTCTCTCATGTTTTTTCAATTTTCACATCTCAACTTTTAACTATTTTTAAAAAAAATAAATAAATTCCAATATAATTACTACTTTATATTTCAATAGTTCCTCATGCTTTTTTATCTACTTCTAATTCAGCAATGGATCATGTAACACCCTAATCGATAAACATACTATAATTAACTTAAATTAAGATCATGCATCAACCAAGGCGTTACATAATAATATTTTCAAATAACGAACATGCATATATTCATTTTCATAGCAACGGAAGCATTAATATCCATAATCATTACTCATAGTAATTAAATCTCAAACATGGAAGTCGTAAAATCATATTACCAATTGGACTAGGTCCTTCAACCACAAGGCCTATCCACAATAATCCAAAGTAAATCCAAATAAGAAGTTATAGATAAATAAGATAATTAGCAAAAATTCAAATCAAGTAATTAACACTTAATCCCAAAATTCAAACAAACCAATCATACCAAAAGATCAACAAAATAAACTTCTGATATTGATGCTAAATATATGTATCTGAGATTAATATATATGTATATAATTTCATACCAGTCACATATGTCTAAAATTTCATGAAATCGAATTTGAACACAATTAAAAAAAAAAAAAAACACTACTACCATATTATCAAAAACTCATAATCTTAAAGAGAATGGTTAAACCTCCTTACTTGGTTAATTTTTTTAATTACAATTAAGATCTATAACTCGTAAAAATATAAAATTTATATCTATATCTATATTAGATATATTTGCCTATTACTTATCCTAAAATTTATTTTCTGTTATATTGAAAAAGCAAAAATATAAGGAGATTGATTTAAGTAGTAAACTTTTTTTTGAAGCAATTTAAGTAGTAAACGTAATAGATATTGTCGGGTTGGCAACAAGGCAGCTCACAATTTGGCCAATTGGGCTTTGTATGAACCTAATAAGGATTGGTTTGCTTGTGTACCCCCTCAGATAGCAACTCATATCCAAAATGATACGAGGGTTGGTTGAAGTTTTCGTTTTATGAAAAGTTTTGATTAAAAAAATAAATAAAAATAAAAAGGATTATTTTGGATATTTTATTACTTTTCACACAAGATTGATTTATTTATTTATTTATTTATTTTGAAACTGGGCAAATATTTATTAATGAATTAAATCCATTACAGAGATGTTAACAATGTGGGGAGGAACTTCCTCCAACCAAATCTTATTGGATACAAGTAAAGCATCTTGGGCTAAGGCATGAGCCACCCTATTGCCAGCCCGACCCGTGTGACTAAAATTACAAAACCTAAACTTTCATTTGAGAGCCTTAATTCCTTGGATAATATTGCCAAAATAGTTGCACAGAGTAGCAGCAGAGTCGGTCGTTACAGCTTGAATCACAATCAAACAATCACTTTCAAACTCCACCTGCGTGAAACAACAATCTGCGGCTAAATTCATGGTGTTGTATAATGCTTCAGCCTCCGCTAGAATCGAATCCAAGGCGCCGTGAGATTCCCAAGTTGTTGCGGCCAGAATTGTCCCGTCGGCGTCTCGATACACTGCGCCAAGACCCCAACGACCCTCATCGGACAGGTTAGCATCACTATTAGCCTTTATAATGCCCGGGATGGGTCGATTCCACTTCTGAGTTATGTTGTGATTACTAGTTCTTCTATCGTTGTTGTTCCTGTCGTGGGACTTGTTAATAGGTTGATCTTTGTTGTTATTAGCATATTGGTACTCTTGAATGTTTCTATAGGCTCTATTGATGATATCTTCCTCTGTAACTTTGTGGTTATCAAACACCAAACTATTTCTAGCTTGCCAAATATTGTAAATAATAGCTGCTATTTGAATAATGATTTCCTCTTCTTTAGTAGATTGAATAACATAGATGAGCCACTCTTTGAAGTTGATAAGGTCTTGTTGAGGGAATTTAATGTTGAGAGAAGAGCCGAACCACACCTTAGAGACACTAGGGCAATTGACAAAAGTATGAGATATAGTCTCTTCGCTTCTATTGCAATTAGGACATATTATGCTGCACTGAATTCCACGTTTGCTTAGAGCACTTCTAACGGGCACAGCATCGTTCAGAATACGCCATAATAGAGCAATGTGCCTAGGAATAGTATTTAAGCTCCAAATTTTGTGCCACACTTTGCTGAAAATGTCCCTGTTAGAGGGCCCATCCTGTCTAGAATCCTTCCATTGGGAGAGAGCTTTATACCCTGTCTTAAAGGTGTAGTTGCCATCTGAAGCGTACATCCACATGATCTGATCGTCTACAACTTCTTTGATGAGAGGAATTTGTTTTATGAGTGCCCCTTCAGAGGGCATAAAAATCTGGTCAATCAAGTTCTGGTTCCAAGAAGGGGGTTGCCCTATAATTAGATCACCCACCTTCTGCACTTGGTGGTTCTCCTGAGATAGGATTTTGAAACCATTTTGATTAGGTAACCACTGATTAGTCCATATGTTTATGTTTTGGCCATTTCCAATTTTCCAACAACTTCCCTTAGCTATGATATCCTTAGCATGGCAAATGCTTCTCCGAGCATAGCTAGAATTGGTCTCAATCGTAGCTTGTAAAATGTTGCAATTAGGGTAGTATTTCACTTTGTAGACACCAGCCAGCAAAGAATTGGGGTTGGTTAGCAACCTCCAAACTTGTTTTGCCAAGAGAGCTTCGTTAAACAGTCTGATTTTCCTAAATCCAAGTCCCCCTTTATGTTTTGCTTGGAAAATATCTTCTCTAGCCTTCCAATGAATCTTCTCCGAGCATAGCTAGAATTGGTCTCAATCGTAGCTTGTAAAATGTTGCAATTAGGGTAGTATTTCACTTTGTAGACACCAGCCAGCAAAGAATTGGGGTTGGTTAGCAACCTCCAAACTTGTTTTGCCAAGAGAGCTTCGTTAAACAGTCTGATTTTCCTAAATCCAAGTCCCCCTTTATGTTTTGCTTGGAAAATATCTTCTCTAGCCTTCCAATGAATCTTCTGCTGAGACTCATTACCCCCCCCCCCCCCCCCCCCCCCCACCACCACCACCACCAATAGCGGCATATTGGTTTTTCAATTTGCTCACATCATGGTATCCCACTAAAGATTGTTGGGATATATAAACATCGTAAATAGTAGGATCGTAAGATCCCACAAAAACTTAGGATCCTAAGATCCTAACATAAAAACTTCATTAATTATTAAATATAATGAAAAACAAGTGCAGTTCTGAAAGCTTGAAGTGATGAGAATAGTTCATAGAGGAGCAGAGAATTTATAGAAGAGATTGAACTAGGGAATACAAGTGAATGATTAGCAACCATTAATGAAATAGCTTAGACAGTTGATGAATTAGGGATAGGGATGCAAGACTCAATGGATTTGCACCGATTTCCTAAGTTATTTTGAAGCTCGTTAGTTTTCGATGCAGAACGATCGGTTTTCTAGGTTAAACGGTTAAAAATTGGGTCGGGGCAATGGAAATTGGATCGGTTCAAAAACAGAGAATCGTGTCGGGGCGGCGCAAAGCGGGTTGGAGCTTTATAACTTGGTTTGAAACTGACGCGTGGAAGATCGTAAATCGTAAGATCTTAGGAGTTTCCTCTGTGCTTTCACTATCTTAGTCAATCTTAGGAGTTTTCAACCACTCTGGCACGGTGGACGAAGGCAAAGATCGTAAATCGTATGATCTTGGGAGTTAACTATAGATCTTGACAACCATGGCTCACATAAATTGTGAGGAAGCAAAAAGCAACTCATTTTGTAGGTAGGGATAGCCTGAATGACCGCCTTGATAAGGACACCTCTAGCAGAGAAAGAGAGGTTATTTTCTTTCCATCCTTTCACTTTGGCCCATATCTTATCCATTATAATATTGAACATTTGACTCTTGGATCTGCTGATCTGAGTAGGAAGCCCTAAGTACTTAGAGATATTGGAGGTAACTTGTATAGGCATGATGGATCTGAAATCCTCTTTAATAGATTCTTGAAGCCTATGAGAAAACATCATCTCAGACTTGTTAAGATTAATTTGTTGGCCCGAAGCCCTCTGATATTCGTTGAACACCTCCATAAGATGAGCCGCCTCTTCCTTTCTAGCTCTGCAGAAAAGGATACTATCATCTGCAAAAAACAGATGACTAATCTTAGGAGCCTCTTTAGCTATAGTAATGCCCTGAATACTACCTTCCTCCTGCTTCTTAGCAAGTATACCAGAGAGAACATCGGCACATATGATGAAGAGGTAAGGATACAACGGATCTCCCTGTCTAATTCCTCTGTGGGGTCTAAAAGTGGGGGTCGGTAAGAAGCTTTAGCCATGTTCAACTTAATTCCCACATAACCTTTCTTCTTGTTTTTAAGAAGCTTTATATGATGGAAGGCCTCAAAGGCGATAAGAGTGTTGTCATAAATCAATCTTCCCGGTAAGAAAGCACTCTGATGAGGGCTGATAATAGAAGGGAGAAGACTTTTGATCCTATTTGCTATAGCTTTAGTGACAATCTTGTAAATGACATTACATAAGGCTATAGGTCTAAAATCAGTAGGGTCCATAGGTTGATTGTTCTTAGGGATAAGGCATATAAATGTATGGTTGATAGACTCTGGGTTGCCGCCGTGATTGAGGATGCGCAGAACGTAGTTAGTGATATCATGCTTGAGAATATCCCAAAATTTTTGGTAAAAACCAGCATTGAGGCCATCAGGGCCAGGGGCTGCATTGCTTTTGAGTTGGTGCATGGCTCTAGCTACTTCCTCTTCGGTGAAGCTCCTGTCTAAAAGATCAAACATATCAGGGGTTACTCTATTCTCCACCACATCAATGGTTTTCTGAATATTTGAAGGGTTGGATGAGGTAAAAATATTTTTGAAATAATCTGTGAAAATTCTTTGAATGTTTTCCTCATCCTCCCATTTATATCCAGAAACATCATTAATGGAATTTATTCTATTTTTTCTTTTTCTTTGACTAGCTTTATGGTGGAAGTATTTAGAGTTCTTATCTCCATGTTGTAGCCAGTTTGCCTTCGCCCTTTGAGCCCACCATAATTCCTCATGCTTGAGCAGTTCGTCTAGATCAGCTTCACTTCTTTTGATTTGATCAATAGTAGCCTTATTAGGAACCCCAAGTTTCAGCTGCTGGAGCTTTTCTTGATGAATTTTAATCTTTCTAGGGATATGCCCATATTTGTGTTGGCCCCATTGACACAAGCTAGTGAGCACTTGCTCCAACTTTTGAGTGTTGTCCCCTTTGTAAGAGTACCAAGACTGTTGAACAATCTCATAACTCTCTGGATCATTAATCCAAATGTCTTTTATTCTTCTGATGTTATGCTTATATTTATTGACCTTCCTGCCATCATTATTAGTACCAAAAACAAGCATGATAGGGTTGTGATCTGATGAGTATCTATGCAGGTGATGATTTGTATACATAGGAAAACTATTAGTCCAGTTTGAATTTGCACAAAATCTATCTAATCTTTCCTTTATATGCAAATCATCAGCCTGATTATTGGCCCAAGTGAAAATGTCCCCTTGATAGCCTAAATCCATCAGATCACAAGTATTTAAGGTATTGTAAAACATGTTGGCAATATTATAATTAATACTATTTCCTCCATACTTTTCAGCATGATTAAGCACAATATTAAAATCACCAAATAGAAGCCAATTCTCGTGAGTGTTGGCATTAGCAAGAGATTTAATAAGCTCACAAGTTAATGATTTCTGATTGTGATTTGAGTAACCATATAAACTAGTAGCTCTCCATTTAATGTCATTTTGCACACTGTCCACGTAACAGTCAATATATCTATCATTATTTGAATGAATTTTCAAGTTTACATCATGATTCCATAGGATAGCAAGCCCACTAGACCTATTACCCCTATTGGACTCACAATTTACAAGAAAGTAATGATGTAAACAACCTCGAACTATCTTACTGTATATAGACGTATCTGAATTCTTAATTTTTGTTTCCATGAGAAAAATGATATCTGGATGTTGATCCTTGATGAGCTGCTTCAGAGCTCTGACTGCAGTGGGGTTCCCTAGCCCCCCTGCAATTCCAAGATAGGATTTTCATAGTTGTGGGCTGGCCTGCCTAACAGTGCCTGCCCTAGATAACTCTTCTAACTTTTGTCTCTTTGCCTGATTACTTTGCTCCTGAGGTGTTTGCTCATGTGTCAGATCCATGCTTATTGCTGCATTGTTTAGAGCTAGTATGTGTCCTTTTTTGCCTTTATCCTCTTGTGTGATTGGTGAGCTCTGCACGGGTGTGTTGGGGCTATTATGTGTGTACTGGTGTTGGGTGTCATCTCTGGTATTGTTAGTGCTGACCTTCATAGCAGCAAGTTTTTCCAATAGGTCAGCAGGCACAGGAGGGCTATAGTGTCCAAAATCCTTTGAGTGAGATGGGTTACTATAGAATTTCTTGTCTTTTGCTTCCATTTTCCTTTTGCCATATTGAGTGGATCGGATCCATGGACCTAATGGTGCTAGAGTCTCCAGATCAAGGGCCTGGTTCCTTCATAATTTGTCATAGTGTCCAATCATTCCACACTTAAAGCAGACTTGTGGGAGTTTCTCAAATCTGTAATCTATCCAGCTTGTACCATCTGTGGGATTTCCCACATGGATTCCAGAGGTGATTGGGTTGTGAACATTTATTGCCACTTTAATTTTTACTATAACCTTTTTTCCTGGATATTCATAGAACTCAACTGCTTCTACATTGCCCATCAGTTCTCCAATGCTAGTACCCATTTGCTTTGTTTTGCAATGAGTAGGAAGGCCCCATAGTTGTATCCATATGGGTACATGATCAAAATCTAGAGTATGGTTGCTGAGTATTGTAACCATCCACAAGGGAGAAAACTGCTGAGCATTAACTGCAAAAGTTCTTCAATGTTGCTTCAAGAAGAGAAGAATCTTGGAGCATTCTTGAAAAAATTCCCATTTAGTGGAACCCCAAGATCAACCTATCCTCTTCTACACGAGATTGATTTAAATCTTCATAGATCTTTTTAAATATTTTAATTGAACATTTTATAAAAGTAATTAAGATATGTGAAGTCTTATAGTCCAAATTGTTTAACCTTTTATACGAGTTTGATTTAATTCTTTACATTTTAAGAGATTGACGCTCATACACTAGATAAGATCTCTTTGAATAATAATTAAGATGTAAGGCCTAAGTATAAAAAGACAAGAAAGAGTAAGCACGAGCAATATGTGTAATACGAGAGTAAAGCGGCAACAAGTAATACTAAATTTTGACACTGGCTACATAAATGAATAGAAAAAAAAAAAACTAAATTTACTTTAAATATGTGTTGTATTTTAATTTTATTGGGTTGAACCATATTATTTCATTCCTTACTAAAAAGAACATAGAATTTATATTTTGATATAACTCCCGTCTTCGTCCGCTTTTTAAGCGAGTTCGGTGGGACAGACCAACTAGAGGGATCGAACCTAAAATTTAAGCTCAGCCCGTAAAAAATAACGGGATAAACGGTCAGACTTGGCAGATTGGGCCCGTTTTATCACCCCTATTATTTTGGTAGTTTTAATAAAAAATATTTGGTTATTATAATTTCTTAATGATAGAAAAAGTAATTTCTTTTAAAAATAAATTCATTTAACTATTTTTTTAAAGAGTCTTGCTAACGAGTGCCCCCGGAGCACTCTTTAAGCATTCTATTTAAAGAAGTTTTTAATTCAAAAAATGAACATTACAATTTCCAATACGTTGACTTTACGCATTCCCATACAAATTTTATAAAAAACTTACGTACTATTTAAGGGAGAAGTTCTACACCTATCTTATCTTAATCTTAATCTTAATCTTATCTTAATTTTAATCTTATCTTAATCTTAATTTTATCTTGATCTTAATCTTAATCTTAATTATAATAAAAGTAAAGTTTAGTCCCTCTTAAAACCCTACTTAAGCAACTACTTAACCCTAATTTTCCCCCTCCTAATCTCTTTCTTAACTAGTCTTTGACTCGTGCGATGCACGGGATTTTGTTGGGATTTAGTTGTATAATAGATATATAATATAAGTTTATGTAATAAAAATTGCAAATAACTGTGTTAAAGCATTTAGAAAAATTGCAAAACATAATCAGATAATTGAGATATAAATGAATTGACAATCATATCGTCAATAAGTAAATAATCAACTACCGAACAATATGAAAGACTCTTTTGAACTTATAATTTTTTTTATAGAAAAACATGTATTTTATGCATATATACAACAAAGAATAGGCGTGGAAACCTATATTGATTTGATTATCAATCACAGTTTTATTGAGCGGCACATTGATAAGTATTGCTAATACATTTTCAATGGTAACTTAATAAGTTATACATTTTCAATGGTAATTTAATAAGTTATGTACTTTTTTATGCAAAATTTTATAAACAGATTAAGCATACATTAATAAGAGAAAACTATCAAATCGGTTTCTAACTTTATAAGATACTCTTAAATAGGACTCTAACTTTATAAATATTTAAAGAAGATTTCTTATAATTCTATTAAATTTTATTCATATTAATTCTTCAAACGATATATTAGAGACTGAGTTGAGAATACATGGTTAAACTTACTAACCAAATTGATAGTAAGATACAAAATATAAAGAATTAATTGAATTCTTCAATCCTTAAACATGGCATCTTTTGCTCTTTTCCAATGACTTGCTAGTTAGAGCTTGTTCAAAGTCATTAAAGACAACTTCGTACGTGTTGGAATTTACACTTTCAATATTCCATTCTCCTGAAATTCAATAAATATATATAAAGAAGCTTTGTCAATTAAAGAATAAAGAAACAAATATATACCATGTGGTACAAACTTTTTTATACAATAAGATATAAACACACCCGTAAAACAGAATTCATAGTTGCTTTTTCACACACTTCGCACAATCAAAAACAGAATTCCAATATTTCAACACATGTAAAACCAACCCATTGCAAAAGTTTTCAATAAAAGCATATGATGATTGAAAAATTGAATCCAAAAGTGTAATAATGTTTACCATCGCAATATACACCATCACTTCGACCATGAGCCACTGTGAGCAATCAACCATCACCGAAAAAAGAATACTCCTGCAGATTAATAAGGTGTAAAAAAGTGATATTATACACCATCATTTGAAGGGGGTAAAAGCAATAGAACAACCTGATATTATAACAACAACGATAGGAGCAATAAATAGAAAATGGAAATAAAATTATATGAATCCTAATTCCTAGTGGAAAAATAATTAAAATCATCTACACTAAAAATACAGAAAAAACACATAAAAACAATGAAACCATAAACCAATCGATAAATTAACATAAAAAACAATTATGAACCTTAACTATATTCAACATATTTGTGCATCTAAACTATGAATTAACAAAAGCTCATAGAATTTTAAAATTAAAAGATCAGTGATAGAGTGAGGAGATGTAGTTTTATATTTGGTGACAACTTCGGAAGAAGAGAGATCCAACTCCTTCTCCTCCCTTTACCTCACCTGTTGAATCACTAATGCTTCTGAAATCCAAATGAAATTTAAAAACTAAAATACACATAAAAATAACAGCATGATCAGAGAGATGGAATAGAGCTTACTTAGAGAGAGATAGAACACAAATTTTTAGGGAATGAATAGCTTTACCTGAAACATGGTCAACACTAACAAACCCAAATTCAAGAATAGCAGCATGAATATCAAATTCCAGTAGCTTAATTATTAACACTTTCTCCAAATGATTCTCTAAGCACCCTTTTCACAAAATCAGGTTCTAGACAATCAGGTTCTAGACTGTTGGAAATAAGAAGGAACCATAAGTATTATGCATAAAAGTTACGGGTAGAAAAAAGAAACATGAAGAAGATAAATTTTTTGCTAATAATTGATATGATTTGGAGATTCTAAAGAATAGCAAGAGAAAAATAAATAGCCAACAATGGTACACACAAAATTAAGAGGAAAAACAGCAAGGAAAAGAAAAAAGAAGATGGAGAAATTAAATAACAATTAAACTCACTTGGAACTGTCTGTTGCGAGAACATGAAGATGAAGTCTAAAAAATCATCGCCATCTTAAAACTACTATGCTTGTCAAAATAAAAATTAAAACCTAAAATAAAAATTGTTGCAAAGAAACTCAACATAAAAATTGAAAATCTGACCAAAATCAGCAAATAAAACCATCAAGATCTTATAGTATAGTGTGTTTCTAATTGAAGAAACTAACAGAAGAAAAAAAAATAGAAGAATGGAGATGGAGATTTAAGAGCTTATTGTTTCAGGTTTTATGCGTGAGAGATAATGGAGCAAATTTTGAAAGAATGAAGGCGTGCTATCCCAAATATTGGTAGAAGCGTTGTTTTAATTTCCAATACCAATAAAAAAATACATGGAGCAGTAAAACAATTAGTGGGGCGCACCACTTTCCTTAAAAAATGCATAGCAATAACAATTATTTATGACTGAATATTTTGCATAATGAAAGTGTATCTTTCCAAAGATTTTTTGTTTTTAAAAAAACAACACTGTATTTAATTAGTCAAAAAAAGAGAAAGAAGAGGAAAAAAAAACCACATATCAAGAATGAAGAGAGAAAAAAAAGGAATGGAAAGAGAAACAAAAAACGGCCGCATTAATTAAGGAGTTTTAGGAGGGAAAAAAATTAGGGTTAAGTGGTTGTTAACCTTACTTTTATTAATATTAAAATTAAGATTAAGATAAAATAAGATAAGATTAAGATTAAGATAAGATGACCACCCCAACAACTTATTTATGACTTTATTTCTCTCACCTAATTTACAAATACTATACACATATTTTTATATGTTATTATTCTTTTTTGTTTTTTTGTATAGAGTCACACAAAACTTTAATGCTATATTTATATTGTATCTCATTATTTTATCTTTTTTTTTTTTTTTTATTGTACGCTCTCTCTTCTCTCCTATATACACTTTTTTCGCTTCTTTAAAACAATTCCACAGTAGCCAACCCTTTTGCCGCGTACCATCTCCTTCTCTCCCATTTTTCGGCCAGTGTTGGCCGTCTCTTGAGAAACAAACCGATCAATCTCTTCATTATGAGTAGCTTCTTCGGTTACCATCACTTTGAAAATTGTCTCCGTCGATTAGAAGTTCTCTTCTTCTTCGTCTTATTCTTTAAGAGAGAGAAAGATTACAACTTTGCTTTTATTTTATGTCTCTTTTACCATTACATTTAGGAATCTCAAATCTTCAATTTGCTGAGGCAAGTTTTTTTTGTTCTTTCTTTTGATTCATTCTATTTTTTGAGTTTTTACTTTTTGTTTCAGTGTTTTCTTGATTATTTTTTTGTATAACGAATCTATGACTTTTTTGTAGGTTGAATTTGTGAAATTAACTGGAAATTATTGTTCTTTGAGTAAATTATGCAGGAAAATTAGTAGATTAGATTAAAGTTTCTATTATTGGGCTTTTTCCACATTTGGGTCATGGGAAAATTATACAAACTAGCAATCGGATACAACTTTTTTTTTTATATTTGTTTTTTACAATTTATTTTGGGGATTGAAATTTTTTATACTTCAAGCAGTGGTTTATGATTGCCAAGATATTTAGATTTTTGGCATGTTAATTTTCTTTAAATTGTTGTACTTTGTTTTAACTCAAACACAATGCATATTTATGAATCTATCAATCTATCAGGTCCTATGCATTCAAATTCAACGACTGCTCGAGAGAAGTTGATATCTGCGTTGCAAAGAAAATATCAGAAATTTGTTGTTAAGTATGACATAAAAGAATGTTGGTACCAAAATTTTATAAGTCCTATTCTGATCTGTTTTGTTTATTCTTCTTAATAGGGTGCAATTATGCCGCCCAAAATGTTTGCTCAGAACTTTCGTGATGATGTTAGGCGCTTTGCAACATTAATTGATTCGTTAGGGAATACATTTGTGGTTTTAGTTGAAAAAATAAACGATAATGTTTATTTAACATGGGGGTAGGCTGCCTTAAGAGATTTTTACAATATATGTGTTGGGGCATGAACAATCTTGCTATACACCTGAATGAGACAGTTTGGCATCACTTTGAAAGATATATTCGGACAACTAATAGAACTACATACATTTGTATTTCTATGTAATTTTAATAGTTGTTATGTCATGATATTATATTAGCATTTCTATTTATATATGTTGCCTATTTTAAATTTTAACATAGTCACGTCAAAGACTAGTTTGCTTAATGATAGAAGTTCTACACCTATTTTTTTAATAATATTTTCTTAATGATAGATCAGAAGTTCTAAACCTATTTGCTTATCAACTTACAAGCAATGTCTATATGGTATGGTTAACTAAAGTAACTATCAACTTTTAATATTAGACAAGTGCCTCCAATCCACTCTTTTATATGAGGGAGCATGTATGTACTCCTCACCTATAAGCATAACAATACAAATTTTACATATTAATCTGGAATTAAATCTGGCAGGTTCTTTTGCAGCAGTTTGTAGAACAGGTAGCTTCTTTACTTTCAAAACTGCTTCACAATTAGCCATGTGTTTCTTCCCATTAAGGTGGGAGTTCAAGCTTTTCGCTCCACTGTAAGTTTGGTTTCTAATATTGTTGATGATGCCTTCTAACTTGTGTATATGTACCTGTAAACCTATAGCAAAGTCGGTTAAACACGAGAGAAAAGAAATAGGCATTTCCATTCTTATTCTACAAACCTTTTACAAATGACCTCTTAGCATGCCTCAAGTCTCAAAAAATAATGTCCTTGGGAAATTTATATTTTGAATGAATATATGAATGAAGCCTTACTCACTTGGTTGCATGAATTTCTTTTTTCTCAATAGCCTCCAAATCATCATTGATGCCTTTGTGTTTGTGTTCTGTTTAGAGCATTTCTCCATTTGTCTGCAAAAGAAGCTTCCTCGTTAAGTATTCTAAATGTCACCACGAGACATGAAGAAAATTGATTCCTATATAACATAAAAACTTTAGCATTTCTTTATTTTCAGCAGCTTTGATTTCATTTGACACTTTTGCATCAGTCCTACACATTCTGCTCTTAAATAGGGATAAAAAAGAAGAATTAGCTAAAATTTTCGATTGTCAATGCAAATATAGAGACATATCACATAGACATGCTTGCCAATATAACTCTTCTAGATGAACATTTTTAGCCGTAATTACCTTTGCTAGCAATGAGTTTCTGTAAGGCCTCAGTTCCATTCTCTTTCATACATTTCTCAGAATGCATTAAAAAGTTATCTTTCTCAACAAAACACTTCCTCCAGAGCAATTTCATGGAGCCAATAAGGATATTTTAAACATAAGAAACTCGTCCAAAGTCCAGTATTGTGAGCTAGAAGATGACCATTAGCTTAATGTACATCAGAGCTGAAACCTGATATGAAACTTTTTTTTTTGCACACTGAATCATTTTTAATTAGACAATCTTAATTGTTGAATTAAGTTGAGATGTCTAAGATCTATAAATGCATCACACATTTAATACTAGAATCAATCAAAACACCATCCATAATCTATGCATCAAAATTCAAAACAGAACAAAAACCATCCAAAATCTTATCATAAAAAACCCATCAAATCTACCACAACTCTGGTTGAATGGATACATTTAGGAACACATTAATTAAACTTTAACAAACCATAATAACAATACTGGTTGCTATATATACTACATTATTAAAAGAGACCTAGTAGACTAGTCCCAAACTGGTAAACTACTACTACTATTAGTAGTAGTATCCATCAACAACATAATAATAGATCAACCGCGGCGGGGATGAGGGCAGAAAGTAATCATGTAGCTAGCATTGGTGCAAGTAGCAATGCTGGTAGGGTCATCATAAGCATAAGAGTAAGCTTTTGGACAAGCAGTTTTGAAAATCCTTGAATAAGCAGTGGGCTTACAGGCCTGTGGGCTTCCAAAGTTACCAGTACAGCAATATCTAGGAGAATTGAAAGCAGAACAAGCACTTTTACAAGCAACCACGCGCTTATTGTCACGTGACCTAACTTGCAAACCCACCGGACACATCAAGTTGAGATCACTCACACAACCAGCATAGCTACATTTTCCAGATCCCTTAAAAGGGGTAATGGAAATTGGCAAGTTGTAACCGTCAACTAGACTAACGTCGTAGAAATCAAGATCTTTACCGAGTGTGAACTCGGCGAGAGTAGCGGGTGGTGTACCGCCGATGCCGTTGCAGTAGAGAGATCCGCCGCAGTCTCCTGTGGCGCAATGGCCGTGTCCTGTGGCGTCGAAAGTGCAACCGTGACGTCCCCAGAAACGTCCTGACCAGAGAGGTGGGACTTGGAGGGAATAGGCTTTGTTTGGTTGGAGGGTGAAGCCACCTTTGGCCAGAATGGGTTTACCAGCTCCTGGTTGGATTGCTGGCCACACTGGGTGGGTACATTTGTTGTAAAAGATTACTGTTGCTGCTGATACATTCAGTACTGGAATTTGTGAAATGAGGAAAGTGGTGAAAAAGAAAGTAGTGAGGAAGAGTGTTAACATTGAGGAAGAGGAGGCCATAGATGCAGCAGCAATACTATGGTTGTTTGTTGGAGTGTAAGAAGAGAGACCCTTTTTCTAACCCTAGTCAAGACACTGCTTTTTATAGCAACGCTCCATGATTTCATTTCATGGGGATGAGTGAATGAATGAATGAAGTAGTTTTTTTTTTTTTTTTTTTTTTACGATAATAAATGAAGTAGTTTAAAACTCATGAATTGGTTTTAAAAAAGGCAATACGAATTAATTAGGAAAATATTCAAAATATAAACTAAAGTTTATCAATAAAAATGAATGTATTTAGTCTAAATTTTAGACCAAATATATTTATTTATATTTTGTAATGAATTGAATAATACATACGTTAGGAAGACAAATATAGAAGAAAAAAAATTGTAAATTGTACATTCAATCTTTTAAATATTAAATTTTTTCATCATTAAATACAAAATTTTTACATTTTAGCTATCTTAACATAGCACATGTTAACATGACCATATTAACTATTGTTCTGTTATGGTGCATTTGGATATAAAAACTAGTAATTTTTGCATTGAAAAAGATAGCACTATATTTTATAAACATTGATTATATACAAAGAAAAATGTTATGTGGTGCATACAAGCACGACTATATAGTTTTTAACTAAAGGTTTTTCTATTATGTCTAAATTTGTATATTTTAAGACGTTTAAAATGGTAAGTTTATATCGAAATTTGTATATTTTATATTAAATGTATAACTTTTTAATAAATAATTGTTGTCTTTTAATAAAAAAATTACTAGTTACTTTAACATGTGCAATGTTGACATGTAAAAACAATCCATAAGCCGGTCCTAATTTTTTAGAGAGACAATATATTCCTTCTCTCTAAGTTTTTTCGTCTTCTTTCATCGAAAGAGGGTAGTTTTGGGTCTTTTTGATCTGAAATCACCCCTATACATTTCTTTTCATTTGTTTTTAATTTAAATAAGTTATTTTCTCATTGAGTAAATTTTTGTTTTGGGTTTTTTCTTTTTGTGTGTGATTTCGTCGTCTTAGTGCGACGTTGTTTGATATTCCGTCTTGGTGCGGTGTTGTTTGTTATCCTGTCTTGTTGTGTTGTTCGTTTGATTGAATCGGCTGATCAATTTTGGTCAACTACTGATTCATACTTGGATGTTATGAGCTTGTTCGCAAATTCATCATTTTCATTTTTAGCGGTATTGAATTTATACTTGAATTTGATGTACTCTATCAATTTAAATGAATAAATACCTTTTACTTTAGAAAAAAAAATGTGCAATGTTGAAAATTAGACAAACTCATTAAATAAATAAAAGTAAATCATGACAAAACACAAATTGTAATCCAACGGTAATTGTTCATTAGACATTTTTGATATAAAGACCCTTTTTGTTATCCACGCTCTCGTATCATCTAACTTTTTCTGAAGTGCAAAAAAAAAAATGGATTTGGATCCTTTTCAATTTTTTCTCCAATGTTTTCTTTTTAATGTGATCCTAATCATTCATTTGCTTATTTTCTCTCTTCTCAATTATTATTTTATTCTTTATAATTTAATTATCATTGGATTAAGAAAATAAGAGAAAACATTAGAGAGAAAATTAAAAAGAATCCAAATCCAAAAGAACCAGTGTAACAATATTATGACATGAATATAAAGTTATAATCTTAGAAGCAACAAAAATATTATTTTTCAACTAAAATATACAATATATTTTGATAGGAGGTAGGATTGAAAAGAAAACTTGATATCTTAAAGGCCATGAAGATATTTCTAAAATTAAAAGATCAAATTACCATTATTATTATCATTATTATTGAATGAAAAGAAATTTAATTAGAGAGAATAAAATGTGGAGGATAAATAATTAAGGAAAATCATTGCTAATCACAATAGGATATTTTTAACCCAACTTATTCTCATGATAGAAAATACAAAGGACAATCATGATAAGATTAAAAATAGGATTACTATATCATATCTAATTGGTGCATCAAATGAAAGATATTAATAGGATATGATATATTTATCATATCCTGTCTTTCTATCCTGACCATCAAACGGACTCTAAGATTATTGAAATTAGAAAAATAAAAACTTTAAATTATTGGATATATATCAATTGAATATCGAAATGACAACTCATGGAATACGCTAACATATATTCTCTCCTTACAAAATATAAGTAAAAAATTGTCAATAAAAATAAATATATTTTGTTTAAATTTAGATCAAATACATCCATTTTTGTTGACCAGCTTTAACTTATACTATTTTGTAACGGAGGGAGTATATGACATTTGTGTGCTCTTCTGGGTCTTACATTAAATATTGAAGTATGTCGTAACATAATCTTTTTTTGGGAACATATATAATCTAATCCAACATTTTCTTTTTGACAACCTAATCCAACATTAATTAAACACATTTACATTTGTGTTTGATACACTTTGCTTCACGATCCCAGCGACAATAAAAATTTCGACATTCAGGGTCTCTGTTACATCTATTATTATACCCTGTAATGAAAAAAGAGATGAAAAGAATATAACTGAAATGAGACAATATATTTGGTGATAAGTAAAGAAGAAAATTTTTAAAAGATAAAAATCGGCTTACAATCTATGTTCGATGAAACAAAGAATGCAGAAAGAATGACAATCAAAACAACAAACTTGACAATTTCACACATGTTTTCTCCCTTTACATGTAATAGCTTTATAACTTAATGATGTATAAATATCATTATGCTTCAAAAATAAATATTATAAATATCATTAATCTTGTTTACGTCAATTAAATACTCCCTCCGTTCCAAAATATAAGTCGCTTTGGAGAAAAAATTTGTTCCAAAATATATGTCGCTTTATAATTCCAATGAAGCATTTAATACTATTTTTCCTATTATACCCTTAACTTTTTATTTCTCTCTCTTCTTTCAATTTTTTCATTTATCTTTTCCATACAATTAATGAAGGATAATTTTGTAAACTTACTCATAATTTTTCTTTTCTATACAACAATGATTACATTTATTAATTTGTGTAATATGGTCAAAACGACTTATATTTTGGAACGGAGGGAGTAGTTTTTATCTCTTATAGGTTGTGAAAAATCCTTCATAAAATTAGAATCGTTATAAAATGAATTGTAAGTACATCAAGGTGTTTGCCCCTTTAGCACTGGAAAAGAGGTGTTATACAAAATTTACCAATCATAAGAATTCCTCTTTATTTTTTATACTAAATTTTCATTATTTTTTAACCTTTCAAGATAAGAAAAAGAAAAAAATTAGAAAACTTGAATAACAAGTTTATCTCTAAAATTGTTAACAGGTTTATCGCTAAAACAATTGTCCAAATCCCACGTTTAGGATTTCACTGCTCAAGCACACTTGCAAGAAACTTCATTACTCAATGTTTAGGAATTCATTTTTATTTTTAGTCAAATTGAAGCGGTTGGAATAATGCGCGGGCGAAAAACGCTCGTTAGACAGTAAAGTCACCACCGAAGTTTTATTTTTGAAAAGGGAAACATCGATAAACCCCCTTGAGAACAAGAACAAGGTCATCGCGACCAAATTTCGGGTTCGGGAGTCAGTTATGCGAGGGGAAGATATTAGCACCCCCGCATCCGTTGTATCCAACAACAATCTTCTAATTAGATTAGGGTTGAAAAGTGTTTTAAAATTTGTTTACATGCTTTTAATAATTATAGTTGTTTACAAGAGGAAAACAAAGTTTTTATTATTGTGCTCGACAAGATGTTGAATCTTGCTCCTATGTATCTCCTGACACGATGGAGAAATTAAAGCTACATAGTTCTAGGTAGAAAATGATTGTGGGCTGGTTGATTTTAGAGAACGATGTTTTAAGTCATATTCTAGTGGTTAAACGTACGCTTGTATGCTCGTGTGTGGAAGACTTTAAGCGTTGTTTGTATCACGTTAGAACAAACAAAACATATTGATTTATGAAAAATATTTTGTTTTGAATGCGCAAGGGCAAAAAATTTGGTTTGATGCGTTGAATTTATTTAAATTTTATGTT
This sequence comes from Trifolium fragiferum, assembly GCA_954870985.1. Lineage (NCBI taxonomy): Eukaryota > Viridiplantae > Streptophyta > Magnoliopsida > Fabales > Fabaceae > Trifolium > Trifolium fragiferum. The sequence continues at coordinate 16,069,142 of OX940790.1, read as the reverse complement.
TTGAAAAATAATATATTTTTAGGTGTAGAAGACGGATAACCGGTAGACAAAGCGAACGCTAAGTCTCGATTATTCGAGAGACAAACGGATATACATCTGCCGATTGTTTATTGTTTTTGGTATTTTTATGTATATTACATTAGATGAATTTAAGACATAAATGATATACATTTTTTGGTGTTTTTATAATATATAAAATATAAATAAAAAAACAAAGAAACACATTTTTTGGTATTTTCAGTAATATATAAGAAAGTAAAATAAACATATTTTTTGAAATTTTTGAATATTTTTAATAATATTTATAAAAGAAATAAAAGAAAATAAAACCAAAAAAACTCCCAGCCAATTGTGTCAGAAGCACTTTTTCATGTATAAATGTGGGCCTTTAATATAAGTAATAAAACAACATTTGAAAAAAGAATAAAACGTGCGAGGAGGTCTTCTTCCACCTTCGGCCAACGCAAAAGCAACTCCATAACTCAAAGACAAAACATGTTTTCTTTTTTTTCTTCACCAAATTGGACATGTGAATATACTATCTTTGTTAGAATTTAATGAGAAATACAAATATGATATTTATATTAACTGTAATAAACTATATAATGCATAATTAACCAAAAATTAATACAACCCTAAACTTTAAGTTTGAAATTAAATTATACACTTGAACGGTTAAGGTCTAAAACCTTAGGGCTATTATTATTCCTCACATTAAAACAAGTACGAATGAAACAAGAATGAATTAAAATGATGCTCAAATGATGGATTTAGAAATTGCAAGAAACTTACTTATTAGAGAAAGTCCAATGCCCCTTCAAATGATGTTTAAAGATGATAAAATGATCCCTTTAGCTTACTTGTACCTCCAGGAAACTAATGGTACATGTGAATTGCCTTGAAAGTTCCTAAATCCTTCTAACCAATTCGACTTGCAAATGATAAAAAATTAGAATTGAGTAATACGGATTTAGTGTTACAGTTGAGTGTTAATGCATACAGAAACTTCGAAATTAAGATTCAATGCATACACGGATATATGGTTTATGGATGATGATTCAATGGAATAAGTAGGAGAAACTTGGAGGAAATGGAAATTTCGAAATTAAGATTTTTGAAAGTGTAGTAATGGAGTTTTTGAGCAAATTTGTGGATCATCAGTTCTGAGATTTTGACGGGCTTTTATAGACATTAGATATGATCTGAGGATCAGACATGAAGAGTGTTTGAAGCATAAATTGAGGCTACTTTGCTTGCAATTGAGAATTTGTTCAAAAATGTCTTTGATCCCTCTTTGAATTCAATGGCAACATGACATGTTTGGTGGTTCATTGGTTGATGTTTTAACTTGCTTCTGATGCATAGATGGAGTGTGTTCAGAGCCAAAAACATTCACAAGGCTCAATGTGAAGTGATTTGGAAAAGCTACTTTAAGCATTTTTGGTAAAAACAATTTTTACACTTATGGCATAATCCTTGGATAATGTTTTGTTTCATGTGTTAAGCCAAGTTAAACATGCTAAACGTCATAAAATACTTGAGAATAAAAGGTGTGAATATTGGATTTTAAGGTCCATCTTTGTTTAGATCTAGAAAAATGACTTGAAATCTGACCTTAAAATCAACTCTACCATGACTTCTTTGAAAATTCGTAACTTCATGCTGATCTAAGAAACATGCACGCTCTTGGTATCAATGGAAAGAGGGCATGACGTTATACAACTTTAATGTTGAACACTTGAGCTGAATCAATTTGTATCATATAGAAAAATGGCCATCAAATTTGAAATTTGTCATAGACAACATTCAGAAGAAAAAAAATTGGTCTTATTGTATGGTCACTTCATCTCTTCGAAACTTTGTGCTCAAACAAAAGAAATTCATGATCTGGATACCGATGGAAAGAGACCATAGAATAATACAACTTTGATGTTGAACACTTTATCTGAATCAACTTGGATCGTATATAAAACTGGCCATCAAAAATCAACATTATCACTGAAAATCACTTAGAAAAAATTTCTAAGTTTCCAGATTTTTCAATAACATGAAACATCAAGTTTGGAACTTCATAACTTCCAATTTCCATGAGTTTTTGGTTAAACCTTTCCATGATAATGAAGTATGCAATGTCATATTTAAGTACAGCCCTCCGGTATGAAACATGATGGCTTTTGATTGATCACAAATTGGCCACAAAGTCATGCACTTGATAAGAAAAAAAAACTCTTGGAAAAAATTCTAAGTGTCCAGATTTTTCACCAACTTGAAACATCAACTTTGGACATCAATTTTAAGCATTTTAATGATCCTTATGACCTCAAATCTTCTAACCATCTTAAAATTTGCCGTGAGATCTTGAGATAGAGTCTTTGTTTGTAAACTTTAGTGACTTGAGGAGGAAGTTACAACCATGAGAAGTTACCTCCATTAACATGAATTCTTGGTACTTATAAAAAACCAAATCACAAATATGTGATCTCATACCTTATGTGCATGATTGTGAGATTGTTGACCTTGTAGATAAATGCAAATGAATGTGAAGCATAAATCAATTAAAATAAATAAAATAATAATAATAATAATAAAAAAAAAGTCAAGACAAAATTGGGGTGCTACACAAATAAAAAAACATTGATACTTGTGTTGTCAATGTTTGTAAAAAACTTAAAAGTGGTATGTCCAATGCAAAAAAGTGTAATGATCCACCGAAAAATTAAAGACGAATAGGATAATTTTAGTTATATTGTATTTAATATTAAAATTGTTTCTATGACTAGACAAACTGAAAATCAAAGAATTAGACAAAAACTAAAATTTCAAACTAACATTGATATCATATTAGAAATAAGTATGAATCTAACTCATCATTACAAAAACAAATATAACATAACATCAGGGTCAGTATATACGCCCCAGAAGTGTGATTGGATAACGAGCAAATGCTGTCAAGTCAGTGGCGGACCCAAGATTTTTTTTTTTTGGGGGCCACTAAAAATATTATCTATTACTATATATAAAAAGAATACAAATTTTTGGATGACTTTTTCATTATTCCTATTTTATCCTTAAAAAAACTACCAACAAAAAAAGTAACCAACTATATCTAAAAAAGATACAAATATTTGGGATGACTTTTTCATTATTCTTATTTTGTCCTTCAATAAAACTACCAACAAAAAAAGTAACCACCAATTATGGTTTACTCTTTTTTTAACAAGTTCTTATACAACAAAACCACTTACAACAAATATAGTTTTACAATTTATATACATCAGTAGAATAAAAAAGACGAATCACACAAACGGGAACGTGCCCGTTTGGCGGTTAGTAGTATATAAATTAAATATAAAAATTTGATTAATAATAAATTAAATCACATACTTTTTTTTTTACAATCAAATTACATACATTAAAGTAATACATATGTTTGACAAGTGACTTGAAATAATCAATAGTTGACTTTTAATACTCGTACAAAGTTGATCATTAGAAAATCATATGTTTTATTATTATATTACACATATAGTAAAAAAAAAATGGTGTCTATAATTTAAAATATATAGTTATGTTTTTTTAAAATAAAATAAATAGAAATTGTTCATTTTTTGCATTCATACATATATATAAAATTAACTTTATTTAGAAAAATGTAATTGTTTGAGACAATGTTTTGTCACCAAGTATTGATATTTAAAAAACAAAAAAAAAAACAGAAAATTCCACCTCCAAAATTTGAACCCATGTCCTCATGATAGGGGGCGCACCTTTTAACCATCAAGCCAACCATCATTACTGTTATTTTTACGCTGAAGTAAATATATATAATATATACAATTGTAATTTTCTAAAACAATCAAGGGTATACTAGTAATTTTTTATTTTTCGGGGGTGGCCGCGGCCACTCTCAGCCACCCCCTTGGGTCCGCCTCTGCTGTCAAGAAGGATTTCTACGTACTTTCAAGTTTCAACTTCCAAGCAATGTCCTTATGGCGTGGTTATGAACTTATGATTCTAAAGTAACAATCAACTTTTCATATTCGACAAGTGCTTCACCCCTTTTACGTGAGAGGCCATGCACTCCTCACTTGGAAGCATAACATTACAAACTTTACATATTAATTTAGAATTAACCATCCTAAAAGGTTCTGGCAGGATGATCTTCTGCGTAGCAGGTTGCTTCTTTACTTTCAAAGTTGTTGCTGCTGCTTCACAAGCATCCCTGTGTTTCCTTCCATTGAGGTGGGAAATCAAGGTTATCTCGCTCGATGTTTTTACCAAACACAAAGCACAAGTCCATTCTTTCTGCACTTCTTTCTGATTAGAACTTTGAGGAATCTCTCCACCAACTGGTTCTCATCCCAATATTCCTTTAGTTTCTACTATGGCCGATGATACCTTTTGACTTGCCTCAATATTAGCATAGCTCATCTAGCACCAACAACAATATATCGCAATAAAAATCAAGAGCCCTTCCACACAATTTATACTCCTCTGGTCTCATATATAAACAATTTTTCACTTTTTAGATCCATTCAATAATAAATGTATTTAGTCTATAATACTAACTAAATTCATCCGTTATTAAATAAACTTAAAAGTGAAAAGTTGCTTTTATATATATATATATATATATATGAAACCGAAGAGAGTACGTAGTTGTAAGCTAAAACCTTTTAAAAATGACCTCTTATAGCATGCCTCAAGTCTAAAATATTAATCAGTCCTTGTGAAATTTTATTGAGTGAATATATATATATATATATATATATATATATATATATATATATATATATATATATATGTATGAAGCCTTACTTGCTTGGTTGAAGGAATTTCTTTTTTCACAATAGCCTCCGAATCTTTGATGTCTATGTGTTCTGTTTGAAATCTTTCCCCAATTGTCTGCACAAGAAGCTTCTCATTAAGTATTTTAAATGTCACCTTGAGACAAGTAGAATTGACTCATACAAAACTTTACCTTTTGTTGGGTTATCCCTCCTATTTGGAGTGACCAATATCAATGTGAAAAATAAATAAAATAAGAAAAGGGGGTGTTTAAAGTAAATGGGCTTAAGTTGTTAATTGTTGTGGCCCATGGTTCCATGTGTTGCTCACGTGATGGAACAAAAAGGAAGGGATATGAAATCCCTAGCTTTAACACAACATAATATTAGTAACACAACATTCAGTAACAGTAGCGCAGACCAAGTGAGAAGAAACGGTGCTCGTGGCTGCATCATTGGAGAAAGAGATTTGTGGGTTCTAAGTGGTAATGAGTGTGTAGCAAAGTTGCTTGTTTTGAGCTACAACTTGAGTATGTGTTTTCTATCACTTTGTTAGTTTATCTTAGTTGTTTAAATCTCTCTTTAGGTTGTGTTAGTTTACCCATTTGTGTGAAAGTTGAGTTGTTGTTTGATTCCACCATAGGTGATGATTATGATTGTTCCTAGTGTTTACTAGATGACTGATTATGTACCCATTATTTATTCATAGTGGAAGATTTATCTGGCTTGGTCCGTGGTTTTTTATTCTCTCACATTGGGAGGATTTTCCATATTAAATATTGGTGTCTCGTATTTTATTTTGCCGTTATTATTCTGCTTGGATTGGATTTTCTGGTTGTCTACTTAATTGCACAAGTGATTGGGAGAAATAGTTCCGACTATTAAATCTAGTTTTTCCCCAACACCTTTAGCATCTCAGCAGCTTTGATTTCATTTGACACTTCTGCATCAGGCCTACACATTGTGTTCTTCAATAAGGATAAAAAAGAAGAATTAGCTAAAATTTTCAATTGTCACATTCTCATGTTTGCCTATATAATTCTCCTAGATGAACATTTTTATATGTAATGTAAATAGTAATTACCTTGCTAGCAATGAGTTTCTCTAAGGCCTCAGTTCCATTCTCTTTCATATATCTCTCTGCATGCATTAAAAAGTTATCTTTCTCAACAAAACACTTCCTCCAGCATGTGACTATTTGCAGTTTCATGGTGCACATAAGGTTATTATAAACATAAGAAGCTCGTCCAAAGTCAGGTATGATGAGCCAGAAGACGATCATCAGCTTAATGTTCAGCCAAAGGTGAAACCTGATATGAAACATGGGAATGATGAATGAAGTAGTCAATGAACTCAATCACAGTTAAAAAAACAGAACTTGGTTAGAGTAATTCTTACTCCATGTTTAACAAAAAGTAGATTTGAAGTTCAACAAAATCATCAATCAAATCAATCAAATATCAAATCAAATATAATATAAGAAAACTATTGTACTTGGAAAGGATGATAGTGCCCTTGCTTAAAATGCGGCCACTTGGCAAAAATGAGGGTATTTGATGTCCAAAATTTTAATAACTGAACTAAATAATTGCACAACCAAGCCGTTTTGCTTTGTAACCAAGCCATTTAAAAATGTTTGTGAGACAAATGTAACTTTTTTAGGAGCCACGGTTAATATAGAACCGAGCCAGTTGTAATAAAGTTGGAGGCTTTTGAAAAATCAAAGACTTTACAAGTTACCAATAGCTGTCAACTTTATTATTTTGTCTTCTTTTTCAATTTTACAGACAACCATCACATCAGTCTGTCTAAAACACTTTATTATTTCATGCTTTTTATTCAAATTCAAATTCATCATATTTTCCCACTCTTTTGATAATTCACATTTCATTATATACTCATTTGAAATCACTTTCTCTCATCTTCTTTTTTTGCTGATATTCTTTCTTTTGTTTTCTCTTCTCATTTTAAACTTAATTTTTTCTAAAAGTTTGATTTTATTGTGTTTTGCAGAAAAACTAAAAGATAGTTTACTCTACCTAACAAACAACAAGAAGATGAAGAACTTCAACACAAGATACAAGAAATCTACATCAAAATCAAGGTATGAATTTTTTTTTAACGTGTATGGCTTATTTCTTAAAAAATATTAGCATATCACTTTTCATTATCTAACTTTTTTTCTCTCTTATTTTTTTTTTAATCTTCCTCTCTTATCTCCAGATGCTACAAAGAAAAACAATGATAAGGAAAGTTAGGAAAGCTGGGAACAACATCAAGGTATTTCATGTTAATTGCAGTAAACTTTTTTAAATCAAAAATTTGTAATAATGTTCTTTTCCGAGTAAATGTTATAAATAATTTTATTTTGTTTGTATGCAGATTACAAATATGAGAAAAGAGACCATGATGTAAATCAATTAACATACAAAGATTGCAAATATACAACAATGAACAAAAAAAAAAAAATAGAAACATCTACAACCAAAAACATGAACAAACACAAAACAAAACTCATAAATATTTTTCATAGGAATATTTTTTTTAACTGCTAAACAAACTTTATTAAAAGTACAAGCATACACAAGAAGTGCAAAACAAGCACAGGATCCACAAAAGGTACAAAGGGAGGACTCCTCCACAAACACAAAAACCACACCAACTGAACACTAAAAAACTACAGCATGTTACAGCAGGAAAACAAACTAAAACAGAGCCAAAAACAAAACACAGGAAAACCAATCAGATTTTAAAAAACCAAAAAAATAACAAAACAATATATATAATAATGCTCTTAAAATTTAAACAAATACGAACAGATCTAACGAATCAACACTACATAATAATAAACCTACAAAATAAAACTTATAAAATAGAAGTATTTTGTGAACAAACAAAATAAATCAGAAACATAATCAAACTAAGTCAAAATAAAATGGTAGACAAACGGATGACAAAAAATTAAAGAATTTTTATTCATCAAAATTTTATTTTTAAAAAAAAAATACAACCATGTAAAAATCTACACAAAATATATAAAAAAAAAAAAATTGAGATCTAAACTTTACACGCTGATTTGTTGTTGTTGTTGTTGATGCATGTATGAGAAGTGTAGAAAAACACAACATGAAACAAATTCATTCGCTTTCCGGCACGGTGGTTCGATTTTCCGGCATGGTGGTCGGCCGATTAAAGGTGCTCTGATGTTCATTTTCTTTTGTGATTTTTGTAGAAGAGATGAAGGAGATCCGGTATTTGGTGATAGTTTTTCAAAAGGTGGTCTATTGGGGTCAAGATCTAGCGGAAAAGTGGAATTGAGACTTCCAAAATACTCTGATCTGAAAATAATTTAGACAGAAAGCAAGAGGAGAAGGAGAGGATGAGGATGAAGCCGGTGAAACAGCCAAAAAAGGTCGAAAAACGACCGAAAGAGGTGGTAGTAGATGGTGTACGGCGGCTAGGGTTTGTTAGATGGGTGAGACTTTAGAGCGTGAAACTTTCTTTTGATGAAGAGAGAGAAACAAAATGATAAATGAGGTAAAAATAAGTAATAATGGAGTCAGACTAAATAAATAAAGAAAGAAAAACTAAAAAGGAGTTTTTTTTGTTTTTAGAAAAACTAAAAAGGAGGTAAATAGATAAAATAAGAGATGTGAGAGATAATTAAAAAAACATAATAGAAAAAATAGGAAAACAAAAAGATTTCCGTTAAAAAATAAAAAGAGATGTGAAAGAAAATTAAAAAAGGAAATTGTACAATGGTTGATATTTTCTTTTTTGACAAATGTACAATGGTTGATAATATTTAGTCTATGATTAATCAATGGTTGATATTATTTAGTCAAAACTAATATACTTATTTATTATATTATATGTTAAAAAAAAATACTCTTTAAGTTGCTTTAATTTTTTTTTTACATATATACTCTTTAAATTGTTGAAATTTAAAATTAAATATAAATTTTTATGTTTTTGGTGCTTAAAAAAATCATATTTAATTCATATTTTGTTAAAAAAATCAATTTTTTTTTGTGCGTGATTATTAAAATATTCTAAACTTTTCTGAAAAATTTCATTAAAAAATATGAAGTCTATATATGACTTAATTTAAAAGTAGGGACCAAAAGTATTAATTGAAAATTTTAGAGGGACCAAAAGTCGAAGAAAAATTTTAGAGGGACTAAAAACAAAACTTGAGATATTTATAGGGACCAGGAACATATTTATCCCTAAATCATATATACATCAAATAAAATTTATTTTTATTTTTTAATAGGTAAAGAAGGGAAGAGACAAAAGTAACAAATTTACAAAAAGAAACTAATATATATTCAATCATAAAATAAATAAATAAAACAAGAGTACTATCATATAAATAAATTTTCATAAATAACTATCATATAAATAATAATGAACTAATATGGAAAACATTTGACTATATTGTACTAAATAAATTTTGCACTTGACAAAATATACCATCACGTAAGAAAATAATACTAAAAAAATGTATAAGTTACATATAATTTTTTCATCAAGTTGTAACTTTGAAAATTAGTAACTAAAAAAAAAACGTGTAACCTTGATTTTAATCCTTTAAATTTTATTAATACATGAGATAAATATAAGACAATTATTGTTGACTGATACATACATAAAAAATATGATAAAAATACTGCTGTAACCCTAAAATTTAAATACGGGAAATATTTAACTATAATGTAATATTAAATAAGTGATAAAAATTTCAAATAATTCATATAATAATTGAAAAATATTTGTTAAAATAACTATCATATATGGGACAAGTTATGCTATTGATTCATATAATTCATAACAATTTCAAAATAATTATTATATATAATAAAAAAATCAACATAAGATAAATATATTGTTGATTGATACATACATAAAAATATTTGGAAATAAATTTATTAAAATAACTATCATATACGGGACAAGTTATTCTATGGATTCATATAATTCATAACAATTTCAAAATAATTATTATATATAGTAAATAAATCATACATAAGATAAATATAGAACAATTATTGTTCATCGATACATACAAAAAAGAATATGAAAAAATATTTGTTAAAATAATTATCATATACGGGGACAAGTTATGCTATTGATTCATAGTATTCATAACAATTTCAAAATAATTATTATATATATTGAATAAATCATACAAAAGATAAATTATATTATTAACTCATAGTACTGTACATAAGATAAATATAGGACAATTATTATTGATCGATACATACCAAAAAAATATGAAAAAATAATTGTTAAAATACCTATCATATACGGGGACGAGTTATCCTATTGATTCATAGTATTCATAACAATTTCAAAATAATTATTATATATATATTAAATAAATCATACAAAAGATAAATTATATTATTGACTCATAGTACTGTACATAAGATAAATATAGTACAATTATTGTTGATCAATACATACATAAAAAAATATGAAAAAATATTTGTTATGCTATTAATTCAAAGTATTCATAATAATTTCAAAAAAATTATTATATATATATATATATATTAAATAAATCATACAAAATAAATTATATTATTGACTCATAGTTTTGTACATAAGATAAATATAGGATAATTATTGTTGATCGATACATACATTAAAGAATATGACAAAATATTTGTTAAAATAACTATCATGTACGGAGGCAAGTTATGCTATTGATTCATAGTATTCATAACAATTTCGAAATAATTATTATATATATTAAATAAATCATACAAAAGATAAATTATATTATTGACTCAAAGTACTGTATATAAGATAAATATAGGACAATTATTATTGATCGATACATACCAAAAAAATATGAAAAAATATTTGTTAAAATAACTATCATATACGGGGGCAATTTATGTTATTGATTTTTAGTATTAATAAAATATCAAAATAATTATTATAGATATTAAATAAATTATACAAAAGATAAATTATATTATTGACTCATAGCACTGTATATAAAATAAATATAAGATAATTATTATTGATCGATACATACAAAATATTTGTTAAAATAACTATCATATACAGGGGCAAGTTATGCTATTAATTCATAGTATTCATAACAATTTCAAAATAATTATTATATGTATTAAATAAATCATACAAAAGATAAATAATATTATTGACTCATAGTACTGATTAAATAAATTCAATTATTTCTTTTAAAAATTTATTAATATAGTGTAACTTTTAAAATTATAGGTGTAACACATTAATGCCTCTATGCTATGACACAAACAATTGAGATTAACATCTACAATATCATAATTAACAAACTAATTATCAATTACCACGTTATTTTGTTTTAATACATAACATAGATACTTCATAACGTTTACGAATAACTACTACAACATTTAATTTTTCTGAAGCATTTGTAATTGCAACAAACAAATATAATGTTACCAAAATATGTATTTCAAATGAATTTATATTTATTTTAATTTCTTCGTATTTGAATTAATCAATTTAAAAAACATTAACAAATTTGATATCAATTTGTTACTTCAACAAATTGTCACTTAGATAAAAAATAGCGCGTAACGTTCGACCCGTGCGATAGCACGGGTCTATCGCTAGTTACACTTATATTTGAGGGTAAAGAAATTTACCATAGAAGAAGGTTCATAAAAGCATACTCAAAGAGGTAAATTAGTGAAAGAAGTATCCAATATGAGATCAAATGCTTAGTTTTTTCATAGGAATCATTCTCAATTGCTTGTACGGAAGCACACCTGTCCAAAAACCATAATCACAAAAAAAAAAATTTAAAAATCATGTCAACCATAAACCTTAAAAGGTAGCAACTTATTGAGTAGACCAAACACGGATTATTTCAAGAACCTACATAGGATACACCAGAGCTACAACAGGCCTGAAAAAAATGAAGGAAATAAAAGAAGGGTATAAGAGACCATTTAATATATAATGCGAAGATAAATGAGATAAAAATGAGAAAGATGAGAAGAAAACAAACGAGGGATAATGGATATACAAATGAATACCATGAGAAGTGATGAAGGCATCTGGAAACCAGTTTGAGAAACCAGGAAGAAGTCATATCCTTCCCTGACTACTAATTAGGAAGAAGAAACGATGAAGAAGTAAAAAGAAGGGGGAATGTCAGTCTTTTTAAACAAGTAAAAGTGATTAGTTGGTGAGGATGGAAACTGGGAAAATGAAGCAACGCATGTATTTATTACTCCTGTCAACAAGAATAGGAGTGTTTTTCTAGTGAAGACAATTTGTGTCTCCTAAATTAAGAGTCGATTAAAATGAATTGTTTTGAAGAATATGAGATTTATTTTTTATAGAAATAATTTTTTTCTGGTTTTACTTATCTTGCGACCGAACACTGAATTATCATAATTTTTTATCAGACTTTTTAACTATCTGCATCCAATTCATAAATTATCGAATTCTTTTTTTTTTTTGTACAATCGAATCCTCTTTCTTTAAGAACAAGAGAATTAACCAAAAAAAAATTGTTTCTTTGAGAGCCCAATTCAGTGCCGACAAAGATAAAATTCAAATTAATCTTATTAGGCGTCTAATTTGAATTTTATTCTTTGAGTTTTATTTATTTTTATTTTTTATTTTTTGGACTTTGTTAGAAAACTGTGAGGATGGGTTTCATTTTTCTACGAGGTGCCAAGTTTTATTTGATGCACCAATTATTTCTTTAAATATTTTAAACCATTTAACGCATTAATTTTATTTTTTATCAGATCAAATAACTATTTTTTATAAACAATTGCACAGCTATTTTGTAATTTTCATTATTTATTATTTATTTGACACCGTAGCTTTCGATATTACTTAGAAGAATATTGCTATTTAGTAAGAATTATTTTAGAGAAGAAATGCAAGAATAACACATGATATTATCTTATAGAATGATGTAATTTTAATCTCATTTTTTAATGGAAATCACGGGGTAGTTAATATAAACAATGGTGGAGATTTATTCTTGCAATTCTTTTCCATAAATTTTCTTACTAAATAACATTTTCCTACTTAGAAACTTGATTGGAAACATAAAATAAGGTTTAGAGATGTTTCCCGTAAAAAAAAAGGTTTGGAGATGTTATGAAAAGAACAAAAAAAATCCTTTAGACATCATCATATCATAGTGATTGGAAACATCAATAAGGTTTAGAAATGATGTGAAGAGAGGGTTCAATCGATTTTATTTTCAAATAATTTGGTGGCTGCTTCTCTCCGGAGAAGTTACTTGGTTGATGATTTGTTCTTCAATCTTTAGGAATTCGGTTCGAGATCCAGCGGGGGTGCGAAAGAAGAAGCGGGAAATAATTTGGTGGCTATAATAAATAAGTGAGAAATTTGATGGTTTGAACCCCCACTTTTCCCAATTGAATTGTATTCATGAAGACCTAAATAGAGCTTGATCCCAATTGATTTTAATTAACAACCCAATAATTGCTTTTTTCAAGGTATATATTTTGAATAAGGAGAATGTTAATTTATGCCCTTAAGACACATGATAAGAAAATAAATATGGAAAACATTTATTAAAACATGTATACCATTCATTTATCTAAGCATTAAATTTTTTGTATCATTAAATGCTACATTTCTATTTTTAGATAGTTTATCATGTGCCTTTAGGGCACAAGTTAACATGACCCTTTGAATAATTATGCAAACATGTCTTTCTAAATATAAGATGCAAGAGATGATTATTAATATGAATAAACAATAATTAAAATTTCAAACAATAATCATATAAGTAAGATATGATTATTAATGTTATTGGAGAATGGATTCTTTCTATTGGAAAAAAATTGAGAAAATAATGTGTACATTTAAATAATTGGATAAAAAAATATGTAATAATATTTTAATTAGAAAAAAATAAAGAAAAATTGGTCAATGGTTAAGATGTAACAATTGAAGAAAATCGCAGGAAAAAAAATTAAGAGGATCCTTTCAAATATTTTGTAAGCATAACTGCGGAATAGGGGTTCAAATTTAGGATTCCACAATTATTCTCCTCTAGAGGTGAACTTCTAGTACTAGGCTACTCAGAGGGTTACATAGATTGTTCGATAGAAGCGACCGCACAGGGTACCAAAATTTTAATCAATTTTTTTACTTAGTGCGAGTATATATGAATGCACTCGCATGTGCGTGCGTGCATCCGGTGATAAAATAAATATTATAACTAAACTTTAAACTAAATTTAAACTCTTATAATTTTAATGGTCAAATCTGTTTAAAAAATTAAAAATTATCAAAAAAATTAAAATAATTAAAAATATAATTTTTAACTTTTATTTCGCATTATATGTTAATCCTTGACACATAGTAAATGTAATTTGGGCACTATAGATTGCACACAGCGAGCCACGTCACCCGTTAAATATATTTCATTATTTTAATGGCTTTGATGATCTTTTTTGTCATCTTCCTAGAAGTTTATTTTGTCGTTTTTAATAACAGGTATTGGAGTGATGTTATTTGGAAATTCAAAAATAGACAAATTATGGAACAACCTCTTTTTTCTATAGCAACAAAAAAAAAATTAGAGGAGGAGAAAGAGAGTAAAAATACAATGAGAGTATGTGAGAGAGTTATCCAAAGTTGTTCGAGAATGAATCCTCTTAATTTTTTTTCTCAATTTTTTCTCAATTTTGACATTTTAACCATCAATCATCTTTTATCAATTTCTTTTAAAATTAAATATTATTTTATCTTTATAATTCAATGATCAATTATCCAACATTATTTCCTCAGTTATTTTCTCCGGCGAGAGAATCCACTCTCAAGTTGTTCTTTGGTTGTACAAATATCATTATTGTATTATGAAGTATCTATTAAGCTAGCGATTAAGATGTTCATTGTTTCTGGTCTTCATTCGAATATTGCAATCGCCTATCCCAGTTAACCTTCTCGTGCAGGTTTCTCCAGATAACACCTTCTCGTGCAGGTTTCAATCTTAACCCAAGCTTCTTTGATTTGAATTTTGAATATTATAATTATTTTATAACTGGCGGAGGAACTATAAATTGTGTCGATGATGTTTATTTTCCTTTCAACACTCTTCTTTACTCATCTTTTTTTCTCATCAACACCGTTCTTTACTTGCATTCCCAAAATATGGTTTTTATGGAGAAGACTAATTATTTTCTCGCAGCTTCACTGCCTTTATTATTTGTGTTTCTTGACTACATTTGTAGTTTTGTTCTTAATGGATTCTTCATTCGATTTTGTTTTTGATTTACAACCAGGTAGAGTCATGGGATTATTCTTACGAAGCTTGATTTTGAGGGTGGGTAGTTTAGTGGGGATAAAATTAATAGAATTGAGATAAAACGCATTGTAAATGTTTGATAAAATATCAATGAGGAAAATCCGATGATTAACATCACATGTTTTATTACTACATGGTTTGATCAGATTGTAATAGATACAATAGTTCTATATCAATCATGGACTTAATTTTGAATTTGTTCTGTGGCAGAAACATTCGTTAAGGCTACAACATTTGCTGCAAAGCTCCAAACCCAATGCTCCGAGTTGGATAGGCCCCTTGCTGAGCTCAGGTGAGAGAAGCATCCATGCTTCAATTATATCTTCATTAATTTTATGTACATTTTACTAATTTGGGGTAACTAATATGTGCAAAAATATATCAATTTCTTATATTTAGGAAGTGGTGTTTTTGTTGCATTGTAGTATGCTAGGTTGATAGGGATTGGAGATTTTTTGGCAAGTATCTTTTAATTATATACCTTTCGATAAACCAGTTTCATGTACTGCAGGAACTTATTGATAGCCAAATTGAGATAAAGTTCACAGGAATGAAAGCTCCTTGTGTCCAATTTATTTCATATAAGACCTGTAAGTAGACAAAAGATCTTTTATAATGTCATTACTCATCAACTATCTATCTAAGACAACTAATTATAAATTAAATTACTAAGATAATTCTTTCATGATATTATATGATAAGAGAGCACAAGTCTTTGAGAATTGTGTACCACTATATCAAATTCTTAGTTAGGCTTGTGAATTTATAACTTAATTAATCTTTATACATGTTTTTCCACAGGTTTTTGGTAACAGTGATCGGTTTGGCAATTCCATGGAGCACAACATTGTTCATGGTAGATGCTTACTCCATCTTCATACGTTGTATGCTGATCCAGAAAAGGCTTTTATAATGGTAATCCTTTCAGGAGACATGGTAAACTAAATTTTCAATATTAAGACCAAATTAGGCCTCATATTTGCCACAATTTACTAATTAATGATATAAATTCTATAGTTCACGTTATGTCATATCTCTCATTATAGTTGATGCATGTTCAACAGCAAGTGTCACATATATTCTTCAATTCATGCGGTAGATATCAATTCATGTTGCTCCTATTTTTCATTAAATCCGAACAGTTTAACTTTTCGTCCACTTTTTAGGACTGTTCAAAAAGATCTAAAGGTTGTTTTAGAATTGCTCGATAGCATCTAGGGGAAGACTTTTTAGCCTTCACGCTGAAGACTCAAAGTATAACCATCTCTATCCAAGGTTTTTGATGAAATTGCAAAGGGCTAATGCAATATCCCTTTGAAAAAGTGAAGATTCAAAGGGAATAAATTTCACATTTGTTTTATTGCTAATGGCGTGCACTGTGCAGTGGGTCAAATGTTAAGTTATTTATCTGTTGTAGGAAATATCAAAGTTGTAATTCATGTGTGTTATATGTTGGCTGTGTGGTGAGATATTTGAATCAATAAAGGTTTGTTTCAATTCTAATGGCCTTAGGTAGTTTTTAATGTTTAGTTGTGTTGTTGTATTGTGAAATATGCCCAATTGTAATCGTTCTGTTTAGCCTCTAAGTGCTGGAGTTTCCAAAAAAGTGTAGTCTTGTGTGCTCTAGGTGTCTTGTGTCGTGTATGATGGTTTGAATCAAGAAGTGTTTGGTTTTTTGTATGAATTTGATAAAGTTGATAGTTATGAAGGGGCTTACAATTATCAGCAATGTTTTGCTAAGAATTGTTAAATTGGCAACTGTAGATTGTTATTTTTAATTCCTTTACTGTTTTCTTTTTGTCCTCTTCCTAACCTATTCATTTCTCGGTTTCGTCTAAACAGTTATGGTTGTCCACCGCCGTTTCATAACTAGATTAGGGGCAGTTGTTCAATGTATTTGGTCTTTCTTAACAAGCCTTTACCATATAACACCTGCTCCTGTACCTATTTATCTTTGGGGGATCAGAATGTTCATTGTTCTTGGTCTTCCTTTTCAATTTCGAATACCCCTTTACCAGGTAAAACCTTCTCTTCCCGGTTCAATCATTCCATGATTTTCCCTCCCAATCCAAGCTCCTTTGATTTGAATTTTGAATTTTATAATTATATTATAATTGGCAGAAGAACTATAAATTGTGGTTCAACCCTTTTCTTTCTCATCTTATTTCCATCAAACCTGTTTTTTACTCGCATTCCCAATTAATGGTTTTTAATGAGAATACTACTTCTGAAATGAATTTCGATGATGTTGGCGTTAAGACCAATTAGTTTTTTTTTATCTATTTCTTCATTTAATCACATTTGTGTCTCTGTTAACAGGTCATGAGAAGTGGAGGTCCTAACTTTCGTGCAGTTGCATTAGCTCTCGGTGATTTAGGGTATGTCTAGATGTTTTCCATGTTTACCAATATTATTACTTGATTTTAGGGTTTACTTAGCTATTTGAACTCTTTTTCTTTCTTATTTTTCTTCTGTGAGTTTTTTTCTTGATTGCTAAAATTGTTTATTATTTCGCGTATGCCTGTTTTTTTGTGCAAATGTTGCTTATGTTGAGAAGTTGTTAGCTGTGGAGATACAAAGCAGTTGGCATTGAACTGGACTCTGGTGACCTTGCATATTTGTCTTGCGAGTCTAGGATGTTCTTTTGTTCCACTGAGACCGAATTTGAATTGCTCGGTTTCGGAAAGATGAGTATCACAGCTAGCAACGACCTTAATGAAGAAACACTAGATGCTTTAAATAAACAGGTAAATTTTATTTGGAAATTGAAATTTGTAGCTTTTTTACTTATATCAAAATTCTAGAAAATTATTTGTTGGTTTAGACATTATACTGATTTTAAATGAAACAGTGAAATTATATTGTTTTGGAGCTTCTCATTTGCCAATAAGTTCTATTTGAAGAAATGAAAAGTTCTTGTGATTCTCATTTGGCTTCAATTGTTGAAAGTGTTGAAGATGCATTGATACTTATTGAGTATTGTTTGAATTTTGGCTTCAATTGTTGAAAATGTTGAAGATGCATTGATACTTATTTTGAGTATTGTTTGAATTTTGAATCTAACCATTACTTTTTCGATCAATTATTGTAAATTGGTGCATGCATAGAGATTCGATTAAGTTTTACGTTGGCTGCTGACTGACTACACAATCCTCTCCTTTTATGTATAGCAAGGCTAACATAGGAAGGATTAAAAAAGACCTCGAGATTATAAGTTGGATAAAAATATGGCAATGATAGAACATTATGGTGTCATTTGATCCATGTAGCCGACACCACTTTAGTGGGATAAGGCTTGGCTGTTGTTTTATTGTAAATTGGACTTTTCTTAAATCGGATTCTTATAAATGTATGTATATATATTTTGGACTTACAAAGAATACTGTGTCGTCACCCCTTTCAAGACTCTAAGAGAGCATATGTAGTGCCGCAACATGTTGAGGAGCTTCAAAGATGTTACTGTGTGATAAATGCAAAAAAGTAGTAAAATCATATAGTGAATTAAGACACTTATTAACTTGTTTTGTAAGATATCCTTTTGAAAAACCCCAAAATCATGTAAATAGTTGTTTTTTATTTAATTTTGTTTAGTGTATCTTAATCCTAACCCTTTTGACAGGTTTTTGTGCTAAAAATTGAAGAAAAGTCAAAGAAACAAAATCTGGCAACAGACAGCTGGTAGCTTGCAGCGACCGTCTCGTAGCTAAGCGACCAAAAAGAGAAAATGAGCGACTCAGAGGTTTAGTGGGGCACGTGTCAGCAAACCCTCCTCCTGAAGAAAGGTCTGGTGGATGAGCGACCATCTGGTAGCTGAGCGACCATGTAAATTTCTGACTGATATAAATAGGGACCAGTTGCTGAGAAACCAGGGGGCATTCACTCAAATCCACTTTTATAAGTTCAGAACAGAGAAGAAACTTGGGAGCAAGGTTTTCAAAGGGATTTTGATGGTAGATTCACACATCTTTGAGACATCAAGGGTGATGTTCATTCACTTCTATTTTCCTCATCTTTGTAAGCTCACCATGTGTAGCTAAACTTCTATTTGTTGGGGTTAGATGTAGTTGTTTCATGACTATGTGTTCATCTTGATTAAGGTTATATATATGTTTTAGTATTCAATCATTATTTGTGATTATCTTTGCATTAAATGTTATTTTGATGATTTGAATGATATAGACATATGTTATTTGAATCTAAGATCTATGATAATCACTTGTTAAATTCTAAATTCTAGTAATAGATTTGGAGTTTGATAATCACTTGAAGTATCGAAGCTTAATGCTAGCGTATCGATTGATCATCCGAGACATTGGAGATTAATAGGTATAATAGGTCTTTCATCGTTTCTGGACACGGAAACGTTCGATTAGCGATACGTGGTAATTGTGATTGATAACTAGAACAGGTATATGTTTGGTCAAGATAATACATATGAATGCATCAATACATTATAATCCCAGCAAACTTATCTCTCTGTGATTTCAACCATTTCTTTACCATCACTATATTTTCTTACTTTTACATAAACAAACATCTTTAATCACTTTACTTAAAATTATATTAATTGTTGAACGGCATCGATATCGCACTAGTCCCTATGGAGACGATAAAAATATACTTACTTTTGCACTTCAACA
Organism: Trifolium fragiferum; assembly: GCA_954870985.1. Lineage (NCBI taxonomy): Eukaryota > Viridiplantae > Streptophyta > Magnoliopsida > Fabales > Fabaceae > Trifolium > Trifolium fragiferum. The sequence continues at coordinate 16,049,385 of OX940790.1, read as the reverse complement.
AAATGGCGTCGTTGCCGGGGACCGGCGTTTAGATATTGGAGCATTGCAACAATTTGTATTCTTTTAAGTAATTGTATATATTTGTTTATATTGTATAGTTGTAGTTTGCACTAATCCTTCTTTGCTAGTCAAAGAAATTTTTTCTTGTTAGTTAAATCCTTTTTCATATTTTCCATCAAAAACAAAATCATGACTGATCGTGATTACAACAACTTCTATACTCCGGATGAGTATGAATCGTATCAACAGTGTTCTTTTGATAATTATGGGCAAACTCCAGAGGCTAGATTGGAGGATACCCTGGTTAAGTTTATGGAAATGACTATGAGCCATAACCAAGAGTTTCAGCAACAAATGCAACAGATGCAAGACCAGCACCAACAATATCTGAAAAGCAGTCTTGCACGGAGCAAAAATTTGGAAATTCAGCTTAGTCAGATAGCAGAACAAATGACCGATATGCAAAGCATGAAAGTTCAAACCAACACTCAACCCACTCCTTATGAAAAAGATAATATTCTAACAAAGAATGAGGAATGTGGAGAGTGCGTGGAAGATGATGTTGAGAAAAATGAGGAAGAAAGAATAGTTGAAAGAGATGGTGTAGTGAAAATAATGGAAGTAACAAAAGCACCACACCAAGAAGAAATTCCTCAAGAATTTCCATCTACTAAGGAGGACTACACTGTTGATAACGAAGAAGTGATGATGGATGCATAGGTAATTGAAGGATTACTTGACAAGGAAATATCATGTGAGCAAAAGAAGGAAATGAAGAACAAGGCGGAGATTGATCGGGTCATAGACGAAATTTGTGCCTTGTTCAACAAAAAGGAATTGGGGAGGATATGGACTCCGCAACGCTTATTTCTCAAGTTCATGGAGTTCCTCCCAAACCAAAGGAAAAAGACGGATGATGTGCTTTCCGTCTCATTTTGGCCACCCTAACCAAAAAGGCGCCAAGCTAGTGACGTAAAAGAAGCGCTTGTTGGGAGGCAACCCAATTTTCTTTCCTTTACTTTTATTTACAGTATTTTTAATTCCATATATGTTATAATAGATGTTTAGCCTCTTATGAACAAAGTCCTTGAATTGGTGTGAATTTCCACTTGAAGTTTCGCTTCTGCCATTGTCACTAAGCATATCATTACCTCTAAATTTCTGACAAAAGCCGAGGGCTATATGTTTACCTTGTAAATGCAGGCATAACTTCATTTTCTTGGCCTGAGGGCAGTCCACACTTCTGGAAGAAGAGGAGTAGCAGAAGCAGAGTACTAAAGCACGCCATACACAGTGACATTTTATTGTTTCAGTCATTTAAATTCATGTTTTATGTTTCGTTGCAAATGTTGACTGAACAAACATGGTTAAATCTTTATGACTGCTAAATGTGCATATGAATTGAAATGTCTAGATTTGTGATTAATCAAAAGCAAATGCATGATTAAAATAATTTCAATTGCTTAAGTTGAGGTCAATTTTTTGTGATTAGCTTTGAATGATAGGATGAATTCGAACTAAGTAGCTTCATTCAATTTGATTTCATTCATTCCTTCTTAACATGATTAATTGATTATGAATCACGTAAACCTAGCCGGGTGAGATTGTGTGAACCTTCCATTGTTTATATATTTGAGAGCCGACAATTGTGTTTAACTCTGTTGATTTTAACTGAATCTTGCTATTACTTGATGTGTTTGAAGTCATGGAAATGATCAAGGCCATGTTTCTATATGAGTGCAACTACTTTGGCCAAATATAACCTACCTTGTGAGTTGTGTGATCCTTTGCTACCCTACTTGAGCCAAAATTTGAAAAATTTGTTTGTGATGAACCCTTGAACCACAATAAAGAAAAACAATGACTTGACCCTTGTCTTAGGATGATTGAGCATTGAATTTATGTAGGGTTGAAAACAAGTTGGGGAGAAGGAGGTTATTTGATCAATTTGAAAAAAAATAAAGAAGTATTTAAAAATGGTGATTTTGAAAAAGAAAAAGAAATTTGAAAAATTTGTCATCATCAAAAGCAATCAATGAAATTGCAAAGAAAAAGAAAGAAAAGATTGTGGCATAAAGAATCACCAACCATGGAAAAGAAGGGGAAAGTGAAAGAGGGTGAACAACTTATGAGATGAAAGTACTCAAGAAAAATGCTCTCTTATCCTTAAGGCTCTTTGAATCCAAAGAAAAACAATGATTTCTTGTAGCCTAGCCCCATTACAAGCTTAAGAAAGTCCTTAGTGATCCATGATTGATAGCATGTTTTGTGATTATGTTGAGATGTATGTTTGAATTGATTTGTTGTGAACACATTGTTTGGATTGAGAGAAACACTACACCCTTGAGTTGAAACACTTGTGAGAATTGTGATTCTAGTTGATTATCATGTTGATTTGGAAAGCTTGAAATTTTGCTTGAATTTAGAAACTATTTCACATTCATGCTTTGATTCTTTGATGATTATGAATGATTGGTTTAAACTTGCAATACATTAAATCATGCAAAGCTTAAAATGATTTACATTCAAAGTTTTTGATTGATTGCAAAGCTTGAATGGATTATGCACTAATGATACTTGAGCCATGTTTGAAGAGTTTATTTTGAACTTTTGTTTGAGGACAAACAAAGTTTTATGTTGGGGAGAGTGCTGAGAGTTCGGGTAAAAAACTGTTGACAGATTGATAAATAGAAGCTTATTGTAATTTTACTTGCATTTATTAGCAATTATGATATAGCTTAACGGTAAAATGAAATATATTTTTAGCACGCTATTGATTTGTTAATTTAGTATTTTGGTACATGTAATATTGATCAGGCTTAATTGGATGTTTTTACTCTTTAGTTTCTTAACTATGTGATTTTGGTCCTCCTATTTTTTATTAGCTTTCAACGTCGACAATTTTATCTATGTGTTTGTTTTGCTATGTGCATTAATAAAAGCCAAGGTCAAACTCTTGGTCATGTTGGTTTATATCTATCTAGACCTGTTTTTATACATGGTTAATTATATGTTGCTAATGATAATGACAAACCGAAAAATTCTACTGTAAATATTGTATATCCTGAAGTATTTCAAAAAATTTCAAGGAAATCAGTTAGTTAAGGAAGTTTGTGTGTGTGTACTCTACCTGATCGCATTTTCCATTAGTATCGGGGTGTTGTTAGTTATTATAGTCTTATTGTTTCTTTCTTCAACGAGCCTCGTGATTTCAAATTAACATAAAGCCCTTTTCTTTGAGGAGGAAGCTATTAGAGTTTTTAACTTTATTTTCATCTTGATTTTTTTTTTAATTTATTTGTTAAGTTATTTATATTAGTCATTAATATATTAAATATTAATATGATTATATAACAAAGTATTTCATCCGTGCTCGCACGGGTTTAAAGACTAGTATTTTTATATGACTTATAAAAAAATGAGGCACCACATCCAAATAAAATAGCACATACAATCAATCTTTAAAATGACACAATAACTTACACGGAAGATTATACATATAACCAGCAGAGAATATACATCCTAATAGAATGTATACTGTTCCATGTACATAATGACCGCCCCCATGACGATGGTGACTATTGGCTCCAACACTCCCATACAACACGGGGCCATAATTAGAAAAAATTCCAAAAATGTCTACAAAGGAATTCGAACTGGGATCCTCTTGAGGAAATTAGCAAGCCTTTACCACTAGACCAGTTACTGTATTTGTGCAATAATTGCCTAGCAATATATATATATTTATTCAATGCATTAGTAATATTTAACTTATATATGTTCTTTTCTATACCACATGTTTCTTTTGAATAAAAATTGCAATATTTTATTATTTTCAAAGAAAACTTGCAATATATTATTAATATTAACATAATTTTATTTTTATGGGACATAAGCATAATGCATACATTTTTTTTATAAAAATAAGCTTTCTCACTTTGTTTCAAAAGCACATTTGACTCTTTTTTCATTTATAGATTTTAGATTTAATTTATTGTTTGTCTAATATTGATTTAATTGTTCAACTCTCTTTTTTTTATTTATAATAAGTAATGTTTCTATCTTAAAAAAAAAAAACTAATGATTCTAATTTATTATATTTACAATTAAAATACATATATGCTATAAAAAAAATTTGAAATAAAAATAAAAATAATTATTTATTATATAGACTTGTCATCGACTCATTCCAATTTATTATATTATAGAGACCGGTTCATTCCGCCGGTTTATCCGGTTTTATCCGATTTAGTCATGCGGTTCGACTAGTGACTCAGTGGTTCGACCAATGAACCAGTGAACTAATACCCTCACCGGTTTGATGACCAGTCCGGTTTTTAAAACATTGCACGGGGCCTTTAACCAATGTCATAATTGTTGCGTCCGCAAGAGTGACTATCATGCCCACCACCTTTGTTTGGCTTAATCTATTTCTTATAAGTTATATTTATATTTTCCATTCTAAACACAAATAGGAAAAATAAAAACCAACAAGTAAAAGTTAAAATAGTGAACCAATACCCTCACCGGTTTGATGACTGGTCCGGTTTTTAAAACATTGCACGCGGCCTTTAACCAATGTCATAATTATTGCGTCTGCAAGAGTGACTATCATGCCCACCACCTTTGTTTGGCTTAATCTATTTCTTATAAGTTATATTTATATTTTCCATTCTAAACACAAACAGGAAAAATAAAAACCAACAAGTAAAAGTTAAAATAAATTATTTAAATAAGTTAAAGTTAAAGATAGATTAATCAAATAAATATGAAATATTTAGTAATTTACTTATGATACGACATGGTTCATTTTACAGTAACGAGTATAATTACAAATAATGAACTAAACCATTTAATTATGAACCATTTACTTTTACTTATTATTATTATTATTATTATTATTATTATTATTATTAAAATAAATGATGCAATCTAAGATTATGTGGATTAATAAAATTTAGTCAAAAATGTACATTAACAAAATAAATGGTTAAATTTACTAGGTGTTCGTGATAATTATGATCTAACCGAAAACAAATAGTTGCAACTAAATTGTTGCTCAATTAGTTCGATCTCAGCCGAACATAGATTTTGGTTTAGTGCATTGTGGTTCAGTTGTATCGAACCGAATGGACATAACAATCAAAATGTCAATAGGTGTAGTTCGACCTAAGGTAAGTTCTTCATCGTGCGTGTGTATGTTCGTGCGTGCACTCGCGCGTGCGTCCGATGATAAAATAAATATTATAACTAAACTTTAAATAGACTCTTATGATTTAAATGGTGAAATCTATTTAAAAAATTAAAAGTTATAAGAGGAATTAAAAGAATTGAAAGTATAATTTTTTACTTTTCTTTCACATTATATATTTTTATATGACTTATAAAAAAATAAGGCACCAAAATTATAACTTGCATAGGGCACCCAAAATCTCAGGGACGGTCCGGAGGCTATTGGAAAAAAAAAGTTATTAATTAATGTTTGTAATTTTTTTTCTATTTTAGAAACTTTGTACTCTCAATAAAATATCACATTCCCTCTCTTGTACATTTTCCTTATTTTCTTTTTTTATTGCTTTTGATCCTAAATCCTTTTTGGTGTCCATGTGGACTATATTATTTTCAAGGCAAATGCTAACATGTGCCTCAAGGGCACATGATAATGGGCATTTAATTAGTTAATATCTCACTTTAATTAATTAATATCTCACTCAATTCTCATTTCATTTTATTTTATATTAAAACATAATCTTCTACATTAATTAACCAATTAAAACATAATCATCTATTTTTATTTTATATACATCATTTTTTTTCTTCTTAAAACATAATAATCTCCGTAATTAGGCACATGTTAGTCGAATTTGTTAAAACATAAGAATTTTTTTCTTTCGATACATGTGCCCAATTTAAGAATTTTTTAAAACTTGTGAAAATGCAAATTTAAATCCAATTCTTCAGTTAAAAATTTAGGTGAAGTTTTTTATTTAAGTTTTTTATTTGTTCGATTCAATTAAACATTTAAGTGCTTTGTTGTTGTTTTTTTTTTTTTATCTCAGTGAATATGACCGAGTATTATAATTTATAGTATTATGTTGTAATGATAACAATGTTAGTGTTATTTTGATTTTTGAATTGCTAATACATTTTGGAATTTAATATAACTTATAATTATAATTTAATTTTTTTTTAGTTTAAAATAAAATAAAAAAGTTGATTAAAAGCATGCGATGCATATCTTTTAATTAATGCAGTTGTATCTTTTAATTAATGGTATACATATCTTTTAATTATTTGGGATCATAACATTTAATTAGTAAAATTGAATATTGCTACTTTTAAAGTAAATTAAGTGAGATATTACTTAATTAAATACACCTTATTATGTACCCTTAGGGCATTTTAGCGGAACCCAATTTTCAAAAATAAGGATTTACATTTTAGGAGAAAAAGATTGATTGCCGAATCAAATTATGACCCTTTTACATGGATAAAAAAATAGAGTTTAAAGAAATCCATTAATTCATACCCATCTATATAAAACTGTCTTATAGATCACCTTTTGACCCTCTAATAGAATTCTTAGAATGGGTTCATAACTTATACAACATTTGAAAAAAAATAAAAATGAAATGACTTTCCACTAGTAAAAAAATTCTCAACATGGAAAAAAAAAAATATTCTTAAAACATAGATTAGGAAAAAAGTAACCAAAAAAATAGAAAAACAACCTTCTTGAGATATCATTTTCTAAGAGCAATTGATATGATATGTTACAGATAAAAAAGTACAAGAAAAAAAAAGAAATGTACTATTTTATTTTTTAAAAATCAAAATTGCAATAAAATAAGAAGTTAGAGTAAATTATGGGAAGGTTGGTTATGGAATTGTAGAACCATGATTCATTCTTCTCTTTCTTGCTTGCTAGATTCTTACAAACAAGCATTTCCCATTTTCTAAACTGATTTTTTTTTTTTTTTACACAATTTTCTAAATGACTTTTAAATATTAAACATAACTCAACTTTTTTACCTCACTCTTCAAAATTTATTATTTTTGTCAATTCTGTGAAAATAAATTCTACCAAAATCTAGACAACTAGCTTCACATTTCCTACCATCCTCATTCATTGACTAGTTTATCATATAGTAAGTCAACCCAAGTCATATATTTAAGATTAAAAATCAATCTTTGGTACAAAATATTTGACAACATTCTACCATGAACATGTAAACAAATGCTCAAAGGTCAATCCAACCTTGAATTGGAACACCATTAGCTCTTTTAACAAATAATCATAAAGCTACAAAAAGAGGAACAATCACACGCAGGATAATCAAAGAGGGTGGATAGTTTTTTGTGCAAATGCTTTCTTAACTCTTAGGCATTTCCATTTAGGAATCCTCTGCAACAATGTAATGTAATCAACATGAGTCAAGGAAGCATGGGGGCTTGCTACCCCAATTTTCTTTGAACTTAATTTCAAGCAATGCTAATGTCCCTAAGGTTATTTAAAACTATCAACTTTGCTATGCATTTTAGCCAAATGCTTCTTCCCATTTATTTATGTAAGAGACCACATTGGCCTAACAATGAAGGACAACAATACAGACTCCACATATTAATTTGGAATTATGTATCCCAGCTAGCATTGCCACGAACATCAACGAGCATATGTTGAGCTACATACATGACATCAAGATCAATATACACGCACCGGAAGAGTGGATAATAATAGTTAGCAAGTCACATAGGTGATTGGATAAAATTTCAAAGAAACGTTTAGTGCAGATTCGTGCAAATGCTGCGAAAACTAATAAGCATTTTCCATTTTAGAATCAGCAATGTCCATATTACCATATATGGTATGGTTAACTAAAGTAACTATCAACTTTTTATATTAGACAAGTGCTTCCACCCTTTTATGTGAGAGGCCATGTATTCTTCACTTGGAAGCATAACACTACACACTTTACATATTAATCTCGAATTAATCATCCTAAAAGGTTCTGGCAGGACATTCTTCTGCGTAGGTTGCTTCTTTACTTTCAAACCCGCTGCTTCACAAGCAGCCCTGTGTTTCCTCCCGTTAAGGTGGGAATTCAAGTCTTTCTCGCTCGATGATGTTACCAAACATAAAGCACAAGTCCACTCTCTCTGCACTTCCTTTAGTGTAGAAGAACTCTGAGGAAGCTCTCCACCGGCTGTGTCTCTCCCAGCTATTTCTTTGGTTTCTACTATGGTTGATGATGTATTTTGACTTGCTACAATATTAGCATAGGTTCTCTTGCATCAACAACAATAAATGAAAACAAATATCATGACCACATCCACACAAATTATACATATACTCGTAATTCTAAACCATTTCGCAAATTATCTCTTAGTATGAATTCGAATATGAATGAAGCCTTACTTGTTTGGTTGCGGGAATTTCTTTTTTCTCAATAGCCACCAAATCTTTGATGTCTTTGTTCTCTGATTGGATCCTTTCTCCATTTGTCTGCACAATAAGCTCCCTTACTAAAGTACTCTAAATGTGATCATGACACTGATATAGGCAGAATTGACTCAAGAGTTCACCTAGGCAAATCGAAATTACCTAGAATCTCGAGTATGACAACTTGGACAAGAACTATATTAATTTCACAACACCAAACATAAAAAGTTTACCTTTAGCATTTCTTTATTATCGTTATCTAAGATTTCGTTTCTCGCTTCTGCATCAGACCGACACATTGTGTTCTTCAATAGGGATAAAAGAAGAAGCATTAGCTAAAACATTCAATTGCCAATGAAGATATAGAGACATACACATTCTTGCATCGCTATTTAATTCTTCTAGAGTTAAAGCTTATTAATGAATCCTTACTAGCGTTGTTGCAATAGCCTCGAAATCTTTGATGACTTTGTGTTCTGTTTGGAGTCTTTCTCCATTTGGCTGCACAAGAATCATCTTCATTAAGTACTATAAGTGTCACCATAAAACTTAAACAAGTAAAATTAACTCATACTGTAACTAGAACTATATTAATGCCACAACTGACTTAACATCGAAACTTTACCTTTAGAATTTCTTCATTTCTAGTAGCAATGAATTCATTTGTCACTTTGGCATCAAGCCTACACATTGTGTTCTACGATAGGAAAAATAAAATTAAAAGATTTAACTAAAATTTTCAATTCTATGCAAATATAGAAACATATCACATACACATATACATGCTTCCCTATATAATTCTACTAGAGTTTTAATATTCGGAAATATTTAGCCGTAATTACCTTGCTAGCAATGAGTTTCTCTAAGGCCTCAGTTCCATTCTCTTTCGTATATCTCTCTGCATGCATTAAAAAGTTATCTTTCTCTACAAAACACTTCCTCAAGTATGTGACTATTTGTGGTTTCATGGAGCAAATAAGATTATTGTAAACATAAGAAGCTCGTCCAAAGTCAGGAATGATGAGCCAGAAGATGATCATTAGCTTAATGTATGGCCATAGTTGAAACCTGATATGAAACATGGGAATGAAGTAGTTAATCAACTCCATTAATTGATTTTCTAAAAAAAATCGAAAGGGAATCATTTGCAACATTGAAATAGCAACATTTCTCCTCTTGTAAGCAAAATACATCCTAGAAAAAATATGTCATGCCTTAATCTCTATTAAAATTTTGGCACATTAGAATTGCATCGATTAATCTTAAGTTCAATTTGGTACTCATTCTCAGTGGAAAAAATGAACTTGGTCAATTCTTAATATATCATCGGATTGTCTATGATTTTGGAAAAAAAAAATGCAATATGTCATCGTGATTTTAGCAGAGAATCCTTTTGAACTTTCAACGAATGGTGCTACCATAATTTCGCCAAACTCACTCTCAAATATACTAAACTTATTGTTAAATATACTAATTCTGTTTCCATATTTAAGGGAAAAGATATTTACCATAGAAGAAGGCTCATAAAAGCATACTCAAAGAGGTAAATTAGTGAAAGAAGTATCCAATATGAGATCAAATGCTTAGTTTCTTCATAGGAATCAGTCTCGATTGCTTGTACGGAAGCACACCTGTCCAAAAACCATAACCACAAAAAACAGAAAAGAGCATAACAAAACAAGATTATGTCAAACAATAATATTTTGACATAGGATACAACTTTCAAGAGAGCAATAGAACTTACATAGGATACACAAGAGCAAGAAGAGGCCTACAAAAATGAAGGGTATTGTTGATTAGGTTTTATTGAAACTGAGACTAAAAGGATCAAAAAGAATAAAATAAACCATTTTTACTACTTTATACATGCAGCAAATAATGTGAAGATGTGAAAGGAGAAGAAGCAAACAAAGGAGGGATATGTATATGAGTACCATGATAAGTGATGAAGGCATTTGAAAACCAGTTTGAGAAACCATGAAGAAGCCATAGTAGCAAATTCAAAGTTCAAACTCTGAATGGCTGCTGCATTAGCATATGTAGAGAGGCCAGCCAGATAGTAAAGAGAAGCAGAAACGATGGAGAAAAGTGAAAGTCAGTCAAGTAGTAATAATTGGTTGGTGGGTGGAAAGTGGGAAAATGAAACAACACAACCATTTATCAAGTTTTATTTTATGCACCATCTTTTCTTTAAATTTCATCATTTTTATGAAACAACATTGTTTTTTTATTTATTTTATCTCACCAAATAACTAAATATTTTGTAAATATTTGCATAATATTTTTTTTGTCAAAATTTCTTTCAATATTTAATAGGGTAATGTAGGATGAACACTTTCTGATTTTAGTCCTTTATTTTATTTTGTAGAATTTGTCTCTTTAGTTTATGATTCCATCTTTCCATCATGTTAGATGATATCTCCAAATCCTCTTCTTGTATGAATCTTTTCAAGTAAACTTAAAAAACTAAAGTTTGAAAATACATTTTGACCCTCTAATAGAACTCTTAGAATATTTTCTTAACTTTAATAATTTGTTCATCACTTCATTGGATATCATTTTCTAAACTCACTTTTTAAATAGTACTGTATTAAACATGACTAAACTTTTTTACCTCATTCTTTTAAAATTAATGAGTGTCACCTCTATGAAAGTAAATACTACAAAAATCTAAGACAAGTCGACAACTAATTGCAAGTTTGCAACGACCATCATTCGCTGACTAGTTCATCGCATAGTAAGTCAACAAAGCTACAAAAAAATAAGAGAGCAATCACAGACAGGATGATCAAACAGAATGGAAAGTTTTTCGTGCAAATAATTTCAAAACTATTGCATTTCCATTTAAGAATTCTCTGAAGCATTTTAATGTACAACTGATATATCAACATGAGTCAAGGAGGCTTGGAGCTTGCTACCCCAATTCCCTTTCGACTTAATTTCAAGCAATGACAATGTCCCTAAGGTTATTTAGATTTTAAACCATCAACTTTGCTTTGCATTTTAGCCAAATGCTTCTTCCCATTTATATGAGAGACCTTATTGGCCTCACAATGAAGGACAACATTACAGACTCTGCACATTAATTTGGTGTCATGTATCCTAACAGGCTCAGACAGGTTATTTCGCACCTTACGATCCATCTCTACTGTTCCCTTCAACCCTTTGTTAACAATATCAACTCCATTCTTGACAGCCGAATTTAACTTATTGCTAAAATTCTTCTGTTTCATGTCCTCTTTGGACTGATAATTTTTCAGCTTCTGCAGAGCAAGTTGCTTATTTGCTCTCAAAGCTGCTTCACAACTAGCCCTGTGTCTCATTCCATTAAGATGGGAATTCAAGTCTTTCTCACTTGTAGTTGTGACCAAACACAAAGCACAAGTCCACTCTTTCTGTACTTCCTTGTGCGTAGTACTAGTAAGAGGAAGCTCTCCACCAGCTGTGCCAATGTCTATTGTTCCTTTGGTTTCCACAGTGACTGATGATGCATTTTGACTAGTCACAATTTTACGCATGACAGGAATATCCTGCAATATCCAATATTAGCAATAGAGATGAAGTACTTCATATTCGCTGGCCCAATATAATTTGAAGAATGCACATTTTTTTAACATTTTAAACATATAACTATGTTTCAGTTTAGTGTGATATCATTATATATATACTTGTAGGTTTAAACCTTTCACAAATGACCATGAAGAATGCCTTACTTGATTGGTAACATGAACTTCTTTTTCCTCGATAGCCTCCAAATCTTTGATGTCTTTGTGTTCTGGTTGGAGTTTTTCTCCATTTGTCTGCACATTAACCTCTCTTATTAAGTACTCTAAATGTCATCAATAGATTGGGACAGGTAGAATTGACTAGCACAATACAAGAACTATATTAATGTCACACCTCACTTGGCATTAAAACTTTACCTTCAGTATTTCTTTATTATCGGTAGCTATGATTTCATTTGTCATTTCTACATCAGACTTACACATCGTGTTCTTAAATAGAGGGGAAAAAAAAGGAATTAGCTAAAATTTTCAATTGTCAATGCAGATATAGACATATCACAGACACGTGATATAATTCTTCTAACTTTTAGCTGTAATTACCTTGCTAGCAATGAGTTTCTCTAAGGCTTCAGATCCATTTTCTTGCATATATCTCTCTGCATGCATTAAAAAGTTATCTTTCTCAACAAAACACTTCCTCCATGTATCTATTTTGGGTTTCATAAAGTGAATAAGGTTATCATAAACATATGAAGCTCGTGCAAAGTCCGGTATGGTGAGCCAGAAAACGATCATTAGCTTGATGTACAGCCAGGGCTGAAACCTGATACATGGGAGCCATTTGCAACATTTATATTCATATCGTAAAATAGCAACGCATTTGAAGCAACATTTTTTTTTTTATAGAGAAAAATACTTCCTAGAAGGAGCAATGAGGGTTGGATCTAGCAGAACGGGCTAGATTCCCACAACATGTAGTGAACTAAGTTTCAAATTGTGGCTGGGAGAGGAACCACATTTAGCGGCCAACACGCCTCAGATAGGATTACGTCCAGGAATCTATGGGGGGGGGGGGGGGGGGGGGGAATAAAAGACAACCTAGAAGGAATTTCATGCCCTTCTCTATTACAAATTTGGCGTGCAAAAATGTGCATCGGTTAATTTTTAAGTTCAATCAGATACTGACTCTCAATGAAAAAAATAATGAAACTTGGTCGATTCTTGGTAGAAATTTGGCGGAAAGAAAGTGCATTGGTTAATTTTTAAGTTCAAACATATAAACTAAGTGATTAGTCTCAAGTGGTTGATGAGTTCCATCACAAGATGAATCGTTTCAAGAACCGAGTTCGATTATTGCCTGAAACAGTTCTAGTCAGATTTTACTTACTTTCTGGGTTCTAACCAAACTCCGAATTACCGGGGGGCATTCCCCGAAAACAGGAGGGTTAACATAAACATAATATAAACTACTATTGTCGAAAATGTAATGTTAATCATCAAAAGTTTCTTCATGTCATTAATCCATCAGATCATTGGTATAATTAAATATACCTTAGATTATTTATTTAAAGACTTCAAGTAGACTGCTAACATATTATTATACCAAAATTTCAAACTCATATTGCTACCTAAAAAGAAGTCAATGACAGATATAGCAAGGTCAAAGAAATTTACCATAGAAGATGGCTCATAAAAGCATACTCAAAGAGATAAATTAATGAAAGAAGTATCCAATATGAGATCAAATGCTTAGTTTGTGCATATGAATCAGTCTCAATTGCTTGTATGGAAGCACACCTGTCCAAAAACCAACAAAACTAAAAGTCAAACAATAATCTAAAAGGTAGCAACTTTATCCGTACAACAAAATCCTAGAACAAGAACAACTTACATAGGATACACCAGAGCAAGAAAAGGCCTATAAAAATGAAAGATCAAGAAGAACAAATCATTTTACTACTTTAAACATGCAGATTATAATGTGAGAAAACATAAGTGGGTTTTTCAACAAGATGAAGCAAAGAGAGATGGAATAATATGCATACCATGCGAAATGATGAAGGGATTTGAAAGTGAGTTTGAGAAACAATGAAGAAGCCATATAGCAAATTTGTGTTAGCATAATAATAAGCAGTACAAAGGGCAGCAGATAAGAAGAATAAAGATCATGTAAAAATAAAATCGAAAGTCAGTCTTCTTGAGTAACCTTCGGGAGTAAGTAAAGTAGTACTTCTATTCATTTGTAGGTGGGTGGAAAAGTGGGACCGATTGACATGGATGTATTGTTTTTTTTGTAAGGAATATGAAAAGAAAAGAAAAAACAAAATTAAACTAAAAGGAAAAAACTATTTACGAAACAATAAAGTTTCCATTGCGTCCTTTTTAAGAAGATCACGGGGAGAAATATGAGTTAAGAAGTCGACATCTAATGAAGCTTCAAATTTAGCGAAGAAATTGGTACATTGATTCCTTTATCTAAGTGTGCGATAGAGAGAAACATTGGGTTGGGAGAGCAGCTCATTTATATATTGGATCAATACAGCATAAATATAATATCTAATTTGAGGACCTTTGGTGAGGTTGACACGGATCAGAGTAGCAGAACAGTTCACCAATGTTCATGTCTTTGGCCAGCAAGAGGCCTTTGTAGATTGCATACAATTCAGCGAGCAAGATGTCAGATGATCCTTGAATGAAACTAGAGAAGCCTGCAAGATAGCGGTCGAAGGTGTTCCTAATAATGCCGCCAAATCTAGATCGAATGAGAGAACCAAGGCAACTGTCATCCACATTATTGTGCCGCTTGATGTATCTTTCATCTAATCTGTCGTTACAAACAGGAGAGAAGCAATTCTGTAGGTTTCGACCATAGCTCGGATGTTGAAGGATCCATGAATGTATTGTGGTATCCTATAGTTTGTACGGATATGTTAAAAAAAATCAAAATAACAATAAATAGTCATTTTGGTCTTCACCTGCAGGCTATGAAGCCCCGATACGGGACACGATACCGATACGATACTGATACGTCAATACGTTATTTAAAAATTAAATTTAAAATTAAATATATAAATACACAATATATAAACATGACTAAAATCAACAATATTAATAATTAAAAGTATAAAATATCTAGTCTTATATCAGAATTTTGGGAAAAGCTCAAATGTTTAACAACCTGTTATATAGTAGAACACCATTGTTTTTCTTTTGAAAAGTAAAAAATTATATTGACAAAGGAAAACCACAAGAAGTGCTAAAGATACAAACAAACATCACATTTTGGGACGTATCAGATATGTATCGGGTATTACTTTTTTATTTAAAAATAATAGTTTAACCGATACTTTTCCGATACGAGTATCGAGACGTATCGAAAGAGTATCGAGTATTATTTTTTTATTTAAAAATAATGATTTAACCGATACTTTACCAATACGAGTATCGAGACGTATCGAAAGAGTATCGGTATCGAGTACGTATCGAACACGATACGTCACCATTTTTTGAGTATCGGGACTTCAGAGCCTGCAGGGGTGGACAAAAACCGAAAGCCCGGCTCAAAATGCCAAAAACCGATGACAAAAACCGAATTGCGTCGGATTCTGACAATTAAACTAAATAATAATTTTGGTATGTTTGGTATGATGGAAAGAAACAAGGGGGAAAAATCATTCATTGATTTTCATAATTTTCTTTCTTCCCTCTTTCTTTCCATTATACCAAATACATCAGTAATGTTGCTTGCTACCATTTTTTTTTTTGAGGTAGTACTAGTGCCACTTGTTATTATAGTAGTCATTAAATATATTCAAAAAATGTTTTAAACTTTTTTAATTTACTATAATACTTCTTAACAATATCTTTCATCATAAAATCGTTTGTTTTTTATGGCATGTATCATTGGTTGACTACAATCATTGGTTGACTATAAGTAAACCATGTTGTGATAATTCTCATTCAAAAATCAAGTTCATGCAAAGGGAGACCAAAATGAAAGTTAAGATTTAAGAATGTTGAGGGACTAAATTGACAAAATTGAACTCTATCATCAAAATCACCTCCAAAATAAAACGCTAAGTCAATCTCCTTATTCTTCATCTTTCCTTAAACTTAATCAATTGAAAGAAGATTGAAGATGAAGTGAGTTCCTCCCTTTTCGACGGTCAACACAAATGGGATGCTTCTGTAGGGGAACACCCTTCATCTTTAATCTTTCTTTAGTTGATTACAGTTCAAGGAGAAAAGTGATATTGATTTAGGATTTTAATTTGGAGGTTGTTTGATTATAGGTTTCGATTTGATGGCCTCTTTTCATATCCTTCATTGTTATTCTTTATTTAATTGCTCTTCACTTTCATTTCGGTCTCTACATAGTGGACTTGGTTTTTTAATGAAAATTGTCATGTCATGGTCCACTTAGTCAACCAATGGTAGGAACTACTTTGACAAACGAAAGTTAAATTAAGGGAGTTTAAAATATTTTTTTGTTAATTTAATAATTACTATGACTGCGAGTGACACTTTTAGGGACAAAATAGTTATTTACTCTAGAAAAAAAATAATGTATGTAATATTTTATATTAATTTATAGTAGAATGCTAACATGTGCTGTTTGTTTCAAAATCACGTATTAAAGAATTCAATATAAAAAATTGATCAACAAAGTTGTATTTAACTGTTTTTTTAACGCAAAAATTTCACTTTTAAATTTATTTGCATGTACTTAAAGACACATGTTAGCAAGACGCTAATTTATACTAGCATTAAAATAAATTCAAATTTAAATGAAATTTTGCTTATGAGGTACGGTTATCCAATCAAACTCCAAAAATAGTAAATAATAATTAATTAATAAAAAAATGTTTAAATTTTTATCTCAAAAATACAATATAACAAAAAGATTAGACATCTTTCTTATCTTTCTTATTTCTAATTTCTCTAATGTGCAACTTAGTAAACCCTAATCACCTCTTAACCATGTGCGGGAAAAATGTATCGTATCAAAAACAACTTAATTTCCCTAATAATATGGCGTATTTCACTAAAAATATGCATTTCATCTCTCTTTCTTAATTGTCAAAAAAAAAATAAAACTCTTTCTTTCTTATAATCGGTCTCTCTCTATCGACGTATTTTTTCTCCATATTTTTCCCACATGTTCCTCCTTGTTGCTTTCTTTCTCTAGATTTTTATAGTGTGATTTTTTGTCAACCTTCACCCAAATTCTTTTATTTCTACACATCTCCAAATATTTGTTCTTATAGAATAAGAATTTGATGATATATTTTGCTAAAGAGCGAGCAAGAGAGAATAAAATTTGTTTTCTTAAACCAGAAAAATATAATTATTCTCATGCTTAGTAAATTGCACACTCTTTCTCTCTCTATTGTAACAAAGATCTGTTAATCTCGCACTATTTCTCTCTACATAAATCTAAGATAAGCCACACAAAAGTTGTGTTTAAAATTGCATATAAAGATTTTATTTTTATTAGTGTTGTTTCGTTTAAATATGGTTCGGAACGATGGTTTTGCTTTTTAGAATTTGTCGATATTATATAAAATCTGTTTGCACGAATGTGTTTATTTGATTTTGTATCGCTCATAATTTAAAAACTCAAGCAAATGGTATATAAAATATGTATTAAGGTATATATATAATTGCCATTCAAAAAAAAGAAAAAGGTATATATATAATTTGTTTATACAATTCTCTATAATGATTATAAAAAAAATTATACTATTCTTTTTAATGCTCATATTTTAAAAACGCAAGCCGTGTTTAAAAATGCATATAAAGATTTTTTTTTCTATAATTAAAAATCTATATAAAGATCACACACACACACACACGCACACACACACACACACGCGCACGCACACACACACACACACACGCATATATATATATATATATATATATATATATATATATATATATATATATATATATATATATATATATATATATATATATATATATATATATATGTGCGTGTGTGTGTGTGACCCGTGCAAAAGCACGGACATGCGATCTACAATATGAGAGTTAATGACCTAGCATCCGGGATGGACAACAAAGTTGTATATGGCTCAACTCGGTTTAACCGGTCCAATTAACTGTTGAAGCTTTGATATGTGTGGATCAGAAAATTATTCTTGTTTTTCTATTGAAATTATTATTTTTTTTAGTAATTTTATGGGTCAAATCCAAATTGTCCCATTTTAGAATTAGAAAAATGCTCTTTAGGCCCCCTTATTTACTACCCAAGCCCCCCGTTTTGACGAGATTGCCCTTAAGACAAGTTTTGGAATTTAAATTCCAAAATTAATTAGTTTTGGAACCTACATTCCAAAATACGTATTATTTTCAATCAAAATAGCTATACAAGTTGAATTTGAAACTTACAAACCGAATTGTATTTTATTTTTGAAATTTTTTTACGCTTCGGAACTTACTATCCAAAGTACTTTTTTAAATTTTTTTTTATACTTCGGAATTTAACATCCGAATTGTTTTTTTTTTATTTAAAAAATTACACTTTGGTAATTATAACACATACCTATATAAACCAATACAATAATTACATATGAGAAACGTGCACTACAAAGTTAGAAAACCAAAATTCTGTCAAGTTTGGATTTTATCTTCCAAAATAATTTTGGAATGTACGTTCCAAAATTTACGTTTACAGATAACACTTGAAAACTCAAAAAATAAATCGATTAAAGCATACATTACCTGTTGGATGACACCAAATAAGTGTAGCAATCCTCTATGAGTGAATAAACGTTGTTTTCAAAGCTTCAAAACGTGAAAAAATCAACTTGTATAGCCATTGATCGAAAATAATACATATTAGTGTATTTTGGAATATAGATTCCAAAACTAATTAGTTTTGGAATTTAAGTTCCAAAACCTATCTCCAGGACAATTTCGTCAACATAGGGGGCCTGGGTAGCAAATAAGGGGGCCTAAAGGGCATTTTTCTTAGAATTAATCAATTGAGCCCATCCGATTAAACCGGATCCGAGTAAATAGACGAAGATTTCTCTCCCAGCCTCCCACATTTCTTTTTTACCCCAAAAATCCAATTTTGCCCTTATAAAAAATTTCAGTTCGCACAAATCGAAATTTTTCTAGTTCAAATTTTAGGAAATTTCGGTTTCTAGAAACCAAAGTTGTTTTTCAAGACAAAAAAAAAATCGGTTTATAGAAACCAAAGTTTTTTTGAAGGGTAAAACAGGAAACTCGAGGGGTGAAAAAGAAACGTGGGGGCTAGAAGAGAAATCATCTAAATAGACTACAAGAACAATCAAAATTGGGCCATATATTTGAAATCATAGACCTGCTTGGATTGAGTATTTGGTCCCGATCTCGACCAAATCTGTCATGAGAGCTTCTTTTCGCACCCCTGAGTCTCACACGCACCCCCTGAACTTTCCAAATTACCTCTCTCGCTATATAGATAGCGAGTGTGTAAATTGCAAAAAATAGGCACACCACAATTCTCTTCCTAAGTAGCGAAATGTATTTGAGTTCACATTATAGTTAGCAAACTTTATAAAAATTAATTTTTTTAAAAAAATAATTATGGAGCAAATCTCATAATTGCATCATAAGATCAATGTATATAAGGTAGTAATATTGTGTAATTCAAAACTATTTAATAAGAGAACAAGGAATATTGTTATCAAATCTCAAAATTATTTAATTATTTAATTCAAAATTAAATAATTATGGAGCAAATCTCAAAATTATATCATTATTTAATTCAAAATTATTTAATGAACATTATTAGCAATTAATGATAATTATACAAATAATATTTACAATGAATGTGAGATATCATCTGAGTTTATATTAGGAATATAATAATTAACAGTAATATGTATAAGATTTACTAGTTAAAGTACAAATTGAGTTCGCATTCCAGTAGCAAACTATATTTCAGTTCCCCGCCTAAATAACAAGTGTTAATATTTTATACTCAAACTGTACGTTGGCACCCCAAAAATTAAAAATATCATAAAAAAAAGAGTTCATTGTGACAAATTAACCGTGAAACGGATAATTTATCAGAGATGTAGATTTGATGTCGGATCGAAACATTAACACCGTCTATGAAAAATGGACCTGCACATGTTTGTGGGTCGGCATTCTTTAGCCCCTTAACCTTTACTAAAAGACTACTGTTCTGGATACATCAAAATAATCAGGCATTACTTGATATTTGAGACTAATGGTACCCACATCTAAAATGTGGTTCAATAATCTATCTATCTATCTATCTATATACTATATGTAAAGCAAACTATTTTTTGCTTATCTGTCAATCTAAGAAAACTCCTCCCCTTTTCTCTTTTTTCTAAGCAATAGTTGATGCTTATGTGTCAACTTTTAAATTTAACTTATGATGATGTGTCACCTTTAGAATATTGAGCTTTTGTGCAATAATTCTCCTAAATAAATTATCAAAATATGTAATCTTTTTATTTACCTTCATGAATTGTAGTAATAATAATTAATTTTTTAGCTCATGAATTATCACTTGGAACATGAAAGGTTTCATAACAACTACAATTAGTATAGCTTGTCCAAAAAGAGATGAATACATCAACAATGAAAGACCTTTTGTTAGACCGATCGGTTGCACATTTTATGGATTAATGCTATCCTATTAAATTTTATTTATTTACGTAGGGTGTGTGATTCATGTTCATAACAGTCAGATATATTCATTGTTGTTTTCAATTCTTATAAGTTTTGATTCATATTTTTAACTATTTGCTATGCGTATAAAGAAGAGGATCAACAACTTTATCTTATCGACCTTCGAACTACTATATTTACTTATTCTTAAATATTTGTAGTATTCATTTTAGTTTTTGGGTCATCATCACTTTATTCAAATAACTATTGGGTAGCACTTTGTAATTTTGTATGGTAATTCTTACTTCTCTTTCTAATTCTCATATGTTTTGATTATTCACTTTTGAACTAATATCTTTTTTTTTATTGCTAAATTTTTATAGCATAAATTTTGATTTTGGATCATCATCGTTTTACTCAAACAACTATATGAATGGTACTTTTAAAATTTTGTATTTGCTTTTCATATATTTAGATTAACCAAATCTCTTTTATTTATTTATTGTTTGTTAGAACTTTAAGATTTCTTATTTTATTTCATAATATTGTGGATATTACTATCATGTGAATGAGGTAAAGAGGATAAAGAAGACTTCTATTTTTTTTTTCATTGCATTCTTATTTTGTAATCTCTAATGGGTGTCTTTTTTTAACATTGTCTCTCTATTGCTTTGATTTTTAAGTCAATTATTTTCATTGATTTAGTCATTTGATGGAATGTTATATTTATCGTCTAATATTTTGTTATCTCTAGAATTGCTATACTAAAATTATATTATATTTTTCTCATTCTTTTTCTTTCTATTTAATGTCTATGATGATAGGTATCACTCGCGTAAAACAAAAGGTATATATGTCACTTCGTACATTGTATATATGCTAAAACTTCTGACTTCGTGTTCTAAATTTATCATTCATAATAATTATGGATTATGTCTTTTAATAACTGTAAATTATGTCTTCTAGAATTGAATTATGTTTGCGGTAAAAATCAACATGCTAAAACTTCTGACTTATTGTTTGCACTTATAAAATTGTTTGTTCTATTATTATTTTTCTTTGTCTACTAATATTTGTTATCCAACAAGAGTTTCTTTGCAATGTTCTTAAGCAACAATGGAGGAGTAATGGTAGAATGTTGTGCATGGAAGCAAGATTGTAGTAATTAATTTCACACTTCTTACTGAAACCTGGAATCATAGGGATTGTATATTATGTAGGTATACATACATTTTGGGATGGTTTTGATGTTTATGATGTAAATTATAACTATCATCGATGACACAAAACATTATTCACTTCTTTTATCTTATAAAAGGAAGCTTGGGTTGCTTCTGTTCATTGTGGTGATGTGACACTAAAAAATGTTTTCAATCATCTCTTTTAATTAAATCATTTTAAGGAGTTATCTTGCACTATGTCAAATTAATTTATTTTATTTAGTGGTATAACTTCTTAGAAATTATGGTCACCAAATCCATAAATAATTATTTTTAAAAACCAGAATGCTACAATATAAGCCATAGTACTCCCCATTTTACGCTGTTGGATCTACAATTCTAGCAGGTTCTTCCGCTTCATAAGGAGCTTAGTGATATCCTCTTGGATGTCATTCCTCAGTAGTTTCTTCCTCTCCTTCAACTTGGCCACCTCAGCTTCTAGTTTCTGCTCCATAGCTTTGACCTTGTCCTCTTCGTCAAAAGAAGCGCTCAAGGTCGCCTCGTACATACGCATAGCCTCCTTGGTGTACCAGGATTCATCATTCATGGCAGCAGTGACTTTGTGGCTTCGAAGGTCAGCACATTCCACGGAGAAGATGAAAGGAGTGTCTCGGAGCAACTTCTCCCGAAAGGCGAGACAACACTAAAAAAAGAGCAACTCTGATGGATTGAGGTTATCTTTCTCCTCCTCCAGGTCGCCTACCAGTACGCAAAACTCCTCCGTGCTCTCTAGGATGTCCTCCATCCCTCTACGAAGCACCCCTTTCAAAGCATTGATAATGGGAATAGCATCTGAAGACATTTTGAATGAAATGAATAAGAGTTGAATAAGAATAAGAGTTCAGATGAATGAATACCTGAGAGTGACCCGCCTATTTAAAATAGCAAGGCGCTTGGAAAGAGAAAAATATCCCTACCTATTCGCTAGGGGAACGTTGCAACCAACACCAAGACTTGGCACGTCTCGCTGAAAAACATGCTCAATTGGTTCTTAACGCTCGCCCGTGATATCCTCCAACCTGGGAACACGTGACAAATAGCCTAGACTGTCAGCACCGCGCCTCCCCTGGAGCCTAGTGCTTGGGGGGCTGTGTACCGGTCAGGATTTTCTAGGCCCAATTACAAACAAAGTCTATTCCTAAGACAAGCATCGCCAGGGCGACACCACCCCCTATGCAAGATGTCGCCTAAAGCACTAGGCCAGCCCACCAGTCTCTAACAAGGTCCAATGCCATGCACCCCCTATCACACGATCTTGCTACTATGAACAGAGAAAAACTGGCGGGAAACCACGATCATATGGTGGAAATAACTGCTCCACTCTTCACTTACAGGGATCGTGGGAAGTTACTTCCTAAGCATCTCTCCACCCCCTCCTCTATAAATAGAACATCCATTAATTGGAAAAGGGACTGAATACACGTTACATTTTTAGCCTACATACTTTAGACCGATATTGAACACACAAAATATATACCCCTACGTTCCAAACAGGAACAGGTGTTCATAATAATTATGATCTAACTGAAAACAAATAGTTGTAACTAAATTGTTGCTCAATTAGGGCCCGTTTGGCCTAGCTTATTTTTGAGCTTTTGCAAACAGCTTATGCAATTTTTATGTATTATTATAAGTTTTTCAAGGTAGTTTATGATAAAATAACTTCTAAAAATTCAATTTTCACTAGTTTAAACTTATAAAATAACATAAAACCTTAATTATATTGCATAAGCTGTTTGCATAAGCTCTAAAATAAGCTAGGCCAAACTAGCCCTTAGTTCGATCTCAGCCGAACATAGATTTTGGTTTAGTGCGTTGTGGTTCAGCTGTATCGAACCGAATGGACAAAACGATCAAAATGTCAATAGGTGTAGTTCGACCTAAGGTAAGTTCTTCATCGTGCGTGTGTATGTTTGTGCTTGCACTCGCACGTGCGTGCGTCCGATGATAAAATAAATATTATAACTAAACTTTAAACTAGACTCTTATGATTTTAATGGTAAAATTTATTTGAAAAATTAAAAGTTATAAGAGGAATTAAAACAATTGAAAGTATAATTTTTAATTTTTCTTTTACATTTTATATTTTTATATGACATATAAAAAAATAAGGCACCAAAATTATAACTTGCACAGAGCACTCAAAATCTTAGGATGGCCCTGAGGCTACGGAAAAAAAAAAGTTATGAATTAATGTTTGTAATTTCTTTTCTATTTTAGAAACTTCGTACTCTCAATAAAATTTCACATTCCCTCTCTTGTACATTTTCCTTTTTTTTTTTTTTGGTGTACTTTTTTTTTTTAATTGCTTTTGATCCTAAATCCTAAGCCCGCCTAAAAACGGGACGAGGCGAGCCGAGCCAACTTAGGTGGCCGAGTCTAAAATCACAGTCCGACCCGTTTATTGGCAGACAAGCGGGTTGGCGGGGCGGGCTGTCAAATAATAAAAAAAATAATATTTTGACACTTTATTAGAAAAAAAATCCTAATATTATTTATAAAAAACATAAACAAACAAATTTGTGAGAAAAGAATAATTATTGAGACAAATCAACCATAAGCGCAACATCAAATCAACACATCTAACAACATAGTTAACAAATTCAATATAATTATAATCCAAAAACAAATCTCAATATAAATCCAACATTACAAATCCAAAAATCTCAAAATAAAATAAATCCAACATTATGAATCTAAAAGTTAAAGAAAATTCACCAATATAAAATAAATCCAAAATAAATTCCATAACATTTAAAAAAAAACCTAAAATTTACTTTAAATATGTGTTGTATTTTATTGGGTTGGACTATTTTCTTTTATTTTTTACTTTAAGAAAAAATATATGTAACTCGCGAGCCGGCCCGCCCCGCCACCGATACGTCACGTTTTTTAAGCGAGTTCAGCGGGACGGGCCAACTAAAGATGCCGAGCTCAAAACTCAGACTCAGCCCGCCAAAAATGACGAGTTAAATGAGCCGGCCCGGCGGGTCAGACCCGTTTTGCCACCCCTATTTTTGGTGTCCATGTGAACTATATTATTTTCAAAAATAAGGATTTACATTTTAGGAGAAAAAGATTCATTGCCGAATCAAATTAAGACCCTTTTAAATGGACAAAAAAATAGAGTTTAAAGAAATCCATTAATTCATACCCATCGATATAAAGCTGTCTTATAGATCACCTTTGAATACATTTTGACCCTCTAATAGAATTCTTATAATGGGTTCATAACTTATACAACATTTGAAAAAAATAAAAATGAAATGACTTTCCATTAGTAAAAAATTCTCAACATGGAAAAAAAAAATATTCTTAAAACATAGATTAGGAAAAAAGTAACCAAAAGAATAGAAAAACAACCTTCTTGAGATATTATTTTCTAAACTGACTTTTTTTTACACAATTTTCTAAATGACTTTTAAATATTAAACATAACTCAACTTTTTTACCTCACTCTTCAAAATTTATTATTTTTGTCAATTCTGTGAAAATAAATTCTACCAAAATCTAGACAACAGCTTCACATTTCCTACCATCCTCATTCATTGACTAGTTTATCATATAGTAAGTCAACCCAAGTCATATATATTTAAGATTAAAAATCAATCTTTGGTACAAAATATTAGACAACATTCTAACCATGAACATGTAAACAATTGCTTAAAGGTCAATCCAACTTTGAACTGGAACACCATTAGCTTTTTTAAAAAACATCATCTATAACAAACAATTATAAAGCTCTTTTAGCGCAGATTCGTGCAAATGCTGCGAAAACTAATAAGCATTTTCCATTTTAGAATCAGCAATGTCCATATATGGTATGGTTAACTAAAGTAACTATCAACTTTTTACATTAGACAAGTGCTTCCATCCTTTTATGTGAGAGGCCATGTACTCTTCACTTGGAAGCACAACATTGCACACTTTACATATTAATTTGGAATTAATCATCCTAAAAGGTTCTGGCAGGACATTCTTCTGCGTAGGTTGCTTCTTTACTTTCAAACCTGCTGCATCACAAGCATCCCGGTGTCTCCTCCCATTAAGGTGGGAATTCAAGTCTTTCTCGCTCGATGATGTTACCAAACATAAAGCACAAGTCCACTCTCTCTGCACTTCCTTCAGTGTAGAAGAACTCTGAGAAAGATCTCCAGTAGCTGTGTCTCTCCCAGCTATTTCTTTGGTTTCTACTATGGTTGATGATGTATTTTGACTTGCTACAATATTAGCATAGGTTCTCTAGCATCAACAACAATAAATGAAAACAAATATCATGACCACATCCACACATATTATACATATACTTGTAAGTCTAAACCATTTCGCAAATGATCTCTTAGCAAGAATTCGAATATGAATGAAGTCTTACTTGTTTGGTTGCAGGAATTTCTTTTTTCTCAATAGCCACCAAATCTTTGATGTCTTTGTTCTCTGATTGGATCCTTTTTGTCTGCACAATAAAGCTCCCTTACTAAAGTACTCTAAATGTGATCATGACAGTAACTATGTTTCAGTTTAGTGTGATATCATTATATATATACTTGTAGGTTTAAACCTTTCACAAATGACCATGAAGAATGCCTTACTTGATTGGTAACATGAACTTCTTTTTCCTCGATAGCCTCCAAATCTTTGATGTCTTTGTGTTCTGGTTGGAGTTTTTCTCCATTTGTCTGCACATTAACCTCTCTTATTAAGTACTCTAAATGTCATCAATAGATTGGGACAGGTAGAATTGACTAGCACAATACAAGAACTATATTAATGTCACACCTCACTTGGCATTAAAACTTTACCTTCAGTATTTCTTTATTATCGGTAGCTATGATTTCATTTGTCATTTCTACATCAGACTTACACATCGTGTTCTTAAATAGAGGGGAAAAAAAAGGAATTAGCTAAAATTTTCAATTGTCAATGCAGATATAGACATATCACAGACACGTGATATAATTCTTCTAACTTTTAGCTGTAATTACCTTGCTAGCAATGAGTTTCTCTAAGGCTTCAGATCCATTTTCTTGCATATATCTCTCTGCATGCATTAAAAAGTTATCTTTCTCAACAAAACACTTCCTCCATGTATCTATTTTGGGTTTCATAAAGTGAATAAGGTTATCATAAACATATGAAGCTTGTGCAAAGTCCGGTATGGTGAGCCAGAAAACGATCATTAGCTTGATGTACAGCCAGGGCTGAAACCTGATACATGGGAGCCATTTGCAACATTTATATTCATATCGTAAAATAGCAACACATTTGAAGCAACATTTCTTTTTTTATAGAGAAAAATACTTCCTAGAAGGAGCAATGAGGGTTGGATCTAGCAGAACGGGCTAGATTCCCACAACATGTAGTGAACTAAGTTTCAAATTGTGGCTGGGAGAGGAACCACATTTAGCGGCCAACACGCCTCAGATAGGATTACGTCCAGGAATCTATGGGGGGGGGGGAATAAAAGACAACCTAGAAGGAATTTCATGCCCTTCTCTATTACAAATTTGGCGTGCAAAAATGTGCATCGGTTAATTTTTAAGTTCAATCAGATACTGACTCTCGATGAAAAAAATAATGAAACTTGGTCGATTCTTGGTAGAAATTTGGCGGAAAGAAAGTGCATTGGTTAATTTTTAAGTTCAAACATATAAACTAAGTGATTAGTCTCAAGTGGTTGATGAGTTCCATCACAAGATGAATCGTTTCAAGAACCGAGTTCGATTATTGCCTGAAACAGTTCTAGTCAGATTTTACTTACTTTCTGGGTTCTAACCAAACTCCGAATTACCGGGGGGCATTCCCCGAAAACAGGAGGGTTAACATAAACATAATATAAACTACTATTGTCGAAAATGTAATGTTAATCATCAAAAGTTTCTTCATGTCATTAATCCATCAGATCATTGGTATAATTAAATATACCTTAGATTATTTATTTAAAGACTTCAAGTAGACTGCTAACATATTATTATACCAAAATTTCAAACTCATATTGCTACCTAAAAAGAAGTCAATGACAGATATAGCAAGGTCAAAGAAATTTACCATAGAAGATGGCTCATAAAAGCATACTCAAAGAGATAAATTAATGAAAGAAGTATCCAATATGAGATCAAATGCTTAGTTTGTGCATATGAATCAGTCTCAATTGCTTGTATGGAAGCACACCTGTCCAAAAACCAACAAAACTAAAAGTCAAACAATAATCTAAAAGGTAGCAACTTTATCCGTACAACAAAATCCTAGAACAAGAACAACTTACATAGGATACACCAGAGCAAGAAAAGGCCTATAAAAATGAAAGATCAAGAAGAACAAATCATTTTACTACTTTAAACATGCAGATTATAATGTGAGAAAACATAAGTGGGTTTTTCAACAAGATGAAGCAAAGAGAGATGGAATAATATGCATACCATGCGAAATGATGAAGGGATTTGAAAGTGAGTTTGAGAAACAATGAAGAAGCCATATAGCAAATTTGTGTTAGCATAATAATAAGCAGTACAAAGGGCAGCAGATAAGAAGAATAAAGATCATGTAAAAATAAAATCGAAAGTCAGTCTTCTTGAGTAACCTTCGGGAGTAAGTAAAGTAGTACTTCTATTCATTTGTAGGTGGGTGGAAAAGTGGGACCGATTGACATGGATGTATTGTTTTTTTTGTAAGGAATATGAAAAGAAAAGAAAAAACAAAATTAAACTAAAAGGAAAAAACTATTTACGAAACAATAAAGTTTCCATTGCGTCCTTTTTAAGAAGATCACGGGGAGAAATATGAGTTAAGAAGTCGACATCTAATGAAGCTTCAAATTTAGCGAAGAAATTGGTACATTGATTCCTTTATCTAAGTGTGCGATAGAGAGAAACATTGGGTTGGGAGAGCAGCTCATTTATATATTGGATCAATACAGCATAAATATAATATCTAATTTGAGGACCTTTGGTGAGGTTGACACGGATCAGAGTAGCAGAACAGTTCACCAATGTTCATGTCTTTGGCCAGCAAGAGGCCTTTGTAGATTGCATACAATTCAGCGAGCAAGATGTCAGATGATCCTTGAATGAAACTAGAGAAGCCTGCAAGATAGCGGTCGAAGGTGTTCCTAATAATGCCGCCAAATCTAGATCGAATGAGAGAACCAAGGCAACTGTCATCCACATTATTGTGCCGCTTGATGTATCTTTCATCTAATCTGTCGTTACAAACAAGAGAGAAGCATTTCTGTAGGTTTCGACCATAGCTCGGATGTTGAAGGATCCATGAATGTATTGTGGTATCCTATAGTTTGTACGGATATGTTAAAAAAAATCAAAATAACAATAAATAGTCATTTTGGTCTTCACCTGCAGGCTATGAAGCCCCGATACGGGACACGATACCGATACGATAATGATATGTCAATACGTTATTTAAAAATTAAATTTAAAATTAAATATATAAATACACAATATATAAATATGACTAAAATCAACAATATTAATAATTAAAAGTAGAAAATATCTAGTCTTATATCAGAATTTTGGGAAAAGCTCAAATGTTTAACAACCTGTTATATAGTAGAACACCATAGTTTTTCTTTTGAAAAGTAAAAAATTATATTGACAAAGGAAAACCACAAGAAATGCTAAAGATACAAACAAACATCGAATTTTGGGACGTATCAGATATGTATCGGGTATTACTTTTTTATTTAAAAATAGTAGTTTATCGGGACTTCAGAGCCTGCAGGGGTGGACAAAAACCGAAAGCCCGGCTCAAAATGCCAAAAACCAATGACAAAAACCGAATTGCGTCGGATTCTGACAATTAAACTAAATAATAATTTTGGTATGTTTGGTATGATGGAAAGAAACAAGGGGGAAAAATCATTCATTGATTTTCATAATTTTCTTTTTTCTCTCTTTCTTTCCATTACACCAAATACATCAGTAATGTTGCTTGCTACCATTTTTTTTTTTTTGAGGTAGTACTAGTGCCACTTGTTATTATAGTAGTCATTAAATATATTCAAAAAATGTTTTAAACTTTTTTAATTTACTATAATACTTCTTAACAATATCTTTCATCATAAAATCGTTTGTTTTTTATGGCATGTATCATTGGTTGACTACAATCATCGGTTGACTATAAGTAAACCATGTTGTGATAATTCTCATTCAAAAATCAAGTTCATGCAAAGGGAGACCAAAATGAAAGTTAAGAATTAAGAATGTTGAGGGACTAAATTGACGAAATTGAAATCTATCATCAAAATCACCTCCAAAATAAAACACCAAGTCAATCTCCTTATTCTTCATCTTTCCTTAAACTTAATCAATTGAAAGAAGATTGAAGATGAAGTGAGTTCCTCCCTTTTCGACGGTCTACACAAATGGGATGCTTCTATAGGGGAACACCCTTCATCTTTAATCTTTTTTTAGTTGATTACCGTTCAAGGAGAAAAGTGATATTGATTTAGAATTTTAATTTGGAGGTTGTTTGATTATAAGTTTCGATTTGATGGCCTCTTTTCATATCTTTCATTGTTATTCTTTATTTAATTGCTCTTCACTTTCATTTTGGTCTCTACATAGTGGACTTGGTTTTTTAATGAAAATTGTAATGTCATGGTCCACTTAGTCAACCAATGGTAGGAACTACTTTGACTAACGAAAGTTAAATTAAGGGAGTTTAAAATATTTTTTTTGTTAATTTAATAATTACTATGACAGCGAGTGACACTTTTAGGAACAAAATACTTATTTACTGTAACGCCCTAACTAAATTATCTAGAATATTTAGTCGGAACATTAATAACCCGAATCTGAGTGCATGAATTACAAGAGAAATAACTGAATTATACAATTATCATTAAGATAATAGTGAATGTTCGAATACAAACAGCGGAAAGAAACTATGGTAAGATGATAAGCTACATAAAAGCAAGAATGAAGACTAAGTCTTCCAATGCTGACGATCCAAGCTCAGCTTCAACCGTCAGATCCAACCTGGTCCCTGCTCCGAAATAACCTGTCTTACCTAAAAAAAAAATGGAGTGGGGTGAGACTACTAAGTCTCAGTGGGTCCTACTACCCTCCTAATGGCGACTAAGCCGGGGCACCTAATCAGTCATAACATATTTTAATTCATAACATAATATCATAAGCATAATTAAATAAAGTGTATCACACAATTAGTCTTGTTGATTTTAAACCGCAGGCACTCTGAGGTGAGCAGGTCTCAGAGGCCTGCCTTGTCCGCGAACAGAAAGCGTTTCGGCGTGCAGCTCACAACATTATTCTAGTGGAACATCTAAAACGAAGTCCACACGTGATAGAATAATCACATACATAATTGACTGATTCTAAATTTATTACATTCTACCATAATTTCCCAAAGCCCGAGGAGCATACATTATTTCTAAATTCCCTAAGTTAAACCCTAATGATCATCTGTGACTAACATTCCGTTTAACATTATATTATTTAGATTACTGCAATTTATCTG
The DNA here is from genome assembly GCA_954870985.1 of Trifolium fragiferum. Lineage (NCBI taxonomy): Eukaryota > Viridiplantae > Streptophyta > Magnoliopsida > Fabales > Fabaceae > Trifolium > Trifolium fragiferum. Next base: position 16,018,075 of record OX940790.1, on the reverse strand, counting down.
AGACAATGAGGATATAAAACGAGTATGGGTTTTTAGAAAATACATGAAAAGATAGTGACTTTCTGCACTTAGCTCGCTACCGCGAGCAAGCCAGCTCGCCATGGCGAGATTATAGGTCCTGGCCTAAATCAACTCGCTAGGCGAGCAGGAGCTCGCCACGGCGAGTTTCATCAGCCCAGAAACCCAGCTCGCCATGCATGCTCGCTTGATACTCGCTATGGCGAGTTCATGCAGAGAGACCCCTGTTTTAGGAAAAACAACAGTTTTTAAAAGAAATACCTACAATCCTCATTTATAACAGTGCAGAAATATAAAAGATATAATATAGAACAGAACGGAGGGAAATTTGGGAGTTAATTCCCTCGCACAACAAAGTCCCTAAATCCTAAATTGGCATGCATATCTCATCATTTTTGGGAAGCTACTCTACACTAGCCTAAGAACCCACCTGGATGAGATTAACTCAGAAGCTTTGAACCTTGTATGACCTCTGCTGCAACCACCTAAACTTTGGCACGAGAATTTGACTTGAGCTCCCAACTTGTGCTCATGGTTTTAAGATGGAAAATAATAGAATTATAAGCTAACTAAGTTTAGAGAAATGAGATTACCATCACAACAACTGGGAAGGAAACAATAGGAGCTTGAAATGACTTACCAAGGGTTTAGTGTGACTGAACAGAGGAAGGAAGTAGCAGGCAGCAGCTACCACCTGCTGCACTCGCCATGGCGAGTACCATAGCTCGCCCCAGCGAGCTTGACAGCGAGAAAAACGTGGGTTCTGCAATTTGCTACAGCTTTCCATTTTCCCAGAGCATACAAAACCTTCTAGTCATTAACAAACTCGTATTTTTTGTTGTATCAACAGAAACAAGGGTATCATTGAGAGATAGATGGGTCTTGTGAGTTCTAATCACAAGAAAGAGTGGAATATGTGGAGAATCATTAAGGAGAAAGAGGGGTTAGGTTATCTGAATTCTTCTTAATAAATTGGAGGTAGATTCTGTTTATGTTGCTGCAAGTTAAATCTCAGAAGCAGTGGGGTTTGATTTTGGAGAGAAGAGGCTAAGGAACAATCTTGGTGTGTTGTGAAGAAATTGAGAGTTTTGAAACTTGGGTTATTATTGCAACAAGAGAAATGAGAGAGCTTGAGAGCATTTCAGTTTGCTAAGAAAAGAATAATGTTTTTCTTGCATGTAGTGGTAGTGGGTTTATGAGAGGGAAAGTGATTTTGAGTGGAATAGTGAGTCACTAGGCTTGCATGCACTCATGGTGAGGTGTAGTGTTGTGATGGAATGGAGGAATGAGTCACAAGGGTTTGAGATGAAATTGGTGATTAGTGTCAATTAATCCATAAGTGTGAGATTAGAGTGTCAAGGTGTAGTTGAGTTAAATTAGAATTTCTAATTTTTACACATAATACGCCTAATTCTCAAGACTTAATTTCAATTAATCACCTCTAATTAATCCTAATTTATTAGACAAGGTTCTAATAAAATCAATTAGGTAATTGAAAGATCGGGATGTTACATTTACTCTAGAAAAAAATTAATGTATGTAATATTTTATATTAATTTATAGTAGAATGCTAACATGTGTTGTTTGTTTCAAAATCACGTGTTAAAGAATTCAATATAAAAAATTGATCAACAAAGTTGTATTTAACTGTTTTTTTAACGCAAAAATTTCACTTTTAAATTTATTAGCATGTGCTTAAAGACACATGTTAGCAAGACGCTAATTTATACTAGCATTAAAATAAATTCAAATTTAAATGAAATTTTGCTTATGAGGTACGGTTATCCAATCAAACTCCAAAAATAGTAAATAATAATTAATTAATAAAAAAATGTTTAAATTTTTATCTCAAAAATACAATATAACAAAAAGATTAGACATCTTTCTTATTTCTAAGTTTTCTAATGTGCAACTTAATAAACCCTAATCACCTCTTAAGTGTGAGATTAGAATGTCAAGGTGTAGTTGAGTTAAATTAGAATTTCTAATTTTTACACATAATACGCCTAATTCTCAAGACTTAATTTCAATTAATCACCTCTAATTAATCCTAATTTATTAGACAAGGTTCTAATAAAATCAATTAGGTAATTGAAAGATCGGGATGTTACAATCTACCCCCCTTAAAGAAATTTCGTCCTCGAAATTCAAAAATTTACCTTTAGGAAAGATAGGGACAACTTCTCTCATGACAGGTTTTCCGTTCCTGAGTGGGTTAGTCGTCATGAGATTGAGCCCATCCGACTTGATTATTGGAATTCCTCTTGTTCCGAAGGATCTTAACTTCACAATCAATCATACGAATTAGGTTTGGCTGGTAAGTTAAGGCTGATTGAAGATTAATCTCTAGAGGATGATAAGGATCGGGAATGAATTTCCGAAGTTGCGACACATGAAACACGTTGTGTAACCCTGACCTGAGTGAAGATAGAGCTAACGGATAGGTTACAGAACCGACGCGTTGAAGGATCTGATAAGGTCTTATATACTTCGGATAGAACTTCTTCGTCTGAAGCACCTCGTAGTTTACAACCCTGGTGTTATTATCAAGAACTCTTGATTACCTTTATTCCTTGGAATAAAACTTTCATCTCTCAAAGGTTATTCGTCCAAATTTAATCACTTACTATATTTTCGTCTGATCTCGCGCTGCGCACTCTGATCCGACTACTTATAGTCATCCCTTTTTCATCTGCGTCATCGTGTCCTTACTCCTAATTGTCTAACCATAATGACGCACCATCTCTTCTGTTCCAATTAACTTCTACCAATAATACCTCTTTTGTTGGATAACTCCACAAAGTAACACTTTGGCATACTGTACTTATTACTATTATTCCACACTACACTTCCACATGTCGGTATCTGGCCTGGTTGCCACTATTTGAATAGCTGAATGAGATAAGTTTGGGTGTTGATAATGACAATCCAAAATCTTTCTCTTCGAGATTTTTTTTTTTCAATTCCGAACGCTGCAGCTCGCGACACGACACACGTACTGCTGTCCCGTTCATGTCGTTAAAATACTCCAGGACAGATTAAAATATAAAACGAGCGAAGAACGCTTAGGCACTATAGATCCTTTCGCCAATGAGTTAGACTCATCTGCAACCGATTCCGTAGTACTACAGAATTTTCCACCTACTATTTCAATCCATCCTAGCACAACACTGGGGTCGAGTAGAACATTCAACATGTCGGAGAACTGAGGTTCGAATCTTCTTCCAAGGTTACGATTAGGTTGATTGATTAATTTACTGATAGGCTGAAGTGGAAGAATTCGACTAACGTGATTGGATTTCTGATGATGGCTGACTGGATACGGAAGATTTGCACATTTAACACGGAGAGTGGATTTAAATCCCTTGTTCAAGAATAGTCAATGTGCAATTGCAAGAATGGAATTCTCAATAAGGAAACTCCTCTTCCCTTCTCGAGAGTTTGATTTATGATGATCTGAATCTTTCGTCGATAATGTACAGAGAAACTAAAACAGTCGGTAGAGAATGAAATGGTTCAAACTTGATTTCAGAGAATAGTTCGGATGAGATATCTAGATAATAATACTTCTATTAGCTGCTATTTCTATGTAATTGGAATGGTCGGAACTTAATTGGAATTTAGCTGACGGGACTACGAAAGTATACCCAATGCACTGGAAATGACGATAAATCGTTCAGTTACATGAAGACCTATATGGTTAACTGATACTGACGCAGAACAAAATAGTTCGGCAGATAATTGACCAATGATACTGATTAAAAGATCGATACGATGAGTGAGAGCTTGAACTGAATTTACACACGTCCTCTCTAGAGAAACTAGATTCCACGAATGTTAGTTACTAACAACGTAACTGAAAGGTCGAAAAGATTGAACAGGATTGCTTGCAAGTAAAGTCTCGCAATGTCAGTTTAACTGACCGATGTCGAAGAATTTGGAAAATTTACTTTTCAACTACTTCGAGTGATAATTACGACTAATAGATGATAGGGCACGAGAAGGAATCTATATGTCCGAGACAAAATCAGATAAGTTAGGGAGTGAACTCGTCCTATGTTCCCATGGTTACTGGACACCCAATCCAAAGTGGTTTGGTTCGAAGAACTTAGCTTATCAAAGGTCCGAAAGAACGGTCAGGCATTTGGAATTTGACTTCTATTGGTCTCGTCTCAATTCCGGGTATTGATAGGCACTCCTAATGGATCTTTTACGAACTCTAGCAGGTTTCTAACTCGAAGGTCTGAATGATTGAAAATGTTAAATGGCTGACAAGGAATAAATCCAACTTAGCGATTCTTTCGGGATGGCCAACATAGGTACTCCACAATTGATCTAGATGGCTAAAGGCGTTAATGATAACTCTTGATTTTTGCTAAATAGATCGAGGTTTGAATGCTAGTGATTTGGTACTAAGGCTGATCTTAAGAGGTAGGCTGTTCTACGGTAACGAGTTCCTATCGATAATGTACTAAATGACAAGATAGCAGGCTGACGTCTAAGTAATTACTAACACGAGTGGTTCAACTTAATTCTATCACAAGGTATCTATCTAAGCTACAACACTAAACTGCTAATGTAGGTGATAGTGTTAAGTAATTTATCTGGCAACTAAGTTTTGGTCAAGAAATATTTCTACTTGTCACTCCGGATGGGGTTATGTTCCAAGTGGTTTGGTGTGAACTTTAGTGTAACATGTTAGGCTAAGATTATCTTACTAGACCTATAGTAGTTCTCTAAGTGGTAACAGGACATACCGAAAGGTAAGAGTGTGTTGAATCGAAGGCATCCTAATTTGATTATTTTCCTATATGCTTGGTTGGGTAACTTGGAATACTAAGTTACTGGTTCACTATAAGTGATTAACTATACCTAACAAGGCTACATAGGTAATCCAACCTATAAGGTACAATTCCTAATTAGTTTTGTCTGTTGATGTTTACTTCTACCGATAAGGTATAAATATTGGTTGCTACTTAGAGAAGCTAACTCGGTTCTAATCTAGTTTCTACTACTCAAGGTTGGTGTCTCTCGAATTAACTTAGGTATCTATATGGTGTTGTGAAATGATTCCTAATCATTGCGCTAATCAAGACTGATCCCTAAAGGTCTATTGAATTAACTGATTTAGTCTGGTATATCTAAGAGAAATTCTATTTGTTAAGCTAAACGGATCCTGGCTTCTAACGGTATGGTAGGAATACGAGTATGAATCGAAAAGCTGAATTCTTTTAAGGGAGGCATTAAAAGTTGGCTTCCTATAGGATAATCTATTGGAAAGTTTTCAGACGAGTGTTACTATGGGTGAATATTCCAACTTAGTTCCTCTAGCATGGTTTTGAACAGATCAAACATCACTGGTGAATCTCACGGCTGACATGTAAGGTTAAGTATTGAGGAAGAGTTATGATTTGTTGAAAGTTGAATCTTACTTGGCTTACATGTTTCTTATAAACATGTTCGCCAGGAGGTATGGTTACTCTCAAGTCCGGGGAATTTACCTAACTCACGATGTCAGCTGGATACTAAATTGACCTACACACTTAAGTTCTTCTATGAACACTTCTACTTCGAGCGATTTGTACTTCCATCAAATTTGTTCTTACTCTCTCAGTCTTAACTATATCAGCCCTAACATCCGGTTAGAGAGAATTCTCGCCAACGATTACTTCCGAACTGAACTCCACTACGATTTTCTTACGTAACCACCGAGGTCCACTTCGGTTCTCAACCGTAATACCCTACCTACCATGCACAATACTGAGCTGATCAGACTCAGTACGCGATGGTTTCAGCGTAAACAGTCCAGACTCCAAAGGGTCCGTACTACTAAGAGAGGGATTGAAATGACTCATGGCAAGGTCCGATAATAGATCGACCTGCTCTGATACCAATTGTAACGCCCTAACTAAATTATCTAGAATATTTAGTCGGAACATTAATAACCCGAATCTGAGTACATGAATTACATGAGAAATAACTGAATAATACAATTATCATTAAGATAATAGTGAATGTTCGAATACAAACAGCGGAAAGAAACTATGGTAAGATAATAAGCTACATAAAAGCAAGAATGAAGACTAAGTCTTCCAATGCTGACGATCCAAGCTCAGCTTCAACCGTCAGATCCAACCTGGTCCCTGCTCCGAAATAATCTGTCTTACCTAAAAAAAAAAATGGAGTGGGGTGAGACTACTAAGTCTCAGTGGGTCCTACTACCCTCCTAATGGCGACTACGCCGGGGCACCTAATCAGTCATAACATATTTTAATTCATAACATAATATCATAAGCATAATTAAATAAAGTGTATCACACAATTAGTCTTGTTGATTTTAAACCGCAGGCACTCTGAGGTGAGCAGGTCTCAGAGGCCTGCCTTGTCCGCGAACAGAAAGCGTTCCGGCGTGCAGCTCACAACATTATTCTAGTGGAACATCTAAAACGAAGTCCACACGTGATAGAATAATCACATACATAATTGACTGATTCTAAATTTATTACATGCTACCATAATTTCCCAAAGCCCGGGGAGCATACATTATTTCTAAATTCCCTAAGTTAAACCCTAATGATCATCTGTGACTAACATTCCGTTTAACATTATATTACTTAGATTACTGCAATTTATCTGAGACAATGAGGATATAAACCGAGTATGGGTTTTTAGAAAATACATGAAAAGATAGTGACTTTCTGCACTTAGCTCGCTACCGCGAGCAAGCCAGCTCGCCATGGCGAGATTATAGGTCCAGGCCTAAATCAACTCGCTAGGCGAGCAGGAGCTCGCCACGACGAGTTTCATCAGCCCAGAAACCCAGCTCGCCATGCATGCTCGCTTGATACTCGCTATGGCGAGTTCATGCAGAGAGACCCCTGTTTTAGGAAAAACAACAGTTTTTAAAAGAAATACCTACAATCCTCATTTATAACAGTGCAGAAATATAAAAGATATAATATAGAACAGAACGGAGGGAAATTTGGGAGTTAATTCCCTCGCACAACAAAGTCCCTAAATCCTAAATTGGCATGCATATCTCATCATTTTTGGGAAGCTACTCTACACTAGCCTAAGAACCCACCTGGATGAGATTAACTCAGAAGCTTTGAACCTTGTATGACCTCTGCTGCAACCACCTAAACTTTGGCACGAGAATTTGACTTGAGCTCCCAACTTGTGCTCATGGTTTTAAGATGGAAAATAATAGAATTATAAGCTAACTAAGTTTAGAGAAATGAGATTACCATCACAACAACTGGGAAGGAAACAATAGGAGCTTGAAATGACTTACCAAGGGTTTAGTGTGACTGAACAGAGGAAGGAAGTAGCAGGCAGCAGCTACCACCTGCTGCACTCGCCATGGCGAGTACCATAGCTCGCCCCAGCGAGCTTGACAGCGAGAAAAACGTGGGTTCTGCAATTTGCTACAGCTTTCCATTTTCCCAGAGCATACAAAACCTTCTAGTCATTAACAAACTCGTATTTTTTGTTGTATCAACAGAAACAAGGGTATCATTGAGAGATAGATGGGTCTTGTGAGTTCTAATCACAAGAAAGAGTGGAATATGTGGAGAATCATTAAGGAGAAAGAGGGGTTAGGTTATCTGAATTCTTCTTAATAAATTGGAGGTAGATTCTGTTTATGTTGCTGCAAGTTAAATCTCAGAAGCAGTGGGGTTTGATTTTGGAGAGAAGAGGCTAAGGAACAATCTTGGTGTGTTGTGAAGAAATTGAGAGTTTTGAAACTTGGGTTATTATTGCAACAAGAGAAATGAGAGAGCTTGAGAGCATTTCAGTTTGCTAAGAAAAGAATAATGTTTTTCTTGCATGTAGTGGTAGTGGGTTTATGAGAGGGAAAGTGATTTTGAGTGGAATAGTGAGTCACTAGGCTTGCATGCACTCATGGTGAGGTGTAGTGTTGTGATGGAATGGTGGAATGAGTCACAAGGGTTTGAGATGAAATTGGTGATTAGTGTCAATTAATCCATAAGTGTGAGATTAGAGTGTCAAGGTGTAGTTGAGTTAAATTAGAATTTCTAATTTTTACACATAATACGCCTAATTCTCAAGACTTAATTTCAATTAATCACCTCTAATTAATCCTAATTTATTAGACAAAGTTCTAATAAAATCAATTAGGTAATTGAAAGATCGGGATGTTACATTTACTCTAGAAAAAAATTAATGTATGTAATATTTTATATTAATTTATAGTAGAATGCTAACATGTGTTGTTTGTTTCAAAATCACGTGTTAAAGAATTCAATATAAAAAATTGATCAACAAAGTTGTATTTAACTGTTTTTTTAACGCAAAAATTTCACTTTTAAATTTATTAGCATGTGCTTAAAGACACATGTTAGCAAGACGCTAATTTATACTAGCATTAAAATAAATTCAAATTTAAATGAAATTTTGCTTATGAGGTACGGTTATCCAATCAAACTCCAAAAATAGTAAATAATAATTAATTAATAAAAAAATGTTTAAATTTTTATCTCAAAAATACAATATAACAAAAAGATTAGACATCTTTCTTATTTCTAAGTTTTCTAATGTGCAACTTAATAAACCCTAATCACCTCTTAACCATGAGCGGGAAAAATGTATCGTATCAAAAACAACTTAATTTCCCTAATAATATGGCGTATTTCACTAAAAATATGCATTTCATCTCTCTTTCTTAATTGTCAAAAAAATAATCTCTTTCTTTCTTATAATCGGTCTCTCTCTATCTGATTGACGTATTTTTTCTCCATATTTTTCCCACTTGTTCCTCCTTGTTGCTTTCTTTCTCTAGATTTTTATAGTGTGATTTTTTGTCAACCTTCACCCAAATTCTTTTATTTCTACACATCTCCAAATATTTGTTCTTATAGAATAAGAATTTGATGATATATTTTGCTAAAGAGCGAGCAAGAGAGAATAAAATTTGTTTTCTTAAACCAGAAAAATATAATTATTCTCATGCTTAGTAAATTGCACACTCTTTCTCTCTCTCTATTGTAACAAAGATCTGTTAATCTCGCACTATTTCTCTCTATATAAATCTAAGATAAGCCACACAAAAGTTGTGTTTAAAATTGCATATAAAGATTTTATTTTTATTAGTGTTGTTTCGTTTAAATATGGTTCGGAACGATGGTTTTGCTTTTTAGAATTTGTCGATATTATATAAAATCTGTTTGCACGAATGTGTTTATTTGATTTTGTATCGCTCATAATTTAAAAACTCAAGCAAATGGTATATAAAATATGTATTAAGGTATATATATAATTGCCATTCCAAAAAAAAAAGGTATATATATAATTTGTTTATACGATTCTCTATAATGTTTATAAAAAAAATTATACTATTCTTTTTAATGCTCATATTTTAAAAACGCAAGCCGTGTTTAAAAATGCATATAAAGATTTTTTTTCTATAATTAAAAATGTATATAAAGATCATATATATATTGTGTGTGTGTGTGTGTGATCCGTGCGAAAGCACGGACATGCGATCTACAATATGAGAGTTAATGACCTAGCATCCGGGATGGACAACAAAGTTGTGTATGGCTCAACTCGGTTTAACCGGGCCAATTAACTGTTGAAGCTTTGATATGTGTGGATCAGAAAATTATTCTTGTTTTTCTATTGAAATTATTATTATTTTTAGTAATTTTATGGGTCAAATTCAAATTGTCCCATTTTAGAATCAGAAAAATGCTCTTTAGACCCCCTTATTTACTACCCAAGCCCCCCGTTTTGACGAGATTGCCCTTAAGACAAGTTTTGGAATTTAAATTCCAAAATTAATTAGTTTTGGAACCTACATTCCAAAATACATATTATTTTCAATCAAAATAGCTATACAAGTTGAATTTGAAACTTACAAACCGAATTGTATTTTATTTTTGAAATTTTTTTACGCTTTGGAACTTACTATCCAAAGTACTTTTTTTAAATTTTTTTTATACTTCGGAATTTAACATCCGAATTGTGTTTTTTTTATTTAAAAAATTACACTTTGGTAATTATAACAAAAAACGGACATTGACATTTCCTCGTTGTTGTGTCTTCTTTCTTTAACTTTGTTTTCATTTCTTTGTACTCACCGACTCTTTCACAACCCAATACAAAATACTTTTTCCTTCGGCCATAATCGTTATTTGAGCAATGCTAAATTCATCAATGTTTGATTTCAATTCAACCAGAGGTTCCGCCATCCTAACACATACCTATATAAACCAATACAATAATTACATATGAGAAACGTTCACTACAAAGTTGGAAAACCAAAATTCTGTCAAGTTTGGATTTTATCTTCCAAAATAATTTTTGAATGCACGTTCCAAAATTTACGTTTATAGATAACACTTGAAAACTCAAAAAATAAATCGATTAAAGCATACATTACCTGTTGGATGACACCAAATATGTAATATCCCCAATTTCTAAATTACCTAATTAAATTTAATTAGGGGTGATTAATTAAAGCAACTCATAAGAATCTAGTGTATTATGTGTATTAACTTGGAATTTAACTAGACCTAAGTTGTACCCTTAAAATACTAATCACTTGAGTTTAAATTAATAATCAATTCACTCCCTAATGACTCATTTCTTCACCTAATTTCCCTACACTAATATGGCAACACCTCATGATTAAACATGAGTCATGTTTCCACTTCAAACTAAACCACCCTTAACCTCATGCAAGAGAGGTTCCTCATTCCCACTCTCTTCATATCAGAACTGAAGCAAGCCTCTCACTCTCATCTCTTCCTCTCACGTGAACCACCAACAACAACATAGTTCCAACTTTCTCAATTTGTGATTAACACAAGAGCTTGTCCCTTTCTTCCTTTTCACACTATCAGTTACAGAGATTCCTCTCCTGCATAAGAATCTCTGATTGCCTCTGCTGCTACACCAAACCACTAAGGATCACAAGCTACTAAACAACAACAACCCCCTTCACACCTCAACTTTAGCCAATCATATTGCATGCAACCACAAACCAAACAAACAACTCCCTATGTCTGAGATGGAAAAACCTACTATAAATACCACCCTCCCCAACTCAACTAAGCATCAAACACTTTCCAATTCGTAGCTCAAACTAGAAGGTCTTTCAAAAGTGTCAAGGTTCAAGTTCTGTCCAATCTGGTCGTGGGTAGAGGCTGGGTTGCTGTAGCTGATTTAGAAGAGCCCAGGAGCAAGTAAAGCTTCAATCCAGGTGGGTTCTTAGGCTAATTTAGTTAGTATTTCCCAAATTATGAAATGCATGCAAACATAGGAAAATGATAGGAATAACTGTATGTATGAAATTAACTCCCAAATTTCATTCCATTCTGTTCTATATTAATTATTATATGTTTCTGCACCTTCTTGTACGAGGATTGTAGGTATTATTTGTAAAATTGAAGATTTTTCGCAAAACAGAGACTTTTCTGTCTTAACTCGCCATAGCGAGTTTCTAGCGAGCATTCATGGCGAGCTCCAGGTTCTGGGCTGAAGAACTTCGCCATGGCGAGCATCTGCTCGCCTAGCGAGTTGTTTAGGCCAGTACCTGCTAGATCGCCATGGCGAGCTTGGTGACTCGCCGTAGCGAGCTAACCCAGAAATGACTGAATTTCTTGTTTTCAAAGATAAATGCAATACTCGTTTTATATCCTCGTTAAAGATTGCTAATTGCAGAAATGTATATTGATTGATGTCAAACAGAAGGTCAATTACAGTTGAATTCATAAGGAAATAACTTAAGGAAATTTAGAATATGGCATGTGCCCCGGGTTTGGGAATTATTGCTAGCATGTTAATAATTTAGTGATCAGTCGAATTAATAATATGATTATGTTATCAGTATGGACTTCGTTTTAGATGTTCCATTAGAAAAATTTATGTGAGCTTTATGCCGGAGCGCTTTCTGCTCGCGGATAAGGCGAACCCCTGAGACGTGCTCACCTTAGAGGGTTTGCGGTTTAAAATGAACAAGATAAACTTTGTGTTACACCTTTATATTATTGCTTATGATAATTATGCTATGGATATAGATTATGATATGACTGATTAGGAGCCCCAGCTTTATAGCCTAGGAGGGTAGTAGAATTCACTGGAACGAAGTGACTGTCTCACCCCACTCCCTATTTGAAACAGGAAAACAGGTTGAATAGGTAAGCTTTGGTGTTGGAGTCGCTGCTGCTGTTGGAGGATCGCATTTAGTCTTTCTATGCTTTTCTCATTATCTAATCGTGTTGTCTTTCGTTTCCGCTATGTTATTTGAACTCGTTTGTATTTCTTCACCTGCGCGTGCTTATTTGAATAATGTAATTGTAATGAACTCAGTACTATTTATAATATTCTGCATTATATTCTAGATAATAATGTGGGGTATTACAAAATAAGTGTAGCAATCCTCTATGAGTGAATAAACGTTGTTTTCAAAGCTTCAAAACGTGAAAAAATCAACTTGTATAGCCATTGATCGAAAATAATACATATTAGTGTATTTTGGAATATAGATTCCAAAACTAATTAGTTTTGGAATTTAAGTTCCAAAACCTATCTCCAGGACAATTTCGTCAACACAGGGGGCCTGGGTAGCAAATAAGGGGGCCTAAAGGGCATTTTTCTTAGAATTAATCAATTGAGCCCATCCGATTAAACCGGATCCGAGTAAATAGACGAAGATTTCTCTCCCAGTCCCCCACGTATCTTTTTTATCCCAAAAATCCAATTTTGCCCTTATAAAAAATTTCAGTTCGCACAAATCGAAATTTTTCTAGTTCAAATTTTAGGAAATTTCGGTTTCAAGAAACCAAAGTTGTTTTTCAAGACAAAAAAAAAAACGGTTTATAGAAACCAAAGTTTTTTTGAAGGGTAAAACAGAAAACTCGAGGGGTGAAAAAGAAACGTGGGGGCTGGAAGAGAAATCATCTAAATAGACTACAAGAACAATCAAAATTGGGCCATATATTTGAAATCATGGACCTGCTTGGATTGAGTATTTGGTCCCGATCTCGACCAAAGCTGTCATGAGAGCTTCTTTTCGCACCCCTGAGTCTCACACGCACCCCCCTGAACTTTCCAAATTACCTCTCTCGCTATATAGATAGTGAGTGTGTAAATTGCAAAAAATAGGCACACCACAATTCTCTTCCTAAGTAGCGAAATGTATTTGAGTTCACATTATAGTTAGCGAACTTTATAAAAATTATTTTTTTTAAAAAATAATTATGGAGCAAATCTCATAATTGCATCATAAGATCATTGTATATAAGGTAGTAATATTGTGTAATTCAAAACTATTTAATAAGAGAACAAGGAATATTGTTATCAAATCTCAAAATTATTTAATTATTTAATTCAAAATTAAATAATTATGGAGCAAATCTCAAAATTATATCATTATTTAATTCAAAATTATTTAATGAACATTATTAGCAATTAATGATAATTATACAAATAATATTTACAATGAATGTGAGATATCATCTGAGTTTATATTAGGAATATAATAATTAACATTAATATGTATAAGATTTACTAGTTAAAGTACAAATTGAGTTCGCATTCCAGTAGCAAACTATATTTCAGTTCGCCGCCTAAATAACAAGTGTTAATATTTTATACTCAAATTGTACGTTGGCACCCCAAAAATTAAAAATATCATTAAAAAAAGAGTTCATTGTGACAAATTAACCGTGAAACGGATAATTTATAAGAGATGTAGATTTGATGTCGGATCGAAACATTAACACCGTCTATGAAAAATGGACCTGCACATGTTTGTGGGTCGGCATTCTTTAGCCCCTTAACCTTTACTAAAAGACTACTGTTCTGGATACATCAAAATAATCAGGCATTACTTGATATTTGAGACTAATGGTACCCACATCTAAAATGTGGTTCAATAATCTATCTATCTATCTATCTATCTATATACTATATGTAAAGCAAACTATTTTTTACTTATGTGTCAATCTAAGAAAGCTCCTCCCCTTTTCTCTTTTTTCTAAGCAATAGTTGGTACTTATGTGTCAACTTTTAAATTTAACTTATGATGATGTCTCACCTTTAGAATATTGAGCTTTTGTTCAATAATTCTCCTAAATAAATTATCAAAATATGTAATCTTTTTATTTACCTTCATGAATTGTAGTAATAATAATTAATTTTTTTGCTCATGAATTATCACTTGGAACATGAAAGGTTTCATAACAACTACAATTAGTATAGCTTGTCCAAAAAGAGATGAATACATCAACAATGATAGACCTTTTGTTAGACTGATCGGTTGCACATTTTATCGATTAATGCTATCCTATTAAATTTTATTTATTTACGTTGGGTGTGTGATTCATGTTCATAACAGCCATATATATTCATTGTTATTTTCAGTTCTTATAAGTTTTGATTTATATTTTTAACTATTTTCTATCTATATATCTATCTATCTATCTATCTATCTATCTATCTATCTATCTATCTATATACTATATGTAAAGCAAACTATTTTTTACTTATGTGTCAATCTAAGAAAGCTCCTCCCCTTTTCTCTTTTTTCTAAGCAATAGTTGATGCTTATGTGTCAACTTTTAAATTTAACTTATGATGATGTGTCACCTTTAGAATATTGAGCTTTTGTGCAATAATTCTCCTAAATAAATTATCAAAATATGTAATCTTTTTATTTACCTTCATGAATTGTAGTAATAATAATTAATTTTTTAGCCCATGAATTATCACTTGGAACATGAAAGGTTTCATAACAACTACAATCACTACAAGAAATATTATTTTTTGCAACGACAAATATCGCTGCGAAAAATACAAAGTTGCTGCGAAATGTATTTTTCGCAGCAAAAAAATTGTCGCTGCATGTCGTTGGCATAAGTGCCGTTGCGAAAAGTCTTGCAAGGACAATTGATGTCGGTGCCATAACTAGTATTTTGCAGCAACAATTAATGTCGCTGGCATAACAAGTGTTTTTCAACAACAATTAATGTCGCTGGCATAACTAGTGTTTTTTGTAACAACAATTATTGTCGTTGGCAAAAAAAGTATTTTTCCCAACGAAAAATTGTTGTTGCATACCGTTGGCATAAGTGCCATTGCGAAAAGTTTTGATCGCTGACATAACTAGAGTTTGTCAATAATTCAAATATTAATTTAATCTCCCGTGAATTAAGATATTAGGAATTAACGTTATCAACCATTGATTGCTAAATTTTATTTATATGTTATGTTTCTCGTTCAATTTTTTTTTAATCAGCGAATTTTATTTATACAAAAATTCAAATACAAAGAACCAAAATTCAAATTACAAGTCATTTAGATCGTAACAAAACCAAGTGGCCATTCACATAATATCAAAACATTAAATTAGAAAACACAAAAGAGCAACACTATTTTGAATGTTTATCACTTAATCCTATAAGAACACCACTAAAATTTCTAAGACACTGATGACTTGATTGCTTGCCCCAGTCTCTTGTTCTCCATTGTTCATCATCTTCTTTCATAGTCTTTTCTTGAATTGCGTCGGTATTCTTCAAAGCTTTTAATATTAGATACCTTCCTGTCGTAGCTTTTTTTTATTGAAATTCTACTCAACTATTAATGAGGTTATGTGTGGAACAAAGTGAGAGAGAAGTAATTTTGAAAGGGAAAATTATATAAGTTGATCAATAATGATGACATGATGGAGAACTCGATCGGTTAAATTTTGGAGAGATCGAGTGATTAAATTTTGAACAATGAACAAAAGAGAAAGATGAGCGTTGGATGAATAGTAATCTAGCGTATAAAAAATTTGCAATATATGATCCAAGTGGGTGAATTTATAGCTATTAGTAAACAAGTTTGATTAATTAACAAATATTCCAAAATACATGAAAAATAAAATAATTAATGGATTATCTTTACTCAATTAACTGTCACACTACATGATGATCTCAATAGTGATAGTGGGTATGTATGAAGTGATACCGTCGAATTTTGAAAAAATAAAACAAACCACTATTTTTTTTAATCCAAATAAACTTAATTTAATTAATCTACTTCTAATAATATATTAAAATTGATAACTACTATATTTATTAATTTGTCCTTATCAATTTTAATAATTTTCTAAATTTTGTATCCTTCATTGTAATTTTACTCTATTAACAATATATGTATAAAAAGAGGAAGAAAAAAAACAATAAGGATTAGATGAAGTTTAGTAAAACAATAATAGAAAAAAAAAACAATAAAAGATTATATATGAATCTTTATATAAAAGTAGGAATAAAACAATAAAAATTTGGTAGTTTTTTTATGCATAAAAAAAAAATTATGTATAGTAAAATTGCTCAAAAATAAAAATTTAATTCTTTAATATATTAATTGACAAGTTATGTTGTTGGTATAATTATAAGATTTTCCAACAACGTTATAATGTTGTTGTCAAATAAGAGATTCAAAACATAAAAATAGGAAAAAAAATAGAAACAGAAACTACAATAAAAGATACACATAAAAAAATAGTAATTGTGTGGTTTCTCAGTAACTTTACAAAGTTGTTGCAAATAATCTATAGTATTAAAAATATTAAAATAGAAAAAAAAAACAAATAATAATTTTAAGTTAAAACAAATCTACACATAAATATAGAAACAAAAATCATGATAAAAGATACGTATAAAAAAATAGTAATTGTTGGTTTCTCAGCGACTTTACAAGGTTTGTTGCAAAAAAACTGTACGATTAGCGACAACAATAATTATTGTTGGGATAAGTAATTTTTCCCAACGATAACATAATTGTTGAGAAAAAAACTAACTTACAACAACAACTTAAATTAGTTGCTGCTATATGTATATTTTTGTCAACAATTTGAATGTCGCTGCAAAAAAGTCGCTGCGAAAAATATTATTTCTTGTAGTGAATTAGTATAGCTTGTCCAAAAAGAGATGAATACATCAACAATGAAAGACCTTTTGTTAGACCGATCGGTTGCACATTTTATGGATTAATGCTATCCTATTAAATTTTATTTATTTACGTAGGGTGTGTGATTCATGTTCATAATAGTCAGATATATTCATTGTTGTTTTCAATTCTTATAAGTTTTGATTCATATTTTTAACTATTTGCTATGCTTATAAAGAAGAGGATCAACAACTTTATCTTATCGACCTTCAAACTACTATATTTACTTATTCCTAAATATTTGTAGTATTCATTTTAGTTTTTGGGTCATCATCACTTTATTCAAATAACTATTGGGTAGTACTTTGTAATTTTGTATGGTAATTCTTACTTCTCTTTCTAATTCTCATATGTTTTGATTATTCACTTTTGAACTAATATCTTTTTTTTTATTGCTAAATTTTTATAGCATAAATTTTGATTTTGGATCATCATTGGTTTACTCAAACAACTATCTGAATGGTACTCTTAAAATTTTGTATTTGCTTTTCATATATTTAGATTAACCAAATCTCTTTTATTTATTTATTGTTTGTTAGAACTTTAAGATTTCTTATTTTATTTCATAATATTGTGGATATTACTATCATGTGAATGAGGTAAAGAGGATAAACAAGACTTCTATTTTTTTTCATTGTATTCTTATTTTGTAATCTCTAATGAGTGTCTTTTTTTAACATTGTCTCTCTATTGCTTTGATTTTTAAGTCAATTATTTTCATTGATTTAGTCATTTGATGGAATGTTATATTTATCGTCTAATATTTTGTTATCTCTAGAATTACTATACTAAAATTATATTATATTTTTCCCACATTCTTTTTCTTTCTGTTTAATGTCTATGATGATAGGTATCACTCGCGTAAAACAAAAGGTATATATGTCACTTCGTACATTGTATATATGCTAAAACTTCTGACTTCGTGTTCTAAATTTTTCATTCATAATAATTATGGATTATGTCTTTTAATAACTGTAAATTATGTCTTATAGAATTGAATTATGTTTGCGGTAAAAATCAACATGCTAAAACTTCTAACTTATTGTTTGCACTTATAAAATTGTTTGTTCTATTATTATTTTTCTTTGTCTACTAATATTTGTTATCCAACAAGAGTTTCTTTGCAATGTTCTTAAGCAACAATGGAGGAGTAATGGTAGAATGTTGTGCATGGAAGCAAGATTGTAGTAATTAATTTCACACTTCTTACTGAAACCTGGAATCATAGGGATTGTATATTATGTAGGTATACATACATTTTGGGATGGTTTTGATGTTTATGATGTAAATTATAACTATCATCGATGACACAAAACATTATTCACTTCATTTATCTTATAAAAGGAAGCTTGGGTTGCTTCTATTCATTGTGGTGATGTGACACTAAAAAATGTTTTCAATCATCTCTTTTAATTAAATCATTTTAAGGAGTTATCTTGCACTATGTCAAATTAAATTATTTTATTTAGTGGTATAACTTCTTAGAAATTATGGTCACCAAATCCATAAATAATTATTTTTAAAAACAAGAATGCTACAATATTGAAAAGTTGGAATCAAGCAATGATACGTGTTTTTTTTAAACAAAATTAATAGGTGATAATAAAGAGAAAATGTGAATAACTATGTATAAAATAAAAAGATGTGTACTCCTTCATCTTTACTAACATTCATGAAAATAAAAGTGGTAAAACAAATTTTAACTAATAAATTGGTCGGTTGCATAGTACAAAAATAATTATATAGAAAATAAAAAGTTGTGTTCTCCTATATCTTACTATTAATAATTTCTTAAAATAATTTACAAAAGGATTTGCAAACTCTACTAAAACATTGTCATCATCTCCTTTAATAAATAATTAAATATAAAATAAAAATAATGCAATGTCATATCAATTTAATATTTATTAATTTCTTAAAGAGAATAAATCAAGAATGAAAAGATTAATTACAAGCGATCAAGTACCTTAATAATATTTTATGATATATGTTTTATTTTGAAAATTGTCTTTTGTGTATAGAGTTATTTGCGTGTATTTTCAAGTAATAAGACTTTTTTTTTTGTTTAGAAGGGAAGACAAAGTTTGACACATTTTAATTCTTTTAGTTTTAAACCTAAATTGGGTGTAGTTAAATAAAAAATCACAATAGTGTGGTTTGTATTAAGGTTGCATTTTAATAATCAATTGTATAAAAGTTGTTAAATTTTTAATTATTGAAGTCAAACTCAAAAATTAGTATAAAAATATTAATTAATGGAAAAATAAAATGATAAATAAAATATTATGTAATGATAATATTTCAAATTTAGTTATAAAATATAATTAGAAGAGAATACTAAAAGAAGAAAATAAAGAGGCAATATGAATCATAATTACATGGTATACTACCTTATGATTTTGAAATTAAATTATTATAAAAGATGGATATTTAAAAAATAACACACAAACCTTTGCAATACTATTTTTTTTATTATTCCTTAACTCTTATTCTTTAATTATGAATATTCACTGACTCATTGTTTATTGATGCAAAGTTTTAATTTGCAAGTTGGATAGTTACAATTTTAATTAATTTCTATTGTCCAATTAATATATTTTTTTGACAATAATTATTATATTTTATTTAAAAATAATTTTATTATATTGATCTTTGAACTACTTTTTTTTTTCTTTCTATCTCTAACTGTTGTATGTATAAATATATAATTTTATTTACAACTACTACATGTCGATAGTGTACATTTTGGATTTTGATCTTTGTCACTTTCTTCAAACAACTCTTGAGTGATACCTTTTCAATCCCGTATGGTAGTTTTTTCCTCTCTTTCTTGCATGCCTTATGGCTTGACTCTTCATTGGTTACTATGACATGATCGATCGAAATTCAAGTTACTCAATTATATAAATTGGGCGAACATAATTAGCCGTACTTTTTTAGTTGCTATAACAAGACCTTTGTTATGCTACTTTTCTAACTTCCTTATTTTCTTTAATCTTTAATATTGATATGATATTTTCATATCAATTAGGAGAAGAGGATAAATGAGGCTTCTATTTTCACTTTTGATGCATCTTTGCTATCCAAGAAGTCTACGAAAAATGGTGTATATAGTTTGTGTGAATATATATATATATATTTAACGCTAATATTTATACAATGATTTTTTATTATTAAATTAAAAACTTTGACTATTTCCTCGCTCATTGTTAATTGATTTGTTACAAAGAAAATATATTTTATACACCAAATTATTTGAGAATTTTGGAGTATTGTCTTTTCACATAGAGAAAGTGATTTTTTTTTTTTTTGAAAATTCTGCATACAAATTTAATTTAATTATTAATTATATTATGTTTTAGATAATTTTTATATGTTTTTACTTATATTTCAAATAAAATTGTGTGTATTAAATAAAAATTTACAAATGTTGTTATATCAAATTTATAAATGATTTTTATCAGTCTCTAAATTTGATAAAATCAATTAACAAAAATGTATTGTACAAAAAACAAAATTATATAACTATATTTTAATAAAACCCATGCAAATAATAAGTATCTACCATTTTTTCATATAAAATAATAATAAAGAGATTGTACTATAATTAAGATAAAAATAGAGGTCAAAAATTGAAAATTGAGAATTGAAAGATACTGAAAATGATAGATGTAGATAATATATTAAAAGAATCCACTATTTTTTCCACAAAAACTAAAAATATATTAATATCAAAATATAAAAAAATTAGACTAATTAATTTGAAGAGATATAAATCAAACCCAGAAGAAGAAAAAAGATTAATAAACCAAATTTTTAATATAATATGTTATTTCCGTGCACTTCTATTGATTTCTATACACTATGAATGATAGTTTAAAAACATAGCTTTTAAGGTAACTTCTAATTATTTCTATACACCTGATTAATTTATATTACAATTCTATTAAATTCATATGCAATTCAGGTAGCTTTTAAGTTTTAAAAAAGTAAGGTTAAACACAACTTTAAACCATACTTCAAGATTAAAGAACCAAAAAATAATTATTTATCAATGTGCATATTAAATTTTAAAAAATTGAATATCATGTTTTTTTCTTCAATAAGCAAATTGTAAAATAAAAAATTTAATCAAGTTCATGCAACGCACGGGTTTAATACCTAGTTGTCCGATAATAACGCCCCAAATCGAGTCTTGCGCCAGCTCCAATATATGCAATCTATTCCCAAGCATTCAACACACTCAACTCACGAGGTACATGGACAATCTTTAGATCGTAGACCAGTGAAACACAACACTCATCTTTTGCATAACTAGGACATTAAGCCTAGTTATATTATGAGATATTTTCACACATCGCATCCTTACATGATCCCGACACTTGAAGGAGATCCGTCTGATGCCAACTGAGGAGAGTTACATGCTGACTGGTGGAGAGTTACCAAGGGTGGCAATGCAATTACACTGATGGGTATAATGCCTACTTAGTTATGGAGTAGATGCACATGAGACATGACACCTACTACATGCTTACAATCTATAAAATACCAACTCTGACACGGACATTTCGCCACTGCAAATGTAAAAAATATACAACATTGACACCGCTACATATTTTTAAAACATTTAAATTTAAAATCAAAATACATATATATACATCTAAGTTGAACAAATTTTTCATTAATTTTTTTTAAGAGAATATATGATAGTACATTTGACATTTATTCATCCATCTACTATAAAAAAACTAACAATAATATGATCAAAATGTAATATCTTTAATCTCTCATTGATTAACATTATTATTTCGATACATTTTTAATCGTTGTAAATATTAAGGAGAGTAAGCAAAGAATTTTTTTGAAACATTTATCCAGCACGTTAGTACGAATGTATTACATGTGTCGGATACCGATCTAAGGAGTGTCGAAGTAAAATAAAAAATATTTTTTTAGATATATCTCCAACAAGTGTCATATGAGTGTCGGATACTACAACACGCCTAATCATAAATGTGTACATACCTCATAGCTTACAATATCAAAGGACGGACGGTGGTAGAGAACGTGACACACAATAAGATGTGTTTTTTTTTTTTTAAACAAAAATAAAAATTCATTCATTCAAATTGAAAGATACATAGATCATTACGAATTCAATATTGCTAAAAATTGAAAAAGGTGAATCTACAAACAATCTTGCAGCACATATGTTAATAGCATACAACGACATCATGAAAGTGCCTACAAATATGACAAAATAAAAGTAACCGGGATCTTCATACTTCCGGATCTGCAACGTTGACGTTCAAGTCTTCATCAGATCTGCAATGAGTTGAGGTAGATATGTCAATTTGAATCAACGAAATACCGTACAAAACGAAAGCAACAAACGCCGCAGAAGACGACGACAAACACAACGCCGCACAAGACGATGATTAAACTTAAAAAACAAAAAATGAAAAAGCAAACATATGTGGTTAATCACTTATTTAAATGAAAATGAAAGGAAAAACAATTTAGAGGGGTGATTTTAAGGTCAAAAACCTTGGTGGATGAACAAAAAGATAAACTAGGATTGAAGGGGAGAGGGATGCGGCAAGATGCGTTTTTTTTGGACACAATAGGATGTGTTTTTACACTTACATATTTTTTAGGGATAACTTAATTAACAATCTGGTGTTTGTATGAACAATTTGATGTACTTTTATAATCTGCTTCATAATTTGATATTTGCATTTATGTATTTAATAATTTGTTGTATTTATTTGATGTTTGGTAATTTGTATTTTAATTTTGAAAGTTACATATATAGAAGTATAGAACTTAGTATTTATCAGAAAACCTTTGTTCGGATTTTAGGACTCAAACCATATAACCCCGGTTCAAATTGTAGAACTCATCAAAGAAATGCAAAGATTTTTTATGTGATTTGAAACACATCGATAAATGTGTTTGGTTCATGTTCATTCACAAGACATAAAAATAAAGTCTCACCTAATTAAAATGAACTTTTTTTTTTTGAAAGTTACATATATAGAAGTATAGAACTTAGTGTTTATTAGAAAACCTTTGTTTGGATTTTAGAACTCAAACCATATAACCCCGGTTCGAATTGTAGAACTCATCAAAGAAATGCAAAGATTTCTAATGTGGTTTGAAACACATCGAACGTTTATATGATTATTAAGGCGTCAATAATATATGTGGATTATACATTGCAATGAAACTTGTATAGATAGATGTGTTTGGTTCATTTTCATTCACAACACATAAAAATAAAGTCTCACCTAATTAAAATGATTTTTTTTTTTTAAAGTTACATATATAGAAGTATAGAACTTAGTGTTTATTAGAAAAGCTTTGTTTGGATTTTAGAACTCAAACCATATAACCCCGATTTGAATTGTAGAACTCAAAGAAATGCAAAGATTTCTAATGTGGTTTAAAACACACCGAACATTTATATGGTTATTAAGGCGCCAATAATATATGTGGATTATACACATTGCAATGAAACTTGTATAGATAGATGTGTTTGGTTCATGTTCATTCACAACACATAAAAATAAAGTCTCACCTAATTAAAATGAACTACTTTTTTTTTTTTTTTTTGATTTACAATGTTGGTAATGAGGATCAAACCTAAGACCTTATGCATACTACTCAAATCTCTTACCACTAAACCAAATTTAATAACTTAATTAAAATGAACATTAACCTAATTATATTTTAGACTAAAACTTTCACAAACCTGTGATTTTGACCACCTAATTTTTACAATAATATCTTTATCCCATAAATTTAGCTCATTTTACAAAATATTGACCTACTAATTTTGACCAAGTCAACATATACATTAACTGTAACTCATATCATCATATAATAAATTGCAGCAAGTCACATGAGATGCTAGGGTGCGTTTGATTTGCTAAAAAACAGAGGACTGGACTGGACAATTTTTGTTGTACCTTGTTTGATTCGTAAACTGGTTATGGGACTGGACAAAAAATGTAGTAAGGAACTGGACAAAAAATGTAGTAAGGGACATGACAAAAATAAGATATTTTGTCCCCCATTAAACTACAGAGCAACTTTTTGTCCACAGTACAATTATAAAAATACGAAAATATCCATTTTATTTTCGAATATAAAAAATATTCTCTCTCGATCTTTCTCTAGTATAGTTTTGTCAAGTTTTATCATGTTTTGTACTGTCTTGTAATGTTTTGTCCAGTACTTTCTCATTTAAAAGTGTTTATTTTTTAGATGGTATTTGAAAGTGTTGAATCCATTAACAATGTTATACGAGAAATCATCGAATTATTACTACTAATGGTATTTGAAAGTGTTCTTTAATGGTAAATAAAAATCCATCAATATTCTCTCAAAAACCAATTTTTTATTTTGACTAATCAAAAACCCATTAATATTCCGTCAAAAAAAATCCATTAATATTCCGTCAAAAAAATCTTCCCATTATTAATACTATAAATTAAGTTTTACCTTAAATCCCGCCTATAATGAACCGAAAGCAAAACCCAATCGTCTTGAAAGTTAATCAATTGATTATGAGTTAATCACATTCCACACTAAATTAATTTACATCGCTTTCAAAGGCAGATTCATGCAGGTTTTCCCCCTTAGTCCATAATCCAGGACAGATTCATTTTCCAACTTTATAAACCCAACTTTTTTCCATCTTCTATTTTTAGCTGCGATACCAACTTAATTCCATAAGCGAAAACTAAAATCCGCTCTAAAGCCACTTTTTAGTCACAAAAAAATAAAAAGATCCAATGGCAACATTGTAAATAAAATAACAAATCATGTCTATTTTCATAACACAACCCTTTTAAAACCATAACGTTGTCATCTTCATTCTCATTCTCATCAAAACACAAACACACTCTTTCTGTTTCCTTAAAAAAACAATCCCCTCTCTCTTTCTCTCTGCACCTTAAAAACTTTCTCTCTCTAAAAAAATTTAGAGAGAGAAAGCATATCATCATCATCATCATCATCTGCAAAATGGAGAAAATGGGTGGGGGGAGTGGGAAGAGATTTGGGGTGTTGTTATGTGCAGATGATTCAGAGTATGTGAAGAAAATGTACGGAGGGTATTTTGGGGTTTTTGTGAGAATGTTGGAAGAAGAAGGTGAAAAATGGGACATGTATAAAGTGGCGCGTGGTGAATTTCCTAAAGATGATGAATTGATTCATTATGATGGTTTTGTTATCACTGGTAGTTGTAGTGATGCACATGGTAATGACACATGGGTTTCTCAACTCCTCATTTTGCTTAACAAATTGAACATCATGAACAAAAAAATTCTTGGCATTTGCTTCGGTCACCAGGTAACTAACTAATTTAAGTAAATAATAAATCACTGGTTAATTACTTACTAATTAATTTAGTCAATTTTATTTTTAGAAACTTTTATTTATTTTCTTTCTAAAAAAAATAAATATGGTAATGTGTGTGGTTCTGTTCTGTGGTGGATCTATGCTGGCTACACGTTTTTTAGTGCATGCTATGTCGTGCTATGACATGGTTTAGGGTACATGTGGTCCACTTTATAAAAAGAATAATTTTGACAATTTAATGAATCTTATCCGTAGATTTGTTTATTATAATACTGCAAATACTTAGGAATTTAGGATTGGTTATCCTTAAGAGAAGATTCTCTCAATTTTAATTCCCTCAATTTTTTCAATCTATACCATTTAATTTACTTTTTTACTTTTTTTCTTTTTTCTCTCCTTACAAACCAATGGCTAGGATTCTATTATTTTTCTCAAGTAATTGAGAGAATCCATTCTTGTTATCCTTGACGCACTATGAGACTTTTTTATTGGTTTAATTTTTATTTTATATTTGTCTTTTACTAAACTTGATGACCTATCAATTTATTTAAGGAATAGTATCTAAAAATTAATCCAACTTTATGTTTTGATGAAAGTTGATATTGTCTTGACTAAGCTAGATAATGACTTGTCTTTACCTTATACTAGTTGTTGGTGTGTCTATCTAGTATATTTATATTAGTCCACATAACTCCAAAAATAATACTAACTTATGATTATTAAAATTTTCTTTTTGAAGAATTATGTGACAACTAAATCTCTAAAAGTATCACACTTGTTGGCTATGTGCATGGCCCATAACGAGAAAATCTTCACATGCATCATTTACGTTACGACATGATATGGAATCACTTCAGTTATATAAGTGCTTTAATTTGTTTTTATGGGTTTGTCTTTTTTTGTGACCTATGATGCTAATGTAAAGCCAATTTAGAACTATTAATTATTATTTGCTACTATCTATCTTTTCTCCGTGCAAGTTTTCCCTTCCATAAATTAATCAACTTTATAATGAAAAAAATATTACTTAAATAATTGTGATATTGTTTCTCGGTTCTCTGTCATAAGAAGTTTTATTTTTTATGTTCATTGAATAATATATCTGACGTAGATTTTAATTTGATTAGATACTTGGCCGTGCGATCGGAGGGAAGGTGACTCGATCTCCAACTGGCTGGGATCTTGGTGTTAGAAACATAACATTGTCATCATCTTTGCCATATCCTCTATCTTCTCTCAAACTTCCATCTAAGCTTTCTATTATTGAATGCCATAGGGATGAGGTGTGTACAATATTAATTAAGATTATCATCATATATAGTCTCATATTTTTTTAATCCATAGTATAGCACAAGATAAGTTAATTTAATTGTTGGTATATTAATAGATCGTTTGTATTAAATTAATTTTAGATAAGAGAGCTTCCTGCCAAAGCTGAAGTGATTGCTAGATCTGATAAGACTGGAATTGAGATCTTTCGATATGGAGATCACATTATGGGAATTCAAGGTCATCCTGAGTATACCAAAGACATTCTTTTCAACATTATTGACCGTCTTATTCAGAAAAAATTCATCACGGTATAAACATTTTCCTCAATCAATTAACTTAATTTAATTATATACTATATCACTAAATTTAATATTGACTGAATTAATATTTTATATTTTTGCTTAAAATAATAAATATATTCTACTTATATATATGCTGACAAAATATATTTTATTTGCATGTGTCACATGCCTTGTGGTCACATTGATTATATGTTAATGTTTTGAATTATTATGATAGGAAAATTTGGCTATGAAAGCAAAGGAGAAAGTTGGTATGAAGGAGCCAGATAAGGAGGCATGGAAGAGAGTATGCATCACCTTTCTAAAGGGTCGGTATAGTGAGAGAAATGGGATAGAAAAAATGAATATTGGTGGTTTATTTTGAAGTAATAGTTGAATATGGAAGAAGAATTGAAGAAGTGAATAGGGAAATTAATTAAGTGTGTATCATCACTATGCACCAGCTAGCTATAGAATAGCTACATAATAATAATATTAGTGATAGTATTAGGTGCAATCTATGTACCTGAAATTGTAAATATCTATTTTCAAGTAATAAAAAAGCTTTCAGATTTCTTCTTCCGTTTGAATTTTGGTTTTCTTAATGCACCTAATGTTTAGTTTCATTTGTCAAAATTTCTCTATGAGGTATAGAATATAATTGATTTTGTTTTACTAAAAAACAATGATATTTTTTCCTTTAAATTAAATGCAAACAACGTGCACACAATGTGACAAAATTAAAGTGATAATAATATTCATATCTTCAAAATATGTTTGCAACGATAGTCATTGAACTTGATTATTGTTATAACTTTGGAAATGTTGTGGCTAAATGATGTGCCATATCTAATATGGGATATTTTTGGATGGTTGCTATCAAAATTGCCAACACGTGTGACATTAACTAACAGGAGAATTATTACTAATCCATATTATTACTAATCCATATGACTTGTCATGTGCTTTTGTTTTCAAGAGGTTGAAGAGATTCAACATGTGTTGTTTAATTGCTGGTTTTCAAAGCAAGTGTGGCGAAATATTTGTCAATGGATGCAAGTGTACAATATTGTCTATGAAGACACTTGGTGTCATTTTAATTATTTTGGCAAGTTTGTGAAACGCAAGAAAGTCCACAATGTGAGACATTTGATTTGGCTTATAATAACATGGTTACATGGGTGTCTTTGGTGACTCGGGGATAATATCATGTTTAGAGAAATTTTACCAAATTATATATTATATATTTTAGGATTTTGGTTCATATTATGTTGATTGGTGTAATGAGTAATGATCCTTTAGTTTGCCTCCATAGTATCTAAAGGTGTCTGTGAATTATGGTTGAGTACACCTTGTAATTTTATTTTTGCCTATAAAAAAATAATAATAATACAACCACTTTTCTTATGGTGTATTTAAAAGTCAATTTTTGCATATACGAAATCCGAGAGAGTATTACTATAAAAGAAAACTAAAAAAAAAAAAAAATCAAAATTATTTTTGAAGACTTCAACATCAATCACGTTTCTCTCTCCCTCTCATATTCCTCTTCATCCGCCCTAACCCTCTCAATAGCCATAGCTGCCAAATTTCATTTTAATTCTTTCCTAAATCTTTCAATAATCAAGATGCATGCCGATTTGTCACTCGAATCCTCATTACGATAAGCAAAAAGAACTTATATATAAGGTTATCAAAAATTGCAATAAGCATATTATTTATAGGAAAACTATTAATTACATTACTATTAACAAGATTTGTGATTAATAATTAAATGATCGTTTTGTAACTTTTATTAAAAGAGATGTTCTTATAACAGTTAGTGATAATGTAATTTTAGCTTCAACAAATAGATTTCATACTATTTTCTTTGTAAATGTAGTTACTACGACTATTTTTAGCATAACATTTTAGTAGGTTTAGTATAAAGTTCTTAGACAAAAAATATTAGCTTCACTGATAATTTTTGTCTGTATCCACCTCTGAATTGATTGAAGGTGATTTGTCTCTAAACCAAATAACAAGACGTGAAATCAAACAACTTGGTAGCAATACGACGAACAAAAAAATATTGCTCCGAGATGACAAAATCATGAAAGGAAACTTAATCAATGTGGGAAGGTTGGGAAATCTAGGGGATCACCGGAAGAAACAACGAATTAATGTTCTACGGCCATAAGAGGAGACGTCGCAACTCCACACCTAAAAGTTTAATTAGACATTAAGTATGTGAGTCACATCTATTATACATCTAACAATTTATTTCATTCTTAATTAGTGTGAAACTTAAACACTCACACTTGAAATTCAACAATCAATGTTAGACACTTGAAATTTAACAATCAATGTGAGAGTTAAAAAGTTATGATGCTACTTACTGGAGAGTCTGAAGGAGCGTCAGAAGTAACAACCGATCAATGCTCTAGAACAAAAAAAAAAGGGAGGCGTTATATCTTCGAACATTAAATATATGAGTCGCATATTTTATATATCCAATAATCTACTCATTCATATTTGATATGAAAATAAAATTTAACTACTCATACTTAAAATCGAACAATAAACATGAGACTTAACCGCTCACCATTCACCAATAACTACTTATTTAAAACTTTCAATTCTGAAATTAATTTATACACACAAATGTAGAAAGGCGTGGCAGTTATAAAGTGTGTGCAACAATGTGCAAAAGTCTCAATTTATGGTTTTGGCTTTTGGGTAAGAAAGGATTCTTGTCCAATAACTATATATGATTTAGGCATTTCAAACGCAAGTCTTTCCTTTTGTTTTTGTTTGGCTAAAAACACAAAGACAGGAATCTGTATGGGAAAAAAAGTATTTATAATCATGAATAAAACAAAATAAGATGAACTACTCTCTCTTTAAAGGTAACCTATAAAATATAGATATCTCTATAATTAGGTATGTTACGATGTTCAACACTCGTACGATACCTGTTTGATAGATGTCCAAAACAATATTTTTTCTTTACTCTAACATTCTTTAGATTGGTGTACGACACCTGTAAAACACTCGTACAAACGTGTCGGATGTGCCCCAATTTTTTTTCTTTGCTTATACTCTCTTTAGACATATTTACAAGGATTAAAGATGTGTTGATCAATGAAAGATTAAAGAAATTTTTTATTACATTATTTTTAATTTTTCAATAGTAGATAGATGAATAAATGTCAAATGTACTATCTATATAGTCATAGAAATTAAGGTGGATAGAGAGGGCTCGATTTTGTATTTCATCAACATATACTCCCCATGTAGCATGGCGGGGAAAAATAAACTTTGGGAGGACTTGTTGGCTCTTAAAAATAATAGTGCAGGTGGAGAGTGGTGTGTGAGAGGAGATTTTAACGCAGTTCTACATTCGTTGGAAAGGAAGTAGTGTGGATAGTAGATATGGGAAAAGAAGCTTATTTAATAAGTTTGTGCAAGCTATGGAGTTGATTGATGTGTCGGCGTTGGGGAAAAAAAATTCTTGGTTCAGTGCAAACGGAAAATCTATGAGTCGGATAGATAGATTCTTATTATCTGATGGTTTTATTTCTTCCCAAGGTATTTCAGGGCAGTGGATAGGTGACCGCGACATTTCAGATCATTGTCTGATATGGTTATTGTCCTCTTCTCTTAATTAGGGACCAAAACCTTTCAGGGTGATTAATGGATGGTTAGAACATCCTGAATTTCTTCCTTTTGCTGAGAAGGCTTGGAACCGTTTTGATGTGCAAGGAAGGAAGGCCTATGTATTGAAGGAAAAATTCAAAATGCTAAAAGATTGTTTGAGAGGGTGGAATAGAGAAATCTATGGTATTCTTAATTTTAATATAGAGCAAACGATAAATGAGTTAAACGACATTGAAAGTATGATGGGGGAGGATGTGACAAATTTGGAGGCTACTAGAAGGGATGGGCTTACTAAAGAATTTTGGTGTTAGTTACATTTCAAAGAAAGTCCCTTAAAACAAAAATCTAGAATGAAATTGGTTAAAGAGGGTGACTCGAATTCTAGATACTTTCATGAATCCATCAAGAGTAGGCGTCGGAAGAACCAATTAGTAGCTTTGAAAGACGGTGATAGTTGGATTCAGGGTGTGAATGAGGTCAAAGCTTTTGTTAAGAACTTTTTCTATGAAAACTTCAGGGAAAGGTGGGAGGAAAGGCCGAATCTCAATGGTATTTATTTTCAAACTCTATCAACGGAAGATAATCTTTTATTGACAGCTCTTTTTTCTTGTGATGAAGTTCGGGAAGCCATTTGGAGTAGTGATGGTAACAAATGTCCTGAACCGGATGGGTTCAATTTTAATTTCTTCAAGATTTGTTGGGAGATTATTAGAGGTGATATAATGGCTTTTGTGAACGA
Source organism: Trifolium fragiferum (assembly GCA_954870985.1). Lineage (NCBI taxonomy): Eukaryota > Viridiplantae > Streptophyta > Magnoliopsida > Fabales > Fabaceae > Trifolium > Trifolium fragiferum. The sequence continues at coordinate 15,986,794 of OX940790.1, read as the reverse complement.
ATTTCATAGTAATGCCATTTTGCCAAAGGCTATTACAGCTTCTTTTTTAACTCTTGTTCCTAAAAAGGATCATCCTCAAGTCCTTTCGGATTATAGGCCTATTTGTTTGGTGACTAGCTTGTACAAGATTTTGTCTAAGGTCTTAGCTAATAGATTGAAGAATGTGTTAGGTAAGCTAATTTCAAAGGTTCAATCGGCGTTCTTACCCAACTGTCAGATTCTAGATGGTGTGCTTGTTGTTAATGAATTGTTGGACTTAGCAAAGAGACGGAAAGACAAATGTTTATTGATTAAAGTAGATTTTGAACGGGCCTACAACACGGTGAGTTGGAAGTTTTTGGATTATATGATGGGTAGAATGGGTTTCATGGAGGAATGGAGGCGTTGGAATAAAGCTTGTGTGTGTGTCAGAGTTCTATGTCAGTCCTAGTAAATGGAAGTCCTACTAGAGACTTTACAGTTGGCAAAGGACTAAGGCAAGGTGATCCATTATTGCCTTTTCTTTTTCTGATTATAGCTGAAGGTCTCACAGGCTTTATGAATAAGGCGGCAGAAGGTGGTTTATTTCGAGGTGGAATGGATGGCAATAAAATATGTTGGGTAAGTTGGGACTGTGTTTGTCAAACAAAAGAGAATGGTGGCTTGGGAATAAAAATTTTGGAGTATTTCAATGAATCCCTCTTGTGTAAGTGGAATTGGAGATGTTTAGAGGAAAGGCAGGCTCCTTGGTTTAATCTCTCGCGCTTTAGATGTGGATCTTTTGCGGGTAACTTTCTCTTTGAAGAAGGGAGAGACGGTTTCAAAAAACACTACTAGAAAAATCTTAAATACCGACGGACAAAATCTGTCTCTAAAATGCAAATATTCCGTCACTAAGCAGGTTAGAGACGGATTTGATCCCGTCGGTAATTTCCTCGTCTCTAAACTATTAGAGACGGACAAAATCTGTCTCTAAAATAAAAATATTTGTCTCTAAAATAAAAATATTTGTCTCTAACTATTTTTTCTGTCTCTAATTCCATCTCTATTAGAGACGAAATATATTTTGTCTCCAAATTCCGTCGGTATTTTAACTTTTTCTAGTAGCGAAAGCGTCGATTTGGTGGCGTGATATTTGGAGGTTAGGAAGTGATGTGGTAGGTGGTTGGTTTGGTAGGAATGTTAGTAGTATATTAGGTGAAGGCCTTAATATTGTCTTTTGGAAGAAAAAGTGAATTGGAACATTGCCCTTGAGGGATCTTTTTCCATAACTTTTCGCTAAAACTTCACGGCCCGATGGGGTTGTTACGAATATGGGGTCTTGGAATGGAGATGTGTGGTCATGGGATCTTCATTGGTAATCTGAGTTAACGGCTACCGAACTTGAAGAAGCTCCTTATCTCCTCTTGTTGTTATACTCAGTTCGGCCTAAGAAAGGTGAGAGGGATAGGCGGCGTTGGATAGCTAATACCACCGGTTTGTTCTCCGTCAAGTCGGCATACACAATGTTATTAAACAACATCACCAATCCGGTTGTAGACTCATCTATGGGGACTACTCTTAAGGAGCTTTGGATGAATAACGTTCCATCTAAACTAAGTATTTTTGGGTGGAGGTTATTGCTTAGTAAACTACCTACGAGGGAAGCTTTATTCAACAAAGGTACTATTACAAACAACCTCGAGAGGTGTTGTGTCTTTTGTTTTAAGGAAGTGGAGGAAATTAATCATGTTATGTTTAATTGTAATATTTCTCGGCAAGTTTGGAACAATATTTTCCTTTGGATGGGAGTTAAGCCTATAACGTTTGTCGATCCTCAAAGCCATTTTAATCTTTTTGGTACATTCCTAAAAGGAGGTAATAAGAAGAAGTTCCGCCACATTATATGGTTGGCAATGACGTGGAGCTTATGGAGAAAGCGTAATAACATTGTCTTTAGAGGTGATATGGTTGACATTCCTCCTTTAGTGGATCACATTATTTATATAGATTGGTTTTGGTTTATAGGTAGGAGAGGGATTTCTCTTAATGTAAATTTTTCCGACTGATCTAATAATCCCTTGGCATGTCTCCAAAGTTCTTAGGGGTTCTTCTCCCATAAATTGTAAGGATTGAGTACCTCTTGTACTCTTTATAATTCCATTTTGTGTATAAAAAAAAAAAAAAACAAAATGTTGCTACCGATTTCAGTTCTATTTTTTTAACAATAATAGAGCATTTGTCAAATGAAAGTCCATGTGGCAAGTGATGTTAATATAAGTTGTTTAACTAAGTGATAAATATTCCAACAAAGTGACGAACAAAAGGAGAAACATAAACAAGAAAATGTAGAGTAGAAAAAACAAATCGTCACTCACAAGAAAATGATAAGATAGGTAAAATCACTACAAGAGTAATAAACTCTTGAAAATAAGATTCAAGTTTGATTTAAAGAAGAATCATAGAGAAAATTTCTCTAAAATCACATAAAAGCATTTTCTTTCTTCAATTAATTTTTGTGATATTTTTTATCCCAACAACCCATATTTCATTTTTCAGCAAAATAATAGCAACTTATGAAGTCCCGATACTCAAAAAATGGTGACGTATCGTGTCCGATACGTACTCGATACCGATACTCTTTCGATATGTTCCGATACTCGTATCGGTAAAATATCGATTAAATCATTATTTTTAAATAAAAAAATAATTTCCGATACGTCTCGATACTCGTATCGGAAAAAGTATCGGTTAAATAATTATTTTTAAATAAAAAAGTAATACCCGATACATGTCTGATACGTCCCAATACCCGATGTTTGTTTGTATCTTTAGCACTTCTTGTGTTTTTCCTTTGTCAATATAATTTTTTATTTTTCAAAAGAAAAACTATGGTGTCCTACTATATAACAGGTTGTTAAACATTTGAGCTTTTCACAAAATTCTAATATAAAACTAAATATTTTCTGTTTTTAATTATTAATATTGTTGATTTTAGTCATATTTATATATTGTGTATTTATATATTTAATTTTAAATTTAATTTTTAAATAACGTATCGCGGCAGTATCGAATTGGAGATTTTAAAAAAAAATTACATATCGGCGTATCAGTATCGTATCATATCGGTATCGTGTTCCGTATCGAGGCTTCATAGATAGCAACTCACCCAAATAACACTTACAATCAATTACCAACTCAAAATTGCACAGTATTTAGAACAAGATGCAACAAAATGAAGCTAAAACATAATTTTCTCAAGAACACAAAACACTATTTAAGAATAGAAATTAATAACAAAGATTACCACTTGGTGAGAGACTCTGAATACTACATGATGTGGATGAAGTTGGTATCGGATCCTAGTTTTTAGTTCATCCACATCAACAACCTTTTTATTTATGATGTGGAGTATACTCAATATTTAAGTAAAACAACTTATTTTGCAGGGCAATTGCCCTATATCTGTCTACATTCGTTAATCATCAATTATAATACTTATTTGATCACATTTTATTTAGGTTACGTACAATAAATGTAAGCAAACTTTTCAATATAAAATTTAAACATTTACTACATTGTAGCTTAAATCCAACAACCAGCAGTAGTTATTTTCTCACCATATTGGATGATTTTGTATATATATATTGAATATTATAGACTTATATGAATATGATTCTGCCAAATTTGTAACAATATTCCAAAAATTAATTAATTACGATAAAATTACTTTGGAGAAGAGGCTAATTGAATAAAAGTGAAATTAAATAAAGGGCAGTTCTTTTGTAGAATAAATACTTCCTGTGGTTTTAAATACAAATAAAAGAACTCAAAACGTATCTAACTCAAATTTAAATTAAATATATTTTAACTTTTATTGTATTTAAAATTGAAAGGACTACTTAAAAAATTAAAAAAGTTGTAGAAGAACTCAAAACCTATCTAACATATATAAAAAATATATATAACTTAAATTTAAATTAAATTAAAAATATTTTAACTTTTATTTAAATTTAAAATTGAAATTAAGGACTAATTAAAAAATTAAAAAAGTTGTAGATGAACTCAAAACCTATCTAACTTAAATTTAAATTAAATTAAATATATTTTAACTTTTATTTATATTTAAAAGAAGTTGTGGAAAATAGAGTAGCACAAAAGGCAATAAATTAGTCAAAGAAAAGATGTTGGAAGTCCTTCCATATTGATATACTATATGATTAAGAAAGATCAAGATGACACATTGCTAAAAAATATCTGAAAGCAGTGTCCACAAAGAAACAATAATAGTTTAAAGGCAAAACCAAAAAACCAATCCAAATCACTAAGCATTAGAAGGAAAAGAAAGTAAAGGATGACTTCTTTTTTATCCTTTGCCCTTATTATTGAATCCATGTAATGTATATAGACTATAATTCCGTGACTATTCGATTTCTTGTGTGCTTTCCACTAAACCAGCACTTAGTAAAATGCACGTAATTTGTGAAACATTGCAATCTCACTAGCTAGCTCGATGATGTATATATGCAAACGGATCCTCTCTTACCTTTTTGTTTAATCATTTCTCTTTTTTCTAATCTAACGTTGATATATCATAAAGAGAAAAAAAGCCGTTTAGAAGAGAAAGAAAAAAAGTCGATAAATGGTTTAGATTAAAGTGATTATTGATGAATTGTAAGAGTTGAGTATCCTTTATACTTTTTATAATTCAATTTTTTGCTTATAAAAAAAATATAAGAGAATTCATTGGAGAGGGTTCAGATCCTCGGTATGTAGGTTACTCGGTTCATTTGAAATAATTAATAAAAAAATAATTTTTAACTTATATACTGTGACACACTTGATTAATAATTAAGTCTTTAAAAATATATGACCATGAATTTGATTTTTCGTCAATGCATGTGGAACAATATTTGTTAGAAGAGGTTGGTGTACATCTTTATACTTGATTAGTTTTTAGCTTTGGTTAAGAGGACCGTTGAGTATGGCTTATATGCAGCAGGATGAGGCTGGGGGCGGCCGAGGAGCTGAGTTAGCGGAGCGAAGTTATATTGGTTTAGATGTATTTATTGTTAGTTATATGAACCTAATTACTATTTATATAAATAATGCTTATAACATTGAACACTTAAGTGATTCATTCGTTACTATTTCTTTTTGTTACTACTTGTGCACAAGAAGAACCTTTGAGCAACAAAAATAAAATGTTAATAACATATCCATGTGGTTTGTTGCAAGATAAATTTTAATTTCAAAATATTTTCCGTCGTAACTTCAATTTATCTAACAACTACATGATGCATTTGGATGGAGCAGAACGACTTTCTTTTTAAAAGAAAAATTGGAAAATGTTTGATCACAATAGACCTCCTCCGTTATTTAATTTTTTTCATATTAGTGGCATAACTGATAACCCCACTAGCTTGTCTAAAATGTAGCTGAATCATATGAGTCTATTTTGCATTAAGAAATATTACTAAACTATACAACATCATACATTTATGCTTTTATTTAGCATTTGATTAAGACCTCACTTTAAAGAATCAAATTCAAATACACAAATTATAGGAGCACGAGGAAAAGGATATTATGCAAATGTTACGTGCTATGAATATTAGGATAGCAGGGGACGGAACCTATTGCCTAATAAAGGTTGTGCTTATATTAACTCGTGAACTTTAATTTATTTCTGAGTTTATCCACATACATAAACACTTTTAGAGTGTTTGTAAAAATTTATGAAAAATAGTCTGAGATATCTATAAATACACATTCAAAAAATATATATACATAAATATTTGAATCGGAGATATGTTAAGTATTGGATAGAACAATACAAAACAGAACAAGTACAACACATGGCAGAACAGCACATAATAAATTTTTATGATATTGAACAATTTTTTGTCTTACATGATGTTTGGTGAACAAAATGTTATTTTGGTATTTCAGAGAATTTGTATTTGGGACAAAAAATTATGTTGTGGCTTAGTGGAGTACAAAAATTTCTGTTTTTGTCATGTCTGTCTTTGTATAGTCCCTGAAATAGTTTCACAATCAAACACAATAAAACTAGAGTTGCCCTGTACAGTTCCTTATTTTTTTTAATAGATCAAACGCACCCTTAATTTATTAAAAAAAAAAAAGAACATTCGATAAAAGGAGATATGATTTTTTGTTTGCAAACGAACACAAGTTATTCTAGATTAACAGCATGATTGATATTGTGGTATGAAGTTACTCGTAAATGTTAAGCACTAACCGGCATGCATGATCCAAACTTCAATCACTCAATAATAATAACGAGTACGTACCGTAGGTCGTGAAACATTTCCCCATGCCGATGACAACCCTACAAACGAGGATGACAAACCCTCAATTGAACACTGAATTTACTTTTAGTCCAAAAAATAATGAAAAATATTAAACGGTGCATTTAATGTACTAATTAAGCAAATTATTATAAAAAAAATTTAAAATTATACATTCAATGTTTATAAAGTGTAAAAAATTATCTTATCATTATTAATTTTAATTTTTTTTTTAATATGATTAATAAATACATCAAATACATTATTTAGCATAACCCAAAACGAATTCATCATTTGATGCAAAATATAAAGTTGCTATTGAGGTGATCAGTACAATGCAATGCCATTGGACATTCTAAATAGTGGCACTTGACGATTTCCATTACGTTGGACATTAGAAATACGCATTAAATGTTTAATTAAATGTATGCAAGAAATTGAACATAACTCATAATTTTTTTTCAAAGTACTTTTTTCAGTCTAAATTATAAGTAAATGTCACATTTTAAATACATTAAATAACTAATGTATTTAGTGTATTTTTTAGGTAGATACATTAGTTATTTAGTGTATCCAAAAAGTGATATTTGCTTATAATTAAGATTGGAAAGAGTAGTTTATTAGTTAGACTCACTTTTAAGTATGGAGAAGTAGAAAATATGTGATTTGAACTTCATTCCCACCATCACAATATCAATCGTAGCTAGCAAAAAAAATTTAACGACAAAATTATTATTATTATTATTATATAATCGATTTTTGCACAAGACGAACAGAGTTCGAGAAAAACGAACTACAAAATGGAACACTAATGAATAAAGCGAAAAATATACATAACCTAATAAAGGTTCACTTCTAATCACATTCTTAGAATGACACTCCTTAGCCTCCAGGCCACCTATAGACCATCAACCCGGCCTATGAAGATGTCACTAGACTCAAACTTCGGATTTTGAATCAAAAGTGAACAGCCCATCAGTATCATAGTCCAAAAAACAGCTTCGCAAGCCAAAAATCGAAGGGGAGACGATAGAATGAAAATCTAGGCAAATATGTCTCAGCTTGCAGTCCGCCTCCAGACAGTCAGCATCGGCGAAGAAAAGGCAAATCAAATACAAAGAAACCTGCAAATCACATCATATTTGAAAACCATTAGAGACTAAAAAAAGAATCCTGCAAATCTGAACAGATTTGTAAGCGGTTAAAGAATTTCATATCGTGGAAAGCCAATCACACACGGTATCAACCAAACACCGGCGGCGCTAGATCCAACCCCTCGATGTCAGCACCTCACCTCACATCACCTCTATCTCAGATTCGTCGCAGCCGCCACCACCCCATCTCAAATCCATCGCAACCACCACACCCCTCATCACCTCCATCTCAGATCTGTCGCATTCACCCAAGACGCGTAAACCAAAAATAGAACAAGATTAGAACGCGTGCCATGTCACCACTTCAATCTCCGACGATGTGATGACTTCTCGTCAAATGTAATTTTTAGAGTAGTCGGTTAGTTAGTTTATTTCTTTCTATTTAATGTTGATTTTAGAGTTTTATTTGAATAAATAAGGTTATTATGCTTACATCTTGTTGATTAACCAAACTTTCTGTGTAGTTTTGTTTCATTGATTTAATGCAGTGATGAGTTATGGTGAAAAAGCAACAAGACCAATGTGGAGTATTTTAACAATATCTAGAATTGTAGATGTCCAAATGAAGTCAAACTAGGTGCAAATGAAAGCTAACATCCATAGCTACAACGTTAATGAAGACATGAAAATCCAATTCAAAGTGAAAATAGCCCAATTCTGCCATTTTTCGCTCAGATGCTGAAACCTATGCCTAGGCGCAATTGTGGTCACTCTAACACGGTTCAGCACTGCCTTGTCACGTCCAGGCGCCATCCTGTCACGCCCAGACGTAGCTTTGATTTACACTTGCCACGTCAGCCACGCCCAGGCGTGCGTCTGCGATTTTATTCCCTATATAAGCCAAAAAATCATATTTTTTTAGGGTTATGAGATTTTTACATAGAAATTGAGAGAAACACTGTGTTAGGGTTTGGGAAGGCGTTGTTCAACAACAATCATTGGAGTTGAAGCTTCTTAACCTTGATATTTATGTGTAATTCTTTCACTTCTCTTTATTCTTTGTAATCTCTCATGAGTAACTAATTTCTCTATTGTTAGGGATGAGTTGAATTTGGATGAAAACTCTATGTTATGATTTGATACTATCCTTTTGAATGAATTCTAGTATGTTGTTTATGTAATCTTCGTTCTTAATGTTTTTTATTACTTGATCACTTTTAAATTGATTTATGATTCACGATTTGAAACGAAAGTGGATTTTGTGAATGCTTGAGATTACATATTCTTGCCTTTGTAGTCTAGAGATAGATACAAACCCTTGAAACCATTATAATTTCTGATATTTATATGTTTATTCTTAATTTTGAATTCGCTAAGAGATTAGGGATTATATTAAGAATAAATGTTTAATCACTAAGAGATTAGGGTTAAACAATCTAGGAAATTGGTAACAACATCTTGAATGAATTTAACACTAGAATCAAATTAATAATATAGAGTTAGAATCTAAAGAATATTCATCCCTGACATTTTTATTATTATTAAATTCAAAGTAATTTTCTCTGTTAATTATTGCTTCTGCAACCACTTAAACCGGAACCTTTTGTTCAATTGAGTTTTAAAATATAGTTCAACAGTATAACGCAATCCTTGAGTTCGACACTTGATTTTACCGTTTTAATTTTACTACTTGCACGATTCAGTACACTTGCTGAAATCGCCATCACGATGCAACCACTGAAAACAGCTACCCAATCGGCCACCAAAATAGGACCGACCAACACAACCACCAGTAACCTCAAACATCAACCTCAGCCAACAACAACCCCACCAAACGCCACCACCACCTCACCACCTCCACTGTGACAAAACCACCACCGGAGCCACACCAAATCCGGAGACACGAACCCACTAACCGTAGGCTTCAAACTAAACCCTTATCCACCACACCAGAGAAAAACAAAACACGAGAAGATGCACGAAAACAGAGACACGGTAGGAACTGGAGAAAAGCAACCACCAGATCTGGCAAAAACGAACATGAACACTAGGAGAGAAAACGGAAAAAACAGAGCACGACCCAGAATCGGCCGGAACCGAAGAAGAATTTATCGACGCCGATCTGGACTATTGGTTTTATAAGCCAAGCTCTCAAATATGTGTTTGTTTCTGAAACACTTCTGAAGCTCAGCTGACTCTGAAGCATATTCATATGCTTCAACTTCTGAAGACACTAGGCTCTGAGTCAGCTTCTGAAGCTTCCCAGCTTCTGAAGCTGCCTAGCTTCTGAAGCCTCTTCTGAAGCCTCTTCTGAAGCTCTGTTCAGTTCTGTTTCGCGTTTGTTTGTTAGGTAGTTTGTTTGTACAGTTTATTTTCAGTTAGTTAGTTAGAGAGGTCGCCTCTCCCACCTCATGTACATTTTTTCACCTATATATAGGTGTCGTTGTTGTTAATAAGATTTACACATTTTTCCTTTATTCATTCTCTTCATGTTATTCATAGTATTCTCACTTTCTTTCTTAGTGTTTCAATTGTTCTTTGTTGTTCATCTTTGTGAGAGTTTATCTCCAACAAAGTGGTATCTAGAGCTCGTACGATCCGAGGGATCTTGATTCGTTCTTGACAAGAAGAATCTGGTTGAAAGTGAATCAACCATGGCTGGGAACAATTTCCATACGAATTTGCCAGTTTTCGATGGAAAGAACTGGGATAGATGGGTGAAGCAGATGAAGGTGATCTTCAATGTTCAAGAAGTGTATGAACAAGTGAATGCAGAAATCACCCCTCTACCAGAAAATGCAAATGAAGAGCAAAGAACAACGTTCAGAGAAGCAAAGAAGAAAGACAACAAGGCCCTGTTTCTCATTCACCAATGTGTTGATTCAAAGGTGTTTGAGAAGATTGCAGATGCTGAAACCTCCAAAGATGCATGGGATATCTTGCAGAAGAGCTATGGTGGTGATGCAAAGGTGAAGAAGGTAAAGCTTCAGGCCTTGAAGAGGCAATATGAATTAATGCAGATGAAGGGTGATGAAAAGATCTCAGATTATTTCACAAGATTAGTGACACTCACTAATCAGATGAAGAATTGTGGAAGTAATCTTGAAGAACAAGAAACTGTAGAAAAAGTGCTTAGGACTTTAACTTCAAAGTTTGATCACATAGTGGTGACAATTGAAGAGACTAAAGATCTAAGTGAGGTGAAGCTTGAAGATTTGCAGAGTACATTGGAGGCTCATGAGATGAAGCATGGTGATAAGGACCAGGTCAAGGAAGATGAGCAAGCCTTGTATGCAAAATTCAAAAAGTTTCAAAGTGATAAGAAGAAATGGCAGAACAAGAAACATTCCAAGAAAGGAGAAGATCATGTTGAAGATGATGTTGAGACATTGTCTGAATCCTCTGATGGAGGAGGAGGGAAACAAAAAGATAAGTCAAAGAAGAAGGACAAGAGCAAGATTCAATGCTACAATTGTGACAAATATGGGCATTATGCCAGCGAATGTAAAAATTCAAAGAAAAAGAAAGGTCATGAAAAAGAAGAAGAAGCAAACGTAGCACATGATAGTTCGAGTTCAGAGGAAGAAACAAGCTTCATGGTGATAGATGCTGATGAAACAGCAGATTCTATGGAGTGGTACTTTGACTCAGGATGTTCTAACCATATGACAGGTAATAAAAGCATTTTATCTAACTTTAATGAATGTCTCAACAAAAGGATCAAACTTGCCAACAATGAATTCACCAAAGCTGAAGGTATTGGGAATGTTATGATTGAGATGGAAAATAGCAAGAAAGCTGTGATTGGAAATGTTCTTTTTGTGCCTGGAATGCAATGTAATTTGTTGAGTGTAGGGAAATTGATTTCAAGGGGTTTCAAAATAGTGATTGAAGATGAGACACTACAACTCTTTGATTCTAAGAAGAGACTGGTCCTGAAGACAGCTCAGAGCAAGAACAGAACCTACAAGACTCAATTCAAAGTCATTGGGGCAGAATGCCCACCTGCAACTGTTGATAACAGTCAAGTAAGTTCTGAAGGGAGTGGAAGTATCTTGGTGAAGAGAAATGATGGACAAGAAGCTAGTATCACTGATGTGTTAAAGAGTAATGTGATAAGTAGAAGTCAATTACTAGAGAAGAACTACTCAGTGAAAATGCATGATAAGGAGCTAAAGCTAGTTGATGCAATGGATAGAGAGATCCTGAAAGCTCCAATATCCAGCAACAAAACCTTCAGGATGTTGAATATGTTGGAACATCAGTGCGTTGTTCCAACTGTGAATGAAAGTCAAAACTGGATTTGGCATCACAGGTATGGCCATTTCCATTTCAGAAGTTTGAACCTGTTAAGTTTGAAGAAGATGGTGAATGATCTTCCTCAGATTAAAGTTCAAAGGCAACTGCACAAGAGTTGTTGCATTGCCAAGTCAACAAAGATGTTAATGAATGAGACACCACATAGAGCATGGACTGGTGTGAGACCATGGATTGGTGTGAGGCCTAGTATAGGTCACTTTAAGATGTTTGGGTTACTATGTTTGAGATATGTGCCAGCACACTGTAGAAGAAAGTTAAGTTACAGAAGCCAATCAATGAATTTCCTTGGTTATCACTCAGTTGGGGCTTATAAATTGTATTCTCCAACAAGAAACAAGATGGTTACAAGTGGAGATGAGCAGTTTGATAAAGCTAAGAGGTGGAACTGGAGTGGTAATGTTGTACATAGAAATGTTGCAGCATCTGGTGTGACAACTGTGCTTGAAGAAGCCAATAGGACTGTATTCATTGAAGAACATGCATTAGGAGGTGTGTTGAAGCATAATTCATGTTCTCAAAAGATGTTGGTTTCAGAAGCTCTGAAATGGTCAAGAAGCTCAGAAGCTCCAGGTTCTCAAGAAGCTCAGAAGAGAAATGGGGTTGTGAGTTTTGACAGCTTGTCTTAAGGAGGAGTATTGGTTTTATAAGCCAAGCTCTCAAATATGTGTTGGTTTCTGAAACACTTCTGAAGCTCAGCTGACTCTGAAGCATATTCATATGCTTCAACTTCTGAAGACACTAGGCTCTGAGTCAGCTTCTGAAGCTTCCCAGCTTCTGAAGCTGCCTAGCTTCTGAAGCCTCTTCTGAAGCTCTGTTCAGTTCTGTTTCGCGTTTGTTTCTTAGGTAGTTTGTTTGTACAGTTTATTTTCAGTTAGTTAGTTAGAGAGGTCACCTCTCCCACCTCATGTACATTTTTTCACCTATATATAGGTGTCGTTGTTGTTAATAAGATTTACACATTTTTCCTTTATTCATTCTCTTCGTGTTATTCATAGTATTCTCACTTTCTTTCTTAGTGTTTCAATTGTTCTTTGTTGTTCATCTTTGTGAGAGTTTATCTCCAACATGGACACGGTGGTGCGGAGGTTGACTGCATCCTCGTCGCACCACCACCGCCTTGTCTACATTGTGAAAAGAAAGATTTGAATTTGAGAGAGGAGTGAAAATATGAGGGATTAGAACAAGTTTAGAGAAAAATCTGAGTTTTTAGAAAGAGAAAGTCAAATAATTAGTGATCGTAGCTCCCAGCTGAACATATAATTTATTATACATCATAATAACTTGTGTACTAAGGGCACATACATTAAGTTCAAGATGTTTTGTATTTAAAAATTGGGGGAAGTACACTCCTTCTAACTTTTTATGGATGTCATTTTTTATATTTTAGGGGGAAGTACACTCAATCTTATTCATTAATTTTTGTTTGCTTTTTCCTCATTCTATATATATATATATATATATATATATATATATATATATATATGAGTCAAGATCAAATGACACCAACTAGTTTGACATGAAATGTTACATCCCTTAATAACGCTTTAACGAAATTAAATTTTACAAAATCCACCGTTTGATTGGAAGATTATATCATATAGATCATTCTTGTTAAATTTTATAAAAATCTAAAACTGTTTAATATGTTATTTAGACTCGTCAAGATTAACGGTTTATGCGTTTTTATTGAATACCGTTAATCTTGACGAGTCTAAATAACATATTAAACAGTTTTAGATTTTTATAAAATTTAACAAGAATGATCTATATGATATAATCTTCCAATCAAACGGTGGATTTTGTAAAATTTAATTTCGTTAAAGCATTATTGAGCGGTGTAACATTTGGTATCAAACTAGTTTGTGTCATTTGATCATAACCCTATATATATAAGACAACTATAAGATTATTGTAACTTAAATTTGGAACTCTATGCTCCATTTGATCTAGTTAAAAATAAAGGATTAGACAGGACAATTTCAATTGTATTGTGTTAGATTTCAAAATTATTCTTGTGACTCGACAAACAGAGGATCAAGAGACTGGATAAAAAGTTTTTATCCTCCTCTAAACCACGAGAAAACTTTTTGTAAATTGTTTAAAGTACTAAAATACAAGATGAGATCGAGTGGATGCTTAACTTTTTTTACAAGTAGCAAAATGTTGTAACTAGTAGGAAAAGAAGTGTTAATCAAATCATAGGCCAAGCGATCCATCTTCTTATTCCATGAGAGTGTTTCTTTTGTCATTGTCAATAGAAAATTGCTATCTAGACCCCTATATGTTTCCGGACCCCCAAAAATTCCAAAATACTCCTAAATTTAATGGACAAAAAAATCATTTTTTACATACCAAAATCAAAAAATGTTTGGTACATAGATGACGAAACACTCCATTTACAAAAAATAATCAATATTTCATTGTCCACACAACAAATATGTTGTCTTCATGAACTACAAAACAAAATATTATATTTCGGTAACCACGTTCATCCCGGGGGTTCAAGTGAACCCCCTCAACTTTTTCAATTCTCACAAATGTTATACTATGTGTTAAATTTGAATCCCCTCAAAACATATGTTTGCACCTGCTGCGCCACCGCTCCTTTCCTTTTCATGTTGACTTTTCTCTCAGTGTATTGCTTATTCTCTCTGTGCATTAGAATGCAACTATACAGTTACTTTACCAATGGATTAGAATGCAACTATACAGTGCAATTTATATTACAAACTATATGACTTAATTATATGAATTAATTACAAATGTGTAAACTATGAAATAAATTTTTAAGACTTCTGTACTGTGAAATATATTTATTTGGATATCGATAGGTTTAGGCAAAATTTAATGTCATATTATGAATTCATATTAATTTATTTTAAAAAGAAATTTAAATTTTAAAGGAATTTTACACGCGGTATCGATATCCAACTAAATATATTTTATTGGTGTGTTTGATTTGAAGTTTGATATTCAGTTATTATTCCGACAAATCTCAACTAAATTGAATCAAAGCAAACTAACATATTCTTAACCGATAATGTTTTCTTTAAATTTAATAAGAGAAAATTAAAAACATTAAATTACTATATTTTTTATTAGTTAGAACTTTTTCTTTCAAAAAAGTGATCTAAATCGACTTTGTACACCTTAACTCATGCCACCTTTAATACCACATTTTATAAAGAACTATAACTATTACGAAAATTTTAATAGTTTGCACCCCCCTAGGCCAGGGTCCTGGCTCCGCCACTGTCAGTAACTACGCGACGAACATGCCAATTTTCGGTGGCTGCGAAACGAAATATAGTGATATGAGACAAACGCGCTGATTTTCAGCGACGAACACGCTTGCACATCTTTTCGTCACATAGGTAACGAATGTATTTTCCTTCGTTTTCTACGCAACAAATTTGATTATTAAGGACAGTTTGGTCACGACGGGGGGCCTGGGAGTATTATAGTGGTGCCTAGATAGCAATTATCTTATAATATGAGATGAAATTGAGTGGATGCTTAACTCTTTTTACAAGTAGCAAGATGTTGTTACAAGTAGGAAAAGAAATGTTACTCAAATCAGAGGCCAAGCAATTCCTTCTAGGCAAACTTATCTTGGGCTTGATAAGAGTTTCAATGGGGTTGGTTGGTAAAATCCCAGTTTCAATGGGCCTGTTCTTGAGGAATTTGGGCATTTGAAGTTGAAGTTTTCTTTTCCAGCCCCCCACGTTTCTTTTTTACCACCCCAAGTTTCCTATTTTGCCCTTACGAAAAAATTTGGTTTCTATAAACCGAAATTTTTTTTTTCTTGAAATACAACTTTGGTTTTTAGAAACCGAAATTTTCTGAAATTTAAACTAAAAAAATTTTGGTTTCTGCGAACCGAAATTTTTATTAAGGGCAAAATTGAATTTTTGGGGGGTATAAAAGAAATGCGAGGGGCTGGAAAAGAAATTGTCTTTGAAGTTTGCTAATGAGATAAATTTGGAGAACAACAATTTGAGTGGTAGAATCACTTTCTCATGTGAAGTTGGAGAGAAGTTTCTTTACATTCATAAGCAACTCATATGACTTTAAGTGTAAAAAATTCATATGATTTGTTATGAATATAATAAAAAGCATTGTAAATATAATTGGGTAGTATAGTAAATATAACTGGCATAAATATATCTGGCATAAATATATTGTTCTGGAATAAATCATAGTATTGTATAACCGATTATAAAAAAGAAAAGAAAAAAGTATTGTATAACCTAAAGTATATTAGAGACAGAAAGAAGATCAGAAGAGTGAGAGATTCTAAAATATCCCAACATTATTACTTAAATATTAAATTGCTTTGTGTTTATGATATGGCGAGTTCTCTATTTGTACCATGTTGAGCTCAAGGGATGCACATGAAATACTATAAATTCCTCTTGTCAATCTTAAAGAAAAGGATGAGGTAATATGGCAAAAGAATGTCTATATTCAGTTAAGAGTGTCTATCATGTTTGTGTGGATGAGTTGATAGACAGGGACTCTCGAAGAGTGAAAGGTTATATAATAAATATTAAAATCAACTGGTTCATCAGGTTGAGTATTTTATGTGGAAGCTTAGGAGGGATTGCTTACCAAATCATCAAAGGTTATCGAGCAAGGGATTGGATTGTCAAGAAAATTGTCTGATTTTTAAAACATATTTCTAGTTTGTGCAGATAGTGTGTTTTGTCGGAGAAAAACAAAGCTTCTAACAAAATTTGAGGCTATGATGGAACGTGTGGATAGCTTCAAAGATGTGTTTATAGAGCTTTGGAAAGAATGCACTCAAGAAAAGCAAGTGAATTGTGCTATGACAACTTGGATTTTGTGGCGCAAACGAAACACAAAGATGTGGGAAAACAAGAATGAGCCTATCGAGCAGGTCATTAGTCCAGCTAGCAATGTGTTGCACACATGGAAACAGGCACAACATGTGACATACAGCCACAACAAGTGTCACGTTCGGCCACAAGTTACCAGCCGTACTTAATAATAGAAGGATTTGGATACAAGGCTGAAATGGAGGTGTATATAATGAATGGCGGAGAATATTTTATAACAGCTATAACAACAAGTGTAAATACAAAGCTTTCAACAGAGAAAGCATATGTTTTCAGTTTGCAGCAAAGCCTTCAATAGATACAACACTTAGCTACACTAGGGATTGATGGTTGTTAATGATGCGCTCAATAATAATTCCAATAATTTAGAATGGCAACAGAACAATTCCAGTTACTAGATTTTTTTCAAATACACAAATTTGCAGAAAATAAACCAACTACAGACAGAAATTCAGTTTTAGAAACTAATTCATAGCATTGCTAAAATCATCTTTAGTGCGCTAAAAAATGTTAAACATCCTTATAGGTTTCTACAACTACGATAGAATTTTTTATAAGCAGCAAAATCAATGCAGTGATATATCAGTAAGTATGCTATATTATGTTTTCTTGGATGAAGTTTATTTGTTTGAATATCTTCTAAAAAACAGCTTGGATGGAAAAAGCTCAACAACAATTAAAGCAAAATCCAAACATGCTAATGAAGCAAGGAAAGTTGAGGACAAACAACTTTCAAATATCAATAACAAATAGATCAATAGATTAATGCAACTTTCAGTTCAGTTTGTCACCAGACAAATAGAATTTATTGAAATTATATCTTTCACCAGTTGTAACCATCTTAGTTCACAGATGCATACTCCAAAACATGCCATGGCAAGCTTACATACTCAATGAGGCTCCAGAGTTCCTTTTGCATTCTGCTAGCATATCCATGTAAAACTGGCACTTGCTAATCTCATTTCCGTAGTGGTTGATACACTGCAACCATATCAACATGAAAATTATCAACAAAGGTATAAATTGTAGGAAATGCCTAACGAACAGAAGGGATACTTGATTTAAAACAGAAACAAAACAATTCAAATATAAATACTTCATCAACATGACAATGCTCAACTATTGTATTATTAACAAGTTAACAAACAATTACAGACTCAAAGTCGGGATGTCAATAAAGAGGAAAACTGTGTTTCTAATATAAACATGACACGCCATGGTGTTGTTCAATTAAAGCCCAAAGAATGTAAAAACATTACAGACAACACCAATAGAATCAGCAAAAAAAAGAACATATTGCTTGCATTAACAATCCCAACCCAATAACCAAAGCAAAGTCATACAAACAGTAACATATTGCTTAACCAATGCAAAATCGTCAATAGGCAATATGATGACAAAAGGAATTTTTTACATAATCAATAAGCATACACGGAGTAAGATTTAATCCAAAATAACAGATACAGAATTAAGATAAGAGGCTATCTGTTGCCTTTCAAAAGGAAAAGAAACCGGCTTATATTGATATTAGCAGCCTTCATTGTTTTTCAAAACATTAGACAATATATTTTACCGTCAACATCTTTCGAAGTGGAAAACAAACTTTTATACAGTATTATACTACTAGATTCAATGTTAAACAGCAGATTAAGTATATCCCAAAAACTATTGATGATATAAAACAAAGGAATTTTCAAGAAATAACAGAACTAGATAAAAAAACATACATCCTGGAAAGCCTTTGACTGATTATTGCATGAATCACCACCAAAAGAGGTAGCAGTTGGTGCTGGGGCAGCAGCAGCAGCCTCGTTAACAACTGCTTCATGTTGAATGGTGCGGGGACCCATTACAGCATCCACAGCCCTGTGTGCCACTGCACTTCCAGTACCAAAAGCCATACCTGCAAAAACTTGAAATTTAGTACCAAACAAGAACATGAAATTCCATTTATAAAGATCCATATGGCACAAGCAACATTTGTTTTGCTTGACATACCTTGAGCTATGGTTGAACCAATACCACTAAGAATACCACCGCCACCACTCTGAACATTAGCTGGAGGAGGAGCATGGTTGACTGCATCAAAACATTAAAACAGCGTTATCAGCAAAATTCTTCGGCAAAAGTTACCCTGTTCTTATACTTCATTTATACATACCTGGAGCAGGGCGTGGTGCAGCACGTGGAGCTGGACGAGCAGATCTTCCTGCATTAAGATACAAATCAATCAGGGCACATAACTAGAAAATAAAGTACCAGGCAATGTAAAAAGGGGCCAATCTTCACTTCCCTCAACATATATAACAAACAAACCGTTCATCATGTTATGATCCATATAAATCTAACCAATTTCAT
This sequence comes from Trifolium fragiferum, assembly GCA_954870985.1. Lineage (NCBI taxonomy): Eukaryota > Viridiplantae > Streptophyta > Magnoliopsida > Fabales > Fabaceae > Trifolium > Trifolium fragiferum. The sequence continues at coordinate 15,967,894 of OX940790.1, read as the reverse complement.
TTCAAGTAAACACGTCAATATTAATGGATTTCACCAATATCGTCACAATGCTTTTATGGATTCAATTTAATACATAGTAGATTAATGATCGATGTTTCATGTTTCATGTTTCATGTTTATGAGTGTGTGTGTGTGGGTACAGAAATTAGGTTAAGCCGTGTGTGTGTGTGTGTGCATATACATGTGGGATTTGCTTAATCAAACCTAAACCGTAACCCTAAACCATGGTTATTACCATGAACTGACGTTAATTTCATGCCTAATTTAACCTAACCCGTAACCCTAAAAAAAACTAATAAATTCATTTGCTGTTGGTTAATTAGGATTTGTTATTTGAAATGAGAAAGCAGATATATTTACAGGAAAAACCATCTATTAAACCAAACAAACCTAACCAGAACAAAATTCTCCAATTTCTAAAACGATTAATCAAGGGACGAAAGAAATAAAAAATAAAAAAAACTCCTAGATATGATGATGAGCGAAAAAACAACAGAAAAATGGAATGAAGAACGAAAAGAGGAGATCTGAGAAGGGAACGTTACCTCCGGAGCTACGGCGTGCCATGGTTGATGTTTTAGGGCAAAGAAGAAAATAGGAGTAAAAGGGGATTTTTAGAGAGAAGCGAGTAATTATCGATGAATAGTTTGTTTGTGGTGTGCGAATGGTCTATTTAAACCCTTAGAAACATTGGAAATGGTCTATGAGAGACGTGTTGCGTTCCCATTGGTTTATTCCCGATTTTACTCGAATACTCTAGAATCGGACTCGTATATGCTTGGCTGCTACTACCTTATTGTGCAAGTAAATAAACAAATTTTAATTTTAATATTTAATATTTAATAATTTGATCAACACGATTGTCAATGTCAATAGAAAATAAAAATTTGATCAACGGTGAATTAGTTTAGTTGTAAGAAGAGATAAGTTTCTTAAACATTTATGATCTGTTTGGTAGAAATAAAAAAAGTGAGAGAAAAAAAACTTACATAAATTAATGAATAAATTTTGATTATAATTAATTTAAATTCATTCACTTATTTATATAATTTTATGTTATCTAGCTTTTCTTCCTTCCAACCAAACAAGTCCTTAGTATAAGGTACAAAAATATACAGTAAAACTGTAAAAAGCAACTAGATTACATCGGTACATCAAAGAAGTCATCTAAGACACCAAAATGATATATTATGAGGTCATGTAATTTTTGAAAAAACTTTAAATTATTTTTTATGTAATTAAATTGTTTTACAAAAAAATTTAAACTTCCTCAAAAAAAAAAATACTACGTAGGCCCAAACTATTCTTACATTCAAATATATTTGTTTCATTGTAATTAAATTTGGTTTTGATTTATTCAATTTATAATTGTAAAAAGTTATTTAATATTATAAAAATGAGTTTAATAGACATACTACATGTAATATATTTTTACACGAATGTTCAATAGAAATTTATTTTTCTTCCACATCATACCAGAAAAGCGGAGTGTAATGGGATGATAAGGCAGAATACATGGTTGATATTAGATGACAATGTAAAAAAAATTTATACCATCGATGCATGTTCCATTTTCTTAATAAAAAGTTGGTTAATTATATTTTAGTTCCCTAATATTGTTTTTAGTCTATAAAACATCCTTTCAAACTTTGTTCCCTTTAAATATATCAACTTTCAATTTTAGTCTTTACTTTTTTACAAAAGTTTGCGTTTTATGTTGTTATAAGTTTTTTTTATGACATGTCATTAAGGCCCTAAAATATGATTAGATCAATAATTTAATCAATACTTTTTATTAATTTATCTATAACTTTAAATTAAATATTAAACTTATTTATTTTTGACTAAGTAAACGATATTCACCCAATCAAATTGAAAAGTACATCGTTGCACTACAAATTCAAAATTGCTAAAAACAAAAAAGATGAATATACGGACAAACTCACAACATCCACGTTGATGGTATATGACAGAAAATTGTATCTTAATATTAGACATCTTTAACATGCACTTAGGGTATTTTTTTACAAGTGTCAATCTATGAAGCCCTCCACATCATATATTCCTTTTCACAACAATCCAAATTTTTAGCCCTTTTTAGCCAACAATTCAAATTCAACCAATTGAGAGAAGAGATATGTGGTTTGGGCTTTTATTGACCCGACCCAATATTTACCCTACCCGAAATCCATGAGAACCATCAGGAAAGGAATCAATTCTTTCTCCTTCAATCCTTTTCATTTTCACAGTCAATGCTCTGCACACCAGCGAAAAAGGGGATTCCCTTTTCATCTTCTCCCACAAATTGCATTCTCCCTAGGTAAACTTTCATCAATTTTGCCTAAAGCTTTGTGGAATCTTATTTTTAAAAAAGAATATCAACCCAATTTGAAGCTAATCTTCTATCACAATTTCAAATAAGCATCTCTCCATTACCCTTTTGTATCATTAATCAACAAATTTCAATTTGATTCCTTTGTTACCTCTGAGTTCTTTCCATTACCAGGATTATCAACACAGAGGATTGAGAATCTGCAATATTATATGTAAGTTTCACTTTCAATTTCAAATATTAGGTTCTGTCTATAAATAGGGGAATGGGAATGGCTTTAAGAATTGCTCACACCACAATCTAATCTCTTATTATTTCACTTTTTCAAAATGGCTTTGTCAACACTTTCAAAAACTTTTGACAAAATTTCTGAAATTAATGATTCAAAATCCTCTTGGAATGTCAAAGCAAAAATTATTAGATTGTGGGTTGTGAAAGACTTCAACAGAAATGATTTGCCATTTTCAGTTGAAATGGTGTTAATGGATGCTGAGGTTTGTTTCTTTGCAATAATACGAATTTCATACTTTGGTATCATAATCACTTTATTTATCTCATGTATTCTTTGAGGTGTTATAAAAGAATTTCAATATGAGGTTTACATTGTTTGGTATCATAATCACTTTTTATATCCATTCACACAAGTCAGTAACACACCATGTTATATTCCACAGACCCATTTTATGCAATATTCACTCTTTTAATTGATATTTTACCCATTTTATGCAATAATTATTTAACCGGTTTTACATAAGTTTCAAAACCATAGCTGTAGAATTTCATATTCTTGCTGTCAAATTGAATTGGACTGTTTTGTATTTTTAGATTGTCCTTTATGTTGATGTTGATTTTGCTTATTTTCTATTATTTTGTGTTTTGGTAACAGCTTAATGATAATTATTTTCTAATATGTAGGGAGATCGAATTCATTGTTCACTTAGAAAAACCCTATTGTACAAGTTTGCAGAACATATCAAAGAGGGCAGAGTCTATTCATTTGAAAATTTGGACTCTGCCTCAAATGGTGGAATCTATAAAACTACCAAACATGACTACAAACTTACTTTTCAGTTTGGATCGAAAGTAACCCCACTTGGCCCAAACAAACTCACCAACCTATCTCCTTTTAAATTTGTTCCTATTGGTGAAGTCATTAATGGCAGCTATGACAACGATTACTTAGTTGGTAAGTTATATATTGAGATTTAAATGTTATATTATTATTTGTGGGAGCTTAATTTATTTGATGTTATTATCTAATGTTAATTTTGAAATGGTTAATTGTTAGATGTAATTGGAATGCTGACTGGAGTTGGGGAAGAAAGACAATATGAGAGGAGTGGACAAAGCACCAAACTCAATGTCATTGAACTTGAGGCGGATGGGTATATTTTGTTCTAAGCACATATAATATAGAATTTATTATCATGAATAAATAATATTACTATAGTTTAAGATAACTAATGACAAGTATTTTGACTTTTAGGGAAAAGATTCAGTGCACTCTTTTTGGATCTTATGTTGATGAGCTCAACAATTTTCTTTCCACCGGCGAAACACAAAATGCTGTTGTTATCATCATGCTTGGAAAGGTGAAACTATTTCAAGGTATAACCCCATTTACTTTTTTATTTTCTCCATGAATAGTTTTATGTATATATAACTTTGTTTTCTATTTTAATTAAGTCATTGATATGGAATGTGTAGACAAACTTCATATCCAAAACTGCCTCAATTGCACCAAAGTTTTTTACAATCCTGTCAATGATGATGCGACTTACTTAAGGAGTAGGGTGGTTGAAAATGTTGACACACCATCTCCTCTTATCCTTACCCAAATACATGCACAACCTAGAGTTGATCCTCTCCAAGAATTTCTCTATTCCACTCCTAGGAACACTATCCAAGGTCTTCTTAATTGTGAAGAGGTAAATAAGAAATAATATGTAAATCAATATTTTCTAAAAACAATAATCATATTCTTATATATTTAATTTATATGTATTAGGATGCTCTTTTTGTTGTTCTTGGAACTATCAAACACATTGTCAACCATGATAATTGGTTCTATACGGCATGTGCATGCAACAAAAGTGTGTATCCAGATTCGGGCATGTATTTCTGCGAAAAATGTAACAAACATGTCAAAAATGTTTCACCAAGGTAACATTCTTTCTTTATAGATATATATTAATTGTCATTATTAAATAAGTTTCAATCATAAGATGCTAATTTTATTTTTTGTTCATTGTATTTAAAGATTTTCCATCAATGTTCGTGTTATGGATGATACCGACAGCGCCACATTTGTGCTTTTCGATCGTGATGCTGCAATGTTGTTTAACAAATCATGTGCTGATGTATTGCGCAGTCGGGATACCGTAAGTATTTTAAATACGATTAAAATCTAAGCATATATAACTATTATCTAATGTATATTTAATTTTATATCTTTTTTTTTTTACTTTTAGAGGGCTGCAACGAATGTTCTTCCTGCAGAAATTAAAGCATTGGTCAATTCAACATATCTATTCAAAGTTGAGTGCAAAACCCCCGTGAGTCATAGGTTTGAGCCGTCTTTCCGTGTTCGCAAAGTTTGCACCGACATGATTATAATTAATCAATTCAAGTCCAAGTGGGAGCATGAAGAATCTACCTTTGCAAAAAATGCCAATGTGAGAATTTTTTTTTTTTAATCAGTTTCTAAAAATGTTTCACTTTATCAATCAACTTATGCACAATTGAAATATGTATTGGGTTTTAGAATACCTTCAGTTTACAATAACTATGATTTTTTCTTATGAATAGGAAATGAATTCTTTGAGTGCGCTGCATGACACTCAAATTGGATCTTCAGCAAACTATCTTGATACTAACAATGTTGAGCCACTAACAGCAAGTTCTGCAAAGGAGAATGAGTTAAAATTGGATTGTGCAAATTTGGGCATCTCACAAGTAAGTAATCACTTTATTACTCAAAATACTTCCTCTTAAAGTGGAACCAAACATACACTGCTAATTGAACATGATTAGCAGTTTTAGTAAATATAATAGCTCTTTAGTTTTGGAATTTGGTTTAATTGCTTGCTAAATTTTCCTTTATTTTGCTTTGTGATGTTTTTTTGGGTTCTAATGTCAAATTTTGATTGCTGTGTATATGCTAATAAGTTATCAGCTGATTTCTTTTTCATGATAAACTTTATAGTTTGATTACAAGTATATAATACATATATTTCTACTACATAGTATTTAACAAATACTCATATTTTCTAATTTTGTTGTTGTTATTCAATTAGGACTTAATGCCAGCATTCTCTGAAACTGTCATTGATGTTGATGATATCAAAAGTCCCAAAAAACTTGATGCAAAGGGCAAGGCAAAAATGGATAACCATACTACCAAAGGAAAGAGGGTTTCACCCAATGATGAAGTTAATGGACAAGACATTGATGTTGATGACATACCAAGTCCCAAAAAAGTGGATGCAAATGGCAAGGCAAAAATGGATAACCATACTAACAAAGGGAAGAGGTCTTCTCCCAATGATGAAACCAAAACTCAAGACATGAACCTTCCAATTAAGCTTCTCAAAAGGCCAATTAAGATTGAAAAGATCTAATTGCTTAATTTGGTTCTTCATATCATGTGATATTGGCTTTGTTTGCTCAATCAAGATATTATATTATCTATAATGAAGTATCAATTATTATATTTCCTACATTATGTCTTAGGTTTTCTAATTGGCCTTATATTAAGTACTTGAAATGGCCTTTCTATTTTCTTATTTCTTAGGTTTTATTATATCAATCTACTTAAGACCCAATTATATTGGGCATTAGAATTCTCAATTGGCCTTATATTAAGTACTTGAAATGGCCTTTGTATTTTGTAGTGGGCTTAACGATGAGTATCCATTTTGTATTATGTTGTTAAGTGCCCTTTTTGTTAAACTACTGATTATTGTAATATGGCCAAATATGGTCTTCTTAATTGAAGTTAATTTTTATATATCAAGTTCAATTATTTAACTTTTATTTTTTATATTATTTAACTTTGAGTTTCCAAATAATAATAACACAACTGATGTTTTATTATAAGTAGATTCAAAATAATAATATATTTGGTTACCTTTAAAAAGAGTCAAAATAATAATATCCTAGGTACCAGTTTATGTTTTATTTAAAAACTTAGGGGGGGGGGAGTGTATAATCAGGTATAAAAAAATACAACTTATGGACTCTAGGCTCATGCAAAAAAACTTTCTATGGAGATGGATGATCATACTTCCAAGATATCAAGGTTTAGAAGAATGGCTATTAGAAAGAAAAAGAAAAATGAAAATATCAATTCATCATCAGAACGTGTGGTATGTACCAGGCATGAAAAGCAATCTGATGAGTGTGGGTCAATTGATTGAGAAAGGTTTTTCAGTTACTATGAAAGACAATCTTCTGAAGCTATATGACGGTAATCAGAAGCTGATTATGGAGTCAGAACAGGGAAGGAACAGAACATTCAAGGTGAATGTTAGAACTGCAGATTCTGAATGTCTTAGTGCAACAAGTGTTGAGAAGGATAGTGAGCTGTGGCACAGAAGATTTGGTCATCTGAATTTCAGAAGCTTGGGGCATCTGAAGTCAAAGAATCTGGTACATGGAATTCCTATAATCAAGAAGCCTGAAAAATCATGCGAGGTGTGCATGAAAGGGAAGCAACCAAGACTGCCGTTTGCATCAGAAGTAGCTCCAAGAGCAAAACATGCCTTGGGAGTAGTACATTCTGATGTGTGTGGACCATTTCCAGTACCTTCACTTGGAGGAAACAAGTATTTTGTATCTTTTGTTGATGAATTCACAAGGATGACATGGGTAACACTCATCAAGTTCAAGCATGAAGTGTTTGCTGCGTTTCAGAAGTTCAAGGTGAAGGCTGAGAAACAGAGTGGTCAGAAGCTGAAGATTCTCAGAACTGATGGTGGTGGTGAGTTTAATTCTAATGAGTTTAAAACTTTCTGTGAGGAGAATGGAATTGAGCATGAGGTTACAGCTCCTTATACTCCTCAACACAATGGTCTTGCTGAGAGAAGAAATCGTACTTTGCTTGATATGGTGAGAAGCATGCTGAAAGAGAAGAAGCTTCCTCATCACTTATGGGGAGAAGCTGTTGCCACTGCAACATATGTGCTCAACAGATGTCCAACGAAGAAGCTGAAGGAAATAGTTCCTATTCAGAAGTGGACTGGAGAGAAGCAAAGTGTTAGTCATCTGAAGGTGTTTGGATCTGTATGCTATAAACATGTTCCAGAAGCCAGAAGACAGAAGCTGGATGATAGAAGCAAAGTAATGTTACTGGTGGGGTACCACAGTACAAGTGCGTACAAGCTTTATTGTCCAGAGACTAATAAAATTGAATTCAGCAGAGACGTCATTGTGAAGGAATCTGAAACTTGGGATTGGAACAAGTCTCAATCAAATTCTGATGTGAGAATCTCTGAGGATGGCTCTGAAGGAGAGTCAGAATCTGAAGGCTCTGAAGATGATTCAGAAGATGGAGATGACTCTGATGGTGATTCTGAGTCTGATGGTGATTCTGAATCTGACTCTGACTCTGAAGGCAATTCTGAAGATCAGAATTCTGAAGCCAACTCTGAAGCTCAGAATTTTGAAGCCAACTCTGAAGCTCAGAATTCTGAAGCCAACTCTGAAGCTCAGAATTCTGAAGCCAACTATGAAGCTCAGAATTCTGAAGCCAACTCTGAAGCTCAGAATTCTGAAGCCAAGTCTGAAGCCCAGAATTCTGAAGCCAATTCTACACCTCAGAATTCTGAAGCCAATTCTGAAGCTCAGAATTCTGAAGCCAATTCTGAAGGTCAGAATTCTGAAGCCAATTCTGAAGGTCAGAATTCTAAAGCCAATTCTGAAGGTCAGAATTCTGAAGCCAATTCTGAAGGTCAGAATTCTGAAGCAAACTCTGAAGGTCAGAATTCTGAAGAAAGAATTTCTGAAGGTGTTCAGAGGCTACAGAGAATCAGAAACATCCCAAGAAGATTTGCAGGATTTGAAATGTTGCAAGACACTGAAGTAGACTCTGAGGGAGAAATTAATTGAATTGCAAGACTCTTATGGCTAATTAAAAAAATGATGTAGAGACTTTTTATTAATTATGGTGATTACTTCACCTTATTGTTTATCAAATGTATTAGACCTTATTATTATATTATTTCTATATGCTATGTCACTAACTTATTTAATTATGGTATGATGTGTTAAGTAAGAAGACCATACTTTTATTTTCATGTTCTATATTATGGAGACTTTGTTTAATGTAATTAATGGAATGAGGAACCAATTTACACACAGAATATTATTAACATATTTGACTAGAAGACAATATTTAGTAAAGAATCAACTCTCCAAAATATGACATAGTACTCACGTTTTTGGTTGAGCACAAGATGACATATACATAGAGAAATTTTTAATAGAGAATATTTTGGAAGGATTCCTTTACCATCTTACTTTTCTATCATTCCTTCATTATTTACTATCTTTTTTTCACATGGCTCAACCATACCCAAAAGCATATCTTACATATCTCTACAAAAAGAATATTTTGAAGTCAAACAACTCCATAACAATTCACTATAAAACAAAGAATATAAATATGTTCAATCACTATCACAAGTATTTGGAATCTATACTATATGGAAAGTAGTAAATAGTCAATGGCACAAAACCATATCCTCCACCGAAAAATAAAAAAATAAAAACCCACAAAATGACACAAGTTCTACCTCCAAATTTCACAACAAGCATATTAATTTGCCATAAGAAAAAGTAACTTATCTCATGCAAAAAAACTTTCTATGGAGATGGATGATCATACTTCCAAGATATCAAGGTTTAGAAGAATGGCTATTAGAAAGAAAAAGAAAAATGAAAATATCAATTCATCATCAGGTTATATTATGACTTTCTTTATATTAGTGTTTTAAGGTGTTTTCATTTAATATTAGCTTACATTCTAACTTCCATGATAACTAATTTGTTACTACAAATTTCAGAAAATGTGTCTCCAACAAATATCATGCCAACCATTAATTCATACATAACTATTGATTCATGCAATGAAGGTAAGGCATAACTTTAGTTCATATTGGTTTTTTAAATTATTCTAATGTCAAAGTTACAAAAATAAAAATGTCATATTTCTTTCAATTGAGATTAATTTTTTCTAAAATAATTTTTATATAGACATTGCTAAATTTCGGAATTCAACCATTTCAAATGGAGTTGATAGCACTCAATTGAAATCAACCGGTGGAAAAAGAAAGGCTAACAGGATTCCTTTGTCACCTTTAAATACAGGTAATATTCTTAGTTAAAAATATTATTTTCCATTAGATTATACAATGTATTAATGGAACATATTTTTTATCATTCCTTCATTATTTACTATATTTCTTTTTTCAGATGGCTCAACCATACCCAAAACCATAACACAAACATGTGATAGTAACATTTCAGTTAAAAGAGCAAAAAATCCTAATCATGTCAAATTCACTCCAATTTCTAACGTGTTTTCTAATATTCAAAATTCAAGTGGAGAATCATCACAAAATGGAAATGCAAGACATGGACAATCAGGTTATTTGTTTATTTTCAATGTAATGTATTACAAGTTTGATATTTAACCATGAGTGTTTCTTTTATTTTTATTACTTTCATTTAGGTTGGTTATTGTTTTAAATATCATACTCTAAAATAAAAAAATATCAAATACTTATTGAGCATAATTTTTTCAGGAAAATCTAATTTCGATTCATGTGAAGTTATTAATTCCTTAGAGGATGTTTTAAAAAAGAAACCTGCACCTAAGACAAGAAAGAGAAGCATATATATTGGTGTCAAAAGATTGGACTTTGATGATATCCATCTATCTAATGGTATGTATGAATAGATATAGTTATATTGTGTACTTAAATTTATCCTCTATTAATATGTACTCATAAATTCTATAATTTTATTGCGGCAGAAAACTCTAATGGTGACCATACAAAAATTGTTTTTAAAGCTAACATGTATGAAGATGCTGAAAAAGCAGGTATATATTGAAACTCATATAATATTTGTTATAATAATTATTTCTTTATGTCAATAGTTTTTTTACTACAAATTTATGTATAGAGTGCGTCAATTTTGGTCAACCGGAGTTTACTTGCATATATTGTCATGCCGAATTATGGTTTGAAGAAAGAGCAGATAAAACACAGCGTGTCCATAACGCAGATTTTTCTATTTGCTGTCAAAAAGGTCAAGTTGAACTACCACTTCTTAAAAGACCACCAAAATTGCTCTTATCGTTAATAAGAGGAACTGATCGTAGAAGCAAACATTTCAAGGAAAATATAAGGACCTACAACAGCATGTTTGCATTTACATCAATGGGTGGTAGAATTCAAAATAAAATTAATAATGGTAGAGGTCCTCCGCAGTTTATTTTGGGTGGTCAGAATTATCATAGAATTGGAACTTTGCTTCCACAAGAAGGAACCGTCCCCAAATTTGCTCAGCTATACATTTATGATACACAAAATGAAGAAAATAATAGAGCTTCTCATTTTAGGTATGATCGTTTAACTTAATCCTATCACCAATTTATTGTTTATATATGCAGATTATCTATCAATCAAAATAAAATTAATATTGTTGCTTATAAATTTAGGTCTGAAAATGATTCAACTAACATTGACATGTCGTTAGTTCGAGACCTTAAAGAAATGATTGATGATCATAATGAAGTAGCTAAATCATTTAGAAGGGTTAGAGATTTGCTTCAATCAGGAAACCAACCTAAACTATCCCTTAGATTGTTTAGAAAAAGAAATAATGATTCAAGAATGCACAATATTCCCACAGCTGATGAGGTTGCAGGTGTTATTGTCGGCGATTTTGACAGTTCTGACATTGGAAGAGATGTTGTTGTTCATGATAAAACTTATGGTTTGATCAGGATTCACGAAACACACGTGTTATTTTTGCCGCTTCAATATCCCTTAGTGTTTCCTTTTGGTGAAAATGGTTGGGAACCTAATATTCCTTTGAGAGAAGGATCAACGAGAAAAAATAATAGAGTTACAATACGGGAATTTATGGCATTTAGAATTCAAGAAAGAGAAGTTGAATTTGGGAACATTTTGTTCGCCAAAAGGTTGTTTCAGCAATATTTGGTTGATTGTTACACCATGATCGAAGCACAACGTCTTTCATTTGCTAGAGAAAATCAAGATAAGATTAGAAATGATATTCTTTCTGGTTTACAAGAGGCAGTTGAAAAAGGAGATATGCTACCATCATCAGTTGGCAAGAGCGTCATCCTACCGGATTCTTTTACAGGTGGCCCTAGGTATATGTTTAACAACAGTCAAGATGCAATGGGTATTTGTAAAAGATTTGGTTATCCAGATTTGTTCATTACAGTAACATGTAATTCAAATTGGAGTGAAATAAAGGACTTTGTCACCCCAAGGGGTCTTACTGCATCAGACCGACCAGATATTGTTTGTAGAGTATTTAAAATGAAGTTAGACGAAATGATGTCTGATTTCAAAAAGAAAGAAATTTTTGGCAAAGTAATTGCAGGCAAGTATATATTATTTATTTTATTAATTTAATAATTTCACATATTTACATGTATTTTTACTTATAACACTCTACAAAATTGTACATTGTAGGAATGTACACTGTTGAGTTTCAAAAAAGAGGACTTCCACATGCACACATTTTGTTGTGGTTAGATGCTGAAAACAAGTTGAATAAAGTCAGAGATATTGACAAGGTAATATCAGCTGAAATCCCTCATCCAAAATTATATCCAAAGTTGCATGGTTGTGTTTCATCATTCATGATTCATGGACCATGTGGGCCCGGACATTATGATTCACCTTGCATGAAAGGTCCAATATGCTCAAAATACTTTCCAAAGAAACATCAATCGGCTACTTTAATAGATGATGATGGTTATCCATCTTATAGACGCCGTAATACTGGGGTGTTTGTTACAAAAGGTAAGGCTAGGTTAGATAACAGCAATGTTGTTCCTTACAATCCATATTTGCTGATGAGGTATCAAGGTCATGTCAATGTAGAATATTGCAATAAATCCAATGCAATTAAGTATCTTTTTAAATATGTCAACAAAGGGCCTGATAGATCAAATGTAAAGATAGTAAATGGGGAAAAAGTTTCATCGAAATCTGAACCTGTTGATGAAATCCAAAGGTATTATGATTGCCGATATTTATCCCCATCCGAGGCAGCTTGGAGAATTTTTGCATTTGACATTCACCAAAAGTTTCCTGCAGTCATTAGGCTTTGTGTGCATTTACCAAATGAACAATCAATCAATTACAAGGAGAATCAAAAGCTCAAGAATGTTGTCAAATACAATGAGTTCATGGGATCAATGTTTCTTGCTTGGTTTAAGGCAAATCAACAATATGAAGAAGGACGCAATCTAACATATGCTGAGTTTCCGTCGAAGTTCACTTACTTCGAAAAAGATAGAATGTGGCAACCAAGAAAATCAGGATATAGCATTGGTAGGCTCACATATGTTCCGGTTGGTGCAGGGGAATTGTATTACTTGAGGATTTTGTTGACATTGCAAAGAGGTTGCACTTCATACGAAAGTGTTAGAACTGTTAAGGGTGTATTATGTGATAGCTTTCAAGATGCATGTTATGCATTAGATTTATTGCAAAATGACAAAGAATTCATTGATGCTATCATAGAAACAAGTCATTTAGGATCTGGTTTTGAAATGAGAGCTTTGTTCGTTAGGTTGTTGATAATGGGTACAATGACCAAACCAGTTGAAGTGTGGAATGCAAGTTGGAGATTGTTATCGGAAGGAATCATTTACCATAGAAGAAAGGCTCTAAACATGCCAGGTATATCAACTAATATATTTAACTTTTTAACATCAATCAATATATATTAATTCTAAAATAACCTTATTTTATATACTTATATTATGTAGGATTACAAATAAATGATGAAGAATTGAAAAATCTTTGTCTCATGGAGATTGACAAATTATTGATGGCAAATGGAAAATATCTCAAAGACTATAAATCCATGCCTGCTGTTCAATATGCAGATGTTTTGAACTTTCAAAATAAATTGATTGCAGATGAACTTAATTTTGATAGAGTTGAGTTGGCTACACTTCATGGCAAGCTAATTGGTTTGTTGACAGAAGAGCAACACAATGTGTATAATCAAATTATGCAATCAGTTTTGAATGGTGATGGACAATTCTATTTCTTATACGGATATGGTGGAACTGGCAAAACTTTCTTGTGGAAAACCCTGTCTGCTGCTCTTAGAGCTCAAGGTAAGATTGTCTTAAATGTTGCTTCCAGTGGCATTGCATCTTTACTTTTACCAAATGGTAAGACTGCTCATTCAACCTTTTGCATTCCTTTGCAACTTAATGATAAATCAAGTTGCAATATCAAACAACAAACACCTAGAGCCGCACTTTTAAGAGAAGCAAGTTTGATAATATGGGATGAAGCCCCCATGATGAATCGATATTGCTTTGAAGCATTTGATCGTACTATGAGAGATGTAATGAGAGTCAATGATGAACAAAACAATAACCGTCCTTTTGGTGGCAAAGTTGTTGTATTGGGTGGTGACTTTCGGCAAATTTTGCCTGTTGTTAGAAAGGGATCAAGAGGAGCAATAATAAGGGCAACGGTGAGTTCTTCTAAGCTATGGAAGACAGTCAAAGTACTCAGGTTAACGAAAAACATGCGTTTGAATGGTGATAGCACAAGTCAATCATATGACGAAATCAAAAAATTTGCAGATTGGATTTTGAATATTGGTGACGGTATTATGGACGCAGATGAAGATGGTGTCACAAATATTGAAATTCCTAATCAATTGTGCATACTTGAAGGTATTGATCCTTTACTTTCTCTAATTGATTTTGTGTATCCAAACATTGTTTTGAATTTTAAAAATACAAATCAATTTGAAGACCAAGCAATCCTTTGCCCAACATTGGAGGTTGTTGAAAAAGTCAATGATTTTGTGTTGTCTTTAATTCCCGGTGAGTCAAAAGAATATTTAAGTGCCGATACACCTTGCAAGTCTGATGAGGAACATCCAGTTCAAGGTGATTGGTTTACATCAGAGTTTTTAAATGATATTAAGTGTTCCGGTATCCCAAATCACCGTTTGACGTTGAAAGTTGGGGTTCCTATCATGCTAATGAGGAATATTGATCAGGCAAAAGGACTGTGTAATGGTACAAGAATGCAGGTAGATCATTTAGGAAAGCATATTATTTCAGCTACTGTTATAGCTGGAAAAAATATAGGTGACAAGGTAGTTATTCCTAGAATGGATTTGGTACCAACAGATTCTGGCTTACCTTTTAAGTTCCAGCGAAGACAATTTCCCATATGCTTATGTTTTGCAATGACTATAAACAAGTCTCAAGGACAGTCTCTTTCAAAGGTCGGATTGTATTTACCCCGACCTGTTTTTACACACGGCCAACTTTATGTTGCTGTTTCAAGAGTTACAACTACAAAAGGTTTGAAGATGTTAATTATAGATGAGGACGGAAAACCTTGCAACACCACTCAGAATGTTGTGTTTCCTGAAGTTTTTGAACATCTATAGGTGTGTCATCATAATTATTATTATTGTTATATTTATTATTAATGCAATTTATATTGGGCCGTTTTTTCATGTAATTATTAACTATTATTTCTTCTTCTTTTTTTTTCAGAAAAATCGGATCTATAATGGACAAATGATTATTTTGGTACGATTTAATTTGTAGTTTATAATTTTGTAAGTTTGAACTTTTGTGAGATGTAATAGTGTATTGAACTTTGACTATTTTATATGGGTTTTGTTCCTAGCTTTGTTAGTTTTTTCGTTATGGAGTTGGTCTGTTTTGTGTTTAGCACCTTCTTCCTTAATTGTGTAACGTACTTCCTCATCGGGGTATAGCTTATGCCTTATTGAGTGGTTTATAATGTAATTTGCTGTTTCAAAAAAAAGTAATTTATTGCAATTTATAAGATGCAGAATTGTTGCTTATTTTTAGTATGCTTAACGATATCTCTACGAATTGATTTTTTTTAATTGTCCACAAACAATCCTTTTTTTTTCAACATAAAAACCTACCCAAATATTAATTACCTGTTTACAAATTTAATAACCTGCAGAGTACCGTATATTATTTGTTAACAAAATAATTAACATAATATAGAAGATGATTGAATAAGAAAATAAAAAGTCATTTTCCAAAGGGGAGTACATGAGCAATTAAAGCAAGAATATTCTCTTAATGCACTTAGTCATATGAAAGATAGCAATTTTCCAAAGAGCAGTACATGAGCAATTAAAGCAACGAGCTGAGGCCCAATGGACTGTCATATGAAAGACCAAGCTATTTTGTTGACCCGATGTTGTATGAAGAGAATCAGGGATTAGGGTTTCATATCTTATTTCCTACATCTCGGTAGGGTCACGCCTCTACTATTTGGGACTGTCGAACCATGGCTGCTTCAAGCTCAAAAAGGTCAGTTTCAAATCATCATATTTTCAGTTAAACATAGTAAAGCCTAAATTAATTGCTGTATTATTAAAATTTCGAAATTAGTGGAAAAAATAGTGACTATTTCGAATTTTTAGGTACAGAATCAGAAATTTATGACTTTAAATTAGTAATTAATAGTACTTATGCAATGACTTATGCAATGTTAGTGTTAATATTGGTCTGTAATATTATTATCACAATGACTTATGCAATGCTATGTTTTTAGAATACTTTATCATTGTTAAAGAATATGTTTTGATTCTTAGTTCATTGTCTGATTCTTTATATGATTGAGTTAGGAACTGTTAGGTTTGAGACACATGCATGTGAATTTTGTACTCCAAAGAGATTGCTACCCATAAACAAAGCAAAGACAAAAGTGAATAATATCAAGTACACTCATTCATATTTTTTATTGTAAGTTTTAACTTTTGTATCTATTAAAGTAAAATTGTCACATAGTAGATCACTAAAAGAAGAAAATAAATCTTGTGATCATTGCAAGCTATAAAATTTTCAATAAAAATTTTCAAACACAAATTTTTCGATTGGGCCCTCATTTATTTATTTTTCTTGAATATGAAATGTTATCTTATGAGACACATGCAGAAGTTATTAAATTCACGCTACAGGTTAAAGTCACTTTTCATTCATTTTGCCTTTTGAAATTTTTCTTGGACCACAAAAATTAGGTTTATATATGCCTTTTCATTAATATTCTCTCACAAAATCCAAAACCATATGCAATGTTTCATCAAAATAGTATTCAAATATATAGAATCTTATTTAAGCATCTCAAAACAAACCAAGATTAAGCTATATATTCAATGTCAAATTCAAATAAGCATCTCACCATTACCTGATTTTATCATTTATTGAGAAAATCAATTTGATTCCTATATAATGTTTCATCAAAATAGGCTTCAAATTATTAGAATCTTATTTAAGCATCTCAAAACAAACCAAGTTTAAGCTATGAATTCAATGACAAATTCAAATAAGAATCTCACCATTACCTTATTGTATCATTTATTGAGAACATCAATTTGATTCCTCATTGACATGTAGTGATCGATCCATTTCAACCAATTTTAATAACAAATTGTACATTATTTTCAAATTTTCAAATATTATATTGATATGTAACTTTCATTCATTATTTCAATTTAAATTTTATAGATTCCATGAATACTTCGATCAATGAAATTATGTATATAAATAGGCAACTTGGAAGAGGAATAAGAATTGCTCATATCACAATATAATTTATTATTATTTGAATTTTCCAAAATGGCTTTTTCAAAAACTTCCACTCCAATGACCAATATTCAAATTCCTCATGCACTTTGCATTCTTGAAGGGAATGATCCTTTACATTCTCTGATTGATTTTGTTTTTCCAAACAACCCAAATGATTTTCATAACCATGCCATCCTTTCTCCAACATTCGAGATTGTTGAAAAACTAAATGATTTTGTGTTGTCTTTATTTCCTGGTCAGTCAAAAGTTTATCTAAGTTCGGATACACCTTTCACAATTGATGAGGAACATGAACTTGAAGCTGATTTGTGTAGATCACAACTTTTAAATGATATTAAGTCCTCTGAGATACCAAAATACCGTTTGAAATTAAAAGTTGGTGTTCCTATCATGTTGCTAAGGAATTTAGATAACACAAAAGGATTGTCAATTGGTACAAGAATGAAGGTAGATAATCTTGGAAATCACTTTATCACAGCTACCGTTATAGATGGTAAAAATATTGGTGAGAAGGTAGTTATTCCTAAAATTGATATGGTGCCCAAAGATTCTGGTTTACCTTTTAAGTTTCAAAGAAGACAATTTCCTGTATGCTTATGTTTTGCAATGACTATGAAGAAGTCTCAAGGACTTTCGTTTTCAAAAGTTGGATTGTATTTACCTTGCTCTGTTTCTACACTCGGTCATGTTCATGTTTCAACAGCTAGACTTTCCACCACAAACGATTTGAAGCTCTTAATTTTGGATGATGAGGGAAAACCTTGCAACACAACTCGCAACGTTGTATTTCCTGAAGGTTTTTATTAGTTGAACTATTCCACAGATTGTTAAGGTATATTTTGAAATTTTAGATTTTGTTAAAGTATTGACAAATCTGCTTATTATTATTATTATTATTATTATTATTATTATTATTATTATTATTATTATTATTATTATTATATGTTTTCATATTTATATTAATTTCCGTATATTAATAGAAGAAGAAGACATTTAAATTATTATTAGTAACCATAATTTTGTTGTCTTTTTTTTTTTACAGGAAATCGGCATCTCTGTTGTTCTCATGAATGTGTTGCTTGCATTTCATCTCCTGTATTATGTCTTAAATTATCCTACATAATGTCTCTTCACCAGTGGCAGTGCAATATATATTTCAATTTTATGTTTCAATTTTAATTTATTATATAAGCAGTCAACTATAAATTATGAACCTATGTGCTCAGTGATAATTGTATGTCGTGTATGACTTAATATAATATATGAAGTTCCTAAATTTTCTTGATTTTTCAAAAGTTTCTTTTAGTAATAATTATTTTTGTAGTTTAATATAAATGAATAAACATGTGTAAAAAACCCAATTCAGTAGTAATGTAAATTGGGAGTAAATTAAATGTCATAATGTTTTATACTTCATAATTTCAGTACTCTATCAAAATAGCACAAAAAAAATTAAATTCAAGTTAAATCAATAAGTTTTGTGAATTTTGTAGGAACAACAAAAATAATTTCAAACAATGGAAATAAGGTGTAACAAAATTGTACGAAAATTTCTGTAGGAGCCCGTGCAATGCACGGGTTTTGTAACTAGTAAGCATACATATTTGATTACATTGAAGTGTTCAAAATATTCATGCTTCCCAATTTGTTGCTTTGATGACATCAAAGTCATTGACTTGATCCAACTAGATAAAAGTTAATCCTTCAACCTAAAACAAATAAACATCATACCAAGATGGAAAAACAAAATACACGGCATTGGCAGAAAATCAAAACAAACAATGTCGCACTATGATGGAAAATCAAAACAAGCATCATGGTATAAGATGACAAAATCACAAAAACTGCGAAAGGAATACAAAAGATGTGAAAATCACATTCATTTAACTAAAATAAAAAAGAAAAAATACTTTTGGAGAGGTGACCCTAAATCCCTCATCTTTGATAGATCAAGAAGAACAAAAAGTGGCAATGACTAGGGTTAGAAGAGGAGAAAGAAAAATGAGTATAAATTAAAATTAAATTGTTAAATTAGAAAACCGCAAGTGACATAAACAAAAAAAAAACTGCAATAAAAGCAATTGCATTAAAACCAAGTGAGATAGATAAAAAAATAACCGATAGGAAGGCATAATGAAGCCATGGATAAAAATCACGATGCACCTTGAGCCTTCTGCCCTCTTTTGTACCCAAAAAAAATAATAAAAAATCACAATGCGCCATAACTTTGAAACCCTAATAAGCCTCAATGACAACACAAATATATATTTTTTATTTCAAAATAAATTAGTAGTATTAATTTTTTTGATAGATATATAATTATAGGTACACATGAATAAAAAACAAACAGATAACAAGATGCGCGGTTAACCTTTATGAATGCCAAATCCCAAAAGTTTCAACAAAGGTAATCAACATTAAAATTATAAAGTATTGAAGTATATATTAAAGAAATGTTGTCATTTTATCTCATGCTACATATTTTTCTTTCGTACTCAATACTCCCAAGACATATGTTAAGGAATCAAATTTATTGGAAATTGTCTAAGCACCTTTTAAAAGGTTAAAAAATATTTTTCCAACAGAAAACTTTTTTCTTAACAAGTGTCCTTAAGATATAATGAACTTGTTAACAATACCCTTTCTAAAAGCACCCTTGGTAGTTATTAGTACTCTAGAGATGACAAACTTCTGCAAAAACTAAAACCTGAAATAAATTAGGGTATAGAAGTAATATCAATAATCAATACACTTAAAAGGTGTACTATGTTTCATGTAGTAGTATTAAGGACAATATATTGTACTATCAATATTTGTGGAATTTTTGTTGTTATTCTTAAATTTATGCAGTCAAGGCATACACGGTTCGGTTTTCACCTGGGATATGCAGAATTAAGAACAGTGGCACACTTTTGCCAGTGATGTATGAATTCCATATAGCAAATGTAAAACAAGAAAAAGTAAAGGATAAATCCAAAAATCAACCTGACCAGCCATTCAAGGTATCCAAGTTTGCTATTGCAGCGAACATATCAAGAATGAAAAGAATGCAAAACTCACAGGACACAACATGGAAATTTCCTATGAACAATACTAATATACATGAATGTAATAAAGGATGTGAAAGATCATCCACTCCTGTTATTCGTTCTGGAGCCTGAAAAAATAACGGCAACTCTATATGAGAGTAGAAAGGAAATTTGTAATTGAATTCAGTCCAGCCAGGCCCACAAAAATTTAAGCAGAAATGTATAAACAAAATACTGAGTTTAAGCCAATTCCCTTGGCCAACAAACATGACTATCTCTCATTTGTCAGCCATGAGATCAAAACCTGACATGTATAGCCCTCAATTTCCATTTGAAACTTCACAAGCATGCAATTGTTATTTAACCCATAATGTCAAGACTTCTAATACTTTCAGCTCTTGTAAGACCACGCAAACTTCTTAGAAATTGTCTCCTAAACTGCTAGTAGAATACATAGAAGAAGTTGGTAGTCCATGAATTTTAGGCAAGCTAGTTGTTTCAGGCGAACTGTGTCCCCATTCAACTGTTTCAGCTTCAAGAGGTAGTTCATCCAAGTCCTACCAAGATGAAATACAGTCATCAGAGACCAACCATATTTTGGGGTCCGTCTAAAGGTGAAATACTTAAATATTTTATGTAGAAAAGATATGGATTTCAAGATCATATAAATACGTCTACAAGTCATGAGAAGAAACTGATTCATTAACAGTAACATGCCAACTGCACTCCTTTAGAAAACGGTGTCATCATGACCAAACATTGAGGTTGAAGTAATTATTCACAGAAAATCAAGGTTTCAATGAGAATCCCATTCAAACATACCAATTACAAATTTACCACTACTATGAGTGTTTACAATGTGAGAACCAAATGTAAGTAGTCAACAACTTGAATCAAGGAGAACCACAATTGTCTTCTAAATAAATTATTAATTCAATTAAATATAGATGAGCAGACTAAGGGTGTGTTTGGTTATAAGAAAGTAAGAGAGAGAGAGAGAGAGAGAGAGAGAGAGAGAGAGAGAGAATATATTTGTAATGGCTGGCAAGGGAGAAAAATGAGAATAGAAATGTAAAACTCATGGGCTCATTGTCTTTACTCTCTTCCCTACTCTCCCTAACCAATAAGAGAAATTATCAATCTCTCTTCTCACCTCTCACTCTCTTTCCAATTTGTACTCTACCAATCACACCCTAAGGAGAGCTTTGATGCAACAGTTGGTGTTGCCATGTGATCCAAACAAAGGTCACAGGTTCAGTCATGGATCCACCTTCTCACAAATATAATGTAAGACCTGTTATAAAACCACATAATGAGGCCAAGCATTTCCAGGACCTCGCAATAGCTTTATAACTCTCTCTCTCTCAATACCTTTACGAAGAAGCCAACACTTATGTTGATTTTCTTACATAATAATTTGTTAGATTATCCTTCACACTCCTTCTAACTTTTTATGGATGCGTCTTCATTTTTTATATTTTATGCTCTCTCTCTCTCTCTCTCTCTCTCTCTCTCTCTCTCTCTCTCTCTCTCTCTCTCTCTCTCTCTCTCTAGTGGTATTCTTGAAAACCAATGTTGAACTAAATGTACGTAACAGAGTTTGACTACAAAGTGTAGCTAATAATCATATTGAATTGCATAATGAAAAGACCCTATACCATATTCAACATAAACAAAAAGCTAGCCTACTTATAACACAAACTAGTTATTTAAATTGACTTATTTAAATCTCTCTCTCTCTCTCTCTCTCTCTCTCTCTCTCTCTCTCTCTCTCTCTCTCTCTCTCTCTCTCTCTCTCTCTCTCTCTCTCTCTCTCTCTCTCATGCAAAACTGTCATAAAATAATGCAGACTGAAGCGTTACAAAAATCTCACCCTAAAAGCTTGTTGATAAGCTCGGAGCAGTTCTCGACAGCGCTTTCTTTTAACGGCTATCTCATTAGGTTCTTGCAACATCTCTTCAAACATATCGTCTCTGGTTTTTAAGTGACATAAAGAGCAAAATTAGCAACCAAAACCAGAATAATTATATGAACTCCAAAATAAATCTAAATCACCACTTTACCTATATAGATTTGCGATGAAGACATTGTGCAGGTCTCTCTTTGTGTTATTTACCTAGTTACAGAGTGCATGGAAATTCAGGTATGTTCAAACACACTCAAGTAGCATAGGATATATGGTAAAATTAAAATCTAATGAATGTAAGCTGTTAGAATATTTAGGAAATGTCATATAAAACTGTCATTATATATTTTAGAGATCTCTCAAGACTTGTTTGTTTCAATCTTTTATATTTTTCCTGACTAGTTTATTAATTTAATAAGGATCAGCCCATCAGGAATCTAGTAATAATAATATAAATAGGGATTAGTGCATTGTCTTTTACACAATATCACACCATATATAATAGTACAGTCAATTCTATCATCCAAATACTTATCTTTCCCTTTTTCACCTAAATATCTTTAATTTCAATACTAACAAAATACTTACCACAACCCACAAAACAACCTATACAAATTATCAAATATAGTGTTCACAAATAACAAATCAAGGAGAGAATTACAACTACTGATATCACTTCTAACCATGCATTGAGCAAAAGCAACTAGTGGATTAGCACCTGTCCCAATATACATCGGTGCATCACATCTGATGGATGGTCATTAATCAGATTGCAAAACAGATCCGGCACATAGGAACAGAAGATTTTTGTACACCACATAACATACCATTCAATTTGAAAGCATCATATAACTTATTTTAAATTTTTCGCTGAAATATTTAATTAAAAAATGCAAAGACTAAATGAAGAGAAGATACCAAGAAGTGCATAATCGCCTTAGGAACAAAATCTTCAACATTTTTCCTAACAATCTCGTAATACGATCTCAAAAGCAACTTTGTTGCAGTAATTTCGACAGCTAGTGTCTCTGAACTTCTCTCAGATGGCCTCAAGACAGCAGGGGGCTACAAAACACAAATCACATTAAATACGCATGTGGGGACACACACACATGGAGCAAATTGTTATACTGATGATTGTTTCAATTATAACATAATATACACACCTCTCTCAAATGAATTATAGAGGATGGCTGCACACTTAGAACTGGATCATCATGAGGTTTACTATTCGTATTCTCTTTCACAGTCACACGGTTATCACCTCCACCAAAAATAGATGAGATCCCCCAACTAGATCCACCAGTGGATCCTGAGGGGAAACAAACACCAAGAAACCAAAAATTAATAACTTAATGATAAGATAGATGCTTGTTGAAATATCAAAGACAGTTGATTGAATAAAACAAAATAAAGGTGCAAAATTAAAAGCACAAGCGTTAGAAAACTCAAACATGAAAAAGAGAAACCCATTTACCTGAATGTACTACTTTATCGATATCTGATGCAGCACGCACTCCCTGTTTTTTTATTCACATCATAAGTATCAACAAATTAGAACAAGTTCATATATTATCGCTTATCTTGCCATGGTATAACATAAGGAAAACATTCGGTCACTAAACAGGACAAAATTACATGATCACCCATTCCTCCATTAGCATGTCTTGCAAGAATAGTTCGAGACTTTACACTTCTTTCAGAAGCTGATCCTTTATCAGGTTCCACAGCATCCTATTGGAAATTAAAAGGAGAATTTAATACCAAAAATAGGGAAGGACAAAATTAGTTTTCACAGCTAGTATGAAAAACAGTGTATGATTGGATGGCACAAAATGCAAGCGTACCTTCAATTTAGAAAGTGGCAGAGAAACTGTAGAAGACTTGGTCTGTTGCACTGCCGCTTCTAACGCTTTACTTCCCCCAATAAAATTTGGGTGGGAAGTGTTTATGTAATCCATCTGCAAAATACAGTAGTTTAACTAATGCATTGAGGATAAGAATTAGAAGGTTCACTTTAATAATTATTCTTATCCGGGGTATGATAACGGTTTTCTACCAAGTCCAAAAAATTATCAATATTTTTTATTGGAGTTGTGAGATTTTAGATAAAAAGAGGAGAGAAATTATAAGAGTTTGAATATTATTGATGATAGCAACTTGATACAAAAGACTAAACACTAATCCCTATTTATAGGAATATATAGACTCAATCTTGACTAAATAGAGAAATTAGGAAACTTATCATAAGAATAATAAGTAATATAAAAACCAAGTTTAAAAAATAATCTAAGATACTCTAATATAATAATGCATTACTCTCTCCATCCCTTATTATAGAAACAAAAAAAGCATGAGCATTAAGTTGTTGGAGTAATAAATTTGTCTGGAATGTGTTATATTTACATATTTACCCCAACAATTACTAGACGGGATAGGATTAGAAATGACAACATTAAAAAGAGAGTTGGGGTAGCACCTATAGTAGAAAGAAGACTTGTGGATTTTGTTGTAAGAAGAGTAATCAGATGGAGGGTATTCAAATCACCAGGTGGTAGAGAAAGACCTAGAAATACTATAAAGAGAAACTGTTAATAAAGATCTAGAGACTAACGAGTTGGATAGAAATATGGTATGTGATAGAACATTATGGCTTCGTTTGATTCATGTAGCCGCCCCCACTTAGTGGGATAAGGTTCGGTTGTTGGTAGAGAGAAAATTTATTTATGTTTTTCAGTGGTAAATTAAATAGGGACATTTTTGTAAGGAAATCATTAACACACGTGGAATTTTGTAAAGGGTCTTATATTAAGGGACATAACAAGTTAAAAGGGGTCTTATAAATAGGGATGAAGGGAGAATAAGATATTTTCTAATATTGTAATACTCCTCAAGCTTACAAGCTTTAAACCTTTTACAAATATACACTTTGAAATAGAAAATGTAACACCTGACACAATTAAACCCAGAAAAGATATATTGGATAAACCAATGAAGAACTCCAGAACAATAAACAAATAAAGTTTGTGCCGGAAAAAAAACCCACTGAACAACCAATTGAAGAAACCACCAGCGACTTTCATGAACACTAGACAAACCAAACCGAAATAATACTAGCCCAGCGCTGACAACAGCTGAAACCTAAACGGTCTAGAAGATGTCACATCTTCAAACCAAACCAAAATGATATAGGGCGAATGCTACCCATAGCTGATTCCTCAACTAGAAAGTGTAACATCTTCAAGCCAAACTGAAACAATATTGGATCAGCGATAACCGCATGTAAAATCCTAAGGAAAACTAAAAATTGATGATAGTGGCGTTACTACATCGAAACAGATTGAAATGATAAATTGAGGATTGGAAAGAGCAGCAGAAACAGATATTAGGTGCATCAAACATCAGCACTAAAGAAGTAGCGTGACTATAACAGGAAGTCATGAACTTTGAACATCTAGTACCAACTTGAAGATTGCAGTAGAAGGGGAAGCACATATTCATTTACATAACCATGATGCAAAGTTTCAGCATACCTCCATTTCTATGAGGTGATGGATCATAATCTCTGAGGGTGCAAGGCCTTCTCGTAAAAAGTTCCCAATAACTTCATCCATGCGTTTTCTCAAGAAAGGGAATCGCTGCAGATCATTCACCATACAACGATGGCTGATCTGAAAAAGAAGATATAGTAATTAATCTGGCATACATTTGTGCGGAACTGAAACTGAAGTGAGGTGAAAGAAATGGCAAGCCATAAACCCTTACCTTCATTAGTTCATCATATATAAACCTGGCACATTGAAGACTTGGATCCAATAGCCGAGATATCTGCCTTTGTACAAGAACTTCAAATGGAACCTGATTACAGGAAAATAACCGATAAGTATGTTCTTCGGTTGGGGGAAAATTACATAATTAATATGATAATGTGTTCGCTGAAGAAAACTTAAAATTATATGTGATGACAACAAGTCCTACATCTGGAACAAACAGTGCTGCTTTAGGTCCAGTTGCATTCTGTATGGCGGTACGAATATCATCATCAGTCAAGTCTTCACACGGATCCACTTCCTACATGATACATTAAAATTAATTATATGATAGGACTAACAAGCTAGCTCTGAAGAAATGAACAGAGCAACACAACATAATCATTGGATCACATGGAGTTCCACATAATTTTACTGTTGCCTGAATAAATATGCAAACAAAATGATGCTTTTGGCACTTTACCCACTTATTAAGAAAAGTTGGTAGTGCAATTAATGTGTATCATTATAACTAAATTATCCTTTGCGAATAAATACTTTCAAAGTTGACTTTTCATATTCCAAGACAAATTGGTAGTATTAATTAGGGACATATTTGAAAAAAGAATAATAAATGTATCTAGAAATTTGCAAAGGGTCTTATATTTAGGGACAAACAATAATCCAAAGGAGTCTTATTATAATTAGGGGTGGAGGGAGTATGGTTTTCCTTTTCCCATTAATCAATTCAATTACTTGTTTGCAACATAGTTTGCTTGGACCGTAAAAACAAGGAAAATGTAGCATTTAGTTCAAAAATTGCAAAATCAAAATGGACATGTGATTTGAACAAAAAGACTGACTAAAAAGTCAAACATTTGGTTAATCGCAGCATGTTGAAGGTCTTCGTCAAGTGTCAGAATCACAATTTAGATTGAATAGTACTTACATTTGCATTGACTTCAGCAATAATCAAATAGTATATGAATGATGTAAGGATAACGAGCAGAGAATTAGTTACTGGACATCCATCCGTTAAATAGGATAAATTGATGAGATGGACACCAACTACAACAAACAAATACTCCCTCAGACCCATATTATAAGCAAAAAAAATTAATTCACACTTGTTAAGAAAAGTTTTGCTTATAATTTGGGACCAAAAAATGATTTTGTTTTGCTTATAAATTGGGACGGAGATGGGTTGTTATTTGGTAATAAATTACATGGGGTTAATGGCATAATTATAACTATACCCATATTCTGTCACTTATTTTGACATCTCATGATAGTGTACCAATATATAGTATTTTAACACGACCATATATAAAAGAAAAAAAGTTCATACCTCTAAACTCTTCACAAATATGGATTGAAAAATGTAATTAATCCGTGCTCCACCTGATAGCTCAGATGTAGACATCGCCTCATTCTTCCCCTCTACCATGGAGGTGAATGCTTTTTTCAACAAAAAAAAAAAGTATTACCAACTTTGGGAGATAGTTAATAGTTAATTATTTATATGTGGAAAATTAATTCACAAATGTGATCAGAAATGGAATAAGTTTACAAATGTGAAAACTGAAGAGGAAATAAGAAACCAGATGATAGAGATAGTAATGTACCGTCAGAGTATTTAGAAAGAATATTCAGGATAACTGCACCCTGTCCAGCCTGTAAGACATAAAGAATCATATATAGATAAATTAAGGTATGGTCAGCTAAAGCAGAAAATGTGTTGCTTTATATTACAAGGAGAATCATCATACAATATTATTTATAAATGCCATAGAGACACATTAAAATAAAAATATTAACACATGCCTTGGACTCTGAGATTTCTCCATAACTTTGATGTTCCTTTGCAAGAGTGACTAGTGAAGTGCTTATACGTGCTTTCAGCCCTGGTAGCACAGCCTTGATGTGTTGTGCAAGAATCTGCAAGAGATGAACAGGCTAATGAATATGTTGTGCAAGAATCTTCTAAGAATTTAAATTGATTTGATCTTTTGGGTAATTTCTAGGAACACAGTTTTTTTAATTGTATAAGCAGGTGTAATTAATTGCAGCATTTAAGAAATTAAAATAAATAATAAAAACTAATTTGGGTTTTCAACATTGCAAAGCCTACCTTGTTCAACTTCTTTGCCAATTGAGGAACGCCACAACTATCAGCTAGACCACTATATATCTTGAATAGCACAGAAAAAAAAAATCAGTATAAAGAATAACCTACATGTAATGAGTATTAATAATTACTAAGCAATGGCACTTCCTTACAGGATGACTGCGGAAAAACTTCTCTTCAGCAACAAGAGCATCCTTTATACTCCGGTTCATCAGAATATCCTGATTTGATATGAAAACAGACAACTGAATTTCAGTATTACATATCGATTGACCTAGACACTAATCAAGCAATTTACACAACTGCATAATTGTTTGTGATAATAACATTTGCCCTTATGTGCATGCACTGTGTATTTAATAACAACCTAGAAAATGTCTGCAATTCATAACAGCAGGATGAAATAGAATACATTACCTCCTGGCTACGATTTACAACACCGACATAACCAAGTCGGAGGGGAATAACTTTTCCCAGCAATAAATTCCGAGCATCAGTACCTCTGTCCATAATATCCAACTGCAATCCAAGTCCAAGGAATACCATTCTTAAACTCGTCAAAACAAAGAAACCACGTAACAAAATTCATAATTACATTTGAATGTCATAATAGAGAGTATACGAAACCTTGGTTATGACGCCTATAGTTCTATGACCTACAACAAGAGCAAAAAAAGAAAGAAAAAAAGCATTTAAAAACCAATCACATAGATTTAAAAAGATTAAATAGTATTCAGGCATATGAAAAGTGCACCATCAGGATCAGCAGTTCCGGCCATTTGAAGAGCATCAGAATTAGCCAAATCTGAATTAGCCGGAGTAACAGCAAGAATGAGACAAGTGGGAACTTTGATATAAGACATAATCATGGTTCTAATTCGAGCTTCGATATCCGATGGTTGATCACCAACAGGAACCTTAGTAAGACCAGGGAGATCCACAAGCGTAATATCAAGAACATTAGGCGAAAAAATCTTAAGACGAATTTGCTTATCAGAAACACCTTTGTTCCCACCAGCTTCCCTATCAGTTTCAGCCTATAAAATCAACATTACCTTATATAATCAATATCAGATTCAATTCGATTCAATTCAATTGAACTGAACTAGTATTGTTGAAATTGAAAGAGGTGAAATGAACAAACCTGAATTTCGGAACGGATTTGGGAGAAATCATGGAAGGTGCGGCCAGGTAAATGAAGAAACTCGGCGGATTCAGTTTGGGAAGAAGGAGTGTGAACGAGTTGGAGAACGAGAGGTCTTCTAGTGCAGATATCGTTACCACGGGGAAGAAAGTCACGGCCGACGAGAGCTTCGAGGACGCTAGACTTGCCGCTACTTTGGCTGCCAACGACGGCGACCTGAGGGAGGTCGATGGTGGATTGACTTCCGACACGGCTGAAAATGTCTTGAAGTTTGTTGACTAGTTGGATAACGGAGGATCCGAGCGGGGCACCGTCGTCGGGCACCGCCATAGCTTGATTAGGGTTTTAGTGGCGAATGGAAATAGAAATGGAAATGATAGTTATTTCTTCTGAGCTGAACTCACTTGGTGCGCGCTTTTCAACTACTTTCACTTCTTGTTTCGAATCAAGAAGTGAAACAGTTTTTTTGAATGATGAAAAATGGTAGAAAAATCTCAGTTCAGACAGAGAGTTTGGAATTTTCAATAATCCATAATAGTTCCTTTTTTTTTATCAAAATAATACTGAATTTTTTGTCAATAATTATTTTTCTGATGGAAGAATGATTAACTTTCTTGATGAATTGATCAAGAATGATTAATAATCAATCAATAATAATAATAATAATAATAATTCAACAATAATAACATTTAGAAACTTCTTGTTTCAAAAAAAAAAATGCATTAGGGACTTCTTTTGTAAGAAACTAAAGTAAATAACAATAGGGACTTACAACAAAAAAAAAACTCCTACTATCATAAATTAAAAAAGTTAGATATGCAATTAAAAAGGTTAATAAGTTCTCTTAAGGACGAAATTTTCAGAAAAATTTGAGTTCAGATTAATATTTTACTAAACTTTATTAATCGTGCGGTCGAACTCTGAATCAAACAATCTTCATTTGAAAATTAGAGGATGAAACGATGGATAATTAAGGTGAGTCGAGTGTAGAGGCTGACTAATCAAGATTAGGGTATATCTTAAAGTTTAAATGAAGTCAAAAGAGATACTTATGTATTATTCGTTAAATAAGGTAATCCCATCAATTTTGAGAGTTAAATTCATGTTTATAATGTAATTGGAAGTTCAAAAATAATGTGATCTTCAAGTTAAATTCGGTTGGTGGATGATATTAAAGTTTTTTTTTTCTGGTTTCGGTTTACAGGTCGTGCTGGTCGTAAATCTTTTTTTTTTTTTTTTATTGATGTATTGATTCTCTTTATGTCTTCAAAGCACATAACGTGTTTTACATTGTAAGAGATTGAATATCACTTGTACTCTTTTATAATATATTTTGTTTATCAACAAAATAAAAAAACTTACCAATATCACTTACGAAATAAGAATCTCTCTTTCAAAATATTTATTTGAGAAATATTCATCAAAATCATTGAAAATCTTAGATTTTAATTTTAGTAGCAACGAAACAATTCATTTTCCCACATTCATCAAATTTAGTTTGAGCTTAAGTGATTAATGAGAATCCAAAGATAGATTGTTCGAAAGAATCCGAATAAATTTTTAGAAGAAATAATTTTTTGTAAAACAAACTACTCCTGATCAAATTTTATTTAGCACCGAATTATAAAAAGAAAAAAAAAAGTTAAAATTCATTTCATTCTCCCGTTACAGTAACAAATGATTAATAGGTCGGATCATTCCATCCATTTGATAAGAAAAATGGTTAGCAATTCCTATATTTCTTATCTTTTTAAAAATCTATTGGGTCACCTTATATAAAAGGGTCATGCTAAATAATGTCTCCGGAACACTTGTTAAGAATTTGGTCAATATTTACCATCTCTCTTATCTCCCTTTCTCCCGTTCAATTATAACTTGAAAAAGCGATTTCAGGCTAAGAAAACAAACTCGGTGGGAACAAGTGAAGGGATAAAAATAATTAACTATTTACATTATATATTTAAATCTGGTCACATGGGATGTACAAGAACTATCATGTATGAAGATTGGTTAAGTCTCTAAGGTAATATACTTCACAGTGGTTCCAAAAATTGTTTGTCTATAAAACAAACCATCTCTAAAAGTCCAGAGTTAGTTGAACCAGCGCCGCAAATTTGGCTCCATCACTAACAAACCATGCCTCAGACGCACACCAATGTCTTTAGATCATAGCCAGTAAGTCCTCATGTTAGAATCATCGATATCAATCTGTATGTATGCATGTCAGAACTCATCTCATAAATTTTTTAACAAGTAATCGATAGATAAAGGCTAGCAAGATCGGATGGATACCAGATCATCAAAACCTGCAGGAATCTCAAATTCAGTCCCAGAAGCATCAGCAAAATCCTCCATAGTATTATCCTGTATACCGATTGTTAAATAATGTCCTAATACTGGGGATGTTATGATCTATCGCCTCAAGTCTCATCCCTTTTCATGACTTTCTCCTCTCACAAGGAAACCTCAATTGAAGAATAGAAGTCAAAAAAAGTAAAAGAAAATTACCTGCTCAAGCAGATCAAGAACATTATCCTCCACTTGAATGGACAGATTGTCAGTAACCGCTTCAGCAGATCCGAGCATATACTGTAATCATATTATCAAAATACTCAATGAAAAGAAAAAAACCTAACATTGAGCTCACAAATAAGAAAAAGTAGGCACGCCAAAAAACTAGAGAAAACTGTTATCCTTATACACATGTGGCTAAAGATGCTAATTAAGCATTATTAGACTAATCTAAAAACTGCATAAAAAAAGACTACTCCGAAAACTTGCATTATCAGTAACATGAACTGGTCTCAATTTTTTGGAGGAAACTGATTGACACGTGTCTCCTGGTGAAAAATGAATGGAAGAGAAAACTAAATTTGAAGTTGTGAACTTCATATAACAAGACTTACGTATGCTAAAATGAATATCTGCTTCATTTAGTTAATTTTTACAAATAATTTTGAAGTTCTAAATAACAAGAATTTTAGAGACCGTAGAAAATATGGTAGTACATGATTTTTAGTTCTGAGTTAGTTGTTTTTTTTACTGTAGAAAATAGTTAATCTTTAAAAATAGTTTGTGCATATTTCAATTATCTATCTATTCAGTGAATTGCATTGCATAAGCATAATCCTGTGTGACCAAACAAGTCAAATTTCCTCATAAACAGCCTGGGACTAATTTAGTTTCTTTAACTCATAAAAAATATAATGAATCCACTAATACAAACAAATAAATATATAAAACCTGCTCATTTATCATCTCATGTGGCTGCCTGGCATCCATTAGCATGGGCTTTGTTTCCTGGGGAATAAAAATATGTAACAAAACAAAATTAGAATTAGTATCAGAGTCCAGTCATGCAAACAATAGTACTCAACTATCTGAACAATAATCAGCACAGGATAAAAAAAAAATAGAAAACAATATATTTGCCTCGCGGATCCTCAAAGATTCTCAAGGAAAACAGTATACTGCCATAGAGTTGCGCTATTTTTTGGGCTATTCTGAAGACCCGTAATAAGACTGGTAAAAGATAAAGGGACGCAACTAATGTCCCAAGGAAATAAGTAAAAGAAAAGCTACATTTTTTGTATCAACAAAATTGTCATTAATCTGCGGAAGAAAAGTTCAAAAGAAAAAGATACCTCTGTGTCCTGCACAGGACATGAATTTTCTGGCTCTGTTTTTAAAGGCTTTATATCAGTTGAAGTATCCTGAAAACAAAAGGAATGCTATTAGACTCGAAATTCCAAGCATCTTTGGTTGAGAACAAACAAGTGTCATGAAACTTCAAAATGGTGACCAGTAGCTGATTACACCCTAATTTTCATTGGATTTTGAGGGCAAATAATTCAAACAAAAAATGAAAATGTTTGCATGTGAAAAGGCTGTGTTAGGATTGTTCGTGCATAATCATTAACCTTCTCATTAAATTTAAGATCTTTAACCCTCATTAATCATCATCCTTGAATATTGTAGAAGATGAAGGTGTTTGTATGTGGAAAGATGTACATACACAAAAAAAAAAAAAAAAAAAAAAAAAAAAAAAAAAGAATCAAATGGTGTGTCTAAGGTGTATCGAAGCAAAGAAAAAGTTTTTTTTTTTTTTTTTTTGCGTCACTTCTCTGAATTAGGCATGTGTTATACGGGTGTCATACAAGGGTTGATA
Source organism: Trifolium fragiferum (assembly GCA_954870985.1). Classification (NCBI taxonomy): domain Eukaryota; kingdom Viridiplantae; phylum Streptophyta; class Magnoliopsida; order Fabales; family Fabaceae; genus Trifolium; species Trifolium fragiferum. Next base: position 15,934,548 of record OX940790.1, on the reverse strand, counting down.
TACTACCATAGAGTTGCGCTATTCTTTGGGCTATTCTGAATACCCATAAAAAAGACTAGTACCGATAAAGGGACACAGCTAATGTCCTAAGGAAATAAGAAGTAAAAGAAAAGCTACATTTTTCTTATCAACAAAATTGACATTAATTTGCAGAAGATAAGTTCAAAAAAAAAGATACCTCCTGCTCCTTGTCCTGTGCAAGACATGAATTTTCTGGCTCTATTTTTAAAGGCTTTATATCAGTTGAAGTATCCTAAGCATAAAAGGAATGCTATTAGACTTGAAATTCCAAGCATCTTTGATTGTGAACAAACAAGTGTCAAGAAACTTCAAAATGGTGACCAATAGCGGATTACACCCTAGTTTGCATTGGATTTTGAGGGCAAGTAATCCAAGCAAAAACAATGATGTTTGTATGTGAAAATGTTGTGTTAGGATTGCTTGTGCATAATCATTAACCCTCTCGTTAAATTTAAGATCTTTAACCCTCATTAATCATCATCCTTGAATATTGTAGAAGATGAAGATATTTGTATGTGAAAAGATGTGCATATGCAAAAAAAAAAAAAAAAAAAAAAAAAGAATCAATGGTGTGCCTAAGGAGTGCTAAGGTGTGTCGAAGCAAAGAAATAAGTGCTTTTTTTGCAGACACTTCTCTAAATTAGACATGTGTTGTACGGGTGTCACACGAGGTGTGGGACTGACGCCGATACACACCTAATCCTAGGTGTGTACGTGCTTCATATCCTTTACCAAAATTTTCTAGTGTTGCATACCTCTATCAACATATTTCATCTACAACTATTTTTCAGAACAATTGTAGCATAATAATAACACTTCTAGCTAATACATATTACATAGGACAGCCTATCATGACTAAATTTTGCAATTTGTTTCAACGTATAAATTAAGCCTCCTCTAAACTTTTGGCATAGCTGTGGGCAATGGCCAATGGAGAGAGTTCATATATCAATCTCCTTAGCCCTTTCACATCCAATATATGCTGGTTGGGTTTGCATCATCATGTGTGGGATCATCACATGACCAATTCAATTGATGAGAGAGATAGACAAAATACTTCGGGTAGGGATGCCATAGTTTCTTTTAATAAATTCCAGCACATGGCACTTGGTCTACCTTTCTCATCAAATGGTACAGTGATGTGAGAACCTGAGAAGATCCAACATCCTGGTTCATACAAACAGGATTTCCGATTTCGGTCTAATACTATGCTTGGCAGACATGGCCTAGAGTTTGTTAGTTATTTTATTATGATCCTGAGAAGTATCATGCAAGATGAATAATATAGTATCGCCTTGGTTGTTTTATAACAGGAGAACACATTGTCCAGTGACAATATGCATGATGAAAAAAAATACCAGTTCATTCTGTTCCAGAGCGATCCCTCCTGCTTTGCTGAGATCTCTCAAAGTTCCCTTCATATCAACAAATCGTGTAAATGAAGATCAGAAATTGGATACAATAAATGAATTCTCCTTAGTCACTTCAGGCACGATGAGAATACAAAATTTGATGACATTACAGGGGACAAAAACTCCTGTTTAAGCCATAGGTTCTAGTTGGTACAAAATAAAACTACAACAGAAAGCATACAAAAATGAGACATAAGATTAAACACCTTGTTCTGGAGCGCAACACTTGCAACAATTAATAACATAAAATATAATCCTATGCTAAGCTAACAGAAATATATTAATTACCTTATTTGCCCACATGAGCCCACATGCATTGCATAAAGATCTTGGACCAGCTGGTCCTCGACGCATTACTGGAGTAGACTTCTCACCAATTCCACAATGTTGGCATCTACGCTCACTTAAAAATGGCAGGGATGCAACAAAACAATAGCCATATTAGCACCAATTTTTAGAATAATAAGGTTAAAAGGTTGTATCCTTAACATTTAAACAAATGATATAGCTTTGAAACTCACGTAGATTCTGAGCAAGGTGTACCGTTGCTAGAATCCTGGTTTTCAGCAGGAGAACAGTACTCTTCCTTCAGTGATGCAAACTGTCCGTTCTTCCGTTGCATCCTATTAGATAAATTAATACGGTCAATCTCAAAAGTACCAAATGTCAAGACAAAGAGCAAAATATGTTAGTCTCTAAACTAAAAACTCCAATTCTTATTCAGAAATGCAACATATTCTAATGCTGTGCAAGACAAGTACAACAAACAGTTAGGGACATACAGCTACAATACTACTAATTACCAAGGAAGACTTTCAACATAAATGTAAGCATATTTAAAGAAAGAAAGAGGGAGGGAAGCTTACTCGTGAGGCGGTAGCAAAGATGTGAACCAACTACTTGCTCAATCTCAAATTAGCTCATGAGTTTTGTTTAACCCAAATAATTAAAAAGAAAAAAGAGAACGAGACAAATATGCATTTTTTTACGGTTTCAAATTTACAAATGTTTGTAATTGGCAAACCAATTTGTAATATAAAAGAACAAAATGTGAAACAACAATGTCAATAACATCATATGGCAGACTGCACTAAAGATCCCAACTACCCACACCCTACCTCTCAGCAACCTCTTTACGGCAAGTGTACCGAACTTTCTTCTCAAAACTTCTCTCTTTTCGTTTTTCACGGAACCTAACAAGTGATTCAATTCTCCGTGAAAGCTTTGAACTACGGGAAGGATCATTTATCCCCTGGTATACATAAGAAAATTAAAAATGCTTAATAGCATGTTAAGAAGCCATCATTAGTACTGAAATATGTCTGAATCAAGAGTTATTTCAAAATAATATACCCAAATATCCTGACATTTTTGCTGCACCAAAAAATCGGAGGTGGGGACGGTATTCTGTGTCTCCTGCCCTCCTAAGAATAACAATACAGCCTGCACCTGTATTTCAGTATAAAGGAGTACACAAGTAAGATAACTCTGTACTATTCTGTTAGTACATAGATGAAATGACAAAGCCATCATAAACTCACAGACACGCGGAGTTTCGAATTCGAACCCCGGTCATAACATATGGCCTAACCATTTCGTCATTTTTTTGCCAGTTGACCTAGGACTTGCCGACAATAACTCATACTATTTATTTATCTTTATATGATAAAACAACAGTTAATAAAAAGGGACCACTAGGGTACCCTTTGTAATGGGGACGTAAATGCACCTACATGGAACCAAAAAAAGGTCCAATCATTTAAAAAAAAAAAAAAAACTATGAAAATATCCAAAGAGTGAACAGATAATTGATTTGGAATTTGGGAAGCATGTTAACATGAAGATGATAATGATTTGGAATTGGAAGTAAAAGTAAGAGAAAAAATGGAACCTTTTCAGGAGTTACGGAAGGGAAAACATAAACTTCGCCTTCAAAGGAAATGGTGAGTTCATTGACACGAGAAGTAAGAACTTGATCAGAAACGAAAGAAGGTGTATTGGCAGAGTGCAGCATTAACTCGTTCTGAGATGAATTCACCATTTTCATTGTTATTCAAGCTAGCATCACTCACTTTGAGTGGGTTTTGGGAACCCTAGAGTAGAGAAGAAGAATATTGAAAAGGCGCAGAGAGAATGGGAATGGAAAATTGAGGGAGTGCTGTGTTGTGCTGTTTCCGAGACAGACAAAGGAGTCAAGGGAAGACTGCCACTGAAATTCACTCACACACATACTACCATTTTCAAATCTTTTTATATGCATTTTCTTGTGCCCCTGTGGGCCTTTGTGCTGGTTAAATTAAGGGTTTGTTTCTTATTAAAAATAAATAAATAGTGATTTTGATAAAAAAAAATTAATAATTTTAAAATTTTGCCAAGATTATGCATAGTAATAATTTTGTCCTTCTTAGATCTATAGATGTAATTTTCAAAATGATTGAATTTGTCATTCAGAAAGGATTAGCATTTCGCTCATGTGGTATAATTTATTTTGTGATTTTTTTATTGTAATAACAATCCGGAGAAACTTAGTTCAGCTGTCAGGTCATTGCATTATATATGCAGGGAGCGGGATTCGAATCTCAATCATCACACTTATCCATTTTAAGAGTAAAATTTATAGTCACTAAACTAATTGACTAAAAAAGAAACAAATGCAATTCACCAACAACTCTACTTACATTATTATATGAAAGAAATTGGGTCTATAGAAATCATATTTACTTTAAAATTTAGGTGGATCGCAAAGGAGAGAATGCTTAATGTAGATTCAATTTTATTTTGCTCCGATAGATACCTATTAAGTACCACGATGCTTACAAAATATATACTCACCATTGGAGATTTCTTAAAGCACCCACTTTCATGTCACTCATGTGGGTGTTATAAATGAGTTCCACCTAATATGTTATATTACTTTACACTTTTCAACTATTTACATCAGTCAATCATACTTTCTAAATATTCATACCACTTATCCAAAACTCTAACATGTGCTCCACAAAATTTAATAATATAATTCCAATTTATATTTTACGACGTAACAAAGTCAATGATAATGGATTGTATTCGCTTGTTGGCATTTGTGGGTTAGAGGATGTCGAATATGCTCCAGAAGTTGTACTCTTTGTTTTTTTTTTGCCGACAATTCTGAAAAACCTCCAAGCTATTTGGGCTCATCTCTCAGTAATTTCACTCTGAAATGTGAACTTTTCATGTCCGTCTTGGTAATAAATATCACATGTTGCTGAAATGATGTCTCTCACGGAGCTATCGCTTTTCTTTACGGCGACAACTTGTTTGTAGCACCCAAAAAACTTTTGCACAAAGGGATTAATTTTTTTGTGTCATCAATTTTCTCTCTGGAAAATTATTGTGGCGATGGTTGTCATAAGTTTCATCATCCCTCTTTCAAAAAATATCTCCTTTTTTATCAATCCCAACAATTGGATCCCTAGAAATGTTGAACCATGATTGAATGAGAAGTTCATCCTCCTTTGGTTGAAATATTGTTCTCGACGTATTCACAACCGATGTAGTTCCGACTTGTTCACCAAAATTAATTGTTTACAAACCATCTTGAGTGCAAAATTGTGGTGTTTCGTGCTCTTGATCATTCAAGTGCGCATGACTATTATCCATTTTGAACTCCATGAGACATAGTGGAACTAGTTGATATAAATGCAGGGTCGGTCCGAACAATTTAGAGACCCCGTTTTAATTTTTAAAATTGGCTAATTTATTAGCTCACATTTTTTACTCATAATAATATGATTCTAGTATTTTTTATTTTTAGAATATTCATATTTTAAAAAAATTGTTTTTACACTATTATAGAAAAACAATTGTAAAAATACAAACACGGTTTATGTTTAAATTAAAAAATAAAATAAAATAAAAACAATGGCACAAGCAAAATGTTAAAATACAAACACGGTTTATGTTTAAATTAAAAAATAAAATAAAATAAAAACAATGGCACAAGCAAAATGTTAAAATACAAACACATTTTTTGTTTTAAATATTACAAATAAAAACCGCTTCAAAAACAAATTAAGATGGCTAAAGCAAGAGTTGAACTACTGCACTCTTGCTAAATTACCAATACTGTCATGTTTAACGCCAATACTATATAAGTCCTATAAATTAATTTTTTTGAGGCCCACACAAATTGGAGGCCCAGCTCCATAAAGCTGGATGCACAGCCTCTGGGCCGGGCCTGTATAAATGAAAAGTGTTGATTATGATATGGGTGAGGTGAAGTATGATATGAATAATTTCCAAAATGTGAATTATTTTGTAGATTTGGAATAAAAGTAGGGTTTTAAAAATTCGAGTTAGGATGTGGGTTTAGGTTATTGGATGAATTTTCAAAGTATGAGATATTTTATTGATTTGGTATAAATTGTGGAAAGCCACCATTTTGCATGAATTGCACCAAGAATTGTGGTGGTTGGGGTTCATTGGCAAATGAAATATGTATGGAAGAAAAAATTTAAAAAGAGATAAAATAACTGATTCAAATTTAAATTAAATGTAGATGAAAAATTGTGATAGATTGAAATGATTGATCATCTATGTATTCTCAAACTGCATTTTATAACTAAGAAAAACTTGTAAAAAAATTTGACTATGGAAGTGCAATGGTTATTTTCCAATGGTAATAAGTAATAAATGTGATTCTGAAATATCATTTTTTTTTTCTATTATTTTAATACCACAAAAGCCTTTGAAAAAGAAAAGAAAAACATAAGTATAAACTTCTTATCCATTCAAGGAAGCGGTGGTATTCTATTGCCACACTTTTTACTTTTAATTATCCGTGATGTCTTGACAAGAGTGGCATATGTGGCAAATGGCACGCTTGATATTTATTCTCTTAAAGCATCTACAAGACTACAACTGAGCTTCCCATATTTTTAGTACTTAATTGGATCTCATGTATACATGACTTATTTATAAGTTTTTAATAATATCACTTAATATGCAAATGTTAACATGTGTTCTAAGACCACATGATAAACAACTTATAAAATATTCCTCTCAAAAGTTGTGCATTCAATTTTTCAAAAGTTAAATAGTTATATTTTTCCAATGCAATAATTCTATTTTTAGATTTCTTAATACATACACATATATTAATATGACCCAATGTGAAATAAGGCGGGCGTGACTTATTTTTAGCAAGATGATCTCTAATCTCAGAAAGAGCTGAGGTCCACGAAATGAAACCATTTATCGACAAACTTAAAAAATTAAGTTTATCGGCACAATGATTATCTTCCCTATGTTGAATGAAGAAGTTCATGGACTTATTTTTAGCAATGCAACTCAAGCATCTATTCTGCTATTGCCAAAGCACAACATGAATTCATTGTAATAGAGAGACTAGTTGTGTCTTAGTATAAAATTGTCACGAATTTACTAATCTTGAATTCAAAATTTCTATCAAGGGCATTGCTTAGCGTTTTACTGTAATTTTCAAAACCAATGAAATCATTTTATCCAATAAAAGGCAAAAGTTGTGGTAGCGCTTACCCTTCCACTCTTCTTGCACTGTAGTTGTTTTGATCAAGATCTAAAATAGAGATACCACTAAGGAAAAGTTAGAGAATAGTACTAATAAACCCACTTCTGAAACCACTTTGAGTGTTACAAATTACAATGAATAATTCAAAGCAAGATATCCCACAAAAGAAGAGTGGTTGATTCCACCTGTAAATCCCATTACTCAAATCAAAACCTCTAGTGTTCATAGGTTTTATACATCAAATGCCAGAATGAGAGGTATGGCTTTTTATGAAGCATATGAAGCAGCAACAGAATCAATGGACAACAGGGAGTTATGCACTAATGTTGGTTCTATGTTATGCGACGTCTACGATGGATTCAGAAGTTCCGTCGACGAAGCATTGTATGGGATTGGTGTTAGACCAACTGTGGTGTGTGGTTACCATCTGATGATAACACTGCTCAAGGATTGGTTTGGCCTTTCATTCTTCTCAACTTTGCATGTTGTATTATTATGCTTTTGAAGAATTTTACTGATGAAGTAAAATATAAAACTTTTATGAATAACTTTATCAGTGAATTGAAAGAGATAATGGGGTATGATGCTGATTTGGAGGATTTTCGATGTGATTTCAAGAGAGCAAATTCAATTAGGACTAATCTTGGTTCCTCTGCAAGATTATGGCAATATGCAATTAAATTTATCATGAAGAAAACTCGTAATTCGGTTGAAACAGATCGAGAAATTGGTGCTGTGCGTCAATATTTGTGTAATGTGTTAGCCTGGTCTGATATGCGTCCTTTCACACTTATCAATGATATGTTAATTAAACCTAAATCCGATGTTCTGTTTAACTCTGCTATTTTAAATGAGGTGGAAAATTACCTTGAGGCATGTAGTGTTATCATGTCTCATATGTGTCCTCAGTTTTTCATGTATCTGGCTCCAGAGGTGGCTTTGTCGAAGGTGGATCCTACGAGATTTCCTACTCTGATTGTTGTTGCTCAAGAGCTGGAGAGGAGATACAATGCTTGTTCAAATGTTGGTGAATTTTGAGTTAACTTCAACGGATGGAGTAGACCCAAAAATAGTACAAGATTTGGTGAAACTTCATCGCAAACTTATGCCACACAACCGATGTCCTGCGTGAGACCAATTATCTTGTAATAATTTGTGACTTAATTTTATCTTGATCTTGTTCCCTATACTAGTGTGATTGTTTGAGTCAATTTTGGGTTGAGCATTTCTAATGGTAAAACAAAAACCAAGTTCTTAGTAATTCTTTTTTGTGCGCCAAAAAAGTGTTATACAAGATTCAAAAACTTTTTCATTTTTCACTTCAATGCAAATAACTCAATTATGTACTTATTTTATTTTAAGTGGATCCCACAATTCTCCTACAATTGCTAAGAATATGTTCTTACTAATGAAACTAGCAATGAAAATTTCTTCAAATATAAGTAAAAAGAATTAAATTAACACTAATTAAAAATGTTAATAGTAACATTATAATCATAGTAATAACATCAAAAGATGAAATTTATCCCCTAACCTATCACGGCCATAAAAATGAATTATTGAAAATAAAAGCTAAATCATTCAAAAAGTATTTTGGAAAAATATGGCTATAAGATGTGAAAATAAAATAGTCAATATTTACTTATATTTTATAATGTCAAACATTTTTTTTGCTTACAAACAAAAAAAGTTTGGATGACTCATAATTCTGTATCCTTTTCTCAGTCTTGTGAGCATCTAAAACTTCCGGACTCATAATTTACAGAGTGCGACGCAGAGAAACAGATGCATAGGTTACTGGTTGGTGCATGTAGAAGAAGTAAAGCTGAATGGTAAAGATGATCCATGATAGTATTTAGTTTTCTTCAATAGAAAGACTAGATAGATGACCTAAATGCCTTAAGAAAGTTTTCTCCAGAAGGCACTGCAACATGCCATAGTCAGCATAAAGCGTCTTACTTTGGTTTGTCATTTAAGGTTACAAGCGATTTAAGCACTCCTGGACTTATCATGTCGGCGAGAGCACCTGTCTCTGATATAAGAAACGTCTTTTCCTTCACAAGGCTCTGTAGTTTCTTCGCCTCAAAGTCAAGTTGTGCTTGATCTGAAATTAGCATTTAGACAAAAAGGAATTGACATAGAGATATAGTTCAAAGTTGAACTTTCAGAATGATCAAGAAAGTAACAGTAACAGAGATATTCAGTCTCATCATAACTTCTGAAGAAACTTGCGAACTATAAGTTGATACATAATACTGATCATCCATGCTCAATCATTCACTTGTAACCACAAATTATGTGTTTCACGGTGAAAAACAAACTAATATAAAAGGCATTTGGAAACAGTTCAAGTTAATCACCGACAAACGACATTTTAACTGGCATTTGAAAACCTACACAAAGCACTGTATATTTTGTAATCACATAATGAAATTGCTCACCACAAGCAATTTTAATATCTTAAAAAAATGTACAGATTTTTTTTAAAAAACCAAACCAACACAAGATTCAACCTGCATATTGTTTGATATATCAATGAAAATGGTAAAGATTCATTCAGATTCAAAAGTAATGCATTTAACCTAGAAAAGATGGAAAATAATCTCACAAGTATTCGTAAACCGCACTGAAGCAAATACGGAAAATTTCAATAATTATGGTTTTTTATCAAATAAATACTACGGAATGGCCACATACAGAAGGTTGAGTAATCAGTATTTTTGCCAGAGTAGACGGAAAAGACAACTAACACAAGCATACATTTACAAATATTTTTTCATACTTCAGTTTTCAATATATTTTTTCGCAACAATTAGAGGATTATGAGAGCAGAATAGAATAAAAAACCTGTTTCCAATATAGTATGAGCAGCATGAAATGGAATTCCCACAAACAGATCAGTTCCAGGAAACATCGTCCACGTCTGCTCAAAAGAATCATGGTTACCACATGTGGTGCACACCTCTTGTACCAAAGGTTTTGAGCCGGTTCCTGAAACTCCCTTCATTATTGATCCAAAAGGAGACGGAACACTACTCGTTGTTGTTCGAGCCTTCTTCCTTAGCGCAGTAAGCGCTTCTCTGTTCCCATTCCTCAACTTATCGTTCTCAACTAGCTGTACATTCATCAAAACGGAAAATTGCATACCCACTTAATGAACAGACAAAAAATCTTTTGATTGAAACTAGTGAATTTAAGGCGGTTAAAGACACAGCATTGTAACACGGAAATTGGAAATTACCTGATGTCGAGCTAAAAGAAGATGTTCAGCTTCGAGTTCCAATTCTGTTAATTTCTTTTGAAGGTGTTTGATGTTGTCATCCATATTTGAAGAAAATAAAGTCCTGGAAAGTTGTAAACAAAATAACAATATCTTGAGAATCATCAAATCAAATCAATCATCAAATACAATATAAGAAAACTATTGTACTTGGAAAAGATAAAAGTGTCCATGCTTAAAATGCTGCCACTTGGCAAAAATAAGGGTATTTTATGTCCAAAATTTATTTAACTGAACTAAAAAATAAAGCAACTAAGCCATTTTGACAAGTAACCAAGCCATATAATTTTTATTGTGAGACAAAAGGTCATTGTCACATGAGCCACGGTTTGTATTGAACCGAGCCAGTTAGAAGGTACAAAGTTCCTTCTTCTCTTTTCATTTTCAGTTCCCAATGTCTGTCAAATTTAAAATTCAAATTTTTTTCCCTCACTTTACTTTATTCAAAATGTTATAATTTCATCTTTACTCATTCTCATTTCATAAGCTTCACTATTCTTCTATCTCTGACTTTTTCTTTTTCTTCTTTCTTTCTTTCCTCATTTCTAACTACATTTTATTATATTTTGCAGAAAAATCAAAAGATCATAAAGAAAATGAAGTACTCAATAAAGAAGATGAAATACCCAAGAATCAACATTAATTTATATTCAAATCATTTTCCCTCATGTTCTTTCTCTGTTTTTATTTTTTCTTTCTATCTTCATATTTAACTATTTTTTTTTAATAACTTGATTTGGTTGTGTTATGCAGAAAAATTCAAAGATATCAAACAAGAAGATGAAGAACTTCAACGCACACCAAGTAACAAAGTAAGAAAAACAACTTTATTTAGTCTTCAAAAATAACATGTCACAATTTAGAATCATCTAATAACCTAATTATGTTGTGTTATGCAGAAAAATTCAAAGATATTTTTGTCTATCTAACAAAAAAGATGAAGAGCTTTAAGGCAGACAAGTTACATTAAGATGAAAGTAAGAAAAAAACAACTTTCAAACAAGTTATGTATCCTTTTGTTCTATTCTTTCGCCATTTTTTTCTATTGTTAATTGTTTATGTTTGTTCTATTTTCTCTCTACTCAGAGTAAGAAAAAAATTAAATTTATGGTCTCACTACTCAGAGTAAACTGATTTTAAGGGGCCGTACACACTACTCAGATAAATACATACATTTGTAAAACAAAATAAAAAATAGATCCAAACCGATTTTTTTATTTCAGATCTCTTTGATATTTGTTGTTGTTGTTGTCGTCGCATGTACACGAGAAAGTGGAGATGACGAAAAGTGAGCCCCAGAACGTGTGGTTGCCGACGAAACTGATCCGATGAGAAGGTTTATGGTTTACAGAGAAACAATTGAATCCTCTTTATTAGAGAAAAATAGAGGATGAAGAATATGTCATGTTTTCTTTGTGTGTTTTGTAGAGGAGAAAAATAGAGGATGATTTTGCAAAAGCATACTAGGGGTGGCCGTGAATGTTGTTACAGCGGCGGCTAGGGTTTTCTTTCTTTGATGAAGAGAGAGAGAAAGAAACTAGCAAATGAAAAAGAAAGAAAGAAAAAATAGTGATTCCCTTTCCCGTAAGTAAGACAAAAGGGAAAACAATATGTGGATTTCAAATCAACATTCAATTACATTAATTACATACAACTACTATATTAAATTAATTCAATTATGTTTTTTTTTTTATCAAAATTCAATTTTTTATGAAATTAATTAAATTACATTAGTTGATAGAGAGACAAACTATATCATATCATAAGAAAATAAATTAACGGGGAGATTATAATTTGTATCGCTGATAAAAATTTTAAAATTACTTTGATAAATTAATGTTGGTAAAAAATTAACGTGGTGATAACAATTTTTATTGCTGATAAAAAATTAATGGGGAGATGAATATTTTATCGCTAATAAAATTTTAAAATTGTTTTTACAAGATATTACTGATAAAAAGTTCACGGGGATATGACAATCTGTATCGTAGATAAAACTTTAAAAATCCATATTACAAGTGAAAAAATTAACAATTATATACGGAACAAATTATGCTATTTATTCATTGAATTCAAAATAATTATTATATATAGTAATATATGTTACCCTTTTTCAAATTGCTACAATTTCTAATTATTTTTACTCAAAAAAAGGTTCTTGACCAAAAAAATAAATGATTATCATACACGGGACAAATTTCAAGTGATAAATAGAAGTAAATAATGGTCATATAATACATGTGACAAACTACGACAATTTCAAAATAATGGATCATATATATTTTTAAATAATGAATCATCAAACTATGAATATTTTTAAATAAATAACTTTTTTTATTGATTCATAGAATCTATAACAATTTTAAAATAATGGCCATATTTATTAAATAAATCATACATGAAACAAATTACGTTGTTGATTCATAAAACTACTAACAAGTTCAAAACAACTTTGATATATATTAAATAAGTTATACATGAGACAAATGATTTGAAGATCAGTGGGGGATAGATACATAAAAGTAATCTTCTTGAAGATTAGTGGGGGATTCATCAATTTTGGGACAACTTTCATATAAAAATAATTTTCTTGAAGATTAGTGGGGGAAACAACTTTCGGACATATAGATGACAACAATTTTTATTCCGTAAGGCTAATGATTTGAAACCATATGATATTATAATGTTTGTTTTAGACGAACCTCCTAATTTTATTCATGTTTCAATTGTAGACAAATATAAATAGAAAAATTGGATAAACATTATTTATTAGTAGTATAGTATAAAATTAATTTACAAACAAATTTGCGAAAAAAATTTAATTTATAAACAAGAATATAATTTTTTTTAAAAAGAATAAATATTTATCTTTGATAAATATAGAATAGTTATTGTTGACTGATACATACATAAAATATATGAAAATATATTTGTTAAAATGACTATCATATACGGGACAAGTTATATGATATTGATTCATATAATTCATAACAATTTCAAAATAATTATTATATATAGTAAATAAATCATACATAAGATAAATATAAGACAATTATTGTTGACTGATACATGCATATAAAAATATGAAAAAATATTTATTAAAAGATAGAGAGGGATTAAATGATGAAGATGACGGAGTTAAGGACATCGAAGAGCAGAGCCAAAGTCTCACGGCGGCTAGGGTTTGAGCAAGTAGAAGAGAGAAAAAAATGAAAAATAGTGGTTTACGTATTCCACCACAAAAGAAGCCTAATTTGTTGTTGTCTTTTCCTATTTGTGTGCGACATCACTTTTGGACTTGAAACAACAATTAAACTCAGATAATTTTTATTTTTTAAATGAAAAATTAAAAAAGAAGTAGCACCATTAAATTGTGGATTTAGTAGAAAAGTGAATTTAGTAAAAAAAAAAAGAAGAGGAGTGGCTCGTGAAAGGAAGAGGGAGTAAAAATTTAGGGTTTGGGATAATAATAATAATAATAATAATAAAGATTTGAGTTAAGCTAACCAATCGTAAAGCTAATCAATGTGTTGATGCATTAGCAAATCTCAGTTGCTCTTTGAACGCAGAGATGTGTGTTTTTGAGTCGTGTCCGACTCAGTTTAGTCAATTGTTACATGCAGATAATGAGACTTCACTCTAATTAGTCTTTTTCAAAAATTAAATCATAAAATAAATGGAAGCTCCTAATATGGTCCCCAATTTTATGAGTCCACCAATGATCCTCTTAAAATGACCTTCAATAAGAGGTTTCTTTTAAAAAAAAATGGTGGGCCCATAATTGTTGAAAAATAAAAAATTCTTCTTTCTTTTAAGTGTTAATAATTTATTACATTTATGCCCCTTGTGACTAAATCTAGATGCAATCATCGGAGCATGATAAGGGGGGGGGGGGGGGGGGGCTCCATTCTTTTAAGTGACAACGGTTGATAAGTACTCATTCATCTTTCTTTAATGGGCACGAGTTTTATGCAAATATGATAATTTATCACACAGTGATTATAATTTAGTTTTTGACTAATCACAGTGATTATAATTAGCCACTCACGCAATTAGTTTATGTCTTTAATGGAAGAGAAAGAAAATAATACATTCATGCTCTTAGCAGATAAAATCCCATGCACAATCAATACAACATAAAACAAAAACCATCAACACCACTAACAAGTAACAACAACCCAGAACACAAAGCAGGCAAACAACACTACTAACAATTTGGAAACAAAAACAGGCACAAAAAAACTACTCTCTTAAGAATGGTAGCAATTTTTTCAAAAACTGATTTTAAAAAAGGACCAAACATGTAAATTGATAACAACCCAACATAATTAATAACAAAATATAGTATGTCAAAGCATTGAGAGTGAGAATATCTGAAAATCAAGAAACCGATGCACTAAAAATTGAGGTTTTGTTGAATGAATTGAAAATTGTAGCTAAGTTTGTGTCTGTGTAGAGTTGAGTTTCGATTTTTTTATCATTTGATTTTATAACTTAAACACTTTGAAAGCAGCAACTTTTCTTCTACAGCTTTTCTGCGTAAGATGATTTTGAAATAGAGGGATGAAGATGATTTCACTTGGATCTAGATTTAGTCACAAGGGTATAACTGTAATAAATCCTTAACACTTAAAAGAAAAAAAAAATTTTATTTTTCAACAATTGTGGGCCCACCAATTTTTTTTTAAATGAAACGTGTTATTGAAGGTCATTTTAAGAGGACCATTGGTGGACTCATAAAATTGGGGACCATATTAGGGGCTTCCAAAATAAATATACTAATAATTTATTTTGGCTACAAAAAATAATGAGACTTAACATTTACTAATTTTTTATGGCAAAACAAAAATTAAATAAGAAAACATATGCTACTAATTTAAATACGGGAAATATTTAACTATAATGTAATATTAAATAAGTGATAAAAATTTCAAACTATGGGAAACATTTAACTATAATTGGTTTTTTTATTGACAAAATTTAGTTGTTATTGCATACTATTAAGACGGAGAAAATGTTAGTGGGTTTAGTAAAAAAAAACTTTAAATGTATTTTTTATTCTAAAATTTCATATAATTCATAACAATTTTAAAATAATTATTATATATAGTAACTAAATCATATATGTAAACAAAGGTGGAGATTTATTCTTGTAATTTTTCTCCATAGATTTTCTTACTAAATAACATTTTCCAAGATAAATATTACATATATAAATAAAATGGAAAAATATTTGTTAAAATAACTATCATATACGGAACAAGTTATGCTATTGATTCATATAATTCATAACAATTTAAAAATAATTATTATATATAGTAAATAAATCATACATAAGATAAATATGTTGTTGACTGATATACATACATAAAAAAATTTGGAAAAAAATTTGGAAAAAACTATCATATACGGAGACAAGTTATGCTATTGATCCATAGTATTCATAACAATTTCAAAGTAATTGTTATATATATTAAATAAATCATATAAAAGATTAATTATATTATTGACTCATAGTACTGATTAAATAAATTCAATTATTTTTTTTAAAAATTTATTAGTAAAGTGTAACTTCTAAAAATATAAGTGTAACGCGAGGATAATAGTAACTTAAACAAATTGTAACTATAACAATAATGATAACTTAAACAAATTATAACTATAATGAAAATAGTAACTTAAACAAATTGTAACTATAACAATAATGATAACTTAAACAAATTATAACTATAATGAAAATAGTAACTTAAACAAATTGTAATTGAAATAAAAATACCCGTAACGTTACGACCCGTGCGATAGCACGGGTCTATCGCTAGTTGAAAGCCGAAAAGATTAACAAGAATTTTCGATAATTCGAAGAATGTATATAATTTTCATCGTGCTAAGCTAACAAGTTGCGATCCATTTGAAGTGGTGTCAGATTAACGAATTATATAACTACATTCAACTTGAAATTACTCTTAAATCAAACTTGAGTGAATATCGAAAATATATTTAACTTGACAAATAACTACTAAAATTACAGGAACCTAATACCTAAAGTATCCGGTAGTAAGTACTATAAGTCTATAATAACTGAATTGCATGAAAACCGAAGAAACTGCATAAGTAAATGGATAATTTAATTTCTTTCGAATCGTAAAACAGCTTACTGTACGAACGGCGCGAGTCACGACGGCAGACGCACGCGGTGGAGACGGAACGAAGATGCAAGTTGCCGGCGTTTTCCGGGCAGTTGAGTTGGATACGACTGAATCAGTTGTTTCTGATACGAGCTTCAAAAGGAAGTGAAGTGGGCTTGGGCTTACGATTCTTCTGGGTTATGAAGATTTCTCTTCCCACCCCCCGTGATTCTTTTTCACCCCCTGAAATCCAATTTTACCCCTTAATTTAACCCCCAAAGCTTCGGTTTTCACGTACCGAAGCGAAGTTTTTCGATAGTGAAAAACATATGTTTTCAGTCGTTTAAAACTTCGGTACGCATGTACCGAACTCTTTTTCCAAGGGTGAAAACGGAAACCCGAGGGGTGAAAAAGAAACACGGGGGGTGGGAAGAGAAATCTTCTTGGGTTATTTTCTTCATCAGCGTCATTTTCTTTAGAAATTTGCTATTGAGGCCCCCCTATTTGCTTCTAAGCCCCCCTAAAATCCCAAAATACCCCTGAGGACGTGATCAAAAAATTTGTCGTCTAGGCAACGAATTCCAAATAATTTGTTGACTACAGGATGACGCGCGTTCCTGGCCAAATTTACTTGAATTTCGTTGCCAATTTACCGAAACAAGCCTATCTGTCACTTAAGTAACGAAAAGCAAGGTTTTGTTGTCTATCTCACGAAGGCGCGTAGTTTCGTTGCATAGACAACGAAACCGCTTCATATCAGAAACGAAACAACAAATCCCAAATCACTACAGTAAACGTTAGAAACGATTGGGAAGAAACGAAGCAACGATTTTGGGGCGATTATCAGGGCGATTAAAGCATCCATTCACTCAAGTGCAAACGATTTCGATCACAGGAAGCAACTACAATCATTCTTTGAGCAAGCAAGCATCCATTCATTCAATTGTCACTTAGGCAACGAAAATCCAAGTAAGAATCCTTAAATTTAATTTTTGTAATCAATTAAAGTTGTTTTACTTGTTTGAATTTAACAGTCAATTGCATGCTACAAAATTAATTTAGAATTTAGGGATTTTGATTTGGGATTTAGGGTTTATATGTTGGATTGGGGTATTTGGGGATTTAGGCTTTATGCTAAAAATACATTGTTGAATATTGTTGATTATATTAATTGACTATTGTTGATTAAGTTAACGATTGGGGTGGTTTAGAAATGTATTTGTTTCTTTAAAATTGAAATTATAGAGTTTAGTGATCGAATTTGTTTTCAAACTCTAAAACTGATCTTGCAAGTTTATTACATACATGCTTTTAATTTTATTTATACTATAATATAAAGAATGGTGTTGATAACAAGTTGTCTATCAGAATAACGTAAAATGATGTTATATTGTCTTAACTGATTTGGCTATTTAATTTTTTCAGGAAATGGAAGATATTGGTCGTAAAGAGCGGGTAGGGATAATGTTGCCCACAGCTCGGCCCGTAGGGAGAGAGAGCGTGCCCTAGCACAGACAAGGGGTGCAAAACGGACGGGTGGTAGAATGAAGGAATTTTCTTCTACAGTGGAGAATCATCCTGATCCGGTGCCCGATCATGAGACTACTTTAGAGACGGAGCATGAGGTGGAGGTTGAGGAGGATTATTTCGATGAGGCGGAGGTTGAGGAGAATGATATGGACGAGGGGCAGGAACTTGAGGATGAGGATGGTGATGGTGGACATGATGATGAAATAGAAGAGGAGGATGAGTTTCATGAACGGACGCCGTCTCCTCCGAAGAAGCCTACTAGGAAGACACCGCGTAGAAAAAGGCCCGTAATGACGAAGGGGCGAATGGTGCCACCAATTGACGCACCGGAGGGCGGCTACCCGGGTGGGCCAAGTGATCTAACACTTTTGCCTGGGTTTGGAAAGCATATTGCAAACTCCTTGTGGTTGGGAAATGTAATTTTTTAACAAATTAATATATGCGTTATTTTTTTCAGTATGCCTTATATATCGTATAAGTTAATATATGTCTCTCTATGATATTTGTCAATCGTTGAACAAAATTTCATTGTCAACCATTTGTGTAACATAATTTAATTTTATTGTCAACCATTTCGTTAAATTTAATTTTTATATATACCTTAATTTTATTGTCAACCATTTCGTTAAATATAATTTTTATACATGCCTTAATTCGTTGACATTAATATGCCTTAATTTTTATATATGTAGTTTCCGTTGCGATTTTTGAGGTGCATGAACACCGGGAAGAAAATTAATGACTTTGAGTTGCCTGGAGCACACTTGGATTGGTTTTGGGATAGGGTAAATGCAAGTGGATTGCAATCCCTGCTGAAGACAAACTACGACAATGTTGATTGGGGTGTACTGACGACATTCTCGGAGAGATGGCAACCAGAGACTGGCACATTCCATTTATCGGTCGGGGAGGTGACCATCACTCTAGATGATGTTGCGTGCTTGCTGCACATTCCTATTCGTGGTAAGATGCTTAACCACGAACGGACTGCATGCACGAAGGCAGAAGGAGCAGATATGTGTGAAGAGTATCTCAACTTTGGCAAGGCGGATTGCAAGGTTGAATTTCATAAGATGAAAGGAGCACATATCGGATTCCAGAAGCTATTGCAGTTATACCTGGAGAACCTGAACCTTGCTCAGATGGCTGAGAATGATAAGGAGTCGGAGGATGGTTAGATGCTTTTTGCTGTACCTGCTTGGTTCGACATTGTTCACCAACAAAAGTACGCAGTATGTGGATGTCATTTTTCTCACATACTTGCAAGACCTGGCTGTGGTGAACACATGAAATTAGGGTGCCTCGGGACTCGCTTATCTGTTCAGTTATTTGAATAAGCAAACCAGGCAGAAGAGTGGAAACAACGGCGGTTACAATTGCCTTTTTCAGGTAAATATTTAATTTAATATCATTGTGATTTAATATTGTTGTTCGTGTTTTCATTGAATTTAGTTTTTTTGCATTATAATTTAATATCGTTGTTTGTGTTTTCATTGAAATTAGTTTTTTTGCGTAATAATTTAATATGGTTGTCATCGTATTTTGTTTGAATTTATTTATTTTCTATTATAATTCATTATCATTGATAATGTGTTTTTGATTGAATTTGTTTATTTTGCGCAGGCTTGGGTTCATGCTCATTTCCCTAGAGTTTGGACATATGTTTTGAGTGAAAAATTTGAGCAAGAATTTCCCTTGGCTGCAAAATTCCATACTATAGGACAGTCCCATTTGTGCAGTAGTAACCACAAGCCAAGCAAGACTCATTTGGACTAACCATAATGTTCCTAGTGAGGGCACAAAATCCATCGTGGACTAACATAAAGTTCCCAACCATTGTGCCTGAACAACACCGGTGGGAGCATTATGGTTAGTCCACAACGGACCATGCGTCTGATAGAAACCAACTAAAACTAATAAAACTATGAAACTATAAAAGGCAAAAATTTAAAATTTATGAGCAAAAGAGGAAAAGAAAGAAATGGTAAAAAAAAATGGCACATTAGGTGCCTATTTATAGAATTCTCGATGAATTCTTATTGGTTGGTGCACTATTACAGCCACACACGTGGCCAATCACAGTTGGCCACGTGGCCAACCAACTTTCGTGAGGCCGACAACGAAAGGCAGCGTGTTCGTAAGGTGGACAACGAAACTAACTTAATGTGGCAAAGTCCTGAGGGCGCGCAAGTATTGCTTACTTTCGTGAGTTTGTCAACAAAATTGATTTTCTTTCGTTGTCTATGTAACGAATGCTTTGACCAGGGGTAATTTTGTTAGTTTGGGGGGCCTGGGAGGAAACATGGGGGGCGTATATAGCAATTTTCTTTTCTTTATATTTACTTCTGCCACCCTACTAGTTTCTCGCACCCTACGTCTTTCTCATTTTATCCTTCCGCCAAAAATAAGAATTTTAAAAAAATATTCGTCCGCTACTTAAGTAGAGGACATTATGAAAAACAATTGTAGCATCATGTTTTTTATCTGCTATTTAAGTAGCAGACATGAATATTTTAGTAAAATCGTAGGACGCACAAGAAAATTGGTAGGGTGATAAAAGTAAATCTATTTTTTATCTGTAAAAATAAAGTTTACGAATAATTCTCTTTATTCCAAGGACTAAAATCAAAATTTCTATATTTGCAGAGACCATCTTTATATTTAAGTCTAAAATGTTTGACTATTTTTTGACAGAAAATCAACATATTTGACTTGTATTTTAACTTTATTAAATATATTTAGTCTCTCTAAAAATATTCTTTGAATTTTATTCTCTAAATTTTCAGTTTTCAATTTTAATTTTTTAATTTTATAAAAGTTCATGTCGCGTTTTCAAATGACTTATTTTTAATATTTTTTTTTTATAGACAATGTTAGTTGTTACAATATTACAATATTAGTTTTTCTTCTTTGTCAGAACTTGAACTCTGGACCTCCAACTTCTTAACATTTAGTTCAACTAGTTTAACTAATTAAACTACCCATCCCCGACTTCTTTTTAATCTTATAATTTTATTAGTTTAACAATTTAATCTTTAATTAAACTTAATAGTATTCGTCTCTGTGAACATAATTTAGTTATTAAGAACATTACTATATGCAAGGATCAGACTTCGAACCCTAACTCCCTACTTATTCATCTTAAAAATAAAATTATAATTGCTAGACTACTTAACAGAAAAAACTCCAATAGTATTCAAATTGAACCACTATAGTATTCAAAAACGTCCAAAATGTATACCATAAATGTACCAACATATGTACAAAATATTCACAAACCACTAATCATTCAATGCGTCATCGAGCATCAAACAGACTCAGGGAAGAAATCCAGAGGCTTGGAAAGGCTCAACCAGATGGTTCTTACACGGTATATGACTCCTCCTAGATTTTTCTATATCTTCACTAATTTCCTTAGAATCCACATAATCTTCTCATGATGCATATAGATAAGTTATATGCTGTATTTATTGAATGTTATCACTTTCTTATTATTCTTATGGATCTAGATCACGAGATCATTCACACAATTGTTGGATCTTTATTTGTTCACAGATCCATTATTTATTGTGACATAAGAAACATGTGTGTTCACAAACATATGCATAATTACCAACGTATCTACAGTAACATTTCTTTTTACTTTATAGTACAAATTATGGAGTAAAGATCATGTAAGATTTATTCCATACAAAACTGATCTGGTTAGTAACATTGAAAACGGTTGTCTCTTGCCAGATACCTATGGATGTTTGTTCTGTTTATATTTCACTAATTTTCTGAAATAGTGTTATTGACCTATGGTATGCAAATCCATGAATCAACTTAAGATATAGGAAGTGATGGTGAATTTATTTTCCTGTCAATGCACATCTATGTGTAATTTGTAGTTTAACTATTATCTTAAGATGAGTCTGTTTTGCTGGTCTTATGACAAAATGCCTAGTGCTTTATTATTAGTTGAATAAAATGTGTAATGCATTGTGAAGGTTACATTTGGAACACTCTTTCATGATGATCGATGCGCAAATATCTTTGAAGCACTTGTTGGTACACTAAGAGCAGCTAAAAAGCGTAAAGTAGTTGCATACGACGGTGAGCTACTGTTGCAAGGAGTCCATGATAATGTAGAAATCACTCTTAATCCTGCCCCTGCTGCTGTCAACTGATACAATTGTGAAGGGCCATTGATCAACTTTTGCTGTTTAAATTGCTAACCTGTTTTTATGGCTGGTGTGATACTATTGTGTGTGACTGTGTAATATATGCAATGTGTGGATAGGGTTTATACAAAAAAAATAGCTTGTGGAAAGAACTAAGATATGTATGATAAATTCATTACCATTTGAGAATCAAATGTAAAACCAACATATTTTGAGTGGCAACTTCATACAACAAAACCCCACTATCTATATACCTATATATTATTATTACCTTTACTTTTATTCTATTTATTTATAAACTGGTCACAGAACCATTGAAATTCATGACTTGACTTTCATCCGACGTTTATATGCATTTACTACAACAGATGCTCATTGAAATTCATGACTTGACTTTCATCCGACGTTTATATGCATTTACTACAACAGATGCTCAAGACGGACAATAAAATTTGAAGTATTTAAAGGTGAGTTCGTCTAAAATCATGAAACAGAACTACATTCAATAGTTGAATAAAAACATGCAATGGCATCTTTATTAGGCAAATGTTTCCAAAAAAGTTGTTGAACACAAGGAGTTGAAGTATACCCAAAAGAGAATCAAAAGACCGGGTTGAGTTAGTATACTACCGTTCAGTAAACAGCATGCGCTGAATTGATTTATCAAAATATTATCGGCGCAGTATACTTAAAGACTGTACATGCTATCCGGCGTGGCCAAATAAATATACCGCAAAAAGGGTCAAAAAATATACCACAAAACCGGGTAAAACTAAGTCGCTAAATTGAAAACTGTTGAAAATTGTGGGACATGTGAGAGGGAATATTGTCATGATGATCCATTGAGAATATATGCTTGGAGAAGGCTCTGAGCTGCTTGAGTTTCATCAGGTGTGCCCGATAAGATAATAGCTGTCCTGTTACTTGTTCCAGGACGAGGTTCACGAACGGTAACCTTGGCACCTGATATCTGATAATGAGAACACAACTAGTTAAAATGACAGTTATAAGCCGCCTTTTACAAGTCTCATTGCTCATATGAACAAAACCACATATCCAGACAAAAATACGAAAGCACGACATAATATCATGCAGCGACAATTTGTCAATTTCTATAACTTTCGGTATCAATGCATAGTTTTTGCCATAAAAAAATAGACAGTATTTATCAAGGAACAAACTTTTGAACAAATAAACAATTATGAAATCAAATTAGTGATCAATGATCACACAAGCAAGTTCACAATAATTAACACGACAAGCTTGCAAGAAACATAATAAACTGTAATCTTATGTGTATAAACTTATACGAGATTATGTACCTGTCTCAGTTGATCCAGATTGCTACCATTTTCCCCATATACAGAGCCAATGATTTCATTGGGAACCATAATTTCCACAGTAGTTTTGGTTACAGTGGCAGTTTTACTCCCACTGCAGACAAAAAAAGAGTAATAATCAGAACATGACAGTTTGTGACATCTTAGTCTATACTCCATACTATTTCAACTACTCATTAAGAAATATTTGTTTCCCGTATTTTTGCTTCTAGGTTGAGGAGAGGTTCTACTCATTCCAAAATTCCGAATGTTGAGGCAAGCGATCAACCTCAACAATGAATTATAGTGGAATTACATATCACCTACCAATAGGGAACTCTTGGATACAAAACCAAGTCATGATATTGTTATGGGATGCCCGGTCAACAGTTGAAAAAACCCTTGTGGGCATCAGAGGCCAATTCATAGGAGTTCATTCATATGACTTCCCACAATGACAGGGTTCCAAATAATAGCAAACAAGCAATGATTCCATATATTTCAAAATTTTGTCAAATATAAGACGCTAGTCCAGCGCAATGATTTGCCACTAGACAGTTAAGTACACGGTATAGCTTAATTCTACAAATATAACAAAGCCAGTATGAGCTCAAAGACACGAACAAGCAATGTCATGCAAGCACGCACACAATCTGACCAAGGTTATGCACCAAACCATAAGTACCACTTCCTAGTCATCCAGATCTTTGATCTTATGATACTAAGAAGGCCTAATGGCCTGTGGCTTATTCTTCATTAAATTAAATAACTGACTTATATTAAAGCAGATATTTTTTATTTTGCATATATATCACCAACCTGACAAGTTCAAAGCCACCTTTATGGGGAGTCAATCTCCTGCTAACATCATTGAACCATTTGGAATTTATCCCACCCACGGCCTGTCATCAAATTGAATTATACAATAACAAAGGCCAAGTTGCAAAGGAAAACCAGCCAATAGAGAGAAAGAGGAATACCTTTGGTGCCCATACCCCTGGTGAAGAAGAATGATCTGAATTTCGAGAAAGTGTGAGATGATCCACGCTTTGAGATAAAGAATGGATATTAAGACCATGATCAAGAGTAACATGGTCCCTCAGTCTCCCATTGGGACCAGTTCCACCACTGTTTTGCGTTATGCCAAAAAGATGATCTCGCAGTCTACCAGTAGCTTTATATAATGCATCTTGAACATTTAGAAAATCACCTGATATCTGAGGAAAAAAAGACCGGAGATACAGTAATTAATAAATGCCTGAAGACACTGCAAGATTTTGATGACTAAGTAAACGAAGGATAGTGACACACATTATGATTACTGCATAGGGGTGAAAGTAAATGCTTGGATACAATAAGAAAAATAGATTGAATTATCATAGCATATGTTACAATCACTGCACATTTCACCAAAGAAATCATGAAAATTATCTTTGGAAAGTGTGAAGATCAGATATCCAACACACCAGTTGCAGTAACTGGATATACATCAGGAAGACCATCAATATAATTTTGACTAATATGAACGTGATTTTAAGAGTACAAGTATATAATAAGATACAAAAAGAACATATATTTTGACCATCAAATTTAGAATATTACTCTTTCCCTCCACCAAAGAGAAAAAATAACTTATATTTCAAATACAGCTCATAAAGGGAGATGTATGTCTGAGAGATAAGAAAATAAAATGTTTGAACACACAAAGCACACCCCAGCTGTTTATATAACATTCAAACCAGTCAAGGACAAGAAAGAAATAAAATCAAATATGAAAACAGAGGAAGTAACTAACACCCTTAATGCTGGAAAAATAAACTCGCTAGAAGATGATCTGACTCGATCATGTTTCTATTTGAGTTGGCATAACATCATAAACTATCATAGCAACCATGAGCCACGCCAATAACTGAACTTTTAATGTTGAACAGGATACACAATTATATCGAAGCAGTTAGCCAACTCTGATGAAATAGATACTACTCCATATGTACCTTATTGTAAGACCCACTTACAAAGTTCACCGGTATAAAGAAAAATAGTTGTAGCAATAAATTTGTTACTTTTTCATAATTACCCCTATAATTAATTATATCATGAGAGAGAGAGAGAGAGAGAGAGAGAGAGAGAGAGAGAGAGAGAGAGAGAGAGAGAGAGAGATGTTTCCCAATTGTAAACTAAATAGGGGTATTTTTGTAAAATCAATGTATGTGAAAGTTTGAAAAGTGTCGTACATTAAGGGACAAAAAATATGAAAAGTGGATCTTATGATTAGGGAGGGAGAGTAATGTGCCAAATAGACGCCGTGTTAAATATACCTCAAAAAAACCAATAGCTGAAACAAAATTTAAATCATGCTAGACTTGCTATAGCAACTATTCCTCCTGCAATAAGCATAATAACCTATATTTATCTGGATAAGCCAGAGACGTCTTCAAGCTTGTGCATGGGAATCAAGCAAGTCTAACTAGTCTAGAAAATAAACACGGGCTCAAACATATCATAAAGTATGAACAGTCTCAACGCTGAGAGAAGTAATTTCATTCACTAGGCAGATCCTGGAGCAGACCTATCACTTTTACTCTCCAGGAAAACTTTTCTCAATTTACCCCTCAAATCTGAGTTGAAAGAGAAAAAGTCAAGAAATCAACAACAAGAATGGGACTGCATTCAAACACACAGGAACAGCAAAATTTTTGTATAATATGTGTGTGTGTGTGTGTGTGTGTGTGTGTGTATCTTTAAAATGATGTAAATGCCGCATGATAAAAGATTGATTTTTTTTTTTGCTGAAAAGAAAATGGATGCATCAAGCACCATTAAATTAGCACAATGAATGATTAGAAAACTCCTATTTTAAGGGTGAGAAATTTTATTCTTTGACGTAACAGAATACAAAAAATGACAAGTTGAGAAAACATAAAAGCATTTTTCAGCATATTTTGATTGTAAATTCAGATAACGAATCATCTCCGCACCTGTACCACTTGATCATTTTGTGATGCACACTTTGGAACTTGACCATTCCCAGTTATTCGGATGCTAGTCCAGGTAGCCTTGCGCATTTCTGAGACTATTGCTCCTCCTTTCCCCAACAAAACACCCACTTGGTTGGATGGCACTACAAGCCGTGCAGTGACAGGTGACTCCTTGTATGATCGCACATCTTGCACCTTCTCAACAAAACCCTCAACAGACCTACAGAAAACAAGCACAACAGCCTTCTGTGCTGGAGAAAATTTTGATTCATGATTCTGCCAAAAAAGAAGCCATTGAGAAAAGGAAAATTAATAAGTACACATAATGAATTAATGATACACATACAAGACAAGAAACAAGTATACGAAAAACAACTATATTTGACAAACCTCTAAAGCAGTGATAGTAATTAGCCTATCCTCACACTCAACTACTGGAGGACCAATGTATATAGTAGCCCCAGTTTCATTCTGAAGAGCTTTAACAATACAGCCTCCTCTGCCAATTACCGCACCTATTCTCTCACCGGAACAAAGAATCCGGAAGGTAACTTCTTGCTGAGGTGTTTCCGGGTCTAGAGCTGAGGCATTGCCATTAGATCTGATTGATGAAGTATACAATGCAGCCTCATGTTGAATAGCAGGAGTTTCAGATTGAAATTCTTCATTAGGTCTGTGTTCCATCATATTTGTTTTGTCAAGTGGTGGGCAATCTTGAAGCCGACCAGCGACAGCAACAAGGGCCTTCTTCACCGATGATGCAATGCCTTGTATCTGACAACAGCAAAAAAAATATTTACTCGGTATTTCGAAGAAAAAAAAATTAGCACAGATAAATTCGAAGTTCATTTAGCATAGTCACATGTCCTTTTCATTAGTGAGCTATTTAATGTTCACAGCCATAAGAATGAAACTGAAGTCCTGTTCTACATTGCACCCAAGGTAGTAAAACCCAAAACATAATAGAAACCTATAACACCCTTCAAGAAGAGACTCCCTATTCCCCTTATGTCAAAAGTAACGACTAAATAGGTCTACTCCTTCAACTTAAACTTCAAACTCTACAAGGGTGGAAAGATTAACTAATCTATTCAATTACTGAAGTAATTTTTACTGACTGACATAGTTGAATCATAATCATTTATGGATGGCATGGAAAATAAATTTGATATCCAAGAAGATTCTACTACTAAGGTCAAATCATAAAGAGAAAAAATCGTAACAATCAGGAGCAGAACAATATTTATATTTATCTTAATTTAATTATAGTAAAAGTTATGTTTAGCACCTACTAAAACTCTAATTAAACTCTTAACTTAACCCTAATTTTTCCCTCTTAAACCACTAATTAATACTCTCATCTAATTTCTCTCACCTAAATTTGAATTTTGAATTAGTCATTTTCTATGTATTGAAAATAACACATTTCTCTCACCTAAACTAGCACACAGTACAAAATTTTCCTTCGATGATCAATCAATACTATGTATGTGGCAAAACCGTGCGTCAGCATGTAGATGTATATACACAAGAATTTATCACGCAATTAACCAAATGAGTATTTTATTACTTTCCTTTAAAGCACGTTTTGTTTATATTGCAACTTTGGTGGAAATTTACACATTATTATCAATGCTATGCTTTCCCATTTAACCATACTAACCAATGTCATCAATGACAAGATCTATACAGACAATAATTTATTAGTATTGGGCAATTAACCGTCTGAGAATTTACTTGTTTAGACTTCCAAAAGATATCTTCCGGTGGGGTTGGGGGGATTATGAGAAACACGGGGGGAGAAGCGCAATTGTCTCAAACCACTGCCCTTTATTGTTCATTACCAAGCGGGGTGAGGGGTATGCACAAGTTCAGAGGTCCCTCTTTTAACCGAAGTTATTTCTACAACTTCTTTAATTCATCTTTTCAATAAGTTTAAGTAGCTTAAATAAAGTGATATAATGGTGGTTTGTGGTTAGGTCATAGGTCAGATATCCATCCATTGAATGGATCATGGATGCAACAGGTTTTCACAAGAATTCATCAACAAAATGGTTTACTTATCTAGAGATGTGTTATATTGAAACAAATTCGACAACAATTTGTATAGTTAACATCACTCAAATATATGGCTAATTGTCTTTAGTGGTTGCTCTCCACTCATTAATCATCCATTGAACACAATTAACCACAAATTTCCTGGTGTTCATATATGATTTTCAAGTGTTCCAATATACATGATGTTCATCAACCACAATTTGCGTTCAAATTTTCAGTTAAAAAGGTGTGGTCAATGATGTTCAAAATACTGGTTAATCATGATTCATGTATGTTGAGTGAATGGCTGTTGAGTTACAACACCTTATTATATTCATTAATCATCCACTCAAGGTAATTAACCACATCTTTAAACTTTGTTAACCATATAAATTGCTGCCAAAATTCAATATCAAATTTACACATCAAAATATCATTTCTATGTATCTTTCAATTCAACATCTAGTCCAAAATTAATCCAGTTTGCCAAACATTAATTAGGGTCCTTTTGTTTGAGATTTTTTCATTATAAAAAAAATGATTTTTATGAGTAAACAAATTAAAAGAATCTCTAGATGTTTTCAAAACAAAATCAATTTTTTTAAAGCTTAAACAAACGCACCCTAACAGAGAAGTAATCAAATGCATTATTTTCAATAACATTGAAACAAAAAAACAGACAAACATTGATTTGAGCAATGAGATAAAGTATAATAATAAAAAGCAAAATGAAAGTAAGTGATTGGACCTCAATGATTTCATCAGAAGGCTTAGTACAAGCCGGCAACTTATCACTCAAAACCCTAATTCGACATCCGGTATCGATCCTAATCTTCTCAACAACCTTCCCACCTTTTCCAATAACAGAACCAGCCTGACCAGCATTAACCAACAACCTACAAGAAACCACTCTATCACCAAAATCAGAACTTCCTTCACTTTCAGCAGCAACATCAAGAATCCTCTCAAAAACCTTAAGCAAAGCTTCCTGTGGCTTAGTAAAATCTCCGTCAACTTCACCGTCAAGCTTAACGATGACGGCGATAACTCTTTCAGGACAGTCAAGTGGAGCGTCATCAATTCGGATCTTAGAATCGGTTTGTTGTTGCAACGACTTGATAACGTAACCTGCTTTTCCGATGAATGCTCCGATACGTGACGCGTGGCAGAGGAGACGGAAAACCACGTGGCCTCTAGTTCGCTTGAAAGAAGCGTTGTTGATGTTGTAGTCGGAGATGGCAGTGAAGGATGGTACAGTGTTGCTGCCCATAGTGACGGCGGTGACGGCGGCGACGGTGGTGTTTTGTTTTGAGTGTTTTTTTGCTACGAATAAGTTAGTTGCAGAAACTGAGAGAAGAAGAAGGGATCGGTTTTATATAGTGAGAGAGGGATGAGATAATGAGCGCGCCGTATTTTTATTCAATTGTTTTTTTTTTTTATTTATTTAATTATTTAACTATTGAAGATAATTCGAGATATTTTTGTCAGAACATAAAAGTCATATAATTTCCATGTAAGTTAGGAGTGTTTTTTTATTCTTAATTATAGTCAAATA
The DNA here is from genome assembly GCA_954870985.1 of Trifolium fragiferum. NCBI lineage: Eukaryota > Viridiplantae > Streptophyta > Magnoliopsida > Fabales > Fabaceae > Trifolium > Trifolium fragiferum. The sequence goes on along the minus strand of OX940790.1, from coordinate 15,904,601 downwards.
ATTTCCATGTAAATTTTTTTTATTCTTAATTAATATGCCTAGTATTGTATAAGAAATTAATTTGTATCTTTATTTTTATTTTGTGGGGGGTGAACATGGACATTTGTCTTTTAGTGAATTGAACATGGACATTAAAGATTTGTAAATCAGTTAAAAATAATAATAAATTAAATTAAAGATTGGTAAGTGGTCAAAAAAATTTTGATATCTATTTTAAGTAAAAAAACTTTTGACATTCAAACATTCTCTTTTCTTAATTTAGAAAAATATAATTTTCTACCTTTTTCCTTCTAAAGCTTATTTAAGAATTTTTTTTAAGATATTGTATTTAATTTTATGGTAATTATGCATTGATGGACATTTATTATTATAGAAAAACTGTTTTAAGAATATTGATAAAAGGATTTCCAATTACATTGTTTTTGTAGGAATATTTTATTCTTAAAAAGAGGTGTATTAATGTATTTACATTTTTATTAAAGTTTAAAATTTGTCATCATAAAATTTCTATATTTTGCATGTTCAAATCGTGCAATTGAGACACTTATTAGCATGACTTATATCATATTGTTTTAAATATTGTTGGTTTCTTGTTATTAATTCATTCGTATTTTTTTGTAGTATAGTGATTATAAATTCACCCCTCTAAAATAAATAAGCGAGAAATCTTGAGTTCAAACTTCGACTCTACATTTATAATATGATATGATATTCATACAAATTTAACTATGCATGATTAAATTGTTATTAATTCATATTACTAACTGCCGTTTATTTATATTCTAAATTAATATGGCTATTATGTGAAAAAATTAATAGTCAATATATGTCGGTTCAATTGATAATGAGTTGGTTCATGTATCATAAAGATGTGGTTTAACTGTCTATAGGGATGGTAGGAAAATTCAAATCCGAGAGACCTACTCGAACTCAAACTTAAGTCAATGGACGAAATTCGATTTGACTGGGTTTGGGTTCGGGTGACACCCGATATTACGGGTGCGAGTTTGAAAAGTATGAAACCCACAACAGAAATTCAGACACCCGCTCAGTTATATGTTAAATTAACTAATTACCTATGTTCTTGAATGTGTATGTTAAAGACTATGTTAAACTATGTTATTATTGTATTGTCATTCATAAAATATTTTATTATTTTATTGACATTTGCAAATTATGTTAAATTATGCTACATTTTCCATTTTATCAAATTTAAATGTGGGTTAGCACCAAACTTAAATTTTAATTTTGCTTGATCAAGCTGTGAGTTTTGGTGAAAAAATCCGAACCCAATGGGTGTGGTGCGGGTTTTATTTTGCCGCCCAAACAACCTTTAGGTTCGGGTTTGTGGGGTGATTTCGAATGTGGATTTAGGTAGTGTCAAACCCGCATTTGTTGGCAACCGTTGCCATCCCTAACTATCTGTTTGTGCTAGAACTTCGTCGGTGGACAATATATAAATACATTTGTAAATGCTCGTTGAACTTTAAGACTTTCCTTCATCCCGATGAATCCTCATGACTTAACTCACCTTTTTCTTCTAGCCTTTATTTTTCGGAATTTTATAAAACATTGTGGTTTTAAATATATACTACTAACCACTCATTTATATTCTAAATTAATATGCCTATTTGTGTCAAAAAATAAAATTAATATGTCTATTATATACAAAAAAAATTAATAGCTCTCTTAATATGCCTAAATTAACATGGATATTGAAGATTGATAAATTAGTAAAAATAAAAGGTTTAAATATCATTTTTGTTTTTGTATGTTCGTGAATTTTTTATTTTAATCTTTGTATTTTTTTTTGTTACAAATAAGTCTTTTCATGTATAAAATTTGTTGGTTTTAGTATCTAAAGTCAAAATCCGCAGGAAAATCCGAACGAAAACTGCAGATTTTCCTACGGATTTTGACTTTAAAGATTTAAACCAACAAATTTTGTACATTCAGATTCTTATTTGCAACAAAAAAAATACAAGAACTAAAACAAAAAATTCGCGAAGGACGAAAATGATATTTAAGCAAAAATAAAATAGAAGATTGGTAATTTGATAAATGGTCAAACTAAAACATTTGACTGTCAAAAAATATATTCCTTTTTTTAATCATAGAAAATATTACCATACCATTTTAATTCTAATTTTTAAGAATCTTTTTATTTTGTGGCAATTATCCATTGATGGACATATTATTGTGGAAAAATGTTTTGAGAATATTAATAAAATAATTTTCAATTGCATTGTTTTTTAGGAATTTTTTTTCTTAAGCTATTTCCTATAATCGTTGTTGTTTCTTTGGTATGCATCGATGGAATGTTTTGAGAATATTCAGAGAAGCATTTCTAATTACATCATTCTTTCATAAATGTTGTAGTGGTAAATATGTTTTTAATCTTTACAAAATTACAAGCTTTTAAGTTTAGTCCTTTAAATTTTTTTATTGAATTTTAATCTCAATTTCATTTTATAGAGTCTATATCAAGGACTCAAAGTATTTATTTTTTGTAGAGTATTTTAAAATAGAGACTATACTTATAAACCCTAATATTGTTGCGATATAAAATTTCCATCACTATTTATCGGTTATTAATCTTTGTCGAGGAACCTAGGAGAACACACAAGGTGAATTTTCATCTTTCAATTAATTTTTCTTTATACGCAAGAGTCAGAAATCGAATCCCGAACTATTTAATTAACGGATCCAAAACCCTTAACAGTTAAACCAATTCATTACTGGTAGAGAACTCAATCATTATAAATATTGAAGGGTTTGAATGCACACATTTTTAAATCATATAAAAACATTTATACACTTAAAACTATAGAAATGGAGAGCCCTCCATTCCTTTTGAAAAATGAAAAGTATTCCTACTCAAATCACCATAAAACTTTAATAATATGTGAAGAGAAGAAAGTGAGAGAGGATTCTATTTATGTGTTTACAGCCATGAAAAAGAAAAAGAAAGTGAAAAAAAATATATTAACAGAAATGATGTTTACAACAGATAATAGAGAACAAATTGGTTAGGAAACATGAAGGTAGAACACTCATTTGATTTGATTTATTTATTTAATATATCTGAACACTCAAAATTTCAATGCTATAGTATCAAACCTCATAACCAGGATTTACTTTTTGTTGTACATCTCCATAACTTTCCAACTCTTCTATGTCTTCCAAACTCCCTAAAAAGAGAGGAAGTCTTTGGTGCAGTTTAACTGGTTGAAGGGAAAGAATCCTACTTTTTCCATCAGACCCTCTTCCACCAGCTTGCTCCACAATGAAACTAAGAGGGTTTGCTTCATAGACAAGGCGAAGATGGTCCCTCGGATTCATCGCCACACCCCCATACAACAAAGTTCGGTGGAGATCAGCCACCAGAGAACATATATACCTTGCAGAGTACTTCTTAGGGTACCTACCTTTTCCTTGTCTCACAGTATCTATATATTTCCTTAAACCTTCGGGCCAATCGAAATATCTTGCATCATTCACAGAATATATTTGCCCTGAGTAACAAAACAAGAGAGCAGTCAGCAACATAGGCGGAGCCAGAAACTTTCCAAAGCCCGGACGAAATCTCAATTTAATACTGAAAAGCTCAATTTTAAACAAAATATCTCAGTTTTGTCCTAAAGTAATCCCTAAAAATTTCAATTTTACCTTATATTAACCCCTAAAATACCAAAAGTTTCTCAATTTTACACTGAAAATCTCAGTTTAAAATAAAATATCTCAATTTTATCCTAAATTAATTCCTAAAAATTTCAATTTTGTCCTAAATTAACCCTTAAAATATAAAAAAATTTTGACCGAGCCCGGGCACATGCCCGGGCTATGGCTCCGCCAGTGATCAGCAACATAAACTTAGGGGCTGTTTGCATTAGCTTATTTGAGCTTATCTACTAACATAAACATTTGTGAGTTGTGAGACTGTTTGATAAAACTTACGAAAACAACTTTTGACATGTTCACAAGCTGTTTTTAGTGGAAACAACTTTTGACGTGTCTATAAGCTGTTTTCCGTTTATTTCAATAAGCTCTTTAGGATAGCTTATGAAAACAGCGTATAGCTTATATGGAAACACTTTGATTTTAGGAAGGTTAATATTAGATTTGCAAACATTTATATTGTGTATGTTATAATTAAAGTGCATATGTTACCGCGGGGAGGAATTTTAATGCTTGGATTTGTGAGAATGAAGTCTCCTGTTGAGCGGTCGAGAGTGAATGCATGTGTTCCAGAGCCAAAGGTGATGCAGAGTATAGTTGCAGATGAATAGAGAACATAACCAGAAGCTATCAGCCTATTTCCACTTTGAAGTGAATTCAGCAAAGCCTTCTCCTCTATTGGTAGATCATCTAGCTCCTCAAGGCGCTTATAGATACCGAAAATTGTACCAGTTGGAATGGATGCATCGATATTTCGTGAACCATCTAGGGGATCTGTCACGACCACATACGGACCATCGTCACTTATCCAAGTTGGTGCATCATTTTCTTCAGAAGCCATGACAGCAACTTTTCCAGATTTTTGAAGTGATGACAAGATAATCTCATTCTGCAATGATGCATGGTGGAGAGAATTGATTAATCAGTTATCAGATACTCTTTTTTTAATAAAGGATTTTGTTGATAAAGTAAATTACGCCATTTATAGACATAATGAGTTTAATTGAAACTAACTCCAATGCTGATATGAGATCAAAGTTATTAGCCTAACAATCCATTTAATAACATTCATAGAACTGTTTGTCGCGACTCACAATGGTAATATAGGTGACATATGTCATGCAAGAATTAGATACATCAATTTGAGTCAAGAGGAATACCACCAACATTCTAACACAAGCTTTCTTAAGGATTTAAGTAGCTATATCACTAATGGTGTTCTACAAATTAGAGATAGGAGCTAGTTTACATTAACTTTCCATGAGTGGTTCTCAACTGATGCACATAGAAACAGGCATGGAATGAAAACCTCATCTCATGTTCACCTAAACTTATATGACTCATTTTCAACAACCTCCTCTTGTCATCATTCCCAATAAAATCACACAACAATCTAAAAACTAAATGAATTGACTTATCTGAGTTTATCTACTGACATAAACACTTGCGAGTTGTGAGACTGTTTAAGAGAGTCTATGAAGACAACATATCCATAAGTTGTTTCAGCCTATTTTCATAACCTCTCTAAGATAGTTCATGAAAACAACTTATAAGCTATAACTTACATGAAAACATTTTGAACTTATTTTTCATTTTGTTATAGAATTATGGCCTATTTGGATTGGCTTATTTGAGCTTATCTATTGACATGAGTTTTGTGAGACTGTTTGAGAGAATTTATAAAAATAGCTTATGACATTTTTCATATGCTTTTTTCAGCTTATTTTCATAAGTTCTCCAAGATAGCTTATGAAAACAACTTATAATATATATAAAAACAATTTTATTTTATTGTGTTTGTTGCTATAGAAATAGCTTATGTAAGCTTACTCATAGACGCTTATCATGATAAATGCTTGTGCTATAAGTTGCAAATAAGTTGTTTATCCAACCAGGGCATTTACTCTTATAATTGAGAGTTAGGCCTAACTCAACACTACAAAACCGGTTTCTAAGGCGAAGATTGCCCTCACTTATAAACATAAAGGCAGACATCATCTCACAACCGATGCGAGACTTGTTAACATTTACGTGATGAATGATTATGCTATAAGCACTTAACTAACCTGCTTATCCAAAAATAATGATAAAGTATCACAAAAAAACAAACCAACACAATCTAAAATTTAAGAGATGAGAAGAAAAACATACAGTGAGAATATCAAGAGGTTTAGGAGCATCCCTATCAGAACCACTAGTTGGCACATCCATTTGTTTCCCAATACTATAATTGAAAGGAGAAGCAACAAGAGCTGCAATTCTCTTACAAGCATACTGTATATGATCAATCAAAACCACCAAATCATCATTCACACCAATTCCTCCTCCTTTACCCAAATACTCAATCAATGTAACAAACCCATCATCACTTGCTAATGATGAAGATGAAGATGAAGAAGAATTACTTATGGCTAATAGTGGTTTCATTCTTGTTTTGAATCCAGAAACTGAAGCCATTGTTGGAGTGCTGAAAAGGGTCGGAGTTTTTGGTTGGAAAGTTTTAAGCTTTGGTCGGAAAGTGAGAAGTTGGGAGATGGGTGGTGGTGTTGTTGCTGACTGCATACTGTTAAAACTTATCCAAGTTTCATAAAAAAGGTTGTTATTTTTATTTGCAGACACATTTTCTCTCTATTTTGGGAGTTGCTAATTTATTTATTTTTGACAAAACAAAAAATTATGTAAGAATAAACTAATTTTTAAACAATAATTCTCTCTTTTAGGGTGTGTTTGGTAACGCAAATAAGCTAGTTTATAACTTATTTTATTAGCTTATAAGCTTGTTTCATAAAATTAGAGGTGTTTGGCAATAAGTTTTTTTTACGAGCTTATAGCTTTTTTCCAGATGTTATTTCAAGTAGCGTTTGAGCTTATAGCTTTTTGCCTTTTATTCCTTTTTTAACCTTATTCTTTTAATTTCTTTATTTTTTTTAATAAATAAACTACCCACTAAACAAATAACTACCCACTGACACAAACTAACCATGTACTTTTATGTCATTTTATAATTATAAAAACTAAATTTACCAAACACTTTAATTTCAATCTACTAACTTTTAAGCTATCAGCTAAAAGCTAACTTATCAGCTACCAGCTAACTTTTTAGCTATCAGCTAGCTTATAGCTTATTTTTACCAAACAGACCCTTAGTACTACCTTTGTCTTACCTTTTGAGATTTTCTTTTATTATAAGATTCTTTCAAATTTTTAAAAGCGTTAATTATTTATTTTTACCAACATACTCTTAAGATTTTTGCTAGTCACACCCCAAAAAACCCTAATTACACCCAATTTTCAATAAAATTTAATCATAATACCAAAATTGCCCTTCTTTATATAAATTTTTTAAAAACCGTTTCTCATCTTTTTATATTTTTGTTTCACGCTTCTCTCGCTTTCTCACGAACCTCATTAATGTGTTATCTCTCAAAACTCACAAACTCATTAATGTGTAATTAATCACAAATTCACAATAAAAACATTGAATTTTGAAGATATACCATTAAGACTTTATTGCATTGGTTAGTGAATTTATACTTTTTCAATTCTAGGCATTCTCTTTTTCATGTGATTTCATGTTTCCCTGTGATTTCAATCGTTAGCAGATCTAATCTAAATTAAATGTTTACGTGAACTCCTAATTTAACATAAGATCACGTACTTTTAAAATAGACTTCAAAGTATATGTAAACTCAGATTACATAACCTTTTGTAAACTCAGTTCACATTTACACTAGGTTTAAGAGGTTCACGTTAACTCAGTTTACACAAGGTTATGTAAACTGAGTTTACGGAAACATTTTGTAAACTTAGTTTACATTGCATGCATACTAATAATGTTTAAGGGTATTTTAGTCGTTTTGGGGTGTAGCTAGGTTTTTTTGGGGTGTGGTTAGCAAAAATCTACTCTTAATTTGCTATATTTTTTTTTTTAAAAATAGTCTAGTTGCTAGAAATTTTACCCTTAAGATGAATAAATGAGATGACCGATGTTCGAACTCCGGTCCACTGCATATATAATACAACGTCCTACCAATTAAGATAAGCTCACGGGACGCTGTGAAATTAGTTATAAATAACAGTAAGAATAAAGAAGAATAAAGATACATGAGAGAAAGATAGAAGAATAACATAGTCTGTATTATTTATTAGGAGTGTTTTACATTGTAACATAAGTTTTATTTATAGGACAATATATTGAGTCAATGACGTGGGCCAAAATATAGTTGACATCTACTAATTAGAATTATTAATAACACTCCTCCTTAGATGTCTATCGAGGATGCATAATTAAAACCTTTAATAGAAAAAACTCAGTGGGAAAAAATTATTGTGAAGGAAAAAAGTACAACATCATTTTTTTTTAACAACAAAAATACAACGTCATTTGTGTTTGAACTATTAAAAACCTTACCAGGAAAACTCAATGAAGCAAAACCATGGTGAAGAAAAAAAATAGTGCAGAACACAATTATATCTCCCCTTCATGAATACAATTCGGGGCCTATTTGTTTCAGCCTTAAAAAAAATAGATTTTTTCTTTGTATTTTTCAAAATAGATTTTGAAAACTGTTTTTCAAAATATTACAAGTTTTTTATATTCATTTTTTATAAATCAAAACACTAATTATGACATCATATAACATAAACATACATTATTGAAGATCAAATCATAGTCAAAATCGTAGTTTTTTCAAAAAGTTGTATTTCAAAAATGATTTTTAGAAAAATTTATTTGAAATAGCTTCAAAATTAAGTGATTTTTCGAAATTTGGATATCCGAAAAAAGGTTTAATAAAATGATGAAATACTTAAAATAACATTTTAAGAATAATTATTCAAACCAAATTTTTATTTGAAACTTTTATAAAAAATTTCTTTGTAAATTTTTTTACACAAAATCATGTAACACTATAAAATCTATTTTTAAAAAAAGGCAAAACAAACGGGCCCTATATATGAGAAGAAGAAAAATCAAATAATCTTTTGTAATAGTTGCTCAAAATCTTTAATTGAACTTGACTTCGTAGAAAGACCTGTCTTTATCGTATTCTTCTCTAAATTTGCAGTTTGTGCGACATTATCTTCATATTGAATAGTTGCAAGAACCCTTTAGAAGAAAATTCACAAATCTCTTATATTTGTTGAATCGCGTACTTGAACCAAATCACATCATATAGTTTGTATTAAACAAATAACCTGCATATCTAAAATATACTTGATGATATATTGACAACAAATAATAGGTCAACAAAGTATTTGTCTCCATTTGAACTAAGATGTGGTACATCAGGACCAATTAGTTCTTCATCATTTACTCAAACTCTAAAATGACATTTGTTTATATCGGCAATCTTACAAAATATTCTTTAAATACTTATTTTGTTAAAAATGACAATATCTCATAAGCTCTTCACGAGTCTTGATGATGTTTTCATCAACATAAATCTTAAATATAACAAATTTCTTGCCAACTATTTTCTTAAAAATGAACAAATAGTCATTTTCATATTTTTTATTTGAAAATACTGAACATGTATATTATATAACATGCATATATTATTGCTCGGGTATATAAAAAGACTTATTTATGTAAATTAAGTCGTCTCTTTAATAATTTGATTTATATGTCTTACAAAAACTAAATTCTCTAATGATTCTCATATAATCATCATTATTAAGTGAGCCATTCAAATATGTTGAAACCCATTTTTCACATAAAGTGAGTATTTCATATGCTACTCAACTTAATTAATTACAAAGAGGTTTTGAATTCACTTCGGGTGAATATGCCTCTTGAAAATTAATGATTGACATTTATCAATATCCTTGAATAATAAGTCAAACCCTATTAAAAATAAAAATAAAAATAACAAGTCAAACTCCAAATATTTTATAATTATTTCCTTTTAACATGAAAATTATTTATATCTAATTATTTTATCTTCGGGTGTATGGACTATTCGCTTTGAAAAGCTAGTTTAATTTTGTATGACTTGCATCTATCTATTTAGTCAATCATTTCATTATCTATAATCTTTAATAGACTTTGATCCATGTCCTCATTATCATCTGTCACATATAGCACTTTATTATGTGCAAAAATATTGTCAACGTTGATTTCATCGGTTCCGTCGTATTTCATTATGATATAATTTATTGAGATCTCTTTATTACAGGTACCTGATAAGTTCTTTTGGAACTAAAAATTTAATCATATATCAAATACTCTTTTGAAATTTTCATATCCTCACTTTAGTTATCTTTCTTTTTCTCATTATCTTATTTGTGAGATTTATCATTGAAACCAAATTTCTTACCATGCATTAAGCGTGGTTAAGGCTCATTTGTAAAATTAGGTTGTCCAACAGGGACATTCATTTTATTGAAGCATTTAGCAGCTGTTGACTGATTTTATCAACTTTGCAAATGAGTTATCTTTTGATCTACCGGTTCTTATCGATTCCTAAGAGGATCAAGACAATAACACAATAATTTATTTCAAAGATTTCACTTGAACTTCTAGTTCATATTTTCAGCTGCTTATTATATCCCCTAATATTGGTAAAACTAATTTACCAATTGATAGGGCCGTAAAAAATCTCCAATTATTGGCTCAAGATTATTTATAATTGTTAGTCAAAAAAAAAAAATTTATAATTGTTGGAGATTCGTATCAAAATTATTTTCTCAATATTTTTTTACTAGTACTATCCATTTAAAAGCATTATATTGGAGAGCAATCGAGACTTGCACGACACATTAAAAAATGTTTATATTGAAAATTGGAGCAATTTAACCCTTTATTTTATAAGAATAAGAATGAATAAAATTTGAATTGAAAGTGAAAAGGTTAAAATATATTTTTATCTTTTGTCTTTGCAAAGTCAGATTCTTTGAAGTTATTTTTGTCTTTGACGTTAGCTTTCGTAATAAAAACACATACGTGTGTTTAACTGAGGTCCACATGACACATCTAAATTGGCATTATTTTTATAAACTTTTGTCAGTCCCATTCGTGACTTATCTTATCTCTTTAAACGATAAATTTAATAATTTTTAATAATTTTTACTGGTAGTTTTCTTTGATTGAAACCCCACACCACACATCAACTATTAAATGGCACCATAATATTATACGAAGATTACGATTCAAATGGTAAATTTTTTGGTCATGTGATAAAAAATTCAATGTCTTATTTATACAAATAGAAAAATTTATATTATTGTGTACCGTAAGAAAAAAAAAGAATTCATATTATGTGTTCATAAATTTTTCGACAAAAATTAATCATACTAACAGTTATATAAACTTCGTACTAATATTATAATAAAAAAAATTATATGGAGGTCATATTCCCCCTACTTATAAGTCAAAAAGATATTGCCCTACGTAACTAATACTATAGAGATACAAATAATGGTGTGACATTGAAATTGAATACACCGATTAATTCCTTGCAATCTCTGAAAATCAGACTGAGAAGTGAAAACCAAGATGGTGTCACACACAATTGAACTTTTGAAGAATGAGATTCCTCTTGAGCAAGAGTCAGTTGTTTTAGCTGAAGGCACTGTAAATGGTCTTGTTCTTGTTGATATCATAAATGGCTTCTGCACTGTTGGTGCTGGAAATCTGGTATATATACATCTACTCAACTAGTTTAAAAAATCATTCACAAGTGTTAATTTGACTTTGAATCCTCTGAGCGCGATAGAACCGTCAAATCTAAAGAGAGATAAAGCCCTCTTTATATGTGATGGTTCTACGGCCGCTTAGATGATTCCATATATTATTCCATATATTTCTTAGAGATAAGATTTAGATCTAACTCGATAGTGGATTCTATAAAACCGGCTTATACAGTGTTAGTGAGGATTCTCTCTAGTTTATAAATATATATGATTAGGTCATCTCGCAACTGATATGAGACTCTTATCTGATCTTTTGTGATGTCTTTACTAAAGAGTTAGCTAGTCTTGATAAATTTTATGTTAAGACTAGAAATTGATGAAATTCAAATCTTTAAGAGATGATTAATGATATATATATATAAATTTCAGGCACCAAGAGAACCCAATAGACAAATTGCAGAAATGATCAATGAATCAACAAGGCTAGCTAAACTTTTCTGTGAGAAGAAGTTACCAGTTATGGCTTTCCTTGATTCTCATAAGCCTAACAAGCCAGAGGACCCTTATCCTCCTCACTGTATTGCTGGGACTGATGAATCAAATCTAGTTCCAGGTTTAGCAATATTATTCACACATTTTTCTCTTTTTGTTCATTTGTTTATTCTTTTATTTCCACTACTATTTTTTTTGACCTACTGTCGTATATTTTTGTCGAATATTGTAGCATTGAGTTGGCTAGAGAATGAAACCAATGTAACAATCAGGCGTAAGGATTGTTTTGATGGATATGTGGGATCAATAGAAGAAGATGGTTCAAATGTTTTTGTAGATTGGGTGAAGAAGAATAAGATCAAAACTGTGAGTATATTATTCATATTTAAAATAGAGAAGGGAGAAATTATCGTTAATTAAAACAACATTAATGATTATTTTACAACTATCGCCAATTGTAGGTGGTGGTTGTAGGTGTATGCACAGATATATGTGTTCTGGATTTTGTATGCTCTACAATATCAGCTAAAAACCATGGTTTGCTGAAGCCTCTAGAAAATGTTGTGGTATATTCACATGCTTGTGCTACCTTTGATGTCCCTCTTGAAATAACCACAAATGTCAAAGGAGCTTTAGCTCATCCTCAGGTACATGTGTAAAAATTACAAACTCTTTAGTCTTTACCTTGGATTTTTTTTTCCTTATTCTGTTTTTAGTAGTATATAGAAAATAGTAAAAAGTTATATTGTTTTCAACATTTTATATACAATTTGCAGGAGTTTATGCATCATGTAGGTCTGTATATGGCCAAAGAACGTGGAGCTAAGATAGCAAAAGAAGTGTTGTTTGGTGTAGTAGAGAAAGTATAAACCTGTTGTGTGGCCCTTATAAACAAAACTCTCTAAGATGCATATATTATGGTTTGGTTTGTCTAAATAAGTATGGTAGGTGACCTATCATCATATGCAAAATATAAGCAGCACCTTAGTACCTCCCTATATCCCAAGGCTTGTAATTAAGACTGTATGTACATCTTATGGTGGTTCAATCTTTTATCTTGTTTAGTGATTGGAACTGGTTGTTTCTTGTGTAATGTTTTTCTTCTTGAAGTGGTATGCCGAAAAGAAGATGAGTCAGAAGTCAGGAGCAACTGAGATTCGCTAAAGCATATGCATATTGATTGGCCTCTCAATATAAGAAATGAAAAATCTTCAACTTCCAGTCCAAATCCATAGGCCGTTTGATTTTTGCATAAAAAGGCACCTCCTACTCGAACTACCACTACCTCCTCCGGCTAAAACCAACACTACAATTGTTGAGTTCACACGGAGCTCAATAAGATTAAAATGCAACCGCCTTGCACATTTCAGACCTTCCAAAACACCCCACAACTCATACACATACGCATTACACATAGCCAAACACATTACACATAACGCAAACTCATTTTATTAAAAGCAACTTGTTTGCCTATCTTTTTTGGTCAAAGATTTTTGCCTTAAAATTAGCACTAGAATGTCCAACCAGATCACCGAAAGTGCCTGTAATGTGAGATGCTTTTGGCAAAAACAAAATGGAAATGTAAAAACGACGAATATGGTAAAAAAAGGAATTAGTAAGTGACGTTTTACAAAGAAAATGTGAATTTAAAACATTATTCATTCAACTCTTTAGCTTCCCAAACAGCATGAACCAAGATTAAGCAGTTCTCAATAAATTCAATACAAATACTGGGCATACACTCCCAAATTCATTCATTGAAGGTGAGGCAAGAATTAAGAAGAGGCGCAACGGTTTTATTTTATATATTTTTTTGATAAAACAAGGTTTTGTTGTGTCCAACTAAAATTATCATTTAAAATTTTGGCAAGACCCTTTCGGGACTGTATATAGATTCAACAACAATGCTAAAAAGATCTGAGTACTGTCAAAAGTAGGAAGATGAAATAATGCAACTTGTAATAAAATATTTGATTTATCCTAACAGAAAGAACAATGAAACCCTGAACACAAGACTAAGCCTGATTATGAAATTATTATACAAGAGAATATAACATAAGAAAAATTCCAACCGCTGTACAAATTGATGAATGTGAAGTGTGAACCTTAAACCTCTACGATACATGGAATGAAGTGCACTGCGTGCGTTAGTGCTGATATTATGAATCCAATCAGTTGAGTTAGGACTACACAAGCAGCCCAATGCTCAAAAACAATGCTGCTTGGCAGAAAGCTATTTTACACTGCACGTAGGAGAGACACAAACATAAAAAGTAAATATCAGAGGAAAATGTTCAATGAAAAAAAGATTAAAATATCCACTACATAGTTAAAATAAATGATTTAATAGATAAATGCTACCAGGGTAAACAAGTTTTACACAAACATTCAATCATATTTTACTATCACATCTCAATGTAAACAGATTTTAACAATAGTATGGCATGGCGGTATAGTAAAATAAGATTAGATGCATCTAAAACTAAAATTAGTAAACTAAAATTAAACACTGAATACCTTAAACAGAAAAGTCTACATTGATGGATGATATCTTCCATCGAAGCACAGGATTTTAGCATTCCTCCTGAAACCAACAGAAAACAGCAATAATCATAAACCGCATACATTAAAGAAGCTTGCAACATGAAGTCTTTTATAGAAAACAAAGATATAGAACAGATAGAAAACAACTGGATGGAAAACTTCTGTTGCTTATAAACGAATCTTTGCTTTCATTAGTGTTAGAATTGAGTAATGGGCCTAACTCAACCTTACAAAACCGGCTTGTAAGGTGAGGAGGGCTACTCTTCATAAAACTATAGTCGGGCCTTATCTTTAATCAATGTGGGACTTGGTTTTTCCAATACACCCCCCTCACACCCAACACTATTGGGCTTGGTGCTGTGGATATAAATGGTGGGTGGCCCGAAACGATAGACTCTGATACCATGTTAAAACTGAATATCATTATATTTCAAGTTATGAATAATGTACAATCAACTAATGTGTTTATATAGGCTATTCTAACCTAACAGGCTCATGGGCCAAATACATATTACTAACAAAAATATAAGATTGCACCTAGTAATACAAGATTACTTCTAATAATAAAAGATTGCAGCATGATAGGACCAAACATATTGAAGTTGACAGACACTTCATCAGAGAAAAATTAGACAGTGGTCTAATTTGCACTCCATATGTCTCTTCTCAAGGCAACCTTGCAGATCTTCTAACTAAGGGACTGAACAGCAATAACTTGGAAAGAATTGTTTCCAAGCGGGGAATGATCGATATTCATTCACCAGCTTGAGGGAGAGTATTGTAAATAAATAGTAAATATTTTATTATTAGAAGCAACCTTTTATTATTAGGAGCAATGTTTTATTTTTGTTAGTAATATGTATTCGGCCCATGAGCCCGTTAGGTTAGAATAGCATATATAATTATATAAACACATTAGTGATTGTATATTATTCATAACTTGAAATATAATAATATTCAGTTTTCACAATTAGTAAAAACATTCTAAATTAGAGATGGAAATAGGCTATGCTAGGCTTTGCATAAGTTGGCCAGGTCACTTAACTAAAACACTGGCCTTCGCCTTATATGCTCATAAAAACGCATAAACTTGTCATGGCTTAAAATAGGCCAATTATAGGTTTCAAATATACCCAAGCCTTTAGCAAAGTTATTATATCGTATATATAATATATAAAAAATAATAGATGAGCTGGCCGGTTAAGCTAAAAAGGCCTTTTTAAAGAGAACTTACACTAAAATCTGAAGAAAGAATTTACAAGTTTCTGATAGTATGAACATTGAAACCCTACTGTTGAAGCCTAAGCCGATTGAAGAAGACCAAAAATTGATACTCAGGGGCCCAATACACAAAACCAACAACAGGCCCTGCTTTTATGTGCTGCAAAAAATCAACAAAAGGCAAGAAACAGTAATAAAAAATTATGCAAAAGTAAGCTGGAATTACAATAGCAAAGGTTAAATAATTAGACCAGGCTGGAGAATACAAACCTTTCCATCAAGAATCACAAGTTCACCATCAACCCATCGAGGATTCTGAAACCCTGGCTCAGCCAATCTTCCTTCACCTTTGTAACGAGCAATCTGAAATGTTAATAACATCAGATAAGATTACAGAATAATAATAATAATCTCCTATCCTATTCTTTATTGTGAATTGATGTCAATTCAATAACAGTTTTGGAGGGTGTAGAGAATGGAGAAAGCAATGAAACTAAAATGGGAAACCCTGCAATACATAATATATAAAATAAAACCATACCACTCCGAATTCTTCAGGAATTATCCCTTTATGTGGAAGTTGATACCTCTTTCCAACTTTTGCACGAAATGCCACCTAAGGGGAAAAAAGAACATGATTAATGAGATTTATGATAAATAATGCGAAAATCAGCTTAAAAAAGAAACCACGCGTTTCAGACACAAAATACAAGAAATATCTTGGTTTCCATTGAACTTGGTCAAAAC
The DNA here is from genome assembly GCA_954870985.1 of Trifolium fragiferum. Taxonomy (NCBI): domain Eukaryota; kingdom Viridiplantae; phylum Streptophyta; class Magnoliopsida; order Fabales; family Fabaceae; genus Trifolium; species Trifolium fragiferum. Next base: position 15,888,287 of record OX940790.1, on the reverse strand, counting down.
CACATCATATTTGTCTGTTTTCAAAGAAATAACTATTCACTTCTGAGTTCTAACAGAACACGATGAGAATCTTCCCCCAACCTAGTAACAAGCTTGAAATTTTGGTTATCATATAATAAAAAACAAAAGAACAATAATGTTAGTTTTCAAAGTTTAAGATGTTTAACTACTTCACAAGACAAACCAAGTTGAAAGGTTAGGCAGCACAGCATGTAATTAGTATCAACTAAATTATAGTAGTTGTTCCATAATGATGCTTTCATAATATAAAACCAACACATAATATATGCATGTCATAGAACACCCACGTATGGGATGCACTCAGCCATATGTGCTACTGCTAACCCGAATTACTTCTAAAACCAACATTCCAGTGCTAGACAATATGTTATGACTAACTAAAAGTACGGAATCGCCATTTTCTTATTATATATTCTGTCCATGAGCTGTTTGAAGCTCAACAGCACACAGCACCTCAAATACAAAAATCCATGGGAGAAATTTGATGAATCTTTTTCTCCCAGGTGAATTGTATCTATAGAAACCAACATCCCAGACTGATGAAGGAAGGAAATTAAAATAATAATAATTTGGAGGTCAATAAAATAAAATCATTATATTACCTGGCCAGCAGGTACATAAGGATCCCCAGTTAGCTTCAAGGCTTCTACATACTCATAAAACTCAAGATCCGTAGTCCCCTTTGCCCTACTGTCCTCTTGCCATTGACCATATCTACGTCTCATTTGAATAACTTCAGAGGAGTAAAGACCATACGCACCAATATATAAGCCTGGTTGAAAATGAGAATATACAATATAGATTAAAAACTAACATTCTACTGTCAGCAGTCAATAATTAGTGCCTCATGATAATCAAATTCATTAGAAAATCACCGTTTAAAGGATCAAATGAAGTTGGTATTTCAATGCGATTGAAAATCGTTGACCCGGATAATGGTTGATGATTCTGAGCCTGGCTTAGAGTGAGACTTATCAATTCTCCTACCTCTTTCAGAACCTATAAGATTGAAGCAATGCATTATAGTCTAGCAACTTATGACTAGATTTTAATAAGGATACAAATTTTGCCAAAAAAACAATGATTTGCAAATTTTTTTTTATCACTTAGCCGACCTTTGCAGGTACTTTTTCCTTGCCAATGAATTTAGCAAGGTCGGAAATAACATGATCAACTCTGCGACGACTTTGAAACTTAATTGATTTATCTGATGAAGATTTCCCTTTGTCACGACCATCCTGCTGGCTGACTTCGTTTTCAACAGTAAAGGAAAATGAACGACGACCCTTCATCTCCAGCTTAGCAGCAACTCGAAGCAAATCTCTAGGGGATAAATTGCTGGAAAGTTTCTGCACAAGACCGCCAATGAAAACTTTGACAGCAATTTCATTCAGTTCTTCACGTTCAAAAGTTCCCAGATCAGCATTTATCTCATTCTCCTCATCGCCCTCCTCTTCCTCAGTTTCCAACTTAATGTCTTCCAGTTCCAGACTTTCAGTGTCACTTTCCTTCTCTTCATCTTCATCTCCATCTTCATTGTCATCATCTTCATTGCCATCATCCTCTCCATCTTCGTTGCCATCATCTTCTCCATCTTCATTGCCATCATCTTCTCCATCTTCATCTTCATCCCCGCTCTCTTCTTCCGCAAATAACTGCTCAATCACCTTAGATACCATATCCTTGTCCACTTTCTCTGGAGTTATCACTTTGAAAATCTTCACCTTTACACCAGGAATCATATCTTTCAAGACATTCTGAAATCCAGGCATTCCTTCAGCAGGGTCAGAGCCATCGTTCCTATCATCGTCACTTTCTGGATCTTCAGTACTCACAACAAACAACTCACTTCTGTCTTCTGTAGATTCCATTGAACTTGATCTCCCACTAGCATCCAATGTTTTAGTGGACGTTGTTGAAGGACCGTGGTAGGACCCTTTTCGCTTTAGGTACACAGCCTGAAAATTAAACGGATATTTTATTCCAGTATACTGTCAGGATAACATAATAGGTTGAGACTGAGTTATATATTATTGTTATTAATACTACTTTTTTAAATTATTTTTTTTTATCATAACTGTTATTTTTATTTTATCATTAAATGTAGTAAATTCAGTTCCGTATAAGTAAAACATGAAACCACAAAAAACTGGTTTAAACCCAAATCAAACCAACAACCGTGGTTTCCTTCAAAAGTTTAATGAAAAAAATAAGTTTCAATTGAAACTCTCTATTTGGATGCAGTTAATTAGTATAGGGTTAAATATATTTTTGGTCCCTACAAATTTTTTATGCATGCAGTTTAATCCCTGCTATTTTTTCAAAATTTTAAAAATTGTTTAATTATCCTTAAACTTAAAAATTTTTGAACTTTTTTCCAGCCATGTTTGAAATTTTTGAGATTAGTGTATGAAATACAGAAAATTTTAAACTTAATGGATTATGAGCTACAAGCAACGGACTTAATTCTTGCATGTAATTCCAATTCCTCTGCCATCATGCATGTGATGGCTTAAACTTGAGTTTTCTAAACAGAATAACTATCAGAAAATTTGTTTAACTGTCAGCACAAAAGATGATCCTTAGCAATACATACATACATATATATAGCAAAATTTTGAACGGGAATAAAGAATCCATCTTCGCTGCGATGAGTTTTCTTTATGAAAACATGTAATGTAGCTAAAATGTTAGATATGATTGCTCTCATCTTTATAGCAATTATCCCAGAAAAAAACATAGAAGTTATAGGGTCAGTCAAGAAGAGATACCTGCGACTTGAAGTCACCTTTTTTATCCATTGTAAGAAAAAATTCAAATAGAGGAACACCAGCAGCAGAAGTTGCAAGTTGCCTAGTGAAAATAAGGTATAAGGGTTAACAATAGAAACGACACAAGTAGCAGAACAACCAAAAGTATCACGTGCAGAAATAATTTGAAACTATTAGATTGTTATAGTGTGTCTAACTCATTATTACAAAACAAGCTTGAATAGTGGGAGATACTTCTAATTATAAAATCTTTTCGGGCCTTATCTCTTTTTAATGTAGGGCTTGGGTTTTACCCAATACACCCGCTCACGTCCAACACTGTTGTTGAGCTTGGTTTATGGATAATTTGATGGGTGGCTTGGATCGATAGGCTCAGTTATCATATTAGGATTTTATATTGGATCTAACTCATCCTTACAAAATCAACTCGTAAAAGTGAGGGATGTCACTCTTTATAAATTTGACATCTAGACTTTTAGACTGGGACTAAGTCAACCGTAAAAAACCGCACCTCAATTCTTTCACTTGTTTCTTCAACTCTGCGTTGTTGCCTCTAATCTTTGAACAAAATCAACCTCTTCCAGCAGATAAACAGAGAAGGAAAAAGGAAATGGGAAGGTTTCTATTTTGATTTTTTATAGTAGGTAAATGAACCGAGGATGATGAAATCAAGTAACTTATTTATCCAGATCAACGTCTTTTAACAGGAAATATGGTCTTGAGTGTTCATGCACATGGGCTGGTCCCATTATCTTTAACACTCCCCTCAAGCTGTATTTGATATGAATTATAGACAACTTGTTATATGTAAAATCAGTCCTATTAACAGAAGTTCAATCCTTGCAAACAAAGCTGTTCCTATTTGCTTGATAAACACATGTAGAAATAAGATTCTTCTCAATACTCTCCCCAGCAAATCGACAATCTATTTCAATATCTTTTGTTTTGTCTACTATTGAATTCGACAAAATATGCATATAGCTGATTGGCTATATCACCTTAATATCACTAGGGTTTTGCACTACACCTAGTTTTGTACATGTACATGCACATGCACAACGGCACAAATCTAACTAGTAAACAATTACTATCTACTCTAACATAAAATATAAACGCAAAAATGGTTAAAATATTCCTGAACACCTCATCTATCAATGTTTTCTGTGTTTTAGTTTCAGGTTGGACAAAACTTGAAACAGTTGAGAATCTAAAAAAAATGACTATGGCTATATATCATAGATAGTGGAACTCCAACACAGAAATTTTAGATCCATTCCTCCCCCAATATATTGCTGAAGTGGTGGCACATCACCTATACCAAAATAAGTTTTTTCCTTTCTAGAGGCAAATCAGCTCGCATGTTTTTTATTATCATGATATAAAAATTACCTAGGACTGTAACTCCTGGCCACATATCTTCCATGCTCTGGAGTTATGCGAATAATTAAACCATGTGGATCATTCACATCTTTTGAAATACCAGCCCACCAACCCACCTGCAAGAGCCAATATATGTGTAAGTTTAAATAATCTGGATGGGTTAGTTCAAGATAAATAATAATACTGAAAATTACAAATCAAAAACAGTTGTTACAAACAGCGCAGATCATTGGCTTAGTATATAAAACACTAAAATGTCCACCATAGCTTTAAGCTATTTTTCAAAGGAAAATAAAGGATACAATCAACCAATAATACATATTTAAAAGAATTGGAATCATATTTGAAATGAAAGTGAAAAAAGGAATGTACCTTAAAATTTGAAATCATGATAATAAGCAAACAAAACATCTCATAAATGGATTATTATTTTCTATCTGGCTATCTCATAATATTGACATTAGGTTGTGCATCTGATTAGCAAGCTCAAAGGATAAATTTAGTCTAAAAAAACTCCTAACAACAAATGAAGTAGCAAGGAAAATCTTGTCTTGATGTCAAACAAATTATCAACCCAAGTAATAGCAATTTAAGCACCCAATATCTATTACTAGGGTCACCCTATGACGTTGCATTTGACATTCTATTTCCGCCACAATGCAAATATATTCATGCAAGTTGCCATTAAACAAAGTCAATAAGAACTCACAAGTCCAGCACCAGCTTTATCTCTTAAAAGAGCTGCATCACCATACCGCTCTTCTTTTATGGCTCTCTGCAAGATTAGAAAATATACAAATATATTTAAAATATCCACATTATTGTGAATAAGTAAGGCACAAAAATCAGCTAACAGTATAACATCCATTTGTCAAAATCCCTACTTTGAGAAGAGCTATCACTTTTCCAACGCTGTCATTGTTAGATGCAGCTGCAATCGCCACTTTAAGCCTAGCAGCTTCTCCATAATCCTCCACATATACAGCATGACGTAACTGAGACTGTTGAGCACAAAAAAGCCAAGCAATGAATTAAATTATAAACAGGTTCAAAGAAATCCTACTTATGTATGCATGAGAGTTCACATTGACATAAAACATCAATGACTCATCTCACCATTAAAATTTGACAAACACGACTTATCGGTCCGTTTGATTTGCAAAAGGTAAGTACTAGACATAAGACAACAGCAAAGGACAAACTATTAAGGTATTGAAAACCTTGTTGTCTTGTACAATGTTTGATGAACAAAAAGTTATGTTACTATTTTAGACAACTTGTACTTGAGAGTTGAAACAAAAAGTTGTCACGTGGTTTAGTGAGAGACAATAATTTAATTTTTTTTGTCCAGTCTCAGGAACAGGTTTATCATGAAACATAGTACAAACGCGCCCTATGTCATTTACAAATCCTTACTGTTGTTTCGTGTTAAATAAAAGCAAATTGTTTCTGAATTTTTTTGGTTTTCACCACCAGTTTATCTGGTTCGAGAGTCAGTTCTGGCATAGTGGTTCCAGCCCCCTCCGACCGTAGGGGGGATTGAACCGTGGTACTCCATACCAAGTTCAGCGACAATCACCACCGAATTCAATAACCCCTAAACTCATTACGAAACCAAAATGAAGAACTAATAAGCAATTAACTAGTCTAATTTGGGGAAGACTTTCGTATTGAAGAATATAATCAAGTAAGTAACACGAAAATATATAAAAACATTATAAAATAAAAATTAGTAATTAAGAACGATTGAGAAGGAAAACGCAGGAATGCACCTTGAGGATGACGAGAAGACGTTCCTGGTCATCGACTTGATCGAAATGGTGACGCCAGCGATTCCAATCCCATTCTTCTTCATCAGCACGGTCTTTAACAGCGGCGCCATCTCTCTTGAGAGAGTTGATGTAAGAATCGAATTGTTTGATTGCGGCGGTGAGGAAATGGTTGAGCATGGAATCCCATCGGCGGTTGGTGGAGTCGTTATTGTTGGTATTGTTGTGGTTATCATCAGAGACGGAGTTGAGACAGAGACATAAAGGTTGAGAAGGGAATTGAAGAAGTGAAGGAGGTCGTTTGAGAGGGAAGGTAACAACGGAGGAGAGGTTTTGCTTCGGGAAAGTGAGGTTTGGAGAAGAGATACTGGGAATCGAAGCCATGTGAAAAAAATGAATGTTATGAATGAAGAACGAGTTAGTTAGTTAGTGTTTGTAGCAGCTGAATGTAACATGAGGTTGCGATCTTCACTGTCCAAATACATACTTGGGGTGATACTCACCGCTGAAAATGTTTTTCAGGAATAATAACAAAGGGATAAGGATTAAATTTTCCTTCCGATGAGGAAAAACAAAATTTTAAGTGAAAATTTGCTTTTTTTTGTTTGTACAAAGGTCAAAAAATGAATTTTATTTTATGTTTTAACTTCTGTTTGTGTTTTAAAATTTTAATTTGGTCTTTATATTTATTATAGTTTTTAATTTGGTTCTTTTCGATAATTTTGTCACATGGCAGACAATTTGTATATGTGGATAAATATCTAAACAATTGGATATGTGTTTAAATTAATGTTAATAATAAAACCCACGGAAATAATCAACTTATATAAACGGTGGAAATATAAGCGAATAAATTATAACTTTTAAAATATAAAGAAGTTTAAACTTAAAATAAACAACTTTTTATTATTATTATTATTATTATTATTTAGTTTTATTTTGTTTTTAGAGGTGGCGACATGCGATAAACTTCATCATTATGTTGTTTAAATTGACAAATTATAATATTGTAAAATATTTTTTGGTGAGATTAACGAGTGTGCAATACAATTCACTACATATGGAATTCATGCATTAAAATTATGGAAATTTAAGGAATAAATATCCATATTTAGTGTCTAATATGTCTTAAATAGAACAAATAGAGTTGTTTATATTGGAGAGCACTTTATGTTGAGAAAAAAATGATAATTAAATTTCTTTGTTTGAATATGCAATGGCATTAAAAAATTTTAAGAGAGTTTACGGTTTAATTTAATCTCACAAAGCTGAAGAGATTAATATCTACAATTACATATAGAAAATATCCTTCCGGTGTTTTTCCTTGTACAAACATTTAGAGAGCTGTAAAATAAACTACCAATAATTCAAAAAAAATAAAATTCATAAACAATAACTTCGACAAAAACTACCGACTAAAATAACAAATTATGAAAGAAAAAAAAAGTTGAGGTTGTAAGAAAATGAAAAATCATAAATGATAGAGTTGAGACCATGGGACAAATTTTAAGACTTACCAATAATATCAAGGCTGCCTTAAATAATTAATCAAACAATGCAAGCAAACACTAAAAACAGAAAACTCATATTGTAAGAACAATTTATTGGTTATTTTATTGTTCAATCCTTTGTTTCTATTATCATACTTTTCAGTAAGATGGTAAATAAATTTGGTCTGATAATAATTTATTTATTATTATTCTATTTTTCCCTACTTTTTACTTGCTATTGACTGTGCATGGAAATGATGCTGAATATGCTACTGTTATTGGATTGGATTCTTCTCTGTGGTAACTTCCCAACAGAGGCATTTTCAAAACAGATAAAAAGGCAAACTGTTAAAACACAGTAGTTAACTGCATAAAAACCAACATAACCTCTATTAGGACATAGAGAGCCACTCTTATTCTATAGAAAAAATGCAATGAACACTTTCTTGCGTAAGTCATGAGGATCTCTTAGGAAGTGAGGGGTCGCGGATGACTTGAGGCTCGAATTCTGGTTTCACGTACCGAGCAAGTGTCTCCGCGTACAACTCATATCGTGCAGTCATTCTGAGACACCATTTGTCTTTAAACTGCCTACACAAGTTAAGATCCATGTCTGTTATTAATAAGCCATCCCTTTTGCGTGATAAAGACGGCGTGCAAGATGCATCCGGTGCTGAAACATGACTTGATCCATAAAAATATCCAGAATCTGTATGTGCTGGTTTTCCATCACCAGAAGTAAATGAATTGGGGAATGTCTCGATCCCAACACGGTTAATTGAAGCAACAAAGTAACTATTTGCTATTGCGCCATAACGTCCCTAAAATACATAACATTAAGAAAAAACCAATAAAACAATCCAAACACAACAAACAATAATTAGTAGAAAAGAGTTTAACATGTCTTCCATCAATATAAAAAAAAAAAACTAACCTCTATTGGCCACATTGCTTCTGTGAGTTCACCAACAGTGGCACAAGGGTTGAAAACAATTTCCGCGCCATTTAAGCCAAAAGTTAAACAATTTAAAGGATGGTGCCTACCATAACATATATTAATGGCAATTTTACCAAATGCCGTTTCAAATACAGGATGACCTGTATTTCCTTCCATATAATACGTGCTTTCATTGAAGTCTCCAACTCTTGGTACATGGTTCTGTAAATTGATATGTGTTCATTACGAAGTTGAAAGAGGGACTTTTGCATTTAGAAGCAGTAATATATAGAAAGTTTAGGCAATTTACCTTCCTGTGTATTCCAATTATATTGCCGTGATTCCCAATTACAACGGCAGTGTTCCAAATAACTTCTCCATGGTTCATATCCCTCTCAAGAATTGGGCTTATAATCACCATGTTATACTTCAACGCGTAGCTTTGCAAAAATTTAGTTGATTCTCCATCAACAGGTTCTGCAAATTCACACCACCTTTTCTCTCGCGTACAAATGGCAAATGGCATCATCCATGCTTCCTACAATACAATTATATCAAACAAAAACCAAAGGTTTTCTGACAAATGTTCATATGCATGCAATGCAACCTACTTGCAAGCATAATACGTTGACCCCCGATGAACCGGCAGCATCAATAATTGGCTTGAGTTTCTCAAAGATAGCCTTCTTTTGGTCCACAAAGTGAGCAGTTGTTGGGAGGGCAATAGAGTTTTGAATCAAACCGACCCTCACAACTCGAGGTTCCCTTAATACTTCTTTATCAGCATTAAATTTGTAAGCCTGAAAGAAATAAACTTAAAATCATGAGACCAACCAAAAGTTATAGCTTAACTATAGGTTTCAACCAGACAAAATATTCGGCATATACTCTGTCGATTTAAGGAAGCAATGCAACCAAATTAATCCATCATACCTGGAGGTCAAAACCATGTGTGATAGAGAGAGATGTTGCAGATTCTGATAGAGCAATGGTTTCAAGTTCTTTTCCACAATTGAGCCCGGTAAGCAAACGATTGACTTCCTGCAACACAATGGTCATTTAAAGAGCCATAAAAAAATATGTGATTGATGCAACCATGAAGATTGAATAATATTCAAAAGCAATAGCGTGTGTATCAAGGAAGCTAAATATTTTTGTATAGTAAAACCAATTATTCGAAAAACTGTATCCATAAACTTATGAGACAAGGCATTATTATGCATCACCCTTTAAAGAGGATCCACAATCTCTACTGTTAGGAAGCAAAAAATCATGTCAAATACAAATGATATATATATATATATATAAAATTTATTCTCAAAATTTAATTCAAATTTATGTGTAAAAATAACGCAACTCTTCTAAATACCATTTTGAAGAGAGTCACAAAACTTCACTATACAAAGTTTCACATGATGATAAATAACAAAACCAAAAAAAAGTCAAAAGAGCACTCGAAAGTAATAAAAATGATTTTGATCAATTTATCATGTTAACAGAATGAATAAATAGGGTTTTACTCTATTTTTATCAAAGTCTTGAGTTCGACTCCTGGTTTGAGCATGCAAAAGTGTTAAATTTTTTAGGGAGAATTTGATATTCATTTAAGTCTCACAAGGCTCGAGAGATTAATCTTTGCAGTTGCACGCAGAGGATACTTGGTTTACGAAAAAATAAACAAAAATAAGTGTGGGTTTGGAGTATATAATAAAAATTGGTTTGAGAGTAGAATGACCTGGAAATGATGTGGTTTGAGATTCTCCTTGAGAAGATGGTGAAGGGAATCATAGCCACAAATAGAATTATCCTCGGAGAGGTTGAGTAATTCATTCTCTCCTCCATTTTGGGACTTCTCCATCTCCATTTTACTACTAAGACAGTTTGGAAGAGTGGCAGTTTGAATACTCTTATTTATAATGATGATGAATTCATGTTTTGTTTTTTAATCCATTTTCATACTTAAATCGTAGCTTATTATGTTGCGTGTTGTATTTGATTTGATGTAGAATTGGTAGAGCCAATATAAGCCAAAGAATTGCTAGCCAATAACTAGTATGAGTAGACTGTAGAATAGTAGTGATTTGGAAAAAATACACATAAAGGATGTGTGGTAGCAATCAAAGAACATTTCTCTTTACTACATGTGTGAATTGAATTACGAATATTAGAATATTTAAATAGTCATTAAGATTTTATTATTTTAGAAAATATAGAAAAGTATAAAGAGTAAGTTTCGTTGAAGAAGGGAGGAGGTTGGTCACTCACAAATCATGATGGCTTCCATTCATATTTGATAGGTTTTCTTATTCTTTTTTGAAGAAGCCAAAACAGACACAATGAGAAAAATCATGTAAGCACAATCCGAGCAAACAACGAAACTTTAAGCGGAACAACTTTGTTCCAAACAAGATTCTTACAAGGCATGGTTTCCACTGGCATTGCCTGAGTCAAAAGCCGATAAACTCTTCTGACAGTGTAACCAACATTATAATCAAGTTTTTGAGACCGCTTATCAGCAACATATACCTGCAAATAACAATTTTCCAATAAAGAACAACACTACTCCTCCTCCCAAGCAAAGAGCCTCCTCCACCTCCACCCTACCCCACCGATCCCCCAACGGCTCAACCAAGCCTATACACATCTCTGCCATTGACACATTACTATCAACAACAAGCTCAAATGAACGTCTGAAACGAGTGCTAAGAACACCTTAGTCAACTAAGGATCTCCCCAACACAACGTATACTCACCATTACCAACAACTCGCAACAACAATCATCAAACCAACTTCCCACTCGCTCACCACCACCCTCTCCAACTCTGATGAAGCATCACTTTGATACTTGAAATGGTAAATATCAGTAGCTAAAATTTATGAAATAATAAACTAGTCTTTATTAATTTACATATAACTTCAAATTAAAGATTAAATTGGTAAACTAAATCTTAAATAGTGAAACTAATTTTTTTTGAGGTAAAATAGTGAAACTATTAAACTAATGATATTTTAAATTTTTAATAATGACATGCATAAATAAAAGTTATTTGGAATATGCTACGTGAACTTTGGTAAGAAATCAGGGATGGATGAATGAATAATGAAATATGAAATGCTACAATACCTATGAACTTGAACACACCTTTAACAATTAAAAGAAAGGAAAATAACTTCAGATTCATTTTATTTATGAATAAATGAATTAGTTCATTTTAGAAAAGGGAAAAAATTAATTTTCCTTGTTCTTGACAGTACTGAAAGCTGAATAATGGAAACTTCATTTGAGGCTGTTTCTTTTGAACATAATACAAAATATCCCACACAGAAAACATATTAACACTTTCTAACACAGGTTATTAGGATCTCTTATGAAGTAACGGGTCACAGATGACCTGAGGCTCAAATTCTGGTTTCACATACTGAGCAAGGGTCTCTGCATACAACTCGTATCGTGCAGTCATTCTGAAACCCCATTTGTCTTTATATTGCCTGCACAAGTTAAGATCCATGTCTGTTACTAATAAGCCGTCCCTGTTACGTGATAAAGACGGCGTGCAGGATGCATCCGGTGCTGAAATATAACTTGATCCATAAAAATGCCCAAAATCTGCATGTGCTGGCTTGCCATCACCAGAAGTAAACGGATTGGGGAATGTCTCGGTCCCGACACGGTTGATTGAAGCAACATAGTAACTATTTGCTATTGCAGCATTACGTGCCTGAAAAAACAGTGTAAGCAATGTCTGAATACGCAGATGTCCTACAAGGGTAAATCTACGGTTTTTGCATCTAAAATTAGTCGCTACTTGAGCAGGTTAAATGGGAAGATTAATGCATGCCGATTTTCTAATTGGTTGGTCATTTATGAACTAATTTCGTGCTGAATATAACCTATAGGTATTATCATAAAATAATATGATGTAAACATCAATGAAATTAGTAGAAAATAGTCTAACATGTCATTTCCATCAATATAAAAAACTAACCTCTATTGGCCACATTGGTTCGCTAAGTTCACCAACAGTGGCAGAAGGGTTGAAAACAATTTCTGCACCATTCAAACCAAAAGCTAACCAATTTAAAGGGTGGTGCCTACCATAACATATATTAATGGCAATCTTTCCAAATGCTGTTTCAAATACAGGGTGACCAGTATTTCCTTCCACATAATATGTGCTCTCATTGAAGTCTCCAACTCTTGGTATATGGTTCTGCGAAATGCGTGTTCATTAGATAGCTGAAAGAAGTACTTTTGCATTAGAAGCAGAAGTAGAAAGTTTAGGAAAGTTACCTTCCTGTGTATTCCAATTATATTGCCGTGATTCCCAATTACAACGGCAGTGTTCCAAATAACTTCTCCATGGTTTATATCCCTCTCAAGAATTGGGCTTATAATCACCATGTTATATTTCAACGCAAAGCTTTGCAAAAATTTAGTTGATTCTCCATCGACAGGTTCTGCAAATTCACACCACCTCTTCTCTCGTGTACAAAAGGCAAATGGCATCATCCATGCTTCCTACAAGCGAATTATATAAAATCAAACACTATAAATTTTCTGATAGAAATAAGAAATCAATTAAAAAATGCTCAATTGTATGAAACCTACTTGCAAGCATAATATGTTGACCCCCGATGAACCGGCAGCATCAATAATTGGCTTTAGTTTTTCAAAGATAGCCTTCTTTTGGTCCACAAAGTGAGCAGTTGTTGGGAGGGCAATAGAGTTCTGAATCAAACCAACCCTCACAACTCGAGGTTCCCTTAATACTTCTTTATCAGCATGAAAGTGGAAAGCCTGAAAGAAATAAGTTAAAATTATATAAGCTTAAATAAGAGCTAATAGATTCCGACAATAATTTGACAGACAACAATACAAGAGAAAGAAAGAAAAACTGTTCCCCTTGTTAGGCAAGAGTAAAAATTAGATAAATGAGAAGTGAAAGTGAGTTTTGAGTTTTCACATTTTGCTATAATCATCCCTATACATACACCCATCTTCCATATTTCGCTCCTGCCAACTCAAATCAGAGTTTGGACTTTGCATGACTATTCATATAAAAGCAACTATTTATCTTAAACCAAGTGATTTCACTTCATGTTGAACATTGATGGAAACAAGTAAATAAATGTGCGATTCACTTTGATCCATGGCTTAAAAAGCAGCAGCAGATATTCGTGATTTATGAATACAATTGTTTTAGAAGCTTAATTTTCGTAATTTATGTTAAAAAAAATTAAAAAATCCATCATACACTCCATCATTTCAAGGAAGAAATACAACTAAATTAATAATCTTTCTTTAATCTTGTGATATCATTTGGGAAAAAGTGAATTGTATCGATACCTGGATGTCAAAACCATGTTCCACAGAGAGAGCTGTAGCAGATTTTGGGAGACCAATTGTTTCGAGTACTTTTCCACAATTGAGCCCGGTAAGTAACCGATTGACTTCCTGCAACAATGTAATTAAACCAATTTTAGAAGGAATATTTACAATCCACTTTCCATGAAGTTTGATTCCTGTTTTGGACTAGGACACGGCCCAATCCTTCAGTTCACTTTGAGCTAAAGGGTGGCCACCAAAATCACCCCTCAGAAAGAAAAAAAAAAAGTATGTGATACTCATTCTACCATTTACACTCCCAAACTCTTACTGACTTGTGCGTTAGAGTACCAGATGGCCGGAAGGTGGAGTTGATGATCCTCGTGGAGGTACTTGCAAATACAAGGATCATGAGCTCCATCTTTCGGCCATCTATGATCTCTAGTCCATAGGTGCATTGGGACAAAGACACTACGTTCATTTTGAAGAGAGTAACAAAATAACATGAGATCACTATTCAAAATTTGACATGATGGTAAATAACATAATCCAGGAAAGTCAAACTCAAAAAGAGTAGTTGAAAGTAATAAAAAATAATGATGAATTCAGCATATGAACAAATCCCTTGAAAATTAATACTATTATGTATGAATTGAAAACAAGTTGAAAGAAACTATAGAGAGTGATATAGCATGAGTGAATAATGGGTTTGAGAGTAGAGAGTGACCTGAAAATGATGGGGTTTGAGATTATCCTTGAGAAGATGATGAAGGGAATCATAGCCACAAATAGAAGCATCGTTGAGTTGTTCATGCTTTTCTCCGTTTTGAGACTTCTCCATCTCTCACTCGTTATCCAAACTACGAGAATAGCAGTTGGATGGAATACTCTTCTTCTTCGCCGTGAATCGTGATGATGATTTGTTTATTTATGATTTATTTATGTTGATGAGTTCATGTTTTGTTTTCTTTCGCACGTTAACCCATTTTCTTAGACTATTTAAAATTTGATGTTGAATGGTGTTGAAACGTAAGAAATCATTGGACTAAGACTATCTAGTTTAACCATTCAACATTTACATTTTTTTACTTTTTACGCTCCAGGTCATCTTCTCTCTTTTCTACTAATAATTCAATATACACATTCAACTTTTACTTACTACAATATTTTTGTTTAATAAAATTCAACACTCTACCCCACCACTTTTGTTTTATATTCTTATTTTCTTTTATGTTTTTGTTTTTGTGATTATATATATTTTTTGAACAATTTGTGATTATATATTAATAACAATTATCGATTGAAATTAAATTAAAATAATTAAGAGTTAAATAATTTTATTTTCTAATTTAATAATTTATTTAAATTTTCTTTTTTTAATTATATATTCTTAATTAAAAATTTTTCTTGCAAATAATAAAGACGAGATATAGGGATAATCATTATTAAAACAAGTAAAATTACAAAAAAAAAAAAAAAAAACTTAAAATGCAATACAATAGACTATAAGCACACAACACATCTAAAATGAAATACACATGACTTAATTAGTACAATAGACTTAACTCACAAACAATCTATTTAATCATGCAATATTTCGAACTTTGTCCATATGTATTTGACTAGATCTGCTTGCAATTCGTGATGTACATTTGAATCACGCATCACAGACCTAGCACGCACATGATTCGCAAATGCAGGTAACACCTCAGTCGAAAATGGCTCCGATGTACTAGATCCACTTGCCTCAGATTGTTCATAATATGTCCAATGTTGAGCATATGTATCTCGTTCATCCTCAACAATCATATTATGCAATATGATACATGACCTCATGATGAAAGCCAAATCGGCTATGTCCCACAAACGGGCTGGTTCGCGAATGATTTTAAATCGAGCCTGCAACACCCCATATGCACGTTCGATGTCCTTCCGACATCCCTACTGGTATTTTGCAAATAACTTATCTGGATCACTTTGAGGAAGTCTAATTGATTTGACGAAAGTCGGATAAAAAGGGTAGATACCATCAGCAAGATACTATGCCATATTATACGGACGTTGATTCACAATGAATCACTTTTTTGGTTTCTCCCAACAACACTGTATGTTACATATTTAATCCATCCACTAATTAGAACCAAATTTTGCTCAGTGGTCCAATTGGGTTTTTCTCGACGAGCGGGAGTTGAATCCTTTGCATTTGGAGTGGCTTCATGACCACCGCTCATGCCACAAAGAGTCATTTGTGTAGAAAATGTAGGAAATTCATCTAATCCAACATTCGAAACATTTTCATTTCCCATTGGAGTAGAAGGATAATAAGGGGGTGCTTGAGATGAATAAGGCATCATTGATCCATAAAATGGACAAAAATTTGGATTAGATGACGGCATCATGAAATTTGGAGGAAATAATTTGGTATATTTTGGGGGCCATAGTTGTTGGGATTTGGGTAATTAGTAGAATTTTGGGTGTTAAAAGGGTTATTGTTGAGATCCATTTCACTAAAAAAGATGTTTAGAGCTACAAACAATAATTTATTGAAAGCTAAATAGAAAAATTAGAGAAAAATGTCGTTTTTTTTTTTTTTTTTTTGTGTCCAAATCAAAAAAACCAAGTTTTATTTATAGACAAAAAAAATGATGAATTTTGGTGAAAAAAAAAAAACTAATTTACTATAAAATAATTGACCTCAAAAGATTAGGATGAAATAAAAATCTCAACCAATAATATGATGCCAAGCGAAGGAAGGGGATCAACTCCCTCCCCCACTCAATTGCACTTCAACGGGTTGAATGTTTTCAACACGAATAAATCCATTGTAATTCAACATGTATATTCAACAACCCCATTGCATGAATTCAACTGTTGAATTTTTTTTCAACAACCCCACTGTAAGCGGTCTAATGTGTTGAATGATGTGAAGGGAAGATGTGTTGAAAAAACTCAACATAGTTGAATGCTGCACGGAGGGTCAGGTTGGCGAGTTTCTGTTCGCTGGAAATGACGCGTGTAAGTGGTGGGTCATTAACGCGGAGAGAGAAAGTGAATTGGATAAAGCTGATGACACGTGTCTGGATTTTTATTATATTAATACTTTGAACTCAATTATTTCATAGTAAATTAATTAATTTATTATTTTTACCAAAGTTCAATGACTTTTTTTGTCCATAAATAGAGACTTTTTCATTTGATTTGGACACAGAAAAAAACCAAGTTTTTAACTATCTTAATCTTATTATTAGTGTTTATTTTGAAATTTTAGTCTTTTTTTAGTGAAATGGATCTCAATAATCATTTCAATATCCAAAATTCTTCTAATTGTCCATTTAGCTACCAAAATTCCAACGATTATCAAAATCCAAAGCAGTATTCCAACCAACATGCTCAAACATACCTAATTTTGATTTTGCACAAAATTTCAACCAGTCATCCTCTGTTCTAAACTTTCATCCATTTTATGGATATATGATGAGAAATTCACCTCAAACACCCCCTTTTAATGGTTATATGCCAATGGTGAATGCAATTTTTTCGAGTGGTAGTGCACCTAAATTTTCAACACAAATAACTATTGGTGGCATGACAGTTGCTAATGAAGTCACTCCAAATTCAGATGATGCAACTCCTAAGAGCAAGAAAAACCAGCAACCAACATGGAACACTGAACAAAATTTGGTGCTAATTAGTTGGTGGATTAAACTTTGAGGAAATATTGGCTCAAGAAGTAGTGGATATCTAAGAGATCTCATGAGAGTGATGCATGTGACTCAAACTCTGTAGGATCTAGTGCTCGTTCTATGGGTAGGGAGACAGCTAAAAAAAAGGATAAAAAGAAAAGCAAGGAAGCTGCCTCGAAGGTGGTGGACAAGGAATGGGTTGAATACAAACCATTCAAGGAGAAAGAGCTTGAACGATTGGACAAGATAGCCTTGATACAACAGGAGGCTAACCAATTGACGAAAGAAAAGACTCATACTAAGAAAATGAAATTGTATCTAAAGCTAACTTCTGAAGAGCATCTCGATGATCGGAAGAAACAACTGTTGGAAAATTTAGCCAAAGAACTGTTTGATAATTAATTTCAACCAAGTATTTGTCTGTAGTGTTTGCTTTAATTATTGTGTTTGAATATGTCAGTGTAGTATTTGCTTTAATTATTGTGTTTGAATATGTCAGTGTAGTATTTGCTTTAATTATTGTGTTTGAATATGTCAGAATAATATTTGCTTTAATTATTGTGTTTAAATATGTCAGAATAGAGTTTGCTTTAATTATTGGGTTTGAATTCGTCAGTGGTCCACCACCGAATTCAAATCTAATCCGTATCTTATAATTAACTCTATACAAAAACTTATTTCGAATACGTCAGTGGTCCATCACCCAATTCAAATATAATCCTTATCTAATAATTAACTCTATATATACGATAACTTATTTCGAATTTGTCAGTGGTCCACCACCCAATTCGACTCATACATCCATTTATATATAGGGACTCATACATCCATTTATGTACCAATATAAATTGGGTCATGTTAAACAGTGCCCCCGGGACACTTGTTAAGCATTGCACCCATTTCGAGACAGAATTTATATTTTAATATGCTTAACCAATGCTCCGGGGGCATTGTTTAGCATTTTCCATATAAATTTAAATAAGAATATGAAATAAAAAGTGGTGGAGTAGAGTGTTTAATGAAAAATCATCGGAAAAGATAAAAAAGGTTAACAAGTGTTGAATTATTAGGTGAAAAAAAGAGAAAATGATGTGAATTATTGAGAATTAAAAAAGTTGGCATTGAATGTTGAAACCATTGTAATTGGTCTAACATTTAACGGGCATCGTGGACGTGGAGTTTAAGGTTTTTATATTAATATTTTCTTTTTTGGGTAACAAGGTTTGTTT
The DNA here is from genome assembly GCA_954870985.1 of Trifolium fragiferum. NCBI lineage: Eukaryota > Viridiplantae > Streptophyta > Magnoliopsida > Fabales > Fabaceae > Trifolium > Trifolium fragiferum. The sequence continues at coordinate 15,869,680 of OX940790.1, read as the reverse complement.
AATATTTTACGATATTTAAGGTTTTTTTTTTTAATTGAGAGTTGTTTCAATTTAAAAAAATAAATTTAATTGAGATGTGTTTCAATTTAAAATTTAAATTTGGATGATAATAAAAAAGAAAGATAAATCTTGTAAATCTATTAAAAGGAGATATGTATGAAATCTCCTTTCTATCATTTTTTTTTCCTTTTCTTTTTTTTGACACAAATTAAATTAGGGGCATATTTGTCTTTTTAACCAAATTTTAATAAAATAATATTATTATATTTTTTAATTATATATTTATAATGTTATAAGGACCTAATTTTTTATAGGACCTATGTTTTTACTCATATATTAACAAAAATTTATATTTTATGATAAATTTACGAGATTTATGTTTATACTCATAGTACCTTTATAAAACATTGGTGTCATAAATACTAAGTGAAAGATTTTTTTTTTTTTTTGAAAAGTTAAATTAGTCTATCCAAATTAGCACCAGAGAAAATCGAACCTAAAACTTTAAGAGGAGCACACTAATTTGAGGAGACGAATTCAACAGCAAAATATTGTTTCTTTTTCTTTTTGAAAATCTATTATCCGATTAAAGGACGACTAATTTGAGGGGAAAAATTCAACCGCCTAAAATTTACAAGGACCGAATAATCCGAGGGGATACCTTTATAAAACATTGGTGTCATAAATACTAAGTGTTGGGTTTTTTGTGTTGGCTGCATTTTGTTAAAACAATGTTGCAACAAGATGTCGGACCAGATGTTCCAACATGTGAGTAAAACATCAGTCGTACTCTGTTTTGCGACTTATTTACGCGTGATATCTTTTGAAAATTTGTTTTGGAAATTAACTCATGTTTTGCTTGTGCGCCAAGACGTAAATTTGATTGTTCCTAAAGATATTAAACCATTTTAGGAAACAATATATTCGGTTCAAGTATATGTGTTGCTTGCTCCTTAAGATGTGAAAACATTTAAAGAAAAAAATATTTAATTCCCAAATATATGTGCTGGATCTTACAACATACCAGCTGTGTTGGAAGCCCGATTCTAATTTATTTACCGAAGCCAAAATATCAAAGATGTAATCTTTCAGGGTTTCGTGTCTTTGTAAGCCTTGTGCTTTATTTGTGAGCCACTCTTTTGTCATCTTGATATTAGAGTTGGACTGTCTCTTGAGTTGTAATCTTGTGATCTTCTCCTAAGCCTTGAAGTACGGAATAAGGTTGTTTTCTTGTGTATCACTCTAAGCCTTTAGGTACGAGTGGTCTAGTTTCTAGTAGTGTGTCTCCAACCATTTGTTCCGTTTGTAAACAGTGTTGTTTGTACCGTGTGAGAGGAAGTGAGATGAGATCTCATATATAGGAGTTCCTAGGTATAAGTTGGACGGGCAGGGGTTAGGTGATAAGTCATAAACGGAGCGTTTACGGAGGATTTTGAACTAACACTATTATAACGTGTGTTGCAGTTGCACCGAACTTGGTTAACAAATAACGTGTGTTCTTTACTTTCTGTCATTTATATTTATCTTGTTCATTGTGTTTTACGTTGGTACGATGTTGGAACATTAGACTCAACATCCTGTTCGTGTCCTAATATTGAAATATCATATACCACATCTGTTGCCAACGTGCCGAAATTTCACTAAGTGAAAAAAATAAATTGAAAAAGCTACATTAGTCCACCCAAATTGACACCGGAGAGAATCAACCTAAGACCTTAAGAGGAACACACTCTTAGGTCTCAAGCCAATACCACCAGGCCAATTCAAGCGAGTTACTAAGTGAAAGATGTTGAAGCGAGAGTTGTGAAAGAGCAACAATTAGAAGGTATTTGTCGTGGTGATTTTTGGATGTCAAGCTATTGAAGAGCATTGAATCGCAATTTTTAGATTCACCACCGATCTTTTATTTTTCCAAGGAAAAGGGAAAAAATTCGTTAAAACCCTATTTTTTTAGAGATCAAGGTTCGGGGTTTAGTTATACGAAGGGAAGGTACTAGCACCCTAAGTATCTATAGTATTCTATAGGAACCTCTTGTTTCTATTTTATCTATGCGCTTAATTTTATTTGCTTGTAAAAGAAAGTATAAGATTAGGACTAGAGTAATGCTTTAAGAGAAAAAGTGTTAAGAAAATATATTTAATTTGATTAAGACAAAAGAAAATGTTTTCGTTATTTTTGGTGATTTGGGAAGACGCGAAGTCTTTTGCACTACGTACCCGAAGGATCAAAACCACCGTAGTTCGGGTAAAAATTGAAAATTGTTTGTTGATGTTTTTTAGTTTTTTGAAAAAATGTTTTAAAATAAAGTGCCAAGTGGCAAAAATGTTTTTTTTTTAATGCGTTTTTGTATTTTTTTGATTTTTGATGAATTAGAGTTTAATATATTTACATGAATTTAAAAGTTTATTAAGAAAAAGTTTCTCGACGAGAGTCGAGGTTTTTTTTATGAAAGAGATTCTTTTTTTGAAAATGATTTTTTGGAATATTTGAATGTTTTTTGGTTTTTGATTAATTAATTAAAAAAACTAGGCATGATTAAATAAAAACTAACGCGAGAGTTCTCACAATGATGTTGAATCGAAATGAAACTCCTCTTTTCCTTGGAATTTCTACGCTAATATTTTTTGTGTTTTTTTTTGTTTATGACATGAAGCGATAAATAAAATGTATGCAATGCAGTTTCTCATTTATATATTTACATTGATCCTAATTACATTCTAAATTGTAATAATTAAAAATTAAAATAAATAATGATGCAAAAAATAAAAAATGTGCAATAAAAATAAACTAAGTCTTAAATGAAAAAAAATGAAACAGAATATGGGGTGTAACAGCAAAATAGAGGGTCAAAGCCCAAGTCTGAACCTGCAAAAAAGATTAGTTATAAAAAAAACAAGGAGTTAATCAGGGTTGTCTGATGGAGATCAGAAGACTCTGATTTGATCATGTCTATGATGGGATAAAAGCCATTTGATCAAGATCATGAGGCCAAAACTATGATGGCACGTGGGAACACCATAGGATAGCGCACATGGAATCGTTTGGGTATAAAAGTTGGAAACCACCGGACCCTTTCATTTTTCCACAATTTTCTTTCTCTTTTCTCACCTCAACTCACGTTCTCTCTCTTTCTTTCTCTAAAAAAAATCATCATCATTCAAGAACACCAAGAACACGTACCCAGAATCCGGTGAGTTTCCCGGTGGTGGTGCGGCGGCGCCACCACCGGAGTTTTAAAAATCTCTTTTTTTAAAAAAAAAATTACTTTTTCTGAAATCCTTTTTTTCTAGTTCCCAAAAACCCAATTAGTTTTTGCAAAAAAACGTTTGGAAAATCCTAGATCGGGAATTAAACGTTCGGACACAAAAAAAGAATATTTCTACCTTTCTTTACCTCTTTTCGGTTTCTGATTCGGATTTTTTTTTTTTTTATTCGGATTTGAAAAAGAGAAACCGGTTTATGGGAAAGGATTTGGCTTGGATATGTTGATGATTTCGTGTTGTTTGTTTATGATGAGAAAGAAATTTGGTTTGGAGATTTTGAGAATTTTTTAGGGTTTAAGGCTACTGTGGCTATGTAAGAATTTTGGTTTGTGATTTTTCTGGTTCTGTGAGAAGTGTTTGTGACTGAGGCTGTGTTGTGAAATGTTTGTGAAATTGGCTCTGTGAAAATTCTTGTGTGGAATTTTCTTTGTGAAATTGGTTATTGTGTATGAGGCTCTCCCTTCAATTTTCTCTCTTCTCCTTTTTTATAGAGACTTTGAAACAAAAGTTGGTTGAGTTGATTAATAGAGAAATGAATGTATGTCTGTTGCTTTTTGCTGCCATGTGGTTACCAATGAATCCTTTGGAGACAAAGAAATAAAGAGGGAGTGAAATAGAAAGACAAAGATTCATAGAAAGAAGGAAAAATAGAGCATGTTGTTGCCTCTTTTTTTGATCTTTTGATAATAATAATAATAACAATGACAAAAAAGGAAAAGAAAAATTATAGGGGGAAGGGGGAAGATGCAGCACGTGCTGCATCTTTGCTATTTTTTTTTTAATAATAATAAAAACTTAGACCAATAAAAAATAAAAAAATTTGATAAGATAAAACAAAACGGATCAAAAAGCAAACACAAAAATGAGATATTTTAAAATACTTCTCCGCCAAAATTTCGTCAGAAATAACAAAAAATTCGGTTTTAAAGGACGAATAAATTGGTCAAAAAATGGGGTATGACAGATGCCCCTATTTAAGTTTCTTCTACCGGAGATTTGAAAAAGAAAAAGATGTTTTTTTTTTGTTTTGAATCGACGGTAGAAGAGACTTAAATACAGAATACACCATTTTTTGACCGACCTAAACTATAAAATGCTATGATGTAATGTTATGAATGTTATGCTTGTGAATGTTCGAATGTAAGACACTAAGAATTATCTGATTGAGAGAGAAACAAGTTCATTAGGGAATAAGAGTAATGAAGATGGAAAGTAATAAAGTCCTGTATGCGGACAGAAAGCAGTAAAGTCCAATGTAGGGACAGAAGTAAAGACAGAAAGCAGTATAGTCCAATGTGGGGACAGAAGCAGTAAAGTCCGATGTAGGGACAGAAGTAAAGACAGAAAACAGTAAAGTCTAGTGTGTTGGAACAAAATTATGATTTTGTATCTCCTTAATTGATTTTGATGATAACAATGTATTTAAGGTTAAATTGGAATACTAATAATTTAATTCAGTGTGCAGGATTAAAAGTTAAAATTTGCGTACTAAAGAACCTTAGAATTTCTGAAGGAATTACTTCTGAGCTCACCAGATCTGAAGCAAGTAATTCTGAGCCTGTGAAACTCTGAAGTTATTATCTGAACCTTAGAATTTCTGAAGGAATTACTTCTGAGCTCACCAGATCTGAAACAAGTAATTCTGAGCCTATCAAAATCTGAAGAACATCTGAGCTCACCAGATCTGAAACAAGTAAATCTGAGCCTATCAAAATCTGAAGAACATCTGAGCTCACCAGATCTGAAACAAGTAATTCTGAGCCTATCAAAATCTGAAGAACATCTGAGCTCACCAGATCTGAAACAAGTAATTCTGAGCCTATCAAAATCTGAAGGCTCGTCAGATATAAGTGTTAAGCTACATTTGAGAGTACAATTTTATTGAAGACTGTGCCTGACTAAGTCCAAACGCAGAAATCAAGAATGAAAAGGTTTGACCATGGAAAGGTCCTTTTCAAGTCAGGCTTCAGAAACGATTATTTCCTTATTTGGCTTTCACCAAGGTTCAAATATCAAAAGCCAAAAGGAATCTCTCATTTTGTAGTAAACGTTAAGCTCCTAAGCTACTGCAAATCAGAACAGCTAATAAGCTCACTGATCTATACAAAGGAGCGTCTCAATTCTTCAAACGGCTATAATCTTCAACGTTCATGTTATCATCTATAAAAGGAAGAAGATTTGTGAAGAAATGAATCAAGACTTAAGCTTCTGAACGTGCTGAAACTCTGTCAAATTCTGAAGCTATCAAACACTTAGAAACTTTGTGATAATTTTCTAAGTTAGTCTTGTAACTGAGTTGTATTTTGTAAACACCTCTGATTGTATATCAAGTGTTAATCTCTTATCTTTATTAACATTAAAACCAGTTAGAAGTCTCTTGCTTTGTGCTTGAGCATTAGAAGTCTCTTGCTTTGTGCTTGAGCATTGGAAGTCTCTTGCTTTGTGCTTGAGCATTGGAAGTCTCTTGCTTTGTGCTTGAGCATTGGAAGTCTCTTGCTTTGTGCTTGAGCATTGGAAGTCTCTTGCTTTGTGCTTGAGCATTGGAAGTCTCTTGCTTTGTGCTTGAGCATTGGAAGTCTCTTGCTTTGTGCTTGAGCATTGGAAGTCTCTTGCTTTGTGCTTGAGCATTGGAAGTCTCTTGCTTTGTGCTTGAGCAGTTAGAAGTCTCTTGCTTTGTGCTTGAGCAGTTTGAAGTCTCTTGCTTAGTGCTTGAGCATTTGTAATCTGAGTGATTATAGTGAAATCTCTTGTGAAGGACAAGAGGACTGGACTACTCCTGTTAGTGGGAGGAACCAGTATAAAAATTCTGAGCATCTCTCTCTAACCCTATCCTCATATATTGTGTGTGTTATACCTTATCCGCTGCAATTTGTTTTAACTTAGAAAAAGTCTCACACAATTCAACCCCCCCTTCTTGTGTGTTTTTCAACCTTCAATTGGCATCAGAGCTCCGGTCTGTTGCTCTTCACTTAACAGTGAAACAGTAAAAGATCTAGGGGTACTTAGTTGAAAAACATGTCTGGTGTTACCTCTCCTTCTGCTTCCTCTGGACCTGATCACTCTGCTGTTCCACCTCCTCACAACTATGATAGGGAAAGGAACAGTGATAATCACAGAGACAAACCACCTTACTTCAACAGTGATCCTACTACTTTTCCTTTCTGGAAAACCAAGATGTATAGTTACATCATTGGGACCGATGATGAGTTATGGGATATCATTGAAGATGGTATACATTTTGAACACATGGATGATGAAGGTGTTGTAAGAAATACCTACAGAAAGTTCTTTGATGCTGAAAAGAAGAAACAGTATAAGAAGCATCATACTGTTAAGAATATGCTTATTGGTGCAATATCTCATGCTGAGTATTTAAAAATATCCAACAAGTCATGTGCCAAAACTATCTGGGACTCTCTATGTTCCACCTATGAAGGAAATAAGCAAGTCAAAGAAGCTAAGGCAAACTTATTAGTTCATCAATATGAGCTGTTCAGAATGAAGGAAGATGAAGATATTGAAACCATGTATTCAAGGTTTCAAACCCTTGTCTCTGGTCTTCAAGTTCTGAAGAAAAGCTACACTGCATCTGATCACGTGAAGAAAATTCTGAGGAGCTTACCTTCCAAATGGAGACCAAAAGTTACAGCTTTTCAGGAATCCAAGGATTTGGACAATGTGACTCTTGAAGATTTAATAAGCTCACTCAGAAGTCATGAGCTAGAACTTATGTCAGATGAACCTGTCAAGAAGATGAAGTCCTTGGCTCTAAGCTCTGTTCAGACTTCCTCAAAAGCTGCAAAGATCAAAGTGTCTGAACAAGAGGAAGAAACTTCTGATGATATGATGGATGAAAATTCTGAGAATGAAGAAATGGCACTAATGGTTAGAAGGTTTCAGAAATGGAACAAGAAATACAAAAGGTTTCCAAACAAAGGAAACAACTCAAGAAGTTCCTTTTCAAAGGACAAAAAGGAAGAACTGAACAACTGCTATAACTGCAAGAAATCTGGACACTTCATTGCGGACTGTCCAGAAATGTCATCCAAGGACAAAGGAAAGAATAAGAGCTTTGGGAAAGAAAAGTACAAAGAAAAGGTAAAGAAGAGTTTGTTAGCCACTTGGGAGACCATTGAAAATGACTCTGAAGGAGAAGATGATGAAGAAGGCAATCTGGCTTTAATGGCAAGAACTTCTGAAGGTAACAACTCTGATAGAGATTCTGAAGATGACTCAGATGATGAAAATGAGGTATACTCTAACATGACTAAATCTGAATTAATTGATTCTCTTAAGATTGCCATGAAACATTACTCTCGTATAGTAAGTCAACACAAAATTCTGAAGAATGTTCATGAATCATTGAAAAAGGATGCCAAGATTCTTTATGATGAAAATGAATCGTTAAACATTCGTATTTGTCATGTTGAATCTAACTATGTCTTGGCAGACAAGCTCAATGATGATCATGAAGATGCTCTTCACGAATTTATTCGTTGTACCTTCAATAGGAGTAAAATGGCTTCCATGATTTATCATATGACTCGTAACTATGGTGAAGGCATTGGTTATTCTCGGTTTAAGAACTGGGATAAACCTCTGAAATCATATAGTGAGGATGATACTCCACCTGAATTATTCTCTACCTTTGTTAAAAGTGGTACACTTGATCTGAAGGCATCCAACTCTGAAGGAGGTTCTGAACCTGAACCCAAAGACTCAGAAGTTCCAAGTTCTTCTGAACCTAAAATTTCTGAGTCCAAAAGTTCTCAAGTTAAGGCTCAGAAGTCATCTGAACCTCTGAGAAATCAAGGTAAAGTTACTTCAGATCCTTGCTTGACCTTTGGAACTGTGATATACTCCAGATCAAAATCCAAGAATCAAATTAAGCCTAAACATTCTTGTCAAAGCTTAATTAATTCTAGATCTTGTGTTGATCATAGAAAACAAAGAAGGAATACTATTCAGAAGACTAACTCTAAAGGACCCATCAGAATATGGGTACCAAAATCTGAAATAATGTTTGCTTCAGATGCTCATGCAAGGAAAGGTAAAACAGCAGCCCTGGTACCTGGACAGTGGTTGCTCACGACATATGACGGGAGAAAAGCATATGTTCCAAACCCTAACTCTGAAAGAGGGAGGCTCTGTGGGATTTGGAGGAAAACAAAAAGGGAAGATCATTGGTACAGGTACAGTTGGTAATTCTTCTCTTTCCATTAAAGATGTTTGGTTAGTTGATGGACTTAAACACAATCTATTGAGCATTAGTCAATTTTGTGACAATGGGTGTGTTGTTACATTTAATAAGGAATCATGTACTGTATCAAAAGACTCTGACAAATCTGTAGTATTCAAGGGAATGAGAGTTGGCAATGTTTATAAAGTAAACTTTTCTGATTTGGTTGACCAAAAGATTATATGTCTTTTGTCTCTGAGTGATGAGAAATGGCTATGGCACAAGCGTCTTGGTCATGCTAACTGGAGGTTGATCTCTAAGCTTAGCAAACAAAAGCTTGTTAGTGGTTTGCCTGACATTGATTATCACTCAGATGCACTTTGTGGCTCATGTCAAAAAGGAAAATTTGCTAAGACTTCATTCAAGTCTAAAAACATTGTCTCTACTTCCAGACCCTTAGAATTGCTTCACATTGATCTGTTTGGTCCTGTTTCGACAGCCTCTATCAATGGTAAAAAATATGGATTGGTCATGGTTGATGATTTCAGTAGATGGACTTGGGTGAAATTCCTACGTTCTAAGAGTGAAGCACTTGTGGTGTTCAGTGACTTCTGCACACAAATACAAAGTGAAAAGGATCTTCGGATTCTGAAGGTTAGAAGCGACCATGGGGGAGAGTTCGAAAATGACTCTTTCGAATCTTTCTGCTCAGAGCATGGAGTAATCCATGAATTCTCTTCTCCTAGAACACCACAGCAGAATGGTGTTGTAGAAAGAAAGAATAGATCTTTGCAAGAAATGGCTCGTACCATGATGCTTGAGTCTAACCTAGCTAAGTTCTTGTGGGCAGAAGCCGTGAGTACTGCTTGCTATGTTCAGAATAGAATCTACATCAGACCTATTCTGAACAAAACTGCTTATGAACTGTTCAAAGGAAGAAAACCAAATATTTCTTATTTTCATCAGTTTGGATGTACTTGTTATATTCTAGACAACAAGGTCTATCGAAAGAAATTTGATGCTAGAGCTTATAAGGGTATCTTTATAGGCTACTCTGAACGCTCAAAAGCATACAGATTGTATAATTCTGAAACTCACACAGTTGAAGAATCTATACATGTTAGATTTGATGATAAAGAGCCTGACGATAAAATGTCAGAGCAAGCTGAGACTTTTGCAGAATTTCAAGTTTCCTCAAATTCTGAGTGTGAAGATCTCTCCATTGCTGTATATCCATCTGAGACTCAAAATGAAGATATCTCTGAAGGCCTTGAAACTGAAGACCCTTCAGAAACTGAACCCTCTCAGACACCTGCTCCACCTAAGAGTAAATTCAAGTATAGATCATCTCATCCTGAAGAGCTAATTGTTGGTAACAAGGATAGCCCAAGAAAGACCAGATCTGCTTTCAAAGAGGATGAATCCCTAGTTGGGTTAATTTCATTAATTGAACCCACAAACATAGAAGAAGCACTCTCAGATGATGGGTGGATTGTTGCAATGCAAGAAGAACTCAATCAATTTGAAAGAAATGATGTTTGGGATCTGGTACCAAAACCCAAACACAAGAACATTATTGGAACAAAATGGGTATTCAGAAACAAGTCAAATGAAAAGGGAGAAGTTGTCAGAAATAAAGCTAGACTGGTTGCACAAGGTTATAGTCAGCAAGAAGGCATAGATTTCACTGAAACCTTTGCACCAGTAGCAAGACTTGAGGCAATTAGACTTCTCTTGTCCTATGCAGTTAATCATGACATCACTCTATTTCAAATGGATGTTAAGAGTGCATTTCTGAATGGAGTAATTTATGAAGAAGTCTATGTTAAACAACCTCCTGGCTTTGAAGATATAAAGTGTCCTGATCATGTTTACAAATTGAAGAAATCTCTGTATGGTTTGAAACAAGCTCCAAGAGCTTGGTATGAAAGGTTAAGTATATTTCTTCTAGAAAATGGTTTTGAAAAAGGACATGTTGATAACACTCTCTTTAGAAAAACCTTAAAAACTGATATTTTGATTGTTCAGATTTATGTTGATGATATTATCTTTGGTTCAACTAATGCTTCTCTTTGCAAGAATTTCTCTAAGCTTATGCAGGATGAATTTGAAATGAGTATGATGGGAGAACTAACATTCTTCTTGGGAATTCAAATCAATCAAAGAAAAGAAGGAGTATATGTGCATCAAACCAAATACACAAAGGATTTACTGAAGAAATTTGGTCTTGAAGATTGTAAACCAATGTCAACTCCTATGCATCCCTCTAGCTGTCTTCTGAAGGAAGAATCTGAAGCCAAAGTAGATCAGAAATTATACAGAGGTATGATTGGTTCCCTCCTTTATCTCACTGCATCTAGACCAGATATCTTGTTCAGTGTATGCTTGTGTGCTAGATTTCAATCAGATCCTAGAGAGTCTCATCTAACTGCTGTTAAGAGAATCTTTAGATATCTGAAAGGAACCACTAATCTTGGATTACTTTATAAGAAATCCTTAGATTATCAGCTTATTGGATTCTGTGATGCTGACTATGCTGGTGATAAAATTGAAAGGAAGTCCACTAGTGGAAACTGTCAATTTCTAGGTGAAAACCTTATATCATGGGCTAGTAAGAGACAAGCAACTATTGCTCTATCTACAGCAGAAGCAGAGTACATCTCAGCTGCTAAGTGTTGCACGCAATTGCTCTGGATGAAACATCAGTTGGAGGACTATCAGATAAGGATAAGTAGTATACCACTTCTCTGTGATAATACTGCTGCTATCTGTTTGTCTAAGAATCCTATTTTGCATTCAAGAGCTAAACACATTGAGATCAAACATCACTTCATTAGAGACTATGTTCAGAAGGGAGTAATTAAGATTCAATTCATTGATACTGAGCATCAATGGGCTGATATCTTTACCAAACCTCTTGCTATTGATCGTTTCGATTTTATCAAGAAAAATCTGAACATGGTTTTTATTTCTGAATGATATCTCTGAATGCTGTTAACTCTGAATGAATAAACTGGTTCTGAAGGGCCTCAGAAGTTTGGACGGCTCAGAAACTATTATATAGGTTCTGAAGCACTCTCTCATCTGAAGCAATCAGAATTATTTATTATTAAATATGATTTCTTGTGACTCAGATACCTACTCTAAGTGTTAGTTGACCACTCAGTTTCTCTAACTGACAGCTGGCTTCTGAAAACACTACTTATCTGTGTAACTTCCCATCATGTCTAGTAACCGCTGGGTAATGAAGGAGAGCTAATGATGATTTTATTAAAAGTAACTGCCAAGCCCCCATTACGTCACTATCACTTCTCACGTTTTCAATATTTTGAAACTTCCACTATAACCATTTCTGACACTCCTAAATCCCCTCAGAAATCTCCTATTAAAGATTCTGAGTCTACCCCAATAGCAATGGACGTAGACCAATCTGAACCCTCAAATGTTCAAAATTCTGAAGTCCCTGCTGAATCCCAAACTGAACCCCTTCACCTTCATCTCCTAAGCCAACCACTTCTGAACCAAACCCCTCATCCATTCAAACCACTCCACCTTTTCCTGGAACTAATTCAGATCTTGAAGAAACTCGTCTTCATTCTGAAACAATTCCCTGTTTCACCATGGTACTTAACAATTCCCTTTTACCGTTGAATGCATTTACTGCTGGTGGTTGTTTGCTGTGTGCATTTACTACCCTGTAACTTGTGCTTTGACTGACCCGTTTTTGATAATGACAAAGGGGGAGAAAATATTATTTCATTTCCTATGGCAGTGAAATTATTTCTGAAGCTCTAAAGATCACATTTTCTGAACTCTACTCTTGTTAAGTTATATTAAAGTCTTTTAAACTTTTAATGAGGGGGAGTAATAAATTTTGTCCAACATAAATTCATATAATATAAGATACGCTTGCAAACCATATCTTATATTTGTCAGTCTGAAGAAATAGAGCTTGCAAACCTCTAATTCTGAAGGTAGAATATATGAAATTATATTTGACATTAAATATTACTCTTAGACTGTTTTATATTTATCATTGATAAACTTTTGAAGCTTATCAGACTCAGGGGGAGCTTGCAAACCTCAGAACCTGAAGTCAAGATGTTAAATAAAAACAACAACAATTGATTTTAAATACATATAGTTGTCATCATCAAAAAGGGGGAGATTGTTGGAACAAAATTATGATTTTGTATCTCCTTAATTGATTTTGATGATAACAATGTATTTAAGGTTAAATTGGAATACTAATAATTTAATTCAGTGTGCAGGATTAAAAGTTAAAATTTGCGTACTAAAGAACCTTAGAATTTCTGAAGGAATTACTTCTGAGCTCACCAGATCTGAAGCAAGTAATTCTGAGCCTGTGAAACTCTGAAGTTATTATCTGAACCTTAGAATTTCTGAAGGAATTACTTCTGAGCTCACCAGATCTGAAACAAGTAATTCTGAGCCTATCAAAATCTGAAGAACATCTGAGCTCACCAGATCTGAAACAAGTAAATCTGAGCCTATCAAAATCTGAAGAACATCTGAGCTCACCAGATCTGAAACAAGTAATTCTGAGCCTATCAAAATCTGAAGAACATCTGAGCTCACCAGATCTGAAACAAGTAATTCTGAGCCTATCAAAATCTGAAGGCTCGTCAGATATAAGTGTTAAGCTACATTTGAGAGTACAATTTTATTGAAGACTGTGCCTGACTAAGTCCAAACGCAGAAATCAAGAATGAAAAGGTTTGACCATGGAAAGGTCCTTTTCAAGTCAGGCTTCAGAAACGATTATTTCCTTATTTGGCTTTCACCAAGGTTCAAATATCAAAAGCCAAAAGGAATCTCTCATTTTGTAGTAAACGTTAAGCTCCTAAGCTACTGCAAATCAGAACAGCTAATAAGCTCACTGATCTATACAAAGGAGCGTCTCAATTCTTCAAACGGCTATAATCTTCAACGTTCATGTTATCATCTATAAAAGGAAGAAGATTTGTGAAGAAATGAATCAAGACTTAAGCTTCTGAACGTGCTGAAACTCTGTCAAATTCTGAAGCTATCAAACACTTAGAAACTTTGTGATAATTTTCTAAGTTAGTCTTGTAACTGAGTTGTATTTTGTAAACACCTCTGATTGTATATCAAGTGTTAATCTCTTATCTTTATTAACATTAAAACCAGTTAGAAGTCTCTTGCTTTGTGCTTGAGCATTAGAAGTCTCTTGCTTTGTGCTTGAGCATTGGAAGTCTCTTGCTTTGTGCTTGAGCATTGGAAGTCTCTTGCTTTGTGCTTGAGCATTGGAAGTCTCTTGCTTTGTGCTTGAGCATTGGAAGTCTCTTGCTTTGTGCTTGAGCATTGGAAGTCTCTTGCTTTGTGCTTGAGCATTGGAAGTCTCTTGCTTTGTGCTTGAGCATTGGAAGTCTCTTGCTTTGTGCTTGAGCATTGGAAGTCTCTTGCTTTGTGCTTGAGCAGTTAGAAGTCTCTTGCTTTGTGCTTGAGCAGTTTGAAGTCTCTTGCTTAGTGCTTGAGCATTTGTAATCTGAGTGATTATAGTGAAATCTCTTGTGAAGGACAAGAGGACTGGACTACTCCTGTTAGTGGGAGGAACCAGTATAAAAATTCTGAGCATCTCTCTCTAACCCTATCCTCATATATTGTGTGTGTTATACCTTATCCGCTGCAATTTGTTTTAACTTAGAAAAAGTCTCACACAATTCAACCCCCCCCCCCTTCTTGTGTGTTTTTCAACCTTCATAGTGTAGGGACAGAAGTAAAGACAGAAAACAGTAAAGTCCAGTGTAGGGACAGAAGTAAAGGCAGAAAGCAATAAAGTCCAGTGTAGGGACAGAAGCAATAAAGTCCAATGTGAGGACAAAAGCAGTGAAGTCCAATGTAGGGACAGAAGTAAAGACAGTGTCTACCATTATTGTGGGATGGTAAGGACACAACGAGGAGATAAATTGTCTGCTGTCACCGTGGGAGAGCGAGACACAAGAAAGAAAGAAATTGTCTGCTGTCATTGTAGGAGAGCAGGACACAACAAGGAAGTAAATTGTCTGCTGTCATTGTAGGAGAGCTAGACACAAGGAAGAAAGATAACGTCTGCCGTCATTGTGGGAGGGCAGGACATAATAAGAAGATAAATTGTCTGCTGTCAATGTAGGAGAGCAGGACATCCAAAGAGATAGAGTCTTGATCAGACACACTGGAAATGACTTCTTTGGGGGAATTGAATGTAACTTGTGGATTGATTGTTTGTAAAATCCGTCACTTGGAATATGTTTGATGATGACATCTCTGGACCAGAAACACTAAGGATGACATTTTGTATGATTGATGGAGACATCTTGGACCAGACATACTGGGGATGACCTTTTTATGATGTATGATTGATGGTGACATCTCTGGGTCAGACACATTGGGGATGACCTTTTTATGAAATAACTGAAGCTTTGACACTGGATGGTCAATGCAATCATGTATGAATGATTCTTTTTTGTTTTGTATGTTTTATGTATGAATGTTTGTATGTATGTAAAATGTATGTATCAAAGTATGAATGATTGTATGATATGAATGTATGAATGTAGCTTGCATTTGTATGACTGCGAGACTGCATACGACTTGGACGAGACAAGACTGAACAGGTAAAATGGGAAGTGGCCCGACATATCTCTACAACCACTCGACAGTTCTTCATTGGGGATAACACCCTCGTAGATAAATCAAATCGTCGGGATGAAGCCCGGTACATAGTATCAGCTGATGGTGAAATGAACATTTCTTGGGGATAAAGCCCGTTAGTCAGAAGTTTGGCAGAAGTCGCCATTTGTGAACTAAATCAGAATGCTTTCTCAAGATCATACTTCGACAGTCATGCTTTTTTGCTTTTTGTTTTGTATGTATTTGTTTTTTTTTTTATAAAATCCCTAACTTTTGCCTGGATCGCCCTTTCGGGTTTTCAATCCACCAGGAATATACTATATTTTTTTTTGTGCCCCTAATTTTTGCCTGGATTGCCTTTTCAACTCACCGGGACGCTCATTTTTTACTAAGCCGCCTTTTCAGGTTTTCAACTTAGCGAGTTGTTTTTTTATTTGTAGCAATGACTGTGTTTGTCTATCCGTTCTCGGGACAGATGTTGTTGTATGCTTCTATGACTCATGAGTTGGAGAAGAATATGCTTGTAGTTTATGCTTAAAAGATATGAGAAGGTTCTGATTAATCAACTTTTAGATCCCATTGTTGAGGATACTTCAAATCGGAAGTACTCTGACAGCTGAGGTGCCCCAAGTGAATGAAACCCTGACTTTTGAATCCTTGAAAGTAATGCCCCTGGATGTAAGGACTTGCCCCTGTTTGGCAGAATCCTGAGATAACTTGCCTCGAGTTAGGGAAACTTTGACTTCAAGTCTTTGAAGAAAATGCCCCTGGGTGTAAGGTCTTGCCCCTGATTGGCAGAATTATGAGGTAACTTACCCCTGATTGGCAGAATCGTGAGGTAACTTGCCCCAAGTTATGGGCGTTTTGAGTTGATCCGCCCTTCATTAGATCATTTGCTTGAATTTCCTTGATGGTAAACATAAGTTTGCAAATAAAATTGTTTCTTTTGAAAAATGTTTCTGATGTAATGTACATGCAAGTTTTGAAATCGAAAAAAGATTTTATATAAAACACGTGTAGTGTGTGTAGGAGATAGTTACTCAACAAACAGGCGGAGTCAGTTTTAACAAGATTTTGCTGATTATGCTTTCAAAGTGACCCAACTTCAATTAGGTCTTTTGAGGGTTATAACGTGGCTTGGTTCACGGTTTTGTAAAAAGGATTTTTAGGCTCAAAGTTCTGTTTTTACCTACCCAGTCTTCCTTGATGTACTTCATTCCTAGATTCAATTAATTCATCAGACACGCTTTGGTAATCCATAGGACTTCTTTGAAAATGATTGTTTGAGATTGACGCTTTGGTCGACAAGAGGATTTCTCTGATAATAATGCTTGAGATTGACCCTTTGGTCGGAGTTTTGATGAGACTCTTGTACTGGCAGTCACTTGTTTATTCACAAGCTTGTTTTTGATTTGATTTTTTTTTTTGCTCTTAATCCCTAATTTTTGCATGGACCATTTTTTAGATTTTATGGACCATCGGGACGATTGTGACTGCCGCATGATATTGTGAGTTTTGTTTACTCATGACTTCTTGTATCTCAGACAGATGGATTGATCCTCTTATATTGGGATGTATCATTGAATTAATTGAAAAACTACCCTGCCCCGGGTCAAGATTAAAGGTTTTTTTTTTTAGAGAAAGAACACCAACTTCTGGCTCAAAGGGGTTGAATACGGATTATCTCCTTATTTCTCCGGTGTTTGGGAAGTGAAACAATTCCTTACATCGTCAATCGGGTCTTACGTAATGAAAGCATGTATCAGCACATATCAGCAATTTTAAATCATTTTGTTTACATCATCCTACCCTCAAGGTTTGTTAACGTGAGAAGTGAAAAAGCACAGGAAAAAGAGTGAATACGAATGAATGAATTCCAAATTATGCATGTTCATTGTTTTTAGAAACATTACTTAAAAGATACAACTTAAAAATGCAAACAAATGCTTGGCAAGAAAGAAATTGCAATAAAAGGCCTAGTGATCCTAGGGACAAGCTTCTTGATAATCTTGAATCATGTTGACAGAGGATCCATTGTTAGGCAAAGGGTGAACTTTGGACGTTCAAGCTTGGATCATTAAAAGATAACATGTTGGTGCGGATCAAATTCTGAACCTCTTTCTTGAGTGCATAACATTGTTCAACATCATGTCCGGGTGCTCCTTGGTGGAAAGCACAAGTAAGATCAGTGCGATACCAAACAGGCAGCTTTTCAGGCACAAGAGGAGGTGGTTTGATACGAACAAGGCTTTTTGCAAGTAGAGTTGGAAGCAAGTCTGCGTACTTCATCGGTATAGCGTCAAATGACTGTTTTCTTTGAGTACGAACTGATTGATCGAATGGTTGTTGAGGAATGGTTGAGACAGCAGCAATATGTGGGTAAACAGGGGTCTCTTCCCTTATTAGACGTCCTTGACGGACTCCATCTTCTAAACACATTCCCATCTCCACCATTTCGGTGAAATTGCTTGACACACGGCCAACCATCTTCTCATAGTAGAAAGGATTAAGGGTATGCAGAAACATCTTGCACAAATCTTTCTCTTCCAAGGGTGGACGAATTTGCGCAGCAAGCTCTCTCCACCGCTGGGCATACTCTTTGAATGATTCATCTTCCTTTTGAGTCAAAGCCCGTAGTTCATCCCTATTTGGGGCCAAGTATGAATTGTAATTGTATTGCTGAACAAAAGCATTAGCAAGATCATTAAAAGTGCGAACATCAGCACTGTCCAGATCCATGTACCATTTTAGTGTTGCACCAGTCAAACTGTCTTGGAAATAGTGGATGAACAGCTTATCATTGTTAGTCTGGGTCGACATCTTTCTTGCATACATCACCAGATGAGCTCTAGGGCAAGTATTCCCCCTATATTTCTCAAAATCGGGCACTTTGAACTTGTCTGGAATTACAACATCTGGAACCAGACAGAGTTCATGGACATTCTGACCAATCAATTCTTTTCCTCGGAGAGCTCTCATCTCTTGCTGCATTTTATCAAATTTGTCATGTAGGTCATTTACCCTATCAAACCTTCCCACACTTTCAGAGTGGAAGATATGTGTCTGATCTTGTTGAAAGGTGTGGGCCAGAGGTGTTGAAAAAGTCATCGCAGCCTGAGGAAATGATAGATCGGGCTGAGGAAACGGCATTGCTTGCTGATCACTAGAGGCTTGTATTTCAGAGACCACGGGATGAAATCCTCCATTGGGCATATGCTGCGGCATGCCCCACGTACAACCTTCGGGCCTAGTTAACTGAGAAGGGCTAGTGAGCACAGTAGTTGGCTGAATGCTAGTGAGCTGAGGGACCAGCACCTGAGCTTGAGTTTGAGTAGCCAAAATACCAGTCACCATGGCAGTTAGCTTCTCTATTTCCCCTTTCATATTAGTTACTTGCTCACGGAGTGCTTGATTCTCTTGCTCGAGATGTTCCATTTTCTTCCTTAAGTTGGCTCAAGTGTTGTAGATACAAGTAGATTTGTAGTAAATACGCCGGGCCACTTTCTTGACTGAGGCAAAGAGAAGAGGAGAATATGAGATCCGAGTTGGAGACTTATGAATGCAGTGTGATGCATGATGTGTTTATGCTAAAATATGCAAAGTTTTTTTGTTATCGAAAGACTTATACTAAATTGATTGTAAACATTGTAGAGAACATTCATTACACTTGAAAATCTGATACATTACAAGGAAGTTTTTTCTTTTTACAAACATAGCCTATAGGGACAGACTACATTCATTGCATTTGATAATCGGAACATTACAAAGAAGTTCTTAAATCCGGCTTTTTGAAATTGAATTCCTAGTGCTTTTTCTTACAATATTGATGTCTACGATGTTTACAAAAAATTTAATTTAAGTCCTTCGATATCGGATGAGAAAAGCTTTTTATGAATGAATGCATGAATGCATGCTTATGCGGAAGACATGATGGGGTTAAAGTGAAATGTTGGAGCCAAAGGTAAGAGTCCCTCCCACATGGTGAGTACTAAGGTTTATTTGTACCTGTATTTCGGGTTCTACAAAGTTTCCAAAGTTATAAACCGTCTCATGGATATTATCGCACACGAGATTAACTCTCGATCCAATAATATCCGCAAGACGATCTCGTTTGAGTGTAGTATCGCGTATCGACCAACTTAAGATTGACTCTTAATTAGCCACCGCACTACATCTTAAAAGTCAAGATGGGTTAAAGGTAACTCTAAAGGTCCATAGCGTCGTCGGTCCCTCGGGAATAGAACGCCGAACACGATTACCCACGTCAACATTGTTACCCCCAAGCTTCCTCAACTAAGTGTGATTATATCATATGTGTGCCATGGTCCGAAATATACTCCGGACATGTCGCTTTGATTATACCACTTCCCTATCTTATTGTTTCTCTCAAGTCCGGGTTAGGACTTATCTCACCACTCAAGAGATTCCCAAGCAAACATACATACACATATACAAGCAAAGTAATAATAGCGCGAAGACAAAATAAATGCAAGATAGGCTCAACCCGCTTGGTTGTTCCCCGGTGAAGTCGCCATTTCTGTCGTGGTGATTTTTGGATGTCAAGCTATTGAAGAGCATTGAATCGCAATTTTTAGATTCACCACCGATCTTTTATTTTTCCAAGGAAAAGGGAAAAAATTCGTTAAAACCCTATTTTTTTAGAGATCAAGGTTCGGGGGTTAGTTATACGAAGGGAATGTACTAGCACCCTAAGTATCTATAGTATTCTATAGGAACCTCTTGTTTCTACTTTATCTATGCGCTTAATTTTATTTGCTTGTAAAAGAAAGTATAAGATTAGGACTAGAGTAATGCTTTAAGAGAAAAAGTGTTAAGAAAATATATTTAATTTGATTAAGACAAAAGAAAATGTTTTTGTTATTTTTGGTGATTTGGGAAGACGCGAAGTCTTTTGCACTACGTACCCGAAGGATCAAAACCACCGTAGTTCGGGTAAAAATTTAAAATTGTTTGTTGATGTTTTTTAGTTTTTTGAAAAAATGTTTTAAAATAAAGAGCCAAGTGGCAAAAATGTTTTTTTTTTTTTAATGCGTTTTTGTATTTTTTTGATTTTTGATGAAAAAGAGTTTAATATATTTACATGAATTTAAAAGTTTATTAAGAAAAAGTTTCTCGACAAGAGTCGAGGTTTTTTTTATGAAAGAGATTCTTTTTTTGAAAATGATTTTTTGGAATATTTGAATGTTTTTTGGTTTTTGATTAATTAATTAAAAAAACTAGGCATGATTAAATAAAAACTAACGCGAGAGTTCTCACAACGATGTTGAATCGAAATGAAACGCCTCTTTTCCTTGGAATTTCTACGCTAATATTTTTTGTGTTTTTTTTTTGTTTATGACATGAAGCGATAAATAAAATGTATGCAATGCAGTTTCTCATTTATATATTTACATTGATCCTAATTACATTCTAAATTGTAATAATTAAAAATTAAAATAAATAATGATGCAAAAGATAAAAAATGTGCAATAAAAATAAACTAAGTCTTAAATGAAAAAAAATGAAATAGAATATGGGGTGTAGCAGCAAAATAGAGGGTCAAAGCCCAAGTCTGAACCTGCAAAAAAGATTAGTTATAAAAAAAACAAGGAGTTAATCAAGGTTGTCTGATGGAGATCAGAAGACTCTGATTTGATCATGTCTATGATGGGATAAAAGCCATTTGATCAAGATCATGAGGCCAAAACTATGCTGGCACGTGGGAACACCATAGGATAGCGCACATGGAATCGTTTGGGTATAAAAGTTGGAAACCACCCGACCCTTTCATTTTTCCACAATTTTCTTTCTCTTTTCTCACCTTAACTCACGTTTTCTCTCTTTCTTTCACTAAAAAAAAATCATCATCATTCAAGAACACCAAGAACACGTACCCAGAATCCGGTGAGTTTCCCGGTGGTGGTGCGGCGGCGCCACCACCGGAGTTTTAAAAATCTCTTTTTTTCAAAAAAAAATTACTTTTTCTGAAATCCTTTTATTCTAGTTCCCAAAAACCCAATTAGTTTTTGCAAAAAAACGTTTGGAAAATCCTAGATCGGGAATTAAACGTTCGGACACAAAAAAAGAATATTTCTACCTTTCTTTACCTCTTTTCGGTTTCTGATTCGGATTTTTTTTTTTTTATTCGGATTTGAAAAAGAGAAACCGGTTTATGGGAAAGGATTTGGCTTGGATATGTTGATGATTTCGTGTTGTTTGTTTATGATGAGAAAGAAATTTGGTTTGGAGATTTTGAGAATTTTTTAGGGTTTAAGGCTACTGTGGCTATGTAAGAATTTTGGTTTGTGATTTTTCTGGTTCTGTGAGAAGTGTTTGTGACTGAGGCTGTGTTGTGAAATGTTTGTGAAATTGGCTCTGTGAAAATTCTTGTGTGGAATTTTCTTTGTGAAATTGGTTATTGTGTATGAGGCTCTCCCTTCAATTTTCTCTCTTCTCCTTTTTTATAGAGACTTTGAAACAAAAGTTGGTTGAGTTGATTAATGGAGAAATGAATGTATGTCTGTTGCTTTTTGCTGCCATGTGGTTACCAATGAATCCTTTGGAGACAAAGAAATAAAGAGGGAGTGAAATAGAAAGACAAAGATTCATAGAAAGAAGGAAAAATAGAGCATGTTGTTGCCTCTTTTTTTGATCTTTTGATAATAATAATAATAATAATAATAATAATAATAATAATAATCTATACTAATAAATAAAGGCAAAACTTTTAGTTTGGTGTAGCCTTTTTAATGAATTTTTCTTCAGAATTTATTTGTTTCATTGATCTTTTCAATGATATAGTATCTGTCTGATACTCCATCTTTTTCTAATTCTCAATGCCTATCTATATTTCTTTGTTGGAGACAATCTCCAATTTCCATTTAATTTTATATTGTATGTTATATTATCATATGAATATCTATAACTATTAATCTTTTTCTTTTTTGATAGTATCCATAACTATTTATCTTAATCTTAACTAAATAATGGTGATGGAGAATTTTTTATGTGGTCTATAATTGTTCAACTATATCCTTCATAGAAATGGAACATTACATATATTTTACCAAAATAAAATAAAATGGAACAGTAAAAATCTATGTAGTTTTTTTTTTTTTTTTTGACTTAGACGTAGTTATTATCAAGTTTACCATTAACGAAATAGTCTTTCAATTTGTAAAATGTAAATGACAATTAAACAACATACACATAATAAGAGTTTGCCCAATTCATTTTTCTTTTTCATTCAATTCTAACTTTATTTTTTATTATTGATCCTCTAAAACTTTCATTATTTCTCAAAACATATTAATTTAAGCCTATCAGTGTATTTGCATTTATCAGGTTGATCATTGGAACGATTGAAAAAGCAGTCAAACGTAAGCAATGAAATTGAAATATATATATTATGATATCTCAATTATAATGCAATCATTTTATTCAATTTCCCTTTTGAATTATAATTCACCTATTGTATGTAATTTTCTGTTTTGGTTTTCGATTCACTGCCAACCATATTTGTTTAGGATTTTTATTTTCTTTTAAATTGTTTTAGTCTGAGAGAAACAATTGAAATAATAAAAACAATGGATACGAGATGGAGCCGTGATCGCCAAGACAGAGGGGGAAACACACGCACACAAACACAAGGTAACCTTCCGTAGAGATATGATAGATATATATATGTTGGTCATTAAACCTTCTATTTTTATTTTCTTAGTGGTTTAACAAATTCAAAATTCCTTTCTTTAGTTATTATTGTTTGTCTCTTTTTTAGTACTTATAATTTTTGGTTTACTTTTTCTATTCAATAAAATAATTTTAATTTTTTGGTCAACATGATGTTCAAAAAGTATGATAGTAATTTAATAAAACTACTCATGTGTTGGTGAAATTTCTTTTTGGTTGTGTAGATGGAAGTTGCTTAAATTGCTTAAACTCTCCCTTCATTTTCTTATCTCTTCTTCACTTTGTAATGGTTTCTCGAGTAGATACTATAGATTGTTGTTTGTTTTAATTACACGTTGAATACTAATTGTAGACTTAAAGCCCACCGATTTATTAGAATATAGATGGTGAAGAACAATATGCTACTACCAAGCAAGTGTTATAGATGACAATATTTCAAAATTGATATATGTTACCATTTTTTATAGGGTTATGGAAATCTATTTTAGTAGTAACAAGCTAATGAGTTCTTTGTAGTTTGTGGTGGTCAACTATTCTTTTTGGTCATAGTAATTACATAAAAAAAAAGTTATTATATCTATTGCTTACTTCATGACTATTGTCTATTGCCATTATATTGTTTTCTTTTTTGATTAAAAACTATTGCCGTTGTATAAAATATAGGGTTGCAAAGTGATTACATACATTTTATATTTTATTGAGACTTTTGTTTTTAATAAATTTTTGTTGATACTATTTTTTTACGTGGTGTAATGATATAGAGTTCATAACTTACATTGTTGCTATGTTCACTTTTTTTTTTTTTTTGTTGCTTTGTTGCTATGTTTGCTTTTAGGTTTAAGCAATGGAAAGATAAAATGTTACATGTTTTAAAGGTAAAAATGTTC
Source organism: Trifolium fragiferum (assembly GCA_954870985.1). Taxonomy (NCBI): domain Eukaryota; kingdom Viridiplantae; phylum Streptophyta; class Magnoliopsida; order Fabales; family Fabaceae; genus Trifolium; species Trifolium fragiferum. The sequence goes on along the minus strand of OX940790.1, from coordinate 15,846,007 downwards.
AACTTATATGAATAATGTTGGAAAAATGAACATAGTAGTGTTCATTTAATTTGTGGAAGTTGGAACATTGTGATTGGAAATAAAATGGGATAAATACATTGGTCTTGTAGGACTTGAAACTAAAGAGTGTGAATTAAAAAAAGTGAATAAAAAATTCTCACATTATTTAGAACATTCTCTTTAGTAGTATATATATCCCAAGGTGACTAATAAGAGTGTGTCCCAAGAGGTACCCAGTTTTATAAACGAGGGACTCCGCACACTATATCGATCATCACACGCGCGCGACGTCACCATCGTCGGACCGAACTTGGTTCTATGTGATGTGTTATTTTTTAGTCACAAAATTAACTAATTTTTTATTAGTTAATTATGCAAAAATTTAATCACAAAATCAAGACATGAGTAACCACTCAAACATAATTTTAATGTGTTTCATTTCCACTTAATTCACATGTCCCCCTATTGATATTGTGTCCGTTATTCTTATTATGGTTATTGATTTGTCAGCTCCACTTTTCAATACATAGAGTATTCTTCTTCATTTGGTTTTTCACGAGAAACAAAGAATACAAAAGTCCAAAAACAACAAATCCATCTTCTTCTCCATTCTTTCTTACCAAATAAATTATATTTTCTTTTGTGTTTCATTGGTTTGGAAACTGATATTGTCGTATCAGTTGAATTGATATTGTCGTATCAATTATTTCATTTCGAGTGATTTTGTCGAATCATTTAAGAAGGTGTTCCTTCCGATCGTTACAGTGCAGTATTCGATCGGGTTAGTTTTTGAACTGGGCTGTTTTATCCTGGAGGCGGCACGGTTGATTGTCTGCTTTGCACCATTTGAGCAGTACCGTGAAACGTCTTAAAGAGAGCGTATTGTCCCGCGACTCAGCCAGTAATTCTCTTCGGTTCCAATTTTCGGAAAATTATTATTTTTTAAAATCAAAAACAACAATTTTAAGACGATTTCAAAACTGCTATGGATACCGAAGAAATTATTGGAAATTCGGCTGTTGGTGCAACCGAAAGGCCTTTCAAGTTTGAAGGTCTCCATTTCAAACGTTGGCAACAGAAAATGTTTTTCTTTTTAACTCTAAAAAAAGTTGTCCACGTTTTGAATGAGGATATGCCCACTGTTCCTATCGGTCTTGTAGGATCGAGTTCTGGAACAAAGGAACAACCACTCACCATCGGTGACAAGGTTGATAAGCCTGATGCAGCTACTGAAAAACAAAAAGAAAAGGATTCGATTGATCCTGCTGCAAAAAAGCTTCAGCTGAAAAAGGAACAACAACTCTGGTTGCATAATGATTATTTATGCAAAGGTTACATTATAAATGGCCTTTGTGATGATTTGTATGATTATTATAGTACATACAAAAGTGCTAAGGATGTTTGGGAGGCGCTGAAAAAGAAATATGATACCGAGGAGGCCGGTGTGAAGAAATATGCTGTTAGTAGGTACCTGAAGTACCAGATGGTTGATGAAAGGTCGGTGGAGGCACAATCTCATGAACTTCAAAAAATTGCTCATGAAATAATAACTGAAGGTATGCCTCTTGACGAACAATTTCAAATTGCAGTGATGATTGACAAACTGCCCCCTGGTTGGAAAGATTTTAAAAATCAGCTTCGTCACAAAACAAAAGAATTTTCAATCGAGAGTTTGATTACTCGACTCCGTATTGAGGAAGAATCCAGGAGGCAAGATCAGAAAGAAGAGGCCTATGTGGTCTCCGGCAACACCAAAAAGAAATTCGGTGCGGTTCTGAAGCCTACGGGCAAACCTTTTAAGAATCAGAACCGTGGTCAAATGAACCGAATTAAGAATGGTAACCCTTCACGGGCCCATAATGCTAAACAGCATCCACCTGCTCAAAAGAATGATACTGGTACAGTTAGTGTGACTTGTTTTAACTGTGGTAAACCAGGACATTTTGCTAAGAAATGTAGAGCCAGGAACAAACCTGCTGCTGCCCCTAATGCACAGGCTAACCTGACTGATGAGCCTTATATGGCTATGATCACCGAAATCAATATGGTTGGTGGTACTGATGGCTGGTGGATTGATACTGGCGCTACTCGCCATATCTGCTATGAACGTGCTATGTTTAAGACATACACTGCTGCTGAAAATAAGAAGGTGCAAATGGGAAATGCTCACACCTCTGATGTTGCTGGTATTGGAGATGTTGAATTGAAGTTCACCTCCGGGAAGACTCTGATCTTGAAGGATGTCATGCATGTGCCTGACATTAGAAAAAATTTAGTTTCTGGTTTTCTTCTTAATAAGGCTGGGTTTAATCAAACTATTGGGGCTAATTTGTACACCATCACTAAGAATGGTATGTTTATTGGGAAAGGTTATGCTACTGATGGCATGTTTAAGTTGAATGTTGATTTGAATAAAATTTATCCTTCTGTTTACTCTGTTTGTGACTTTAATATTTGGCATGCTAGACTTTGTCATGTTAGTAAACGTTCTTTACTTAATTTAAGTAATCTAGGATTAATTCCAAAGTTAATTGCTAATGACATAGAAAAATGTGAATTTTGTAGTCAAGCGAAAATAACTAAATCGTCACATAAATCGGTAATTAGAGAATCTGAACCGTTAGATTTAATTCATTCTGATATATGTGAACTTGATGGAACTTTGACTAGAAATGGTAAACGTTATTTTATCACTTTTATTGACGATTGTTCTGATTATACTGTTGTATATCTAATGAAAAATAAAAGTGAAGCGCTTGACATGATTAAGATTTTTGTGACTGAAATTGAAAATCAATTTAGTAAGAAAATTAAGAGGCTTCGTAGTGATAGGGGAACTGAATATGATTCAATGTTGTGCAATAATTTTTATAAAGAACATGGAATTATCCATGAAACGACTGCACCATATTCACCTGAAATGAATGGTAAAGCAGAAAGAAAGAATAGAACTCTTACTGAACTAGTTGTAGCTAGTATGCTCTATTCTGGTGCTGCCTCACACTGGTGGGGGGAAATTTTATTGACTGTTTGCTACGTCCTGAATAGAGTTCCCAAGGCTAATAATGTGGTCTCACCTTATGAGATATTAAAGAAAAGGCAACCGAACTTGTCTTATTTGAGAACCTGGGGATGTCTTGCTTATGTCAGGATACCGGATCCAAAGCGGGTAAAACTCGCAAGTCGTGCCTATGAATGTGTATTCATTGGCTATGCAGCAAACAGTAAGGCATATAGGTTTTATGACCTTAATGCTAAAGTGATCATAGAATCGGTTGATGCTGATTTCTATGAAGATAAATTTCCCTTTAAATCGAGAAATAGTGGGGGCGTTGAATCCACAAATAGTGGGGGCACTGGATCAAGTCACATTCCTGTGATAAGAAACTCCGAGAGCAACAAAGAAATAGAAACAGAACTTCGAAGAAGTAAAAGAGTAAGAGTAGCTAAAGATTATGGACCGGATTATTCGGTATATTCTTTAGAAGAAGATCCTACGAGTCTTCAAGAAGCATTATCATCTCTTGATGCAGATTTATGGCAAGAAGCTATAAATGATGAGATGGAATCTCTAGAATCTAACAGGACCTGGCACTTAGTAGAGTTGCCTCCTGGTTGCAAACCAATTGGTTGTAAATGGATTTTGAAAAGGAAGCTAAAACCCGATGGCACTGTTGATAAATACAAGGCTCGCCTTGTGGCCAAAGGTTTTAGACAAAGAGAAAATATAGATTTCTTCGACACTTTTTCTCCGGTCACTCGAATAACATCCATAAGGGTACTAATTTCAATTGCTGCTATTTATAACCTTATGGTTCACCAAATGGATGTTAAAACCGCTTTTTTAAACGGTGACTTAGAAGAAGAAATATATATGGAACAACCTGAAGGGTTTGTAATACATGGACAAGAACACATGGTCTGCAAGTTAGATAAGTCCTTGTATGGACTTAAGCAAGCGCCAAAGCAATGGCATATAAAGTTTGATAGTTTGATGACATCAAATGGATTCAAAATGAATGAAAGTGACAAATGCATTTATTATAAATCTGATAATGGCATTTGCACCATAGTGTGTCTCTATGTAGATGATCTACTCATCTTTGGATCAAATATTTCTGTTATAAACGCAGTGAAATCATTGTTGAGTAACAACTTTGATATGAAAGACCTCGGAGAGGCAAGTGTGATTCTTGGAATCAAGATCATTAGGTCAAAGGAGGGAATAACTTTAGATCAATCCCACTATGTGGAAAAGATTCTAAAGAAATATAATTACTTTGACTGTAAAGAGGCTAATACGCCGTATGATTCCGGTGTAAAACTATTTAAGAACACTGGTGAAAGTGTAAGACAAACTGAATATGCTAGTATCATTGGTAGTCTGAGGTATGCCACTGATTGTACCAGACCCGACATCGCATATGTCGTGGGACTGTTGTGCAGGTTTACTAGCAGGCCCAGTAATGAGCATTGGCAAGCTATTGAGAGAGTCATGAGGTATCTTAAAAAGACCATGAATCTCGGATTACATTATAAGAGATTTCCTGCTGTACTTGAAGGGTACAGTGATGCTGATTGGAACACCTTGTCGGATGATTCCAAAGCGACCAGTGGCTATATTTTTAGTATAGCTGGAGGAGCTGTGTCTTGGAAATCAAAGAAACAGACCATATTGGCTCAGTCCACTATGGAGTCTGAAATGATAGCGCTTGCCACTGCTAGTGAAGAAGCAAGTTGGTTGAGATGCTTGCTATCTGAGATTCCCTTGTGGGAAAAACCTATGCCAGCTGTGTTGATCCACTGTGATAGTACCGCGGCTATTGCTAAAATTGAGAATCGATTCTATAACGGAAAAAAGCGTCAAATTAGACGTAAGCACAGCACAGTGAGAGAAATGATCACTAAAGGAGCTGTGAGAGTGGATCATGTACGCACTGATGATAATTTAGCGGATCCTTTGACGAAAGGACTAGCTAGAGAGAAAGTCTATAATACATCTGTAAAGATGGGACTAATGCCGATATGAACTTATCATGATGGGAACCCAACCTAATAGACTGGAGATCCCAAGAAATAGGTTCAATGGGTAATAACAAGTCGTGATGAGTTGATGATGATCATGCAAGTAAAATGAGAAAAGCATGAATCCTGATAGCGAAAGGATGAGTTGCAGCTCTTAATGAGATCTATACTCTGTATGAGTGGAGTACCGAGCTACAGGAGTACTCTTGATAGACTCACCTATATGAATGTGGAACTGAGGCCGGTTCCTATGGAATTTCGAGGCAGAATTCCTAGAGCATTCATGAAACCGGGATTGACGTGCAGGGCCATTAAAGCACGGGCTACAAAGAAACACCTTATGGGAAGGTTGTGTGCGGGTTTGAGAAAAATCTGAGATAGAGTTCAAGACAAGCGTCACTCTTGTTAAATCAGGCTCTTACTTGCTACGCAAAGGTTCAAGTCATAGACACCTTCGCTTATGCGCAATCTTTCATAAAACCTCTGAAACACTTTTTTAAATTCAAGTGGGGGATTGTTGGAAAAATGAACATAGTAGTGTTCATTTAATTTGTGGAATTTGGAACATTGTGATTGGAAATAAAATGGGATAAATACATTGGTCTTGTAGGACTTGAAACTAAAGAGTGTGAATTAAAAAAAGTGAATAAAAAATTCTCACATTATTTAGAACATTCTCTTTAGTAGTATATATATCCCAAGGTGACTAATAAGAGTGTGTCCCAAGAGGTACCCAGTTTTATAAACGAGGGACTCCGCACACTATATCGATCATCACACGCGCGCGACGTCACCATCGTCGGACCGAACTTGGTTCTATGTGATGTGTTATTTTTTAGTCACAAAATTAACTAATTTTTTATTAGTTAATTATGCAAAAATTTAATCACAAAATCAAGACATGAGTAACCACTCAAACATAATTTTAATGTGTTTCATTTCCACTTAATTCACATGTCCCCCTATTGATATTGTGTCCGTTATTCTTATTATGGTTATTGATTTGTCAGCTCCACTTTTCAATACATAGAGTATTCTTCTTCATTTGGTTTTTCACGAGAAACAAAGAATACAAAAGTCCAAAAACAACAAATCCATCTTCTTCTCCATTCTTTCTTACCAAATAAATTATATTTTCTTTTGTGTTTCATTGGTTTGGAAACTGATATTGTCGTATCAGTTGAATTGATATTGTCGTATCAATTATTTCATTTCGAGTGATTTTGTCGAATCATTTAAGAAGGTGTTCCTTCCGATCGTTACAGTGCAGTATTCGATCGGGTTAGTTTTTGAACTGGGCTGTTTTATCCTGGAGGCGGCACGGTTGATTGTCTGCTTTGCACCATTTGAGCAGTACCGTGAAACGTCTTAAAGAGAGCGTATTGTCCCGCGACTCAGCCAGTAATTCTCTTCGGTTCCAATTTTCGGAAAATTATTATTTTTTAAAATCAAAAACAACAAATAATTATGGGGATGAAATAAATTTTTCAATTACAGGAGAGTAGTTTTTTCTTTCTAAAACTAAAATAATTGAAATTTTATTTTGCCATAATTTTTAATAGTGATCATTTTATTTAAGTCAAAATTAAATTTACATAAAAACCATATTTAACTATAATTTATATATGTTGCTTAAAAAATAATTATATACGATTAGTGCAATAAAAAAATTATATACATTACTTTGCTTAAAATTTTGGTCCTCACTTTTTCACTTAAATATTCTTTACGTTGGATTCAATGTATTTATGTTACATAATTGTTTTCCAAATACCAACTATTCATAGAAAAATAGATATATAACAAATTTTGAGTAATCTTCAACATAAATTAGCATAATAGAAAATGTGGATTATATCCTATGTGACTATGTTTTCAATGACACAATATAAGTGTTATATGCTTCTTTTGGTACTAAAAAAAAAATTGTTCTTTTGATTGTACTTTCTATTAGTAAACTTAAATAATTTATGTTGCTATTATTTTTTTTAACATGTTAATTTACATATAGTATGAACCATTGCACGTAAATTATAATTTTTATTTTAAGAGAAACTAAAAATACACAAATTAGTTTACATAAAAATCAAATTATAATAAACTTCTGCTTACAATTTATTTACGTTAGCGGAATAAAAAACGCAGATCACAAAAACGGAAACAAACAATAACAAAACAAAAAAGAGCGGTCTGACGGGCATGAGTGAAATAATGACATTTTCATTGCGTTTCATTTTTGTAAAATCATGGAAGAAAAGAGAATATTTTGATGCTAATATATCTTGACTTAGAAGGTTCATGATATGTATTTTGTTTAGAAGTCAACAATGTACATATAAAACGATACTACTATTCACTAATATAAATATGGGTAAAATATGTTTTCAGTCCTTAGTTTTACAGTGAGTTTTGGTTTTCGTCCCTATATTTTAAAATCACTCTTTTAAAATCACTCTTTTTCGTTCCTAAATAATAATCAAAATTTTATATAAAAAACACTAAAATATATGCACAAATTTTAGCGCAATAATAGAAAAACACCTAAATATATGCACAAAATATATGTTTCATCTAAACTTAAAGAAAGTTGTTTTAGGAATCATTTTATCAATTGTTAAACTATATGCATAAATCGATTTATGTATTCTCAATCTTTTGTAATTTTTTTTTAAAGTGATGTATATAATGCTCTTATAGTATCTAACCATGCACCAAAATTGATGTTTCTTCCTCTTTCCTTTTGCATTATAGAATGACTCGAAGATTATTATTGTAAAGCAGTTCAATTCAATCATACATGAGAAATGATCAACATGGAGGATGTCTTCAACATATAAGTTAGAATAATAGGAAATGTGTATCACACAAACGGGCACGGAACGTGTCCGTCTGGCCCGCTATAAAAAGGAAAAGAAAAATTATAGAGGGAAGGGGGAAGATGCAGCACGTGCTGCATCTTTGCTATTTTTTTTTAAATAATAATAAAAACTTAGACCAATAAAAAATAAAAATAATTGATAAGATAAAACAAAACGGATCAAAAAGCAAACACAAAAATGAGATATTTTAAAATACTTCTCCGCCAAAATTTCGTCAGAAATAACGAAAAATTCAGTTTTAAAGGACGAATAAATTGGTCAAAAAATGGGGTATGACAGTATTGTTGTAAAAAATTATATTGAAAATTTAGTAAGTCAAATATTTTGAAACGATATTTAAAAAAAAAAAAAGTCAATTAGTATGGGACAAATAAAGTAATATTTTATTAAATTTTACTAAAATTAGTTAAACTCATCTTTGTACAATGTGCATATATAATCACAAATTTATTTAAATTAATAATTTCTTTTAAAATAAGTAGTACAACGTGATTTGATATTAAGAGCATATACAACGGGAATATCTAAATGAGTTTCAAATGTTAACAATCCGTACTTTATTCTTTATTTTTTTTCTTAACATTGCAGCAAACATGACGTGACAGATTGAATATCTAAAAAATTAGCCAATTACCTTATTTAAGATTTCGCATCATCAATTAATATTGTCTTTTTTTTTTTTTTTTTTTTTTGTTGTAGATATTTTCTTGAAAATCTATTGTACGATTTAAGAACGACTAATTTGAGGGGACGAATTCAACCGCAAAATATTGTTTCTTTTTCTTTTTGAAAATCTATTTGAGGACCGACTAATTCGAGTGGACAAATTCAACCGCCTAAAATTAACAAAAATCGAATAATCCGAGAGATCAATTCAACCGTCTAAAACTTACAAGAGCCGACTAAAATTTAAAATATTTGTACCGGTATAACTTGTCGGGCCGATATAGAAAACATATTTGTACATAGTGTAATACTAATTTACTTGTGGACATTTAGACAAAAAATACAAATATTTCAATTCATTATTCATCAATAATATACCGATGAGCAATGTTTTAAAAACCGGACCAGACATCGAACTGGTAAGGTTTCGGTTCACTGGTTCATTGGTCGAACCGCATGACTAAACCGGATCAAATCTGATAAATAGATTGAATAAACCGGTCAATATAACAATATTATATAGTTATTAAACCGGTAGAACCGAATGAATCTGACTCTAAAAAAATTGGCGGAAAGTAATAAATATAAACTGATAAAAGTCGAAGAAACAAAATAAACAAAGCATAGAATGAAACAAATTATCTTTAACTAAGATAATAAAATAAAACAAATAATCATAATCATAATAAATCATAAATTCCAGAACTGATAAACTAAAAGAAATTGAAGAAATAAAACAACATTTCTATTTCCTTTTTTAATTGCCGGTTTTTTTCAAATTAAAAAAAATATATATAAACAAAACGACGTCGTTTACGCGTTTTTGGCAAAAAAATAAAAAATAAAAAATAGGGGCATGCAATCAGACCGCCGATTCGGTCAGACCGCCGATTCACCGATTTTTCTTGTTCCGAGCGGTCTGATTACAACTCCGGTCCAACTAATGAATCAGACCGGTCAAGCTCCGGTTCACGGTCCAACCAGTCCAACCGACCGGTTCAATTTTTATAACACTGCCGATGAGGTTCAAATATATAAATAATGCACATAAAGAAAATTCATTTGGACATCCAATTTCCAGCATCATGGTTGGAAGAATATGGCTTATGAGAACATTACTTGCGCCTTTTCTGTTTGTTCTTTGATACATCCCAGTTTTGAGAAAATCTTGAGAGACCTTCTCTAAATACTCCAAGATTGACACCATTTCTAACCAAAACACTCGTTACTCCCAATTTTGTAATCTGTTATTGCCACAATATAAATTGATAATCACTTTTCCACACAAAGAAGAAAATTTAAGAACTATTAATTTAAAAATTTAAAAATAGAAATATAGATACCTCTTGTATGTTATTGTTGTCATCATCGAAAAAGAGCATAGAATTGTAGGAGACCCCGGTCCTTGAATAAATTTTCTGAAAATGTTCTGTTTTGTGTGTCGAGGTGTAAAATATTTCCTAAACAATTTCAAAGAGAAATTAAATTTACGATTAAAATAAATTCATTAATCACTTAAACTCATTCGGTTGGTTATTTTTCCGCATCGCTGTGATAAAAACATTAACTAATTTTGTCGAGGTAAATTTGCACTAAGTAACGGACCTTGGCAGCAAACATTGAGGTGATATTGAGTTTGTCAAGAAATGTGTTTGCAATGTGAGGAGTTGGTGATTTGGAAGCAATGGCAGTTTGAATTCCTTGATCTTTGAGTGCAGTCAAAATGCCTCTGGAATGGGGAAACAAAGACGGGGTGTCGTGCTTGGAGCGGCACTCACTGAAAAAATTGACATTCAACCTATGTTTAGTATTACGGTGAATATATCAGAATTACCTTGATAAATTGTGATTTTTCAAAAAATATTAACTAATAAAAAATATGAGACTTACCTTGATATATAACAACTAATATAGAATAAAAAATATTAGTATAGTATGATGTACAAACCAGTAGAAAGGCCAAATAGTATAATCGAGATCGAAAACAACGAGCTTTGGTAGTACTTGAAACACTCCCATCATTTGCACTGCTTCAGCCCTCACATTCTCCAGCTCCTCCATTTCTTCTTTCTCTCAAAGTGTGGATGATGGATAGATGGTCCTTGTTATTTTTTGGGATGTACCAATTATTATAACTTATATAAGAAAATAAGAAGGACCACATCCACTTAAATTATGCCATATATATATTGGTAATTAATTTATATATAATTTTTTGTAGCTACTCTGGATATTGTTTTGAGGGATGAGGTTGGAACTTTTCATTCTCCACTTTTTTATACTTATATTGTGTAACTCAGTGGATGAGCCATATTTTTTTTTTTTTAAGTTTAGACAAAATCTAAGTTTTAAATAAAATCTTTAATTGTGCACTAAAAAATTTAAGTTTTGCTATAAATTAATTTTAAAAAATTTCAATTTTGTTCTAAATTAACTTCTAAAATATCAAAAATTTCAGCCGAGCTCGAACTGGCCGGGCCTTGTCTCCGCCACCGGTGTAAGTATAGATACTCCCTCCGTCCCATAATGAGTGGCCCATTTTGACCATATGCATTATTCAAATATCTTACTTTGACTATATTTTTATACTATTGAATACAAAAAATATATTAGCATATAAGATATTGTTGGATTTGTCTCGATGAGTATTTTTAAAATATCAATTTTTTATAATTTTAACTAGCATACAATAAAAAATATTAATCGTCAAAGTTATGCATTGACATGAGTGATACAGTCAACTGGATCACTTATTATGAGACGGAGGGAGTACTAGTCAACTAGATAGTTGGCAGCGAAGGAGATGTTTTGGGGGGGGTGTCGGGTTTTACTGCACGATTTCCTTTTGCATGGTCAGTTGCCGGATTCGTGGCTGATCATATTACAGGTTACTCAGTCAGTGGGGCCTATAAGTTCTTGACATCACAACGGCATGGTCCTCTTGAGGCATTCAAAGATCTTATTTTGCATAAACAGGTTCCTCTAAAGGCGTCGATATATGCCTGGAGACTCTTGTGTGATCGGTTGCCAACTAGAGTTAATTTGGTAACATGAGGCATCATCACTCCATCGGCTCACTCATGCGTATCCAGTTGCGGTGGGATGGAATCAACTCTACACTTATTTATCTTCTGCAACACATTTGGCTCTTTTTGGCCGTTAGTTCGGTCGTGGATTAATTTCTCGTCGGTGGATCCCCACAACATTAGAGACCATTTTATTCAGTTCACTTACTCTTCTTGTGGTACTCGTGCGCGACACTCCTTTTTATAGCTCATATGGCTCTTATGCATCTGGGTTAATTGGAACGAAAGAAACCATCGTGTCTTCAGCAACTTGAAACGTCCTTACCTCAACTGTTGGAAAAGGTCAAACTCGACTCCTATTGGTGGTTGAAGGCTACAAACATTACTCTTTGTTCAAGGTATTTATTGTAAGTTGTAGAAAAAGAAGAGAAATGTCTGGCAAAGTAATAATTAATGAGGTTGAACATTCAAAGAGGATCTTAGATAAATGAATAAGAAAATTTCTCAAAAGGGTCTTATGATTAGGGACATGAATAGTATTAGGTGAATGAGGTTCCGTATGAGATTATCCCATTTGAAGATCCAATGTGTAGGGAATTTTATTCCATGGGGATGACAACCAAGGACAATATTCCTTCGAGATACTTTAGAAATGAAAATATGGCTCATACATTTTATATTTATTAGTCATTTTCACAAAATGGGTGCGTTTGATTCGCAAAACTGCACGTATTGAACAAAACAATATATAGCAGAAAAGAATAGTACATGATATGACAAAACTGTCCCGGAGAGATATACAACAATAAAATTTTTATATTAAAAAATAAAATAGGTATTTTTGTATTTTTTTTATAGTGGTACCTGTACAAAAAGTTGTACAAAAAGTTGTACAGTGGTTCTGTGAGGGATAAAAATTCTTATTTTTGTCTTGTCCCTTACTAGCTATTTTTTGTCCAATCTCATAAACAATTTGTAAATCAAACAAAGTATAACAAAAGTTGTCTATTCCAATTCTTTATTTTTTAGCATATCAAACGCACACAATATGTGTATTGATATATTTTTTTAGTAGCAAAATAGGACAAAATCCAAAAGAAAAGAAACCGCAAAGTAGTACAAAAGAAAACTACAAAGTTAGATTAACATTTATAGGTACTAGGTATGCAAGTTCAACAAATGCTGTAAGAAATAAATACTTAGAAGCTCCTTAAAGAGATGCTAGAGAAATCAATATCAAAAGAAATAAGAGAGTAAATGAAATTGCCAATTCAACTTTAGAAGTTGTTTAATTTTTCGCACTTGAGCAGGAATGCTTTCATTTAGATTACTGTTTATACAAAGACATGTAATTTCTTATATCCGAGCAAGATTCATACTCAAATACATGTCCAACATTTCAGCATGAATACATCACCAAGCTTTTGAGAATAGTTTTCAACTGTATGTCATTTGTGTCCATTAATAGACCATCACAACCAACTTTATCATTTTAATAACCGTTACATTGTAAGTTGAGCTTAACTCACCCCTCTTGATATCTTTTCCACCTTATAAAAATAGTGTCAAACTATCTACCTATAAACTTCGAGTTTGTGAAACATCAATCAATCTCTTTAGCCTTAATATCAATCTTGTCGGTAAATTTAATATATGATTTATCAATTATTAATTGGTCTTAAATTTTTGGATGCCTAAATTTTTTTTCTCAAATTTATAACTTTGGATGATTAATCACTTAATATCATTTGTAACTATTTATGAGTGTTTAAATTACGTACTTTCAGAAAAAATAATTTTTAAATAGTTTATTGAATTAGTATTACTATTAAATTGAGATCAAGTTATTTATAAATAGATTTCTAACCTAAAAAATTAATCAAATAATTTTAAATTAAATCCTCAATGTTTGAAGTAATTTATAATTAATTGAAAAACCTATTAAACCATTTAAAAATAAAGGATTAAAACTTTATAATATTTTTTTTAACCAAACAAACTTAATGCATAAAACATCATTAATTAATTCACAATAATATGGAAAAACCAGGACCACTTGCGGTCCAAACCAAAACTTACCGACCCGACCGGATCCAAGGAGACCAGGCTGATCCGAACGACGGTGGTAACAAAATCGATACAAGACTGCCTCTAGCTTTACATTCGTGTAGGCCATGGTCCTCTTCCACTCTCCTCTTCCGGTCACCGGTTGTCAAAGGTAACTCTCTCTCTCTCTCTCTCTCTCTCTCTCTCTCTCTCTCTCTCTCTCATTTATATTATCAATTTATCTGATAAACTGTTTTCATAAAGTTAGTAATCTACTAATACTACCAGGCTGGTTCAAATTTTGCAGCAAATTAAGTTATGGTAGTTAAGAGTTGCAAAACTTATTTTTCAGTTGAAAGTTCTATATGGCTTTTTTTTTTTTTGAATTATTTTAAGTGGTTTTGTATTAGAATAATATTACATTTTGTGGGTGTACTCAAATCTCTATATCATTTGGGTCCCTGTGAAACTAGTAATACCATTAGAAAAGGATACATCCCAATTTGTGAGTTTTGCATTGTCTAATACTCAAACTCAATGATACTTTTCGGATGTAATTACTTCATCTGATAAGTGGTACTGCCTCGAAAGTTTATGAGGCTTGACCACCCAGTCAATCAATAATTAGAGCCTAGAGGTAGGAGGAGATTAGCGAGGTCAAACTATCAAGAGATATTTAGATTTAAATTGTCTGTGTTTAGTCCCACATCGGATATGAAACGCCTGAATATGTCTTTATAAGCAAGTGACAATGCTCACCTTACAAGCCGGTTTTGTAAGGATGAGTTTGGCCTATACTTATTTCTAATATAGTTGATCCCAACTGGTGGGAAATGGCTTTTGATTGTTGTTAACTGCCAATTACAACCCCCTCCATATTTATTTATGCATTAAAGTTCATCCAATACATGCTAGTTTGAAGTTTTTCTCTTGTTGATTTGTAGTTTAATGAACGACGCATCCTATGAAATTCTGCATTTAAATTTTTTTAAATATGGACTCATACAGATTAGGAGCCTGAGAACGCCAATAAACAAATCTCAAGACTTGTTGTATAACTGGTTAACGATTACTGTTCAGAAACATGGCTTGTCAAATGGGATCTATGAACATGCAGTGGAGATTATCAATGACAAAGAATAAAGGCTCCAAAAGATCATTTATAGCCCTTGCAACTGCTACAATCCACAGATGTTGTGACCCACGTTTTAGTGGACTAACTCCAAATGTTGCCATCAAGTCTTTGCCTTTTTCTCAGAGCCGGTAACTGAACTTGCATTAATATTTTCTTTTTTCCCTTGGTCCAAAATGAAGGTGACATTTTGTTATATAATATGAATTCGCGTTACATAATCCTTTAACATATTCACGCAATACTTTATTGTTTTAATGTTTTTCAATACATTTGTTCAGTTTCATTGGAAGAAGAGCTGTGCGGAAAGTGGCGTTGGCATTGAACACAGATGGATTGTCCGATAATGGTGAGCAACAAAGCCTCAATGATTCTGGTTCCAGTTTAGGTGGCACTCGATTGGGTAGGATACTGAGTGCAGGTGGTAAACAACTTCTAGATAAGCTGAATTCAGCTCGAAAGAACTTCCCTATGAAAGTATTCCTACTACTTTTGGGTTTCTACACGGCAAATGCACTAGCCACAATCCTTGGTCAAACCGGTGATTGGGATGTTCTGGTTGCTGGTGTTGTGGTGGCTGCAATTGAGGGCATTGGTATGCTAATATATAAAAAGGTACCTACTGCGAGGACTGGGAGGTTGCAAAATTTTCTAGTGATGGTGAACTACTGGAAAGCAGGCATATGTCTCGGCCTCTTTGTAGATGCTTTCAAGCTAGGAAGCTAAGGACCAGAAACCTGTCTCTATTGCTCTCTTCAATATATTATTGTCTTCCATAAAACCATGGTAAGCCTTAAGTGCAAAGTTACTTTTCTTCTAATGCTACCTTAGTTCTATTAGTACTTGGTGCACATATAATTGTAATATATATGAATATGAATACCATTATTTAATGATGCATTTTGCACAGTGCGCCGTTGCATATGCTTCTGTGAATGAGAAACTGTTGTATTCTTGATTCAACCTGAATTCATTCAGGAATCCCTATGCACAATCAATTATATTATATAGTACTCCCTCCGTCCCTTATTATAAGCACCCTTACAAAGATTTTAATTGTCCCTAAATATAAGCCCCTTTTCAATTTCCTAGACACATTTATTATTACTTTTCCAAACATAATCTCACTTTGCATTGAAATACGTAAAGTTAACTACAAATACATCTTTTTACCAAGGACAATTTAGTAATTGTAATATTCAAAAAGTTTACATTAATTACACTATCAACTTTTCTTAATAAGCGTGAATTTTCTCTTGGGGAGCTTATATATAGGGACGGAGGGAGTAGTATATATACACAAGATTCATGAATTTTTTTTGGGGGGGATATATAAGAAAAGGTTCCTAGTGGCTAGAAAATCACTTTTAAGGTGAATAAGTGTGTGTATCAGGGTTCAAACTCCGGTCCTGCATATTGCATGCAATATCCTTAACAACTGAACTATGCTAACGGAGACCACACAATTCATAATATTGGAAACTAATAAATAAGGAAAGGAATTATATGCCACTTATACAAATTAAAAAAAAAAAAAAAGTATAAAATTAAACAGACTACATTCTCTCTAAACATGAGATACTTTTCAAAACTCCCCCTTTAAGTTAGTTCATACAAACCATATGTACCAAACTTGTTAATGACCTCAAACTGTGAGAATACTTGTAAGCTGATATCAGAAGAGTTCACAAGTTCAATTGCAATTTCCTTAGTGTGAACTTCTTATTTGTTAAGTGATAATTAATTTCTACATGTTTGGTTGTTGTCTATAGAAGATTATGTTTGACACTGTGAAGAGAAACTTGATTATCATAGTCAGTTTCAGCTTATCAGTTCCATCAAATTTCAACTTGCAAAGTAACTATTTTTTCATCTATACAAGCTCACAAGGAATTTGACAACTGCAAGGAAAGTGGCCTGAGAGGATATAGATCATGGGATTGATGGCTGTAGGGGGGAACCTTTCCCACCCTCGAGCATTTCTGAAGTACACATTTGGAAAATGCAGTTTTATCGTCCAATGTGTATTTTCATACAAAAACATGTTTTTTTCCCCATTCTGATGTATATTATTATGTGTGATTTTTAAGAAATTCTGGGATTGGTAAAATGGCTCCCATGGTTCATGGTTGTTTGGTACCAAGTTGAGTGCAACTGATGTAATATAATCACCAAACGATCATCATGGATTTGAGTCTAAAGAGGCTCAACCAAATCTACAAAGTGATTGTTCTTCTACTCCGCATTGCTCACACAAAAAGAATATATTACTTGAAAAATATTTTCTGATTAAATTTACACTAATGGAAGATATCTTCGGGTCCGTTGCACCATGCATAAATAACATCCCAAAGCATTCAACAACAAAATGGTTTTGGAGTACAATTACCCTTTGAAATCATTCCACAACAAAATGATTTTGGCATGATTACGTACATTTAATGTGAAACCATTCTACAACAAAAATGGTTTTGGCATTGAGTAATTGATATGCTTACAGAAAAGTTCAATCGATTTGTCATTCACTGTAATTTCAACTCCAAACCAGGTGAGCCAACAAACGAAATGAGCTTGTGAGAGTGAGATGCAATCTGATGGTGAAAATTTATTTATGCATCATGGATAAGGAATAAACTTATGCATAATAACTTTGCCCCCTCATACAAGGGTTCATTTGGTTTAAATCAATGACACCTATTGACTATAGTAAAAATTTACGATGGAAATTACCTCGTATAATGTATTGAATTTCAAATTTAAACTTAAAATAACGGATTTGAGTGAAAAGCACAGGTGGTAATTCCATTGGCAATTTAAACATATTATTTTAATAATATAGCATTTGTTAAAGGAACAAATATATAAAAATAAAAAAAAAGCAAATGCATGCACTCTTTAAGCCTCTTAAATAGCAAGTTTGCATAGAATTTTGATAAAAATTTGTAAAGTCAACGCATTGAAAATTGTGCTATTTAACTTTTTAATTAAAAAACTTCTTTAAATAGTATGCTTAAAGAGTGCACCAAGTGCACTCGTTAGCAAGACCCAAAAAAAGTTACTTGAACATGGTATACTAAACCTGTACGAAGTTTTTCAATGCAAATTTTTTACATTTTGCAAGCTTAATTAGTGTTCTTAAAACACTTGTTAGGAAGACCCTTTAATAATAAAACACTTGTTAGGAAAATTTGTGCTTCTATTTTCTTGTCCTTTATGCAACATTGATTATTGTTTTGTCAATAATATTTGTAAATATTTATTAGATATAAAAATAAATGGAAATAAATAATAGATAGGTAAGAGTATTATAGAAGAAAAAAGAAACAAATAAGTTCATTATTAAGAGTTTAAGAGTGACAACAAATTTTGTCAAAAGAAACAAAAAAATGGAGGATTATTATTATATGATTTTTTTTACAGAAATAATTAATAGTTATATTAAATATTAAATATATTCTGAATTTCCTTTGCTTCAATGTTATTTTCTTCTAAATAAATAAATACCTATAATTTTGTTTCTTTTATTATTATTATTATTATTATAAAAAAAAATTGGTCCTTAAAAAGAGTAATGACGTGTAAGCATTGTAAGAAGAGTTATTTTGAGGTATGAGAGCGTTAGTTTCGTTAGTTTGGCGCTAAAGACCTGTTCAGCTTCAAATCTCTTAACATAAACACAAGCCTTTCCTTATTCCTCTCCTCATTCACTCCTCATATTCTCTCTTTTCTCTCTACAATTCTATTTCAATCTCTCTTGCTTTTTTCTTCTTCTTTCAATCTCTTTCTCTCAAAATCTACCATGGATGAAGAGTATGATGTTATTGTCCTTGGCACTGGCCTCAAGGAATGCATCCTTAGTGGTCTTCTCTCAGTTGATGGCCTCAAAGTAATTCTTTCTTTCTCACACACTCTTTTTTAATTGCAATTAACTCTTTTTCTCATGTAGATTTTTTTTTTTATCACCATAAAACATAAACACAGACACCAGACATAACATATATATTGGATAATAATTTGAGAAAATGAAAATAATTTACACTAGACACCAGTGGCGGAGCAACACGAAAATGTTGGGGGGACCACAACGGTTGCTAATTTTTTTTCTTAAAGGAGATAAAAGAAAAATTCAATAAAAAGTTAAAATTGCAGTCAATAGGACTTGAACTAAAGACATCAAGGTTGTTGGGCGCGCCTCACTACCACTAGACCAAAGACAATTTTCTGCAAATCAGTAACAATTACATGTATATATATCTTAATAGTTAATAAAATATGTATAAATACCTATAAAAAAATGAAAAAAATTATTTTGGGGCGGGCCATGGCCCTACCCAGCCCACATGGTCCTCCGCCCCTGCTAGATACGCCGTTAATTTGAAGTGTCAGTGTTACATAATACTACGTAATTGATCTATACACACACATAAAGAGAAGATCCATCTCTACATGATTAAATCTTGTTATGCATATGTCAATCATTTTACATAATCTCCATGCTTCTTGTCCATGATCTTGTGTTATTCTTATTCTTTTTATTCAGGTGTTGCATATGGATCAAAATGACTACTATGGAGGGGCTTCTACATCTCTCAATCTTACACAGGTCACTCTCCTCTGATGCAGATTTTCAATATAAACACAGAAAATATCTCTTTTTTTGGTTTCATGCTAGTTCGCTTTTCATATCGAATCCTTTTTCTGTTATGTAGCTATTTAAGCGGTATAGGGGAGATGACAAGCCACCAGAGACCTTGGGCTCGAGCCGAGAATACAATGTTGATATGATACCTAAGGTAACTGTTCTCATACTTGTTTCTTATATGTTTTTCTTTTCCATTCATTTATGGCGAAATCAATTTTTCATCTGTATTATCGTAGTTTATGATGGCCAATGGAGCTTTGGTTCGTGTGCTCATCCACACCGATGTTACAAAGTATTTGAACTTTAAAGCTGTAGATGGAAGCTTTGTGTATAATAAGGGAAAGGTAGGTGCACCATACTTTTCTAAGTTACAAACCTTACATTACATGAAATTTGAAACCTCCTGCATATTGAGAAAAATCTTACTACATAATATCTTTCTTTATTCTTTTTCAGATTTACAAAGTTCCGGCAACAGATGTTGAAGCACTGAAGTCACCTTTAATGGGTCTGTTTGAGAAGCGCCGAGCTAGGAAGTTCTTCATTTATGTCCAAGACTATGAAGCAAATGATCCAAAATCTCACGAAGGCCTTGATTTGAACGAAGTTACAGCAAGGCAGCTGATTTCGTATGATCTACAAGAACTATCAATTATTCTAACACAATTCAATACTTTGATTCAATCTAATTTTCTACATTCTTAATGATTTCTCCAAATGCAGGAAATATGGATTGGAAGATGATACAGTTGACTTTATTGGTCATGCCTTGGCACTTCATCTTGATGACAGTTACTTGGATAAACCAGCCAAGGATTTTGTGGACAGAGTTAAGGTACTAATTTGCAAATTATCCTCATATGCTTTTGTACAGTTTTCAATATCAGTTTCATTATGCTGTTTTTGGAATCATGATGATATAGTCATTTGTGATAATGTTGTTTTCTCGGATAAATTTATAAGCAAGTAATGCAGTTTGGTTTGTTTAGACTTATGCAGAGTCCCTCGCACGCTTTCAAGGAGGTTCACCTTACATATATCCACTATATGGACTGGGAGAGTTGCCTCAGGTTTTCCATATCTACATTTCCATTAAATTTAATATTTAATATACTTACGAAACTAACTTCGATACCTTTGATTACTGGAAGGCGTTTGCACGTTTGAGTGCTGTGTACGGTGGAACTTACATGCTGAACAAGCCAGAATGCAAGGTTAGTTTGTGAAGATACTTCTATACTGAAGAAAATCATTTGAATTACTGTAAGTTTGCAATAATACTTTTGTGTATTTCGCTCCTCACATTATAGTATTACGGTACATAGGTAGAGTTTGACGGTGATGGTAAAGCCATCGGTGTGACTTCAGAAGGAGAAACAGCAAAATGCAAGAAAGTCGTGTGTGATCCATCATATCTGCCTGATAAGGTATCTCTGCTAGATTTTTAAGCATACAAAGATTGTCCATTTCTCGTATGCAGACTTCTATTTAATTATTAGCAATGTTAGCTTGAAACTCTGCATGAATGTCTAAACATGACTATGTGCAATCAATCCAACAGGTTCAAAATGTTGGAAAAGTTGCGCGTGCGATATGTATTATGAGCCATCCTATTCCAGACACTAACGATTCTCACTCGGCACAAGTCATTCTACCACAGAAGCAACTTGGTCGTAAATCAGACATGTAAGTTTTCTTTGACCTTCTAGCTAGAAGGTGGTTTCATATTTTTAATTCAAAGCTAATCAATCGGTTTATGATTTCTGAGATTATTATTATTATTATTATTATTATTATTATTATTATTATTATTATTATTATTATTATTATTATTATTATTGCAGGTATCTTTTTTGCTGCTCTTATGCTCACAATGTAGCTCCAAAAGGAAAATATATTGCTTTTGTTACAACAGAAGCAGAAACTGACCAACCTGAGGTTGAATTGAAGCCTGGAATTGACCTTCTTGGACCAGTTGATGAGATATTCTATGACATCTATGACAGATATGAACCTAACAATGATCATGCTACTGATGGCTGTTTCATCTCTACAGTAAGTAGTACTAAGAAGAATCAAATACTCTTTTGGTTCAAATACTCTAGTTTAACCAAGGTCTATCCCTAGCTTGGGCATGCTGCATCGTTAAAATTCTTAGGGAGAGTTTGCCGCTCATTTGGATCCCACAAGACTCGAGGAGTTAGTCTCTGCAATTGTGCGCAGAGGATACCTGGTTTATGCCCCAAAAAAAATGCAATTGATTAATTGTTTCTTTGAATATTGTACTAACTTTAAATTAAATCCTTGCAGAGCTATGATGCTACAACACACTTTGAGACCACAGTAAAAGATGTGGTTCAGATGTACAGTAAGATCACAGGAAAGGTATGTAATTTTTGGTTACTTATTATACAATTAATTAAATACAACTACATATTAATATTAGTATAATGTAAGAAATGACATAATTAATAGTTTGCAAAAATAGGTAGAAAATGTAATGTAGCACTTATGTCCTGTCCAAATTTATATTTCTTGATCATATGGATTTTATTTTATTTTTGTTTTTTCAGGTTCTTGATCTTTCTGTTGACCTGAGTGCTGCAAGTGCCACAGCTGAAGAATAAGATTTCTCGCAATTATAAGGATGCTCAAGTATTAGAAAGAAAGGATATCACATTTTTATGTTTTATTCCATTTGTTTGGGTTTAGATGAATCAATGGGAAGATAAGAAAAAAATATATCCATTGTTCCTTTTATTTAATTTGTTTTATTGTCCATAAGTGACTGCAATAGTTTGTAGTTTTTGCAATACATAAATTTTTTTAATTAATTTAATATGTTTATTTATGTTACTATTTTTTTTGAGTTTGCAAGTTACTATTTAATAAATACACAGCTTTGAAAAAAAGTAAAAATTACACAGTTTAGTATATGTAATGTAATGTAATACACAAACTTATTTTCTCTCCGTCTCATATAAATTTGTACTATATTTTGTACTTTTTTATTAAAAAATAAAGTAAAAAGCTTAAAACTGCGTGGTTTTAACAATAGCAATAAACTAATAAATGTGATTTAAGTGAAATAAAAATATAATTTTGACATAAGTGTGGAGGGTTCGGGATGAGTATTAGTTCCCTCGTTATCCACCCTATTTCCCCATATTTTAAAATTGAGGAAAATTCAAACTCAACAAATTTAAATTTTTCCTATTAAATTTAGGAAATGTTTGAACGGGTAGCCATAAACACGAATTTTGTTGTCATGCCTTCACATAAATCAACTGCATATTAAGATCATACAATGGATCATGTGACCATACATATTATGGACATTTATTACAGTTATATGATCATACAATTTGAATACAATTATTTCATGCAAATTTTTTATTTTTTAATTTTTACAATTGCATGATCATACTATTCATTCAGACATAACAAAAATTATTATAAATATTTGTCATAGATAATATTGAATTAAAGCAAAATTTGTCACAATAGTTCTAAGATGTTGTAAATATTTTAATCATTTATATAGTAATAGTTTTCATAGTTATTAAAGTATTTATCAAAAGAGAAATGTTAAAATCTTCGGTATTTTTTCCATAAAAAAGAACTTTATCAACTACTCCCTTCGATTTTATATATAAGCAAATTTTAACTTTCTAGATTTATTGTAAAAGTAGTGTATCTAGATATATTACTTTTTCAATGAATCTAAAAACTCAAATTTTAGTTATATACAGAATCGGAGGGAGTACTTATATTTTAAATTTTATTTTGTCATACAAAAAGAGTTTTAGTAAAGTATCTCTAACAAGTTTGATAAATTAAAATTTACGCCAATCGATCAATACTACTTACAAGCGAGTATAACACAAAAGTTACTGTAGAAAGGCAAATTGGCTATTTCATGGACTGTTCATTTTCAAAGTTTCCTTTACTTCCATTTTCCTTTTACTCATTTTGTCTTCATAGTTTTAATGTTTGTAAGCTTTTCCTTCTATTTCCCTTTCCATTTGTGCCAGTTGCAGGCTTTCCTCTCTCTCCCGTCCACTCCCAAAAAAATGGTTACTGTAGAGAGTCCAAAATTGGCCGTGGTCTCTACGCGGTTGCCTTTCTCCAGCTTACTTCCTGTTCCCTTTTATCTCGTTTTGTTTGATTCACTTCAATTTTGGCAAGCTTTTGTGTAAGCCAGGCTTTAAGGAAAAAGGAATGCAAAAAGGTAGAGCTTCCTTTTGCCTTTTATCTCATTTGTTTCCACCATATATGGTTGCATCTGGTTCATTTCTTCTTCCCATCCATCGCTCTCCTTCTTGCTCTATTCTGATTTGTTTTCATTTTTTTCTTTCAGGATGCAAAATCTTAGAATCAAGCTGTTGGGAAAGCTAATTCAGAATATGGTCACTTCCTCCTTCTCAGGCTGGTTAGTTTTCGATTTCATTTTTGTAAAGTTTTAAACTTTCTTGTTTTTAGGTTATAAAAATTGATGCTTTGGTTATGTGGTTTTAATTTGGGTAATTTGATTTATATAATTTTTGTTTCAGAAAATGTGGGTTTTGTTTATTTGTTGTATTATTTTTGTTGATGATTTATGTTCTTGATTGTGTTTTGGTATTTGGACTTTTGACTAAATTGTATTTTTAGGTTTTATGATTTATTGATTCTTTGTGGTTGTAATTCTGCTGAAAAAACATCAAGGGTATGGTTTTTTTGTTGCTCATTGTTGAAATTTGAATGAAACAATTGAAGGGTAAGAAATTTTTTTATTGTGTATTGTAGAAGCAATGTAGAAGAAGGTTTATTTCAAGAGTTTGATGTGGAAAGTTTGGATTTTGAGAAGTGGGTAATGGTGTAAGATTGGTTACTAAAATTGGGTTTTTTTTGTTTGGTGAATTGTTTGGTTTGGATTAAGAACAATGGAATCTAAGATGGATCAGTATGAGATCATGTTACAGATCGGTTGTGGTGCTTTTGGTGATGTTATTCTTGTTAATCATAAAGCTGAGAAGAAAAAGTAATAGTCAACACTCAACACTTTTCTTGGTTTTCAATTTCATTGATGTTTATGAGAAATTTGACCGATGATTTAAGCTTCTTTTTTTGTTAATTTTTTGTAGATATGTGTTGAAGAAAATCAGGCTTGCTAGGCAGACTGAGAGATGCAGAAGATCTGCTCATCAAGAGGTGAGTTTTTTGTTTTTGCTTTTGTTTTTGGTGTATCCCTTTTTGTTGATTTGATTCATGTACTGTGGAATATGGATCTTATTGCAAGAATCAAGCACCATTACATTGTGGAATTTAAGGAAGCATGGGTTGAGAAGGTGAGAGGTTTTCTTAAGTTTTTGTATGATCTAATAATATACTTAGTTTTGTTTCAACATTTTTTTACCGTTGTGATGTTGTTGCGGAGTGGAGACTTCTAAAACATTCATATTGTAGCTGTAATTACGGTTGTGGACTGCAATTTAGAACTATGTTTGGATCATGGTCTTAAATCACGTTCAGTCATGTTGTGTTGAATCGCTGTCAAATTCAGCCTCAAGTGGCGTTGTGGTGACAGAGACATAAAAATCTTGATGTCACCATTCAGATTGTGCTAACTTGTTTATGAAAATACCATATAGTGATTGTTTTCTTTTCTGCTAAGATCATTCTACTTGTGTTGTAGGGTTGCTATGTCTGCATTGTCACCGGATAATGTGAAGGTGGAGACATGTGAGTCTATGTTAATAACTATGAACTCGCAGTTTCGTGTAAAAGTTCATAAATTTTATATGCCAAATTTCTCAAAGTTTGTCGTACTTGTTGTGTCAGGGATGAAACGATGAAAAAATTAAAAGGCACTTACTTTCCTGAGGAGGTATTCTTTCTCTTCATTTATTAAATTTACTTGTTTTTCTCCTCAAATTTGTAATACATTCCCCCTAATCACATTCAAAGTATGTAATGACTCATAATAAAAAGGCTTCTCTGCTGTAAAAGGAGCACAAAACATTAGAATTAAGGTTCCAAAAATGGCTTACTTGGAAAATACAATGGGTGTTACACTGCCTACACATACTTCAATCCTTCTTTTCTTTTTTCTACTGTTGGTCTGTGCTACCTGCTAACTTATGTTACATTATGAAATCACTTATGGGCTTCTGTTATAATATGAAAAGGTTCTTGCTTTTCTGCACCTGTTTGAGTCATGCTTCCAGTTTTTATAATAAGTAAAGGTTACTTGTTCATGCAGTTCATGAATTCATATAATTTCTGTCGCACGATTAGTTGACTATGGTTGTTGAATGACATGGACAATATTTTACAAAGTTCAAGTTACTAAACATTGATTGCTGATTGTTTTTGGATGGATATGCAGGTGATTTCTCATTGATTTGTCTCAAGGATTTTGATTTCACTTTTAAGGAGCACAATAGACACTATCAATGTACTTTTTGTTTGTGTCTATTACAGGTCTTTGGTAGTCGGTTTAATCAGAAAAACTTTTGTATGTAGGAGCCAAACAAGAAGTTAGATTTTCCAACTTGTCTCAATTTGTTGTGCTCTTATTAGCTTGTGAAATCTCATATACAGGACTGGTAAGTCAGAGGAGCTGAGTTGGTTAACTTGCATTATCAGAGGATTCATTTGGAGCTCTTTAACAGTTTCTTTGCTTGTTCAGATATTCAAATGGATTAAAATACTAAACTCTGTCTGTCGGGCATTTTCCTGCGTATTGGTTTTAGCTCTCAACACGGAAATTCTGTTCAAGGGTCATGCCATTGAAACTTTTGATATTGTACAGTGGCTTGTCCATTTTCTTCTTCTATAATGTGCCTTAAAAAATCTTGGTTACTGTCATAGTGTCCGAGAATATATTTTTGAGCCACTTCAAAATAACGAAACTAAACAAAAAGGATTGGGCTGTGCTACCTTTGCAGCAAGTTGATTTTCTCTTGGGTTAATTCTTTACTCTTGTAGTTGTGTAGTTTATTAATAATTAGTCTTGCCTTTGAAGAATTTTATCAAAAGATCAATATTCATGTTAAGTTCATTTATTCCACATCAAACATTAAGCTAAAATATGAAATGAAGTGACAAATTAAAAGGTGTGTTGAGTTCTCTTCACTTGAGATGGATTAAAACGTATCCGATTTCTTTTATGTTTGATCCACCCGTGCGAAGCACGGGTCAGACCCTAGTTATTGAACAATGCATAAATACACAGTAACTAAAAAATTACTAACTTTTGTTTTTCATTTTAAAAAAATGGGCATGTTTTCGTCCCTACAAAAATTTTATGCACGCAGTTTTTGTCACTAATTTTATTTATAAGTCGAGATTTTCGTTACTTTTAACTTTATCTTTTTAAGTTTAAAAAAATTATATTTAATTCTTCTCATTTTAAAAAATTCAAAAATTTTGTAAAGAAACTTTTTATAGTATTCTAAACATGCTTGAAAAAAACATTCAAAAATTTAAATTTTTTTATACGACAAAATTTTTTGAAAAATAGCATAGACTAAAACTACGTGCATAAATTTTTTGTAACAACGAAAACATGACACTTTTTTTATATACGGGTGAAAAACAAAATTAAATAATTTTTTAAGGTGCAAAAAATATACTTAAAATAATATACTTTTCCATTGTAACTCATTTAATATATGTTTAATGCTCTAAATGTATACATCTTTAATTAATTTTGTGTATTTTAAATGTATGGATGATAATTTTACCATAATTTTCTTTTTTTTACTCTTCCTATTCTTTCACGTGTTTTAAAGATATAGTAACACATATCACCTTTGAAATAGGTGGAGTGTTTTAACAATAAGACTATACAAATTTTGTTTTTGAGTTTTACGCTTATAATTTTATTTAATTATTATTTAGATTATACATATAATTTTTTATGATATCTTTTCGCAATTCTTCTTTCTTTTGATAATTTTTTTGCGTAACGAAATAAATAAAGCCCATGTCGAAAATAAATCAATTGAGACAATATTCACAATAGGCCCCGCTTCTTAAATATTTTTTGTAAAAAGTTCAATTAAAATTTTAAGATGGATTTGATCAAATAGTATAGAGTAATTTCTTACGGTGTGAAGAATTAAATCAAACTCCTGTAAAAAATAAAAAAATTGAAACTATAACCCTATGCCTCACATTTTAATTATTTTCATAAAATAAAATGTTCAATTAATATATCAAGAATAATTTGATCTAAGGTTAATCTATTACGTTGTGAACTAAATCAAACATGTGTAAAAAAATAATTGAGATTATAATCTTAGGTCTCACGTCTTAATTATTATATTTCTAGAAAGTTTAATTAAAATTTCAAAAGAGATGTTTAATTTAATAGAAGAGAGTAATTTCTTATAGTATGAAGAACTAAATCAAACCCGTGTAATATACAAAATATTTTAAAATATATGATATAACGGAATAGTGTAATCTCTTATGGTGTGAAAAACTAAATGAAGCCCGTGTGAAGAATTTGTAAACATGTTTGATTTAAACATATAATCTTTTTATTGCATTTATCTTATATTATTTTTTTTTGTGAAATTTCTATGCGTATAGATTGTTCTGTTTTGTTCCTATCTATAATATGTTTTATTCCTATTTTTATCTACAATAACAAATGTTTCGTATTAATCAAATAATCATGTATATGTTGAACAAGGAAATTGAAAGAAGACGGTGTACCAAACAAATAAAGGTGAGTATACATGAACTTACATCTTTCACAATCACAAAGAGTATGTTTCCGTGCCAACACATGCAACCCCGTTTCACCGTCCTCACCACGAGCAGAAGCTAAACTTTCCCTCTTAGTAAGCATTTCTAATGCTAAATCTGCACCATAATTCAAATATACAAGTAATGTTTGATTATTAGAATTGTACAATTCAATATTTAAATGTTAACTAGTGATTGATGTTACCATATAATCCAAAGCTTATGCTAGTAAGGTACACCGTGATCCAGTCGTGCTCTTCTAGCATATCTTGTGATTGAGCAAACAAATAGAATCTCATGTCCCGCTCTCCGTTTAGAACGGACAAGTACAAAGGAGTCACATCGGCTTGACCCCTAATTGATGGTAATCTTGCGTTTTTTTTTTCAACAATGTATCGGCAGCTCGGACATTTCCAGTGGCAGTGGCAAAAGAAAACGGTGTATTTTCCTTATCATCATCATCATCATCTTTGTAATTAACATTGTGTCCTACAACAAAATTAATATGTATAAATAAAATGAATGACGTTTAAAAATATATTTGAGTAATATTAAAAAATAATAAAGCTCACCATGAGTAGAAAGTAAATGAAGGAGAGGCTTCCTTGGGTCTACAACTCGCTGGCCAGATGTGGAGTTAGGCATAGCCATCTGTGTATAGAAAACATCTAAAATAAAACAACTAGTTGACCCAATTTAAAATCTTGTATTTAAATCAGCTCGTCACATTTAAAAAAGGTTCAAAAAGTAATTTCAAGTTTTACATCTGTTAAACTGATTTAAAATCTCTATTTTTTTTCTCCAACGTTATACATGGTTAGATATATAAAAACGAGAATAGAATTTCATACACCACCATTAATAAAAAAATATCACAGAATCAAATTTCATACAAAATGGTAAATAAATTTGGTTAAAATATATTCATGAAAGAAGGTTAAAAAATATAACAAAATGTATCTTCCCAAAACTATACAATGCTACATTCAATCTCCGTTTTCCATTAATTCTCAATTCTTCTATAGTTGGGTAGAGCAGCTTATGGCCACTTTATGCTACTAAACCAACAACCATACTATTCATTTCAAATAAAACATAATATTCTAAAGGGAATCTTGAAAAAATTAAACAGCCTATAAGTAATTTGAGTATGTGGACCATACCTTTCAGCATGCAAACCTTTCTTTCAATTCTTAAACGTGGTTCTGAACTTCAGGTAGCACAAACGTTTGAATAAGTCTACTAAAGTCAATCCTAATAGAAAAAGACAGAATTACAAAGTATCAAATTTACAAACTCTATCACTCTTTGGGAATCTACTATATTGAAATTTGGATATACACTAAAAAATCCAAATGTGAATATTTGAGTGAGGAAGAACAACCAAGACAATGAAAGTGAAAAGAGAAATCACTTTGAGGAAGCTAAACATAAACACGTGAAAACATAACCATATCGCCTAGATTTGCAATTGAAGAACATGGAAACACAATTGAAGAGACAAGGTCAGAAAACACCATGATTGAAGAGATAAGAACTGTGTGAGTGCTCTACCATACTAAAAAATAAGTGAATAACATAGCATAATTGTACAGTAGTAAATTTTTTAATAAGCAAATATATTGATGCTACACCATCAAAAGTACAAGGTGTAAGTTACAAATATATAGCCCTGCATAATTTAGTAGGAAAAACAAACCAACATACACATAAAGCAACAATCAAACGACCATAGCTCAGGGAACAAACCCACAGCACAGGAAATATCAATAGCTACTGCTAGGAACAAAGGACACAACTAAACAAACAGAGATTAGAAGTCAAAATTCTGTACTGAATGACGCGACAACCATAACAGCACTGGCACACAAATAACAGACAGCACACATACCACCAGTCAGGCATCGCGACACCGAAACCCAGCAAATTATTCACCTGATCAGATAATCGCTCGGGTTCCAACTCTATTTGTAGAGGAGACAAGGGCCCTTTGCTAATTTTCCAATAAATCATTGCCAAGAGAGAAGTTTAATATATTCCACCATCTCATCGACTGTGGCAGACCCATTTTGAAAAAACATGTGCATTCCTTGTCTTCCAAATTCTCCGCACATACGCTTGCCAAACTAAAATCAGTGTCGCCCTGGTCCTAGTATTGCAACCCAATATAATAGTAAATTATATTCAAAGTCATAGAATTGCACACTCCTTCTATATGACACGCCTCACTATAAGTCAAATTGCACTATTAATTAAGTTATGGATTGTTCAAATCTAATTATCTTCTAGTTACTAATTATTTCATTCCATGAACTAATATGAAGTATTATATCACTCCCTCACTCACTCACCCAGTGTTCACATCTTAATTCATAAACTTTATTTCCACATTGTTAATACCACCCATGTTCCCATATTCCAAACACCACTACCCCTTCAATGAAAAACAATTTTGAACACAAGCATGCAAATCAACAGAACAATTAAACTGAATTAGAGATTCACAACGGTGTGTTAGAAAAAATATCACAATGGGTCAAATTAACAGGTTTTATCAAGAGACAAACATAATTATCACAACAACATACAAACCTAATTATGAATCTAATCATAGTATTCCCTTTAATGGGTTTCATCATCGGAGACTTGAATGTGAAGAAACAAACCTGAAGAAGATTCCGGTGACGGCAGGAACTCTGTGTGACAGAGAAGAATGTGCGAGACGGACGGAGAAACTCAGGGTACGTTTAGAGTGTGTTTACGAAGACTGAATTTAGGGTTTGAACTTTGAAGAGAAATGAGAGTAACAAAGAGCGAGTATATGTTGTTTCTAATTTGTCAACAAAGAATGTTGTTTCTAAGGACCCTTGCCATTGCACTTTCAAATTCTTTGAAGTATGTATGTATGTATGTATGTATCCGGTTATATCCGGTTACATGTTAACCGGACGGTTGAACCTTCTAAATCCTTTTTTTTATATATAAAAAATTCCAATATCATTCTTCATACTCATAGTAGTCAATTATAATTTTTTTTTTAAATCACTCCCTCTCACTATCATAAAAATTGAATCGACACAATTACAAAAAATAATATGTATTTTTTATTCACTTTCATAAACATACTTTTAATTAGGGTAAAAAATTAGCCGACTTTAAGTCGAACCTGTCTGTCCTCAATTCAACTCTATAAGAGTTAGTTCAGTTCAAAATTTATGATTTTTTTTATTTTCAGTTTGGGATTTAGGGTTCACTTGATGGTGAAAAATGGAGAGAAAGGGTTGATTTTGTCGGAGAAGGATTGATTTCGACGTTGAAAATGGCAAATTCTTGGATGAAGACGGCGAATTCGTCCGAATAATGGAGAAGACAGTGAGTTAATCGATGGAGAGTGAGGAATGATTGAGGGGGAGGAGTGAACGGTGAGTGAAAGCCAAATTCAAAAAGACTAATGTTACTGTTTATGAAAAAACACACACTTCTTTACCGTTTATTTTTTGGACTAAACCCTACTTTCCCTTTGTTCAACAATATATTATGAGTTTCCATTCAAAAAAAAAAAAAACAATATTATGAGTTTGTGCTTAAGATCAAACCGATTAAATTTGTCTCCTTTTTGTCTCTTGAATTAATTTTGAGTTTTGTTTTGGTCTTGCTTCAATTTTTTTATTTATTTATCTTAGTCTCATAATTATTTTTTGTTTCATTTTGGTCACAAATTATAAATACTCGTATTAAATACTTTGATTCTTTAAATTACAAATATAAGATACTTTAGTCTCCAATAAGAGATAGTGATTGATGATGAATGACTTAGTTCTAATAGTGTTATTTATCGGAATTCATTTTTAGAGTTTTGCGATTCCTAATTCACATTGGCTTTAGATAGTAACACGTTTTGGAAATCTTTTTTTAAGTGTTTGGTTTGATATTTTTAATACCAACAAAAATTGTAGGGATAAAGTCAAATGATAAAAGGGTAAAGTATAATTGTCGGGGTGGGAAGAATTTTTTTCATCGGATTGGCAACACACTCTTCATTTTCTACCTGATCAAGATATTGTTCCACCCAATAATGAAATCCGGATTCTTCCAAAATTCGTTTTTTGGTGAAGTTTATTAATCACTTGAGTTCAATGACTTGATTTCATTAATTCCTAATACATATATATAAAAAAAGAGTAACAATTAATGTATCTATAAATACGAGAAAAATATACTCATGATCTGAATGTTAGAATTGATTTAAACTTAATCGTAGGCATGCTCTTAACAAAGATTAATTCTATAGTCTATAACTTTACTGCGGAAGCCAAAAACATATATGAGTATGTATATATAAACCGGATCTACGACATGTGATTTATCAAGATTATAGGATTATAGGAATACCTTGATAGAGGAATATGAACAAACCGTAATCTCTTCCGATAGCAATCCTGAAACGTAAAGAGAGACGAACGACGAGCATCCGTTGGCTTGTGGTTCTTCCTCAACCGGAACTCCTTATGCCCTAAGCTCTCTTCAGATGGGGAGAAGAGACAATATGCGATGCGTCTGGTATATTGGGGACCATAGCCTTTATATAGCGTGATGACTCATTAGGGTTCCCATTATTCCCAAATGGGTCATCCTGACATCCACTCATATTGAGCCCATATCAATTAATTAAATAATTACCGAAATAGAAATCTAATTAGCCTTTATACTTAATTTGATCACTAATCAATTAAGGCCCCTAATCGATAAATCGATAAATAGCTAATATAATTAATAAAGATATTTGTCCACCTAATATTATTGGAATATAATGAAATATTCCAACAATCTCCCACTTGGGCAACATATCGTAATAATTATATTCTTTAGGTGCACATCTGAACGCTATTTATCTTTAGATATCAACTTTACAATCTGGTTCATCTCATATATCAATAATGGGGACGCGCGGCTGTCGTCACTAACATATAACGTGACGGAACCTTCGACAACCACCACATCAATGTACTTAACGACATAGATCGATATGGATGAGTGGCATGAAAATTTCATGCAATGTGATCCTTTTATCATGCCTATTTCCAACTGGTCCAACTAAAGTTTTTAGTGAGATCAACATGAAGTTTGCAAATTTAATATTTGCACAAATGACACAGAATCAGTTATCATAATAACCTCAAACTTTATTTCTGCAGAAAACCTTAACAAAATATGTATCTGTATCAATACCAAAGTTAGAACATAACCGAAGAGAGACTCCCACTAATCCAAGACATCCTTACTGACAACAACCATATGAAAGACCTCAAGTGTCAAGTCTCCGATTAGTGAGTCAGCTAGTGTTAGCCTGTATTTTCGACAGACATTAATGAATTGGAGTGAGATGATGGATTCTCATTTAATGTACATTATTGTGTTTTAATATTCTCTTGGAAATTGGTTGATTAATAAATCAGGAGAAGATTAAGGCCTTCGACGTCGAAAGCCTTTTTAGTTTAAAAGAAGCTGTCGAATTCGACAGGAGCCTGTTTAAATAAGTATATATTCGAATGCTTCGACACTATGTTGTGTTTGTCGAAATTGTATATATATATATATATATATATATATATATATATATATATATATGTGTGTGTGTGTGTGTGTGTGTGTGTGTGTGTTTGCTTGTATAACGTATTGTGCAGTACGGAGAAAGCATACTCTGGACTTAGCAAAATATTCAAAATGAAAAACGTTCGAAAGCCTCGCCAGGTGTCCAAGAAATTCAAATTGTCGAAGACACGTGGAGTTTAGTTAGACGTTATGTAGGTTTTGACGGTTATTCTAGTTTGCCTATAAATATTAGTTTCTCATATGAGAAATGGGTTCACAATTCTCATGCAAATTCCTGACAAACTCAGAGTACCCATGTCAACGAGCGAAATGAGTGCAATATGGAACATGTACGAATCTGTGTACCATTTTCTGTAAACGTTTTACAATTATCAATGCAATTTACATTTTTCAAGTATTGATTACTTGCCTTGTCATTTAAAGTTTCTGCACTTTAAACCTTTCTGCAATTTACTTCGTTCCATGTTTTACTTTTCAAAGTTTCTTCTTTAAACTTTATCTGCAAATTCATTTACAAGTTTTCAGCAAATTTAACTTTGAAGCATTTTACTTTAAGCAAACCCATTCGACCAAGTCGAGTGATTTTATTGTTTTTTTATCAACTTATCCGATTTAACCCAGAAAATATGAACATGTTTTCATCAAATCTGCACAATCCATATGTCCCAGGATTTACTAGTTGATCCTTCTTGTAATAATTAAACTAGCGGTTGTTTGTTAAAAATCGGGGTAAACAAATTGGCACGTCCAGTGGGACAATTGGATTGCGTGATTTAATTTAGTTTGTTTTTGAAAACTTTTTGCAAAATTGTTGTTTGGTGTTAAAATTTGATTGTATGTGTATCTTTATATGCATTTGAGGAGTGGTAAATCTCTCCCAGAATTCTCAAAAATACCAACTCGTCCTCGTACTAGAATGGTGAGACCACCAAGCAATTCTTCTAATAATAACAATAATAATGGAGCAGAAATGAATCTGATTACAAACCCCCAGAATGTGACAGGGCAACCTAGTCAACCAACATCTGGCGTTTCTAACGCCAATCCTACTGGTGGGCCAACAGGCCCTGCACTAAATTCTACAACTTCTGAAAGTATCCCAAATAATAATAATAATGGCGGAAGTTCGAACCCTGCAATGAATTCCAGTACCATTGGTGCAAACGCCAGTGGATCAACAATGCCTGCCGTTACTTCAAGCATGACAGGAGGATTTCCTCCTCCAAATCCTAATGGTGCAGCAATGACACAATTAAACATGTCATCCATGCCAACAAACGTATCACACACACATGGATACACAGATGGTAGTCAAGTTGGTGGAACACCGTCAAGACCCCCATGGTTGCCTAGAAACCTACAATTTGGAATGCCAACAACAACAATGGCAAACCAATATAATTGACATTCAATAGAAAGTTCTCCCTCGTCTTCTGCGATGGGAAATAGAGGAAATTCTCTTAATCTGACAAATAATTCTATGGCAGTACTAAGACAACAAATGGATGAGAGCAACCATGATATAGTGAACGCGTTGACCCAACAGATTGGCACGATCTTTAATCCTATGTTACAGACAACTAACGATAGTTACTTGTTATTAGCCAATCAAATGGGAAGGATGGCAGACTTTTTTGGAGCCCCTGATGCTCCAAATAACCAAAGGGTTCCTCGTGCAAACCCAGAAGTTCAAGCCCAACCACTACGCATTGAAGGAGAACAGCCAGAACAGGGAATGGTATTGGTTAGTAGAAATCAAAATGCAGTTAATGTTCTTAGGAACGTTCGACAAGATAACATAGTAGGGCAGAATAACTTGGCCAACTTAGTAGAAAATATCTTGGCCCAAAATGGTTTGAATATAGGATTGCATAGGCCAAATTTCGTGTCAGCATTGTCTGAATATGTTTTGCAGACAGAACTACCAAGGGGATGGAAAATTCCCAAATTTACAAAATTTGCTGGTGATACTAATGAGTCTACTGTCGAACACATTGCCAGATATATGGCAGAAGCAGGGAATTTAGCAAATAATGAAGATTTGAGGATGAAATTCTTCCCCAATTCCCTCACAAAAAATGCTTTTACGTGGTTTACCACGCTTCCCCCTCATTCGATTCATAATTGGACTCAATTAGAAAGGCTATTTCATAAACAATTTTATATGGGACAATCTAGGATTAGCCTCAAAGAATTAGTCAGTATGAAGCGTAAGACTTCAGAAGCCATCGACGATTATCTGAATAGGTTTCGTCTCCTTAAGGCAAGGTGCTTTACTCAAGTGCCTGAACATGAATTGGTTGAGATGGCTGCTGGTGGCCTTGATTATTCCATTAGAAAGAAGTTAGATACTCAACATTTAAGAGATATGGCCCAGTTAGCAGATCGTGTTCGACAGGTCGAACGCCTCAGGACTGAAAAGTCAGAAATTCTAAATTCCATAAAAAAGAAAAAGTGTCGTATATAGAAACTTATGAAAGTGAAAATGAGTTCGACGATGGTCAGGATTACATAGAAAATAATGAGGTCAATATTGCTGAATTGAAACCGGGACCTCCCTACACTTGTAAAATGTTGAAACCATCAAATGGAAATAATCCTGTCGAACCAAAAAATGATAGATTTGTTTCTAAGACATATACGTTCGACATTACTAAATGTGATGAAATTTTTGACTTATTGGTCACTGATGGCTAAATAATTGTACCAAAGGGGTTAAAAGTTCCACCTTTGGAACAACGTAAGAAAAGAGGTTTTTGTAAATACCATAATTTTTGGGGTCATAAAACCTCACAATGTGTTCTTTTCAGGGATCTGGTCCAGAAGGCCCTGCAGGAGGGAAGACTCAAATTTGGTGAAAAGCCAAAATCCAAACAGCAGGTGGACGAAAATCCATTACAGATTGCTGATGCTGCTTACACAGAGCCGTTCGAGTGTCTGATGTTAGAAGCATTGAACCTCACTGAAGGGGGGCAATTGGTTTCTATTCCTGAGGAAGAATATGAAAACAAAGTGGAAGAGGTGTATCCACAAGCTGGAGAGAAGTTGCTAGATTTCCTTCAACGCTGCAAGGAGAATGATGGCGAAGCTACTTTAAGTCCTCATTGTAGTGCCATGTTCGACAAAAAGGCTGCTGCAGGCCTCACCAAATTTTTGCCTCATAGTCAGGGTTGAAACAATTGGCCAAATCAAAGGCCAACTTACTCTAACATTCTGAATAGCCAACAGGCGCCTGTGCATCAAAGGTTGGGACCACAAAAATCATTTGTCCCCTCAAATAGGACACCTGTCAATCAATGGGTTCATGGAAGCTGATGATTTTCTGGATTCTGAACCTGATCTCGACATAATAGTAAATGTTGTGTCAATTCTGCCAAGAGAGTTCGACGTCTGTTCTGAAATAACAGATGAAGAAGAAGAATCTGGAATGCAAATGGCCCTTCACAGGCCAGTCTGTTACTATGTAATGAACAATGGTGCTTTGGAAGACCAAATGGCTACATTTGAAAGGCCAGATGAAGGCATGAAAAGTCACTTGAAGCCTCTCTTCATACAGGCTAAGGTGAATAATGTAGGAATCAACAAAGTACTAATTGATGGTGGTGCTGCTGTCAACCTAATGCCAGAGTTTCTTCTGAAAAATATTGGCAAGTCATTGGTGGATCTTCATCCTCACAACATAGTTCTGTCAAATTATGAGGGTGAAACTGGTTTGTCATTAGGAGCAATCCAGGTGGATGTGGTTGTTGGAAGTACTATAAGGCTAACCTTGTTTTTGGTTGTGGCCTCTAAGGCAAACTACAATCTGCTCCTAGGACGAGAGTGGATTCATGGCGTGGGGGCAGTCCCATCTACCTTGCACCAACGCCTGATTATCTGGCGAGATGATGGTATTGTCGAAAATGTTGAAGCAGACCAAAGCTACTTCAAAACAGAAGTTCATCATCTTACAAAGCACTCGTTTGACAAGAAATTGGCAACTATCTCGCCATGCACTGAAAGAGATTTTGCATATCGTTCAGTGAGAAATGTTCACCATTCAATTAAGTTGGACCCAACACATGGTTTTCTGTGGGAAAGAGAGGATGGAGACATTGAAGATGGCGAATATGAAGGCCACAACTACCCAACTGGGTGGGATATCAATGAAGATTACTATGTCTGAGTCCCAAACTTGGGGAAAGATTTCGGCCTATATGGCTGAAAATAGAATCAAAATGGCTTTGGAAGCCAATTCTTTGTCAGAAAATATGGCTGTTGCTGCCAATGATATAAAATTTGGCAAACACAAGCCAGAAATGCAAAAGCTGGATTGCATCTATGATGACGAACCCCTAGGATTTGAAAAAGATCCAATCAGTCAAAGTCACAAGATGCAAGCACAGGATCCTTTGCAAGAAATTGACCTTGGAGATGGTCTGACGAAAAGACCAACGTACATTAGTGCAAACATTCCTCCTGATCTGAAGGCAAAAGTGGTGCAACTCCTGGTGGAATTCAAAGATTGTTTTGCTTGGGATTACAACGAAATGCCAGGTTTGAGCAGAAAGTTGGTGGAACATGAACTACCAGTTCGACCAGATAAAAAGCCAGTGAAACAATTGCCTAGGAGATTCGCACCAGAAATCATGTCGAAGATCAAAGAAGAAATTGAAAGGCTGCTGAGGAGCAAATTCATCAGAACTGCGAGGTATGTCGAATGGTTAGCAAATATAGTGCCTGTGATTAAGAAAAATGGTTCTCTTAGAGTATGCATAGACTTTAGAGATTTAAATAATGTTACACCAAAAGACGAATATCCTATGCCTGTGGCAGAAATGTTAATAGACTCAGCAGCTGGGTTTGAATATTTAAGTATGTTAGATGGTTATTCTGGTTATAACCAAATTTTCATTGCTGAGAATGATGTACCCAAAACTGCCTTTAGGTGCCCAGGAGCATTAGGCACATATGAATGGGTAGTAATGCCCTTTGGTTTGAAAAATGCTGGGGCTACTTATCAAAGAGCAATGAATCTAATTTTTCATGAATACATAGACACTTTCATGCAAGTGTATATTGACGACATAGTTGTCAAATCTTCGTCAAGAGATGATCATTTGGATCATTTAAGAAAGTCTTTTGAAAAGATGAGGAAATATGGATTAAAAATGAATCCATTAAAATGTGCTTTTTGTGTTAATGCAGGAGATTTCCTTGGGTTTGTTGTGCACAAAAAGGGCATTGAAATAAATCAAAACAAAACAAAGGCTATTATGGAGACCAAATCTCCAACTACAAAAAAGCAACTTCAGTCCTTACTTGGGAAGATAAATTTCTTGAGAAGATTTATCTCAAATTTAAGTGGTAAAGCTCAACCGTTTTCGCCATTACTTCGACTCAAGAAAGAAAGTGTTTTCACTTGGGGGTAAGATCAACAACAAGCTTTTGACGAAATCAAGAGTTATTTGTCAAACCCACCAATGTTAATGCCTCCAATAAGGAACAAATTCATGAAGTTGTATATATCAGCATCAGATTCGACACTGGGTAGTATGCTTACTCAGGAAGATGAAAATGGTGAAGAAAAAGCCATCTATTACTTAAGTAGGGTTTTAAATGATGCTGAAACTAGATATAGTAGTATTGAAAAATTATGCTTATGTTTGTATTTTTCTTGTATGAAACTCAAGCATTATATAAAGCCTGTTGATGTTTTTGTTTATTCTCATTGTGATATCATCAAACACATGTTATCTAAACCAATCCTGCATAGTCGAATTGGAAAATGGGCTCTGGCCTTAACAAAATATTCACTAACTTATAGACCTTTAAAGGCAGTTAAAGGCCAAATTGTGGCTGATTTTATAGTGGATCATTCTGCATTAGAAACTCCACAGAACTATGTAGATTCAGAACCTTGGAAATTATATTTTGATGGTTCTAAACACAAACATGGAGTTGGAATTGGGATTTTAATCATTTCTCCCTCCAAAATTCCCACCAAGTTCAAATATAAGATCAATGGGTTCTGCTCAAATAACGAAGCAGAATATGAGACTTTAATAACAGGCCTGGAAATTTTATTAGACTTGGGGGCAAAAAATATTTTGATCAGAGGTGATTCAGAATTGGTGTTGAAACAATTGACAAAAGAATACAAATGCATAAAATAGCACTTGATGAAATATTTTGTCATAGCAATTTCTTTGTTAAAACGTTTCGACCAAGTTATCTTTGAACATGTACCTCGTATAGAAAATCAAGAAGCCAATGATTTGGCTCAAATAGCTTCTGGTTATAAAATCTCTAGTGAAAAACTAGAAGAGTTGATTGAGATTAAAGATAAAGTCATTGTTGATCAACCTACTTCGATGGAATTGTCAATGCCAAAACTTGTGGGGGCAGACTCACCACAAGACAGTGGTCAAGATATCACTTATGATTATGATGAAAATTTAGAAATTTTTGAAATTTTGGCCATTGACAATCTATCTGATAATGATTGGAGAAAACAACTTGTCGAATATTTGAAAGATCCAAATGGAACGACCAATAGAAAAATCAAATATAGAGCCTTGAGTTATGTCATCATTGGTAATGAACTAATGAAGAAAACACCTGAGGGAGTTTTGCTAAAATGTTTAAGTGAAACTGAAGCTTATTTGGCTATATCTGATGTGCACAGTGGTGCATGTGGATCTCATCAGGCAGGGCACAAGATGAAATGGTTGTTATTTCGACAAGGTGTATATTGGCCAACAATTTTAAAGGATTGTATAGAGTTTGCTAAAGGTTGTCAAGAGTGTCAAAGACATTCAGGTATACAACATGTACCTGCAAGTGAACTCCATTCAATAGTAAAACCTTGGCCTTTTAGAGGATGGACTTTGGATTTAATTGGTGAAATTAAACCAAGTTCGTCAAAAAACCAACGTTATATTTTAGTTGGTATATATTATTTTACCAAATGGATAGAAGCAATTCCATTACCAAATGTTGACCAAGAAGCAGTGATTAGTTTTATACAGTCACATCATTTATAGATTTGGTATACCTGAATCTATTACTACAGATCAAGGTTCAGTATTCACTGGACGAAAGATGGTTGAATTTGCCCAACAAACTGGTTTTAAACTTTTGACCTCTACACCATATTATGCCCAAGCAAATGGTCAAGTAGAAGCTGCTAATAAGATCATTATTGGCTTGATTAAAAAGCATATTGCCCAAAAGCCTAGAAATTGGAACAAGACTTTAGATCAAGTCTTATGGGCATGTAGGAATTCTCCGAAAGAATCAACTAGCACCACACCAGTGGCGGTGATAGCATACAGCATGCCTGGGCACGTGCCCAGGCTGCCCAATCCATATATATATATATATATATATATATATATATATATATATATATATATATATATATATATATATATATATATATTTTATAAAAGAAAACAGAAGGCAATAAAATTATAGAAAAAATGGACGTTTACCATCTCAAGCGGCGGGTTTAATAGAAAAAATGGAGTGTTTTAAATTTGCGTTCATTTTGAAGTTAATGTTAAAGTTGTTTGGTATCACAAATGAACTTTCAAAAATCTTGCAAAGAAAAGATCTTAATATTGTGCTTGCCATGGATTTAGTTGATGATGTTAAAGCTCGGTTGGCCACATTGAGAGAGAGTGGTTGGGATGGTTTATTTGATAATGTCCAACAATTTTGTATTGCTAAAGGTATTCCGGTGCTAGATATGAATGAAGAAATACCGGTCCGGGGTCGTTCAAGGTTAGAAGGAAGGACTGTCACTAATCTTCATCATTACCGTGCAGAGATTTTTTATGTTGCTATTGACAAAATATGTGTGGAGATGGATCACCGCTTTAGTGAACGAAGTAACATTGTGCTTAATTCTTTCTCATGTCTTGACCCCAAGAATTCTTTCTCCAAGTTTGATGTTGATAAACTTGCTCGTCTTGTTGATATTTATCAAGAAGACTTTTCTAATAATGATCGTGGAACAATAAGGGAACAACTTGAGACATATATAGTTCATGTTAGAAGACATGTGTCATTTTCTACTTGTGAAGATGTTCAAAGTTTGGCTATGAAGATGATTCAAACAGATAAACATTTCGTATTTCCATTGGTCTACAAACTTATTGAGTTGGCTTTGATATTACCGGTGTCGACAGCATCCGTTGAAAGGGCTTTTTCAGCAATGTCGATTATTAAGACTAAATTGCGCAACAAGATCAATGACGAGTGGTTCAATGACTTGATGATATGTTATACCGAGCGGGAGATATTCAAGTCACTTGATGATGTTGATATTATCTGATCCTTCACCGCAAAGAAGTCTCGGAAAGGGCATTTACCTCCTAATTTTATATAGTATACTATTGGTATGTTATATTTTATCCCTCTTATTTAACTCATGTTTTGTTGGTTTTTTCTGTTTTAACTCATGTTAGCCAAAAAAATATTATGGTTGAAATTGTGCCCAGGCTCCACTATAATCCTGGCTCCGCCACTGCACCACACCCTTTCGACTAACTTATGGGCATGATGCAGTCTTGCCTGTCGAAATACACCTGCAGTCAGTTAGAATTCAAAGGCAGGCAGCAATCCCAAGGGATCATTATTGGGATATGATGTTAGACGAATTAGTTGATTTAGATGAGGAGAGATTAAAAGCTTTAGAGATGTTAACTCGACAGAAAGAAAGAGTTGCTAAGGCTTATAATAAAAAGGTTAAGTCTAAAACCTTTAATGTTGGAAATTTGGTTTGGAAAGTTATTTTGCCAATGGATAAAAAAGATAGAGTCTTAGGCAAATGGTCTCCAAATTGGGAAGGCCCTTTTAAAGTTGTTCAAGTTTTTTCAAATGGCGCTTATGAAATTGAAGAATTAACAGAGGAACAACGTTCGTTAATTATAAATGGTAAATACTTGAAGAAGTATAAACCAGCGTTGCAAGAAATAAAAATTAACGAAGAATAAAGCTTGAGACATGACGAAATAATGGTGATCATAAAGTTGTTCGCCACAAAATGGGCATTGTCAAAAGATTACATACCAAAAACCTTAACAAATTGTTCAAACAGTCGAAATGATAAATTAAGAACAACAAAAACTAAAATTACTACAAAGTTAAAATTTTTTCTTCAAGTCTTCATATAAGCTTTTGAAAGAGGCAACTTCTGCGTCGAGAACCATGTTGGAATCCATCAGAGTCTTGATTTCTTCATCCACAGCTGCAGAATGGCTAAAATACTTGATGCCTGCATTTGCTTCTTTGTCAATCATGGCCTTGGTTGCTTTAGAAATATTAGCTTTGACTTCGTCACGCTTAGCTTTCTTAGTAGTGATCTTGGCATTGAGAAGTTCAAAAGAAAAGAATCTTCAAAATTGCCATTTCTTCCTTTCTGTCTTCGACATGCAGTCGAAACTGGCATTTTTGAGGGGGCAATTTGTTAGCCTGTATTTTCGACATGCATTAATGAATTGGAGTGAGATGATGGATTCTCATTTAATGTACATTATCGTGTTTTAATATTCTCTTGGAAATTGGTTGATTAATAAATCAGGAGAAGATTAAGGCCTTCGACGTCGAAAGCCTTTTTAGTTTAAAATAAGCTGTCGAATTCGACAGGAGCCTGTTTAAATAAGTATATATTCGAATGCTTCGACACTATGTTGTGTTTGTCGAAATTGTATATATATATATATGTGTGTGTGTGTGTGTGTGTGTGTGTTTGCTTGTAT
The DNA here is from genome assembly GCA_954870985.1 of Trifolium fragiferum. NCBI lineage: Eukaryota > Viridiplantae > Streptophyta > Magnoliopsida > Fabales > Fabaceae > Trifolium > Trifolium fragiferum. Next base: position 15,802,490 of record OX940790.1, on the reverse strand, counting down.
AACGTATTGTGCAGTACGGAGAAAGCATACTCTGGACTTAGCAAAATATTCAAAATGGAAAACGTTCGAAAGCCTCGCCAGGTGTCCAAGAAATTCAAATTGTCGAAGACACGTGGAGTTTAGTTAGACGTTATGTAGGTTTTGACGGTTATTCTAGTTTGCCTATAAATATTAGTTTCTCATATGAGAAATGGGTTCACAATTCTCATGCAAATTCCTGACAAACTCAGAGTACCCATGTCAACGAGCGAAATGAGTGCAATATGGAACATGTACGAATCTGTGTACCATTTTCTGTAAACGTTTTACAATTATCAATGCAATTTACATTTTTCAAGTATTGATTACTTGCCTTGTCATTTAAAGTTTCTGCACTTTAAACCTTTCTGCAATTTACTTCGTTGCATGTTTTACTTTTCAAAGTTTCTTCTTTAAACTTTATCTGTAAATTCATTTACAAGTTTTCTGCAAATTTAACTTTGAAGCATTTTACTTTAAGCAAACCCAGTCGACCAAGTCGAGTGATTTTATTGTTTTTTTATCAACTTATCCGATTTAACCCAGAAAATATGAACATGTTTTCGTCAAATCTGCACAATCCATATGTCCCAGGATTTACTAGTTGATCATTCTTGTAATAATTAAACTAGCGGTTGTTTGCTAAAAATCGGGGTAAACAGCTAGCATAAAAGTTATCTCTATATGTTCTATCCTTCAACAACTTATAAATCAATAAACTTTATAAAACAATTGTTGAAGCATTATATGACTAATTTATGTCACAATATAACTTAAGTTGTCTTTCAAAAATCTATTACATTATGCAACCAAATGACATAAATACTTACAGTCATTTCTTAAGTTAGGATGTCCATTGTATGTAAACATCCAAAGGATCGGAGTCAAACATACTGATGATCTCCAAATTAGTAGATCTCCGATATTTGAGCACAAGTTCTTTTGTTCTCCATAACAATCCTTGTGGTTGCTTCATTTCAACAATTCATGTTTTGAATTGTCCAAGTATCTGCCAAATGATCTTATTATATACGCTATTTCCGGATGCGTATAATTAAGATCATACATAAGTTTCTCAAAGCCAAAGCATATAATAAAACACTTTATTTTCTAAATTTCCAGATTTTCTTTTGGGCAATTATTGAAACTTTTAAACAGTCTCCTTTATGATTAAAAAATCCCTTAGTTTATTGACTTTCATGTCGAATTTACTTTTAACTTTATTGATATAACTCTTTAGTGATAATCGAATGATACATAGAGAATAATCTCTAGTATCAAATTTCCTAATACAAAAGAGATGTGCGCAAGAACTTTCGTCACTAAACTTTTGTTAATGATTTCTTGTTTTTGCACAACAATCATATATCACTATCGACTTGATAAAATAAAATCGACACACTAAACTAAAAATATAAACATACTCCCACTGAACCTGTATATCCCACAATTCTCCATAATATACATCTCGAAACTAAATGAAACAATTACCTGATGAGACTTTTGTGGTATCATTAATGAGACAACTTCCTTAACTCATAAATGGATTTCATCTATTTGCAAACCATATACTTCATGTCTTTTGACATAAAGTTTTCTCTGATTGCACCTTATTGTTTTTCTTAATGTCACCATTAATAAATACTATCTTGATATCCATCTTATGAAACTCCAAAATTATAATAAATGACAAGTGTCTTGACTGTCCTAATAGAGTTTTTAAACTCAAATCAGATATGATTTCTCTTTTCAGTCAATACTTTATGACACTTGACGCCCCAGTTCTTGAAGGTATTGAGTTTGATATTTATGAATCAAATTCTTAACTTAATAGGGAGGAAGAACACTAATATCCTTATGAGGTACCAAATTTACTATATAAATAACCTTATGAATTGGTTTAGAACCAATTCTTCCTCACTCAATTTTGTCCCTTTACCATATCTCTCCCCCAAACTCAATATCTTCAAGAGACTTTGCAGTTCCCGTCTCAAAATGTTCATTAACTTGGGACCAAAGTTTATATTTCTCAAAATTTTCAACAATTCAAGATTGTCACAAGTTATAACTGAATTGACTATACTGATATTTAAATTTAAAAGTCAAATTGAATCCCTCATTAAAAAAAATAAAGAATTTATAAAACAAAAACTAAATTCAAGTAATGATTCACCAAATTGTCTTTTAAATACAAATATAATTAGTAACAACAATCTAACAAATAGTTGAAAAATCATCAATCTCCACCGACTTATTTCCACTCTAGATTGATGTATCTTTCAACATCATTGAAATTTGTCAGTTTAGATCATATTTTCTTATTATTCTTTATTTGCCTTTATCCTTTGAGATATTTACTTAGTGAGCACTATTTTATTTTCTCTTGCTTCAACATTTTCTTCATTGCACACTTTATGAAATAATTCTATTAAAGAATCATTTCCAACTTTATTAGTTCGAACTAATTGTGCAAAAAGAACACGAAAGACTAAATTTTCGACAAGGTCACCTGATTGCCGAAGCCACAACACTTTAGCAAGAATAAATAGTTACATAATTTGCTCTTGATATTTTCTTTGCTCAACAATCTTAATGAAAAGTCAGCTCTCCAAAGAGAACTAGTCTTTCACCTTGTTGCTTTAGAAACACTTTAATTTGAGCAAAGAAAAACATGACAAAATTATGCCATCTTAAATAACACCTCTAATGTCCCTGAAAATTAAAACTTTATGATCACACGACCTTAGTGATTAGGAGTATACACATTTTCTAAACTTGATTCTCACTTTAAATTTACCGAATTATGAGAGATTTGAGTTCCTCCATCCTTATCAAAAGTCTAGATCCAAGAACATAATGTTCTTCTTATATTTTGCAGATACATAAACTATATTAGTTTATAGAGAACCGAAAAAATACCAATCAAAATATCTATTGCATCATTAATGTCAAACCCTTAAAATTAATATCAATTGCTAGTGATATTTTGTTACAATGATCAAACACTGACAATTAATATTGATAAACAATAGTCCTCATATTGTCACATGTTTACCATTATAGGTGCAAATGTAATCCACTAAATACTTACATGGATTCACAATAACACGACTTTATTATGCATGTCAATAAGTTATTATAAAGACATGTAAAACCATATTTGTAAATTAAAAGACTAACAAGATACCAAGCGCACCATTAATCCTCAATCTTTGGATTGTAAGAATTAACTGCAAGCGGTACCCTCAATACAATGATCAAACATTGGTGATAAGTCATGTCAAATAATAGTCACGTTTGCGCATCCTATTATTCAAATGGTAAATAACTTTATAATCACCACACGTTTACCATCACAAGCATGCAATTACCCGGTCAAGTTGTGCCTTCCTTGGGGCCGACGACAACTCACATGAATAATTACACACTACATCATTTGTAACAGAGGTTACTTCGGCAACATGTTTCAATAAACTCAATCGTCATTACTAGACAATTTAATAAATTGAATGTATATGTATATAATTATTCGGCCAAACTGTGTCTACCTTTTGGCAGACCCAAATAGTTTGCATGAACGAATTTATACACTCCTTTTGTGATGTCAATTGAACTAAATCTAGACAACAGAGGTTACTTTGGCAACTTGTTGTTTCAACCAACTCAATCAAAATCACCTGACAATTTATTAAATCAAATGGGAAAAGCCTTAAATTTACAAGGCACTACCCACCAAATGTAGGCCTTATTCCTTTATGATGTCCCTTCGTAATCATATGATTAATTGACATCTCTTAATGTGAGAACAAATTCTCACCACCAAACTAAAATTGACATGAAATATAACCGAAGAGCATGACAAAAGAAATTATTGTAAAAACTTAATAACAATAAATTCAAACATCATATTCATGCTACAAACCAAATATTTAATTTTAAATAAAATTAAATCTTTATATATACCAAAAAAATATTCATGCCACAATTGATTCACATATATCCGATGATTCTTTAAATAAATAATAAAATTCTATAACTGTACTTTCCAAAATATAGAAGGAAACCAAAAACTTTATATATTATATAATCAAATGATTATAGAATTTATATTTTCCCAAAATTCAAAGAATCAAAACTTTAATTTCTACATTGTACCAAATTTCCATTTTGAGAATAATTATTAATTGCTATTTGAAAGCAACTAATTTTCTACAAAAATATATATAATTAATAACCAAATATATATACCAAATCATATCTTTATATGCTTTATTTCTCAAAATAAACTTTAAATACAAAATTAATGTGAATCAATTTTAATTTCAAATTAAATATCTGATTTTAGAATATTTTTAATTTCAAAACAAATCAAATCAAAATTCTTTATTGCTATAATAACATTGACTGGGTAGATACAACAACATTCAAAACTTTATGAATAACCTGAATAAAAAAAAAATTGATTTGAAAACCGGAAAAACCACAACATCGAGTTCACAATCTTAATCCATATTTCATAATATATGTGTTGCTGGATTTGCCAAAAGAAAATAATCTCATTATCAACAAAACTTTGATAACCGAAACGAAATAATAGTAAGGGATCGATTAAACACGTACATGTGCACCCAGGAGGGCTCAATTAGAATCCCATAACAAATAAGAATTTCCAATCTTATAATAAAGCTTTACAAGACTAGAAAACAAAAACCAAATATATTACTTTGTGGGAATTCATAAACTTAAACGTGGTGATAATATGAAGGCACGCACGTAATATTCAGCAAATTTCAATCGCAACATCTACTACTTGTTTCGTTTTAAACCGGATGATGCAAGCATAAATCATGAAATTATAATTACATTTATCCTAATAAATCAAACATGAAAACCTGCTCTGATACCACTTGTTGGAATTAATTTAATATTAATAATAAACATGCTCTTAACAAAGATTAATTCTATAGTCTATAACTTTACTGTGGAAGCCAAAAACATATATGAGTATGTATATATAAACCGGATCTACGACATGTGATTTATCAAGATTATAGGATTATAGGAATACCTTGATAGAGGAATATGAACAAACCGTAATCTCTTCCGATAGCAATCCTGAAACGTAAAGAGAGACAAACGACGAGCATCCGTTGGCTTGTGGTTCTTCCTCAACCGGAACTTCTTATGCCCTAAGCTCTCTTCAGATGGGGAGAAGAGACACCATAGCCTTTATATAGCGTGATGACTCATTAGGGTTCCCATTATTCCCAAATGGGTCATCCTGACATCCACTCATATTGAGCCCATATCAATTAATTAAATAATTACCGAAATAGAAATCTAATTAGCCTTTATACTTATTTTGATCACTAATCAATTAAGGCCCCTAATCGATAAATCGATAAATAGCTAATATAATTAATAAAGATATTTGTCCACCTAATATTATTGTAATATAATGAAATATTCCAACACTGAATAAAAATAAAATAACAATTAATTCTATAATAGTTGTATTTATCTGAACGAGCTTGAATCCTTATATTGTCTACTTGTAGGCAGGGGCGGTGCTTCATTGAAGTGAGAGGGTGCAGTTGCACACCCTCAACTTCATAATTTTGCACCAACTTTCCAATATTTTATTAATTTGCACACCCTGAAATTTACTCTTTGCACCCACATTTGCACTCGTCTCATCTATCTCTGCTATCATACACTGTCTGAATTGGCTTGTCCTAGATACCAGCTGGTAACAATTGAAATGGATGACCAAAGCATACACAACAATTTTACATGTAGTATTTACCACTTAACTAGATTAAACATAGCCCTAAACATGGTACGTGTAAAGTCAAATCTATTATAAACACTTTCTATTTTTTTTTTTATGTACACTTTCTATTTTTAAGAAATAAACACTTTTTTACAACATATATTTTAAACTCTTAAATTATATAAATATCAAATATTAAATTATTAATATGTTCTCAGTTCATTTTTAGTTGTCATTTTCGAGTCATTTACACGTACCAATAAAATTAATATATTTTATTATTTTTAATGATTTTTTTTTCATTTTATAGAATACTCTTATTTATATATTATCCTAAACCATTAGAGATAAGGATTTAATGGATATGCACAATCAGTGTAAAATATTTTTACACGGACATCCAATAAAACTCCACTAACTTGCCACATCACCTCACTCATGTATGGTTATTTTGAAACTACATGTATGACATGGAAGAATGATGATTTCTTATTGGTTGAGTGTTTAAAGTTTCTTTACTCCGTCTGCCTATATCCATTAAACTCTAGATATAATATGTTTTATGCCAATTCTTAAGGTTTAATTAGAGACTCACTTACTAAATTTTTGACAGGTTTCAACATGATTAAATTAAACCAAACCAACATGTTCTTCATCGATTTGATTTGAATTTTTTAACAAAAACGTGCAAAAATCATTCCAAACCAAACAAAATTAGCTAATTTTTACTTGGTTCACGAACGAGCATATTATCGGACTCCTTACTCCGTATATCTTGTTATGAGGTGACTACTCGTTTGGTTTATATATTTTTTTTATTTTTGCCTGTTCAAAAAAAAAAAATTATTTGTTGAATTTTTTCTCTTTCAAAAATAGTATCAAACCTGACATGTTTTACCCTAATTCAAACTACTTTGAATATATTATATATGAATTTGCATCTATAGATATTTATATTATAATTATTAAAATATCGATAAAAAATGCACCCCCTAGTTCAGGGTCCGAGCACCGCCACTGCTTGTAGGTCACTTCTCTCATCTAATGCTAGCTATAACTTAGCTTATATTGAGCGGCAAGTTAATAGAATCGCTCATAGTGTTGTTAGAGCGTTTATATTTCAGTCTAACCCCAATATTTATTATATGTTCCTCCAAGTTGTATTTTCACTATTATATTTATTATATTTGATGAAATGAGTTTTTGCTGGCTTAAAAAAAAGTATGACATATGAAACAAACAAAAAACATGACATTTTTATGAAAAGGAAAAAAAAAATACCTCAAAAAAGTGACAAATTGTCCCTGTTCTGAACTTGCAATAGAGGCTATGACATAAGGAGTTTAGTTAAGTGTGTGTTTTGGAGAGTATACGCGTGGGCAGTGGAGGAGATGCAGAACAAAAGGACGTTGTTTTTAGCTGCTTCATGTGATGTACTTGTCCATTTCATATAGCTCTTGTTGTAACCGTGGAGTTATGGACGAGTTAAAAGTGATACATTGCGTTTGAGTTATCATAGCATTCAAGAAGACATACATACATACATTGAACGTACAATAATTTAAGGTTGCACTGCATTCAATCATCAATCAACAATAAATAAAAACTAATCAATTGGGGACATTGTGAATTGAGGTTTGAATATCGTTAAGAGCATCTCTAATGGTGATATCATTTTGGATATCATACATTACTAATAAGTGGTTCTCACCTAAGTATTAATTATTAGGCACGACCAATCAAATAATGACAACTCATTAAAATATAAAATAATTATAAATAATTAATAGTGTAATAATGAAACCAAATCAAGACAAAATCTAGAAAATAAGGAAATAAAAAAACTCATTCACTAATTTGTTATGAAGAGTTCTACTTCTTCCTTTGCGGTGTCTTTAGCTCTTTTTATTTGTTAGTTTTTTTACTCTGTATAGTGCTTGTTTGTACTGGCTTATATGAGCTTACATACTAATATAAGAACTGGCGAGATTGTTTGTGAAAGATTTATGAGAAATAGTTGTGAGAGTAGTGGTGGTGTATGTGGATTTGCTCCTCCAGGAAATAGTTTTCTTTGTGTTTGTAAAGGTGGATATAATACTAGCCTTGATTGCTCTAGTTATAATCAGAACAAGGATTTCCTTTGGGACTCTGTCCCTCCTCCTCTCAAGTACTCATGTTACCTACACCGATCGAGTTTTACTAATTTTTATGTTGATTTTAAGTTGCGATTATAGTTTGGTATCTATTTCTATAGACTCTATTTTACAATACTCAATTTTGAGTTTATAGTTCATAGCTTATAAGTTAATATCAGCTATTGTGATAACCTAATTCAATTTACATATAACTTATTATTTTTTCTCCTAAATTCTTACTTGAAAAAAAATTAAATAGCACTTAAAAGACATAAATTATTAAAATTATCCGCTATTTTTTTTATTGATTTGAACCACAATTGTTTGAATAATCACTGAATTTTCGAAAAATATGAGACTAAAAAAATTATAGTTTTTCTTAAAAGACATATAAATGTTTGAAATAATTTTTTTTAAAAATTAACTTATGATATTATATATTATAGTCTCTTGTTGTTTTTATGTGATGGACAACACATACAAATTTGGAGGGAAACATAATTAATGACTACATACTTTTTTGTTTTTTTTTTTGTCTTTCTATATTTGGTTTCATTATTACACTATTAATTATTTTATATTTTAATGAGTTGTCATTATTTGATTGGCCGTGTCTAATAATTAATGCTTAGGTGAGGACTCACCTAAGAATTTCTCTACTTATGCAACTCGTACATATTTTGCTCCAATGGTGATACCACTTTGAGTATCATACATTATTAGCAAATAGTCCCTTTTATATTTATTTTTTTAACTTAAATTAATGATATTAAATTGATGATACAGTACCTTAAATAAGGTAGCGTATCATCAATTTTGATACCCTTTATGCCACGTCATAGAACTCCAATGATAAAAAAAAACTAAGGTACAGATCATTAACCTATGATACTCTCTTTGATACTCTTATTGGAGATGCTCTAAGAAACTCATATTAAATGAGAGATGATTTGAATATACATTTACGCAAATACTTATTAGCGGATTTAGATTCTCTAAATTTGTTTTTCTTAAATTCATTTACATTCATGTAAAAATAAACTAAGAAGAGAAAATAGTACATAATCTAAGTGCATTTATGTATGTTGTAAAGACTAAAATACCATAGAGTTTTGCCAAAATATAGTAAATGTAGAAAAATATGACTTTAGAGAATCTAAATCCCTTATCTTATCTTATCTTATCTTATCTTATCTTACTTATTTCTAATTTCTCTAATTTGCAACTAATCAAAACCCTAATATGGTGCTTATTTAGGCGGAAAATTTTTCTTAATAATGTGCAATTAATTAATTAATAAACTTCATTTATTCAAAAAAAAAATTAATAAATTTCATCCTTACTCAGTTGTTATTTAGATTCTCATGTCAATCTCTAAAATTATGTCAATCCCTAAAAATATGCTAAAGATACCTTTAACCATAACCCTAATATGAATGGTTTAGATTTTAACATGTCAAAAAAATAAAATCAACGGTTATAATAACAAACTTAAATAATTAATGAGATAAGCATTTGAAGAGAAAAATAATGAGATAAACATTAAAAAAAGGGTAAATAGGCCTATACCCACTGCAATATAGGCGAGATTTGAAAAAAAAAATCAAATTTTTGAAACTTAACATGCTTATTGAAACTTCCTATTATTATTTCGGGATTAATGCAAAAACTATTTGAAATTCACATCTAAGATGTTAAGAAGATTCTATACTATATGCTTACTATTATAAATAATCACATATTATAAAATTTCCATTGTATAATTGAATTGAATGATTAAGCCCGTGCATAAAAAGTCTAGTATATCTAATAGGAATAATATGCTACTACTTAAACCCTAAATATATTTGCTATTTTGGAGGGAATTGTTTATCAAAACTTTAAATAATAATAATATAAAAAAGTTCTTCTAGGTAGATTTGAACCCACAACCTCCCTATATAGTTTTATTATTTAACCACTAAACCATTTGAATGTATTTGAAATATGTTGGTAACACCACCTAATAACTATGACTTTCAATGCATCAACTACATTTTATTTTTCATCGCATTTTTAATATCTATTGGGAATAATATGCTACTAACTAAACCAACCATAATCACATTTGCTATTTTGGAGGGAATTGTTTAGTCAAGACTTTAAATAATAATATAAAAAAGTTGTTCAAGCTGGATTAGAACCCCCGACCTCTCTATATAATTTTATTATTTTGTCATTAAGCCACTTGAATTTATATGAAATATGTTGGTAAAACCACCTAATAACTATGACTTTCAATGCATCAATTATATTTTATTTTTCATCGTGCTTTCAATCTTTTTTTTAATTCCAATTATTGTTGTTTAATGTACCCGAACTACATTTTTTTAAATATTTTGGTTGTGACGAACGATATTATATTTCCTTTTTTTTCTTAGTTTTTTTTTTTTGTGCCATTGCAATTTTTTTATCATATCCTCGATTTTTCTTTTTATACTATAAATTCAATTTGTTTCATTGCTTATAAAATTCAATCAGTTTTTATATGGAACTTTTTAAAATTTTTACTATATTAAGTACGAGTAACAAGCATCTACTTAAAAAACTACTTAACCCTAATCAATACATCATCTTCTTTCTCTAATTCTGCTCAAGTTCACCATCTCCGTTACTCTCAATTTTTTTTTTAGTTTCTAATATGAGATTCTCTCTATCATTTCCATGGTTTCTTTCTTGACCCGCCATGAATATACCTCACTATGCACGTTTAAGCTTATGCTGTTTTTTCTTCATCTTCGAATTAAACTTTTTTTTGTTAAGTTGTAACTTTAGTCTTATTTGATTTTTTCTTTATGGATTTTTCTCATTTTTTTCTTCAATATTGCAGATAAGAATGAATGAGGTGAGCAACTTTCAAATCTAGCTGATGAGAAGGTGAGCAACTTAACAATAAACCTTTGATACTTAATTATACAGACTCAAGGACATGGGAGGTGGATTTGTTGGATCTTTTTATTGTTTTGAATATTGAGTTTGTAAATAAAAATTGTATCTACTACTCTTTTGCATTTTCTATTCCTTTTATAATTTTGATCATTTGGTCTGCTTCTTCATGTAATTAAATATATCTAAATTTGTTGTTTTTTATTCTGATTTTTCTTTTCCTTTGGTTTTGAAGAATACATGGGAATACGAAGTGCATAGAAAATTCAAACAACTATAATATTGAAAAAGTTAAAGAGGAAGCCAAAAAACTTATATAATATCACAATCTCACTAAATGAAAGTAAATAAAGTGCATGTACAGAGGTGAAGGTAAGGGAATAACATGACGAGAAATCAAACAACACTCCACAAGACGACGGGCAACTTGATGATATGCTCAGAAGACAAAATCATATAAAGAGACACAAAAGAGAAATCGTGATCTATTTAAAAACCATTTATTTAAATTAAAAGTAAGAAAAACCACTCATCTCTTTTTTAATACTATCATACTTTGTTTATGTCATTTGATGAAATATTTTGGACATCGTCTTTATTTTTAATATCATATTTTGTGTTTTTGTTGTTCCAAGTTGATCTTAATCAATAAAGTATTTACTTTTGCTATATACCGAACATATTTGTAATCGTACATTGTTATATTGATTGACATATAACAATGCATTTTTATGCGTTAATTAAATTCACAACTAATTGATTTTACATATATGACCCATGCGAACGCACGGGCAAAATGACTAGTTAATATAATGTACTAAATATGACCGCATAAAATAATTTAAAATTTCGAATGATATGCACGAGTTGAATGAAAAGTAGGGACCAAAAATCATGACGGGAAATACTTCAAGGATCAAAAAGTGGAAAAAAAATCTTTATGGACTAAAAACAAAATTCTAGAAAACTATAGGATTATTTACTTATTTAACCCTAAAGTAATACTCCCTCCGTCCCAAAATAAATGGCCTGTTTGACTTTATTTATGTTTATTAATTTATTAATATACAACTTTAATCAATAATATTTTGAATATACTCGCCGAGACAAATCTAACATCTCATATGCTAATATTTATATATATATATATATATATATATATATATATATATATATATATATATATATATATATATATATATATATATATATATATATATATTTTGATACCTTATTCTCTCATCATATTTTATGGATTATGTTTTGTTTTTACGAATTCATTATGATCCAGTGTTTTATGGTATCAGAGCCTTGAAAGAGGTCTCGTAGAAATTAAAGTTAATTTAAAGTTTTACGTAAACTAAGATTTACTCCTTATTTTCTTATTTGTTATTTCTATTTCCTAGCGTTGGTAAGCCCGGATAGTTGTGTTGGTAAGCCCGTTAAAATCCCAGGTGAGGAGTTGAGTGGTGTTCCTGCAACCCTTTGAGTCCGTTGGTGTTCCCGTTAAGAAAAGAAACTAAAAATATAGAAAACAAGAAGTATGTCTAGAATACTTAGAACTTTAAGTGAACTTGGATCTTCTAGGAGAGATCGTGCCATAGTTACTTCTGGAATATCACCCCAAGAATTAGAAGTTAGAAGTGACCAAGATAGATATCAAAACCATGAATTAGAAATAGCTTAAATTGAAAACAAATTACAAAATTGGAAATTACCTGAAATTAGTTACAGAGAAATTTATAAATCAAGTATGTTTGACAACTTTAGAGCACATAGTATTACCCAAACAATAGAATCATCAAAATCTATAACTCATCAAAGAGAAACTATTAATTTATTAAATGAAAAATTAATAGAAGAACATATAAAACATGGCTTTCGTTATATTCATTTAGGATTAATTCAAGTAGCGGTAAAACCTCTACATAAACTAGGATTAAATACTCCCATACTACTAGTATTAAGAGATAGTAGGATTAAAACCTTTCCTGAATCTATAATAGCTATTCTAGAATCAAATCTAAATGATGGACCAGTATATTTTAACTGTTATCCAAATTACTCTATGAATTTAACAGACAGTTTTACACCTACATCATTAGTAATTAATATTCAATGTATGGATGACTTATTTAATGAAGGAGTTGCTAATTTAGATGTTTGTCACAGAATTAAATATAAAGTTTCAAATATTAATTATAATTTTAAGGCACTTAGAAGTTCTCCAAAGAACGAAACCATTATTGTTGAAGCTAACTTAAGACGATCAAATATTACTACACCTAAGAGATTAAAAGCTTCTGATTTACAACAAAAATTACCAGAAGAATGGATAATACAAGATATAATGCCTCCTCCAAAAATAGAGTCTAGACAACCTAGACAATTTATATTAGAAAACGATGGTAGTATTAGAATCAGAATGAATAGAAGTCAATCCATGAGGATTGAAGAACCTATTAGTAGTAGAGCTAGTACAAGCTCTAGACGATCTATAGATTCTACCATTAATATTAATTTAGCAGGAGTAGATTTCACTCCCAATATTCCCCAACCTATCTATGAGACAGAAGGAAGAAATGAATCTCCTCCTATGTCTCCTACTGCCTCACAAATTCTTAATATCATAGAGTTAGAAGAAGAATTTGAAATAGATAAAGTCTGGATTAGAGAAGACTTTGAAGCAGATTATAATAAAGAAAAAAGAAATTGGTACTTTGGTACTTTTGAAAAGATACAAACTGATTATTATCTTAAAAGATTTTACGACTATATTAGAAACAAAAGAATTAATGTTTATTTCTTCACTTGGTTTGAAGAATACTGCACAGAACAAAAAATAATTAACCCTTTTATACAAACAAATTATTTAAATGTTACCACTAAGACTACTAAAAAATGGACAACATTAACCAATAAAACTATTGAATCTGTTCATCCTCCGTTAGAAGCCATTAAAATAGAAAGACATAATGTATCATTAGAAGCTTATCCCTTTAAATCACCAGAAAATGCTGATATAGGAAAAGTTCAGTCTCAGCTGAATTTTTCAAACACCATATTAAGCACCATAGCAGACCAGCTAGATAGAGTAGAGACTCAGATGTCTCATGCTCCTCCTACACATAATAAAATAGAGTCTTACAAGGATTTTCCTTTAGATCCACAAAGACCTATATATAAATTAATTAATGTCCCTGAAAAGGATCTCAGTGAAGTCAAATTAGGACCTAGAAAAGATGAATTAGTAGATAATTTAATGAAGAAATTATCTGATCTTTCTATTAATGGGAAAGCAAAAGCACAAGTAAATATATTAGAAAAAAGTGAAGATAATTCTGAGATAAATAGAATTAGAAAGCACATGGGTTACCAAGGAAGAACTAGAAACTATTATCCTAGACCCAGTTTTCCGGATCTTCAATTTGAAGAATCTAGGGATATGGTGGCCAGCTCTTACACTGGTAATTCAATTATAGAATGGAACATAGATGGACATAGTGAACAAAATATATTAAATACCATTCAAGAAATGACCATGGCAGCTACAGCTTTTAAAACAATGGGTGAAAATACTGATAAAAAGGCTGCTATAATAATAATTACTGGTTTTACTGGGCAATTAAAAGGTTGGTGGGATAATATAATTAGTCCTGAAGAAAAACATGCTATCTTAGAAGCTAAAAAATTAGATCCATCAACAGGCGTCTTAGGAGATGAAGATGCTGTAAATACTTTATTATATACAATTACCAAACACTTTGTAGGAGACCCAGCTCAAATACAGGATAGAGCTGCAGATCAATTAGCAAACCTCTATTGTCCTACAATGAGTGATTATCGTTGGTATAAAGATATGTTTCTATCAAAATTATGTAATAGACCGGATGGTGGAGCTGATTATTGGAAAGAGAGGTTTATAGCAGGATTACCTAGATTATTAGCAGAAAAGGTTAGGATGGCCATTAAAGCCAAAAGTAATGGAGTAATTCCTTACTCTATACTAACTTTTGGTCAAATATCTAGCCAAATTATAGAAACAGGAATAGGAATTTGTACAGATTTCAAGATACAGAATAAAATTAAATCTGAGATAACTCAAAGTAAGAAAGAATTAGGTTCATTCTGTGAACAATTTGGAATAGAACCAATTAGAGCCCCTAGTAAAAAGGCTAGAAAGAATTATACAAAAACTTCTAGTAGTTATAAACCTTACAAAAAACGGAAAAATCATTACAGAAAAAATAAAGAATTCTCTGAAGACAAAAATTATAAAAAATCTAAAGGTAAGAAGAAAAAATTTCAGAATGATAAATCAGATATTAAATGTTTTAAGTGTGGACGTTTCGGTCATTACGCAAAAACTTGCCGTGTTAAACAAAAGATTAACGAAATTCATAAATTAGATATCAGTGATCAATTAAAAGAAAATCTTATTAATGTATTAAGATATTATGTTAAATGACACTTCATCCATTAGTTCAGAAGAATCTTCTTATGAAGAAGATGACCTTAATCAAATATTAACTAGTTCCGAATCAGAAATTAGTTCTGAGGAAGATTGTTGTTTAGGAGCTGAATTATGTACTTGTGATAAATGTATTAAAGGTATAAATGTAATCACTAGTGATCAAGCTACTACCTTAATTGCTATATTAAAAGATATGCTTGAATCTTCGCAAAAGGAAGAATTCATGTTACAGATTAAAAACATGTTAGATCGTGAAGAAAAGACAGAAATACAGTTCAAAAAATAGAATTTAAAGAATTATGAATAGATTTAAACCTATTATTACTCCCCCAATAACTATTAAAGATTTACAGAATGAAATCTCGCTCATGAAACAAGAAATAGATTCATTAAAAGTAAAGGATTTAGAGTTAGAAGTTAAATATTTGGAATTAAAAGGAAAGCAAATTATAAATAGTGAAGCATATAGTGAAGAAGGAACATCAAATATTAGGCATAATATAGATGATCCCCCATATATTGCTACTCTAAATAGAATGATTACACATAAATGGCTTTGTCCAATCACTTTACTTGTTAAAGATCAACGATTTGATCTTGTAGCATTAATAGATTCTGGTGCTGACATGAACTGCATTCAAGAAGGACTAATACCTACAAAATTTTATGAAAAAACTTTACAAGGATTAAGTGGTGCAGGAGGCCACAAATTACAAGTCCAATATAAATTAACAGATGCTAAGATCTGTAAAGATCATGTTTGTTATAAAACTCATTTTTTACTAGTAAAAAATATACATCAACATATTATCTTAGGAACACCTTTTCTTTCATTATTATATCCTTTTACAGTTTCTCATGAGGCTATAACTTCAAACGCCCTTGGAAGGGAAGTTATATTTAGATTTTTCGAAGCACCCAGAACTAAAGATTTAAATACTGTTCAAAACCTTTCTACATCTACAATTAATTTAATTTCTCAAAAGAAGAAACATATTAATATGCTAAATAAAGAAATTCAATATAAAAGAATAGAAAGCCAATTAGAATCTAAAAATATAAAAGATAAAATTATCCTGATACAACAACGGTTTGAAAAAGAAATATGTTCAGAACATCCCAATGCTTTTTGGGATAGAAAGAGGCATATTGTATCTTTACCTTATGAACCTAATTTCAATGAAAAGTCTATACCTACCAAGGCAAGACCAATTCAAATGAATCAACAATATTTAGAATATTGTAAAAAAGAAATTAAAGATTATTTAGATAAAAAATTAATTAGACCAAGTAAATCTCCCTGGAGTTGTACAGGATTTTATGTTAACAATCCAGGAGAATTAGAGAGAGGTGCTCCCAGATTAGTTATTAATTATAAACCTTTAAATAAAGTACTTCAATGGATTAGATATCCTATCCCTAATAAAAAAGATTTAATAGGACGATTATCTAATTCAATTATATTTTCTAAATTTGATCTAAAGTCAGGATATTATCAAATTCAATCAGAAGAGAAGGATAAATATAAAAACTGCTTTTGTAGTACCTTTTGGTCATTATGAATGGAATGTAATGCCCCTAGGACTAAAAAATGCTCCTAGTGAATTCCAACATATTATGAATGATATATTAAATGATTACCAAGAATTTTCTATTGTCTACCTAGATGACATATTAGTTTTTTCCAAATCTCTAAATGAACATTTTGATCACTTAGAAAAATTCTTTGAAATCATTAAAAATAATGGATTAGTTTTATCAGCCAGAAAAATGAAATTATTCCAAGTTAATGTGAGATTTTTAGGATTTAATATATATCAAGGAACCATTACTCCCATTAGCAGAGCTATAGAATTTGGAGATGAATTCCCTGATGAATTAAAAGATAAAACTCAATTACAAAGATTCTTAGGATGTGTAAATTATGTAGCAGACTTTATTCCTAACATTAGAATCATTTGTTTACCCTTGTTCAAAAGACTTAAAAAGAATCCTCCCCCATGGGATGAGACCATGAGTCAAAGCATTAGACAAATTAAGCAACTAATTAAAAGACTACCCTGCTTAGGAATCCCAGATCCCCAAGCCTTTCTTATAGTAGAAACTGATTCCTCTGATGTAGGGTTTGGAGGAATATTAAAACAAAGATTACCAGAGTCGTCTGTAGAACAAGTTGTTAGATATTATTCTGGAACCTGGAATCCGGCACAACTAAATTACAGTACTATTAAAAAAGAAGTTTTAGCTATTGTTTTGTGTATTACTAAATTCCAAGATGATTTATTTTCAAAGAAATTTTTATTAAGATCTGATTGCAAGGCTGCAAAAGAAGTTTTGCAAAAAGATGTTAAAAATTTAGTTTCTAAACACATTTTTGCCAGATGGCAAGCTTTATTATCATGTTTTGACTTTGATATAGAACATATCAAAGGAGAAAAGAATTCATTACCAGATTTTCTTACTAGAGAATTTTTACAGGGAAAATGAGTAAAAAAGACAGTTATGGCCCTCCTCTTGAGGAGTCCAAAAAAGCTATTACAGTCAAGCAAGTATTACAGAACGCATCTACTTCTGCTTCATTATCAACTCAAAACAAATTTACCCCATTAACCCCTTTGGCCTTACCAGCCTTTTATCCCTCTTCGTCACCTAGAGGTATTAGGCCATCATTAAGTTCAAAATTAGTTTCGCCATTAACCTTTGCCTTACATACTCCATCCTCATTAAATACCCCCTCAAAAGTCCCAGATAAACTACCTTTCTACACACCACCAGATTCATTATCTTGTCCTTTCATGGAAAAAGACTACAAGAAGATCCTTTTCCTCTTAGAACCAGAATTCAATTCGGAAGGATCATTATTACAAATTACCTCTAAATTCTTCCCTCAAGGTTTTCATTATCTTCCTTCAAATCTTGAAAAAACCAGATTATTTTATGAGTTTATCTTAGTGGATACGGAATCCATTGATATAACTCACACCTATGATAAAAATGATAAAACTAAAATTATCTTCTCAAAATTTAAAATTTTAAAGATATTATCTCCCGCTGACTGGAAAGCTCATCCTTCACACACTAGAAGCTTTACTAGGCGCTTCTCGCCTCAACATTACTCGTATTATGATTACATGGAAGCATGGTCTAACATGCTGTATTATCAGCCTTTTGACCATTCTTGGTTTATTTGGTTTCGAAAAGATTTCTCTTTAAACTTTCCATTATGGTTTGTCAAATGGTTCCATGAATGGGGACCAGAAACTAACATCTACCCAGATTATGCAGCTAAAGCCTTTGAAGTTTTTAGTGAAAAAATTAAAATATCAGATCATTTAAAAATATTAGCTTTTTATGCTACTTTTGGGATATCATGGATTACTACTTGGACCTTTAAAAAAGAATTATCAGTTCCAAACAGCCAGGTCTTTTGGATTGTCAGATGCATAAGGGTTAAGTGGTGGAACAAGTTTAACCCATAATTAATTAGCCCTCAAGTATTACAAGTTTGGTTTTCCAAACATCCACAATCGCTCATTAAAACTTTGGATTTAAATAAAGAAATCGAATTTTTAGCCGAAAAATCTAAATTTTTGGCTGAATTATCATCCTCTTCCAACAGAAAAGAATTACTAAAGAAGCTTCAGGCAGCCATCTCAGAATCAGATGTTAACAATGACGATGATTCTGTAGGCTCTTCTCAGAGTCTAACTCAAAATAATGAAGATGACTGTTATGGAATATTAGACCTTCAAGATTAATCAAGCAAGTGAAACAGCATTATTGAAATTATGGTTATTAGAATCATGGCCGACAAAATAATTAAAGAATCTTTTGCTTTTCTCAAGATAAGATTCGTGGCCGACAGCATTATTGTACTTTTGATTTTTGGCAAAGTTTTTTTTGTCTGTTGTAAGCATTATTGCTTTGTAATTATTTCTTTGTAACTGACAGCTGTCAGTACATTATTTTAGTTTTTATCATCCTTCGCTTCTATAAAAGGATGCGTAGTTTCATTAGCAGATCATCGAAAAATTCTCTAAGAAAACATCTGAAGAATTCTCGAGATCTTTTGTAAGTATTTTCAATATCAATAAAATGTTTTCGCAATATAATCTCTTCTTTCATATCTTAACTTTTCAAGTTATATTTTATTAACTACTAAATTAGATTTATTTCTTGATGATCTTCCCTTATTCTCTCATCATATTTTATGGATTATGTTTTGTTTTTACGAATTCATTATGATCCAGTGTTTTATGGTATCAGAGCCTCGAAAGAGGTCTCGTAGAAATTAAAGTTAATTTAAAGTTTTACGTAAACTAAGATTTACTCCTTATTTTCTTATTTGTTATTTCTATTTCCTAGCGTTGGTAAGCCCGGATAGTTGTGTTGGTAAGCCCGTTAAAATCCCAGGTGAGGAGTTGAGTGGTGTTCCTGCAACCCTTTGAGTCCGTTGGTGTTCCCGTTAAGAAAAGAAACTAAAAATATAGAAAACAAGAAGTATGTCTAGAATACTTAGAACTTTAAGTGAACTTGGATCTTCTAGGAGAGATCGTGCCATAGTTACTTCTGGAATATCACCCAAGAATTAGAAGTTAGAAGTGACCAAGATAGATATCAAAACCATGAATTAGAAATAGCTGAAATTGAAAACAAATTACAAAATTGGAAATTACCTGAAATTAGTTACAGAGAAATTTATAAATCAAGTATGTTTGACAACTTTAGAGCACATAGTATTACCCAAACAATAGAATCATCAAAATCTATAACTCATCAAAGAGAAACTATTAATTTATTAAATGAAAAATTAATAGAAGAACATATAAAACATGGCTTTCGTTATATTCATTTAGGATTAATTCAAGTAGCGGTAAAACCTCTACATAAACTAGGATTAAATACTCCCATACTACTAGTATTAAGAGATAGTAGGATTAAAACCTTTCCTGAATCTATAATAGCTATTCTAGAATCAAATCTAAATGATGGACCAGTATATTTTAACTGTTATCCAAATTACTCTATGAATTTAACAGACAGTTTTACACCTACATCATTAGTAATTAATATTCAATGTATGGATGACTTATTTAATGAAGGAGTTGCTAATTTAGATGTTTGTCACAGAATTAAATATAAAGTTTCAAATATTAATTATAATTTTAAGGCACTTAGAAGTTCTCCAAAGAACGAAACCATTATTGTTGAAGCTAACTTAAGACGATCAAATATTACTACACCTAAGAGATTAAAAGCTTCTGATTTACAACAAAAATTACCAGAAGAATGGATAATACAAGATATAATGCCTCCTCCAAAAATAGAGTCTAGACAACCTAGACAATTTATATTAGAAAACGATGGTAGTATTAGAATCAGAATGAATAGAAGTCAATCCATGAGGATTGAAGAACCTATTAGTAGTAGAGCTAGTACAAGCTCTAGACGATCTATAGATTCTACCATTAATATTAATTTAGCAGGAGTAGATTTCACTCCCAATATTCCCCAACCTATCTATGAGACAGAAGGAAGAAATGAATCTCCTCCTATGTCTCCTACTGCCTCACAAATTCTTAATATCATAGAATTAGAAGAAGAATTTGAAATAGATAAAGCCTGGATTAGAGAAGACTTTGAAGCAGATTATAATAAAGAAAAAAGAAATTGGTACTTTGGTACTTTTGAAAAGATACAAACTGATTATTATCTTAAAAGATTTTACGACTATATTAGAAACAAAAGAATTAATGTTTATTTCTTCACTTGGTTTGAAGAATACTGCACAGAACAAAAAATAATTAACCCTTTTATACAAACAAATTATTTAAATGTTACCACTAAGACTACTAAAAAATGGACAACATTAACCAATAAAACTATTGAATCTGTTCATCCTCCGTTAGAAGCCATTAAAATAGAAAGACATAATGTATCATTAGAAGCTTATCCCTTTAAATCACCAGAAAATGCTGATATAGGAAAAGTTCAGTCTCAGCTGAATTTTTCAAACACCATATTAAGCACCATAGCAGACCAGCTAGATAGAGTAGAGACTCAGATGTCTCATGCTCCTCCTACACATAATAAAATAGAGTCTTACAAGGATTTTCCTTTAGATCCACAAAGACCTATATATAAATTAATTAATGTCCCTGAAAAGGATCTCAGTGAAGTCAAATTAGGACCTAGAAAAGATGAATTAGTAGATAATTTAATGAAGAAATTATCTGATCTTTCTATTAATGGGAAAGCAAAAGCACAAGTAAATATATTAGAAAAAAGTGAAGATAATTCTGAGATAAATAGAATTAGAAAGCACATGGGTTACCAAGGAAGAACTAGAAACTATTATCCTAGACCCAGTTTTCCGGATCTTCAATTTGAAGAATCTAGGGATATGGTGGCCAGCTCTTACACTGGTAATTCAATTATAGAATGGAACATAGATGGACATAGTGAACAAAATATATTAAATACCATTCAAGAAATGACCATGGCAGCTACAGCTTTTAAAACAATGGGTGAAAATACTGATAAAAAGGCTGCTATAATAATAATTACTGGTTTTACTGGGCAATTAAAAGGTTGGTGGGATAATATAATTAGTCCTGAAGAAAAACATGCTATCTTAGAAGCTAAAAAATTAGATCCATCAACAGGCGTCTTAGGAGATGAAGATGCTGTAAATACTTTATTATATACAATTACCAAACACTTTGTAGGAGACCCAGCTCAAATACAGGATAGAGCTGCAGATCAATTAGCAAACCTCTATTGTCCTACAATGAGTGATTATCGTTGGTATAAAGATATGTTTCTATCAAAATTATGTAATAGACCGGATGGTGGAGCTGATTATTGGAAAGAGAGGTTTATAGCAGGATTACCTAGATTATTAGCAGAAAAGGTTAGGATGGCCATTAAAGCCAAAAGTAATGGAGTAATTCCTTACTCTATACTAACTTTTGGTCAAATATCTAGCCAAATTATAGAAACAGGAATAGGAATTTGTACAGATTTCAAGATACAGAATAAAATTAAATCTGAGATAACTCAAAGTAAGAAAGAATTAGGTTCATTCTGTGAACAATTTGGAATAGAACCAATTAGAGCCCCTAGTAAAAAGGCTAGAAAGAATTATACAAAAACTTCTAGTAGTTATAAACCTTACAAAAATCGGAAAAATCATTACAGAAAAAATAAAGAATTCTCTGAAGACAAAAATTATAAAAAATCTAAAGGTAAGAAGAAAAAATTTCAGAATGATAAATCAGATATTAAATGTTTTAAGTGTGGACGTTTCGGTCATTACGCAAAAACTTGTCGTGTTAAACAAAAGATTAACGAAATTCATAAATTAGATATCAGTGATCAATTAAAAGAAAATCTTATTAATGTATTAAAAGATATTATGTTAAATGACACTTCATCCATTAGTTCAGAAGAATCTTCTTATGAAGAAGATGACCTTAATCAAATATTAACTAGTTCCGAATCAGAAATTAGTTCTGAGGAAGATTGTTGTTTAGGAGCTGAATTATGTACTTGTGATAAATGTATTAAAGGTATAAATGTAATCACTAGTGATCAAGCTACTACCTTAATTGCTATATTAAAAGATATGCCTGAATCTTCGCAAAAGGAAGAATTCATGTTACAGATTAAAAACATGTTAGATCGTGAAGAAAAGAACAGAAATACAGTTCAAAAAATAGAATTTAAAGAAATTATGAATAGATTTAAACCTATTATTACTCCCCCAATAACTATTAAAGATTTACAGAATGAAATCTCGCTCATGAAACAAGAAATAGATTCATTAAAAGTAAAGAATTTAGAGTTAGAAGTTAAATATTTGGAATTAAAAGGAAAGCAAATTATAAATAGTGAAGCATATAGTGAAGAAGGAACATCAAATATTAGGCATAATATAGATGATCCCCCATATATTGCTACTCTAAATAGAATGATTACACATAAATGGCTTTGTCCAATCACTTTACTTGTTAAAGATCAACGATTTGATCTTGTAGCATTAATAGATTCTGGTGCTGACATGAACTGCATTCAAGAAGGACTAATACCTACAAAATTTTATGAAAAAACTTTACAAGGATTAAGTGGTGCAGGAGGCCACAAATTACAAGTCCAATATAAATTAACAGATGCTAAGATCTGTAAAGATCATGTTTGTTATAAAACTCATTTTTTACTAGTAAAAAATATACATCAACATATTATCTTAGGAACACCTTTTCTTTCATTATTATATCCTTTTACAGTTTCTCATGAGGCTATAACTTCAAACGCCCTTGGAAGGGAAGTTATATTTAGATTTTTCGAAGCACCCAGAACTAAAGATTTAAATACTGTTCAAAACCTTTCTACATCTACAATTAATTTAATTTCTCAAAAGAAGAAACATATTAATATGCTAAATAAAGAAATTCAATATAAAAGAATAGAAAGCCAATTAGAATCTAAAAATATAAAAGATAAAATTATCCTGATACAACAACGGTTTGAAAAAGAAATATGTTCAGAACATCCCAATGCTTTTTGGGATAGAAAGAGGCATATTGTATCTTTACCTTATGAACCTAATTTCAATGAAAAGTCTATACCTACCAAGGCAAGACCAATTCAAATGAATCAACAATATTTAGAATATTGTAAAAAAGAAATTAAAGATTATTTAGATAAAAAATTAATTAGACCAAGTAAATCTCCCTGGAGTTGTACAGGATTTTATGTTAACAATCCAGGAGAATTAGAGAGAGGTGCTCCCAGATTAGTTATTAATTATAAACCTTTAAATAAAGTACTTCAATGGATTAGATATCCTATCCCTAATAAAAAAGATTTAATAGGACGATTATCTAATTCAATTATATTTTCTAAATTTGATCTAAAGTCAGGATATTATCAAATTCAATCAGAAGAGAAGGATAAATATAAAAACTGCTTTTGTAGTACCTTTTGGTCATTATGAATGGAATGTAATGCCCCTAGGACTAAAAAATGCTCCTAGTGAATTCCAACATATTATGAATGATATATTAAATGATTACCAAGAATTTTCTATTGTCTACCTAGATGACATATTAGTTTTTTCCAAATCTCTAAATGAACATTTTGATCACTTAGAAAAATTCTTTGAAATCATTAAAAATAATGGATTAGTTTTATCAGCCAGAAAAATGAAATTATTCCAAGTTAATGTGAGATTTTTAGGATTTAATATATATCAAGGAACCATTACTCCCATTAGCAGAGCTATAGAATTTGGAGATGAATTCCCTGATGAATTAAAAGATAAAACTCAATTACAAAGATTCTTAGGATGTGTAAATTATGTAGCAGACTTTATTCCTAACATTAGAATCATTTGTTTACCCTTGTTCAAAAGACTTAAAAAGAATCCTCCCCCATGGGATGAGACCATGAGTCAAAGCATTAGACAAATTAAGCAACTAATTAAAAGACTACCCTGCTTAGGAATCCCAGATCCCCAAGCCTTTCTTATAGTAGAAACTGATTCCTCTGATGTAGGGTTTGGAGGAATATTAAAACAAAGATTACCAGAGTCGTCTGTAGAACAAGTTGTTAGATATTATTCTGGAACCTGGAATCCGGCACAACTAAATTACAGTACTATTAAAAAAGAAGTTTTAGCTATTGTTTTGTGTATTACTAAATTCCAAGATGATTTATTTTCAAAGAAATTTTTATTAAGATCTGATTGCAAGGCTGCAAAAGAAGTTTTGCAAAAAGATGTTAAAAATTTAGTTTCTAAACACATTTTTGCCAGATGGCAAGCTTTATTATCATGTTTTGACTTTGATATAGAACATATCAAAGGAGAAAAGAATTCATTACCAGATTTTCTTACTAGAGAATTTTTACAGGGAAAATGAGTAAAAAAGACAGTTATGGCCCTCCTCTTGAGGAGTCCAAAAAAGCTATTACAGTCAAGCAAGTATTACAGAACGCATCTACTTCTGCTTCATTATCAACTCAAAACAAATTTACCCCATTAACCCCTTTGGCCTTACCAGCCTTTTATCCCTCTTCGTCACCTAGAGGTATTAGGCCATCATTAAGTTCAAAATTAGTTTCGCCATTAACCTTTGCCTTACATACTCCATCCTCATTAAATACCCCCTCAAAAGTCCCAGATAAACTACCTTTCTACACCCCACCAGATTCATTATCTTGTCCTTTCATGGAAAAAGACTACAAGAAGATCCTTTTCCTCTTAGAACCAGAATTCAATTCGGAAGGATCATTATTACAAATTACCTCTAAATTCTTCCCTCAAGGTTTTCATTATCTTCCTTCAAATCCTGAAAAAACCAGATTATTTTATGAGTTTATCTTAGTGGATACGGAATCCATTGATATAACTCACACCTATGATAAAAATGATAAAACTAAAATTATCTTCTCAAAATTTAAAATTTTAAAGATATTATCTCCCGCTGACTGGAAAGCTCATCCTTCACACACTAGAAGCTTTACTAGGCGCTTCTCGCCTCAACATTACTCGTATTATGATTACATGGAAGCATGGTCTAACATGCTGTATTATCAGCCTTTTGACCATTCTTGGTTTATTTGGTTTCGAAAAGATTTCTCTTTAAAATTTCCATTATGGTTTGTCAAATGGTTCCATGAATGGGGACCAGAAACTAACATCTACCCAGATTATGCAGCTAAAGCCTTTGAAGTTTTTAGTGAAAAAATTAAAATATCAGATCATTTAAAAATATTAGCTTTTTATGCTACTTTTGGGATATCATGGATTACTTCTTGGACCTTTAAAAAAGAATTATCAGTTCCAAACAGCCAGGTCTTTTGGATTGTCAGATGCATAAGGGTTAAGTGGTGGAACAAGTTTAACCCAGAATTAATTAGCCCTCAAGTATTACAAGTTTGGTTTTCCAAACATCCACAATCGCTCATTAAAACTTTGGATTTAAATAAAGAAAGCGAATTTTTAGCCGAAAAATCTAAATTTTTGGCTGAATTATCATCCTCTTCCAACAGAAAAGAATTACTAAAGAAGCTTCAGGCAGCCATCTCAGAATCAGATGTTAACAATGACGATGATTATGTAGGCTCTTCTCAGAGTCTAACTCAAAATAATGAAGATGACTGTTATGGAATATTAGACCTTCAAGATTAATCAAGCAAGTGAAACAGCATTATTGAAATTATGGTTATTAGAATCATGGCCGACAAAATAATTAAAGAATCTTTTGCTTTTCTCAAGATAAGATTCGTGGCCGACAGCATTATTGTACTTTTGATTTTTGGCAAAGTTTTTTTGTCTGTTGTAAGCATTATTGCTTTGTAATTATTTCTTTGTAACTGACAGCTGTCAGTACATTATTAGTTTTTATCATCCTTCGCTTCTATAAAAGGATGCGTAGTTTCATTAGCAGATCATCGAAAAATTCTCTAAGAAAACATCTGAAGAATTCTCGAGATCTTTTGTAAGTATTTTCAATATCAATAAAATGTTTTCGCAATATAATCTCTTCTTTCATATCTTAACTTTTCAAGTTATATTTTTATTAACTACTAAATTAGATTTATTTCTTGATGATCTTCCCTTATTCTCTCATCATATTTTATGGATTATGTTTTGTTTTTACGAATTCATTATGATCCAGTGTTTTATGGTATCAGAGCCTCGAAAGAGGTCTCGTAGAAATTAAAGTTAATTTAAAGTTTTACGTAAACTAAGATTTACTCCTTATTTTCTTATTTGTTATTTCTATTTCCTAGCGTTGGTAAGCCCGGATAGTTGTGTTGGTAAGCCCGTTAAAATCCCAGGTGAGGAGTTGAGTGGTGTTCCTGCAACCCTTTGAGTCCGTTGGTGTTCCCGTTAAGAAAAGAAACTAAAAATATAGAAAACAAGAAGTATGTCTAGAATACTTAGAACTTTAAGTGAACTTGGATCTTCTAGGAGAGATCGTGCCATAGTTACTTCTGGAATATCACCCCAAGAATTAGAAGTTAGAAGTGACCAAGATAGATATCAAAACCATGAATTAGAAATAGCTGAAATTGAAAACAAATTACAAAATTGGAAATTACCTGAAATTAGTTACAGAGAAATTTATAAATCAAGTATGTTTGACAACTTTAGAGCACATAGTATTACCCAAACAATAGAATCATCAAAATCT
Source organism: Trifolium fragiferum (assembly GCA_954870985.1). Lineage (NCBI taxonomy): Eukaryota > Viridiplantae > Streptophyta > Magnoliopsida > Fabales > Fabaceae > Trifolium > Trifolium fragiferum. The sequence goes on along the minus strand of OX940790.1, from coordinate 15,774,962 downwards.
ATAACTCATCAAAGAGAAACTATTAATTTATTAAATGAAAAATTAATAGAAGAACATATAAAACATGGCTTTCGTTATATTCATTTAGGATTAATTCAAGTAGCGGTAAAACCTCTACATAAACTAGGATTAAATACTCCCATACTACTAGTATTAAGAGATAGTAGGATTAAAACCTTTCCTGAATCTATAATAGCTATTCTAGAATCAAATCTAAATGATGGACCAGTATATTTTAACTGTTATCCAAATTACTCTATGAATTTAACAGACAGTTTTACACCTACATCATTAGTAATTAATATTCAATGTATGGATGACTTATTTAATGAAGGAGTTGCTAATTTAGATGTTTGTCACAGAATTAAATATAAAGTTTCAAATATTAATTATAATTTTAAGGCACTTAGAAGTTCTCCAAAGAACGAAACCATTATTGTTGAAGCTAACTTAAGACGATCAAATATTACTACACCTAAGAGATTAAAAGCTTCTGATTTACAACAAAAATTACCAGAAGAATGGATAATACAAGATATAATGCCTCCTCCAAAAATAGAGTCTAGACAACCTAGACAATTTATATTAGAAAACGATGGTAGTATTAGAATCAGAATGAATAGAAGTCAATCCATGAGGATTGAAGAACCTATTAGTAGTAGAGCTAGTACAAGCTCTAGACGATCTATAGATTCTACCATTAATATTAATTTAGCAGGAGTAGATTTCACTCCCAATATTCCCCAACCTATCTATGAGACAGAAGGAAGAAATGAATCTCCTCCTATGTCTCCTACTGCCTCACAAATTCTTAATATCATAGAATTAGAAGAAGAATTTGAAATAGATAAAGCCTGGATTAGAGAAGACTTTGAAGCAGATTATAATAAAGAAAAAAGAAATTGGTACTTTGGTACTTTTGAAAAGATACAAACTGATTATTATCTTAAAAGATTTTACGACTATATTAGAAACAAAAGAATTAATGTTTATTTCTTCACTTGGTTTGAAGAATACTGCACAGAACAAAAAATAATTAACCCTTTTATACAAACAAATTATTTAAATGTTACCACTAAGACTACTAAAAAATGGACAACATTAACCAATAAAACTATTGAATCTGTTCATCCTCCGTTAGAAGCCATTAAAATAGAAAGACATAATGTATCATTAGAAGCTTATCCCTTTAAATCACCAGAAAATGCTGATATAGGAAAAGTTCAGTCTCAGCTGAATTTTTCAAACACCATATTAAGCACCATAGCAGACCAGCTAGATAGAGTAGAGACTCAGATGTCTCATGCTCCTCCTACACATAATAAAATAGAGTCTTACAAGGATTTTCCTTTAGATCCACAAAGACCTATATATAAATTAATTAATGTCCCTGAAAAGGATCTCAGTGAAGTCAAATTAGGACCTAGAAAAGATGAATTAGTAGATAATTTAATGAAGAAATTATCTGATCTTTCTATTAATGGGAAAGCAAAAGCACAAGTAAATATATTAGAAAAAAGTGAAGATAATTCTGAGATAAATAGAATTAGAAAGCACATGGGTTACCAAGGAAGAACTAGAAACTATTATCCTAGACCCAGTTTTCCGGATCTTCAATTTGAAGAATCTAGGGATATGGTGGCCAGCTCTTACACTGGTAATTCAATTATAGAATGGAACATAGATGGACATAGTGAACAAAATATATTAAATACCATTCAAGAAATGACCATGGCAGCTACAGCTTTTAAAACAATGGGTGAAAATACTGATAAAAAGGCTGCTATAATAATAATTACTGGTTTTACTGGGCAATTAAAAGGTTGGTGGGATAATATAATTAGTCCTGAAGAAAAACATGCTATCTTAGAAGCTAAAAAATTAGATCCATCAACAGGCGTCTTAGGAGATGAAGATGCTGTAAATACTTTATTATATACAATTACCAAACACTTTGTAGGAGACCCAGCTCAAATACAGGATAGAGCTGCAGATCAATTAGCAAACCTCTATTGTCCTACAATGAGTGATTATCGTTGGTATAAAGATATGTTTCTATCAAAATTATGTAATAGACCGGATGGTGGAGCTGATTATTGGAAAGAGAGGTTTATAGCAGGATTACCTAGATTATTAGCAGAAAAGGTTAGGATGGCCATTAAAGCCAAAAGTAATGGAGTAATTCCTTACTCTATACTAACTTTTGGTCAAATATCTAGCCAAATTATAGAAACAGGAATAGGAATTTGTACAGATTTCAAGATACAGAATAAAATTAAATCTGAGATAACTCAAAGTAAGAAAGAATTAGGTTCATTCTGTGAACAATTTGGAATAGAACCAATTAGAGCCCCTAGTAAAAAGGCTAGAAAGAATTATACAAAAACTTCTAGTAGTTATAAACCTTACAAAAATCGGAAAAATCATTACAGAAAAAATAAAGAATTCTCTGAAGACAAAAATTATAAAAAATCTAAAGGTAAGAAGAAAAAATTTCAGAATGATAAATCAGATATTAAATGTTTTAAGTGTGGACGTTTCGGTCATTACGCAAAAACTTGTCGTGTTAAACAAAAGATTAACGAAATTCATAAATTAGATATCAGTGATCAATTAAAAGAAAATCTTATTAATGTATTAAAAGATATTATGTTAAATGACACTTCATCCATTAGTTCAGAAGAATCTTCTTATGAAGAAGATGACCTTAATCAAATATTAACTAGTTCCGAATCAGAAATTAGTTCTGAGGAAGATTGTTGTTTAGGAGCTGAATTATGTACTTGTGATAAATGTATTAAAGGTATAAATGTAATCACTAGTGATCAAGCTACTACCTTAATTGCTATATTAAAAGATATGCCTGAATCTTCGCAAAAGGAAGAATTCATGTTACAGATTAAAAACATGTTAGATCGTGAAGAAAAGAACAGAAATACAGTTCAAAAAATAGAATTTAAAGAAATTATGAATAGATTTAAACCTATTATTACTCCCCCAATAACTATTAAAGATTTACAGAATGAAATCTCGCTCATGAAACAAGAAATAGATTCATTAAAAGTAAAGAATTTAGAGTTAGAAGTTAAATATTTGGAATTAAAAGGAAAGCAAATTATAAATAGTGAAGCATATAGTGAAGAAGGAACATCAAATATTAGGCATAATATAGATGATCCCCCATATATTGCTACTCTAAATAGAATGATTACACATAAATGGCTTTGTCCAATCACTTTACTTGTTAAAGATCAACGATTTGATCTTGTAGCATTAATAGATTCTGGTGCTGACATGAACTGCATTCAAGAAGGACTAATACCTACAAAATTTTATGAAAAAACTTTACAAGGATTAAGTGGTGCAGGAGGCCACAAATTACAAGTCCAATATAAATTAACAGATGCTAAGATCTGTAAAGATCATGTTTGTTATAAAACTCATTTTTTACTAGTAAAAAATATACATCAACATATTATCTTAGGAACACCTTTTCTTTCATTATTATATCCTTTTACAGTTTCTCATGAGGCTATAACTTCAAACGCCCTTGGAAGGGAAGTTATATTTAGATTTTTCGAAGCACCCAGAACTAAAGATTTAAATACTGTTCAAAACCTTTCTACATCTACAATTAATTTAATTTCTCAAAAGAAGAAACATATTAATATGCTAAATAAAGAAATTCAATATAAAAGAATAGAAAGCCAATTAGAATCTAAAAATATAAAAGATAAAATTATCCTGATACAACAACGGTTTGAAAAAGAAATATGTTCAGAACATCCCAATGCTTTTTGGGATAGAAAGAGGCATATTGTATCTTTACCTTATGAACCTAATTTCAATGAAAAGTCTATACCTACCAAGGCAAGACCAATTCAAATGAATCAACAATATTTAGAATATTGTAAAAAAGAAATTAAAGATTATTTAGATAAAAAATTAATTAGACCAAGTAAATCTCCCTGGAGTTGTACAGGATTTTATGTTAACAATCCAGGAGAATTAGAGAGAGGTGCTCCCAGATTAGTTATTAATTATAAACCTTTAAATAAAGTACTTCAATGGATTAGATATCCTATCCCTAATAAAAAAGATTTAATAGGACGATTATCTAATTCAATTATATTTTCTAAATTTGATCTAAAGTCAGGATATTATCAAATTCAATCAGAAGAGAAGGATAAATATAAAAACTGCTTTTGTAGTACCTTTTGGTCATTATGAATGGAATGTAATGCCCCTAGGACTAAAAAATGCTCCTAGTGAATTCCAACATATTATGAATGATATATTAAATGATTACCAAGAATTTTCTATTGTCTACCTAGATGACATATTAGTTTTTTCCAAATCTCTAAATGAACATTTTGATCACTTAGAAAAATTCTTTGAAATCATTAAAAATAATGGATTAGTTTTATCAGCCAGAAAAATGAAATTATTCCAAGTTAATGTGAGATTTTTAGGATTTAATATATATCAAGGAACCATTACTCCCATTAGCAGAGCTATAGAATTTGGAGATGAATTCCCTGATGAATTAAAAGATAAAACTCAATTACAAAAATTCTTAGGATGTGTAAATTATGTAGCAGACTTTATTCCTAACATTAGAATCATTTGTTTACCCTTGTTCAAAAGACTTAAAAAGAATCCTCCCCCATGGGATGAGACCATGAGTCAAAGCATTAGACAAATTAAGCAACTAATTAAAAGACTACCCTGCTTAGGAATCCCAGATCCCCAAGCCTTTCTTATAGTAGAAACTGATTCCTCTGATGTAGGGTTTGGAGGAATATTAAAACAAAGATTACCAGAGTCGTCTGTAGAACAAGTTGTTAGATATTATTCTGGAACCTGGAATCCGGCACAACTAAATTACAGTACTATTAAAAAAGAAGTTTTAGCTATTGTTTTGTGTATTACTAAATTCCAAGATGATTTATTTTCAAAGAAATTTTTATTAAGATCTGATTGCAAGGCTGCAAAAGAAGTTTTGCAAAAAGATGTTAAAAATTTAGTTTCTAAACACATTTTTGCCAGATGGCAAGCTTTATTATCATGTTTTGACTTTGATATAGAACATATCAAAGGAGAAAAGAATTCATTACCAGATTTTCTTACTAGAGAATTTTTACAGGGAAAATGAGTAAAAAAGACAGTTATGGCCCTCCTCTTGAGGAGTCCAAAAAAGCTATTACAGTCAAGCAAGTATTACAGAACGCATCTACTTCTGCTTCATTATCAACTCAAAACAAATTTACCCCATTAACCCCTTTGGCCTTACCAGCCTTTTATCCCTCTTCGTCACCTAGAGGTATTAGGCCATCATTAAGTTCAAAATTAGTTTCGCCATTAACCTTTGCCTTACATACTCCATCCTCATTAAATACCCCCTCAAAAGTCCCAGATAAACTACCTTTCTACACCCCACCAGATTCATTATGTTGTCCTTTCATGGAAAAAGACTACAAGAAGATCCTTTTCCTCTTAGAACCAGAATTCAATTCGGAAGGATCATTATTACAAATTACCTCTAAATTCTTCCCTCAAGGTTTTCATTATCTTCCTTCAAATCTTGAAAAAACCAGATTATTTTATGAGTTTATCTTAGTGGATACGGAATCCATTGATATAACTCACACCTATGATAAAAATGATAAAACTAAAATTATCTTCTCAAAATTTAAAATTTTAAAGATATTATCTCCCGCTGACTGGAAAGCTCATCCTTCACACACTAGAAGCTTTACTAGGCGCTTCTCGCCTCAACATTACTCGTATTATGATTACATGGAAGCATGGTCTAACATGCTGTATTATCAGCCTTTTGACCATTCTTGGTTTATTTGGTTTCGAAAAGATTTCTCTTTAAAATTTCCATTATGGTTTGTCAAATGGTTCCATGAATGGGGACCAGAAACTAACATCTACCCAGATTATGCAGCTAAAGCCTTTGAAGTTTTTAGTGAAAAAATTAAAATATCAGATCATTTAAAAATATTAGCTTTTTATGCTACTTTTGGGATATCATGGATTACTTCTTGGACCTTTAAAAAAGAATTATCAGTTCCAAACAGCCAGGTCTTTTGGATTGTCAGATGCATAAGGGTTAAGTGGTGGAACAAGTTTAACCCAGAATTAATTAGCCCTCAAGTATTACAAGTTTGGTTTTCCAAACATCCACAATGGCTCATTAAAACTTTGGATTTAAATAAAGAAAGCGAATTTTTAGCCGAAAAATCTAAATTTTTGGCTGAATTATCATCCTCTTCCAACAGAAAAGAATTACTAAAGAAGCTTCAGGCAGCCATCTCAGAATCAGATGTTAACAATGACGATGATTCTGTAGGCTCTTCTCAGAGTCTAACTCAAAATAATGAAGATGACTGTTATGGAATATTAGACCTTCAAGATTAATCAAGCAAGTGAAACAGCATTATTGAAATTATGGTTATTAGAATCATGGCCGACAAAATAATTAAAGAATCTTTTGCTTTTCTCAAGATAAGATTCGTGGCCGACAGCATTATTGTACTTTTGATTTTTGGCAAAGTTTTTTTGTCTGTTGTAAGCATTATTGCTTTGTAATTATTTCTTTGTAACTGACAGCTGTCAGTACATTATTAGTTTTTATCATCCTTCGCTTCTATAAAAGGATGCGTAGTTTCATTAGCAGATCATCGAAAAATTCTCTAAGAAAACATCTGAAGAATTCTCGAGATCTTTTGTAAGTATTTTCAATATCAATAAAATGTTTTCGCAATATAATCTCTTCTTTCATATCTTAACTTTTCAAGTTATATTTTTATTAACTACTAAATTAGATTTATTTCTTGATGATCTTCCCTTATTCTCTCATCATATTTTATGGATTATGTTTTGTTTTTACGAATTCATTATGATCCAGTGTTTTATGGTGTATATATATATATATATATATATATATATATAAAATATGGTCAAAGTAGGTCAAATGAATAGTACACTAAATCAATCATTTATTTTAGGACGGATAAAGTACCCTTGAAAATCTAAGGAGTAGTCCAAAGTGTTTATGACTGTCGGCATAAATATGTGCATGGACCACAAATACAATGAATGAATGGCTACCATGTCTGTACGAGGGTTGATTCTGAGCAGGGACAAGTGTGGCCATGGCCACACCAAAAATTTTAAACTTTTATTTGTACATATAAATTTACAAGATTAAATATGTTTTGGTACTTATAAAATGATGATATTTTAATTTTAGTCTTTACTTGTCCCAAAAATATTATCATGCACTCAATGTTGGTTACTATACTATTAAGACAACTTATATTTTTGAATTATTATTTCGCATGTATAAGTACAATTATTTAGTGTTGTAGATTTGCACTTGTATAAGTTCAATGCTATGTATCATGAAGAGAATACTAATTTTTTTCCGTCTCTAATCTTTGATTCTTTTAGCTTTTTACTTTTGTCCCAAAACTTTGCTTCTTTTAAAAAATAAAAAGTACGATAAATAATGTTTTACGAGTTGTTCCTTTACAAACACTAAAATCATCAATTAAATGAATTTTGCTCTTTTTAATAAAAAGTAAGGGTAAAAATAACTTAACATTTCAATATTTATTTCTTAATCTATGTGTGAAACTCTAAAAGAACCAAAAATTTAAGACAAACAAAATATATGTTTCATACTTGAACATCATATATGAATAAAATTTGGCCACATCAAAAATAAATCTTAGATCCGTCCCCGGCTCTGAGTACGAAGGTGCTTCAGTTGTCAATGCTTTGCCATCGGTGCAAGATGGCTACCTGTACGGAAATCACTTTACGAGGTATAGGAGAAAGCAATTAGTAAGAGAAAAACTAAAACTTAACTAATAATGGTATAGTAATAGTGCACCTTAAAGAAAAAATATACTCTTTTTGATGAACTAAAATATGATAATTTAAAGTATAACATTTTATGTTTGTTTTGAAATAAGTTTTATGGGAATATGTAAAAAGAATTTTTAGTGGTTATTGATTATATGAAAAAATGAGATAGAGTAAATTAAATGTAATTCGCATTAAATTTTATGAGAAAAAATAAAAGTAAATTTTAAAAATGATAAAAGTAGAAGTATTCTCTCTATCGTAAAATAAATGATATTGTTTTTTTTTTGGTAAAAAAATAAATGATATTGTTAACCACTTTAAGTTTGTCAATGTATAACTTTAATCATTAATATATTTAATTATATACTATTAAAATTTAAAAAATTGTATATTTTGAAAATATTTATCAAAACAAATAAAAAATAATCTTATATGCAAATATTTGTACTTATATATTAATAGAAAAATATAGTCAAAGTAGGTTATATGAATAGCCCTCTTAGTAAAACTAAGTTATTTATTTTGGGACGAAAGGAATAATAATTTTCTTTAACAAAAAAATACAATATATTGATCAACATGCTTTCATTTGGTGGAACTCATGAATTTTAACAATTTTTTTAATAATATATATATTATATATAAAAAATAATTATATATGAATAAAAGGTAGGCGGGCAACAAGCTGCGCCGCTAAACCTTTTTGTATAGCAAAACCTAATCTTTGAAAAATTACATTCATAGACTTAAGCGACACAACCTTACTATGGATAAGCTTTTGAACTATTTTCAAAAGATTTACAGCCTCTGGTGCTAAAAAACCAAAAGTATCAAATGCAAATGATATAAAAATGTGTTGATTGTCAGAGCACGCTTTCTCATGTTTGGCTATCTTGCTTGAAGCATCTTTGAGGGCTGTCCGTCCCACGGTAAAATCCCCAACCCCCAGTCCCACAAGGGGGGAAACTCCACTCAAATTCACACAAACATGTTTCCCACCTACCCCTCCATACACCAGAACATCTACTGGACGAAGTTTCGATCTTACTTCTCGTGGGTCAGTCAAGAAAATCACTGGTGCCTCTTTCTTTACAGAAATTTATGCGCGCCTAAAAATATTAAAGAGTACATCTCTGACCAGGTCATGCATGTATTTGAAGCCTGAGAGCTCCATATAATAGTGCATTGAAAATGAAATTTAGAATGTGTGTTGGATAGATTCGATGTCGCAGTCGGTGATAAAGGTGGTGGCCGCCGGTGATGTGCTGTTGAAGTGAGGAAGAAGAGAATTGTGTTTTTTTTTTACGGTGAGAACAAAACTGTTTGTTGTTTGTTGAAGGAAAGAGAAAAAAAAAAGAGTATAAAGTAACAGTGGTAATGTGTATAGTATTTGTGTAATGTAAAAGTGTGTCATAATAACACAGCCGATACATATAACTTAATTAGTAGTTGCAAAAATATTAATATATAGTAGTTTAAATTCAAATTTAAAATTTTGCATTCCTTCATATTTAAAATATGTCAATCTAAATTAGTATTTTTTTTTATTTACAATGAGTGAATATATTTAACCTAAATTTTGAACCAAATACATTAAATTTTTTTGACTAATTTTTTATTATATTTTGTATAGAAGGGAGTAGTACCGTAGTAAATACTACTACTATAAGTATAGTATTGTAGATTTGTAGAGAAGCATGAGCATTTCAAAGAAAGGGAATAACCTCACCCTCACAATCACATCATCAATTTTATTTATTATAATAATATCTGAACTGGCAATCCTTTCATTTCATTTCAATCACCCGTCGCAGCAGCAACTGTCCCGTTCCTCTTGTAAGATCCGCTTTTACTTAATTATCCTCAGTTGCTTCATTCATACCTGTTTCATTCAATTACTAATTGGTTTCTTTTTTTAGCATTTCTCTCTCTTCTTTCCCACTTTCCATTTATGTTTCTATCAACACAAGTGAATTTTTTTCTACTATCTTCGATGTACTAGTACTAATAAACTAACCTAAATTTCGATGTGAGTGCAATTTATTGTACTCAAAAATATTAATTACTTATTAATTATTATTATTATTATTATTAAGTGCTCATTTTTCCTATGAAGCTTGAGTGGTTTCATTTCTTTTAGAACGAATATCCTTTCTCCATGGAGCTAGCTAGCTCCTTCACCATACATTTTTTCAATATTTTTTTTTCATTTCATAATGAATATATACACTTAGATCTATATACTAAATATTTTTCAAGTTTTATTTTAGATGTTTGATGATTAATTTTTGTTGATTTTTTTTACTAATATTTGATAGAGGGGAGGGAGGAATATTGTTATATAATTATCATGACTAGAAAGAAGATAGAGATAAAGAAAATCGACAACATAAGTTCGAGGCAAGTGACTTTCTCTAAGAGGAGGAAAGGGCTTTTCAAGAAAGCTCAAGAGCTTTCAACTCTTTGTGATGCAGACATTGCTCTTATGGTTTTTTCTGCAACTAGTAAGCTCTTCGAGTATGCTAGTACTTCAAGGTATGTATGTATGTATGTATTTATTCTTTCATTATTATATCACTCTTTCTTATGTAGTATTGCTTTGCCACATTTATATGATTAGGGAGATTTTATTACTTTTGCATTACTATGGATATCATTGTATTTTTTATCCTTTATTTTCAATAATAAGAAAATGAAGTGGAATATTAAGTAAAAACACAAAATGAAAAATTATTCTCAAACCAAAATGCTTTTATACAAATATCATCATTGAGTTAGTTTCTGCTTGTGCTCTTGAGTTGGTTAGAAATGGGTCTCCTATTTATCAACCTTTTATGGTCCTGCTTCTGACACCATCTTCATTTGAATTGAAATTTGTCTTTCATTCGTACTGTTAGAGAAAACAATGATTATATCGATTAATTTGTACATATGTTAAGAAGGGTGTCGTCTTTGAAGATTCTCTTAAAATTTAAACCTAATGTGAGTGTGTTCTATGGAGAGTGGATCCTCTCAAGTGTTAAAAAAAAAATGCAATTTTATCATGTTATAAATGTCTTTCGCACAAAATGTGTTAGATCCTATCCTGGTTTCTTCGTTTTTCTTTTTGTCTTGTATTTTCTTCTTGATAAAAAAAAAATCTTGTAAATATCAATACAGTAAGTACACAAATTGATTGTTGACAAAAATATATATTGAGACCTATTTGATTATAAGAATCTCAAATATGGTCAAAATAGTTAGACCATTATTGACTAAAATGTCTCGTTATATTATTGTAAAATCAATTAATTGTTCCGCATTTGAGATATTTAATAGACAAATTGATGATTTTTTGCCTTTAATCACCGGTCAAAATCTCCATATATTTTTTAGGCTAGCTCCACAAGTTTTCCAATGAACCTTCACCCAACATATACATTTTTAGCAAACTCAAGTATAAACTTCAATTCAAGACTATACCCCCCACAAAATCACCTTGTTGCACAACCTTGTTAACTAATCCTACAACTCCATCTACAACAATAAGAAAAAGAAAAGGTGAGAGTGAATCTCCTTATCTGAAAAGCTAACATTCTCTAAAGTTTTCAGTCGGGCTACCATTGACTAACGCAATTTTGCTAATAGAAAAAGTGCAGCCGCCTTTCTACCATTTAATCTATTTTTCCCCAAAACTCATTTTCTTTAAGCATACATATTCCAAATAATCCCAACTAGCACAATAATATGTTTTATCAAAATCTACCTTCAATAGGAGACATTGATTCTTTCTCATTTTGGCTAGACCAATTATTTCTCTTGCCACCACCAACACGTCTACCTAGAATAAATGATGCTTGACATTTTGAGATGCTTTTCATTCTTGAAGCCAATAGCTTGGACAAAATTTTATAAAGAAGCAAATTGGCCGATATTCATTGAGTTCTTGTACGTGGATGATCTATTTTTGGTATAAACGCAACAAAAGATGTCATAATTGCATTTAGTAAAAACTGAATTTCTATAAAACAAAATCAGCAATGATTGTTGAGATTGGTTGAAAATATTCATGTTGGAAAATCTCACATTAATGAGATTTGTGAAGATTGCCTTAAAATATGTTTGTGGAAGATTTTATTTGTTTTTAAACTGGATATGTTTAAAAAATAAAGGTTTATATTTTTGGCAAGATTCGGTTTGTTTTTAAAATAGATTTGTTTCTATTTTGAAGGTTTCTATTTTTCTATAAATAGAGGTTGATTTATTTCATGGAAAAATAGGAGAGCAAGAGAGCAAGCAAGATGTAGGGAATTCAATTAGGATTTGTCGCCAACACAAAGGCTAGGGTTTTAGAGAGAAACAAGAGGGTTGTCTCTTGGTATGACTCTAGGGTTGGGCAAAGGGTTATTGAATACATCTTGGGTAGACTAAATCATTGAGTCTCTTGGCCACGGGAAGAGATTCGGGATTAGGGTAGAGTTAGGTTTGAAGACTAATTCTTGTAACCCTTATGGGAATCTTGTGTAAAGTTACTCTTTGGATTTAGTGGAACGGAGAGTTGCTCTCTCCCCCAGACTAGGTTGTTTTGACCGAACTGGGTAAACAAATATTCTTGTGTTGTGATTGTGTTATTTTATTTTCTCTATGCCGGTTATTTTCCCAACAACTGGTATCAGAGCCTTCTGGTTTGATTCAGGAGGAGGGAGTTCCACTGTGAAGTTTGTGCTAGAGAAAATTGGTGGAAGAATCATGTTTGGCTTGTGGAAAATTAAGTCAAGGATGTGTTTATGCAATCAGGGTTACACAAGGTCAGCCTGGAGAGGCGGTGGTAAGAATACTCAACATCAGCCTGGAGAGGCGGTGACAATAATACTCGCATCTTGGCATGTAAAGAGATTTTGTCAAGGTGGAGCAGTATGTGTTCTTATGGTATTTCCGCTATACCATGCAAAAGGACAAGTTATACTGGCAGATTCAGAACAACACACGGGCATTGGTTGGCATTGATGCAAGGTGTGTGGTGAGGTATGTCGATGGCTGATGAACTTCCGGAAAAAGCCAACATGGGAGTTGCACCATAATCTTTCAGCAGGTTTCGACATGAAATTCTTGGGATGGTTTAGTTCCAAGTGAAGAAAATTCTTGGGAGGGTTTAGTTCCAAGTGTAGTGTACTCTTTATGGTGGAGTATGATAATTTAATTTGTCGGTGTAGACAATGAGAATTATGGTTGTCGGTGAAGACAATGATTGTCGGAGTAGACAATGGAAGCGGAAGATGAAACTTATGTGTTATTTTCAATCAAGGTGGAGATTGTTGAGATTGGTTGAAAATATTCATGTTGGAAAATCTCACATTAATGAGATTTGTGAAGATTGCCTTAAAATATGTTTGTGGAAGATTTTATTTGTTTTTTAAACTGGATATGTTTAAAAAATAAAGGTTTATATTTTTGGCAAGATTCGGTTTGTTTTTAAAATAGATTTGTTTCTATTTTGAAGGTTTCTATTTTTCTATAAATAGAGGTTGATTTATTTCATGGAAAAATAGGAGAGCAAGAGAGCAAGCAAGATGTAGGGAATTCAATTAGGATTTGTCGCCAACACAAAGGCTAGGGTTTTAGAGAGAAACAAGAGGGTTGTCTCTTGGTATGACTCTAGGGTTGGGCAAAGGGTTATTGAATACATCTTGGGTAGACTAAATCATTGAGTCTCTTGGCCACGGGAAGAGATTCGGGATTAGGGTAGAGTTAGGTTTGAAGACTAATTCTTGTAACCCTTATGGGAATCTTGTGTAAAGTTACTCTTTGGATTTAGTGGAACGGAGAGTTGCTCTCTCCCCCAGACTAGGTTGTTTTGACCGAACTGGGTAAACAAATATTGTTGTGATTGTGTTATTTTATTTTCTCTATGCCGGTTATTTTCCCAACAATGATCATTGTCCTTCATTATGCCCCAACATTCCTTTAAGATGTTAAATTAAAACCATCCAAACTTAGACTTTTGTTTCCATTGCACAACCAAATCACTCCCTCAATTTCATCATACGAAAAAGGTGCCTCCAAACCACAGTTGTGTAATCTCAATAGCATCTAGCACCGTTCGATTTGCATCCCTCTCTGAAATAAAAAACGAAAAAGCTATCTCCTTTTCGTTTTTTATTTCTTCTGTTTTTTTCATTCCTATTTTTCTTTTTTATGCTATGAAAAAGGGACTTACAAGTTTTTAAAGAATTTTTTCGTTCTTGATAGTCATTTTTTGATAAGGTGGATGGAAGCATACTCTAGATCAAAGTTGTGGGTAGTACTTCTAAACCCTAATTTTTGATTGGGGGACCGGTGGCGGAAGACCTTGTATTCTTATAATTTGGACTGAATTATTTATATATGACTTGTAATAATGTAAACTCTAATTCATTCACCGTCAATAAAATGAAACTACACTTGCTCTATATAATAAAAAACGCATGAATATTTGGCCGAACTTTGTCTTTTATCATTTTCAGTTTATGGTTTATTTTCTCTTATGTTACGAGTGGTTATTCTAACATTATATATCTCATCTATATAGTTATTGTGATGTGTATTCTAACAAAATATGTATAAATGATGACTAGAGATGAGAGTCATGAGACAAGATCTTAATCACCTCCAATATTAAGGTGTCATTCTCCGATGAAGATAAGCTTCAGGTTGATGCACCACTAATAGTAATACTACACACCATGACTCATTTTCTCTAGTTAAGAATAATCACCCTCAAATTAAGACAAAATCTTAATTTGTTTGTAAAATCATTAAATAGGAATTTTCATTCAACAATTTGTAAAAAGAAATAAGTGTACCAAAACCTAAATATATAGTACAATATTGGTTATACGTACCGTACGTAATATATATAGTTCTCAAATTTCATAAGCATGGATACATTTTTTTTTTTGATATATGATCATGGATAATTAATTCACAAGGAAACTAGATCTTTATATAATTACGTGTTTTGTTGTTGTTTTCAGTATGGAACAAGTAATTGAAAGGCGTAATGGATATTCAGCAAATCATAGATTAATGAACCATCCATCTACTGATCAGCTTCAGGTAATTAACTTCTGTTGTGAATCTGATTAACTCACACCAATAACCTTCGATGTGTGGAGCAAATAAAATTGAGCAATCAAAAGCAAGAACAAACAATAACAATCAAACAAATAAAATCGGCGAAAAGTAAAAGACACGTTCAATTATTTATCTCCAGTTTGGTGTTAATGAACCTATGTCTGGGGGAGAGGACGACTCTCCATTCTTCACTATCAATCAAGTTTCTCGGTTACAATGAAATCCCCAACAACAAGGGTTACAAGAAATAGCTTTGATCCTATTCTACTCAAGTCCCGAATTTCTTACCATGATCAAGAAATTCAATTACAAGTGTTTACAAAGGTGTTGAGTCAATTCCCAATCGAATTATTGCCAAGAGAATTCTTTATAAACCCTAGTCTTTTTGATTGGCTGCAAAACTCTAAAACCTCTTAGTTACAACAGAAAACGTGTCAAAACATATATCACTTCGCGTACCCGCACCTGGCGCCGCGCCCGGCGCAAGAAACAAAAGCTAGGGCACTTTCCAGCACGCTAGCTCCTGGCGCCAAAGACCTGCGCCCAACGCCCTTCTGTACTTGATTTTTTTTTTTTCTGTTTCTGAGTTTTTAAGGCAATTCCACAACAACTTCAACTTATTGTAATTTGCTCTTAATTAATACGAGACTCTTAATACACCGCCTCACGCTAGATCCAGTGTTGTCAGAATCCCGATCAGAATCCTAAAATCCATGGATTTTGCTCATCCTAAACGATCTGAATCGTGAGTAGAATCCTAATTCAGAGAAAAATCCCACTAAAATCGCACAAAATCGATAAATCGCAGCAAAATCCGTGATCTCATATGGATTTCACCGATTTTGAGACTTGGTTGTTTTATGATTTTAAACTTTGAGTTGAATTCATCGATTTTGATTGCGATTTTCGATTATACGATCTTAATTTTCCCTTTCGATTCAACAAAACGATTTGAGTAGAATCCATCGATTTTGGTTGCGATTTTCGATTTTACTATCCTCTTTCAATTCAAAGTAAACTCGCGATTTTGACAACCTTGGCTAGATCATCTATATAATGCCAAACATCGAATTAAAACACCCCTCTCACACCCAGCAATTTGTTACAATGTGGGACACAAACACAATAGCATATATATGATCATCTATAGTACCTTTTTTTTTACGCAAAGGATATATGATCATCTATAGTGGTCAAACTTAAAATTTTAGATTGGACCTTAACTCAGACTTAGGATTTTAGATTGAGCCTAACTCGACCTAAAAAACCAGCTTATAAGGTGATGATTATCTAACACTATTAGGCTTGATGCATGTATAGAAATGGTGGGCAGTGGCTAGATAGCGAATGACCTAGTGGATCTTGGAAAGACTCAATATCATTTAAATTCTATTGTGCCTTTGTGACATTGTTTTTTGGTCTTGTGTCCTTGTTGTTCTGAGGAACTTCCTTCCTCCGATAATGTGTGATAATGTGTTGAGTGATTGGTCCGGTTTGGTGTCGGAGTTGTTTGCGTTGGGCATATCTTCATTTTCCTGCTCATGAGAACTACCATGGAGCGTCAATACCTTCTCCAAAGCTTTTCACAGCTGCGACTTTAGCCCTTTACGTCCCCGCTTTTGTGTTAGATTTTGGATTTGATTGTTCTTAGAGGTTGTTGGTTGTTTTTGTGTCTGTTTAATCTTTGTCGGTTTTGCTTGCGTGGTTGTATTTGCGCTTTTATTTTGGTTTGAGATTCGTGCCGCCGTCGGATGGAGGTTCTTTTTGAACAGGTTTGGTTTGATATTCGAATGTGAATGAATGCTTCTTGGCTTCGGAGCTGCTGGTTTGGTTCTGATGGAGTGTAGTGTGGGCAGAAGATGATAGTTAGTATTATTGCCTTTGTTTGAATTTTGGCGCGTTTTAGGTTGTTTTAGATGTTATCATATGGGTGGTTGTAAGGGTTTTTAGGACTTGCCATTGGTGTTGTTGGAATTCTTCCTTTGTGGAGAATTTTGTATGAGTTGGTTTTGCGGACTGTGCTCGTCTTGAGCTTAATTGCGTTATTAATAAAATTTAACCGTTCAAAAAAGAAAAAGTAGGGGGCCCAAGGGATCTCAGGGAGACTTTAATATGATTTAAAATTTAAGTTGAGCTTATAAATATATTTTCAGTTCATCTCATATATGGAACTCTTAACTAACTAACTAAACTCAGTAACTCACAATCCACCAAATACTGAAGAGTGATATTGTGTGTTCGAACCCGCATCTCAGCGTACTAAATGTTCCTTGTAGCCTTTCATGCTAAATAAATAGTATTAATACCGCATGATTGTAAGAAAATAAAGGAAGACAGTAATGCAACTCTTTTTGACCTTTAACGTACAGGTTGAGAGTGACTCCAATTACGACACTTTGTGCAAGAAATTAGAAGAGAAATCTCGTGAACTGAGGTACAGTTCTATAGTACTTTTATTCCTAAAATTAATTAATTATATGAAATATAGACTTAGTTTCCACCTTCAACACAGGCATTTGAATGGAGAAGATCTGCAAGAATTGACAGTACAAGAACTCCAGAAACTAGAGGCTATACTTAAAAGAAGTTTGTTCAGTGTTTCAAAAATAAAGGTTTGTGCACCCTCATTAATTATGCTCTCAGTATTGCACTAGTTCATTTCTCACGAGGGGTTTAATCTTCATTAACATTCCTTATAATGGTTTTAGTTGTTTGAAAATGCACACATCCATCCATGCTTCTGACATTTAAGGATTCTGATGTGTTTTAGGATGAAATGTTTATGCAAGACATCAACACCCTTAAGAGAAAGGTAAATGCTAAACCAAAAACCTCTCATATACTTTTTAAATATAATTTATTTGTTGGTATAAAAGGTTAATAGTGTTTGAACATCGAAATCTTGGTGTGGTGTTGGTTAAGTGGAAGTAAATTGTCCATCTTATAAGAAGGATTGCAGAGTTCCGCCAAATCATGTACTCGAAAGTCGGACAAAATAAATAATTATACTAACAAAACTCAAACAACAGACAAGCACTGCAAGAGAAACTTATTATCCTTAAACTTTTGAAATATATTCAAAATTTACGATCCTAGTGTCCTACGTTGACCATTAATGAGTTTAATGTTGGATATATAAAAGAGATAACCCATATTTTCAATGTCTTAAGATTTTAGGTTCATATGTGGTGGATCAACACATAAGACTAATAACAACCAAATAAATGAGGTTGAACATCACATTTTCACCAAAAATCTTAAGATATTGAGTTTACGAGTTCTCTCACTTATATCTTACTATATCTTGTTAATCGCAACCACACAAATGAAGTGTAACACCAGTACTTTTTCACCCAAAATCTTGAGAAATTGAGTTTATAATACTCTCATTATACGTTGCTCAATCTCAACTCATCCATTCAATTTAAACTTAAGTTGATGTATCTCAACTCATCCATTCAATTTAAACTTAAGTTGATGTTTTAAACTTAAGTTGATGTATCTCAACATACCCAACAAGTGGTATAAGGGTTAGAGTCAATTTGAATGAAATATCTTGGAACAAATTCCACATCACTCGCTATTTGTAAATGAAGAGGGAGGCTAAACTTATATATGTTGCTTCAATTTCATAGTTACATTCTTAGTTACAGTTAGAGATGGCAAAAAAACTAAAAAACCGAACTAAATTATTGAACTAAATTGAACCGAACTAAAAAAAATCAAACCATAACTAACAGTTTTAAAACCAAACTGAGACAGTTCGGTTTATGATTAACAGTTTGGTTTGGTTCGGTTAACTTTAATGGTTCGGTTCATTTTAGTGAAAATTTGGTTATGATTTAGTTTAAAACCATAAAACTGAACCACTTTAACAGTTCGGTTTAAAAGACAAACAATTTAGTTCGGTTGGTTATTATAAATTTTAAAAACAGTTTGATTTGATTTTCCTCCAAAACCAAACCATGCCCACCCCTAATACAGTCATAGTGTTATTCTCTAGTTCTTATAAGATGGACAATTTACTTCCACTTAATCAACACCAAAAACCTCTCACAGTGTTATTCTCTTGGTTACATTCTTCTTGGTTTTAGAGTTTTATTAGTTATATTCTTGTATTTTGATCGTCTTCCTTATTTTTCTATTTTTTTTTCTCCAATCACCGGTATCAAAGCTTTAATTCAATCTATAGATATTAAAGGGTGGGAATGGTTCGGTTCTGGAGGAAAACCGAACTGAACCAAATTATTTTTAAAATTTATAGTAATCGAACTGAACTGTTTGTCTTTCTAGCTGAACCGAACTGTTAAAGTGGTTCGTTTTTATGATTCTGAACCAAATCATAACCAACTTTTCACTAAAGCGAACCGAACCATTAAAGCGAGCTTAATAAAACCAAACTGATAATCATGAACCGAACTGTTTCAGTTCAGTTTCAAAACTGTTAGTTATGGTGCAGTTTTTGTTGTTAAGGTTTTTTGATTTTTTTGGCCACCCCTTAGTATGCTTTAAGGATACAACATTGTTTGATCTTTGGCATCATAAAAGAAGAGTGATACTGTGAAAGTGGTGTTTTAAAAAAGTTGTAATTAGAAAAGACTTATTACTTAAGCGTATCTATTGTGACTCACTTCTCTAACCTAATAATCTATCTTATGCTCGGTTTACAATATGGATACATGTGTGAGTGATGTCCAGTTTTTCAAGTGGTGTAAAATTTGATGGTAAAATCAATTGACTTTTGGTAGATACAAGTCAATGATGTGTGATTTGCACAAAGTATATATAGTGATGTATTGATGTCTGATTTCACATTGAAGGCTCTCTCTGATTTATTATTATATTACACATACAGGAAGTGAAACTGATAGAACAAAACCAAAGATTGAATTATGTGGTAAGCTTTTTCAAACTCATCATGTGTATTTAATACAATCTCTCATGCATGTGGAATTCACAGCAGCATAGTACTAATAATAGTATACATGTGAATTTATTTATTTAGGTACCAGACCTTATAAGTGGACAAATGCGACAATCATTGGAATCTGTTATTAGCGGATCATCTTATTTTGATGACAGTGACACATCTCTCAACTTGGGGTTAGTTACTTTCCTTTAAATATCATCCAAGGTTTTAGCCGGTAATACTTGTCTCGTATTTATCTATCGGTTGTTCAATAAATACCTCTAAATTATTAAGCGTATAGTTAATTCATTTTACTATATGCTCTTTTCATCAATATATATTTTTTAATTTACTATAATTAATTAATATAAAGTTTGTCCTTTGAAAGTAAGTATTGATTATTCTGTTTCTTGAGAGGTGTTATAAAAGCTACTTCATTTTAGTTTGTCTTTGTGCCCTACAGGTTACAATTACTTAAATAAATAAAATTTGATTTAAAGGACTGCAAGAAGAAGAGATTAATGGTTGGTTTCCCTTCCTTTCTAGGTCGCTGATCAGCCAATTAAATCATGTACTGTTGCTTTCTGTTTGAAAACAAGTCATGTAAAGTAATAAGACTACTTCACACATTGGATAACAAATTTTTGGTGATTCAAGTGCCTTTGGACACCTTTTTCACTTGTAATTTTATGTCTAATTCCCAATTCTCTGTCCATCTTTAGTAAAATATGATGATGAGTAGCTAATTTTCGTATTATTAAGGATGAGTTGAATTTGGATGAAAATTATATCCTATGATTTGATAGTATCTATTTGAATGAATTCTTTTTGTTAAGTAGCCTAATGGCTAGATATTTCACCTTTAAAGTGGATAAGTGAAATGAACGGGGTTCGAACTCTTATCCTCTGCTTATATAATGCAATGTCCTACCAATTGAGTTAAGCTCACGTGACTCCATTTGAATGAATTCTAGTATGATGTTTATGTAATCTCCGTGCTTAATGTTATTTATTATTTGATCACTTTTAAATTGATTTACGATTCCCAACTTAAAACGGGAGTGAAATTTGCCAATGCTTAAGATTGCATATTCTTGCTTTCGTAGGTTAGCATTGGATGCAAACCCTTTGAACCATTACAATTTTTTATAAATATATGTTTATTCTTGATTTTAAATTCGCTAAGTGATTAAGAATATCTTGAAAAGAAAGATATAATCATTAAGAGATTAGGATAAAAAAAATCTAAAAAATTGATAACATCTTAAATGAATTCGACATTAGAATCAATCAAATGTTTAATTACTAAGAGTTGGAATTCAAATAATAGTTGTCGTCCTCGGCATTTTTATTTATTAAATTTAAAATAACTTTGGTCGTTAATTAATACTTTGACAACCAATCAACTGAAATCTTTTGTTCAGTTAAATAAAAATTACATTTCAACAGTGTGATCCTTAAGTTCGACATTTGGTCATACTATTTTATTTTACTACTTACACGGCTCCATACGATTGCAAAAATCGCCAACGATGGCTTCATGCCTTCCCATAAATCATACCACAATGCATTTGAAATTGGAAGAATTGTGTAATGAATAGTACAAGATAAGCCTAATAGTAAATTTATTAGGTCCAAATCCATTTTAGGGTATGAGTAATTTGTTTCTAGAATATTTTAGATAAATTTTAGTGAGTCATGTTACTATCTAACTTATATATAGAAAGGTTATCAAAATTAAAACTCCTAAACCTAATTTCTCTTGCTTATAAATAACAAGAATTTTTACAACTAAAGGAGGAGAAAAACCAACAAAAAGGAAAAAAAACCAAAAATATACAAAAATATCTCACCATTGTCAAGCCTTCATAAACACCACCAAATAATCATCACAAGACAGCCCCATGCTAAACATCTCCAACTTTCATCAATCATCCCCATTACAAACCATCTCCATAAAACAATTATCATCATCAATTAAAACAACCACTATATTCAACAACATCCCCTTCATCATCAGGGCCGGCAGGGCCAGGTGTGCAAAGTGTGCCACTGCGCAGGGCCTCAAATTTTTTATATCGATCTAGTAAAATTGTTATTTATGTAAAAAAAAATAATTAATGATTTTGTTACTACTAAAAATATTTAATTGCATTAAAAAAAAACAACATTACTAAAAAGTTGACAAATATATTAGTTCGAAGATGTATGTTATTGATTTAAATATGTCTCTTTTGGATGTTATATTCACTATAATGATTATTTTAATTATTTTTTTTGTTATTAATAATTTTAATAGAGTATAATTCTTTCTAAAATGCAAATTATTTTTTTGTATTAAGGGTTCATTTTTAATAATCGGGCGGGGCCTCCAAATATTCGGAACGGCACTGTTCATCATCATCATCATCACTACCATAAACACCACTTTCAAATCACAAATAATTGTCATTACCCATCATCACTACCAAACATCAAACAAGAACAAAACCAAAGAAAAAACAAAAACAGAGGAAGGATTTCCATCGCCGTCACAAATCCATCACTACCATGGACAATCGCAGCACCGCCGCTGGAGAACCACTCACCGCCGCTTCCCTCTCTGTCAGTCGATCTCACTCTCTCGCACGGTCACTCTACCTCTCTCACACGATTTTCAGTTCTGTTTCCATATCTTTGTGTTGTTTGGTTTCATTTATTTACTATTATCTATTTGCTTATTCTTTTGCTTATTGATTTATTTATTCATTCATTCATTCTTGTATTTGTTTAATTTAGATGTGACTGTTTGTTCTCATGGATTCTAGACACACTTAATTTATTTGCACACTTTAATTTACTCGTAACAACAAATAGTTAATCTGATGTACAAAAAACACCATTTCTTATGAGTTTAGTTTTATTTAATCAAATTGTATTTTTCTTAATAAATAAATTCGGATTAAAAAAGAGATTGGTGGATGTACATCCGCATGTCTCTCGAACGATCGGGGGCTTAGCATGACGCTTTGTCGACAATCGTTCGTCTTCCATAAATTAAAATCAATCTCAACTCATCAAATTTCACTCTTTTTGCGTCCATACGGGCTTTAATTGTTTTTCTCTGCCCACGTGCGAGTCCGTCTTTTCAATTAAAAAACTTTTTCTTTTAAATACAAATTATTTTCCATAAATAAAATTAACCAACAAACAAATATTTTTTTTACAAAGAACTACGCAGCTTTGAATTTTCCATTGTACTTGGAAATACGTAGGAGCGGAATCCAACAACCGTCAAGTACACTAATAAAAAACTAACTTTTTCCCTTTTGAAAAAACTTTAAAAATAATAATAATAATAATATGTAAATAAATAAAAGTAAATTTTAATAATAAAAGCGAGCAAACAAATTTTAAAACTTCAAACCCTTAACTAATTAGGAGGTTCCCGTTGAGTACAACGGATGTGAGGGGTGCTAATACATTCCCCTTGCATAACCAACTCCCGAACCTTAACATGGTTGCGATGACCATTCCTTTCCTTCCTTCAAAGGGTGTTATCGACGTTTCCCTTTAAATAAAAATTTCGGTGGCGACTCTGTAATAATTCGAGTGTTCATTATGCTCGATCAACTCATGGTCCTGTAATATAGCATCTGTAACTAAGCCAAAATCATGTGTATAATCTCCAAACAAGAGAGACCAAGCAATTCGCATTTCAACGATTACACACTGCACGATGTCGAGAGTGCCACAATTGGATGAAATACCACTCATGGTGAAACAATCTAGCATAAAAGAAGAACTCTGAAACAAATTAAAATTTGTTTCCAAGTCTTGTAAGAGAGTGATGTTCAAATAGAATGTGAGCATGATTGTCTGGTGTATTTTAACAAACAAGTAGTGGGCGATCCCAGTGTTGGTACATTTGCTTGATTCACTTGTTCCACAACAGAAAAAACCAACAACACTAAATGAATTTTTAGAGTTGACGATGATATGACATTGGTTTCCACATAAGTTATCCAGTGAAGATTGTTGAGAGTCATGAGAGATATTTACCTTGAGAGGAGGTGGTGAGTTGAGAGGTCCAGGGTCGTAAGGGAAGATGTGGTTGGTCGATACATCGATGGCGAAGGGACAACGAGTCCTCCGGAGAGAGTTCGATTCTGCCCTTTTCTCAGCCAGAGTTGAGAAATTGATTGTGACTTTCATGGGTATTGATTCAGAAGTAACACTATTGTCGTGTGTCATCAACTGGTGTGAATTTCTGGGTAACACTAGAGCCGATGGTTCTGATTGCAGTGGAGGTTTCTTTTCATTTGTTAGCACAACAAGTTTGATGTTTGGTGGTTTTGACGGTGCCGGAAGTGAAGACAGCGACATGAGCAAATCTGGTGGTTTAGGTGGTGGAGGTGGTGCCAATGGTGGGGAAAATACTTTGGCTGGTGGTATGAGGGTGGCAGTGGTATCCTCCGTTGATTGTCGCTTTGAAGATTGGTGAAATAAACTTGCAAAGTGAAGTTTTGTAGCTAGAGAGTGTGGTTTGTGTGATGATTCGTTTGTGAGATTTCCATAATCAGAAGCGACATTTGGTAAACCATTTGGGATTGGAGGTGACTCGCAATTGGAATGAACCCTAATTGCAAAATTGCAATTGGTATCGGCGAGAACAGGTAAAGAAGGCTTTGTGCAGTCATCTATTCCATCTTCCACCAATAACACTTGTGTTTTAACACTGTTTCCTTCCATAGATCGTTGTAATTCCAACGTGAGCTCCTCTACCTCATCTTCATCTTCAATGGGTAAAATGGGTCGCCATTCAACCTTGAAACGCCAAAGAAATGAGCTCGTGAAAGAGTCCCAAGTCACATTTGGGTGACGAAGAGACCACAATTGCCACCAATTTAGAGCTGACCCTCTCATTGCCTCTACTGTCTCAATCATCTTTCCTTCTTCTGAAATTCCTTTTTTTTTTTCAAGTATTTTTCAGTGCAAAGAATCCACCAATAAGTATCTTCACTACCATCAAAAATAGAAATTTTCATCTCTAATCTTGAAGGATGGGGTGTTTGTGGTGACAATGAAGAGATATACGGGTTAGGTGAAGGTGATGGAGTGGGTGTTGGTGGTGTGTAGCCATGGTTGAAACAGAAACTTGGTGATGGAGTTGTGATATGAATGTTAGTGGAATAAAATGGAGTAGTGTAAGAGGGATACAATGGAGATGTGGTGGGAACAATGGTGTTTGTGGGAGGTGGTAAAGTTCAAGCAATGAAAGCACTAATTGTTATGAAAGCACTAATAAGTTGAAGAGATAATTGCTAAAATGACTAACAAACTATATTAAACTAACAAACTAATTTCTTCATTCATTTCATTTGATGATTATTACATTGATAACCTCTCTATATATAAGCTAGATAGTAACATGACTCACTAAAACTTATCTAGAATATTCTAGAAACAAATAACTCATATCCTAAAATGGATTTGGACCTAATAAATCTACTATTGAACTTATCTTGTACTATTCATTACAAATTGTCGCCAAGCCAACGCCACTTCTTCTCTTTTAGAGAGAGAAGAGAACAAAGGCCCATCTCGGTTATTTTTAAATGTGGAGAAAGTAGAACAATTAATTAAATTTTATATTATTATTACTAAGTGTTGTAGCATTTTAATTGTCCGAATATAAGAATAAGGTGTTAAATACGCGTTCATGCAAGTATTTCTCTAATATATGACAATTATATTTATTGTTAACTTGATTATTTTCATCTAAATTTTATTTGTAAATAAATTTTTTTTATCAACACTTCTTCAAAAAAGTATTTTTAATAAATAAAGGAAGTATTTTAGGTCTTTCACCTTTAACAAAACCATGTTTATGCAGTTCACCAAAAATATTGTTACATATATATCAAATCTTCTTAAAAGAATATTATGCAGTAAAAAGAATTACCTTTATATTGTTTCCCAAAATTGATAATGAAAATTATATATACACTAAAAAGAATTGCAAAAAAATTATCAAAAGAAAGAAGAATTGCGAAAAAATATCATAAAAAATTATATGTATAATCTAAATAATAATTAAATAAAATTATATGAGTAAAACTCAAAAACAAAATTTGTACTAGTATAACTTACCCGTGCATTGCACGGGTTAGTTTTTATTTGTAAAAATATAAATTGTTTTTCAATTACGATATAATTTTTTAAAAAGTATTTAAATAATAATTAGAAATTAAATATAGATATCTTTTATAATAGATTTGAATGTATAGTTAATTACCTTTTTTTTTTGTGAAAGTGTATATAATATTTTTTGTGTTAAGTCTTCGGTTCCTATGAAAAATAATTGTTTCACTAATGAACTAATTAAAGGAGTATATAAATTTTTATACGCACCGGTTAGAGATCGAATATTGGATCAAATAGTTACGGGACCTAAATATCTACCATTTTATGTAACATGTTATTGGTGTGTTACGAAGTAAAGTTATATCGTCGAAATATTATCTCAAGTGACATTAATGATCATTTTACAACCGTTGCAAAAAAAGGTTAACTTTATACTTCGATATTACGATGGGAAAGTTATGTCACTGAGCACCTCAATTATAATTTACATAGAATAAGATTATAGTGTTTCATGTAAAACTCTATCAAAAGTTCATGTAAAATATACATTCCCTGTGTGTTATAAAATGATCGTGTAAAATATTCATTCCCCGTGAGTTGTAAAATAATTTTTTTATTTAGATATTAATATATATATCACTAATTAGTACTAATTTTTAATTGAGTAATTCTATCAATTGATATCTTATAATTAGTATAATATTATTTCCCCATGTGTTGTAAAATGATCGTGTAAAATACTCATGACTTAATAAAGTCTTTCATATTAGACAAAGCCACACACACAATTTGCTACAACTCTTTTTTTTGGACCAATTTGGTTAGTAGTTTGTATAAATGTGCCCCTCATAAAATGAATGGAATTTAAAATGAGGTAATTGAGGGACATGGAAATTGTATTTAGTTTGAGTTAAGAATTTTTTTTCTTCCCATATTAAGCACCGAGAAGTTTTTGTTGCATTGTGAAAAGAGTACATGTAGTACTACCAATAATATTGAAGAACATGAATATTTGTAAAAGAAATAAAATAGATAGAAAGGTATATTCCATAATTTCACATGATTCTTAATAATAAATTTAATTTGTTCCAATTTACAACACAATTATAATTACTAGCGTCCCGACGAGCACTCCCGTGCCCATCAGTCCGCCTTTTTTTGTTTTGTTATATTGTTCGTGTTCTTTCTAATCAGTGTTTATTATAAATTTGATTTTTATTTAAATTAATTTATGTATTTTTAGTTTCTCTGAAGATAAAAATTATAATTAACGTGCATTAGTCTACGTCATATGTAAAATAATTAACACTTTTAAAAGACAATAAATAATAGTAACATGAATTATGTAAATTGCTAATAGAGGTAAAATCAAAAGAACAAATTTGTTTTGTTGACAATACCAAAAGAAGCATATAATATTTATATTGTGTTATTGAAAACATAGTGACGTAGAGAAGTTGAATCCAATATATAAATCCCTTTAGTGACAAAAACATGACAAATTAAGTTACATAGAGACGATAAATTAAATGTAAAAAATATTAATTGATAATCAGGAGGATCACTTTAGAGAAAAATGTGTGGGGGTGTGGACTCTTGATGAACAAATCAGTGGTTGTCAAGAGTACACACCCCCGCACATTTTTCTCTAAAGTGATCCTCTTGATTATCGATTAATCTTGTTTGATCTACTTGGTTATCAACAAACAAAAAAATCAAGGAAGTGAGAAAAACAAAAAAGGAGAAGAATGAAAGGGTGACTTTGTGAATGCACAATAAGATGCATAACATTACAATCAAAATACCAATAACAGCATAGAGGAAGGAATTAAGGAACCAATGAACCAACAAAGAGTGAAATGCAGTCTTACATGAAAGATGAAATAAAAATAAACATGTACAAAATGAAAACAATAAATAGAAGAAGAAAAATTGAACAAAGTAATTGAAGAACAGAGCGCATAAGCATGTTATCGTTGGCACCATCACCGCTATCATTGACCCTTATACTGACATTTATTCATCCGCAGTCGACCAATCCAATACATCGCCACTTTGCGCCGGTGGGCAAGGACACTACAAACCCCTCCCCTTTTCAGTTATCTTTCTCCTCTCTTGTCAATACAGTTGAGCGGTTCAAGCCTCACTGCCCATCTAGCATTAATTGTTCGGCTTCTGCAGCGCTGTTGTGGTGAGACTGGAATACTTTTATCTGCACGGTGCTCCCCGACCGGTTCCAATTTTGGGACATACATCACAAATAATTGGTTCCAGTTTTTTGAGAAAAAAGTTGAGAATTAAGGGGGGTGTATTGGATTGAGATTTTGAAGGATTATTTTGACAAAAAAAGTTTTGAAGCTTTTAAAAGATTTTGTGGAATTATATTGACTTTGTGAGATTTTCAAAGATTTTTATTAAAGACTTTTTACAATCATGATTCTTAACACTGATTTTTATCACTAATTTTTCAGATTTCAAAATACTTTATGGATTTTTAAGATTTTGAAAGATCCAATATATTTTAAAGTAAAAAAATAGTAACTATATCCAAAATAATATATAATTAATAGAAAAACCAATAAATTTTTTTTACCTAATAATAATAACACAATAGCAATTAACTTTTTTTGTCAAAGGAATTTTGTTTTAACAAAAAAAATAAATAGAAGAAACGCAACGACAAAAATCGTGTTGTTGTTGAATATAACGATGCTTTAACGTATGTAATGATTGAGAAATCATATCCGATGATTGAGAATCATGTTCCTGTTGCACATCCCATGATTTTCAAATTTTCTTTTGAAGATATTGTACCACAGTATAGTATTAGGGAATTAGGGGAATTAGGGATTTAAGGGGGCGTATACATATACACTGTAACAATCAATTAGGTCGCAACAAAAAATTGATGAACCTGGTAGTAGTTCTCGATAAACCTGATAGTAGTTCTGGAGGCAGCAAAAAAAAAAAGTCTTGATGATTGTAAAAAGTCTTGAGGGTTTGAGTTGGATTGTTGAATCAATATTTATGTGTATTTTTAACTAAAAAGTACATCAAAATCCATTCCATGAAAAAATCCATCAAAATTCATAGACTTTTGAATACCAATTGACATTTTAAAAAGGTTAAGAAATCTCAATTGAATACCAACAGATTTTGTTTGAGTGAAAAAAAAATCTTGATTATCTTAATTGAATACCACATGATTTATTTGACTTTTGTAAAAGTCTTGATTGAATACCACAAAATTTTTTTATTATAAAAAAGACTTTTAAAATCCTATGAAATCATAATCCAATACACCCCCTAAGATTTTCATTCATGTGCTCCAAATTTGAAACGGTTTTCATTCCACTAACAAAAATCTACTTCTGTAATCAATTCATTCACATTCACCCAAGTAAGATTCATAAGAATTAACTAATCGGGAGAAAATAACAAAAAATAAATAAATAGATAGTATAAAACAAAGACAGTAAAAAGAGTAGAATATAATTGAAATTAGAAACAAACATTTTACCTCTGAAATGTTTATGGCTACCAATTTACCTCTCACTTTGTGTCGTTGTTGGGTTTGAATTTTAAACCATGTTGCTTACAATTTTTTTATTTGATTGTTAATGGAAGAAGACTTTAGTGGTTAAAACAATATATAGTCAAGTAGGTGCAAATGTGATAACCTTTTTTTTATCATACAACAACCGTACATACTCATAATTTCACTATTCTTCAATTATTTGGTTTACTTTTAAGCAATTTAAATCCTTTGTGCTTTCACTTATGCATATATGCAGATGTATCTATATATGAATTGGAAATGAAAAATAATAGTGAATAATGAAATATAGAAATTATAAGAAGATAATGGCCGAGGGAATCATGAGAAAATTATCATAGGTAATGGATTGAAGAAGTAGATAATAATGGTAGAAGATATGTAAGTACCTTCTAATTATAAAGGATGTGTTTTAGAAGAAATGTTTATGAGAAAAATCTATTGTGCAGCAATTGCAATTTGTAAGTTTGTGGATAATGAACCGATTTTGTGCAGTTTGTAGAAATTAAAAGTGTGAAAAGGAAGACATCATTGATATGCAGCGGTTGGTTTTTTAAAAACTGTTGTGAAAAAGTGAATTAGGATGAAACTATATTATGCATGCAGTTTATATTTTTAAATAATTATACAACAATTGGTTAAGTGCAACTAAAGTGTTGCATAGAGCGGTTTTTACTTGTTTACAATTATTTTTTTGAAAAATAAATTGACGATGTGGCAGAATTTTAAAGTAGCACTATGCAATTAGAACTTGGTAGTTATTATGTCTTGTGTGGTGTCAAGGGTAAAATTGATATTATGAAAAGTCCACTCCAAAAAAACCAATCCTCTTTATATATAGTAATAGATTCATTCAATGTCTCTCAATCTCAATTTCAAACTCTAAGTAAAATGTATGTTTACAAGTTTGAATTCAAATGGTAATCTATTTACTTACATTTTGAATTCAAACTCTATAGTAATAGATTACCATTTGAATTCAAACTTGTAAACATACATTTTACTTAGAGTTTGAAATTGAGATTGAGAGACATTGAATGAATCTATTACTATATATAAAGAGGATTGGTTTTTTTGGAGTGGACTTTTCATAATATCAATTTTACCCTTGACACCACACAAGACATAATAACTACCAAGTTCTAATTGCATAGTGCTACTTTAAAATTCTGCCACATCGTCAATTTATTTTTCAAAAAAATAATTGTAAACAAGTAAAAACCGCTCTATGCAACACTTTAGTTGCACTTAACCAATTGTTGTATAATTATTTAAAAATATAAACTGCATGCATAATATAGTTTCATCCTAATTCACTTTTTCACAACAGTTTTTAAAAAACCAACCGCTGCATATCAATGATGTCTTCCTTTTCACACTTTTAATTTCTACAAACTGCACAAAATCGGTTCATTATCCACAAACTTACAAATTGCAATTGCTGCACAATAGATTTTTCTCATAAACATTTCTTCTAAAACACATCCTTTATAATTAGAAGGTACTTACATATCTTCTACCATTATTATCTACTTCTTCAATCCATTACCTATGATAATTTTCTCATGATTCCCTCGGCCATTATCTTCTTATAATTTCTATATTTCATTATTCACTATTATTTTTCATTTCCAATTCATATATAGATACATCTGCATATATGCATAAGTGAAAGCACAAAGGATTTAAATTGCTTAAAAGTAAACCAAATAATTGAAGAATAGTGAAATTATGAGTATGTACGGTTGTTGTATGATAAAAAAAAGGTTATCACATTTGCACCTACTTGACTATATATTGTTTTAACCACTAAAGTCTTCTTCCATTAACAATCAAATAAAAAAATTGTAAGCAACATGGTTTAAAATTCAAACCCAACAACGACACAAAGTGAGAGGTAAATTGGTAGCCATAAACATTTCAGAGGTAAAATGTTTGTTTCTAATTTCAATTATATTCTACTCTTTTTACTGTCTTTGTTTTATACTATCTATTTATTTATTTTTTGTTATTTTCTCCCGATTAGTTAATTCTTATGAATCTTACTTGGGTGAATGTGAATGAATTGATTACAGAAGTAGATTTTTGTTAGTGGAATGAAAACCGTTTCAAATTTGGAGCACATGAATGAAAATCTTAGGGGGTGTATTGGATTATGATTTCATAGGATTTTAAAAGTCTTTTTTATAATAAAAAAATTTTGTGGTATTCAATCAAGACTTTTACAAAAGTCAAATAAATCATGTGGTATTCAATTAAGATAATCAAGATTTTTTTTTCACTCAAACAAAATCTGTTGGTATTCAATTGAGATTTCTTAACCTTTTTAAAATGTCAATTGGTATTCAAAAGTCTATGAATTTTGATGGATTTTTTCATGGAATGGATTTTGATGTACTTTTTAGTTAAAAATACACATAAATATTGATTCAACAATCCAACTCAAACCCTCAAGACTTTTTACAATCATCAAGACTTTTTTTTTTTGCTGCCTCCAGAACTACTATCAGGTTTATCGAGAACTACTACCAGGTTCATCAATTTTTTGTTGCGACCTAATTGATTGTTACAGTGTATATGTATACGCCCCCTTAAATCCCTAATTCCCCTAATTCCCTAATACTATACTGTGGTACAATATCTTCAAAAGAAAATTTGAAAATCATGGGATGTGCAACAGGAACATGATTCTCAATCATCGGATATGATTTCTCAATCATTACATACGTTAAAGCATCGTTATATTCAACAACAACACGATTTTTGTCGTTGCGTTTCTTCTATTTATTTTTTTTGTTAAAACAAAATTCCTTTGACAAAAAAAGTTAATTGCTATTGTGTTATTATTATTAGGTAAAAAAAATTTATTGGTTTTTCTATTAATTATATATTATTTTGGATATAGTTACTATTTTTTTACTTTAAAATATATTGGATCTTTCAAAATCTTAAAAATCCATAAAGTATTTTGAAATCTGAAAAATTAGTGATAAAAATCAGTGTTAAGAATCATGATTGTAAAAAGTCTTTAATAAAAATCTTTGAAAATCTCACAAAGTCAATATAATTCCACAAAATCTTTTAAAAGCTTCAAAACTTTTTTTGTCAAAATAATCCTTCAAAATCTCAATCCAATACACCCCCCTTAATTCTCAACTTTTTTCTCAAAAAACTGGAACCAATTATTTGTGATGTATGTCCCAAAATTGGAACCGGTCGGGGAGCACCGTGCAGATAAAAGTATTCCAGTCTCACCACAACAGCGCTGCAGAAGCCGAACAATTAATGCTAGATGGGCAGTGAGGCTTGAACCGCTCAACTGTATTGACAAGAGAGGAGAAAGATAACTGAAAAGGGGAGGGGTTTGTAGTGTCCTTGCCCACCGGCGCAAAGTGGCGATGTATTGGATTGGTCGACTGCGGATGAATAAATGTCAGTATAAGGGTCAATGATAGCGGTGATGGTGCCAACGATAACATGCTTATGCGCTCTGTTCTTCAATTACTTTGTTCAATTTTTCTTCTTCTATTTATTGTTTTCATTTTGTACATGTTTATTTTTATTTCATCTTTCATGTAAGACTGCATTTCACTCTTTGTTGGTTCATTGGTTCCTTAATTCCTTCCTCTATGCTGTTATTGGTATTTTGATTGTAATGTTATGCATCTTATTGTGCATTCACAAAGTCACCCTTTCATTCTTCTCCTTTTTTGTTTTTCTCACTTCCTTGATTTTTTTGTTTGTTGATAACCAAGTAGATCAAACAAGATTAATCGATAATCAGGAGGATCACTTTAGAGAAAAATGTGCGGGGGTGTGTACTCTTGACAACCACTGATTTGTTCATCAAGAGTCCACACCCCCGCACATTTTTCTCTAAAGTGATCCTCCTGATTATCGATTAATATTTTTTACATTTAATTTATCGTCTCTATGTAACTTAATTTGTCATGTTTTTGTCACTAAAGGGATTTATATATTGGATTCAACTTCTCTACGTCACTATGTTTTCAATAACACAATATAAATATTATATGCTTCTTTTGGTATTGTCAAAAAAACAAATTTGTTCTTTTGATTTTACCTCTATTAGCAATTTACATCATTCATGTTACTATTATTTATTGTCTTTTAAAAGTGTTAATTATTTTACATATGACGTAGACTAATGCACGTAAATTATAATTTTTATCTTCAGAGAAACTAAAAATACATAAATTAATTTAAATAAAAATCAAATTTATAATAAACACTGATTAGAAAGAACACGAACAATATAACAAAAAAAAAAAGGCGGACGGACGGGCACGGGAGTGCCCGTCGGGACGCTAGTAGATTTTATTCTAATTTGGAATTGAGAGGCCTTATGAAATTGTCATGTCAGCAAAGTAAATTGAAAATTTATTGAGAGGATGTCACCTCTGATTTTGATCGGTGAGAGAAAACTCTAAACCCGATCAAACTATATCAAATATTCTTAAAATTGAGTAAAGTGATTAAATTATATTAAGTGTAAAAATTCAATAATTAAAGTAAAGAATATACACTAATTCAAAATTAGCAATTATATTTATAATTTGTTGATGAATGTGGACTTATTAATACACAAATTCAAAGTTGTAAAATTAACAAAAAAAAAGCTTTATTAAAAAACCGGAAATATTGAAGAATATGAATATTTTTAGAGTAAATCAAATATATAGAAAGTGTATTCCTTAATTTCACATGATTTTTAATAATGAATTTAATTTGTCTTCATTTACAACATAATTACAATTATTATGATTTGAATTTGAATATATTTTTTATCAGTCATGCTATATGTCGCGAGAGAACCGTTCACGAATATCACGAAACCAATTTTTTATTACATGTAAATTTTTAGTCAAAAAATTACATGTATATCTTATCTTATATTAAATAATGTCTGTCATATGGTTTATTGCATAGACAATTGCAAGCAAAAATTCACAGCCACATAAAATTAGATGATTGTTTTCAGGGTGTCAATAGGCAAAGAAAAACAAATTTATGCAGATCATTAGAACTTCATTTAGCAAAGAAATGCAGAAAACCCTCTCTTCTACCAAAAATCATGAACCAAAAGTGATTCCAAAAGTTACAACGCTCTACCAATTTCAACAGAAAACATCATTAACCACACTTCTACAAATTTTGAGTTTAATTTGTTGAACAACCCAGCATACATTGAACAAAAGAGTTAGAAGTTAGAACCACCCATTGATTTACAACATGGAACCTTCAATTTCTTAAGGTTCTTGTATCTCTTCCATAGCCAACTAATTCCCCCAATCACTTCCACTTCCACGGATACACACGCTCAAAACAAATACTTTCCAAACCAATTTTTTATCAAAAATCTCCACTTTCGAAAACCCAATTGAGAACATAGGCCGACCTTGAGAGAGAAATTAGGGAAGAGAGAATGGAACAACCAGCAAATAATTTAAGAGAGAAGAAATTGCATAGGGAAAGAGTGTTGTCTGTTTGTTGGAAGTGGAAGATGAGAGAGAAGAGAGATGCATAATAATTAAATTAATTAATTAAATCAAATGATGCAAATTAGTGACACAAACAGATGCCACGTCACTCGCGATGCATTCATGATCGGACTTGTCGTGATAAGTAGCGTATCTCTTTTTTTTATTAGAGTTTAGAATTGAGATTGAGAGGCATTGAATGCATAGATTTTATTCTAATTTGAAATTAAGAGGCCATAAGAAATTGTTACCTATGATTTTTAGGGGTAAGAGAAAACTCTCAAATATATAGATTATAGATACTTGTTGAATTAGGCGATAATTTTTAATATATGTATTTTTAGTAGATTGAAAAAAAGAAGTTAAGCTATTGTCGAAAAAAGAAAGAAAAAGAAGTTAAGCTATTTGAAATGTTTGTTCAGTATATATGAATGGAGGCAACAACAATAAACTCTCGATGTAGATGACACAAACTTTTGTATCAATTTATGTTAATAAAACATAAAACTCCGCCACAAAGAAATTCAAGAGAGAAGACATAACGAATTAATAATCATTTTTTTAAAGAAATATAAGAAATATTGTTATCATACTACCACATACATTACATATTTAATTTTTCTGATTTGTTGACTAAAATGTGTTATTTCTTCGACATATAATAGAAATGCAAAAATTACATTTTTTTTTGACATATAATAGAAATGAAAATGATATATTACACATGAATTTTTTAAGTAAATAGAAATAATCTAACACTAATCCACCATAATGAAATTCAATTTATTGTCTTTGTCTTCCAATCGTTCATGTCATGTTCCTTCTGCACACCCGCACCAAATATATCAATAATATTTAGTATTTAATTATCATTATTATTTTAGATTAATTGTTGGAGATATTTGTTCCTTTTCCACTTGTATTGTTGCATGTAGTTTCTCTACCACTTGTCTAAATTGCATGTTTTTGTTTTGACACTTGTCTTTATGCATGTAAGTCATTGTAGTCACTCTTCTCCTATTAATAGGTGTTCACAATGTACTTTGAATATATAAATGCAATATACAACTTTATTCATTTATCTTATATGGTATCAGTTGGTAACGTTCCAGCCCTACCCTGTTAAACCAGAAAACGCCGTTTTTTCTACCTGTGTCGTCACCCTCGCCTCCCATGGCTTCCGATGGTTCTCACTACATAGCTAACCCCTATGAACCCTCCAAACCCTTTGCGTGTATCACCCTCAGCGGTGTCACCAAGCTTCTCCCTACCAATTACTTTAATTGGAAACTCCAGGTAGAAGCCTTCCTTGATGGTTTTGATCTGCTCAAATACCCTGATGGATCGTTCCCTGCGCCGACAGCAACGATCACCACCACTGCATCGCCTCCGGCAACATCGCCGAACCCTGCTTTTCAAACATGGCGTCACCAGGATCGCCTCATCTATGGCGCCATCCTCACCACTCTGTCTGACGAGGTCGCCTCCTTGGTGTCCCAAACGAGGACCTCGTACGACCTCTGGGAGCTCCTCAAGAATACCTATGCCAAAGCCTCGCGCAGTCACCTTAAACAACTCAAGGAACGTCTTCGGATGGCCTCGAGAGGTACTCAATCCATCACGACCTACATGCACTCTCTGAAACAAACTGCTGATCTCCTCGCCTCCCTCGGATCTG
Source organism: Trifolium fragiferum (assembly GCA_954870985.1). Taxonomy (NCBI): domain Eukaryota; kingdom Viridiplantae; phylum Streptophyta; class Magnoliopsida; order Fabales; family Fabaceae; genus Trifolium; species Trifolium fragiferum. The sequence continues at coordinate 15,738,219 of OX940790.1, read as the reverse complement.
TTGTCTCCGTCGAGGACATGACCGACCATGTTTTGCGTGGTCTTGATGATGGTTACCGAGCAGTCATTGATGGAGTCAACGCAAGGGACACTCCAATCACCTTTGATGATCTCCTCGAAAAGCTCCTCATCCAGGAACTCTCTATTGTTGCTGCTCAACGCCAATCACCTGCTCCTGTTACTGCGTTGCACGCTCAGACTCGGTCGACCAACAACAAGCCTCGACCTAGTCAAGCACCTGCACCGACCAACCAACGCCCAGGTGATCGCAGGCCCTTCCTCGGTCGATGTCAATGGTGTAATACGAAGGGACACGTCCTCGCTGACTGTCAACTCTTTCGGACCCAACACCCCAGTGTCCCCGCACCTCCTCGTCCTTCTCCGAGAACCACTGGCCAGGCCCAGGCCCACACTGCTACTGCTGGCACATCCTTGCCTGCTTTTCTGCTCGACAGTGGAGCAACACATCATGTGACCAACGACCTTGCAAATCTGGCACTTCACCATCCATACACTGGTCCCGACTCACTCTTCATGGGGAATGGTTCAGGTTTAAACATCTCTCACTCTGGAACACTTTTAATTAATGATTTATCATTGTCTAATGCTCTTTGTGTTCCTTCCATGAAACAACAAATTATTTCTGTCTCTCAACTCACCAAACAAACTAACTCTGCCGTTGTTTTCTTACCAAATTCTTTTTATGTCATGGACTTGCAGACACGCCAAACAACCCATAAAGGCTCATGTGTGAATGGACTTTATCTGTTGCCCACGACCACACCTTCCGCCCACACCGTCCAAGTGGAATCCTCTGCTTCTTGGCATCATAAGCTTGGCCACCCTTCAACTTCCATTTTTAAATTTATTCAACAACATTTTTCTTTAGGTTCAAATAAATTCCCACAATCAGATTGTAATTCATGCCAAATTAATAAAAGTCATACACTTCCCTTTCATGAATCTACTCTTACATCCACTTATCCATTAGAAATAATTTTTTCTGATGTATGGACTTCTCCTGTTTTATCTGTTGATGGTCTTCGTTACTATTGTTTGTTTGTTGATCATTTTACTCGCTATATATGGCTATATCCCATGAAACTAAAATCTGATGTGCAAACTATTTTTCCCAAATTTAAAACGTTAGTTGAAAATTTCTACCTACACAAAATAAAAGTCCTATACACTGACAATGGTGGCGAATACATTGGCCTTCGTCCTTTTCTAAGTACTCATGGTATAAGTCACCATACCACTCCCCCTCATACACCCGAACACAATGGCATCTCTGAACGGCGGAATCGGCACATTGCCGAAACCGGCCTCTCCCTCCTTCACCACTCTGGCTTGCCCCTCACCTACTGGCCTCACGCCATGACCACTGCAGCCTACCTCATTAACCGTCTCCCTACCCCAATCCTCGGTCACCAATCACCTTACTCTAAACTACTCCGCATTAGTCCGGATTATCATAAATTAAAATGTTTTGGATGTTTGTGTTTTCCTTGGATTAAACCTTATGCTAACCATAAACTTGCTCCAAAGTCTACCATGTGTGTTTTTGTAGGTTATTCAGCTGATCAACACGCATATCTATACCTTGATCCCTCAACTGGACGGATTTACACCTCTCGCCATGTAAAATTCGTCGAAACTGAATTCCCTTTTCGCACTCTGGTGGCCCAACCGACCACGTCCACGACCTCACAGACTGGTCCACTACAACTGCCCGTCTTGTCGACCATCGCTCCACCTGCTGCGAGCACCAACCCCACATCCCCGGATAACTCATTTGTTAAGCTTTCCTCCCCGACCACATCCCAATCCTCGTCCACCAATGAAACAACCAGTAATGACATCCCTTCCTCCATACAGCCAACATTGCTCCCACAACCACAAACGACCTCTCCTCCAACCACGACCACTGAACACAATGGCAGTGGGATCATCACCCGGTCCAAAAACAACATCGTAAAACCCATCCACAAACTCAACCTCCATGTCCGTCCCTCTTCCCCGATGGAACCTGGTACTATTACACAAGCTCTTCGTGATCCGAACTGGCGTTCCGCAATGCAGGCTGAATTTGATGCCCTACATCGCAACAACACCTGGGAACTCGTTGGTCGTTCCTCTGCTCCAAATTTGGTTGGTTGTAAATGGGTCTTTCGCATCAAGAGAAATCCAGATGGGTCTATTGATCGGTACAAGGCTCGATTGGTCGCTAAAGGCTTCCATCAACGCCCTGGTTGTGACTACACAGAAACATTCAGCCCCGTCGTCAAACCAGTGACAATTCGGATCATCCTCGCCCTGGCAGTTCGACAAGGATGGTCTGTCCGACAGCTTGATTTTAACAATGCCTTTCTTCAAGGGACGCTCAACGAGGATGTCTACATGGACCAACCACCTGGCTTTGTTAACAAACGCTTCCCTGATCATGTTTGTCGCCTAAAGAAGGCGCTCTACGGGTTAAAGCAAGCACCTCGCGCTTGGTATATGGAACTTCGTGTCTTCCTGCTCTCCATTGGCTTCGTCAATTCCACCGCCGATGCATCTTTGTTTATTCAGCGGACACCACGCGCGACATTATACTTGCTCGTCTATGTCGACGACATCATTGTTACGGGGAGCTCCTCGACAGAATTATCAAGCCTCATTGCTACACTCGGTGCTCGTTTCTCCTTGAAAGATCTTGGCTATCTCAACTATTTCCTGGGTGTTGAAGTCATTCCTTCCACTGCGGGCATGTTTCTTTCACAACGGAAATACATCACTGATCTCCTTCAAAAGTCGGGCATGGCAGAAGCTAAACCAGCGTCCACTCCAATAACTGCAACTCCTCCGCTGCTCAAAAACTCTGGTGATCCCTTGCCCTCCCCGACTGAATACCGAGCACTAGGTGGCAGTCTTCAATACTTGAGTCTTACTCGACCAGACATTGCCTTCGCGACCAACAAACTTGCTCAGTTCATGCAGAACCCGAGCACCATGCACTGGTTGGCACTCAAGCGTCTACTTCGCTATCTGGCCGGCTCTTGCGACAAAGGCATATTCATCTCCGCCACTGCTCCCCTGAACTTTCATGCGTACTCAGATGCGGACTGGGCGGGTGACAAAGATGATTATATCTCTACCACTGGTTACCTGCTCTATCTTGGCAACACTCCTATCTCTTGGAGTTCCCGCAAGCAACGCTCGGTTGCTCGATCCTCCACTGAAGCTGAGTATAAAGCCTTGGCCGACACAGCCAGTGAACTCCTTTGGGTCCTCTCTTTGTTCACTGAACTTGGTCACACTCCTACAGCTGGTCCGGTCATCTACTGTGACAATCTTGGTGCTACACATCTAAGTGCTAATCCTGTCTTTCACTCCCGAATGAAGCACATAGCCTTAGCTTATCACTTTGTCCGTGAAAACGTTCAACATGGCCAGTTTCGTGTATCCTTTGTCTCTACCAACGATCAGCTTGCTGACATTCTCACCAAGCCTCTGCTTCGCCCTCGGTTCGAGTTTCTACTATCCAAGTTGCATCTTTCTTCCAGGTCGCCCAACTTGCGGGAGGATATCAATAATATTTAGTATTTAATTATCATTATTATTTTAGATTAATTGTTGGAGGTATTTGTTCCTTTTCCACTTGTATTGTTGCATGTAGTTTCTCTACCACTTGTCTAAATTGCATGTTTTTGTTTTGACACTTGTCTTTATGCATGTAAGTCATTGTAGTCACTCTTCTCCTATTAATAGGTGTTCACAATGTACTTTGAATATATAAATGCAATATACAACTTTATTCATTTATCTTATAAAATAAACATTCTCATATACAAATGAAATATAAAAAATGGCTAAATCCAACTCATAATATCATATTGATAGAAATATATTGACATACTATATCGAAAAGTATTAACATACATTGAATTAGTTTTTGAAATTAGATTCGTGTAAAAAAAGCATGAGAATAAAAAATTTGTTTCAATAAAAGAGAAGAGAGATTTTAAGAAGAACTTCAAAATTTGGTCATGTATTTTGTAATGGAGTGAGAATTTTGAAACTCAAATACAATATTTATAGCAAACAAAATCAAGTAGTCATATCAATTATTATCTTAATTTTTGGATATAATTACTACCTTAATCATATCATTTGTACCAATTTCTTTTAAAAAAATCGTATCGTATAATATTTAATTGAAAAAAATACATTTATTATGATGTATAAGAAACTTGCTAAAGTTAGTCAACAAATAAATCAGGAATGATATTGAATTCAATTAAGAATGAGATTATGTTTTGTTTGATTGCCTTGATTGAAGCCTTGCTATTTTCGGTCAAATTGATATCACCATTCATATTTCATATTTCATTTCATATTTATTATAAATTGAAAAAGTTTCTAATAATATTAAATTAAATGGTTCCAAAATTTTTAATGTACAAATAATGAATTATAAAAAACGTGACCCCCGAACCAGATTCAACTGGTGGTGAAAAACCAAAAAAAAAAAAAAAAAAAAATACTCTTCTTCAAACACTGGTTTAAAGCTTAAATAGGAATTGGAATGTTGTATTAAACATACCCTTCGAGAGAGAAACACTGAAACGATACTAAAATCGAGTGGTTATAACAATCGAAATCGACCTGTGCAAATTTTTTGGTCAAGATGATAGCTTCCTCAAACTCGTCTCTTGTGATTTTAGATTCGCCTCCTATTGAGATGTCCCTTGCCCTCCTTACTGATGCTCAAGGAGTAGTTTTTGTTAGGGATTAATCCCTTTGTTTTTTGTTTTAATTTTTTTCTCTTGTCAACAAAAAAAAAAAAGTTTAATGTCAATTGGTCTCGCACTTTTCCATGATAATTCCCATTGGTGTCTTATTGAGGTTTCATACGCGACTCAATTGGCCCACATTAAAGGCTTCCATTCTCTGTCTTTGTTACTGAATTTTGTGGTTTGCACCGAGTTGGAATCCTGTCATTTTTTTTAATAGATTCCCAGTTTTGAATTTGCAGGTAAATAGTTCATTTCGATTTAAAATTAAGAACTATTAATTGAACTAGTATTTATTAGTTCGATTTAGGAAAAAATGTAACAGTTCAGTTATATTAAACTGTCACTGTAATATAATTCGATTCAATTCGGTTTAGTTTTTCAAGAAAATTAAACCGTGAATAGTATAACTATAAGAGTCAATTTTATTTATAAATAAGTGATAATGATGTCCATTATATTAATTTACCTATCGAATGATGACAAATATAATAACCAATGAAGTGTTTTAATTGGACAAACTGTAACTTTAATTCATGATTTTGACTTTTTTTTGTCTTAGATGAAGTGGTAATCTACTGACATTTTATTTAATGATGTGGCAACAAATAAATGCCATATTTTTAATGATATAAATTAAATTATTATTATTATTTTTGTACATAATATGACTTAAATTTAATAGATGGTTAAAATCATGAATTGGTAAAACGACAATTAAATGGGAGAAACTAGAACTGCTTGCAAGTCTAAGATGAATTAATTTAGTAAAAAAAAAAGTAAGCCTATAAGATGAATTAATTTAGTAGGACAGGGCTTGGAGAGTTGAGTTTTTTTTTTTTTTTTGGCAAAGATATATGATATTAGATAGTTGTTGTTAATTAATAAACATTCTCGTGAATTTAGCTCGATCGGTTGGTAAGGATATCACATTATATGTCTAGAAGTTCGGATTTGAATCTGGGACATTCCACTTATTCACTTTAAGGTAAATTTTCTGAGCTTATAAAAAACAGTGAATTTTTTTTGCCATTAGCCCACTAGACCAAAAAATAATAATTAACATTTGTGTATTTAGTTCTGCTATGGATAAAATTCCATTTAATTAATTAACACTTGAGTTGAGTTTCGACTATCATACATGGTTTGTCTTGGATCCATTTAATTAAGGGCAGAATTTTTATTTCCTTGCTACTGTATCAGCTGACCTAATTGATATCTAGATGGGTTACTATTGTTATAAACACAATTACAAGGCATATTATGGGAGTACCGATGATCATACTTCATCAGATGTTGTCGTGATGTTGGGCGTGGCTTTGATGCTTGTTGGAATACCATGACTCTTCTCTCGTGGATTAGTCAGTGGTCAGTGACCCACACCAATACTCGTACTAGTTTTGTTGTCATTGATTGGAAGCAGAGGCGGAATCAGGGGGTGGCTGGGGTGGGCCGCGGCCACCCCCGAAAAATGCCGCGGCCACCCCCGAAAAATGTGAAATTATTAGAACCCTTTGATTTTTTTATAAAGTTACACATATACACTATATATATTTAGTTACACGCAATGTGAACAAACAGAGGCGTTAGCCTAGTGTTTTTTGTAACGCTAATACTTGGGGAGGTGGTCAGTTTGAATCCTCCCTGCAGCATCATTTCAATTGTTTTACGACATTTTGTTCTTTTTGCTTTTCCTTTCACTTAGTTTTGTTCTTTTTTTCCTAAGTTTTCTTCTTTTTTCTATTCCTTTTTCTTTTACAAAAATAAATTTAATACCATAAGTATAAGTATGTATCAATACAAAAGAAGAATAATTTTTATTTTTTTTCCAAAAAATATGTTATTTAAAGTTACACAATTTAATTTTTTGACGACTAAATTTGTACTTATTATGACTTAATTTTTTTTGTATGAAATGTAGATTTATATTTTTTTGACGGATGTAGATTTATATTTAGTTTAGAGTTTAATGGGATGATTTGGTAAAATAACCGGTTGCTATTGGAAGACAATGTAAAATTATTTTATATTATCGATGCAAATTCTATTTTCTCTTTAATTTGTATATTATAAAAAATTTCTCAGCCCACCCCAACTTTTTTTCCCAGTTCTGCCACTGATTGGAAGGCCAATAAGGACGAGTTGTGTGAAGCCAATTTGCTTGCAGTGTCGGTGTAAGCATGCCTGTTATTGTTACCGCTAATGTCACTGTCAGCTTCAATAGTCAGTAGTCCGACCAAGACCTGCTGCTGCGGTACATACTACTATTGACGTATTATTTGTTTTTGTTGGAGTATAACCTAAATCCTAGTCATGTCCTATAATATTCAATATGAATATGATCAGTGGCGGAACCAAGGGGGTGGCTGGTGGTGGCCACGGCCACCCCCGAAAAATTAGAAATTACTAGGGTATCCTTAGTATTTTATAAAGTTACAAATACATGTTATTATATATAATTGTTTGTGATTGTTAACATAAAAAGCGAATTCCAGCCCAGTGGTTAAGGTTGCGCGCCGTTTCACTTGGAGGAACTGAGTGCATTTTCTCATTTTTTTAGCCATTTAAAGGACATTTTTCTTAAAAATTTAATTTTCATGTGTATTTAATACCAAAAAAATGCTCAATTTCTATATGCAATTTCTATTTTTTTTAGCCATTTAAATAATATTTTCCTTAAAAAACTAATTTTCATATGTATTTATCAATACAAAAAATGCACAATTCTAATTTTTTTTTTAAACAACACAACTCTAAAAAAAAACACAACTATTTTCTAATAATCAAATTTTATGGGAGTATTTATTCAAAGTCAATTATTGATTATTTGAAGTCACTTAGCATGAATGGAGTATTATTTTAAAGTGTGTAATTTATTTTATTAATGATTAAATTTTTATAGGCAATATAATATTTTTATTTAATTTTTATACAATTGTTTTAGCGGCCCTCTCGGAAAAAAAATCCTGGTTCCGCCACTGAATATGATGATCTTTACTTAAATAATTTATCCGATCCTATAGATCACCATGCTATAATTTAAGCATATAACATATTTGTACTATGTTTTTTTGTGTGTGTATATGCTTGGTGAGATATATCATTGCTTTGTTGTCAACATTTATTGCACTCAATGTCTCTTTGTGTGGACGTAAATGTAGAGATTAATCTTTGAAGACATGTGGAATTCAAATAGACGATAAACTCTTCCTAAAAATGTTAATACTGATGCATGTCCAAGTCAGATATTAAACCTATGACTTTGATTAATGCATACAATGGATTGATATATGCTGGGCCGGCCCTGAGGCAGGGCAACCAGACCCACAACCCAGGGTCCTCAAATTTATAAGGGCCTCTTTTCTTTTTTTTTTTTAGGTCCATCATATGTGATATTGGTTAAATATTGTTTGGGAGAAAATTAAACAAAAAACATTTGCTGATCTAGTGGTGCATGTTTGTGTCCTGTATACTAAATATCCTAGCCAGAGTTCAACTCCTGCTTGGGTCATTTTTATTTTTATTTTCTTTTATTTAAGACCTTTATAATAAATTTAGTGAACTATTGTTTATTCTATAAATAGAATACTCTTTGCATACAAAAATAAAACAATACTCTATGGGCCCGTTTGATGGTCAGATAGGCTAGAGGCATAATAAGAACATGATAAACATTAATCATATCATGTGTTTGATGCGCACATGATAACAAACATGACATAATTATATGAAAAAATTGTTCTCATAATTAATTAAATATTATAAAAATGGGATGTTATCTCTATATATATAAAATGCGAACCTTTTTTCAAAGTAAGTGTACACGTGGCAGTCTCTAAATCATTCTTCTTTTATATTGTTTTGGCAATTAATGTATTAAATATATATATATATATATATATATATATATATATATATATGATTTTGTAGATTATTTTTTTAACACTATTCATCAATGTAATAAATCCGTAATTGGAAAAAAAAAATCTCATAATCAAAGGCACAAACGATCATGCACAATATAGACACACATAAATACAAAAAAAAAAAAAAAATCACTACAATTATAATCACGTAGCAATTGTACTTAAGAAAATAGTAATGATACCAACGATTTAAAATATAGTTATTATAATAATCAATGATATAAGTCCTAATATTTCAATACCAATGATACCAACGATATATAATTATAATTATATATTTATAAGTCCTAATATTTAATGGTTTATGTAACAAATCCGTAGCAATTGGACTAATTATGTAACAAATCCGTGTCAAGCAAAAAATAAATGTCCCACAATCAAAGAATATATTTAATGGTTTATACTCTAATCAGGGATGAAATAAAACTTGATATATTTAATGGTCAAACGACACTTACATAAGAGATTAAGGTTAAATAAATTTCCCACAATCAAAAACTCGTATATTTAATGGTCAAACACACTTTTACTCAATATTTAATGGTCAAATCTTCTATAATAAGGTCCGTAAATAAAAAAAAAAATCAAACAAAAAAATAATAGTAGTATCCGAAAAATCAAAGAATATTCATTAGGTTTATGATTTATTATTGTCTTTAATTATTACCTATTATTTTAGCATTTTACATCTATAAATAGTATGCCTAATGCATTTTTTTTCTATCACATCCAAAGTAAACAAACACTCTTATTTACAAATTCTAATTCTTTTTTTTTGTCAAGTAGCCTAGATGCTAGAAAATTCACCTTAAATATGAATAAATGGAGTGTCCCGAGTTCGAACCCGAACTCCTGCACATAAAGTGCGATGTCTCTATCAACTGAGCCAAGCTCACAGAGACTACAAATTCTAATTCTAATGACTCATAAATATGATTCAATTGCTTCATTGAATGCGTCCAAAGAAAACTTAAATGTGATGGTTCGAGTCGTACGACTTTGGTACGTGAAGGATCTTGCAACTAACAAACTACCATTTTCAATGGAAATGGTGATGATGGATAAAAATATAACTTTTTCTTTTATTATAATTTTATAACGTTACAAAATTATTATTGCCTGTTAATTTATGTATCAAAACTGGTATAGTGTTATAAGTCAGAGAGAAACGTACCGTGTTACAAAATTATTACAAAATTGTTTTTGTAAGAGAGAACATTATATTTCATCAAACACAGGCCGAAATTCTAACACATATACCAAACAAATTCTCAATCATACCATACATATATTGATTAATTTTTTTTTTCTCATAATGCATTTTTCCATATAATTTTATCGTACGACTTTTAATTTAAACATAAAAATTTAATCATATATAGTCATAAATATATAATAAATATATAATTTAATTGTATATATATATATATATATATATATATATATATATTAGTTTTTGTTATATTATAATTTGTGGTTTGTTTAGGGTGATCGTATTCACGCAACGGTTCGACGTACTTTGATTTATAAATTTGAGAATGAAATCAAAGAAGGTGAAGTCTATATGCTTTCTCCAACTTTGGTATCGCTGCTAATGTTGGTGAGTATCGAACCACTAGACATAATTTCAGGTTGAACTTTCAATATTCTACGAAAGTCAAACTGTCGAACGTAATTCCGTGTCACCACTTCTCTATGTTATTCCTTCTCCGAGTGAGATATTTGCAACTGACTACGACACTAATTATTTAGTGAGTAAGATTATTTCTTTTGCGTGAAAGTTTGTTGTTATTTTTTTTTTAATAATATTAACACATATGTTTTTTACTCTTTTATTCTAGATCTTATGGGTATGCTGACCGGTGTGGGTGTTGAAAAAAACCTATGAGCGAAATGGTGTGCAGTCGAAGATGGTTGTTATTGAACTAGATAACAATGGGTTAGTATTTTAATTTTTTACTAATTTAATTTATAATACTTTTACTAAGTATTTGATAATATAAATAATTGCAGTTTGTGATTATAAGCATGTATTCTAGGAAAGTTTTTTTTTTTTTTTTTTATATAGAAGGAAAGATTTTTTTTTTTCTAAAAATGGTTGATATTAATTTTTTAAGAAAGATATTTCCTTTGCATCCAATACTACAACTTTTACATATCTTAATCATGTTTTAGTTTCAAATTTGTAAGGTGTACTTAAATTTACCGAAAATTTGTTTGTTTGTTTTTTTAGCTATAGTTTCAAGTGTACGTTGTTTGGTGAGTTTGTTGACGTGTTGAACGATTTTATTGCGTAGGGTGAAACTCAAAATGTGATTGTGATCTTAATGTTGGCTAAGGTCAAAAATTTCCAAGGTAATATTTAAATTTATTTAATTGTTTAAATTCAATGTATTTTCTTAACGATATTATCTTTTATTTATCAGAAAATAAATTTTATTTATTTATTTATTTATTTATTGTTGTACGTAATTTTGTTAATGAAATTTATATTTTGTGTTTAATAGGAAGGGCTACAGTTCAAAATACTATTTATGCATCTAAGTTGATCTTGAATCCCGTGTATACTATTGCGGTTTATTTGAAGAGAAGGTTCGAATTCTTTATTTAAATTTATTTTTATTGTAATTGATTAGTTTTTATTGTAAAAAATTAGGATGATAGATATTATAAATTATTTTTTATTGTATTTAATTACTTTTTATGTTTGTATAATGACTTTCTTTAAAAAAATTATATTGGCACATTATTTTTAAATTGATATTCTAAAATGTATAATATCGGATTTTATAATATTAGGATGATGGATAAGAATGATTCACCTTCTTCTGCTATAAGCATGTTGCAAGACACTTCTAAGCTTAGCCTTCAAGATGATTTTTTGAAAGTAACTCCTATGACTACCATTGAAGCTTTTAAGGATATGAAAATGGTAATAACATTGCTATCTTTTTTATTTATTTTCATAATTCTAACATATTTTGTTTCACAAATATAATTATTTATAATTTGTGCGAATGTAAGAGACGAATTTGGTTGTATTGTGTATTGTCAAAGCAATACTTGATGAATCTGATTGGTTTTACACTGCTTGCATTTGCAACAAGAAAGTATATCCAGATGAGAGGATGTACTATTGTGAAAAATGCAACAAACATGTTGTTACTGTCTTTCTAAGGTTGATATATGGATTGGTTTTTGCTTTCTTGATTTAATTAATTGTATTTCAACATCTTCATATATTTAGTGTACGATGTAATTTGATTTTTTTTTTTTAAAATTTAGATATCGTCTGAAGTTGCGAGTTATCGATTCAACTGATTCTGCAACATTTGTTGTGTTTGACCGCGACACTGTTGAACTCTTCAAGAAATCATGCTCCGACATGATAGACTCAATGTTATTTCATTAAAGACACTTTTTTCTATAAATGCTGAAACTATGTAGTTTGATGAACAGGTGCCTGCTTTTTGTAATGGATTTCAGTTTTGAGTTTGATATTCCTTTTGCAGGTCATTTTGTTCGATGCTTTGATCGGATGCTAAAGTCAATTCACACCGATTCATTTGATTGTGAGAAGGGTCTGGAGAAGAAGGGTTATCAGATTTGGTTGTGAAGAAGGGTTTGGAGAAGAAGGCTTACCGGGTTTGATTCGGAAACGAGGAAGAAGAGGTTTTGCGGTGGTTGTTGGATTTGATTCCAATAACATAATATCCATTGATTTTTTTTTTACACATGTCAAGCATCTAGGTATTGTTTACGGTGAAATTTGGTAAACAAGCGTTAGTCTAAGTATTTTAAGACTTACGAGATCGACTAGTAATCCCAGGAGAATTTTATGCTTGTTTTAGAGAAAGTTTTTTAATGTGTTCGTCGAGAATCAACAAACGTTTGTCAATTTAGTCCTTTAGTTCGAAAATAACACTATACGCCTCGAATTGCCTCGAAACATTTTTGATGATAGAAAAACAGTAAAATTGCAGGAAAAAGTAAATTGCATAAATGTAAAGCAATTACAAGTAAAACGGTGCACAAACATACATTAACTTCCTCGCAATTCCTTTCGTTCGACAGCTTGAGTACTCGGAATTTTAGTAGGAAAAGTCTGTAAAATGATTTGTGACCCCTATTCTAGACAAAGAAACTATCCTAAGTACTTCGAAACGGGCAAAACTGCCGCTTCGATTCGACGCTCCAGATTGCTCCACACGTCCCACATTTCTTCATTTCGAACCGTTGATTTCGAACTTCACTCCTGCTTCGCGCGTTGAACTTCGATTTCGCTTATTTTCCTTTTTGGGCCAGTTTAAGCCCAATTCCTTCGAACGCCGTTTGCTAGTTTCGAATAACTTGGCTTCGCTGATGATAAACAATTTCGAAACATCAAATAACTTAACAAAAATACCAATTTATATTTATTTGGCATTTTATTTAGTTGGACCAATAATTAAATATTCATTTAACATGAACACTGAAAATTAGGCCTAACAAATTGCCCCCCAAAAACTCTGATTTCGAATGAACATATCGAAATGAGAAGAAAAAGTTTTTGAAAAGACAGCATTTAATGTTTATACATTTTCCAATGACGGCGTTGACGTCATGGTCATGATGACCTTTCTTTCAACCGTCACCTCTTTTCCCACAAACATCATTTGCGCGGATTTCGAGCTAGTGCAGTCTACACGTTTCTCGTTGGAAGCTAAAAAGGTGACATTTTTAATTTTGATTTATTTAAATCAAAAAACAAAAATGAGTCTATAAATAGAACCTCATCTTCTTCATTCCTCTTTTTTCTGCGTTTTCACTCTTGAGAGTTCAGTGAATTTTCTTCACTTTTTTCTTCACCCTCTGCAATTTCATTAAACTTCTTAACTTTTCTCAACATTCACTCCATCAAAACGCTTTGATTGACACGAATTTAACCAAACAACAGCGTTCTTTCACACTTCTGTTCAAAACCTAAAAATTTCAACTTTTCAAAAGCTTCAAACATCAACAATGACGTCAAGTTCTTCTGACATGACCATTCCGTTTGTTGGGAAATGGTCTGATATCACGATGAAGAACATGGAACCTGATGAAGTACCAGAACCAAGATTTCATCCAAAGAGCGAAGAAAAAGGATATGGAGCGTGACTGATTGATTTTCCAATTTTTTTTTTTCCATCTTATCAACCTCTCAAGATAAAAACCATGGAAAAAAGTAACAATGCCAAACCAAAATCCCAGCAAAAGAAAAAGAAAGCTGAAGCTTCCTCCTCCAAGACTAAACACACTCCTCCACCCAAACAGGCAAAATCTAAACGAACCATTTCTATCTCCTCAGATTCGTCTATTGAGACTGATGAGGATTATCGCGAATTCTTGAAGACTTATAAGCCTGAAGAATCTTACCCTGACGCTCCCTCTAACAGTGAAGCTACTTCTCAGATTACTGAAGAACAAGGCCAGAAAAAGACTAAGCCTACTAAGGCCAAATCCAACTCTAAGTGAACAACCTTAATTTGTCGTTTTTACTTTTATGCCTTTTCATGAATAAAGTTGTAGCACTCAAGTTGTTAAAATTTGGTTGTAATGGCCCTTTTGTTTAAATTATGGCATTCGATTTGCCATTTCTTTTGCATGTTTTCTATATCAACCTGGATCTATGCGTACTTCATGCAATGTTGGCTTATATTTCTTTAAATACTTGCCATTTATGTTCACTGTGCACTGCTCAGGAGTTAATTCTTCAATTTCAAAAGCACCATTAGAAAGCACTTGAGAGATTTTAAATGGTCCTTCCCAATTTGGGGACCATTTCCCAAAGACTCTATCTCTTCGATCCATAGGTAGGATGACTTTCCAAACTAAATCCCCTGAATTGAAAGCCTTAGATTTAACTTTTTTGTTGTAGGCTTTAGCAACTCTTTCCTTTTGCCTAATTAAAACTTCTAAAGCTTGCAATCTTTCCTCATCTAAATCAATTAATTCATCTGACAGCATATGCCAATAATGCTCCATGGGTATTTCCATTTGTTTTTGCACTCTTATTGACTGCAACATAACTTCGACAGGCAATACAGCGTCATGGCCATAAGTCAATCGAAATGGAGTTGAATTAGTTGATTCTTTAGGGGAATTTCTACATGCCCACAAAACTTGATCTAAAGTTTTATGCCAATTCCTTGGCTTTTTAGCAATATGCCTCTTAATCAAACCAATTATGGTTTTATTAGCTGCTTCAACTTGACCATTTGCTTGAGCATAATATGGTGTCGAAGTTAGCAACTTAAATCCAGTCTCATCAGCGAACTCTTGCATTTTTCGCCCAACAAAGACTGTACCTTGATCAGTGGTAATAGTTTCTGGCAACCCAAACCTATATATTATGTGGTTCTGAATGAAGCTAATTACAGCTTCTTGGTCCACATTAGGTAAAGCAGTTGCTTCTATCCACTTCGTAAAATAATCAATGCCAACTAAAATGTAGCGCTGATTTTTTGATGAGGCAGGCTTAATTTCACCAATCAAATCTACAGCCCAATCTCTGAATGGCCATGGTTTGACAATCGAATGAAGTTCGCTTGCAGGAACATGTTGGATGCCTGCATGCTTTTGACATTCTTGACAACCCTTTGCGAATTCTATACAATCCTTCAACATAGAAGGCCAGTACAGACCTTGTCGAAACAAAAGCCATTTCATTTTATGACCTGCTTGATGAGCTCCACAAGAACCACTATGAACATTAGAAATAGCTAGATATGCTTCTCCTTCATCAAGACACTTTAATAAGATTCCTTCTGGAGTCTTTTTAAATAGTTCATTCCCAATGATGGTGTAACTTAAGGCTCTATGCTTCACCTTCCTATCAGTAGTTCCTGTTGGATTTCTCAAGTAATCTACAATTGGTTTCCTCCAATCACTATCTGCTAAATTGTCAATGGCAAAAATTTCTGCCACTAAACCATCGAAATAGGGAAAAGTTTCAAAAATTTCGAAATTTTCATCGCACTTGCCCCCAAATGTTTTGGCATTGACAATTCATCAGCAATTGGCTCATCTGAAATCAAATTTTCTTTAATTTCAATAAGTTCTTCCAATTGTTCTTTGGAAACCTTATAACCTGAAGCAATCTGAGCTAAGTCATTTGCCTCTTGGTTTTCAATTCAAGACACATGCTGTATATCGAAACTGTCGAAGTTTTTTAATAAGGCATAAGCAATGACGAAATACTTCATCAAATGTTCTTGAATGCACTTATACTCCTTCGTTAATTGCTTTAAAACCAACTCAGAATCACCTCTTATTTTAATGTGCCTTGCCCCCAAGTCTAGAAGGATTTCTAGCCTAGCAATCAAGGCTTCATATTCAGCCTCGTTATTAGAACAAGTCCCATTAATTTTGTACTTAAATTTAGTTGGAATTTTCAATGGTGAAATTATTAAAATTCCAATTCCTGTACCATACTTATGTTTAGAACCATCGAAATATAAAACCCAAGGTTCAAACTCTAAGTAATTCACTTGCATTTCAACAACTGGGTGATCTGATATAAAATCAGCCACTATTTGGCCTTTCACAGATTTTAGAGGCTTATAAGTTAATGAATATTCTGTTAAAGCTAAAGCCCATTTCCCAATTCTACTATGTAAAACTGGTTTTAATAGCATGTGCTTAATAATATCGAAATGCGAATAAACCAAAACATCAACTGGTTTTATATAGTGCTTCAGTTTGGTACAAGAAAAATACAAACAAAGACATAATTTTTCTATTACAGAATACCTAGTCTCAGCATCATTGAGCACTCTACTTAAATAATAAATAGTTTTCTCTACACCATTTTCGTCTTCTTGAGCAAGCATGCTCCCAATGGTCGAATCTGATGCTGCTATATACAGCTTCATTTCCTTACTTCGAATAGGAGGCATTAAAGTTGGTGGACTTGACAAATATGCCTTAATCTCATCAAATGCCTTCTGCTGCTCAGGTCCCCATTGAAACACATCATCCTTCTTGAGTTTAAGCAGTGGAGAAAAAGGGTGAGCCTTTCCACATAGATTTGAGATAAATCTTCTCAAAAAGTTGATTTTACCTAGCAGTGATTGAAGCTGTTTCTTTGTTGTTGGAGATTTTGTCTCCATGATTGCCTTTGTCTTGTTTTGGTTGATCTCTATGCCCTTTTTATGTACAACGAAACCAAGGAAATCTCCTGCGTGTACACAAAAAGCACATTTCAGTGGATTCATTTTTAATCCACATTTCCTCATTCTTTCGAACGATTTTCTAAGATGACATAAATGATCATTTTCAGATGCAGACTTAACAACAATATCATCTATGTATATTTGCATAAAAACTTCAATAAAATCATGAAAGATTGAGTTCATTGCCCTTTGATAGGTTGCCCCAGCATTTTTTAAACCAAAAGGCATCACAACCCATTCATAAGTACCTAGGGCACCAGGACAACGAAAGGCAGTTTTAGGTGTATCCTCTTCAGCAATAAAAATTTGGTTATACTCAGAATACCCATCTAACATACTTAAGTACTCATGGCCTGCTGCTGAATCAACTAGCATTTCTGCTACAGGCATTGAATACTCATCCTTAGGTGTTGCATTATTTAAATCTCTAAAATCTATGCATACCCTAAGAGATCCATTTTTCTTAATGACAGGAACTATGTTAGCTAGCCATTCTACATACCTGGCTGTTCGAATGAACTTGCATCTAAGCAACCTTTCAATCTCAGTCTTGATTTTCGTCATAATTTCTGGAGCAAACCTCCTTGGAAGTTGCTTCACAGGCTTCTTATCTGGGCGCAATGGCAGTCTATGCTCCACCAACTCTCTGCTCAGACCAGGCATTTCGTGATAACCCCATGCAAAACAATCCTTGTAGTCTTGCAATAACTTGACTACTTTCTCCCTTAAACTTGGACTGATATTTTTACTAATGTAAGTTGGCCTCTTAATGGAGCCATCTCCAATATCAATTTCTTGCAAGGGATCTTGAGCTTGCATCCTTTGGGTCGAACTGATTGGCGTTTCGAAACCCAATGGTTCGTCATCATGGATGCAGTCCAACCTTTGGTTGTTTCCAGGAATTGAAGTAGTGGCCTTGGAGGCCATTTTTGTTTGTAAATCTTCATTGGCTTCATCAGCCATGTTTTCTTCTAACATAATGGCTTCTACAGCCATTTTAATTCTATTTTCGGCTGCATAAGCCGTAATCTTGTCCCAATTAGATGACTTAATCATCGAAGTAATTTGGGTTGCCCCATCCTGTAGCTTTGAGGAAAGCACTTTCATCCACAGGGTTGTCAAGGTGTTCCCTCTCCCAACAAAACCCATGAGTTGGATGAAGCCTGACAGAATGAAGTACACTGGCAGATTCAGCTTCCTCATAAGCTGAGTTTTGCGCCCCACATGGAGCAATGTTCGCCAGGTTTCTGTCGAAGGTTTGGAGGTTAATGGTATCTGCATCAGCAACATAGGCAGTTTGATCTGCCTCTACATATTCGAACAGCCCATCTTCTCTCCACACAATCAGTTTCTGGTGCATAGTGGAGGGTACAGCTCCCACCCCATGTATCCATTCTTGACCCAAAAACATGTTGTAATTGGGTTTGGCAGCTATGACCATAAATAAGGTCTTTCTGACAGTGCTACCCACACACACTTCGAGTTGTATGGCCCCAAGAGAGTGGCCAATTTTTCCTTCGTAGTTTGCTAACACCACATTGTGTATATGCAGATCTGTTTCATATAATCCTAACCTCTTCAGCATGAAGTGAGGTAGGATATTCACCACTGCACCACCATCTACCAAAATCTTATTGGTTCTGCATTCCCAGATTAGGTTTTTCGAAGATGGCATTCTGTTCTTCCACGCAGCCATTTCCTATTACATAGTAACAAACTGGCCTGGGAACAACCATTTCTGCAGACTTAGTTTCTTCCTCCACTTCATTTATCTCAGTTTGCACATCGAACTCAGCAGGAAGAATCGAAATGACGTTTACCAGCACGTCGAAGTCACCTTCGTCATCTAAGAGGTCGTCATCATCCATGAAGTCCTCATCATCTTTGCTTTCAGCTACTGGCTCCAGCCTTTCCTTCATTGGCCTTTTGGCCAATTCAGCTTTTTGAACCACTTTGGAATTAGCTTCACTGCTACTTCCACTCTTGCCCCTAGCGAGAATCTCAAGTTTGCCCCCAGCAACATTTGGAGTTTTGCCCTGAGAAGCAGCTAATTTCTTCTTTCGTTGAAACCTACGCCACTGAGATCGAGACATAGGGTTCTTTCCCTTGTAGTTATTTCTGTAAGCATATTTGTTTGCATTGGGAGCAACATTTGCTTTTTGAGGAGCCATGTTTGTAGTTGAACCTTTGTTAGCAGCAACGATGTTGACATTCACGTTGCTAGAGCTACCTTTTTCCATTACTTTCTTTGTTATAGCAACATTCTGCCCCCTTACCCGGGTGTTGGTTGGAGCTGAGCTTGATGGCCTGAAAGTACAAATAGGCCCTAGTCTCTGATGAACAGAAGGAGGTTTCGAAGCAGCATGGCTCCAGTCAATCCTCTTTTGTGGCCAACTCTTTTGGTTAGGCTTAGAGCTAGGCCATTTTCTTTTGGTTTCAGCATAAGGGAAGCAGTTGCGAAGGCACTTGGTTGCACCTCTATCACAGACAGCACTGCATCTAGGACACATCATTACCTCAACATTGTTGAGTTTGCACCTGTTGAGGAAATCAGCCAAATCTTCCTCAGGTTTAGGGTAAACAGCTTTCACCCTTTCTTCATACTCCTTTTCAGGGATAGCCTTTATTGGCGCAGGATCCGCCATATCAACCATGTTGCAATCCAGAATTTCGATATAAGCAGCATCATTAGCAGGTAGTGGATCAGCATCCACCTTCATTTGAGGCTTTCCTTTCTCAACGAATTTAAGCCTTCCTTCGTTCAAAGCTTTTTGAACTAAGTCCCTAAAAAGAACACATTGATAAGTTCGATGACCCAAATAATTATGAAATTTACAATAACCACGTTTTTTCCTTTGTTCTATTGATGGTATTTTCAAATCTTTTGGCACAATTATCTGGCCATCAGTTACCAACAAATCAAATATTTCATCACACTTAGTGATATCAAACGTATAGGTTTTTGTCACAAACTTATCATTCTTAGGTTCAGTGGGATTTTTCCCATGTGAAGGCCTTAACAACTTACAAACATAAGGTGGCCCTGGCTTTAGTTCAGCGAAATTTATTTCACTTTCGCCATACATTGAACACTCAACATTATCTTCACAGTCACTATCATAAGCATTTACATAGTGTACTTCTTTCTTTTTCTGGAACTTAAGATTTTTAAACTTTTCAGCTTTCAGGGTTTCGAGTTGTCTAACCCTATCAGCCAACTGAGACATATCTCGAAGATGTTGAGTGTCTAATTTCTTTCTAATCGAATAGTCTAGGCCACTAGCAGCCATTTCGACTAACTCATGCTCAGGCAATTGAGTAAAGCACCTAGCTTTTAACAGACGAAACCTATTCAAATAATCATCAATGGCTTCATGTGTCTTTCGTTTAACACTGGCCAATTCTTTAAGACTTGTCTTTGTTTGGCCCATGTAAAATTGTTCATGGAATAACCTTTCCAATTATGTCCAATTCTGGATCGAATTAGGTGGCAAGGTAGTGAACCATGTAAAAGCATTTTTTGTTAATGAGTTTGGAAAATATTTCATTCTTAAATTTTCATTATTGGCTAAATTTCCAGACTCAGCCAAGAACCTGGCTATGTGTTCGACAGTTGACTCACTAGTATCACCAGAGAACTTAGTATATTTTGGAACTTTCCAACCTCTTGGCAATTCAGTTTGTAACACATATTCAGACAAATCAGACACAAAGTTTGGCCTCCTAGAGCCAACATTTAGGCCATTTTGGGTTAAAATCATTTCGACCAAATGGGCCAAGTTATTATGCCCAGCAAAATTATTATTTTGGACATTTTGTACTACTTCATCAGCATTTTGATTTCGATTTACCAAAACTACTCTTGGGGGTTGGTTCACCTCGTGTTGGTACTGAGGCTCCTCGTGGGCCATAAAAACTGGCCCTTAGTTCCTTGGTTGGGCCATAAAAGCTGGCCCTTGGTTCCTTGGTTGGGCCATAAAAGCTGGCCCTTGGTTAATTGGCTGTTCAGGAATCTGGGTTTGACCCTGGTTTTGGGGCGTTGCAGACAGTGCAGGCATGATCATTTGAGGTGCCTGATAGTTCAACCTAGGTTGGGTTTGGGGAGGAGATGTCCCAAAGAAATATGCTATTCTACCCATTTGATAAGCCAACATATTATAGCTTTCATTGGTGTTCTGGATTAGGGGATTAAACACAGTACCAATTTGTTGTGTTAAGAGATCAACCATTTCGTGGTTACTCTCGTCCATTTGTTGCCTCAACGATAATAACGAAGAAACCGTTAGAGGCATTTGGGTTACCCTTGGATCAGTAAAGGGTTAGTAATTGAATGCATTCCTGACGTCCCATAATTCGAAAAGGAAGAAGATATCATTGCAGGAATGGACTCTGACTGGGACGAAACCATTGAGTTTGAAACCGTCGAACTAACGGCTACGCTCACAGTGTTAGAATTTTGTGAGGAACTCGGTGATCCTCCATTAGGATTAATATTTTGGTTTCCGCTACCACTCATTGCGTTAGAATTTTGACTATTTGTTGAATTATAAATCTGTGTAGTCCTAGTCATAACCGCAAATTAACTGTTATCTTGTTCTAAACGCGTAAACTTTCTACAAATTTCTTAAAAGCACAAAACCAGTCCCACTGGGCATGCCAATTTGTTTACGGTGAAATTTGGTAAACAAGCGCTAGTCTAAGTATTTTAAGACTTACGAGATCGACTAGTAATCTCAGGACAATTTTATGCTTGTTTTAGAGAAAGTTTTTTAATGTGTTCGTCGAGAATCAACAAACGTTTGTCAATTTAGTCCTTTAGTTCGAAAATAACACTAAACGCCTCGAATCGCCTCGAAACATTTTTTATGATAGAAAAACAGTAAAATTGCAGGAAAAAGTAAATTGCATAAATGTAAAGCAATTACAAGTAAAACGGAGCACAAACATACATTATCTTCCTCGCAATTCCTTTCGTTCGACAGCTTGAGTACTCGGAATTTTAGTAGGAAAAATTTGTAAAATGATTTGTGACCCCTATTCTAGACAAAGAAACTATCCTAAGTACTTCGAAACGGGCAAAACTGCCGCTTCGATTCGACGCTCCAGATTGCTCCACACGTCCCACGTTTCTTCATTTCGAACCGTTGATTTCGAACTTCACTCCTGCTTCGCGCGTTGAACTTCGATTTCGCTTATTTTCCTTTTTGGGCCAGTTTAAGCCCAATTCCTTCGAACGACGCCGTTTGCTAGTTTCGAATAACTTGGCTTCGCTGATGATAAACAATTTCGAAACATCAAATAACTTAACAAAAATACCAATTTATATTTATTTGGCATTTTATTTAGTTGGACCAATAATGAAATATTCATTTAACATGAACACTGAAAATTAGGCCTAACAGGTATATAATTGTAAAATTTGCTAGATAGAAATTTTAAGGGATATCATCTTCTTTTCTTTTTTTTTTTAACAAATCCCTAAAATAACTCTTTGATATAGTATTTTTAATTTTCGATGAATATTGATTAGTTTCTATCATAAAGTGTCATTTTAATTATTTAAATTATATCAGATTGTAAATATTTGTTTCGTTATATAAATCATTATCCATAAGCAATAAAAAAATTTTAAGTTTGCATACTAAAGTAAATTATATTAAAATAAAATTTTTCTAAGTCAATAAATCTACAAATTTATGTTTTATATAGATAATTTTTCATAAGCATTATCAATAGTTAAGTTTTCAGTCTAAAGTAAATTATATTTTTTATAAGTACATAAATTTCTAAAACAAAATTCTACAAACGCATTTTTACCCGTGCTTGGCACAGGTCTGGACACTAGTTAATTATAATAGAAACTACATGCTATCATTATTTAAAAAATGATAATATTCAAAAAAAGGCAGAATATCAAGGTAATAAATAAGGAATGATTTTCTAATCCCATCATGATAATTTCTAACCCAACTTATACTCAGGATAGAAATTACAAAGGAAAGTCAGAATATGATAGGAAAATGGTTTATTTTATCTTTTCCCTTTGGTGCATCAAACATGACATTTAAGCAGGATATGATTAATATATCATATCTTGTCTCTCTATCCTGACCATCAAACGAGCCCTATAACTCAAAAAAAAAAAATTCTATAACTTATAAATAACTTTGACTAATAAAAAATTGCATTTTATTATTTCTTTAAAAATAAAAATTAAATTGCAATTTTTATTAAAAACACTATCATTTTTATTATTTGCCCAGGCCTCCGAAATCTCGGGACCGGCCCTGGATATATGGAACCTAAAATAAATAAATTGTGCCATTTCTGATTTTCAATTCACTCATAAATCAAAATTGTTGGTATGAAGTATGAACTAAATCAAAATTGAGAGATAATGAGTCGGGCTAATGGACCGACCCATTAGCCCACAGACTTAGGCGGATCGGATCTCAAAAAACCTACCCCAAATTAAATTGGACCTTTTTGGCCCAAGCTCCTGTAGCCCACATTAAAATTGAGATGGGCTAGGCTAACCCATTGGACTTCGGGCCGGCCCATTATTGAAAAAATATGTCATTTTTATAAAAATAATATCAATTAAAAATATAAAAAATTATCATTTAATTGAAAAATTATATAAAAATATAGTTAAATGTTTAAGCATAACAAAAAGGGTCATATTTACCTAAAATGTTTTTAAAAAATTAAGTTTATAATTTATTAATTTGATTTAATTTTTTTATAAGAATTAAACTTTAGTTTAATTGATATTTAGTGCTAATGTAAGAATTATTTATACTTGCATAATCATATCTCAATAAAATTGATAATTATGAAAAATAATACATCAAAATCATTAAAAAAATCGAATAAACAAAAAAAAAAAAAAAAAAAGAACCGGACTTGCCAATGTGACCCATGTGAGCTGGGCCAGACTCATAAATGTGTAGTCCAATAATAATTGAAGATTTCTCTTTCCACCCCCCGTGATTCTTTTTCACCCTCCTGAAATCCAATTTAACCCCCAAAACTTCGGTTTTCACGTATCGAAGTTTTTCGATAGTGAAAAACATGTGTTTTCAATCGTTTAAAACTTCGGTACGCATGTACCGAACTCTTTTTCCAAGGGTGAAAACGGAAACCCGAGGGATAAAAAAGATAGGCACTATGAAAAACTTTAATGTACCAAAAAAAAAAGAAAGATAGGCACTATGAGATTTGTACAATAAAAATGACTTGAACTATTCTTTTAATCAATTATGAGTTTTTTCTTTAACAGCAAAAAGAAAACTTTTACTCAAATGGAAAAAAGTTCAAATTTAAAAAAGACTTAGGGTCCGTTTGGATTAGTTTATTTTTGAGTTTATGCAAACAACTTATGCAATATAAATTAAGTTTTATGCTATTTTATAAATTCACACTAGTGAAAATTGTAATTTTATAAGCTATTTTATCATATACTACCTTGACAAACTTATAATAATACATAAAAATTGTATAAGCTGTTTGCATAAACTCAAAAATAAACTAATCCAAACGAACTCTTAACCCACAATTTGGAATAAGTACATGGTAGTCACTCCAAAAAAAAACTAAACAAAAAAAACAAAAACTTAAGAAAACACTAGTTACCTTTCATAAAATACAAGGTACGTTTGATTCGTAAAACAGTAAGGACTGAACAAAACAATACAGGACAGAACAAGATAATACAGGACAAGACAAAATTGTACCGAAGAGAGATACAACGATAATATTTTTATATTCGAAAATAAAATAGGTATTTTCGTATTTTTTATAGTTGTACTACGGACAAAAAGTTGTCCTGTGGTTTGGTGAGGGACAAAAATAGCTACCTACTTTGTCCAGTCCCATAATCAGTTTCAAATAAAACAAGGTACAACAAAAGTTGTCCAGTCCAGTTCTCTATTTTTTAGCAAATCAAATGCACCCTAGGTTACTACTAAGTTACTATTCGGAGTCTCCCTTTTTAACTAACACTCGATCTCAAGACCTTATTAAACCATTTCTTTATCCACGATGAGTCAATATAATTTTTTTAGGCAAATATTAGTTTTTATCTATAAGTAAAAAAAATTATTGATAAAAATGTGTTCGGTAGCATCATTGTAGACGAATTCTACCTTTTTATTTAGGGTTGAAGAAGGGCTATGATTTTATTTTAGCATCAATCTCCGACTCATTAGATTGTCTAATTAAATTTGGATTTAGTGGGTCAAAAGGGCTATGAATTTGTTGTCGTAAGACATACATAGTTGCACAATGTATTTAATTATGGTTATTCAAGAACGGATCCAAAAACTAATCAAACAGGAGTTGATAATTTTTTTTAATAAATATTACATAAAATTTAATTGTAATTTATATGAAGATGGATCAAATTATACCAATATAAAACTATTTTACACTAATTTATTTATCGGAACTGATTTACACTAATTTTTTATATTTAGATACTAAATAATTGGCTAAGGTTTATCCAAATATATATATAACATTAAAGATATGATATATACAACATTAGAGATATGATATATACAACATTAGATCCCCCCTTGAAGTTGAATCCGTCCATATTGTTGTGAATTCGATTAAACTAGTATGTGCACCCGTGCCAAACACGGGCTAGAATTTTGTTAAAATTAGTTATATAAAAATATTTGAATTCATCACATATTATATTATATTTATCTATAAAGTATTAATTAAAGTCATATACTATTAGTATTATATTTGTAATTATAGAAAAATAACATTTAGACAAAACATACAATATTTGTAGGTTTTATACTGAATATAATATTTTAGCCGATTTAGAAGAATTCAGTTGAATATTTTGAAAATGTAAAATATAAATAAAAATGGATGAATATGAGAGAAATCTAATAACTCATTTGACAGTCAATTTTATTATAATGAATAAAAACATTATTTTACATTGTTAAAAACCTCACGATAAACTACATTAACGGTCTCACTACACACTCGCTTTTCTTCATCTAATATCAACATCTTCAGACCCTTCCTTAATGTGACTCTAGACAAAGCGACATATAATTGTCCATGAGTGAATACAGGTTTAGCAAGATACACGCCGACATGAGGAAGTGATTGGCCCTGACTCTTATTTATTGTCATTGCAAAACATAAGGTCAATGGGAATTGTCTTCTAGTAAACTTGAAAGGTAATCCAGGGTCACTTGGTATCAAATTCAATCTTGGAATAATGATTTTATCACCGACATTTTTTCCAGTAATAACAGTTGCACCAATATAATTTATTCCAAGAATATCGATGATTAATCTAGTCCCATTGCACAACCCAGCAGCTTGATCAATATTTCTCATCAACATCACTGGACATCCAACTTTAAATGTTAATTTGTGATTTGGAATGCCGGAACACTTAATATCATTTAAGAATTCAGTTGTGAACCATTCACTGTGTATCTCACTATTTGCATCTGATTTACAAACCGAATCAGAGCTATAATATTCTTGCTCACTTCCAGGGACCAACGATAGAAGATAATCATTAACATGCTCGACTGCATCCAAAGTTGGGGCAAGTAGACCACGATCTTGAAAAAAATCGGAATTCTTCATATTTTGCAAAAAATCAGGATACACAAAATCAATAAGGGAACGTAATGGATCAGTTGAATCTTTTATTAACAGATCATCAGGAATATTCAAAATAATTTCTCCACTCTCATTTGCAGTCCCTTTTCCATTACCAATTGAAAGAATCCATTCAGCGAACGCTTTTATTTCAAGTTGCTCAGCAGGATCGGTCGAAGCGGTTAAACGCATATTTGTTGTAAGCTCCAAAACTTTGCAATGATCCCACAACTTGGAGGAATTGATGGTGGCTTCGACTGTGTCCTGTCGACATCCTTTCCTAATAACCGGTAAAATATGTCTAAAATCACCCCCCAAAACAACTGGTATACCACCAAATGGTTTATCGCTGTTGTCCACACCATCGTAAGACATTATATCACGTAATGACCTGTCCAAAGCCTCAAAGCACCAACGATGCATCATAGGTGCTTCGTCCCAAATGATCAATTTGGTTCTTCTCAACAATTCTGCCTTGTCGCTTTTTTTTTTTAAAACTACATATCGATCTGTCATTAATTTGCAATGGAATTTCAAACAATGAATGCGCTGTACGACCACCTGGTAATAATAAGGATGTTATGCCACTGGAAGCTGCATTAAGTACAATGTATCCTTTAGCACGTAGTCCAGAAGACAATGTTCTCCAAATAAATGTTTTTTCTGTTCCTCCATATCCATATAAAAAGAAAAAACCCCCAGATCCAGATTCAACAGAGTCCACAATTTGATTGTAAACAGATTTCTGCTATGGTGAAAGCATGCTAGATAGTTGATCATGTATCCTGGCCATTTCATCCCTATTATAACTTAATTCATCTGCAATGAACATGTTACCAAATCGAGCAACATTTGTATAATCAGGCTGAGGCATTTTCTTGAAATTTTCGAGTGATTTTCCGTTTCCTCTCAACAACTTCTCAATCTCAATTAGACATAAGTTCTTCAAGTAATCATCTGGAATTTGTAAATCTAAAAATAACAGTTTCAGTGATCTATAAATACATAATTAGGAATATCAATTATTTATGATTAATAATAAAACTATAAATTACCTGGAATTTTTAATTCACGCCTCCGGTTGTATAAAATTCCATCTGACAACAAATGCCATGTTGCATTCCAAACATCACGTGGATTTGCCATGGAAGTAATTACCAGCAAATAAACAAACATTCTCCGTAATTGGTGACCAGAATGCAGTTCACTTACGTCCTTTATCAACTCAATGAATTCATTATCATCCCCTAACAATCGAAGTGCTTGACACGCCTCTTGATAAGTCTCATAAGTTTTTCCATCAACAGTTTTTAAGTATCTGTACCCCATGCAACCTCTTTGTTTTGTCAACAATAACCTTAGATAAAATAGGTTTCCAACACCAGGTGGTGTGTACTGCAGTCTTCCAATTTGATCCCCCCTCTGTCGAAGTTGCCACCTTTTTTCATCTTTTATGTACCGAAATCTCGATGGGAATTCTGAATATAATAAATCCCTACCTTCAGCATACATGCTATTAGCTTTAAACCATGCCAGAAACATTGTGCTCGAACTTTCACCCCTATCAACCACTGTCTGAATATTCTCATGGTCTTTAAATAATAAAAGTTGTTCATTTGCCAAATGAAATGTCAATTTCAAGACCGACGGCCATTTCAAATGAATTTCAAATGCAAAAATTCGCCAAGTAGATTCACATGGGGAAACATATATGCAATCATAGTATTGTTGTATCTCATCAACTGGTTTATCTTTATCAGCGGTATCGGCGTTCTTTGAAACCCCAATTGTTGCTCGATCAGGACCTTTATTAACATACTTGAACAAATATTTGATCGAATTTGATTTGTTGCAGTATTCAACATTTATATGACCTCCATAACGGACTAAAATATATGGATTATAAGGTACAACAGATCGATTATCAATGGTAGCACCATTTTTTTGAAATAACACTCCATTGTCACGTCTTCGATATCTAGGGTAACCATCTTCATCAATTTTAGTTGACGATCTAAATGGTTTAGGGTAGAATTTGGAACATCTAAAATTTTTCATGCAAGGTGACCCCTGATTAATTTCACCGCAAGGGCCATGTATCATAAACGATGTTACTGCTTCAAACAATTTTGGATACAATTTAGGATCAGGAAGTTCCGCCGAAATGATCTTATCAATATCATTACTTGTACGAAGTTTATTATCACCACTTAACCACACTAAAATATGAGCATGTGGAAGGCCTCTTTTTTGGA
Source organism: Trifolium fragiferum (assembly GCA_954870985.1). Classification (NCBI taxonomy): domain Eukaryota; kingdom Viridiplantae; phylum Streptophyta; class Magnoliopsida; order Fabales; family Fabaceae; genus Trifolium; species Trifolium fragiferum. The sequence continues at coordinate 15,709,421 of OX940790.1, read as the reverse complement.
ACTCAACCGTGTACATTCCTGAAGAGAACGATTAATATTTAGTTAATGTAAATAAATATTAATAAATCAAAATAAATAAATAATAAATTATTAATTAATTAATTAATAAAGACATGCCTGAATCAACTTTCCCAAATAGCTCATTCTTCTTCAAATCATCCATCAATTGATCAAGCTTCATTTTGAAGACTCTGCAAATAATATCAGGTCTCTCGTGCGCTTTCAGGCCATGGATTTTGATAAAATCTTGAATCTCTCTCCAATTTGAGTTACATGTAATGGTGATGAACATGTCCGGATAACCAAATTTCTTACAAATAGCCATAGCATTCTGACAGTTATTAAACATATATCTCGGACCTCCTACAAACGACGCCGGGAGAACTATTTTACGACCGATATCTTTTGCATTTGTCTCACCGCTTGTCAAAGCCTCTTGGACATCATTTAATATGTCACATCGTATCGTCTGTTGATTGTTTCGTATGTATGAAAGTTTTTGTGTTTCCAACATCGTGAAGCAATCAACTACAAATTGTTGAAAAAGTCTTCTCAAGTGCACAATGTTGCCATACTCAACCTGTCTATCTTGAATCCTGTATGAAATAAACTCCCTCATGGTAACATTTAATCTTTTTCGCTGAACATTTCCGTGATTCTCAGATCTAATTTTAATATTTAAATGGAAACCATCTTCACCAAAAGGAAACAACATTGGATATTGAAGTGGCAGAAATGACACTGATGTCTCGTAAATACGTTCTAACCTGCCGTTCAAATTTTTCACAATGATGTCTCTACCTTTTTCAATTTCATTATCATCTCCGATTATTAGAGCTGCAACTTCATCACATGTAGGTAAATTATGCACTCTGGAATCCTTTGTGCGGCTCCCAAATAGTCTGATATAGAATTTTGTCGAGCCACCTTGAATGACATGATCCCTAACTTGACGAAATTTTTTCGCCAACTCGTTATGCGAGTCAACCATTTCTTTTAAGCTCTCAACCAAAGACGCGTCGATTTCATTAGAGTCCATATTTTTGCTGTATGAAAAAATATGCGCTTGAAATTAATTTAATTTGCAAGTATAAAATTGACCAAAAGAAAAGTTGAAAATTTGTACCTGAAATGCTTCATCCTATTTTTACACTCATTTTGTGTATCATAAATATACAATTGTGCAAACTTTGGTGTAGATCCAGATTCCGGCATCAAACTGCCCATGCGATGATAGTTCTGACCACTAAGAATGAATGATGGAGGTCCACCGCCGTCGTTTAATGCGCGTTCAATTTTACCTCCCATTGATGTGAATGCAAACATGCTATTGTACGCTCGATTATTTTCCAAGTAGTGTTTACTCTTTGGATGGTGACCATGTAATAAATTGTACAATAATTCAGGGGGCTTCTTGAGATGGAGAAGAACAATCTTTCCCTTCATACAACACAATGAAAATTCGACATCATTTTCATTAGCACATTCTTTGAACCACATATTGGCATCACAATGACTACAACGAAAAGTAGGGTCGCCAACATCGAACAACACTGTAAATATTAAACTTGTCAAAACCAATATTAACATTAATCTTAAAATACCTAAAAAAAATAATAAACTATAAATTATATGACATAATTCTATTATTTATTTGAAAAAGTAAATAATAAACACCATACACTCGCATTCAGCCATTTCGTACAATATTGACTTCGCATTGTATTTCGAACCACCTGCTAAAATAATCATATATTGAGTCGAGAAGTCATGTTTATGTAATAAAAAAATATGTAGTTTTGTATAAAGCACAACACACAAAGAAGTTGACATATGATGTTGATCATGTCATTTACTATTATACACATATAAAAGAGAATACACACATACCTTTAGAATGTTCAGGATTGGGCGGAAGTTCATCGTCCGATAAATTGTCAAAGTCAAGAATAGTTGATGGCAATAAATTAGCGCTATAAGATGTGTGAGCGGAGTGGTTGTTATGGGTGCCAGTGGTGCTACTTTCATCAATTATTTCACAATTTGGAGTCGAATAAAACGCATCTAACAAAACATTCGTATTTAAAAATATTTTTTGATATTATATTTCGTATATAAAATAAAGATTTATGATTCGTTGGCATTTGTTGTCCACTGATCCTAACTCTTAGATTAAATAACAAAGTTTGTAAACAACCTGCCGAACTCCGTATATTTGTTGTGTTGGATTCTGGTGTAGTTTGAGTTTGGTCTCTCTTTCGTTTTCTACTCAACAACAATGGATCTTGTACGTTGGTATATTTACGACGGTTTGATTTCCGTGATATGTTATTGTTTGCATCTGAAGTTTGTGTATCTGAATTGAATAGTTCATCATATGATAAATCAATCACCATTTAACAATATTTAATAATATTGAAAAATACATCGTAATTCTTATAATGTTATAAACATATTCACTAACCAACTGAATGACTCGATATACTATTCATGGCGTCACTATGGTCCGCTGGTGTGGCTGAATTTATGACAAATGGATTGATCGATATATTTTCAGCTATAGATATAAAACATTAAAAATATACAATGGAATGACCAATTTATTAGATAAATCAAAGCAAAAAAAACATAAATTGGTTGATGTACCTGAATGCAGACGTTTTTGTTGTAATATGAACTTTCTTTTTGCTCGAGATTCTTTAGCAACTGAATGTTCCATTAAATAGTTATATTGTTGAATTTCTATGTTGATGCTTATAGTGGTTGTTGTGTTGAATTTTCAGAGTAATAAATAGGGAGGGTAAACGTGAGAGAAGATATATGTTTGATCTACTAATATAATACTAATGCTAATATATAATACTAATACTAATATATATAATACTAATATATATACTAACAATAGTAATAATAGTATTGTGGAGTAACAAATTTGACTTTATATATTAATCTGAAAAGTTACACTTTATATTTATGCATATCCAAAACTAATTTCAACAAATTTCTATTCCATTATAAAAAGTAACAAAAAAATAAAATTGTATTCCTATTATAAAAAGAAAAAAGATTTCCTATTTTGTATAGATTATCTAACTTTTTAAATTAAATATTTATCATCTAGAAATTTAGTCAATCTGACTTAATGTGTAAAGGAATAAAAGGGATATAAAATCTTAGATGAAGTGGAACCTAACACATCTATGTTGTGTATATCCAATTGCACTGTGACATCTCATTAAAATAAAAAATTTAAAATTAATGTTGAAACAATTAATCTGATTTTTTTCTCAAAAAAAAAAAAACTAATCTCCTTTCTCTAGTAAAAAAAAATTAATACTGACACCGTTTCTTTATGTTTGTTGTTTTAGAAAAAAAAAAAAAATTGTTTTGAATTGTTTCTTGTTTAGATAATTTAAGGTTATATTTTGTCAATTATACCCTCTTTCCTAATTTTGTTTTATTGACTAAATTTTATATAATATTTTTATTGTATTTTTTTTTTACTAAACTTTTTCATATAATCTTTTCATTGTATTTTTTTTTTACTATATATTGGAGTTTTTTTAAAAGATAAAATTTATGCAAAAAAATATGAACTTTTTGTGCAATAAAATTAAAGTATAATATATTGCAAAAAAACGGTATAATAGGAAAATAAAGTGCAAAAATACACGTTTTAATTTGGTCTATTTTTTTCTCAAACAATAAACAAAAAAGAACGGATGAAGTATTTTTTCTAATCAAATCACTCGCACAATTTTTCAAAAAAAATAAATTCACTCGCACACTAAGGGACACAAAACGATAACAAAACAAAAAAAGATGGATTGGCGGGCACGTGCTAGTACCAATAAAAAAAAAATCTATATTATTCTCCTTTGCTTTTTTCTTCTTAAGGAAGGTGGATTCGAAATCTTTCGATTGAAAACGGTATTTTATATTATAATCATATTATCATTATTATATTTAAATTTGCCTAAAAAATTATGATTTGAACTAAATTCCAATATACCATAATTATAATTACAACACCCTGAATATATGGCAATTATAAAAATATAGGTAAAAGGTGCTTCATAAGGTATCCTTGAATGATAAATAAATAAGTATAAGTCATCGAAATTACAACTTAATCAATCTTGAAAAAGCCACTAAAGGCTTATTAAAAAAAATCCAAAATAATCAAAACATGGGTATATCAAATTCAATATACGAAAAACATGCTATTCTAATTTAATTCTTCAATGGCGAGGCGAGGGCTATTCTTAATGTCAACAATCATCCTTCGACCTGATCCTAAAATTGACAATTTAAAATTTGAAATAATTATTACATGTATGATATTAAAAAGGAATTTAGATAAGACTATAAAATTCAGCACATTAGTCGAATAAATTAAAGAAAGATATACAAAATATAAACTATAAACTATTATATAAAAACCACTAAGTTCTGGTGAAGGTCAAGAAACTTTTCAATTATCTCATCATCACTTGTAATGTTTGTCACTCGAAATTCTTTCCTTTAATTCCAATTTAGATAGATATGTTATTGTCGTGTATTTAGAATGAACTTGAAAACACATGTGGAGATATAATATAGATCCATAGCACAACTACCTTTCCAAAATAATATAGAATCGACAGATATGTGATTGTCATGTATTAAAAATCGACATAACTAAAAATAATAAAGTTTAAATAATAAATAATTAATATACCTTTCCAAATTTTCACCTTAGCCAATAGCATAACTACAATGAGATTTTTGGTCTCTCCAGCAGCAACTAAAGAAATAATTTCTTTTGCATATTGACCAAATAAAGTAACGTTGTATTTGAAACTGTAATAGTATAAGAAAATTAAAATATATTAAGAATTTTTATAATATTTTATGTGAATATCTATACCTATTATTATCATAAAACAATAAACATAAACACTATATACTAACACATCATAATCCAACTCAATGGCAAGTCTTTTAGTTTTCATTCCATTGCGTTCATACTCTTTTTCAACACCAACTCCAGATAATACCCCTACAACATCTGTAATACAATAAACACTTTAGTAAGGATGTAATTGACAAAAATAATTTACTAATACTAAAATAATAAATAACGTACCGACTAAGTAGTCAGTGTTGTATCCGGGAGTAAATATGTCCATTGGATTCGACAAAGGATAAACATTCTCAGGAACCTTCTTAGCGTCACAAACTTTGACCTGTGTTGAATTGAAAATTGATTTTATATTCGTGACGTGTTGTTCTATAGGATCCGAGGTTTGCGGCAACACCAAAGTTAGTGAAATAATACACCTTACCCTCTTTAAAGTCTTTCTCAAACTTGTATATTAGTGTCTTTCGGATGGTAGCATGAATTTTGTTACCCTGGAACAAAAAAATAAATAAGAACATACATAAAAAAGAGACACGCAAACGTGCTTTAGGTTATGGGACCTGATTGAGGAGTTAATAAAGAGTGGCCATTTGAGGAAGTTCTTCGACGACGCCGCGGCAGGAAAGGTAGTCGTCCCAAAGGCGCAACAAAGTCACGCAAAAGAACATCCCAGCGAAGAAGACCTAGGCAAGGGAAGAAGAATTTCTGTAAATACCATAGCAGGCGGATTCGCGGGAGGTGGAGAATCCTCTAATGCCAGAAAACGCTATGTGGGAACAACGGACCAGAATGAGAAATTTATAGGACATACTTCCGTGACGCCCGTCCCCGATCTATTACAAACTATTATGGATTAAAAAAATTAATTCACAGGAAGATGACACTACAAGAAAAACAGCTTTTTGCGACGGCCAAAAGCCCTCGCTAAAGGGTAAAAGCCGTCGCTAATAGAGTGTGTACTGGCGACCAGCTGGCGTCTCTGGGCGTCGCTAAAACTGGCGTCGGTAAATTTTGCGATGACCTGGGCCGTCAGTAATGCAGAGGACGGATGTTGCGACGGCTTACCTCAAGTCAGTGCATGTAGAGACGGTTTAAGTCGTCATTAATGTTAACGTAGCGACGGCTCAAGCCGTCACGAAAAACTGACGGCATGTTTTCTGAAATGAGTGACTAGTAGCGACGAATTAGCCGTCGCTAAAGCTTTTTTTTTAATAAAAAAAATTTAATTTTTTAAAAAATTAAAAATTTAATTTTTTTTTAAAAACAAATTTATTTATTATTTTGAAAAATAAAAATCAACATAAAATTATTTTAATACATATTAACACATAAAATTAATGCCTTTATCAATTTAAAAAATTCATTCCTTAAACTAGAAATTTGTTTGCAAACATAATTTTTTCTATCAACAGACACACATAAACTATTGAAACAAGAGTTCTTAATTAATTTATGAAGACGTTCAAGTAACTAAAAAATCTAACACCTGTTATATATTGGCATGATATTCCTTCATAAAGCTTCAATCAAGCAAAATATACACAAATATGAGAGTCCTCACTACACATAATCAAGAGGCCAAACAACAATGTACATTACAATGACTCTTTCTACTCTTTAGCTCCTGCAATTCAATCCTACAAAAGTAAGTAATTGAATTTCACACTCAATTCAACACCAAAGTTCCAAGAATAAAGTCAGAAATATAACAATAACCTTATGAGTATATTCAAATTCTTTGATTTGTAGTCACACACACATCAAGGATTGAATCTATTTAAACAAGATTGATTGTGAACGAAAGGGTGGGCATCCATCCCACCTCCTACATCCTCTTCTATCTTCCAATATGCACTGCAAAACGTAAAAAAGAGTGTTTTGAATGATAATGTAAGCTATTTTCTTATATTCTAAGAGTTTTCTTATATTCTAAGAGTGAATTTGCATAAGTCGGTCTTGGTAGCATGTAAAATCACTACACTAAATCAATTTTAAACCATACAACATAATAAAAAATAAACCTAGTTAGGAACAGTACTTGTATAATACAGTTCATTGTAATAAACACTTGGTTGCTTCTTCATTTATATTCCATATTTCCTAATCATTCACACTGCTAAGTTAAGGTTAAAACCATGATTTGAACTACTTAAATTCTGTTGTCAAAGGTCAAAAGCAAAATACTCATGATCATGGCAGCATGTATAAACAATTGGAGAAAGAGATCACCACAAATTGAATTAGGCAAAAGAGCCATTGACGAAGAATTGATACCTCTCAAAAGCAAGAAAACTTTGCCTCTAGAATCACCACAAATTGTTCCTGAACCGATTGAAACTAGTCCCACTATTACCAATATTACTAAAACCTCACTCTATCATACACTTATCCATAAGAACAGTATCAAATAACTGCAAGTATAATCTATGTATATATCAATTACTATTATATATCAACTTTTCATAACTGCAAGTATAATCTGTGTATAATCTATGTCTTTATCAAAAGAGAAGTGAAACGAAAACTATTATATATCAACTTTTCATAACTGCAAGTATAATCTGTGTATAATCTATGTCTTTATCAAAAGAGAAGTGAAACGAAAACTATTATATATCAACTTTTCATAACTGCCAGTATAGTCCATGTATATATCAATTACTTTGAATTTAAATCAAATGCAAAGTTACATATGACAAGATTTTTTTCCACATATGTCTATAACATATTTGTAGAAAAAATGCTATTAGTTACTATAAAAATGAAGGATATATCATTTGGTACCTCATATAGATACTATAAAAACAAAGGATTACTGGAGTAATAATATAGAAAATAACAAAACTTCATATACAAATTAGGCTGTTTATCCTATTCATTTATGAAAAATTGGTAAACTAGCACAACTTTTTGGAATCCTAGAACTAATTACTTGCAAGAGGTGTAACATATACAACTTTATAATGTTTAAATACTATTCAAGAACAAAATTACACAAACCAAGCACCACAAACATGGACAAATTTTTTTTTCTATTGATAATAATGGAGGATATAAAGTTATTGTACCTTGATACTTGTTCTTTTGAATTTGGAGATTGCAATGTTCCACTAGAAACTGCTAGGGGCTTAACATCGAGAATGTCTTCATGTTGAACTTTACTCAAGCCAGATTGGTTATTGTTAATTTTGGGGGCTGGAAGTGCAAGGTCTTTTTTAAGGGCAAGCTTTGCCTTCTGTCGGCATCCCCATACCACAGTGACATTTATATTCCTCCATTTATCCTGTTCACAGTTCAAGCAATCAAACTAGTACACCAAAGGTATGCATGCAAGCTTTATCAATTTGATCAAATAAAAAATTTCTATCTTTACATATTTCTCCTATAATACAACACAAATGATATTTTGGGAGTGAGATTTCAACATTCCCATTCTGAAAGAACAATAAGACTTTCTATTTTTAACATTTCCCGTCCCACAACCTGCTATGCTGTGTTGAAAAGACTTACCCCTTGAGACCGCGTACCATAATGGAACTGAACTCAGGATCAGTAAGTATATTGCACCATTTTCCAGACCCGTGTTTGACAACTCCAGCTTTTAGTGCCGCTTCTTCTTTTGCAGTCCATTTCTGCTTAGGAGCACCCATGGGAGGAAAGCCATGACCTTTTTGTGACAGTTTATGGTTTATGCTCATTTTTTTTTTTTTCCAGAGATTATCCTTAAAATCACTCCGGCCTGCACCAAATTCAATAATTATACATATAAAAAGTGCAAAGCATCCAACTAACTACAATAAAATCACAATGTAAAATGGCTCAAATCATATTACAGCTCTATCAATCACAATTTTTCAGAAGCAAAACTGAACTTTAAAGCTGAATAAGTTATCCTTACGGCCAAATATCAATATACCAACAAAAATAATGTCAAAATAATTGAATAGAAAACTAAATCAACAAACCAGTAACAAACAAATGATACAAGTAGGGAAAAAAACATAAATCAATTGCAGTAGAAACAGTTCTAAAAGCAAAAATCAAGTAACGATAACCAACCACAAACACAAAGAAATCACATAAAAACCTAAATCGATCGCTAGAAATAGTTCTACATGTATTTCAGAATCAATCAAAATGCAGAAAAGGAAAATATTAAAAAAGGAATAAAAAAAGAAGAGAACCTACGTAGATGTTTTCACTGTCGATGAAGGTTCGCGGACAATGGTGAGAGCGGAGGCCGGTGAAAGAAAGAGAAAGGGCGACAATGGTGAGAGCGGAGAACGGAAGAGAAAGAGTGATTTAGGGTTTCTCAAGTGAGTGAAAGGGATTCGGGGTGAGATTGAGAACGATTTGGAGGTTTTCTTTTCTCCCAAATTCATGTTTGATTGCAACAAATCCTCTGGGTTTTTTTTTTTTTTTTTTTTCGGTTTTCACCACCAGTTGAATCTGGTTCGGGGGTCAGTTCTGGCATCAAGTGGTTCCATCCCGATCGCAGTTGCGGGGGATCGAAAATCCTCTGGGTTTTAGTTTGACAACAATTTTTTACCAACATTTATTTTATTTAGAATTATTCTTTTTTTTTTTGGGTACAAAATTTAGAATTATTCTTTTAATAACTATAACTGTTATATTTTGTATATCTATTTACAACTAGTTTTAAGACCCGTGCGAATTGACTTTTATTTATAAATTATTGCTAAAATATCAGTGACTTCGTGTACCAAAAAAATAAAAATAAAAAGTGATGTTATTCTGTTATTTTTTTATAAAATTTATTAAATTAAGTAATTTTTTTCATTAAAGCAATTGTCCCGTGTATGATTTTTGTGTAATAAACTATAAGTAATAATAACAAATATTTATTATTCAATTCTTTTTTTTATTAAAGCGATTGTCCCGTGTATTATTAAAATTTTTTATTAAAACAATTGTCCCGTGTATTATTAAATTATTTTTATTATAACAATTGTCCCGTGTATTATTATTATTATAATATTGAAGCGGCCGGAAAAATGCGCGGGCGAAAAACGCTCGCTAGACAGTAAAGTCGCCACCGGATTTTATTTATTCCCAAAGGAAAAGGAAAATATCGATAAAACCTTGAGAGAAATGGAAAGACGGTCGTCGCAACCAAATTTCGAGTTCGGGAGTCGGTTATACAAGGGGAAGGTATTAGCACCCCTCACATCCGTTGTACTCAACGGGAACCGTTAATTAAATTAGCTTAAAAATAAGTGTTAGTTCATGTTTGCTTGTTTTAATATTAAAAGAAAATTTTGTAAAAATTGGAAAAGGAAAAATAAATTATTAACCAAAAATAGGTTTTTTATTACTGCGCTTGACGGTTGTTGGATCCCGCTCCTACGTATTCCCAAGTGCAATGGGAAATTCAAAGCTACGTAGTTCTTTGGTAGAAAATGTTTGTGTGTTGGTTGATTTTATTTATAAAAGATTTTTGTCGCGCTTGGGCGAAAAAGTTTGTTTGAAAAATGCGGACTCACACTTGGGCGATGATATCCGTTTGAAAAAGGTTTGTACGCGCATGGGCGTGAAAATGATTAAAGTTTGGTGGGTTGAGATTGATTTTAACTGGAGGACGAATATTTAACTGAAAACGAAGTGTCGACCTCGTTTCAAAAATATTCGAGGAAGCGTCGAGTGTCTACTCGATTTATCCTTTTTCACTCGCACGAGAAAAAAACTTATTTTATTATTTTTGAAATATTTGAATGTATATTCGAACATAAGATGAATTTAAGACAACGAATTATGTACATTTTTTTTTATGTTTTTATAATACATGAAAAGAAAAACAAAGAAACAAATTTTTGATATTTTCAATAATATATAAGTAAAATAAACATTTTTTTTTGAGATTTTTAGATATTTTGAGAATAAATAAAGAATCATATTTTTTTAGAATTTTTGAATGTTTTTAATAATATTTATAAAAGAGGTAAAAGAAAAATAAAACCAAAAAAACAAAGGTTTTAAAAAAAAAGATTGCTGGGTGTTGAACCCACGACCTCTTCATGAAAATCCAAACACCCTGCCAACTGAGCCAGCAGCGATTTAATGATTGAAAATGCCCCAATTAAAATTTATATTAAATCTGCCATTTAAAAAAACAAATAAACCGCGCATCTGCTTCTTCTTCCTCCAGATTTTCGTGAATTTTTTTTTCCATAGCCATAAATCGAATTTTTTCACTTTTTCACCAAATAGAACATGTGAATATACCATTTTGCTCAGAATTTCGAGAGGAATCCAAATATGATATTTATATTAACTCTAATAAACTAAATAATGCTAATTTAACCAGAAACTATAAGAACCCTAAAATTTAAGTTTGAAATTAAATTTTATACATGAACAATAAATGCCCAATACCTTAGGGCTATTATTCCTCACATTGAAATAAACATGAATGGACCAAGAATGAACTCCAACGATGCTCAAATAAGTGAGTTCGAAATTTCAAGAACCTTACCAATTGGAGAAAGTCCAATGCTTCTTCTCAGGGTGTTTCAAGATGTAAAAATGATCCCTTTAGCTTCCTTGAGTCCCCAGGAACGTAATGGAATGTTTACTTTGGCTTGAAACCTTCTCAAACGTTCTACCCAATTCAAGTTGAAAGTGTCAAAAATGGAGGTTGGAAGATGGTGATGGAGGTGTTTCAGTTAGTGTTTAATGCATACAGAAGTTTACTCATGATGTATTGATGATGTTTCAATGGAAAAAGTAGGAGGAAATTGGAGGAAATGGAAATTTCGAATTTAAGATTTTTTGAAAGTGTGGTAATGGAGTTTTAGAGCAATTTTCGGATCATTTGTTCTGAACTCATGAAGGCCTTTTATAGAGGTCTCAATGTGGTCTCAGAAGTGAATGAAATTGACTTTGGTTGTATCTCAATGTTGGTTGTCTCAAAAGTTGCAAAAGTGATCTTTTTCTTTAAAAGCTTCATGGTTTCAAGACAACAAAGGTGGAGTGATTTTGGGAGAAGGTGAGCTTTTCAGAGTTTGCATGCATTGCCTCTGGTGTTTAGATGGAGTGAAATCTCAGCAAAATCAATTCACAAGGCTCAATGCAAAGTGGTTGAGAAAAAACAAAGGTGTAAGAGACTTTATGCAAAAGTGCTCTATAAATGATATTTGATTGGACAATGCTTATGACACTCTTTTAATACACCTTTAAGCCTATAATTCATGTCCATTTACTGAGATTTAGTGGTACAATAGGTCTGCAAAAGAGGATCACAATGTTGGATTTGGTTTGAGCAAGCTCTTGACATGATTTTTGGCCAATAAATCTGCTGCATCATGCCACCTTCTCCTCTTCGAAACTTGCTGCTCGTGCCATGAAAATTCTTGATCTTTGTATCAATGGAAAGAAGTCATGACACTCTACAACTTTGATGTTGAACATTGGAGGTGAATCAATTTGTATCATATAGAAAAATGGCCATCAATATTGAAATATGTCACAGACAACATTCAGAAAAATAATTGGTCTTCTAGTATGTTCACTTCATCTCTTCGAAACTTTGTGCTCAAACAAAAGAAATTTATGATCTTGATACCAATGGAAAGAGGCCATAGCATGCTACAACTTTGATGTTGAAGACATGACCTGAATCAACTTGGATCATATATAAAACGGACCATCAAAATTCAAAATTATCACTGAAAAACACTTAGAAAAAAAATTTCTAAGTTTCCAGATTTTTCAACAACTTGAAACATCAACTTTGGAACTTCTCAACTTCCAATTTCCATGAGCTTTTGGTTAAATATTTCCATGATAATGAAGTGTGCAGTGTCATCTTTAAGTACATCCTTCTAGTATGAAAAATGATTGCTTGGATTGATCACAAGTTGGCCATAAAGTCATGCACTTGGTAAGGTCAAAAACTCTTAGAAAAAATTCTAAGTGTCAGAATTCTTAACAACTTGGAACATCAACTTTGGATATAAATTTAAGCACTTTCATGATCCTTATGACCTCAAATCTTTTAACCATCTTAAAATTCTCCATGAGAGCATGAAATAAAGCCCTTGTTTGTACACTTTAGTGACTTGGGGAGGAAGTTACAACCATGAGAAGTCACCTCCATGAACATGAATTCTTGGTACTTAGAAAAAATCAAATCACAAGTAAATATGTGATTTCAAACCTCATTTGCATGATTGTGAGATTGTTGACCTTGTGAATAAATACAAATAAATGTGAAGCATAAATAAATTAAAATAAAAAAAAAAAAAAAATGTCGGGACAAAATTGGGGTGCTACAGCTGCCCCTACTTAATTATTCCTTAACGTAGAGTATGCGAATATTATGGGTATTCGTGAACTCTTTGTGAAGGGTAATTAAGTATGAAGTACCCAAATTTTGTCCCTAGAGAAAAAATATGAGTGAAACATGTGTGAGATGTCGTCACTCGGGAATGGTTGATCATATCTAGCCGCTTGCACTAGAGGTAGATCCTTGAGGATAAAAGGTAAAAGTGATCATATCCAGCCGCATGCACTGAAGGTTGATTTGCTAAGGATAAACACAAAAATGATTTTGTTCAGCCGCCTGCACTGAAGGTTAATCTACTGGGAAATAAAAATGATTTTATTCAGCCGTCTGCACTGAAGGTCAATCTACTGAGGATAAAAATAAAAGTGATCTTATTTAGCCGCATGCACTAAAGGTCGATCCTATTAAGGTAAGAGGTGATCTTATTCAGCCGCCTGCGCTGAAGGTCAATCTGCTAATGAAAAGGTAAAGGTGATCTTATTTAGCCGCCTGCACTAAAGGTCGATCTACTGGGGAAAAGGTAAAGGGGATCTTATTCAGCCGCCTGCACTGAAGGTCAATCTATTGGAAAATAACAAAGATCTTATTCAGCCGTCTGCACTGAAAGTCGATCTACTAAGGATAAAAGTAAAGGTGATCTTATTCAGCCGCCTGCACTGAATGTCAATCTACTAGGAAATAAAAGTGGTCTTATTCAGCCGCCTGCACTGAAGGTCGATTCTATAAGGATAAAAAATATTCGATTGATCATTGCCAGGTGGGCCCTAGTGAAATGATAAAGAATGAAATGATATGATTAGTCTGATGTTGGTGAAATGGTAAATGTATGATATGATCATTGCCAGTCTGCCACTGATGAAACAGTAAATGAAATGATATGATAGTTGCCGGTAGATTCACTAGAGGAGTTCTAGCTGGGGAAATTAAGTGAATGTGAGTAAATCTACTGGAGATTGGGACAGTTAAGGGAGAGGTCCGCTGAGGGATTTTCGAGACTTGTTGGGAATCTTTTGAGATGTTCACTAGGGAACATGGCTTGACATCTGCTCGGAGATTTAGAATGAAGTTCATTGAGGAAAACTAGAATGACTCGTTCAGGAGTGTTTGAAACCTTACTGGTGAAGGGATTTCATGGGGAACAAATATGATATGATATGATATGAATGCTAATGAATGTGTAGGATGCATGTGATATCCTGACTCATGGGAATGTGAATGACATATTGGGCTTTGAAGATTTTTTTTTATTTAGGGAAAAGTGGTTAAAGTATGGTGTTTGGAGATTTGGCTCTTCGACATTCGCAATACCACACACTTTGAAAGTTCAGATGTATGGCTGCTGATGTAGCCTTTTGACATTGTGTGACCGCGTGTTGTATAGCTGCTAATTCGGCCATGAGAGAGTAATTAGCCGTGGTTGCTCTAAGAATGTTGGGGATCGTTGATTTTCTTTTGATATTTTCAAATTCAAATGATCATGATTTTCAAAAAAAAAGTTTAAATTTTTTTATTATTTTTTTTTAATTTCAAAAGTTGTATCATCAAAAAAATAAATAGCAATTATTGAGGACGAAGCAAAGACAAAGGTAAATGGGAAAGATGCATTTTATTGATGGTCAAACATGACTTTGTACATGGAATGGTAGTACACTAAAGGTGTAACTCCATGAAAAGAGTAGAAACAAATGAAAATGGCAATAAAAAAAATTTGAGATTCCCATTGAGTCGTGATAACCACCACTTTCTTAATAACTCTAAGTCCGTAGAACCTTGCTTCTGGGGATAGCGACGGAATGAGTTCTTCAGTTGATGCTAGGAGTAGACTGTCTTGATGTAGTTACTTGCCTTTTTTCTTTTCCCAACTTTTGCCTAAGTCGCCTTTTCAGGTTTTCGACTTAGCGGGTTTTCTTTTGTTTTTTGTATCCCTAACTTTTGCCTGGACTGCTCTTTCGAGTTTTCAGTCCACCGGGATGCCCCTTTTTGCCTAAGCTGCCCTTTCAGGTTTTCAGCTTAGCGGGCGTTCTTTTGTTTTTAGGCATAGTATTTCTTGACTGCATCAGAATTCACAGGGAGCGGAAGGTCCTCTCCGTCCATTGTCGTGAGAATCAAGGCTCCTCCAGAGAAAGCTTTCTTCACTACGTAAGGTCCTTCATAGTTCGGGGTCCACTTCCCACGAGAATCCTTATGTATGGGTAAGATCTTCTTAAGTACTAGGTCACCTTCTTGAAACTCTCGAGGACGGACCTTCTTGTCGAATGCCTTCTTGAGTCTGCTCTGATATAACTGACCGTGACATAATGCTATCATTCGCTTCTCATCGATGAGGTTTAGTTGGTCAAACCTTGCTTGGACCCATTCTGCTTCTTCCAATTTGGTCTCCATTAAGACTCTCAATGAGGGGATTTCCACTTCAATGGGGAGGACTGCTTCCATGCCATATACCAGTGAGAATGGGGTTGCCCCTGTCGAGGTGCGAACCGAGGTCCTATAGCCATGTAAGGCAAATGGAAGCATCTCATGCCAATCTTTGTAAGTTTTTACCATCTTTTGAAGGATCTTCTTGATGTTTTTGTTCGCTGCTTCTACGGCACCGTTCATCTTTGGCCGGTATGGTGAAGAGTTGTGGTGTTCAATTTTGAAATTTTGACACAGCTCCTTCATCATTTTGTTGTTCAAGTTAGTGCCATTATCAGTGATGATCTTGTTGGGAAGCCCGTAGCGACATATTATTTCCTTCTTTATGAACCGAACTACCACTTGCTTCGTTACATTGGCGTATGAAGCAGCTTCAACCCATTTGGTGAAATAGTCGATGGCGACTAGGATGAACCGGTGTCCATTTGAAGCTCGAGGTTCAATGAGTCCAATCACGTCAATGCCCCACATAGAGAATGGCCAAGGCGATGCCATCACATTCAAGGGAGTTGGAGGGACATGCACTTTATCAGCATAGATTTGGCATTTGTGGCATTTTCTTGCGTAGTTGAAACAATCAGATTCCATGGTCAGCCAATAGTAACCAGCCCTTAGAATTTTTCTAGCCATTGCATGTCCATTGGCATGGGTGCCAAAAGAACCTTCGTGGATTTCTTCGATGAGCAAGTCTGCTTCATGTTTGTCTACACATCTTAGAAGAACCATGTCGTGGTTTCTTTTGTAGAGCACATCACCATTCAGGAAGAACTTAGTTGCGAGACGTCTTAAGGTTTTCTTGTCTCTGTTTGAAATATTGACAGGATATTCTTGATCTTTGAGGTAAACCTTGATGTCATGATACCATGGTTTGCCGTCGGATGCCTCTTCGATTGACTGACAAAATGCTGGTTCATCTTTGCGTTCCACCTTTATAAGTGGCACCTCGTTATGGAACTTTACCTTATACATTGATGATAAGGTAGCCAAGGCATCCGCCACTTGATTCTCCTCTCGCGGGATATGGTGGAAGGTGATTTCATCAAAGTACTCCATTAGCTTCAGAACATGAGTACGATATGGGATCAAATTAGGATGACGGGTTTCCCATTCTCCCTTTACTTGATAGATGACTAGAGCCGAGTCTCCATACACTTCCAAAATCTTGATTCTGTAGTCGATGGCAGCCTCGAGACCAAGGATACATGCTTCATATTCAGCCACATTGTTTGTGCAATCAAAACATAGTCTTGCTGTGAAGGGGATATAACCATCCTTGGGAGATATCAGAACAGCTCCAATTCCATTCCCCATGACATTAGATGCACCGTCAAATGCAAGCTTCCACCGAGACCCGGGTTCAGGTCCTTCGTCATCCCCTATAGGTTCTTTGTAGCTCAAGACCATGATATCCTCATCGGGGAAATCAAACCGTATGGGCTGATAATCATCCAGTGGTTGGTGAGCCAACTGGTCTGCTAGCACACTTCCTTTGATGGCTTTCTGAGTTACGTGCATGATATCATACTCGGATAACAACATTTGCCAACGGGCAATCCTTCCGGTCAGAGCGGGTTTCTCAAAGATGTACTTGATTGGATCCATCTTCGATACGAGCCATGTTGTGTGACAAATCATGTATTGTCTCAAACGACGAGCAGCCCATGCCAAGGCACAACAAGTCTTCTCTAACTGGGTGTATCTGATTTCACAATCGGTGAATTTCTTGCTTAGGAAGTAGATGGCATGCTCCTTCCTACCAGTTTCGTCATGTTGCCCCAACACACATCCCATGGATTCATTCAAAACTGTTAAGTACATGATGAGAGGTCTTCCAGGAACAGGCGGTATCAGAATGGGTGGTTCTTGCAAGTATTGTTTGATCCTTTCAAATGCCTCTTGGCAATTCTCGTTCCATATGATGGCTTGATCTTTGCGTAGTAGTTTGAAAATCGGCTCACAAGTAGCAGTGAGATGAGAAATGAACCTAGAGATGTAGTTCAATCTCCCTAGAAAACCACGGACTTCTTTTTCGGTACGAGGAGCAGGCATCTCTTGGATGGCACGTACCTTGTCAGGGTCAACCTCGATCCCTCGCTGACTAACAATGAAACCAAGTAACTTTCCAGATCTGACGCCAAAGGTGCACTTAGCCGGGTTGAGTCGTAGCTTGTACTTCTTTAGACGTATGAATAACTTTTGCAAATGAAGAATGTGGTCTTCTTCAGTTTTGGACTTGGCAATCATGTCATCCACATATACCTCTATTTCTTTGTGCATCATGTCATGGAAGAGAGCCACCATTGCCCTTTGATAGGTTGCCCCGGCGTTCTTCAAACCGAAAGGCATTACCTTGTAACAATAAGTTCCCCATGGGGTGATGAAGGTAGTTTTTTCCATGTCTTCCGGAGCCATCTTGATTTGATTATAGCCAGAGAATCCATCCATGAACGAGAACACTGCAAATCGGGCTGTATTATCTACCAAAACATCGATGTGAGGTAATGGGAAGTCATCCTTGGGACTTGCTTTGTTCAAATCTCGGTAGTCGACACACATTCGTACTTTGCCATCTTTCTTCGGTACTGGTACTATGTTAGCAACCCATTGTGGATACTTCGCCACGGCTAGGAATCCAGCATCAAACTGTCTTTTGACCTCCTCTCTGATCTTGAGCGACATGTCTGGTCTTGTCCTTCTCAATTTCTGTTTTACAGGAGGGCATTCTGGACGGAGAGGCAATTTGTGCTCAACTATATCAGTATCCAATCCCGGCATATCTAGGTATGACCATGCAAACACATCTGAATATTCCTTCAAGAGTTCAACCAGCTTCTCACGCTCTTTTGCTTTCAAAGACGATCCAATCTTGACCTCTCTTATGTCATGCTCAGTCCCCAAGTTGATTAACTCTACAGACTCTTGATTTGGTTGTATTTCTTTAGACTCTTGGTCTAACAGTCTTGCTAATTCATCGGGAAGTTCACAATCATTTTCATAATCCTCTTCAGCTTGGTTAATGGGGAGCTCAAAGTTATTTGGAACTATAGCGGTATCATACTCAATGGGTTTATTCTGAGATCTGCATATGTTTTATGATGATTTTTATTTTAGAATGATGAACAAGAGAAAATTGAAACAAGAGAAAAGATTGCCATTTTTTAACATAAATGCAAAATGAAAGAATAAAAGTAATGGAAAACAAAGCGCTTTTTATTGATTGATGATTCAACATCTGAAATGAAAAGGGTGCCCTACAAAGCTATCCTTATGCCTTGGGCATAGCAAAAGGATTTGAAAAACATGATGAAAATTACTTTGAAAAAGAAAATATCTCTGGGATTTCAACAGCAGTCCAGTTGTTGAGGCTTGCATTCAGAGAGCAACGGTAGACCAAACAAGGCATCTCTCCATCATCTGGAGCTTCTTCAATGACAGCCACTTGATCTTCATGAGCAAAACCCGCACCGCAGAAGGTTTCTTGAATATTACCAATGGGCATCTTCGCAGCATTATCTTTCTCTATGGATGGTTTGTATCCCAATCCATACTTGTCCTTTTTCATAGGCATATCCCATAGTTGCTCGCAACCTTTTGAGTCTCTTCCTTTAGCCAACAATCTGTCATTCTTCCATGAGATAGGAAGGACTTTAGGTTTTTCAACACGAGTCTTCTCAAACACTGCCCCAGCATTGGCGACTTCTAAGGCTTGAAAAGCAGTTTCCATAGCTTCTCCACTTGCTTCCACATATTGGAAAGAAGACAAATGACTTACAAAGATGTCCTCTTCGCCAGCCACGGTGATTAGTTTGTCACCCACCGCGAATTTCAATTTTTGATGCAAAGTAGATGTCACAGCACCGGCCGCATGGATCCATGGGCGTCCCAATAGGCAGCTATAGGCTGGGTTGATATCCATCACCTGGAAAGTAATATCAAAAGTATGTGGACCTATTTGGACGGGTAGGCATATCTCCCCGATGACAGACCTCCTAGACCCATCAAAAGCTCTTACGATCAAAACGCTAGGCTTCATGAAGACTCCGTCAATGGACATTTTGTTGAGAGTATGCTTTGGCATAACATTCAATGATGAACCATTATCAACCAACACTCTTGCAAGGACTGTTCCATGACACGTTGTAGAGATGTGTAATGCCTTGTTGTGAGCCCTTCCTTCCATAGGTAAGTCTTCATCATTGTAACTTAAACAGTTATTAGCAGTGATATTGGCAACTATCCCATCAAAACGGTCCACGGTAACATCTTGGGTCACATGAGCTTGATTCAACACTTTCAGAAGTGCCTTCCTATGCGCCTCAGAATTCAGTAGTAGCGATAGGATAGATATCTTGGAAGGAGTTTGATTTAATTGATCAACTATCTTGTACTCGCTTCTTTTGATGATTTTTAGGAATTCATCATCTTCTTTTGATGCTGGCTGATTATCGGATTCTTGCCCCTTGTCTTGACTAGGTGTTTCTATCACCACCTCATTGGTTCCTTTTCTAAGCTTTTCGGGAGCAAAGATTCGACCACTTCGAGTCATACCACTGCTTTCAGAAATATGGGAAACACCATCTATTGCTTTCATGGGTTCACCTTCCTCCCTTACTTTTGATTCTTGAACAAAGGAAGTTGCCTCATAATCCCAAGGTACTGCTTTGGAGCTATTATAAGGAAATGGAGATGGAACACAGATGACAACAGGCTGCTTCAGGTTCATGAATGGCTGAGCATCTCCCTTCTGATAAAGGATCTCGACAGGTTTCGGGATTCCTTTGTTGCTTTCAAAGTATGGCTCAATGACCGAAACATCTTCCGTTTTTCTTGCTCGGCTGATTTGCAATATGCCTTGATCAATCAATTTTTGCATTTCATTTTTGACCACTTGGCAACCTTGGAGGCTCAAGTCACATTCTTCGCAATTGTCATGACTTCCTTGAATCACACCACATTTGGCTAGCTTGGCATGAAGCATCAATAAAGGAGTTTTTACTTCTTCAACATTCTTGATCACATCAAAATTAGAATTTTCTTCCACGACATTGACATTTGAGCCGTTGTAACCCGGCAGAGGGTTATTCTTTACATCAGGCCCTTTCTCTTTGAAGGAGAGACTCTTGTTGTTGATTAGCTCTTGCACTATCTGTTTAAGCGCTCTGCAGTCTTCGATAGAGTGACCAATTGCCCCAGAATGAAACTCACATTTGGCATTTGGATTATACCAATGTGGGTACGGTGGTTCCAAAGGCTTAACATTTCGAGGCACCACCAAAGAATTCTTTATCAATAGAGGCCAAAGTTGGCTATATGGGATAGGGATCGGCTCAATCTGACTTGTTCTTTGATTGTAAGGAGGTCGATATTGATTCTGACCTGGAGTTTGAGCCCAGTGATTTGGACGAGCAGGTTGATACTGAGGCCTTTGAGGTGGTGGAGGTTGATATTGCACAGGTGCTGCTGCGGCAACATAATATTGGCCTTGATATGGTACTTGAAGAGCTGAGTGATGATAAGTATTCATGGGCGGACGATAGAAATTTCGAGAATCATTCATCACAGCATTTGTTTCTCCTTCCTTCTTTTTGGGAAAAGAGGTTGGAAATTTCTTCGCAACAGCTTGAGCACTTTGAACATTATGGATCTTTCCGTTCTTTAGACCTAATTCTACCATCTCTCCAGTGATGACCAGATCAGAGAAACTAGAAGAGGCACTTCCTATCACATTTTCATAATATGGAGCTTGCAAAGTGCTTATGAAAATTCTCACAAGTTCCCCTTCACGTAAAGGGGGTTCAACTTGTGATGCAAGCTCTCTCCATCGTTGTGCATATTCTTTGAATGTCTCTGTTTCCTTTTTGGTTAAGTTTTGCAATTGCATCCTATCCGGTGCCATGCCCATGTTATACTTGTATTGTTTGACGAAAGCTTCGGCCAAATCTTTCCAAGTTCGGATTCTACTCTTCTCGAGATGCATGTACCAATTCAAAGAGGCTCCACTGAGGCTATCTTGGAAGAAGTGGATGAGGAGCTTATCATCTTGGGCAGCTACACCCATTTTTCTGCAATACATGATCAAGTGATTGCGAGGACAAGTCAATCCTTTGTACTTCTCAAAATCTGGCACTTTAAATTTGGGAGGAAGTACCACATTCGAGAATAAACACATATCAAGCGCATCAAGTCCAAATTCACTATTCCCTTCCATTGCTTTCATACGTTCCTCTAAAGCGAGAATCTTTCCTTTAGCCTCTTCATCTTCAACCGTTGCGGGTGGTCGTCCATTCAATGAAGGTTCAGTATTCACCCTTGGAGGGTTGGAAGAATGATACACCAATAACGGGTTTTCCTCCGTACCTTGAGGCATTGGAAGGCCAATAGCAACATCAGCATTTTCTTGTATCGCATGAGTCCCAAATGGACGAGGTGCTGGTGCTTGAGTAGGACGAGGCTGAGATAGACCACCCTCGGTCGGGTTCTCCATTGACGGAGGTGTGTAACCTGGAGGGAGACCAAATTGAGGCCAAACAGCAATTGCGGCAGGAGCTTGATGTGGCTCGGTGATAACATTTTCCACTGGTGCGGGCTGCGTGTCTTGCGCTCGGTTGGCAATTCCTTGGAGCGTTTCCATCATTCGATCAAACTTTTCGTTCAACCGATCGATGTCTTGTCTCATGACTTCTTCATTTTGCTGAACTATTTCCATGACTCTTTGTGCGTTCCTTCGAGTGTAATGCGAATGTCGAGGAGCGGGCTCTCGGGCCGACTGACTTCTTGGTTTTCTGGCTATGATGAAATGTTTCCTAGAGTTTTGAAGGGGGAAAGATATGAGTTTTTTTTTCATGATGAATTGTATGTTATGCAATGTGAGTGAACTTAACATGAATGCATGCAAAAACTTTTATTTTATTTTATTATATATATATTTTTTGGGAAATTGCAAGACTTATAGATGTTATTGCAAGTATCTAACAATTGTAAAGGCATTGAGATAGAGAGAAACAAAAGTGGCCAAAAGGATTTTTCATTCATAATCAAAGAGCCATACAAGTAGGGAAGTTACAAATTTTTTCAAACTTTCTTAATCTTCTCCCTAAAGTCTCTTAGCATAGTCTTACAAAATTCAACAAAAGCAATGACTTCAAAAGGGGTGTTCAAGGGGTGCATTGCCGCATCGGCTTCCTTCAACTTTTCTGGGATAGTTCCAATCACATCATTGGCCAACTTTACTAACTTTGAGAACTTATCCTCCCAGTGTGCACCCTCATGACGGAGTATTCGAAAAAGGGTTCCTCTCTCAATTTTGTCAACCAAGTTCAAATAGCGGTGTTCCCATCCTTCATTTGCTCTTTTGAGGTCTTCACAAGTTTCTCCTTGACGGTCGCAAAATTTCCCATATTCTTCTAAATTCTCTAGTGCCTTCTTCAACTCAAATTCACTTCGTGCAAGTTTTCTCTCTAACACTTCTTTTTGCAGCCTCTCACTCAACACATATCCTTCATACTCATTTGTCATGCCATTAAGTTGTCGTTTTGCATCTTCGAGCTCTTCCTTTAGCTTTTTCCCTTCGGCTTGAGATTTTTCCAAGTCCTCATTCAATTTGCCGGCTATATTCAAAAGTCTATCTCGCTCTTTGTTCTTTTGCTTGAGTTGAGAATTTGCACCTCCCAAACATTCTTTCACCTTGCGTTTTGCATCCTCCTCAAGTTTCAACCTTTTGTTGCTACCCTCAATGATTTGGTCCCTTTGAACTCGTTCCCTTCTTAGCTCGGAGTTTTCTTGAGTAGCTTTGAGTAGACTAGCTTCCAACTCTTCTTTTTGTTTGTTGAGCCGTGCAATGGTTGCTTTGAGCTCGTCGGCTTCCTCAATTGAGACAGGAATAGGCTCGGGGGGACTTAGTGAAATGGGAGCCTTGACAAGGAATGGCATTTTCACCTCTTGGACTCTTTCTTTAACCCATGGCCGGTAACTTTCTTTGTCGACGCCGGCCTTGCGTTTCAAATCACGTCCTTTCTTGTTAACTTTTCCCCAAGCTCGAATAATCCTTTGTAGCATTGGAGGATCTTTGGTACCCATATCATGCAACACTAGACATTCCAAGGATTTTGCTTCGGGCTTCTCCCACATAGGACGTCCCAATTGTCTTAGGGCCAAAATCGGGATGTAGTTTATGCATGATTTGGACCCTATGAGAGGAACATTTGGAAAGTCTCCACAACTGATGATGATTTCTTTGATGTCGAGCTTTTTTGGATACCAACGAATCTCATTTTCGGTAAGGGATGCCAAAAATTGGGACCATCCTTCCCTATCCAACTTGTTCATTTCTGATTGCTCCTTGCTCATGTGAGATGTGAACCAACAATAGAGTAAAGGGAAACAACAAATGAGATTGCCACCCTTCATGTTGTGACGCGTGTGAAGAGTGTAGTAAACATCTGCCAAGAGTGCGGGAACTGGATCTTTGTCTTTGGTAAGAACAGCCCAAAAGACACTAATTGCAGCTAAATCAATGAAGTCTTTGGTTGATGGGAACAATACCAAACCATAAACAATGAGAGCTAGCACGTTGTTGAAAGACTTCATATCTCGGGACTTGGCAAAGCCACGAGCCTTTTTCTCTAAATAACTTCGGAGGAAACCGGAAACCTTCGCTTTTTTCGTCACATTGGCACAAAATTCGAGCTCGTCAATGTTTAGAGCTTCGGCCAATTTTTTCATTTTTGGAGGTTGACCAATTTCCACAAATGGACCCTTGTCTTTTGGAGGAATGCCCACAATCCTATTGAACTCTTCAAGTGTGGGTGTTAGCTGAAAATCTTGGAATAAGAAACTTCTCATTGGAGGGTCATAGAATTGTGCTAGTGCGGTGAGAGCGTCAACTTGAACATTGGTGAACAAAAGATCAAGGATGTTGCCATACTTGAAGACAAAAGCCGCCCTTGAAAGTGGTGTTAACTCGGTGGTCAAAACTCTAAGACTTTCCAAAATTGGGAGCTTGATTTTCAAAGGCAGAGTTCCTCTTTTCTCGGGAGCCATGTTCAATTTGTTAGACACTTGCAACACAATTTTAGCCTTTGCAATTTCCTGAAACAAAACTCGCATGCTAAGGAAATGGTTTTATGCAAATGGATGCAATGCATGTATGATTTATATGAGTTTGGATAATCGGGAAACAAACTTAAGAGGGGAGGCTCCCTACGGGGGCTTAGTTCTATGTGCTTTTATATCAAGGTTATCACCAAGGATAGCTCTAAAGTTTTTGAATTAGGAACACCTAGAGTTGTGGAAGCATCTCGGAATTTTGCCATAATAACGGGTTAACCCCTATATGACAACCTTTCACAAGCGCTTCTTGTCTAGGCGGGGTTTGCACCAACTAAACGAGATGTGTACCTCGAAAGCCAATACAAACACCAGATTTGAAAAAAAGGTTCTAAGAAGAAGGTCCTTGGAGTTAAGGGTCCAATTCAGAATTTCGCCATTATAACGGGTTAACCATTATATGACTATCTTTCACAAAGAGGACCATCTCCAAGCGGGGTCTTTGTGTTGACTAAACGAGAGTGTCTACCTCGAAAGCCAACACTACACAACCACCATCCTAAACCTAAGTTTTTTCGAACTCGGGTGTAGAGCTCCACTCAAAAGTTTTTTTTTTTTTTTGAACCTCATAAACCCTCAATACGATAGCACAATAATATGGATAGGAAATAAAATAAAGATAATAACATAAAATATAAACAAACATGGAAAACAAGAAACTAACACTAAAAGCTAACCTAATTAACTAGGTTCGACTCACTAAGACTAAGCTTAAACTCCCCAGTGAAGTCGCCAGCTGAAGCGGCCGGAAAAATGCGCGGGCGAAAAACGCTCGCTAGACAGTAAAGTCGCCACCGGATTTTATTTATTCCCAAAGGAAAAGGAAAATATCGATAAAACCTTGAGAGAAATGGAAAGACGGTCGTCGCAACCAAATTTCGAGTTCGGGAGTCGGTTATACAAGGGGAAGGTATTAGCACCCCTCACATCCGTTGTACTCAACGGGAACCGTTAATTAAATTAGCTTAAAAATAAGTGTTAGTTCATGTTTGCTTGTTTTAATATTAAAAGAAAATTTTGTAAAAATTGGAAAAGGAAAAATAAATTATTAACCAAAAATAGGTTTTTTATTACTGCGCTTGACGGTTGTTGGATCCCGCTCCTACGTATTCCCAAGTGCAATGGGAAATTCAAAGCTACGTAGTTCTTTGGTAGAAAATGTTTGTGTGTTGGTTGATTTTATTTATAAAAGATTTTTGTCGCGCTTGGGCGAAAAAGTTTGTTTGAAAAATGCGGACTCACACTTGGGCGATGATATCCGTTTGAAAAAGGTTTGTACGCGCATGGGCGTGAAAATGATTAAAGTTTGGTGGGTTGAGATTGATTTTAACTGGAGGACGAATATTTAACTGAAAACGAAGTGTCGACCTCGTTTCAAAAATATTCGAGGAAGCGTCGAGTGTCTACTCGATTTATCCTTTTTCACTCGCACGAGAAAAAAACTTATTTTATTATTTTTGAAATATTTGAATGTATATTCGAACATAAGATGAATTTAAGACAACGAATTATGTACATTTTTTTTTATGTTTTTATAATACATGAAAAGAAAAACAAAGAAACAAATTTTTGATATTTTCAATAATATATAAGTAAAATAAACATTTTTTTTTGAGATTTTTAGATATTTTGAGAATAAATAAAGAATCATATTTTTTTAGAATTTTTGAATGTTTTTAATAATATTTATAAAAGAGGTAAAAGAAAAATAAAACCAAAAAAACAAAGGTTTTAAAAAAAAAGATTGCTGGGTGTTGAACCCACGACCTCTTCATGAAAATCCAAACACCCTGCCAACTGAGCCAGCAGCGATTTAATGATTGAAAATGCCCCAATTAAAATTTATATTAAATCTGCCATTTAAAAAAACAAATAAACCGCGCATCTGCTTCTTCTTCCTCCAGATTTTCGTGAATTTTTTTTTCCATAGCCATAAATCGAATTTTTTCACTTTTTCACCAAATAGAACATGTGAATATACCATTTTGCTCAGAATTTCGAGAGGAATCCAAATATGATATTTATATTAACTCTAATAAACTAAATAATGCTAATTTAACCAGAAACTATAAGAACCCTAAAATTTAAGTTTGAAATTAAATTTTATACATGAACAATAAATGCCCAATACCTTAGGGCTATTATTCCTCACATTGAAATAAACATGAATGGACCAAGAATGAACTCCAACGATGCTCAAATAAGTGAGTTCGAAATTTCAAGAACCTTACCAATTGGAGAAAGTCCAATGCTTCTTCTCAGGGTGTTTCAAGATGTAAAAATGATCCCTTTAGCTTCCTTGAGTCCCCAGGAACGTAATGGAATGTTTACTTTGGCTTGAAACCTTCTCAAACGTTCTACCCAATTCAAGTTGAAAGTGTCAAAAATGGAGGTTGGAAGATGGTGATGGAGGTGTTTCAGTTAGTGTTTAATGCATACAGAAGTTTACTCATGATGTATTGATGATGTTTCAATGGAAAAAGTAGGAGGAAATTGGAGGAAATGGAAATTTCGAATTTAAGATTTTTTGAAAGTGTGGTAATGGAGTTTTAGAGCAATTTTCGGATCATTTGTTCTGAACTCATGAAGGCCTTTTATAGAGGTCTCAATGTGGTCTCAGAAGTGAATGAAATTGACTTTGGTTGTATCTCAATGTTGGTTGTCTCAAAAGTTGCAAAAGTGATCTTTTTCTTTAAAAGCTTCATGGTTTCAAGACAACAAAGGTGGAGTGATTTTGGGAGAAGGTGAGCTTTTCAGAGTTTGCATGCATTGCCTCTGGTGTTTAGATGGAGTGAAATCTCAGCAAAATCAATTCACAAGGCTCAATGCAAAGTGGTTGAGAAAAAACAAAGGTGTAAGAGACTTTATGCAAAAGTGCTCTATAAATGATATTTGATTGGACAATGCTTATGACACTCTTTTAATACACCTTTAAGCCTATAATTCATGTCCATTTACTGAGATTTAGTGGTACAATAGGTCTGCAAAAGAGGATCACAATGTTGGATTTGGTTTGAGCAAGCTCTTGACATGATTTTTGGCCAATAAATCTGCTGCATCATGCCACCTTCTCCTCTTCGAAACTTGCTGCTCGTGCCATGAAAATTCTTGATCTTTGTATCAATGGAAAGAAGTCATGACACTCTACAACTTTGATGTTGAACATTGGAGGTGAATCAATTTGTATCATATAGAAAAATGGCCATCAATATTGAAATATGTCACAGACAACATTCAGAAAAATAATTGGTCTTCTAGTATGTTCACTTCATCTCTTCGAAACTTTGTGCTCAAACAAAAGAAATTTATGATCTTGATACCAATGGAAAGAGGCCATAGCATGCTACAACTTTGATGTTGAAGACATGACCTGAATCAACTTGGATCATATATAAAACGGACCATCAAAATTCAAAATTATCACTGAAAAACACTTAGAAAAAAAATTTCTAAGTTTCCAGATTTTTCAACAACTTGAAACATCAACTTTGGAACTTCTCAACTTCCAATTTCCATGAGCTTTTGGTTAAATATTTCCATGATAATGAAGTGTGCAGTGTCATCTTTAAGTACATCCTTCTAGTATGAAAAATGATTGCTTGGATTGATCACAAGTTGGCCATAAAGTCATGCACTTGGTAAGGTCAAAAACTCTTAGAAAAAATTCTAAGTGTCAGAATTCTTAACAACTTGGAACATCAACTTTGGATATAAATTTAAGCACTTTCATGATCCTTATGACCTCAAATCTTTTAACCATCTTAAAATTCTCCATGAGAGCATGAAATAAAGCCCTTGTTTGTACACTTTAGTGACTTGGGGAGGAAGTTACAACCATGAGAAGTCACCTCCATGAACATGAATTCTTGGTACTTAGAAAAAATCAAATCACAAGTAAATATGTGATTTCAAACCTCATTTGCATGATTGTGAGATTGTTGACCTTGTGAATAAATACAAATAAATGTGAAGCATAAATAAATTAAAATAAAAAAAAAAAAAAAAATGTCGGGACAAAATTGGGGTGCTACAAATATATATTCATCAATAATATATTTATCAACATTGTTCCGTGTATTATTATAATATATTATTTAATTCCTTTTTTATTAAAGCAATTGTCCCGTGTAAGATTAATTTTTTTTATTAAAACAATTGCCCCGTGTGTTACTATAATATATATTTACCCCGTAATTATTTATTATAATATATATTCATCAATAATACACTTCTCGTGCTATTTTTATGAGTATATTTGTTTTATTCTCTTTTTAAATTTTTTTATGAGTAGATTTGTTTTATGCTTATCTTTGGATTTTTTTTGTTATTTTTGTTTTGTATTTTTTTTATGAGTATATTTGTTTTATGTTTATCTTCTTCTTCTTTTTTTGTTATTTTTGTTTTGTACATATTTTTTTTTCAATTTAGAGTTAAAATGACATTTAAGGGCATAAACGGTGAAATATTATTAAACGTACTAAGGACAAAATAGATTTTTTAGCAGTAGTTTTTTTTAATCTCTATTATATACATTGCGAGATTCCCACGGAGCTCTCTCGTGCATTCTCAAGAAAATTGCTTATGTGGTGTTTAATTAGAGGTAAATTGAATGTAAAAATAATTAGAGTTAAATTGCTTAGGTGACATTCAATTAAAGCTTCTATTTTTTTGTATCTTTTCTGACGGATTATTATAAAAAAAAAAATTGTTGGATATATACAACTAAATTAAAAACGAAATATAAGATACATAGAAAGAATATATAAGATAAATAAATAAATAAAAAATCACATGCTTAAAAATAGAAAAAATTAAACAAATATAAGATAAATTCAATAGAATGCTTAAAAATAGCAACCAACAAATTAATAAGATCAACTCAATAGTCTATTTAATCAACTTATGCAACCATATATTCATCGTTTACAAATGGCTAAAGTTATTATACATAAGTGTAATCCTTATGCATGATACATAAGTCAATAACACCCATTAGATTGAGCATCACATGTAGGGTGCGTTTGTTTTAGCTTTAAAAAAAATAGATTTTTCTTTGTATTTTTTAAAATAGATTTTATAAAATTGTTTTTTAAAATATTATAAGTTTTTTTATATTCATTTTTTCTAAATTCAAACACTAATTTTGACATTATATAACATAAACGTACATTATTGAAGATCAAACCATAGTCAAAATCTCAATTTTTACAAAAAGTTGTATTTCAAAAATGATTTTTATGAAAATCTAGTTGAAATAGATTCAAAAAAAGTGATTTTTTTGAAATTTTGATATCTAAAAAAAATTTCGACAAAATGATGAAATACCTAAAATGACATTTTAAGAATAACTATTCAAACCAAATTTTCATTTAAAACTTTTATAAGAAATTTCTTTGTAAAATTTTTTTAAACAAAATTATATTACATTATAAGAATCTATTTTGAAAAAATCTATAACAAACGCACCCGTAATAATCCTAACCAATCTCAACTCAGACACTCACACTCCATCTCACACCCACCAAATTACTCATGCACCCCCTCAAATTACTCATGCACCCCCCAAACTACTCATGCACCCCACAAATTTCTTTCGCACCCCTCCAAATTTCTCGTGCACCCCCCTAAAATTTCTCATGCACCCCCCAAATTTCTTGTGCCCCAATTTTTATTTTTTTGTCCTCCTCACATTTCTAACCTAAACCATTTTGCTGTGAGAATGATTTCAGATATATACACTCCAAAATCATTAAGTGCATAAGATGGTTTTGAAGCATATCCTATAATTAGAATCATTATTTTTTATTTTTTTTGGGTACAATTATAATCATTGTTTAAAACCATTTAACAATAATTTTGGTTTCTCGTATAAGACAATCTAAACCATTAAATCACAACTATTGTTTTTATTCTAATTTAAAGGGTTGTACTCCAAAACCATTTTATGCATCTAATGGTTTTTTATTACAACCATCTGAAACTATTCCCACAGCAAAATGGTTCAGTGGTTTTTTATTATAATCATTATTCTTTATTTTTTGGGTACAATTATAATCATTATTTAAAACTATTTAACAATAATTTTGGTTTCTCATATAAGACAATTGAAACCATTAAATCGCAATTATTGTTTCTATTCTAATTATAGGGTTGTACTTCAAAACCATCGTATGCACTTAATGGTTTTGTATTGCATATCTTTGAAACCATTTCCACAGCAAAATGGTTCAGGCTAGAAATGTGGGGGGACAAAAATAAAATAAAATCGGGGCCCAAGAAATTTGGGGGGTGCGCGAGAAATTTGGGGGTGCGCAAGAAATTTTGGGGTGCACGAGTAATTTGAGGGGTGCATGAGTAATTTGGGGGTGCGCGAGTAATTTGAGAGGTACACAAGTAATTTGGAGGGTGCATGAGTAATTTGAGGGGTGCACGAATAATTTGGGGGTGCACTAAGTAACTTATGCATGGTGCATAAGGATGACTTATGTATAATAACCAATCCCATAATTCTAAAGGTCAAATTATTTATGGTTCTTTGTAATTTGCTTCTTCTAATGTTTGTATTCTATTTATTTTTAATCTAATTTTCGTTTCTTTAATTCAATTTTTTTATCTGATTTTTGTTTATCATACCATGACACCTGTGCAAATTTTTAATCTTTTGTTGGGTTTATTATAATGGTAGCGAGATGAATACAACGACTAGCCATGGCATAATCTGAACCTGATCTGCTTTGGGAGGCTATCAAATGATGAATTTTTATTACAAAATGTGATTAAGAAGAACACCAAAAGGTATGCAATTCTTATTTCTGTTATAATCCTTTATTACAATGTTTTCTCTATGATGTTATTTACTTCATTGAGCTAAATGATAGCAACACGATTGAAATGATAATAATACTTGAATAACTTCATATTTTTTTGGTTACGAATGACTTCATATGGGTGTTTATCTTTCTTTACTTTTCATGAATAATTTGAAAGTCTTAATAATAATGCAACTCATCACGTTTCCACTTTCCTTAAATCAACTTTTTTGATACAATTTATTTTATCATCTACAATTGGAATTGTATTACTTTTATGTATAATATTTTTATTTCTTTTCAGAATTCAATGGATCAGATTACTTTTATGTATAAATTGAGTACCCAAATTCTACATTTTGTATAAAAATGTGAAAATGAAAATTATATCCCAACTGAACTTGAATCGTTAGTTTTATTTTTTTATTCCACTAGATTCATTTGTTAGTATATAATCATGCTGCAATGGTCATCAAGTGAACAAGATGGATTCTTCCTTAACGTAGTAAGCTTTAGAATTTGTAGAATCTCAAGTTCATTCATGTACCAAATTTTCATAGTGAAGATGCAGGGTTAATTAAGCTTAGGAATTGGAGCACTGAAATTGTTTATTTGTCAAGAAGGGTACATTGGTATGATTTTTTATCTATATGTTTATTTCAATTTTCCATAAAAAAAAAATGTTTATTATTATTGGGAAAAATGTCATGACTTCCAAGTCTTATCTATAATGTTTATTTAAGGTGAAGCTTCGATAATCTTTAATTGTGAATGAAGGGTTTTTGCTGCAGAAGAAGCACATGTATATATAATATGCATGGGTGCCTGATGAGTGATGAACTGATGATGGCTTTCTTGGACTAGCTATGTCAAGAGCCTTTGGAGAACATGTTTGGTTATATAGTGGAGTTATAAGAATTGGATTTTATTTGTTAAAGTGTAGGCTACCTTTTTTAAGGCAGTTTTGTTTTATGTCATTATATTGGAATTTGCTATTATACCTTAGGAAAAAAAAAATTTCCAACAAAATTTGATTGCATTATTGTTTTGATGAATTGGTACTTTAAAGTTGACCACAAGCTTCTTTTGAGTTCATTAAGCCAAGTTTAAAGCGTAATCCATAATCAATCAAGTTTATGTTATAAATTTTTCTGATCCAAAAAATATATGATAAACATTATTTTATATATTTATATAATGCTTTATGTAAGAGGAAGATTTATGTTTATAAAAAATAAAGAAGAAAAGAAGAATAATTATATTTGTATTGAACCGTAGTACTTATAATTATTTTTTTTCCAAAGTAAAAGGCAATTTTGTTTGTTAGACAGTTCTTTTGAATTTTAAATTTATGTGAGTTGTATTTTCAAGTTTATAGTATACATTTAAAATCTTACATCAAATTAAAAGAATTTGAGATATGAATAAATTTAAATATACCTTTTATTGAAAAAATTATATAGAATGAGATCATAATTTAATTTATTAAAAACTAGCGGACACTGCGCCTGCATGTGTGATCCATATTTCCTATTATGCAAACCTATGTATTAAAAAAACATGTCTTATGTTATTGTGAATTTGTTAATAAAATATTTTTGTTAAAAAAAATAGCCTTTTGTTATGGTAAGTTTGTTAATAAAAGATTTTTGCTGCTATAAAAAGTCAAGGGTATTGTTGGTATTATGAAAAGTCCCCATCAAAATTTGTATCCTCTTTAGATATTATAGTATACAATAGATATAGAATAGATAAATTATATTCTTACATAAATACAATAAATATTATAAACATAAGCCAAACAATAACAATGTCATTTTCATCATAGAACTTTGAATCAAATTAATTGATACCAAATAACTCAAATAATATTTAAAAACAAATATATAAATAATATTAAAAAAGAAAATTGTTCCGTGCACGGCACGGGCTAACATACTAGTATATTGTAAATAGATATATTAAAAGAAACTACTACTAAAAAACCTTTTTTGTCCTTAACACGTTTTATAATATTTCACCGTTTATATCCTTAAATGTAATTTTAACTCTAAACTAATATTAAAAAAAAAATACAAAACAAAAATAAGAAAAAAAGATAGGCATAAAAGAAAATTTTCCATAAAAATAGCAACAGAAACCACATCTTTAAACAAACCAAAAAAATACAAAACAAAAAAAAAAAGAAAAAAAAAAGATAAGCATAAAACTCATCAATAATAAATATAGAAAAAACAGGACAAAATAATTATCACCGATACATAAAAAGGAATTGAATCAAAAATTCTTACACGAGACAATTGCTTTAATAAAAAAAATTCAATTATATACCGGACAATTGCTTTAATAAAAAAAAGGGAATTGAATAATAAATATTTTTTATTACAAAAAAATCATACACAGGACAATTGCTTTAATAAAAACAAAATTAATCATACACGAGACAATTGTTTTAATAAGAAAATAGTAATTGAATAATAAATATTTGTTATTATTAATTATAATTTATTACACAAAATCATACACGGGACAATTACTTTAATAAAAAATATTACTTAATTTAATAAATTTTACAAAAAATAGCAAAATTACATCATTTATATTTTAATAATATTTTATAAATAAAAGTCAATAGACCCGTGCGAATGCACGGGTCTCAAAACTAGTTAGATAAATAAAAGATATCAAAAATTAAAAAAAAAATATTTTGTATATTAAAATTCAATAATAAAAAAATCAAATAAAAATATAATATATTCAGCCTCCACAATAATTTACTGAGGGCTTAGGTCGTCAGTAAATTTACTGAGGGCTTAGACCCTCAATAATTGTAAGGGTCAGAATTTTACTGAGGGCTTAAGTCGTCAGTAAATTTGTGAGGGCTTTTTTCTCATTTACTGAGGGTTTAGGCCGTCAGTAACTTACTGAGGGTTTAAGCCCTCAATAAGTGTTATTAAAATCCGTCAATAAATTAAGGCTTTCTTGTAGTGTGATAACTTTTATCTCCAATTTATGTAATATATTTTTCACAAATATATTTGTACAAAATATTCCTTCCATAAATATATTTATTGTCCATAAATATATTTTCAGTAACAATCTCCTTGAAGCACAAAGATATATTTGAAACATATGTTTTTATATTTTCTGCAGATCCTTAAATATCTCAACAACTTACATTTGAAACATATCTTGTTATTTCCTTAAATAACTCAACAACTTAAGGAACAAGTAACACATTAAACCGCCCTTTTTGCAGATCCTAAAAACATGTGTGTCTTGGTGCGCAAGCTGGTGAGAGTTTGTTTTCTGAAGAAATCTTTAAAAGATATCACATGAAAATATAACAAACTTGACGCTTTTCAGGGCGTCCAGGTGTGGATCCTAATGTAAGCACATATGACTCCATATCTTGGACATAAGCTTATTTTACCAAGATGAAGCCAACAACCCAAAAATCTAACACTTTGTATGCATCATTTTCAATTAATGTATCCATAGTGAATCGATAACCCAACTTTACTGTGTAGGTACCCTTGATGTGATACTTCCATATCCTTTTGTCCTCACTCAAATTTGAGCCAACTGTCATTTTATTTATTTCATCTTTGATTCTTTGTCTCTAGCAGTATTAACAATATCCCATCTCCAAACATTATCTCTCAGATCCATTAGATCTAACACTAATCTTTGTCCTTCCAACTCTGGACGGGAGGCCTAAATATCTTCCAGAACCCATTCCCTCCGTCAGTTGAAAAATGTTCTTAATGTTGGTTATGACGTGCTTCGGTGTATTTTTGCTGAAAAAATACTTCTGATTTTTGCATGGTAATCGCTTGTCTGGAGGCCTCTTCATACTGACTGAGAATCACTTTTAATTTGATGCATTCAGTTTCATCAACCCTGCATAACAAAAAGCAGTCGCCAACAAATAAAAGGTGTGTGAGGAGGGGGCTCCTTTACACACTTTGATGCCATGTAACTCTCCTCATGATCCGCCCTTTTTTAAAAGGCCGGAAAGACCACCAACACACATAATGAAGAGATATGGTGACAGTGGGTCACCTTGTCTCAAACCTCTCTTAGTCCTCAGAGGTCCCACACACTCTCTTTATTTACCAACACTTGATAATGAACACCCTCCATACACATAGTCATCCACTTCACCCATTTATCATTGAAGCCCATTCTTATCATAACCTTCTTCACATACTTTTAATCCACCCTATCATAACCCTTGCTTATATCAATTTTCAAGGCTACCTTCCCCATCTTGCCTCGAGTCTTACATTTCATGTGGTGAATGATTTCTGAAGCTACTGTAACATTATCAACAATAGATCTACCTTCTACAAAAATTGATTGTTCTTGAGATATGCATTGTGATAAAAGGGGTTTAAGTTTATTAGCAAGTACCTTTGACATGACTTAGCAACTCCTGCGTGAAACAACTCTACTCCACATAAATTCCATAATCATTTAAAGAAAGCTAAATTTAATCCATCCGGACCCGGTGCTTGTCTGAATGCATTGCAAATAGAGCCTTTTTGAATTCTTTTATTTGGAAAGGACGTATTAGTTGTTCGTTTTATTGCTATGTAATTGTTGGATTAAAGTTGTCAATGTTCATGTTGCCTCCATCCTATTCATTGGTGAATAACTTCTCAAAATAATCCTTTGCCACATTACATAATTCGTGTTGATTCTGGACCACCTCCCCTTCATCATTTTGCAGCTGTGATATTTCATTACTTTTCTTTTTTGCACTCGCCGTTGCGTGGAAAAATCAAGAATTGGTGCCCCCCTCACGGAGCAATTAAACTTTTGCTCGTTTCCTCCAAAACGCTTCTTGTGCAAGTAGCGCGCTCATTCTACTATAGACATCACCATATCGAGATCCTTGAAGGTGTTGTTCGATATCTCGTAGCATCTCAAGTTCATTTCGACATTCTTCAATCTCTACTCAGTATTTGTTGCGTGATTGTCGTCCCCATTCATTCATTTCTTTGGTACACTGCTGCAATCTTGTTAAAAAATCGCGATGATCACCTTTTTCCCATCCTCCTTGTACCACACCCCCTAAATCCTCCTCTTGTAGTCATGCATTTTTGAATTTGAACTCTTTCGATTCTCTGCCTGTTGCTTTCGTTCAACTTCAATAATATTGTATAGTGATATGATCTATCTGCAATCACATTGTGAAGTTAACAGTTTGGAAATGTGTCATACCATGCTTGAGTAACCATTGTTCCATATAGTCCCGGCTCCTAGGACCTACCGATAAAAATGCAACTCGTTGTTGTTGTCGTATGTGCACCCTTCCATGTCCAATTGCATGACTGAACCGTGATTTGCATGAAATTCCATCTCTGCCACGTCATCTTTGACACGTCCATCTCTCATTCTTTTATGTTTCTTTTCGAATTTTATCATTACTTCTTCCTCTCTTTCTGCGACTGTTATGATTGGATTATTATTTCCAATTAATTTTTGCTGCTCATTAATGGTAATGGACATTTTTGCTGCACTTTTCTTAATTGGGATGTTACGAATTAATTGTGCCAGCCTATCTTTCCTATCCTTCTGCGCTGAATTTGTTGCCAATGATTGCACCGTTTCAACTTTATTCTGCCCCATTATTATTGTTATCTTCTCTCTCTTGATTTGGAGTATGCCATGTTGACGACTGACCCTCCGTTCTTAGCCACCTACCGCCGCCTGAACTTCGTCAGTGAACCTCCACCCTTAATTATGGTCCCCAATCCCTTGTTCCATCGTCATCCTCGATAGAAAAAGGTTGTTACAGCCGTCCTTTGTGTGTCTCAAGATTCCTCAATAGTAGCATAAAATTCCATGCCTTTCATACTTCAATTGCACTGTAATTGCATCAGCTCCTTTCTTCTTTACTGCTTTGGACTTGACTAATGGTTTTTGGATATCCACCATAATTTGGATACACATGAATTTCCTCCAAAAATCAGAGCTATTCTTCTCGTCATATTCCAACAGCTCGCCGACATAGTCTCCAATGTTTTTACCCACCGTCTTCAATATATAGCATGCTGGTAATTGGTGGACCTGCACCCAGAATGGTACAATATTTAGTGACACTTGCTCTGGACCCTCTCCTTCCTCCATGGCACCAAGTATCAACATGTGTTAGTTAAAGAACCACAGACATCCTTTAAGAACTTTCTGCAAGTCAAGATGGTGAAAAAATTGAAACAAAAATCATCCCTAACCCAGTTCTCCTATCGCAACTCCTCTAACTGGAGTTAAAACGCCTGCCATATACTCCATCATCTGTTCCTCCCTAATTGGTTTATTTGACTGAGGTTATTTTTGTCCATGCAACAAATTTTTCATATAAAATTAGAACTCCTTAATATGTGTAAAATTGAGAATAGTTACTTATAAATTAGGTCGGAGAAAGTACATTTTTGCATTTCTAAAATGAATAATCAAATATTCTAACTTTTATTTACCACAATTAATAAAAAAAAAAAAAAAGAAAACTGGTTTTACCTCAACACAAAAGACAAGAGAGTGTAGATCTAAAAGAAACCGCATGTGATAAATGATCTCAATTCTCAAGTCAAAGGTGCAAACTCCAAACACTGTACTGTGTATCAAGTTAGTAACTGTGACTTCATTCATTTACTTCATTTTTATCCTTACAATCAATCATGTCATCACCCTCCCGATACCGATAGAACCGAATTCAATCCAAATTACCAAATTATCCTCGCGCCACTACCATCAATGATGACGTAAATTTCCACCACCACTATCAACAACACTCCTTTATCGTCAATTCCATCAACACCACCACCACCACCGCCGCCACTATGGAAGGTGGAAACAGAGCCGAAGCTGAACGGTGGCTTTACACCGCAAACAAACTCCTTAGCGCACGTGATCTGCACGGTGCACGCTCCTTCGCGATCCGTGCTCGTGAATCCGACCCTACTTTCGACGCATCTGAGCTTCTACTTGCTGTAATCGACACTCTCCTCGCCGGAGAAGCGAGAATCAACGATCACCACACTGATTGGTATGGAATCCTTCAAATCCTTCGTTACACAACAAATATCGACCACATCGCGAATCAGTATCGGCGTCTTGCTCTTCTTCTTGATCCTAATAGGAACCCTTTCGCGTTCTCCGGTCACGCTTTTTCACTAGTTCATGATGCTTGGTCCGTTCTCTCTAATCCTGCTAAGAAGGCGATGTACGATAGTGACTTAAGATTGCACACTACTCCACCGGTTCCGCCGCAAGCTCAGCCGCAGCCTCCTCCGATGCAGCAATCGGTGCCTCAGTATCAGCAGCATCAGACGAATAATCCTACGCCGAAGAAAAACCCTAGATCGAGGGAGGGTGTTGCTGAGCCGATTAGGCAGAATCGGAACCCTAGCGAGTCAGCTGAGCCAGCTCGGCAGACACGGACGGCGAGTGCTGCTGAAACGGATGGTAAGATTAGCTTCTGGACTTTGTGTCCTTACTGTTATGTTTATTATGAGTATCCGAAGGTGTATGAAGAGTGTACTTTACGGTGTCAGAGTTGTCGGAGGGGGTTTCATGCGGTGGTGATACGTTCGCCACCGGTCAATGAGTTGAATGAGATAGATTCTTCGTTTTGTACTTGGGGATTTTTTCCGTTAGGGTTTTCTGGTGATTCCAAAGATGTGAATGGTGCTTCTTCTAATTGGAACCCTATTGCACCTTTATTTCCCTCTTCAATGAAAGGATCTTCCAATAGGAAAAAGAATTGGGTTTACTATGATGAAGAGCAAACTGCGGCGTTTATCGATATTTCTGATCCGAGTGATGATGATTCTGATGATGGGGATTGGAGGGGTGGTATTGGTAAGAGGAAAGGAGGGAAGAGGTCGGGAGTTAGTACTAGCAAAAAGATTAGGAAAGATTCTGGTAATGCTGGTGGTAGGGAAGCTGTGGAGAGACCTAGGAGGAGTGCTATTGGTGCTGCTGCAGGGAATGGAAATGAGAAGAATGTTGGGGCTGCTGACGCTGCTGGTGTGAAGGTAGATACTAATACTAGTAAGAAAGCTGTGCCGAGTAGTTCTAGGAGGAGGGGTGCTGGAAACTTGGATTTGAATGTAGAGTTCAGTAATGATGTGGAGGAGCCTTCCCGTGTAGTGCGTGCCCGTGAAGGGAATGCAACTGGCAATGCTGAGGATAATATTGAAGGGATTGGATTTTTTGAAGGCCTTGATGAGTTCCTCAGTAGCTTGCCCATTCTCAATGTGGTGGGAGATGATAAGGTTAAGGGTCATTAGCCATTTTTCAATTTAGATGCTTTTAATTTTTGTTTCTGTAGACTATAGATGTTATTACTTGTATGTTTGCAATTATCGCACAAAATATTGCTGAGATATTGTGAATTCTTGTCATTGTTAGATTCTATTTAAGTTATGGCAGCAAGTACATTATAGTTTTTGAAGTATTTGAGGATTACTTCATATCATGTAGAATATTGTTGTACCATGGAGGAAGGATATATAGATTGATGTTTTAAAAAGTCAGCCACACACTCTTTCTCACTAACGACAGGGCACAGATAAACTTATTTCAGAGTTTTACTTGGCCCTAAACTCTGGACTGTGCATGACAATCCATAGATCTGATGGGGCTTCTAACCATGCATGTAAGCAATTACTTTCTACATAATATTTCACTATTGCATGCAAAGTTTTATTTTGGATATTTTGTTTTTGTTTGGTTATGTTGTGTGACTTCTGTTTGTTATAAGTCGAAGCCACCTTATGTATCATGCCTTTGCTATGTTGTAAATTGAGGCTACCTTCTGTATCATGTTGTGTGGGATATGTTTAATCTTGTTTTCCTTTCATCATATCGTTACAAGTCTGTTTGATCCAGGCTTAAAATCATCAGCCTTTGTGTTAACAGTCAATTTCTGGGTGCGGTGATACGTGTTAGGTTTTGATCCGGCCAGCCTTTGGATGTTCTGTTTTTGTTTGGTTCTGTTGTTTTCTTGTTGGTTGTTGTTGTGTGATTGTTCTGATATAAGTTGAGGTCAGTCGCCTTATGTATCTTGCCTTTGCTATGTTTAAGTTGAGGTTACCTTTTGTTTGATGTTGAATGGGATATGTTTAATCTTTTTTTTTCCTTTCATCATATCCTTACAAGCCTGTTTGATCCAAACTTAAATCATCAGCCTTTGAAAAGGAAATTTCTAGGTGCGGTGACATATGTTTGGTCTTTGGTCCTGTCAACCAACGAACGTTTCAGCCTTTTCAAACTGGTAACAATTTAACAAATTGGATTTGCTTGCAAGTCCAATATGACATTTGTATTTTGAGTTAATTTTTGAATTGTCGGGTTTCTGTATCATGCTTTTCTAAAGTGCAGGTAACCCTCATCTGCTTGTGCTTCTGTTTCCAAATTCTTAGTGGCTGAGTAAAGATTTTTACAGTAGGTTCTGAATTATGACGAAGCATTTTACCAGGTGCTAATAAGGTCCGAGTAAGTTGTATTCTATCAGCATTACATAAGGCATCATCTATAAGTAATACCTTATCATGAACAGGTATCATAGTAGGTGCTTAATGAATATTCGAAAGAATGCCTGCGTGTTTTGTTGATTTGCCTGCATTTCCCCCTAGGTTTTTTTTTTTTTTCCAACGAACATTTCCCCTTAGTTAGATGTGGTGAATATTATCTATGCATATATGGTTTTTTCTTTTCTTCCTGTCTTTGCTAAATGGTACAGTATCAGCTCTTATATGTTGTGCTATTACTCTAAGTATATCTTTGTGAGGCACATAAATAGATTGAAGAAACATAGGAACATTGAAATTCCTTGCTGTATGTTCTCACATTGGAAATAAAGGTAGTTAGGCTTTGCTTTGCAAAGAAAATGGTTTGAAATCTGTGTATGGCATCTATTGCAGAAAAAATATATTCGTAGTACCATAAGGTTTCTCTTTTTTTTTTTTTTTTTTTTTTTTTTTTTTTTTTTTTTTGCGTAAAAACCCTTAGGATAAACTAAGACCTCTAATTATTTAGATCATTATAATTCAATTAGCATTAAGTACAAGAATTTATATTTTTTATAGAAAAAGACTACAAGAGTTTATATGAACAGTGAAGATAAACAAAAAGATAAAAAATAATTCAAGAAAACTTTTTTAAAAGCCAAAGATAATGCTTATAAAAACAAAAAGCCTAATATAATACACCATCCGTCCTTTTAAAGCAGTCATCATCCCAAACTTTTTGATTTCTTCTTCATCACAAATGAGTCAACGGAATTGCATCACGAGCCAATTAATTATATTTTACTAAAAGATATATTTATTCTTATAAATTGATAATAAAAAACATACAAATTCAACAATGCAAAAAATGACAAAATCAATGTAACTAGCAATGCGACAAAAACAATCTGTTTGGAATACTATGTCTCCATATCAGCAATGATGATGACTTAGTCATTGATTGAATTTATAGGTCATTAATATTGATATGTCAATCTGGACGAAATGAATACTGCAACAAGAAAGGAAATTAAAAAACATAGCACCAAAACAATGATAAAAACAAATTCACATTGGAATGACGAAATAAATAAATAAATGAAAACCCTATGTGAAAGCTTATAATTCGATTAAAAATGGGAAAGAAAAAAAGATGTTGATAGGTGATTTCTAGAAGAAACAAAATGACCCAAGAACATATTTCTAATGAATGAAGAACAAAGGAAGAGAGTGCATAAGAACAGGATAAACTTATTTCTTTAAAAAAACATTTGGGCTGATCATTAGAGAAGAGTTGAGCCAATTGATTATGAAAACTAAATGCCATTTTTTTGGTCAAGAGAAAATTTAATTTTTTCAACAAAATATTAAATATTTAATTTATCAACCTCACGTATGTAGGTATGGATCAAAATATTGAATACAGTATTTAATTTTTTCGCTCCCTATAGTCCCAACAAAGTATCTACAATTTAATTTAAGCTCTTTGAGTATGCTATGAGATTAAATTCTTGAGTAGATAACGAGACATCAATTTTTTACTAGAATTAAACTACTTTCCAAATGAGTAACTATAAATTCTCGAGTTGGCAGCCTCAACCCTACCCCGAGGAAAAACCCTAGATTGAGTAGGGCGTGACTGAGCCGATTCGGCGGAATCGGAACCCTAGCGAGCCAGCTGAGCCGACTCGACAGATACGGATGGCGAGTGCTGCTGAAATGGACAGTAAGACTAGCTTCTGGACCTTGTGCCCTTACTGTTACATTTATTATGAGTATCCGAAGAGGTATGAAGAGTGTACCCTGCGGTGTCAGAGTTGTCGGAGAGGGTTTCATGCTGTGGTGATAAGTTCGCCACCATTGAACGAGATAAATTCTCCGTTGTGCACTTGGGGATTTTTTCCGTTGGGGTTTTCTGGTGATTTCAAAGATGTGAATGGTGCTTCTTCTAATTGGAACCCTATTGTACCTTTATTTCCCTCTTCCATGAAAGGATCTTCCAATAAGACAGATTCTGGTAATACTGGTGGTAGGGAAGCTGCGAAGAGACCTAGGACGAGTGCTACTGGTGCTGCAGCTGGGAATGAGAATAATATTGCACCTTTATTTCCCTCTTCCATGAAAGAATCTTCCAATAGGACAGATTCTGGTAATGCTGGTAGTAGGGAAGCTGCGAAGAGACCTAGTGCTACTGGTGCTGCAGCTGGGAATGGGAATAATATTGCACCTTTATTTCCCTCTTCCATGAAAGGATCTTCCAATAGGACAGATTCTGGTAATGCTGGTAGTAGGGAAGCTGTGAAGAGACCTAGGTGGAGTGCTACTGGTGCTGCAACTGGGAATGGGAATAATATTGCACCTTTATTTCCCTCTTCCATGAAAGGATCTTCCAATAGGACAGATTCTGGTAATGCTGGTAGTAGGGAAGCTGTGAAGAGACCTAGGTGGAGTGCTACTGGTGCTGCAGCTGGGAATGGGAATAATATTGCACCTTTATTTCCCTCTTCCATGAAAGGATATTCCAATTGGACAGATTCTGGTAGTGCTGGTGGTAGGGAAGCTGTGGAGAGACCTAGTAGGAGTGCTACTGATGCTACTAATAAGAAAGCTGTACAAAGTAGTTCTAGTCCTAGGAGGAGGGGTGCTGGAAATTCAGATTTGAATGTGGAGTTTAGTAATGACGTGGAGGAGCCTTTCCGTGTACTGCATACCCCTGAAGGGAAACCAACTGCAACTGACAATGCTGAGGATAATATTGATTGGGATGAGTTTTTTGAGGGTGTTGATAATATGATCAGGGACTTACCTTTCCTCAATTGGGCAGAAAATGATAAGGTTAAGCGTCATTAGCCATTTTTGAATCTGGATGCTTTTTATTTTTTATATCCGTAGACTATAGATGTTATTACTTGTATGTTTGCGATTATTGCAAATATTACTGCGCTATTGTGAGTTCTTGCCATTGTTAGATTTTATTTCAGTTATGGCAGCATCCCACTACATTATAGTTTTTGAAGTATTTGAGGATTACTTCTTCATATCAGGTAGATCATTGTTGTACCAATAAGGAAGGATATATAGATTGCATGTTTGCAATTGATTTCAACATAAAACATTTCACTATTGCGTGCAAAGTTTTATTTTGGATATTTTTTTTTTTTTTGGTTCTGTTTTCGTTTTGTTTTGTTGTGTGACTTCGTTCTGTTATAAGTTGAGGCCATCTTATGTATCATGCCTTTGCTATGTTGTAAGTTGAGGTTGGCTTCTGTATCATGCTGTATTGTATGGGATATGTTTAATCTTCTTTTCCTTTCATCATATCCATACAAGTCTGTTTCATCCGGGCTTAAAAACTATCGGCCTTTGTTTTAAGAAATTTACTTTTGCCACCCTATCCATTTTCTTGTGCACCCTACGAATTTACAAAAATACCCTGGTCCACTACTTAGGTAGTGGATACACCCCCAAAATACCCTACCTTATTTGTTTTTTATAACGTTCACTACTTAAGTAGTGTACAACATTTTATTTTTTAAAGAATCATTTTTATAAGTAGCGGGAGGGTAAAAATGAAAACGTGTAGGGTGCGTGAGAAGTATGTAAGGCGGCAAAAG
Organism: Trifolium fragiferum; assembly: GCA_954870985.1. NCBI lineage: Eukaryota > Viridiplantae > Streptophyta > Magnoliopsida > Fabales > Fabaceae > Trifolium > Trifolium fragiferum. The sequence goes on along the minus strand of OX940790.1, from coordinate 15,664,749 downwards.
AAAATCTCTTGTTTTAAAATGCAATTTCTGGGTACAGTATGTGTTAGGTCTTTGGTCTTGCCAGCTAACTTTTCAGCATTTTCAAATTGATAACAATTTAACAAACTTGTTTTTGCTTGTGAGAAGAGTATATTAGATGAAGGGAAGTCTACTACTTAAGAGGCATAGGAAGGACTAGAAATAATTATAAATCAATCTACTTAGTTTATGTTTGGTGACTTGTGGAGACATAAGTTGTTTTCATTTTTCAAAACATACAGTAAGAAGAATTTGGATCCAAATGTTTTGTCTTTAAACAAAATTCATCGTAGGACATTATGGCGTCGTTTTATACACACTATCAAATGCAATAGTGTATGCTTCATTCAAGCATATTTGTGTGATGTCTATTTGTAATGTATTTGGCTGTGCATACGAAGGAGCGTGGTAGAACATCTGAAACTACACTTCGAGTTGAATTGAAATTATTTTATTTTTCAGTATGCTAAATGATTAGCTACCCTGAAAATACCAACAATCAGTTTATTTGTGTTTTTACTATGTATACTGTCAAACTAGTTTTAGAAGCTAGTTAGGCTTTGCTTTGCAAAGAAAATGATTTCAAAAGAAGAAAGAAGACATCTTAGTTGTATGGTATCTAAATGTATAATTCAACATCAATAATATTAATTCAAAAGTACAAACAATAGTGCTAAACTGGTAATTAGAAAAAGAAGAAATACAAAGGTTTTTCACACCATACAATAAATCAATAACCCCATAAAATTTCACTACACACAATCAAGAAATAACACAATAATGTCTATTACATGCATTTAGCCGATCACATAACCCAATGCTTAAGGACCAGAGGTTGAAGGTGGTGGGGAGAAAAATGGGATGGAGGGGAAAGTGGTTGGGAATGAAGGTAAGTTGGGAAGTGAAGTGGCTGCCGGCAATGGTGGAATGTTGAGAGATGGAAGTGTTGGAATGTTGGTAGTAGGAAAGCTTGGAAGTGGTGGCATAGTAAGCTTAGGAAGAGATGGAATGGTAGTAGGAAATGGAGGAAGATTTCCTTGAGGCAATGTTGGAATTGAAGGCAAAGGTGGCAATGTTGTTGGTTTTGGCAAAGTGGGAATATTAGGCAAATTTGGTTGTGTAGTTGTTTGCAAAAGATGACGAGCTTCTAAGCTCATGCTTGACATTGTCACAACAAGAAGTAAAGCTATGATAAAGGATTTGCTTGAGGCCATATTGATGGTTTGATGAATTGTTGGAGGTAAGGATTATATTTGTATAGAGAGGATTTGCTTTGGGGTTTTATGAAAACAAAGGGATAGTAAACGGTCTTATATAGAGTTTAGAGAGGTTTGAAGGAGGGTATTTTGGAGAACCAAAAGAGCTATTACTATTTAGTTAGTTCAACTTCTTGTGTTTCACTTTGACAAAAGCATTTTATGGTTAGACTAGTTAGTTGGCTTGGTTACTACTTGCTCCGTTTCAATTTATGCAAAAAATGTAATTTTTTTTATTGGTTATGAAGAAAATAGAAGAGAAGATTACAGAATTGACATTTTTTTTTTCTTTCACCACTAGTTTAATTTGATTTGAATGTCAGTTCTGGAATCAAATTGTTTCAGTCTTTTTCCTATTGCAATTGTCGATAATCGAACTGTGGTCCTCCATACCAAGTTCAATGTCAATCACTACCAAATCAACTAACAATTGGTGAATTTGTATCCGTTTTACATATCTTACGTTTATCATATTTTTTTCTAAAAAAAAAAATGCTTGACTTCTTAGATGCATCTTTTATTTCTTTTTCAAAATGAATCTCTAGAGATGCAAAAACATTCCAAAGTCACGAATGTCATTTGAGTGTATAACAACAAATATTATTCAACAGAAGCAGACTAAACGTGTGTAAAGATAAATATGCGAGACAATTAACTACAACAAAATGCTAACGAGTGTATCTAAAACAATTTTTAAAATTCTTAAATAGTAGTGATTATTTTTTTGGAAAATCTGTAGAGTCAAATGCATTGTAAATTAAAACATTTAGTTTTTTTTTTAAAACAAATAACTTTTTTAAATAAAATTTTTAAAGAACACTCTGAAAGTAGTGTCAAATAATGTAAAAATGATGAAACATAACGTGAAAATATTTTTTTTCAAAGGCAATTATAGTGTCAAATATTTAATATAAGTTAATGTATCAGCTATATTTATGTTTTTTTGTTTCTATCATACCTTAAATGATAATATAGGGTAAAATGTTTGGCGAATTTGTGTTTTAGTCTCTGAAAAAAATTTCTTAGTTTTGCTTATATTGAGATCAAATATAAATATATAGAAGAAACGGTGACTATGTCATAAAAGTTGGTATTGTTAGGTTTCTTCAAATTATTTCACTTTTTTAAATGAAATCTTTAAAGAACACTTTGAAAGTGCTCATTAGTAAGACTTTTAATATAATAACTACACGAAAAATACTATTTTTCTAAAATTTCATATGACCTTTGTTATAGGTCTAGAACAACCCTTCAATTTATTTTATCCTTATTGAATTCATAAATATTATTGGATTAAAATAAGCATGTTGATTGATGAGTGAAACATTACAAGAAAATATGATGTACAGGTACTCCATTTGAGGAAGAGTACTGGTATTGGGTACGTACCCATATCATTGGGTACATATCTATACCTTCATTTGGGAGTGGTTATGGTTTGCTTATGCACTATGTGCTTAAACAATGAAAATTATTTAGCGCACCCCCGAAATTTCTCAAGCACCCCCATATTTCTCGCGCACCTTCCAAATTTCTCGCACATCCCTCAAATTATGTCTAAACCATTTTATTGTGGGAATGATTTCAGAGATTTGCACTCCAAAACCATGAAGTGCATAAGATGGTTTCAGCTAGAAATCTGAGAGGGGGGAGGAAAAAAAATTGTGTTAAGTGCATAATTATAGGGTTGTACTCTAAAACCATTTTATACACTTAATGATTTTGAAGTAGAACCCTCTGAAACCATTCCACCAGCAAAATGATTTTGAAGTAGAATCCTCTGAAATCATTCCACCAGAAAATAGTTTTGGCTAGAAATATGGGGGGACAAAAAAAAATAAAATTGGGGGGCACAAGTCATCTGGCGGGTGCGCGAGAAATTTTTGGGATGTGCAAAAAATTTGGAGGGTGCGCGAGAAATTTGAGGGGTGCACAAAGTAATTTCATTGTTTATGCACCGTGAAAAGACTTATGCACCGTGCATAAGGAAAAGACACCATAACTTTTCCCCCTTAATTTATGTCTATATATGTACATTAATTTTTTAAAAAATATCGTACCCCGTATCGATATCCGTATCGAATACCGGTATTGTACCCGCACCTACAACATAAATAAACTTTTTATGATTATTTCAAATGAGCTAATAGCAAAATGTATGAAGTTGCTAGCTGTTAGGGTGGTGAGTTCTGAAAACAGAGCTGCACCCAATTAAAATTAGATTACCAAAACTCTTAGATATTACATCATGTTTGCAACCACATATTTTTACCCAATCATCAAATCCACAAAATTAAATTATAAACACTTGTCTTTTTTTTGTTTTTTGTTTCTTTTTCTTTTTTAATCATTAGAAAGAGTTGGTCAGCAATGTTTTGAGTAGCCAACCAATCTAACCTTATAAAATGCTTTTGTCAAAATAAAACACAAGAAGTTGAACCAACTAAAAATTGCAAAAGCTCTCAATGATTCTCCAAACTAACCTACTTAAAATCTCTTACTCTATATAAGACCATCCACTATCTCTTTATTTCTCATCAAACCACAAAGCAAATTCTCTTTCAACAATACAAATTAAATATAATCCTTAGCTCCTACAATTCATCAAACTATCAATGGCATCAAACAAATCCTTCATCATAGCTTTACTTCTTGTTGTGACAATGTCAAGCATGAGCCTAGAAGCTCGTCATCTTTTGCAAACAACCACACAACCAAATTTGCCTAATATTCCCACTTTGCCAAAACCAACAACATTGCCACCTTTGCCTTCAATTCCAACATTGCCTCAAGGAAACCTTCCTCCATTTCCTACTACCATTCCATCTCTTCCTAAGCTCACTATGCCACCACTTCCTAGCTTTCCTACTACCAACATTCCAACACTTCCATCTCTCAACATTCCACCGTTGCCGGCGGCCTCTTCACTTCCCAACTTACCATCAATCCCAACCACTTTCCCCTCCATCCCATTTCTCACCCCACCACCTTCAACCACTAGCCCTTAAACTCTTCCTCACTTGTTATCTTTGCATGCAATAGACATTGCATCATTTCTTTATTGTGTGTGATGAAATTGTACGAGGTTATGATGATAGTTGTATTTTTGTTGTAATTTTTTTCTCTACTTACCAATTTGGCACTATTGTTTGTACTTTTGAATTTATACTATGTTGAATTTCATATTTATATACAACTATGATTTCTTCTTCTTTTGAACTCTTATTCTTAATGTACAATTTCAACAAGTGTATTGAACCGTACAAAATAATATCGATCGATAAGTAGACTATCATCTTTATGAGGATTGCGTTTAATTTTTATTACTGTAAATATATCGCTATTTGAATACAGGGCAGCCCCCGACGACAATTAAATTTTAAATAATTTTTCAGTTCAATTTGTAAAGTTAAAGATCACAACTCTTCTTAGGCACAAGTTCAATCCTTAACCTTAATAATATTAAGTTTTTTTCTTTCATAAAGTTAAATGTAATTTTTTTGTTTTATAAAATCTAACAATAAAATTTATTTTAGACTTCTAACTATGTTAAAAAAAAAAAACTATGCTAGACCGACCCTATTTGAAGGTAACAAGATATTTTGAAATTTTGGATTGATTGAAACAAAATAACAATAATATAAATACAATATTTTTGAGTTTTCTTATAGAAATAATTTGACAAACACTTAGTGGGAAACAACTACATAGACGATGGTCTATTTGGATTGAGTTTATTTTTGAGTTTATGAAAATAGTTTATGTAAATAAATAAAGTTTTATGTTAATTCATAAGTTTTTACTAGTAAAAATTGTATTTTTATAAGCCGATTTATCATAAACTACCTTAAAAAACTTATAATAATGCGTAAAAACTTATTTATTTGCATAAATCATTTCACATAAGCTAAACAATAAATCAATCCAAACGGACTCAAAAATGGTTAAAAGTTGAAATTGCTTTCCTTTTTTCCTCTTGTTCAAACAAACACTGCTTAATAAAGTCATAAACACATATAAAGATTAATTATAATTATAATTCTTTTAGTAAAAACCCTTTTGGATAAACTAAGATTTCTAATTACTTGGATCATTCTAATTCAATTAAGATCAAGTACAAGGATTTATGCCAACTGCAAAGATAAACAAAAAAAAAATATACAATAAAGTTAGACAATTTTTTTTTTTAAACAAAACTAATACTCTTTTGGAATTAACGACCCTCTAGTTCCCATGGATAGATGCCACATAGTTTAGAGTTTGGCCGTAAAAATTAAATTCAAATTCTTTTGAATAATTCATTCTAAAGGTTCACTAATCACTTGAGGTCAAAGTCTTGGATGAAAAACTAATAATCTATTCGTTATAAATTATTAATTATTTTGCCAATTGTATGTAAGAAATCGTAGAATTGATTCTGCTTCCAAAATTGATTCTACTTGAAGTTAGAAATCGTAGCTTCTGATTCTAGATTTGATTTTTACACTCATATTTTTTATTCAACTCAGTTTTACATGAATATATCCAAATATAAATCAATTTTAGTCAGAATCAATTTTGATCAAAATCAATTTTGCATAATCAATTCTATCAAAATTAATTTTTCTCACCGCGGAACCAAACATACGAAGGGGGCATTGAATCTCAATATATATTTTGCCAATTGCACCCAAGCTATTTGCAACTGAAGTGAACTATGTTATGTATGCTTGGTTCTGCGTTGAAGAAAATTGATTTTGATATAATTGATTCTGTAAAATTGATTCTTATCAAAATTGATTCTGACCAAATTGATTTATGTTTGGATATATTCATATAAAAGTGATTTGAACAAAAAAATTGAGTGTAAAAATCAATTCTAGAATCAGAAGCTATGATTTCTAGCTTCAAGTATAATCAATTCTGGAAGTTAAATCAATTCTACTTTTCAGAAACCAAACAAATCAGAATCAATTTTACACGTCTAGAATCAATTCTGTCAACTCCAGAATTGAAACCAAACATATATACTTAAAGCAACAACACAAAAGTTCTATCCAAAAAACAATAAAGAAAATAAAAGTTGGTAGTAGCTATTTATGAAAATCGAACTCTACGATTTTCCGTTCCAAAGATTCAAATTTATCTATAATTGACTTTGAGTTAAACTGACCGATAACATATTTTTTAATGTAAACAACGTCGAAGCTATCTGCGAGAAAATCATCATCCCTTTTGTTCCTTAGTTTTGTCTCGATAATTTTCATTGTTGAAAAAGCTCTTTTTGTAGGAGACTAAAAATGTAATAAGATGAATCAATCTACCAGTTAAATAATAATTTTTTGACTTTTCTAATTCTACTATTTTTTTGCACAACTCTTAATTATCATTTGAAAAGTCTGATGTTAATATATATTAAATATAATGTCTAATTGCAATCTCAAGATGAATTATATAGACCATCAAATTTGTTGACCTTCTTAAACCAATAAACTTATTTAGGATGACAAAATATAGTAGCTACATGTAAATTTATACCTTAATTAAAAAAAATGTAACTAATATCTTAGGATACTAGTTAAGAATTAAAAATGATAACATTATCATAAAATTTATGTAGTAAATTTTTTTAAAATGTAAAATGTTTTTCTTAATATAAAATTTATTACTTTTAAATTCATTAATTAATTCTCCGAAACATTAGTTAACATGACTTTAAATTTTTTATTTTTTTTGATAGCAAATGGTACTCCATTGCTACTAAAACCATCACCCCTCACTTCCTAACTTATCCATTTTCAACCACCACACACTAACCTTATATCTTCTAAATTAACTAAATTTTTTAATTTGTGTGAAATTGTTAAAACCACATATTTTAAGACTAAATAGTATTTCTTATATTGAATGGGTATGAAACCATGTTGATAACCATGTTCATGGAAAATTGTTGGATAAAAATAATGCATTTACTAATGGTAAAATGTTAAATGTATACATTTTTAGCTGTTAAAGTGTGAGTTCTCTATAAACCAGTTAGATTACCAACTCTTAGATATTACATACTCTTTGCAACAACATTTTTTCTCGGTCACCAAATCCATTAAAAATAAACATTTATAAACACTTGTTATTCTATTTCTATCCTCTATTGCTCTAGAAACATATATAATTGGCCATCATACATTCGAATGTTTTGAGTAGCCAACAAGTCTAATCACAAAATATTTTAGTCAAAGTGAAACACAAGAAGTTGAACTAACTAAATAAATATTGCAAAAGCTCTTAATTAATGTTCTCAAAACTATACCCTCCTTCAAATTTCTCACTCTATATAAGACCATCCATGCACTCTCCCTTTGCATATCTCATAAAATCTCAAAGCAAATTCCCTCAATATAAATATATACTCTTACAATTCATCAAACCATCAATATGGCCTCAAGCAAATCCTTGATCATAGCTTTACTTCTAGTTGTGACAGTGTCAAGCATGAGCTTAGAAGCACGTCATCTTTTGCAAACAACTACACAACCAAATTTGCCTAATATTCCCACTTTGCCAAAACCAACAACATTGCCACCTTTGCCTTCAATTCCAACATTGCCTCAAGGAAATCTTCCTCCATTTCCTACTACCATTCCATCTCTTCCTAAGCTCACCATGCCACCACTTCCAAGCTTTCCTACTACCAATATTCCAACACTTCCATCTCTCAACATTCCACCGTTGCCGGCGGCCTCTTCACTTCCCAACTTACCATCAATCCCAACCACTTTCCCCTCCATCCCATTTCTCACCCCACCACCTTCAACCACTAGCCCTTAAACTCTTCCTCACTTGTTATCTTTGCATGCAATAGACATTGCATTACTTTATTGTGTGTGATGAAGTACGAGGTTATAATGATAAGTAGTATATTTTTTGTTATATTGTATGGGGTGAACAGTTTTTTTTTTTTAACTTTCTATTTACCAGTTTGGCACTATTGTTTGTACTTTTAAATTTATACTATTGATGTTGAATTACACATTTATATAAAATTATGATTTCTTCTTCTTTTGAACTCTTATAGCAACAAATAACCTAATTAGTACTTGATGGACAACTTCGACAAGTGTTCCAGCTCGTACCAAATAGTAATATAGTATGATTATAGTATCCTCTCCATAAGGATTGCGTTGATTTAAACAAAATAACTACAATGCAAACAAGATGTTTTTTTGGTTTTTCTTATAGAAATAAGTTGACTAACACTTGGAGCACAAAAATAATATAGATAAAAGTGGTTAAAGATTGAATCTATTTTCCTCTTCTTGTACAAACAAATTTAACTTTAATACAAGCTAAATTCGTGCTATTGAAGTTCAAACTCATATAATTAGATTAATCTTAATTCCTCGAGTAAAAATTCTTTTAGGATATATTAGAATTTATGATGCATATACTCAACCACAAAAGCTAGTTTGAGAGTTGAGGTTTGCACTACATTTATAAAGGCTATCTATGCCATATATCTAGCCAATGTGGGATTTCTAACACACCCCCTCACGTCCAGAACTGAACAAGCTGGAACGTGGAATCAACAACGGGTGCCCCAAATATGGGAGGTCTCTACAACAAACGGATTTAGAACCAGACTCTGATACCATATTAGAATTTATGATGTCTATACTCAACCACAAAAGCTAGCTTGAGAGTTGAGGTTTGCACTACATTTATAAAGGCTATCTATGCCATATATCTAGCCAATGTGGGACTTCTAACAAGATAAACTATATAGGATCCCTAATTCCTAAGGTCATCGTAATTCAATTAAACATTAAATACAAGAATTTACATGAACACAATCCCTATTCAGACTCAATATAACCAACTTTTCGACACAAAGTAAATTAGTACTTCTTCTGGTCTTTTTTTTATAAGAGACAATTCACCCTTTAATGATTTATTGAATAAATAATGCATCTGATTTAAATATGCATCTGATAAATATAAATCAAATGTATTATTTATTCAATGAATTTAAAAAGGTAAAATGTCTCTTATGAAAACTACCGAAAGAAAAATCAAGTATTAATAGTCATATTCTCATAGGCAATAATCCAACAAATAGTCGTAACCTCTAACAAAATACAAAATCTAACTACATATAATGAAATAGAAGATAGGAAGATAAGAGAAACATTATGATAGGCGATACCATTAAATTTCCAATTTTTGTCCCCAAGAGTTGACCGGGTCTTCAATGGGATGGAGGGGGATGAAACCCTAGCACTTTCGAGCCATCCTCATAGTATAGGAAAAAATAAAATGGCCAAAGACCTTATCCAATTGTTAAAATCATGGATTCAAACCCTCTATGCGCAATTGATAAAATTAACAATTTAATTAACTTATAAATATGAAATGATGTAAAAACATATGTTTAATTGATATTTATTTATTTTCAAAAACGATGACTATGGTAAAATTGAGAGGGAAAAAATAATACTACCAAGCTAATTGAATTAGCAATTGAATTAGCTTATCAAAATAAGCTATCATTTGTAGTTGGTAAAATTTAATTACAAAAACTAGCAGAAATAATTGTGTTGTTAAATAAAAATGCTACTAGTATTGACTTAAGAGGACAATGATGGTAAAAACTTGGTGTCGTAAAAAAAAAAAACCTTTGAAGCTGTCATGAAATCAAATTTTTAAAGCAAAAACAGAACATGTCTCTGGTGCTTAATGTTTTTTCATATTTGGAAGGAAAACAAAGCAAATTAAAGTGTCTCATAGAGAAATGAAGGACTAATCACTTTTATTAATCATGGCATGTCCACTCTAGTTCCTTCATTTAATCATAGCTTTAACCATGGCATCTCAACCGTGTGCTTTAGCCTATTAGTATTAGCTCACAAAATTAAACAACTTAACCAATAAAGCTCCAAAAAAATTAATTAAGCAGCCATCTACTAAATATCACTCTGCCTAGTACATACACTCTTCTTTACATACCTTCATTTACAAAAGTTCCTCATCTTGAAAACGACCTCTAACCACTAACCATTTTGAAGCTCACCTTTTTCAGCCTCAAATGCTTAATTTTCTTGTCTTCTTTTTTTCTTAGTTTGATGTGGTTCCTAACATGGTTATGACGCGATCACACATGTGATTGAAGATCGCACTGCAATTGCAATACTGTGTGGTTACAGAGACTATTGCGACCGCAATTGTGGACGCGGACTACCATTTGAAACGACTCTCAGAAAGATCAAATTTATAATAAAAAAGTTAGCGTCTTTGTTGATCAAGGTAAATGCCCTTAAATTATCAATGAATAGTGTAGACTTCATATGATTTTTTTTACAATACTCTTTAATAATTTGTGGTATTCACGTAACAATCAATATGAACAAACCACATGGATAAAATAAAAAGTGATTAAAAATTATTTACATCTACCTAACATTCCAGGGTTTAAGGGTTAAGGAATTGGAGGTTCAGGGTTCAAATCATGGCAAGGAGAAAAACAAACATATTGTAAATGTTCTGGACTGGGTCTATAAGGCCCAATCTCCTCTGCAACTGAGCACGGCCCAACGAAAGGTGCAGCCCGAAAGCAACTTATTCAATGGTCAACGGTCACAATATCCCTGCATATTGTAACGGCCGACCACTGGAATGATGAGCATTAACTGCTCATCATGGCTCTCCAGCCGTTTTTCGACAGTCATTTGATGAGCATTTATGGGCATCAATGGCCTTGATCCAGCGCTGGGGGCTATATATACTCCTCATTCTGCAGGAGTCAGGTACATACTCTTTACCTTTGAAAACCGTATGTTACACAAATCACTAACTTGAGCGCCAGTGTGTATACAGGTACACAACCCCCTTTCGCTTCAACAAGGGGCTCTGAAACTCAAGGAACACCGGCGATGTCAACTCTGATCCAGGTAAGATCAGTAAATATACTAACAATTTACCATTCAAAAATCTACCTAACATTCCTTCTATTTATGAGAACAATAGAAATTAGAAACATTAGATTAGATATGCACTTGGATAAGTGAAAACTAGGGGTGGCAAAACGGGTCCGACCTGCTGGGCCAGCTCGTTTACCTCGCCATTTTTGGAGGGCTGAGCCTAATCTTTGAGATCGACACCTCTATTTGGCTCGTCCCGCCCCGCGAGTTACACAAAAATTTAAAATTTATCTTTTTTTTTTTTAAGTAAGGAATAAAATAACATGGCTCAACCCAATAAAATACAACACCTATTTAAAGTAAATTTAGTTTTTTTTTTTTCTTTCTATTCATTCTTACTCTCTTATTACGTTTCTTCTTCCCAAAATTTCATTGTTTGTTACTCTTTTATTCTATTAGCCAACATCACATTATGATACGGTGAAGTTATTACATATTATGAACGGTGAAATTATTACATATTATGAACAATGATATTGCTTTTCCTTTGAGATTTGTATTGTTTGATTTATTTGGAGATTTGTTTTCGGATTTATAATTATTATAATTATGTTGAATTTGTTAACTATGTTGTTAGATGTGTTGATTTGATGTTGCGCTCGTGTTTGATTTGTTTCATAAATTAGTTTTTTCTCATAAATTTGTTTATTTCTATTTTTTATAAATAAAATTAGCATTTTTTTCTAATAAAATGTCAAAATAAAAAAAATGTGACAGATCGACCCGCCAACTCGCTTATCCGCCAATAAACGGGATGGGCTGTGTTTTAGACTTGATCATCTAAATTGGTTCGATTCGTTTCGTCCCGTTTTTAGATAGACTTAAATGAGCCGAGCCTAAACGGAGCGAGCTTGCCCACGTTGCCACCCCCAGTGAAACCTAATAATGCACATACATTCAATATTGAAACCGTATTTTTCGTTACCCTTACCTTACCCTAATTTACTCAATGCTACCTAACTAATAGGCCAGGGGACCAAGTAAATAATGGCTTAATTCCCAAAAGATTGTACACCGTAGACACCTCTAGTCGTTAAACCATACTACATACTCACCTTTCATGGTGAAATACATATGGATGGATTTTGTCGGTTTTTAAGGATGAGAACTCTTGGTTCAGATAATTAACGTAGTACTCAAGCCCCCACAAGACTTATCAACAATGTTCCTTGTTCCATGCTGCTCTAAAAGAACAGAATTGGTTAACTTCGACGGTCCAATGACTCCGAGATACTTCCTCTATTCTTAATTATAAATAAAAATCAACTTTTTAAATTTATTAAATGTATTTAGACTATAATATAAATCAGATACAATACTTATTTGATAAATCTAAAAAGTGAATTTTTTTTATAATTTAGGATGAATGTAGTAAATTGTTTTTCTACCCAAAAATGATATTTTTTGGTACCACAAAAGGCAATTATTTCCCTATTGTTGAATTCAATTTATTTTCCTTTTTTATAATAGTATTTGCCTTTATGAAGTTAAAAGTTGTCATTTTTAAGACAAATCCATGAATTGAGATCAAAATTACAACAAATGTAAAAATAAAGAGACAGAAAAATTCAACTTAAGAAAAGTGGTTTGTAAATGCAAACTCATAATATTAACTTTAAATTTATCTTATAATTTTATGTATATGTTGTGTATTTCAAAATTTAGTTTTTTCTTTATTAAATTATACTTTAAATCTGCTCCTTCACAATTTAATTCCAACTTCCATCCAGTGGCGGAGTTAAAAAAAATTTAAAGTCTGGGCAAAATCTTAATTTTAAATAAAAATTTCAATTTTGTATTAAAAAATTTTAGTTTCAAATAAAATATCTCAATTTTACCCTAAATTAATTCTTAAAATTTTCAATTTTACCCTAAACTAACCTATAAAATACCAAAAATTTTCAGCCAAGCCCGAATAAGTACCCGGACATGGTGAACCTTGTCTATGCCTCTACTTCCATCCATGATTTCTACCACCAAAGCAGTGCTTAAGCGATAACTTTGTTGTTCTCTTAAAATTTGCACAGGGATCAAGAGCTCGTTTGCCCTAGCTTATTTTAGAGCTTATGCAAACGGCTTATGCAATATAAATTAAGTTTTATGCTATTTTATAAGTTTAAACTAGTGAAAATTGAATTTTTAGAAGCTATTTTATCATAAACTATATTAAAAAACTTATAATAATACATAAAAATTACATAAACCGTTTGCATAAGCTCAAAAATAAGGTAGGTCAAGCGGACCCTTGACTCCTCAAGAGTTTTATACATTGAGTTCACACAATATACACATCAGAAATTGCTAGATTAAGATCAAATAGTCCGAATTTCAAATTTGATATTTCAAATATTTTATATACCGTTTTGTCTAAATCTAACGATCACCAATATGATAAATTCATGCAAGATATTGCCAATATGCTAAGCTTTGTGTAAAAAAAAACATCTTGAGTAATTCAACATCAAGAAAAGATGGCTAACTACAAAACATAGAAAGTCATAAAGTGGGTCACTTTTGTCGTTACATATTAAAACGGGTCAGTTCAATGCACACCAATTTTTGACAACATTTAAAATCAACCAAGTTTATAGGGTATTGGGGGCCTAATTATAAACTATATTTTCTGCTCATATAAAAGATTAAATAAAAGCATTTCTTTCATTTGGTAAGAAAGTGACCAAAACTAGATAACTTGTTCAAGGAGTCTAATGTTGGTTAGAACCTATAAACAGCATATGTTATTTACCGAACCATGTGTTATTTTGTGGTATCACATTTGTCTGTATTGGATATTTTACTGAACTGACATTTATAATCCAATTTTGTTTTCATTTTCATCTTCTAACTAACCTTTGTATCAAATCCACATGAGAATGCCACAATAATGGGAAACAAGATGTACTTTTAGTCCTTTAAAAAAAAAGAGTATTTTTAGTATATTTCCAATCACTTATTTCATTTTTTTTATACAATATAGTTGATGATCGAACCCAAGATCTCAGTATACTGCTCAAAAACCTCACTACTATACCAAACCTAGTAAACACGAGACCCCTCACTTATTTCATTTTTTTCCCACGTGGTTTAGTCCTTTTCGTAGGAACCACGAAATTTAGTTCGTCATGTTATCGAAGACTAACACATTCTGCTTGATATTTACAAGATGAAAGTAAAAAATGTAAAAAAAAAAAAAAAAAAAAAATTTTAACCTTGAAAAAAGTAATAAATTTTGGTTCCCTAACCTATTTTAAATATTGGTATTTAATTTGGTTCCCTAATTTTTATTTTTTTTTAAAAAAAATTTGTCTCTCACCTTATTTTTTTAGTTTTTGATGATGTGCCTTATTCATTTATCATGTAGATATTCGGTGTGATCTATAAATATTGGCATGTCATAAAAAATTTGTCATTCAGGACCGACCCGCATATTTAGAGGTCTAAGCCAAATTTTATAGTGAGAGCCTTCAAAAAATAATACTAAATTTAAAAAATAAATAAAAATTTGTTGAGTAGGTAATTTAAACCCGGGTTGTAGAAGATGCCATCATTTTGATCAAATGTGTTAGCTAAACATTTACTGTATTAATTTGTTCATATTATGCATATATAACTAAATTAAATTTTTCATTGTCTTTTTTAGTCCAAAATTTAAATTCTTAAAATTCTTTGCTTAGGTCGCTTGACTCTTGAATCCATCGTAGTCACATCATAAAAAATGACCAAAATATGAGATAATAGATTACAATTCAAAATACTCAAAATAAGAGAACAAAAACTTATTTTCTTAAAATAGAGAATCTAAGTTTAAGAGATTACAATGAATAGAGTTTACACATTTTAATTTTATGTTAAAAAGTACCATTTGTAGCATCTAACATTTTCGTATATAGGTGGTTTCTTGTTGTGAGTATATGTAAATAAATCAATGTACGAATTAAGCAAAATCATGGACCACAATGACCTAATCTGAACTATAAAATCTCATGAGCTAACACTTATGTTGTCACTCACTTACTTCACTTGTCTTCTCCCTTTCTACAATCACTTGTCCTTTAACTTGTTGGGTCCAAATAAATTCACTTTTCCTTACTCAAATGGCCTCTGCTCGTTTGTTTTTGTTAGCTATTTTGATGATTTTGTCATTTTCAAACATTGACAAAGTACAATGTGGTGGAAGTAGAAAACTTTTGGCACCAACATTTCCTAATATAGGCAAAATTCCAGGACTAAAGTTTCCTCCTTTCCCACCGATTACCGAATGGCCAGAGTATCGGTTGCCTCCACCCATTTTCGATTTTCCAAATTTTTTCTCGCCACCAGCTGCCACCACTACAACTACTACTACTACTACCAAACCATGATGATGATGATGATGATGATGATGATGATGACATTCTTCTATATATATATATGAAGCAGTAAAGTTAAATAAAAGTTTCATGGCTATGCACAAGCTCTTTGTAGCCATGTTAATTACTTTCTAGCTAGTTAAATGGGTTTTAATGTTGTTGTGTTTTCTTCTCTAATTTATGTGTACAATGTATGTGTTGTTTGTGGATGAAAAATTAATCTACTTCATATTAAGATTAAGACTTTATAATCATGAGTGTTTCTGGAAGAATAAAGTAGAAGGATTATGCTAACTTTTTGAAATAATATGGCCATAATAAGCCACAACAAGTCAAAAAAACAAAAATGTGGCTGCTGGGATTCGAGCCCAGGTCTCCACGGCCACAACGTGGAATTCTTACCACTAAACTACAGCCAATTGATATTTTATTGTTCGAAATAATAGTACTAGTTACGAACAACCTGCATGGATTCTTAATTTTCTTAATATCTGAATTTCCCATTTTCTTAATTTATAACTTATAAGACTGTGGTTCTCATTAAACCCAATAGCTGTATTCAATATTTTGAACCGTTTTTATCAATTACCATGATATATAATACTTCATCCGTCCATAATTATAAGCAGTTTCTAAATATAAGCATCTTTTCAAATTTCTAAACACTTTTATTTTCTTTTCTAAATATACCCTTAAAAGCAAATCACTTACTTGTTACCATTTGAATGTGGCAGTGGATTGCTTTAGCCTCTGTTTTAACGTGAGCAACTAAAACTCCCACATTATAGCCATTTGCATGTGCACTTAATGTCAGACAATCATAAAAAAAGGCAATTACTTTTACTACTATAAAAAGGATAATTTGGTAACCTTTACATATAAAATACACACATTAATCATATTATCAACATTTTTTAATATCCGTGAAGTTAGTCAGAGGGGCTAATATATATGTACGGATGGAGTATTTAGAAAGTTTTTATCGTTGTTTAGTGGTAATTTTTTTTTGGGGAGAATTTGTGATATATATATATATATATATATATATATATATATATATATATATATAAAGTGAGTTCTCTCTTTTCTAATTGAATTTTTCATGTACAAAAGTCAAATATGAAATTTTTGACCACTTCCTTAAGAGGTTCAACTCATTTAGACTAATTTATTGTTTTTTTTTACGGATTAAACAAATTTATTGTTGGTGGAACAAAATCTATTTATTAAGATTGGGCATATGAGATTTCCCACGAAATATGTAACAACTTTTTTTATTATTATTTTTTTGGATACACCAAAATAATCTTACATCGTTTGGTAATCGATATTCAAAACTATAAGTATTTTATATACAACACTCACACTTTTCAAACTACGCGTCTTTTCTGCAAAAGACAAAACTTATTATTGAAAAGAAAATAATAACATTTATTTGTAAAACAAATGTATATATCACACTCTTTTGTCAAAAATAAAATAAAATTTAGACAAAATAACATAAGGGGTTCTTTATTATATTTTTTTCAACACTTTGGTCCTTTATTTTTATTTTTTTATAAAATATTGATCTTTAATCTTATTTATCTGTAACACTTTGATCATTTATCTTTTTTTGCCATTTAAATCCTTTATCTTTTATAACATTCACATATACACTTTTTTTCTCATTTTTTTATTAAAATAATTTTGAATTTTATTTTTTAAAATACCTTTTTTCTCATCTCTTTATATGTGAATATTATAATAGATAAATGATTTAAACGAGATAAAAAAGATAAAAGATTAAAAGTTACAAATAAATAAAGTAAATGATCTAAATGTTCCAAATAAAAAATAAAGAACCAAAGTGTTAAAAAATTAAGATAAGGGCTCCTTAATCATTTGGTCATGGGTTTGATCCCTGACCGATGCGTATGGAAAAACATTTGTTGGGAGAGGTCAACCCCTTAAATTAGGGGTGGCAAAATGGACCGAGCCCGTCGGGCCGACCCATTTGACCTGTCATTTTGGACGTGCTGGGCGGAAGTTTTCGGCTCGGCACCTTAAGTTGGCCCGTCCCGCTTAAAAAACGGGGCGGGTCTGCCCGCGGGCTTTGTTAAAAACTTTTTTTAAAAAAATTTTATATGAACATTGGCCAGCTTAAGGAGAGTAAACGCCCAATCTAATAACTTTTATGTGTAGCTTGCTTCGTCCATGTTGTTTTCATGTGCAGTACCATTATGTGTGTGCCTTTTTTTTTGGTGAAATAGCCTAGTGGTTAGAAAATCCACCTTAAAGGTGAATAAGTGGAGTATCCGGGTTCGAACCCGGCTCCTACACATATAGTGCTATGTCCCTACCAATTGAGCTAAACTCATGGGGACATTATGTGTGTGCCTTAGATATTAGAGTATATCTCTCTTATTTGCATACACTCTGAGAAAGAAAAAAAGTTAGATAAATAAACATAGTGTTTGCAAACTATTTGTTGTGATTAGTTAGATGAATAAAATAGCTTATTTATCTATTTGTTATCAAACTATTTATTGTGATTATTTAGAAGCTTATTTCGTAGTTGCTTGAGCAGTTGAGCTTATCCTTAGTGCCTTCATAATTATTTCTCCATCAAAACTCATCATAGCTAGCTTTTAAAAAAACTATTTTAATTGTCATTGATTTTCTTTTTGGACGGATGTAATTGTTATTATTAGTATATTTTGTGTGTTTGTTTTTGGTATTGTTAAAATTCTAGGGTTAAATATGTTTTTAGTCCTTACTTTTATGTGATTTTCGACTTTTAGTCCATACACTTTTTTTATTATATTTTCAGTCCCTAAATTTTTTTATTATATTTTTAGTCAATTTTTTATGACTAGGATAACATAATTGACCACATAAAATAACTTAAATCGACTAGGATAACATTTGCATCGAATGACGTGACATTTATGTGTCATACTATATGACTGATTTCGTTATCGAAATCACAAAAAATTGACAGTAAGGACTAAAAATGCAAACGGCGAAAATGTGAGGACTAAAAATATAATAAAAAAAATGTAGGGACTAAAAGTCGAAATTCAAATAAAAGTAGGGACAAAAAACATATTTAATCCAAAATTCTATTGTGCGCTTTTAAAAAATATATTTTGTCGACATTTTTGATCGATAACGCTAAATAATTTTGTAATTAATTTAATAATTCAAATTGTAAAAAAAAAGTTTGGCGGGCATGAGTTTTGAGCCCGCACTTTTAAGTTGGCCCGTCCTGCTCCTCCCTGTTTTTGGACGGGCTTTAGACGAGGCGGGCCGTCCGCTTTGCCACCTCTACCTTAAATGTATCTCTGTTATCTCGAGAGGATTAGTCTATGCAATTACGCGCGAAAGATATTTTGGTTTAAAAATAAATAAATGACTAATTTTGCCTATAAAATTAGAGGAGGGATACGTTGACTCAAGGAGTAAGTCTTTTATTGACTTACTCCCAGTGGCGGAGCTAGCATAAAACAATGGGGAGGGTCGTAAAAAAAATCATAAATCAAAATATGCAAATCATATTGTATCCTAAAAAAATTAAATTATAATAAGCACAAATTTTATCGCCAACAAAATTAAACTACATAGTTTAAGATAACTTAAAATAACAATATATGAAAATAAATGAAAAAATGGAGCAACTGGGTGTTGAACCCGTGACAGTTAACACTAAAACAAAGGGGGTGTTTGTTTCATGGATTATAAGTTTATTCCAAGGAATGTGACTTTGGGAATCTTTCATTCCTATGTTTGTTTCAAGTTTTTATAAATTATGCCTAGGAACTTTTTATTCCTTGAAATATAATTTACACATGATCTTCCCACTTTTTATTCCCATGTTAAAGGGTGGGAATCTTACATTCCCATGGGAATAAGAGGTAACCACCCATAACTCCCCACTCTCCCATTATTTTTAACTCATTTATTTATAATTTTTAATATATTAAAATTTTAATTGGATTTATTTTAAAAATGTTCCAAGGAAATTTATTTGTTTACCAAACAAATTGATTGGAATAATATTCCTGGTAATAATGTTCCTTGGAATGATATTCCCGGGATTATAATTTTAATCTCCGAAACAAACACACCCAAAATCATTAGTTGCCATCCACTAGACAAACCTACATCTTTGTATGATATGGCGTCAAATACTATATATGTACCAAGAATTGACAAAAATATGTTTGGCATACATCTATAAAAATGAAAAACAAAATATTGGGGCGGGCGGCTGCCCTGCTGGGCCTACAAGCAGCTCCGCCCCTGCTTACTCCGCTTAATAATTCGATATCTGCATTATATTTTTTCAATCCAACCGTTGAATTTAAAGATCTCATTGAGTAGATCATCTCCACAAATTTTTATAAAAATTAAAAAAATGTAAGTTATGTATTCAGATTGTTTTTTTGAAAAGTTTGTCGTACGTTCAATTGAAGTTATCAGAAAAAGTATCAAATGGTTTTGAATTTTTATAAAAATTTGTAGAGTTGATCTACTCAATGAAAATTTTGAATTCAACGGTTAAATTGAAGAAATATAATGCAGATATCGAATTATTAAGCGGAATAAGTAAATGGAGACGAGTCGATGGATCCCTCCTCATAAAATTAAAGGAAATAAAACCGTGCAGATTTAATGTATTTAACTCTTTTTAGCCAAACACAGCTGAGAAGTAAGCAATCGCAGCACAACTTCTTTCTTAACAAACTGCGCAATCATTCTCTTCACACTGTAAGTGCTTTTTCCGATTCATTCTCTCTTTTCATTTCTATCAAATTCATTCTAAATTATCAATCATGCACTATTATTATTTCTCTTTGTTCACTCAACACAACAAAAACGCCACTTTTTTTTTTTGTTTCAATCAAGGAAAATCAGAAACCCAATCACAGTTTTTCAGATTTTTAGCTAATGAATTATATCATGTGCGTCCAAATTTATTGATCATATGCTCTTTTTAAGGTTTTCATATTCCATTCCAGCTTATGCTATGTGTTATTCAGGAAAAATTTAATTTTGGGTCTTGTTAGATGGATCTATAATAAGGACCTTTTTGGATAAACAACTTATAGTACAATCATAAGTGCTTAAGTATAAGCTCACATAAGCTGTTTTTATAGCAAACATTAAAATAAAGATAATTCTTTTTACATATATGTTACGAACTATTTTCATAATCTTATCGGAGAACTTATGAAAATTGTTCTAAGATGTTCTCCTAAATAGTTAGTTTCGTAAAACTTATGTCAGTAGATAATTTCAAATAAGTCAATCCAAACGGGCCCTATATGCAATAATAAGTTCATGCTGTTTTGAAAGAAACCGAATCCTTCAATGTAGTTTTAGTTTATAGTTAAAGATATGTAGATTTGTTACTTAGTATTATATAACATGTATTATGGAACTTAAATGCAATTTTTGATAATTTATGTTTACTTAATGTGATAATTGGTTTGCAATGTACGTGACTTTGCAGGGCCTTATAATTGTGCTCTAATAGGATGGGGAGTGTTATTGAAGGGAAGTTAAGGTTTTGTATTGACAGAGGCGGAACCTTTACTGATGTTTATGCAGAAATCCCAGGTCACCGGAATGGGCGAGTTTTGAAGCTTTTGTCGGTTGATCCTTTGAACTATGATGATGCACCGGTTGAAGGGATACGGAGGATCCTTGAAGAATATACCGGCGAGAAAATTCCACGTAGCTCAAAAATACCCACCGAGAAGATTGAGTGGATAAGGATGGGTACAACTGTCGCTACAAATGCACTTCTAGAGCGCAAGGGAGAAAGGATTGCTGTGTGCGTGACTCAAGGTTTTCGTGATTTGCTCCAGATCGGTAACCAGGCTCGCCCCAGCATATTTGATCTTTCTGTGTCAAAGCCTTCAAATCTGTATGAAGAGGTTGTAGAGGTGGAAGAGAGAGTTGAACTTGTTCAGGAAAAGGAAGAAGAAGAAAACCAGGGTGCTTCTTCACCAATTGTTAAAGGTATTTCTGGAGAACTTATCAAGATTGTAAAGCCTCTAAATGAACAAGCGTTGAAGCCTGTACTGAAAAATTTACTGGAGAAAGGAATTAGTTGTCTGGCTGTTGTTTTGATGCACTCGTACACTTATCCACAGCATGAACAACAGGTGGAGAAATTAGCGTTGGGTCTGGGATTTAGACATGTTTCTATATCGTCCGGTTTATCTCCTATGGTTCGTGCTGTTCCTCGTGGTCTAACAGCTAGCGTGGATGCTTATCTGACCCCAGTTATTAAAGATTACCTGTCAGGATTTATCTCCAAATTTGATGAGGGACTTGGCAAGTTGAATGTTTTGTTTATGCAATCAGATGGAGGACTTGCGCCGGAGAGTACCTTCTCGGGGCATAAAGCAATTCTGTCTGGCCCTGCTGGTGGTGTTGTTGGTTACTCACAAACACTTTTCGGACTTGAAACAGAAAAGCCATTGATTGGCTTTGATATGGGAGGTACATCCACAGATGTGAGTCGATATGCTGGAAGTTATGAGCAAGTACTGGAAACCCAAATTGCTGGTGCCATAATTCAAGCACCTCAGCTTGACATAAACACCGTGGCTGCTGGAGGTGGTTCAAAGTTGAAGTTCCAATTTGGTGCTTTTCAAGTCGGACCAGAATCAGTTGGGGCACACCCCGGGCCTGTATGTTATCGGAAAGGTGGAGAGTTGGCGATTACAGATGCCAATCTAGTTCTCGGTTATGTCATTCCTGATTATTTCCCATCCATATTTGGGCCGAACGAGGACCAGCCTCTTGATGTCAAGTCAACAAGAGAAAAATTTGAGAAGCTCGCCGGGAACATAAATGCTTATCGAAAGAATCAGGATCCATCTGCTAAAGACATGACAGTGGAAGAGATTGCACTTGGCTTTGTGGATGTTGCTAATGAGGCAATGTGTCGTCCAATAAGGCAGTTGACTGAAATGAAGGGCCATGACACAAAGAACCACGCACTTGCTTGCTTTGGAGGTGCTGGACCCCAGCATGCTTGTGCTATAGCTAGGTCTCTTGGTATGAAAGAAGTTCTTATTCACAAATTTTGTGGGATCTTAAGTGCATATGGAATGGGATTGGCAAATGTTGTAGAAGAGGCGCAGGAGCCTTATGCTGCAGTTTATGGAACTGAATCTACGTCTGAAGCTTCACAACGAGAAGCTGTGTTACTTAAACAAGTTAAGCAGAAGTTGCAAACTCAAGGATTTAAAGAGGAAAATATTTCAACGGAGACATATTTAAACTTGAGATATGAAGGCACAGACACTGCCATCATGGTGAAAAGGCAGATAGTTGAAGATGGAATACCATTTGACTATGCTACCGAGTTTGTGAGACTGTTTCAGCAGGAGTACGGTTTTAAACTCCAGAACAGAAATATTGTGATCTGTGATGTTAGAGTTCGTGGTATAGGAGTTACCAATATATTGAGGCCACAAGCCATAGAACCTGCCTCTGGCAATCCTATAGTTGAAGGCTATTATAAGGTTTACTTTGGAAATGGTTGGCAGGAAACACCTCTCTATAAACTTGAAAAGCTGGGGTATGGCCATATGATGTCTGGCCCAGCAATTGTCATGAATGGTAATAGCACTGTGATTGTAGAAGCCAACTGTAGAGCCATTATAACAAAATATGGAAATATCAAAATTGAAATTGATTCACCTTTGAGCAGCATTAAGATATCAGATAAAATTGCAGATGTTGTACAGCTCTCTATTTTCAATCACAGATTTATGGGTATAGCCGAACAGATGGGAAGGACTTTGCAAAGAACGTCGATCTCGACAAATATCAAAGAACGGCTTGATTTTTCTTGTGCTCTATTTGATCCTAATGGTGGTCTAGTGGCAAATGCACCTCATGTTCCTGTCCATCTAGGAGCAATGTCTAGTACAGTTCGGTGGCAACTCAATTACTGGAGCGACAATTTGAATGAAGGAGATGTTTTGGTCACTAATCATCCTTCAGCTGGAGGTAGCCATCTTCCTGATATAACTGTTGTTACACCTGTTTTCTTTAATGGAAAGTTGGTATTTTTTGTTGCAAATAGAGGGCATCATGCAGAGATTGGGGGTATTACTCCTGGAAGCATGCCTCCATTTTCAAAGTCAATATTGGAGGAAGGAGCTGCCATTAAGGCATTTAAGCTTGTTGAAAAAGGTATCTTTCAAGAAGAGGGGATTATTAAACTTTTGCAGTTCCCAAGCTCTGATGACCCTGGAACTAAGATCCGGGGAACTCGCGGAATTCAGGATAACCTATCTGATTTGCACGCACAAGTAGCATCAAATCAAAGAGGAATTTGTCTAGTCCTAGAGCTTATTGAGCAGTATGGACTGGAAACCGTTCAAGCTTACATGAATTATGTACAAATGAATGCAGAAGGAGCAGTAAGAGAGATGCTGAAATCAGTTGGTCGTAGAATTTCATCCGAGTCAAATGAAAACTCCGTGACAATTGAAGAAGAGGATTACATGGATGATGGATCTGTTATTCATTTGAAACTGAGCATTGACTCTAACAAAGGAGAAGCAGTTTTTGATTTTAGTGGGACCAGTGCGGAAGTTTATGGTAATTGGAATGCACCAGAAGCTGTAACAGCTGCAGCTGTCATATATTGCATTCGCTGCTTAGTGGATGTTGATATTCCTCTCAATCAAGGCTGTTTGGCTCCAGTGAAGATTCTTATTCCAGAGGGCTCATTTCTCTCTCCTAGTGATAGTGCAGCTGTAGTAGGAGGTAATGTCCTTACATCTCAGAGAATCACCGATGTTGTATTTACTGCATTTCAGGCTTGTGCTTGTTCACAAGGTTGTATGAATAATCTTACATTTGGAGATGATACATTTGGATACTATGAAACCATTGGAGGTGGGAGTGGGGCTGGTCCTACATGGGAAGGGACCAGTGGGGTACAGTGCCACATGACAAATACAAGAATGACTGATCCAGAGATATTTGAGCAAAGATATCCAGTGATTCTGCACAAGTTTGGACTTAGAGCAAACAGCGGGGGAGATGGATTTCACAGAGGTGGTGATGGGCTTCTCAGGGAAATAGAGTTTAGGCGTCCAATAACTGTTAGCATTCTTTCAGAGAGACGTGTACATGCACCAAGAGGGCTGAAGGGAGGGAAAGACGGTGCACGTGGTGCTAATTACATTCTAAAGAAAGATAAGCGAAAGATTTATCTTGGTGGTAAGAACTCTGTCGAGGTACTTCCTGGGGAAATTCTTCAGATTTTGACTCCTGGGGGTGGTGGATGGGGTTCTCCAGTGTAAGGTTTCTTTCTTCTGGATGATAAAAGTCAATAAAACAGCTTCATGTTTGATGCTTTACTGATGTAGTGTAAAAAATGTGTTGTAATGGAGAAATGCACAACACAATACACATCTTTGATGCAAATCAATAAAATGTAAATAATGATATTTTCTGTCTCCATTTATGTGTTCAATTTTTTTCAGAAATCTCCACCTTAATTTGAGCATGAAAAGAGCTTTAAATATTGTCCTTCAAGGTAATGTTTTTACATGGTTGTTATCATTCCTATTCTCATATCACTTGGTTATCTATCCCCTGTTACATACTATCGATCAATGAGAACTTTTTAATGTTCCCATAATGTCTCCCATTCAGAGGTAAAGCTGTAGGTAATATTAATTACTCACGAAAAAACATACTGCTAAGTCGCGGACTACTTGCTATATTCAGATCTCAAATCTTAATTAAATTAGACACGTTCCTCTATGCGTTAATTCATGAGTGTGTATATAATAGCAGAAAAAAGAATAGTAAAGAACTAGAGGAAACACAATCCATTCATTTGTATCACAATTGCATTGTTATTATAGTTAGCAATGTGAAAACATATACAAGATAAGTTACATTAGTGGCATGCTCAAATTGTCCCTAGACAAAAATTTAAAACTAGAAACAGTTCAAACCAGAAAATAGAGAAGCCAAGAGTATATATATTAGAGTATATCACAGCAACCCCTAATATAGGCTGGCATTAATTAAGTGGCATGTCTGCCTCACTCAGCCCCACCATTGATGTACTGCAACTCCCTCATCTCTCAGCCTTCCATACAAAGCCAAGCACTCCCAATATGCTCTACCACTTTCCTTTCTCTGCCCGGTCTGCCAAGCAAATTGTCTTTTTCCTCATCATTTCCTCCACCACATTTGCTTCAGCCTTCATCACAACATACTCATCCTCCCCCACATGCTTAGATAACCAAGCAGAAAAATCAGTTTGGGGCACATCCGGCTCTTCCGGTGCAACCTGTAAACTGTGAATTTGAAATTTCATACCCTTCTTTGGGTAGTTTCTCTCAAACCATTCAATTGCAGCTTTGTTTTCGTCATGCAAACCCACACCAATGAAGACTCTTCGCTTGTAACCTTCAAGAGAATCACCTAACAATTCAGGCAAGTAGTTGATCTTCAAGTTCTTGTTTGCTTCATCAGAATCCTGTCTTGGCGGCTCAAGAAGTGCATCTTCAAGACCCTTTAAAGCATTTATCTTAGCCACTGTCGCAAACTGACAAAGCCTCCTTTTTGGTGAATTATCTACCAAGCTATTCTCCAAACCAGTTTTCCTCAATGCAACAAAAATAGAATCATATCGCCTAAGATACACAACTTTATAATTAGATTGTTTTCTAAAACCAGCATCAGACGAGTCATCAACGCTCAACGGAAAAGCTACAACGCCATTTATTTTCAAAACACGATCAGCAGAAACAGCATCTTCAAAGCTTGTGGTAAACACAAAATCATAAAACTCATGCATAACCAAATCAACCTCACTGTTCCAATTCAACAAAGAAGCACCACCTTCAAACCCAAGTGGAGGACTCATAATAAGAGCCTTATCCTCCTTTTTAAGAAGCCCTTCATCACCCAAATCATGAAGAATAGAATTCAAAACCTCAACATTGATTGACACAGAAGATGAAGCAGTAACAAAAACATCATCATCAAATCTAGGAACAACTAACCCTTTCAAAAAAGAAGACAAAAAAGGAAATGCAACAAAAACCAATGACAAAAACAAAGACCGTGACAGAATACGTAAAAACCGTGCATCAGGAACCTTAATAACCAAAAAAGCATCAGAATTGAAACCAACCCTTCCACCTTGCAAAAATTGCTTACCCATTATTGTTAAGGTAAAAACGAAGAGAACCAAGATGCAGAAAAGAGAAGATGAATGGTGTAATGTGGTGAAAAGTGGAAAAAGATTGAAACTTTAACGACTGCAGAATCTTGCAGCGGTGTGATTGCCACCCACAAGAGCCACACGTGTGCTTTGATTTACAAAAGAAAGAAGCGTTAACTGTTTCATCCTCTCAACCTCTTCCATGATGATGATATTTTCGTTAGAACGGCGTCGTTTTGGTTGCTTCACCCGGTTGTTGCTGCCATGAAACAGCACCGTAAGGGGAAGAAATTGAACGCTGTTTTGAGAGGAAAAGAGGATGAAACAGAAATTGAGAAAATCAAAGTGTGTGTGGAATGAAAACAGAAATTGAGAAAATCAAAGTGTGTGTGGAATGATGAATGAATGAATGTGAATTTATTATTATTAAGGAAGAGATTAAAAATGGTTTTTTGCTTGAATTAGGAATTGGGTTTGATTTTGATTCCGCGTTAGAGAAGTGTTGTTGTGATTAGTTTTTGATTAAATTTAGAATTTTCTCAGGTTGGATAAGTTCTTCATTCATGCTTCATTCTAAATTGAAATAGGTTGTTGTTTTCTTGAATTTGTTGGCTCAAATTGGAACTTTTTTGTTTCTATTTTAAATTATTGTTTCCTTTTTAAAATTATTTTAATTAATTATGATATTAATAAATTACTTAAATATACTTAGACCATTTCCTACCATTCGAGCAAAATAGATTTGAGTATCTAGGTACTGATTCTTATTTAAGCATTGATATCTATTTATTTATGTGGGACATATTTGTAATCATGCGGAGTTATTATTGAGATGTAGAGTTATTAGTGGGACTAGTTTAGAACTCTATAAGAGATACTGAATTGGAGACAATAAATGCTTATTAGATACTATTTGATGACTCCACGTCATTACGATGTTTTAACCACAAATTCAAGACAAATTAGTAGGCTTATACTATGTTTTTCGCACAAGAATAAGAAGAAAGTGCATTGGTACAATGTTGGTGGAATCACAAGAGAAGAGGAAAAAAGAACAGAAAAATCAGCACAATTCGCATCATGACGTATGTTCGGTATTTTGACCATATCTAGAGTTCCGTAACTCGGAATGAGGCGGGACTTGCGCCAAATGAAAGCTAAGATCAAGAGCTACAACTTTCATGAAGAAATAAAATTCATTTGGCTTCGGCGTCCTATGCATCGCGCAGGGTAAAGCTGCGCATCGCGCAGCCACGTCAGCAGGATTTTATTCTCGCATTTTCTATAAATAGCGGGTCTCAAGACTGACCTAGGGGTCGATTTTTAGTGCAAAAATACCAGATAACTCGTTTTTGACGTGTGCGAGGGATGGAGACTCATCCTCAAGGGCGATTCAACACCTTTGTTCATTGAAATTAATGTATTCTTTCTCAAACTTCTTTGCTATGAATATTTACAATATGAGTAGCTAAGTCTTTTATTGATTAGATTCATAGATGATCTTCCTCGGATCAATCTAGGTCATGTGAACTTACTAGAGGCTTATTATTTCAATTTTAATCTTGTCGTTATTCAGTTATCTCTGTGTGTTAATGCTTTTCGTTACTTGATCACTATCGAACTGATTTTGGGAATCAATTGATTACTAACCCTAACTATTGAACTGGAATTGAGATAATTGTTCGGTTAATAATCACTTTAGACATATCAGATTATTGATTGTGATAAGAGAATTAACGTTCGATAAACTTCTTGCGATTATAAATGCACCTAAGACATTAGGGTTTTATATTATTGTGGGAAAGCGTTCTTAGTCACTAACCCTGGTTTGAACGATTTTGTTAATTTGTTGTGCCGACAAGAGAGAAATTGCGAGATAAACCCATGTTCATTCTAGATTAGGAAGAGGAAGGGATTCGAAGAATCTAATCAACCTTTTTATAAACTAAAAGTCAAGAAATTTTACCTTTTTGTTAAGCAAACAATTTCAAGAAAAACCCCCCTTTTAATTTTACTTTAATTTATGCATATGATCTTAATTGTTCGTGTATGATTCGAAACAATCCCTGTGGAAACGATATAAAAACTAGACTTACTTTTGTACTCCAACACTATTATCAAAAAATTATATATAAGTGATGTGTACACGTAGGACCCACTTAAGTATTCAAAATTTGATTTCTCCATTGTGGATGCTCTTAGACTTTTAAAAATGTAAGTATAATCGCCATGTAAACTTTGACTTAGTTGACAAAGACATCGCATTATATATAAAAAAATTAGAGTTGTTCAAACCGATCAATTCACTTAATCATCTTAAAGCCAAATTCTAACCTAGTAACTGCTTGACCAAAACATTTTTTTTAAGTATAATTAAATTTTAATATTAAAAATATTAATAATTATATCAATTTGTGTATAAAATTCTTATTATCATTTTGTTTGTTCATAGAAGTGAAGATATATTATCTACCAAAAAAAAAAACAAAAACAGAAGAAGTGAAGATATATTGTATGCATGAGTTTAGCTCAGTTGATTGAATTATCGCATTATATGTATAGACAGGGACAAAGCTAGTAGGGGGACAAACAGAGGCCACGGTTCCCCCTAAATTTTAATATATTTTTTATACTAATATATTATTATATTATTGGTTTAATTTCATTTTTGTTCTCCCTACATTATTAAATGCACAAAAATAATCTCCCTTTTTTAATTCAACCTTTTAGGTGTTATTTATAAATTTGTTGTATATTTGATTTCAACGGATGTTTTTCCACTAAAAGTGATATTCTTCTTGTAAAAAAAATGATTTATTATTCAAATATTGAATTTAAAGATAAAATATATCTTTCAAGTCTAAAATTCACTTAATTTTATACAAAATGTCTTAATTTTTATGACAAAACAAGACCAAAATTACAATAAATGTGAAAATAGTGTTCCAAAATCACAATATTAACTTTGGATTTATCATATGATTTTTAATATATATTATGCTTTCAAAATTTAATTTTTTCTTTATTAGATTATAATTTTAAACTTGATCCCCTAAATTTAATTTCTGCCGCCGTCCCTATGTATAGAGGTTGGAGTTTGATGAACCCCACTTTAAGGATGAAATTTTGGTAACTGCTCTAATTGATTCAACATAACTACCTAGTCAAGTCAACATAACTAAAAAACAGAAAAGTGAATTGTGTTGTTGCAGAGCTCGCTGACGCTAAGCCAGATGTACTTGGCTGGGCGAGCTTATGATGAAATTTTGAATTAAAACCAATAGTCTTTACCGTGTATATTTAGATTGGTGAGTGAGGATCAAAAGAAAGTTATGATGTGCCAAGCAGCAAGCAGCAAAGTCACCTTATCATGATCATTGTTGTCCGGTTAGTAGTAACATGTTACTGATTGCTGTTTATTTCATGTTGCAGTTTTTTACTGTAATTATATTCATGATTATTTTGTTAGTTGTTTTGAAATTTTCCTTTTATGCTTGTATTATGGCATAAAGCTTACACGTTTCTTCTCCCTCTTTCTCTCACAATTTTCATATTTTTGCTTTTTACATTTTAGTTTTATTTTGTTTTGTAGTTAGTTTATGGTATTTTTTTGTTTCCTATCGGCCGCATGGTCCGTTGTGGGCTAACCATATTGATCTTATTGGTGTTGTTTAGTCACCATGGTTGAGATCAATATATTACACACTCGCTTCCTAGGAAGCGAGGGGTGCTCGCTCTCTAAGGTGCGGGAAGGGTATTTAGATAATTTTAGGAGGTGGTGGAGGATATACGGGAGTGCGAAAAGTACAACTCTGGACTTGGAAGGTTTAAGGGCTTTCATAAATGAGGTGAAAATTGCTTTATTCCTTAGACTGGACTTCGAAAAGTACCACTTTCGAAGTTCTAATTGTCGTCAAATTTAGGACACGATGCTGCAAAAAAATGACATGCACATTAAATTATTCTACATTAAATAAATATTTCCGACTCTCCAAATCACACACACACACACACACACACACACACACACACACACACACACACAGTATAATATTTAATTTATCATCCGGACGCATGCACGCATGCGCAAGACCCAGATGTGGATGAATTGATCCTCATCTTTGTATGTTTCGGTAATTGATGTGCTAGGAGTTTAAAAAACGGAGAGTGATCTTTCTAACATAAGAAACAAATTGGCCATATTTTGGTCCGTCGTGGGCTAACCATATTGATCTTATCGATGTTGTTTAGTCACCATGGTTAAAATCAATATATTACACACTCGCTTCCTAGGAAGCGAGGGGTGCTCGCTCTCTAAGGTGCGGGAATGGTAAACTTTCTCGCTCAAAATGTGGTCTAGGATGGTAAACTTTCTCAACTTGGTGTGTTTTTTGGTTTTTTTCTACATTGCTCTCGGAACAAAGCCAGAAAGATCTGGAGAGCTCAGAAGAGTTTTTTGACTCGGAGTCTCAGTTGTAGGAAGATTTCGATATATCTCGGTTGTTTGAAGAATAGACTCTTTCTGCTCAGTCGGAAGCTCTGCCGAAAGATTTCATTAATGCAGTAGAGTCTCTATCTCCTTCGTCGGAATATTTTGATGGGATAGAGTCTCTATCTCCTTTGCCGGAAGATCAAGCTACTCAGTCGGAAGCTGCTCAAGCTCAACCTGTAACTCCCACGGTAGAGAGAAAACATTTTCCATGGCTAATTCCGAGCTTTATGGTGATACACGTGGGCATCTTCATAGGTACAATGTACATCAATAAACTGCCCCAAGAAGACGGATCCTCGCGAGGCATGTTTTGCCGCTATTTTTGCCCGATTCGGGTTTCAGTCCATCTAACAAAGTCCGCTACTTGGCCCAACTCGTGTAGCGTAAGTATTGAGTTCTTATTATAATATTTTGGGCACTGTGTGTTATGTGCATGTTTATTAGCCTTGGTTTGAAGTCCTTGTTGTATAAATGATTTGGACTATGTCCATGTAGTTCATCCTTGAGTCCTGCTTGTATTTAGGATCTATTTTATTCATATAGTTTTTTGTTTATTTTATATCTATTTACACATTCAAATATATATATATATATATATATATATATATATATATATATATTTCAAATGAATTGATGAGATTGAGAATGATAATAATACGAAAATATGTGTATAATAATTATGTGTTTAATAAATTTTCCCGGTCTCAAAATCTCATCCAACGCACGCACGCACATACACACACTAAGTATGATATTTATTTTATCACCCGGACACACGTACGCGCATACACATACACTAAGTAAAAAAATGGTGCAAATAAAATTTTGATGTCATGTGCGGTCGCTCGTTTCAAACACTCTCTAGAACCCTCCTGTGTCCCATTCTCCTCGCTCCATCTCCACTCACTCTCAATCGACAAAGTCTCTGTCTCTTACGCAATATTCCATTGATGTGGCAGAGTCTCGGTCTCCTCCTCCAAAATATTTTTATTAAACAAAGCCAGAAAGATTTGGAGAGCTCAGAAGAGTTTTTTGACTCGGAGTCTCAGTTGTAGGAAGATTTCGGTATATCTCAGTTGTTTGAAGAAGAGACTCTTTCTTCTCAGTTGGAAGCTCTGCAGGAAGATTTCATCAATGCAGTAGAGTCTCTATCTCCTTCGTCGGAATATTTTGATGGGATAGAGTCCCTATCCTTTGCCGGAAGATCAAGCTACTTAGCCGGAAGCAGCTCAAGCTCAACCTGTAACTCCCACGGTAGAGAGAAAACATTTTTCATGGCTCATTCCGAGCTTTATGGTGATACACGTGGGCATCTTCATAGGTACAATGTACATCAATAAACTGCCCCAAGAAGACGGATCCTCGCGAGGCATGTTTTGCTGCTATTTTTGCTCGATTCGGGTTTCAGTCCATCTAGCAAAATCCGCTACTTGGCCCAACTCGTGTGGCGTAAGTATTGAGTTCTTATTATAATATTTTGGGCATTGCTTGTTATGTGCAGTTTATTAGCCTTGGTTTGAAGTCCTTGTTGTATAAATGATTTGGACTATGTCCGTGTATTTCACCCTTGAGTCCTGCTTGTATTTAGGATCTATTTTATTAATATAGTTTTTTTATTTATTTTATAGCTATTTACACATTCAAATATATATATATATATATTTCAAATGAATGATGAGATTGGGAATGATAATAATATGAAAATATGTGTATAATAAATATGTGTTTAATAAATCTTCTCGGTCTCCAAATCTTATCCGACGCGCGCACACACACACACTAAGTATGATATTTATTTTATCACTCGGACGCACGCACGCGCATACATATACACTAAGTAAAAAAAATGGTGCAAATAAAATTTTGATGTCATGTATGGTTGCTCCTTTCAAACACTCTCTAGAACCCTCATGTTTCCCACTCTCCTCGCTCCATCTCCACTCACTCTCAATCGACAAAGTCTCTGTCTCTTACGCAATATTCCATTTATGTGGCAGAGTCTCGGTCTCCTCCTCCAAATTATTTTTTTAGTGTGGTAGAGTTTCTCTTAAGCCTATCGATATATTTCTTTAGTGTGGTAGAGTTTCTCTCAAATCAGTTATCTTTTTTCTTTACTTTGATAAGGGTATATTTTATTTAAACATTCATTTAAACATTTGTATCTAAAATAAGTATTGGTTCGTCACATTATAAAACTCCAATCCCTTCTGCCATACTCCGTTAGTAAATTGAAATAAAAAACGAACCAAGTGAAGACTCTAACCCGCTGCTTGGCCTAACTCGTGCGACGCAAGTATTGACTTCTTATTATAATATTTTAGGCATTTTCTGTTATGTGCAGTTTATTAGTCTTGGTTTGGAGTCCTTGTTGTATAAAAGATTTGGACTATGTCTGTGTATTTGCTTGAACTTGTCTTTGTTTATAGTTGTGGAGAAAACTTGCCAAAAATTGTAAATTGATTTGGATGTTAAAAAGGAGGATGTTGAAGTGATGAAGTAAAAACAAAAACTTGTAATTTTCAGTGCTTACAATGGAGGGCTTCATTGAGGTCTTACTATCTTTATTCCTCTCTTTCAACATCGTCAAAATGTTCTTTGGCTAATTCCTTGTCAACTCGTGGACAAGTTCCGATTTTAAACGTCCGGCAAAAATGTGATCTTCTAAATTTTTTGCCATCTCATGGTTATACTCACCACACACAACACAACATTTATCTTCCATTCCTGAGATGCCATAAAGTAACTACGCAGCCTGAACGGACACTGACATTTTCTTGTTGCCGTGTCATCTTTCTTTATTTTTCTTTTCGGTTCTTTGTACTCACCACCTCTCTTGCAACCCAAAACGAAATACAGTTTCCTTTGATTAGAACCTTTATCAGATTTATCAATCACCATCGTAAATCCAGCTTTTGAAGCCTCACATTTACACCACTCGCTCAATTCATCTCGAACCTTATACTTTGCGGCATTAAAAAAAATTGCCGGTGTTAGAAGAATTGTTGGGTGCAACATGTGCTTGATCACTGCCGGGATCAGCAACATTAGATTCGGCAATGGCAAGTGCATAAACAACTAAAGCTTGTGTAACGACGGGTGCGACAATCACATCGTAACCAATGTCTGGTTCACCACTTTGTTGATTCAATTGAGCTGGAGGTTCGACCATGTCAACACCTTCACAAACATAATACAAAAACAATTAAAAATATAGTATCAAAACATAGGAATAATGCACATACAAAACTCAGACACATAAAACGAATTGTTGAAAGTAAGCACATTTTCGACACCTAGAAAATGAAAACCACAGTTTCGTCTTCTACATGACAAAAATTGTTGCGACAGTAAATAATAATAAAAACCCAAAAAAATAAATCGATTAAAGCATGCATTAACTGTTATATTACTCCAACTCAATGTGGGTACCTTCTATATGTGCAGCCAAGTCGATTCCAAGTATCTCAACAGCAAAAATCGCCCTAGATCTAATTTTTGGGTTGAAATTTGAAATAATAGTTATAGTTATGAAAGGACAACTAGCTGTTCTGTCAGCTATATACTCTAGTTTCGTTTCGTAGATGACGAAATCCAACGTGTTTGTGGTGTAGACAATGAAATTGTGATTTTGGTAATTACGAGACGAAAATGTGTGCTTTTTGCAAAGCAACCAGACCGGTCAATGCTTGCACATGTTTTCATCGCGTAGGCAACAAATGTCAATTCTGTCGTTTCCTGCGTAACGAAATTTCTTATTAAGGACATTTTGGTCAAGACGGGGGGCCTAAGAGTATTATAGGAGGGCCTATTTAGCAATTTTCAATGAAGATCCTTTCAGGGCCTTTGGTTCAGCCCAATCTTAACTTTTGATCCAATATCTAAAAATATTTTACTGGACTAAACTGCTGAGAAAAAAGAATGTTAATATTTTAATGGACTATACTGTTTGTTTCGGACTGGACCAAGGCCCAATACATGTGGCCAAGCGTTTTAGATCGAGCCCAATACCATTCTCTAGCAAAAGCTTCTCCTACACATTAGTGGCAATTAGGGCTGGCAATGACCCAAACTAATTCGTGAATAGTTCGAAGCTCGATTTGAAAATTGATTCGTGAACTTGGTTCGTGAACCAAATGAGCTGAACTTGAGTTAAAAATTAAGTTCGTTAAATAAATGAGCTGAACATAAACTTTATAAAGTTCGACTCGTTTGCCTCATGAACTAGCTCGATTATATATATATATATATATATCTAAATCTTTTCATACTATACACATCAGACTTTTCAGTCCCCTATATGTACTAATGTACACATCAATGAAGAATATTTTGAGAATAATTGTGGAATTTTGTTGGATTTTGCTTTGTTACTTGTATTAGTTTACACATGTTTGAATTTTGTACGCGTTTATCTATTATTCATTTCGGGTGACTTTTATCTTAATTTAATATTTGCTTTTTCTTCAAAAAATAGTTTAAAAGGTTAAAGATCAAATTTTGACAAAAAATAAATAAATTTAAAATCATGTGATATGAGTTAACGAGTTGAACTTAACGAGCCGAATCGAACTATTCGTGAACTTTAAACGAGCCGAACTCAAGCTAACAAAAGAGTTCGTGTCGAACTTGAGCCGAGTTTTGAGCCGAACCAATTCCTACCGAGCTGAGTCGAGCTCAGAGGAGTTCGACTCAGCTCGACTCATTTCCAGCCCTAGTGGCAATGAATATAGTAATATTACTATACACCACCTGCAGTAGATATGCACTCCACGCGCTCCTAGTGAGGGGTGGCAAAGCGGGTGACCCACACCGCCTAAAGTTCGCTTAAAAGTGGGGCGGGCGGGCCAACATAGGTGTTCGAGGTCAAAACTCATGCCCGCCCCGTTTAATGGCGAGTTGGCTGGCCGGCCCGTCAAACACTTTTGATTTTTTACAGTTTGAATTATTAAATGAATTACAAAATTATTTAGCATTATCGATTAAAGAGGCCGACAAAATATATTTTTTAAGAGTGCATAATAGAACTTCAACAATACCAAAAAACAAACACACATTGAATTACACTAAAATACCATTCGATTCAATGTTGCTACGACAATGTTAATGCAAAAAACCATCAAAACAACTTCACAATACCAAAAACTATAACTACTAGCGTGTATACCCGTGCGTGCACGGGAAATAATTTCTTTGAATTGAAAAAAATAGTCGATTTAGATATATCATTGAAAAATATGGGCTCTATGCACTTTAAAAATAAATTTTGAATTATTTATTAGTATTAAAAACATGTTAAATATAAGGGTTGAATATAAAAAATAAAAATTTGAATATAATAAAAGTATAAAACAAATAAAAATATTAAACAATGGTGTGTGTGTATATATATATATGATTAATAAACATTATTGCCAAATTTAGAGTGGCATTGTATCGTAAGAAACATTAATTCTAACACAAGAAAATTTTGTGATGTACTAAATTAAAAACAAATTGTAACAAAGCTTGCAGGCATGCCCGCCCCGCCTCGCCCTGTTTTTTAAGCGGGATAGCCGGGACGGGCCAACTTAAGATACCGAGCCAAAAACTTCAGCCCGCTCCGCCCAAAATGGCGGGTCAAATGGATCGACCAGACGGGCTCGGCCCATTTTGCTCCCCCTCCTAGGAGCGTTAGATCCATCTCGACTGTCCTCCTTCTCTCCCATGGCGGTTATTGCCAGTTGGCACAGACGGTTATAACCGTCTCCCTTTATATAAAGGCAAGCTTTGGCGTCAAGGTAGACAATATCAACCGCTTTTCACTTTAAATTGGGTGTTAATCTCCTAATATCATTACTAACTCAGTTTCTTTTTTTTTTTTCTTTTGGAATCACTAAAACATATAATTTAATTAAATCAAAATCACACAATAATTAATATTGTTACTTTGTTATGATAAAATATTGCATTGACATAAAGTCAAATTACCCTTTTTAAAGTAATGATCCTTAGCAGAAAGAACTTATTTTTGTTATAGATGAAGCAAGAGTCTTGAATTTGAATTTTGAGCTGTTAATGTGCATGGTCCAGAAATTACTGAACCTGTTTTGGATGTTTCAGGTTAAAACTACATGTGATTAACATATTTTGCAACTTACAAATCACTGTCTTCTTATTGGCAGACAAAAAATCCAATTATCAACAATAATTTTGCATTGAGATTGATATGAACATGATGCAGTACAGTGTTTGTTTGCTTCTGAAATGAATAAGCAATAAGCCAACAATCATTGTAAGTCACTGTTTAACCAACTTGCTAGTACTATTTCAAAGCATGAAATGACTCTTAACTCTTTTGTTACTGTATCTAATTTTGTTGAATCCTATTTATTGGTTATCTTGTCACACTGATAACAATGAGTTAGTCACGTTATAACCATCAATTTTTCCACTCATGATCATCATTGCATGATTTATGTTGGATAATCTAATCATGTTTCTTCAATTATCATATAGTTAAGTTACTTTTGTAGTTTTGTGCTTGCATAGCTGCACTTCCAATTAAAGCAAATATGTAACTTTATTTTGGTCAGTATTTCAAAAAAGAAAAAAAAAAAGTTTACATGCATAATAAAAATCAGCTTTTCATAGCTGAAAAGTGCTATTTAGTCAACTTTTCATATCTTGAGTATTTGTAGGTATAGAGTATGATTTTGCAACAGAAAAAAAAGAAGCACTTCAGCAGTGCCTGTTGAAATTTCACACAAGGAAATTATGATTAGACTTGGTCACAAATTACATGTTATTTGAATTTCATAGAATTCTCATTAAAAAAAGAATTAAACTAAGAGAAGCTCAAATGCTAATTCAAAAGTAGAAAAGGAATGAAATATGACTCCAAAATGGACAAAAAGTTCAAACAACAAATTAATTTGAGAGGTATCGGTTCTTATGCAATCGAGAATTTGATGTTTCTCATGATATTGAGTTTCTCCACCTTCTAGTTGTCTTTTTGTTCGGTTCGTCTGAAGTTGGAATCATGTCATGATTTTCCACATTTGTCATTTTTGTGAGTTTGCTCAGTTTCTTCCATCCACTAGTCCAAGCTGATGTGTGTTTTTGCTTCATCAGCTTATCGAAATTCTTCTGCAGATTTTCCATATCATGTTGAAGCTCTAAATACTTTGTTTTGACGCTCTCGAGTTCAAACTTTAGTGTGTTAATGTCTTTTTTAGCTGTTGTCCATCCTTCTTGGAAGGATTGCGGCGTCCCTTCTAGAAGTGTTTTCCTGTTTGTTACCATTGGTTGGTACTGAGATTCATGTCCGCCGCCTTTTAGAGAACTGTTGGCTAGTGCATTGCTTATCTTTACTTGTTCAGAGAATAGAACTTGCACTACTACCCTTAATGGAAGCCTTTCGTTTTGAGCGGCGTGCATGCAAGCGTCAATCGAGAGTTTTTGACAATCCATTACACGGCAGAGCCGTTTCCTTTCATGCTCAGTTAGTGTAGGATGTGCCTGTTAATTCGTTTCATAGATCATTATAATTCATGAGTTAAGAAATATAAAAGAAACTCTAGCTAATCATCATAATTGAAAATCACACATGAGAAACATGAAAGATTGTACCACTTTATCCTTTTGAATAATGATTAAATTAATTACCTTGAGATATGAATCAATTGCTCGATATAGTCCATCATCAGAAACTCGAGCTGATTCAGGCAAAGCTTCTGCAAGAACCTGAAACTTTGTCAATGAAAGGTTTCTATCTCTAGATACCTCTGTAAGATAACTGTCCACAAGCCTTGCCACTCTTGCCTTAGCATTCAAGTTACTTCCCACATGCTTGTGCTCAGAAAAGGATTGTCTACTTGGACTGCAACCTTCAGTTTGTTCTTGAACAAGAAAATGCTCCAACAACCTTTGAACAAGATCCACATCATACATAGTTTCACTTTTCTCATAGCAAGGAATTAGAAGATCAGAAAGTGTAGCTTGCTCAAACTGCATTCCAACCCTTTTCTCTAAATCAGTAATCAATGCTGGTGCAACCTGTTAGATATAGTTTTGAGATTTGTTAGAATTAGTTGAATATTGTTTAAGGTAGTTATAAGTTAGTTATGATGATTACTATTTCTAACATAACCTACCTTTAACATGTTTGCCATTCTCAGAAGTCTGAGAAGGAAGCTACACGAGACACAGTCTTTCTGCGGCGGAATTATGCTGATGATACTCTCAATAACCATCCTTTGATCCTTAGTTTGAAGAGTTGAAGTTTCATCTCTAGTTCCACCAGCAACTATTAAATGAAGTCCACCTTTCCAGCTACCACTTTCGCCGCCACTGCTAAAACTACTACTACTGTTGTTGCTTGTTTCCTCTCCTTGGATTGCAGTATCGTTTGTCACCAATCCTGGTAGCCATTTAGTTGCATAATGCATTATTCCAGCGCCGATCAGTTCAAATCGCATACCTTTTACCTTAATAGCAGTAATGACTCTAACAAAGTGATCAATCCTAAGGATTGAAACATCTTCAAACCACCAATCAGGAGGAACAAGTTGATTCCTACTCGGGCTTGAGTCTTTCATTTCGTTCCATTTCGGGCTTGAACCTTTCAGTGGTCGCCCTGTATACGACCACCTTATCCCTTTTGGATTAGCACAAGCTTTCCAAGCTATAGACTCGCTGCATCTTCGAACAATTTGAAGATTTTCTGCCCACGGCGACAACTTCTCGGAGCTTTTCAACACTACTATCGAGTCTCTCCACGAAGACAAAACAACATAGCTAAGAAAAGCTTCAGTCTTGAATATAAGATTTCCTTCTTCTAGGTCCTCAGTCATTTCAAGATACTCAGCAGCACATCTTAGGCCAGAAATGTTGCTTGCTGTCAAATCAATAGCAACTCCATAGCAGAATTTGGCTGCAAGTTCAAAAGCCTCAGGCCCTCCAGGGAGATCATCCATAGCTATCTTGTTCAAGTCATGATTGCGAGAATCATATAGGATTCTGTTCAGCTTTCCACTTCTAGATAGCAAAGGATACTTTTACAAGAAAAAAAATTCAAAGTTCATCAAATTCAACACAATATAGTTAGTTCAAACACAATACAAATCACTAGTATTTTTTTGTCTTAATTCTTAACCCTCCGGTTTCTAGGGGAAAATGGGTCTGTTAATCCGGAGATCAATCGGGAGGTAAGTGAAATATAGCCAATTATTATTTCAGCCAGAATTCAAACTTAGATTCTCCTGAACGATTTGTCCTTAACTAAAGCTCATTAACCACTTGGTATACCGGTCCGTAGTATATCTTATCCTTTGGAGAAAAAAGAAAATAACTTTCTACGAAAGAAACAAAAATTTACTTGAAAGAACAAAAGAAAAGATAACTACCTTGTGCAAGTGGAAGTTGGCTTCTCCAATTTGGACTTGAAGATCACTTGGAATATCAGATGAAACAAACCTGCATGTGAAAGAGAGGAAATGTTTAAGAAACTTTATTATGATAAATTCACAAGTTTCAACAATTATTTTCTGCAGTAATTGAATTTCACATTACCAAGAATTCTCTCTTTGATGAAAACCTTCAATCTTAACACCATGTTTGGTTGAAGTATGAACTCCACCTCCATATTCCCTTCCAGCTGCTATTTCACTTTCTGATTCCCACATACTGAAAAACAAACCAAATTCACAGTAATGTTCTGTGTATTATTAAGCTAAATATAGCAACAAAATGATATCATATTTGATAGAGAGGAGTAGGAGCCCACACTTTGTGTTTGGACTTATCTCAAAATTGTCACTTTCTTTCTTTATATCTTTCTTCAAATAGCATTTGAAAGAAATCTCACTCTCACAAGTTAGCAGTGTTGTTGATATTGATATATCATTTGAGGTTCTTTTAGCTTTTTGGAATGTGTAGTACAAAATATTTTCTTTATGCTTCATACATGTCTCTTCCTTTTCAGATTAGTGTTTTTTATATTATTCTTTCATATAATCAATTCTGAAAACATTCTTTTGATTATCAGTGATGACCAAAAGTATATTTCCATAACATGACTTTGGTTTTCTACTGCATGAAACAAATTCATATCATTGAATAGTTACCAATTAACTTATTAACCAGCATTAAATATATTAAGAAGAGAAAACAAAAAGGTAGGTTTAGGATTGATAGAGCAATGTTATCTTCTGACAAAAAACTTGCTATAACCTATTTTGTGGTCTACATGTATTGAATGCATGATATAATTGAGTTACATCCAACTATCTTGGGGTCCCCTTTGTAATTAAAACATATAGACTAGCTAGAGAGGAAGGCCCCGGTACTACAAAACAAAACGAATTTGGACTTGCTGCGGTCGGTAATCGATGCATAGTAGCAATCACTATGACTATAGTTGTTAGATTGAGATTAGACGGTACAAACTTTAACATAAATTTATTTATTTTTTAAATCAAACGTAAAATTTAGACTATATCTGATTTCAATCTAACGACTATCGACTTTGTAACTCTGTAAATGCGTGGTTTGGCCGACTCAAACAAATCCCCTACATAATATATCAAAGATATTTTATTTTCACAAGAGAAACAAATATGTTTCTAATCAATTTGGAGAAAACATGTCAATTTTTCAAAACTATCAACTAGCTAGTGAAATGAAAACTAAGAAAACAAAGTTCCATTTGCAACTTCATCATCAAGACCATCACTAGCAATTAGCATTTCACCAAAACACATCTAATCTATATATAATCATCAAACAAGATTCAAC
Source organism: Trifolium fragiferum (assembly GCA_954870985.1). Taxonomy (NCBI): domain Eukaryota; kingdom Viridiplantae; phylum Streptophyta; class Magnoliopsida; order Fabales; family Fabaceae; genus Trifolium; species Trifolium fragiferum. The sequence continues at coordinate 15,622,702 of OX940790.1, read as the reverse complement.
AAAGTTTATAATCATCAATATATATATATATATATATCATCACATAATACAATCAATTTCAAATTCAGCACTAACTTAGGAGGTATCTTAAGTGAACACCTCTTTACCTTATTATCCTTATGAAGTTATATGTACATATTCAACAAGGGAATAATAGTGAGTATATACTTGAGAAACAAGGTTTAGTGACTCAAATGAATGGACTTAAAGCTACATTTCATTAATGTTCACCATACATTGATTTACTTACTTGGAGATATATGCTTTTGATTCTTGAGGTGGATGAATGTTCAAACTCTAACTTTCAGTTCCATGAGCTACAAAATGGAGGAGATAATAAAGAGGAGAAAATTTCATCCCTTACATTACATGTGCCAAAACAAACCACAAAAATCATGATCATGAAAATATGAAGTTCTTGACAATATTTTATTTCTTCATAGAAAGCATTGAAGGTGTAGAATAGATGAAGGATTGAGGATGATCCTTTATATGCAAGAGCTAAAATGAGCTGAAATTTTGTGAGAAAGAGAGAGAAATGAGTTTTTCAAGGTTTGGTGTGAGATGTGGTGACTTGGAAGATTTAGAAACCATAAAATGGTAACTCTCATACTAGTAAGGCTGAATCAAGACTTCTAGAGAGAATTGGAGTAAAAAAATAATCATGTATCAATGTTTGTTTAATCGGTTAAACTTACGGTTATCGAACTATGTAACCGAAAATTAGAAAAAATTGTTGGAAAACGACCGGTGGAGAATAGAAAACTAATAAAAGCACATAATGTGAGAATCATTTTTGAATAATATTTTTTTTTTAAAAAAATGTGACACTCTTTGTGTCACATTTAAAAAAATAAATTGTGAATCTCTAACATGTAGGCATGGAGAATATATTCACCTCATAAAGTAACAAGTTCCACTCATTTGAATCTTCTATTTTGGTGCTTGCACTGCATTTAGTTTGAGGTTCATTAGAAAGGATAACAATTCATGCAATAATTATGATATCTTAAAGAAATGTTACTATTGATTAAAAAAGAAACATTACTAATGTTGAGACTTCCATATACACTCATTTTGTTTAAGAAACAAATGTAACTAACAACTTTAAAGATTATGCCAATAAAATAGTAGGGATGTTATGATAAAATTATTGTGAATTTGTCATGTGTGAATAAGGCAATAAAGTTTTTTGATTAGATATGAAACAAACACTTTCTCAAATAAATAAATAAATAAATAAATAAAAGAGAGAATGATATAAAACAACCAGCAACATCATGACTCTGTTTCCTAACAGAAATGAGGATAAGAATGGTAGGGTCTCTGCTCCTTCGCAACAAGTGTTGCGGGTATGGTATGTATGGGAAGAACAGCCTTTTGTTTGTTTGGAAGCACGGACACTCTTTAATTAGGCATGTTTCGGTGTCGGACACTGTCAATGTCCGTCTCGTGTCCGTGCCACGTCATATCATTTACAGATAATTAACTCTCTGTTTCTTAAAAAATAGGATAATTCAAAGTTTAATCGAAAGGTAAGTAAAATCTAACTTTAAATTGTTTCTCTCAAAAATTAAATTTTGGTTCTCCCAAACAATTTATCTTGAAATGAAGTTTTAACCACTTCAGTTAAATTATTTGGTTATTGTTGCAAATATTAAATGAGCAACCGAAAGTGGTTTAGCTAGGTTGTAATAAATTAATTGGTTTGATTAGAATGTTTTAGAGAGAAAAAATAGGATATTTGATTTCGTTCAATTTTTGTAATTTTTTCTAATTAAATTCGAATCAAACCAATAAGACAAAGATGTATTGGTTGGAATTGGATCCTTTTATGTCATTTCATTTCTAATTTTGATTTAACGGTTGATATTTACACAAGAAAAAATTAATAAAAAGAGAAAAATGTGTGATATTTGATTAGTGCAACACCAAAGGCGTAAGAGAAAATGCATGAGAGAATCTGGATCAGTGGTGGTTTGGTATGATTCAGTCACATTGAGATTTGTCAAAAAATTAGAAATTTATTAAGAATGTTTCGCGAGTGTCTTTAAGTTTTTTTTTTTTTTTTTTTTTACAAAAACTATCTTTAAGTTAGTATGAGCAAATATTAAAATCTATCAAGTGTGACTTAAGATTAAATAGTTTATAAGTTAGAAATTGAAAGGACCTATAAATTTAATGCCTTAAAATTTTAGATAAAAGTATTGTTAAAATTTTGCTCAATGTCTAATTATAATCTGTGAAGGGAAAAGGACCGAGATTTGCTGCAATACAAGAACACGCAGTTTTATACTATTTTGCATTTCAAATATTGATTATCAAATCAGACAGATCAGATTAACTAATTTAAAATATTATAAAAATAATCTGAACCACGCAATTGTAATCAAACGGCATTTCTCTGTTACAACGTCCTATTATAACAGCAGGAAATACGTTTTCGAGAAAAATGTACTAGCAGGTTGTTTTGTGAAGAGTGAGAATAGGGTGTTGTGCGTGGTAGGCTGGGGTCCATGGAACGTGCATATGGGAGTTGGATGTTGGTGATTGGGCAAACATGGTACATTGATCCCTTCACTTACAACCTGCAAAACTAGATGCTTCATCCATTTCTTATTACTATCTCCCATCCCATCTATTATCTATACATACATAGTACTTAATCCATGCATGAACATGCACTCTGTATATGAGTTGGGGTGGTGGGATTTGAACCATGTTTGTTTGCACCACCAATAATCTTTCTAATCCCATTCCCACTAAGCTCAATTATTCGGTCCCACCTTTGCTGCTTTCTGAAAATATTCATAAATGTACTTAAATCTCAAAGTTTCGTTATTCGGTTATCAAGTGCATTTATGCCCTCTAAATAAGAATATTGAAACTTTGAGACTTAAAATATCTGACTTAAAATACCTTAGAACACCTTTAACGCAGGTACACTAAATGACAGGTTTTTTATAAAATACGGTAACTATAAGAAATCACCATTGTAGAGTATATGAGTTGGCAAGTGGGTACATTAAGTTTCTATTCACATCAACTAATTAGTCAACGGCAACAAAGACCAAACAATGACCAAACAATTATTATTTTATTCATGGTAAAATTGAAGAATGCAACCAGACCACATATTTATGAAAGAAAAAAAAAATGATTTATCCTGTCATGGGCGCAAGGTGCTGCACAGGTATATCCATCATGGTTCTATGAGTGACTACGTTCACCCTCATGGTTCTATGAGCGTGAGGCCTATATAAAAAATCTTTTTCAAGTATTATTGTTATTTGTATTATTTTAATTTTATTTTTTTTGTCAAATTTTTTTTAATATTTTTATGCATATTAATTAAAATAATTAAATCAATGTAATTTTGAATGAAAACTAATTATAAATAAAAAATATAAACATGTGGGGTTAAGATTTGGTTTTTTATTGCCAACCACCATTAAAGTAAAAACTACTCAAATCAACTATAAAATTCTTAAATCCTACACATCACTTTGGGCCCACAAAAAATAACTTAGTTTACTCACTTAGTTTACTCCCACTAAAGTTGCTCTTATAAGTTACATGCACTTTGTATAGGAATATTACTACATATGTTTCGAAGTTTCGTTAGTTCTAATTTTTTTGTACCAAGTGTACTAGTAACTTTTAAACTTTGAGTTTTGTTGCGGGGACATATTTAGGTATATAGTTTGAGAATATTTGTTAAATCGTCAAATCCGCACTACAAAAACTTGAATTATTGGATCACAAATTTACTATTAAGATTCCTCTAGGAGAGATGTTTCAAAATGGGGCAAGTCCAATCCTGCAACGGATTAAGTCCAAATAACTTCAAATAATAGGACTAGTGATCAAATTCTGCATCATGTGATAAGTTGTGATTAAAATAAATTTAAATTAAATGGAAAGGAAAGGATGAATATGAAATTAATAAATTAAAATGCAAAATTACAGTTGCCTGAGAATTAATTGTATTTGATATTGGTCAATGATTGCCATTTGTTGTGGCACAAACATTCCCTTTCCGCAAGCACCAAAATGATTAATTAGCTGCCAGCTTTTTGGCTTCACAATATCTCAATTTTGTCTTAAAAAAATATACAAAGCATGTTAAGCCATACTCCATACCACAAGAAGTCAATAATATATTTAAACTATTAGTAGTATTTTTTTTTTTTTTTTAATTATATAGTACGTACTTAATCCATTATTACATTCTATTATTGTATTACACTATTACTTGCAACATTTTACAAAATTTTTACATTGAAGACTCAATTGCTTATTGTATACTGTATTACAATTTGGTTACAAACTTTAACTTCTATTGCTTAGTGCAACACTTGAGATTATTCAAATTCATATTTTCACTTTGTTCAGCACAGATTTTCCATAAAGCTGGTTGCTTCGTTGAAGTTCCATGTAATCTTTATGTTTCATCCCAACATATGCTGCTGGATTGCTTTCATTGTCTAGCAACTCTGATGCTGGCTCAACCACAGTATCCAACGATGGCGCGATAACCGTTGCCAATGACATTCTTGTAGCTCCATTGCTCACAGCTGCTCTATGTACTACACTTTTATATTTTCCATTGCTCATAATCTATTGCAAAACCAATAGGGTAAACATCATTAAAGAATCTAAAATAAACACAGAAAAAATACTGAGACGTCGACATTTATAATAGTTTGAAAAAAAGGTATAGTTGAAAAGTAACTACATCTACAAGTTTTTTCCATCCATTTTATCATTGCGCCAGCACTATCGATCATCCTTAAAAGGAGGTTCTATTGATGGCGACTAATTGGAATTTTTCGTCTTTCTCTAGGCCGTTTAATCCGTCCATTTGATCATCGCACCAACACTTCAGATGGAAAGTGTGTTTTTCGTCTATTTAATTATCACGTTGACACTTTAGATTAAAATTGTGTTTTCCGTCCAATTTATCATCGCACCGACACTTTCGATCATCCTTAAAAAGAGGTTCTATTGATGGCGACTAATTGAAATTTTTGGCCTTTCTCTAGACCATTTAATTGATTTCCGTCTATTTGATCATCACACTGACACTTTAGGTTGAAAACGTGTTTTCCATCCATTTTATCATCGCCCCGAAACTTTCGATCATCCTTAAAAGAAGGTTTTATTGATGGCGACTAATTGGAATTTTTGGCCTTTCTCTAGACCATTTAATTGCTTTCCGTCTATTTGATCATCGCACTGACACTTTAGATCGAAAACGTGTTTTCCATCCATTTTATCATCACACCGACACTTTCGATCATCCTTAAAAGGAGGTTTTATTGATGGCGACTAATTGGAATTTTTGGCCTTTCTCTAGACCATTTAATTGCTTTCCGTCTATTTGATCATTGCACTGACACTTTAGATCGAAAACGTGTTTTCCATCCATTTTATCATCGCACCGACACTTTCGATCATCCTTAAAAGGAGGTTTTATTGATGGCGACTAATTGGAATTTTTGGCCTTTCTCTAGACCATTTAATTGCTTTCCGTCTATTTGATCATCGCACTGACACTTTAGATTGAAAACGTGTTTTCCATCCATTTTATCATCGCACCGACACTTTCGATCATCCTTAAAAGAAGGTTCTATTGATGGCGACTAATTGGAATTTTTAGCCTTTATCTAGGCCGTTTAATTTGCTTTTCGACGTATCGGTGTCAAATACACCTCCAATCTGAAATGTTGGTGCTACATTGATCAAAATCACCGTTGGAAGAAAAGAAAACGGACAAGTAAACACGGTTTTGTTTGTGTACCTCAAGATGATCAGACACAAGGACCAAGAAGCAATTTGAAGTGGAACTGACATTGATCCATTTGTCATTGTGAAGAACTTGAAGGCCACTAACTCCATTCTGGATGAGGAGGTTCAAGAGGCCATGATCAGAATGTGGAGGCATTCCCATTGCAAGCTCAGGTTGAGGACAAGGAGGATAAAGATTTGCTGCCAACATTTGTAAACCAGAATCTAGATTCATTGTTCTGTCTATATAATTGGCTTCCAATCCCAAGCTTTCTGATATTCCTTTGAGTAGTTCCCTTCCTAATTTCCATGTTCTTTTACTGTACTCTGCAGATGTTTCCCTACAACGACAAAAACTGATTAATTTATATTTAGAACACAAAATACCATATCCTAATGGTTAGTATTTGTTAGAACAGTAACCCTGATTAAAATGTAAAAAGATACGAAAAACACAAACAAAAAACACACGATATTTTATCACACGGTTCGGCCAATTGTGTCTATGCCTATGACTCTGTAGCGACTGCAGTACCTTTATATTATTCAAGTTTGAGATCTACAAAGTAAACTTGCGTTTAAATAATATAATTCAGTTTACAAGATTATCTCTGAAGTCCGAGCGACCTTCCCACTTAGCAGTATTTAGAATTAAATACTATTCACATATGTAAACACAATACAACAGGTGAACTGCTCTAGAAATTCCTAGAGCACTTCAAATAAACACCAAGGTTCAAATACAACGCTTAGAATAGAATGGATCTACTCTTTTCTCTTAAGTGCCTCTTTGTAGTCAAACATTCTTTGACCTAATGGGCCTTTTCTTGAGTTAAGGTGTCCAGCCCCAATAAGCTATGACACTGAGATCCATATCCAGCTCCTCCACACAGGAGGTGTGGAGTTGATGTTGTGAATTCGATTAACTCACACCAATAACTTTTGATATGTGGAGCAAATAAACCAAGCAACCAAACAAGTGAGAACCAAGCAATATAATCACGAAAAAATAAATGGCGAAAAGTAAAGGACACAATAGAATTTGTTGACACAGTTCGGTGTTAATGAACCTAATCTGGGGGGAGGGCAAACCCTCTCCGTTCCACTTATCAATAGAAACCTTGATTACAATGAGATTCTCCAATAGAGTTACAAGAATTAGTGTTTTCCTAATTCTACCCTAGTCCCGAATCTCTCCCCGTGACCAAGAGACTTAATCAAAGTGTTTTCCAAGGTGATAGAATGTTTCCCCAACCCTAGAGTCTTCCCAAGATGTTTCTCTATTAACCATAGTCTTTGTGTTGGCTCCAAAAACCCTAAAATCCCCTTATACAACTCAGAAAACGCAAACAGCCTTATATAGGTTCGCAGACCTGCGCCCCGCGCAGATGGCAGGAGCAAAAGCTCCAATCTTCAACAATTGCGCCCAAGCGCAGAGGTGATGCGCCCAGGCGCAGCCACTAGCACCTGTTTCCTTTTTTTTTCTTTCCTGTTTCTGAGTTTTCAAGGCAATATCCAACAATCTCCACCTTGCCTTCAAAACGATGGTGATGCCAACTTCCCATCAACCACCATTATTACACCACACCCTCTTTGAACCCCGAAGTGAACCGCTTCGTACTCTCAAAGAAACTCTTGCCTCCAATTGCCCTTGGAATTTTAGGACAATCCTACAAGCTTCACCACACACTCTTCAGTCCCCGGATTGTTCATGTCCGTCCTCCAGAAGAATTGTTTGCCTCTCAACTTAACCTTGGAATTTTAGCTAAGTTCCACAAGCCGCAATATCTGACTTTCCTTGTATCCAACTACTTTCAATAGCCCTACAAGTTCCCAAGTCTGATAGTCACCGACTTCCAATTGCCTCCCTGAATATCTTTCAAGTTTTGCACTTCTTCAGACACAATTGAAACATAACACACAAGGTCACCATAGCCATACCACTTTGGTGCAACATTACCACTCTCTTCCCTATTTCTCATTAGGTAGCCAAGAGTTATTGTTGATTGTTTGTCTTCCTCTAGTACCACTAGTAACAAACTCCACCTCAAATCGAGATTCCTCCACCAAAGACTCAAATCGGTATATCCACTATGTTTTCCACCTTGTAACGCAAACCTATTCAACTACACCGAAACACACTTCAAACCATTGTTAGTCTCCAACACTTCCCGTTTAGTTCTACCATCTAGTTAAACTTGTTTCACTAGTTCAACTAAAACACATGTCACTAACAAATTCCACCCGAAGCTTCACAACTAGACCACATCATGAGAATTTCCACTAGTAACAAAATGTATGACCATATTAAGGTTAGGAATATGCCTCACATCATAAAAAATCTCACCATACCTTGAACCTTACAAGCTTTCCCGTCTCCAAGATGAACGACTCCACCTTCAACTAGCTTTAGGATCCAAAAGTATCAATTCTTTGAACACATGTGATAGGAGCATCAAAGTCTATGACTCAAGACTCCACCGATTCCCAACTTCCACTAGCATCTTCACATTCTCATAATAACGTTGTTGTTTCAGTAGTAACCTAAGTATTATTAGCACTGCCTCTCCAAGCTGATGTCGAGTATTATTCCACCGCTTCTCCAGACCGATGTTGAGTATTCTTACCACCGCCTCTCCAGGCTGATGTCGAGTATTATTACCACCGCCTCTCCAGGCTGATGTTGAGTATTCTTACCACCGCCTCTTCAGGCTGAACAATCATCTACGGTTCCCAGTTTGTGACTATGAGTGCTACCGCACTCTCATAGCCTTCCTCCTCACTGACGACAACCTGAACAGATGAACTACCACCGCCCTTTAACGCCTCAACACACTTTTGTTGGATTAAAATTGCCCTCACCTTCACCTTCCACAACCCGAAGTCGTTACTCCCGGTGAGTTTCACAATTTCCCACTTAGAACCCATGGTACTCAATTCGTTTGATCATTTGCCCCACGGTGGGCGCCAATTGTTGTGAATTCGATTAACTCACACCAATAACCTTTGATGTGTGGAGCAAATAAACCAAGCAACCAAACAAGTGAGAACCAAGCAATATAATCACGAACAAATAAACGGCGAAAAGTAAAGGACACAATAGAATTTGTTGACCCAGTTCGGTGTTAATGAACCTAATCTGGGGGGAGGGCAACCCTCTCCGTTCCACTTATCAATAGAAACCTTGATTACAATGAGATTCTCCAATAGAGTTACAAGAATTAGTATTTTCCTAATTCTACCCTAGTCCCGAATCTCTCCCCGTGACCAAAAGACTCAATCAAAGTGTTTCCCAAGGTGATAGAATGTTTCCCCAACCCTAGAGTCTTCCCAAGATGTTTCTCTATTAACCCTAGTCTTTGTGTTGGCTCCAGAAACCCTAAAATCCCCTTATACAACTCAGAAAACGCAAACAGCTTATATAGGCTTGCAGACCTGGCAGGAGCAAAAGCTCCAATCTTCAACAATTGCGCCCAGGCGCAGAGGTGCTGCGCCCAGGCGCAGCCACCAGCACCTGTTTCCTTTTTTTCCTGTTTCTGAGTTTTCAAGGCAATATCCAACAGTTGAAGCATGCGTAGCTCACGTCACTCGTTCGTACAAATCACGTGGAGCTGGAGCATATGTAGCTCACGTCATTATGTTTCTTCGTACAAGGCACGTGGCAGACCAAGACGAGGTCCCAACAAATTACATAGTTGATCTAAGGATTGAACTCAACGTGATGGAGGCTCATCGTGACCTTAATGGTCGAGGTGACCTAGACCTGTTGGAGGTGGAGCTCATGATTGAGTTGAGCTAGGCTAGAGATGGAGGTCATGGTCAAACACTCGAATTGGGCCGGACACGCTGAAATTGGAGCTCATGGTGAAATTGAGCTAGGTCTGTTGAAAACTAATAGGTGATTATCATCTTACACACTCTAGACTCTAGTAAATGATAATTTAGAGTTAAAAGAAGAAGAAAAAAAAAATTAATAGATTAGGGAGAATAAGCTAATAAAACCTGAAGCCAGAAGGTTTATCTGGTGAGTGAAATTGAGGGTGCACAATAATCTTAATGAAATCTCTCCAGAACAAGTTTTTATCCCCTGAAACATTGAAGCTAGTACCATACTTTATTGAATCAGCCACTACTTCCTTACCTGCATACTCTTGTTTTTCTTCCTCTCTAAGATTAAAGAAAGCAAAAACTTGGTCAACCATTTTCTCCATGAGACTCTTTGGAACAAAGTGATTTATCAGCATGAAGAATCCCCACTCCTCACAAGCCTTCCCTATGTCATGAACAGTTTTGGTCCTTTGATCATGATTACCATTGACAAGGAGAGAATAATCAATGACTGGGATTGGATCATTGACTTCATCTGGGTTTGCTACTATTTCATTTTCATTATCAAATGTGTATGAAGATGGAATAGAGTTGTTGAAATCTGGTGATTCTGAGAGTGTCTTCACACTTTTGAAATTAGAAGTTTCATTGGATTTTTGAGTAACTTCAAGAGGAACTGTTGAAGCCATTTTTAGAGTAATAGATAATGAAAAGAGAAGCTATAAGACATAAATATTAATAGTGTAGTGGACTTAGTTAGGAGTGTCTTTTTTTGTGTTTTCTTCTTTCTTACTCGGTTAATGGTTATCTGAAACGTGTCTATCAATCCATCTAATCATTGTTCGTCTGTTCATTTGTTTGTAGTATCAGAATTGATTTTAGGATCTAGGGTCTTGTGGAATGTGGGTCATAATTGATTTTCTCTTTAGAAATTATTATAAATTATGGAGTAAATTGAAGCTACGGTTGTTTTGTAGCTTTGGTTTCTAAATGTGATTTTTACAAATTTATGGTAGAAGTTACTTTTACCTATTCAAACATAATTCATTTTATCTAAAACACTTTATTTAACATCGATTTACAAAATTAATTTAATCAAAGCCAATTGTTATCATCGTAGAATCAAACATCTGGTTGTAGTTCTTAACAGTCAAAGCTGATTGACGAAGAATAGAAGTTATTTTGACATGTTTGGATGTTCTCGAATAGAATTGATTTTGTCTTTATAATTGGTTTTAACTTGAAATTAGAATTTGAAAGTTTTGATTATTATAGAATTGATTTTAAGACAAAAATTTATTATTCAACTCACTTTTTAGCCATAATCAATTTTTGTCGCAACAAAACCAAAGAATAATATGTTTAAATAAGAAGCTTCATTTTCACTAGTTTGAACTTATAAAATAGCATAAAATCTAATTTATATTGCATAACCTGTTTGCATAAGCTCAAAAATAAGCTAATCCAAACGGGCCCTAAATTTATGTAAGGTTCACTTATATTTGATTCATCAATGTGCATATCCATACATCACTTAAGAAAAAAAATCTAAATGCATTTTGATGGTTATGAGGCCATGGCACATTGGCACCTAAGCAAAACTTAACAAGAACAATAATCATCAATTTGTTTGTATCTCCTTTTACTTTGCTATTATACACTTTATCATAACATTGTCTTATTCAATTCACAAATATATGAAACTCTCAAACTCTCATCATCTTGTTGAGAGTTAACAATAAATACATTTAATCAAAAGCTTCTCACTGGAGGATTTATCTTCTTCTGACTGGTGCTATGCAACGATAGTAAGTGTTTTCCATTGAATGATCTTGACCTTTTCATTGAGCAAGGAGCACTATGCATATTTACCATATTTCCATTTCCACCAACCCTCTTTGAAGCAACTTGTTCATTGACTTCCCTTACATGTTCCTTATTAGAATTCCCTTGAGATTCCACTGATTGAAAATTGGATAGAGCAAGATTGATCTTAGCAGCAGAAGATGAATCAAGAGAAACTGATCTTCTTGGCTGCATATTTACCATCTCTAAACCTAAATTCTCATCTTCCTCAACCTCTTCCTCTGCTTCTTCTTCATTTCTTATCTGAATAACAACACTATCTTCCATTCCAATTCCATTTCCATTTCCACGGCTATTTTCCAAAACTTCGATACGAGAAGTATCGACAAAAACATTAGGATGATCCATAGATGGAATCCTTAAAGGATCAACAACAATAGGAGCTCTACACATAGGACAATTAGTGTGTGATCTAAGCCAAGTATCAATACAAGGTAAATGAAAAGCATGATTACACTTAGGCAAAAGTCTAAGATTTTCATTTTCTTCAAACTCACTCAAACAAACAGAACAATCAGACCCATCAATCAAGCCTTCATCTTTCTTATATTTAACAACAGTGATTGCATTAATAATTGATTCATGAAGACCAAGAGTACGAATATACCATATGGGGTGATCAACAACAGAACCATCATCATGTTCTTCATCAACAACAAAACCTTGTTCTGTTTGTTGTCTTGTTAATAAGGTTGTTCTTCTTGACCTGTTCCTATGAGAGAAAAACTTGACATACAAGGCATAACAGCATAAAACTATGAAAAGAGCAGCTACAATAGAAAAACTTATGATCAAATAAGTTGAGGTTTTGTTGTTGGTGTGATCATGAGATGGTGGTGGTGGTGATGGAAGGTTGTAGCTAATACAGGCGTTGAGGCAAACCTCATCACAGTCTGTGGAACAAGAGCGTTCTTCATGACAGATGGATATACAATCAGAGAGAGATGTTAGTTTTCTGTGATGAAATCCCATATTAGATATGGGTTTGGATGAAGGGAAAGAGGAGAATAATCAAAACAACATGAGAGTGGAAGAGGAAGAGGAAGAGGAAGAGGAAGGGGGTAGGTATTGGATTGATGAATACTTTGGTTTGTTAGGTTGAAAGTTTGACTTTGGGGACCTATCAGTTTTTATTTATTTATTTATTTGGAGTTATCTTAAATCTTAATCTTAATCTTCTATACTTTTTGCTTTACGAGTAAAAATCAACTTTTTAAATTCATATAATTGATGAATTTAATCTATAAATCAACTTATACCGCTGCACATTTCTGATTGATAAATTAATTGATGGTGTACTAATAATAAGTTTTGCTATAAAATTAGTGGTTCAGCTAAATATTAAAAAATAAAATACAATTTTTGTGTGTAAATCAACTATTTTTTTTGTACTTAATTATAAGAGTTAATCTAGAGGAGAAAATTCTTCCTCAAGAATTTTAATATTTTTGCATTCTCATGACTGTTAGTTAAGTTCAAAGACACTTATCTCATATGTAAAAAAGAATAAACAATAAACTAGCTACAAAACAATTATTTATTTTTATATTTTCTGGTCTGTGAAAACTAAACAACTATATTTTAATCTAAACTTTTGGTGTTTTCAGAAACATAGCCTAAATTTCACACAAAATAATGATCTACGCGTTGCAGTATTGACTTTTAATGTTGCTTTTGTCTTGGACATCATTTTCATGGCTGCTGAAGTCGGTGCATTTGGGCTTACACTACTCTATTCCGGACCAGCCCAGCCCACTATCAGACAAAAGACAATGACACAGAAGAAACCATCTAAAAATGGCAAAAATTATGTGACACAAGCAGTTAAATTATATAATATAAATTCTTATATTTTTAATTACAACAATTAAGGCTTGTCTAAATAAAAATTGCAACAATTAAAGTACTATGAGCAAAAATAAATAGTAGTGTGTGTCTTCCAAGTTCCATATGAACCTTCTAGTACGTTCAATTTTTGAACGTTGTTAAATCTTTTCCCTTGTACCACAATGATTTTTCTTGTGGTTCCTTTAAGAAATCTTAAAGCAAGCACTTTGTTTCATCTGTTAAGCTTGCCTGTCATCCATTATGCTTCCATACCACGAATCAAAGCTTGCAATATATCTTTCCTAGCTCAAAATATGTTCAAAACCACTTATGATGTTTTTAGTATGAAACACAGACACTGATATCAAACACAACACATATATTGATACGATGATATTAATAATAATATGAGAGAATGACATAGTTCAAATGTAATCATGTGACGTAATTATATCAATGTCGAACAGTGATGTGTATTTGATATTCATGGTCGGCCTAAAGATAAGGCTACTAAGAGCATAAATATCACAGGAGTCTTTTGCCAACATCTGTCACTGCTCTCATAGTGGTTTGAATAATTGAGTTCATTTGTTGTGGTATTGGATGACTATGTTTCCAAGTTAAGCTATTTTGTCATTCAATTTAATATATTAAATAGTTGAAAAGTGTGAAGTAATATAATATATAATGTGGGGCCAATTTATATCACCAATATGAATGACATAAATGTGGATGCTCTAAAATCCTTGTTTTAGGCCTTCAACATAGAATTTATTTTTTTTCAACAAAAAACCCCACATAACAAAATTTGTTTTAGACTTTACATACAAGTATAAATAAAGTATTGGGTCAGTCAACTGACATCGAGAAACGCCTAATCGAATGAGTGTACATGATTCATGATATTTTGGTTATACATTTTAGAAAGCAACAAATCAAAATGACCAAAGAAAAGGCCTATTTTCAACCAGCAATAATAGTTGGTCAGAAGGAAGAAGGAAATTTCACAAGCATTGCCTTCAAGATGAAACGTTTAACTTTCTTACAAGGAACACACACAACTTATGACATATCAAACACTTAGCGTACGTTTCCTTTTTTAGGCCTAACTTTGCTTGGAGTAACCAAATTCATATCCAAAATTTTCATTGTTTCCACATTTTCTATTACTTTTCAATGCTTATTCAGTTATTTCTTTGGATTTGTAACCAATCTCACACGTAACTCATAATGTAAAATTGAAGAATCTGTATTGTTAAGTTGATTATTATAAATATTAAACTAGAAAGTACCTCTTGAAAGTCTATATCATAATTTATCATTCAAGAAATTGAAAGATTGAAACTATATTCATTATGTCAACAAGAGGATCATGGATAACTTTGAAATTCAGAGGTGTGGTTGATGTAGTTCGTGCTAGCAGATTCCAATCAAGCTATGGTGGAATCAAGAGGAACACTCCAATTGTATCAACAACTAGGGTTCAAAGTAGTTATTGGATGCAACCTAGTATGCAATTCTTTAGCACCAAAAGAAAAACAAGCATTAATGCAAATAGGTAGCCTTAATTTAATTGTCATCTTCAAATAAACTCTAATCTAATTGTTGACTTTAAATGCTTAAATTGGTTTGCAACATGTAATTCATCAGATTAAAGAATGATGATGTTCAGCCTGAAGCCCCAGCTTCGAAAATTTCCGCCTTTTCTTCTTGGTATGAACTAACATCCCTTACTCTTGCTATGATTAAGTTGCATTAGTACTAATTTAGATTAACCAAGCAAACAATATGAGAGACACGACCATTTCTCTAATGATGCAAAGCGAAATTTCACACATCTGTTTTTTGTCGATATTCGTGCATAATCGTGATTAACATGCAGGGTTAAATGGGTTTTGTGTTCTTTCCTTTCTATGATGCTACCTTTCTGGAGTCAATATTGGGGAAAACTTCAAAGAATAGAAGGTATATATATTGACTAACTAATTTCTTAATTTTTCCATATGCTACTTTGCTATGAGAATTATATTATTTGATAACTTGGGTTAAAATGTGAGTTCAGGAGAGGCAGAGATTGTGATTGAAGGGGTTGAAAAAGTGGCAGAGGTAGTTGAAAAAGTGGCAAATGTAGCTGAGAAGGTAAGTGAAGATGTAGCAGAGATGCTTCCTGAGGATGGTGAGCTAAAGAAAGTAGCATTGGTTGTAGAAACTGCATCAAAACAAGCTTCTCATGGTGCTCAAATAACAGAGGAATTCATCCACAAGGTACTGTAATCTTAGCCGTCTAGACCGGTAATCCAGAGTTTGGGCATCCGACTATAAATTATTCCCACAATCGAACTGGATTCATTTGTGTTAACCGTCTAAACTGATAATTCAAATTCAAAGTTCGGCCAGCTGATTAAAAATTATTCCCACCAAAAATCAAATTGAATTCTCTTTTTGAGAGTAATTTTGATTTTGTAGTTTTCCCAATTGATAAAAGTACTTTATATCTTATTAATTTTTGTTTCAATTGATTAATGAAACACAGGTTGAAGAAGTCATTAATGACATGGAGAATTTAGAATCATTCGTTGAACCTGTTATTGACAAAATTGTGAAGAAAGAATCTTCAAAGGACTGATTCCAAGATAAAAATTCCATTGTGTACATTATTATTGTTTGTATAATTCAACCATTATTATGTGTGAATATTAATTATTTTTTTCAATTTCTTGTTAGGTACATACGAATTATTTTCAAGATTAAAATAATGTACAAGCCTAAACAATAATCAACAACGAAATTATTGTAAATAATACCAGTAATTGCAAGAAAATAACGGAAGTTGAAAGAATTAAATGTATATATCATTCAATAAAATTAAAATCAAATAATAGTAAATAGATTACAGAAAATAATCGGATGAATGAATCGTCACACAGATCGAAAAAAGCACAATAAATCACACGATCCATGTAAATTCGTGAATAAAAATAAAATAAAAAACTCAGAGTAAATCTCTAGATCATCAAAGCGGCAGCAATAACCACAACAGCGGCAGATCCAGCGAAGGTGAATCTGTTCAAAGCGGCGCCGTTATGTGATGGTGAATCAGCTGGAGAAGAGATCGACGATGGAGTAACAGCAGAAGGAGTGACGGCAGGAGAATCAGCGGCGACAGGAGAAGGAGATGGTGGAGAGTTGATGGCGGATGGTGAAGGAGAAGGAGCGCTCTTCACAGGGACTGGAGGAGAAGCAACCGGTGTGGTAGCGGATGGAGAAACAGCAGGAGATGGAGTTACAACGGGAGATATGGTTGGTGATGAAGATGGAGATTGAGCGATGGTGGAACTCACTAACAATGTAGCGATAAGCATGAAGATGACGGTGTATGAAGCCATAGTTGAAAGATGAAGAAAGAGATTGGAAAAGATAGTTATGAGAAAATTGTGAAGAAGTGAGAAGAGTGTTTGAAAGTTGATGAAGAAAAGGATTTAGGGTTGAAAGAGTATTTATAGAAACGTAACCGCGTGAAGACGCGTTTCTAGGCTGAGTTGTTTGTTTTTTTTCTTTTTTTCGTTTTCTACGGTGTGAGTTGTTGTTATGCGCCGCTCATCTTTTTATTTATAATATTGTTTTATTTATTTTTTTTGTACAAAGCCGTTGATCTTAATAATTCGTAATCCTAGTGGTGTTTGGACTTATTCAATATAAAAAATAAGAATTAAAAACCGACCAAAACAATGATGAAATAGAATATATTGGACTACTATTTATAAAATATATTGCTCTATTATTTTTCTACCTACTTTAATTTTTTTTACATACATAGCTTATAGTATCATGTTCATCAATAATGTTTTTGTTTTTTATAATATAAGTTTTCAACAATATTTTTGTTTTTGGTTGATGTTCCAAATAATTTTAAGTATTAAAATCTATATTTTTTTCTAATTTTGAATTGAAATCGAACAACTTATTGAGGTTGATGATTCTTCTCAATCTTAATTTAAAGTTGAAATCAAATTTAATCTTGAAATTAATTTTAACAAAACAAATTAAACTGATCCATATTTAATTTTAAAATAAAAAATAAATATATTGAATGGTTGAATTTCATGCAAATATTCAAGCTTAACTTTTGTCATAATGGTGTCTGACAATTTTTTATTTTTTTATAAGCAACGGAGTCTTACTATGATTTTTATTGTAAAATAAATAGGTTTCTTGTGTTAGTATACGAGTAAAAATATAGATTAAAATAAAAATTATAAAAACAAATAAAAGAATCATCTTTTTTTTTTTAAGCAAAGGAGAAAGCTTAGTTAAGTAGGTAAAGACATTTAAATTAGGTTGGCACCCCTTTATAAATCTAACAGACGAGCTCACTCTATCTCATTAAGACCACCCACAATGGGTGTTGAATGGGAGTGTTGAATCGGAGATTCAACTGTTGAAACCATTGGAGAGAGAGGGAGTTTAATATGATGTGGATGAGAGAGGTGATGAACTAATTCAACATGGTTGAATCCTGACGCAGGAGACACGTGTTGCCTTCTCCTTCGCTGATCTCGCGCGCGTGCAGCACAATCGCCGACAGGGCGCGTGAATGAAATTGGGACGCGGAGAAAGAAACTGGAAGAGATAATTATGTGCCACGTGTTGAGCTATGATTGGCTGTTTGAATTTTTATGACCTTAAAACTTTGAACTCAATTATTTCAATGCAAATTTTTTTTTATTTTTTTATTTTTTCACCAAAATTCGTAATTTTTTTTTCTCTACAAATAGAGACTTTGTTCATTTGATTTGGACACAGAAAAAAAAAAAATCAAGTTTTTTACTATCTTAATCTTATTTATCTTTCTATTAGTGTGTAATTTGAAGTTTTACTCTCTTTTTTTAAGTTTTTCACTATCTTAATCTTAATCGCATTTTAAATTAAGAATATAATAAAAAAAATATTTTAAATTTTTTTTGTTAAGTGTTTATTATTTTAATTTAATTTTAATCGATAATTATAATTTTATTGAATCATAAAAACAAAAATTTAAATTTAAATAAAAATATGAAATAAAAAGTGGTGGGTAGAGAAGGTGGTGGGGTAGAGTGTTGAATGGAAAAACTATTGGAGAGGGTAAAAGTTGAATGTGGTGTTGAATTATTAGGTGGAAGAGAGAGAAGATGATGTGGAGTGTAAAAAGTGGGGTTTTGGGGTGTTGAATGATGTTTACCATTGTAGATGGTCTAATAAAATAAAAGAGAAAAACAAACATACTTGGGGGACTAGACCAAAACCCAAGTGGGAGCATAGAAATAATAATTGTCTCATTAAAAACTTTACCCGTAAAACCCATAGAGAAAAACCAGGTGAAGGGAAAAAGAGTGCGGTGCTCTAAGATAAAACAAACAAAGAAAGCAAGAAATGGATGAGACCAAACCAAAACTCCATTACGATAAAAAATACCTAAAACTATGTGAGCCTATTTTGTTCTTAAGTAAACTCTCTCTAGAGAACAAAGGAGGATCAATCCAACTAGTAAAAATATTCAAAGTAAGACCATGATTAGCAACAAGTTTAGCAACCTGATTGCCCTCACTACAAAGATGAGAAACCATAAAGTTGAAACTATTAACCATAACTAACACGTTCTTCCAACGATTTCTTAAAGACCAAGGAATAGACTTGGATTTAGTCTTGAAAGCCACCACCACTGAAGTAGAATCAGTCTCCAGCCAAAGATTAGTCCACCTCTTATGATAAGTTATTTCAATAGCTTTCATAGAACCACAAAGTTCAGCATGATACGAAGAGGCAAACCTTAAAGGCTCAGCAAAAGCATAGACAAAATTAGCATGAGAGTCTCTAAAGACACCTCCACAAGAAGCAAGCCCTGGATTACCTTGAGAAGCATCATCAATGTTACACTTGAGCCAATTGATTAAAGGAGGATGCCATAGAATTTCTTTCACAATAGGCAGTCTAGGCGGGTGAATGTTGATGTCAAACTTTTTGAGGAAATTGAACTCTCTAATTGAATTAGAAGAGGATTTATCGGTGTTATTACAAGTCAAAAAAGTATTGGAGATGATTAAAGCAATGGCAGACCTCCAGGAAATAATTTTGTTATTGAATCTACTTTGATTCCTCACAAACCAAATAGTATTGAGGAGATTTAATTATAGTGGTAGTAATGGTGATCTTACATTGGGGAAACCATCTAAAATCACATAGCTTCCAAATGTCATCCATAGAAGAGAAATGCAAAGTTGTATTCAAACAACCAGCCAAGACCATAACCTAACAGCAAAATCACAGACAAATAATAGATGGAAATAAGATTCTTCATGCTTATTATAAAGATTACAGATAGAAGGTAAATGACAACCTCTACTCTTGAGGTTTTCATCAGTAGGCAACTTCACATGCATAAGTCTCCAAACCAACAAGGATTTCGAAGGAGGAATTTCAGAACTCCAAATGCACTTGGCCCATTGAAGCTCCTGCCAAGTTTGAGATTTATGAATATAAGCTTCCTTTAAAGGAAGAGTACCATCCTCAGTGTGCCTCCATAGCAAATTTTCTGGACAAGGTTCCAAAGGCAAGGAGATTTGATTCACAATGTTACTGAGGTTAGGAAACTGCTGAGCTAAGGGATCAGGAATATGCCATTTACCATTCACCATGTAGTCACTAACCCTAGAGGTAAGGAGTTTACTTATATGAGAAGGTATATTAAATTGAGAAGCAAGAGGATCTCAACACCAGTTATCATTCCAAAAGTTAACATCCTCTCCATTACCTATAAGCCAAACTGAGTTATTCATAATCTCCCTAACTTCTTCCTTCACACTACTCCAAATAGAAGAAAATATGTGGTACTGGATACAATGATGTTTTCTGAGAACTATATCCTTTAAAAGTTTAGTTCAAGAACATTGAGAGGTAATCAGGTTCCAACACAAATGAAGATTAGTAGCCTTATTCAAACTAACGAGAGACCTAATATTTAAGCCACCTTGAGCATAAGGTCTACACACTTTATTCCAAGAGGCAGTAAAGTTTCCATCTCTCAAGATCACCATCGAAATAAAATTTCTAATAGCTTTCTTAATATCCTTAAGTAAGCTTACATGCCAACAAATCATCCATATTGTAAAAAGAAAAAAACACAAATTGACCAGCAAATATCAATAGTTTAATCTTATGCACATTACTTTTAAAACAATATTAATTATATGGAGTGTACATTTTCATTGCACAAAATTCACATATTATAGATGACATACTAAAAAATTGTTTTAGATAACTTATATAGGATGAGTTTATGAAAACAATTTAGGTCTTGCTAACAAGTGCATCTGATGCACTCTTTAAGTATATTATTTAAAGAAATTTTTTAATCAAAAAGTTAAATAGTACAATTTCCAATGCATTACTTTATATATTTTTAAATTTTTTTATACAAATTTACTATTTAAGGAGTTTAAAAAGTACACCGTATGCATTTGTCAAAATTTTTTAACTATCCTATATATCAGTTTAGGCAACTAAATATATAACAAATAGCATAATTGATCCAAAAGGATTTCAGAAAGAAATAATAAAAATTCAGAGTGTTACATATGTTCCCATAAATTTTGTAAAAAACAATCTTGAACTTGGAAAGATTAATAGTTTGCAAAGTGTTTTGATTGAGATAAGCCTTTTTTTTTTTTTAGAAAATGCTAAACAGTGCCCCCGGGCACTAGTTTTGCATATAAATATAGTAATTCTGTCTCGGAACTTGTATCGAGAATGTAAAATGTTGTTTTTTTAATATTAATTTTATTTTTTATTTCTATTTTTAACATGTTTAACAAGTGCCCCGGGGATACTGTTTAACATTACTTTTTTTTTTTTTAATCAATTGATTGAGATAAGCTTGCTACATGAATACTTGTACAAAAATACAATATCATCGGTAAAACACATGAAATGTTTTTGGATCACCCGTACGACCGGTGCTAAGGGATTTTCAAACATTAGTGGTAACCAAATTTAAGATTCTACAATCAAGTCTCATCGACTAAGTCCTCTCTCCAAAAGTTTCTAAAGCGTCCGAAAATAAAATTTCATATAACATCAATCACAAATCCCAATCCTTCTCCGAGTCTTGGTTGATAATAATATAACATTTCCTCCCCTTCATGTTAATTGTAGAAAGCATGGACTGTTGAAGAATAAGAATATTATCAATTTTATAAGTATAAAAAACTTTGGTTATTGTTTACGTTATTGTCCACCACATAGGAAAGACGGCACAAAAATTTTTGTTGTCAAAATATGTTTTTACATTATTTTGAATCATAACCGCCTAATTTAAAATATATGACTCGTTTAATCTATTTTCAACGGCTAAGATTTAAAACAATATGCCTTTCTATTGCGGCAAATTGCAATCCTAAGAAAGGATATTTTTTAATATGTATTCCCTCCGTTCCAAAATATAACTCATTTTGGAGAAAAAATTTATTTCAAAATATAAGTCGCTTTACAATTCTAATGAAGCATTTAATGGAGATAGTATGATACAACTTCATTAGGAAGTATAGACACAATGGACTAAAAAAAACTATGGAAAGATACATTTGCAATTAAAAAGAGAGAAAACATATGGAAAAAAATTGGAGAGAATCCAAATTCAAACAAAACAAAGTCAACTAAACATTGGTAAAATGGAATTGACCAAAGAGCACATGACTTTGGCAACACAAAATCACCTAAACTTAATCCTTAAGACACCTCACAATGACTAGTGAAGAGAGCTTTCCACCACGACCATGTCATATTGATTTTGAAGAAAAGAACTTTTCATACTAAACTTTTAATAGTACTTAGTATTTGTTTGGTTTTAATTTTAGTTTTAGACCCCAAACACGCATTTTTGCTTCAAAAATAATTTATGTTCGACTTTGTCCTCAAAAATCAATTCTAGGGATTCAAATTCAATTCCCTATTTTTTGTTTTCCAAATCTAGAATAATAGATATTGATTGATGTGTTGATATTAATGTTTTTTTATTGTTTGTACGCTTTATAAAAGCAATTATAAAATTGAATTAGGAGTACCATTTCAAAATAATATAAATATAAACAATAATAAATAAATTGTAGTGAAATAACAGAAATTTAAAAGAATATAATGTATCACTCATTAAAATCAATAATAAATAGATTACAGAAAATAATGGAATGAATGAATCATCACAGATCGAAAAAGAGCAAAAGAATAAATCACACGATCCATGTAAATTCGTGAATAAAAATAAAATAAAAAACTCAGAGTAAATCTCTAGATCATCAAAGCGGCAGCAATAACCACAACAGCGGCAGATCCGGCGAAGGTGAATCTGTTCAAAGCGGCGCCGTTATGTGATGGTGAATCAGCTGGAGAAGAGATCGACGATGGAGTAACAGCAGAAGGAGTGACGGCAGGAGAATCAGCGGCGACAGGAGAAGGAGATGGTGGAGAGTTGATGGCGGATGGTGAAGGAGAAGGAGCGCTCTTCACAGGGACTGGAGGAGAAGCAACCGGTGTGGTAGCGGATGGAGAAACAGCAGGAGATGGAGTTGCAACGGGAGATATGGTTGGTGATGATGATGGAGATTGAGCGATGGTGGAACTCACCAATAATGTAGCGACAAGCATCAACACAACGGTGTAGGAAGCCATAGTTGAAAGATGAAGAAAGAGATTGGAAAATTAGAGTTTATGATAAGTTTTGAAGAATTGAAAGATTTGGATTTGGATTTGGATTGTTTGTGACTGTGGTGAAGAAAGATTAGGGTTGGGTGGGTATTTATAGAAGCGTGAAGACGCGTTTCTAGGAAGAGTCGTTATGAGCCGTTGATCTTTTTCAATTATTATTATTTATTATCTTCTTTTTTTTTTGGATATTTATCAGGTTAAGAAAACAAATAGTAGTATTTCGTAATATTCATCGTATATTTTGGGAAAAAACGGAAAAATAGTTAGTCAAAATAAAAAGAAAAGAAAATAGTATAAAAAGAAATTGTCTTTATAGTAAATATTAATTAATTAAATTGTGTAAAAAAGATTCGGCAAAAAAATTTAAATTATAAAAAGTATAAATACATTAATATAAAAAAGAAAATTAAAGTGAAAGAAAAGGAAAGAAAAGAATGCTAGTACCTACTATGGTTGAGTTGGCCTGAAGAGGCGTGCGGGGAAGAGGGAATGAATGTTGAAGTACAAGCTGGCACAGCTGTCTTTGAATATAAGAACCGTTGGATTGATGGTTGTTACTTTAATAATAATTTAGGAAAAGTCGTAACGGTCGGAAAATATATAGAAAGTGCTTAAAATACTTTCCAAACGGGAGACAGAGACCGAGTCGGCACCAGCCACCAGCTCGCACCGGAGTCATTATTAATTGTCTATGAAACACAGACACCCAACATAATACGGATATTGACATGTTCATATCAATAATAATTTGAAAAATCAACACAATTTAATTTAATTATTAATGTTGGTGTCTGTATAATTATTAATGTCGGTGTCGGACATCGACACATCACCGACACTGAAACACGCTTAATTCAAAGAGTGTCTGTATTTCATAGCTTTTTATTTTTCTAAATATGTCAAGTGTCTCGAAAATACTACTTAAACAGTTAAACTAATTAAATTAAATATATGAATATTATTAGCACCAAAAAAATATGAATATTATTTTGAAGTTTATGTAGTTGATATTTTTTTATGTAAAATTTATTATTTTTGTTTTGACAAAATAAATAATTTGTTTTTATTTTTGTATTTTTAATTAGTATTGATACTAATTAACATGGTTTTACTACCATGACATTATCCATAAAACAATTATGTTAATGGATAATGAGTTCCTTTTAGGGTGTATCGTTTGAAAGATAATGAGTTCGATTTTTTATGAAAACAAACAGTGCAAACTTTGATTTCAAACTTCGATTTGGATTCATAACAATTGGCGCCCACCGTGGGGGCAAATATGATCAAACGAATTAGGCACCATGAGTACAAAGTGGGAAATTGAGAAATTCATCGGGAGTAACAACTTCAGGTTGTGGAATGTGATGAAGAGGACAATTTTAATTCGACAAAAGTGTGTTGAGTCTTTAAAAAACGGTGGAATAATACTCGACATCAGTCTGAAGAGGCGATGATAATAATACTCAACATCAGCCTGGAGAGGCGGTGGTAAGAATACTCAATATCGGCCAAGAGAGGCGGTTGAATAATACTCAGGTACTACTGAAACAACAAAGTTATTATGAGGATGTGAAGACACTAGTGAAAGTTTGGAATCAGTGGAGTATTGAGTCATTGACTCTGGAAACTTCTATCACATGTGTTCAAAGAATGGATACTTTTGGACTCTAAAGCTAGTTGAAGGTGGATTTGTTCATCTTTAAGACGAGAAAGCTTGTAAGGTTCAAGGTATGGTGAGGTTCTTTTACATGACGTGAGGTACATTCCTAAACTTAATGTGGTCATGCATTTTGTTACTAGTGTAAATTCTCATGATGTGGTTAAGTTGTGAAACTTCCGGTGGAACTTGTTAGTGAAATGAGTTTTAGTTGGACTAGTGAAACAAAGTTTAACTAGGTAGTAGAACTAAACGGGAAGTGTTGGAGACTAACAATAGCTTGAAGTGTGTTTCGAAGTAGTTGAAAAGTTTTGCGTTACAAGGCGGGGTCATAGTGGAAATACTAGTTTGAATCTTTGGTTGAGGAATCTCGGCTTGGGGTGGAGTTTGTTACTAGTGGGACTAGAGGAAGACAAACAATCAACAATAACTTTTGGCGATCTAATGAGAGATAGGGAAGAGAGTGATAATGTTGCATCAAAGTGGTATGATTATGGAGACCTTATGATTTGTGTTTCAATTGTGTATGAAGAAGTGCAAAACTTGAAAGATCTTCAGGGAGGTAATTGGAAGTTGATGACAATCAGACTTGGGAACTTGTAGGGCTATTGAAGGTAGTTGGAGAAAAGAAAAGTATGATGTTGCAGCTTGTGGAACTTACCTAAAAATCCAAGGTCAAGTTGAGAGGCAAGCAATTCTTCAGGAGGACGGACAAGAACAATCCGGGGGCTGAAGAGTGTATGGTGAAGCTTGTAGGATTGTCCTAAATTTCCAAGGACAATTGAAGGCAAGCAATTCTTTGAGAGTACAAAGTGGTTCACTTTGGGGTTCGAAGAGGGTGTGGTGTAAGCACGGTGGTTGGTGGTAAGTTAGCATATCACCATTGTTTTAAAGGCAAAGTGGAGATTGTAGGAGTTTTGCCTCGAAAACTAAAAAAAAGCAGAAAATTGGTTTGTTGCTATTGTCGGTACTAAGGGCAGCACACCAGCGTTGGGCGCACGAAGTCTTCTGGACATAGCAGTTTGGTTATGCTATATGCGCTGGGCGCAGGCTCGCGTGCTTTAAAAGGCGGTTTGCGTTTTCTTATTGGAATAAAGAGATTTTTAGGGTTTCTGGAGTCAACACAAAGACTAGAGTTAATAGAGAACATCTTGGGAAGACTCTAGGATTGGGAGAAATATTCTATCACCTTGTGAAACACTTGTTGATTGAATTTCTTGGTCACACCAAGAAATTTGGGACTTGGGCAGAATATGATCAAAGCTATTTCTTATAACCCTTGTTGTGGAAATTTCATTGTAATCAAGTTTTCTATCAAAGTGGAATGGAGAGGTGTTTTCTTCCCCAGGGTAGGTTCATAAACACTGAACTAGGTCAACAAATTCTACTTTGTCCTTTACTTTTTGCTGTTTTTTTGTTCGTGATTATATTGCTCGGTTCTCGTTGTTTTTTATTGTTTAATTTATTTGCTCCACACATCAAAATTTATTGGTGTTAGTTAATGGGATTCATAACAAAATTAATTTTTTTTTAGAAAATTAGATAGTAAAACTCTGAAAGATCAAAATAGATCTTCATTTGAAAAAATATCTCAAAGATAAAAAAAATATCCTACCTTAAAAACTCGGTTCTAAATTATAAAAAAAAAAAAGCATTTTTTTTGTCTTGAATTATAAAAACAAAATTTATTTTTTAAAAAATTAATTTGATTTATTCTTATAAAATTGAATACAAATTGTATTTAACTTGTTTTATTTCATATTTTTTTCATAATCAATAATCATTATAAATCATTTTTACATCTTTTGATGTAACATAATATTTTTTTAAAAATACAAAAATACATGCTCCAAAATAATACTATATTTTATGTTTTTTTAATATTATTATTTTACTCTATTATTCTTAATTAATAAGTGCAAACTTATTTATTTTTCCTTATAATTGGAATTGAGTTGAACACAAAATTTTGGAGAAGAATACGTCAAAATGATACCCTTGACTACTTGGGGATAAACCCTTTCTCTCTCTACGTATTTTTGCTCTGCCTTCTCTCTAACATTTTTTGCAGATCTGCCTCCCTCCTTTATCCAAACCTCAACGACGCCATGTAGAAGATCAAGGTGGTGGTGTGATGAGCGGCTTTGCCCTCCGTACCACCTTTGTCCAGTCCGACGCCGATGGTGTTGTGGTGGTCTGTCTGTTCGTACGCGGTGTACGTTCGTTCTGCCTCCGACTCCTTTTGGTTCACCGGTTTGGTTCTTCTAGTTCTTCCTCCTTGTCCGCGTTGGGCCTTACTGTCGTGGTGGTGCTAGCGGCGGATCTGGTGGTTTACCTTTTGTGGGTTGTGTTGAGTGGTGGCTCCCTGCCATCACTGTGGTTTTCACCTTGGGAAGGACGCATTTCCGGTGGTGGTTTTCATCGGTCGGTTGGCTTTCAAGGTCTGTTTTCTCAGGTTTGGCTTCACTTGTCCTGCTTGCGGTGGTGGTTGTGCTCTCCGTCGTGGGCCAGTGACGAGTTGTCCCTTCAATCTGCTGGTTGGGTTTTTTTTCCTTGACGGCGGTGGTGGATCTTTTCATGGTGATAGTTGCTCTCTGACTCTCACTATGTCGATTTTGTTTGCTGATTTCTTTTCCTGATCTGTTGAGGTCTGCAGCTTTCAGGATTGTTGCTTCGCCGCTACCGTAGTGCCGGTGGTCTTAGGATTTTCTACTTCGGGTCGGTGGTTGTTCTGGTGGTCCCGTTGTTGTTGTTCTTAACTTTTGTTGCTGCATTGTTTTGGTTCCTTGGAGCTAACGGTTTGCAGGGCTTGAGTTTGATTGACCTGAAAGGGTTCTTGATACTTGCTTTGATTTATCAGAGGGGGTTGGTATGTGAAATGTTCCGTGTTGGCGGTCATTTCATTCGCCGTTTATACCTTTACAGATATTGACACATCATTTTTTTTGCTATTTGGTTTCGCGCCCGTACGCGGGTTCGCCGAGTAGTGTCCGATGTGCTAGTGTTTGTTTTGGTTGTTACCCGTTAGGGTTGGATCTATAACCAATTTTTAGCTGGTCTTATTTGTTTTATCTTTTATTGCTACAAAACGATTGGGTGTGGTTATCCTACATAAGCCAAGCTTATGCATGGTGCATAAGCCAGCCCCTTACTCGCGCACCCCCCAAAGTTGCTCGCGCGCCCCCCAGCACCCCCCCCCCCACCCCCAACCCATTTTAAATTTTTTTTTTTTGTTTAGTTTTTTTTTTTATAGTTTTTTTTATTATTTTTTTTATTATGTATGATTAAATATTTTCGTAATTATTTTTAAACTAAAATCATGCCCAAACCATTTTGGGGGTGGAATAATTTCATAATGGATCTTTGAAACCATAAATATTGTTGAAACCTTTTTTCCTGAAAAATTGGAACTTTTATTCCGGAAAAAACAAATCGAAAATTATTCCGGAAAAAGATCGGAAACTTAATGTCCGATTATATTTGGTTTTAATGTCCGATTATAACAAATGGTTATAGATTATTTATGGACGGTTATTTAGGATTATCCAAGATAATCAACACTAGTTTTGTAAGAAACCATTAGGCAATTATTTTGGTTTCACATAGAAAACTATCAAAACCATTAAACCATATTTATGGTTTCAGTAATAATCGGTATTTAAAATCATTGAACCATTTAGTGTAAAACCATTTTACAATACAAATGGTTTCAATATATAACTATCTGAAACGATTTAGCTAGCATAATGGTTTTCAGGATTTTTAAAACTATAAAAACACAATATTGGTTTCAGTAAACACATAAAACCATTTAACAATAGTAATGGTTTCATTGTATAACTACCTGAAACCATTTAACCAGCATAATGGTTTCCAGAATTTTTAAAACCATAAAAACACAATATTGGTTTCATTAAACACATAAAACCATTTAACAATAGTAATGGTTTCATTGTATAACTACCTGAAACCATTTAACCAGCATAATGGTTTCCAGAATTTTTAAAACCATAAAAACACAATATTGGTTTCAGTAAACACATAAAACCATTTTACAATACAAATGATTTCACTGTTTAACTCTCTGAAACCATTTAACTAGCATAATGGTTTCCAGAATAATATTGCATAAATGGTTTTCGGAAACCATTTAACTTTCTGAAAAAAAAAATTCGATTTTTATTTTTTGGAAAAAAAGTTCCCGATTTTTTCGGAAAAAGTTTCCGATTTTTCTGAAAAAAAGTTTTTCGATTTTTTTTCAGGAAAAAATTTTCAGAAAAAAGTTCTCGGTTTTTTTGGAAAAAGTATTTGATCTTTTTTCGGGAAAATTTTTTGATTTTTTTTCGGAAAAAAGTTTCTGGTTTTTCCGGAAAAAAAGTTTCCGATCTTTTTTCGAAAAAAAATGTAAAAAAGGTGAAAAACAACAATTCAAAAAAAAATGT
The DNA here is from genome assembly GCA_954870985.1 of Trifolium fragiferum. Classification (NCBI taxonomy): domain Eukaryota; kingdom Viridiplantae; phylum Streptophyta; class Magnoliopsida; order Fabales; family Fabaceae; genus Trifolium; species Trifolium fragiferum. The sequence goes on along the minus strand of OX940790.1, from coordinate 15,593,554 downwards.
AAAAAAAAAATAAAAAAAAAATGAGTGGAGTGAGGGGGGGTGGGGGGGGGGGGGGGGGGGGGCTGGGGGGCGCGCGTAGTAATGTGGGGGGCGCGCGTAGCAAGGGGGGTGGGGGGCGCGCGAGCAAATTAGGGAGTGTGTGAGTAAAATCATTGTGTTTTCATTGGCTTATGCACCATGCATAAGCTTTGGGCTTATGCACCATAACCTTTGCCAAAACGATTAACTGGGTCTGGTTTATATCCCCCCAATTTATACTCTTTTATTTTATGTTTAATATATTTCGGATAGGGTTGAGGTTTCCTCAACTCTCCTTTTGATTAAAAAAAAAAAAGATACCCTTGACTACTTTAGCTTTTTTGTTAACGTTACTCTGACGTTATTGAATTATTAAGGATTGACTTTAAAATCTATGCCGTTACAACTTTTGTTTTGTTTATTTATACTTTTTTTTGTTTATATAAAGTTCTATTTATTCTAAATCGGCAAATTTTAATATGCACCACTTATTCAAGTGGTATATGGCGGACTAATATTATAACGAATACGAATTTTATAAAATTCACTGTTGGATTAAAAATTTATATCCTATAGATCATTCGTAAAAAAATTTAGAAAAATTAAAAATTATTTGATATGTTATTGAGACTCATTAAGATTAACGCTATTTAATAAACCGTTAATCGTTATGAGTCTCAACAGTATATTAAATAATTTTCAATTTTTCAACATTTTTTTATGGATGATCTATACGATATGAACATTCAATCCAATGATGTATTTTGTAAAATTCGTACTCGTTATAATAATATTTATCACTTGTCCACGGTAGACCACTTGAGAAGGTAATTCACCCTTCTAAACCACAGCTTTATTGAACTCGATGCTTGGATAAAATAGTGAATGATCTTATAATCGGATATTGAAAATCTAACTAATCTTTACATAATCTGTAAAATGAGGATTGTCTCTTATTTATAAATTAATATTGTCCAAGGTAATTATGTTCAGTAAAAATGTGAAAAACAAATTTAACATGCAAAAGTAAATTTTTTTTTGACACAAACAAAATGATATTCATTCAAATTGACAGAATACATCAAATACAACCACATATTCAACTTCGCTAAAAACGTAAAGGATGAATCTGCGAACAAACTCACAGCATCCGAGTTAATAGCATACAACAGCAAAATGCCTACTACAAATAATATGATAAAATTAAAATCACCAGAATATCCATGCTTCCGGATCTGCAACGTTGATGCCCAAATCATCGATTGAATCTATAATTGGCTGAAGATAATCTTTCGAGAAGAATCAAATGAACACCGCAATAATACGGGAAATCAAATAACGCCGCACAAGACGACGATCCACACAACGCCGCACTTAGACAACGAAATTACACAAAAAACACAAAAGAAAAACTTGATCTATGTGAAAAACATTTATTTATATTAAAAGAAGAGAACAAAAAGGTGTAGAAGTATTACTTACCCAAAAAAAAAAAATTAACATGCAAAAGTATTACCGTATACTGTTTATATAGTTACATTTACAATGATCTCAACTATATTGAGTGACTTTAAGAAGTTCACAATCCAATAACACACAATTGTATTCATAAAGAAAAAAAAAAAAAAACTAAACTACACATTTGGTCCCTTACGTTTATTTTAGAATTCAATTTGGTCCCTTATGTTTAAAAAGTTTCAATTTGGTCCCTTACGTTTATTTTAGGTTTCAATTTGGTCCCTTCCGTTAGTTTTTGCACATGTGGCAGACGGTTTGCTTACGTGGCAGACGGTTTGCACACGTGGATTGACACATGGATATCTGGACACGTTGACACGTGTCCAATTGAAACAGTGGAACAGTGAAATCTGACGGAAGGGACCAACTAATGCAAACATTGATAACGTACAGGACTAAATTGAAACTTTTTAAACGTAAGGGACCAAATTGAAACCTAAAATAAACGTAAGAGACCAAATATGTAGTTTAGCCAAAAAAAAAGCACAGGTTTGTGTAGTTACATTAAAACTTCAAATATAAATTATGTAGACACAAAATGGAAATAAATATGGTCTTTAGCCCTCCATTTTATAAAAAATGGAAATAAAAAGGAGATAAATTCTTTTTTTCGTAAAATAATTAATTAATTAATATAATTAAGTAATTATTAAAAAAAAATTAAATATGTATTTTTATGCGTGTCTAAGACAAACATTTTCACCAAAAAAGCAGAAATAATAAGACTCAAAGAAGATATAACATCGAGTTTGGTTCGAGAACTAAGCAATCCAAGCGAGAGCTTTATGCTCAAAGGGTCCGTCTAATTTGGACCCATCACTCTATTTGTCCATCTTGGACCAATGCACTTGATAGTCATAGATATAATATAAATATAGTGGGACGGCTGAGATTAAAAGGTAGTAGCCTGTTATGACTTTTTCACAAGGACAGAGGCATACATAAAACTGGCATACAGGATTACTGTAATGAATGTGGACTGGTGACAATTTCTGCTGGACCTAGGACAAATGCTGGGCCATAAAATAAAATGTTTAACATTTAATTAATTATTTATTGATAATTGATGGCATATTTACTATGTGTGCTAGTGTTGGTAGGAGAAAACTAATTACAACACCAAGTGTACTTTATAGAAATTGTTGTTCTAAAATGCTTAAAATTTGGAGCGTAAAAAAAAAATTAATTGAGTAAGGAATTAGTGGAATCTTAGGCAGATTATAAAAAAATGAATTATCGTTACTCCAAATTAGATGACGTAAGTGTAATGGATTTAGAAATTTTAAAAATACTAGTTAGATAAATAAAATTTGAATTATCGTTATAGTAAATTAGGCAACGTAACTTGAATGGATTAAGAAATCTTAAGAATAATAGTTAGATAGATAAAATTTAAATTATTGTTATAGCGAATTAGGTGACGTAAGTGGAATGGATTAAGGAATATTAAGAATACTAGTTAGATAAGTAAAATTTGAATTATCGTTATAGCGAATTAGGTGACGTAAGTGGAATGGATTAAGGAATCTTAAGAATACTACTTAGATAAATAAAATTTGAATTATTGTTATAGCGAATTAGGTGACGTAAGTGGAATGGATTAAGAAATCTTAAAAATACTAGTTAGATAAATAAAATTTGAATTATCGTAAATCCAATCTAGGTGACATAAGTGGAATCGAGTAAGGAATCTTAAGAATACTAGTTAGATAAATAAAATTTGAATTATCGTTATAGTGAATTAGGTACGTAAGTGGAATCGAGTAAGGAATCTTAAGAATACTAGTTAGATAAATAAAATTTGAATTATCGTTATAGAGAATTAAGTGACTTAAGTGGAATGGATTAAAAAATCTTAAAAATATTAGTTAGATAAATAAAATTTAAATTATCATTATAGCAAATTAGGTGACATAAGTGGAATGAATTAAGGAATCTTAAGAATACTAGTTAAGTAAAAAAAATTTGAATTATTGTTATAGCGAATTAGGTGACTTAAGTGGAATCGAGTAAGGAATCTTAAGAATACTAGTTAGATAAATAAAATTTGAATTATCGTTATAGCGAATTAGGTGACTTGCGTGGAATCGAGTAAGGAATCTTAAGAATACTATTTAGATAAATAAAATTTGAATTATCGCTATAGCGAATTAGGTGACTTACGTGGAATCGAGTAAGGAATCTTAAAAATACTAATTAGATAAATAAAATTTGAACTATCGCTATAGCGAATTAGGTGACTTACGTGGAATCGAGTAAGGAATCTTAAGAATATTAATTAGATAAATAAAATTTGAATTATCGTTATAGCGAATTAGGTGACGTAAGTGGAATGGATTAAGAAATCTTAAAAATACTAGTTAGATAAATAAAATTTGAATTATCGTTATAGTGAATTATGTGACGTAAGTGGAATAAATTAAGGAATCTTAAGAATACTAGTTAGATAAATAAAATTTGAATTATCGTTATAGTGAATTATGTGACGTAAGTGGAATAAATAAATTAAAGAATCTTAAGAATACTAGTTAGATAAATAAAATTTGAATTATTCTAAATCCAATCCAGGTGACGTAAGTGGAATTGACTAAGGAATCTAAAGAATATTAGTTAGATAAATAAAATTTAAATTATCGTTAATCTTAGTAATCTTAGTGGAATTAAGTTTAATTTGTCTTTAGTGGCACGTGTTGGAGTTTGGAATGATATCGATGAATCTTAATCGAACTAAATTTGTCGAATTAGGGTTAATTTGTCTTTAGTGGCACGTAGTCGAACTAAATTTGTCTAATTGGGATTAATTTGTTTTTAGTGAATATTAGTTGTACGTAAATTAGTGGAACTAGGTTTAATTTGTCTTTAGTTGCACGTGTTCGAGTTTGGAATGGTACCGATGGATCTTATGGCTCGTTTGTCCTACCTTATTTTAGAGTTTATGCAAATGGCTTATGCAACATAAATTAGGTTTTATACTATTTTATAAGTTTAAACTAGTGAAAATTAAATTTTTAGAAGCTATTCTATTATAAACTACCTTAAAAAATTTATAATAATACATAAAATTGCATAAGATATTTGCATAAGCTCAAAAATAAGCTAAGTCAAACGGACCCTTAGTCGGACTAAATTTGTCGAATTAGAGTTAATTTGTCTTTAGTGGCACGTAGTCGAACTAAATTTGTCGAATTAGATTTAATTTGTTTTTAGTGACACGTGTTTGAATTTGGAATGATATTGATAAATCTTAGTCGAACTAAATTTGTTGAATGATATTGATATTGATATTGGAATGTATAACTTTGTCATCAAATTCCTCACCAAAATCAAATCCGTGCAAGAACCAAAAGATGAAGACAAATAAATGCCAAAGCTCACACTCAGATCTAATGAAACACATTTCATATAATTAATTTTATAAAATAAATCAGAAAATCCAATCTATCTCTACCACCTCCAAAACGCCACCCAATCGGTCCTCGTCAAAATCTTCACTCTCCGGTGTGAAAACTCAAACTAAACCACCATTGTTGAAGCTTAGATTGAACCATGAAGCATAAATGCAGAGAAAAGGAATAGAGAAGAAGCAAAAGAATGAAATTTTATTAATCACCAATCTGATTTATTACACATCTCATTTGTTACTTATATACAAGTTCTAACTAGAGTTAGGTTCTAACTAACTCAAACTGAAAATGCAACTAACTTGTAACTGTAAAAACTAACTAACAAAGCTTAATAACAAAACTAACTACTTCTAGATTCCTTGAGCCTTAAGTAATTTCTGCAGTCCTTGTGTTACTAGCTTTCACACCCCCACTCAAGCTGGAATGAATATCCAACAATCCAAGCTTGCTTTCAAGGCTAGAGAATGGTCCAGGATGTAGAGACTTTGTTAGTATATCTGCCAGCTGATCTTTGGAAGATATGGGAAGCAGATGAATGATGTTTTGTTGAAGCTTGTCCCTGACCACATGGCAGTCTATTTCTATATGCTTCGTGCGTTCATGGAATACAGGATTAGCAGCAATATGGATTGCTGACTGATTGTCACAGTACAAGGCTATAGGTGTTTTATGGGATATGTTCAAATCCCTCAGCAAGTATAGCAACCATTGTCCTTCACATGTGGCCTGGGCTAGGGCTCTATATTCTGCCTCTGAAGAGGACCTAGAAACAACATTTTGTTTCTTACTTTTCCAACTCACAAGAGAGGTGCCAAGGAAGAAACAGTAGCCAGTGGTAGATCTCCTTGTGTCAGGACATGAAGCCCAATCTGAGTCACAAAATCCCTTAACAATTAAAGGTGATGAACTACTGAAAAACAAGCCTTTACCAGGGTTATTCTTGAGATACTTGAGTACATGAAGGCCAACCAACATATGTTCATTTGTAGGTGCAGAAAGGAACTGACTTAGCTTGCTTACAGCATAAGCTATCTCAGGTCTGGAATGTGTCAGATATAATAGTCTACCAATGAGTCTTCTATAAGCTGTAGGATCAGATAAAGTATTTCCAGAGTTTGTGTGAAGTTGTTGATGTGGCTGCATTGGTGTAGAGCAAGGCTTTGCTCCAAGTAAGCCAGAATCACTTAACAAGTCTAGGGTGTATTTTCTCTGGCACAATGAAATTCCTTGACTTGTTCTGGCTACTTCAAAACCCAGAAAATATTTGAGAACACCCAAATCTTTGATACTGAACTTGTCATTAAGAAGGGTCTTAACTGCATTGATCTCATTCATATCAGTCCCTCCTAAGACCAAATCATCTACATAAACCAAGATGACAGTAAAACCACTAGGTGACTGCTTAGTGAATAAGGAATAATCAGACTTGGATTGAATGTAGCCTGAAGTGACAAGTGTATCAGTGAGTTTTGTATTCCACTGTCTGCTGGCCTGTTTTAATCCATATAAGGATTTCTGAAGCTTGCATACTAAGTCAGGATGTGAAAGAGCCAGGCCAGGTGGAGGCTTCATGTAGACTTCTTCATTAAGATCTCCATGTAAGAAGGCTGTATTTACATCTAATTGAAACAAAGGCCATTGCTGAGAAGCTGCAATAGATAAGAGAACTCTGACAGTGGTCATTTTGACAACAGGGCTAAAAGTATCAAGATAATCTAACCCTTCAGTTTGTGTGAAGCCCTTGGCAACAAGCCTGGCTTTGTATCTCTCAACAGAGCCATCAGCATGTAATTTCAACTTGAACACCCATTTACACCCTATAGCTTTCTTATGTGGTGGAAGAGGTACAAGACTCCAAGTGTTTGTGTTCATCAAGGCAGACAGTTCAATTTTGATAGCATTAGTCCAATTCTCATTTTTCAAAGCCTCTTCATAACATGTAGGTTCAGAAATTGTAGATAGACTCATGACATAGTGTGTGTGTGCAGAAGAGAGATTTTGAGAAGAGAGGAATGCAGATAAAGGATACTTACTTGAAGATGATGAAGTGGAAACAGAAGAAGTTGAGTCATGAACTGTACTGGGGAGAAGGTTGCAGAGATAGTCTTGAAGATAACCAGGTTTAGTGATTTGTCTGGTGGATCTTCTAAGGGGTGCAACTGGTTGGGAAGATGAAGTAGTGGATTCTGATAAGGTGTTAGGTGAAGGAGTAGGATTAGTAGAAGGAGGGATAATAGTGTTTGTAGAAGAAGAATTAGTGTCAGAAGTTGGTATTGTCAGGTCAGGAGTAATAGGTGAAGAAGAAATTTGGTGAGGGTCATTTATGTTGGGAGTAGGAGAAGGTGAAGGATTGGCAGGTGGGTTAGAGGGTAAGGAATAATAAAATAAGTCATCTAGATAAGCAGGATCAGGTGTGTGTGTAGGATGTAAAGAATTGGAAGTATCAGATGAAGAGTTAGTGTAAGGAAATAAGTGTTCAAAGAAAATAACATCCCTAGAGAGGAACAATTCTCTAGTGTGTAGATCAAACAAAATGTGACCTTTAACACCTGCTTTAAAACCCAAATAAATGCACTTTCTAGATCTAGAATCTAATTTGAGTCTATGAGCAGATAAGGTAGTAGCAAAACATAAGGAACCAAAAACTTTTAATGTAGAGATATCAGGCAAGGTTTGATATAAAACTTGATATGGTGACTGGTTTTACAGGAAGGGAGTAGGTAATCTATTGATGATATGAATAGCATGACTAACAGCATGAGACCAAAAATTTTTTGGTAAATTGGATTGAAATAGTAATGCTCTAGTGACTCCTAAGATGTGTTGGTGCTTCCTTTCAACAATCCCATTTTGTTGAGGAGTACCAACACAAGAGGTGTGATGAATAATACCAGTTTCAGCATAGAAGTCTCTAAGAAGGAAGTCATTACCATTGTCAGATCTTATACATTTGATCTTAGTGTTAAACTGAGTTTGAATCAGGTGAACAAAGGATTTAATGAGGGTGGAAGTCTCAGATTTGAGCTTCATTAAGAAAATCCAAGTGAACCTACTTTTGTCATCTACAATAGTCAAAAAATATCTATATCCTAACATAGATGGAGCAGCAATGGGACCCCAAATGTCCATATGCACAAGATCAAAAACATGTTTAGAAATATGTTGACTATGTGGAAATGGTAATCTCTTTTGCTTAGCATAAAAACATACATCACAGGGTAAGGAAGAAGATTGAAATTTGACAGAAGGGAAAATTTTATTGATATGAAACAATTTTTCATCTGATACATGTCCAAGTCTCATATGCCATAAGGCATGTTCATTTGGTTTATTTACAGGAATAGAATCTATGGTATTTATACTATGTCTAGGTGGAGTGTGTGGCAAGCTAACTGTAGGTGAGGTCAAGATATACAGTCCATGCTTCAACTTAGCTGTGCCAATCATCATCTTGCAGTGCGAATCCTGTATAATGCATTCAGAATCATCAAAGACCAAATGACAAGCAAGTGTGAGAGTTAATTTTGGTACAGATATCAAATTATAGGAAAATTCAGGGATGTATAAAACATTAGTGAGACTGAAATTCTGGTCAAAGTGAATTGTACCAGCAAGATAAGTTTGAACAGAAGAACCATTAGGCAACTTGATGTTGATGGGTTTAATTCTTTTCAAAAATTGGAAAAAATGCAAAGAGAAGCAAACATGATCAGTGGCACCAGTATCTAGAATAAATGACTCTAGTTTAGTGCAACTGGGAAGAGTACAAACAATACACGTGCCTAAACTAGGCTTGGAAGTGAACTGATTAATGCTATGAGATGGCATTGAAGATGAGGTTTGAAGTAATGCTAACAAAGCTTTATGCTGCTCAGGAGTAAACATCAAAGAATTAGAATCTTGGTCATGTGACAAATCTTCATTGGCTTCAGATTGAACATCAGCTTCATTATTGACATGGTTGATAGCACCATTGTTACTACCATTTTGATTCCAATGAGGAGGATAGCCATGTTTTTGAAAACAGTTATCAATGGTGTGATTTGTCATTCCACAGTGGGTGCAAATTCTAGAACCTTTGCCTTTGGAAGCATTAGATTTTCCTCCTCTGAAGCCTCTACCACGACCTGAAGAGGAGCCTCTACCTTGATAGTTTGTGTTGGTTGCAGCAAGCAATTTAGACTCATCCAAAGGCATAACTGACTGCCTTTCTTGCTGAACAAGAAGAGAATACACTTTGCAAATGCTAGGTAAAGGATCCATAAGCATGATTTGAGACTTGACTGTAGCATATTGTTCATTGAGACCTTTCAGAAAACGAATAACTTGGTCCCCATCCCTATAGCTACGAATCTTGGGAAGTGCTTCACAAGTAGGATCACAAGCACATGAAGGAATTGGTCTGAAATTATCCAATTCTTGCCATAATTTCTTGAGTTTAGTGTAATAAGAGGAGATTGAGGAATCACCTTGTTTGAGAGCACAAATCTCATCCTGAAGATCAGAGACTCTAAAAATATCACCTTGATAAAATCGATCCTTCAATTCTTTCCAAATATCTGAGGCTGCATCCATCCATAACACACTCTGAGCAATCTCTGGTTCAACAGAGTTGGTAAGCCAAGACATAAGCATAGTGTTACAACAATCCCATGCCAAAGAATCACGATCCTCATCATCAGGTCTTGGTAAGCTTCCATTGAGAAAATGCAGCTTGTTCTTGGAACGGATCGCAACAGTCATCGCGCGCGACCAAGAGTGATAATTGTTACCATTGAGAAGCGGGGTAACAAGAACAAGAGCAGGGTTTTCATTAGGATGCATGAAATAAGGGTTGAGAGTGTCATTTTGATAACCTTTGTTGGCGTTGCTGTTAAAGAAGCCACCACCACGGATGCTACCGCCGCCACGAACACTGCTGGCTGAGCCATCATCAGACATTATGAACAAAGAAAGGTGAAAGAAATTGAAGAACGAAGAAAATAAGCAGAAAGAAACTGCGAAGAAGAAGGGAGATTGGTGAAGAATGCAGCGGAGAAGGAGATAGGTCTAGTCACAGGTCGATGATACCATGTGAAAACTCAAACTAAGCCACCATTGTTGAAGCTTAGATTGAACCATGAAGCATAAATGCAGAGAAAAGGAATAGAGAAGAAGCAAAAGAATGAAATTTTATTAATCACCAATCTGATTTATTACACATCTCATTTGTTACTTATATACAAGTTCTAACTAGAGTTAGGTTCTAACTAACTCAAACTGAAAATGCAACTAACTTGTAACTGTAAAAACTAACTAACAAAGCTTAATAACAAAACTAACTACTTCTAGATTCCTTGAGCCTTAAGTAATTTCTGCAGTCCTTGTGTTACTAGCTTTCACATCCGGCGTCGGAAGAAAAACAGTCCAATCGGCCGGAGAATTCTCCGAAATATCCGCAACACTTGAAGATGAATGATGATGATGTTGTTGTGAAGATGATGTTGTGATTTTGCTTTGATTATTAGTTTTCTTTGTTTAATTTCTATTTTAAAATCAAAGGGTTGGAGACATAAAGAAGGTTAAATTAAAGGGTTAGAGAAGATTCTGGGTTGATATGAAAGGGTTGGAGAAGAAGGTTATGTCATGGGTTAATGGAGGATGAATGAAATTAAGTGGGTGAAGATGAGAGATGAAAATTGGGAACAAAAGAATCAAGAAACCATTTAGTATATGTGATGATAGTGATGATTTTGGTGAGAAATTTGATGAAGAAGTTTGTTCTATATTGTTGTTGATGATGATGTTGTTGTGTGTAGAAGATGAAGATGGAGAGGGAATAACATGAATATTGTTTTTGTTTTTAATTTTTTTTTGTTGAAAAGAAAAAGAAAAAAAAAACCCAAATAATTGAATATAGCTGTATACTATTGTTTTAGAAAAAAATATTAAATGGGGAAAGTTTGGTGTTGCAGTGTGTATTGCATACAGGAATCTTTTGACCGGATCAATTTAATATTCCCAGTCATTTCCATAGGTCCAAGATGGACAAATTGATCTTTTTGTCCATGCATCCATGCTCAAAGACACAAAAGTATTGACAAGGAAAAAATGTCTCATACAAGTGATAGAATTTTTCTCTTGCCCCCATGTTTTTCGCAAACTTCCAAATTCCCCTTTATGCCTTTAATTTTAATTTAGAATCTGTTTTCCGAAACACATCAAACTTTCGAAGTGATCATTCATACATGCCAGTTTTTACCCGGGGGTCCGTATAATTTGGACCAACAAATTAATTTGTCCATCTTGGACCAATCAGCTTATGTCCTTTGATTTAATATATATCTATGTGAACGGTTGGGATTAAAAGTTTAGAACTTGACAGTCAAGTTATACTAGTACACAAGCTTATGTAAACTTGGCCATATGTGATTTTATTCTCTTTTTGTTTTTTGGCTTAAATGCACTTTTGGTCCCCCTATTTTTGAATTTATGAAGTTTTGGTCCCCCTATTTTAAAACTCAACTTTTTGGTCCCCCTATTTTAAAACTCAGCTTTTTGGTCCCCCTATTTTAAAAATCAAGATTTTTTTTTAGTCCCCCTCTCATTTTAATGACGTGGCACTGTAGATGATGACGTGGCAATGAAATAATGACATGATAATTTCTTTACCTATTCATCATTGTCACGTCATAATCTACAGTGCCATGTCATTAAAATGAGAGGGGGACTAAAAAAAAATCTTGATTTTTAAAATAGGGGGACCAAAAAGTTGAGTTTTAAAATAGGGGGACCAAAAAGTTGAGTTTTAAAATAGGGGGACCAAAACTTCATAAATTCAAAAATAGGGGGACCAAAAGTGCATTTAAGCCTTTTAAACTAAAATTAGTGGGTTGGGTACACAATCACACTGTGTCCAAAACATTGGCGTTACTAATCTTCCTTTCTCCCTCTTTTTCCTCATTGAAAAATTAAGATACGTGATTTTATTTTTCTTCAAGCTTCCTTTCTCCTTAATAGCTTCTTCTTCCTCTTTCTCTCTGTTAATGATAACACCTTGTCCATGATTTAATTTTGTTATCTCAATCTATATCAATTAAAAAATTCTTATTTTTCAACTCCATATCTGACTATAGAAACTTTGAAGGCATGGATTTTTAACAACAATGGATTTTCACCTTTGTTCCTAAACTTAACTCGTTCTAATTTCTCATCTTTCAAAACAGAGAAAAAAGAAACATATTCATAGATGGGTGTGTTGGAAGTTGGAACCCATTTGGAATTTCTTATAATATGTCCAGAATCTAGGTTTAATTAATTTATTAATTATTGTATAATGTTTTGACTTTTAATTATTAGTAGAACATGCATATGGAATTAGATTTTCATGGATTTTTATTGTTTGGGTTTGGGTTTTTTTTTTTTTTATGGGGTTGTGTTTTCAAATCTGGGTATTGTTGTTTAAAGATAACTCATGAAGATGTTGGGGAAGCTGAAGAAATGAAGATGAAAAATGTAAAATAAAACTAAGCTTTATTAAAATTTCATCAATAAAATGAATAAAGTTTTTTTTTTCAACACCTATAATATTAGTTTACAATATAATTAGTTAAACTAAAAAATTAGTAACAATAATTAATTAAGGATAAAGTGAAACTAAAAAATAAGTTTTTTTTACACATAAAAAATTAGTTTAAGAGATTTAAATGTAATAATAATTAATTAAAGGAAGAAAGTAAAACTAAAAAATTAATTAAGAGAAAGAAAAGAAAGCGTAAGGCAAAAATAGTACTGGTAGTAAATAATCCAGCTATTTTTATTATAATAAAATTAAAGCTGACCCATTTTTAAAAAAATATCAATATTAATTGGAGCTATAATATTATGCTGCCATGTGTATAGTGGATGGAATTTTGTAACCGGAACAAACTTATCATATTATGCTGCATTTTCACTTCTTTCGCAACATGCACTGGTTTACTTTAGAAAACATTTACCAAAGTGACTTTGGATATATTCCAAAGTAACTTTGAATTGTGCGTTCTGAAAGTATGTAGAATGTAAAGAAACTGCATAATTGTGCAAGTTTGGTTTTTTTTTTTTAAGGAACATGCATAAGAAAAAAATTGAAGAAACCGAAACGAGGAAATGTGAATGTTTATTTAGGCTTCGTGGTTATTTTCATGCATTATGAGAATGACATCTTACGGTTGTGTCTGGTTTACACAATCATTAGGTGGACAAAAGGTTAGAAGATCGTATATTTGTCGAGCGTTTGAAACCGGAAAAGAAAGAGTTTGTTGCTGAGATAACAAAAAATTTGATAAAAATGTCCTAGAACTGTGAGTAAAAATATCTCTCATATGGTATTGACTTGAGACATAGGAGTGTGCTCCTCTTAAAGTTTCAGGTTCGATTCTCTCTGAAGGCAATTTGAGTAGGCTAATTTAACTTCTTAAAAAAAAACTCCCATCAAGAGACGGCCATACAAATAAAATAAATTGATAACCCCTCATTTTTTGTTTGACCAAAATTTCTATGAGATCTCCACCATTCTTCTCTTTGTTTAAATGAAATTTGATCCTATAAGTTTTACAATTGTTTAATTTCGACCCCTCAAATTTCAATTGTTTGATTTTAACATTCAAATTCACATTGCTTGATTTTGACCCTCCAAATTTAAAATTTCGATTTTTAAAAGGCTTTAGTGAGGCTATTAAATTTGGATTTTGATTTGTTAACACTATATTATTGGTGAAAATTTTATATGTATTTTTAATGAGTATGTTCTAACCGGTTTCCTTAAAAAATTATAGGGGAATGTTAACTTGTGCCCTTAAGGGCACATGTTAAGAACACCAATATGGAAAAAATTTATTACAACTTATGTATTATTTAATTGTCTAAACATTAAATTTTCTATATCATTAAATACACATTTCTATTTTTAGATAGCTTATCATGTGTCATAAGGGCAAATGTTAACATGACCCAAAATTATAAAATGACATAAGTTTGTTTCCTTAATAAAAAAAAAATGAAAAACATTTTTTTTTTAAAAAGGTAAACTTAAATTGAAACATGCTGTCATATCATAAACTGATGTTGTCCAACCAGATTCTTGTAAGCTGCCAAAAAGAATGATTCACAGAAAGGTCGACTAGTAACTCCACTAACTCATTTTATTTTAGTTTTAAATTTTTGTGTAGGGTCTTTTATGCTAAATGTGATCTGGAATTAGATATTTTCAGATTATGTTGTGCATCACCAACTACAAAATGATGAAAAGAATCGTTTGTAATTTTAAAGGAAAAAAAATGACAGAAGATAACAACACATATATTGATTTTATTGCTTTTATTTTAATTAATTTTCTTTATAATATAATTTCAACAAAGTTGTTTTTTTAAAAGGCCAACAAATAAAAAGAATGGCACATTAGATATCAGCAAAGAAAAAGAAAACAAAAAGTGAAATTATCACAAAAAAAAAAAAACTAAATATCCAAACAAATTAGAGTATGAACCCACCACTGTTTTAAAATCATAACCAAAAACTTGATCAGTAAGTTTGAGCCAAAATCGAGAGTAGCTTTACATTTTTCATCATTTGTTAAAATTAAACTATTTTTGTTGAAATATTATACTGTATTGTTCTTCATCTTCTAAAATAATGAAACCTTTAACAGAACCATCTGGTTCCAAATGATATAAAAAAATAGATTTCTCCTCCTTATGATATTGATTCAACACTTTGGAAGAATCTTTCTAAAATGATTATTAACTAGTGTAACTAGTTTAATAAATAAAATTACAGTCCACAAATTATCTTTCAACAAAGAGCACCTTTATTGTAAAAAAATTCAACTTAATCGCTTATACAAGGTACCTCCACAAAAAACACCCACTCTGTATAATGAAACTATACAAAAAGCAGAACATCTAGTTTTCTACAAAAGCCACCAAAGAAAGCAAGAAAAGTTAACCTCAAATTTGTCTTAGACAAGGCACTCACCTATTCTGTTATCTATTACACATTACATGACACTATATAAAGTTTCAAATGACTTATAGGGCCAAGACAGAAGAAAAATCATGCAAATGAATTAGGAAAAAAATAACAAGTCACAGGTAGAATCAGGTTTCTTTTATGTTCTTAGATCAATCTTCAGCAGTATAGAAATTTACACTTCCCTTCCTCTTCTGTTGCGTTCGGCACAATTTGTGTAACTAATAGGAAAAATGCAGGTTTATGTGTCAGGAGCAGCATTTGAATCATCAACACTACTTGCATTACCATTCAATTTGCTGTTAAAATCCAACCCATACATGTGTCCCATTTTTACACGTTTGGTTTCCAAGTATCTCCTGTTTTCGTTTGTGATAAGTGATAACAATGGGATCCTACCGGAAATTGACAAACCGTAACCTTTGAGCCCAACATATTTTGCCGGATTGTTTGTCATCAGCTTCATAGAACGAACGCCCAAGTCCCTCAATATCTGCAATTACAATTTGAAATTCTAACTTTTTGAGTGAATGCAACTAAGTAAAACATCTAGTTCTATGTTGAATAACATGCCAGCCAGAGAAGTTCCACAATACCAATGAATTGAATACTTTAAAACAATTAAGATGTTCAGTATTAAAGTCACTAATTATTTATATCATAATTACCTGCGCACCAATTCCATACTCTCTTGAGTCAACAGGCAATCCCAGCTCCTCATTTGCTTCGACAGTATCCCTTCCCTCATCCTGTAGGTTATAAGCACGAAGCTTGTGGCCCAATCCAATACCCCTTCCTTCATGTCCACGAAGATATACTAACACACCTCTACCAGCAGCCTCAATCTGTTGCATTGCAAGAGCAAGCTGATTTCCGCAGTCACACCTGGCTGATCCAAATATGTCTCCTGTGAGACACTCTGAGTGTACCCTCACAAGAACATCACAACCGTCCCCAATGTCACCCTGTTAAACAAGAAGAGTCCAACCACAATGGCTAAATGTCGAGCATTGAATCAAGCAATATAATGATTTAGAATGGAAAAGTTCAAGATAATTGGAACAGTTTGCCAATTTGCAGATCCTTCAGGGCAGGTTTATACACTTACTAGATGACACCTTGAATGCAAAATGTTATAAAAGGGGGCATCCATCAATTTATCACTAAAGGAAAAGCGATACACTAACAGTGTCCATTCTATGGTAATAAATAGACTGGCATCATTGCTGGGGAACACATTCAGATCAGAAAAGATAACCAGATCCCTGAGACTGCTCAAGAATTCACTCAATCTTGCGTGTGCAGTAGAGAGGCCTAAATTCAAAGTTTACCTCTCAGTGGATCCTATTTGTGGACGAAGGAGCTATTTTTTACTTTTTTTTATTTATTTTCCATTTTGAAAACTCCATGTATATTCATCTTCCTGCTCAGGCATTCTATATCGTATTTGTTTAGTTGAAGCCGAAGAATTTCTGGATCAGAATTCTACAAAGCCATCAGGATCACTCTGCAGAATTTTAAGCGATTTCACCGGCAAAAGAGGAAAGCATCTATCTGATAATCTGAGGTTTTTTGGGAATTCTAGCCTTAGCAGTTGACAGACAATTTGTAAGTAGTTTGATGTCTTAAGGCGCCAATTCCATCGATGCTTTCTACACTCTTAGGGAAGTCATTTTTCTTTATGGCGATAGCTTAGCTTCTACTAATTAAAAAAATATAGTTTAGCTTCTATTCTTAAGGTAGTGATTTTATCAAACAAGGAAGGAATGTATTGGAATGCTGTGAGTTTGAAATTCTCTCTGGATTAAAATGAATTGGGCTTTTAGTATCACTATCCCCTCAGCAGGAAGAAAATAAAAAACAGCAGCATCAATGTGACTCAATTTTTTTTTTTCTTCCAAAAAATAAACATTCTACCTTTATTATATTTAGTTGTTTAATTTTAACAACCACAAAAAAAGAAAAAAAATATAAGAGTAGGTCATTTATCAGTATATGTTTCGTAATAAAAAGGTGGGATTGAAGAATAGAAAACAATGCACCAAAACAGTGCTGTATGCTTAACACAGAATAAGTGTTGATTGAGCTAAATCATATTGCTCCACATATTGGTATCCCTCCCATACTTAAATTTTTTTCTTGCCTATTTTGTTACAACATAAAAGTTAAACTATCAAGAAATTTCATGCATATTGCCATCCATATATATATTGTTCAATATAAACACAAGATTTCTCACCTTTACCATCGCAATATGCTCCATCCCGTCTAAAAGTGACCTGTAACAGTTAGCTGTGAATGGCCCCCACATTGTTGGTATTAGTGCAGCACCTGCACGTTCCACTAATTTATCTCTCTTCCTTCTATACCTGCAAGGCTAATAGGTGTTACTCACCTTGATGAGAAACCAAAGTGGCAAAAAAAAGTATACAGGAAGAAAAAAATGGCTGAAGGAGAATCAAGTAAGGAACAAAAAATAGATGTATAAAAAGACAAAATAACCATGGAAAAATTCAAACAGTGCTTAAAGGAGAATTTTTGTTTAATAACTGCAATGCAAGGAATTTAATAAATGGAAGATAGGCAAAATAGGATTTCAATTTTTGTAATGGTATATGGAAAATATATTCAGTGAAATGCATAGGTTAGAAAAAAGAACTAACCACATAAGCAATCATTAAAATTGAATGATAGCAACCTCTAAAATTAGAAGTACCACAGAATCGAGATTGATTGAATTTCTAGTTATGTAGTTAGAATTTTTGAAAGACAAATTACAGTATCATACAACATAGGGGATTTAAATTATGGTAGCTGTAACTAAAGCAAAATACAAACATGATCTACAACATTAAAATGCATACAATGTATTTGTTGAATTTGTGAGATGTTAGGTAAAAGGAAGAGAGATAATAAGAGGTCTGAATATTATTGATAATCACTGAATAGTAGGATGATACAAAAGGCTCAACATTAATCCCTATTTATAGGGATACAGAACCTAAATCGTAAATAAAGAACAAATCAAAATAATAATAAGTAATATATAATCTAGTCTTAAGAAATACTCTTATAATATATTTTATAATATTCTAAAAGTATTTTACTGCATCTTCCGCAAAATGATCCCACATAGAGTACCTTATCAAGTCAGCAATAGATATAATTTTCAAATTTTCACGCTCTGCAAACTGGCGAAGCTTAGGTAATCTAGCCATGGAACCATCATCATCCACAACCTCACACAGAACTGCCACGGGATTCAAACCAGCAAGTACTGCCAGATCAACTGAAGCCTCTGTATGTCCAGCTCTCTTCAAGATACCACCTTCCCTGTATTTTAGTGGGAAAATATGGCCTGGACGGTTGAAATCACTTGGTTTTGAATCTTTGGATGCAAGGGCCAAAACTGTTGTTGCCCTATCCTGAGCTGACACCCCTGTGGTCGTACCATATTTGGCATCCTACAAATGTCATGAAAAAATTTTAAATATAGCAAATTGCATCGATAAATCACTGAACTACATAGGAAAAACAGTTCTACCACAAAATAATAGTTTAATAAATTTCAACCATTTTTTATGCCATGATGCTATTATAGGATAAAATAAGGAAATGTCCATTAAATACTGGGAGATAATAGATACGAAATGCAACAATGTGAAGTTGCGCTGAATTTCTATCGAACTTAATGCCTACAAAAGTGCAGTTAAGATGAGATAAATTATTCCCTAAAGTTGACCATATTATAAGGTGAGTAAACAGCGTTTTAGCTGATGATGTAACAATGGTAGACCATCATCGGATAGATATAGAACTAACTCTAGATAAAAAGATCCACGCACCAAATTGTACATACCACTGTCACAGTGAATGCTGTACGGAGTTTCTCATCATTATCCCGACTGTTGACCATCAAAGGAAGCTCTAATCTCTCCAGATCTTCCTCTTTCATACTTATACAAACAATGCCAGTTCCATGCTTCACAATAAAAGCCATAGCTTCAGGTGTTGCCAACTCTGCTGCCATTATTAGGTCCCCTTCATTTTCTCTGTCCTCATCATCTACAACCACTACCATCTGAAGTACTAATGTTAGTTAATAATGTAAAGTTAAGTGGCGTCAATACAAAGCCAAAACTTATAACAATACAAGCCTTCCCTGCACTAACTGTTAATAGAATACCCACACAGAGAGCGAGTAACAACCTTTCCGTTACGAATGTCTTCGATGGCCTCTGGTATGGAAGCAAAACCTTTTGTTGGACTGTCTGAATCAAAGTCATCGTTATCATCTGCAAAACCACTTCCTGTTAGAGCTGTGTCTGCTCCCAATGTTCCAAGCACTACTGCATTAGGTTGTGCCGATTCAACACCAACCAGATCTTCGTTTTTTAGGTCTCCCCCTCCAGAGGTCAATGCAGCTTTAATTCTACTTACAGCATTGAGACATGAAGGGAATTTAGAGCTCAACCGAACAAATGGCAAGTCTGAGCCACGGACACGTATCATAGATGAATTTATACTGCTCATCCCATTGAGCAATTTGAAATTTTTGCTTACCCTATATTGAACAGAAGAGGGGACAAAAGCACAAAAGCTTCAATTAATAATTGTGATGCCAAACACAATATCCATATAATAAAAATCAGAATTTATTATCACATAAAAGCACAATGTGCAGCTACTTGGCTACAACCCTATGAAGCATGAACTCCGACACGGACACCTGATAATTTAAAAAACATAGGACACCGACACCGCTGCTTATAAGAGATCTAAATTGATCAATTTATTGTATTAAATAGTTCTAAATTGAGATATAGTAGTAATCAAATTTAATGTAGTTGATCTGTTTCAAAAAACATCATTGATCAACATTGTATCGATACATTTTTTATGTGTGTGAGATGTGTCCAATGGTGTCTAAGGAGTGTTGAAGAAGAAACAAAATAAATTGTTCTAGAACACTTGTCTGAGTTGTCCGACACATGTCGTGTGAGTGTTATACACACAGGTGTCGAACACCGATCTAAGGAGTGTCGAAGCAAAGTTAAAAACAATTTTTTTGGACACTTGTCTGAGTCTTCCGACACGTGTCGGGCACTGCTACACGCCTATGCTTCATAGCTACAACCCATCTCAATAAAAGCAAAACCGTCCGACAAAGTTGATAAGGAAAGAAAGTTTAGCTAAAGCGTAGCAAAGCAAGAAATGAAAGGGCTAAACATCTCTTCTTTTTTTTTTTTTTTTTATGATTGAAAGCTAAACATCTTTACTACAGTCTACAACAAAACATATAAGATTAGAGTAACAAAGTGTTGGTCTTGAATTTTCCTTTTGACAGAGGTACAATTAAGGCACTGTTTGGATAAACAGCTTATTTGCAGCTTATTGTACAAGCAATTATATAAAGCGCTTATGTATAAGCTTACACATGCTATTTTATAGCATCAGATAACATTAAATTGTATTTGTATATCCTATAAACTTCTTTTATAAGCTATATATCATGGAGAACTTATAAAAATAAGCTGAAATAAGCTGTTTTTATCAATTTCTGTTTGCAGTATCAATTAGTTCTAAAAGGAAATAAAATTGTGTGAAAATGGTTTGGTTCCAGAAACGATAATGGAAAATAAAGTGGCGTGAGATAAAGGAAGGGAAAGAAGAATTTGAACTGACCGTGGGCGTGAGAGAGATGGTGTGGAGAGATAGAGAGAAGAAGCCATTGTTTGTTTGTTTTGGTGTTTAGGGTTTCAGCAAAATGGATTTATTGGTTTGGTTGGTGCTGCGTTCTGCTGGATTGGATGACTGGAAGGTTCAATTCGCAAAGATCATGACACTTATTTTATTACTGCTGTCATAATTTTTTTTTTTCACTATTGGTTTAATCTGATTCGGTTTCGGTTCTGACTGACATCAAGTGATTTCAGTCTTCTTATGATCGCAGTTGCGGGAGATCAAATCGTGGTCTTCCTATCAAGTTTAGCGTCAATCACCACTGAACCAACTAACGATTGTTACTGTTGTCATAATCTTAAATAAATAAAAAGTCATGCAAACTACTATCACCACAAATGTGTAAGACTTAACGGTAGAATTGATCTTCAAATCATATTAAATCAATACTAAAAGCCATAAACAAATATTAGATAAAAAAACAATTTTTATATTGAAAAGAAATTTTTTATACTTTACAAATATTTACTATACAAGTTTCAAAATAATTTTACTATATAAATTATTCTTAACTAATGCCACTAGAGTATTATTTAGTATTTTTCATAATCTAAGTTAAATTCTTAGGAACAACAATTTCGAATCAAACCAAGACATTAAACTAAGTGGTTGATTTTGGTGGATTTCTTGTAGCGAATGCAAATTCAAATTATTATGAATTAGTAACACATGTGGTTTGGTCCATAATGCATCACATCTGAAAACTATATCATCAATCAATTCTTTTACCAGAAATGTTTTCTTAACACTTTCCAAAATCAAAACATTTGAGTTGTATGAATCATAAATTGATTTTAGTTATTTGTTTTAATTTATGATTCATATTCAAGTCATTTCTTTAAGTATGCGTTGACACATTAAGTGGATATGTGACACTCCATATAGATGTCATTGTCACACCATAGAAATTATTTTGTGTAAGAAATTTTTAAGAAAATTTGTGGTTACCACTTGCAATTTAACTTTTATGTGAACAATTTTATTTTTGTACAAAATAGTCTCTAACAAACTAATGAAATAAAATAATTGATTTTTTAGTGGAGCAGATTCTAGATGTTGTTGACATGATAAAGTTGTTCAACTTGAATCTAGTGTGGCTGTGGTTCATCTACACTTCATCACAATTAGTTTAATGAAATATTGGATGATGGATGTTAGTGGTGGTATATCAACTGCAATTTTAGTTTCTCATTAGATATACTAATATACTAATATTTTGGTTTATTTAATTATTATTATTATTATTATTATTATTATTATTATTATTATTATTATTATTATTATTATGATATAAATTAGATACGCTCTGCGCGCAAATATTGCAAATATTTACACCACAAGCCTTTTCGCTGGCCTTCGCCAAGTGACTTTTTATCTTTGAGAATATACAATATTTTTCAATAAACTTATGTTATACGATAATGATAAATGATAATCAAAAGACAATAATAATTTCGCTAATTTCTTTTAAAACATTATACAAAATTTTATACTATAAATATAAACAAATCTGTGCAACATGGACATAATCTCCATATGTTGTATAAGCAACTCTTGTTCATAATAAACAAAATTTTGAAGCATATTGACTCTTGTTCATACTCCTGCAAATGATACATTGATCAGTTTATCTTGCAAACTCCATTCATTGAATCTTCTCTATGATCATATTAGTCGGCATTCGAATCTCT
The DNA here is from genome assembly GCA_954870985.1 of Trifolium fragiferum. Classification (NCBI taxonomy): domain Eukaryota; kingdom Viridiplantae; phylum Streptophyta; class Magnoliopsida; order Fabales; family Fabaceae; genus Trifolium; species Trifolium fragiferum. The sequence goes on along the minus strand of OX940790.1, from coordinate 15,571,194 downwards.
GTGTTCTGAAGGTGGACGTCTCAATCTCTCAAATATATCATCGAGAGATTCAAATGAAGAGGTTGAGTTTATCGAGGATGTATGAGTAGTACTATTACTAAGAGGAAGGAATCTATTGGAGTCAATGTTAGATTTCAAATTTTTAAATCCATGCATCATTGATTCCCATTTTGACGCTAACGCAGACGCTGGCGCTAAACTAATGTCTTGATGAGAATCATTTGTCATAGTGGAAGAATCTCTTTCAAGTGTGAAATCTTTACTTGAACCCTCTTCATTCAGGTTGTTTGTCCTTAAGGCTGTATACTTTCTTCCACCAATTTTTCTGCTCATGTCATTTTGAGTTTCTTCATCTTTCGTCTCTACCATGATGATAGTTTTATCTTCACCGGCGGCACTCTCATCCTGAGCCTGTGAAAGTATCATAAAATTGGCATTGAGACTTTTGATCAAATAGTTAATAACACTTTCGAAGATTTGGAAAAGAAAAGTTATCAAAACCAAGTGGTTTTGAATTTGTACCTTGGTCCTGTTGGCAGACTCGACATCCATACTTACGCTGAAACTCCTAGCTAAAGGGAAAACAAGTTCGCCGACTTTGTGCCCTTGCTGAAGAAGAGAACGTTCTGACGAGAAAAGTTATAAAATAAGTTAAGTTATGGTAACGCGTCTAAGAAAATGATCTATTTTCACAAGACTTAGAAAATGACGTTTTTTACACGACTAAGAAATTGTGGCTGCACATAATAAAATGTCGATTGTTTTGTCCGAAAAATGGTACATAAAATATAGTAACTAAAAGGCTTGAAACTCACCTTTCTGTAAGATTATTACTCCGGATGGATCAAATCCATCCATATCTTCTGCATCATCGCTGAACTTGAATATTTTCCAATTCCCACAATAGTCAATTACTCGGTTAAAGAAATTTCCCGCTATTAGTAAAGTGTATATAACCATAATAACAGGGTAAATTTTGTTGAATCCTTTCCCAAAAAACGGAACAGCATCATCAATGTTTCCCATTTTCTGCACATAAATTCATTAAATAATGATGATCATATAGACTTGCTAGGAACATCATTGATAAAGGACAACATAATTTTTCGACAATAAATAAAGTTGGAAGCAACAGTTAAATACTTTTTCGAAAATGGTTTTTCTATTCCCACCAATATTGATGAGATTGAGAAAGTTGTATGAAATAGGTGCAGCATATCTTGCCACCATCCTGCAAGAAGATGTACAATGCATAGTGAAGAAATTTATAATAACTATAATACGCAACAATGACTAAGAATATAGGGTTTATAATATGAAAACGGCAAAAAACTTACGAGCATATCATAAGCAAGCTTACGGAGCTTGTTTGTCTTGGTGTCAGTGAGTAAAACATCAACATTCCCATTTTAAACAAAGAATAATATGTACAAACACACATATACATCAAAGGGATGAAAGCAGCTAACTGTGAAAAGAATCGAACAGTCAGAAGAACAAAGATATTTATTTTCGAAAACAAAATAATATTATTTTCGAAGAGAATGACTATATCGGAAAATGTCTACAAATATCACCTGCACAAGCACTTCTTTCTGTCCTGCAGCATGTACTAGGATAGAGAAAAGAGATAGATCAACTCCGAGTAGTATGGTAGCCTCTGCTAATAGAATAGCAAATGACATGAAGCCTAATATAATGGCCAATGATTTCTCAAGCTGTTTCCTTAGTATACATCGCCATAGAAACTCTGTGATAAATCAACGTATTTCAGCCATACAAAAAATTGTAGTGCGAAAAATATATAGTATAAGTACTGTGTGAAGAAATATATTCCTGATTGCTGTTGTGACAATACTAGAGCACGATGTGGCAATTCAATTATGATCAAACTAGTGAACTGTCAATTAATATGTGCAGTAGTAGTATGATGACTTCGTATTTTATTTTCGATTGAGAAAAAAATGACTGAAAAGCTCATAAATTTAATAATATATGGTGAGTACCAATTGTATCCAGAACTGCACCTACTTTGCCTATTCGTTCAGGCCTCAAGCATGAAATATATCTCCTGCAAGAGTGGAATAATACATGTTTAAATAATGGCATAGCAGAACCATTACTTCATAAAATATAACACTTGAACACTGACAACCAAAAGTAAAGTATCTTAGGGAAGATTCTTAAGAGTGCATATTCTCTCTTCCTATATCACTTTCAAGTTAGTTAGCTATAGGATCCTCGACCGAAACATCATGGTTTTTAAAGAATACAATAGACTACTAGAATCATGTTTTGTTTTTTTTTTGGTTTTTCATCCCAGTTTAATCTGGTTCGGGGGTCAGTTCTGGCTTCAAGTGGTTACAGCCCCCTCCCGATCGCAGTTGCGGGGGATCGAACCGTGGTCCTCCCTACCAAGTTCAGCGCCAATCACCACTGAACCAACTAACGATTGGTTAGAATCATGTTTTAATCATGCATAATATGTTTAAACTTCCTTTTTATGTTTTTACCTTTCTCTAAACCAGTTGTTCCAAAATTTCAATTTCATTTTCCCTCAACCACTCAAATTTGGGACTAGTATCCATATAAAATTGGTACAACAACAATCAGGAATATTGGACCTTTCCCTCCCACACAGACAGAGATGTGGAATTCAAAAAGATGAGAAAAAGAAGTGTAAGTTAGGAGCAAACCATCTTGTAGCATCACGGCGGTCGTAGTTCTTTATGGTATCCTCTAGCTCAAGGGCTTGTAGGACAAATTTTGTATATTCGCTGCAAATAATAACAGTACCAATATTAATCGTAATAGTTAACAAAATGTACTTAGTACTTGAAGAGAAATGCTAATCATCACATGAATAGATCAGTGTCTACCTTCTATATCGATAATACTGCTCACGAGCTCTTCTAAGACGACGTCTTAGTGATGCCATTGATTTCTGATCTGTATCATAATCCATGTCACTTTCTCCTAGTCTCCCACCCTGCGGCTTGAAGGAAGGGTCTTCTTCTAACTAGAAAAAACCAATGTTACATAAACACCTAGCGATAGAACATTTAGAATCTATAAATACTTGAAAATATTATGAACTTGTAGACTTTACCATATGAGCCAGCATTTTGTCAATTATATTCATGTAGGGTCTCAACGAATCCCGCTTGGACATTTGCTTTGATGTTGCCTGTGTGATCTGACAATGGCACACCATCAAAAATCATATCTGCAAAGAATAAAGGATAAAAAGAAAGTATTTCTTTTTATCAATAAATAAAATGCAGATTTTAAATGATCTACTATACATACACCAAATTTCAGATGCAAGATACAATACACTAACAATATGCTAATTTAAGTGGTAAATTTTTTGTTATGATATAGGCCAATAGTATGACTAACTTACAACGATAGCATTTGAAAAATCTTGATGAGCGTCGTCTAATTTGACGGCCATTTTCGCAACTTTATGGGAAAGAACTTTTTGCTGAATGGTCCAATCAGCACTTAACCAAATGCCCTTTGGAATTTCACTCATACCAAATCCAAGTAGAAATGCACCAGTAACAAGTCCAAATGTGTTAGAACAAGCCATGGCAAAACCCAAAATACTACCACTCCTGCAAATTACCAAGCATAGAGTAAGATAATGAAGGATGGATTAGCTTGCATGTATGCAACCGCAATGGCGGATGCAATATAAAAGATTTTGAGGTCTTTGCAACGCCATTGCAACTGCAGTTTTGACTCCATTGGCCATATTTTGCCACAATATAAAGGTTTCGTAGTGAAACTGTAACCGCAATTTAAAAATCAATTGTGAAACCAATCAGCAGATAACAAATGAAGTGATCACATTTGATGATTCAAGTAAATAATAAACGGAGAACAAAAAAAAAAAAGCCGAAAAGAAAGAGAAGCAAACCAAAATTTGTTAAGAGCTATTAGTAATATCAATCCAAAAAGTCCCACAGAACCAAGGGAGAGATAGAAAACAAGGTTTCCATGTAAGCTTGTCCTTAATCTTGTTTTTACTGTAAAGTCTCCAGCATCTTCATAACCCTGAAGAAGGGGAACCACAGCCCTGTTTAGAAAAATAATTTAATACAAAACTATGAGTGTTTTTTTCCTATTAACCTAGCTGCCATAAATACCCTAAGAGATCACATCAATAAGGTACACAACTTCAACTTATAAAAAACCTGAAAGACAATGAATAATAGCAGTGGAAATATCATCCCATAAGTGCAACTCAGTTGGTAGTTAGAGGGACGCTGAATTGCTGATATGCGGAGCCCGGGTTCGAACCCGGGATCCCACACTTATAAACATATATTCAGGTCATCTCACAACCGATGTGAGACTCTTAACACCCCTTCACAGCTATTGGGCTTGGTGCGCTGATATAAATGATGGATGACCAATAAAAAACTGTTATGGTGAGGATTGCCATTGTATAACTGGGAGTTGGGTCTAAGTCAACCCTACAAATCCAGCTTGTAACGTGAGGATTGCCCTCGCTTATAAACGTATATTTAGGCCATCTCGCAACCGATGTGGGACTCTTACCATATACCATACACTACACATATCTATTAAATTTCATAAGGAATTGATGAAATGAAAGGGGTACAAGACATATTCTAATTCTAAGGGTTTTATTAAAGGGAAGAAACTTACCATGTAAGTAAGAAGGTACTCCAATAAGATAAACTCCATAAGAAGGAAATTGCTCCATTATAATTATTATTTAGCGTCTAACAATCAACGAAGGCAAATTTCTCAATCAAAACAATCAAATAGACGTTAATCAATAAATTAAAGCGAATAATAAGATATATAAATGGAAAATACCGTCCATATATCAGCAGGGACAAGGATGATGATGGAGAGGGAGCAGAACCATGCATAAGCAACAGTGGAGAACACATATTTGGGCACATCAGGTCCAGAGAAATATTTCAATGTGAAAATCACCATGCCAATAGTCATAGGCAATGAAAACATATAGAACACCCTCATTTTAATTAATGTTTTTATATTTTCTTTCTATTATTGTTACATATGTTCCTTATGTTTAATATACATATATGCAATGTAATGCAATTTGTGTACCCCTTGGATCTATTCCCTTTGTCTGAAGAACATTACATTAGAAGATAGAGACAAAGAAAAGGGAAACCAGAGAGACTCTCTGGTGATGATGTGAATTTCTGATAAACTGAGAGGTGAATTTTAAGTATGAAGAACCGGTCAAAATGACCCTATTTTTGCTCTACAAATAAATACCGTTTTTTCATGCAGAACTAATAATAAAATTTTTTAACAAACCACAAATTAATATACAAACTAGAATTTTAACTCCCAAGGTTTGGTCCAGCGGTGAAAAAAATAAGCCTTGGTTCTAGAGATTATGAGTTTGACGAAAATGAGATAAACTAAATATTTTTGTAAATGTTCTTTGAGACATAGATTTTTCCTACCTTGTATTGCGACCGTCCCCTCACTCTAAATTTTAACTTTACCAAAAACATAAAGATTTTTTCTTATCACACCCAAAAAAACACAATTTTTTATACAATTATTATTAGCACTTGTTCATATTAAAAAGTTCAAATCAATTGAATCTCGGCATTGAGTCTCTAAACTAAAAACCACTTGCAAAAATACTTACATACTTTTCCGCCTTTGAGATCTTGCAATGTGAGATTTAAACTCATACTCTTGTGAGGTAAGATTTACATCTTGGACAATACACAATAACATAGAGAAATGATGTACAACAACGGGGTTGAGCCTAGTAAAACAAATTAAACTCTCACAACGCGGTCGAACCAAAGTTCAAATCTTGGTTGAGAGGTATCCATATTTAGTGTCCGACATGACTCGAATAGGATCACCTCAAGAGGGAGAACCTATGAAAAACCAAAAAAAGAGAAACAAAACCATATTTTTTTATACAATGATGGTCAACACTTTCAGTTTAATTTAACCATTTTCTTTTCGATATAAACTCTTCGGTTCACATGGGAAGGAGATCCTGATAATGCAGAGTTCGGCCGCGAGGTAAGTAAAGTTTGACCAATAATTGTTCCCACCAGGAATCAAACTCGGGTTCTCCCGAGTGATTCGTCCTAGGGGAAACTCAATACCAACAATAAGGTTTCAAATTGTAGTCTGCAACTGCAACTGTGATTACAAATTACAATATCATGTTCTAGTGGCACCTCTGTTGTAGTCCATACACCAAAATGGTAAATTCAATTCAAGTTTGTAATGTTTCTTGGACAATATAAAAGTACAGCACAGATTGAATTCATATTAGGAATAGGACTTATAAAAAATTCCTATCAGCAAATGTTGCCATGCTATGCTATTAATCAACTATGCTCTATCAATTAAAAAATTGAAGTGGGGATCCTAGACTCTAGGTAGCGTAACCATCCCTGGACCTCTTCTGATTGATGCAGTAAGTAAGCCGTACGCTTGCTGATGTAGGCATGCAGCAAACCACTCTAGATTAGATTTGTCACAATGCAACAGTTTCTTCAAGCTTTCTGAGCCACAAGAATGGAAGAGAATGAAAAATGTTTCAAACTCCTTTTCAGAGAAAGTGTTCATGATCCAAAACATATAGCTCTTTTAATCACACAAGGTTGCATACTTGATCCTCTTGAACAAATCCTTACTTCGTATAATTTCCTTTTACCAAAACCCTATCCTCATCACAGTAGTAGCCTTGTAGAAACCATTCTAGCCAATACCAATCCAAAAGCCAGTGCAACACCAAACAAAGCATGCAACCTCACACAAAAGTACTTGGCCATGAAAATATTGTTTTTGTCCTGAAACAATACAACCTAGTTTTAATATCCAAAAACTCTAGAAAACATACGAGAATAACAAAGAGACTAAAACAACAGTCTTTCACTTACCCTGTGATTCTCTTGGACAAACCTAACTACCAGGTTTCCGACCGGTAATGTCAATGCACAAACGAACTAGTACAGCCATATTCATAACCAGAAGATTAAATCATAAGTGATTGGTTGAGAATAACAATTATACTCCCAAAGAAAGGTAGCAAACCGAAATATGAGATGCACAAGTTTTCTAAAAGTACTCACAATACAAGTGAGAGGAAGTGTCTTGCTTAGACCAAAAGCAACCAAAAGAGCGTAGAGCATCAATACAGCCACTTTCACTACCCCTGCGCCTCTTTCCGTGCCAAGTCTAACCTGAAAGAAAAATGTGAAATAATTAACAGTTATATTCACATTTACAACATAGATAGAGGAAAAAGTTCAATATAATAAATTGCATCTACCAATGGCGATAGTTTCCCGACTTCTTTGTCTCCGTCCACCTGTGTTATGCATAAAAAAAAGGTCACCTACTTGAAGTTACTTTCATAATTGGAATTCAGATATAAAAGTACCTGATGGAAATGACTGCAAAATAGGATAAGAGATGTCGTGAAGCCAACAAGAATTGATGCTGAAAGAATTGTTCCACTCAACGGGAAATGGTTCGTCACGCTACTAAAATCATTCATAAACAAAAATCAAGCCATGAAAAGTAAATATCACAACTCTGTAGTCAGGTAACTGAAATAACCTTGCACTGCCTTGTACTAAATAAAATGCAGTAGTGGCAAAAGGACCAAATGCTGCAAAACATAAGGGCTCCCCCAGCCCTTGATAGCTCAACCTAAATGGCGGACACTGCAACGGCAATGCATCAAATTGATAGTTAGCTTATGACATAATAACTTCCCTACAACAACAAGATTCTAATATCAGCAGAACTTTTTACCTGATATATATAGCCACATATAATTGCGCAAGTAAGAAACAACACCGAACGCATGTTTCCTGCCTCAACAGCAGCCCATGTCAGCCCAACAAAGCCGAGAGCAAGGCATAAGTAGGCAACAACAAAGATTCCTGTACGGCTTTCCGAATTCAACATGAGAAAAAACAAGCCAAGTTATATTTTTTATTTCAAACATTTACATAAGGAAAATAAAATAGGCAAATATGCTAAATACAAGTTTGAGAGAAACTAACCTTCCAACCAGGTTTACAACTGATTCCTTTTTGTTCTTGTCAACTCCAGTATCAAAATCATAAACATCATTGCTGCCATAATCACATATAAGAAACTACTTAAGAAAAATAAATAAAGAAACTCCAGTGTGAATATCTGGAGTTGAAATTTACCTTAAGTTGAGCCAGGTAATAACAAGAACTGAAGAAGCCAATAGAAGAAAATAGCATTTAGCTGAGAATATGCCTGTTTGTAAATAAGCTGCTGCACTTCCAACCTATTATGGAATGATGTAAAACAAAATTGTAACACAGGTGTATGTGCATTGCTTAAAATGACATGAATTCACAATGCAATAAAAAAATGGTGAATTTATATTGCAGTGGAAATGATGATAGTTTTAAATTGCAGTCTGTAACCACAATTGAGGTTGTAACATACGGATTTTGGAGCCAGTTTGCAACTGCAATTGTGGTTGCACCGACATATAGTTGTTGGGGAGTCTGGGGGAGCTCGGAAGAAACAATGAGGCCATTAGGCAAATGTTCCAGGATCACAAGAGAGGAAGACGTCACATCACACCCAAAACCTTAAGGCAACAGAGTCGGTGTGAGACTTAACCACTCTTATAAATCCATTTTTATATTCATAATCGATATAGGACTTTGCTGAATTTAATAGTAAATTAGTAATTATAAAGTACTCCCTCCGGTCTTATATATAAGAAACAATTGACTTTTTAGATACATTGTAAAATTGATGTATCTAGAGTCTAGATACATCAATTTTACAATGTATCTAAAAAGTCAATTGTTTCTTATATATAAGACCAGAGGGAGTAAGTATTATGGAGATACTTACAGTGAGAGGGACCAAAGCAACAGAGTAAATAGGCAATTTGATAGCCCTCCAAATCAACGTTTCCATTGAAACATCCTCTTGAATTTCCTCTCCAACATGTTCAAAACTTGAACTAGAAGAAGAGGATAATTCTACATGTAGGTAGTGATGCCTTCTTTGAACTTGAAATCTCCTATGAAAGACTTTTTTCACACTACTACATTTTGACCCTTTGGAAACTAAATGACACCTGAAAATGAAAATTAACCTTTCCATTAATTCCATTTGTATGTATATTTGTATTCTATGATATGATTGATTGAATATAGAAAGATAAAAAATAGGGAACTTGCCTTTTGAAGAGGTGATGATTGAGGAAAAGAGAAGAATGTGTGAGGTTACAGCAAGTAATAATAGCCATTTAACCTTCTTATCCTTTAATAATAGTCACAACAACACAAACACAAGCTATTTCATTGCTTCATCAGTGAATTATGAGTGAGTGAGTTGAGTTTGAGAAAGTAAGCAAGTCTTTTTGAGTTGCATAAATGGAGATATCATATCCTCTCATTACAATCCTTCGATGGACCACTAGGATCCTGCCACCTAAGGTTACTACAGTCACAATTTTAGACAATATTTATCATATATAATTTAATTATTTATAATTATACATTATTATGTACCAAATAATAAAATAAAGTATAAATTATTTAATTATTATTATTTTCTGTTTTTTTAAAAAAATATGTGAGAATGACCAAATATGGTGTCTAAATAATTGTGATCACACAAGTTTTTCTCTGTAAACAAATAAACCATCAATTCATTTGATCTTAAACAATGGATCCCCTCAAGTGCACTTTAGGGTAAATTTTTTTTCAAACCATTGATTTGAGAGAAGAGAGAGAAAAGAAAAAGTGAAAAGGTGAATTTAATGGTGATGATTTAACAATTGAGACAATTGAGGGGGAAAAAATTGAGAGAATCCATTCTCCATGACATTGTCTTCAAAATGAATACATTATATTTTTGGAATCAGCCTCACAAGTTAAAAATAATTAACTGAAAATAAAAATATTTTATTTATAATTATATCTCAAATTTAAACACCCCATTGTAAATTATATAAAAATTTACAAAAATATATGTTATCTGAAAATTCAAGAAAAAATTAATAACAAACTATTTATCTTGATCATATTTTATTTAATTGTCATTTTTCTATGCAGGTTTGACAACGGATAGGATTCTAGTGTTTAATGGAGCAGACTCGTGATAATGCGGGGTAAGTGGCGGAATCTATATTTGTTGAGTCTTCTGTATTGGCTGCATTTTTGGTGAAATAAACTTTGCTGCAGGATGTGGGATAAGATGCCATAACATCGTATCCGGCTTTTGGTTATGTGCGCGTGCGTGTTCTATTTAAGGAAATCGTGTTTCTCTCTCATGAATCATATCTGACACATTTAATCACGTTTTTAATCAGGCTTATTATGAGGATCATCATTTAATACTTCAGATCCTGGTCAAGCTTACTTTTATGAAGAATCTCCTTGGAGTATATTTATGGAAAGAATCTATTGTAATTAATGTGGTCAAATGGCTTGAGTCAAACAAATCAAGCTCATGATTAACTCTGATCAAGAACCTTTGCTGGAGTATTTAAAGGAAGGGGCTAAACCTAGTTTCTTCACCGAAACCAATATATCAAAATGTAGACTTTTAGGGTTTCGTGTCTTTGTAAGCCTTGTGCTTTATTTGTGAGCCTCTCTAGTATCATCTTGATGCTTTTGTAGGACTGTGTTTTTTGAATTGTAACTCTGTAGTTTCTCCAAAGCTTTTAAGCATGGAGTATGGTTGTTTCTTGTACATCACTCTAAGCCTTTAGGTATGAGTGGTTTAGTTTCTAGGAGTGTGACTCCATATTTGTGTTTTGAAATCCTTGCTGTTTGTAAGGTTGTAAGGAAGTGAGATCAGGTATATCTCAGATCTAGGCTAAGACCCTAGGTTATAGACAATAGGGGAGTTGCTAGATGGAAATGGCATAACTTGCGGGTTGTTGTCATCAGTCTAGGGCTATTGCTTATTGGACATCTTCCTGGATTGGTATCCCCCAGATTAGGGCTTGTTTAAGCGCCGAACTGGGTTAACAAATATCCCGTGTTCTTTTACTTGCTTTCAGATATTTGTTTTATTTATCTTGAGATTTACGCAGTAGGATGCTATAGCATTGTATACAACATTACGTTTCAGGGTTAAGAAGCTATAGCATTGTATCCCACATCTTATACAGCGTGCCAGAAATTTCAATTGGCATCAGAGCTGGCACCCTAACATATTTGGGTGAGATTCATGAATATTTTCTGGCTTTATGGACAAGGAAGAAGAAGATGTTGTTATAGTTTGTGATATAATGCATGCATTCAAGGGGAATAATTGTCTTATAATATGGCATTGAGGGGGAGAAACATGTGATAGGTGTTGTTTGTGCATGATCTTTGTGCTGGTAAGTAGTCTCTTTCATAGCAATATGGTGACTGTTTACTTAGAATCACTTTCATAGAAATATGGTGATTGGGTCTCTTTCATAGCAATATGGTGACCTAGGTAGCTACATTCATAGCAATATGGGTAGCTTTTTGATTGCACAAATGCTGTTGTATGCTCAAGTTGAGGGGGAGCATATGTTTTGATGTTCAGGGGGAGTGCCTCTATGTTGTGATGTTATGCAGAATGTTGAAGCATCCAGTTTGCCTATGTTGAGAAAAAGAAATGTAGTTGAAGTATCTGTTTAAGTATCTGTATGGTCATTATTTGTTTTAGCCAAAAATTTGCCAAAGGGGGAGTTTGTTGAGTCTTCTGTATTGGCTGCATTTTTGGTGAAATAAACTTTGCTGCAGGATGTGGGATAAGATGCCATAACATCGTATCCGGCTTTTGGTTATGTGCGCGTGCGTGTTCTATTTAAGGAAATCGGGTTTCTCTCTCATGAATCATATCTGACACATTTAATCACGTTTTTAATAAGGCTTATTATGAGGATCATCATTTAATACTTCAGATCCTGGTCAAGCTTACTTTTATGAAGAATCTCCTTGGAGTATATTTATGGAAAGAATCTATTGTAATTAATGTGGTCAAATGGCTTGAGTCAAATAAATCAAGCTCATGATTAACTCTGATCAAGAACCTTTGCTGGAGTATTTAAAGGAAGGGGGTAAACCTAGTTTCTTCACCGAAACCAATATATCAAAATGTAGACTTTTAGGGTTTCGTGTCTTTGTAAGCCTTGTGCTTTATTTGTGAGCCTCTCTAGTATCATCTTGATGCTTTTGTAGGACTGTGTTTTTTAAATTGTAACTCTGTAGTTTCTCCAAAGCTTTTAAGCATGGAGTATGGTTGTTTCTTGTACATCACTCTAAGCCTTTAGGTATGAGTGGTTTAGTTTCTAGGAGTGTGACTCCATATTTGTGTTTTGAAATCCTTGCTGTTTGTAAGGTTGTAAGGAAGTGAGATCAGGTATATCTCAGATCTAGGCTAGGACCCTAGGTTATAGACAATAGGGGAGTTGCTAGATGGAAAGGGCATAACTTGCGGGTTGTTGTCATCAGTCTAGGGCTATTGCTTATTGGACATCTTCCTGGATTGGTATCCCCCAGATTAGGGCTTGTTTAAGCGCCGAACTGGGTTAACAAATATCCCGTGTTCTTTTACTTGCTTTCAGATATTTGTTTTATTTATCTTGAGATTTACGCAGTAGGATGCTATAGCATTGTATACAACATTACGTTTCAGGGTTAAGAAGCTATAGTATTGTATCCCACATCTTATACAGCGTGCCAGAAATTTCAATATTTAATCACCTTCAACATTACACTGTAGAAAACTCCCAGCGCTCCCAGCACTTCACTACCACTCTTTGGAGCCTTTGGAAGCACAACAATCTCAAACTTTGGCAAGATGTCAATGAAACAGCCGCCCAAGTGATTGATAGCGCATTCCACCTGATTGAAGACTAGGCACAGCTAATTCCATTTCTCAGATGCAACAGGTTCCTAGTGTTTCTTCCCAAGGGATGCTGAGTACCCATCATTCGGCTTCGGTAACCTCGCATGCTATGATATGGCAACATTCGCAACTAGGTAGATTGAAGTGTAACATTGATGCCTCGTTCTCTGATTCTCTTAGTAGGAGAGGTATTGGTATGTGTATTCGAGACACTGACGGTACGTTTGTTTTGGCCAAGACGCTCAACTTCTCCCCTAAATGTTCGGTTCCCCTTGGCGAGGCCATGGGTTTGCTATATGCGTTGCAGTGGCTTCGTGACATGAGCATTGATTTTGCCTTAGACTCTCAAATTTATTGGTTTCGTAAGCCAAGCTATGAAACATAGTTCTAGCTTCTGGAGCCTCTCAGCTTCTGAAGCTCCTTGGGTTCTGAAGCCCAGCAGCTTCTGGAGCTTCTGAAGCTCCTTGGGTTCTGAAGCTCAGCAGCTTCTGGAGCTTCAGCAGCTTCTGGAGCTTCGCAGCTTCTGAAGCTCATTTGCTTCTGAGGCTCAATTTGTTCTGAAGCTCTGCTTTCTTTCTGAAGCTTTGTTTCTATTAGTTAGTTATGTATAATGTTTTTGTTAGTTTTGTTTGTCCTAGGTAGTTAGGCAGTTGCTCTTTTAAAGCAACAAAACTCTTGTATATATAAACTACTAGGCCCTTTGGGGAAGAATAAGATTTTAACACCTTTCTTTTCTTAAGTTTCATTTTTCTTCATCATTTTTCTTTCTTCTGTGTTCTTTGTTCTAGGGTTTTATCCCCAACAAAGTGGTATCAGAGCAAGCACGATCCAAGGGATTTTTGATTCAAATCTTCTTCAAGAGGAGAATCAAAGGTTGAGGTGAATCAACCATGGCTGGGAAAAGCAATTTCCACGCGAATTTGCCCATTCTTGATGGAAAGAATTGGGATACATGGGTGAAACAGATGAAGGTGATATTCATTGTTCAAGAAGTGGATGAACAAGTGAATACAGTCCTTAACCCATTACCAGCAAATCCAACGGATCAACAGAGAGCAACATTCAGAGAAGGACAGAAAAAAAGACAGCAAGGCTCTATTTCTCATTCATCAATGCGTTGATGCGAAGGTGTTTGAGAAGATTGCAGATTCTACAACCTCCAAGGATGCTTGGGACATTTTGCAGAAATGTTATGGTGGAGATGCAAAGGTCAAGAAGGTGAAGTTGCAAGCCTTGAAGAGACAGTATGAGCTATTGCAGATGAAAAATGATGAGTCAGTTTCAGATTACTTCACAAGATTGGTGACTCTCACCAATCAGATGAAGAATTGTGGCAGTAATCTTGATGAGCAAGAAACTGTTGAAAAGGTATTGAGAACTTTAACTCCTAAGTTTGATCACATTGTAGTGACAATAGAAGAGACAAAAGACCTGAGTGAGATCAAGATTGAGGATCTGCAGAGCACTCTTGAAGCTCATGAGCTGAAGCATGGTGAGAGGAGCCATGGCAGGGAAGATGAGCAAGCCCTTTTCACAAGGTTCAAGAAATACCAGAAGGAAAAGAACAAATGGCAGGGGAAGAAAGATTCCAAGAAGAGCAAAGATGATGGTGAGACAGGACCTGAATCCTCTGATGGAGGAGGAGGGAAACAGAAGGCTAAGTCAAAGAAGAGGGTTGACAAGAGCAAGATCCAATGCTATAATTGTGATAAGTATGGCCATTATGCAAATGAGTGCAAGAATCCAAAGAAAAAGAAGGGCGAAGAGAATGAAGAAGAGGCAAAGGTAGCACATGATGACTCAAGTTCAGAGGATGAAACAAGTTTCATGGTGACAATTGCTGATGAAGCAGCAGATTCCATGGTGTGGTACTTTGACTCGGGATGTTCTAATCACATGAATGGCAATAAGAGCATCTTAACTGACTTTGATGAGTGTCTCAACACCAAAATCAGATTGGCTAATAGTGATTCCATTAAGGCAGAAAACATGAGAAATGTTGTGATTCAGAGGTCTAATGGAAAGAAGGTTGTGATTGAAAATGTACTCTATGTTCCTGGGATGAAATGCAATCTCATGAGTGTGGGACAGTTGATTTCAAAGGGCTTCAAGATAGTTATAGAGGTTGAGACTCTACAACTATTTGATTCTAAGAAGAGGTTAGTTTACAAGACTCAGATCAAAGCCATTGAAGCTACATGTTTGTCTGCTACCACAGAGGATAGAGACAGTGATCTATGGCATAAGAGGTATGGGCATTTGAATTTTAAAAGCTTGTCAATGCTTAATTCAAAGTGCATGGTGTTAGGTTTACCTAGTGTCATAACTCCAGTAGACACATGTACTACTTGTTTGTTAGGAAAGCATCATAGATCCTCATTCAAAAGTCATCTGCCTATGAGATCTAGTGATGTGCTGAATGTTGTGCACTCTGACATATGTGGACCATTTGATGTTCTATCAACTGGTGGAAACAAGTACTTCATGACATTTGTTGATGAATACTCTAGGATGATATGGTTGTACCATATTAAGGCCAAGAGTGATGCTTTTGAAGTATTTAAGAGGTTTAAGACACTTGTTGAAAAACAAAGTGACAAGTCTTTGAAGATTCTGAGAACAGATGGTGGATGTGAGTATACCTCTAAAGAATTTGAGAAATTCTGTAAGGATCATGGCATAATCCATGAGGTCACTGCACCATACACTCCTCAACATAATGGTCTTGCTGAGAGGAGGAATAGAAGCATTCTAGATATGGCCAGAAGTATGGTAAAGCAAAAGAACCTTCCATCAAGGTTCTGGGGTGAAGCTGTAGCCACAGCTGTTTACATACTAAACAGAAGTCCAACTAAGAAACTGAAGGATAAGGTACCTGAAGAGGTGTGGTCTAAGAGTAAGCCAAGTGTGAGTCACTTGAAGGTGTTTGGTAGCTTGTGCTACAAACATGTGCCTGATGTTAAGAGAAAGAAACTAGAGGATAAAAGTATACCTATGATATTTGTTGGATATCACAGGACTGGTGCTTATAGGCTCTATAATCCTACTCTAGATAAGGTAGAGATGTGAAAGTGTTAGAGGATGAAAGTTGGGATTGGAAACATAAGATCACATCTAAGAAAGCTTGTGCAGTGGACTTAGATGTTGGATCAAGCAACACTAACAACATAGTCACATTTGTGAACCAAAATCACAACCAAGGTGCCAACAGTGATGAAGATATGCATACCTCTAGTGATGATGACAATGTTGTACCACCAAGACCTCAGAGGAATGTTCAGTTGCCTAGAAGGCTAGCTGACTGTGAGATTGTTCTTGATAATGCAGTAGACAATGAAGGAGAAATTGTGCATTATGCAATGCTTGCAGACACTGAGCCTATAAATACCAAAGCTGCATTGAAGAGTAAGGTATGGATGGAGGCAATGATTGATGAGTTGAAGTCAATTGAGAAGAACAGAACATGGGACTTGTGTGAATTGCCCTCAGACAAGAGAGCAATTGATGTGAAATGGGTATACAAAGTCAAACAAAATCCTGAAGGCAAAGTGATAAAATACAAGGCAAGGCTTATAGCTAAAGGGTTTTTGCAGAAGCAAGGGTTAGACTATGATGAGGTATTTTCACCAGTGGCTAGACATGAGACAATAAGGTTAGTGATGGCCTTAGCTTGCAGTAACAAATGGCCCCTATTTCATTTAGATGTGAAATCAGCATTTCTGAATGGACCCCTAGAGGAAGATGTGTATGTGAAGCAGCCTCCAGGGTTTGAACTGAAGGGTAAGGAAGATAAAGTGCTGAAGCTAAATAAAGCCTTGTATGGTCTGAAGCAAGCTCAAAGAGCTTGGAACAAGAGAATAGATCAGTTCCTTGTCACACAAGGTTTCAAGAAATGCAGTGTAGAGTATGGTGTGTATGTAAAAGGCAGTGATGGCAAGCATATGTTGATCATATGCTTGTATGTTGATGACCTGTTAGTGATAGGTAACTCACCTACAGAAATAGAGGAGTTCAAATCACAGATGAAGTGTGAATTTGAAATGACTGACCTAGGGAAGCTGACCTACTTTCTAGGGATGGAGCTCTTGGAAACTCCAAAGGGAATGATATTACATCAATCCAAGTATGCTACTGAGATTCTGAAGAAGTTTGAGATGTTTGACTGCAACTCATCAGTCACACCTGCAGATACTAAGGTCAAGTTTGATGAAGAGGCAGGTGGTGACAATGTTGATCCAACTATGTTCAGGCAGCTAGTTGGTTCATTAAGATACTTGTGTCAAACCAAGCCTGACATAAGCTATGCAGTAGGTTATGTTAATAGGTTTATGAGCAAACCATTGAAGTGTCACTTGTTAGCAGCAAAGAGGATACTTAGATACATCAATGGTACAATCCACTATGGTGTGCTATTTCCATACTCTAAGGGTAATGGAAAGCTAGAGTTGAGTGCATTTTCTGATGCTGACTGGTGTGGTGATAAGATAGAAAGGAAGAGCACCAGTGGTTACTTGTTTAAATTTCAAATTGCACCTGTGTCTTGGTGCTCCAAGAAACAGTCAGTCATAGCTCTCTCAAGCTGTGAAGCAGAGTATGTAGTAGGTTCTTTAGCAGCTTGTCAAGCTAATTGGTTGCAATCACTTCTCAGTGAGATATGGATTGTTGAAGACATCACAGTGGTGCTGAAGCTTGACAATAAATCAGCAATCAATTTGGCTAAGAATCCTGTTAGTCATGGCAAGAGCAAACACATTGAAACTTGGTTTCATTTTCTCAGAGACCAAGTTAATAAGGGGAAGTTGATTCTGGAGTATTGCCTCACTGAGAACCAACAAGCTGATCTAATGACCAAGGCTGTGAAGAGAGATCAGTTCCTCAAGCTCAGGAGGGAAATATGAATTGTATGTTTCGATAGCTTGTCTTAAGGAGGAGTATTGGTTTTGTAAGCCAAGCTATGAAACATGGTTCTAGCTTCTGGAGCCTCTCAGCTTCTGAAGCTCCTTGGGTTCTGAAGCTCAGCAGCTTCTGGAGCTTCAGTAGCTTCTGGAGCTTCGCAGCTTCTGAAGCTCATCTGCTTCTGAGGCTCAGTTTGTTCTAAAGCTCTGCTTTCTTTCTGAAGCTCTGTTTTTGTTAGTTAGTTATGTACAGTGTTTTTGTTAGTTTTGTTTGTCCTAGGTAGTTAGGTAGTTGCTCTTTTAAAGCAACAAAACTCTTGTATATATAAACTACTAGGCCCTTTGTGGAAGAATAAGATTTTAACACCTTTCTTTTCTTAAGTTTCATTTTTGTTCATCATTTTTCTTTCTTCTGTGTTCTTTGTTCCGGGGTTTTATCCCCAACAAAATTGTCACAGATGCTTTTCACCGTCAACGGCCGAATATCTCTGAATTTGGTCAAAGTTATGTCCGCTAATAGAAGACTTCTCTCCTCATCGTTTACAAACTCTTGCGTTGAGTTTAATCGGCGACAAGCTAATGAGGTAGCTCACGCTTTGGCGAGGGTTGCCCTTTTGTTTGCTAGTCCACTATTTATATTGATGTACCCCATTCTATTCAACAAACCATTATTAATGAAATGCTATAAGCGCCTTTATGTAAAAAAAAAAAAAGAAGCATAGGCATAGTAAAAATGAATTCAGTTGGACCCAATTTTAAATTACGATTGTAATAAATTAATAATTATTGATTACATTTTTCTTAAATTTCGATATCTTTTACGTGCATATGCGTCAAAGATTAAACCTATGAACAATAATTAATGTACTTGTTTATTCTTTCGGTTAAGTAGTTTAATAATTAAAAATTGATAGTTGAAATTATTTTAATTGTGAAACTCTGTATAACACGATAGCCGTTTAATCTTAAATAACCGGTTGAAATTTAATATAGAGGTGATAAAATGGGCCCGACTTATCTCGTCATTTTTGGCGTGCTGAGCCTAAGTTTTGAGCTTGACATCTCTAGTTAGCCCGTCCCGCCAAACTCGTTTAAAAAGCGGTGCGGATCGTTGACAGGGCGGGCCGGTCCGCGAGTTACATAAAAATATAAAATTTATCTTTTTTTAAGTAAAGAATAAACATTACTAGAAAAATCTTAAATACTGACGGGCAAAATCTGTCTCTAAAATGCAAATATTCCGTCACTAAGCAAGCTAGAGACGGATTTGACCCCGTCGGTAATTTCCTCGTCTCTAAACTATTAGAGACGGACAAAATCTATCTCTAAAATGAAAATATCTGTGTCTAAAATAAAAATATCTGTCTCTAACTGCTTTTTCTGTCTCTAATTCCATCTCTATTTGAGATGAAATATATTCTGTCTCTAAATTCCGTCGGTATTTCAACTTTTTCTAGTAGTGAAAATAAGATGGCCCAACCAATAAAATACAACACCTATTTAAAGTAAATTTAAGTTTTTTTTTTTTTTTTTTATTATTCATTCTTACTCTCTTATTACGGTTCTTCCTCGAATTTCAGTGTAAGTTATTCTTTTATTCTATTGACCAACATCACATTCTGATACAGTGAAATTATTACATATTATGAACGGTGAAATTATTACATATTATGAATAATGATATTGCTTTTCCTTCGAGATTTGTAATGTTGTATTTATTTTGAAATTTTTGGATTTGTAATGTTGGATTTATTTTGAAATTTGTTTTTGGATTTATAATTATAGTTATGTTGAATTTGTTAACTATGTTGTTGGACGGGTTGAGTTATTATGCATAAGGAATATCCTTATGTATGGTGCATAAATAAATCTCCACCATGCATGCTTTAGTGCATTTGATTGATCAAAAAATCTAATTGATCAAAAAAACATTGGATGGTGGAGATTTGTTTATGCACCATGCATAATGATATTCCTTATGCATAATAACTTTAGACATATTGATTTGATGTTGCGCTCGTGTTTGATTTGTCTCATAAATTTATTTATTTCTATTTTTTATAAATAACATTAGTATTTTTTTCTTAATAAAGTGTCAAAAAAAAAAAAATCATTTGATGAGCCGGCCCGCCAATAAACGGGGCGGACTGTGATTTTAAACTCGGTCACCTAAGTTAACTCGACTCTTCTCGTCCCATTTTTAGAAACAAAAGTCGCATCATCGTGACTCATTGATGCATCATCCATCTCACTTAGTATAATAAATACAGAAAATTCCATTAGGATTACAAAATCTTTGGCGATCCACTAGGAGACAATTCTCCTCAAGCTCTTGTGACTAAAAATCATTGCAAATTCTATCACACTTTAAAGTATTTTTGGACAGAAAATATATCCATCACAAAATTTTGTCCCAGATCAAAATTTTTCTTGTAGTGATACAATTTAAAATATGTTTATAAATGAATATCATATATGATCATAAGATTCTGTAGGATTGATGATTCTAAATTATAATATCTTTCAAATAACCAAGCAAAATAAACTGTGATTTGTAACACTTAGAGGTCATTATACAAAACTATAGCCCTCCAATTTAATTTGTAGCTAAACGTGTAAAAATGAACTTAATTATATATAAAGGTTTATTAATTGTAGATACTAGATATGCATGCATGGTAAGAGTACAAGAGAATAAACACATGCGGCAACAGTTGTCCCTATTCTGTTGTGCATCCAATGAATGTATTTTGTACCATTCTAACTTCAATCTCTACCTCTTGTAGTGTTTTCCTATGAAACTCAAGGAAAGAATCAATTGTTTAAATCGCCACTCATTTTTATCATACACTATATTGCACTGAATAATTATCAGAACCATCACAAATACGTACATGACTTTCATTTATTCATGTAACATGTAATATATAACTTGGACAACTTCACCAAAACAATTCATATCTTATTTTTCTGTTGAATATGGTTACTGTTAATCCGCGTATTCAATCGATGGTTTTGCAAACTAACTCCCAAGTTAGTATGAGTATGACCACATTTGGAGAATTGATGCTTAAGTCAAAAGAAATGAGTGAAAATGTTGTTGATGGAGGGAATAATGAGGGAAATATAACAGTGACATGGGAGAAATTAAGGGTCACTGTTCCAAATGGAAACAAAAAAAGGAAAGCAATTCTGCAGGGTCTTACCGGTTATGCTCAACCTGGAAGACTTTTGGCTGTTATGGGTCCTTCTGGCTCTGGAAAATCTACACTTCTTGATGCTTTAGCAGGTCAAATATATAATCTATTACAATTGTGATAATGCCATTTGCATGTGCTTATTATTCGATAGTAAATGTTTTAAATCGTTTCTATCACGATTCCTTGATATTACCTAGTATCACAATCAAATTTGGTCTAAAAAGTGGCTGCAAATTGCGACCTAATTGTAGAACTTTTGAAAACATTGATTATGATATCTTGGTGTACTAACTAATCTTCAAGATATTGCTTTTGAGGAGAAGTTAAAGCATTTTAGACAAACGTTTGAAGTTTTCGATACCTTTATAAATTCGTTTTGGGAATTACTTGTTAAAGAAGCAATCTCACATATCTATTGGGCATATGAAACTACATTAGCAATATTATCTGTGTAAAGATATTTTACATTGTCAATCAATCACAACTATTAGATAGTTAAAAATGTTTGATTTTAATCATAATAACTACTTCTGAAGTCACACATTGGTTGTAATTTGATGACAGTGTAAACTTATTACACCAACAGTGTATAAAAATTAAATTCACATTACATTACATATAAATGACTTTAACTTAATATAATCAATGTTGCAGGAAGATTAAGCTCAAACATAAAGCACACAGGAAATATTCTAATCAATGGTCACAAACAAGCACTAGCTTATGGAATATCAGTAAGAGAAATTCTCAAAATGCTACAAATTCCTACAAAAAAATTTATAGACAAGAATAATTGTTTTATGAAATGAGATTCATTAACATCTCCATGTGAAATCAGGGATATGTAACACAAGACGACGCTATGCTGTCAACATTAACGGCCGGAGAAACTTTATACTACTCGGCGCAACTTCAATTTCCAGATTCCATGTCCATAACAGAGAAGAAAGAACAAGCAGATATTATACTTAGAGAAATGGGTCTAATAGATGCTGTTAACACAAGGGTTGGAGGATGGAGTTCTAAAGGCCTAAGTGGTGGACAAAAGAGGAGACTTAGCATTTGCATCGAGATTCTAACTCGCCCGAGACTTCTATTCCTTGATGAACCGACAAGCGGACTTGATAGCGCAGCTTCTTATTATGTTATGAGCAGAATTGCGCGTTTGAATTTAAGTGATGGCATTCGAAGGACTATTGTTGTATCCATCCACCAACCTAGC
This sequence comes from Trifolium fragiferum, assembly GCA_954870985.1. NCBI lineage: Eukaryota > Viridiplantae > Streptophyta > Magnoliopsida > Fabales > Fabaceae > Trifolium > Trifolium fragiferum. Next base: position 15,548,977 of record OX940790.1, on the reverse strand, counting down.
AGTGAAGTTTTCGAACTTTTTCATGACCTTTGTCTTCTGTCTTCAGGTGAAACTGTGTATTTTGGTCCATTGTATGATGCAAATCAGGTTAGTAATTTCAAAATATCGATTCTCTCGAATTGATTAGTTCCGTTTATCATATTAGTTTTCTACCAACTTTATGTGTTACATTTTAACATTGTTTTTGACTCTAAACATTATTCTATCTTATAAATTTTGAAAATTATATTATGCTTAAGTATGTGTTGTATTATTGTCTATGCTTTTCAATTTACAGCATACATAGTGACACTTGATTCAGTGCAGTTTTTTACTGCAAATGGTTTTCCTTGTCCAACACTCCATAATCCTTCAGATCACTACTTAAGGATCATAAACAAAGATTTTGAAATGGTAAGCAAACTCTAGTTTGGCTAGTGTTTCATTCAGAGATTATCTTTCTAATTAAAACTTATGATTTATTTTATTGTTTACAGGATGTAGAAGAAGGCTTTGGTAAGGGAGTAACAACAGAAGAAGCAATTGATATCCTTGTGAAGTCTTATAAATCGTCACAAATTCGAAAGCAAGTTAAAAAAGAAGTGGCAAAAATAAGCGAAAGTGTAAGTTTCAACGTCTTATAAATCGTCGCACTAAGAATATAACATCACGAATAAAGAATATAACATGAAAGACTAACATTTTCTGCATGAGTTTAGGATTCTGGTGCAATAGGGAAGAAGAGGATCCATGCTGCATTTATAACTCAATGCCTTGTTCTTATAAGAAGATCTTCATTACAATTGTTTCGCGACATTGGCAATTATTGGCTCCGTTTAGTTGTCTTCATTTTAATTGCTATAAGCATTGGTTCTATCTTCTTTAACATTGGTTCAAGTAGTGGATCAGTATCTACTCAGGTAAAATAAAAGATTACTTTTATGAAACAAATTTGGTAGGTAATAATAGTACATAAGTAGTAACTAAAGTTTCTTCATGCATGTACTCAGGGAAGAGGTTCTTTGCTCACATTTCTTATTTCAGTTCTTACTTTCATGACCCTTGTTGGTGGATTCTCTCCTCTTTTGGAGGAAATGAAGGTAAAATTTCTTAGTTTCATACTTTTGCTACATTTCAGTTGAGCACATGTCCCGTCTAACATATTCTTAGGCCGAAAGTAATATTTAATGTGAGGTCTATTTAAAGTGAGACAGAGAAACTGAATGATCAAGGGCCTTACTAAAATAAATGTTGCATTTGCATAATGATCATGCTAGGAAACCTAATGATGCTGGTTTTTTAAAGTAGTGATTTTGTCGGTCGGTCTAAACTAAGGGTTTGCGCCGCTTTATAGTTGGCAAGTCTTAATGACACAAGTTTTCTAGGTAGTGACTTTGTTGGTCAGCCTAAAGTAAGGGTTTGAACTGCCTAATAGTTGGCAAGTCTTAATGACACAAGTTTTCTAGGTAGTGATTTTTTCTGTCAGTCTTAAAGTAAGGGTTTGAGTCGCCTTATAGTTGACCGACTTGATTGATAAAGCCGCCTAATAGGTAATTTGTTTAGCAATATCTTAAATCATTGTCGGCCTAAAGCTCAAGTTGATAAAGCAAAGGTTTCAGGCCTCCCAAAAATTTATCTTTTATCATGCATGCACATTTTGCTTTAAATTTCGCTTTAGACCTCAGTAAGTGTTGGACCGGCCCTTTTCTAAACGAAAACGTTTTCTTTCGTGTCTCAGGTATTCGAACGAGAGAGATTGAATGGACACTATGGTGTTACTGCATTTCTAATTGGCAATATATTCTCTGCAATTCCTTACATGCTAATGATCTCTCTAATTCCTGGAGGAATAGCATACTATCTTTGTGGCATGCACAAAGGGCTAGAACACTTTATATATTTCATTTCATTACTATTAGCCATTGTGATGTGGGTTGAGAGTCTTATGTTAGTTATTGGAAGCATATCTCCAAATTATGTAATAGGAATGTTCATTACTGGTGGAATTGAAGGACTAATGATTTTAACTGGTGGATTTTATAGATTACCAAATGAACTTCCTAAACCAATATGGAAATACCCTTTATACCATGTATCTTTCCTTAAGTATGCATTTCAAGGATCATTCAAAAATGAATTTGAAGGGTTAAAAGTTTTGACTGAGACATGGCATGTTGAAATGGGCCACTCTAAGTGGGTTGATCTTGCTATCATGTTTGGTATGATTGTATTATATAGAGTTTTATTCTTGGTAATCACTAAGAGCAAGGAGAAGTTGAAGACTTTTGTTGCAGTCATAAATGGTCCTTAATTACTATCAGAATTCTGACAAATGTGATTGTACAAATATCAGTTGTTGAAAATGTTAAATCTTATCTTAATTTTTAAAAAAATAATAGATGTTTGTCATATTGATAAGTGTATGTATACTTTACGATTTAATTTGTATATATATATATATATATATTGTCTTGTTTATGTAATTTTTTTAACCATATTGTTGAGTATGCCTTGAAATCTCAAGATCAAAAGATCGAAAAATACATTGCCAACTGCGTTAGGCGTAGGCCGTGCTCAATTTCTTGGCCTAACCATTGCTTTGGGCGCACAGCGTAGGAGCAATAATGCGAGGTGCAGGCCTGGTCTGTGTTTCCTTGGTTCGTTCGTGGAGGCTACATACGGCGCAACAAGCTTGGCTTGGCGCAGGACAGATCGCGCTAGGCGCAAGCCACACTCAATTTCTTGGCATGGTCACTGCTTTGGGCGCGTGGCGCAGGAGCAATCGCGCGAGGCGCAGGCTTGTCCTGTGTTCCCTTGGTTCGTTCCTGGAGGCTGTGTGGGGCGTGCGCGTGGTGCTGTTTAAGCATTTCTGTTTTTGATACGAGGAAAAAAAGGATATGAAGGAAATCAATTTTGATTCTATTTCAAATTAGAGCATATTTCCTTCTAGTTTTAACTTTAAGGCACATATTTTTCTATAAATAGAAATTGTTTTATTCATAAATAAAAAAATAAAAAATAAAAGCAACAAGAGATCAATATGTAGAGGCAAAAATTAAAATTTGCCACGACTAAAGCTAGGGTTTTAGATAGAAACAAAAGGGGTTGTCCCTTCGTACAATTATTGGAGTGGGCAAATTGTCCTTGGTTTCACCTTGGCCCTTGGAAAACACTATATCAAATTGTGTCTCTTGACCACGAGAAGAAAATTTGTATCTCTTGACCGAAGGAAGAGATTCAAAAAAAGTTAATCTTTTAAGTTAAGTTTAATGACCAATTCTTTTAACTCTTTGGAATTTTTTGTAAAGTTCCTCTTTTAATTAGTGATACATAGAGTTGTTTTCTCCCAAAAAATATATATATCATCATTGGACCGAACTAGATAAACAAATATCGTGTATTTCTTATTTTCCTTTAACGTTTTATCACTTGTGATTATTATTGTTATCTCATTTATTTATTTTGGTACAATTATCTCATTTATTTTTATTGTCGTTCTTTTGTGCCATACATAAAATATTATTAATGTAATTTTCATTGAATTCACAACACATATATTGTCGATCACATCCGATTGTGCAAATATTTGTAAAGATATTTTAGGACCAATCATAATAAAGGATGTCATAATTGATACAGGTGTAAAAGAAAATTACATTATAGATGTGACCGTTAGCTTCTATGTTTAATGCAGCAACTACTACAACTAACATTACCGTCAATTATTATTATTTTTCTTAATAATTTTTTTTTAAAAAATTGAGTGTACTGTATTTTAACTTTCAAAATAGTCTTATTTATTTCCATGATATTTATCATAAATCGCATAACATGAGTGTACTGAATTTTGTTTTTATTTCTTACTTTTAATTTAAATAAGTGATTTTCACATAGTTTCTCTTTTAATTGATTTTTTTTGTATTTGTGAGTTCGCCGTCGAGTGCGGCATTGTATTGGACGTCGTCTTATTACGGCGTTGTTTGATTTCCCGTCTTGTTGCGGCGTTCGTTTAGTTCATAAAGGATTAAATAATAAAGGATTAAATATTTTTAATTTTTATAAAATATATTTTTAACAAAGGGCATAATAATAAAGGATTAAATATATTTTTAATTTTTATAAAATTAACAAATTTTGTTTTTGGTCATTTCAAAAAAGTGTAAGTTTAAAAGTGCAACCTAATAGGGGGCTGAATTAAATTTTAAGACTTTTTGGTTATTTTAGAGATGTTTATGGTTCTTTTATTTTTTCGGAAAGTTATGATGAATGTATGAACAAAGTGCGGAAAAATAAAGAGAGAAAGGAAAGAGAAAATGGACACAAAAGATTTATCCTGGTTCCCCTTCTAACCTAAGGGTACTTCAGTCCCCTCACACCCCGTGAGAGATTTTCCACTATTAGAATTCTTGTTACAAGACAACTTTACCTCGAGACTTCCCTAACAAAATCCTAATACAACACAAGATAGCACCCCACTATCTTTAACAACAATTCTCAACAAAACTATGATGAGAAATTACAAACAAAGTGTTGAAGAATAATATTAATGTATGGCTGTATCAAATCAATATCACTTTAATAATGTGTATATATATCTTAGTGCTCAGAAACTTTTATGGATATGAAAATATAATCAAAGTTTCTTAAGATATGTGTATGCAAGTTTATGAGAGAAAAGTGATGTTATTTTTACATAGAAAATTCTATGAATATGAAAGTTCGTATTTAATTCTAATGATCACAAATATATTTATAGAGGCTTTAGAAAATGTCCATGAAGCAAGGCATCTCTTCAAAATATCATATCATAAAAAGCTGTGTTTGAAAAATCACAATGGTGCAAAAAATAAAATTCTGTCCAGGTCTTTTCACATTTGTTGCTACAAAACAGGCGATGTAAAATGTCCTGTTTTCAAAATTGAAACATTGCATTGTTTCAATTATGCAAACAGCCACAGACTTTTTACATCTGTTGAAACGCACGGATATTCATTTGCAAAACAAAGGGGGAGACATACAAGATATGGGGAGATTCATTGAGCAACAATGTCAAAAAGATATGGTTTGTCATCATCAAAAAAGGGGAGATTGTGAAGAAGATTTCCTTATTGAACTTGGCTGGGTTTTGATGATAACAAACTCACATCACAAAATAAGAAAACTTATGGAGGCTCAAGATGAGAAAACAAGATGAAAACCAAAACTTAGGCTTATTAATTAAATTATTTGTAAGTATGATATTTATCTTTGATTTATCATTTTTAATAATTTTATAACTTAGAAGCTCAGAAATTATTTTAAAATGAATTACAAATAATTTTCTAAGTTAAATATAAAAGTCCATATGAAGCAAGCCTTTAAAAAAATATAAAAAGTTAATTTTAAGAAAATCTGTCTGTACTTTTCAATGAATTTATTTGGGTAATGAAAGGTATGAACTCACAAGGACCCAAAGAAAAATGGGTACCTAGAAAGTGTTATTAATTGTTTTGTAGGTACTTGAAGACCATATGCTAAAATTGTCATATTAAATTTGGTTTCTTCAAGATACAAGACCATATGATATGGTAGGATTATTTTTTTCATTGAATGAAAGATGATTATAAGAACATCAATATTGATATGATTATTAACTTCAAATCATTGCGAAGAAGATAAGTATTTTTTTTCATATATATTGTATATTATTCCCCTTATATTATATATTTTCTTTGGATTTTACTCTTTCTTCTTTTTGATGATGTCAAAAGGGGGAGAAGGAGTATATGCTTGTATGCTTGTGTTTTGTGATTAAAATTTTCAGGATATATAAGGAACACCATAATTTCTTATGTAGCAAGCACTAGGAGTATGACCTTTTGTATTACAATAAAAACAACCAGATCTAAAACCATGATTCCTTTTATTGACATAAAAATTATTTATATCATTAGGCCTTTTATGATGATTTACAAAATGTTATTCCTTATATTCCTTATTGTTGAATTTTCTAGTAGCCTTTACAAAGATAGTTTGACTTGTACTAGGTTTATCAAAACTAAAAAAGCCAAGTCCACATTTATTATTTGAAAATCTTTGACTACTCAACACATTATCTAAGCCAATTTGACCTTTTTTATATTTATTGATCACTTGGTTTAATTCAACAATTTTAGATTCATGATCTTGACATTTATTGCATGTAGAATTTTTTACTTCTTCTAATTCCACTTTTGTGTCATTAGCCATACTTTCTAGTTTTGAAATAGTTTTCTTTTTGTCATACCCCAATTTTGCCCCATATATTTTATTATTCCCATTTTGCCCTTTAATTAATAAAATTTAGTTTCTTTCATATTTTTGCATAAAAATTCATAAAAATCCATAAAAATGCATAATTGCATCACAAAAATTTCCAAAAATATTTTCTTTAATTATTTAACTTTTTTTCATAAATTATTTAATTATTCATGAAATTCCTTTTATTTGCATTTTCTTATTTGCATTTCTTTTTTAGATTACTTCATGAACAAGTAACCTTCTCCTTCATAATTTTTCATTCTAATTAACATCATTCTCATATTAGATTAAAAATCAAAATTATCAATCATCATCATGCATATTTATTTTATGTATTTAATATTTATTTTTTATTATTTTATGTATTTTTTTTAACCATTTCTTTTTATCTTAAAAAAAATCAAAGAAAATTCAAAAATTCTCAATCATTAGACACATCAGCATTCCTATCACTAAACAATCTAGAATATTCCTAGAATAACACCTCATCATAGTACAATCAAAAATTACACATTATCCTTAATCAAAAATCACAAAAAATAAATTCATTACACTATGTCTCTTATACCCTTTCTTAATTGATTCTAACCTAAAAGGGACCATATTTAAGCCTCCAATTTCATTCTCTGCGCAGATACATTCATTCACAATCATCATAAACAGAAAATCACTCAAAAAAAACTCAAACTTTTTCTCTCTTTTCAAAAATTTCGAAATCAGAGAAAGAAGCTTCAAGCTTCCATTTTTCTTTCACTATTCACTTTAGAAGGTTCCCAGGAGCAGAACTAACGGTTTAAATCAAAGAAAACACTAAGAATTGAAGTTTTTTGAAGCTCAAAGTGGCCAAACGGAGCTTAGGAGTAAAGAGGGCGAAACAAAGCTCAAAACAGGTAATTAATGACTCAAACCTTCTTATTTTTGCATGATTAAGCGTTCTGGGTTGTCTGTATGTTTGATTCTGTGCTAGTTTTGAAGTTCTCATTTTTTATCTTAGAACTTGTTTCGTTCGTTTTCCATGTTTTACGTGTTTTTAGCAAAAACTAATGTCATATTCGTAATCTACGTGAAAAAACGAGTGGATCTGGGTTTTTTTATTTCGTGTTTTGATGATGTTTATGAGCTCCGGTGGTGCAACCACCGTGCCGGAACCCTTGAGGTTCGCCGGAGCTCATGGAAGAAGATGAAGTTCATCTTCGCTTCCCAGATTAAGTCCTAGCCGTTGGATATAGCGCGCGCAAACGGATGGCTCTGAATCCTCCTTTCATTTTTAAAACGCGTGCATGAGATTGATCTGGTGGTCAGGATTCGATCTCAGATGCTTGCACCTTCCTTGCCTGCTGCACTAAATCATGTTTTATGGTCTTTATTATTTATTTTTATTCCGAAAAAACAACGCGCGTTGGATTGATCAGAGGGCTCTGGTTGGATCTGGGTCTTAGGACCAAGACCCTTGGATTTATCCAAGGGCTGTGATCACCAAGTCTATATCATGGACCTCAGTCAACGCTGCACTGGATTATTTTTTGTTTGACTTGATTTTTGTGGGCTGGCGCGTTGGGCCTGGGCTCAGATTTGGATTTTTTGCTACCACACCCCCAGTTTTTTTGCTGCGTATGTATTAAATGCACCCCCCGATTATGATTTTAAGTGATTTTTAGCTTGTTTGCAAAAGCACTTATGTGATTTATTAGCTTATTTAAGCTTATTAGGTCACTGTTTATGCTTATATTATATTAATTTCATTTGTGAATTTTTCTAACTTATTTAAGTGATTATTCTTAATTAATTTGTCTTAGACCTAAAAGTGATTAAGTGCTTATTGATAATTCCAAAGAGCTTTTTAGCTTATTTGATCTCAATACTTGCACAACATGAATTGATATTACAGTGGTTACTGTAATAAAGGATTTTCAAATTTTTCAAACTTATTTTCATAAGTGATTATTGATTAAGTTGTTTAACTTATAAGTGATTATTTGTACTTAAGGCTTTTTAGCTTAATTGTGAATGTCCCTTTGCTTTAATAAATGTGTCTTAACACTAATTTACCATCTTAATTCATGTTTCATGTGATAAGTTGTTTTGATTAGCTCTCATTAGAGTTCATTTTAATTCATTTGATTACTTTATGAATTGTTGCATGTTCATGCATCTATATCTTTCATGTCATTGCATGGTTATGCATTTCCATGATTATTGCTTGCTTATTAATGATGTTGATCACTTCTATTCTCTTGTTCTTGGTCTCTTTAGATTGAGTTTTCGCAATAAAAAACTAAAATAATATTTTCATAAAAAACAAGTGAAAAAGGGCGAATGTGACGTCTGTCCATTCCAACCCCGAGTAATTCATGACACGTGACGTTTGTCCGTGGATTGAGTTATTCTCACTTTAAAACGCTAAAAACAATACAACTCACTTAAACTATTTTTCTCAATAAAACCCGATAATGTTTTATCCATTCCTCGGACACATACTTACGCTTAAGTCTGCCTTACGAGCATACAAGCACAGTTGTGTCGGCGGAATGTGACTTAGACGCCATTGGTTGATTAACCATTTTCTTAAATACGAATGATGTTTTATCCATTCCTCCGACACGTACTTACGCTTAAGTCTCCTATTGCGAGCATACAAGCACAGTTATGTCGGCGAAATGCGACTTAAGCATTATCCGCTAAAAACAACAAACACGCAAGTCTTTTTTACCAGAACTACGCGAGTTTTGAGTTTCCCATTGCACCTGGGAATACGTAGGAGCGGGCTCCTACAACCGTCAAACTCAATAAATAAAAACCCTTTTTTTAGTTAATAATCGGAGTAGAATTCAAATAGGCAATTAATTAATAATTTGGCAAATTTAATCAAACCTAAAAGCAATCAACATAAAACCTCTAAATGGTTCCCGTTGAGTACAACGGATGCGAGAGGGTGTTGAGATCTTCCCCTCGCATAACCAACTCCCGAACCTGCCATGGTTCTTTAACCATGTGAACCAAAGGTTTTCGCGGTATTTTCCTTTCCCTTTTTTGGGATAAATAAACATCGATGGCGACTTCATTGTAAAAAAAAAAATGAGAATTTCTCCGGCCGCTACAGCTGGCGACTTATATTTCTTTGATAGATCAATGCCTCTAGGGACCAGTCTAGAACCTTAAACCATGTTATAAGGAACCTCTGTTTAGGACCTGTGTCGAGGTTACGCGATGTTGGCCCTCCCGGTCAGCACGGTAATCTCACCCAGAGGAGGTTCGCTTTTTGGCAATATTTGTCGTGAGCTCTTGCAATAACGACGTTGTTTCCAAAGAGCGAGCCAAATCTATAACCCTAGAACCACATGTGAGGGGAGGGGATTGCAGTTGACTTTTAAACCTCTTGGCCTAAAATCTGTGTCTAAATCTCTGCTTCCTTGTGACTTGATGTACTACATGCATCCATGCATACATGCATCCATGCATTCATGACAAAAAATAATACATATAGACTTGGTTTTCCAGGGAATCAAAAGACACTGATTGTATAAGCATGAGGGATATGGCACTTGAGGGGAGGAACATTTATCCTTACGTATTCAAGGCTCTAATGGTGAAGAACCTTCAATCCATGGAAGAGAAATTGACAAGAATGGCTCGGATCGGTTTTGAAGCTGATTATGGGTCTATCTTGAGCCTTCTACATGTTAATGTTGATACGGGTTTGTTGGTGACTCTAGCTCAGTTTTATGACTCCCCACTCAAATGCTTCACTTTCAAAGACTTCCAACTTCTGCCAACAATTGAAGAGTTTGAATGGATTTTGGGCCAAAAGATGGAAGGGCGTGTGTGTTACATGAGAAGAGACCCTTCATGGGAAGACATTGCAAAATCACTTCACCTTGGTGTTGATGAGGTTAAGTTACTTCAAGGAATCAATGATGGTACAAAGGGGTTCTTCATGAAGGCCTTGGAAGAAAAAGCTCAAGATACCTTATCTATGGGCAATTGGAAGGCCCATAATGCCATACTTGCTCTCTTGATCTATGGGTTGGTAATGTTCCCCAACAAGGCGCAGTTTGTTGATTTGGCAGCTATTGGTGTTTTTGTGACCAAGAATCCTATACCTGTTGTCTTGGCTGATTTTCTCTACTCCCTTCATGATAAGCATGGGAAGGCAAGAGGAAGGCTCGTTTCTTGTTGTACTCCATTGATCTACCTTTGGTTGTTATCTCATTTGCCAAATAGAGGTTTCTTAGAAAACAAGAGTGTATCATGGCCTGACAAACTAATCTCTCTTTCCGAGAAGGATATTCGTTGGTACTCAAATAAGGTAGATTCCTCAAAGGTGCTTCTCAAATGTGGGGAATTTGCTAATGTCCCTCTTGTGGGTACCCGTGGATGCATCAATTACAACCCCATACTTGCATATCGTCAGTTGGGTTATCCTATGGAAGGTGCACCCTCAGAGACTTTGGTAGCCGGCTTTGTTTTGAAAGAAGAAAAGGACAACCCAGAATTGTGGGGGAAGATTCAAAGAGCTTGGAAGAATGTAAGCAAGGCCTCTATGCCACCAAAGAATTGCTTAGCAAATGAAGCTTATATTACTTGGGTACAAGAAAGGGTTGAGAGGATCAAGATGCCCTTCAGTGTCAAAGCAACCATTGAGCCTCAAGCACCGGGGCCAATCACAATGGTTCCAATTGAAGAAGTTGAAATATGGAAGGCACAAGTGGCAGCCCTCCAAAAGAAGAATCAAGAGTTGTGCTTTAAAGACCTTGAGAAGGAAGGAAATCTAATGAGGCTCAAAAGAGAAAGGGATGAGCAAGAGAAAGAGATCCGCAACGACAAAGAGAAAATGATGAAAATTAAAGAAGAGGCGAAGCAAGCAAGGGAGGGTTATCATAGTGCAAACAACAACCTCAAGGCCAAGAATGAATTGATCAAGAAGATGGAGCTCTCATATCTAACTGTGCAAGACACCGGGGCTATGGCCATGAAAGCTCAAGGTGAATGGCAAAAGAAATACCGAGACCGGGAGCAAGAGATACTAGAGCTTAATCGGAAGTATCAAGGACTGATTCAGAAGGAGGTGTTTAGAGAGCAAAAGTGGGAAAAGACTCTACTCAAAGTGAACCTTGAACATAAGGGGCACATTGAAAACTATGAGAGGAGTCTGGCACAAATCACTCAAGATTATGATGAGCAAATGAATGACAAAAACAAAGCGATCCGAATGCTAGAGGAACAGTTGAACCAGTGTAAAGCACAAAGGATTGCATCTGAGAAGAAGGCAGTTGAAGAAATTGAGAGCATGGGAAAAGCTTTGAAGCAACATAAGCTGTGCATTGAGGTGGCTCAGCAAGATAGGAAGGTGTGGAGAGATGCTTACATCAGGATGGCAACCCTCTCCAACTCTATCATAGACCGTTTGCCCCGAAATCTGAAGGCAGCGGAAAGGGAGTTATCACTCAACCCTGTTTCAATTCCTGAAAGCGTCAAAGGCTTCATAGGATTCTGTAGAGAGCTTCTGGAAGGCTACAAGGAGATTGTGTGGAAGGCTAGGAGACACCGTTAGATTTGTCTGATTTCTGTTTTGATGTAACAAGTACAAGATATTGTTGATTTGTATTTGTCTTTAATTGAAGGATCTTCACTTTTTGATGTAACAAATTCTTGTGGGGATTAATGCAATTTGATGTTGAAGAATGTGATGTGTTTTCTTTTCATGCTTACATCCCGAAATGCTTATACTATTCATATGTCTGCGATTCCCTAAAAAACACAAATAATAACAATAATGCATAAACATTTCTTTGCATTCATGCATAAAGTTATATCATCTCATTATTTTTCATTCACACAAAACAGCTTCCCCGTCGCTATTATTGGACTAGAAGCACTTCAAAAGTTGTCATGGAGAATTGGCAAGAACAGCATGACGCTCTAAGGGAGGTGGTGACTCAGCTAGCTAGCAAGTTTGATCAGGTTTTGGAAAGATTGACTAATCCTCCACCCCCAGCACCGCCTGCAATTACTGAAGGCCTCGAAGCTACTAATGCTGAAGTGGTGTGGCCAAGATGAGGTTTACCCCTAGGTTTCACTCCTCAAGGATATGTGCCTCCCCCTCATGGAGCAACTGGTTCCCCGTCAAATGCTGGTCCTCAAGTGAGTCAAGCGCCCGGTATTACTATTGAAACCCCAGCTAGAGTCATTCCACAACAAGAGACTCAAGATGATCCTCGCTTCGTCTATCAAGGCCCTGAGGCGCCTGCTGTTGATCCCAAATTTGACTTTGCTATCCCTCAGTTAGAAGAAGCCAATCAGAAGTTCAAAGCTATTGAGGACCGTTTGAACACCATGGAAGGAGGCAGTGACCCTCTTGATTTCTCCAGCATGTGCTTAGTGCCTGACTTGGTGTTGCCTCCAAAGTTCAAAGTTCCGGAGTTTGAGAAGTATAAAGGCTTAAGTTGCCCAAGAAATCATTTGGTTATGTACAGCCGGTAGATGGCATACTATGCAAATGATGACAAGTTGATGATCCACTGTTTCCAGGATAGTCTGATTGGAGCTTCCTTAAATTGGTATATGCAGCTAGAGAATAGTCGTATCCGTTCTTGGAGAGACTTAGCAAATGCTTTCATTAAGCAATACCAATACAACTTGGACATGGCTCCCAGTCGCACCCAGTTGCAGAATATGTCACAAAAGCAAGGCGAGTCTTTCAAAATGTATGCCCAAAGATGGAGGGAGCTAGCCTCTCAGTTGCGTCCTCCACTTTCAGATGCTGATTTAATTGAGACATTCACAAACACTCTTCAAGGTGTGTATTTTGAAAAGATGGTTGGAAGCGCCGTGTCAAACTTTGCTGATTTGGTCTTGATTGGAGAAAAGATTGAGAATGGAATCAAAAGTGGTAGAATCCCAATGACTACCAACACTCAGAGTAATGCTAGAAAACCTGCCAACAACTTTGGCAAGAAACGGGAGGGAGAAACAAATGCTGTGGCTTCCCAAAACAATCAAGCCCGTCCAACCATGCCTTACTATCCATACATGGCTGCTACTCAACACCAACAACGGCAAGGGTACCCTCTGCAAATGCCTGTGTCGTCAGCGCCTCAACAAGGCCAAAGAGTTCAACATCAGCAACAAGTGAGGAAGGTTTTTGATCCGATTCCAGTAACATATGGTGAACTGTTGCCTTATCTGATACATAGTAAGATGGCAACTCTCAGGGTTCTGAAACCTATGACTCCACCGTTCCCAGCGTGGTATGATCCAAAGGCTAGATGCGAGTTCCATTCAGGGGCTGAAGGACATACTATTGAAAACTGCAAAGCTCTCAAGTACAAGGTTCAAGACCTCATTGACCAAAAGTTGTTATCCTTCAAAGCGGAGGGGCCAAATGTGAAAGATGATCCATTGTCTGGTCATGCGGGGTCTAGTGTGAATCAAGTTGAAGAAGCAGGAAAATTGATAAAGGACGTGTCCATGATCAAAACTCCTTTGTCAGTTGTTAGAGAGACATTGATCAGTTATGACCAATTCACGAACATGCATTCTGATTGCAGGGTATGTGAAGAAGATCCCAATCATTGTGTCAAGATGAAAGAGTGCTTGCAAGAATTGATGGATCAAGGGCTGGTACAAATTGGTTATACAAAGAAGGAATCTCTGGTAGCTATGTTAGAGCAACATGAGCATGAAAAGGGGTTGAAGCCTATTGAAATTGTGTATCGGAAAGTGGATGCAAGATCTCCGGTGGGGAAGATAGAACCTCTTGTTGTGCAAGTACCTTCACCTTTTGCTTTCAGAGACAATAGTGCGGTACCCTGGAACTATAGTTCAACAGCCTATGTGCAAGGGAAACCCTTGGTGATTCCAGAACCATTAGTGATCAATATTGATGGAATGGGGAAGATGACTAGAAGTGGTAGAGTCTACGCTCCTGAATTACTTCAGAAAACTGTTGAAACTGTTAGTCCTCCCAAGGAAATTGATTTGCCAAAAGAAGATGTTGGAGTTGAGACTTCAAAAGGGAAGGCTAAACAAGATGAGTCAGATGAGTTCCTAAAGATCATCAAGAAGAGTGACTATAAGGTGGTTGACCAGCTTAGTCAGACACCTTCAAAGATTTATATCCTATCATTATTGATGAATTCTGAAGCACATAGGGTTGCTCTATTGAAACTTTTGAATGCTGCCCATGTTAATCAAGATATCACAGTGGCTCAGTTTGATGGGGTGTGCAATAACATCACAGCCAGCCGTTGTTTGGGGTTTATTGACGCGGAGTTGCCATCTGAGGGGAGGGCTCATAACAAAGCTCTGCATATATCCATGAAATGTCAAGACAATGCCATTGCAAGAGTGTTAGTGGACACAGGCTCCTCTTTGAACGTCATGCCCAAAACAACTCTGATCAAACTCTCTTTAGTTGGTCCAGTATTGAAGCACAGTAGTTTGATTGTTAAAGCCTTTGATGGGTCTCAGCGAGAAGTGATTGGCGAAATTGAACTACCTATGATGATTGGTCCTCATGTGTTCACTATTTCATTTCAAGTCATGGACATCCATCCCTCCTACAGTTGTTTATTAGGAAGGCCTTGGATTCATGATGCTGGTGCTGTTACTTCCACTCTCCATCAAAAGCTAAAGTTCATTGTGGATGACAAACTGGTAATTGTGTCAGGTGAAGAGGATACTCTAGTCAGTCACTTATCATCGTTCAGATATGTGGAAACGGAGGAAGGTTCTCTTGAGACCCATTTCCAAGCATTAGAAATTGCAAATGCTACTTTGAATGACTTGGGAGGGGCTCGTCATATACCAAGAACTCCTGCTGTTTGTTGGAAGAGTTTGAAGAAGGCCATAGAGGATGGTAAGGCTTCAGAGGGGTGGGGGCATTTGTTGTCGATTCATGAGAAGAAAGACCGTTTCGGCGTGGGTTATCGCCCACATGGAAGAATGGTAGCAAGGAAAGTTCAAGAGTCTGTCCCGTACATTCAAGAGACTTTTCATAGTGTCGGGTTCAGGTCTGCTGATCAGATATCTGTGATAGAGGAAGGAGAGGCTAGTCAAGAAGGCCACAGTTGGGTGCACCCATGATCATCAGGCACCATCCTCTTCAATTGGAAAGCTGTTGTGATTCCGGAAGTTGCTCTAGTTTCAAAGTAATTTTTGCTTATTTCCAAAAACTTCCCTTGTCACGCCCGGGGCAAGTTGGATTGGCTTGTAAGGGCTGTTATGTTTTAAGGACTAATTATCAATAAATAAAAGTATTTTATGTGCATGATTTTGTCTTATTTCATTCTTTATTTTTCTAGTTTCAAAGAGATAAAAATAATAAAATGGCAATAACTTCTTGCATATCATGATCCTTTTTGCATCCATCCTAAAATCAAAATATATACATCATGCAGAAATGAATTCATGGATCATAACAATGTGGTAACTCTTCCTGATTTCGAATTACCAATTAATGTCGCCGAAGAGGAAGAAGAGGAAAATTGTGAACTCCCAGAAGAGTTGGCTCGACTATTGGATCAAGAACAAAGGATGATCCAGCCTCATCAAGAACTAGTGGATGTGATCAATCTAGGGACTGATGAAGACAAGAAAGAAGTCAAGGTAGGGGCTTCCTTGCAATCTGATGTGAAAGAAGAGTTGGTCAAGCTGCTTCAAGAATATGAGGACGTCTTTGCGTGGTCTTACCAGGATATGCCGGGGTTGGACACCAACATAGTCGAACACAAGCTTCCACTCAAGCCCGAGTGCCCTCCAGTCAAGCAGAAGTTGAGAAGAATTAGGCCTGATATGTCACTCAAGATACGAGAAGAGGTAAGGAAACAGTTTGATGCGGGTTTCCTTGCAGTGGCCAAGTACCCAGAATGGATCGCCCACATTATGCCAGTCCCAAAGAAAGATGGTAAGGTGCGAATGTGTGTGGATTATCGAGACCTAAATAGAGCAAGCCCAAAAGATGATTTCCCATTACCTCACATTGATGTATTGGTAGACAACACAGCTCGATTTCCAATTTTCTCTTTCATGGATGGTTTTTCTGGCTATAATCAAATCAAGATGGCACCTGAAGACATGGAGAAGACTACTTTCATAACCCCATGGGGCACCTTCTACTACAAGGTAATGCCGTTCGGTTTGAAAAATGCCGGGGCAACTTATCAGCGTGCCATGGTTACTCTTTTCCATGATATGATCCATAAGGAGATTGAAGTGTATGTAGATGATATGATTGCTAAGTCCTCATCAGAAAACGAGCATCTTCAGCACCTTCGAAAGTTGTTTGCAAGATTGAGAAAGTATCAGCTGCGCTTGAATCCCAATAAGTGCACTTTTGGTGTGAGATCAGGAAAATTGCTAGGATTCATTGTCAGTCAAAGGGGAATAGAGGTCGATCCCGATAAAGTCAATGCAATTTAGAATATGCCTGCGCCACGAACAGAAAAAGAAGTACGAGGATTCCTCGGCAGATTGAATTACATCTCCAGGTTTATTTCTCATCTTACTGCCACTTGTGAACCGATCTTCAAGTTATTAAGGAAAGATCAAGCTGTTGAGTGGAATGAGGACTGTCAACGGGCATTTGATAAGATCAAGCAATACTTGCAAGAGCCCCCAATTCTGACACCTCTAGTTCCTGGGAGACCTCTCATTTTGTACCTACATGTGCTCGAAGAATCTATGGGTTGTGTTTTGGCTCAACAAGATGAAACCGGCAAGAAAGAGCATGCGATATATTACTTGAGCAAGAAGTTCACTAGTTGTGAAACCAGATATTCACTTCTAGAGAAAACTTGTTGTGCTTTGACTTGGGTTGCTCGCCGTTTAAGACAGTACATGGTGTGCCATACCACGATGTTGATCTCCAAGATGGATCCAATCAAGTATATTTTTGAGAAGCCTGGTTTGAGTGGAAGGATTGCCCGTTGGCAAATGTTGTTGTCTGAATATGACATTCAATATGTTACTCAAAAAGCCATCAAAGGGAGTGTATTGGCTGAGCACCTAGCTCACCAACCTATAGAAGATTATCAGCCTGTGCATTTTGACTTCCCAAATGAGGATATCATGGCCTTAAGTGCAAAGCCTCCCTTAGGGGATGATGAGGGGCCTGAACCGGGATCCTGGTGGAAGCTTATGTTTGATGGAGCGTCTAATGCTTTGGGGCATGGTATAGGGGTTGTCATAATTTCTCCAGAAGACACATATACGCCTTTTACGGCAAGACTCTTGTTTGATTGTACCAACAACATTGCTGAATATGAGACATGTATCCTAGGCCTAGAAGGGGCAATTAATTTGAGAATCAAGATCTTGGAGGTGTACGGAGACTCTGCTCTGGTCATCTATCAAGTCAAAGGAGAATGGGAGACTCGTCACCCCAATTTGATTCCATATCGGGATCACGTTATGAGGCTGGTAGAATACTTTGATGAGATAACTTTCCATCATATGCCTAGAGAAGAAAATCAGTTGGCTGATGCCTTGGCCACTTTGTCATCCATGTACAAGGTAACTTGGCCTAATCATGTGCCTCTCATTGAGATTAATCGTCGGGAAAGGCCTGCTTATTGCTTGACAGCCGAAGTAGGACATGATGAGAAACCATGGTACTATGACATCAAGAATTATCTCCAAAGGCAAGAGTATCCCACAAGTACATCCAGTGGTGATAAGAAAACTCTGAGAAGGTTAGCGTCTGGTTTCTTCCTAGACGGAGAGGTGTTGTACAAAAGGAATTATGATCTGGTACTCCTTCGTTGTGTGGATAAGAAGGAAGCTGAAATACTTATTGAAGAAATCCATGAAGGGTCCTTTGGTACACATATGAATGGGCATGCCTTGGCAAAGAAAATTCTTCGGGCTGGTTATTACTGGTTGACTATGGAGACGGATTGCTTGAATCACGTTAGAAAATGCCACAAGTGTCAAATCTACGCAGACAAGATACATGTGGCACCTACTCCTCTTAATGTGTTGACTGCACCATGGCCTTTCTCCATGTGGGGCATAGACATGATTGGGATGATCGAGCCAAAAGCCTCAAATTGACATCACTTCATCCTGGTTGTTATTGATTACTTCACCAAGTGGGTGGAAGCAGCGTCATATGCCAATGTCACAAGACAAGTTGTTGCCAAGTTCATCAAGAAGGAGATAATCTGCCGTTATGGAGTCCCTAACAAGATTATCACTGATAATGCCAGCAATTTGAACAATCACACCATGAAAGAACTGAGTGATGGCTTCAAGATTGAACACCACAACTCTTCACCATACCGGCCTAAAATGAATGGGGCTGTAGAGGCAGCAAATAAGAATATCAAGAGAATCATACAAAAGATGGTGAAGACGTACAAAGATTGGCATGAGATGCTCCCTTTCGCACTTCACGGGGCAACCCCTTTCTCTCTAGTTTATGGCATGGAGGCAGTCCTTCCGGTGGAAGTAGAGATCCCCTCATTGAGAGTATTGATGGAAGCCAAGCTTGAAGAAGCAGAGTGGGTCCAGACCCGGCTTGACCAGCTTAATCTTATTGAAGAGAAAAGAATGACAGCTTTGTGCCACGGTCAGTTGTACCAGCAAAGGTTGAAGAGGGCATTTGATAAGAAAGTTCGTCCTAGGCAATTCAAGGAAGGTGACTTAGTGTTGAAAGTCATGCTACCTATCCACAAAGATAATCGTGGAAAATGGACTCCTAATTATGAAGGGCCATATGTTGTGAAAAAGGCATTCTCAGGTGGAGCCTTGATCTTGGCTACTATGGACGGAGAAGAGTTTCCACTCCCAGTGAACTCTGATGCAGTTAAGAAGTACTATGCCTAAAAAAAAAAAAAAAAAGAGCTCGCTAAGTTGAAAACCTGAAAGGGCGACTTAGGCAATAGAGAGCGTCCCGGTGGGCTGAAAACCTGAAAAGGCGGTCCAGGCAAAAATTAGGGGCATCAAAAAAGAAAATAAAAGCTCGCTAAGTTGAAAACCCGAAAGGGCGGCTTAGGCAAAAATGGGTATCCTGGTGGATTGATAACTCACACTGAGCAATTCAGGCAAAAGTTAGGGAAATTTTAAAAAAATATATAAAGAAAAGGCATAGTACTACTTATCATTGTCCAAGTAAAACCGGCTCCAGATGGAAAAGGATGGTCTGATCTCCATACTCAAAGGCAAAGTGTTGGGAGTTTGAAATCAAGAGGAAGGACAACATTGTTATGATTCCATGAAAATCATTTATTTTTCATTGCCATTTATCTTAGCTTCAATTAGCAATCCCCTCTTCAAGGGATTTGTTTCCAATTGTAATAACTTTCCACACATTTGTGTGCTATCAATAAAATTCGTATTTTCCAATCAACTTGCTTTTTAGCTTACTCTTATTGCTCTAATCATATGCATATATGCTATTTATTTTTTGATAATAAAACCACGAAACATTGGAACTAATAAGCATTTTGAAATTTGCAAAAAATACTTTGATACTCAATTTGACTGAAGGAGGATCATTGGCATTCAATAAGGTGCTTTATTCACAAGCCTATAACATTTTGGGTAAATTCAACTCATCTGGTCAAGCAGAAAACTGCCATTCTATCTCAGAGGATTGACAGGTTAAACAAAATATGATCTGAGTCACCAGTGGCCCATCTCTTCTTTCAGCAAGATCAAATTCTCCAAGGCGACGGGGAAATCTAGATTCATGCATCTTCATGCATTCAGCTAAAGCATGCATACCATGCATTCACACATTTAGACTTAGACGCCTAGTCAGGCTATGCATACCATGTATTAGTCTTGCATTCTAAGCAGCAAAAAATAAATAAATAGTCATTGCATTATCCCAAACATGCATTCATAAAAGCAGGTACAAAGAATCATCCTAGAAAGGATGTAATATTTGGCTACCAAAAAGCAGTATGATTCCACTTCATTAAGCAGGTTGGCAGGTGAAACTCGTGTCACCAGATTGATTGATATTCCATTTTCCCCAGTGAGTCAGCAGGCCTTTTAAGGAACCACAAAGTTCATTTCTTCCTCAGCAAAGCCTTTGTTGATACCTGTTATAGGAGTCAACATACTTTCAAGGTTCAACGTCCAGGATCGGGCGGTAATCTGTTTAGCAGTCAATCATGGTTTGACTTGCTCAGTTCAATTTAAGCACCTGGTTTAGGCGACGATTTACTTTATGGATCCAAGCACCTGATTTAGGCGACGGTTCATCTTTCAGTTGATGCCTGTTATAGGAGTCAACGTACTTTCAAGGTTCAACGTCCAGGATCGGGCGGTAATCTGTTCAGCAGTCAATCATGGTTTGATTTGCTCAGTTCAATCTAAGCACCTGTTTAGGCGACGGTTTACTTTATGGATCCAAGCACCTGATTTAGGCGACGGTTCATCTTTCAGTTGATTCCTGTTATAGGAGTCAACGTACTTTCAAGGTTCAACGTCCAGGATCGGGCGGTAATCTGTTCAGCAGTCAATCATGGTTTGATTTGCTCAGTTCAATCTAAGCACTTGTTTAGGCGACGGTTTACTTTATAGATCTAAGCACCTGGTTTAGGCGACGGTTCTTTCTTCTTGGTCCACGCACCTGATTTAGGCGACGACTTTTCTCTATGAATCCAAGCACCTGGTTTAGGCGATGATTCTATTACCTCTGAGTTCCTCCGAAAGGAATAAAACGGGTACACTCGGTCCTTATCTCTCATAAGCATCAGTGCAAAATTAGGGCATTTCGTATTTAATTACCTTTTACCACAAGAGTATGAAGACTTAGGTTCTTCACACCCCTGTGGTCTAAGATAATTAAATAGGAGCAGCTGTCATACCCCAATTTTGCCCCATATATTTTATTATTCCCATTTTGCCCTTTAATTAATAAAATTTAGTTTCTTTCATAGTTTTGCATAAAAATTCATAAAAATCCATAAAAATGCATAATTGCATCACAACATTTTCCAAAAATATTTTCTTTAATTATTTAACTTTTTTTCATAAATTATTTAATTATTCATGAAATTCCTTTTATTTGCATTTTCTTATTTGCATTTCTTTTTTAGATTACTTCATGAACAAGTAACCTTCTCCTTCATAATTTTTCATTCTAATTAACATCATTCTCATATTAGATTAAAAATCAAAATCATCAATCATCATCATGCATATTTATTTTATGTATTTAATATTTATTTTTTATTATTTTATGTATTTTTTTTAACCATTTCTTTTTATCTTAAAAAAAATCAAAGAAAATTCAAAAATTCTCAATCATTAGACACATCATCATTCCTATCACTAAACAATCTAGAATATTCCTAGAATAACACCTCATCATAGTACAATCAAAAATTACACATTATCCTTAATCAAAAATCACAAAAAATAAATTCATTACACTATGTCTCTTATACCCTTTCTTAATTGATTCTAACCTAAAAGGGACCATATTTAAGCCTCCAATTTCATTCTCTGCGCAGATACATTCATTCACAATCATCATAAACAGAAAATCACTCAAAAAAAACTCAAACTTTTTCTCTCTTTTCAAAAATTTCGAAATCAGAGAAAGAAGCTTCAAGCTTCCATTTTTCTTTCACTATTCACTTTAGAAGGTTCCCAGGAGCAGAACTAACGGTTTAAATCAAAGAAAACACTAAGAATTGAAGTTTTTTGAAGCTCAAAGTGGCCAAACGGAGCTTAGGAGTAAAGAGGGCGAAACAAAGCTCAAAACAGGTAATTAATGACTCAAACCTTCTTATTTTTGCATGATTAAGCGTTCTGGGTTGTTTGTATGCTTGATTCTGTGCTAGTTTTGAAGTTCTCATTTTTGATCTTAGAACTTGTTTCGTTCGTTTTCCATGTTTTACGTGTTTTTAGCAAAAACTAATGTCATATTCGTAATCTACGTGAAAAAACGAGTGGATCTGGGTTTTTTTATTTCGTGTTTTGATGATGTTTATGAGCTCCGGTGGTGCAACCACCGTGCCGGAACCCTTGAGGTTCGCCGGAGCTCAGGGAAGAAGATGAAGTTCATCTTCGCTTCCCAGATTAAGTCCTAGCCGTTGGATCTAGCGCGCGCAAACGGATGGCTCTGATTCCTCCTTTCATTTTTAAAACGCGTGCGTGAGATTGATCTGGTGGTCAGGATTCGATCTCAGATGCGTGCACCTTCCTTGCCTGCTGCACTGAATCATGTTTTATGGTCTTTATTATTTATTTTTATTCCAAAAAAACAACGCGTGTTGGATTGATCAGAGGGCTCTGGTTGGATCTGGGTCTTAGGACCAAGACCCTTGGATTTATCCAAGGGCTGTGATCACCAAGTCTATATCATGGACCTCAGTCAACGCTGCACTGGATTATTTTTTGTTTGACTTGATTTTTGTGGGCTGGCGCGTTGGGCCTGGGCTCAGATTTGGATTTTTTGCTACCACACCCCCAGTTTTTTTGCTGCGTATGTATTAAATGCACCCCCCCCCCGATTATGATTTTAAGTGATTTTTAGCTTATTTGCAAAAGCACTTATGTGATTTATTAGCTTATTTAAGCTTATTAGGTCACTGTTTATGCTTATATTATATTAATTTCATTTGTGAATTTTTCTAACTTATTTAAGTGATTATTCTTAATTAATTTGTCTTAGACCTAAAAGTGATTAAGTGCTTATTGATAATTCCAAAGAGCTTTTTAGCTTATTTGATCTCAATACTTGCACAACATGAATTGATATTACAGTGGTTACTGTAATAAAGGATTTTCAAATTTTTAAAGCTTATTTTAATAAGTGATTATGAACTTAATTGATTTTATCATAAGTGCTTATTTAGGGTTTCAAAAAGCTCTTTAGCTTATTTGACCCTAATTTTTACACAACATTGATTTATATACAGTGGCTACTGTATACAACTCAATTTCAAAATTTTCAAACTTATTTTCATAAGTGATTATTGATTAAGTTGTTTAACTTATAAGTGATTATTTGTACTTAAGGCTTTTTAGCTTAATTGTGAATGTCCCTTTGCTTTAATAAATGTGTCTTAACACTAATTTACCATCTTAATTCATGTTTCATGTGATAAGTTGTTTTGATTAGCTCTCATTAGAGTTCATTTTAATTCATTTGATTACTTTATGAATTGTTGCATGTTCATGCATCTATATCTTTCATGTCATTGCATGGTTATGCATTTCCATGATTATTGCTTGCTTATTAATGATGTTGATCACTTCTATTCTCTTGTTCTTGGTCTCTTTAGATTGAGTTTTCGCAATAAAAAACTAAAATAATATTTTCATAAAAAACAAGTGAAAAAGGGCGAATGTGACGTATGTCCATTCCAACCCCGAGTAATTCATGACACGTGACGTTTGTCCGTGGATTGAGTTATTCTCACTTTAAAACGCTAAAAACAATACAACTCACTTAAACTATTTTTCTCAATAAAACCCGATAATGTTTTATCCATTCCTCGGACACATACTTACGCTTAAGTCTACCTTGCGAGCATACAAGCACAGTTGTGTCGGCGGAATGTGACTTAGACGCCATTGGTTGATTAACCATTTTCTTAAATACGAATGATGTTTTATCCATTCCTCCGACACGTACTTACGCTTAAGTCTCATATTGCGAGCATACAAGCTCAGTTATGTCGGCGGAATGCAACTTAAGCATTATCCGCTAAAAACAACAAACACGCAAGTCTTTTTTACCAGAACTACGTGAGTTTTGAGTTTCCCATTGCACCTGGGAATACGTAGGAGCGGGCTCCTACAACCGTCAAACTCAATAAATAAAAACCCTTTTTTTAGTTAATAATCGGAGTAGAATTCAAATAGGCAGTTAATTAATAATTTGGCAAATTTAATCAAACCTAAAAGCAATCAACATAAAACCTCTAAATGGTTCCCGTTGAGTACAACGGATGCGAGAGGGTGTTGAGATCTTCCCCTCGCATAACCAACTCCCGAACCTGCCATGGTTCTTTAACCATGTGAACCAAAGGTTTTCGCGGTATTTTCCTTTTCCTTTTTTGGGATAAATAAACATCGATGGCGACTTCATTGTAAAAAAAAAATGAAAATTTCTCCGGCCGCTACACTTTTGTTTGGAAAATTTTTCTAGAAAGTTTCACAAATTCATCATATAATCCATTAAAAGCACTTTGTAATTCATCATATGAAGGTCTATCATCAATTTCAGAATCACTAACCTCATGTTCTTCATCACTTGAATAATGTGAGGCCATCAAAGCAATGTTTGCTTCTTCATCTGAAGATGAACTTATCTCATTGTCATCCCAAGCAATGTAGGCCTTCTTTGGTTTTTTATATTTCTTGCTTTTGAAACCATTCTTCTTTTGGAGAGAAGGACACTCGTTTTTAATATGTCCTTGTTTTCCACATTCAAAGCATGTGACTTTTTGTCTTGAAGTGGATTCACCATTAAATTTCTTTGTTTTGTCTTTTTTCAAGAATTCTTTAAACTTTTTGAAAAGTACTTCTACATATCTTCATCATCTTCTTCCGATTGAGACTCTTCATCATTACTATCATAATCTTTTGCTTTAGTTTTTAATGCAAGACTTTTGTATTTCTTCTCTTGCACTTCATGTTTTTCTAATCTTCCATGTTCAATTTCATGTTCTTGGAGTTTACCAAATAATGCTGCAGAAGTCATTTTGGAGAGACTTTTCTTTTCTGATATTGCAGTCACCTTTGGTTGCCATTCTCTTGTCAATGATCTAAGAATTTTGAGATTTAATTCATCATTGGAGAATGTTTTCCCAAGGGCCATCAAATGGTTTGTTAAATGTGAGAATCTTTTTTGTAAATCAAGAATTTTTTCTCCGGGCTGCATTCTAAACATTTCATATTCTTGTGATAAAGTGTTTAGTTTTGATCTTTTCACTTCAACGGTACCTTCATGAGTCACTTCCAAAGTATCCCAAATTTCTTTTGCCGTTTTACAATAGGATATACGGAAGAATTAATTCATCAATTCCTAAGGCTGATTGAAGAATGTTTATTGCCTTCTTGTCAAAGAGTACTTCTTTTTTATCATCATCCGTCCAAGAGGCTTTCACTTTTATTTCTTCAACATTGTTAGTGACCGTTGTAGGAATGAATGGACCATTCTCAACAGCATTCCATATTTCTTCTCCTTGTGCTTCTAAATAGGCTTTCATGCGTATTTTCCAAAAATCATAGTATTCACCAACAAAGCATGGGGGTTTGTTGTTACTACCACCATCTCTAAAAATATGTTGTGCGGAAGCCATTCTGGATCTTCAAGAACAGGTTACTTGAACTTGCTCTGATGCCAATTGTAAGTTTAAGAGTGCAACCTAATAGGGGGCTGAATTAGATTTTAAGACTTTTTTATTATTTTAGAGATGTTTATGGTTCTTTTATTTTTTCGAAAAGTTATGATGAATGTATGAACAAAGTGCGGAAAAATAAAGAGAGAAAAGAAAGAGAAAATTGACACAAAAGATTTATCCTGGTTCCCCTTCTAACCTAAGGGTACTCCAGTCCCCTCACACCCCGTGAGAGATTTTCCACTATTAGAATTTTTGTTACAAGACAACCTCACCCCGAGACTTCCCGAACAAAATCCTAATACTACACAAGATAGCACCCCACTATCTTTAACAACAATTCTCAACAAAACTATGATGAGAAATTACAAACAAAGTGTTGAAGAATAATATTAATGTATGGCTGTATCAAATCAATATCACTTTAATAATGTGAATATATATCTTAGTGCTCAGAAACTTTTATGGATATGAAAATATAATCAAAGTTTCTTAAGATATGTGTATGCAAGTTTATGAGAGAAAAGTGATATTATTTTTACATAGAAAAAAAATTCTGAATATGAAAGTTCGTATTTAATTCTAATGATCACAAATATATTTATAGAGGCTTTAGAAAATGTCCATGAAGCAAGGCATCTCTTCAAAAAATCATATCATAAAAAGTTGTGTTTGAAAAATCACAATGGTTCAAAAAATAAAATTATGTCCAGGTCTTTTCACATCTGTTGCTACAAAACAGGCGATGTAAAAGGTCCTGTTTTCAAAATTCAAACATTGCACTATTTCAATTATGCAAACAGCCACAGACGTTTTACATCTGTTGAAACACACGGCAGATTTGAAAAGTACAGACAGATTTTCTTAAAATTAACTTTATATATATATATATATATATATATATATATATATATATATATATATATATATATATATATATATATATATATATTTTGGTAAATAACTTTTTATATTTTTTTAAAGGCTTGCTTCATATGAACTTTTATATTTAACTTAGAAAATTATTTGTAATTCATTTTAAAATAATTTCTGAGCTTCTAAGTTATATAATTATTAAAAATGATAAATCAAAGATAAATACCATACTTACAAATAATTTAATTAATAAGCCTAAGTTTTGGTCTTCATCTTTTTTTCTCATCTTGAGTCTCCATAAGCTTTCTACTTTTATGATGTGAGTTTGTTATCATCAAAACCCAGCCAAGTTCAAGAAGGAAATCTTCTTCACAAAAAGTAATAGTTTGGTTCCTATAAAATTATTATCTATGAACATAGTTTTAGTCGGGTCCGGTCATTTGGATGTGCAAGGTTCCTATCGGGACTGGCCTCCATTTTTAGGGACCTTAAAATTATAAAAATATGATAGTAGACTAATAAAAAAATAAATATATGAATATTTTTATATTATTAATAGTAGTATTATTTTGCATGCTTATTAGAATATAAATTATTTTGGTCCCCATGAACAGAGCTTAGTTGGCAAGGACGTCATATTATATATACAAAATTCAGGGTCCAAACTCAAGTTTTCCGACTTATTCACTTCAATGAGTTTTTTAGCCACTAAATTACATTACTGAAAAAAAAAATTAATATTTGCATTTTTTTTATAAAATAATATTTTGTATGTTAGTTATAAGAATAACTATTTTTTAATTTTATTAATGTTATTTATAATTTAAATAAGATTAATCATTTTATTTTATTTTTACATTTTTTACTAAAGAGTTAATTTTTAACATTTGTGTCGGGCCTAAAAATAGTCGAGAACGACTCTGGCTTTAGTCTCTGCAGTTAAATTAATGAGTATTTTTGAATGACTATTTTGCAGACATGTTTATAACATTATAAAAGTTTTCTCAAAAAAAGAAACTAAAAGAATTCTAAAAAAATTTAAGTTGAGATTTTGTTACTTTTATCTTTATTATCTTTTGAATGTTTTTTTAAAAAATCATATTTTATTTTTCTCATTATAAAAAATTCTAAAATTTTGTAAAGTTACTTTTATAGCATTCTAAACATGATTGAAAAAAACAACTATTCAAAAATTTATAATTTTAAGGATAATTAACCAATTTTAAAAATTTTAAAAAATAGTAGGAACTACCTATGCATAAATTTTTTCTAGAAACCAAAATATGTATTTTTTTATAAGACCAAGAACAAAATTTGGTGATATTATAGGATAGAAATATATTTTAATTCATTTATTAATTACCATACAATAATTGTTTTAGGTTACCATAATGACCCTGACCTAACTCGATGACCAGGGCTGGCTACTAGTCATGTGCCATATGAGCTATGACATAAGGCCTTCTAAAAATATAGGACTCAATAAAAAATTATATAATAGTAGTATTAACAAATGAGGGTTACCAAATAAGGGATTGTGAAACTCAAAATGAAGAATTGTGAAATCAAGTATTTGAGATTATTTTTATTCTAAAATGAAATATTTAATAGTTATAAAATATCATAAAAGAGATTAATCTATTGTGAAGGGTTCTAAAGATAAATTTTCTAAACGCTTTATTCTAAAATGGTAGAAATTGACTTGCTTATCAAACTTTTATTATGTTAGTGTCAATGATGATTAGTTTTTTAATCAATGTTATTGATGTTATTTGAAGTTTAAATCGAGAATAATCCTTTTAACTTTTTTATATTTTCTTACCAGAATCTATTTTTATTATTTTCACAGAACTTCTAAATAATCAGAAACATAAATGTACAAAAATTATATGAAATTAGTTGAGCTATGATATGAGAGTGTAAACATGTGTTTAAGTCCTTAAAATTATAAAATTAATGAGAAGTGCAAATTAGTTGGCAATCGTGTCGTGGTGTTTTCAATTCTATGGAATATTTGATCATATCATATAATAATCTATACTAATAGATAAAGGCAAAACATCATTTTGGTGTAGCCTTTTTTTGAAATTCCAATAATACCCTTAACTTCCAAAAACCAACATGTTTCTAAAAAAACTTTCAAAACCAACCTTTTTTTTTTATAAATCATTTATCTATACAATATATCTTCTATACAATATATAAAGGGAAAACTTCAACTTTGGTGTAGCTTTTTTAAAAATACCAAAATACCCTTGATGGTTTTTTTTCTTCAAACTTTTCAATTTTTAACTTCAAAAACCAACAAATTTAAATTTGTTTGTTTATTTTTTTTCAAAATCAAAAAAATAAAGAGTGGAGTGCCCGTCTGGACGCTAGTAATAATAATAATCTATACTAATAGATAAAGGCAAAACATCATTTTGGTGTAGCCTTTTTTTGGAATTCCAATAATACCCTTAACTTCCAAAAACCAACATGTTTCTAAAAAAACTTTCAAAACCAACCTTTTTTTTATAAATCATTTATCTATACAATATATCTTCTATACAATATATAAAGGGAAAACTTCAACTTTGGTGTAGCCTTTTTAAAAAATACCAAAATACTATTGATGGTTTTTTTTCTTCAAACTTTTCAATTTTTAACTTCGAAAACCAACAAATTTAAATTTGTTTGTTTATTTTTTTTCAAAATCAAAAAAATAAAGAGCGGACTGACGGGCACGGGAGTGCCCGTCTGGACGCTAGTAATAATAATAATGAAGTTGAAACATATATTAGTATTAGGACCAAATATATTAGTATGTGTTGTCCACCAGATCGATAACATTTAACAAATAAACCAAACTATATTAATTTTTACATATTTAAATATGAAATTACTCTATACAATATATAAAGGGAAAACTTCAACTTTGATGTAGCCTTTTTTAAAAATACCAAAATATCCTTGATGGTTTTTTTTTCTTCAAACTTTTCAATTTTTAACTTCGAAAACCAACAAATTTAAATTTGTTTGTTTATTTTTTTTCAAAATCAAAAAAATAAAGAGCGGACTAGTGCCCGTCTGGACGCTAGTAATAATAATAATAATAATAATAATAATAATAATAATAATAATAATAATAATAATAATGAAGTTGAAACATATATCAGTATTAGGACCAAATATATTAGTATGTGTTGTCCACCAGATCGATAACATTTAACAAATAAACTAAACTATATTAATTTTTACATATTTAAATATGAAATTACTCCTATAAATTAGGCTTTCTCCATTAGCAAATATTATTTTTAAGTAGACAAACATTGAAACATAACATTCTATAATTTCAAAAAGACTAAGTTCAAATATAAAAATAAATCTATGACAAACTCCATGATATATTAAGTTTTGTCTCAAATTTTTAATAAGAACAAATTAATTTAATTCTTGCATGATTAACTCGGTTGGAATCTATTGACTATTCTCACCTTAAGCCACGAAACTCAAGGAAGGTGTGTTAGAGTTTGGAGGCAGCTTGTTTAGTTTAGTATAAAAATCAGGCACGGATGCACATTGTAATAATTGGGACAATTGACACTCCACTTCATTGTTAATTTTTTGGGTCATTCTAACCAATGTTCCGGGTACAATGGTTAAGGAAGTCAA
This sequence comes from Trifolium fragiferum, assembly GCA_954870985.1. NCBI lineage: Eukaryota > Viridiplantae > Streptophyta > Magnoliopsida > Fabales > Fabaceae > Trifolium > Trifolium fragiferum. The sequence continues at coordinate 15,518,876 of OX940790.1, read as the reverse complement.
AATTAGAAAGTTTTATATTAAAATTAACACTTTTTAAACTTTTGAAAAATTGACTGTACAACTTTCAATATCATATTACTATATTTCGTTCTTTAAACAGTGCTTCCAAGACACTATTTAACATTTTTCAATTTTTTTAACTAATACTTATATATATATATATATATATATATATATATATATATATATATATAGTCATGATCCGTTGACACCAATTAGTTTGACACCAAATGTTACATTTTTCAATAACATTTTAACGGATATAAATTTTATAAAATCCACCGTTAGATTGAAAGTTTATATCATATAGATCATTTATGTAAATTGTCAGACAAATTCAAAATCATTTGATATGTTATTGAGACGCATAAAGATTAACGACATTTAAAAAAACGACAAAACCGTTAATTTTGATGTATCTCAATAACATATCAAATGATTTTAGATTTGTCTGACAATTCACACAAATGATCTATATGATATAAACTTTCAATCCAACAGTGGATTTTATAAAATTTATATCGGTTAAAACGTTATTGAGAGGTGTAACATTTGGTGTCAAACTAATTGGTGTCAACGGATCCTGACTCATATATATATATATATATATATACCCATTAGTATAATGAGTTAATATGTCTTTATCCCCTGCAAAGTAGTCGTGTTTTGCTTTACCCCTATAAATATTTTTTTTAAGTTTCCCCCTTGCAACTTTTTTACCCCTTGGATGCACTATTTAAATCGGTTATTTTGTTCAACCGATTTAAAAAGTTCTGTTTTTAAATCAATTTTTCTGTTCAACCGATTTAAGAAGTGCAATTCCTTGCACCTAAGGGGCAAAACCAAAAAAATATATTTTGCAAGGGGGAAACTTAAAGAATTTTTTTACAGAAGGATAAAGCAACACACGCCTACTTTACTGGGAGTAAAGATCTATTAAGTCTAGTATAATATTATTGTCTCCACCCTCCACATAAAGACAAACTAAAACTACAATGCAAACTTAGTCCTAAAATAGAAAAACAACGATGTAAATATACTTAAAAAAAATTCTCTTCCAGCCCATCGCGTTTCTTTTATATCCTTTAAAAATCCGATTTTGCCCCTTAATAAAAATTTCAGTTCGCAGAAACCGAAATTTTTTAGTTCAAATTTCAGGAAATTTCGGTTTCTAAAAAGTTATATTTCAAGACAAAAAAATTTCGATGTATAAAAACCGAAGTTTCTCGAGAAGGGCAAAATAGGAAACTCAAAAAGTGAAAAAGAAACGTGTGGAGTTGGAAAAGAAAACGTCATATACTAATTGACCCCGCATGTTATTATTCCCTCTGCCTTGCTAACAACTAACTAATAAATATTTTCAATTTCTAATACAATTAAGGGCACACATGTTAAGATACTATTCAAATAGTAATTATATTTAAAAATGACAATTTTTTTACTAAAATATACAATTTCTAATACAATTATTTTATTTATAATATGCTAATAAGTGTTTTAAGTGCACATGTTGATATTTCTCAAAATAAATCTTTTTATTATGTGGGAAATTGGAAAGATTGCACACTAAAATCTAACCCAAAAATACAACCAATTGCTTCCAAGTGGGAAGTGTTGCTACTACTTGTCCTTTATTTTTTGTCGTTCTCTAACTCATGAGTGCATTTGATTAGTTAAAAAAAAATAGAGAATTAACTTTTATTGTACTGGTTTGATTAGTTAAAAAAAAATAGAGAATTAACTTAGGCTCCATTTAGATTAACTAACTTATTTTTGAGCTTATGTAATTTTTATGTATTATTATAAGTTTATCAAGGTAGTTTATGATAAAATAGCTTATAAAAATACAATTTTAGCTAATTTGAACTTATAAAATAATATAAAACCTAATTTATATTGCATAAGTTGTTTGAATAAGCACAAAAATAAACTAATCCAAACGGGACCTTATTCATTAAGAATAAATTACTAACTATTAAATTATTTTTTTTTTAATAAAAACATAAATTCTTCTTATTGAAATTTGTAGATCCGTCTATGATAAAAACTGCTCAACTGCTTCTATTTTTCTCCATAAAACTCCAAAATTCATTTATTTATGCGATGTGGACGGCTAACTCACTAGTCACTTGGGAAATGGATTCCCTGCAGTCAGTTTTTGACTGCAGGTTAATCTCAGCCTTCTAAATTTATTAAAATATATTATTTTTTTGATCGAAATCAAATCTAAGGGCTCCCATGCAGTGACTGCATAACTGCACCATGCTTTGACTGCATGGGATCCAGGTCCAGTCACTTGCCGTATCTTCCTCACCTCATCCTCCCCACCCAAACTAACTTTTTTGAAAGCGTCTATACTTCAACTTATTTCTTCTCTATGTTTTTGTTTTTTTACAATTTCTCATAAGTTCATGAATGTATAAAATTTGTTGGTTTTACTCTCTGTCGTCTGCTATCATTACAAAAAACATAGATTTCTCAAACATTTGCACATGTAGCCGCTATGATGTGTCAAGTTAAGCTGATCCGATCATAAATAGTTGACCAAAATCACACTTAGAATAGAAAGAAAATGCATACTCACACCATAATTTTGTTTGAATATTCACCAAGGTTTGATTTTGGTCCTCCATTTATGATCGGGACCAACTTAACTTGACACATCATAGCGGCCACGTGTGCAAACGTTTGAAATCAACATTTTTTTGTAACAGTAGCATACAACAGGGATTAAAACCAACAAATGTTATACACTTATTTGCAACAAAAAAAGATACAGAGACTAAAATAAAAAATTCGCGAACATACAGGGACAAAAATAATATTTAAGTCTTTATCAAAATATCTTCCAAAACTCTTTTCCCTTGTTGCTAATAAAATGTTTTCGGTCCAACTAAGTATCCTTACTCTACTGAAATTATGAAACAATGCAATGTAAATGTTAGGCGCGAACCCACAATCCAACTAAAAATCGATATAATCGCCAACATATTAAAGTATTTAGTCAGATGCGAGTCGGATTTCGGATCAACAACCGTATAAAAAATAGTTATGAACGGTTGTATATTGACAAATACGGGTCTTTTAAATATCATCTCTTCATAACCAAAACTGACAAAACAATTACTAAAATACAAATTAATTTTTTTTTTCAATTTCGAACACCTATTCTCACTTTTAATCTATTCACTTTGTTAATTTTATATATCTTGGATAGAGGACAAAAATATTATATTTTACAAGCTTAAGCTTATAAAGTGTTAATAAATGAGATTTGAAAGATAATTTTCAAAATTTATTTTAATTTTTACTTCTCATCTACAATCTATTATTGTCGTTGAATCGACAAATTTAAAACAAAATAACTACATCTCATCATTTTTATTTTATCCTTTGTTACATTGTGTATGAAATATTGAACTATTTGAAGAACAAGAATTTGTTATCAATGAAATTTTGAATGCAACAACAAAGTTTTAATCTAACCCATCAAAATTGATATGTTATACCCGTCACTCGTATGACCTGACACCAAACAAATAGAAGATGTGGAAGAATTTGGTCACAATTGTAAAGGCAACAAGTTCACGTGTTATTGCTTGAAACGAGCAAAACAGTTTGAAGCTCAACATATACAAGGGTCAAAATAATGATTTAACCGATATTTTTCTTATACGAGTATCGGGACGTATCAGACGCGTATCATATATTATTATTTTATTTAAAAATAAAGATTTAACCGATACTTTTCCGATACGAGTATCGGGACGTATCGGACGAGTATCAGTATCGAGTACGTATTGGACACGATACTTCATCATTTTTAAAGTATCGGTGCTTCATAGATGCCTACGCATCAAATATTTCTGGATACTTTTCTTTTATAGACGAATGTTAGTTGCTGTCCTACATATAACTTTTGATGTCTTAACTCTTAATCCATACCACAGAACTACTTTTACGAGAACATATTTTCATTTACCTGTCCTATACATGGCTGACATCCATTGAGCTAACCTAACGGCTGTGGCCTAAACAATAGGAGGATCCAATTTGAAACAAACCACATGGTGCTAGAAGTATTGGTGGTACTGGTGATTATCCCTACACACAAACTAATACATGAACTCAATAAGACAATAACGATATTTGGACGTTCTTTTCTTTAATTAATAATAACACATGCATGCAGTAGGCCAACTACTACTTTCCTTAAAATGGGGTGGATGCTATTCATATTTGCAGAAGGATTAGATGTGATGACTATAGTATATTTGCAGGTAGAACGAAATCTATAGAATGATACTTACTAGGTTCTTTTAAAAGATACTTACCATCGTCTCCCATAAAATATGTTTAATTGAAGCACATATCCTTTTACTTTTTAAACAATTACTAACCAGACCACTCTTAAATTTTAGAGAAATTGCACTCACCTCATTTAATATCCGTTATAATGACACACACCCTTGTATATTTGTCTCCCCACAAAATTGTGGAGGTTGTTTACTTGTCATTTAGACCATAAAAAATGTAAATTTTCATATAAGTTCCCAAATTACCAAATATATATGGGACACTATAAAAATACTTATGTATTGAAGTTGACATTGATGGTCCTAATTTAGTTAAAAAGTTGAGTGCGATATTTGATTCAAAGTATGGCAATCACTGACATCAACATGCAGGAACCTTATCTGACACAATTAATTACACACATGATGCTGCATGATCATTATAGTTAAAAACTGACTAGAAATTTATCCATAAATAACCATTTGTAATATATGCTAGTTGTGCACAAATTAGTGTAATAGACATGGGTGGTCATGAGGGAGAAAAGGGTGGCATTACTGTGACATGGGAGAATTTGGAGGCAATTGTTACAAATGGAAAGAATAGAAAACTAATTCTGCAAGGACTTACAGGTTATGCCCAGCCAGGGAAGCTTTTGGCTGTAATGGGTCCTTCAGGCTGTGGCAAATCCACACTCCTTGATGCTTTAGCAGGTGATTAGTACTAGTATTCTACTGCAATTTACATGCCTGTGTGACCAATATGAGTCTCATAGCATATCATTATGTCTCAGTCATAACTTTTCTTTTATGCGATAATATTATAATTACAAAGTCAAAAACATTCAATATTATGTTATTTTTTTGAAACCTTGAACTTCTCATTCAAAGACCAATTCTATTGATGTTTGGACATTAGGGTCTGTTTCGGAGGTTTTTTTTTAAGGGTTTTGGAATGGAGAGTTTTGGAGGTTCAAGGAATGTGATAAATGATTATATAATACTTCAATCACACTTATTTAAAAAACATTTTATAATGTCCGTAATTTAAAAGAGAAAAGTAAGCATCCTCCTTCCCTCTAAAACCCTCCATCCAAACATACCCTAAATAAAATTACTCTAGAATCAGTTTATATGTGACAGAAAAAGGAAGCATAGCATAATTCAGCTGTAATTGGAAGCTAATAATACGACAATATTGTAATCTGATTTGAGCAATGTTGCAGGAAGATTGAGATCAAACATACAACAATCAGGGAAGATTCTAATCAACGGCAAAAAACAAACACTGGCTTATGGAACATCGGTAAGACACAATTCCTGAAAACTACACATGTCCTAAAAAATCAACAATCTTTTGGTAGAGAAAAATAATTGTTTTAGAAAGCAGAAATAGTAGTTACTGTTACTGACCTTTCTGATATCATGCACCATGTAAATTCTTCAGGGTTATGTAACACAAGATGATGCTATGCCGTCAACTTTAACAGCTGGTGAAACTTTATACTACTCCGCTCAACTTCAATTTCCAAACTCAATGTCCATAGCAGAGAAGAAGAAACAAGCAGATATCACTCTCAGAGAAATGGGCCTGCAGGATGCTATTAACACAAGGGTTGGAGGGTATGGTTCTAAGGGCCTAAGTGGGGGGCAAAAGAGAAGACTTAGCATTTGCATAGAGATTCTAACACACCCCAGACTCCTTTTCCTTGACGAACCAACCAGCGGACTTGATAGTGCAGCTTCCTACTATGTTATGAGTAGAATTGCAAGTTTGAGTTTAAGGGATGGTATTCAAAGGACGATAGTTGCATCCATTCATCAGCCTAGTAGTGAAGTGTTTGAGCTTTTCCATGACCTCTGTCTTCTTTCGTCTGGCGAGACAGTATATTTTGGTCCAGCATCTGAAGCAAATCAGGTTAGGAACTAAAATTCTTGTAGCACATATTGATTTTAAGTTGACAAAATACATGTATAGTGACATTGATTCGGTGCAGTTTTATGCTTCAAATGGTTTCCCTTGCCCAACTCTCTATAATCCTTCCGATCACTACTTAAGGATCATAAACAAAGATTTTGAACAGGTATATATGCAAACTCTGAGTTTAAATAGTGTATATGTATTATATACTAAGAGTATAATAATAATGTTTTTCCTTCTAATTTCTTCGTCACCGAACAGCAGAATTAGAGATGGAATTATTGTTTTCCTTTCTAAATTTTTGTTACTAATTTGGTTTGTTTATACTTTATAGTGATATTTTACAGTTATATACAAAACCTTCTAGATTAGAAGGGAAAAAACAGTTGAAAAACTGAAACATAATTGATTCATCTAATTTGTTTTCAGGACACTGAAGAAGGATTTGGTAAAGGAGTAATTACTGAAGAAGCAATTGGTATTCTTGTAAATTCTTACAAGGCGTCTGAAATTAAAAGTCAAGTTCAGATCGAAGTGACAAAAATAAGTGAAAGTGTAAGTATCATAATACATTTCTCAATTAGACTGGATTAAAAAAAAAATATAGCACACTTTTCAAATCCAACATCGAGCTCTATAGGAAAATTCTGTTAGAGATCACTTTGATCGATGGTTCAGCGTAGATCAATACTTGAAAATTGTTTGAAACTTCAACGACAATAAATGTTGCCTTCTGAAAGTAGAAGTTCCTGCCCTCCTCATCTTCACGGCTGAGGTGGTGACTTTATCGATGTAAGTTTTACAAAAATAAGTGAAAACAAATATGTTTGCCTCAAAACTCAACTCATTAACTTTTCCTTGTTTTTGTAGAACGGATACATATTATGTTATATCTTAGTAGTAAGAATGTGGAAGACCATTAATTTCTACTTCCAAGGGTCGTCGCTAGAGTTTCAAATAATTTTTAAGTATTAATCCACCATAGACCACATATCAAGATGGTCAACCAAAGAAACAGTGTGAACTATATGATTTAACTATTTGTTTCATGAACTTGTATGTGCTAGGATTTGGGTGCATTAAGGAATAGGAGGAGGATCCACGCTCCATTTCAAACTCAGTGCATGGCTCTTATAAAAAGATCTTCTCTGCAATTGTATCGTGACATAAGCAATTACTGGTTACGTCTTGCTGTCTTTATTGCTTCGGCTATAAGCCTGGGTTCTATCTTTTATCACGTCGGTACAAGTAATCCATCTATTCAGGTATTATACAACATGATAATGAAGCATGCTTTAAAAGAGAAATAAATATCTTCATAAATAGAGAGAAATTAATATAATTGTAAAATCAAAATTAATTCATCTTACTTTTTCCTAAATTCTAAATACAGAGTTTATTTAATAATTATAAACCGAACAAATTTTTATTAAACTTTACTTACCTCCCAACCGAACTTTAAAATAGGCAGAGCCATCTTTCCTTGAGAAATTGGAGGGTTAACATAAAAAAATAAAAACTGATGTAAACAAATATTTCATATTTGTTCAGTTATACTACTATGTATGTATGTAAAAGAACAATTAGAGTAAAAAATCCTTATTTCCATTATTGCAAAATTAATATTTATTATTAATTATTATTTCGGCCTGTAGACGGAGTGACAAACACCACATGAAAACTGACACAAACAAATGGGAGATCCTAGATTCAAATCCGAGTAACCACAAAAAATGTCCAACCTAACAATCTCGGCATGGCTTGTTGAACAATGCCTTACAAACATTTCTTTATTATTTTTATGTGTATCAAAGTAATTAAATATAGTTTACTCTTGTGTTTATGATGTTTAAATCTTTTTTGTTAGCTAATGATGTACTAAATATGCTAGTAAGAGTGTATGACAATCTCTTAACACATTATTCCTTATTATTTGAAATTCATATAAGTTCCATCATACTTATATGGAACCATAATTCAGTTGGACTCGGTCAATTTCAACCAAGAAAAAATGTGTTAACAAAAAAAGTGTTAGAGAATATGTTGTTAACACTCTTTGTGATTTATAAACTTGAACTGTAATTTTATCCTCTTACATGGTATGTTTCAGGTCAGAGGATCGCTACTTTCGTTTTTTATATCACTCGTGTCTTTCATGACACTTGTTGGTGGATTCTCTCCCTTAATTGAGGAAATGAAGGTAAATTTCTTGTCTTTTCATAAGTTGAAGCTTCAGTGCATTGAACTCTGAGGATTTTTTTTTAAAAAAAAAATTGTTTAATGTTTTTTTATTGAGTTATGTCAATTCTTTTCAGCACATGATTGAGTTATATCAACTTATGAAGACCTCTAACGTATGAAAGAAAAATAAAACAAAAAATTGCCGTCCTATATAACTTTTATATAATTTTGGATACAAATGCATCTGCAATATTGATTTCATTTCTAACTAAAAATGTTTGTTCCACCATATTATTAGGTGTTTGAACGAGAGAGATTGAATGGGCACTATGGTATTGCTGCTTTTCTCATTGGCAACATATTATCTGCTATTCCTTACATGCTAATGATCTCTCTCACTTCCGGAGTAATAATTTGTTACCTTTCTGGACTACACAAAGGACTAGAGCACTATTTATACTTTGCTTCTGTCCTATTTGCCATTATGATGTGGGTTGAGAGCCTTATGATGGTTGTGGGGAGTATCTTCCCAAATTTTGTGATGGGTGTGATCATTGCTGGTGGAGTCGAAGGACTTGCGATTTTAACAGGTGGATTCTATCGACTTCCTAATGATCTTCCAAAGCCATTATGGAAGTACCCTTGCTACTACATTTCCTTTCTGACATATGCTTTACAAGGATCATTCAAGAATGAATTTGAAGGCTTAACATTTGCTGGGTATCATGATGGAACTGTTAGTGGTAGAGATTTACTAACTGAGACATGGCATGTGCAAATGGGTCACTCTAAGTGGGTTGATCTTGCTATCATGTTTGGGATGATCGTTGTTTATCGAGTTCTATTCTTGGTCATTAGTAAGGTCAAGGAGAAGTCAAAACCCACTGTTCCTACCATAAATGGACCCAGAGCAAAAACTTTCTCTAGAACCAATATGGATGAACCCTAAATAATGTTCTACATAGATCATATGGGATATATATACCAATATTATGAAAAATGACAAGTAAAATGTATCTTAAAATATTATACTTGTACTTTGGGCGTGTGGGTTGTGCAGCTCAAGTAATAAAGAGTGCTATGTTAAATTTGTAATGATTCAAAGCAACAATTTCCAAAATTCTGCGATAATGAAGCATAATTCAGATCTATATTTGTTGGAAGCATCTAAATAAAGAGATAATTATATATATTGAGAAAGTAACATGTTCTATTATCATCGCGACATGTATAAAGACATAAGGAAACTTTTGTGAACCTGCCAATTACTATACGACGCACAACTGCCCAAGCTGGATCCGCATTTCCCGCAGGAATAGGGTCTCCCCAATTCATCGGAGGCCTTCCATGTCCTCAGTCTCTAGTTCCTCTTGCCACGAATCAATATGCAATGTACAAAATATTGAGTTGAACAGTCTCGGTATCTAATAACATAGTAAAGAGTAATTTGGATAAGACAAACATAACATGTATTCTAAGAAAATTTCTAACTAACCACAGACCAATGGAGGGATATCCTACAAATGTAACACCATATATTCAGAATCAGAGTATCCTACAAAAAGCATTTCTCATATCTGATACATATACAAAATAGAGGAACATGCTACAAGGTTATAGCTCTCTTCAACTATTTGCAATCCACTAAGATTCACAAATTTCAAAAGGCAACTAAGAATAGACTATTTTTCCTTGGATAAATCCTCACTTGAGTTCTTCAAATTTGTTTATCAGAAACAATAAACTTACCTGAGAAATTCTTTACTTAAATACTTACAATTACTCGGGGCAATTAGATGGCATTAAGTTCACGTTTTGCATTCAATGGTATGGTCGCCGTGTTAGAAATCTACAGTCCAACAAGAGATTTCTCTCACGGATGACACATATATCATATCACACCATTCCCTTGTCGAAGAATGTTTGTGTCATTCCTCCCTTATCAAAGAATGAAATGTTTTTATCTATATCTTAATTTTATCGTAATATGTTTTCATTAAAACACATACATTAATCAATTGAGATTGCAGTGAAAGCAAAATTTCATTTTTCAAAGTTATAAATCGATTCATAAAATATTAGAATCAATAACCAATTAGTGTTTAGCTGAATCAATTCACAAAGTGCTCCGCAGCAGGTTAATTTATTCAAAGTGCTCATCAATTCACAAATCAGAAAGCTTAAATTGGAAAGTTATGCATAATTTCCTGGCAACTACACCAAAATATTCCATGCTATTGACTTAAAAATAGTATACCTAAACGGTTTGACATAAAACACAGATGATTCGTGAAAAATTATCTGTAATCATCATAACTTAGGGTTAGGGTTCATAGAAAACAATATCACATATTCAAATTTCAACAGCTTAATAGAAATTCACACAACAAGAAGTTCAAATTTCGAGTTTATCATTCACCAATAATTGATTTTGATGGAGAACAAAAAGGTGAGAAGAAACTCACATGTATGCATAAAAAGTGAGAAAAGCTTCACAATGCAATGGTGGAAATGGAATCATAAACTGAAATTGGATCATTTCCTTCGGATTTGAATTCTCTAAAGTTGATTTCCCTAAATTCACCTAAATTCAAGCAAAAATAAACTAATAATGAGAAAATATTGTATATTAAAATACATTTATGTATGTTGTAAATACTAAAATATCCTTAAGTTTTAACTAAATTTAGGAAATGTAGGAATTTGTGACTTTAGCGAATCCAAATCCATTTCCTTCGGTAGAGAGAGACTCGTTTTTCTCTTTTTCTTCTTCAAATGAGTGGGTTAATATATACTCACATCATCTATTCTAATTGCACCCCCATCCCCAATACTTCACTTGGGCCTTAGCAGCCCACCAAAAGTATCTGAGTCCACCAAAAACAAAACTGGTACGAGAATGTTAAAAAAAAACTATTTTCTTTGTCGCTAAATATAAGACAGTATCGAGAAATGCTTTGTTTTCTTCAAATGATGTTATATCATCTTAAATTTTTTTATTTTTTTATTTATTTACATGGGAGGCCGTCGTTGGACCAACCAACAAAGCAACACGACGATTAAAGTAAACACCGGCACCATCCTGCTATAACAAGTTAACTGAACCCAAAGGCGGATGATTAAAAAATGGATACCCCGTAGATACAGAAAGAGCATAATTTGCAAACCAGTTGACGACTTGGTTTGCCTACTTGTAGATATGAGTGATAGTTACTTGCCACTCCTTCGTCATAAGGCGATTGATGAGTTTAACAATAGTGAAATAAGGATGAGCATCTGGATAGCCATTTGAGATCAACGTGCTATTATTGAGTCTGATTCTCGCGCTAAAAAGCGGCACCCTTTATCCCAATAAAACATACTATTCAATATAGAGTAGTAAAACAACTATTGCTACGACATCAAACAATACCGGGATATGAATGTGGTTTGGTGAACTGCCGATCATGTGGCTTTCTCGATTTGTTCAATGTTTAAAAGATATAATGAATTGCTCTTCTCATTCGTATTGCTCATACGTACAACTACTAAAAATATTTTTCGATCAAAAATACATCATCAAAAAATATTTTTCGATAAAATATATACCATCGGAAAATATATTTCGATGAAATCGAAGGAATTTTGAGCAATAGGGGAGAATAGCAATTATCAAAGATGTCAGCCAGGACATTGGATCCATGTATCCACTATCCATTAACTGTGGACTCAACTAACTTCAACCACTATTCACATTCAACATTGAAGTGCCTTATGTGTTTGCGCTTTTGTCTCCTCAACACATTTACTATTCATCCTTTTACAAAAATATTATATACCGGGACCAGTAAAAAATAATGCAATTTGGTGGCTATTCTGGTTGAAAATTCTTAGGAACTGACAAAATAAGCAGTACATCATGTGTATGCACTCTGGACTGATGAGGACGTTTCCTCTGTGGTTTGAATGAATGTCTTAAACCTTCTGAGTCCCTTACATTTCTACACCTTTTAGCTAAAAATTCATTTTGCATAATGCACATATTTACTTGTTAATTTCAATTAATACACTTTCATGTGAAGTTCTAGTAAGATATAGGCAACTGTTGTCCCGTGAGTTTATCTCAGTTGGCAGAACATTATATTATATGTGCGGGAAGTCGAAGTTCGAACTCCGATCATCCCACTTATCCATATTAAATTTCTAATCACTAGATTATTTAACCAACAATAATAATATAGGCAACTGTTAACATGACCACCTAAATAGACAATCGAGGGTGCATCGTAGATCAGTGTCAAAAAATTATTATAAATTCTAATAATTGTCGACGTTATTTCTATAAAACAAAAACTCACGACCTTCGGTTCAATATCAGATACGTACAAAATCAACTAAAAGATGAGGAGATTGAATTTGAGTCCACCACCTATAAACACATTATGATACCATATTTTATTCAATATGAAACTATCAACAGTATAAGTTAATTTTTATTCAGTGTTATTACTGTAAAACACACTGTCCAAGTAGAAATAAATAACATTTTGGAGGTCGGTACAAAGATGAGGTGCAGTAGAATTTCCCTACTTCACAGTAACATTTTCTGTCAGTACTGCAGTAGACAATCACAATGACTCAGTAAACTTCTGTCCAATTACTTTATCATTTTGTCAATCAGAAAATTTCTTCAAGTGGCATATTTTCTGTTTGGCATTCTACCTTTGAGTTAAATTCTTTTAACAGTTGGCTATATAACATACAAAATATTTAATACAGTAAGTCCTCCTAAGTAGCTTTTGGAACATTCATGAGACCATATTATTATAATTTATACCTCCATTATGCATGATATCTTTTACTTTTAATATCATAGGCCAAACACACACACACACAACATAAACTATTACCATGAGTTCTTTTGTTCAACTTCATGCTAATGATTGTGAGCAAGAGAATAGCTTCAAAATTTTGCCAACCAATCTGGAACTTGAGTCCACATTTGAGGTGGAAGCCACCAAATTAGTAGACACTGATAAGGTGGAAGGAATTTTCTTGACATGGGAAGATCTTTGGGTGACTGTTTCAAATGGAAATAATGGAAGGAAACCAATACTTGAAGGTCTAAAAGGCTATGCAAAACCAGGACAACTTTTAGCTATAATGGGTCCTTCTGGTTGTGGCAAATCCACTCTTCTTGATGCTTTAGCAGGTAATCATGGTATCATTGGCCTTCATACTTTCCTAGTTTAATTTTTTTTTTTTGCCAAGTAGCCTAATGACTAGAATTTTCATGCTTGAAGTGAATAAGTGGAGTGTCTGGGGTTCGAATCCCAGCTCATGCATACAAAATGCGATATCTCTACTAACTGAAGTTCACAAGACACTTTTGTAGTTTAATTAAGTCCCTATTATGTGATATTTTGATATCATCATGGGCCTCAAAAGATATTTTGCACGTGTATACTAATATTCTAGCCTATGATGATCGATTTGAATTGTGTGTAGTGCGACTGCACTCAGTTAGCCACATATGGACTCTTCAATCATATCACATTATAGATTTTATTTTATTTTTAAAATATAAAGTATGCAGATTGAAATTTAGACAATCTGATCTTAATCGTAAAGTCAAAATGTGGCTAACTACGTATAGTCACAAAGTTGTGACTGCAGAAAACCTAGATCCTATGACGACCTTCAAAACTTCACATTTATTTGACTTGTGTAAGTTGTTTTCATCTACAAAATGTAAATAGCTATAGGGATATACCACTAGTTATGAATAAAATTGTGCCAAATTAACTTTATAGAGAAGCAAATTCATGTTTAACTCAAATTCACTAGTTCATACTACAATAATAATATCTTATACTTGATATGAGATTTCAGGAAGATTAGGATCTAAGATAAAACAAACAGGGAAGATCCTAATCAATGGCCGCAAACAAGCACTGGCTTATGGAACATCTGTAAGAATTTTTTGTATTAGCTTCTCAAGACTCAACAACTCTTCTCAAAATAGTACATTTTTCATTAGCCAACTAACTGGCTTATTAATTAATCACTTTTGCTTCACTCTTAACTGAAATCAGGCATATGTAACAGAAGATGATACAATATTGAATACTCTAACAGTTAGAGAAGCTGTGTACTACTCAGCTCAACTTCAATTACCAGATTCAATGTCCAAATCAGAGAAACAAGAGAGAGCAGATTTCATAATCAAAGAAATGGGACTACAAGATTCAATCAACACAAGAATTGGAGGGTGGAAATCCAAAGGCATTAGTGGTGGACAAAAGAGGAGAGTTAGCATTTGCATTGAGATATTAACACATCCTAGACTTCTCTTTCTTGATGAACCAACAAGTGGACTTGATAGTGCTGCTTCTTATCATGTTATGAGTAGAATTTCGGGTTTAAATAAAAAGGATGGTATTCAAATGACTATTATTGCATCTATTCATCAGCCAAGTAACGAAATTTTTCGACTTTTTCATAACCTTTGTCTTCTGTCTTCTGGGAAAACAGTTTACTTTGGACCTGTCTCTACTGCAAATAAGGTTGGAAAATGGAAATGGATTCTTCTACCACTTAACATGCCAGTGTTGTCTAATAGCGGCTATAGCGTAGAAAAATTTGAACAATTTGCTATTGTTTTGCAATATGATATTTTTCTACAGTAAATTTGAACAAACTACTATTTAACACGATCCGTGATTGACAACACGGATCCACACATTAATTTTTTTATTTTAACTTTGAAAACCAATGAATAATTTACTTTTACTTTTTACTACAGTTTTTTTCATCAAATGGTTTTCCCTGCCCAAGTCTCCAGAGTCCTTCTGATCACTTTGTAAAAACAATTAACAAGGATTTTGAACATGTAAGTAGAGTGTTTATTGTTCTTGTATCAGCTGCAAAATGAGGAGTTCACTTCAGTTTTCAGTTTGCTAAATTCTAATAATCACTTATTATTTGCAGGACCCTGAGAAAGAACTAGGTGGAGGGCTAAGCACAGAAGAAGTTATTCATATTCTTGTTAAATCTTATGATTCATCTGAAATTAGTCACCAAGTTGAAAAAGAACTTTCACAAATTAAAAAAAGGGTGAGTTTTATCCCACCTCTAAAGGGTAAAATGGAGAAGAAATATTGCTTAAGCTATTAATAAAGTATGAAATCATTGTAGCAGTAAGCCGATAATAATCAAGTTGCGATCAATGATATCGAGCAGCTATAGTGTTGTGGCTGATGCAGCTTCAATCGCGGCCTAGAGGCATTAATAAATTTGATGTAACGGTAAAACGCAATTACATACCTTTTTTTAACTGTGACTACTAAGATCATAACTTTGGAGAAGTGTGTGTAGATATTAAAGAACATAATTTAATATGCACATGCAATACAAAAATGAAATCCTGTGACCAAAGATCACAACAAAAAAATTGATGAACAAATGGATGCAGGTGTTGGACACAGTGGAGCAGAAAAGCCATGCTGATTTTTTAACTCAGTGTCTCATTCTTACAAGAAGATCTTTTGTTAATATGTATCGCGAAGCAGGCTATTATTGGTTACGCCTACTTATCTATGGCGCATTGGCTTTAAGTCTTGGTACCATGTTCTTTCACATTGGTTCAAGCAGTGAATCATTTCAGGTAAGATGTGTATGAGTTTTACAACTTAGTACTTTATATCACAATCTTGTGAAAAGCTAATTTTAAAGCTTAAATTTGATGGTTTCAGGCTAGAGGTTCACTGCTTGTGTTTGTTGTTACATTCTTGACATTCATAACTGTTTGTGGATTCCCTTCTTTTGTGGAGGATATGAAGGTAAATTAAGTAATTTTTGTCGCACGATGGTTAACGTATCTTGTGTCACAAGTCACAACTTATATACTTGTTGTTTTGATTAGGTGTTTGAAAGAGAAAGACTTAATGGACATTATGGTGTAACTGCATTTACCATTGGCAACACATTATCTGCAATTCCATTCTTGCTATTAATGTCATTGATCCCAGGAACATTGGTTTATTATCTAGTTGGACTTCACCAAGGACATGAACAATTTGTGTACTTTATATCTATGCTTTTTATATCTGTCTTCTTAGTTGAGGGTCTCATGATGATTGTTGCAAGTATGGTTCCAAATTTCCTAATGGGAATAATCTTTGGTACTGGAATTTTGGGAGTAATGATGTTAGATGGTGGATTCTATAGGCTACCAAGTGATATACCAAAGCCATTTTGGAAATACCCTTTGCACTATATTTCACTTCACAAATATGCATATCAAGGATTGTTCAAGAATGAGTTTCAAGGTCTAATATTCACTACTAGCAATCAAGTTATAGTTAGTGGTGAAGATATATTGAAAAACTTGTGGCAAATGGAAATGAATTACTCAAAGTGGGTGGATTTTACTATTTTGGTTGGAATGGCTTTAGTTTATAGAATTATGTTTTTGATTATCATCAAAAGCTTTGAGAAGGTGAAGCCTATTGTTGCAGCTATTAATTGTCCTCAAGAAATTTTTAGGTTCACTAAAGTGACTAGGAGCAGTGAGATTGATTAGCTTGGTTGGCTTGTGACCAAGGACAGAGTGAAATAATGTGTTGATGCATACTAGTATTGCATATGATTTGGTGAATATGTAATTTTAAGAAGTTAACTCATGTATAATAAAATTACATGAAAATTGTATAAACATTTGTTTGTGATGCACATATACTTCCAAAAAATATATATAATCACAACCAAACATTGAATTCAAGTGATTAATGAACTCCTCCTAAAAGTACGTATCGTTCGGAAGAACCCGAATTTAATTTCTAGTTGGAACAATGATTTGTCTGAGTTTTCTTATCTCTTTGTCAAATTCTAGATTACTAAAGAATTAATTAAAAAAAAAATATAATGCTGGAACGTGGTAATTAAACACAAGTTTTGATCTAATGTGTGTGAAGTGTGAATTTAATAAATTTCAATTAGTCTTATATCAGAGGGACAATACATTTCAGTAGGGTTTATAAGAAGGAAGGTGCAGTGTGCCCCAAGAACAAGAGTTACCCAGTTTTATAAACCAGAGACAACCCACCACACTTATCACACGCGCGCTGCTGTCTGAGTGACATGGACTGAGATTGGGTGATGAATTGATTTTTTAGTTCCCAGAATTGAAAAAGTGTGTTCTTACCCTAATAAATGCACACATTTTTTGTGTGCACTTGCTATCCATTTCTAATAGGATCGATCCGCGTATAGTCTAATCTGTTCCACACCTCCCCAAAATTGCCGCATTAGTTTCAGACATTCTTTATAAATAAAGGAGTTTGCCTCTTCTGTTATTCACTCCAAATTTTCGTAAAACTTAAATATCTCTTCTCTATTAATTTAAATATTTTCTTTCTTTTCTATGTTTCAATTATGAGGGACTTTTGCGCCATATTCAAGTGGTCATAGTGACATATTTAAATGGTTGTTAGGGACATCAATGTGGTGTATATTGAGCGGCGGAAAATTTCTTGTCTTCGGGTCCCAAACGGGAATCTCCATTTACATATCAAATTGACATCCTTAATGGTCGTGCTGTCGTAAGGGATATAATTATCTACACTGTATTATTATTATTATTTTTTTTTTTTTGACAAGACTACATTGTAGTAGTTAATTGTATTAATTTGGAAGTTGACTATTTTATGATGGGAATTTCGTGGTTGAACACCCTGCCTTCCTTGCACATAGTTTGCGAAATATCTTAAAGACAACAACATAGTTTGCGACTCGACCGGATAATTTCTTTGCAAATCAACAAACAACAATACTTAAATTTCATTTTAAATTATAATTAGTTATTTTTTTTGAAACAATAAATTATAGTTAAAGTTACATTAAAGAATAATTGCTTTTTTTTTTTTATTAAACTTCTAATTTTAGAGAAATAATGTTTCAGTGATCCAGAATTTGACTGCGAGAAAACTTGACCGAAAATTATTTTTTATATAGAAAGTTTATTAACCACTTAAGTTCAATGTATCGAATAATGTCTAATTAATTTATTTTCTTTTCCCCATTTAATGGTTTTGTTTGTTTTGGATAATGTCTAATTAATGCCGTAACCACATGTACATTATTTTAATTTAAATTATTATTATTATTATTATAAAAAAGGTAAATTATTATTTTATGTTATAAAAAAAACATGTGTATTATTTTAAGTTAAGTTAGGTTTGACTTTTTTTATTTATAATAAAAATTTAGAGCGTATGGTGACGTCTAAGTTAGGCTTGTAAGATCATGAGTTCAAAAATTCTTATATTAAAATTTGAATTCAAATTTTTATAAGATCATAAAAATATATATGGGCATATCCATACTTTAATTTTTTTAAAATTGTCGTACTTCGTATCAGTATCCATATCGGATATTGGTGCCGTATCCGCATCTAAACAAAGACAATATAGTTATGATGAGACACATATATACTGTCTTTGTCAAAACAATTATGAGAGACATACTCAAAAGTTCAATCTTCCCCCATTTTTGCTGAACGTGCAACACACTTTATAATAGGATCACCCTTTAATATATCTTTTGATTGTCTTTATAGCAACGGATATCTTCCTTATTATTAAAAATCAGCAGCTTACAGCTTATATATTGGAAAACAAATTAGCATTCTTCAACTCTTTCATTCTAATAATTGTTTGGGTATCTTACTGTCTCTTTCTCGTGTGTACACGCCTGAGATTTCTTTTTTGGGTCATCCGCAACAACAAAAATTAGATAACATTCCTTTTAAAAGATAGTTTGGAGGTAGGTACAAAAATGGGTGCAAAATGTGAAAAAAAAAAAAAATTAAAAAAAAATCACTTGACTGAAACCTAGTGATAAGGAGAATGAATTCTCTCAATTACTTGAGGAAAATAGTTGAATCCTAGCCATTGGTTTGTAAGGAGAGAGAAAAGAAAAAGATGAAAAATATGAATTAAAGGGTAAAGATTGAAAAAATTAAGGAAATTGAGCAAATTAAAATTGAGAATCCTCTCTCAGTGATAAGATATAAGACTCATCGGTTCCATAAATAAATAGTTAAATATTTGACTCTTTGTATATAAAAAAAAATTAGTTGAAAAAAGAAAATTTATCGTGTGACTCATATTTCTTAATGAAGATTAGTCTCCAGTAATCTGCGAAGATATTTTAAAAATTATCTTGCATTTCATTTGTTCCAAAATACATCATATTTTATAGTGTTTTAGACATAACTAGTATGTTAGCCCGTACTGTGCACGGGATAATTTTCTTTTTAAATATTATTTGTGCAATATTTAATTAAAAATGCTAAGATAAAATTGAGATATATTTTGCATGATATATGTTTAACAATGTTATAAGATAGAGCGAGATGACGAATATTATTTCGTTTCCCGTTTTATACTATTAAGAGATAAATTATTTCCCTCATCTTCATATCTGGGACTATATAGTGACATTTTAAATATAAAATGATTATAAAATTCATAATCAAATGAAAATTTAATTAGTCTATAGGTGCATTTTTAATAGTGGGGTTAAAAGTGTTATGCGTTTCTCATACTACACTTGTGAGAGATTCTATCTATCTCTCTCTCTCATTATTGTTTCTACAACTCTCGAACAGAATAATTTTTATTTTTTAATAATATTTATTTTCTTATGTTCTTTTTTTTTTTGGAAGGTTGTCTATATATGTCACTTTTCATTTTATATTATTTTGAATGTTGCCTATATTTTTCTTTCAATTATTTATGAGATTGATTTTGTATAATTTACTTGACTATGAAAATACGATATATGTTTAAGGATGTTACATGGGCATAGTGTATTGGAAAATACTCCTTCATTCCCCGTTCAACAACACTATGAGATTCTATCTGACTCTCTCTTTTTCAACTCTTTATAGGAACTCCATCAACAAAATTTTAAATGAATGTTAAGATACTTTGATCATGTTCCTATTCTCAACCTTTTTTTTTGTCATTGTACCAAGACGAAGCAATTTTCACGTGTGAGCGTCAAATGAAAAAATTTATGTATGAATCTCCACTTACATTAATAAATTAGAATCCCGAAAAAAGTTTGAACGAATGTTTATGAAAAGTTTAAAATTGAAATTATAAAAAAAAATCATTTGATTATAAAAAATTAAAATTATATTAATTTATTTTAGATTTCAATTCCCATAGATTTTTTCAGTTTGATGTAATATAATGAAAGTGCGACGAACACAAAATAAGGAAAAACTCTCGTAGTCAGAATTCAAATTTTAATTAGTCAATGTCTATTTTTAATAGTAGAGTTGGAAATGTTTCCCGTTTCCCATTAAGAAATTATCTCTCTCTCTCTCTCTCTCTCTCTCTCTCTCTCTCTCTCTCTCTCTCTCTCTCTCTCTCTCTCTCTCTCTCTCTCTCTCTCTCTCTCTCTCTCTCTATATATATATATATATATATATATATATATATATATATATATATATATATATATATATATATTATTTTCTAATGAATATTAATAAAATTCTCGTGCTCGGTTCTCACTATCACATACATTAATTTTTCATCTTGGGAATCATTTTTATCATGCTAGATAAAATTTTAAATAAGTGATCCCCATTATAAAATATAAAAGTATGCATCTACGATTGAAATTCAAATTTTCATTATTCAATGTATTTTTTTTAATAATGGGCGAGGAATGCTATCCATTTTTCATTCTATACCACTGAGACTCTCTCTCTCATTCTAGCCGTCTTATGTGTCCGTTATAAGACTCTATGGCTGCTCTATGAACAAAAAATAGTTGTAAATTCTTTATTATTTTTTATGAATATCAATAAAATTCTCACACTCTCATTAAAAGAAAAAAATCTCGCACTTAGTTTTCACTGTCATCTACGAACACTTTTTTATCATGGATCACTTTTCATCGTGCTAGATAAAATTTAGAGATAATTAGTCAATGTATAATTTTAATAGTGTAGTGAGAAGTGCTCTCTGTTTTTTATTTTAATAGTCAACGCATAATTTTAATAGTCAAATGAGTGATCCCATAAAAAAATATGAAATATGATTTAAATTTATTTTAAAACAAATCAATATAGAAATATAATATTTAATTGAATGATTGGATAATAAATACATATCCAATCAAATTTTAGTCAAAGGGTTCACTTTTTGTTTTTTTGATAGAAATCTAAACTCGAAGTGTTTACTTAGTTTTTATATATTAAGTATATAATATTTAATCATGGATTAAATAAGTTTGTCGTCATTAAAACTATAATATATATTAATAAATAAAACAAAGTATTTGAATTTCTACAAAAAAAATAATAGAAAAGTTTTAATTGAATTTTACCTACGCAATAATATTAAAATAGAATATTATAGTTTCTAAAATAAAAAAATATCAGTCCCCGCAAAAAGAAAGAGTTTCTAAAATAATAATAACGAAGATTCTAAAAAAAATATATATAATATTAAAGTTTCTACAATAAGAAAATGTGAGAGAAGTTCTAATTGAATGAAGAAAAAATAAACTCGATAAAAAAAAAAAAAAAGATCTAGTTTAGTTGTAAATATCCAACAATTTTTTTTAATAATAATCCATTAGAGAAGATAAAAAAAATAGAAGTTTTAATTAAATGCCACCTAAGCAATTTAACTCTAATTTTTTACACTCAATTTAGCTCTAATCAAACGTCACATAAGCAATTTTTTCTTAGAATGCACGAGAAAGTTCCGTGAGAATCTCGCTATATATATATAATAGAGATTTTGTAAATTATTCTTTTTTAATTATTGATTTTGTCATTTTAAAAAGAGTAGCACTGCAGTTTATTATGCGCATGTCTTTTCGTTCACAATTATTTGAATATAAGTATATATTAACAAAGAGTACAAAATAATCTCAATGTACATTTACTATATGTATATATTATTACATACAAAATATTGCATACTACACCTGAAAAAAAGGTTTAATATATTTCAACAACATGAATAACATAGCTTAATAAAAGACTAAGGGGGTGTATTGAATTGAAATTTCAAAAGATTTTAAAAGACTTTTTTATAACAAAAAAATCTTGAGGTATTCAATTAAGATTTTAATGGAATGTAAATAAATCTGCTGGTATTCAATTAAGACAATTCATATTTTTTTTTTCAAGGCAACGAAATCTATTGGTATTCAATTGAGATTTGTCACTAAAAATAAATTGTCTTTTGATATTCAAAAATATGAGTTGAAAATATACACATTTCAATGGAGAGGATCTCAACTCCAAAAATATACACATTTCAATGGATTCTCTTGTGGAATGGATTTTAATGGATTTTGTGAAACTTTTTAGTTGAAAATATACATGCTTTTTTCTTTCAACAATCTCACGTAAAACTCCCAAACTTTTTCAGATTCACTCCAAGACTTTTTTTGTGTGTGCATGATCGATTCTCTCTAGGCATGGCAATGGGGCGGGTCGGGGACGGATTTTGCCATCCCCAAACCCAAACTCATAAAGTTCGGCTATCCCCAAACTCGTCCCAATTCTTAACGAGGATGAAAATTAAAACCCCAAACTCATACCCAACGGGGTTCGGGTATCCCCGTGGGTTTCGGGTATCCCCATTCCGTTTTACCTCCATATGAATTTGAGTTGCACTTTGTTGTATTTTTTATTAAAAAAATTTTAAAAATAAAAAATGATTTTGTTTTAAGAATATTATACATAGAAAATAAATTGAGAAAATAAATTGATTAATATTCAACTTAAAAATATGAATGTAATAATCTAAAATAAAATAAAATATGAATGTAATTTAGAGATTATATAAGGATTTCTAATTTATAAATGATAAAATGTAATTTGATATAAGCAGGGCGGGTTCGGGGACGGATTCAGAGTGGTATCAATATCCCTATTATCCGCCTCAACCCCAACTTTTAAAATCGAGGAAAACCCAAACCCAAAGCCAAACCCAGTCAACTCGAATTTTTCCCCATAAAAATCGAGACGGATGGATACCCACGGATATAGATTATTTTGCCACGCCTAATCCTCTTTCACTTTTCTCCACATTAAGGTGCCATGGAAGTGGCGTAACCATTCTTATCTGCACCACCATACTTCCTTGACATATGCTCATCTAATTCTTATCTAGGCATTAATTAGGCATACATGAACAATTCATAATAAAAAAGGTTATAAAACTCGAGTTGGGATCCTCTTCATTTCCTATGCTTTTAATTTCCTCCATTATTATATAGTTTTGGAAATATAAATGCAAAAATGTAACATTAAGTGAGCCCAAATCTTTTTTATACACCCCAAAACATTTAAAAACTGTGATAATGGAAGAAATGGAAATAATGAGAAATGGAGAGGATCTCAAATCATAAAACTCAATCTTAAGAGATACTCTAATATAATAAAAGATATACTAATTAATATTTTTTTGGCAAAATTATATTTTTATCCTTTATCTTATTTTTTTGTAACATTTTAATCTTTTATCTTTCGTTTGTAACATTTTGATCCTTTATCTTATCTTTTTGTAACACTTTGATCCTTTATCTTTTATTTGTAACACTTTGGTCCTTTAAAAAACATGAAAATATGAAAAAATTGATGAAGATGATGAACATTTTTATCAAAATTATGATTTTTATTTAATTTTAATAAAAAAATATCTTAACAAATAAAAATTCAGAATTTTTTTAATAAAAAAAATATGAAAAAAAAGATTTATATGTGAATGTTATGAAAGATAAAGGACTAAAGTGTTACAAATAAAAGATAAAGGACCAAAGTGTTATAAATATATAAGATAAAGGACCAAAGTGTTACAAATAAAAGATAAAGGACCAAAATGTTACAAAAAAATAAGATAAAGGATCAAACATATAATTTTACCTTTTTTTTTTTTATGAAAATACTAAAGATATTTTCTAAGGGAGCTTAACACTATAAAATATTTTATATATATTCTCCAGAAAATAATTTATATAGTAAATAGGCTTTGGAAGCTTCATAAGATAAGACCATATTCATATATATACTGTTGTGGCAAGTGTGAGTGAGAATAACCACATTGCTTAGAACAGTGGAAGTTGAACACTTTATAAGTGAGAAGACCCATAAACCTAACACCTTAAGATTTTGGGTTAGAATGTGGTGTCCAACTCACTTGTAAAGGTGTTCTTAGACCCAATGTGGATGATCCCCCTGGCTGCCCCCTCTTGGTGACCCAACAGTGGTATCAGAGCCGATGGTTCGACGAAGGGTTCGACCGGCTCCTTGTGTCGAAAGTCTTCCTGACAAAGGTGGTCAGGCGGCGGGTCCCATTGAGTGCAAGTGGCACAACGGCGGTACAAGTGTAGTGATGAAGAAAGCTTCCGCTTGAGAGGGAGCATATCCTAGAATGGATGAACTCACACTTGAGGGGGAGATTGTTGTGGCAAGTGTGAGTGAGAAGTCCCACATTGCTTAGAACAGTGGAAGTTGAACACTTTATAAGTGAGAAGACCCATAAACCTAACACCTTAAGGTTTTGGGTTAGAGTGTGGTGTCCAACTCACTTATGAAGGTATTCTTAGACCCAATGTGAATGATTTCCCTGACTGCCCCCTCTTGATGACCCAACGTATACCTCCCTAATGCATGGTCTCTCTCCTCCATGCCATAGAATATTATCATGAGTTCTTTTCTTCAATCTCACGCTAGTGATTTCGAGCAAGACAATAATAGCTCTGAAATTTTGCCAATAATTGTTGAGTCTACATTTGAGGTGGAAGCTACCAAATCAGTAGAAACTGATAAGGTGGAAGGAATTTTCTTGACATGGGAGGATCTTTGGGTGACTGTTTCAAATGGAAATAATGGAAGGAAACCAATACTTGAAGGTGTTAAAGGCTATGCAAAACCAGGACAGCTCTTAGCTATAATGGGTCCTTCTGGTTGTGGCAAGTCCACTCTTCTTGATGCTTTAGCAGGTAATAATCATGGATATATCTATGTATAACATCTTGATTGACCAGGATTGCCTGTTGTACAATATTCATGTTGTTTCACGCAGTAATAAATATGGACTGTTGATCGGATGATTCAAAGCTGTAACTGCATGACGCAGTTACAACAGGCATTTCAGTATTTTATACATCATTACAAGCATTTTATGAAGGACCGGCCCAATAGGGGTGCAACAAGGCCCGTTGCATCGGGTCTCCAAAATGAAGTTTTCTTTTCCAGCCCCCCACGTTTCTTTTTTACCCCCCGAGTTTTCTATTTTGCCCTTGCGAAAAACTTTGGTTTCTATAAACCGAATTTTTTTTTGCCTTAAAATACAACTTTGGATTTTAGAAACCGAAATTTTCTGAAATTTAAACTAAAAAAATTTCGGTTTCTGCGAACCAAAATTTTTATTAAGGGCAAAATCGGATTTTTGGGGGTATAAAAGAAACGCAAGGGGCTGGAAAAGAATTTGTCCTCCAAAATTGGAAGGTCTCGAGTTATTTTTTTATGGGGTAGTAGTATTAGTAAAACAGGAGGTGTAAAAATAATAGTTCTGCATAATATAAAGTTCAGGTCCAATTTTTAAAAAAAATTAAAAAAGGAAAGGAATTCAAAATCATATCATACTAAAAAAAAATGCTAAAAATAGCTTTAAAAAAAAAAAAGGGAATAGAAATCAGTAAGGCAATATCAAACTCAGTAACACAAGAATCTCCTTCGTCCTTAGTAAGAAACATATTCTCTCTTTTCTTTGATTCTCCTTTTGTTTCTCGCCCTTCCCTCTGTGTGGTTGATCTTCAGTTATTGATAAAATATGAATCATTTTTATGTTAATTACAAGGATAATTATATTTTATGCTATTTGCAATTTAAAATTGATAAGTTTTTTTTTAAATTGTTTTTTATTAAGAGACCACTTTTAAAATTTGCATACGACCTCTAAAAACTCATGAACTAACCTGATTTTATGCTAGCTAATGTATTGAAGGGCCTCAAATTTGTAGAAATTCGTATATCAATTGTACTATATATATAATTGTCACCAAATAATGTCGCTCAAAACATATTTTGTAGAGTTAATTATGTTTGTAGCACTTCTAAGTACATTAACTTTCTTTCATTTTTAGTTCTTCTAAAAATTTAATTCAAACTTTAGTCACTCTAAATTTTATGTTTTTAACTTTAATTTCTGTTTTTTGAATGTTTTAGCGGGATTAAAAATGTACTATATATAATTGTCACCCTAATGCAGTGTGATGCATGTAGTCGATCACATATGGGACTGTCAAATTAATTAAGATCATACGGTTCAAATTTCAATACGTGCTTTTTTTAAAACTTCACATTTTATTTCACTTGTGTAAGTTCTTTTCAATTACAAAATGTAACAAAAGGGGTTTCCCCTTACTTCTAAAAATTTCTTTATGTGCATAAGTAACTTTGAATAGAACCAAATCTATTCTTTACTCAATTTCACTAGTTTCACATCTTTTGAAACAGAACAATAATATCTTATTATATTATTATTAATTTTCAGGAAGATTAGGATCTAAGACAAAACAAACAGGCAAGATCCTAATCAATGGCTGCAAACAAGCACTAGCTTATGGAACATCTGTAAGAATTTTTTGTCTTAGCCAATAAGGTGTCATTTTATTTTTATCAATTATAAATGAAGTCTATTAATCACTCTTGTTTATCTTTCAACTGAAAAACAGGCTTATGTAACAGATGATGATACAATATTGAATACACTAACAGTTAGAGAAGCTGTGTACTATTCAGCTCATCTTCAGTTACCAGATTCAATGTCCAAATCAGAGAAACAAGAAAGAGCAGATTTTACAATCAGAGAAATGGGGCTACAAGATGCAATCAACACAAGAATTGGAGGGTGGAAATCCAAAGGCATTAGTAGTGGACAAAAGAGGAGAGTTAGCATATGCATTGAGATTTTAACACATCCTAGACTTCTCTTTCTTGATGAACCAACTAGTGGACTTGATAGTGCTGCTTCTTATCATGTTATGAGTAGAATTTCTGGTTTAAACAAAAAGGATGGTGTTCAAATGACTATTATTGCATCTATTCATCAACCAAGTAATGAAATTTTTCGACTTTTTCACAATCTTTGTCTTCTATCTTCTGGGAAAACCGTTTACTTTGGACCTGTCTCCGCTGCAAATAAGGTTGGAATAATTTTAAATAGGTCTTGGTATTGTATGTGACAGAGTGGTCTTACAGCCACGATCCACACTTATTAGATTCAGTCTTTCTCGTTTCGATTCGTCATATCATAATCTTTCCAAAACCTTTTGGTGCAGTTTTTCTCATCGAATGGTTTTCCATGCCCAAGTCTCCAGAGTCCTTCTGATCACTTTGTGAGCACAATTAACAAGGATTTTGAACAGGTAATTTGAGTTTGTGTTTTATTGTTCTTCAATTTAATTCAGTTTTTAATAAGCTAAATACTAGAAATAAATTTAATTTGTTTGCCAATTATTTGCAGGACATTGAGAAAGGATTAGATGGAGAGCTAAGCACAGAAGAAGCTATTAATATTCTTGTTAAAACATATGATTCATCTCAAATAAGTCACCATGTTAAAAAAGAACTTTCTGAAATTAAAAAAAGGGTGAGTTTTGTTATACCCTATAAGGAACAAAGCATGGAAAAATTGAAGAGAATTTATTTTATTTTCTTAAAAAAAGAATTGGGAAAGGGAAATTATAAATAGCAGTGGTGACATTAATGGCCATTTTTCAATTGTCTCATGAAATTATAAATAACAGTAGTGATATGAGAAATATTGTTAAAGCTATAGAGCTATTGTGTCTGATGCAGTAAGCCAGTAATGGTCCATCATTATCTTTAATATTACAAAGAATTGTGCATATATAGTCCCTTCGGGGACATCCGATATAATTGGAACGATACAAAAAAGATTAGCATGACCCCTGCGCAAGGATGACACACAAAGAATCGTGCATAAATACTAAATATAACTATTGTGTCTTACGCAACATCAACTGGGGCCATAGAAACATCAAAACTTTGATGTGGCGGCCTAAATTGCAATTACATCACATTTTTTAAACACGAGTACACGACTCTTATAAGATTTGAAATAAATAAATTGATTTAAAGTTCATGTATGTAGTTATCTATGACAGTATGAAACTAATTAATATATGCATATGCAATCCAAAGATGAAAATTTTGCAAGCTAAGATCACAAAAAAATTGATGAACAAATGGATGCAGGTCTCAGACACGATGGAGAAGAAAAACCATGCTGATTTTTTAACACAATGTCTCATTCTTACAAGAAGATCTTTTGTGAATATGTATCGCGAAGCAGGCTATTATTGGTTACGCCTACTTATAAGGTGCATTGGCTTTAAGTCTTGGCACCATGTTCTTTCACATTGGTTCAAGCAATGAATCAATTCAAGTAACATATGTCCTGTTCAGAAGAGTATGAGGTTTACAACCTACAATGCATAAAACTTGGATATAAACTACTCTATGTGCTAAGAAAATCTAATTTGATTGTTTCAGGCTAGAGGTTCACTCCTTGTGTTCATTGTTACATTCTTGACATTCATCACTGTTGGTGGATTCCCTTCTTTTGTGGAGGATATGAAGGTAAAGTAAATTTTCATAGTCACATTTTTGTCAGTATTCTCATTTTATTATTTTGGAAGGCCTAAAAGCCTTAATTTTTAGCTAAGTAGATTTTTTTTAATAAACCTTAGTCTCCGGTTTGTTTAAACTTTAAACATTGTTGGTCCTTGTGCTTGAAGTAGGCTCAGTCGTATACATATGTTGTTCGGTCTGGCCTATTTTCACTCCGGCGACACATGTTGACGTCCAACATGTGCCAAACACCGACACATGATTTATATCCAATTATTTCTCGAATTATTATTAGTATCGATGTGTCAACAATCCTAAATCTTTTGTATTTTGATTAGGTGTTTGAACGAGAAAGACTTAATGGACATTATGGTGTCGCTGCGTTTACCATTGGAAACACATTATCTTCAATTCCATTCTTGCTATTGATGTCATTGATCCCAGGAATATTGGTTTATTACCTAGTTGGACTTCACCAAGGACATGAACAATTTGTGTACTTCATATCTATGCTTTTCATTTCAGTATTTCTAGTAGAAGGTCTCATGATGATTGTTGCAAGTATGGTTCCAAATTTCCTAATGGGAATAATAGTTGGTTCTGGAATTTTAGGGATGATGATGTTAGATGGTGGATTCTATAGACTACCAAGTGATATACCAAAGCCATTTTGGAAATACCCTTTGCACTATATTTCATTTCACAAATATGCATATCAAGGATTGTTCAAGAATGAGTTTCAAGGTCAAACATTCACTACTAGCAATCAAGTTATAGTTAGTGGTGAAGATATATTGAAAAACTTATGGCAAATGGAAATGAATTACTCAAAGTGGGTGGATTTTACTATTTTGGTTGGAATGGCTTTACTTTATAGAATACTCTTTTTGATTATCATCAAGTGCTTTGAGAAGGTGAAGCCTATTGTTGCAGCTATTAATTGTTCTAAAAAAAATTTGAGGTTCACTAAAGTGACAAGGAGCAGTGAGATTGATTAGCTTGCTTGGCTTGTGACAAGAGCGATCCGGATCCTCAGCAACGGCACCCTCTGTTGCGGTGCCTGCTGTTGCATCCCCACCCTTCAATTAATCTTACATCTTGTTCCATATTAATATGATATGGATCCCACTTTATTTGTAAGATTATGCACTTGTATTATGTAGTGTCTATACTATTCCATATTTTTTCTTAGTTTGAGAGCCGATATTTACATTCAAATAGAAATGTTACACTTGATGAAGCATTGGTTGTTGTTATGAAACATGACATCCATGAAAAACTAGAGAGAAAAGTAGAAAAACTCTTATTAATGATGATGAGTGAAAATACAATAATGAGAAAGTTAGGTACAAATAACTATAGCAAAACCTATTTATAGGCTTACTAACTAGAATAATTAACTATATAACAACTAACTATATCTCAATAGCCTCCCACAAGCTGGAACGTGTTTACAACACTTCCAGCTTGGGATAACTAATACAAAAATACATCAAAATAAAGGAAAATACAATGAGATTTGTTGGAATACATCGGCTAAAAAAAACAACTCAGACAATTAGTTGTGCTTAACCATCATAAGGAAGAGACACAACCCATCAAAGCCAACTAGGGGCAAATGCTTAACCATCAAGTAGAAACTACAACTCAAGGCTAAAATACTCGGAGGAAGCAACAAATCAACGCTTAACCACCATAGGCAGAAGCAAATCAACAAAGCCAATTAAGGCACAAAGCTTAACCATCAAGAGCATCCAATCACTCAAGATAGAAGCAAAACAAGGAATGTCGGAAGGTTTGATGGCTACGAAGTGAAGCAACAATACTCAAGTTGTGCTAAATGTAATTAGCACATCAAAGGACCAACAAATCAATGAGAAAGATCAAGTAGTATGGTTGATGGCTAAAGAATGCAGCATCAATACTAATGTTGTGCTCAAGATGAGATAGCACATCAAAAACCAACTAATCAATCGAAAACCAACCAAGCCAATAAGGCTAATAACAAAGAAGTAGAGCACCAAATTTTGGTGTGGAGAACCATATACCGGAAACAGAGCAATCTTGTAGCAAAACATAAGAATCAAATCATCAAACATTTGGCTTAACCATACCCGTATAGTGAGCTGTAACCAAATGCTTCAATTTCTTCAAAACATAAGTTTCAAACATGTCTTCAATCTTCACCAATCAGAGGCAAAAAACCAGTACCAAGTACAAAGGGCCATCAGAGGAAAGAGTCAAAAGAGAGAAAGTTTCAACAAATACATCTTCCAATAACTATGAAGAAAGCCTCTCACTTGTACCAATTAGCATTCTAACATATTGCAATGGACTAAGAAGCAAAAGGAACTCCCATATATGAATGTCCAGGGAACCATTCCAACTCCAATATCAACATTTGGATTATATCCAAAGCTTTCAACAATGAACTCAAAATTTGTCTGCAATATTTAGGGTGCCAGGGAAACTAGTAACAAGAACAGGCCATAACAAACTATTTTTAAATTGAATCTCCAATAATCTCAAATATGGAATCTATATGATGTGTAGAACATGATCATGATGCTACAGACTTTAACCTTCCAATCATAACAATGAACAAGGGGACCCAAAGTCATCACAAATCCAACAAATTGAATTAATACAATCAGTCTAAATCCAACAAATCTGATCCGGTGCAGAAAAACAAGCACAAAAACTTCGCAGTAGCAGAAAATTGAGTCGAAAAAAATAAACTGAATATGCCAAACCTTAGTGCAAGGGAAGCGTAATCTATGACCAAACACTTCACTGTGAAAATCATGAATCAACTATACTCCAAAGCAATCAATGAATCTTGACTTGAAACAAACACCAAAACAATCCTTCTTCAAAGAAAGAGGTCCAACTGTCACCATGAAGTCATGTAAAAGCTTACCAAATTCAAAGAAAGTCAAGAACCAAAGGCATAACCATGGTAATCCATCTTCAAATATAATGTTGCAGCAGCTATAGATCGGCAAATCAGCAATTCTCTGCACAAAATCAGAGCCAAATCCATGATTCTCCAAAAAATTCGAATTTCAGAGGTAACATATGGAAACACAAATTTGTGACTCTGTCACCATCAAGAATCCATAGTAACTGAATGAAGATGGTAAACCGAAAGTTGAAACTCGAAATGGAATCGTAATCGGAACGGGATGATGATGATTCTGATCAAGTGAAGAGAAAAAAAAAAAGAGTTAAAGATGGAAACTGAAACAGCGATTCCAAGCCAAATCAAGGAATTGAAATCAAATTGTAAAACCTAGAAGTTGTAACTGCCTCGTAGAAGAAATTGAAATAGACATTGACAGAAAATTAGGATCGAATCTGAACCCTAGAAATTGGGGGAAAATGCGATACAAACATAGCTGGAATCACAATCGCGAGAACAAGAACAAACTCAACAAGAGATCGAAAGATTCAAAGACTGGAAATTTTGTTCGATCAAGAACTCGAACAAGAAAATGGATCATGAATCGGAATCGTAATAGAGATGGTGAAATTGAATCGATGGAAACAGAATCACCGAGAGAAATACAGATATGAAGAACACAGAACATGAGAATAGAGAGAATGAAATTGTAATGGAAAGAGAAAAGAAAAAGGAAATTGTGAAAATTAAATTTTCTCTAGAAAATGCAGCGGAAAACCATCTTGAAGGTGGATATCATTTTTGCTCTAATACTATGTTATGAAACATGGCATTCATGAAAAACTAGAGAGAAAAATAGAAAAACTCTTATTAATGATGATGAGTGAAAATACAATAATGAGAAAGTTAGGTACAAATGACTATAACAAAATCTATTTATAGATTTACTAACTAAACTAACTAACTAGAACAACTAAATATATCTCAATAGTTGTTTCTAGTGTCCTCAATATCTTTGAGTGTTCACTCTTTATAATGGATATGGTACATCAACACAGTTTGAGTTCAATGATTTTGTAATTCGAAGAAAATGAATTCAGACAAAAGAAGAAGCAAAATTCAATTCACTGAACTGTACATCCTTCTTAGTAAAAGTTGCACAGTGCTTGGTGATTGGGACATTAACCAACTTTTTGACAATATAACATGTAGTTTTAATATAATATAAATGGGGCAAGTTAAAAAAAGGGATTCAAGATGAATATCAATATCCTCTTTATTCATTTCACCATCATCTTATGAAATTGGGAAAAACTCAAACTCAAATCAATTTGAATTTTCCCCACTAAGACAAAAAGGGTTCAGACACAAACCCACATATATGAGTTTTATTATTATGCCTACTAATATGTAATCTTGTTGCCACTAATTCGGATACGACTTGTGCACAAAAATGAGTTGCTTTAATAAATTTAGTTATTTTAACAAAATATTAATTTAATGCTATTACATGCCTGTTTGTTTTGATTTTTCTAAAAAAATGGATTTTATAATGTTACATACATGATATTGTGCAAAAAAAATTTAGAAATAAACTTCTTATCAAAGCTTCAAATGAAAATTTGATTTGAATAATTATTTTTAAAATGTTATTTTGGATAATTCATCATTTTATTGAAACTTTTTTGGATGTCAAAATTTTAAAAAATCACTTAATTTTGAAGCTATTTCAAATAAATTTTCATAAAAATCATTTCTGAAATGAAACTTTTCGAAAAAATTACGATTTTGACTTTTTTATTTATTATGTTTTAATCCTCAATAATATATGTTTATGTTATATGATGTCAAAATTAGTGTTTCAATTTAGAAAAAATAAATATAAAAAAAAACTTGTAATATTTTTAAAAAATGGTTTTATAAAATCTATTTTCAAAAATACAAAGAAAAAATTCATTTTTTTTAAACCTGAAACAAACAGGCCCTATATCTCTAATCAAATTTATGCGATTCGGCTAATGATTACTTGTTCTAATATAAGGTGAATGGATCCTCTCAAAAAAAATTTCTTCTCAATTTTTCTCAATTTTCACATCTCAATCATCAATCAACTTCTTTCAATTTCTTCTATATTTAAATATTATTTTATATTTACGATCCAATAGTCTATAGTTCGCATTATTTTCTCAATTTTTTTTTTCCACTTGAGAAAATTCATTCTCTCGTTTAGCCTAACTTATTTCAAACTTTTTTACTCAAGTAATTAAAAGGAAAAACTAGGCCAAACAAAATTTTAATAAGTTCTTGATAGAAAAACGTTGTTTAATTTTTATGAGTAAAATACATATATAAAAGATTTTGAAGCTAAAAAACAAGAATTATCAAATAACTTTAATTTTTTTAAAAATATCTTATTTTCATTTTTAACTTTCAGATAGCTTCTAAGACTTAAAAAAGTCAACAATATCTAAACTTTTATACTTTTCGGAATCGTATCATGTCATTTGGTTACTGAAAGATTTACATGTTAGTTTGTGTCATACTCTTCAAAAAAAAAATAATTGAAAAATATTCTGGCTTAGCTAAAATGGGAGCTAATGGCCTAAATCAACCTAACAAATTCATATAACCAAAATTTTTTTTTATCAAACTAACAAATTCATGATTCTAATTGTCTTATTCAAATAATTATTCCCAACATTCATTCAAACTAACAAAATATTATTGCTTCATTTAAAATCTCATTTTATAAAAAATAATGAAATAATAATAGCAGCAAAATATTTCTAATTTCCTAAAAATCAAAATATTTAAAATATCGATATAATTCAAAACATTCGGCAGACGTTTAATTAATATGATTGTGACTCGATACTTGTATTTTGGATTAAAAATAAATAATCAACCCTACACTTGTTTCAAACTTAAAATAAATAAATCATGTGCTAATTGTGGGCTGCTCTAAGTTGTGGATACAAATCTTTTTTCATTTTAACTCATGTCGGTCATTCGTCTAAGATTTTTCTCTCTATCAAAATTATATCTTTTTAATTTGAAAATATTTTTTAATTTTGGTAAAAATAAAAAGTTTAAAATAAATATTAAGTCATGGTTGAATTGATGGAATGTGATAGAGGCTCCCTTTATTACAGATTAAAAAAAAATTGATATAAAATAATTTACAATCCGTTTTTTTTTAATTTACTATCCGTTTGTTTTTAAATATTTTATAGAAAAATATAATTTATTATGCGTTTGTTTATTGTAATAAAAATCACTATTTTTTTTTATAAAAAAAAGTATTGTTTTTAATAAAACAAATTTTAGCTTGTTTGGATACAATATATTTTTTTAAAATAATTAAACTTTATACTTTTAGCAACTTCTTTTTAATAAATTAATTTCTAACTTGTTTGGATATAACACTTATTTTCTCTCTCCTCTAAAAAAATCTATTATTTGATAAGCTACTTTTAGCAGTTTCTCATTTTTAATTGTTTTCTAATTTTTTTTATATTATAATTATTTTTAAAAAATATAACAAACAAATACACATTTTTGAAGATGGTTTGTTTTATTAAAAAAATTGATATTGTTTCTCTAAAACAAGCTATAACAAACAACCTCAAAATAGAGTGGAATAAAGAGGTTAAATTCAATTGTTTAAATTTCTTAAAACGGGATGAAATGGTATATAACATTAATTTAGGGGTGCTCGCAGTTCGATTTGAAACGGTTTTGAGACAAAAATTCATCCGATCCAAAAATAAATTTACTTGCGGTTTGGTTCGGTGTTTGGATGACAAATTAAAAAAATCCGATCCAATTCAATCTAATTTTATGCGGTTTAATTTGAATCGGTTTTTGAATATCCAAATTACAAATTGAATTTTATTTTATCAAATATTAATATTAGAGGAGGGATATATTGACTCCAAGAGTATCTCTTTAGAGTTACTCCTTATTGATAAGTGCCAAAAAGTAGTTAAATTCATTTTACATTTAAGGCACTTTTGTTACTTGTTTTGCAAGTTATTAAGGGAAAAGCCGAGAGAAATTGTATAATTGCCCTATTACGCTTTTTATATCTTACTCCATCCATTTGTGCAGGAATTTAAAGTCAAGACACAAAGCAAAGAAGAAAAACAAAGAAAAATCCAAAGGCCAACTCGCCATGGCAAGCACAAGGCGAGCACAAGTCAAAAAGCACCCAAGGTTACTTGCCACCAACTTGCCATGGCGACCACAAGGTGAGCACAAGTCAGAAAGCACCCAAGTTTACTCGCCATCAACACGCCATGGCGAGTGGAAGGCGAGATCAGTTCGCCATGGCAAGTAGATTACTCGCGAGGCGAGTTAAGGCGGCCAAAGTCCTCAGAGCTGACGTGGCAAAACCCAACTGTGAAGTAACCTCAACTCGCTATGGCGAGTAAATAGCTCGCCAAGGCGAGTTTGTTAGATCAGAACTAAGTATAAAAGGGTCAGTTAAGTCATTTTGGAGAGATCTTGGAATTCACTGGAGAAAGAACAAAAACACAGAGAGAGCTACAGAGCAAGGGTTTCTAAAGGCAAAGAGGTGGATCTAATCAAGTTTGAGACATCAAAGGCTTGATGGTGTTTCATTTCTTCTTCTTCATTAATCATTGTAAGAATCCCATGACTATGGGTAACTAAATCTTTTGTTGTTGGGATTGGATGTAGCTCATTTATGACTATGTATAACTCTTAATCTTGTTAATATATGTTTTATTTTATTCATCAATATGAGTGTTATCTTTAATTTTAATGCTTTATCTTTTGATTTGAATTTATAGATATATAATGTTTGAATCAAGGAATTAAGATAAACACTTGTTAAAACTCTAAATTCTAGACATAGATTTAGGTTTTTAATATTCACTTTTTGTATTGGAACTTAATGCTCTTGTGTTGTTCAAATTGTTCGAGACATCGGAATTTAAATAATACAATTTAGCCGTTATATTGATTAATCACTCGAGACATCGAGGGTTAATAGGTATAACGTGATTCTCGTCGTTATCTGGATACGGAAACGTACGTGAGCAATACGTGATATGTTGATGATTAGCTAAAATATATGTGACTGATTTAGAAACGTACATACAAATGAATGAGTGAAGTCTAATCCCGACAACCTTTTCTCCCTGAATTACAACTCATATTTTACTAGCACTTTTATGTTTACAAGTTCATTTTACAACAAAACAATTGAAAAACCCAACCTTAAAATGATGTTACTTGTTGAATGGTTTTTAATTTCACACTAGTCCCTGTGGATACGATAATTAGATACTTACTTTGATATTACATCACTTATCCTCACCCTTGATTTTGTTTAAATCCAATGGACTAAAATTAATTCTCAATAATAATCATGAACCTCATCTTTCCTAATTATTCCTCACAATATTTATGATTTCTTTTGACAACTTTATAGTTTCCTTTTATTACACTCAATATTTATTCTTTCCTAAATTATATTATTATACAATAATCTACAATTAATAATTAATAATTGGTAAAATAAAAGGGAAAAAAAGAAGAAAATAAATAAAAGTCAACATATTCTATTCAAAATAAATAATTCGAATGATTTCTTAACCATTTGGATTTGAAGATAAACAATGAAAGCAAATAGAATTTGTCAAGCGACATATCTCTATGAGTAAAAGGTTGAATTTGTTGATTTTTTTTTAATAGATTGAATTTGTTGATCATTTTATACAAGAACATGTAACCATTATCAAGAATATCATGTGCCATCCTTAATAAAACTTTTCTCTTCTTCTTCTTCTTAATGATTTTGATCTACATTAGAGACTTATTGCCATAATATAATTATTTTGTTGATAAAAGAAAACCGTGAATAATTTTGGTCCTTAATTGATAGAATAAAATAAAAGGAAAGTATAAATTTGGGTAAATTACAATGACCTCCCTTGAGGTTTATGTAAATACATCTCACATCCCCTCTATTTTATCACTCAACAGTAACACCCCCTGCAGTTACGCTTCTGTCAACATTCCGTTAAATAAAAATACTGGATTTTCAATCGTAAAAAACAAAAACAAACAAAAATCCTTAACCAAAATAAAAAAATAACTAACGAAAATTATTCTCCTTCTTAAGATTTACATGATTCTCTATGCCTAGAATTGGTATATAGTTCTACGTTCCACGCCGCCACTTCAATCTCCAACAAAAGTTCAAAGAAATAGAAATGATAGATTCATAGACACATCAACAAGTCTAGCATCATTATACTGTAAAAGCAACTTTTATTTCTTGAAGCTTAAATAAATTTCTTAAAGAAAAAGATCAAAATCTTAACTTTCTTGAAGCTTTGGTGTTGCACGATAGTCTTACCCTGTTAGGGATGAGTGGAGAAGGAAGAAGATATGGACCGGAGATAACGATATCGTCTTTTCATCGGTGGAAAAAATTGATTTTTTTTTTCTTTCTAAAATATTTTAAAAAAAGATATTGTTTCTTGTTTCTTTTAATTTATTTTTTTTTTTTTACAATTTTCTTTAACGGAATAACAAACGGTGTTAAACTAT
The DNA here is from genome assembly GCA_954870985.1 of Trifolium fragiferum. Taxonomy (NCBI): domain Eukaryota; kingdom Viridiplantae; phylum Streptophyta; class Magnoliopsida; order Fabales; family Fabaceae; genus Trifolium; species Trifolium fragiferum. The sequence goes on along the minus strand of OX940790.1, from coordinate 15,480,315 downwards.
AAAGGGAGGTTTTTATCTAATTTAAGAAATCTTAAGGGAGGTTAGTGTCTATTATTAAAATAGAGGGGGTGTATGTGTTGTTTAGAGAGACCTCAAGGGAGGTTAGTGTAATTTTCCCTATAAATTTTGACAAAGATGAAATCATAAATGTTGTGAGGAATAATTAGGAAAGATGAGTTTCATGATTATTAATAAGAATTAATTTTGGTCAATTGGATTTAAACAAAATTAAGGGTGAGGATGAGGAGTAACTCTAAAGAGTTACTCTTGGAGTTAATATATCCCTCCTCTTAATATTATAAAAATAATATAAAATACAAGTTTGGTTTTTTTAAATGAAATGAATAATAAATTTGATGTAAAATATAACATAGTATAATATAATAACAATTAATATTTTAGAATTACAATTATAAATTATATTTAAAACATAAAATATAAAAAATATAAAATATAGATAAAATTAAACTAATAAGAAGTATTAAAACCAACAAACAATAGGTTAATGTAATATTTCTTACTAATAAAAAAAAGTATTAAAATAGATGTATGCGGTTTGGTTCGTTTATGATCGGTTTTGAAAAATTAATCTAAAATTTGATCCGATCCAGCGGTTTTACAAAAGAGTATCCAAATACATCCAAAATTTTTAATTAGATTAATTTGGATTTAGGCACCCTTAAATATGATGAAATTCATTCCATTTCATACCATCATCTTTCTCTATTTTTTTTCCAATCAATTTAGGAGGTAAGCAATGGTATGAACCACTTAATTAAATTACGACCCTTTAATCCCTATTTTATATATTATTTCATCGTAGCACACCACTTAGTGGCCCAGCCGGGTCACGATCATCCGAAAAAATTAAAAATTACTTAATATACCCTTATATGTATGTATATAATAAAATTATAAGTGAATATATATATATATATATATATATATATATATATATATATATATATATAGAGGAGTGATCAAATTACATCGGTGTAACATTACACATCGGTGTAACATTTAAATAATGTTACACCATTCAATAACACTTTAACGGATTTAAATTTTACGAAATCCACCGTTGGATTGAAAATTTATATCATATAGATCATTCATGTTAAGTTTTATAAAAATCTAAAACTGCTTGGTATGTTATTGAGAGCAATCAAAATTAACGGTTTTTGCGTTTTTATTGGATACCGTTAATCTTGATTTGTCCCGATAACATATCAAACGATTTTAGATTTTCGTAAAACTTAACATGGATGATCTATATGATATAAACTTTCAATCCAACAGTGGATTTCGTAAAATATATATATATATATATATATATATATATATATATATATATATATATATATATATTCAATATCATTAAAACACAATTAGCCTAGCGGAAGTGTTGCATATTTTCGCCTAGATGGTGCTGGTTTGCCTGATCTATGAAGCACAGATTCTGACACGGATACCGCAATATGATACGACACGGACATTCTGACACCGATAATGTAAAAAACATAGGACATTAACACTGCTATATATATATATTATAAAATTTGATTTTATTTATCGATTTATTATTAAAAAAATTTAAATAGGCTAATCAAAATTAATATATATCTTTAATTCTTCATTGATAATAGTGTTTTAATACATGTTTAACTTTTTTTTTTTTGAACAAGCCAAAATAAAATATATAATAAAAGAAACAGTCGTCCTAGCACAAGGTGTGCCAAGGTCGACTACCATCGTTTACAAAGAGTCACAAAAGATTACAGGAAGATAGCCAGAAACAAATCATACAAGGCCCAAATAAAACATAGGACAAGACCACCAGCTATGGCAGTTAGAAGCTAAAGTAACATTCGTCGCCTTCAACCACCTAAAAGAACAAAGTTTGATCTTGTCCAACAGCTGAAAGAGATAAAATTTTAGCACTAATATATTTTACATGTAATATATTTTTTTAAAAGGGGTAAATATGAAATAAAAAACTCATAATTTATTACGCTCTGTCTATTCTCCAAACAATGTAATGAAACTTTTATTTTATCATGTTAAAAATATCCAAACAATAGAATGAAATCTCTCTTCCATTCTTTTCTATTCCGCTCTTTTCTATTCTATTCTGTTTCGTTCCATTATGTTCCATCAATTAATTCAATCAGAGTCTTAGTATGCTTCATCTTTATTTTGGTAAGAAATAACATGAGAAATTTAGAAGAATAAAAAAAATGATAAATTTTGTATTTTTAATGATATTAAATTTGTATAATTTTCTGGTAAGGAAGCTAAAAAAAAGAAAAAAAAACTAAGTTAAAAAGAAAAACTATTCACAGAGAAATAAAGTTTCCGTTGTGTCGTTCTTAAGAAGACCACAGACGTCTTATGGAAGAGAAACATGAGTCAAGAAGCCCGCATTTAAAGAAGCTCCAAGTTTAGCGACACATTGATTCCCCTCTCTAAGTGTGTGATAGAGAGAAACATTGGTCTGAGTGAGAGACCCTTGTAGATAGCATACAGTTCAACAAGAAAAATGTCAAATGATCCTTGAATGAAGCTTGAGAAGCCTACAAGATAGTGAGCGAATGTGTTTCTAATAATGCTGTCAAATCTGGATCAAACGGGATAATCAAGACAACTGTCATCCACATTAAGAATGACACAAGAATGATTATTATTGTTCCTTATCAACTAATATGTTGTTAGAAACAGGAGAGAACCAGTTCCTGAAAATTTCTACCATAGCTTTGATGTTGAAGGAGAGCCAACTTAACAATCAAGTCTCATCACAAGAATTTGTATTTGTATATCCTTTGTACTTTACCAATTTTAATGATATCTCTATTTTAGTAAAATATTTTTGATAACCGATATAAACATTTTTATTATATTTTTTCAACAGAATATAATCATTATTAAAATATTAATATAAAAATAATTTTACATTATAATCTAAAACGATCTATGTTTTATGGAGCGAAAATTAACTAATGTTTGACACAAGTCATCAATTACGCTAATATTGTTATAAAAAAAAATTACGCTGAAATTCACTATGCCCCAAATTAAATATGTATGTATTGCATAATATTCTGTGACTTTTTTTTTTATCAGATAGCCTAGTAACTAGAATTTCACCCCTTAAAGATGAATAAATCGGCATACCAGGGTTCAAACCCCGATCCCTGCATCTATTAAAATAAATAAACGAAAATCTCAAATTTAAACCTTAATCTCTATTTATAGTATATTATTGTGTCTCTACCTACTGAGTGGAGACTCTATCAATTTTCCCTTACAAAGAGAGAGTGAAGTACATCCATATACAGTAAATGAAAAAAAAATGTGAAACATGCACGCATTAAAAGCTCTATATATGTGAGATGAATTTTCTCACAAATTTACATATCTCTCAACTGTTAACTACAACCACCCTTAATGGCTTCTTCCATATCTCTCCCATCTGGTTCTGAAATTAAAACAAGTAGTTCAGAAAAATCACTCAAACGAAGTGTTCTAGAAATTGAGACCACAACCACATTAGATGAAGTTGATGGTATATGCTTAACATGGAAGGATATATGGGTAAATACAATTTCATCAAATGGAAAGAATGGAAGCAAATCAATTCTTCAAGGATTAACTGGTTATGCTAAGCCTGGCCAACTCTTGGCTATAATGGGTCCGTCCGGCTGTGGCAAGTCTACGTTACTCGATACTTTAGCCGGTATGAACTATCAATTTTTATTTAGTGTTTGTTTGGTTTTGCGTCAAAATTATAAGATTTGTCACTTTTAAAAAATACGATAAAAAGATTTTTTTAGATGTGAATTTGTTGTGAAAACAGTGGATCCAAACATGATATTAATCATTTTGCTATTGTTTCAATCAAAGGACTACTCTATGAACCGAAAATTTTCAACCGTACTTTTCAATCTAATTATAAAGATGTTTTATATTTTTATTTAAAATATCAAACTCTTACAAAGAAAATGGATTCGGTGCTGTTGGTTAAGTTGATGTCATATTGGTTGGTGCATCAAATAGTTCATATTTTAATACAATTTTAATTTTTTAAAATATAAAAATTCGGACTTTCAAATATAAATCGTCTAATTTCAATAAAATAATTTTGATCTCACCAATCATATGCAATTATAAAATATTGATTACACTCAATCTACATCCTGTTATTATGAGAGAGAAAGAAAAACACAAAGGAGTATGGTGGAATCTCAACTAATAATTTTTTTTTCTTAAACGACTCTAAATAGAAGGTCCAAACAATTATCTCACCCAATACACATTTCCTTAAAAAAAATGGTCCAACCAAATTATCTTGCTCGCTCAATATACATTTCCTTAAAGATAAGGAGATATATAGCATATTTTTAATGACAATTTTCCATGTATAAAAATTGAAAATGAAATGTGTTATTATCAATAATTAATGAATACATAAAATTAACGTTATTCCATTATGACACTTTAGTCAAAAATAAAATAAAATCCGATATAGTTAGAAATAGAATAAACTCGTATATGTACCCAAAAGAAAAAAATAGAAATAGAATAAACCTAATATATGTACGCAAAGAAAAATAATAACCTCATATCTAGGCTCTGCCCTCCACATGTGCAGTGCAGCAAAGAAAAACAATAAATTTTACCATTTTTTTTATATCCAAATAAGGGCTGAAGGCCATAAAATTTTTTTCTTCTATATAGGGTAAATTTTTTTTGATTGTTTTTTTTTTTTTTTTTTTTTTTTTATAGAGAAAACTATATAATTGTTATTATTGATTAAAAAATAACACTCAATATTTTATTTCATTTTTTTATTTATGCACATAAATTTACTTGTAATAACAATTATTGATATTTACATAATGATAAATTGTTAGAAAAAAAATCAATTAGCTTTTTGAGTGAAATGATTTTTAATCAAATTTGACTTACTTTTTAATCAAATTTTAGATTATTTAGACTCTTTCCCTTATTTTATCTGACCATTAACGTAAAAAAAAATAAAAAAAAATTCACTTCACACATACAAGAGAGTAATTTTTTGGTCACGTCCTGGCACATATTTTTGGGCACAATCAACTGAAAAATTTCACAAAGTTTTTTTTTTAACCAAACAAATTTAATGCATTTTATTAATAATCAAATATTCAAAACATGAAGGAATAATCTCAAAACTATGGAAACTAGATCAAGAATTAGCCGAAATGTCGAAATTGTTAGGCCGAACGTCATGACTCGGGATCTCACAGTTGTGTGTGAGTTTAATTTCAGTGGATTACCACTTCATATAAGACAAAAAAAAAAAATCAACAATTAGTCGTTCTAGCTAAAGTATAAGCAACCGAATTCACTTATCTCATAACAAGCTTAACTTCAAAGTTTGCACATGATAACAAAATAAGAATAATATCACTAACGATTGCGAAAAACTCTGAATTGCCTTGCCGATTTGTGCAAATAGCTTCAACCAACACTTGAGAATCACTTTCGAAACCTCTGTGTTTGGCTTCATTCACGGTTTGCAATAATGTCCATGCTTCTCTCTCCTCTGTTGATAAAGCCAACTGTTGCAACTGTGTGAGTCAAGCAGTAAACTCACCAAAACTATTACGAAAACATGCATCCATCGATGTCCTTCCCAATTTGACAAAAAAAGGTTGCATCTACATTGTATTTTAACCATTCTATATGAGTCTTTTCTCACCAATCTGTGCTTAGAATTGAGCCATGATCATAATCACTTCGCAGCTTATGAACATAGTTTAATTATTAAAAATAGGTTAAATAAATTTTTGTCTCTAAAAACATAACAAGTTATTATTTTAGGAATATGTTCGTCTCCTAAAAACTTTCTTTTTGTTTTTTTGTCTATGTTCATCTCCTAACATAACGATCTTTTTTTATCGTCAAAGTTATGATATTTTTATATCCAAGATGTATCTATGTTTTGTCTATCTAATATGTTAAATCTATGTACATCTATGTAATATTTCGAAAATGTTAAAATTATATTAATTATGGACTAAAATCAAAGCAAAAAATATTTTGATTCTCAATTTATATATTTTCTTCTTGTACATTTATATATTTTGATACTTAATTTATATGTAGTACTGTCGGTGTTATATGTTTTTTACATTGACAGTTTCAACCTATGAAGCATGAACACCGCGATACGATATGGACACTTCGACACTGCTAATGTAAATAATATGACACTGGCACTGCTACATATTTATATAAGATCTGAATTGAGAATCTAAATATATACATATGCATCTAAGTTGAGCAAGTTTTAAGTTTAAAATAGTTTTAAGAGAATATATAAAAGTACATTTGATCTTTAATCCTTCATCTACTATCAAAAAGCTAAAAATAATGTAATCAAAATGTAATATCTTTAATCCATTATTGATCAACATTATTGTTTTGACACATCTTTAATCCTTATAAATATGTCTAGGGAGAACAGAAGCAAAGAAAAATAATAATTTTTTTGGGGCACTTATCCGACGCATGTTCTATGAGTGTCATATAAGTGTCGTCATACACGAATCTAAGAAGTGTTGGAGAAAAGGAAAAATAATAATTTTTTGAACACCTATTTGAAATAGGCTAGGCCGAGGTAGGCTTTGCTAAGCCTGAGCCTGGCCTGTGAAAAAATCGAAGGCTTGAGCCTGGCCTATGGCCTGTTATAGGCTTATTTTTTAGGCCTGAGCCTGGCCTTTTGAAAGCCTGACATGGCCTATTAGCCTAATAGGCCAACCTATTTCTCATGAACATATTTAAATAATTAATTATATTTATTTTTAAATATACTAATGAGCTAATAAACCAATGAAATTGAACTTCTTTTTTATTTTTAACATGATATTTTAAAAAATTTGACTATATATGACATCATATTTTAAATTTAGTTTATAATGATACATTTATATACGTGAAAAATTAATTTACATTAATAAACTTAAATTACTGAAAAGTTAATAAATTTATAATGTAATCAAAGTATAAATTTTAATATATAATAATAATAAATGTAAAAATATTACTCATATTTATTTAATTAGGCCGGCCTAATAGGCCTAAAAGGTTTTTTTAATGGCCTGAGGCCTGGCCTATTTAACTAAATAGGCTTATAAAAAAGTCTTGGCCTACTCTGTTTAAAGAAATAGACTGACCTGACCTTAGCTTATGTATGCTAGGCCGTAGACTCCTGTAGGCCGGCCTGGCTTATTCCCAACCCTAACCGAGATATCCTTAATTATAAAGATATTCGCGTTTCATAGATATCATATCAGTACTTGTGGGTGAGGTGTCTTTTATGGAGACTGTTTTATAATGATACAAGTTTATTTATTTTTTAGGGAGATTGAGCTCAAACACAAGACAAACAGGGGAAATTTTGATCAATGGTCACAAACAAGAACTGTCTTATGGAACCTCGGTACAAAGTTAAATAATTAATTTTGAACTCTCCCAAAAAAAAAATGATTATGTTTATGAACTAAATATTAATAATTCTTTCATTAATATTCTATCTAGGCTTATGTGACACAAGATGATACATTATTAACAACTTTAACCGTTAGAGAAGCAGTGTACTATTCAGCTCAACTTCAATTACCTAACACAATGTCTAAGGAAGAGAAGAAAGAAAGAGCTGATTTTACAATCAAAGAAATGGGTCTACAAGATGCAATTAACACAAGAATTGGAGGATGGGGTGTAAAAGGAATAAGTGGGGGTCAAAAAAGGAGAGTGAGCATTTGCATTGAGATCATAACACGTCCAAGGCTTCTCTTTCTTGATGAACCAACAAGTGGACTTGATAGTGCTGCTTCTTACTATGTTATGAAAAGAATAGCTTCTTTGGACAAAAAAGATGGAATTCAAAGGACTATTATCACTTCAATCCATCAACCTAGTACTGAAGTTTTTCAACTTTTTGATAATCTTTGTCTTCTGTCTTCAGGTAGAACTGTTTACTTTGGACCTGCCTCTGCGGCATGTGAGGTAAGGACTAATAAACTCATCAGGAACGGAATCAGAAATTTTTACGTTACCAATATTTATGATTGATTTTGATTTTGTTTCAATGTAGTTTTTTGCTTTGAATGGATTTCCTTGTCCTCCTCTCCAAAATCCATCTGATCATTTACTTAAAACTATAAACATGGATTTTGATCAGGTAAATTGATTAAGCAATACAAAAATAACACATTAATTTGATTTTTTTTTCTTCATGATTTCATTCCTATTCAATGCAACACTCTTAAACAAAATAGTAAAAAGCATCATTTGAAAGTACATATTGAAACCAATTTAGGATATTGAGGCAGATACCGGAACAATGACCGCAGAAGAAGCAATTTGTATCCTTGTGAAATCATATAAATCATCTGAAAGAAATCAAGATATTAATAATCAAGTAGCGGTATTATCTAAAAAGGTACACATTGTGGCTTTTTACCTAAGGTTAATTTGTCCAACATTAAGATTAAAACTAATTAACTAAATTTAAATGTATTTTTTTCAGAAGACAAGCTCAATTGATCATAAGAAGAAAGGGCATGCAGGGTTCCTCAACCAATGCTTAGTTCTTATCAAAAGGTCATCAGTGAACATGTTTCGTGATCTAGGCTATTATTGGTTACGCTTAGGAATATATGTTGCATTGGCTATAAGTTTAGGCACTATTTTCTATGATTTGGGTACAAGTAATGGCTCAATTAAGGTATGATAATAGTAGTAACTTGCTAGAACCTATGAATATGACTTTATGATAGATTGTTTCATTGTGCATTTTGGTTTTCATTTATTTCAGGATAGAGGGTCACTTCTTTCATTCATCTCTGGATTCTTAACTTTCATGAGTATTGGTGGATTCCCTTCCTTTGTGGAAGACATGAAGGTAGCTCCAAAAATTGTTCTAGATATTTAGGGGGGAAATGGATTTTGATTGTTTATAGTTGATAACTCACACTCACACATTTATGTCCTAAGCACATCGGCGTAACTCTTGGATCAACATTAGACATTCTAAATTTCAAATTTGCTATTTTATATAATTCTTAATAAATTAAAATTTTCAATAAAATTCTAACTATATGAATCTGATCTTGATCCAATGAATCTCGATACATTGAATGTGTGAATGTGCGATTGCTGACAACAAATTATCTAAATCCAATAAAAATATGAAATTGATCTCTAAATTATCCTCTATGTGACAATAAAATTATATAGACGGATATTTTTTCTGTCTCGAAAAAAATTTGGTTACATATTAAAATTTTGAAGCATGAGAATAAATCACTTGAGCCTCTTTTATCTTGATTGACAAGATAACTATAATTTTTTTTTTTTTTTTAATTTGAATTCTACAAATTTTTTCTAGGTATTTCAAAGAGAAAGACAAAATGGGCATTATGGTGTAATTGCATATGTGATTGGGAACACTTTTTCATCAATTCCATTTGTTTTATTGGTTTCAATAATCCCTGCAGTTATAACCTACTACCTCTCTGGTCTTCAAAAAGGTTATGAACACTTTTTATACTTTGCTAGTGTTCTATTTTCTAGTCTAATGTTAGTGGAAAGTTTAATGATGATAGTTGCAAGCATTGTTCCTAACTATCTAATGGGAATCATAACTGGTGCTGGAATTCAAGGAATCATGATTTTGGTTGGTGGATTCTTCAAATTGCCACATAATCTTCCTAAGATATTTTGGAGATATCCATTGCACTATGTTGCATTTCATACATATGTGTTTGAAGGATTGTTCAAGAATGAATATGAAGGACTAATATTTCCTATAAAAAATGAACAAGGCACAAATAGTTACATTACTGGTGAAGTGATTTTGAGAGATACATGGCAAAGTAACATGAGTTACTCAAAATGGGTTGATCTTGCAATTTTACTAGGAATGATTGTTTTGTATCGTGTTTTGTTCCTAATCATCATCAAGATTACAGAGAAAGTGAAGCCTATTATTGGATCATTATTATCTTGTACGTTTGTGTCTCCCAAAACAACAATATATGTCGTGGAGAATCCTAATGCCACACCTTCGCATCAAGAGGTCATATAGCCATAAATTGAATCACTTGCATTTGGATTTTATGTCTACAAAGTACAGAAGCAGTGGTTAAGTTTCTTTCTAGTATATATTGATAGTAATGAAATATCAACTTCACATTTTATAGATGTGTAAACGATATAAACTCTAGTGTTGATTGTTGTTACTACTATTGTACTATGATACTATACTTAAGAAATGGTAAAGTAGTGTCAACTTCGGATTTGGATTGCATGCAGTCAAAACTGCATGCAGTCATGCAGTCAGAGAAGATCTGACCGTCCGATCAAAATCGGACAGTCCGAATAGAAAGCAATCACACAGTTTGATTAAATCTGTTTTATATTTGGACTGTCCGATCTTGATTGGATGGTCAGATATTCTGTGACTGCATGACTGCATGCAGTTTTGACTGCATGCAATCCAAATCCGTCAACTTCACATTTTTATGGGTTGGACACGTAATAAATAGTGACAACTTCACATTTTTATTGGTACAAGTGCACTTTTGACTGCATTTTTATTGCATATCTGTGACTGCATGACTGCATGCAGTTTTGACTGCATGCAATCCAAATCCGTCAACTTCACATTTTTATGGGTTGGACACGTAATAAATAGTGACAACTTCACATTTTTATTGGTACAAGTGCACTTTTGACTGCATTTTTATTGCCTATCTGTGACTGCATGACTACATGCAGTTTTGACTGCATGCAATCCAAATCTGTCAACTTCACATTTTTATGGGTTGGACACGTAATAAATAGTGTCAACTTCACATTTTTATTGGTACAAGTGCACTTTTGCCCCCCCCCCCCCCAAAAAATTTTATAATCGTGTGATTTTGACTTATAGTTTCAAACGTGCGATTTTTGTCCTTCACATTATACTCTAATTAAATAGTATTATCTTCCCATTAAATAATAGTTTAGATTAATCTTAAAATCACTATTAAAATAAGATCGGTTTTTATCTATATAAATTTTAAAGAATTCAATTTCTCTAAAGTGCTCACTTTAATTAAAGTATAAAATGAGAAAAATCAGTTATTAATTAATAAATCAAAGATAAATATTATAGGTAAATTATAAGAAATGATGTGGTTCAATATTAGAAATATGTTAATTTTATGCGGATTCTGGTGAAAATTCCGAAGGAAACAGTCTTTCTGAGGATTTACTTGCAGATTATGGTGTCCAGGTAATACCTTAATGGGTATTGTTTCCCGAGGATTTTAGTCTGTAGGTAATTTCACTGGTAAACTTGTGACAAAGGAAGCAAGAAAGTCAGCATGAGATTTTATATTCTATAGATAAAAACTGATAAATCTGTTGGAAAGTCCACATAAAATTGATTTTCACAGGTAATTAATCAGTGGCAAAGGATGCAGGATAAGACACATAAAATTATTTTCCGCAGGAAAAACCTCATGAAACTTGAATATTTTGCAAGTAAATACACATCTAATATTTTTTTCTCAGTGTTTTGGAAAGTAGCTAACATTTCACCTTGTATAAATGCATCAAAGTTTGAATTATGGTCGCTTGTATACAATAATATCCTATCAATTAAGGTATATTTACTTGTACAAGTAAAGCTAAACTTCTAATGTAAGCACATCTTTTTTATCAAATATTTAATTTTTTTGTCAAAGGTAATTCCATGAGACTACGGTATTTTAATTTTTTTTTTTAAAAGGTGATTTTTACTTTGTATTTCTAAAATTATTTTTTATAAAACTTAATTAAAATAGTTAAAGTTATTTCAAACTCATTTGTTATGAATTAAAAGAGTAATTTTGACAATTTGTAACTTATATATTCGTGTTATAAATTTTAACTAGCTTAATATATTTTATTTGGAAAAATATATCTTAAAAATTATTTCTATATATAAGTGCTTATTTAAAATAGCTTCCTTTTTGTAGAGGTTTTTTTAAATATTATTAGCTAAAAAACAATTTATTGCTTAAAACAAAGTGTTTAAAACAATTTATTATTGATGAATTATTTAAACTAATTTTTTCATTTATGATGACTTCACGTCATTACTGTGTTCTAACCGCATTTCAAGGCATGTTTAAGTAGTATTTTATATGTTTTTATACAAGAAATAAAGAGAAAAAGAATCGTTACAAGATTGCTTGAAGCACAAGAAAAAAAAGAAGAAAGTTGAAGAAAATCAGTACAATTTGCATCATGACATATGCCCGGTATTTTGACCATATCTAGAGTTTCGTAACTCGGAATGAGGCGGGGTTTGCGGCAAATGAAAGCTAAGATCAAGAGCTACAACTTTCATGAAGAAAAGAAATTCATTTGCTTCTGTCTGTGGTGCGCGGCGCAGCTACATTGGCGCACGGCGCAGCCTCGCAACCCTAAGTCTATAAATTGAGTTTTTCTCTCATTCAAGGGGTAACAGAATTTGACGGCGAAAAAATGCAACTTTTGGGAGCAAGTCCAGAGGCTATTGTTACTTCTTTGTAATGAATTCTTTTACTCTAATTTATGTTTATGCTTTAATTATGCGTAACTAAACTTCTAGATTGGATCCTAGGGGATTCTAATTGCTATTGTTTTGAACCATGTATTTCATATGATGTGTTAATCGAATTACGAAGTTAGTTTCAGTCAATTATCATTTGTTCTTAATGCTTTACATAACTTCATCACTTGTGTGATCGATGATTATAATTGTTTGTTTACTAAGACATTAGAGGCAAATCAATTGACCTAGGGATAATTGTTCAATTAACTTTCACTTTAGACATATCGGTTTGTTAATTGAGAATTCAAATATTAAAGGGCAAAAACCTCAATTGATTATAGGTTGTAACGACCCAATTTTATTAATTAGAATTATTAGCTAGTTATATTTTATTTAGGAATTAATTAATATTAGTTATATGGTTTTAGCTATTAATAGAAAGAGTAGTGGAATTAATGGCGTTTTGGTAATATAGCAATTTGATATAAATTAGTGGATTTTGTAGAGATAAGAATGACATTTTGTTATTAGTTAAAAGGATAAGTGTCTTGGAGATGAAGTAGTGACAATTGAGTAAATAGTACAATAACTAGTGGTAAGAGTAAAGTTGAGTTTGTGAGTGGGAATTGTAGAGAAAATAAGGGTAATATAGGAAATTTACTCTAACCTATGTGGATGGATAAAAGAGTGGTTTTTATGAGGAGTAGAGTAGTGATTTTCATTTGTCACAAATATGAGAGAAAGGGAGGTAGAGAGAAAGTGTAGAAGAACCAAGCTTGAAGATGTAGAAGGGAGTCCAAGTGTAGAGCTTAGAGATGTAAAGCTTCAATCTAAGGTAAGAGGTTTAGATAATATAATTTTGAGTGATCAAAAAGAGGGGAGTTTGTCTATGACTCCACAACCAAACTCTCTTCACTCATTTTGGGTTTTGGGAAGAAAAGGGTTTTGGGAAGGTGTTTATAATTGAAACTTGATAATGATTCATGTATAATATGCTTCTACTTATGATTGTTGTATGAAATCTATGATAAAGTTGATTACTTGAACCTTGATTTTGAATGATTATGTGATAAATGGGTTTTATGAGTTAATACATGAAAATCTATGCTTTAGAACATGAAATGATGTTTGATGATGCTTTAAGTTGTACTTCTATGTTTAACATGATTTTATAAGCTTAAAGTTGGTAACTTTCTGCATTTTTGAGTTTTGGATGGTGATTTTCGAGTGGGTTTCATCCAAACCCGAAAACAGAGTGCTGCTTCTGCGGAGTGCTCGCCCGGCGAGGTTTTTAGCTGGCCCGGCGAGATCAGCTTGCCCAGTCTCGGCCAAGCTCGCCCGGCGAGGTCATCTGGACAGCCGTTTCTAAGCCGTTTTCGATGTCGTTTTTTTCTATGGTTAGCTATCGAAGAGTACTTGAAGTAGGAAGCTTATTTTGCAGTGTTTAGGTCTTTTATTAATTATGTGCATGTCGATGATTAGATGATGAATTAAAGTATGTTCATGTGTGAATAAGTGATAATAATTAGTAATGACTTATGATGATGTGCAGACATACGTGTATATGTTGATTTACTAATAATGTGTGATGATTAATGATATATGAGGTTTATGAGGATAATATGTTTACGTTAGTATGATTAATTTGGATTCATGACTTTGAATTGTGAAATGGATTCGATATGTGATATGTGTGATGAATATTGAAGTATGAAGATTAATTAATATTGCATGTTGATTAGCTAATGATGTATGATGATTAGAGATTAGTTAACAATGTGTTATGCTTGGATTCTATATGAATTAAGATGATGTTTTATGATGATGAATTGAGTTAATTAATGATAATGACTTGATTGTTGATGTATGATATGTGTGCTTGTACGTATGACCTTGATAATGATATGATGATGTGAATTGATGAGAAGGAATATTAGGACGAGTAACCTAATGTTCATGAGTAGTTGAGTAGAGGTATCATCATAATTGGTATATATACATTCATGCATGTATATTATGGTAACGGAGTTTTGGATACATGTTTATCCTAATGGTAACGGAGAATTGGATATATGTTTATCCTAATGGTAACGGAGAAATGGTACCGCATACATATAGTTATGTCTAGGGTGACATGACATGAGTAATTGACATTAGTTGCATTAGGATATGTGATTAAATGTGATACTTGGTAATTGACATTGATTGGTAATCCTTAATAAAGTGACTAAGTGTATTATGAGATATGTGATTAAATGATTAATACTTGATGATGATGCGTATACTTTGCCAATTGATTGAGAATATGATATTATTGTCAGGGGCGGAGCCCTTTGTGGGTTGGGTAGGGCCATGGCCCGCCCCATAATTTTTATTTTTTTTTCATAGGTATATTATTTAGCGGCGGTTTTGAATCCCCGCTAAATAGTATGTGTAGTTTCACTATTTTCTGTTTTGCGGGGGTTTTAAACCCCCTCTATTTGGACCCAGATTTTTTTTATACTTTCCAGTTTTTAATTTGTTCTAAAAAACATTCTTATTATTAATCATTCAAATATCATTTATAATTTTTTTTTGAAGCATTTCTTCTAATGTTTTATTGTTGATAATTTATAGCTATTCTAAAATGTATAATTTATTTTGTCAAAGTATTCAAATATATTTTTTTTGAGGAAAAAGTACTTAAATTTTTATTTGAAATAGAGTTTTACTGTATAAAAATTCATGTTTGATTAATTATTTGTTAAAAATTTAAGTTTTTGTTTGAGAGATTCAAATAAAATCCAAATTAGACACACTCTTAATATGATTTTTTTAAGTATTTTTTTGACATTCAATTTATAACTATAGCGCCCCCCCCCCCCCCCCCCCCGCCCCCCCCCCCCAATATTTTTGGGTTGCTCCGCCACTGATTATTGTGATGTGTTATATGTGTATGATTATGTGTTATGAATAACATGTGATTAATGTATGTTTATGAATTGAATTGTTAGACATAATCATACTATGTCCTAAGTGTCAAGTGTGTTCTTGCACTTAGTTTCTTTTTATAGTTATATTATCTAACCCTTTGTTTTGTGTATGTGCTGAACCTTTGGGGGTTCAGGTTCTCAGGTTATGTTGTGACTGAGTCACTGGTGAAACTCCGCTCTGATGTGACACGGAGATGGGATCATTTGTATAATGTGTATTTAGAGTCTTGCCTCTTACTTTCTATGTATTTAAAGATGTACTTTCTAGAAACTTATTTTTGTACAACAATTGTTTTTACTAATTAAGTTATTAGTAAGTTTTTATGTGTATGATGTAATACTCGAGCCGAACCTTTTGTGAATCATATTTTATTCCGTTGCGTATTTTCAAATAGTATTTTATAAAGGTAATATTTTATTAAATAACGGGTTGGGTGTTACATAGGTCATCCTAAGACATTAGGGATTGATAATCAATTAAGAGGATTATGTACCAAGACATTGAATATAGTTATTTAATTTAATCGAATCGTGGAACTAAGTTTGTAATTTGTTAGCATGCATGGAATACCAAGACAATAGTAGTTAGATGAACCGAAAAGATCCAATCGCTTTCTCTCCTTGAAGCAAAACCCTATTTTGTTGCCGTTATTTTCAAAGAAACCCTGATTTCAAACAAACCCCCTTTTTATTTAATTGCAAATTTTACTCGCGTATTGATCTGACCTGATCAGAAGGGTGTTCGCCGGCAGCAGTCTCTCAGCAAGCCCCTTGTTGAAGCGGAAGGGGGGTGTGTACCTGTATACACTCCGACGCTCAAGTCAGTATAATGTGTAAGCTTTGGTTTTCAAGAAGGTAGAATAACATACCTGACTCCTTCAGAATGAGGAGTATATATAGCCCCCAGCGCTGGGCTAAGGCCCTTAATGGGCAGTTAATGCCCATTAAGTGGCTGCCGGAACTTTGGCCGTTGGGCCATGATGAGCAGTTAATGCTCATCATTCCGATGGTCGGCCGTTACAGAATGCATGATTCTGTAACTTTGACCGGCGAGGAGGGTGCCCTTCTGGAGGGCAGAGCCTTAGAAGTCCAGTCCAGAACAGAAGCCCCCCAAGTCGTTATGCTCGTTTATGAGCATAGCGACTTTAACTTTAGCTATAAGCTTTTGTTTGCGCGTATGAACAACGAGGATCAAAATGCATCGTGGATTCATTTGTTCATATCGAGGAGCTCATGACGGATTCCTTTTGCGTTTGTCTGACAAGAGGAAAATGTTAATCGTTTCTTTGTCCTCGTGTGAAACTATCGTCGATTTACTTCGAGGAGGAAACGTTAATCGTTTCTTCGTCCTCATGGCTTCGAGGATCGTTTGATTTGTTGGCTTTTCTTGAAGATCCTGCTATTTATTGCGAGGATTTGATTTGCCCTCATCCGTTGAGATTCTCTCGATGATTGCGCCATTAATCACGACGATATTTTCGTGGAGATTTTCTCGGACTCTGCGAGATTTTAGTGCTCAGTGGATGTGACCTGAAAGGACAAGCCGCTTCGTCTCTAAGTGCCACGTGTAAAGGCGATTTTAAACGTTTGAGTGCCTAGGATCGTAGCTACTGTTTACGAGGACATTTCTAAACCGTTGGATTTTCGCGCCTTTTCGTTTTTATGATGATTCAACCCGAAGCGTTGGATCGTTTTAGATCACGGCCCTTGGATCAAAGCAACGTATCAGATTTGGGTGGCGTCGTTTTGCTTTGAACAGATGCGAATGCACGGGATTCCTCTATATATAGAGAAAAGGAGGGATTTTTTAAGTTTCACTTCATTTACCCCATTCCGACTTCTGCGTTCTCAAAGCTTTTCTCTCTTCAACTTCTTTTGTTTGCTTCTGGAGATCCAAGCCTTTTGCCATCACTAAGATTTGTTTTCTCAACTCCAAATCACTAATCAAGTAAGTGTTTTTTCTTTGTCTTGTTTTTACCGTACTTGATTGCTAGTTTTATTTTTAAGATTTTTGAATCTTCTTAATGCGGTGGTTAAGGGTTTGTAAGTGGTGGTTAACACCCTTAACCCCCCTTTTAAAGCGGTAGTTTTACTAGAAAAACTACGCTTTTATGATGTTTTTGTACTCTGGTGTGGTGGTTGTTGGTGTTCACCGCCTTTACAACCTCCATTTTAGCCATTTTAGGACTGTGACTTTGATGCTCGTTAGCGACCATTCAACACTTTAATCTCGAGCATTCGTAGGAGAGAGGTTGCTCGTTTGGACTTTAGGTTTGAGTAGTACTCCCTACGTCCCATTTTATTTGAGCCAGTTGACTGCCTCACGTTTGCCAATGTAAAACTTTAACGATTAATATCTTTAATTGTATAATAGTAAAAATTATAAAAATTTGATATTTTGAAAATATAAATCGAGACGAATCCAACAAGATCTTATATGCTAATATTTATTTTTATTTATGAATAGAAAAATAGAGTCAAAACGAGATATGTGAATAGTATCTACAGTCAAAATGGCTCAAATAAAATGGGACGGAGGGAGTAACGTTTAAGTATTAGTGACTTCCTCGTTATTCGCCTTTCGCGATCATTTGGCTCTTACCTTCGTTGTGCGAGCAACGTTAAGGATTACTTCTAAGCGCATGTCCACGCCCTTTCACTTGAACGGCGGTGGAAGGGAGGATTTGTTATTTCAAAGATGTCGAATTCAGTTTTTCTCTTCCTCGTCTTTCAGGTTTAAATGGCGGAAGAGCCCTCGTCGTCGAATGCTAACTTGAACGAGGAAGGAGATCTTGCGCTCGTGGAAAACCTGGATGGGCAAGAGGGGCATCAATCCTCGGAGCATGTGGATGAGCGTCCTCCAATTACGGCTGATACAGATCCCCTTGACTGGGTTGCGGATGAACCTCGGTTGACGCACTCACGATTTTCCAAGCATCCTGATGGCGAGGAGATCCCTGGACTCTTTAATATCATTGAGGATCCTCTCGGAGACAACTGGGAGATTATTATCCCCGCGAAACGTCGTCGCGTTTTTCAGGTTTAAATGGCGGAAGAGCCCTCGTCGTCGAATGCTAACTTGAACGAGGAAGGAGATCTTGCGCTCGTGGAAAACCTGGATGGGCAAGAGGGGCATCAATCCTCGGAGCATGTGGATGAGCGTCCTCCAATTACGGCTGATACAGATCCCCTTGACTGGGTTGCGGATGAACCTCGGTTGACGCACTCACGATTTTCCAAGCATCCTGATGGCGAGGAGATCCCTGGACTCTTTAATATCATTGAGGATCCTCTCGGAGACAACTGGGAGATTATTATCCCCGCGAAACGTCGTCGCGTTTTTCAAGATTTTGGATTCGCGAATTTTTCTATGTACCAAATTGCGTTTCAGCATCTTGGGTACATGTTGCCTTTTACAGACATCGAAGTGGCCGTATTTCATCATTTGATGGTCGCTCCCTCTCAACTGCACCCAAATTCTTTGGCTTTCTTGAGAGCCTTTGAAATAGTCTGTAGTTATCTAGGGATTGTTCCAACCCTTCCTCTATTCTTCTATATATTTCAACTCCAGCGCTCGAAGCCTAAAGGAGATCCGTACAGACTTGGTTAGGTGTCCTTCAAACAAAATCGGCGCTTATTCTATATGTTCGAGGAATCTTTGCGGCCTTTTAAGGATGAATTCTTCATCGTTCGTCCCAAGAACTCCCAGGGCTGGGCGGATGTTATAGTCCCCGGTCCTGATAGAGACGCATAACACGCTGTATAGTTCCTCAACCCACTTACCCTTTGCCTCGCCTAGCCTTCGCTTTAGGCCTCGCAAAATTACTCTATTGGCAGCTTCTGCTTGGTCGTTTGTTTGAGGGTGCTCGACAGATGTAAAGTGTTGGGTCACTTTTAGGTTGATGAGAAACTCTTGAAACCTTTTATATGTAAATTGTGTCCCATTGTCGGTTATGACAGAGTGTGGAATTCCAAATCTAGCGAGGATGTTTCTCTTGAAAAAGCGAAGAATGTTGTGGGCTGTGATTTGGGCGAGGGGTTCGGCTTCTATCCATTTCGTGAAGTAATCTATCCTGACGATTAGGTACCTGTTTTGCCCAGGCGCTCGTGGGAATGGTCCTAGGAGGTCCAATCCCCACCATGCGAACGGCCACGGGGATGACAAAGATTTTAGCTCGTTAGGCGGAGCTAAGTGCATATCCTCGTGTCTTTGGCACTTGTCACATTTTTTAACATGCTCTTTTGCATCCATTTGCATCGTTGGCCAATAATAACCTGCTCGCAGTGCCTTTCGTGCCAATGAGCGTCCACCAATGTGTTGCCCATTGATCCCTTCATGTATCTCCTGTAGATTGGATTCTACTTTTTCCTCCTCGACGCATATTAATAAGGGGGTTGAAAATCCTCTCCTATCGAGACGACCGTCAATCAGGACATACAAGCACGCTCTTCTTCTAACCTTGACCGCCTCTTTGGGGTCGTCGGGTACTAATCCTGAGGCGAGGAAATCTCTCACATGGTTTATCCAACTGTTGGCGTTGATTATGCATATGAGATTTACTTCAAGAGTTTTTTCAATGCTTGGTCTTTGCAACGTTTCCTGGATAAGTGATTGATTCCTCCCTTTCTTCTTTTTGGTGTTCGCCAATTTTGAGAGGACATCTACCCTTGAGTTATGCTCACGAGGGATGTGTTGTACGGTTGACTCTTTGAATTTAGCCAACTTTTCTTGTATAAGGGTTAAGTATTCTGATAGACGCTCGTCCTTAGCTTGATACTCCCCGTTTACTTGAGATGCGACCAGCTGAGAATCTGTGAAGATTTTGATTTCTTCAGCGTTCATGTCCTCGGCTAATCGCAATCCTGCTAGGAAGGCTTCGTACTCAGCTTGATTGTTGGTCGTTTGGAATGAAAGTTCCAACGACACCTCAATGAGGACTCCCTCGTCGTTTTCTAGGATTATCCCCGCTCCACTCCCTTTGAGTTGGAGGATCCGTCGACGTATATGGTCCATTTATTTTTGCTCGAGGTCGCTGGTAGGGTTATTTCAGCGACGAAGTCTGCTAGCACTTGAGCTTTCAAAGCTTTTCTGCTTTCGTAGGTTATGTCGAACTCAGATAACTCTAACGACCATTTTAGCATTCTCCCGGCCATATCAGGCCTTACGAGCAGCTGTTTGATTGGTTGGTCGGTTCGCACTGCGATTGAGTGTGCTAAGAAATAATGTCTCAACTTCCTCGCAGCGATGACGACTGCCAATGCGGTTTTTTCGATCTGTAAGTATCGGAGTTCTGGTCCTTGCAAAGCTTTGCTGATGAAGTTTACTGGCTTCTGTCCTTGCTCGGTTTCTCGAATTAAAACTGCGCTTATGGCTTCATGAGCCACGGCCAGATATAGGAATAAAGTTTCGCCCATGATTGGACGTGTCAAGATCGGAGGTTCGGATAATGCTCGTTTCAAATGTTGAAGAGCGTTTTCGCATTCTTCCGTCCATTCAAAAGCGGACTCTTTTCTAAGTAATTTGAAAAGAGGCAGCGCGTGTTGAGCGGATTTAGCGGCGAAACGTGCTAGAGCAGTCAACATTCCGTTGAGGGATTGTATTGACTTCTTCGAATTTGGAGTAGGGAATTCAAAGAAAGCCTTGTATTTCTCAAGGTTAGCTTCGATTCCTCGTTCCGTTAAATAGAATCCGAGGAATTTGCCGGCTTTTACCCTAAAGGTGCATTTTTCCGGATTAAATCTCATGTTGTACTGTTTTGCTCTCTCGAACACCTTTCTTAAGTGGGATACATGATCGATTTCCTGCTCGGATTTAACGATCATGTCGTCCATGTATACTTCGAGCATGTCTCCTATTTTATTTCTGAATACTTTGTTCATCATTCATTGATAAGTGGCACCAGCGTTTTTTTACCCGAAAGGCATTACGTTATAGTAATAATTGCCCGATTCAGTCATAAATGCTGTTTTCTTTTTATCGATTTCATCCATTTTTATTTGATTATACCCTGAATAAGCGTCCATAAACGATAGTAATTTAAATCCCGAGGAATTATCTACTAGTTTATCTATGCTAGGTAAAGGGTAAGAATCTTTAGGGAAGCCCTATTGAGATCGGTGTAGTCAACGCACATCCTCCATTTTCTATTAGATTTTTTTACCAATACAACATTTGACAGCCATGTAGTGTATTTCGCTTCAGAAATAAAATTTGCCTATAAGAGGTCTTTTACAGCTTTTTCAGTAGCCTCGGCTTTTTCGGGAGACTGCTTCCTACGTCGCTGAACTACAGCTCTAGCCCTAGGATTTATTGTTAACTGATGACAAGCGACATCAGGGTCGATTCCGGGCATTTCGGCAGCATTCCAAGCGAACAGCTCAGCGTATTCCTTCAAGCAAGCTTCCAATTGCCTCTTCACCAATTCGGGCATATCAGCTCCAACCTTGATTCCTCGAGAGTAATCATCATTCAGGGGGATGATTTCGAACTCGCCATCAGGAATAGGGCGATGAACCTTTTTCGCGATGGGGTCCTCCTCGTCTTTCAACTCTTTCTCATTGATGCGTGCATCAAGGTCCACGATGTCGTTTGCCTGCAGGGCATTCACAACGGGCATTTTGTGATCATTCTTCTTCTTCGGAGTGAGAAGGGAACTCATATTCTTCGCAGCAGCTTCAAAGCATTTTCTTGCTGCAGCGATATCCCCGTTAAGTGTAGCGATTTTTCCATCCACGGTGTAGTACTTCATCTTCAAGTGGATGGTCGAGGATACGGCGAATAGGTTCGCCAGAGCAGGCCTTCCCATAATACAGTTATATAGAGATGGGCAATCCACGACCAAGAATTGGACGTTAATGGATTTAGTCGCCTCTCCTTCTCCGAAGCTCCGAAGGTCACAATCAAGTCCACATACCCCCATGGCTTTGTAGTCGCTCCGTTAAACCCTTGAAGGTCAGCACCAACATACAGGGCGAGGTTCTTCTCCGTCAATCGCAGAGTCTTGAACAAACCAGCGTACATCACATCACACGAGCTTCCTTGATCAACTAAGATTCTCCTCACATCAAAGTTAGCCATCCTGGCCCTTATTAGCAGCGGAATTTGATGATTAGGGGAGCCTCCGGGGACCTCCTCCTTATAAAAAGCTAAGGGAATAGATCCCTCATTCACTTCTGTCACGAGGACAGGTTCCAACGAGCACACACTTTCCAACTCTTCAAACTTTCTTTTCAGCGACCCTATTGTAGAAGTTCTGAATCCTCCTCCTGAGATTACCAATGATCCCATATGAGCAGCAGATGATCGAGCAAGTCCTCACCTTCCTTATGCTCGGGGAGAATGAAATCCTCGGGTCTTGAGATAGAGTAGGCAATTTGCATGTTGCTGTTGCCAGCCCCCGATTGTTGTTGTGCCTCTCTGGACGGTTGACCAACCTCGGGCTCTTTTTCACAGTCACGTTCCTCCTTTCTGAACTTCTGAAGGAGTCCTTTTTGTAGCATGATCTCGATTGCGTCTTTCAGATGAACGCAATCCTCGGTTTCGTGCCCTTAGCTCTTATTGTGCTCTTATGGTAACGACAGTACTTAGACTTGTCCATTCCAGGCCTCACGGTCAGTTGCTTAGGGAAGCGGACTCCATTTTTCTTGAAGTCGGCCGCGGATACTTCTGCCAGAATTCGCTCGTAGGGAGCGTTCAACGGGGTGTAATCCATAAACTTACTTCGAGGGGGTCTTGGCTTCCTCATCTTTTCTTTTCCTCTCTCATTTCCTCCTCGAGAGGGTGCAGTTTCTTCCTGACGCTTTGGCTTCCTCGCGTCAGCAGCCACTTGCTTTTCCTCGTAAGCAATGTATTTTTGTGCTTTTTCGAGGAAAGCGTCCAAAGTTCTTACCTCTTCATCCTATCATCGGTTCTTACTTCGATGGCAGCCTTGTTGAATCTGTCAATATACTCCCTCAGCGATTCATTGTCTTTCTAGATGATCGCTTCAAGGGTAGCCTCAGTCTTCGGGTGCTTTCTCGAAGCGGTGAAGTGTGTGTTGGAACAAAATTATGATTTTGTATCTCCTTAATTGATTTTGATGATAACAATGTATTTAAGGTTAAATTGGAGTACTAATAATTTAATTCAGTGTGCAGGATTAAAAGTTAAAATTTGCGTACTAAAGAACCCTAGAATTTCTGAAGGAATTACTTCTGAGCTCACCAGATCTGAAGCAAGTAATTCTGAGCCTATGAAACTCTGAAGTTATTATCTGAACCTTAGAATTTCTGAAGGAATTACTTCTGAGCTCACCAGATCTGAAGCAAGTAATTCTGAGCCTGTGAAACTCTGAAGTTATTATCTGAACCTTAGAATTTCTGAAGGAATTACTTCTGAGCTCACCAGATCTGAAACAAGTAATTCTGAGCCTATCAAAATCTGAAGAACATCTGAGCTCACCAGATCTGAAACAAGTAATTCTGAGCCTATCAAAATCTGAAGAACATCTGAGCTCACCAGATCTGAAACAAGTAATTCTGAGCCTATCAAAATCTGAAGGCTCGTCAGATATAAGTGTTAAGCTACATTTGAGAGTATAATTTTATTGAAGACTGTGCCTGACTAAGTCCAAACGCAGAAACCAAGAATGAAAAGGTTTGACCATGGAAAGGTCCTTTTCAAGTCAGGCTTCAGAAACGATTATTTCCTTATTTGGCTTTCACCAAGGTTCAAATATCAAAAGCCAAAAGGAATCTCTCATTTTGTAGTAAACGTTAAGCTCCTAAGCTACTGCAAATCAGAACAGCTAATAAGCTCACTGATCTATACAAAGGAGCGTCTCAATTCTTCAAACGGCTATAATCTTCAACGTTCATTTTATCATCTATAAAAGGAAGAAGATTTGTGAAGAAATGGAATCAAGACTTAAGCTTCTGAACGTGCTGAAACTCTGTCAAATTCTGAAGCTATCAAACACTTAGAAACTTTGTGATAATTTTCTAAGTTAGTCTTGTAACTGCGTTGTATTTTGTAAACACCTCTGATTGTATATCAAGTGTTAATCTCTTATCTTTATTAACATTAAAACCAATTTGAAGTCTCTTGCTTTGTGCTTGAGCATTGGAAGTCTCTTGCTTTGTGCTTGAGCATTGGAAGTCTCTTGCTTTGTGCTTGAGCATTGGAAGTCTCTTGCTTTGTGCTTGAGCATTGGAAGTCTCTTGCTTTGTGCTTGAGCAGTTAGAAGTCTCTTGCTTTGTGCTTGAGCAGTTTGAAGTCTCTTGCTTAGTGCTTGAGCATTTGTAATCTGAGTGATTATAGTGAAATCTCTTGTGAAGGACAAGAGGACTGGACTACTCCTGTTAGTGGGAGGAACCAGTATAAAAATTCTGAGCATCTCTCTCTAACCCTATCCTCATATATTGTGTGTGTTATACCTTATCCGCTGCAATTTGTTTTAACTTAGAAAAAGTCTCACACAATTCAACCCCCCCCTTTCTTGTGTGTTTTTCAACCTTCAATTGGCATCAGAGCTCCGATCTGTTGCTCTTCACTTAACAGTGAAACAGTAAAAGATCTAGGGGTACTTAGTTGAAAAACATGTCTGGTGTTACCTCTCCTTCTGCTTCCTCTGGACCTGATCACTCTGCTGTTCCACCTCCTCACAACTATGATAGGGAAAGGAACAGTGATAATCACAGAGACAAACCACCTTACTTCAACAGTGATCCTACTACTTTTCCTTTCTGGAAAACCAAGATGTATAGTTACATCATTGGGACCGATGATGAGTTATGGGATATCATTGAAGATGGTATACATTTTGAACACATGGATGATGAAGGTGTTGTAAGAAATACCTACAGAAAGTTCTTTGATGCTGAAAAGAAGAAACAGTATAAGAAGCATCATACTGTTAAGAATATGCTTATTGGTGCAATATCTCATGCTGAGTATTTAAAAATATCCAACAAGTCATGTGCCAAAACTATCTGGGACTCTCTATGTTCCACCTATGAAGGAAATAAGCAAGTCAAAGAAGCTAAGGCAAACTTATTAGTTCATCAATATGAGCTGTTCAGAATGAAGGAAGATGAAGATATTGAAACCATGTATTCAAGGTTTCAAACCCTTGTCTCTGGTCTTCAAGTTCTGAAGAAAAGCTACACTGCATCTGATCACGTGAAGAAAATTCTGAGGAGCTTACCTTCCAAATGGAGACCAAAAGTTACAGCTTTTCAGGAATCCAAGGATTTGGACAATGTGACTCTTGAAGATTTAATAAGCTCACTCAGAAGTCATGAGCTAGAACTTATGTCAGATGAACCTGTCAAGAAGATGAAGTCCTTGGCTCTAAGCTCTGTTCAGACTTCCTCAAAAGCTGCAAAGATCAAAGTGTCTGAACAAGAGGAAGAAACTTCTGATGATATGATGGATGAAAATTCTGAGAATGAAGAAATGGCACTAATGGTTAGAAGGTTTCAGAAATGGAACAAGAAATACAAAAGGTTTCCAAACAAAGGAAACAACTCAAGAAGTTCCTTTTCAAAGGACAAAAAGGAAGAACTGAACAACTGCTATAACTGCAAGAAATCTGGACACTTCATTGCGGACTGTCCAGAAATGTCATCCAAGGACAAAGGAAAGAATAAGAGCTTTGGGAAAGAAAAGTACAAAGAAAAGGTAAGGAAGAGTTTGTTAGCCACTTGGGAGACAATTGAGAATGACTCTGAAGGAGAAGATGATGAAGAAGGCAATCTGGCTTTAATGGCAAGAACTTCTGAAGGTAACAACTCTGATAGAGATTCTGAAGATGACTCAGATGATGAAAATGAGGTATACTCTAACATGACTAAATCTGAATTAATTGATTCTCTTAAGATTGCCGTGAAACATTACTCTCGTATAGTAAGTCAACACAAAATTCTGAAGAATGTTCATGAATCATTGAAAAAGGATGCCAAGATTCTTTATGATGAAAATGAATCGTTAAACATTCGTATTTGTCATGTTGAATCTAACTATGTCTTGGCAGACAAGCTCAATGATGATCATGAAGATGCTCTTCACGAATTTATTCGTTGTACCTTCAATAGGAGTAAAATGGCTTCCATGATTTATCATATGACTCGTAACTATGGTGAAGGCATTGGTTATTCTCGGTTTAAGAACTGGGATAAACCTCTGAAATCATATAGTGAGGATGATACTCCACCTGAATTATTCTCTACCTTTGTTAAAAGTGGTACACTTGATCTGAAGGCATCCAACTCTGAAGGAGGTTCTGAACCTGAACCCAAAGACTCAGAAGTTCCAAGTTCTTCTGAACCTAAAATTTCTGAGTCCAAAAGTTCTCAAGTTAAGGCTCAGAAGTCATCTGAACCTCTGAGAAATCAAGGTAAAGTTACTTCAGATCCTTGCTTGACCTTTGGAACTGTGATATACTCCAGATCAAAATCCAAGAATCAAATTAAGCCTAAACATTCTTGTCAAAGCTTAATTAATTCTAGATCTTGTGTTGATCATAGGAAACAAAGAAGGAATACTATTCAGAAGACTAACTCTAAAGGACCCATCAGAATATGGGTACCAAAATCTGAAATAATGTTTGCTTCAGATGCTCATGCAAGGAAAGGTAAAACAGCAGCCCTGGTACCTGGACAGTGGTTGCTCACGACATATGACGGGAGAAAAGCATATGTTCCAAACCCTAACTCTGAAAGAGGGAGGCTCTGTGGGATTTGGAGGAAAACAAAAAGGGAAGATCATTGGTACAGGTACAGTTGGTAATTCTTCTCTTTCCATTAAAGATGTTTGGTTAGTTGATGGACTTAAACACAATCTATTGAGCATTAGTCAATTTTGTGACAATGGGTGTGTTGTTACATTTAATAAGGAATCATGTACTGTATCAAAAGACTCTGACAAATCTGTAGTATTCAAGGGAATGAGAGTTGGCAATGTTTATAAAGTAAACTTTTCTGATTTGGTTGACCAAAAGATTATATGTCTTTTGTCTCTGAGTGATGAGAAATGGCTATGGCACAAGCGTCTTGGTCATGCTAACTGGAGGTTGATCTCTAAGCTTAGCAAACAAAAGCTTGTTAGTGGTTTGCCTGACATTGATTATCACTCAGATGCACTTTGTGGCTCATGTCAAAAAGGAAAATTTGCTAAGACTTCATTCAAGTCTAAAAACATTGTCTCTACTTCCAGACCCTTAGAATTGCTTCACATTGATCTGTTTGGTCCTGTTTCGACAGCCTCTATCAATGGTAAAAAATATGGATTGGTCATGGTTGATGATTTCAGTAGATGGACTTGGGTGAAATTCCTACGTTCTAAGAGTGAAGCACTTGTGGTGTTCAGTGACTTCTGCACACAAATACAAAGTGAAAAGGATCTTCGGATTCTGAAGGTTAGAAGCGACCATGGGGGAGAGTTCGAAAATGACTCTTTCGAATCTTTCTGCTCAGAGCATGGAGTAATCCATGAATTCTCTTCTCCTAGAACACCACAGCAGAATGGTGTTGTAGAAAGAAAGAATAGATCTTTGCAAGAAATGGCTCGTACCATGATGCTTGAGTCTAACCTAGCTAAGTTCTTGTGGGCAGAAGCCGTGAGTACTGCTTGCTATGTTCAGAATAGAATCTACATCAGACCTATTCTGAACAAAACTGCTTATGAACTGTTCAAAGGAAGAAAACCAAATATTTCTTATTTTCATCAGTTTGGATGTACTTGTTATATTCTAGACAACAAGGTCTATCGAAAGAAATTTGATGCTAGAGCTTATAAGGGTATCTTTATAGGCTACTCTGAACGCTCAAAAGCATACAGATTGTATAATTCTGAAACTCACACAGTTGAAGAATCTATACATGTTAGATTTGATGATAAAGAGCCTGACGATAAAATGTCAGAGCAAGCTGAGACTTTTGCAGAATTTCAAGTTTCCTCAAATTCTGAGTGTGAAGATCTCTCCATTGCTGTATATCCATCTGAGACTCAAAATGAAGATATCTCTGAAGGCCTTGAAACTGAAGACCCTTCAGAAACTGAACCCTCTCAGACACCTGCTCCACCTAAGAGTAAATTCAAGTATAGATCATCTCATCCTGAAGAGCTAATTGTTGGTAACAAGGATAGCCCAAGAAAGACCAGATCTGCTTTCAAAGAGGATGAATCCCTAGTTGGGTTAATTTCATTAATTGAACCCACAAACATAGAAGAAGCACTCTCAGATGATGGGTGGATTGTTGCAATGCAAGAAGAACTCAATCAATTTGAAAGAAATGATGTTTGGGATCTGGTACCAAAACCCAAACACAAGAACATTATTGGAACAAAATGGGTATTCAGAAACAAGTCAAATGAAAAGGGAGAAGTTGTCAGAAATAAAGCTAGACTGGTTGCACAAGGTTATAGTCAGCAAGAAGGCATAGATTTCACTGAAACCTTTGCACCAGTAGCAAGACTTGAGGCAATTAGACTTCTCTTGTCCTATGCAGTTAATCATGACATCACTCTATTTCAAATGGATGTTAAGAGTGCATTTCTGAATGGAGTAATTTATGAAGAAGTCTATGTTAAACAACCTCCTGGCTTTGAAGATGTAAAGTGTCCTGATCATGTTTACAAATTGAAGAAATCTCTGTATGGTTTGAAACAAGCTCCAAGAGCTTGGTATGAAAGGTTAAGTATATTTCTTCTAGAAAATGGTTTTGAAAAAGGACATGTTGATAACACTCTCTTTAGAAAAACCTTAAAAACTGATATTTTGATTGTTCAGATTTATGTTGATGATATTATCTTTGGTTCAACTAATGCTTCTCTTTGCAAGAATTTCTCTAAGCTTATGCAGGATGAATTTGAAATGAGTATGATGGGAGAACTAACATTCTTCTTGGGAATTCAAATCAATCAAAGAAAAGAAGGAGTATATGTGCATCAAACCAAATACACAAAGGATTTACTGAAGAAATTTGGTCTTGAAGATTGTAAACCAATGTCAACTCCTATGCATCCCTCTAGCTGTCTTCTGAAGGAAGAATCTGAAGGCAAAGTAGATCAGAAATTATACAGAGGTATGATTGGTTCCCTCCTTTATCTCACTGCATCTAGACCAGATATCTTGTTCAGTGTATGCTTGTGTGCTAGATTTCAATCAGATCCTAGAGAGTCTCATCTAACTGCTGTTAAGAGAATCTTTAGATATCTGAAAGGAACCACTAATCTTGGATTACTTTATAAGAAATCCTTAGATTATCAGCTTATTGGATTCTGTGATGCTGACTATGCTGGTGATAAAATTGAAAGGAAGTCCAATAGTGGAAACTGTCAATTTCTAGGTGAAAACCTTATATCATGGGCTAGTAAGAGACAAGCAACTATTGCTCTATCTACAGCAGAAGCAGAGTACATCTCAGCTGCTAAGTGTTGCACGCAATTGCTCTGGATGAAACATCAGTTGGAGGACTATCAGATAAGGATAAGTAGTATACCACTTCTCTGTGATAATACTGCTGCTATCTGTTTGTCTAAGAATCCTATTCTGCATTCAAGAGCTAAACACATTGAGATCAAACATCACTTCATTAGAGACTATGTTCAGAAGGGAGTAATTAAGATTCAATTCATTGATACTGAGCATCAATGGGCTGATATCTTTACCAAACCTCTTGCTATTGATCGTTTCGATTTTATCAAGAAAAATCTGAACATGGTTTTTATTTCTGAATGATATCTCTGAATGCTGTTAACTCTGAATGAATAAACTGGTTCTGAAGGGCCTCAGAAGTTTGGACGGCTCAGAAACTATTATATAGGTTCTGAAGCACTCTCTCATCTGAAGCAATCAGAATTATTTATTATTAAATATGATTTCTTGTGACTCAGATACCTACTCTAAGTGTTAG
Organism: Trifolium fragiferum; assembly: GCA_954870985.1. Classification (NCBI taxonomy): domain Eukaryota; kingdom Viridiplantae; phylum Streptophyta; class Magnoliopsida; order Fabales; family Fabaceae; genus Trifolium; species Trifolium fragiferum. The sequence goes on along the minus strand of OX940790.1, from coordinate 15,449,838 downwards.
TTGACCACTCAGTTTCTCTAACTGACAGCTGGCTTCTGAAAACACTACTTATCTGTGTAACTTCCCATCATGTCTAGTAACCGCTGGGTAATGAAGGAGAGCTAATGATGATTTTATTAAAAGTAACTGCCAAGCCCCCATTACGTCACTATCTTGTTTCCCCAATATTTTGAAACTTCCACTATAATCACTTAACTACACACTAGTCACTATCACTTCTCACGTTTTCAATATTTTGAAACTTCCACTATAACCATTTCTGACACTCCTAAATCCCCTCAGAAATCTCCTATTAAAGATTCTGAGTCTACCCCAATAGCAATGGACGTAGACCAATCTGAACCCTCAAATGTTCAAAATTCTGAAGTCCCTGCTGAATCCCAAACTGAACCCCTTCAGACTTCATCTCCTAAGCCAACCAATTCTGAACCAAACCCCTCATCCATTCAAACCACTCCACCTTTTCCTGGAACTGATTCAGATCTTGAAGAAACTCGTCTTCATTCTGAAACAATTCCCTGTTTCACCATGGTACTTAACAATTCCCTTTTACCGTTGAATGCATTTACTGCTGGTGGTTGTTTGCTGTGTGCATTTACTACCCTGTAACTTGTGCTTTGACTGACCCGTTTTTGATAATGACAAAGGGGGAGAAAATATTATTTCATTTCCTATGGCAGTGAAATTATTTCTGAAGCTCTAAAGATCACATTTTCTGAACTCTACTCTTGTTAAGTTATATTAAAGTCTTTTAAACTTTTAATGAGGGGGAGTAATAAATTTTGTCCAACATAAATTCATATAATATAAGATACGCTTGCAAACCATATCTTATATTTGTCAATCTGAAGAAATAGAGCTTGCAAACCTCTAATTCTGAAGGTAGAATATATGAAATTATATTTGACATTAAATATTACTCTTAGATTGTTAAATAAAAACAACAACAATTGATTTTAAATACATATAGTTGTCATCATCAAAAAGGGGGAGATTGTTGGAACAAAATTATGATTTTGTATCTCCTTAATTGATTTTGATGATAACAATGTATTTAAGGTTAAATTGGAGTACTAATAATTTAATTCAGTGTGCAGGATTAAAAGTTAAAATTTGCGTACTAAAGAACCCTAGAATTTCTGAAGGAATTACTTCTGAGCTCACCAGATCTGAAGCAAGTAATTCTGAGCCTATGAAACTCTGAAGTTATTATCTGAACCTTAGAATTTCTGAAGGAATTACTTCTGAGCTCACCAGATCTGAAGCAAGTAATTCTGAGCCTGTGAAACTCTGAAGTTATTATCTGAACCTTAGAATTTCTGAAGGAATTACTTCTGAGCTCACCAGATCTGAAACAAGTAATTCTGAGCCTATCAAAATCTGAAGAACATCTGAGCTCACCAGATCTGAAACAAGTAATTCTGAGCCTATCAAAATCTGAAGAACATCTGAGCTCACTAGATCTGAAACAAGTAATTCTGAGCCTATCAAAATCTGAAGGCTCGTCAGATATAAGTGTTAAGCTACATTTGAGAGTACAATTTTATTGAAGACTGTGCCTGACTAAGTCCAAACGCAGAAACCAAGAATGAAAAGGTTTGACCATGGAAAGGTCCTTTTCAAGTCAGGCTTCAGAAACGATTATTTCCTTATTTGGCTTTCACCAAGGTTCAAATATCAAAAGCCAAAAGGAATCTCTCATTTTGTAGTAAACGTTAAGCTCCTAAGCTACTGCAAATCAGAACAGCTAATAAGCTCACTGATCTATACAAAGGAGCGTCTCAATTCTTCAAACGGCTATAATCTTCAACGTTCATTTTATCATCTATAAAAGGAAGAAGATTTGTGAAGAAATGGAATCAAGACTTAAGCTTCTGAACGTGCTGAAACTCTGTCAAATTCTGAAGCTATCAAACACTTAGAAACTTTGTGATAATTTTCTAAGTTAGTCTTGTAACTGCGTTGTATTTTGTAAACACCTCTGATTGTATATCAAGTGTTAATCTCTTATCTTTATTAACATTAAAACCAATTTGAAGTCTCTTGCTTTGTGCTTGAGCATTGGAAGTCTCTTGCTTTGTGCTTGAGCATTGGAAGTCTCTTGCTTTGTGCTTGAGCATTGGAAGTCTCTTGCTTTGTGCTTGAGCATTGGAAGTCTCTTGCTTTGTGCTTGAGCAGTTAGAAGTCTCTTGCTTTGTGCTTGAGCAGTTTGAAGTCTCTTGCTTAGTGCTTGAGCATTTGTAATCTGAGTGATTATAGTGCAATCTCTTGTGAAGGACAAGAGGACTGGACTACTCCTGTTAGTGGGAGGAACCAGTATAAAAATTCTGAGCATCTCTCTCTAACCCTATCCTCATATATTGTGTGTGTTATACCTTATCCGCTGCAATTTGTTTTAACTTAGAAAAAGTCTCACACAATTCAACCCCCCCCCCCCCTTCTTGTGTGTTTTTCAACCTTCAGTGTGCAGTAAAAAGCCTGCACAGCTCACCCCATGAATCAATGGACCCTGGTGGTAAATTTTGGTACCATGCCATAGCTCCCTTCCTCGGTGTGGTGGAGAACAGCTTGCACTTTATCGATCCTCGAACTCCTATGTAGTCGAGGACAGCTTCAATATTTTCAATATGGTTGTCGGGATCGGTGGTTCCATCGTAGATGTCCATTGCCGGTGGTTTTTCCAACCCCACGGGCAATGGTACCCTCATGATTCTATCAGAAAGAGGCCCCATATGCCTTTCCTCGTCGCTTCGTGGAGAACGATGACGATGACGATGAGGTGAATGGTAGTTTCGCCCAGTCGAACAGGCTGGGGATCTCCTCGCTCCATTTGAGACAACTTCGATACGACGATTCTGCTCCCTGATAGCCTGTCCCTGATTGTTGACGGCGGCCAGCAGCGCGGTCATGATGTTTTCCAGGGTAGCTCCAAGGGGGGGTGGGGAATAGGAACGACCAGAGACTTGGTTTCGTTCGTAGGGTTGTAGGTGGGGTCCGTTTCCATTTGAGACATGACGATCCCGTTAGTTCCATTGTTGTCAGCGTGATCCCTGTGGAGGTGATTAGCGGAGTGGTCTGATTGACTGTTACCGGCCATTCTTAGCTTTTGGTGTTTTTGGTAGTTTTGGATAGTTTTGTTCTTTGAGAAAGAAGGGGAAAACTTTGAATCCCCACAGTCGGCGCCACTGATCTGACCTGATCAGAAGGATGTTCGCTGGCAGCAGTCTCTCAGCAAGCCCCTTGTTGAAGCGGAAGGGAGGTGTGTACATGTATACACTCCGACGCTCAAGTCAGTATAATGTGTAAGCTTTGGTTTTCAAGAAGGTAGAATAACATACCTGACTCCTTCAGAATGAGGAATATATATAGCCCCCAGCGCTGGGCTAAGGCCCTTAATGGGTAGTTAATGCCCATTAAGTGGCTGCCGGAACTTTGGCCGTTGATAAGTGCCAAAAAGTAATAAAATCTAATGTTATATTGAGGCACTTATTAACTTATTTTACAAGTATTCGCAGAAAAAGACCCAACCGTTGTGTAAATATCAACTCTATTAGTTAAACAATGTAAATTACATTTTTTGTACTTAATCCCAAAAATATGGTGTAGGTATTAATGACAAAAGCTGCATTCTGATAACAAAGGAAGAAAACTGAATTCTGACAAGTTAGCCAGCTCTAGCCAACTCTAGCTCAGCGAGACAGATGCAAAATCAAAAGTGTCAACTTAGCCAGAAGTAGCGAGAAGCAGCCAGAAACAGCTACAAGAGCTCGCCCAGCGAGCAAATCCTGGCTGAGCGAAAAAAGGGCGGTTTACAAGGTGCAGAGCTGATGTGGCAAAAGACTTCAGGGTGAAGAAAAGGTCCTTAGCTGAGCGAACCCCCTTTAGCTGAGCTAGACTCTGTTTTCTGACTAGTATAAATACATTTTCAATCAGAATTTAGAATCATGCTTCATTTTTAACAAGATAGAACAAGGAGAGAAAAGAGAGAGCTGGTTTTCATTGGAGATTGAAGATGGGTTCACACCAAATTAGAGACATCTAACCTTGATGTTCATCCATTCCTCTTCTCCTTATCTTTGTAAGCTCTTCATGATTATGGGTAGCTAAATTTCTCTTTGTTGGGATTAGCTGTAATCAACTCTAAGAGTATGTATCTATTTTGATCATGGTGTTATATATGGTTTTAGATTATTCATCAATTTTGATGTTGTTCTTGAATTTCAAGTTTTAATTTTAGGATTTGAAATGTTATAGACATATGCTTTTTGAATCCAAGATCTAGAACAATCATCTATTAAACTCTAAACTCTAGACATAGATTTAGATTTAATATTCACTCAAAAAATCAAAACTTAATGCTATTGTGTTGGTTAAATTGTCCGAGACATCGAAGTTTAAGCAATACAGTATAGCCGTTATATTGATTGATCGCTCGAGACATCGAGAGTTAATAGGTATAACAGGATTCTCGTCGTGTTCTGGACACATACACGTATGTGAGTGATATGTGATAGAATTGATTAGTAGCTAAAACTTGTATAACTGATTCGAATGATACATGCAATTGGGTTGGTGAAATCTAATCCCAACAAGCTTTTCTCTCTAATAACAAATCCGTTTATTGTATTTACTACTTTTATGTTTTTGCAAGTTTTCATAAACAAACTCTTAAAAACTCTTTACTTAAAATTTTATTAATTGTTGAACGGAATCGATATCGTACCAGTCCCTGTGGAGACGATAAAAATTATACTTACTTTTGTACTTTAACAAAATGGCGCCGTTGCCGGGGACTGGCGTTTAGATATTAGAGCTTTGCAACAATTTGTTGGGCCATGATGAGCAGTTAATGCTCATCATTCCGGTGGTCGGCCGTTACAGAATGCATGATTCTGTAACTTTGGCCTGCGGGGAGGGTGCCCTTCTGGAGGGCAGAGCCTTAGGTATTTAGGGAGCATGGACTTAGAAGTCCATAACACGTACGATCACGATTACCGTAATTGAGTCAGGACAATCTCTGTAGAGGATAAATTTTATACTTACTTTGACACTTCGTCAATTTATTTACAAAAAAGTCTTAAAAATATTTTAACAAAAGGATAATACACCCAATAAAAAAATTAAAATAGAATAACATTGTTCAGCATTTTTTATTATTTTTTTGGTCAAGATCACTGTTCAAATTTTATATACGTATACTCTACCTAAAGAAAAATAAAATAAAATTACGTGCACGTGATTGGATTAATTTGTGTTTGTCTCACTTGAATAACAGTAGGAGAATGTGTTTGAATTGAATACGTGGGGTTGTGATTTATATCACGTGTTAGTGTACGGTGAGGTTCCTCGTATAGAGTTGTTATTTTTTATTTATTCTATAAATTAATGGGGTGTGAAGGAATGATACTCTAGTTTTTAAGAATGAAAGACCTTGAGTTCTTAAAATACTTCTAGGTGTAGAGTAATTAGTAGAATATAGAATTATTATTGGGAACTATTTAAAACTTCTTTTTGAAAAAAAAAAGTGTTGGATGCCAAAGATTATTATTATTAAAAATAATATTAAATGAATGATATGTATATATGAAATTCAATTAAATATTAAAAAATGGAGAATACTCAACAATAGAGAGTTCTAATGTGAATTTAATAATCTCTTTACTTTTCACCTTTGAAAGAGAAGTCACTAAGGGGTCGGATAGCTCAACTAATTTGAGTTAAGAGTTAAAAACAAGTTAAGGTATAAGAGATTTTAAACTCAAGTTTTGACGAATTAAAATATATTAATATTAACGACTAATAACTGATTTTACATGTTTTTTAAAAAAAGCGCCAGTCATACGAAGAAAAAAATAAAATCATGAATGTGAGTATTTTTGAAGTTTTTTTATTTTATTTAAGTATTCTTGAAGTATTTTGGTGCTAGACTTCTTGTTAATACAACAAAGCATTTGACAATGATTATACTCAAGGTTTATATGAAATGATGAGTTTTTTTTTTTTCTTTCTAAAGTTTTAGATTTGATCTCTAGTTTGAATATACAATAGTGTTAATATTTTTAGGAAGGATTTATTATTTATTTGAATTTAACAAAACTCGAGTGAATAGTCTTTACGGTTATGCATAAGAATAACTAATTTACATCCAAAAAATATCACAATGATCAATGACGTTATTGAGTTTTATCCAAGTTGCTAATAGTGTGTGTATATATCAAAAAAGTATTTAGATATTTTGAATGAAATTAAAGGGGGCATTTGGAAGGTTTGTTGACCATGCATTTATATTGTGTTATGTTAATTTCAACAATATAAATATTGGAATCAATAAATTTAGCGCGATTAAATGGAAAAAGTAGGAATTTCTTGTCGCGTCAACTCTCTCGAAAATGAGTGGTTTATGTGAAAACTCACCCCGTGAAAGATGGAGTATGAACTTGTTGCGCCAAACTATCCTAAAAAAATGAGTGGTTTACGTAAAAACTCACCCCAACAGGGATCACGTGTGAACTCGTCACCACGTCAAACTCTTCTAAAATGGAATGGTTTGCGTGAAAACTCTCCCAGAAAGGAACGGAGTATTAAGAAGTCTTCCATAAGAGGAATTGAATAAGAAAATGTCTATGTTAAACTCATCTAAAAAGGAGTAGTAGTACTTTGAGTAAAGCTCATCTCCCGCCAATGGGATTGAGTATTGTGAAATTCTCTCAAAAGAGATTAAATGATATATCAAATCAAATAAACAGCTATTCAACGAGAACGAATTAACAATTACATAATACTGGTCTGAAACGAGACTATAAGATCGAATTATGGATTTTTAAAATTAAGAGGTTCAAGTACCCAGAAATTTACTCTAGGTATATAAAACGAATTTATCATGTCAAGATAGCATTGTTAACAATACAAATCAAATAATCCCAATAACAAAGTATTCGACAAATTAAGCTTGTTTATATATCACATTTAACTCCAATTTTGTTCAATCACTAGTAGTTCGAAGTCATTGAACCAATATATTATCATCATATAATATTCTCAAAATTTTACATAATGCAATTGCATTAACAAAACCGAGGTTCACTATGTGAACAAAAAAAAAACTCGGCATATACACAAACTAGATGCAAATACAAATGAAAGACCTAAAGTGTATATATCAAAAAAAAAAAAAAAAAGACCTAAAGTGTACTCATCTTATTAAGATGTAATATAATATAATAAGTTCAACCTTCTTTTTATAAGCAATTTTTTTTATAAAAAAGTGTACTAAGGGTACTCAAACCCATTCAATCATAACACTCCAAACACAATATCATAGAAAAAAAAAAAAACTCTTAACAGTCTTTTATTAACAATGTTGCACAAAATTCAACATAGTAATCCTTAAGATATGTCAAATGCTATATGCCTATATCTTCCCACGTATGAGACATGCATGAGTGGATAGATATTTTGCATGCATTACTACCATTTCTCATTTAATTACTCCACAACATATGCCAACTCGTTAATAAAATGCCATCACTGGTTTTATATTTTTTATCTCGAAGGAGATCTAACTCAACATCACAACCAATAAAACATGCATTTTCCTAGGTTAATACTTAAGCTCAATCTTATTTGCACCCATTGTTGTTTTGGATTATCACGACCATCTCAATTATAAATAAAAAAAATGTTGGTATCGACAAATTTTGTTATGTTATTTCCTAAAGAGCTTGAGAAATTCCCATGCTTGGAGGTTGACCGTTATAGTCTTAAAACATTTCGTCCTTAATTATAACCCCTCGTTACAGTGGAATTAACTTATTTTGTTTAAGAAAATGCTTAAGTGAACGACAAATTTGTCGTCATCACAAGGCACGACTATTATGCACACTCATAAATGAAGTTATGATTCATTGATCCGCCCCTCTTAACTTTAATTTCATCCAATTTTTTGTTGTAAAAAATAAATACTTTAATTTCATCCAATTACCAAACAATGTAAGATTGTAAGTTATGATCCATTCCCCATCATAGAAAAACAACTATAATTGTCTTTTATTAACGATGTTTTACAAAATTCAACATAATAAATCCTTAAGATGCCAAATGCTATATGCCTATATCTTCCCACGTATGAGACATGCATGAGTGGATAAATATTCTGCATGCATTACTACCATTCCTCATTTAATTACTCCAAAACATATGCCAACTCGTTAATAAAATGTCATCACTAGTTTTATATTTTTTATCTCGAAGGAGATCTAACTCAACATCACAACCAATAAAACATGCATTTTCCTAGGTTAATACTTAAGCTCAATCTTATTTGCATCCATTGTTGTTTTGGATTATCACGACCATCTCAATTATAAACAAATAAAATGTTGGTATCGACAAATTTTGTTATGTTATTTCCTAAACAGCTTGAGAAATTCTCATGCTTGGAGGTTGGTGGACCGTAATAGTCTTAAGACATTTCGTCCTTAACTATAACCCCTCGTCACTGTGGAATTAACTTATTTTGTTTAGGAAAATGCTTAAGTGAACGACAAATTTGTCGTCATCACAAGGCACGACTATTATGCCCACTCATAAATGAAGTTATGATTCATTGATCCGCCCCTCTTAACTTTAATTTCATCCAATTTTTTGTTGTAAAAAATTAATACTTTAATTTCATCCAAATACCAAATGATGTAAGATTGTAAGTTACGATCCATTTCCCCCCACCCCAATAGAAAAAAAAAACTCTAACTGTCTTTTATTAACGACGTTGCACAAAATTCAACATAGTAAATCCTTAAGATATGCCAAATGCTATATGCCTAAATCTTCCCACGTATTAGACATTCATGAGTGGATAGATATTTTGCATGCATTACTACCATTCCTCATTTAATTACTCCACAACATATGCCAACTCATTAATAAAATGCCATCACTGGTTTTATATTTTTTTATCTCGAAGGAGATCGAACTCAACATCACAGCCAATAAAACATGCCTTTTCCTAGGTTAATACTTAAGCTCGATCTTATTTGCATCCGTTGTTGTTTTTGATTATGACGACCATCTCAATTATAAATAAAAAAAAATGTTGGTATCGACAAATTTTGTTATGTTATTTCTTAAACAGCTTGAGAAATTCTCATGCTTGGAGGTTGGTGTACCGTAATAGTCTTAAAATATTTCGTCCTTAATTATAACCCCGCGTCACCGTGGAATTAACTTATTTGGTTTAGGAAAATGCTTAAGTGAACAAAAAATTTGTCGTCATCACAAGGCACGACTATTATGCCCACTCATAAATAAAGTTATGATTCATTGATCCTTCCCTCTTAACTTTAATTTCATCCAATTTTTTGTTGTAAAAAATAAATACTTTAATTTCATCCAAGTATCAAATGATGTAAGATTGTAAGTTATGATCCATTCCCCCCCCCCCCCCCCCCCCCCCCCCCCAAATTAAAAAAAAAAAAATCTAACTGTCTTTTATTAACGACGTTGCACAAAATTCAATATAGTAAATCCATAAGATATGCCAAATGTTATATGTCTATATCTTCCCACGTATGAGACATGCATGAGTGGATAGATATCATGCACATGCATTACTACCATTCCTCATTTAATTACTCCACAACATATGCCAACTCGTTAATAAAATGCCATCATTGGTTTTATATGTTTTTTATCTCGAAGGAGATCGAACTCAACATCACAACCAATAAAACATGTCTTTTCCTAGGTTAATACTTAAGCTCAATCTTATTTGCATCCATTGTTGTTTTGGATTATCACGACCATCTCAATTATAAATAAAGAAATGTTGGTATCGACAAATTTTGTTATGTTATTTCCTAAAGAGCTTGAGAAATTCTCATGCTTAGAGGTTGGTGGACCATAATAGTCTTAAAACATTTCGTCCTTAATTATAACCCCTCGTCAATGTGGAATTAACTTATTTTGTTTAGGAAAATGCATATGTGAACGACAAATTTGTCGCCATCACAAGGCACGACTATTATGCCCACTCATAAATGAAGTTATGATTCATTGATCCGCCCCTCTTAACTTTAATTTCATCAAATTTTTTGTTGTAAAAAATAAATACTTTAATTTCATCCAAGTACCAAATGATGTAAGATTGTAAGTTATGGAAAAAAGAGGAACTCCTTGTCGCATCAACTCTCTTGAAAATGAGTGGTTTATGTGAAAACTCACCCCGTGAAAGATGGAGTATGAACTTGTTGCGTCAAACTATCCTTAAAAATGAGTGGCTTACGTAAAAACTCACCCCAACAGGGATCACGTGTGAACTGGTCACCAAGTCAAACTCTTCTAAAATGGAATGGTTTGCGTGATCCCAGAAAGGAACGGAGTATTAAGAAGTCTTCCATAAGAAGAATTGAATAAGAAGATGTCTATGTTAAACTATCCTAAAAAGGAATAGTAATACTTTGAGTAAAGCTCATCTCCCGCCAATGGGATTGAGTATTATGAAATTCTCTCGAAAGAGATTAAATGATATATCAAATCAAATAAACAACTCTTCAACGAGAACGAATTAACAATTGCATAATACTGATCTGAAACGACATTATAAGATCGAATTATGCATTTTTAAAATTAAGAGGTTCAAGTACCCAAAAATTTACTGTAGGTATATAAAACGAATTTATCATGTCATGATAGCGTTGTTAGCAATATGAATCAAATAATCCCAATAGCAAAGTATTCGACAAATTAAGCTTGTTTATATATCACATTGAACTCCAATTTTGTTCAATCACTAGTAGTTCGAAGTCATTGAACCAATATATTATCATCATATAATATTCTCAAATTTTACATAATGTAATTGCATTAACAAAACTGAGGTTCACTACGTGAACAAAAAAAACTCGTCATATACACAAAACTATATGCAAATACAAATGAAAGACCTAAAGCGTACTCATCTTATTAAGATGTAATATAATATAGAATATAATAAGCTCAGCTTTCTTTTTATAAGCAATTTTTTTTTATCAAAAAGTGTACTAAGGTTACTCAAACCCATTCAATCATAACACTCCAAACCCAATATCATAGGGGGAAAAAAAACTCTAACTGTCTTTTATTAACGACGTTGCACAAAATTCAACATAGTAAATCCTTAAGATATGCCAAATGTTATATGCATGTATCTTCCCACATATGAGACATGCATGAGTGGATAGATATTCTGCATGCATTACTACCATTCCTCATTTAATTACTTCACAGCATATGTCAACTCATTAATAAAATGCCATCACTGATTTTATATTTTTTATCTCGAAAGAGATCGAACTCAACATCACAATCAATAAAACATGTTGTTTCCTAGGTTAATACTTAAGCTCAATCTTATTTGCATCCATCGTTGTTTTGGATTATCACGACCATCTCAATTATAAATAAAAAATGTTGGTATTGACAAATTTTGTTATGTTAATTATTTCCTAAAGAGCTTGAGAAATTCTGATGCTTGGAGATTGGTGGACCGTAGTAATCTTAAAACATTTCGTTCTTAATTATATCCCCTCGTCACCGTAGAATTAACTTATTTTGTTTATATTAGTGACCGAAAATATATATAACTTATTTTTAATCAAATTATCATAAGTTCGTACGACAGCCACAACGGCACAACTTTGTTAAAGTCAATGAGATGAATTAAAATAATACACAATTTGAGATTAAATTATGATATATTTTCAAATCTAGTCATTCATGCATTATTCAATATGCATTATTCAATATTAAAGTTACTAATATATATATTTTCAAACAACAAAATATAATCATTATTATAATGATTATAATTTTACATCGTTATCTAAAATATCGATAAAAAAAACTCTATATATATGTGGGATGAATTTTCTCAAAAAATCACATATATATATATATATATATATATATATATATATATATATATATATATATATATATATATATATATATATATATATATCTCTCTTCTTAACTATAACTTCTCATAATGGCTTCTTCCCTATCACTACCCTCTAGTTGTGAAATTAAAGCTAGTAGTTCAGAATCATTCAAACAAAGTGTTCTAGACATTGAGGCAACAACCTCATTAGAAATAAGAAAGATAGAAGAATTAGGTGAAGTTGATGCTATATGCTTAACATGGAAGGATATATGGGTAAATACAATTTCGTCAAATGGAAAGAATGGAAGCAAATCAATTCTTCAAGGATTAACTGGTTATGCTAAGCCTGGCCAACTCTTGGCCATAATGGGTCCTTCCGGCTGTGGCAAGTCTACGTTACTCGATACTTTAGCCGGTATGAACTATCAATTTTTATCATTAAAGGATGTTTATGTATAGCGTTTGTTTGTTTGTCAGAGAATTCTAATTTATCCTTTTGTAATTTGAGAGTATTTACCATTTAACTAATGAGAACAAATCATTTATTAAATCGATGAACTATGGCGGATGCAAGCTATAGCAATTGGGAGCTCAAACCCCCACCAAAAAATATATTTTTCCTTTAATACTAGTTCTATTATTCTTCTTAAGCCCCCATCCCCATGACTGTCATTATCTACAACATTTATCATAAGTTAATCTTTTTAATTAATTTTTAAGTTATCACAATTTTAACTTTATAATTTTTATACACTTTCTTTTTAATTGTTACTCTTATTCTCTCTCAATTTATCGAAGCATCCACTTCTTCACTCCCAACCATTTTTTGTCTTTTTTTCTTAATTTTACTTTTCTTGAATAACCGTTTAGTTACATATATATAGTGACGAACAAATTCTATAGTGTTACTAATCATTAGTTGGTTCAATGGTAATTGGTGCTGAACTTGGTAGGGAGATCCACAGTTCAATTCCCCGCAACTGTGATCGGAAGGGGGTTGCAACCACTTAATGCCATAATTGACCCCTGAACCAAATTAAACTTGTCTTGAAAGCAAAAAAAACAATATATAATATTGGTAGGGAAAATACCGTTGAACATATTCAGAATATAAAACCTCTTATAAGCAATTGTAATATAAGTTTTTATGTATTTTGAGTTTTTTGTCACTATAGTTGTGTATTTTATAAAAATTCATAATCCATTTTTTAGTCAAAATATATACATTATTTTTTAGTCCCCACAAAGAAAAATTTATGGATCCGCTCGCCACTGTTGTATGAATGGAAAATTTCAAATTGTTTTCAATCTAAAAACATATTTTTTATTTAAAATATCAAACTTTTATGAGAGAAATGAATTCAATGCAATCGGTTAAAATATCAATTTCATTCATGAGAGAAATGAATTCAATGTAGTCGGTTAAAATATCAATTTCATTTATGAGAGAGTAATACTTAACCTTTATTTGGTTGTGCATCACGTTAACCTTAGAAGTTAGACTTTGTCACTCAAGGCTCGAGAGATTAATCTCTGCAGTTGCGCGCAGAGAATATCCGATTTACACCCAAAAAAAAAAGTTAGACTTTGTCGCTTCTAAAAATTACTCCCTCCTTATTATAACAAGAAGTTTATTTTATAAATTTATAGAATGTTAGATGTATCTAAATCTTATTGACTAAATATATCAAACATTCTATGAATTTATAAAGTAAATTTATTCTTATAATAAGAATCGGAAGGAGTATGTTAGAAAAACTTTGTATTCATGAGTTTACAATGGAAAACTGCATGCAACCAAACATGTTAGTGAACATATATTTTCCTAGTATTGCTATATATGATATGGATTCACCTAAATTAGACATTATTGCATGAATGTTTTAATTTTGAAAAATTTCAAACTCGGGTTTAATCTAAAAAGACACTTTTATTTTTAGTTAAAATTTCACTTTTGTATGAGATAAAAGAAGGAAAAGGAGTTTGGTGGGATCCCAACCAATAATTATTTGCTAAACGTCTTTAAAAAAATTATCCAAAATATTTTTTATTTGTAAAAGCAAATATTTTAAAACTTATTATCTCACTCATTATTATACATTTAAAGATGATAAGGTCTCAAATGGTATAGTCGATCAGTTTCATATTATAGAAATTTTTGACAAAAATAACCAATAATAAGAAAAATTGCAAATATATTTTGAAATTTATAGAGAGTCTTATATTTAGAGGTAATTTTTTTTTTTTGTAAAATAAAATCTTATAATTAAAAACGGAGGAAGTATATGGCATATATTTAATGACAAAAAGAGCCTATACAAATCCCTAATTATTGCCCTTTCGCCTTTCAATATATAACAATCGGAAAAAAATGATTCAATATAAATAATTGATTTTTAATTTTTTCAATATATTATTTATTAGTGTAATTTAATCTTTTTATTTCATATATTTTAAACATATTTTATTTGTCATTCCATATAAATATATTATATTTTATATGCTGCATCAAACTTATTATAACCATGTACTCATAATATTAGTATTAATTAAAAAGTAATAATTTATAATTTTGATATTAAAAAACTTAGCCAAATTTCCGTAAAAAAAAAAAAAAAAAAAAAAAAAAAAAAAAAAAAAAAACACTTAGCCAAATTAAATAGGACTAGATAAGATTGTATTTTTTAAGTGCAGTCAACTAAAACAAAATCAAACTCCGTATAGTTTTATCTTTGTATCAAATGTGCAATGTGTTTTTCCTCAAAATTAATTCTAATTAGTAATTATCATGAACACCCCTAGTTTTCAGGGAAGAAAGAGTATATTAATTTAGAGGAAAATGTTAACATGTGCTCGGCACATGTTAAAAATACAATGTAGTAACATTTTATTCTTTGAGCATTAAATATTTTTGAAGTATTAAATATAGATTTATACTTTTAGATATCTTAACAACCCTTATAGAATACATGTTAACATGATCCTAATTTAGAACTTGCCCGAAAGATAGTAAAGTCTAACTAAAAATTGTTAAACTTAAAATTTGAATGTAACTTATTCTTTTGAATAATTTGTCCTTAAGTGAAAATCATTAATCATTGGGTAAGGGTTGAATTACATTCAAATCAGAAAATTAAAAAGGAAATTAAAAAAATAAGGTGTTTTTTATGAAATGGTCAATATTTTTTTTGGTTAGGATGAAATGGTCAATATTAGTAATTAGTAATGGGTATTAATTTTTGTTGATAATATGTATAAAAATTGAACCCTTAATAGCTTTATCGCTCCTGCTTCAAAAAAAATATATCTTTATTGCTCCGCTCTTAATTAATCCACGGCAGCCACCGAGTAATTCTTATATTCTCTCCGTCTCAAAATAAATAATTTGTTTGACCATCTTTACGTTTGTCAATATACAACTTTGTTCGTTAATAATCTTTAATTATTTATATATTTTGAAAGTACTAATTGAGACAAATCAAACAACATACGACAATATTAATATTATATATTAGTAGAAAAATATAAGGTTAATGTATCTTATATGAATAGTATCTTAAGTCAAAAATATATCATTTATTTTAGAATGGAGAAAATATTTATTTATTTTACACAATTCTTATACTTGTTAAAAACATAACTTAGACACACACGTAACATTCTACTACGTAATGAACAGTGGAACGAAAATAACGACATTTTTGTCGACCTTTGACATTTATACGGATATGTTTCTATTGACTATAGAGGGAACCATGCATGTGTTTCATGAAGAAAAAAAAAAATACATGTGTTTCATGATGCACGTACATAATGAGACAACTGAGAATTATCAATTCAGTTTCGAAATGACGATGTTACATATAATTTGGATTCTAATATAAATAAAATTAAGGCTTAATTGCAATTTTGATCTCTTTATTTTTAACTTTTTAGAGTTTTGATCCTCCTATTTTAAAACTCGACAGTTTTGGTCTCTCTAACACAACATGTTTTAAATGAACTTTTTAAAAGATTTTTCTTACAATTTCCTCGATGTTGGTATTTTTTTCATCATCGAATCACATACCACGTCGTTTAAATTATATCATATCGTCAATTTATAGTTAAAAATTATGATAGGAGAACCAAAACTGTCGAGTTTTAAAATATGAAGATCAAAACTGCAAAAAGTTGGAAATAGGGGGACCAAAACTTCAATTAAACCTAAAATTAATTAAAGAAAAATATTTAGAGGCCTTAAAAAATTACAAAGTTTATAGATAAATTAAAAATATTCTAAAAAAAATTGGTAGCTTTTTCTTTTTTAAATATTACATCATTATTTAAATTATTTAAGGTGACAAAACAAATTTGGTTGCTTTTCCTTTTTAAATAATACAGCATTACTTAAATTAATATTTTATTTATCACTTTGTCATTATTAACTTAATTATATAATTGAATTTTTTTATATCTATGTATAGAAGGAACATCAACTTTTGGTGTAGTACTTTTTTCATTCAATTTTACCATTTATTCAAGTTATTTTGTTTACAATTGTGCTCTTCTTTATCCAATCAAAGAGAAATGAGAGAACTAGAAAAGTTGACAGACATAATCATATTGAAATTTTGAACAAATAAAATGTTGATGATAAATTGATAATAATATATCAATACAAATTTTTTTCAGGGAGATTGGGTTCGAACACAAGACAAACAGGAGAAATTTTGATCAATGGTCACAAACAAGAACTGTCTTACGGAACCTCGGTACAAAGTTAATTAATTAATTTTGAACTCTCCCAAAATAAAATGATTATATGTTCATGATTATTAGTAATTTTTTCATTAATATTCTATATAGGCTTATGTAACACAAGATGATACATTATTAACAACCTTAACCGTTAAAGAAGCAGTATACTATTCAGCTCAACTTCAATTACCTGACACAATGTCCAAATCAGAGAAACAAGAGAGAGCTGATTTTACAATCAGAGAAATGGGTCTACAAGATGCAATTAACACAAGAATTGGAGGATGGGGTGTAAAAGGAATAAGTGGAGGTCAAAAAAGAAGAGTGAGCATTAGCATTGAGATTCTAACACGTCCAAGGCTTCTCTTTCTTGATGAACCAACTAGTGGACTTGATAGTGCTGCCTCTTACTATGTTATGAAAAGAATTGCTACTTTGGATCATAGAGATGGAACTCAGAGGACTATTATTACTTCCATCCATCAACCAAGTACTGAAGTCTTTCAACTTTTTCATAATCTCTGTCTTTTATCTTCAGGTAGAACTGTTTACTTTGGACCTGCCTCTGCTGCATGTGAGGTAAGGAACTCATCACTCAGAAATTAAGTTCCAAATTTAATATAATTAACTCAGAAAATAAGTAAAAACAATAAAGTAGATCAAACAGCTGAGATCATATTTGACCGCAGAGAATTCATTTCCCATCATAAGGCATGACATAGTTGGCCCCTAAATTGGCGGGCCACAGAAACAATCTGCTTTAAATTATTCTACGCTTATGGCAAATTACAATTTTTCAATTTCTTAATTCTTTCTTACGTTGATAAGTTGTTATGGATTGTCACCAGGGATGATAATGGGTAGGATATGCGTAGGATACTATAGTTTCTATTCCTATATTTGCAGTTTGAAAAAATATTTGTACTCATCCCCAAAGTTGCGTGGGTGACAATTTTTGTCTCTATGTTCATATCATATGGGTACCCTGTACCCATACCCGCTACCCACATTTTTGTTAAAAATAAATTGATCAATTATAAAATATAATATCATTTTAATAGAATTAAAAAAAACTCAAAGATTTTATTGCTGATTCATTGACATTATAAACAAAATTATTAGCAATATCATTCTAAAGTTCATTTCTCTATTAACATATTTGCATTATATATGTTATAAATAAATATATTTATTAAAAATATGTAATAATATAATAATATTGAATTTTTTAAATTGATTAACATATATTGTATAACAATATAATTAAAAAAAAAAGTATATATATACCATGTGGGTATGGGTCGGGGTGGCGACTAATTAAGGTATCTGCACCCATACCCACTCAATTTTGCGAGTAATTACCAACACGCATGCCCGTACCGAAAATGCGGGTTTGTATCCTACCTGTTGTGAGTTGTTTTTTTTTGGGCATCCAATGGATATGTGTCAAATTGTCATCCCTAATTATCGGTATAAAACATTTTTACTCATTTTATCTTATTATATCTATTATAGTAGAATAAATTATTTTTGTTTTCAATATTAATGATTGATTTTGCTTTTGTTTCCATATAGTTTTTTGCTTTGAATGGATTTCCTTGTCCTCCTCTCCAAAATCCATGTGATCATTTACTTAAAACTATAAACAAGGATTTTGATCGGGTAATTAATTTGTTGAAAACACATTTGTATTTTTTTTTTTCCATCATGATTTTATTCCTCTTCGAGGAAACATATATCCTTACAAAAATATTGAAATTAATACATATTCAAATTATTCCAGGATATTGAAACTGGGTCTGGAACAATGACCACAGAAAAAGCAATTTATATTCTTGTAAACTCATATAAATCATCCGAAAGAAATCAAGATATTCATAATGAAGTAGCAGTATTATCTAAAAAGGTACACATTGTGGCTTATACTAGATAACATAGTTAGCTAAGGACCTAAGGTTAATTAGTGTCCAACATTAAAATTAAACATAATTAATTAAATTTAAATGTATTTTTTTCAGAACACTAGCTCAATGGATCATAAGAAGAAAGGACATGCAGGGTTCCTTAATCAATGCTTAGTTCTTACCAAAAGGTCATCAGTGAACATGTTTCGTGATCTAGGCTATTATTGGTTACGCTTAGGAATATATGTTGCATTGGCTATAAGTTTAGGCACTGTTTACTTTAATTTGGGTACAAGTTATGGCTCAATTAAGGTAAGAGACTGAGTGAACAATAACCTATGATGGCTTTGATTTTAGCAATATATAATGTCTAACTGTGCATTTTGGTTTTTATTATATTAGGATCGAGCTTCACTTCTTTCATTTGTCTCTGGATTCTTAACTTTCATGAGCATTGGTGGATTTCCTTCCTTTGCGGAAGATATGAAGGTAGTTCCAAAAAATTTCTACAAACATAATAATGGATTTGGATTAAACACAACAATTCCATAGTCAATATATCAGTAATCGTTTTACAAGATTAGACGAACCATATTTTAAGTTTGATATTAATTTACTTTCAAATAATCATAATTTATATTGAAATATGGATTGTATGATCTTAAATAACTATCACCGATATATTTTGACTTCGTGAATGTGTGAGATTATCAACGATAGACAATCCAAAAATATAACTATAATTTTTTTTTCCCAATTTAAATTCCACCAATTGTTTCTAGGTATTTCAAAGAGAAAGACAAAATGGACATTATGGTGTGATTGCATATGTGATTGGGAACACTTTTTCATCAATTCCATTTGTTTTATTGGTTACAATAATTCCTGCAATTATAACCTATTACCTCTCTGGTCTTCAAAAAGGATATGAACACTTTTTATACTTTGCTAGTGTTCTATTTTCTAGTTTAATGTTAGTGGAAAGTTTAATGATGATAGTTGCAAGCATTGTTCCTAACTATCTAATGGGAATCATAACTGGTGCTGGAATTCAAGGTATCATGATTTTGATTGGTGGATTCTTTAAATTGCCAAATGATCTTCCTAAGATATTTTGGAGATATCCATTACACTATGTTGCATTTCATACATATGTGTTTGAAGGTTTGTTCAAGAATGAGTATGAAGGACTAAAATTTCCTATAAAAAATGAACAAGGCACAAATAGTTACATTACTGGTGAAGTGATTTTGAGAGATACTTGGCAAAGTAACATGAGTTACTCAAAATGGGTTGATCTTGCAATTTTGCTTGGGATGATTCTTTTGTACCGAGTTTTATTCATTCTTATCGTCAAGATTAAGGAGAAGATGAAGCCTATTGTTGGATCATTATTATCTTGCACGTTGTTGTCTCCCAAACAATAATACATGTTGTGTAGAACGGCTCAGATACCACTCTTTTGCATTTAAAAGGTCGTATAGCCTTAAATCGAATTATTGAATTTGTATTCTTTACACAATGCAGCGATAATAGAAGTCGTTAGACGTGGTTAAATATTTCTTTCATTGGTAACTTCTACTCAAATTGAGTGACATGTTAGTTAAGAGAGTATTTGTGTTTCTTTCTTGAAGTAAATAAGTTTTTGGTTCCTTCGCAAACAAGTCTAGAATAAGATAAGTAATCATGATTGATTATATTATGTGTGATTGAAAGAGGCACAAATGCATAACAAAAAATGAATTTGTTGGAGAAATATCAAATTAGGCCCAACTAAAGGTCATTCCTAAGAATTTGAATGTCATATGTGAAATATGAACTTGTAATTCTATTATTTATGTAAGTCAAAAATTATCTTTTAAATATAACCAAATTTAAATTATAAAAAAATACAAGAGGTACTCAATTCCTTACAATTCAAAACAAAGCATCATATACTTTATAAACAAACAAAAAATTTATTACACTGATCAGAAAAAGTACATGTTTCCGCCCCGTACGACCACTAAACTATAACCAAGAGATAAAGATTATCCTATCCCCAAAAGAAGACACCATTTAATTATACAATTTCTACATGTAAAGGAGTGGCACTAGGATTCTCCAAGACTTGTAATGTTTTCCTAGAAGACACAAGTGATACAACAATAGGTTTTAGCTTCTCAGTAGTTTTGATAATAATCAAAAACAGAACTCTATACAAAACAATCATACCAAACAATACTCCAAGATCAACCCACTTTGAGTAACTCATATCTACATGAAATTGATTTCTCAAAATCTCTTCACCACTAATGTAACCACCAATTTCATCATCTCTATTAAATTTTAATCCTTCAAATTCATTTTTATAAGATCCTTGAAAAGCATATCTATGGAATGAAATATAGTACATAGGATATCTCCAAAATGGCTTTGGAAGATCATTTGGCAATCTAAAGAATCCACCAGCCAACATCATCATTCCTTGAATTCCAGCACCAGTTATGATTCCCATTAGAAAATCAGGAACAATGCTTGCAACTATCATCATAAGACTCTCTACTAACATTAGACAAGAAAATAGAGCACCAATAAAATATAGAAAGTGATCATATCCATTTTGAAGACCAGGAGGAAAATATGCTATAGCTCCAGGAATCAGTGAAACCATCACCAAATATGGAATAGATGAAAATGTGTTCCCAATCACATATGCAGTCACACCATAGTGTCCATTTAGTCTTTCACGTTCAAATACCTAAACAAATTAATAGCATATAGTTAGACCATAAAAGATAGAATAAAATAATAATAATAATAATAATAATAATAATAATAATAATAATCTAGTGACTATAAATATATGTCGAGTAAATGCATAAATTGGACTTCAAAATTATAAGCATCGATCAAAATAGTTTCTGATTTTTGCGAACTAGCTAATACATCCCTAAAATTGTGAGGTATCAATCAAAATAGTTGGTTTATGTTAACTTTAATTATTAAATATTATTAGGTGATTGAATATGCGGCCCCTCCACATTGATGGCCTCCTCCACATTGATCTCACATTGGAGACTAATTTGGCTAAAAAAATTAGGTTTCTTAGGAACTAAATTGTTGGCAATTAATCATTGCACAATTGCAAATATTGACAAATTCATCATTAAGATGACCTAAACTTCAATATGGAATATTATAACATGTTCGGTTAACATGTCATGTCATAATCTTTAATAAAAAAGTTAATGGACAGACTATATTTAAATGATATTTTATAATTTTGAGGATGTATTTACTACTTTGTTGATGAACTATTTTCACCAATATATTTAAATTTATTAGGACAAATTTAAATATATATTTGAAAAAAAAATTAAAAAATAAATAAATTGAAACCTTGAATTATACCTTCATATCCTCCACATAAGAAGGGAATCCACCAATAGTCATGAAAGTAAGAAATGAAAACACAAACATAAGAAATGAACTTCTATCCTGAAAAATAAAAAGTCAAAATAATATGAAAATTAGAAGATATTAGCAAAACTTAATAAGGTCAATTAATGCAATATTATAGTATACTTTGACATTGTTAATTACCTGAATTGAGCCATAACTTTTATCCAAACCATTAAAGATAGTGGCTGAACTTATACACAATGCAATATATATGCCAAGGCGTAACCAATAATAACCAAGATCACGAAACATGTTCACAAAAGATCTTCTTGTAAGAACTAAGCATTGATTAAGGAATCCAGCATGTTTTTTATTTTTGTATGATGAATTGTTATCCTAAGACACACATCAAAGTTTAATGTCAATTTTTTTAATTAGAATAATAAAATAATTAACTTTAGATCAAATTTAGAAGATACCTTATTAGATAGTATTGCTACTTCATTTTTAACTTCTTGGTTTCTTTCTGATGATTTATATGAGCTCACAAGGATTCCAATTGCTTGTTCTGTGGAAATTGTTTTGTTGATCTCTGCTAATTCCATTTCAATATCCTAACATAGAAACATATTTCAAAATTATTTGAGTTAAGCAAAATAATTACACACGAATGGAAGACAAACAGAAACAAGTTGTGCCGCTGATCCTTTCTGAATGGCAAATGACATTTTTAAGTAACAATAACTGGTTGGATACACTAACTTTAGGTAAAGGTTTATTAAAACGAACCAATATTCATTGCAATAAATCGATATGTAAAATGTAATTCAATTTTGTCGCAAATTAGTCGCACTTGCACACTACGGATTCATATCAATTGAGTTCAATTTAGTATCGAATTTAGATATATCTCGTATGTATCAAAAGATACTATCAACTATGATACTAATGATGAAGAAATAATCTATAAAATAAGGAATCAATGCTATATTTCTTAATCAACTTACCTGATCAAAATCCTTGTTTATAGTTTTAAGTAAATGATCAGATGGATTTTGGAGAGGAGGACAAGGAAATCCATTCAAAGCAAAAAACTACATTGAAACAAAAGCAAAATCAATCATAAATATTGATAACATAAAAATTTATGATTCCGTCCCTGATGAGTTTATTAGTCCTTACCTCGCATGCCGCAGAGGCAGGTCCAAAGTAAACAGTTTTACCAGAAGACAAAAGACAAAGATTATGAAAAAGTTGAAAAACTTCAGTACTAGGTTGATGGATTGAAGCAATAATAGTCCTTTGAATTCCATCTTTTTTGTCCAAAGAAGCTATTCTTTTCATAACATAGTAAGAAGCAGCACTATCAAGTCCACTTGTTGGTTCATCAAGAAATAGAAGTCTAGGACGTGTTAGAATCTCAATGCTAATGCTAACTCTTCTTTTTTGACCTCCACTTATTCCTTTTACACCCCACCCTCCAATTCTTGTGTTAATTGCATCTTGTAGACCCATTTCTCTTATTGTAAAATCAGCTCTCTCTTGTTTCTCTGATTTGGACATTGTGTCAGGTAATTGAAGTTGAGCTGAATAGTATACTGCTTCTTTAACTGTTAAGGTTTTTAATAATGTATCATCTTGTGTCACATATGCCTGTGTGTGATCACATAAACAAATCAATTTGAAAGATTCGTTAACGGACTAACTAATTACTTCTCGTAAATAACGAGATTTAAAAAGTCAAATGTATTTGGTCAATAATTCAGATAAAAATATTGAATTGAACATTTTAGATCATTGTACTTATATTTTGTTACATAATGAATAGTTTAATTATATAATTTGGTTTTGTTAAAGAATATTCTTAGATTTTATACCGAGGTTCCATAAGCCAATGCTTGTTTGTTGCCATTGATCAGAATCTCCCCTGATTGTCTTGTGTTAGAATCTAATCTCCCTGAAATATATATATCAAATAGTATCATATTTAAACTTGTTAAGTGACTACATCATGCATTGGAACGTAATCAAGAATAATTGAACCACGTCACATTTTATTATAAAAAATAAAAACATGCTGCTGCAGCAAATGGTGTTCTGTTTCCTTAGTTCCCACCTAAAGAATTTTATATATAAACAGTTAACATTTTAGACTTTGACCAATTCATAAAATTATTTTAGACTTTGATATATAAATATATCTAAACTTGTTTTTTAATGGCATATGTGTATAGAATTTTGTAGTAAGAGGAAATATAACGTACACGCCTCCTCCTTAAGAATCATGGAGGTAGTTTTGATATATTGACTTTTGGTGCTTCCTTAATTTCAACCAAATTACTTAATAAGTCAAAAAAAAAAAAAAAATATTAGTTGTTCTTAAATTTGAAACTTAATTTGTAGGCAGGGGTGGCCTGGCAGGACCATGCCCATCCCAAAATAACTAGAAATTACATTACTAAAATATTCATGATATTTTAATAAAATTACATAATCTTATTATATATATATATATATATATATATATATATATATATATATATATATATATGAGTCAGGATTCGTTGACATCAATTAGTTTGACATCAAATGTTATACATCTCAATAACTTTTTAACCGATATAAATTTTATAAAATCCACCGTTGGATTGAAAGTTTATATCATATAAATCATTTGTGTAAACTGTCAGACAAATTCAAAATCATTTAATATGTTATTGAGACGCATAAAGATTAATGGCATTTAAAAAAACGCTCAAACCGTTAATTTTGATGTATCTCAACAACATATCAAATGATTTTAGATTTGTCTAACAATTCACACAAATGATCTATATGATATAAACTTTCAATCCAACGGTGGATTTTATAAAATTTATATCGGTTAAAACGTTATTGAGAGGTGTAACATTTGGTGTCAAACTAATTGGTGTCAGCGGATCCTGACTCTATATATATATATGGGGAGGGATCAAATTATACCAGTGTAACATTTGAGTAATGTTACACCGCTCAATAACACTTTAACGAATTTAAATTTTACAAAATCCACCGTTAGATTGGAAGATTATATCATATAGATCGAGAAAGTCTTCTATGGGCACAAACATAAATGAATAGTGTTTAGGCACACATACATAAAACATCACATCATTTGCTTTTTTGAAAAATATTTGAAATTAAATTATTTAATCTTTTCTCTCTCTTCACTCATGTGAGTGTGCCTAAACACTATACATTTATATTTGTGCCTATATTAGAATTCCTCCATATAGATCATCATGTTAAATTTTATAAAGATCTAAAATCATTTGATATGATTTTGAGACTCGTCAAGTTTAACGGTATTCAATAAAAACGCATAAACCCTTAATCTTGATGAGTCTAATAATCATATCAAATTATTTTAGATTTTTATAAAATTTAACATGGATGATCTATATGATATAATCTTTCAATTCAACAATGAATTTTGTAAAATTTAAATTCGTTAAAACGTTATTAAGCGGTGTAATATTAGTTTGTATAAAAAATCCGGCTGCTATTATGACACTTATGGAAGGGAATGGATTCGACTCCTGCAATACGCATCAATAATGCCCATACTTTTTAAGGTATTTAATTTAATTTTTCATAATTAACTTTATACTTATTATAAGTTAAATTTTTTAAGTTTGAATTCTGGATTTTCTACTTCTACACATTTTATGGTGTGTGACTTTAGCTTAGCTGTTGGACCAAAATTGGTTATGACTTTTTAAGTATTTTTCAAAACAAAAAAAAATTGAAATAAAAGCCATTAGCCATGAATTTTAAAACATAACATTTTTTTGGTAAATAAGACATGTTACATGTTGGTAAAGTATATTTTTTTAGGAGAAAGTAGTATATATGTGAATGATTGAGAAGTTATATATGGAGCAGTTGGGAATTAGTTATTTGGAGTTAAAGCATCAAAACTCAAGAGTCAAAAAGTGTAGATTTTCCACAAAGAATAAAAGGGTTTAGATTTTCTGTTGTAACTGCGTGACGAATCCTTGTCCAAAAAAAATGGTGAAGATGAGATGTGTGTATATATGTACCTGCTAAAGCATCAAGAAGTGTAGATTTTCCACAACCAGAAGGACCCATTATGGCCAAAAGTTGACCTGGTTTTGCATAACCAGTTAGACCATCAAGAATTGATTTGTTTTCTTTCATCTTTCCTTTGGAAGAAGAAACAGCAACTGTCACCCATAGATCCTTCCATGTCAAACTAATTCCCTTCTCTTCTCCTCCATTACTCATCCTTTTTGGACCAATGTTGTTTGCTACCTTCTCTCTAGTTGGTTCAATCTCTATAATATTAGGGACAGCTGAAATAAGGGAACTCATTGTGATACATAAGAATTTCTCTAAAGTCAAGCCTTATATATATAGTGTGTTTCATAACAGGAATTTTAATATGCATTCAGATTATTATTATTATTAATTTTAGTACATTGCTAAACAATACCCTCGAAGCATTAGTTAAGTTTATAAATATAGAAATTTTGTCTTACAACTTGTGCATTGAATATTAATTTTAACGAGTTATTTTATTAATATTAATTTTATCTTTTATTTCTATTTTTGATATGTTTAACGAGTGTTCCTGAAATACTCTTTAGCATAACGCTTAATTTTAAATATCTGTCTTTGTAAGTATAATAATAATATAATAGTAATAGTTGCAATCCCTGTTAAAATGATTAATGAGCTGTCATAAAATCAATCAGAAAAATTCGAGTCTAATTTTTGGTGGAATAACTTTTGGCCAAATTTTTCTAATCTCATGGTTAAACTCGGTATTATTGGAGTCTCAATCCCTTGAAAACCATAAACTAATATAAAAAATAAAAATAATAATAATAATAATAATATAGTATTTCTCTTAAGGTCTCAATTTGATTCTCACTGACACCAATTTAGGTGGACTAATTTAAGTTTTTAAAAATAATAATAATAATAATATAGTATAAATTATACACCTTCAAGCTATAATTAGTAAGAAAAGTCAATCCTTCTTAATATGACGTTGACTGTAATAAGGAAATACTTAGCAGAATTATACTTTTCAATTAACAGATATATATTGTCAAAAAAAAATGACAGATACATATATTCCCTCAAGAAATTGACAGATACATACAGATCAAAGGCGGTTTGGTCTTAAAGAATTGATATAGGAGGCGGCTAACCAAATTGATAATGATACCACTATGTCCTAAAATAAGGGTCACATATACGTAGTTATTTATATAAACATATTTTGATGATAGTTAGTTTTTTTTAAGTAACTTATTAACTAAAATTTCAAACTTCAATTTTTATATTTTATATGTAATGTATTTATATTTTATGAATTGAGTTATGATCACGTGAAATCTATAAAGTTCAGATACGCGACACAATATCGATATGACAATATGATTTCTTTTTCAAAATTCTCCATATGATACGGCCGTGATATGTTATTTAAAAATTAAATTTAAAATTAATATTAAATGCACAATATATATAACATAACTAAAATCGATAATAATAATAATAAATTAACATTCAAATTACTCAAAGTAATCAAACAAGTGACAATTATATATCTTACGTTAAATACTACGCAAAAAAAAATATAATTAGTATTATTAAAAAAAAACATCTTAGTACTATCCGAAAAAGACATAGTTTATTATCCATAAAAAATATTATACTTTAACATCCATTACTTAAGAGGAAACACAAATTGTATAAGTTTACTCTCCTCTGTTTCCATCATCAAAGAACATTAATTAATTATCTGATATTCGTATCGGAGAAGTATCTGACATGTATCAGTCTTTTTTATTTAAAAAATAATATTAATTGTCTGGTCATTTTTCGATACGTGTATCAAAAAGTATCGGAGAGTTTCAGTATCAGATATGATATTTGATCATTTTTAGAGTATCGAAACTTCATAGCGTGAAACTTTGTTATTTTTAACAATAAACAATTAAAAATATTAAATTATTAATAATCACAGTTGTTCATTAACATATTAACATATATGAAATACGTAGTTGACTAGTTCTTTTTTAAATGAGATAATTAGGGTTCGAACCTCGACCCTTTACATATATAATCAGAGTTGTTCATTGACATATTAACATATACTCCCTCCGGCCATTATTATAAGCAAATTTGACTTTTTTGGTACATTGAAAAAGTGATGTATTTGGTTCATAATGGACCAAATACATCACTTTTTCAAATGCATCACTTTTTCAATGTATCAAAAAAGTCAAATTTGCTTATAATAGTGGCCGGAGGGAGTATGAAGTATGTAGTTGACTATTTTTGGAGTTCTTTTTTAAATGAGATAATTAGAGTTCGAACCTCAACCCTTTACGTATATAATGTAATACTTTAAAGAAAAACAAGTTAGATTTCTCTTGTTTTAGATTTGGTTGTTAATGGAGTTTTGGTTTTATATCCCCTCTATTTGTTTTGTATTTTGCTCTCTTTTAATATATTTTGTGTTGGTCAGCTTCTAGCTACCAACCTTTTTGCTAAAAAAATAAATAAATAAATAAATAAATAAATAAAAACTGAGCTCAAGAGAGAGAGAGTATTTATTTATTTTAAAATGGAAGAGTATAACTTTTTGAAGTACCCATTAAAAAAGGGCACCTCCTTGCCTTAATTTAATCCGGCAGCCTAGCCCTCTTTTTTGAAAACGTTTCTTAAACAATTAATGATAAATTAATTGGTCTTTTAAGTAATTTGTTGGTTAAATTTTGTTTTTGACAATAATTTGTTGGTTTAATTTTAATCTCATAATTAATTGTTGTTGCGTATAGACCTTTTGATTATGTTTATATTTTAAATTTTAATTATTTGATTTTTGGGAGAAAGGGAATTAGTAAATCTATAGCTCAGCTGTCAGATAAGTACAATTTTATTATAAAATTATTTCACTTAGAGCATCTTTAATTGTGATACTACCTTGGATATCATACACTAGTAAAAGTGGTCCCTATAATGTCATGTAATTCTTTTGCAACTCATACATATTTTGTTCCAATGATGATACTACTTTGGGTATCATACATTAATAAGAAAGTTATTCTATTTAATTTGATACACAAAAAAATGTAATAGTAAATTGATGATATGATATCTTAAATAAGATACCGGTATCATTAATTTTGATACCCTTCATGTCATGGAACTTTAATAATAAAAACAGGTAAAATACGGATCATTAATCTATGAAACTCTATATAATATTTTTATTGGAAATGCTCTTAAGAATCGAACTAGAGTTCTTCCAAAATTCTCCCTTTAATGAAACTAATTAACCATTTGAATTTAATAGCTTGATTCTCTTGATCGATTGTTTGTAATAACTAATTTGACCATTCCATCAATTTAAACCGTAAATGTTTAAAGTGAAACAACATTGTATGTTGTCATAGATATAACCGTCGGATCTTACGTGTCTATTAAATTTAATGGTGAATCATCATCAACCAAAATTTATTATGTTTTCATCTTTACTTTTCTTTTTCTTGAAACCCAAAAATACTCTATAAAAATTTAAACTTCATCATTAAACCTTCATACTCAGAAAAATTTAAAATTAAAAAAAGGAAACTGTAATGAACTTTCACCCTTCTTTTCTTGTTGGTCTTCTTCAAATTTAAAACCTAAAAACCCCAATTCTTAAGGTTTAAAAACCACACAGATTACAAAACATCATTCTCAATTTCTCATAATCCACCCACCAAACCAAACACTCATAATAAAACCAAACATTCACATCAATTTAATATTTTAATCAGCAACCCTTCATTGTCATAGCAAGAATCAAGAATACAAACCACACAACCTTTCATTGGCATAGCAAGAAAAAATCCCCAAGTACGCCCACAGGTCACCACGAGATCCTCTCAATTATTATTTTCACGGCAGGAAAAGAAATGCAGCATCCAACTATTAAAATATCAATTTTTTAATATATTTTTTAAACTTTTTAAGTTTGAATAGATGGCTAGAATCTCATTGAATAGTGTCTAATATCTTGTTAGCCGAAGACTCGAGAAATTTGTATGATATGATATCTTAAATAAGATACCGGTATCATCAATTTTGATACCCTTCATGTCATGGAACTTTAATAATAAAAACAGGTAAAATACGGATCATTAATCTATGAAACTCTATATAATATTTTTATTGGAAATGCTCTTAAGAATCGAACTAGAGTTCTTCCAAAATTCTCCCTTTAATGAAACTAATTAACCATTTGAATTTAATAGCTTGATTCTCTTGATCGATTGTTTGTAATAACTAATTTGACCATTCCATCAATTTAAACCGTAAATGTTTAAAGTGAAACAACATTGTATGTTGTCATAGATATAACCGTCGGATCTTACGTGTCTATTAAATTTAATGGTGAATCATCATCAACCAAAATTTATTATGTTTTCATCTTTACTTTTCTTTTTCTTGAAACCCAAAAATACTCTATAAAAATTTAAACTTCATCATTAAACCTTCATACTCAGAAAAATTTAAAATTAAAAAAAGGAAACTGTAATGAACTTTCACCCTTCTTTTCTTGTTGGTCTTCTTCAAATTTAAAACCTAAAAACCCCAATTCTTAAGGTTTAAAAACCACACAGATTACAAAACATCATTCTCAATTTCTCATAATCCACCCACCAAACCAAACACTCATAATAAAACCAAACATTCACATCAATTTAATATTTTAATCAGCAACCCTTCATTGTCATAGCAAGAATCAAGAATACAAACTGTTGAGACCTTTTAGGGTGTTGGCTTCATTTGGTAAAATAAGCCTGATTCCATGATGTGGAGCATGATGTGTGGCACATCAGGGTTCACATCTGGACGCCCTACTGGACGCGCTTTCATTTATTTAAACGCGATCTTTTGAAAAAGATTTGTTTTTCAAATTAAATCGTGCCAGCTTTCGCGCCAAGGAACAAGATAATCTTTCATGGTTCTGTTTTATTTTATTGGCCGACTTTGATCAAAAAGATTTGAAACAAACAATTAAAAGATTATGATCAAATAAATCTCAAGGCAAAATTTATCAAGGCCAACTCGTCAAAGCCCATGAAGCTTGTTCTATATAAAGGAAGACTGAAGACCAATTATTCATCAACTGAAATCAAGAAGCTAAGTCTACAAATTGAGTCTTAGGGTTTTAGTTCTTTAGTTGTTCTTTGTTCTTTGTGAGCCTTCACTTGGATCATAGTTTTGATACAAGTAAGGACTGAGTTTATAGAGTTGTAATCTCTAGTTGTCTTTCTCCAAAGCTTTGAAGCAAGGAGTTAGATTGTGCAACACTCTAAGCCTTTAGGTACGAGTGCTTTGCTTGTCTAGGAGTGTGTCTCCAACTGAGTTTGTTATTAAATCCTTACTGGGTAAGGTTGAGGGGGAGTGAGCAGAGGTTCTCATATCTAGGAGTTCCTAGGTAGAATTAGCACGGGTAGTGATTAAGTGAGAAGTTGTAAACGGGGGAGTTTAGCTTTGAATTGATACTACCATAGTGGATTCATCCCTGGATTGGTATCCTCCAGAATAGGGCTTGTTATAAGTGCCGAACTGGGTTAACAAACTCACGTGTTCTTTTGTTTCCTGCACTTTATATTGTTTACTTGTTCATCAAGTTCAGTTGTTCACGATGTTGACACATTAGGCTACACATCGTACGATTCCTAAAGTGTACACATCGTGCTACACATCTGACACTTGCCACCAGAATTTCAATTGGCATCAGAGCAGGCACCCTGCCTGTTTGAGGGTGAGCTCCAGGGAAGTTACTTTCTGGAAACATGGACAAGGATGGAACAACGGTCAACAAACCACCCCTCCTGGATGGAACCAACTATGACTACTGGAAGCCAAGGATGATTGCTTTCCTAAAGTCACTTGACAGCAGAACTTGGAAAGCTGTGCTCAAAGGCTGGGAGCATCCCAAAATCTTGGATGCTAATGGTGTTGACACTGGTGTACTCAAGCCAGAGGAAGATTGGTCAGCTGCAGAAGACACTGCATCGCTTGGAAACTCCAAAGCTTTGAATGCTTTATTCAATGGAGTGGACAAGAACATGTTCAGATTAATCAAGCAGTGTACTGTTGCAAAGAATGCCTGGGAGATACTCAGAACCACTCATGAAGGCAATGCCAAGGTAAAAAGCTCAAGAATCCAACTTCTCAACACTAAGTTTGAAAACCTCAGAATGAAAGAAGAAGAATCAATTCATGAATTTCACATGAATTTGCTTGAGGTGGACAATTCCTTTGAGGCTCTAGGTGAGAAATTGTCTGAAGAAAAGCTTGTGAGAAAGATGCTTAGATCCCTACCCAAGAGATTTAACATGAAAATCACAGCTATTGAAGAAGCTCAAGACATCCCAAGTATGAAACTTGAAGAACTTGTGAGCTCTCTTCA
Organism: Trifolium fragiferum; assembly: GCA_954870985.1. Lineage (NCBI taxonomy): Eukaryota > Viridiplantae > Streptophyta > Magnoliopsida > Fabales > Fabaceae > Trifolium > Trifolium fragiferum. Next base: position 15,417,404 of record OX940790.1, on the reverse strand, counting down.
AACTTTTGAGATGAACTTAGGTGAGCAAACTGAGAAGAAAGGAAAAGGTATAGCTTTTGCATCTTGTGCTGGTGAAGAAGAAGAAGCTGATGAATCAGATGACGATCTCTCAAATGACTTAGCCATGTTGGGAAGACAATTCAACAAGCTTCAAAGGAGGGTGGACAGAAGACCAAGGAGGAATGTGAGGAACATCCAGACTGACATCAGTAAATTAGGTAACACTTCAACAAAAACCAAAACTGATGATAAGTCAACTCAGAACAAGGGTGTTCAATGTCATGAATGTGAAGGCTTTGGTCATATAAGATCAGAATGTGGCACATATCTGAAGAAGCAGAAGAAAGGCCTAACTGTATCATGGTCTGATGAAGACTCTGACACTGACTCAGAGAATGTTGCTGCTAATCATGTTAGTGCCATGACTGGGGTGGATAATACTGATGTTGAATCTGATGATGAAGAACTCACCTTTGATGAACTAGCCTCAGTCCATAAAAAGCTATTTATCAAGAGTGAGGAACTGTACAAGGTCAATGAAGAGCAGAAGGAAATCATCAGTCAACTGGAGACAGAGAAGGGTCAACTACAGAGTCAAGTTGCTAGTCTTGAAAGTGAAGTCAAGTTACTGTCAACCAACTTGAAAAATATGACCAAGTCTGTAAAGATGCTCAACCCTGGAACCAACATGCTTGATGAAATTTTGAAAGTAGGAAAGCATGCTGGTGACTCATCTAGTGTAGGATTTAAGAACAAACATCACAGCAAGAAGACAAATACTAAGTTTGTTCCTGCTCAGAAGAAACCTGACCCTAGCAGAATGTGGACACACCACACTCCACATCAGAGACCTGCTGGCAAAGAGAAGTTTAATGCTTGGAGATGCCACTACTGTGGGAAGAATGGTCACATCAAGCCCTTCTGTTACAAACTCTATGGGTATCCCAAGAAAAAGCCTCAGGTGCAAGCCAAAACAGCAAGGGTCACTCCTAAGAAGATGTGGAAGCCTAAAGTCTCTGAAACTGCACATATTGCTCACACTTCTCTTAGAGCATCTTCTAGTAATGATTGGTATTTTGATAGTGGTTGTTCTAGGCATATGACTGGTGTTGAGAAATTTCTCACTAATATCAAGCCTCATACAACAAGCTTTGTAACCTTTGGTGATGGAGCAAAAGGTGAAATCAAGGGCAGTGGTAAACTCAGCAGCAAAAGCTTACCTGACCTAGATGATGTGTTACTTGTTAAAGGCTTGAAGGCTAATCTTATCAGCATAAGCCAACTATGTGATCAAGGTCTTAAGGTCAACTTCACAAAGAATGAGTGTCTTATCACTTCTAACAAAGGAGAATTGTTGATGAGAGGATCTAGGTCAAGGGACAACTGCTATCTATGGATTCCTGATGAAACAGCTCACTCCACTACATGTTTGATAAGTCAGGAAGAAGAAGTAAAGCTTTGGCACCAAAGACTTGGCCATTTGAATCTGAAGGGAATGAAGAAGATTGTGTCCAAGGAAGCTATTAGAGGTCTACCAAAGCTTAAGATTGTTGAAGGCAATATATGTGGTGAATGTCAAGTTGGAAAGCAGGTTCAGATGTCACACCCAATGTTACAACATCAGGTGACATCCAGAGTTCTTGAACTGCTACATATGGACTTGATGGGACCAATGCAGGTAGAGAGTATTGGTGGCAAAAGATATGCTTTTGTGGTTGTAGACGATTTCTCAAGGTTCACTTGGGTTAGCTTCATCAGAGAGAAGTCTGACACTTTTGATGCATTCAAAGAATTATGCCTTAGACTACAAAGAGAGAAGGATAGTGGCATTGTTAGAATCAGAAGTGATCATGGGAAAGAGTTTGAAAATTCAAGATTCTCTGAGTTTTGTGCTGATGAAGGAATTGGGCATGAGTTCTCCTCACCAATCACACCCCAACAAAATGGTGTAGTTGAGAGGAAGAACAGAACCTTGCAAGAGGCTGCAAGAGTTATGCTACATGCCAAGAAGCTACCTTACTACTTTTGGGCAGAGGCCATGAGTACTGCATGCTATATACACAACAGGGTGACTCTGAGAAAAGGTACCTCAACCACACTGTATGAGATATGGAAAGGAAGAAAACCAACTGTCAAACACTTCCATGTCTTTGGTAGCAAGTGCTATATCTTAGCTGACAGAGAGCAAAGGAGGAAGATGGATCCCAAGAGTGATGAAGGAATCTTTCTAGGCTATTCCATAACCAGCAGAGCCTATAGAGTCTTCAACAACAGAACAAGAACTATGATGGAATCCATCAATGTTGTCATAGATGACTGTTCAGATAATGAACCTGATGTTGATCCTGATGTGGACACATCTCACCCCCTGCCTGAAGACTCTGAAGTTATAGAGATTCCTGAGAAGACTGATCAGCAAGAAGATGTGACTCCAGTGAACAAGGGTCCCTCTGTTAGAGTTCAAAAGAATCATCCAAAAGAACTCATAATAGGGAATCCTGAGTCAGGGGTTATGACAAGGTCAAGAGAGGTTGTATCCAATGCTTGTTTTGTGTCAAAGGTAGAACCAAAGAATGTGAAAGAAGCCTTGACAGATGAGTTTTGGATTGAGGCTATGCAAGAGGAGCTGAACCAGTTCAAGAGGAATGAAGTGTGGGATTTAGTTCCTAGACCTGAAGGAGTCAACATCATTGGTACTAAATGGGTTTATAGGAATAAATCTGATGAAAGTGGTGTTGTGACTAGAAACAAGGCTAGGCTTGTGGCTCAAGGTTACTCTCAGATTGAAGGAGTAGACTTTGATGAAACATTTGCTCCTGTGGCACGTCTTGAGTCCATAAGGTTACTTCTGGGAGTAGCATGTATCTTGAAATTCAAGCTATTCCAGATGGATGTGAAGAGTGCTTTCCTCAATGGCTACTTGAATGAGGAAGTTTATGTGGAGCAGCCCAAGGGATTTGTTGATCCAAATTATCCAGATCATGTCTACAGATTGAAGAAGGCATTATATGGATTAAAGCAAGCTCCTAGGGCATGGTATGAGAGGCTAACCAAATTTCTTGTGCAGCAAGGTTATAGAAAAGGAGAAACAGACAAAACCTTGTTTGTCAGAGAAGAAAAGGGCAAGTTCATGATTGCACAAATCTATGTAGATGACATTGTGTTTGGAGGAATGTCTGATCCAATGGTCAAGATGTTTGTGAATCAGATGCAGTCTGAATTTGAGATGAGCCTTGTAGGTGAACTTACCTACTTTCTTGGTCTGCAAGTCAAACAGATGGAAGATACAATTTTCATCTCTCAAAGCAAGTATGCCAAGAACATTGTGAAGAAATTTGGAATGGAGAATGCAAATCATAAAAGAACTCCTGCAGCAACCCATCTCAAACTTTCTAAAGATGAGCATGGTGTCAGTGTTGATCAAAGTCTATACAGAAGCATGATTGGCAGTCTACTTTATCTCACTGCAAGTAGACCTGATATTAGCTTTGCTGTTGGTGTGTGTGCAAGGTACCAAGCTGAGCCTAAGATGAGTCATCTAAATCAAGTTAAAAGGATTCTCAAGTATGTCAGTGGTACAAGTGATTATGGAATTCTCTACTCTCATGGTGAAGACACAAGATTGTTAGGTTATTGTGATGCTGACTGGGCAGGAAGTGCAGATGATAGGAAGAGCACTTCTGGTGGATGTTTCTTTTTGGGAAGCAACCTTATATCATGGTTCAGCAAGAAACAAAATTGTGTTTCTCTTTCTACAGCTGAGGCTGAGTATATTGCAGCAGGAAGTAGTTGCTCTCAGCTACTTTGGATGAAGCAGATGTTAGGTGAGTACAATGTGCAGCAAGATGTGCTCACATTATACTGTGACAATCTAAGTGCTATAAATATTTCCAAAAATCCTATCCAACATAGTAGGACAAAGCACATTGATATACGTCACCATTTCATTAGAGATCTTGTTGAAGACAATATTGTGACTCTAGAGCATGTTGCCACAGAAAATCAACTGGCAGATATTTTCACTAAGGCTTTAGATGCAAATAGGTTTGAGGTGTTAAGGGGCAAACTTGGTATTTGCCTCTTTGAGGATCAATAGCCATAATAGCTATTTAGACGTGCAACGGTTACCTGTTCTTTCCCTCCATCCATAGTTGCACGCAATCCAAAGGCAATCATTACAAAAATATTTCCAACGGCTATTTCACGATCAAAACTTCAAGAAATCCGTTTATTCAAGATTTTCTCTTATTGCCTACCACATTGATCACTACATTCATCTCTCTAACACTCAAACGACCAAGAACTTGTCTTGATCTCTCTCAAAACCTCTGTTCATCTCTCTGCAATTTTCTTTGAAATCTTCATACAAAATCATCATCATCATCATGTCTACTGCAACCAAAACATCTCCTTCCACAAAAACAAACACTCCTCCATCATCACCAAAACCAAATTCCCCACATCAAGAAGATATTCAAGGTGACATGATCATCGATGCCACTCCTGTCTCAATGATCAAGCCATCTGGATCAAAGAAGAAGAAGTCTAAACGATCAAGAAGGGAATCAACCCCCATTGCTGCAGGGGAAGATGTTGTTCCTTCTACTTCCACAGAAAAATCCAAAAAGAAGAAGAAGAAAAGCAAGAAGCCAAAGATTGGCTCAGCAAAGAGGGTTCATACCATGGAAAGTCTGCATGTTGAACCTCTTCCTGCAAAATCTGGTGATGCAAATGCTGAAGCATCTATGGGTGTAGGTTCTTCAAACCCTAACCCTGAGAAGGCTGCTGTGAAGATCCCTGAGAGTCAAAGACATCCCTTGACTCAGAAGATCATTGATTCTGTGCTCCAGGCCCTGCAAGAACCTAATGTTGTGGCAGATGTTGGCACATCATTGCCACAAGGTGAAGAAGAGTCTCCTGCTGAAGAAGAGACTGCTGCTGTTGAAAAACCTGCTGTCATTCCTGATTCTCCTGAACAGGAATTTGTTGAAGAAGATCAACCTGCTGAGGTTGAGGAACCTGAAGATAATACCCAGTCTGACAAGGGTAAAGAAACTGTTGAAGGTTCAGATCATGAAAACTCCAATCCTTGTGACAAGGATGCTAATGGAGATACAGTTGTTGTGGATGTAGAAGGCTACAATTCTGACATCCCCTTGAAGAAGCTTACTGAGGAGAGTATTGCAAGAAGGACTAGAAGTGGTAAAGGTCCTGCTGTTGTTGAAATTTCTCCTGCTGCTACTAAGGAGAAGAAGAAGCCTGTTAAGAGGCAAGTCATGTATGGTCCCAAGAAGGGATTTAGTAAAGCTGTGGTTCCACCTGCAAAGAAGAAGACTCAGAAAAGAAAAGAGCCACCTACAAGTGACATAGAGTACGATGTGGAGCAGGATGTAGCTCACATCAGTGAGTCTGAGGAAGAATCTGCTGAGGAACGCAATATGGAGCTTGATGTGATTCACATTGAGTCTGCTGTGAAGAAGAGCTATGGGAAGAAGAAAATTCCTCAGGGAATTCCTAACATCCCAGTTGATTTGATTTCCTTCCACAACCCTGCACATGCTGGTAAATGGAAGTACATTGCTCATAGAAGGTTAGCTCTGGAGAGGGAGCTCAGTGCTGAAGCCTTGCAGTGCAAGGAAGTTATGAGGTTGATCAAGCGTGCTGGCTTGATGAAGACTGTTACTGGACTAGGTGACTGCTATGAGAAGGTAGTCAAAGAGTTTTTGGTAAACATCCCTGCTGGTTGTGACAATCCTTTGGACAAGGAATACCAAACTGTTTTTGTGAGAGGTAAAGAAATTCACTTCTCTCCCACTGTTATCAACAAGTATCTGGGCAGAAGTGAGGAGCCCTTTGCTGAGGTGGAGGCAAATGACAACTACATAATCAAGGCCATCACAGCTGGAAAGGTCAAGACTTGGCCTAAGAAGGGAAAATTGCAAGCAAGCAAGCTCACTCCAATCTACAACATCCTGAACAGGATTGCTGCTGCTAACTGGGTGCCTACCACACACAACTGTGATGTGGCTACAGGTTTGGCTAGGTTCATCTATACTGTAGGTAACAAAATTAACTTTGATTTTGGTACTTATATTTTTGATCAGACTATCAAACATGCCAAAACCCTAGCTGTCAAACTACCCATTGCCTTTCCTTCCCTACTGTGTGGAATCATATTGAGCCAGAGACCTGATGTTCTGGGCAAGGATGATTTGTCTTGCAGAAGAGAGTCTGCTATTTCTTTTAGTCTCAAGCAGTCTGATGTGACTCCTGATGTGGGCACATCCAGCTCAAACAATGCTATGTCTAGGACAGACATGATTGCTGCTTTAAAGGAGACTTGCAAGGCTCTGGATGAGAAGAAGGCCAAGCTGGAGGCAGTCATTGCTGGACTGGAGCTTGAGGATGAGCAAACAATGGCTGAGGATGAGGAATTGGAGGAGGAGGAGCCCAATGACTCTGAAGCTGAGGAAACTGATGGGAGCCAGGATATTTGAATTATTGTAATTCATTAATATTTCCCTGTACTCAGTATTTCCTTGTTTTTGCTTGTATTTTGTGGGCTATGCCCTGGATTTCTGATGCACCTTTGCGTGCCTGTTCTGTACTTGCTGCACTATTAACGGCCTGAGTGCCTCTTTCTGTTCATGCACCATCATCTCTACATCTCATGCTATCTGCATTCTATGGTGTGTTACTTACTCTCAGTATGTTTGTCATAATTTATGGCTAAAAAGGGGGAGTAAAAATTAAAATGAACAACTTTGAAGTCTTAACTGCAGCAAATTGTGATGTGTTATTAGAGAGAATAGAACGAGAGAATTGAGACGAGAATTAAGAAAAAGATTCTATTCATCCACATGGGGCAACTTCTGAACTTCTGAACTTCTGAAACTTTCTCAACTTCTGAAGCTCTGCAACTTCTGAGGCTCTGCTCAGCTTCTGAAGCACTACAACTTCTGAAGCTCTGCTCAGCTTCTGAAGCACTACAACTTCTGAAGCTCTGCTCAGCTTCTGAAGCTCTATAACTTCTGAAGCTCTGCTCAGCTTCTGAAGCTCTGCTCAGCTTCTGAAGCTTCTCCAACTTCTGAAGTTCTGATGTGTGGCACATCTGACTACACATCTGGTATACATGCTTATTTTTCTTCAAATATTTTATCAACAAATTTTTGAAGAATTAGTTTTCTAAAGCATGTTCTTCTGAAGACCTTTTCTGTACATTTTCAACTGGGTGATGCATTCTTAAGAAGTCCAATTGAAGATGTTATCTAATTTCTACATGGTGATGCATTCTTAAGAAGCCTGTAGAAGTTATTTTGTGTGATGTTTGACACATCTGTGAGTTTTAACTTGGTCATGCATTCTTAAGAAGCCAAGTTTAAAACTTCTCTATTTCTCTCTAGGTCATGCATTCTGAAGAAGCCTATAGGGGATATGAGATTTAGGGGGAGTACATGGAAAGTGCTCTAGTTCAAAGGGGAGTAGACTATTACTGGGTTTGCTACCCTCCCTTATGTGTGCATGGAATCTCATGCTTGTATGTGTCTGAGAATTTATTTTTCTCAGTCTTTGGGAATTTATTTTCCTATCTTGTGAGAGTTTATTTCTCTCTTTATTTGCGAGGCTCTAATCCGCTGCTGCATGCCTCTGATGTGCCTACACATCTCTCCAAGTTTAGTTGGGTGACTCAAAGATTATTTTAGCCCAAAATTTGCCAAAGGGGGAGATTGTTGAGACCTTTTAGGGTGTTGGCTTCATTTGGTAAAATAAGCCTGATTCCATGATGTGGAGCATGATGTGTGGCACATCAGGGTTCACATCTGGACGCCCTACTGGACGCGCTTTCATTTATTTAAACGCGATCTTTTGAAAAAGATTTGTTTTTCAAATTAAATCGTGCCAGCTTTCGCGCCAAGGAACAAGATAATCTTTCATGGTTCTGTTTTATTTTATTGGCCGACTTTGATCAAAAAGATTTGAAACAAACAATTAAAAGATTATGATCAAATAAATCTCAAGGCAAAATTTATCAAGGCCAACTCGTCAAAGCCCATGAAGCTTGTTCTATATAAAGGAAGACTGAAGACCAATTATTCATCAACTGAAATCAAGAAGCTAAGTCTACAAATTGAGTCTTAGGGTTTTAGTTCTTTAGTTGTTCTTTGTTCTTTGTGAGCCTTCACTTGGATCATAGTTTTGATACAAGTAAGGACTGAGTTTATAGAGTTGTAATCTCTAGTTGTCTTTCTCCAAAGCTTTGAAGCAAGGAGTTAGATTGTGCAACACTCTAAGCCTTTAGGTACGAGTGCTTTGCTTGTCTAGGAGTGTGTCTCCAACTGAGTTTGTTATTAAATCCTTACTGGGTAAGGTTGAGGGGGAGTGAGCAGAGGTTCTCATATCTAGGAGTTCCTAGGTAGAATTAGCACGGGTAGTGATTAAGTGAGAAGTTGTAAACGGGGGAGTTTAGCTTTGAATTGATACTACCATAGTGGATTCATCCCTGGATTGGTATCCTCCAGAATAGGGCTTGTTATAAGTGCCGAACTGGGTTAACAAACTCACGTGTTCTTTTGTTTCCTGCACTTTATATTGTTTACTTGTTCATCAAGTTCAGTTGTTCACGATGTTGACACATTAGGCTACACATCGTACGATTCCTAAAGTGTACACATCGTGCTACACATCTGACACTTGCCACCAGAATTTCACAAACCACACAACCTTTCATTGGCATAGCAAGAAAAAATCCCCAAGTACGCCCACAGGTCACCACGAGATCCTCTCAATTATTATTTTCACGGCAGGAAAAGAAATGCAGCATCCAACTATTAAAATATCAATTTTTTAATATATTTTTTAAACTTTTTAAGTTTGAATAGATGGCTAGAATCTCATTGAATAGTGTCTAATATCTTGTTAGCCGAAGACTCGAGAAATTTCCGCGAACACCCCTACGTAGGACCAGAATCTCTCTTTTTGTCGAGGTATGATAAAAAATCGTCGGTTAGGTCTTGTTCTTTTTTTTTTTGCAAGGGGTTAGGTTTTGTTCAAGAACATGCAAGAACAATTATTATGAAAGTGAATATTAAAAGTAAGTAAATTTGTGAAATTGAAAGTAATTAAATAAGATATTCATGTAATAAAATTAAATTTATAGAAATATTAAATGACAATAACAATTTATAATGTGTTTTCTAAATATTGGTAATTAATGTGTTTTATTTCTTATAAAAAATATTAGAGCACAAAAACTAAAATTAAACTATATGTAGACCACTCACTAAAATTAAACTCTCAATCTTTCTTTTCAAATCTCGCGCCCGCCAAACCCAACGAAATTACAAATCCAGAAAATGTCACATGGAGCATGATGGATTTTTCACTTGTCTAGCATTTTTTCGAAATGATCTGTGAATTCATGTAGTGGTTTGCTCATGAGATTTAAAAATAGTGAGATGTTGTATGAAGCAAAATTGATGAATAAAGGAAGTTTTGTTTTTAGCCAATCTCAAAACGGCAAGTGTATGATGTTAGGGTAATCCAAGATAAGAGGAAGAAGATAACAAGTAAGAACTAAAGAGAAAACTAGGAGGAAAGTGTTAAGATTTATTAATAAGAAAAATAGAGAATAAGTTGTATACAATGCATGAGGCACATGCTTATTTATAAGGAAAACTCCTAACACATCTATTACTTGTAACACAAGTAACCATAACTAACTAACTCAAGGTAGTTATGTAACCACCTCCTAACAACCTTTTAACTTCCTAACCAAGTCTAATAGGATTGAAGTTATAAAACATCATGCTCCCTTAACTATAAGCCTAAGCAAACTTGTCTGTCCTTCAGAAATCCTTCAGAACTGCAAACTTGTCTGTCCTTCAGAAATCCTTCAGAACTGCTTCAGAACTTGCCATGCTGGGCGCGCGCCTGACACACACCAAGTTCACTTCTGAGCTTCAAAAACCTGTCTGTTTTCAAACTCTTAGTTAGAGCATCTGCAACCTGAGCATCTGTTGCACAATGCCTGACATCTAAGCTACCTTGATTCACCTGCTCCCTCAAGAAATGAAACCTAGCCTCTATGTGTTTGCTTCTACCATGCAAAACTGGATTCTTGGCTAAGTTTATAGCAGACTTGTTATCAATCTGCAGAACCACAGGTTTCTCTGCTTCAATTCCTAGCTCCTTCAACACAGTCACAATCCACAAAGCTTGGCATGCTGCATATGCACCTGCTATGTACTCAGCTTCACAAGAAGACAATGCAACAACTGGTTGTTTCTTAGAACACCAAGCAACAGGAGCCTCCATAAATCTGAAGAAATACCCAGTAGTACTCCTTCTATCTACTTTGTCACCACACCAATCAACATCAGAGTAGCACACAATCTCAAATTTCTCATTCAGAACTGACTTTGGAAAAAGAATTCCAAACTCCATTGTGCCTGCTATATACCTAAGTATTCTTCTAGCTGCATTCATGTGTGACCTTCTAGGCTTATCCATGAATCTACTTACAAGCCCAACTGCAAAGCATATATCTGGTCTGCTGTTGCAAAGATATCTCAATGATCCTACAATTTGCTTGAAAATTGTAGGATCCACAGTCTCTTCTGTCTCATTCTTCTCTAACTTCAAGTTCACCTCCATAGGAGTTGCAGCATATGTACACTCAGTCATGTTGAACCTCTTCAGAATTTCTCCTGCATATCTCCTCTGATGCAACAATAGACCTTTACCATTCTTCAGAAGTTCAAATCCTAAGAAGTAAGACACTTCTCCCAAATCTGTCATCTCAAATTCAGTTTTCATTACTTCTTTGAATCTCTCTATCTCAGCTGTGACACTTCCAGTTACTAGCAGATCGTCAACATACAAACATATCAGAATGATGCTTGAAGCTGCTTCCTGCACATATACTCCATATTCTGACTTGCATTTCCTGAAACCTTGTTTCACAAGAAATCCATCTATCCTTTTATTCCAAGCTCTTGGAGCTTGTTTCAAACCATATAGAGCTTTGTTCAATCTGTAGACCATGTCTTTCTTCCATTCAATCATGAATCCAGGTGGCTGAGTTACAAAAACAAGTTCTTCTAATAGACCATTAAGAAAGGCTGACTTAACATCCATGTGGAACATAGGCCATTTCCTTGCATTAGCTACAGCTATGACAAGTCTCACAGTCTCAATTCTTGCCACAGGTGAGTAGATTTCTGAGTAATCTATTCCTTCCCTCTGCAGAAAACCTCTTGCCACCAGCCTTGCCTTATATTTTGCTATAGAATTGTCAGGATTTAGCTTCAGCTTGAACACCCATTTTACTTCAATTGCCTTCTTATCTGATGGAAGTTTAACTAACTCCCAAGTTTGATTTCTCTCAATTGAAGCCAACTCCTCCTCCATAGCTCTCTTCCATTTCTTGTGTTTCAAGGCTTCTGTGTAATTGATAGGCTCAGAACCAACCATCAATGCAATATGAACTAAGTCACCATCTGCATTTACCTCATTATCATTAACAATTTCACAATCCTGCAATCTAGCAGGAATGTTCCTTGTTCTGGCAGGCCTGTCTCTAGTCACAGCTGCAGGTGCTTCATTCTCATCACTAGAATCACTATCTTCTTCATTCATGATTGGATTCAATTGAGCTCTGCTTGAACTGCAACCAGCAATCCAATCCCAGGATTTCTCTTCATCAATTACAACATCTCTACTGTAGATCATTTTCTTCGTGACAGGATCATACAGCTTGTAAGCACCTGTGACATGGTATCCTACCAAGATCATGGCTTCACTTCTGTCATCAAGCTTCTTCCTTTTTGCTTCAGGCACATGCTTGTGACATAAAGCACCAAAAATTCTGAAGTGACTTACACTAGGTTTTCTACCACTCCACACTTCCTCAGGTACTTTGTCTTTCAGCTTCTTGGTTGGACACCTGTTCAACACATACACAGCAGTGTGAACTGCTTCACCCCAGAAAGCTTTAGGCAGGTTCCTATGCTTCACCATACACCTTGCCATATCAAGAATAGTCATGTTCCTTCTTTCAGCTAAGCCATTGTGTTGAGGTGTATAGGGAGCTGTGACTTCATGTTCTATACCTTGTTCAACACAAAATGACTCAAACTTCTTGGAAGTATACTCACCTCCACCATCTGTTCTGAGAGCTATGATCTTCTTTCCACTTTGATTTTCAACTAATGCCTTAAAATTTCTGAAGACATCAAATACTGCATCCTTGGTTTGAATCAAGTATATCCACATCTTCCTGCTATACTCATCAACAAAGGTAACAAAATATCTATTACCACCAAGTGAATTCACATCAAAGGGACCACACACATCAGAATGCACAACACCTAGTACACTTGATGATCTCATAGGCAAACTCTTGCTGAAAGCATTTCTAGGTTGTTTACCAACTAAGCAACCTTCACATACTCTTTCTGAAGCTTCAATCTTAGGCAGGCCAAGTACCATTCCTTTGCTCCCTAGCTGATTCAGATATTTGAAATTCAAATGTCCAAATCTCAGGTGCCATAACCAATTCAACTTCTCATCTGTTACTACCTTCATACACTGAACAGTGTTTGTGTGAATCAAAGTTCTGAAGGTTCTATTCTTGGCCAAAGGAGTCCTCAGAATTAGGTTATTTGCAGGATCATAAAGTTCAAATTTCTCATTCTTAATGATAACTGAAAAACCTTTTTCTGCTAACTGTCCAACACTCAGAAGATTACAATCCATACCTGGTACAAACATCACATCTTCAATTACTGCAGTGCCTCCATTGCTCCTCTTGATAACCATGTTACCAATGCCTTCTGACTGCAATGAACTGCTATTGGCCAGCTTCACTTTACTTTTCTTTCCAGAATCGAACTTCACTAACCAGTTTTTGTGACCAGTCATGTGGTTGGAACACCCTGTGTCTAAGAACCAAGTCTCAGCATCAACTTTATCTTGTGATTCTACCTCTGATAATGTAGCCATGAAAGTCACAGCTTTGTCTTCAACCTTTTCTTGCACAAGTTTTGCTTCATCATCAGAGTCTTGGCCCTTTTCTTTGCCTTTCTTGAACCAACAATCTGAAGCATAGTGTCCCCATTTCTCACAGTTATAGCACTGAATGTGACTCTTGTCCTTGCCTTTCCCTTTCTTTGAATTTGATGTTCCTCCTCCTTTCTTGAAGGATTCAGATTTTCCATCAAATTTTTTCTGAGAGCCATTCTTTCCCTTATCTTGATTTTTCTCTTTGTGACTGTTAGCTTTCTTGTAAGCCTGAACTTGTAAGGCTTGTACAGATTCTTGAACCCCTTTCCTTTCATTTATCATCAACTCATGTGCTTCTAAAGATCCGACAAGATCCTCCAACTGTAATGTAGCTACATTCCCAGTTTCTTGGATGGCAACAATGACATGATCAAAATTTGGAGTTAGAGTTCTCATTACCTTCTCTACAATCATCCTATCTGCAATCACCTCACCACAGCTCTTCATTGTATGGACAATGCCTTGAACCTTCGACACATAGGCTCCAATGGATTCACTCTTATCCATCTGCAGAAGCTCATATTGCCTTCTCAGAGACTGCAACTTTACTCCCTTCACCTTTTCTCCTCCTTCATAATATTTCACCAAAATATCCCAGGCTGCCTTAGAGGATTCAGCACTAGATATCTTGTCAAAATTTGCAGAATCTACTGCAGCTTGAATTGCATACATTGCCTTGCAATCCTTCTTCTTTAAGTCTTTGTGTGCTGATCTCTGAGCTTCAGTGGCATTCTCCACCAAGTCTTGCACACCATTAACCACCACTTCCAATGTATCTTGAAAACCAAATAGAGACTTCATCTGTTTGCTCCATCTTTCCCAATTCTTGCCCTCAAGAATTGGAAGATTGTTTGGTAAACCATTCCCTGACATTGTTTCTGAATGGAAGAAAATGTAAACACCAAACAAGACTGAATCTTTGTGCTTTCTACACTAAGAACCTAAGGGCTCTGGATACCAATTTGTTAGGGTAATCCAAGATAAGAGGAAGAAGATAACAAGTAAGAACTAGAGAGAAAACTAGGAGGAAAGTGTTTAGATTTATTAATAAGAAAAATAGAGAATAAGTTGTATACAATGCATGAGGCACATGCTTATTTATAAAGAAAACTCCTAACACATATATTACTTGTAACACAAGTAACCATAACTAACTAACTCAAGGTAGTTATGTAACCACCTCCTAACAACCTTTTAACTTCCTAACCAAGTCTAATAGGATTGAAGTTATAAAACATCATATGAGTTAATATTTTTTTCATAAAACTAATGTTATCAACTTAAATAACTAGCACAAGGGTTGAGCATCGGACGATTTTGGGCCCAAAACCACCAATTCTAGAACAATCACAAGCTAAAAAAGCAAATTTATTTTCGACCGTTTAGAGTCTCGGTTTTGACTATCTAGCCAAAAATATTAATATGAACATGTCGTGGTGCTATGTTTGACCGAAAGAGAAGAAGATACTTTAGATGCTGTTTGTTTTGGTGATGACAGATGAATGAACGTGCTTAAGGCTGAAGCTCCAATCTTTAGTCTTGCAAAAACGACATTTGGATACAAAAATTTGAAGTAAACATGCATCAAAACTAACATCTAGAACAAAGGAGAATTTAAATTTGAAAGAACTCAAGTATAAAATGCAAACAACATCAATTGTTTCGAAAGTGATAAATAAAAAAGAAACAAAATATTTACATCTACCCTGAATAAATGTCTTGCGATAGACATGGAATTGAGATGATAAAATAATATATTTTATGTATATTATCTTTTTTTTTTGTGCTTATGCATATTATCTTCTAGGGATATTGGAAGAGGCAAAAGCTAAAAAATAATACTCCCTCCGGTCTTATTTATAAGTAAAAATTACTTTTTAGATTCATTGAATAAGTGATGTATCTTGTCTTATTTATAGGTAAACCTAAAAAGTAACTTTTGCTTATAAATAAGACCAGATAAAGTATATAAATAAATGGATGAAGGAATATATCAACATTGTGGCAGAGAAAAGGAGAGAAAATTTGACTAAATCCTTAATTTGCGTAAGATAACACTTTCTCAAACACAACTTTGTATATATTTCGGTCTGGTCGGACATTAACGGATTTGATTTTTCAAAATCAGATCCGCCTACATTAACTCACATAAAACCGAATTTTACCATTTACAATACCCGAATTCCAACCCGGCCCGACTAGGTCACTCTTTTATGCTCAACCCCACAAGTATACAATTAAGGGATAAAAATGGAACAAATGTTTTTTAGGGGACAAAAATAAAAAGTAAATTAAGAAAGAAAAAGAGCAATTTAGTCGGAAATTATTGTGCTTAATTTTTAAGCAAATAAAATGGATTTTTTTCTCTCTCTCCTAGAACGAATTATTTAAGGACTCGAGGTTAATTTCTGGTGAAAACAATTATTGATTGAACTTTACTTATCTTGTGGATTTTGTTTTGCACAAAAAATAGATTTCTTTTGTGATGATAAAATGTTTTTTTACAACAACAAAGTTACATTTTTTTATCAAGTTGTCTACTAAATAGAATTTCACTTTTAAGGTGAATAAATATAGTATCAGAGGATGGGTTTGACAACTTAACTGATTTGAGTTAAGAGTTAAATGTTGGATTCAAGTTTCGGTGAAGAAAAATATATTATAATACGGATCAAATTAAATAATTGGTGATTAACATTAGATTTGACGCTCTAACAATGTCCGAACAACAAAATTTGCATGTCTTCTAATAAATTTGTCTTAAAGTTTCGATAATTTATTAGCAACATTCTACAATCTCTATGATATTTTTATTAAAAAAAAATTCTATAATACTCTCTTCGTCTCAAAATATAAGCAAAAAATTATCAACAAAAATTAATATATTTAATGCAAAATTTAGTTCAGATATATTAATTTTTATTTATTCATTTTTATTTATATTTTGCTAATGATAGAGTATTACCAATTTCGGTTTGGTCACCAAATCCATCATTAATGGTTTGGACCACTGAGGCACTAACAAACAAGCTCTTCACCTAGGTGGCTGGCTGGCTTCCTTCAAAATACAAAGTTTTTGCTTTCATGAAGACTCTTTAGGTTGCTCTTTAATGCGCATATCAACACCTAACTGTTGTTTGTCATTGAAACAACACTTCCTCAACATCACATTTGATCCTTCCTCCGGCTGCCACCAAACCATGTGTTGTTTGTCATTAGAATTAATTTTATACTTGTTTAAGTAATAAAAAGTAGGGATGACAACGAGTGTGGATTTCACACTATCTAAACCCGCATTTGAATTTATCATTCAAATCAAATCTAAATACTATTCGGGTGGTAAAATAACACCCGCGTCTATATCTGTTGGGTTTGGGTTTTTTCACCCAAATGCTTTAACTCAATTTGTAACTGAAATATGGTAATCCAAAGTCTTCAAAACCAATCAATAGTAATAAGTTATGAATTTCCACATTCATCATAAAGCAAAACGTGAATTTGAAGATGAGTTGCACAACTAATATTTTTTATCATATCACCAAGTTAATGCTGATTTTCCATCTTGAAAGAATATGAATTGGCTCTTGTGTTCAACATACAAATTATAGAAAACTCTATAAGCTTTCCAACGGATTAAAGATCATCTTCACCGGACATCTAAAACTCAAGATATAGATAAAACAAGTTAAATAGGATAAAATCTACGAAAATAAAATTTTGAACCAGTTGCAAAAGTACATCATATTAGGATCACATCATCCAGCCACCACAAACCTTCCCATGTGATCCCTCAAGCACCACCAGACGCTGGTCCTATCGATCTCTTTAGTCACTACAAGAAATATAATATTTGGCAACAACTTTTTTTGTTAAATGTTGTTACAAGTCGCTGGCAAAACAATCAAAGGTAATTTTTGCCAACGACTTATAATAAAAAAAGTTGTTGCTAAAAATCATATTTCTTATTGTGAATTTTTATGAAATGTGGAATCTACATTGCACTTGTACCACCCTGAGTATGTTTTCTGCCATGATGTGCAACGTTGCTGCTGTGCTATATGTTATGCAATTGCTAGTTATAATCTTTTTGTTGACTAAAATAGTTTTATTTTCTTCTTTTTAATAAAGTCTATGTTTGGTAAAAATAAGTCACGGTATAAGTTAATTGATAAAAGCTAGCTTAGTTGATAGCTAATAAAATTAAATAGTTCGAAACATAAACCTATTGCAAGTATAAAATGACGTAAAAATACATGATTAGTGAGTAGTTATTATATTTTGTTCAAAAAAATAAAGAAATAATAAATGAAAATAATAACGGTAAAAATTGGATAAAATGTAAACTAAGCTCATACGCTATTTAAAATAGCATCTAAAAAACGCTATAAGTTAATTAGATAAGTTTGTTATCAAACACGTCCATTTTTATTAAATAAGCTTATAAGAACATCTTCAATGGTTATATCACTTTAGATATCATACATCATTAAAAAGTTATCCTTACAATGTCATATAATATTTATGCAATTCATACATACTTTACTCCAATTGTAATACCACTGTGAATATCATATATTATTAACAAGTTATCAACTTTATTTAATTTGATATACAAAACAAATAAATATTAAATTGATGATACCTTAAATAATGTATCATATCATCAATTTTGATAAATTCTATGCCACCTCATGGAAATTCCAATGATAAAAATAAAAAATTACAAATCATTAGTCTTTGATACCCTTATTGGAGATTTCTAAACTAGTCCAATAAATTATAAGCTAGCTTATTGGACTTACCAAATACTATTACTAAAATAGTTTTTTATTTTCGATTCTCAGTTTCTCACAACTGCTATTGAAAGGGATTGAAACCTTTAATATCAGAACTAGGGGTGGACAAAAAATCGCGGCCCGACTCAACCCGAGGAAATCAAAAAAATAATAAGGAAAATGGGTGGTTTGGATCGGGCCACAGGTTAGCGGGTTTGGAAATTCGGTTTGAATAGAGTTAACATGGGCGGGTCCGGGTGGAGAGAACCGGATCGATGGGACCCGAAACCCGCCCGCATTAGTAAATCAAAATTTTGTGTTTAACACTTTTCTTTTGTGATATACACACTCTAAACACTTTTTCCGTCTCTTCTTCACATTTTTTCATTTCACCTCAAATTCATAAAGATTGAAACAATAATGAAACATTTTGAAACATAAAACGTATCTTTCTTTATCTTTTTGATTTAACTTCACTGAAATCAAATGTTACATGTTTAATTTTATTAGAGATTTTTGTTTTTTTCTTACTTTTTATGTTTTTTTAGGGTTTGTAACACTTTTATTTTGTGTTTGTTTCCTGATTCTCTCATCTCTTGTTCATATTCTTAGAATTTAAATTGCAAAGATTGAGTTTATTACTGATTTTTTTTTTATTATTTCTAACCGAGTCGAACCGAATTAAATCGTCTAATAACCTGATTAAACCGCAACATGAACCCGTGAAAACCGATCTCAATTTTATGAGTGGATTGGGCCTTATTTATTGACTCTGCAGTTTAACTTGAATGACAACTTTAGACCTGAACCTGTCCAAACCTGCCCATTTTCCACCCCTATTCAGAACTAATCTGAGTAATCTCCAAACTATATTAAACTCGTGCTGAAAAAAAAAAAAAAAAAAAAAAACCAAACAAAAAAATTATTTTACATTTTACTTCAGATTAATGAAAACAGAACCTTAAAGGGCGGAATTGTAGAAGAAAGTGAAGGGATTGGAACCGCGGGTGACGACGCCGCACCTTCTGCGACGGAGACATGGAAAACGATGACGTTGATATGCTCGGCGCCGATAACAACGAAGCCGTATGTAATACTTTCCGTTTTTCTCATTGTAGCTACACAATTTCCCTTTCTATTTCGATGGTTTTTTTCACTCCAAAAACCCTAATTATGATTCACACATCAATGTTGATTATCACGATTACAGGATTTGGATGACATGAAGAAGCGGTTGAAGGAAATGGAAGATGAAGCTGCTGCTTTGCGGGAGATGCAAGCAAAGGTTGAGAAAGAGATGGGATCTGTCCAAGGTGACTCCATTTTGTCCCCTTTTGGTTGGACCATTGCTTCATTCTTGATATTTTTCCACTTTTTTCAATTTTGTTGTAATCATAAGAAAAGTAAATTTAATGTTTTTAATAAGTGGATTTTGTTTGATACAAGTAGGATTGAATTGGTTATGGTTGATGTTTGATTTAGCTGTAGTTTACTTGTTTTGAATTTAATTTTATAACCTAGAAAGAAAATTAAATCTAGGTTTGTTTCCTGCTTTGCTAGTGCATTGACATTGTGCCATACCATTGATTGTTTGAGGACTAAGATTGAAGAGTTCATTATGGAAGATGGGAAATACGGTCTAATTTGGTTATATAAGATATTTCATTGCACTCCATTTAGATTTTTGTGGTGTAATGATTAATGATGCATGCTGAAAATATTTCAACTGTTTTTTTGTTCAACTTTTTAGTTCTTGGTTGATGTATTAGGGTAAATGTAAGGGGATGCTTGAGTGCCCTGGTGATCAGGGCACCTAGCATTTTGTTAGACCTCTTATTAGTACTGTTATTCGGCTCTACTCTGCAGTTATTGTGTGATTACTGATTAGGAAGTGGTTATGAATTAGGCAGTTATTGAATAAATAATGAAATGGAAAGAAAAATCTGTAGGCATTTATTTTCGGAATGGATTTTGATTGGGATTTGGGAGAGACCAAACTCTCGAGGAAAAGAAGTTCTGCTTAATTTGTCAACAGTTTTTTTCAACATTTTAGTTCTTGGTGGATGATTTGGTTGTTTTATTAAGGGGAAATGTTAAGGGATGCTTGAGTGCCCTGGTGATCAGGTTTCAGATTATTTTTACCATTGAGGAATGTATATCATATGAAGATGTTCTCTGTCATGTGGATGAGAGAAGCATATGCTGAGACGTCTGAGTGACACCTAGCACAATGGCAATCCTTTTGTTAGACTTACTTTTTTGTTACTTCTATTTTTTCATCTTCTCCTTGCACTTGCACATGTTTTGACCACTGTTTTCTTACTGTGCAAAATATTCCATTTCTATTTATTCTTAGACTCTTGTCTCTTTTATTGATTATTATCTCCAAACAGATCCCGCCAATGCTTCTGCAAGTCAGGTTAATAGGGAGGAAGTAGATTCTCGATCAATCTTTGTGGGCAATGTGAGCTGTCTCTTCCCCTGTTTATGTTAAAACTTTCTATTCTGCTTATTAAGTTGTCTTTTTTTCATGTTTCATAATATGGATGCAGTTAACTTATATATTTTGTCACAAAGTGATTGATTTAATTATATGAGCCTGTGCAAATATGTGTATATGCTGCTTTTAGGAACAAATTCATGAGTTTGTTAAGTCTGGAGCTTATGCCCCTATATCTTGTTTACATTAATTGTAAAACATGTTTGGGTTTACTCTTGATTGTCTCTAGCATCGCATCATGTACATCATTTTGAGATCATTAAACCATAATCTTGTGTAAAACATTTAGTGGATTGAAATTATGCACATGGTTACCTGTGTGTGCATGTCTGTGGAAATGCTGTCGTTAGAATATCGTGGGACTCCCAAATCATTAACTAGTCATGATTTTTCTTTCCACATAGTATTTCCAATATCAAGGTCAGGAAAAATTGTGATTTTTAACAGAGATTGACCATCACGTGGCATGTTCTGTGCTGTTGTACACTGTTTTATACAGTTTTCCTTTTGATTGATAGGTTTATTATATAGCGGGTGCTTTGATTGTTCATGTGTAGCATTGTTCATGAGTGCAACTGTTAGTTTCTGTTATTTAGGGCTCATTGATATGCAGAATGGAAACAGTGCCGCCTAATACAGAATATAGTGTAGATATGATTGTTTGGGATTTTACATGTAGACGAGATAAGGTGGAAAGGAGAAGCAAAGAGATCGGAAAGATGTTGCATGTATATACATATATCCGAAAAAGAAAAAAAAAATTGATGTTAATGTTTGTAATTAAGTCAACACAAGTAGACTTTTAAGGACCGTTTTGTTGCAAACATTTTTCATTCAAGTTAAACAGTAAATCAGCTGGATACTTACCCAGGTTATTAGTATTAGAGCTTAAAAACCAGGTTGTAGCACCCAAGATTGTGTTGGATGAGTAGATTTTTTATGACTCAAAAATCACACAAATTAATAATTGAAGTTGAATATGGCATGATGAGATAGAGCAAATGAACTGTCCCTCAAGGCCAAGTTATACATGCATGTATAATAGTATCAGTATATTGGTTTAGTGCTTTATTAAGAGTTGTTACTGTTTGGCCTCCTACTTAAAGCCACTCCCACCATAGTCACTTGAGCTTCTCCAGGTGGCCATTGGCTTTCTATTTCTGATGGTAAGGTACCTGAAACCCCAATTTTCTTGATTCTGGAACGCCCTTCTACCTAACTCTTTAGCCACTCAATTTCACCGGCTCTGTTAGACGAATGAACCTTTTATCTCTCTCAATTGTGTATGCAACCTTAGTAAAGTTTTTTCAGGAAGTCATATATATTTAGTCGGTGTCTCTTCCTTTCTAAAACATTCAGTGAATGACTGCATGTTTTTATTTTATATTATCTTGCATGCAAAACTCATTATTATCAAGATGGTGATGATGATGATGATAGCTTTCTTCAGGCCATTCATATTTATTCATCTGGACCTTCCCCGTTTCCTCGTGAACTTTTAATTTCATACTGATTTGATTTCGATCACAACCTGGTGTATTTTTGCTTCATTTGTTATCATCCGGGTGGTCTTCTTTTGTATATACACCATTAATTGAATGATAAATGCACTAGTCTTAATTGGATTTATCCTCTCTATAGTGAAGGTAAAGTAATATATCAACCATTGATGGCAAGAATCAGTTAATATTTTAAAACATTTATGATTTGTCATCATGTGTATGGAGTATCAATCATTGATTTTTCATCAATGGTTGAGATTTCTTGTTCTACATTCTAGAGTTATATGTTCACTATAGAGGAGTCAAATCCGTCTTCAGTTCACTATGTAGGTATCGGAAATTTTTTTGTTTGATGATGAATATTTAGAAATATGATTTTGCTTTCTACTGTTGGCATTGTGCTTTGACATAATGTTTGACTACAATTGCAGGTTATGCTTCCATCTATAAATTTCTGCTCTAGTCATGCTGCAGTTGAAAGTATATGATATAAATATAAAACATATAGCTGGTGGAGGAAAAAAAATAGAAATATCAAATTTATGAACTTAAAAAGAGTGGAAAAACAAAAGATGTAATACTAAAAAAAAAACATTAGAGGGATAGAAAAGGGGATAAGAAAGTTGATGCGTTAGTTATTGAGTTGAAGAAAGTTGATGCGTTAGTTATTGAGTTGAAGAAAGTTGATGTGTTAGTTATTGAGTTGAAGAAAGTTATGTTTATTGTTTGGAGAACGTATGAATTTCGATACTGAAAAAGATATGGGGGGAAAGAGAAAAATAGCATAATTTATTATTTAGGGGGAAAAGGAGAGGGATTTATGATGAAGAGTTATAACTACTACCTGAGTTTATGTGGGTGGATGGATGGACAGAGGAATGGATACTATTGCAGTTCGAGAGCCTGGAATTCTACTGATCAGAAGAGGACACCATGTATAGGTAAAGGACTGTGCAATGTGCATTGGCATCTGCAGTTTTGATTGCAAAGCCAAAGGACACTTTTGGTGATGCGATTAAGATATTTCTAGGCATTATTTTCTCATGGTGAGGGGTCTTTTGACATTCCTTCTTTTTTATCCATGGGATGAAGAGGAAATTTTGAATAATTTTTTTTCTTGCTTTTATATTTCACCACCATATCAACTGTTTTCATGGACAAGCAGTTTAGAATTGATGGGCTGGACATAGTGACAATTGTTTCTGGACGAAAGAACATCTAAAAGACTAAAGTGCAAGGTGCACTTCAGATAGCGAATTTCATGGTGGATCACTGTTAATGAAGATTACAGTTATTTATATTTTTTTATTAACGAGTACAATCCTCTAAACACTAATAATGAAATTCCACTTCCACGATCTTACATGTCTTTATTTACTGGCCCTATGATTCTCAATTAGTAACTCGCACTTTGGTAGAGCAAAATGCTGATACTTGCAATTCTATGAGCAAGGGAAAATTGATTTCTTTTACAGCTTTTCATGCTATAGTGATCCCATATTTCAAATGATTTATTTTGTTGAGCTGCTAATGAAAGTTGTTCTTCCCTAGTCTGAAATTACAGGCAAAGTTAAACTATTTGGTTGGTGGAGTCTGACATTTTTCTTTTGTAGATGAAATTAACAGTTTTTCCCTAAATTGTTTTCCATTGTGAAAGCTGTAGCGCATTGTCAATCAATTTTGATCTCGTGGGTTTGATATTTTCTGCAGGTGGACTATGCATGTACACCCGAAGAAGTGCAGCAGCACTTCCAATCGTGTGGAACAGTAAACAGAGTCACCATTCGCACTGATAAGTTTGGCCAACCCAAGGGCTATGCTTATGTAGAATTTGTTGAAGTTGAAGCTGTTCAAGAGGCTCTTTTGCTGAATGAATCTGAACTGCATGGACGTCAATTGAAGGTTCTTACTTTTTAAGACGAAAAGTCTGTTTTCCTCTTTGCAGCTGTCTATACTTATTTGGACTTTTTTGCAGGTAACTGTTAAAAGGACCAATGTACCTGGGATGAAGCAATTTCGTCCCCGCCGGCCTAGTAATCCTTACATGGGATTTCGAGGAAGAACTCCATATGCACCTCCTTTTGCCTATGCCCCTGCTCCTTATGGATATGGGTATGCATGTTGTACTTTCCTTTTCACAATATTATCTGTTTTATGTGATAGTGTAGGTTTACATCATTCTTTTGTGATTGCAGAAAGGTTCCAAGGTTCAGAATGGGGATGCGCTACAGCCCCTACTATTGAATGCCAAATTCTGCATAAATGGATTTATTCATTATTGGATGGACATAATACCCTACTCCCCCTCCCTCACATGTTATCATGGCTACTGATGTTTTGGCCTATAATGAGAGTATTGTCGGATTGCATAGACTGAGGTGGTTTGTTCTGTGAGGATTGAACACATTTAACAGTGAACCTTGTAAACTTGTGGTGTTTTCTTATGTTTTTGCATCAGTGTTGATATATAAAGATAAATTCAAATGCTCTTTGTAAAATTATCCATAGTAAGTACTCCCAAAAAAAATATATATATCCATAGTAAACATAGCTTAACATATGGGGTTTTTCATTTGCCTATTCTCACCCCTTAAATTTGCAATATTCTATTTCTAACTAAAAAAGGATTTAAACAAAGTTAATCTCTCCATTTGTAGCTTAATATATGGTGTTTTCTTATTCTATTTCTAAGTAAGTTAATCTCTCTATTTATTGGTGGAGCCCCAAATCGTCTTTAACATAGTTCAAGCATTGATGCTTAAATTTCTAATGGTTGTTAGAGCAGTCTGTCTGTTGTAAATTGGCAATCCACAGTGGGATTTGCAAAATCATTTTGTACAATTTGCCTTGTAATTCATGGGTTACTTTGAGATCTCTGAAATCACCGGGTAATTACCGGAGATTTCTGATGGGAATAATTCTTGACTAGATTTTACTTATCTCGCAAGTAAACTCTGAAATTCTTCTGACATTTGAAGCATGTATAACCATTTCATAGCAATCACATGTCATAAGAATGTAGTTTCCAATTAATCAAACCCGTTTAACAAACAATTGTGTGTGACAATATTGGTACGCATATGTCATAGGCGTGCCGGTGATGTACTGATGTCCCCGATTAATCACATTAACAATAGTAAAACAATAATCACACTCTGCAGAACACTTATTATTGGAATTTTTTTATTTTGTTTCAGCTGTAGCTTTCATATATTGTTGTTTGTCCATTTGAAGCTTCTGAATCTACTTACATGACGCTTGCTTTTGATTATTAACAACAAAATTACACCCTGGTTAGAATTATTTGTTCAAAATATCACATCCTTTCTATAATTGATCAATTTTGTAAGAAACATTATCTCTTAACAGTTTTGTTGTGTGTTGGGATATTGCTTGGCATGGATTGGAAAGACAGTATGTAACACCACTCACCAGAATATTATGGTCTGTTTGAAAACTATATAAGGCATTATCAACTTTTTTACTTATTTCACGGGAAGAGTAGTAGAATTTTCAACTTTGGTTGAATTGAAAAGTACGAGTAATGGTGAAAGCTATCTCACCCTCAGACCAGTCCTCATATTTAGCTGAGTGTACATACATAGTACAGTAAAACTTATCCGAAACATGATTGCATACTAAAAGGACCCACTAAATCGATGTAAAACAAAGACATCCCTGTAACCTTTTAGACCGAATCAGATTCACTCACTCACCTCACTAATGTCATCATGACTGCCACATTTCCATAATGGTCTCCCAGACCCCTATAGCACCACGAAAGAAACCACCTCTCCATTATAGGACTATTCTCTTTTTTACCATAAGGTAATAAAAAGTTATCCTCTTCATTTACACCTTCTCATTCACTCCACAACAACCACCTTACTTACTTCAATGTTTTTTTACAATAAAAATCCCACCCACAATACTTTATCTTAAAAATTCAAATTAAAAACAAATTAAGAAATGAAAAGAAATGTCACTTGAACAGATAATACATACAACATTATATTAATCATATGCTTCTTTTTCCCCTCGTTTTCCAAATTTATAACAAGTTTATATTCAGAAACAGAATTTACACGTCACACTAAACGACAAAAACTGCATAAAAATACACTCCCCCAACTAGCCACAGCATCATTCTGATTCTCACCTCCCCCAGTATTTTATCAACCCACCATATATATCTACATCACCAAATCACGCCACGTGTCAGTTCTCCGGTCCCCTCCTCAAACGAGAGTCTTGCATGCCGACGTCTGCGGGTCCCACATCGCAGGCAAAAGGTACTTCCTCCCATTAGCACCATGCGCATTATAGCTCGCACCAGAAGTTCCGTCAACAAGAACCCGACCCGCATAACCCGGATAAGCTCCACTCCCAAAAACACCGGTACACGCCGTAACCGCCTCAAGCGGCGCCGTCGCCGGTCCCTGAAAATACCCGTTGTTAAACGGATTCGTAACAGTTCCAGCCAAAAGCGTAGCTAAGTTGATAATCATCCCATCAACACCAACGTCACCGTTAGGCGCCACAAGCGGCGGCGACTGTGGTCCATAAATAGGTTGATGAAACGGCCACGCGCATTGTCCAGGACACAAAGTCTCCGCGTTTCCAACCCACACATAAGGCGTCCGTGCACCACCGCTTCCACGTCGGACAGAGCCATGGGTCCCACAACGACTCATACAAAAACCTTCAACATTAACATCTTTAGAAGTAAGCACAACAGTTATAGAAGAAAGTTCATTGAACTTAGTAGCTAAAGAAACAATATCTTTTCCTTTAAGATTCTTCCCGAGAGAATAACTCGGGTGTAGAAACTGTTTCCCTACAATCAAAGCAGAGGATCCCGTCTTATATTTCTCTGTAGTTTTCCACCACGTTGCGGCTGATGGAAGTGGCGCACCGGAAGTGCTTACTGAGTTTATGAAATCAACGATTATTGATCGTTGGATTGGAGTAAATGTTCCGTACCAGATTAAATTAACGGTGATCCGTCCTTTTAGGAGTTGGCCGTTATGATACTTTAGTACAAGAGGTTGTTCTTGTACAAGCTCTCCATTAGTAAGTGTTGTTACTTGAAGAAAGAACAATAGTACTAATGAAAGAACAATGGCAAAGTTGTAATTAGAGGTCATGTTTGAAGTTTTTGGATTGGAACAAGAATGTGTTTGGGTTTTAGACACGAATAGAATGGGTATATTTATATAGCGACGAAGAGGAGACAGCTGTGAGGAAAAGAGGATGATGAGATTTCCGCGTGGGAGATTTTGATTTGTTGTTTTATTATGTGACAGGCTGTGAAGGTTTGAAAATGGGTGACGTGGAGGTCTACAAGTACTACGGAAGAGTAAAGAGGAGGAGTAGGTGTCTATGTGAGATTACTGATTTGGCCTTGGTTTGATATTGAGTTTATGATCCCAAGATGGATGGTTGCTTGTTGTTTGATTAACTTTACCATGCGTTTCCGTAGAGGTTTGATTTGAATCTGACGAGTGGGTCCTGATGGGAATTTTGGTGATGATGTTGGACGTTGGATTGGAAATGAAGGGTGAGATGGGAGGTCTATAATTGGAATAGGTGAAGGTCTTGGACCTGGGGTTTATGAGTTTGACGTCATATGCTCAGTTCCAGGAAGGAAGAGTGTTTCAGTAAAGATATGCTGCTGTTTCCTGAATACTAGTATATCATCTCTGATCTCTATTTTTTTCTTATTACAGCCCTAATAATAATAATTTAAGTAATTTTTTTTAGGGTTAAATATGTTTTAATTTTTATATTTATCGACTTTTAGTTTCTATAATAAGAAAAATTCAAACGGTAGAATTAAACAAAATTACACAAAATTAACGGTAGAATTAAAAATTTAAACGGCGAAAATGTGGGAACTGAAAATATAATAAAAAATGTAAAGATTAAAAATCGAAACTCACATAAAAGTAAGGACTAAAAACATATTTAACATTTTTTTACACATTTTATTTAAATGTATAGAGGTATACTTGTTGATATAAACAATTATAATAAGTTTATAAATAGTGTTTATTATTTATTAACCTATTAGAATTATACATTTCAACAATATACTGGCACTTGTTAGAGCTGTCAAAATGGACCGCTCGGTCCATTTCGGATTGGCCCGGACAAGATTCGGGCTTCATCGGAGCTGACTAAAAAAAGCTCGGATGAAATATGAGTTTCAAAAATAAGGTCCGAGTTTGGCCCGAAACAGGCAGTCGGGCTTTCAGGCTGGCCATTTTATTTTATTTTTTAAAACTTTTTTTAATTATTAGTGTTTAATTAAAATAGATGTTACTAATGTTATTTTTTTTAATTTCATAAACTAAACATATTTAAGTTTAAAAAAATAAACATAGAAAATTAAAGAAATAGAGTTACTCATATTTAAGTTCAGATATAAATTTAACACAATTTGAAATATTAATTCACATTCAAAAACAAATCAACAACATATTAGATTGCTTAAAAAAATATTAGATATATTTTTTTTTATTATAATTTATGCGAACTTCGGGTTACCCGCGGTCCATTCGGGCTAACCCATATTATAAGCGGGCTTAAACGGACTGGGCTAAAAGTCAAGGAAAAATTCGAGCTCAAATTTTAAGGCCTAAGCCCGGAATAAATTTGGGTTTTTCGGGCCGACCCATTTAGGCTAATCCATTTTGACAGTTCTAATACATGTCTAAATAAAATATGTACATGAGTGTTCAACAATAATTCAACGACTATAATCACACACTACAAATATGTAAAAAGCACCAAGTATTAATTAGGAGTAGTTTATATTTATCATTGCATAACTTTAATTATTAATATCTTTGATTATTTATTATTAAAAATTGTACTTTCTCCGTTTCGTTTTAAATGATCTATTTTGACCAAATTTATTATTCATATACTTTTTTATTCATGTTATTATATTTTAGATAAAATACAATACAATGTGATTATTTGCATTTATATGCTAATACAAATAAATGTAAATACGAATAAATAAATTTAAATCCAAATCAAAGTGGGGCTTAAGCCCCCACACACTCCCCTAGGGGAGTCCCCTTGATATATATTCGTCCCTGCTTGGATCGACCCTGTTTAGTATAGTTGATCTTCTCTTTCTTTTCTTTTTCATTAGTTCAATCAACGTTCTGAAATTTCGAAGAACGTGATGGGAAGGTGCCGGTTCTATTTTTTTCCCCACGCATTTCACATGGAGTTTCAAAAAAGTGTTGTGATATATGGCCTGTTGTTAGAACTCAAAGAACAAAGAAAAAAAGTCCCTTAATTACAATATGTTTAATTGTTTATACAAAAGAATAAAATTTAATGCATGCGAAGAGATAAATAACATACGAAGAATATAAAGAATACTAGTACTATGCATAAATAAAACTTTGCTTTAAATACTTGTTTTAAGGTAAACCGTATTTAATTTTTGTTGGTATTAATTTAGAGTTTGATGGTAAAGTAATTAAATAAAATTTTGCCTTGTTCTTCAAAATGTTACTATTTAAAAATTTAAATTTAAGCCTTCATATTCAATTGGCCACTTTTACTTTACGTGAAGAAATTGAAGTCCACAAAGTTTAAGTCGGTTTATTTTAGTGCTAAGGTGTTTGAGAAAGGAAAGACCCAACTTCATTAAAAGCATAAAAGCACGAAAGTTTAGGAGGCTAATACGGTGTGTGGGCATGTCTTATTAGTTGAAAACTAGAAATAATTCATGTACAAAGCTAAGATAAGCCATTTCATTGATAAAAGGAAAGTGGAAATGTTGGTAAAGACAGAAGAAAGTGATTTGAATTGATTTTACACGAAGTTAAGTTTGCACTTTATATTTAATCTATATATAGTAGTCTTTTTCATTCGTGTTGTGATTGTAAATAGAAAGAAAGAAAGAACAAGTTTCCCGCATAAAAAGGAAAAAAGGGGTGAGAAAGAAATGGTAATAGGGTGTGGATAAAAAAAGAAGAAGCAAGTGGAGAGTGAAGTAGAAGGCAATGGGTCACGTGTGAGTATTGTCGTGTCGTCGTCGTCGGCAGCACACGGAGACAAAGGTTTAGGTCGGCTTCAAAGTAGGAGTAGTACGTTCAAACTATGAAATTATGTGAATTTATTGGAGATAACTTAGATTTATTTAAAAAGTTGATTTTTATTATTAAATATTCTTTCATCTGCAATGGTACATTAGAGATTAACTCACGAATCAAATGTTTAAGAAATTTAAATATTTATTGTATCACATTATATGTTGGTTGGCACAAATCTTTTTTTTTTTTTTTGACAAGGCACAAATCTATTTTAACTCAATTAAGATTGTAGATTTGATTTCTAAATTACGTTTACAAAGTGTTAAAATTTGTAAGGAAATTTCTTATTATGAATCTTACGAGTAGATTAATTAGTCTTGTGAATTTAGATGCGAAGAATATTCAATTTACAAATAAGAGAAAATATATGAATATAAATTTTTTACCTTCGTTTAACAATAACTATTCTTTATCAAAAATTAAAAAATATATTGTTCCGGCTCATCTATAAGTCTCACATCGCTTGAAACTCGAGATTAATGATAGTTTATGTACAACACACCACACTTCTCTAACCAACCGAGGTGCATTTTCTATAAAGGAGAAAATCGTGACGGGTTAACCCCAAAGCGAACAATCTCTCAAAAATGTGAATTTGAAGTCGGGTCGGTACATATTCATCCCCGCGAATAAATCCGAGGCAGACATCAAACTTCTAATTATCTGTTAAGAGGTTGTTACACAGAATATCAAATTAAACGGTTTAGAATACTCACACGATATATTAGTTAATCCACAACTATAACCGTGTCCGTTTGATAAATCTCTAATCATAAAAACCGATTTTATCGTTAGTGCAACTTGTTTTACAATCAACCGATTATGACCGATTTACGCCACTAATAATTGAAGAATAATCCAAATCCAAATATCAACACGTCGTGAGTTAGTATACACACCCTTTACTAGTATACGCCTACAAAAATGTCTTCCAATATTGGACGGTTTCATTTAACATGCATATATGATGCATATAAGTGCATGAATGGTATAGTTACCATGTCCATGTCTCATTTAAGCAGCTTTGACGTCCATATCAAATTATCAATAGACCTTAGGTAGCTAGCTGGATAATTAATTTTAATACTAGCACAATAATTTTGCTTGTTAGATGATTGCAATATTCTTATTTAAAATACGAGTTAATTGATCGTAACTACTAGCTTTGGCCTATATAGAAAATTCAAAGATTCAAACTAGAGTAGGTTTGTGAGACCATTCATGGGAATTGGCTCATTGTGATGGATACTCAGCGTTTAGTACTACTTAGTACTTCCTCTGTCCTTATTTATAAGCAAAAATTTCTTTTTAAATTTATTGAAAAAATAATGTATTTAGTCTTAAATATAGACTAGATACATTACTTCTTCAATGAACCTAAAAAGCAACTCTTACTTATAAATAAGGCCGAAGGGAGTAGTAACTAATATGCTGTGTGGATCATATTCAGCCATACAAAAGCAAAGGACAATCCTTATGAATTATTATCGCACTTTCCATGTGTTACATAATAGTCTAAAGTATCAAAAGAGCTCATCATATTGCATATTAAGAGTAATCACATAAGTGGTTATTACATTTTTATTTAACCATCAGTTAAAAATAGCGGCGATAAAACTTTACAATATGAGATTTAATTTGCATCCCTAGTTTTTATGGTATGGTAAGAAAAATAATATTGGCACGGGGTTATAACAGTTGCCAAAAATACTTAGTATTTTATTGCATGGTAATGGAATTGTTCTATTTTGTTTGACGAGCATAATTTTTTTTTACTGGACCAATTTATAATAGTATGGAAATAGAGTATTTAAAGTCTCTACTAGTATATTACATTATCTTTCTATGAATCAACAACTTATGAATTAAATTAACTATTCGGCTCTTCACTGTAACCCACTATACGAGCTATATAGCTAGGCAGCTACCATTATATTGCCATTTTTATTTTCTTTGAGTAGCATTTTGTGACTCATGAGTCATGACCCGTGCCTTACATTGACGAAAGGGTCCTACAATACGTGCAATATGATAATATTGTACTACTATATTTATGTATACCAATCATTTGAAGGGGGTGAGAACTATTAATAATAATAATAATAATAGAAATGAACCCACCAAAACCAAATTGGTACCCATCCATTTTGACAAAGAAACAATATTAATTGAAACAACAAAGTGAAAATTATAATGCATGCAGTTTAGAATGGACAACTCCAGCTGTCTTACAATTCGTACATATTCTTTTGCCTAAAGGCTTAAATTTTTTTTCTCTCTTATGTGATGTGTTTTGATAGAAATATCACATTTGAATTGTGTCCATTATTTGATACTTTGAGGGACCATGGCATTTATTCTTAGCAAAAAAGTGGGGCAAACAAAATAATAAAAGCTCTTTGGTCGTCACCTACCTAATATGCAAGAGTCCAATTCTCTATTTGCGGCCACTTTTTCAGAATTGGACGAACTTGTTTGGATGGTGGTAATAGTAAGATCGTAGCAAGTTGTTAAAGCTACTATTATTGTGGAGGAATTTATTCTAATTTTCAATCTTCAATTTCGTTCCCTCTTGTTGCCTTCCCATTTTTTTTGTTTGTTTTCAATTAAGGATTTTAAAGGGTCGGTGATCTTATTGGGATTAGAGTCGATCTTGTCCGATGATATGCGGTGATGCTCCTATCTGTTCCAGTGAATGAGATGGAGGTTTTGTACATGCAAGTGCTCTAACGCTTAAGTCAGTAAGAGATGGAGCAAAGATTTTAAGAGTTGAAATATAATGTATTTAACTCCTCTGAACGAAGAGTGTATATATAGTCCACGACAGTTGGGCCAAGGCCGTCAATAGCGTGTTAATGCCATTAAGTGGCTATCGAAAACTGGTTGAAGAGCCATAAATGCTCATCATTCTGATATCGGATGTTACGATTCGCAAGATCGTTGTCCGTTGACTTGGGTCGAAAAGTTTTGGGTTGCTCCTTAGATGGGCCGTTTTCGACGAGTTGAGAAAATGGGCTTCCTCGGATATTGGACTGCATTTCCGGTCCAAAATAGTTGAATTAGGTCGATTTTAGTCAAAATTGTAAATTAAAAACCATGTAGAGAATTTCAATTTGGACTTAATTTGAAATGTGTCAGTTGCAACATTGGACCAGGTTCCATCATACCATCAATTTTTAGGTTGAGTTGGATGTTGGTTTAACCACAATCTTCTTTTTTATTTAAAAAATAGGAAATAAATTTGATTATATATATTTTTCTAAATAGTGGGACATTAACTATTTTTTCAAAAATTACCGATTATATTTTTATGATAAAATGTATTTTATTTATCAGTAAAATGTCTGCATTAATATATAGTTAGAACTTAGATGAGTAATTGTACCAAAAAAAAAAAAAGAACTTAGATGAGTAATTCAAAGAAGTCTGATGTAATAAATAAGAACATATTAGTACACTTATATTGAATTTATAATCTAAAATCAGTATCACAAATAATATGATATACTTGGCAAGAGGGCAATAAGAGTGCATATTGACTTACAAATTTTATCTTTTTATTGAATTTTATAAATTTTCATGCTATAAAGACTCCTCTCGCACTCTCCAAAAT
The DNA here is from genome assembly GCA_954870985.1 of Trifolium fragiferum. Lineage (NCBI taxonomy): Eukaryota > Viridiplantae > Streptophyta > Magnoliopsida > Fabales > Fabaceae > Trifolium > Trifolium fragiferum. The sequence goes on along the minus strand of OX940790.1, from coordinate 15,383,832 downwards.
CTTTTTTTTTTTATTTTTTTATTTTTTATTGATATTTCTGAAGTTGCTTACTTAGAAATATTAGTTTAGTTTCTTAGTTTTTTCTTGTTTGAGTATTATGCCCTCTTTTGCACAACAAAAAAATAATCAAACTAAACAATATTAAATGTTTGTTTTTTTAACGAATATTGATTTCTTAGAACAAAAATGATTGTTGGTTAACATTGTATTTGGACGCATGTAGTGAATGTACAGGAAGTTTGTAGCTAAAGATAGCATAGCATAGGATTGAAATGATGTTAGAAGGGAAAGAAAGAAACTTTTAAAATGTCTCCTGTGTCCCACCATTTTGTATTTGTCCATTTGGAGAAAAAGCTCACAAAAAGATAATTTTATCTTCATTTTTTTATTTTATATTATTTTGTTTAAGGATAATTATCTCATTTAAAAATCTATGTTTGTTTTTTTTTTTTAAGTAAAAGACTTGCCAAAGAGGCAAGCTTCAAAATATATATTAAAACCAAAAGAAAAAATATACATCATGAGGGGGGACATAGAGCGTAACCCTCAGCAAAATATCAACAGAACCTAAACGATGGAAAACCCAAATGATTTTTACCAAAATCAATGAAAATCTGTGGAGGAATAACATTCCACCAAGTATAACCAGGTAAAGAGAGATCTAAGTTTGTTTCAATCACATTCCACTCAATTAAACAAAAGAAAAAGTCACTAGGTTTGGTCTGGTGGTGAGGGATTTGGGTAACATGTTATAGGTCCTGAGTTAGATCCCAAATTCATTGTAAAAAAAAAAAAATAAACAATTGGATCAAGAGAATGGAATTAATGAATGTTGCTGAAGCTGACACAATAATATGAAACAAAAGTAGAGATGGTAATTTTAGTGTTAAATCTGCATATTATAGTGTTATGAAGGAGTTGATAGATAATTCAAGTCTGAGGGTTCAAGGTAATTGGATGAAAATTTGGAAACTCAGAATACCCCGAAAGGTGAAATTATTTTTGTGGCATGCTGCGCGTGGGTGTCTACCGACACGTGTGAATCTTCATCAACGTCACGTAGAGTGTACGAGGGCCTGTCCATTTTGTGAGCTATCGGAAGAATCAAACTAGCATACTTTCTTTGGATGCTCTCATGTGGTACAAGTTTGGAGGGAGGCTGGCTTGTGGCAACAAATTCTGTATTGGATACATCGAGCGGACGATTTTAAAGACATGATTTTTGCAGTACTCAGCGGCGAAACTGTGCAGATATGTCAGCAGTTTGTAATGATTTTGTGGTGCCTTTGGAAACGACGAAACGAGAAAGTTTGGGATTGGAGGACATGGTTAAGCCAATCGGCACATCAATTAAAGTAGCTATGGATATGTTGACAGACTGGTTGGCAGTGCAGGAACATAAAACAAGCAACAATAATCATGTGGTTGCAAATTCATTCCATGTTGGTGAAAATAACACGCACATAATTGTTATGGAAAGGAATGCATTGACTAGCACAACAATAACTCAACCTTCCACCTATGCTACAAATGGTGTGAGAGATCTACACACAACCAGCAACTTTGGAGGTAATAATAACAAGTGGTGCAAACCAGTAGCTGGAGAGTTGAAGCGTAATGTGGACGCCACAATTTTTGACGGTGCTACAGGCTACGGAATTGGTATGTGTATCCGAGACGAGAAATGAAACTTTGTGAGGGCCAAGTTGCTATGGAGAGAGACAAATATTCCACCACAAGAGGTTGAAGCTATTGGATTATATGAAGCGGTATTGTGGCTAAGGGAGTTGGGAGTTCAACGCGTTACCATCGAACTCGATTGCAAATCGCTAGTGGATGGAGTTGTTGGAAACCTTACAAATGTAGCCGAATATGGCACAATCATTAGAAAGTGTAAGTCTCTTTTAAGTAGTTTGCAAAACTTTAAGGTTAGTTTTATCCGGAGACAAGCAAACCTTGTGGCTCACACTCTTGCTAGGGCATCAAGGTCTTATGCTAGTTCCACGGTCTTTGATTATAGTCCAACCTGTATTATGAACACTCTTTTACTAGAAATGAAATAAATTTGTTCTTGTCAAAAAAAAAAAAAAAAAAAAATTGTATATTTATTTCTTCAATATTATTCTTTTTTTTCTAATAAGCTAAATTAGCCCACCCAAATTGGCATTAGAGAGAATTGAACCTGAGACCTTAAGATGAGTCAATATTATTATCTCTTACTTTTGTTCCTTCAATTTTTTAGTGTTAATATGTTTCTTTAAATATATCAATTTTCCTGTTACAAAATATAAAATATTAATTTTCAATTTTAGTTTTTTTCTTTTTTTTTTTTATAAAAATTTTCTTCCAACTTTCGTGTATTTCAATTTTGTTTTTAGTTTTAGTTTCTTATTTTATATAAAAAATCATGTCGCATAATAACTTTCTTTTATATATGACATGTCATTAATAAGATCAATTAAAATATAATTGATTAAAAGTTTAATCTTTATTCATTAATCTATAACTTCAAATTAAATATTAAATTTTTTAAATTAAAGATTAAATAGTTAAAATATTACATAATGATATTTTAAGATTGTAATAATAATAATAAGTCATAAAAAAATAATTTGAAACATGTTACGTGAATTTTTGTAAAAAAATACGGACTGAAATTAAAAATTAAAAAGAACCAAAGTTTTTAAAAAAAAATTAGAAAAATAAAAAATACAAACTATATAGAGACTGAATTATTTTTTTTAAAATCCAAACAAATGGTAAAACATTAGATTAGAAGCAGAAGACTTTTGGAAATGGGCTGAAACTTCCTCCCTCCCATGCACTAACATATAAGACATTATATTTGAGCTTTAACTTAATTGATAGGAATATTATTATTTATATGGGACTGAAGTTTAAATCTAAAATACCTCATTTATATTTATTTTAAAGAGTAAAATTTAACTATTAAATTATTTGACCAAAAAGAAAATAAAACATATGACCTTCTTCCTTTTTATAGTTTTGGTGGATAAGGACTTTTCTTTATTGCAAAAAAACCGAAACCCTGCTCATCTTAAAAAAAAACAAAGAAAAAGAGACTGAAACCCTGTATACATGAACCTTTTTTACTTACTCATATTAATTAAAAACATTGACTTAATATAATTAATTATATTACATTTGTTAACGATTTGTATATTATTTTGCAAGATTGCTTTATAATTATTGATATTCATAATCTCAGTCCCCTCACTCAGTCACTCAATAAATTATCAAATTGGTTTGTTTTAGGACTCACCACCCAACTATATATTCATTTCAATTATTGTAAGAGAAGGATGTTGAAGTAGTCAAGGATATCTTGATAACAAATATTATATAATCAATACAAAAGAAATATAGAGGGATTTTTTTTCCGACAGAAAAATATATATGAATTTTATAAAAGGGGATAAAAATATTTTTCGGATTTTAGATATGTAGACCAAGTAATGTAGAAAATGAAGAATTTGTAAGAAATTTTTTTTCACCACCAATTTAATCTGATTCGGTGAAAATATTTTTGTTTTTACTTACTCACGGAATGGTCCATATCTCAAATTTTCAAACTGAAAAAAAATAATACAATGACATGTTTTAAATTAAGTGAGGTGACATTTGATGAAATTATCAATGATCCACAACCACAAAATTGCAAATAAAAAAAAAATCTAATATTTCACTTTCAACTTTAATTTTTTATATACTTTTATAATTTAATTATGACATATAAATGTGATTTCTTGACATATAAATAATTAATTTATCTGGATAATTTTACATCATTATGTTGTATGTTATATCATTTTAAATATGTCAAACTGTTGAATATAATATATAGAAGAATAAGTTGGCCCTAATTATTTTAGATAGACAAGCTCCTCTTTCTCTCTACGTTTTTTTCTTCATATTATTTCATAAAAAATGGGGTAATTTTGGCTTTTTTTTTTTACTTGAAATCGATCACCCATGTGAATCTATTTTTTAAACTAAATAAGTGGTTTTCACATAGATTATGATTTTCTTTTGTGTTTTTTGTGATTTCGTCGTCTTAGTGCGACGTTGTTTGTTTTCCTATCTTTGTGCAATGTCCGTTTGATTTTTTATTTGGTGTGGTGTTTGCTTTCATGTTTTGTTGCCGTGTTCGTTTGATTGAATTGAAATATCAACTTTAATCAACTACTAATTCACACAGTAACTAAGTTCGTCAACGATGCAGATCCGAATTTTCTTTTTTTTAATAAATTATTAAGAGCATATAGACATTAAGGCAGGAACATACATCCAACTAGGTTGGCATCTTGATCCTTCCCCGTCTTCTATCTATAGCTCGTATTATTAATAAAAAAGAAAAGAAAATATATACAAAAATTGGGGGGACATTACCTAACCCAGGGTGCCCACACAAGCGCGTAGAACAATAAAATAAACCAACTTCTAATTAATCCTATTAGATGAAATAGAAGTCCTATATAATTGAGGCGAATGGACCGACCGTCAATACGGAAACGGTCCACATACCCACACTACTCCCTGCGTCAAGCAGCAAGCGATGATGTTTTTTCAAGCAATACAATCCGAAATCAATGGGTGATACGAATATTTAAATATCATCATTTGATAAAAACAAATTTTGTTGAAACATCCCAAGCAGTCAGAACCATTTGAAAGTCAGATCAAGCAGCAAGCGATGATGTTTTTTCAAGCAATACAATCCGAAATCAATGGGTGATACGAATATTGAAATATCATCATTTGATAAAAACAAATTTTGTTGAAACATCCCAAACCCGTATTTAAGAAAATACTACCTTTTTTTAAAATATTATTCAGAATACGCAACGGAAATAAAAATTGGATTTATAAAATGAATGGTTCGAGTATTACATGCTTCATCAAATTTAATTACTAACAACTTAATTAGTAAAATACCGATATACAAAATATTTCTAACTCGATACATCCTTAAATAAATAAAATAAGCGATAAAGATTCTATATACATTTAGAGAACCCTATCCCCGTGTCATGATCAGAGCGGAGCTTCACCAACGACTCGGTCACAAAACATAACCTGAGAATCTGAACCCCCAAAGGTTCAGCACATACACAAAACGGATGGTTAGATAATATAATCATAAAAGAAACTAAGTGCAAGAACACACATAACACTTATGACATATCATGCTCATGTCTAACAACTCAATCCATAAAACATACATTATTCTCATGCTATTCATATCTCATATTCATAAAGTACAACACATCACCATAATAATACATACTTAATCAATAGACAAGTATACACAACGTCATCAATTATCAATTATTCATCATACACCTCATAATACACTTAATCATTCAAGTTAAGGGTCACCAATCAATGCCAATTACCAAGTATCACATTTAATCACATATTCCTAATGCAACTAATGTCACAAATCTCATGTCATGTCACCCTAGACATAACTATATGCATGCGGTACCATTCACCTCATATTAGGATAAGCATATATCCCATTCACCTCATTTTCAGTTTCAAGTCTTGAAGGACTCACCACAAATATTTTCAATTTCAAGTCATGAATGACTCACCACAAACCACAAATATTTTCAGTTTCAAGTCATGAAGGACTCACCACAAATAGACTTATGAATGCATGAATGTACATATACTACATATGATGACGTTATAAACAATCACCTCATAAAATATAGTACCACACAGCCTATATTCACCTCAATTCAGCTCATATTATCATCATTATGGACATACATTCAAGCACATATCATACATCAACCATTAAGTTATTGCAATTCATTATCATCATCAACACATCATCATACATCATCATCTCAATTTATCATCATAACACATAAATGTCATAAATTCATTTAGAATCCAAACATATCACCTTATTAATTAACCTCTAATCATTAGTTAATCAACATGCATCATTAACTAAGTCTCACACCTCATAAATCATCATACATATCATATACATTACATAAAGTTCATCTCATACTTCAAGTTATTAATCATCAATTCATTAATTCAAACTCAATTACATATACTAAGTTCTTAATTCAATTAACAAAGTATTGCAATTATATACCAAAGCAGCATAATCCAAGCATGATCTTTAAAAACTAACATCAGAAATGGATTCTACACGAAAAATCGTGAAGAATAGGTTCCGGGTGCATAAACCATCAAAAAGTCAACTGGTCAAACCTGTTGACCAGTCAACTGCGCCGGGGCGCCAACTAGGCCGAAATGGCATTTCTAGACCTTTCTGGGCGCCGGGGCGCCAACTGTGCTGCGCCGGGCGTGGGGACCTGATGGGAAAATTGTTTTCTCGCATTTTTAACCCAAAAATCACTTTTTCAAAGCCAAAAACACTTATTTGAACCCAATAACATTTATACAACATTTTCCAAACATATTCATGGATAGAAACACTTATTCTAACTTATAAACAACTTAAAACAACTCATAAACAACTTGATTAAAGATTCATACCTATTTTCATCAAAAACCCATTTTTTAACATAATCAACCAAAATCAAAGTTCAAGTAATTAATTTTATCATGAATTTCACACAACAATCATAAGTAGAAGCATATTATACATGAATCATTATCAAAGCTTCAATTATAAACAAGTTCCCAAAACCCTTTTATTCCCAAAACCAAAAATGAGTGAAGAGAGTTTGGGTGTGGAGTCATAGACAAACTCCCCTCTCTTTGACCACCCAAAATTATATTATCTAATCCTCTTACCTTAGATTGAAGCTTTACATCTCTAAGCTCTACACTTTGACTCCCTTCTACATCTTCAAGCTTGGTTCTTCTACACTTTCTCTTCTCTTCCAAGAACTCCCTTCTCTCTACCTCTCTTTCTCTCATTCTATGATAAACATAATAACAACCTTATTTCTCATAAAACCTCCCCTTTATATAACTCCTCCACTTATGTTAAGGTTAAATTCACATATTACCCTTAATTTCTCTACAATTCTCACTCACAATTTCATCTTCACACTAACCACCTATTTCTACACTTATTTACATAATCGCCACTACTTCCTCTCCAAGATACATTATCCTTTTAGCTAATAACCAAAATGTCATCTTTATCTCTACACAATCCACTAACTTATATTAAATTACTACATTACCCTTATTCTTATCACAAACTCTTATTCATTCTAATTAAGCCCAATACTCATAAAAGCCCATCACTAACAAACATAAAGGTAACCACTAATTAATACATTCAAAATACACCGATTAACATACTCAATTAATTAAATAACATCAATTAATAAAATATAAGATTTGGGGTGTTACAGTCGATCAACGGAACTGAGCACCACAAACACGAGAATCGCCAATAATCATCAAACCCTTTAGTGCGACGAACGAAACTACCGCCAACACGGCGTATCCACGCACCTAGCCCTTTCGAACATTATCGAGCTGAGACAGAACATCCGGAATGTGATTGGTATCCAACAAAACAGCACACAGAGATGAACTACCCATACATATTTAAAATTAATTAATAGCATAGGAATATAAACAAACAAGAAATCACATCCCTGTTTTGTCAAATAGCGACATAACTTTTGTATGTCGTGATCATATGTTTCTCTGTATCGCACCGACCAATTCTCTTGAAACCACCGAATGGCCTCTGAATCGCAGCAACTTGTTGATCTTTGGCCTATAAAACCAACGCCTATTGAGACCATGTTTGTCTTTCTCGGCCTCTGTATTTCACTGGATCCGTCGACGTCTCCGGGAAACAACCCCTAAAAGGGTGTGTAAGGATGGTGGCCATGGCATCAGAATTGATTGCACCACCACAAGTTTATGGCTACATCGCGACTGACTAGTTGGAGTGTGAGGAGGGAAGGTTGGTGGAGGGACGACAGCCGAGGAAAAGTGACTGTGATGCTAGGGTTTTGAAGGAACGGTCTGATAATCAGAAGATATATGTATTCTTTTTATTTTGATTTTATCACATTATTAATAGGCATGAGTGTGTCGTTTTATTCTATTAATTTGGATATTGTTTTTTTGTTCACAGATACACCAAAATAAAAAAATTTAAAAGTAGGAAGACTAATTTTGTAAATAGATGAAAATTAGAAGTTCAATAATTACAATTAAGCCTATAAACAACAAGAACTATGCACTCTTTTCTTCCTTCCCCTTTTTGACTTTATATATGGTAATCTCATCCATCTAAAATGGTGGATATTATATTCATCCAAAAAAATAATCTAAGATGGCGAAGTCATAAATTTGATTCTTAAATTAATTGGCTAATTTTTTTTCTTCTTAGAATTGCCTAAAAACTTACCTCTTCACTTTTATAAATAACCATCGTGATTTTAATTTATGATTGTTTTAAATAAATTGATTAATTAGCTAACCCACTTGAGTAAACAAAAAACACTAACCCGCATATATATATATATATATATATATATATATATATATATATTAATATAGAAGATTTGCAATATTCTACAAAGAGTGTTAAAATAAGGACATGTTTTCTCATCTTCATCTCACATGTGATAATTACATGTTTCGAGGTCATAAATAAAATTTGATTTATGTTTGCAAATAAATAATAATAACTTATTTAAATAAAAAAATATTTATATTATTATTTTAAAGTTTAATTTTAGTTACCAACAATAAATTAACTGAAATGATAAAATTTTTGGATTTATTAAGTAAGCGGTAAGAAGTTCAACCTTTGACTTTAGTCACTACTAAAATTGGTAAAACTTTCGTGTCTAAATCATGGTATAAAATAAAGTTTAATCTAAATTTCGATCCTCGGTCCTATTTTCATCATTTTACAGAATTGATCACTCTATTAATTTTAAAATCTAACAATTTTAATTTTTTCACCAAATATTGCACAAAATACGATGAGAGTATGTTGTAAATGATGTCTTTAAGAGAATTTTTTTACAATTATTTTATTAATATTACTTTTCATCATCAAATCATATACTACTATATCATTTAGAACAAATTACATCACTAGATTTTAATTCAAAAATATAATAAATCAACAAACACTATCAAATTTTAAAATATAACAACAAACCTACAAAAAAGTTAAAATAAAGACTATAGAATTGCAGTAAAACTTTATTTTGATATATGGTGTATAAGTCGCACCCGTTAGATACAAAAAAATATGATATGAAGCCCCAATACTTTAAAAATGGTGAAGTATCGTGTTCGATACGTGTCCGATACCGATACTCGTTCGATACTCGTATCAGAGAGTATCGGACAATTAAAATTATTTTTTAAAAAAAATAATTACCGATATGTGTCGGATACTTCTCTGATACACGTATCAGAGAAGTATCGAGAAAATAATTTTTTTTTTATGATAGAAATGGAGGAGATGAGACTGATGCAATTTGTGTTTCCTCTTAAATAGTGAATGTTAGAGTATGATGTTCTTATGGATTGGCAACCATGTGTTTTTTGAATGGTATCGATAATGTTTTGTTTTTTGGATAGTAATAATTATTCTTTTTGGGTAGTACTTAATTAACTTGAGATATGTAATTGTCACTTGTTTGCTCAGTTTGAATAATTTGAATGTTAATTTATTATCTTTCTCAATTTTTGTTATGTTTATATATTGTGTATTTGTATATTTAATTTTAAGTTTATTTTTAAACAACGTATCGCGACCGTATCGTATCGAAAATTTTAAAAAATTTCCCGTATCGGTATCGTGTCGTATCGGTATCGGTATCGTGTCACGTATCCGGGCTTCATAGCTTGAGGGTAAATAAAAAGCACAACTCTTATTTAAATACCCTTGACTTTTTAAATTTGTTTTGGCTCTTGTTCCTTTTGTGTATTTTTCTTATTTTACTTTTTATGTATATTAATAATATTTATGCTTAAAAATAAAGATCATAATGAATTTTGTTGCGTCTCTTAAATAAAAAATAATTTTTTTTTTTTAGCATTTTGCTTGTTCTACCCTTGGCGTTTACGTCTTGGCATATGTCATTTTGTGCCGAACCATAATTTATTAATTAAATATAGTGAAATAGAGTTGAGCTGAATATATAGTAGAGTGAATGAAATAGAATTGAGCTAAATGAAATAAATCTTTTTCATTCAATTGTTTATATGTATTGTATTCTACTTCCCAATTTGTAAGGGGAACAAACTTGAAAGTAAGTGGTGGAAGGGTATATACATTCCATCATATTCCATTCCATTATTATTTTTCAAATTTAATAAATGGAATATTATTTTATTTCATCAATTCAAACATAATTTAAGGGTGTAGTTTTTTTCCCTATCTTTTTGGATATATATTTTAGAAATCAATTTCGAGGCTAACATCAGACCGGGGGAATTTTGATGGTTAAGGATTGATATCTTTAGGAAGAGATTTTAGGATTGAAAAAGACTTAGGAAAACACTTTAGGTAGTTAGATATTATTCAAAACATTCTTTACCGAGTTCTTGAGAGGAAATGAAAGAAATTATGGGGTTGTGCTCTTGGTGAGCAATTTGGAATAATTTATTGATTATTTTTTGTAACTCTCTTGTTGTATGAGATTTTGGGTGAAAAGATAGAAGATATGGATTTTTTTTTTCAACTCTTATATATTTTGTAAATACTCGTTGATAGTGAGTCAGAGAGATGCTCTATCTCTCTCAAACATAGATCATTTTAAACTTAACTACGTAAAGAGCTCGATGCATTTGTTCCTCTTTACGTTTTATCTTATTACTTTGGTTGATTGTGGTTTTACTTTACACATAATTGCTAGAATGGGAGAAAATTCACTTCTTTAACAAATGGGAGAAAATTCTCAAAATAACACTTACAAAAATGCACTTTGTCATTTTTATCTATCTCTCTACTAATCACATCCTATTTTGACTCATATATTGTTATTGTTTGTGGGAGAGTACTATCCAAGTCCATTAAAGTTTGATTTTAAAAGGACATTTTGATTATGAGTTCATGCGGTCTAATCAATAATTAATCTTATAAATGGCCCAAATCTCCAAAGTCATAAGCATGGTATATGTCATTATCTTTATCATGAGATTGTTTTATGCTAATCTTGATTATGAGATTAATATTCAAATGGTACAACTACAACGTACCCTCTGACAGCTTAATATGTGAAAGGAAATGGTAATGACCCATGAACAAACAAGTTGAACAGAAAATAACATCAAGCTTAATTGAGCCAATGGTGAAATGAAAGCTCAATAGTCTTAATCCACCAAATTAATAAGATCCCATAATATGTACAAGATCCCATAATTCCAATTTGTTTTAATAATAGGTACATTGTTAGGCCAAGAGGGGACATTAGACTAATTAATCACAATCATTAATTAACACTTGATGGATTATTAGATTATTATCTTTATCTAACTATAATGGACTTGTCATTATTAAAAAAATACCACAAATTTTTATATTATTATTATGAAATTAACAAAGGGGTCTTTCGGAGAAACAGCTAGCAACCCCTTGAGGATAGGATAGGTTCAAAGTGAAATCAATTATTTAGGACTCATTTGACTTTCAATTTGGTTGCTATGCATTGGAAAAGGATTGAAATCAAAGTCTTAATTAAATAAGGAATATGTCATACCGACCCATAGAGATTTATGGGCACTTGGACAGATTTTTTTATTTTTTTATTTTTAAATAGACAACGTCAAGTTTTCTAGAAGCGTATTTAGCAAAAATAAAAATTAGATTTAAAATTATGAAGATAAAGTTAGATTTTTTCAAAAAAGCTAGATTTTAAATTTATGAAAGTTTATATCACTTAGTGAGTGGTGTAAATTTTATTTTAAAAAAATAAATTTAAACATCTCATGTTTCAAAAATTGTCGCATCGAAATTAATAATATCAGCAGGAGCTATGTTTCTGTTTCTGCTTCAGCTTAGTAGTGTTTTACGGATCTGGATCCTCTCCAACCATTTCTTTCATGCTTATATCATGCTCTTATCTCAGCCATTCATTTATTCTTTTCGCTCTCATCTACTTTATTCTTTTTTCCCTTTGTGAATTAACAATTATTGGATCAGAAAAAGGAGAGAGGGCTGAATACAAAGTGTAGGAGAAGATCCGGTTCCGTGTTTCACCCTAATTTTGAATTTTTTTGGATAGAGTATGATGATAGTGTGTTTTTATTGAGTTTTAAATGGTGTTATTTTAATTTAGTGTTATTGTTGTTATATTGTTTTTTTTATACTATTTTTCGTCATTTGTATGTCTCATACTTATACCGAGTATTATAATATATATTTGTCGATTAAAACAAAAAGTGAGACTCCAAACTTGTCATTTTTAACATAGAGATAAAATCAAGTTTTTTGATTTTATAAAACCTAATTTGTCCTAATATATTAAATTCACATCCTATTCTGGGCCAATCTTTTTGTAAATTTAATTTAATTCAATTCAATTCAAAGTCTATAAAAGATCGTATTCGAGAGATCTCAGTTGAGTGCATCATATAAGCAGATGTGGACCTAAACTAATAAAAAATAATGTAATATGCTATTGAGGATGACAAGGGCCATTGATGATTATTGATTATTATATGTTTAAAGAAAGAAAAAGAAAAAGCAAGTTCTTATGAGCGTATGTGATTTTTAAGATGCCTTGAGTTTTTTATTTTTCTTCTTTTCTTCAAATAATTTAGTGACTAATTAAAATTTTACTCCTTAAAATAAATTAAGAAACTCTGAGTTCAAAAACTCAATCTTTATTTATCTATTGTATTAAGAGAGTTATACTTACGAGAACAAAAAATTTTAAAATAGACATCCTTCATAAAATAAATATTAATTCTTTTTCTTGTCATTATTTGAAATGATTAAAATAAAATATAGGTTTAATTACAGTTTTAGTCCCCATATTTTTAACTTTTTGCAGTTTTGATCCCCTATTTTAAAACTCAACAGTTTTGGTCATTCTATCATAATTTTTAACTATAAATTGACGATATGATATGATTTAAACGACATGGTATATGATTCGATGATAAAAAAATACCAACATCAATAAAATTGTAAGAATTTTTTCCATAAAGTTCATTTAAAACATGTTATATCATCATATTTTAGACAAAATATGTGTTAGGGGACCAAAACTGTCGAATTTTAAAATAGAATGATCAAAACTGTAAAAAGTTGAAAATAGAGAGACTAAAACTGCAATTAAACCTAAAACATATGTTAATAAGTCCTTCAAGAACACTAGATAAAAAAATTAAATGTAACTTTTTTATAAAAAAAATTATATATTCAACTTCTTAATATGTGGCATAAGATTAAAATTTAACATTTAGCATTTTTTACGACTTATATTTTTTAGGGTTAAATAGTTGATACCCCCCTGTAAAGTAGGTCGGTTTTGCAATACCCCCCTGTAAGTTTTTTTTTCAAAGATCCCCCTTGCATACTAAAGATTCTTTGCAATACCCCCTTGGAGTAACACATAGGCAGAGAATCTCCTACGTGGCACCTCTACGTGGATTTTTATTAATTTTTAATTATTTTTTTGCCATGTGGCATTAATTATTTTTTCAAAAAATTTTTTTTTTTTAAAAAAATTTTTATTTTAATTTTTTTTTCTGATTTCTTTCTTTTTCTTTATTTGTTATTTAAAAATTTAATAATAATTAATTAATATTTGTTTACTTAAAATAAAAAATGCAAGAAAAAATAAAATATTTTTCTCTATAGCATAGTGGAATATTAAAATAAAATAATTAATATATGAAATTGTAACAAAAAAAAAATTGTAACAAAAAAACAATTATATATGAAATAAAAATATAATGAAATCAAATACAAATAAAAAAAATTGTAACAAAAAAAAACCATTATATATAAAATAAAAATGAATGAAAAAAATATAATAAAATCAAATAATTAACAATTATAAAAAAAAGGTGTAACAACAAAAAAAATTGTAACAAACAAGATGTTCTTAAAATAATTAATATTCTTGTTGATGATGATGTTCTTATTATATAAAAAAATTATAACAAAAAAAAACCTGATTAAAAAAAAAAGTGAGAGAAAGAGAGAGAGAAAATTTATATTTTCTCTTCTTCTTCTTCACTGGGTTTTACAAACCCTTCTTCTCCACCCTCTTAATTTTTCAACATCACCATATTCATCAACAACAACAAGATTCAACACCATCATAGCAACAACATCATCATCAACATCACCATATTCGTTCAATTTCAGTTTCAATTTCGTTCGGTTTCGATTTCGTTTGGATTCGTTTTGGTTTCGATTATACGTTCAATTTCATAATAACTGGATTTTGATTTCTTGATTTCGTTTTCAATTTCATGTGTTTGTTCTTCTTTTTTTTTTTGTTTTCGTTTTCAATTTTGATTTCTTGAAGATGAAAAGATGGATTTTGGGATTAACGAATCTGTGGAATGTGTGTTGATGGTGCTGATGGTTTTGGTGTTTTGTTCTGGTGTAGCAGGCGTATGCGTTTTGGTGTTTTTGATCTGGAAGTAATTTGGCCGTGAGCATTGTTTCTTGCCTTGAATATCTTAGAAAAAAGATCAAGTGGGTTTGGAATTTTTTTTTGAATTTTCTGCATTTGACTTGGTTTTTTAGTGAAAAAGGATTGCTGGGTTTTATATTTTCTCTCTCTCTTTCTCTCCCTTTTTTTTTTAATCAGGTTTTTTTTTTTGTTATAATTTTTTTATTTGATTTTATTATGTTTTTATTTTATATACAATTATTACTTTTTTTGTTGTTACACCTTTTTTTTATAATTGTTAATTATTTGATTTGATTATATTTTTTTCATTCATTTTTATTTTATATATAATGGTTTTTTTTTTGTTACAATTTTTTTTATTTGTATTTGATTTCATTATATTTTTATTTCATATATAATTGTTTTTTTGTTACAATTTCATATATTAATTATTTTATTTTAATATTCCACTATGCTATAGAGAAAAATATTTTATTTTTTCTTTCATTTTTTATTTTAAGTAAACAAATATTAATTAATTATTATTAAATTTTTAAATAACAAATAAAGAAAAAGAAAGAAATCAGAAAAAAAAATTTAAAATGAAAATTTTTTTTTAAAAAAAAAATTTATTTTTAAAAATTTTTTTTTTTAAAAAAAAAAATTTTTTTAAAAATAAAATAAAATTAATGCCACGTGGCAAAAAAATAATTAAAAATTAATAAAAATCCACGTGGAGGTGCCACGTAGGAGATTCTCTGCCTATGTGTTACTCCAAGGGGGTATTGCAAAGAATCTTTAGTATGCAAGGGGAGATCTTTGAAAAAAAAACTTACAGGGGGTATTACAAAACCGACCTACTTTACAGGGGGTATCAACTATTTAACCCTAATTTTTAATGTAATGTAATTTATTTATTTAAGCCTATTAACTATGTAGTCAACAATTCAACATTTGATCAATGCTAATGGAAAATCATTTGGTGTTAGAACTTAAAAGTAACAATGATGATATTAATAATAGTTTTGTTTTCATTTTTGTCATTTTCATTTATTTTAAAATTGTTACATTATTTAGTTTTGCTTTGTTTTTCATCAATCTTAGATCTACTCTAACAAACTAACTAACTAGAGATACGCAGGGTACTCTACTAACTTCTGGATTGTTTTTTTATTATTTTTTTGTGTTATGGATTGTTTTGTTAATTATAAACATATGATTAACTAATTAGGCATTTGTCTCAACAAACTTAATTGTGACACTCAAACAACACATTAATTACAGTTTGATAATAATGCAAAGTATAATATTGTTTGAGCCTTATCTTTGATATGTTTGTATTGATTTTGTTCTTAATTAATATGGAAAAACAACATCTTTCGGCTGCTTGCTGGTGCATATGCTTATCCAACATTCATTATTCATTTTAGTCAAAAAACACTAACATATATATATAATAATTGAATTGTTAAAGGTAAGTATGAAAAGATTTCAAGCAACAGTTGTTATCAGTAGTTAACATAAGAGTTTTCTTATATAATCGTATAAATTAATAAATATAAATATTCTATACAATTGTGAATATTTTCCCTTTTATTAACATATATTAATCTTGATACACCACAAATTAATCTCTAGATTTAAGATGAGGATGATGCTAGATACAAAGTAGATTTATATTTATTTTCTTTCAAATGTACAACAGGATAAAGAAACAATTTTTCTTCCTTCCATTCCTTTTAATTTATTTATTTTCATTTATTAGGTGTAAAAGAAGCCGACGTGGCAGCTGCGATACTTAAGTGACTTGCCACATCAGCGTTGGTTTGATCGAAATTGACCCTTTGCAAAAGGGGACAAATATAGGGGGTTAGAAGTTCTGATTTGAAAATTGGGGGTCAAAATCGCAAGTTTATGAAACTTAGGGGTCAAAAGTGCAATTTAAACTAAATTTAAATATATTTTATATTTATATTTACAATAATATAGTATTAGGAATTATTGTTTATATTTACAATAATATATCGTAAAAAGTTGCAATCTAAATCAACGTGCATTAGAGTCACAATGAAAGAAGCGAAAGATATAATGTTATACTTTGAAAAAATATAAAAATGAAGCCTTTGCATCTAGCACGAGTATTGCCCAAAGTCTTGCATTGGATAGATGGGTATAGAGCCGACATTTCCAACAAAGCGTCCTAGCTTTAGAAAAAGACAATATGACGAGAATGATAATGATAAAGAAATACAAACATTCGAGAAATCTTTTAGACTCAATTATTTTTTTGTGATTGTTGATATGACAATAACTTCATTAAAACATAAATTTGAGTAGTTAGAAGTTTTTGAAAATATTTTTGAATTTTTATTTGATGCAAAATTATTTGCAGAAAGCCAAAAATGGGTCCATAAAATTATGAAATTACAAAATTATAAACTTATGTTATTAGATGGAAGATGAGATGACCGGCAAATATTTGGCACATTGATTAACTAAGTTGTGAAGATATCGTTCAGAAAAAATAGTTCAATTAGTAGCTATTAAAAACATTATTGGCAGGATAAGAGTTCAAACCCCGGATTCGCTACTTCGTAATTTCTACTAACTATTAATAATTTTATGGAAAATGCTAAACAGTGCTCCCAGGGCATTGGTTAAGCATATTAAAATAGTAATTTTATCTTAAAATGCGTGCATTTAATGCCTCAAAAACACAAAAAGTTGACTTTTTAACATTAATTTCATTTTTAATTTCCTTTTTTAGCATGCTTAACAAGTGCAGCATGACCCTAATTTTATTGATGCAAATGCACACAACTGTGGGAATAATTAGTAAAAACTAAATATGAAAAGATGGAATTCAGGAGCAATAATAGAAATAGCATAGCTTATATTTATTTTGTAATGTGCATCACTCGAATTATAGGATGCAGATTACTATATAAACTTAAGCATAGGTTTGTTAGTAACAACAACAAATATACAAAGTGTAACAAAGTAGTTTTCTTTTATAATAAATTGATCTTTCTTCTTTAAAAATTTATATCGCTTCGTACAATTTATATGCTCTTGTTCAACTTTAGTAAAAGTTGTATTTCACATTATTATTATTAGAAGTCAAATTTTCATTACAGCTTTAACAAGAACAATTGATTTTTAGTAATTAAAATTATGCTAATGGTCATTTTACAACACAATTGATATTATTGACATTTTTTTGACAAAAATTAAACACATGATTCAGCTTTAACCAAGTGACTTATTGGCCAAACTTCAATTGCAAAACCAAACTATCATAGTTATCATAAGAAGACCCTCCAATTGATGTAGCAGCCTCAGCCCTATGCTTCCAATCCACACACTTTTTCCTCATTTCTTTGCCTTTCTCACCCCCCATAAGCTCCCTCACTAGCCCTTCAACTTGTTCTCTATTAACATCACTCTCAATTTCTATTCCCACCCCCCATCTATTACATGCATAAAAACAATTGGTTTGTTGCTCAGCAAAAAAAGGCCAACAAGCCATTGGCACACCCTCACAAATACTTTCCAATGTTGAGTTCCATCCACAATGAGTTAAGAATCCTCCAATAGATGAATGACCTAAAACCTTCTCTTGTGGGGACCACCCCAATATTAATCCTCTATTTTCAATTTCTTTCACAAATTCATCATTTGATATTACCTCATGCCCACAATCCACAAGATTGGGCCTAATGATCCATAAAAAATTGTACTTGCTATTAGCTAACCCCCATGCAAATTCTCTTAATTGGTTTTTAGTCATAATTACTAAGCTTCCAAAATTCACATAAACCACTGAACCTTTCTCCATTTTATCTAACCATTTTATGCAATTAACATCTTCCTTCCATAAGTTAAAATCAATGGACTCCAATTGATTATTAGAATTTGAAGAAATTTTTTTATGTAGCAATGATAATGAACCAATAGGGTAGAGGTTAGGGAATTTTATTTTGATTGCATCTAATACTTCTGATTCTAATTCTTCAAAGGTGTTAAGAATGATCCCTTTTGATTTCATTGCATTGCTCACTGATTCTTTGTTGTAATTAAACATTGTATCATTAGAATTTGTAGTCCTAAAGAAAGTGGGAAGGTCTTTTAGTTTAGCACCTTTCATTGCTGGTATCCAATCAACTTCAGTTTCAAGATATCCATCACATAAATTCTTCTCATCTAACAATAACAATAAAACAAAATGATTTGTATACAAGTGAGGGGGGCAAATGATAATTATCCTAAGACAAAAATTTTACGATAATTTGAATTGCTTAGAATTCTAAATCCTCTAAAATTTCTAATTACTTCATCCAAACATTTGGGGTCTTAGTATTGAATCAACTATAGGATGTGAAAACTCACAATTAAAATGTGAGTGGTTAAATGACACTAAAAAGCTAGGAATTTCAAATTTTCTTTCTCCCTTTCCATATGTTTCAAATTTTGCAGACGGACCCCTATAAAATTTCTATCAATCTATCCAAACACACATTTTAAATTGAATGTAATTATAATACAATCATTTGAATTGTGTAGAATTTCAAATTCTCTAAAATTTTTAATTACTCCATTCAGAGTATGAATGGTTAAATCTCAGATATGTTTTCTTTATAAGAGAGACAATTCATGTACCTAATACTTTAAAAAAAATTCTTTATATGTGACATCTCCTTCTCTTATAGTCCTTAAACATTTGGACACATTACTCTCGAGCTCGCCCGTACTACCCAAAATATATATTAATAAAAATTGATGTAAATGTTCAACAACAAACATCTAAAAGTGGGGTAAGACAATCTTATCTAGACAGATTCCAATCTTATCTATTCTAATATAAGTCAACTTACATTACATCTTCACTAAATTATTTTGTGTTCTTCTTATCTGAATTGGGAGGTAAAAATTATGCATATGTAAATTTTAATATAACATCTAGGAATATTGTTTAGAGATAAGATGATACCTTTAAGTGGAAAATAGCCTCTTTTCACAAGCTCCTCAAAGTTAAGATACCCCAACATGCCACAACCACTAGGAGTATACAACATGAACTCAGGAATCTTAAATTCTTGAGCAACTTTCAAAGTAAAATTCATCACACCATCAGAAACTATACAAGTAACTGGTGGCACATCTTCATTTTGTGAAGAAACAAGCTTTGCTATAAGATTTCTAAATGAAACCAACCCACCAAAAGGCATTGCTATGCACAAATCTGGTAGGTCCATTATTCCTCTTTGATTATCTGGTGGCAATCCATCAGATATGGTCTCAAATCTAAAATCAGGAAGACCCTTTAAGGAATTTGGACCATTGGATTTCATCAAACGGTCAAAGTTGAATTTTGTGTGGACAAAGGTTATGTAGAAGCCACTATGATGAAGGAGTTTTGCTAGTTTTAGCATTGGGTTTATGTGACCTTGTGCTGGTAGAGGAATACAAACTACATGGTGCTTCTTTGGTGGATCCATTTCATTGTTCATGGCCTAAAAAACTCAATTTGGTGTGTACAAATTCATGGTTACTTAGTGTTATTTATTGATGTAATTTTTAAATATTGTTGTACATATACATGTTTTTATGTATATTTAATTAAGTAGTACTCTTGTTTTATTTGTTTAACTTTAGTAGGAGGTGATTTATACCTGACTAGAATAATTCTGAATTTGTTTTATATGACTGAAAAGAAAAGGACTGATAAAAAAAATACAAAATAGAGGATATAATATAAGCAATGCAGGCATTGAATACATAAATAACTAATAACATGTCAATGGGATGGATTGATTTTAGGCTTAAATATCATTTTTGTATTTGTATGTTCGCGAATTTTTTATTTTAGTCCATGTATCTTTTTTCATTGCAAATAAGTCCCTGAATGTACAAAGTTTCCTGCGGATTTTGAATTTAGGGACTAAAACCAACAAACTTTGTACATTCAAGAACTTATTTGCAACAAATTAAAAAAGATACAGGGACTAAAACCAAAAATTCGCAAACATACAAGGACGAAAATGATATTTAAGTCATAAAATTAAGCATTTCACCTTTACTATTTATAAAATTATACCTAAGCATATTATCTTAAGCAATTCCCCTTTACAAATCTTATGCTTGGGGATTGTATGCCATCATAAAATATTCATTATTCGTTACACATCGGACTAGGGTCAAGGACTTCGTTCTCATGTTGGCTGAGTTATAGCCCTCAAAGGATGTTCGACCCAAGATATATATACTCGGTCCATCCTCCTATTATTCGAAAAAAGCATTATAATAGGAGGATTGATCAAAGAGAAAAAAAAGGAGATTCATCTACCTTTCATACAAACATCCGACTTTGAGCAAGGCGCATTGCCGGCAGAGGTCACTAAAGTTCCTTGCCGGAAAAGATTTCTATTTTGGGAAGCTTCTAATATTTTTGAATCCAAGGAATGCAGCCAAGTAGAAACACAAGCTGCTTTAGAATCTTTTTTGGTATAAAAATAAAGTAAAATAAATCACATTTTAAGCAACTAAAGATATTAATGTCAAGGGAATCTGGTTCTTGCTTTAAATTGTGAGGAATAACAAACAGAAGCATATCTTTACTTGGACACAAATAAGATACATAAACCATTGAAAATACATATTCTGATTTTCCACTCATTTTTTCAGTTTCTCCATCTCTTCAATTATAGTACTAATGTGGGCACCCTTGTGTTGGAGAATCTTCTGTACCTATGACCTATTGAAAGCAATGTTTTAAAAATCGGGCTGAAGATCGAACCGGTGATACTTGTGGTGGATCATGGTTCAATCACTAAGTATCACAAATAAATAAAAGTAAAAATGAAAACCAAGTACAATTCTGAAAGCTTGAAGCCTAATCTATGTACCAACAAATCTGCATTGTATATATCTTGATGCTGCTTGTATGCTTGGCCTACACTACAAACAATGGAAGCTACATCCAAATACAGAAAATACAAAAAGTGTGATTTAAATCCCACAAACATTTACAATTCTCATCAACATAGTGGAGAAACAAAAGCATCATGCAAAGGTTGCTGTAGTTTTTTATGTAATGTTTGTAATTCAACTTTGGAACATGAGAAATCAAGGCAAAACTGTTTAGTTGGTTCAGTGAAGAAAATCGGAACCAAATTGTTCAAACTTGATAATTTAAACAAGAACGGAAATTTGCTTGGTTGGTCGTCATCACCATCATCATCATCATCTCCTTCAGTGTTCTTTCCGTCACCTTTGCCTAGAAGATATAACAAGCGTGCGGTTCTCTGTGGAGTTTCTTATGTAAAAAGGAAATTCAGGCTTAAGGGAACCATTAATGATACCATTAACATGAAGGATCTTCTGATTAAGAATTTTAAGTTTCCAATCGAGTGCATAAGAGTTCTCACAGGTATGAGTGTATGACTCTAACCCTTTATCTTATACTATCATAATTGAGTAAACTGTTATATTTTCGTTATTGAACGTGTCAGGTGCTATCACTATAGTCTCTAAATTAATCAAAATTTATTCGATCTTTGAATGCGTCTTCCTAGATTAGTCAGTTTAGTCCATCGACATGTTTATCCTCCACATTGTGCAGAACAAGAGCAGAATGCCAACTTAATACCGACAAAACACAACATATTGGAGTCCTTAAGATGGCTTGTGAAGGACTGCGAGGCAGGCGACTCGTTAGTATTTTACTTTTCAGGACACGGTTTGCAACAGCCAGATTTTAAGGAAGATGAAATTGATGGATTTGATGAGACTCTTTGTCCTGTTGATTTCATTAAAGAAGGAATGATTCATGATAATGACTTAAATTCTACCATTGTTTGGCCACTTAAAAAAGGTGTCACACTTCATGCTATTGTAGATGCTTGTCATAGTGGAACAATTCTTGATCTTTTACATGTCTATAACTATGAAAGGTAAGTGTCATTTTCATGGCAGATTGTACAATGATTTGACTTAATTTAATTTAATTTCCATCTTCTATGTGATTAATTTTGTGGCTGCAGAGGCATATGGGTGGATAACAAGCCACCATCTAAAGAACCTATGAGAAAACATACAAGTGGTGGATTGGCTATTTGTCTAAGTGCTTGTGAGGATAGCCAAATGGCTACTGATAGTGCGGTACGTACTGTCACTTCTGATTGTAGGCGTGTCCGGTTTCTGACATGACACTGACATATGTGATCACATTCAATTAATAATTTATTTCCTATATCAACGTGTCAGTGTCATGTATGCTTCATATATGTATTTGCATTATGGCTAGGTTTTGACCAACCGATATACTTAGGTTTTTGGTGGAAAGGGAATGAATGGCGTTTTGACTTATCTTTTGACAAAAACAATTAGAGAAAACCCAGCTGGAATTACTTATAAGGGTCTACTGGCAAAGATGCATGATGAAATTAAAAAGATTAACAGAAGAAGCAGATCATGCAATAATCGCATCTTGCACCATATCTTCCGCAGTAAAATTATTGCACAGGTTTGATTCCATCATTACCTATTTTCTATGTTTATATAGATTAATGTTTTGTGTTTATACCATGTGCTCTAATGTTCATATACTACTAGAGTACTAGTACCTTACTTTAACAGATGCATCATCCATGTAACTTAGTGGCATTCTTTCCACAAATCAAAGCTTTTTGACTTACTATAAAATATGTGACATTATTAATCTTTGAAAATCAAGTTTGAGTAATGTTGTATGGATTTGATTCTTTCAACTTATAATTAAGACCCTTCATTATATATTGCCAAAATCATATTTTTCTCATGCATATATTCTCTTTCAAACTAAAGTAGGGGACTATTAGCAGGAACAATTTTTGCAAAGTTATATCATATGTTACCTACCTCCTATTGAGACTGTGCATGAAGCAAATATCTCATACCATTTAATTAATAATATTTTTTTTTGTATATAAATTGTTTACACAACATGATTAGGATTTCATGATGAAACTGAATGCATATTGCAGGATCCTCTTTTATCATCATCTGAGAAATTTGATGTTTCAAGAACAGTATTCACTTTGTGATCATGAGGATACAATAAAAGTTAACTGCAATTCGCAAGGCCTTCAACTGCATGTCCCCGCGGTTTTTACATTTTCTCTTAATTCAGAACTGGACAGACAGAATTTGTAGTATTTCTTTTTATAACTCTGAATCAATGTTCGTATTAAAATTCAGTTAAACCGTAGCATCAATAATTGCGATGTTGTACAGACACGACACTTCATTTGAATCCAAATTTTATTACTTTTCCAAATCAAGAGACAAAAGAGGAACAACCGTTGGATATGCTTAAACTATGCAAAACTCGAGACAGTACTCATAACAAACAATTCCATTCAACTCCTAACACATCAGGGCATTTCAAGTTCACAAGAATACGCAGTTATCATGACTCATGAGGCAGATTTAGAGACAAACCTTGTAATACACTCTTTCACGTCTTGTTCTATTGAGCTCTTTTCTCGGAGAATATAGTGGAAAACTGGTCCGACCAATCTATGACCGACTTTTATATTATCTTCTAATTATTCAATTCTACAAAACTGTAAGATGAGAATGGTTCATTTTTATAAACTGTTTTCAGGTCTTATCTCTAATTGATTGCGAGACTTGAATTTTTTCCAATAAGTTGAACCATACATTATGTATGCAAATGTCAAAGTCTTAAAATTTATTACATAAATGTGTGTGCTAAATGAACCAAAAAAGAACTAAATTTCTTGGGATCCTTATTCCTGATTCTTTCATCTCAACAATAATTGTCCATAGAGAGAATCAAATAAGTAAAGATATTCACTCTCCACTAGATAAAGCCATAATTAGAATCCTATTATTCATTAACAAAATAGATTTAGATGAAGTTTATGTACACTTTCTGTAAACTGTTTCCTATCAATCCATTCATATTCATTGTCTCTACCGTTCTTCATATCCTTAAACGAGAAAAAGGAAATTATTACAATGGCGAGTAGACAACAAAGATGTAACCAATGCGGAACACTACTAGTGATTCCACCAGAAATCCAAGCCTTTAAGTGTTCAATGTGCAACGGCATCACACATGTTCAATCGACAGGTCCAATGAATCAAGCCTACAACTCTCTTAATCATATTGCAGGTCTTTTTAGAGGCTTCATGAACACTATAACAACTAGTTCAGTAATTAACAGCAATTCAGGTAATTATGGGACAGCTCAGTTTGGATATTATCTTCAGCCTCAACCTCTAAGGCCTTCATACCCCTTGATTCCTCCTTCTCCATATGGCTCAAAAAGGGCAGTGTTGTGTGGAATTTGCTACCATGGGAAGAGTCATAGGCTTAAGGGCTCTATCAATGATGTAAAGTGTATGAAATACTTTCTGATTAAGGAGTTTGGGTTTCCAAGTGACTCCATTCTCATGCTCACAGGTATTATCACATTTCTCGTACTTCATAAACATGATATTTATTTACATTTAGCATAAATATATATGCGATAATGTATTTGGGCTGTCTGTCATCAAAATATTATGTCGTTAAGGATCTTAGTCATTGGATCAAGATGAGACGAAACAAATTTTAACATGACATTTTTAAGGTACTGCAGCTGCACGATAGCCAAAGAGGTAGGCACAGTTGACCGAACTCCGTGATCAAACATCATGTACTATTCGTCTGAGTTTCTCATATAATTTTACTTTTGAACTGAGTTGCAGATCTATCAGTATTATCTATTATGCAATGTAAGATATCTTTATTCTAGATATGAACATTCAGAACTTACCTGCAGATGATAAGGAGGAGAGAAATCCACTAAAAATACCAACGAAATATAACATTCAAACGGCTTTAAGGTGGCTGATTGAGGGTAGCAAATCAGGAGACTCATTAGTGTTTCATTACTCAGGACATGGCACACAGGAAATGAACATGAATGAGATTGATCATAGGTATGATAATGCAATTTGTCCTGTTGATTATGAGCAGAAAGGAAAGATTCTGAATGATGAGATCAATGCAACAATTGTTAGGCCACTACCATATGGTGCTAAACTTCATGCTATTATTGATGCATGTCATAGTGGGAATGTTCTTGATTTATCATTTGTGTGCAAGATGAACAGGTTAGTTTAGGAACAATGCTTATTTAGTGAAGTCTGCATGCCAACTCTTTTCTTGTGAATTGAATATCTTTCTTCTGTTTTAAAAGGGAAGGGTATTACACATGGGAGGATCATTCAAGTTCAAGAACTTGTAAAGGCACAAAAGGAGGAGTAGCAATTTGTATTTCAGCTTGTGATGATGATCAAGTCTCTGTAGACACATCTGTTAGTAATCATTGTTGTCCTTTCCGTATATTTGTTTCTTATGTAAGAGTATGTTTGGATTTCTAGTATAGAGCGGAAGGTGATGAAATAGTCTTCATTCCACCGTATACCAGTAATCCGAACATGCTCATTTTTGGAGAAGAGATTGATGAATATATTTATGTGGATTGGTGTAGATAGGCTTTAAGTGGCAAAGAAGTTACGGGTGCGTTGACTTATAGTTTCATCCAAACAGTGCAAAATGAACCAGGATTGACTTATGGTCATTTGCTTAGTACCATGCGTTCTACCATTCATGGTACTAAAACAGGCATAGTTACTCTAAATGGTCCAATTGCTTCACTCTTAAATAAACTACTTGGCCTACGCATCAAACAGGTATTATACTCTCTGTCTCTCTCTCGCGCGCGCTGACGCAGACTCGTTAGTTTCATATTAGAATAATATAAATATTTACTATGAAGTATGATGCTAGAAAATGGTGTGGAATTGGATTTGCAGGAGGCACAATTATCATCCTCAGAGTTGTTTGACATGTATAAAAAGCAGTTTATACTATGATATGGAACAATCTCATTACAAAATAATGAAATATTGGAGAATTTTGAATACCATTTTATGTTGTTATATCACTTGTAATAATGCGGATTATAATGATGTTCCACCTCTCCATTATATATCCATAATTAACATATAAATTGAGTTTTTGCTAGAGACTTTAAATTGAATAGAGAAGGATAAAAAATTATACTATTTGTTAAATAAAATAGACAAAAATTAATAAAAAATTTGAAGGGGCATAAACCTCACAAAAAAAAAAGAAGCAAAAACAATGAAGCAAATAAAAAAAAATGCATGAATTATATCCTCAAAGCATCTAGGAGAGACTTGCCATCAAGTTTACTAGCAAACATATTCTTCAAGTATTCTTTTAATCCAAGTGTCTTGAAATGGGCTGATGTTTCTTCATTGATCAAGCTTTTTGCAGGACCAATCTCTCCATCTTGTTTTGTAGTATGAAACGTCGCAATTGAAATTCTTTCATTTTTAGAGTTTACAGTTGCGCGATGCTCAATACTTCGATATATCCCGTTAGTTATAATCTGCAACAAATACACGCAATGAAATCGAAAAATATTGGATTGATTCATCATATGTTTGATATCTTGATATAATTTGACCTCTAGAATGTCCCCAATGTTGACAATGAAGGCATTAGGAAGGGGTTTAACAGGAATCCAAATGCCATCTTTCCTAACTTGGAGTCCTTCAACATCATTGAGTTGTAAGAGGACAGTAAGTGCTGAACCATCTGAATGTGGTGTGAGGCCAATAACATTTTCTGGTTGTGGACAAGGAGGATAATAGTTCATCCTCATCACTTGTATTCCATCTTCAAATAACTCTCTCATTTCCATTTCTTTCATGTTCAAAGCTTTTCCCATATATTCAACAATAACCTTTGATAATTTTTCTAGTTCCATAGAATAAAGCTCAAAAGTATCTCTGCATCACAAGGAACATAGACTAAATTATTAAAAGTAGAGTTTGTTAAAATGAGCCAATCATATTTTAGTAAGAATAAAATATATTATATCCGTCTTTAAATATAAGATTTTTTTTAATTTTCTTTTTGTCCTTTTTATAAGATTTCTTTTTATGGGTATTAATTATTATTTTTTTACCAATATACCCCAAATTTAAGTGTATCTTTTTCTACAATCTATAGTAAAAAAACATCAACTCATTCTCTCTCTCTCTCTTTATAAAATTGTAAAAGCAATATCAACTTAATACAACAATCAACTTTCTTTTTTTTGTCAGGTAGTTTAGCGGCTAAAAATTCACTCCTTAAATGTGAATAAGTGGGCATACCGGGTTCGAACCCCGGTCCCTACACAAATGTGCTATATGTTCTTTATCAATTGAACTAGGCTCATGAGGACAACAATCAACTTTCTTAATCTATGCATTTTTCTTAGTAAGGTCTTATTATATTTGGGACCAAATGTAGTATGAGTTTAAACTCGGGATCTCACAATTATTATGTGAGTTAAATTTCAGTGGATTATCACTTCATCTTTGACAAAAATAAAAAAAATCAACTCGAATGAGAATGAGAGAGGGGGGAGGGAGAGAACCTGATAGGAAGAGGAAGTTTTGGAAATAAGTGAGGCATTCTAGAGAGTTTGGGTAGTGTGGTCATAAAGAAAATATCAGACCAATCAAGCTTTTGTTCATCACTCACAACAAATGCTTGTCCAAATCCCTCCATATGTTGGGGAGTTTGCCAAAACTTTTTCTTCTCTGACATTGGAAGATTAAAGAAATCTTGAGTCTCCAACTTTACTTTCTCCAGTAAGCAAGAACTAACACCATGATTCACCAGCTACAATATTAAAGAATCAACAATAATCAAATTTCAAGAAATCATTAGTGTACTATCTATCAATCATAGTTTAAAATTGCAGTTTGCTTGCTCTTTCTTAAGATCTCAAATTTGATTCTCTCTGATATCAATTTAGGTGGGCTAATTTGGCTTCTTTAAAAAATATTTTTTCATAATATAAAAGTTCGCAATGCAACCGTAACAACAATTTATAAAATGCTTAAAAACATAAGAGACCTGGAAAAATCCCCAATCTTTACAAGCAAGATGAAGCTTAGACAATTCTGAATTCTCAAATTCTGAAGAAAGCAATTTTTTCATATCAATAATTGGAATTTCAATGATACTAGTATGATCATCTTCATTGATAACCAATTCTTCATGTGGAGATTGAATATATCTTGTTGGAATTGTTAAAGTATTTCCCTTAGCCAACTCCTGAACTGATGGTACTAGAAGAGAAGTTCCAGATCTGTTACTTTTTTCATCCATGGTTCTACTCTCCAAACTAAATTATAATGGCAGGTTTATTTAATGAAAATATGAGAAGAGAATAAAATCTCAAAATAATTTGCTTTTGTGAAAATTTAGAAAACTAACAATTAATGATTGTGATTGATAAGTAGTTTGGTGTTTAAAAATTTAATTTAATAGTAAAAATGAAATATTTGGTGTTCGAAATGTGATTCTTCCTTATATGATATTTTTATGAATTGTGTTAATTTTTTTTATTTTAGATGAAGTGGTAATCCACTGAAATTAAACTTAGGGTTCGAACTCGGATCATGATGTCCAGCTTAACAATTTCGGCATTTGCCACTTGAACTAGGACTTCTAGACTGAATTGTGTTAACTCTACTGGATTTGAAATTGAATTTTTCTAATTTAGCATAGTGATTTTTCTTTTGAAATGAAAAATATTAGATAGGTAGAATATTAGGTTGGTGTAATATTTAAATTGTTTTTCATATAATTTCTTTTAGGATAAAACTTATATGCATTGTTTTATGTGCAGTTTTAGTTCCACTTACAAAGAAGTGGTTTTTTGTGTTTTTTAATTTTAAAAAATAAAAGAAAAATTGTTTTTCAATTAAAATAACTACCTCTTTGTGAGAGGAAAAGTAAAAACCGAATGTAAAACAATGCATGTAAGTTTGAGCTTAGCTCAGTTTAAAATTTGAGCTTAACTCAGTTGGTAGGAACATCATCATTTTATATGCAGGGGCCGAGGTTCGAACCACGAACACTTCACTTATTCATCTTAAAATGTGAAATTTCTAACCACTAAGGTGTCTGAAAGAAAAAAAAATAATAATAAGAAAGAAACATTAAATATACACTTCTTTTTTGTTTTTTTTTCTTGTTTTTTTAACCAATTTTTTTCCTTGTCTTTACAACTTGAAATAAATGTCATCTAACATAAAAATATGCAGCTATGTCACGCATAAGTATTGTTTAAAGTTCTAGTCACAAGAGTATAGTTTGAAGTTTGATCATAAAAATGTATAATTTTGAACTGGGTGTATGATTGATTATATGACTTAAGAGAAATGAAAAAAGATGACAAATAATTAAACTGTATAGTAAGACTTTTTTTCCCTCTAGCAAAACTAAATCTTCGATAGATTTGTAATAAAGAAAGCTGTATATAATCAAATAAAGCAAAAACCTAAACGGACTCTAAGTCTATCAAATACCAAATTCAATCAATTAACTAGTGATCCGCTATTTTTATCCAACAGCCAAATATAAATTCTTGTGATTGAACTCGCGCGGCTGCAGTAAGCGCAAAGAAAGTCGCACTACAGCATAAAATTCAAGTATCTAAAACCGACCAAAAAAGAACAAACACATCAAACAAACAAATCCTTCATCCACAAGAAACAAATCACATAAACCTTTCACTCATTCATAACATTTTCCTCTGTATAGCTATCTATCAAGTAACAAATAGATGCACAAAACAATTAGAACAAAATGTAATCTCATAATTCACTCTACAAATTCCTTTCTTTCCATCCTTCTTTTATTTATTTGCTTGTTACTTCTTTGTCAATTTATTTCTCCACTATTTTGTTGCTAAAATAATCTTCACAAACTAATTGATTATCAGTTCTATATTTCAAGTATGCTCTCAGGTAAAATAGTAAAATTAGAAAATGATACAAATTATTCCAATTCCAATTCTAGAAAAATTATCTCTATTGTAACAAATTCGTATTTTACTATATAGCAAACATGACGCGCCGTGCACTTTAATTTAAAATGTACAGAGGCTACTAGGCCACATCTCTTCTTTCCTTTAAAAATACCTTATTCTGAAGGTGTAGTCAGTGTAAGAAAAGAACCACAATCACACTTCCACATCCAAAACTATTGATTTTCTCTTTGAGGGAGGGAGAGAAAAAGCACACTCAACTCATCAATTTTTTTACTCTTTGCTCAGCCCGAGTTGCATCCTTGTTCTGTGGTTCAAGAACAAGAGCATGCTTGAAATCTGCAGAGCATAAGAAAAAGGAACATCATTAAGGATAATATGAAGTGGTAGGTTCAAAAATAATTGTAATACAATGAACAGAAAATGAGAAAACAAGTACTATGGCAACTAAAAGACAACTATGAGCAACACTTGGCTAAGGAATTTTCCTGAGTCTCATCAATGAAAGATATCAAAAGGTGATACCACTAAAAGCAAGGTGATATATTTGCAGGAACGAAATAGATATTTAAGCTTATATAAGAAATAAAACTTGCAGAAACCGAATCATATATGTAAAACTTAAGGCTCACCTTCGAGAGCCTCCTTATACCGTAATAGTGATACTCTAGCAGTTCCACGTCTCAGATATGCCTTCACATTCTGCATGCAAATTACACACTGTTCTTAGCACAAGAGATTAATGTTATAGGTATTTATACAGATTCAGCCGGTATAATAATCTAAGGAATCCCTCCAAAATAAAAGAATCCATAAATTAAACATCACTAAATCAACCATTGTACACAAACAATAATAAGCTCGTATCAGGTAAGACTACCTTCCTTATTAGAGTGTAAAAATAATAATTAGACATCAGATATTACTATATTAGAAAAATTTAGAATGCAAAAAAAATGTTTCATAGCCACTGTCATATGCCTATCTTCTCACCTTCTTATCATGCGATATTGCCTTACTGCAGTCTTCTTCCGCTAGTTGAAAGCTGCATACGTTAACAGGTGAGAATACCAATCACAAGAAATGGTTAAAGTGTCAGGGTATTATTGACAGACAGGAAAACCTCATACCATCCTAGCTTTAACAAAGCAGCTGCTCGGTTGCAGTAGTAAGTTGCATTCGTCCCATTCAATTCGATTGCATCAGTATAGTGAGTGATTGCCTTATCCCATTGCTTTTCTTTAAATGCTGCATTTCCCTGCAAAGCATTTCTTTTATTAGCTTAAATTAAATTATCCAATTCCAATATATAACATATAAAGCACACTAGACCAATAACTAAATGAAAATATATGACAAGATAATTTTTGGATGATAATTTGAATGAACCATGTAATCAGAAACAAATTTCATGAATAACTTTAACGGGTTTCTGTGTATAATAAGTAACTAGATGACTGGATAATTGCATCATTACCCGTCAACCATATTTTTGAATTGGGTAAAAGGAGAAAGAGACTGACATGTATGGTTAAGGGGATAAACCCAAGTGTACTTTGAGTGGCCATCAACAAAGGCTAGAAAATATAGATAGATATCTGCAAGAAGATTCCACCGGGTCTGGTACCCGTAGATTACTAAGGAATTCAGACGGTTCATTATAAATAGTAGAAGATATAGATGGAAGAAAATGGATTTCCTCAAGATAGTAGGAGCCAATTTTATTAGTCACTCGCAGATTACATTCGGATAAAACTTTTTTCATCGTCTCAAAATAAGGTCCTAGTCTACAATGCCACATAGGGAACAGAGGGAGTGGAAGGCGCATTATTTGTGGTCAGGGAGTATCGGCACACAAGAATTGAATCTACAATTGCTTTAATTTTAGCTAGGGTATTCTAAAATTGATTTGTTTCCCTTCCTAATGTTTTACATACCTCAGAGGAGTTGGAAAAACTTACAAATTTGCTCCCAAAGCTTCCAGAAGTGCACACAACCAATGAGGCAAGGCCGTGAGGCAGAAGACACAATCTGAAATCGATGAGAGCAACCAGGTAGCAAGAAGTGAATCTTGCTTGTCCCAACCTGAGAACTTTGAATTAAAGATTTGTTCATCTCAATCATGCTCCATGAGGAACCGTGGTGTTATGGAAGGACTAAGCCCCAAAAGCTGTAACTTGAGACCTCAAATAACACACCTACTTTTTGTTCCATTGGAGAACATTTTTCTCATCTCATCCAGATATAAAAA
Organism: Trifolium fragiferum; assembly: GCA_954870985.1. Lineage (NCBI taxonomy): Eukaryota > Viridiplantae > Streptophyta > Magnoliopsida > Fabales > Fabaceae > Trifolium > Trifolium fragiferum. The sequence goes on along the minus strand of OX940790.1, from coordinate 15,351,079 downwards.
TTTGACGAGAAAATAAGATTGGAGCAAAAGCTCAAGTGTGAATATCAGAAGAGGAGAGTATATTTCAAGGAGAAGTCATAGGGCCCAAACCAAGAACTAGCTCATCATACGGAATCGGTGGACAAGTGCGAGAAATCAGAAGAACTGTGGTGGGAATTTAAGAGAAATTTTAGTCTTGATCATTATTTTTTGCAAAGGCAAACTTCAGTCTTAATGTGAACTACCTTTGTGAACATTCATAAAGAATGAAGTTGTACCTCTATACTTACAGAAGTCCAGGTACATGAGAGGTTACAAATTACAGCAAGTAACCAGCTACTAATTATGACAGAAAAGCTTAGAGAAGGTATTCCATGCAACAGGCTGCGTAATTATTGAGGTTCTCGTGGTCCCCCATAATTTTTCTGGAGCTGGCCAGTAATATGCATTTTTCTTGTAATGAAAACATCAAAATTTATAATCTTAACACCTTCTGTAATCTTCTTTTTTTGTTTACTTCCACTAATAATACTTGATTTTCCCCATGATATTCGGTCTGTACAAGATATATAACATACTTGATACTTTATATTTTGAAAGAAATATAACACTAAGCCATTTACAGAGCCCGTGAACAAATCATTAGTTTACACAAGTTCAACTTTGTTAGTAAAATAACCTTACATTCAAGTTCAAATTCAATATAATTGAATCTGGTTAAGCCAAGCTAAGCTAGTGAGCTTGTTGCAAAGGCAAGCCTACAGATTTTGTAAAAGGTTCAGTACATTTACCAGTCATACTTTAGATTAAAAAGATTTAAGTTTGGAAGGAAAAAAATTGAGAGGGGAGGAGAATACTTATGATTGATTTTTTTTAGAGTTGTATAATAGAGGGAAATGATTTAGAGAATTAGTCAAAGCCCCCTCCCAAACCCTCTCCCAATACATTTTTTGAGTTCACCATATAGGAGGGTTTTAGTTTTAAGCAGAAAAACAAACTCCCCAAGCAAGGTGGAGGCTATCATCTTTTCTTTCCACTTCATTTCCTCATTCCTTTCCCCCAAAGACCTCTATTCCATTTCCCTCATAACTCCCAGACGAAGCCTAAAACACCGCATTAAGAAGAATCCAACTTCACATCATGGTTTTACTAGATAACTGAACTGACAAACTTATAGTAAGAAATAATATCCTGCTGAAAAATGCTTAGAGATAACCAACCTTCTCCTTTGAAACTTCAGAAGGTTCCATGTTTCCGTTGATGCTTGGTAATGGCAAGGAGTCAAAGCCAGAGCTAGTCTGCTCTTGAAGAGTTGTATACATATCCAAGATTGTATCTAGAAGAAATTTGTCACCTCCATGGGCTGAGATGAATGAAACTGAAATACAACTATCATCATGATATCCTAACGGAATTGTAACCTGGAAATAATGTAAGACCATCACATAAGTCCAACAAATTTTGAGAGCAATAAATAAAAATTGAGAAAAGAAAAAATATTACTCTAGACCTAAATGATATCAAATTACCTGACAACATCCAGACATACTCGCAATGCTGGATAATGAGAAAGTTCTATCGTGGAAATCAGAACAAAAACCTTTATTTGCATTAAGCTTTAGTGGACTGTCTGCTACAGAGGGAACAACTAGTATTCCACCATCCTGTTGGACAGTCAAAACCAGGAGATAGTAAAGTAGCATGGATATAGAGTAAACTTGCCTAAAATTATTTTGGCGACTTCATTATGAGAATCAAGACGATCAAAATCTGATCATAGAAAATATTGTTATACTTAACAACTGGCTTGGCCTATTTTCAAGCTTTCTTCTAATCTAATTTATTAAACTTGAAAAGGGTTCCTTACCAACATAAAAGAATTTGTACAAAAAAGGATGATATGAAACAAACAGACTAGTACCTTTAACAGACATTGAAGTGCACCACGCATCTCAGTTCTGACTTTATACAAGGCTTTTATATTATCATGTGTACTATAAATGGCTTCAGTAACATGTTTAGGCACACAACGGCGTAACCTGCGGTTGACTGATTTAACCCACTCTTCATAGTTGGCTTTAAATTCATATCTGAAAAGATTAAACACATTTGTCACATAGATATAGATGGCCTTCAACATAAAACAATGGTGCAATATATTTAAACAACATAATTAATTATAATAAAGCAAATGATAAAATATTATAACATTAAATAAAATACCTTTGTAATGAAAGCATAACCGATGAGAGGGTTTTCAATATAGATGTTCCATTTTGTTGGTGGGCTGAGTGCTCATGAAGCCTTAGACTGGGCACTTTTGAAGCAAAATACTCACAAAGATTCATATGCTTTGGAGCCTGATCTGCAAAACCAAAATGACCAAAACACTTAATAATTACACGAAACTCCTTTTGTTTGGTAATTTGTTTTAGAGATCAACCTTTATCTTGCATTTTAACAATCAATTATACTAAACACCAGAACAAAAAATTGGTTTTCAGAGACTCGGAAACTTACATCCAGACATATTCTCTATAGCTTTACCAATGACATAAATTGACTTCTGTGTAGCATCTTTGGATAATTGAAAGAGGTCATCAGCAAATATGATAGACTTTGACCTTTTGGTATCCACTGAATTCAATTGAAGTAAAACATGTCCAACACGATGTAGGACAGATGGATCGCGGGCAAACCATCCTGCAATGTGATTATGCACTGAAGTAATCAGCAATCTAAAGAAAATATATTAAAACTTAGAAATATTTGAGTCCCATTCACCTCACTATGCATAATTTCTTATTAACTTTATTGATCGAAACATATAACTTAGAGCATCCACAATTGAGCTCCTCATTTTATAGTACTTAAATGGGTCCCACATGTACACATCACAAATTTAATTTTTTTTAATAATAATACTTAATAAGCACTCAATCCCTCCAACCCAACATCTCTTAAAAAAAATTAAATGGATCCCACCAAAAACACTTCTCACCAATAACACTACAGAATTATAAATGGGTCTCACACAAATAACATAGGTACCACTTCTTATTGTAGCACTAGTACCTATTAGGTACTCTTTTGAGTTTTGCTCCAATGAGGGTACCTATTAGGTACCAATTCTTAAGAAATAGGTACCCACCATTGGAGATGATCTTATGACAATTATAATCATAGCAAAAAAACCAACACAAAACCATGCATCTTACCAATGGTGTCTAAGCTTTGTGCATTTGGAAGTACTCCAATGGTAGATACAGCCCCGTGGGATGGTCTAAAACCAAAAATACCACAGAGTGATGCTGGAATTCTCACACATCCAGTAGTATCAGTCCCTACAGAGACAATAACCTTCCATGTTCACATACATGTTAAGATACGAAAATCAAACAAACAGTTACCATTATCAAAGGCAACAGAACAATATAATTGCAAGCGCCCATTAAGTTTATTCTTGATTACAAATGAAACAGGATTATGCATGGTAAGCTATGCAGCAATAATACATCATAGAGATCACAATAACAGACTCAGAATTGGAATCATGAAACTGCGCAAGGTCTAATATTACTAACTACATTCAAACTTTAAATGTATGAGCTCCACAAAATTGAAATATTGTTAGATATAACTATTATTACCATATAAGCATGCATTCCAGATTATATAACTAATGCCCACCAAACTGATATGTGGTCGAGATGAAATATTGTTGAACTGGGGGGACTACTTTTACTCATTAAAACAAGCTAAGAGGTCATATTAAATTCAAAGAAATAAAGCTACAAAAAATTTCCAGGAATGTGTCTTGGTAGAATACCAGTCGTTAAACACAATCATAACAGAATCGCCAAAATGAATGCAGGTACTAAATAAACCAGTAAATGACCAAGATAAGATATACGCTTCAATTGCTAGAATGAATATGATAGAGCCATAAATGACCAAAATATTACGAAGGTAATAAATAAACCTTATAATTTGCATTTTAAGCAATTAGAAGTAGAAAATATAGGTACCACACAAACCCACCAATAGCAAAGTCAACAAGTCCTGCAGCAACTGCTACTGCTGAACCACTAGACGACCCTCCCGGGATACATGATGGCATCTTAGGATTAGTTGGAGTTCCATAATACTTGTTCTCGCCAGAAAACCTGAGATAATAATGTCTTAAGTAAATCACATGCAAACAATTGTTGCATATAACTACACAAAAATCAGTAATTGCAAAAGGACTCCTCACCCAAAAGAGAATTCATCCATAACAGTCTTGCCAACACAAGTAGCCCCATTGAAGAGCAGAGCAGTCACCACAATTGCAGTCTTCTCCGCCTCCTCGTGGGTTTTCTTCCACTCAGGATTTCCAAACCCCGTCACATAGCCTTTGACATCAAATCTGAAAAACCCCAACAATAGAAACCTCAACACACCCAGATAAAAATATCACATACTAAACCTCTCAGCAAATTTTCTCTTCAACCCCAAGAAACATAAACCATAAAAATAAAAAACTTTTCAGCTCAACAAATACTAAAAATAAACCGATGCATAAAAAACATTAACAACAACAATAATCATGTCTAAAAACTAACACACCCTTTATGGTAAATCAAATGATGTAATATACAAATGGATCACAAAATATCAGCAAATTTTATCTTCAACCCCAAGAAACATAAAACATAAAAAAATGATCTTTTTGACTCAACAAATACTAAAAATGAACCAATGCTTAAAAAACATTAGCATCAACAATAATGTACTCAAATTTAAAAGGCATCACAAAATATCAGCAAATTTTCTATACAACCCCATAAAAAAACAAGTATAAAAAATCAATTTTTTTTTACTAAAATTAAACCAAAGCTTTGAGGAACTAACATGTCGCTTATGGCAAAGTTGAGAGAACCGAGCATTTGCTTAGCTGCAGGAGGAGGAGGTTGAGGAAAGGGAATAAGCTCAAAGCGTTCAATAAAAGCACCAAAATCAGGTTTTGGAGTGTTTCGACGGCGTCTTCTACGGCGTGTCTCCGATACAACGACGATTCCTCCGGCAAGTCCTATTCCGACGATCAACCAGAGTTTGGGATTGGAAGCGTGTTCCTTGATGAGATTCAATGATTTCGACATGATGATCGATGAGAGAAAATGTGTGAAGATTGAAAAATGGGGTTTTGATTTGAAGAAGAAGAAAAGAAAGAATGGGTTTTGGAAGGGTTTTACTTTTACAACAAAGAAGTGTGAAGAGTTGAGAATAAAAGGTTCGTGACGGCTTCAATTTTATTTTTATTTTTTTTCTTTCTTTTTATTTATATATATATACTATTTATTTGCATTTTCTTACATGGTGAAATATATTTTTGTATTTTATATCACATGTTATATTATGGTGAAATATATTTTTGCATTTTTTATTATGGGTTTATTATTGTCATATTTCATAAAAAATAAATGGGTGGATTTATTTATATTCTTGTTGCACAAGTAAGTTGTAGTTGTACACAAACCTATTTTGCCAAAAATTGTGTTGAAACTTTTTTTATTCTAACTAGAAAAAAAAAACTTTAATTATAATTGATCCGGTCTCTAGAAGTATATGATATGATTAGGGGTTTTGTTGTAACATTTTGCATAATGACCTAATCAATATCAATTTTGCAATGTAATTTTTTTTTAACTAAATAAAACATTTCATTAAATCATTCCGGTTTGCATAAAAAAAATAAATTAAATCATTCTTGTTCAATCTCAGCCATTAGTTTTATTACAATTGCATTTTTTTTCTTTTAAAAAATAAACAGTTGTAATGTTCATTAGACCGCCTTCAATGAAAAGTGTACCGAAGGATTTGTTAAATAATTTAATAGTTAGAAATTTCACTTTTAAAGTGGATAAATGAAATTACCCAAACTCGAATCGCAGATTCCTGCATATATAATATAATTTTCCAACTGAACTAAACTTAGGGACAAAGAATTCATTCTATCTACCACCCTTGTGCATGATTGACACCTATTCATGTGTTTTTATTTTAATTTATTTTCTTATTAGGTCCTATTGTAATGTGTCATGTATTGCACTCTTTTTTTGGCTAGATGTCATGTGTTGTTATTGCTACATATAGAAAACTATTTATTAAAATAGTAGGAATTGATGTTACCAAAAAATAATAGTAGAATTTGTGCATAAAAAGAATGATCTATATTAGAATATAAATTTTATAAATTATATATTGGAATTGCAGCTTACTTACAGAATCTATCCATAAAAAAAACTTATATACAGAACGAAAAAAATAAAATGTTAAGTCTTATATCACATGCAACTTGATAGTGAAAAATGGGTTATGAATTTTGCTCCATACTTGCTCTCAGGCCCCCCTAAAATCCCCAAAATACCCCTGAGGTTGTGGTCAAAAATTTCGTCAGATAGACAACAAAATATAGGGATAAAAATATTGGCGCAAGATTTCGTCAGATAGACAACAAAACATAATGTTGATACAAAATTTCGTCAGATAGACAACAAAACATAATGTTGGCACAAAATTCCGTCGGGTAGATAACGAAACTGTGAAAATGTAGTTTCGAGACATTAAACTATGGTTCGGTAGTTTCGTCAGTTTGTCAATAAAACGGATTTTTGATCGTCGTCTATTTAACGAATTTTTTTATCAGGGGCATTTTTGTCAGTTTGGGGGGCCTGGGAGCAAAGATGGGGGCTATATAGCAATTTTCTTGGGTTATTTTAGAGTCCAAACACTAATTTGCAAATTCTGATCTTATAATTAGAAGGTAAGGAATGAATGATTAGGTTCTATGGTCTAATTAGGCATCATCATATTCAATTTTCATTCCAGTCAACCGTTGATAAATCTAATTTGACAAGTATATAGGTTTGGTGTGAGGGAGACTCAAAAATAAGTATGATAAGGAAAATGTAATTCTCTTTCCGCATTACTCTGAGTACCAAACTATATCTTTCGGTAGTATAAAATCTTATCGAAAAATATCTTTCAATAGTATATTTTTCTATGTCAGCAATGCGGAGAAAGAAGAACAATCAACTTTTAAAAAGACTTGTTGAACAAGACAATTTTTGTCTTAGAAAGGTAAGCTTTACCTATTTTGATTTGACTCTTATTTATTATATCTTCGATTAATAGTGGTTCAATTTTCTATAATCTCTATTCGGAAAATTCTAACATGGACCACCATGGTGGACCATTCATGAAAAACCCTATAACGAATACGAATTTTACAAAATTCACCGTTGGATTGAAAGTTTATATCATATAGATCATCTATAGAAAATTTTAGAAAAATTGAAAATAATTTGATATGTTATTGAGATCCATCAAGAATAACGATTCATTAAATACTGTAAATCTTGATAAATCCCAATAAAATATCAAATGATTTTCAATTTTTTAAAATTTTTTTATGGATACTTTATATGATATAGACTTTCAATCTACCAATAAATTTTATAAAATTTGTATTCGGTAGATCACTTGTCCACGATGGACCACCGTAGCATTAGCCTCTCTATTAACCTATTAGTCTTTTGACTTTACTAAGGAATGAGAACAAATGATTTCATGTCTCAAAACAACTTGAATTGAAGCAATAGATTAATAAACTTTCAAAGTATAGTATATAATCATAAACTCACCTGGTTTTAAAATAAATCCCATAACATAAAGCATATTACAAAGAAAAATTATGCTGTATGAATCTATATATCACAACCAAGAAATCAATAAATTCTAAATGTCACACCACCTAAACTCAATTTTATATTTTTTTTACATATGAAAGTGAAGGAAGCAAAACCAATTTTGAAGAAAAAAATTCCAAACTGATGAAGGATTTTACATGTAGATAGAGTATGGAATTGCATCCTGATATGTAGAGTGTATATATATGTATACCCTGAAAATTTCGGGTATGTATGCATGTGTGTTCTCTCTCGCTTTCAACCCTTGAAACGAACTACAACGCACGAAATATCATCTTTACTGTCTCTGTTCAGTGCCTCGGTAGCAAGTTGTTTAGCTGCTTTTTGTGGATCCTTTATCTTTTTTGCGATATCAACGGCTTCTTGATTCGCCATTACCTGAAATAAATCAAATTATAAGTACAAGTTTGTTATCGATGAAAAATATGCTTGAGTTGTTGAACATTGTTATATGAAATAATAGATGAAAAGAGAGATCGATTGAAAACCTTCCATAGACCATCACTAGCAAGTATCAAAAACTCGGTCTCTTGGTTAACATCGGCGTACTGAATGTCAGGGTCAGATCGCAAGTGTGTTTTGAGGTTTTTGTCTCCAAATGCTCGAGAAACCGCAAGCTGCCCGTTCACTCTTGCCACATCACCTGATATAACCCACAAATGACGAAGTTGTTACAAATAAAAAACAACAATAAGTCAGCAATGAACATCTAAAAGAAACAAAACATCGAACTCGGGGTTAATTGACGAACCTGGCATGTTTGAGACAAAGCCACCTCTATTCTCAATGCTTCCCCGTTCCGTATTAGGTTCATGATCAGTAGACATCTGTACAGCTACACCTCCCCTTGACAGAACTGCTCGTGAATCTCCAACGTTGGCGACCCATAGTTTCTGATTATTTATGAGAATTGCAGTCACGGCAGTTGATCCTCCTCGCCCTAAATCAGGACTGTGAGTAAGAATTGCCTGGTCTGTTGACTCGTAAGCTTTAGAAATCGACATGAATGGATCGTCCCAGAAGTCGTCCTGGATAATCAATCACAACCATAAATATATAATTAATAAGTATATTAAGTCCTTTTTCAAAACAAAACAAAACAAAAGATGTAAATTAAGTCAACTTTACGATTATCCATCCTTGCAAAGTTCTTTTGCAAGGATATTATGATATTTTTTGCCAAAAATATGGGAATTTGAGAACATAAAGAAAATTGTCATACCGCATACAACAGAAAATAGAAAGGAAGAAAAGCCCTTTTCCGGGGAAATCAAATGTGAGGCAATAACCAATATATAATATCTTTAGTTCGATTCAACAACTCACTTCCTTCAAGATATTAGAAAAGAGATTCTTTTGCAAATATGATGGTACGCTGTCTCCCAGGTGTCCATCGTATATAGCAAAAAGTCCTAGCTCGTGTCCTTTGAAATGGACAAACTTTGCTACGTGATAGTCCTCCATTGGATGGTTGGCTTTCCCTTTAACAAGGCTAAAGCCATATTTGACTGGCGACTGATTGCCCTTGCCTTTGCCAGAGTTGCATGAAGAACGCCCTCCCACCGACTAAACATAAAAGAGTTTATAAGACATGTTAAACACATTTCAACAATGTATAATAAAGGAAATACAAATTTTGCATCCGTGTATGTAGGAAACCAAACCACAGTAGGAAATGAAATGGAGAAGTACACTTCCTGCTCAAAAACCCCACATTTTCATCTCATTAAGTCTCAAATTTAATAACAGAGAAATAGTAATAATCCCATCATTGTCATCCCACCATCAATATATTGCCTATCAGCACAAACATCCAAAATAAAAGAAACAAAATTGAGATTCTTAAGATTTTGGCTTAAGGCGGCTAGGCTAGGGCCTAACTCATCCCCACAAAAATTTCTTGTAAATCAAGGACTAACCAAGCCTCATAAGCATTGCTTGGGAACATCTCTAGTTGACGTGGGAGTCTAAACACACCCTCACACTCAACAATGAATTGATGCAGGAGAAATAACAGTGATCTCTACACCTTCCTCGCGTCATAGACTAGACATCTGGAGCACGGACAAATGTGGGTGAAATAAAAAAAAATATTGTGTTTCAAACAGATTCATGATAGACTTTGATACCATCTTAAAATTTGAATTTAGGGTATAATTTAACCTCACAAAATTGGCTTAACGTGAGGACTACTCAAGCATTAGAAAGACTACCTAGGCCACAAATTTGGGCTGAAAGTAAAACCTTTGGTGTAATCATATAGCAATAGAAAAATCCTTCATGGTGACAACCATTCTCTATAATTAAACATTAGTACAAGATAAAGCAAGCTCAGGAACTATCTGCACTTCAAGCTCGAAGAGTTTTCGCATAAGAGAACTTATTATAAGCTTGAGCTTTTAGAAGAACCGGTCCTTGACAACCACAAATACACTCTAAAACAATCTATGCAATTTTAATTTTTCCATTAAAGTAGGTGGCTCGGTTGGTGAGATGAGGGACCCTAAATGAGTTATATCTAGGAGGCTTGGTTTGGAGTTCAAAACCCGGAAACTATAACATAACAACTAATTTACTAACATTTGCAATCAGCGTTATAAAATAGCAACTACAGTTGCGATATAGCGTAATAGCATAGCAAAATTTGAACAAATTGCTATTGTTCTGCGATATGCTATTAGACTAGTCTCGTCAAATAGCAGATATCGTGGTTCTATATCCCTGTAGCACAGCAAAATTTGAACAAACCACTATTTTTCAGAATTGACAACACCTTTTGCAATTAAAAAAGAAATTGAAAAACTCCAGAGTCCAACAAGAAACTATTCTCATCAAGTGGACATACTCTATATGATATGATATTAAACCAACCAGGTCATAGGCTATGCCTCCTTTAGGTCCTTGTAAATTCCAAACAAAGGAAAACTCTAAAATTTTAAGCAATAATATAATAGTATATGCATGGAAATTGATCATTCCAAATACAAATTAAAAAGGGAGTAAAAAATTTCTTTCTCACCTTACTGAAGCAACATAGACTATCCATATATACACCAATTCCACCTCAACTTTTCTGTATATAATTCAGCATCCAACTCTTCTGCAACAAAAAAAAAAATCCATGTTAAACAAAGTACATAACTTTCCAAAACAAAAATTCCCAATAACAGTAAATTATCAGCAACAAAAAAAAAAAAACAGTTTTTTTCATCCAGAACAACACCCCAGAAACAAAAGACAAGAAATTTACAACACCAAAAAAAAAATTGAAGTAAACCCAAAATTCCTTACCTATTAAAAATGAAAACTTTCCGCAGAAAAAAGGAGAAGGAAGATCTGGGTGGTGTTTGATTGTTGAGAGAAACAGAAAAAAGATGATGATGAAAATTATAACAACAGTATATGGTTATGTTATGTAGGTTGAGAAAAAAGTCTTCTCTTGAAGTCGTTTTTTGTTTTGCAAAGAGGAAAAGGCAAAGGTTGCCCTTATTGACTTTTTGGTTTTGGTTTCAGTTTCAGTTTCAGTTTCGTTCCCGTGTGTTATTATTGCTGAATGCTGACCTAACACTGTTTCTTTTGTTTGTTTTGTTTTGTTATTGTTACAGCTGTTTTTGTTTTCATGCTATGTTCTTTGTTTAAGTTTTTTATTTTCATTCGCACCGGTTTCTGAGCGACTAATCCAACTCGTGTGCAGAAACATGTGCATTGATTAAGTGTTATTCTTTCTGAGAATTGAACTCGATATTTTCAAATACGTCCTTAAAAGGAGTTCTTTATCACTTAAATCCAAACAACTTGATTTTCTTTATTTGAGTTTTGTTTCTGACCTTTCCTCACCGTGTGGAGGGTATGTGGGGTCTACTTTATAGGGTCGGCTATATTTCTACTGTTTCTTTCTTGTTACCCACTCATCTTTCCATCGCCCGTGTGACCTCAACAAGGTAGTAAGCAACTACAAAATCATTTTTTAATGTTGTTACGTTCTGATTTTGTATCTCATTTGAGTTTAGGATAATTAAGAAGATTATATCTTGTAAGCATAGCTCAAATGATAGTTATCAGAGGTATTAGTATAGTGGTTGAGATTCGAATTTCAGATTTCATATTTTATATTTAATGGATCTTGCTAACAAGTGCATCCGGTGCACTCTTTAAACATATTATTTAAAGAAATTTTTTAATCAAAAAGTTAAACAACATAATTTTCAATGCGTTGACTTTATATATTTTTATCAAAATTTTATGTAAACTTACTATTTAAGGGGTTTAAACTACTTTATATATTTTTTAGCATTTGCCATATTTAATTATGTGAGTTTAGCCACTAAACTACTTGACCAGAAAAAAAAAATTGGCTTGATTATTCGGTCTATTAAAAAAATTGTTTTTTTATTAAAAATCAATTTTGCTATCTCTTGAACAATTCATCTTATGAGAATTTATTAATCATTTAGTTTTTTTTTTCGATAAGTATTAGGCCCCGTTTGGATTAGCTTATTTTTGAGCTTATACAAACAACTTATGCAATTTTTATGTATTATTATAAATTTGTCAAGGTAGTTTATGATAAAATATCTTATAAAAATACAATTTTTATTAGTTTGAACTTATAAAATGGCATAAAACCTAATTTATATTGCATAAGTTGTTTGCATAAGCTCAAAAATAAGTTAATCCAAACGGGCCTTAATCATTTGAGTTTAGTATTAAAGTTTGTCTTTTACTATTTACTTAAATACTTGTTAGTGAAGTAGTTAGCTGAATTAAATTACATTATATAAGAGTATATTGGTGGAAAAACAATTAATGAATACTACACTAATACTTTAGTCATTTTTCATATTTGAACAACACAATTCTTATCGAGTCGAGTCTCGACTCGACTCATTTCCAACCCTAATTACAATGGTATGTTGTGCCCCGAAAGAAATTTACAGGTTTTTTTGACGCAAGAACGTTACAGGTTTGAAACTTAAGAAACATATCTAAACATGAACAAAATGATGAAAGAAAAAAACAACAGATTAAGAGAAGACAAAAATAACTTTATCAAAAAAATAAATTGCAACTGCGTCTAACATTTAATATCATACACACATATCCCTCTCTTTAATTTTTTTACATAAACTATACATACTATTTACAAGGTGAGTTCTAACATAAAAGACTTGATGAAGTCTTATGTGAATTTTGTAAAATTCGTAATCGTTACGATGTTTTTTACAACTTATACACCCTACTTACAAATCATGAGTTACCTTTGTCTTTTTTAGTCAAAATATGAAAATTGGTTCACCTCGTTGTGAGGCTAGTTTTTTATTTGATGGACGTGTAAGACACTATTTTACATTGTCAGTGCATCTCCATTGATTAACCCACCGTAATTGATACCATGAGAAATCGAACCTAAAACTTCGAGAAAAAACAAACTCTAATAACTCAAGTCAACAGCACTAAACCAACCCAAATAAATTCCAATAACATCTCTTAATTATAATATATCATCATTTTTACTATAAATTTCATGACAATAATCTTTGTATCAAACTCAAAATCAACATCTTATAGTTACAAGTCATAGACCCATTTAAAAGCATACAAAGGTTGTTGTGCTTCACCAATTTCAAGTACATGCATGGAGAAATCCACTCAGTTTTGACGAGGACAAAACTGTTTTGATTATCTCCAATACTCATCCTTATTCCAACTTTATAAACGACTAGCTCATAGTATTATTTAAAATCCTTACAAACCCAAATTATATTATTTTTTGGTATGTCTAAAAAAAGTTGAAAAACTTTATACCATTAATGATTTTAAAAATATAATAATGATTCACAATTGAAAATTAATCATATTTATGTCAATATTCCTGTTATTTGGTCCGTTTTTATAATATGGACATAGTAAAATATTTAACAAAAATGTCCATAAAATTTTAGTTCAACTGATAAAAATGTCTATATAACAGCACAACAACATTGACAGCAACCACCTTTGGACTATGTCAAATGCAATGGTTTTTCTTTTTTGAAAAAACAAAAGATTTTATTAAGAGAAAAAGAGTGCAAGTAAGGAGCTAGTTTGATACAAAGTTCATGAGAGTAGCTATAAACCCCATTCTAAACTAGCAATGGGCTAAATCAAACTAACAAGGCACCTAACCAAATCAGTCAAGGATTACAATATCTGATCAAGGTGACAAATGAACAGCACTACAAACACCCATACGGCACAGAAGCTTAAATACATCAAAGCATTGACGGCCCAACACAAAAGAAACAAGATAGATAGTTACAAACTCTTAAAGAAATAATATATCCAAAGCAGCTTTACGGTTTTAAACATCACGCACCAAAACAAGGCAACATGTTCTTGGTATTTGCTGCAAAAATCGCTAAATATTACTGCTTGGGGTCTCGCGTCATGCCACAAATGCGCTCAGGCGACAGAAACCGAAATGCTTTTAACCCGAATAAAACGGACGATGACCTTATGAGACGCAACCAAGAAGAATATTTAAGCACAGCAACTGTACCCAAAAAGAGGCAACAGGTTGGAGATGGTGTGCCCGAGATCATAGAGGAAGATTCTTACTAGTAGGGATCAATCTCATGCAAGCAAAACTTAATACTTTGGAGGGAGAAGCCATGACTATAAAGAAGGCAATGAATGAATTGATACAAAGAGTAGTTGATGCTATTTCTTTTGGGCATGTTGGAATATTTGAATTTAGTGTCTGGATTTATGATATTAAGTCGCTATTAGAGGCGAATCTCAACTTTAAGGTAAAGTTCGTAAAGCGACAAACGAATATGATTGCTTATTCTCTAACATAAGTGGCCTATTCCATGACTAGCTTGTCACCGTATTTTCGAATCGAGTCCTCGTTGTATTGATAATTATTTGATATGAAATGAATTAAGTTTGTTTTTGTAAAAAAAATGTTGAATTTTTTTTTACCTTTAATGATTTTAAATATATAATAATGACTCACAATTGTAAATTAATCATATTTATGTCAATATTCTTGTTAATTGGTCCATTATTATAATATGGACATAATAAAAATTTTAACAAAAATGTCCACAAAATTCTAGTTCAACTAATAAAAATGTCGAAATTAATAGGTCGAACGTTATGATCGAAGTTCGAATTCCGGTCTCTCCGCTTTATGTTTATAAGTTTTCAATAAATTATCTTTTCGTCTATCTACTAAAAAAAGAAATATCTAACAAAAAATCAAAATAAATTAAGAATTAAAATATACTTTTAATGAAATAACATTTGGATTAATATTACCCCACTGATTCATCTTATCTCTCTAAATTTTTTCAAAATTGAATATCATCGGTTACAAATACAAATAGTGCATAATCAATGGCTACTAATACACATGTCTAATTACATATGCCTAAAAAAAATAAGTATGTTATGTCATTTTTGTTTTCTCCTCACACAAATTATATCTTTCCCTTTTTGTGATTTCATTCTCCATAAAAACAATTCATGAATGAAATTGGAGCATGTGTTGGTGGTGGTGATCATATAAAGATCACCAACCACTCTTCAATAGGTCTTCCTTTGACTGCCATTGATAGATTCTTATGCGGCCAACAAAATCATTTCCCTCAAAAGAAACTTCAACAAAGTTTTGATGATCAAAATATGTGTAGCTTTGGTTGTTCTAATGCTTCAACCTATAGTTTTATGTGGCCTAATAATAGTATGATCATGACTCAAGAAGCTAGCTCTATTGATCATCTATTGGCAAATGAAGAGGTGATGAATTGGACACACCAAATTCCTTCATTGTGTGTGGAGCAAGATGTGATCAATGGTTTAGGGAAGGGAACAAAAATGGTTGGAAGAAAACCTAAGAAAGTGTCTTCTTTTTCTTTGATCAAAGGACAGTGGACTCATGAAGAAGACAGGTTTAGTAATTAAATTAAACTAAATTATTTTGTGTATATATTTTTTTTAGATAAGCATATATATGTGATTGTTTGTGTTTAATTATGGTTATAAATTGCAATGGAGAATTGCAATAGAATAAATGTTGTGACCTATAATTTCTACAATTATAGTTGTGACTAAATTTATATGTTTTGGTTCGATCCCCACAACTGCAATCGGGAAAAAGCCGTAACCATTTGATGTTAGAACTGACTCTCGAACCAGATTAAACCGGTGATGAAAAAAAATTGATATGCTTTGAGCTTAGGCCATGTGGAATAAAAAAATAAATTAATATGTTTAATTTTTTTTTAAGTGGTAATATGTTTTTTTTTCTCTAAGCAATAAAATGTTTTGTTATTTGATGTTATGTAAAAACAAAAGGAAATTGTTGAAGTTGGTGAAGCAATATGGTGAAAGAAAATGGTCTCAAATAGCTGAGAAGTTGGAAGGAAGAGCTGGAAAGCAGTGTCGAGAGAGGTGGTATAATCATCTGAGGCCTGATATTAAAGTAAGTCACTTTCTTTAATCTTTCAAATTTTTTATATACTTTCTCTATAAAATGTACATAGGTAAGGCAATGATTTAATTAGATTTGATACATGTTTTATCCTTGATAACTTATCTACTATCTTTTTTTTTTTCTTTCTAGGATATGATCTACTTTTGAGATTTGCACAGTTTGATAACTTTTTCTATATTTTACTCTGTATCTTATGAACTTGCGGGCATGCATATAAAATTCCCAAGTCAAATACTAATATACATACACTTACGGCATAATGTTGTCACTTTCCAAATTAATACTATCTTTGCATGTTTCTATTTTTTAATTTTTTAACATATGCTTTGTCCATAAATTCTAATTTTAATAGCAGAAATATCGAAATTACTAGTGTAGGAAGTCTTGATTGAGTTTCAAACTTTGATCTCTTCACTTTGTATATATGAGTTTTCAATGGTTTATCTAAAAAAACATAAGCTTTTATGATGGATATTGACAACATTCTTTATTTGTTTAGACCTTTGTTTCTTCCCGTAAAGTCTTATATAAGTTTTGACTAAGTGTCATCAATCATCCTCATCCTCGTATTATTAATTCAAAAAACTTTGATTTCCCTCCAAAACCAAAATAATCTTGACATTATTTTTCTATTTTTCTCATAAGTAGGTTTTTTACCTTACATACAACTAAATCACACCAACAAGGTGTGGATGCGCTATAATGAATATATACTATACTTTTTAAATGAAACCCCCAATTTCTAACGATGGTTTAACTTACGAAAGTAGGGGTTCGAGAATAGTTTTTAACTCGTTTCATATTGTTTGTATTAGATTGTGAGAACTTTATGAAGTAGTTTATTGTTTTGTTTTTTTATCTCTTACTGTATTTTGAGTTAGTATATTTTTTATATTACTTCTTATTCTTAATATAGATTTTTTTGCTTCTTCAATAGAGTAAAATAGTACATTTAAAAAGTCAACTATGATTAAATTACTGGTCTTGAATATCCTCCACAACTACAATATGGAGTTGTAACACGGACTAGGATTTGTTGTAGTAAAAGTAGCACGTAATTCAACGCTATTTCAAATTTCAATAATAGTAGATTTTATATTGAACGGCTTAGATTACATAAAACTAAAATCAAATATAAATGATGTAAAACGTCTATTACAAATCGGACAGTTCATAGCAGTAATTGTGTCACGCGCATATAATTCAAATCTCATACTAGAATACACTATGTAGAAGGTCCAAAACTAAACTGTTACTTATTGGTGAATTATGAAATTTAAACGTTGTACCCTTATATGACCCATAACTTATTTAACATGTTGCAGAAAGATAGTTGGAGCGAAGAAGAAGAGAGGATACTAGTAGAAATCCATGGCAAGATTGGAAACCGCTGGGCGGAGATAGCAAAGAAAATTCCTGGAAGAACTGAGAATGCAATTAAGAATCATTGGAATGCAACAAAAAGAAGACAAAATTCAAAGAGAAAGAACAAAAAGACTCAAAATACAAATGGTAAATCAATATCTTCTATTCTCCAAGACTATATTAAAACTTTACCTCAGAAACCGTCCACCGCCCCCACCACTACTACTACTATTACTACTACTAATGCGTCTAGTTCCACGTCGGAGGACCCTTCTTCAAACCAATCCGACCTTGTTTTTTCCAACATATCTCAAGAAAATTCATCATCACCACTTATAGCTGAATCTTATTATGATGATGAACTTCTATTCATGGAACAACTTTTCAAGGTAAATAATAATAATAATAATTTTGAACATGTTAACCCCTACTCCAAGAAACACTCTTTAAACTCTCATTCATTGGATTATTCTTCCCAAACTAATAGTAATCAGATTCTCTATGATGTTACTGATTTTGGATTTGTTCATTCCAATTCTAATTACCCGATGATGAATTACCTTAATTATGATCACTACCTTTCACCAATGTTGAATGGAAATCATCAAAACCAAAGTAATGTGGAGTTGCATCTTGGGAATATGAATTATTTGGATGGAAAGAGAGAGATGGATTTGTTGGAGTTGATTTCTTCTGCTCAGTTTTTTTAATGTTGTTGTTGCTACTTGCTTCTAAAATGATGAATCTATCATTTAGATGTATTTTTAGTATGTTTTGTTTTTTTAGTGTAATTTTCTTCCACGTTGGATTAAGCTTCCATTATATCATGGTAATATGCATTTGACATTAAATTTAGATTGTCTAGTCATGGTTTTCTTTCATTTTTTGTTATTTTCTACTTTGGAAAAACTATGCTTTGCACTATGGCATGGTATTGGAATGTATTTTGACAATAATTTGGATGGTTTATTTTGATTTGTTTCGTTTTAGCTTATTTTAATTAAAAAAATAAGTTAATAGTCATTTGTATGGAGATATTTAAAATTTCGACTATAATTATTGTTGTTTAGTCATATAATTTAATGGTAATTTTGGGCTTCGGCCCTATTTTACATCAAAAAAAAGTTAATAGTCATTTTTAATTTTATAGTTGAGATAATGACTTAATCGATATTAATTTAATAAAAATAATTAAAAGTAAATATGTAACTAAAATGTATTGAACCAATATCAGTCATATCATTATTTTAGTCGTAAAAATGAGGAGAATCATGTATTATTACTTATAATTAATGAGTATTGTCAAATTTTGTTAGAATCTCTGATAATTTAAAACACTTATATATTTAAGGTAGGCTACTTATAAAAATGGTCTACCAAACACTTATTTGTTTGATTTGTATGTATCTTTTTTGAGTTTGTGCAAATTTAGATTTTGTCATCTGATTTTTAAGATTTTAAATTTGTCGCCATTGTTTTAAGTTGTGATATGCTATCATAATTATGGTGGTAATATAAAGATTTAGGCTTTTTAGCTTGTTGCTCACCTTCTAAACCTTTTAAGAGAATGGATCTTCTCAAAAAAAATTCCTCAAATTTTTTTTAATTTTCAGATCTTAACCGCCAATCATCTTTTCTCCATTTTTTTTAGAATTAAATATTATTTTACCTTTATAATTCAATAGTCAATCGTTTGAAATTAATCATAGTTAATATATAGGCTAAGGTTAAAGTGAGATTGACATACTATCATGTAAGGTTAAAAATGTTGTATATAGATCAATAAATATAACATTGAGCTGATTGATGTGAAATTAGACTTGATTCCATCTCAAAGTTGAATTCAAAACATATATAAGATCAATTTTTTGGTAGGTACAAACATAAATATGATTTGTTAGAAGTACATTTATTATAAATATAAAAATAAAAATTAAAGTAATATAATTTGATGTGACAATTTTATTTTATTTTTTATACTAGTGGTCAAACGGCCGCGTTCCGCGCCCGTTTGTGTGATTTTCGTTTTTTATTTTGCTAACGTATATTTTAATACTTATTTATTTGTAATTTTGATTATGATTTAGTTATTATTTATTTATAATAATGAACAGTAGTATCTTGTCAAAAAAAATAATGAACAGTAGTATAGTTTTATGTGTACATTGTTGACTTCGAAACAAAATACATATTCAATTTGTCTCAAAATATAAGCAAAAATGACTCAAAGAAACTTGATGTATTTGGTTCAAAATTTGATCGAAATATATTCACTTTTGTTGACCAAAGTTTGCTTATATTTTGGGACGGAGAGAGTATCATGAAGCCTCTCAATCAAGATATATTAACATCCAAATATTCTCTAATTTTATTCCATGATTTCAAAAAAAATGAAACGCAATTAAAACATCATTATTTCACTCATGTCCTTAAAAATAAGAACATCACTGGTAATGAAAATCGAAAAAATAAAAAAAATGGTTATCCTTTTCATATTTGTGTGATATGCATTTTCTATTGTGCTAACTTATATATTGAAGATTATTATAAATGTTTTGCACTTTATTTTTTTGAATAGTTAAGTCACATAGAGACGTGAAACTCAATGTGAAATCATTTTAAATGAAAAATAACAAATTAAGTCAAAATATCATACTCAATGTCACGTAAATGACTGTAGATTGAAGTTTGTTAGCCAAAATTCCAAATTTGTACATGTTGAAGAAAAAATAACATATTGATACTGCCCTTATATTTTTCTAACTTCTAAGTCAATTTGAAGCATTTTGTAAAACGTAAAATTAGTTAGCAAAACAAAGCAAAAACGTTGTACATATTGAAGAAAAATTACCATACTGATACTGCCCTTATATTTTTCTAACTTCTAAGTCAATTTGAAGCATTTTGTAAAACGTAAAATTAGGAAGCAAAACACTCCATTTGTAAACTTTTTTTAATGTGTTATTCCTACAATTTTATGCATGTGTTGTAGCATTTTCTTTGTCACGTTTTGTCTAGAAATTAAGAAAGCAAAGTCAGATAAGTACACCATGAACAAATTCACATAAATAGTTAAGAAATAAAAAATTTAACATGGTTCTTCACTTCAATCTTTATCTTTGATTTCAAGCATGTCAATAGAATCTGCGAACAAAACAATTAAAGGAAATGTTAAATGCATACACAATGACATGACATCCAAACAAAAGGAAAATCATCATGTTTTGCCTTTATATATCGCATAGAATATTGTATAGATAAAATCCAAAATGAAAATAACTTCCTTTTTGAAATAAATGAATAAATAAAAGAACTTGAATTAAGGGCCAAAGTGAGATGGAATGCAAAGAGAAGCAAAATAGATAGTAGAAAGACATGGAAAAGAGAAGAATGAAGAGAAGCATAATTGATAATGTATCGATTATTTTATTGTGTTGAAGATTTACAGTGAAATGGTTACATATAATAGAGAGAAAGAGATATGAAAAAAAAAAACTACCAATGAAATGGTTAGTTGAAGGGAAGTTAATTTTTGAAAGAAAAAAAAAACTGAAAAGGATATATTTGGAACAAAAATAGGCTACACCAAACATCATGTTTTGCCTTTATATATTGTATAGATTTTACCGAGTAAATTTCTATAATATTTTATGAATATGAATTCATTATAGTTTAAGTCATTGACCCAAAAATACATATAGTTTAACACAACTGTGATAATTATATCTAGAAAAAACTCTCAACTATGATAAATTGATAATATATAGTATAGTTTAAAGTTACTCTATAAAAAAAAAAAAAAAAAAAAAAAAGTCAGCATATCTTAAATTTGGAGTGAATTGGATAAAGAGAACGTTCAAGGCAACAAAAACTAATATATTTATATTTCAATGTTATTTTTTTATCCTTTAAAAAATAAAAATTATTTATTAAACTTTAGCTACTTGTAAGCAAATAGATATATATTATTTTTAGAAGCAATAAATTTATGTTATATTGAAAGGGAAAAATACTTCAAAGATGAACCTGTTCCCATGCAATAGTCAGAAATTCTTGACGGTATCGAGCTGGAACAATCTGCTCCTCCTGAATATCTCGATTCAGTGCTAAATAATTTCTCGTCGCTACCATATAGTATTCATCTCTACTTGGTGATAAATAAAGCATTCGTATTCTTTTTTATCTCTCTGAAATTTCAAAAAATGCACTTTCTACAGACCCCCAACGATCAATCCTTGCGTGAATTGCCAAGGGTCCAATAAGTCCGACATTGATTCCTTCAGAGGTGTCGATTGGACAAATGCGTCCATAGTGACTAGGATGGATACCCCGTATTCGAAAACTAGCAGTTCTCCCCGTCAATCCCCCAGGACCCAAATAACTCCATTTTCTCCCATGAACTATTTGGGTCAATGGATTGGTTCGATCTAAAACTTGAGATAATGGGTGTAATCCAAAAAAAGATTCATAAGTGGTTGTTAATGGAGTTGAAGTCGCTAAATAGGGGTCGGTATCCGTTTATATCTAATTGCTCTAGATATAGTTCCTCTAATTATATTTTCTAAACGAACGAGAGCCAACCCAAATTGATCTTGTAAGAGATCTGCTACAGAACGAATACGTTTATTTTTCAAATGATTCATATCGTCAAGTGTGCCCATTCCAAATTTCATTCCAATCAAATGATCTGCAACTGCTAATATATCTCGCGGTAACAAAAATGGATTGTTCTTAGGTATATCAATATTCAGCCTTCGGTTCATATTTCGCCGACCAATCCCTCCTAATTCACATCTTTGTTGAGAAAAAAAAAATTTGTAATTCCTCACATAAAGATTCAGGGAATATAGGATCTCCGCCTACACAAGCAAATTGTCGATAAAACTCCAAAATGGCATCTTATTTTGACCCTATTTTTTCCTCCTCTTTTTCATTGAGGAAAGACAAGAAAATTTCAGGGTAGCAAACGTTCTCAAGAATTTCGCTTAAATTCAAACCCATAGCTGATGATAGAACTAGAATAGATATTTTATGTTTCCTACTTACACGCGCCCATATCCTTGCTTTTCTATCCATTTCTAACTCTAATTTTCCTCCCCAATCTGATATTATTGTCCGAGTATAGACTGAAATTCCGTTATGGTCCAATTCTGAACGATAATAGATACCAGGGCTTTGCAATATTTGATTGATTACAACCCTGTATATTCCATTTACTATAGAAGTTCCTAGGGAATTCATTAGAGGAATGTTTCCAAGAAAAATAATTTGTTCTTGGATAGCCCTATTGTTTTACAAATATATCCCGCGGATATATAGAATTCAGAGGAATATGTAAGTGATTCATATACAGCATCTTTTTCTTTTATCGAGGGTTCTACCAACTGATATGTTTCCACAAATAACTGAAATTCAATTTCTTGATCTGTATCTTCCATTTTTGGAAACTTCAAAAGTTCTTCTGTTAAGCCTTGATCAATGAATCTACAAAATCCTTCAAATTGTATTTGATTCAATCCGGGTAGTGTAGACATTCCTTCATTCCCAACACCAGGCATTTTGAATTTCCCCATTTATTTTATAGAAAATATCATATGATTTGCTGTCATTCTTCATCGAATACCATGAATTGATTTAGCAATAATGGAATTTCTGTTTTTTTTACTTTGCAGAATGACATGAAATTTTACCTAACCACGTCTATGAAATCTATATCTATTATGAAAAGGGAAAATTGGATACTCAAAAATGAATTAAGTATTTGCTCGGCTCCATGAGACTAAAGATAAAAAAAATCAGAAAAAATATACAATTTATTTTGTCAGCCCTTTACCATTTCAAGTGTTCAAAAAAAATGGAGAATTCACAAAGAAGAGAAATATTTCTACCTATTTTTTGTAGCATAATAAATATAGTATATATAGTATATAAATAAAGTATATTTATTATATCGAAATAATTCATAGATACATTAATCTATGAATTATCTTCGATATAATAACCTACTAATGAATAATTTTTATGATAATCAATGATTTGAGATTTTGCTTGGTAAAAATATTATAAAGCATACTATATTCATTGAAAATATCAATTTTGATTATTAAGCAAAAAAAACTATTGTTTTTTTTAATCTTTGTTTGTCTAAAACAATATAAAAAAGTGGCCCAATATTTATATATTGCATGAGTCATGATCATATGACATCAAAATATCAAACTTAATAATATACTCCCTCCGTCCCAAAATATAAGTAAAAGTTGATCAACAAATCTAAATGTATTTTGTCTAAATTTTGAACCAAATACATCAAGTTCTTTAACTCACTTTTGCTTATATTTTGGGACGGAGAGAGTAACATTTTGAATAGGCTTAAATATACTTTTGGTCCCTGCAATATACACTTGTTTTGAAAAGAGCTCTTGTAAAAAAAAATTGATTTTAATCCCTGCAATTTCTAAACACTTTGAAAAAAGCCCCTGGGTCAGATTTTTTGCTGACATATCTTATTGTTGATGATTTGGATGTTGTTGAGTAGGATTTTTTTATGATGTGGCATTTACATTAATTTTTCAGTTAAACTTCAAATTGAAAATTTTAATTATCAATTTTCTAAAAAACAAAATAAAAAAAAAAGAAGAAAGTCACTTTTTGTTCCTTTTTCTTCTCTCTCCCGAACCTGTTTCTTCTTTCTCCAGGTACCCAGTTTTTGTTCCTTCTTCTTTCTCCAATACAACAACACAACAATACAACTTTCTCTTCCCCCTCGTTCTTCTATCTTCATTTCATCTTCAATCCCAAATTGCTTCTCCTTCACCATGAACAACAACAAAAATCTGAGAAAATTCAAACCCAAAACACACAAACCACACCATCGTTTCATTCACAAAACACAAACCACACCATCGTTTTCGTTTCATTCACAAAACACACGAAATCGCACAACTCATCACTGTAGCAACAGAAACGAGATTCAATTTAAAACGAAATCAAAACAAAAACCCTTCACCTCTATGGGTCGATTTTGGGAATGGGTTTGTCACACAACCAATAAATCGATAATATTTGGAGAGAATCAGATTTTGGGATGAATCGATTTTGGGAAGAAAAAATATGGATTCTTTTCGATTTAATTTTGGTAGAGAAGAATAAATATGGGTTCGTTTGCGATTCAATTTTGGTAGAGAAGAAGTTGTGATTTTTGGTTCGTCTGCTGAAATTTTGGTAGAGAAAAACTAATTATCTAATTAAATAAATTGGAAAAATGATATTATTTTTTTTAAAAAAACTAGCTACATACCCGTGCGTACGCACGGGACGCGCCTTCGGCGCGTTATATTTCGTGTGGGTGTTGGGTCGTTAGGAGTGTGATACAATTTATTTTTAAAAAAAAAAAGAATTTGGTAAACCAAACGAATCCTTCGCGCACAACTGTTTAAAGTGAGGTTAATCGTATATAATCAATTTTATTGAATGAACAATAAAATAAAAAAGTTGTAATAAAATGAATTAAAGAAATAGGCAGAAATTATAAAGACTAAGATTACAGGGATATAATACTATTGATAATTAATTATTTTTTTTGAAGCATATTAATAATTAAATATAGTCATTGCCATTTGTGATAATACATAAAAGGTTTGATGAATAATATTCTGAGAGCTGTATTTTGTCCAGCGTATATTAGTTAATTTAAAATTTATCAGCTTCTTTTGTGTTTGAGAATTAATTTTGAATTTTTATCAATAATTGTGATATGAAAATGTAAAATATGGAACGACAATAACTTTTTTCTCGTGTATAATAGTTGATTTAAATTTTTTATCAACAACAACTTATTCCCCGTGTATAATAGTTAATTTTAGTTTTTCATTAGCAAGTACATTGTTCCCCGTGTATAATAGTTAATCTTAATTTTTTATTAACAACAATTTGTTCTGCATGTATAAAAAATTAAATCTACTTTATTCTGATAAAATATTAACTTACTTTATTATAATTAAAATTACTTTATAGTCCACGAATGTAGTTCAACTGCTAAAAAATGTCAAAATTTATTCATTTTATCCTGCATATAAAATTAAGTATAAAACATTGTCAAAAAAATAAAAATTAATTAATTTTAAATAATTTAGTCACGATAATATTTTTTATTTGCGGTATGTATATTAGTTATTTTAAAACTCTTATCAACATAAAAAAACTAAATCATATGTGATGAAAGAGTCATATGATTAGTGATTTTGTTCATTGCAGAAGTATTTGATGAGAGATTGAGATTAATATCTATCGCATAACATACATAATATCTACTAAACAATGTATATACATTCACCGGGTATTTCTTCCCTTTTTTGTTTTGTTTAGTTAAACTAATCAAACAACAAATAAGATTCCATCTCTGCAACGAACTTCTCCTCACACATCAACCTTTGACATGTATTGGTTCATTGAAACCATATGATTCACATCATGGACGTGTATTTGTAACACCAGTTTCAAATTCTATCTTTAGTGATAAATTTATAGAGATAAATAAATCTTTAGAGACATTCATGAAATCTATTAAAGATAAACAAAAGTTAGTACAAATTTATGTGGTATTTCAAGTTTACAAATATCTCTCCTGTTTGACCATGTCACAACAAACATGTCCAAGGAAACAGAAATTTTATGTCCAATATCAAACTAATGAGATTCATGCTTCAGTCACATCATGGACATGTTTTTGTTACACCAGCTTCACTTTCTATACTTTCTATGTCTAGTAATAAATCTATAGTGATAAAGAAACCTTTAGAAGCATCCATGAAATTTATTAAAGATAAATAAATGTCAGTGAAGATTAATGTGATTTTTCAAGCTTACCTGTTTGACCATGTCAACACAAATATGTCCAAGAAAACTTTTTGTCCAATACCAAACTAATGAGATTCATCCTTGAGTCAAATTAAAACTATAAATTTAATAAAATAAAAGCTAGATTCGCAATAGCAATTTATTAAATCAACTACTTCAGTCTAGTATAGAAGTGACTACAATAGGAATTTGCATCTATTTTGTCTAATGGTGTTAGAAAAGGATCTCAAACTAAGTCTGATAATTGCAGTGAACACCTAATATAATTATCTTGCCTAGTTTGGTATTGAAAATGTTCAAGAGTAGTAATTTTATTTTACTTTTGAAAAACTATGTAAAAGCATATAAAAACTATTATCAAAGTACCAACCTTGAAGTAGTTTCTAGGAAAAATGTTTAGATGCATTCAAACATAAGAGATGGTTTTAGAAGAAAATAGAAAACATAAGAAAATCTACGTACATAGAAAGCACATTGAAAATCTAATATGATGAATCTCAAATGTTCATCATGTCAAAGGGTCTACGTACATTGAAAATCTATCAGAGATGGTTTTAGAAGAAAATAGAAAACATAAGAGATGCTGTTAGAATAAAATAGAAAGATCATGGCATAGTTAAGATCAACAAAACATGTCATAAAACAGACATGATTTTTCATATATCAAGAGTAGTAATTTTATTTTACTTTTGAAAAACTATGTAAAAGCATATAAAAACTATTATCAAAGTACCAACCTTGAAGTAGTTTCTAGGAAAAATGTTTAGATGCATTCAACTCTTATCAAGATTATCAAGTAAAGATACAGCTTGGACAATCATGGATCTTCCTAACAAAAACAATCTTAGGTTAGAAAATAATTGTTACCTAAAGAATAAAAAAGTATCAGGCAATGGAAAAAATTGGAATGAAACAAACATTTGCATTAAAGCGAGGTCATGTCTTGGACAATGATACCTGATATGAATGAAATAGCTCAAAGAAAAAAAATCATAAGTGAAACTGGTAGCTGCCTATATTAGCACAAACATATACCACTTTTTGGTATCTCCACCATCACATATATTTAAGATCAAAAGGCATGTCCATCGTTGCTAATAATAATGTCCAGACCACTTTATGCTAAATAGATTATAGAGATAGAGCTATGTATTAGCAAACTAAGCAATATTTACAAAGAAAAGTAAAAATTGATAAATGAAGGTGAAAAACATAAGAAATTATAACAAATGATAAGAGACAAAAGCAATGAAGAGATTTCACAAACAAAAGCAAACTCATAATAACAATTGGGTAAAGTGTCCTCTTCAAAAAACAAAAAAAAAACAATTGGGTAAAGTGGTACAAACTTCATTTTTATTATTCGTAATAACGATCTTGTTTCTTCAAATGCAAAGTCAAAACCTGAAATAGAGAATGCATATCAAGCTTTTGTATTTGCAACACTTGCCTTAGTAAGATATTTTATCCAGTTTAAACTGTGAACAAATGAGATTGACAATATAAACAAAGGTATAAGCCTGTTAAACCTATCTTAGATTAAGATATTAAAAAAAACATGGATTGAAACTGGAGCATACCTATGATATTGACTTAGGAAACAAAACCTGTAAAAATCACGATATCAGAAAAGAAACCAAATCAACTTGAACAACAAATAGGAGATGGTAGAACTATTTGCTAGAAATCTGAAATATGACAGTAATTTTGACATTATAGGGATATCCGGATGTTATAATTTTGCTGTTTTAGTAGAATTTTGACAATCTGTAATATGAGAGTATGGCCTATGTTCTTTTGCCCACGCCCCCTTCAGATCTTAAATAGGATCTTCATGTTGACTTGCGATGTCTAATAGATTAAGACCCCGTCCAAGCTATTCAGGGTTGGGTTTAACCCATGCGACAAAAAATATGGATGAGTTAGTGTCATTTTAGTCAAATTCACAAAATATACCTGGCTAAACAAATTGCGTACATTAAATTCACTAATCTAACGATTAAATTAAATTCGTCATGAAAAAAAAACTATTAGGTTAAATGTTTTTTATTGCGCACATTGAATCTATGTTTATAGTTACGCAATTGATTATGAAAGAATGTTGCTGAAATTTATCGTTAATTTGAAAACCTTCACATGGCATCATCTCATGTTTGGCAGATTCAAATAAAGACAGAAAGGACCATTCCAATCTCTAATTTATTTTCAAGAAAGGGAGCTACAGATGAAGACACGAAGCTAGAGCATAAAATAGTATGGCATGAGCCTGTAAAGACCGAACAAACAAAACACTTCAGCGAAGAAGCTAAAACCGAGGAAGGTGACAGACTTAAAAAAATTGATTTCACGATTCTTTAAAAGAAGCAAAAAACATATAATATAAATGTGTAGTAATCTAAATTTAAACAAAATGAGTTAATAATATACCTGAAATACCACCAACCCAATTCAGTTTCTCCTGTGGATCATCTTCAGTAATCCTTTTACTGCAATGTCAAACAACACCAGAACATTACCAATGCTATGATTAATTCCACTTACCAAAATTCACAAGCAGACCAACAAAAATAATGTGCTAGCACAAGTTAGTAACAACTCATGCTTCCATATACGATAAAAACAGTCCCATTAAACACAAAACAACACTTATTAATTCTGTAGACCATGTGCTTCGAGTATAGAGGAAATAACTAACCTGTGTAGCTCATCTTTTTCCCTTCTCCCATAGATGTAGTTTTCTTACACATATTTGTTGGTATGGAAAGGTGAGAGAGTGCACATGGAAGATTGAGAACATGAAAAGAAAAAGAGAGATGTGTACAGGTTTTGAGAAAAAGAGAGATTTGAGAAATCCAAACTTTAAAATTCAAAATAAAGTGAGAAGAAATCACTATCCGGTTGTCCGATCGATCTTCTTCTTTCTACCTATTCCCATCGTTATTCTTTTCCTTCTCTGCGTCAGTTTGAGTTTCATGAACAGCTCCAATTAAATCTATTATAATAAAGTATATAGTTAGATTTCATTTAAGTTCAACTCTATAACAAAAGATTGTTAATACAAATAGTAAACTTGCCATATAACATATCTTCACGAAACTCAAATGCCTGAATTTCCTCAAATTTCTTGATCTCAAATGCCATATATGAAATTCAACTTAAAAGCATGGCCAGCATATTTACATGTTGCATCATTCTTCAAAAATATAATAACTAAATGTAGATATCTGAGGTAATTGTGATAGAATAGCGTTAATCATCTACGGCACATAAGATTTAACCATACTGATAAGTAGGAAAATTAAGACAAAAATAAGTTATATATTAAACTTATAATATTGAAACTCTTCCTTCTCAACGACTATATTAAAAAAGCTTTGAATAAGAAGAAAGCATGTTATGATTGTTGGTTACAGCCTTCATGATGACATAAATAAGTTCCAAAATCATGAGTCTTTTGAAAATATTGCAAATCCTAACCATATAACTTAATGATTTTACAGATACATACATACACAAAAGATCAAAAAGGAAAACAAATTGACTTGGGATTATAGAAAGAGAACTTATTTTAGCATTATAACTTGTAAATGTGAAAGAAAACAATCCCAAATGAGTTTTAAGCAAGAATACCTCAGGTAGAACTATTTGCTACAAAGCCTAGGTATCAATAAACCATGACACCCACAGCAGGGTTAGAAAATCTTACTTCGCTTTTGCATCCTTCAATCAAGAGAGATTTGATGTGATGTGATGATATTCATCTCATATTGTAATATGAGAAAGAGTGCTTGTAAAATAGGTATCAATAAACTCAGAAACAAATCCCTATTAAAATCTCAACCTATGGACCAAAAGACTCAGAAACAAATGTTAAGAAACAAAATCCACATCCACAATAATAATCCGTGGATTTTGTAAATTACTCATCATTCAATACAAAATCTCAAGTTATAAGGATGAATTATCGATAAAAAAGGGACAAATTACCAAGGTGGAAGGAGCATGAACACACCAATGAGTGAAGCCTATGGCAAGTAGGTTCTCAAAGAACTTGATTCATAGGTGACATAGTGCTAAGCTTAGCCCCTTTGTTATGGATGTTAACAATGCTCAAAAGGCTGGAAAGGAGAATCACAAACATTATGATATATACTAATAAAAGAGAACTCATTTTGAACGATTAGAAATAAATAAATCGGTACAAAACCAATGTGTAATACTGTAATTTAGTATTAGTAATGTTCCTAACCTAGGGTTTACAATTAGTTCATAATTTGGCCAAAACATAAAAGGTAGGCTAATCTAAGGAACCCACATAAAATTGACACATGAACAACACCACTAATACCTCCAGAGCTCGCCGAAATGCCGAATTCGTAGCGCAAGAACTTTAAACCCGTAACAGAATTTTCTTCATAAAATCAACATCAGACCCTATACTTCAAACTCATCTCCAGAACTCATTATAAATCCAAATCCTACGAAGTTGGTACTCAAATTAAAGGGAATTTCGTTAGCTTTCTATGGAAATTGGAATCAATTCAATCGGAGTTACAGGGAATGAGGTATTACCGTTTACATGAGGTGCTGTCCAGAATACGGATTTTCTCAAATCTTCTTCCAATTGACATTTCAGGGGCTTATAATGTCATCGCATCTAACATTAGGCACCAAAACAACATGTCGATAAAAACGTTAGTAACAAAAAAGACTAATAAAGAGGAGTTACAAATTATTGATAATGATTTGAAACTACATGTAAAAAAATATAATGATTTGAAAGGAGAAAAAGAAAAATGCCTCTCCAAATGTGTCAAATCTCCCACTTGTTCAATTGAACATAATACTAAATAAAAATCAAATCAAAACGAAATCTAAAGAAAGCAGAGCAATCACAATAACAAAGAATTTGTACCAAAAAACTGATTAAGCATATGCAGCTATAAAATGAAAATTGATTAAGTATATGCAGCTGAAAGATGAAGAACCTTCTTGAACGGGAGCTTGTAATTCTGTTCATCTCAACTAAAGGTTCGGTGTGCTTGTGATACTGAATTTTCACCTTTTTTCTTTAGTGTTGATGAAGATGGATGAAGCTGGAGAAGTAAAACATGAAAAACACTTGCGTAGAGTTATGTCAGTAGTTGATGATGATATCAGTACAATAAAAACAAACTTTGCAGACATGTAAAATAAAAACTAAAAACTTTTGTTGATGAGAATCTACAGCAACATTTCATCAAACACATGGTGTGCTTGTATGAAACTGAAACAAAGAACACAAAATTGTAAGACGTAATTAAATTCTAACACATCAAATAAACAAAGAAGAAGATTTTATAGTAGAAGAAGATTTTAGAATAAAGAAATGGAGATTTTGAAAACAAAGAAGAACCACAAATTTTACATTACAAAGATACAAATATGATTTTAGAGAAATCACAAACTTGTTTTTCTTGTTCTTCTTCTCTGTTTTTGTTGTTTTTCTCCTTCTCCCGTCGTTTACTTTCACTGTCTCCATTGTAGACCCAATTGTGTGAGAGAGCAAAAGAAGCAATGAAGAATGAGAGAGAGGTTTGCAGAAAGAGAGTTCTGCAGAATGAGAAAAGAGAGATGTGGGAAATCTAAAAAATTTGAAATTCAAAATAAAGTGTCGTGTTGGGCAGTGTGTATGTCATGCAGCAAAAACACAATATTCCCTAATAATTTGAATTTCAGAAGACCAATTGTTGCCTTTGGGTTAAGGGTAAAGTGGGAACCACGGGACAAAAAATGTGAGAAGCAATATAAGACTTTTGATCAAAATATGACAAAACTATCCTTCATTTTGTGAAGTAAAAAAAATCAAAAAAAAATTGAATAGAGGGGCAATCAAGAAATTTACTCAGCATATTATTACCTTAGATTAATAGTAGAAGAAAAATGATATGTAATATCCACGTGTCAGAAATTGTGCCATATCAGCTAAGTGTCCCTGTCAGCGTGTGCCACGTGCAAATTTAAGTGACATGTCATCCATATTTCCTATTGAGGGGCTCTTTTCAAAGTGTTTAGATATTGCAGGGACTAAAATCAAATTTTAACAGGACCTCTTTTCAAAACAAGTGTAAATTGCAGGGACCAAAAGTATATTTAAGTCTTTTGAATAATTTTTGACTGGATAATGATATTACAAAATCAACTTTTGAATTCATAATTATTATCGTATTGATCGTGTCAATAAAATTTAGCATCAATCAATAATCATATTACAAAATCATTTGACGAAATTTGTAACACAATTTTATATTATGGAGTATATGATAGACAAACTCCTATCTAAATATATTTATGAGAAGTAAGAACTGGTCAACCCCAAAATAATATTTACATTGTGTCAGAAAAAAAACTCCAAAATATTTACACGTTCACTGCATAATCGGAGGAATATGATAAAGTCAAGTCAAAACACAACTCATAACATAACATAACATCATCACACCACCGTACTGAATCAAATCAAATCCCAAACAAAGGCAAAGTATATCATCATGTCCAAAGTATAGTATATGCCACGATGTCACACGTGTATAACAACACACCTACGTGTAAGACATGAATTCTCGCCACGTGTCCAGACACAAACTTCCCATGTTTCTCTTCTCTCTGTTTTTGCTCTGTTTCTCATGAAACACAGAGGAAAAACTTTCTTCTTCTTCTTCTTTCTTTACAACACAAGTTTCAATGGCATTTTCACTCAGAACGAAGACCTTTACGTTTATAGAAGGTGATGAGGATCCAATTCAACTGTGGAATCAGATTCTTCATTCAGATCAATGGCATAAAGGCATTTACCATACTCTTTGTGCTGCTTATGCAATCGTTTCCTTCATTGCCCTTGTACGTTTTTTTCATGCAAAAATTCATAGATCAATTACTCTTTCTTTTTATTATTGCTTTTGGTTTTCTAACCTTAGTATTTTTCTATTATCATGAGGAGGATTTTTTATGTCATTGCATAGATCTCTAAAACCTTAGTAGAATGTATTGTTATGAATGAATGTTTCCTAGGCAATATTTTTCAAAGGAATCAACAATCATGGTTTACTTTTTTTTATTTTTTTTTTCAGATACAACTAGTGCGGATTCAAATGAGGGTACCTGAATATGGATGGACAACACAAAAGGTTTTTCACTTGATGAATTTTCTTGTTAATGGAGGTAAACACTTATGAATCATCTATTATAACACTTATAATAACTAGCTCTATTAGCTTATATTTTGTAGGCGGTGGAATGGGTAATTCAACTGGTTTAGCTAAGGGTCAAAGGAGTTGAGGTATTAATGGTCATAGGTTCAAATCCTAACGATTATATTTTGTTGGGTCTTTCGGAGATTATATGGAGTAATAGGGAAGAAACTGAGACACCACGTCTCCTTCCAAAACCTTTTAAAATATTTGGTATATTTGGACATCTCTTTTATATATTCAACATTTAATTCATTCGGGGTTAATGACTTACATTTGAACTAAACAAACGTAAGTTTTCCACACGTTACAATCAATGAAACATGCCACATGAGCTACAAGTGGTTTGATACCACTTGTGGTGTGATACCACTTGTGGTGGTCGGGTGAGGGGGTCGGGGTGAGCATGACAAAAGTAAAAATAGACTAATGATCCCAGACCACCAAGAAATCGGGACATCACATCTCCTCCCAAAATCTTAAGAAACTGGGAGTACGGGCCATAACTCATACCTATCAAACATTGATTTTATTTGTATATTATAAATGCATCTAATTACATTTCACCGGTTAGATATTTGTGAGGCATCTTAAGAACTAAACAAAGTTAGATCATAACTTCATAATGTGTGTGATTTGACTAAATGTATATCTAAAAGTTTTACATAGCATGTAATATCTATTTATATTTATTTATAACATTTGCAGTGAGGGCAGTTCTTTTTGGTTTGTACGAAAGTGTTTTCGCAATTAGACCGAAGGTATTTTTCTATCCTCAAACCTCCAAAGAAATAACACTCATTTTTTCTGTCATTTTTTCAACCTTATTTTCCAATCATGTCCTAACCTGTTATCAATGTCATGTTATAGGCATTGGAGCAGGTGCTAATGGAAGTTCCGGGTCTTCTATTTTTCTCTACTTATACATTGCTTGTCTTGTTTTGGGCTGAGATATATCACCAGGTATATTAACTTTTATTTAATAAGAGAG
This sequence comes from Trifolium fragiferum, assembly GCA_954870985.1. Lineage (NCBI taxonomy): Eukaryota > Viridiplantae > Streptophyta > Magnoliopsida > Fabales > Fabaceae > Trifolium > Trifolium fragiferum. The sequence continues at coordinate 15,316,426 of OX940790.1, read as the reverse complement.
TTAAAATAACAATAATCCTTTTTTTTTTTAATTAATTTTGCTTCAAACTATATTCATATAACGTCCCTCAAATTTATTTCAGGCTCGAAGCGAACCTGCACAAAAGCTTAGGCCTGCTTATTTTTCAATAAATGGAGTTGTTTACCTTATACAAGTAAGCATACAAATTTGATTTCCTTGCTTTAAAGATAACAAGTTTCATTTACAAATTAAGTTAATGAAATGCCACTTTGTCTTATTCGTGTTATCTTGATATTTGTAGATTTGCCTATGGATTTACATGACGGCAAGCAAAACTGCTGCTGGCTATGAAATTGCTAAACTCTTCCTAGCAGGTTATTTTTATTTACTTTGTTTTAGTTGGTGATCTTTTACATAAAATATTGATCGATTTCATGTGGACTTAGCACTGTTTAGAAGATCAAAGATCTATAACGAAACTATATTTTTAATGAAGGATACTATGCTTTTTTTAATGTACAATAGTTGTATGGGGTTGTGAACTTTGTTTAATGTTGTTTTGCAGTTATATCCTTCTGTGCTGCTCTTGGATTTTTGTTGTATGGTGGAAGGTATACACAATACTGCCATCTTTCAAATGTCACAATTCTTGTTATGCTAGTTGGCACTAACGTGCTCATAATGATGTAGGTTGTTTTTTCTATTGAGGCGCTTCCCTATCGAATCTAGAGGTCGTCAAAAGAAGCTTTATGAGGTTAGTGTCTAAGCACCTGGTCTCTCTAGTCTTTTATTTATATACATAGAAGTAACTAATTTACATTTATTAAGAAAATTAGTTAAGTACAATTAACATTCTTGATCTAATAAAAAATAAAGTGTATTTTCTAAAATGCACTTCTTATAGGACCTTATTCAATGGGATTAAAGGAGTCATTGGAAAATAAACTTACATTAATTGATAGGTAATTTAGGAAAGACATTACTAAACAAAGTGAAAGTAGTTAAATTTTGCTTATATCTGAAGACTGTGATCACCAAATATAAATATCTTTTTTGCCTATATTCAATACGAGGGGAGTGTTTTTTTACATCAGAATAGAAGTGTGTCTTTAAATAACAAATTTAAAGTATGCTTCAAGTGTCAAGGGAAACCTTGTAGGTAAGCACGTCTTTGGTTAAGTGGTGATGATTTTATACCGTAGTTTCAATGTGTAGTTTTTGGTATACCTTATTTTTTGACTTAGTTTTCGCTGTTTCCCAAACACACTTGGTCGATAAAAATACTCTAGTAAAGGTTATTGGTGCCTAATGTTTCATGTTGGCAGGTTGGATCAGTTACAAGTATTTGCTGCACTTGTTTCTTGATAAGATGTGTTTTGGTGAGTTCCATTCAATTTCGACACTGTGTTGTATATATGTGAAGTTATTGTTTTTTGACAGATCTTTGTGTTTATGTAGCTTGCTGTTTCTGCATTTAATGAGAAAGCAGACCTTGATGTTTTGGATCATCCCATGCTTAATCTAGCCTACTATGTGGTAAGTTTCAATATCTTGCATTTTGTCTCTATTTCAGCATGCAAGATTGAGTTTATATGCTTAATTAATAGAGATCAACATGTACCATTTCTCACATTGCAGTTGGTGGAGATTGTTCCATCAGGGTTGGTATTGTTCATTCTGCGAAAGCTTCCGCCAAAGCGAGTTTCAGATCAGTATCACCCCATTAGATAGTTGTGTATTCCAAATTCTCTCGGCATTATCCAGCAATCTGTTCCATTTTATTAATTACCCTCCTCAATACATCTTTTGGTCTATATAATAGTTCATTACTGTTCTGTTGTATATTCATAATTTTATTTTATTAATTTGTTTACAAGTTTTACATGTGTCTTTTAAGATGTCATTTTGCACAAATCAAGAAATGACTTTGATTAATATGCAACTTTCAATTTTATTTATTTTTTTTTTTTTGCTATTAGCTTAGTGGTGAATACATACTCAAATAAACACAGAAGAGGAAATGTGATGATCCATATTCAAACCCAGAAATTTCACATAAGATATTCCCACAGTCTAGGCTGTAAAATCTGAGGACATCTTTCAAATATGGCATTACTTTACTCTATGTAAAAGAATAATGAAAAAGTGGTGTAATAGAATATAAAATTAAAAATCAAAACAAAATTTTCTTAGAAAACTGAATAGGAACTTAGGAGACTGAGGTCTATACAAGTCTTTAACAACGATTTTTTTTTAATGAAAACCGGCTTAATTTCAAATACGTGTTCATAAAGATTCAATTATGTCACCAATTTAAAGTGTGTATTTTTATACACCAAAAACATCATTAATAAAATTTCACATTTCCATCAAAAATGGAGATATCCTTACCCCCAATATTTCACACCAAAAACATCAGCTATTTTGATATCTAAAGATCTAAAAAGTTGGACCAAAAGCAAAATTGAAATCGGAACAAGATTAAGAATACATTGATAATTAAAAATATATTCAAACCCTATGTTATATAAATATCAACATATATAAAATCAACTTTGTCTAGATTTCAGTACTTGAACTGTCAAACGACTCAAATCTGAATGGATATTCTAGTTTTCACAATCTATGTATACCCAACCTAGGATCCAACTAATTTTTGGTACAAAACATGACACCCTAGGATCCAAACAGTTCTAATTATTATATATATAATATATACACTATGTAAGATGTTTCCCATGCAAAAATAAAACTGACGGGACATCTATTAACATAAGAAAGGAAAGAAGCAGCCACCACCAAGGATCAATCGAATACTATAGGTAAGAAATTATCATCATCTAAAAGCATGTCGATATCAATCAAATCCTCCATACCATCAACTGCCTCTTCTGAATTTATCGGACTCAAATTAGATGCCTGCTATAAAAGATAACAAAAGAAAATGTCACTAAGTCGAAATTATTTGTTAAGCTTAGGCGTAACATAAAACGCCTGCTATAAAAGATAACAAGAAAATGTCACTAAGTCGAAATTATTTGTTAAGCTTAGGCGAACATAAAACGTGCTCGAAAATAGTACCTTGGTTTGACGGAAATCGTCTACTACATTTAGCAGTCGCCTGTACTGAGCCCGGGCCTCTGGATACTGAACCATGGACTTAACCCTTGTAAGGGCCTTTTGGAACCTTTCTTCACTCTGTTTCCTCCCTTCCTTGAGAAAATCATAATCATCATCATCCTTCACAGGATCGTTGCTTGGTTGGTTGGGGGCCTTGTTAACAGCATCTGGTCGAAATCCACGTAAACCACTGCCCTTACGCCTCCACCGTAATATAATCTTCTCCAGGATTCCCACGGACCAGATGATTGGTTTATACTTCTTTCTTACTTGGTGACCTCTTACATGGGCCTTTAACAACATGGATTTCAAGGTCAGTAGCAGGACATATCAAATGTATCCACAAATAATAAGAAAAGGAAGAAGAAAATAAAAGTTATATCTATAGGTGTACTCGGTCCCCAGCCTTCTATATTGAGAGAGCATCTGGGCTGAAAAGCACATACATACATAAAATGAACAGACAATCTAAGAAAGAGAGCAGCTGGATGAACCTGGATTTTAACAACTCTTTGACGAATGAACAGGAATTCTTTTCTCTTTGTCCAGCCACGGAATTTTTTCTGTATTTGTACTGCAGCAGCATTGACTGAACCATCCCCATGACCAGATTTGCATGCCTTAGAGGCTAGAAGCGAAAGAGCTTGCTGATCTGACAATCCAAACTCATCATCGCCTTCATACTGAGCTAACTGTTTTCTTTGAAATGATTGCATTCTATACACTTGATGTATTCTATCAGCAGCTTGTGTAGCATTACGGACAGCATCGAGAGAATCCTTAAGGCAGATAGCATCTGGTAAATCCCCACAAAACACAGGTGTCGCGACTCGTTCTGAAATCGTCTGTACTGCTTTCATTCCCAAAGTTTCTTTTGCACCATCTTTATTCACATCATCCACTGTGAGTGATTCAAGGTGGCTAGTTAATAATGACTCGGCAAGAAAACCCGAAATTCCTTTGTGGCCATAGCTAGAAGCAAGATCTGCAGGTGTTCTTCCTGAAGGGAATTCTGGACATGGATCAGTCAATGCTCCAGCAGTGGCACCCATGGAGGAGACAAGGAGAACAACCGTTCGCTCCCTGAGCATATAACAAATAATTAGCATAAAGAACGGATTCATGTTATGCTAAATTGACATTATATGACAGTTTCGACTTTCGAAAAGCAATTAAGGCTTCATAGAATCTAGAGAGAATAATCAACCCGCCTTTCGTGGACCAATGTAATTGTAAAAAATAATTTTGAGCTAATTTACATTCACATGCCTGAAAAAACCACTGTGAAGAAGGCATCGAAATAGTATAGATTTGTGTTGTGTATATTTGTGTGTTTGTGATTTACAAACAGATCAACGGATGAAATTTCAGTATCCCCTAATGGCTTGATATGCAATCAAATTCAAAATTCCAAAACTCCAAAAAAATGGAGATAGGAAGTGTAGCAAAGTAAGTTTTAACAAAAAGTTGTTGCAACATGCAGAGTCTACTCAGAACAATAAAGGAAATATATCGGCTACGTACCTGCCACAGGATGCAGCCCAGTGTAGAGCCGTACATCCATTCACATCACGGAAGTTGATATTAACTCCAGAAGTTACAATTGGTGCTATGGCCCAATCATAACCAAGAGCAGCAACTAAATGTAATACACCTTGCCCATTTTTATCAAACACATGAGGCCCTTTACCAGTTTCAGTTACTTTGTGAAGAAGCCACGAGTACAGCTTCTCCTTAACCTGCCTATGAAATATATGCGCCTCCAACCTGTGTTTTGATATATCCATCTCTCCAGTTGGCTCTTCATTATTCGAATATTCCTCTTCCTCTTTCAGTGAAATAAGCTTAAGAATCAAGTTTCTTTTCTCCTCATCATCCTCAAAAACTTGATCTGAAAGATGCACTGAATTCAAAGTAAGTAACTCTTCCAGTTGCAAATGAAGCATCATTTCAGTTGAGCTGTTAAAAAAATCTGCCAAATCTACATTCCTAGTAAAGCCCTCTTTAAACTCAAATTCCCGAACTTCACTACAAGCAAATCTATTGGAAAAGGTTACATAGAAAGGGATCCGTCCAATCTCATGAGGTGGAGCTTGACAGCACAGAATTCCATTAGCTAAAACCGTAGCTGGAACTTCCACTTCCCCAAACATACAGGACCAGTTACATGTTGCCACCTCTGGTTTACTCTTCAAAAATGTACCAATAATCAACACCTGTATAGTTTTGAATAGGACAAGTATGGCATTAGAACTACAATGCATGTTGTAGCAATAACCAACAGAAAAAAGAGTAAAACCATAATCATGTATAAAATTCTAAAGCAAACTGTCAAATCATCACGATACATCATGAAATGCAAAATAATTATATAAGACGGGAAAAGTCCAAATATGAAAGGATAAAAAATCCTATATGCATCTGACTGGGACAAGAGTTGATAAATAAACAGAGTAACAACTTAGATGTGAGATTCACTCAATTATATATTTTTTATTTAGGCAACCATTTATTATTTTGTGATTTTGTTCTTATATTGGATATGCTGGGAATAAGGAATAAAGAATAAGGAATTAGTTATGTATGATATATCGAGTTTTCTATAGATATGTATGTGCATATCTTTTGCATGTAATTTGTTGCACATGATAAGTACCTCAATTTCTGATCCAGCATAAGCCCATTTGGGTGAAAAATCATGTATGCTAAACAGCTGGTCTTGAGATAGGGACGGGTTCAATGAGGTATCATCTATCACATTCCCACATTCATCAGTGCCCCATGAAATACCAGGGGAAGACTGCATGTGCAGATCATCCACCGCTGCAAGTTCTTTAGAAATCCACCTAGAGAAGCTATCGACCTTCTTCAGGCTCTCTTCTGCCTCCAAAAAAGCATGCTTCCTGTTCAAGGAATAGTTGGCACTGTGTTCACCATGAATTCCACACTCAGATTTCAGTGCATCCTGAGATTGTGCAGTTGTATGCTCCTTTGACAAGTTTTGCTGCACAGGCTGCTCTTTTGGCTCAAAATTAAAACAAAATAGGTCAGGACCAATTTCTGAACTTGCATTATTAGTTTCTTTTCCCAGTAGTTCAGTGGAATAATCAGATTCAAATTCCAAATTCAACGATTGAGTAAAGCTCCATTTAGGAAATTCTCCTGTATTGTCTTCAAAAGGAATCTGGATCAACAATTGAAACAACAAAATGGAAATAGTTATTTATTTTGCTGAATCTCAGAAACTGGTGCAGGTAAATCAAATATAAAATTGACTTGATACTGCCACCCACAAGGTATTTGGCAATAGTTCAAGCTACTAAATTGTCACTCAACAGGTCAGAAAAGGACACATTAGGATCACGATCTCACGATCAAATAATAAAATGATAAGGTAAACCCTACTATGTCTTATAGCATTTCTATGATTTAAAAGTCAACTCAAAACATTTAGTTCTCTACACATGTATATTACCGATACACACTGATTCACTATATTCTACTATTTTGAGATTATCGATACACATGGCCGAATGACTAACTTCCTTGAAAGGGAGTATCTGTATTCCCAGGCCACTTCAACAGCCCAATAAATCTCAAGAGCAATCTGAACTTCAAAATGTCAGATCTCACATTTCATAGATCATCTTACACATTACAAAGTTGATGTCTATAACCTCTTATAAATCCTTTGATATCAAGCAATAAAACTCACAGTCGGAAGATATCACTAGCAGTAACAGTAAGTACCTGCCAATTTGATTGGAAAGACTGTGAGGCCCTTCCTTCAGTAAAGTAAGAATGTTCTTGTTCAAGGATGTTGCCCATTGAACTCGATGGAATAGAATTAGATGATACAAGGGAGGGATCAGTGTGCAATCCTGCAGATTTCTCCATGACATTGTCCCAGGATGCTATGTTGAGTGCTCTCTGACCCTCGGCATATGTAGCATCACTTTGATTGGATTTACCCCCCTGAACAAGTGGGAGGTAATTTGGTCCAGAAAACGATAACTGACCATGATCACCTGAAATTATTTTCAAAATATACAACAAAATTCAAACGCCAAATCCTAGAAAAAGCTTATGACTTGAGACATTGCTAAATATTAAACGTTAAATAAAAGTTACAAAATCATTATCTTGCACCAAAAATAAAATTAAGAAAAAAAGGACAAAGTAACCTGAAAAGGGATGTGTAAGATATGAACTATTTGAACGAGCATCAACCTTATCCATAAGTGGACCATTCCCCAGATTTTGTGACTCGCGAAAAGTGTGAAATCCCGAGCTTGCTTGATGAATATCCTCTGGGAAGAAATTCGTTTTAATCTTTTAGCAGTGACCAAATGACCCAAACTGTTATGTAATTATTACACGTTGCATATGCAATTATATGTTGCAATAGTGAACTGAGATTTTAAAGCCTTGGTATGTCAAATCAGATTATAAGGATCATGTTTTATAATGTATCATCCATTAGATACTATATAAGAATTACCTGAATCTGCATCTTCACATAAAGAAGTTAAAGTGCTTGTTGGGCTCATGGAATCCGCACTTCCCGAAGGCACGTTACCATAATTTGCAGGAAAGACAGATGACACAGAACTGCCGTTTTGGGAATCTGATGTAACCCCTTTAGTATCTGTGCTTGCACCAATATTGGTCTTGTTAACCTGAAAGATGAATAAACCATAAAACATCTATTAACAAGTCATGAAACAAGCAAGTAGTCAAAATTAGCTTCACGAGTTTTCTTCCTGATTTCATGAAATAAAAATCAAGCTACTAGATCCTATACATTCAGATGTTAAATTAAAAGTGGAAATTAGCAAAACCAAGCTAAGGATCAGTATACTTGGCTTGCTCAAGTGAGGTGTGATGTGACAACTCAGACTCGTGATCTTTTTTTATATCAAGTCACTTAGCAACACTACTTTTATCAAAGAAATAAATCTTCTTTAAAAAGATAAATTAATATGCTATTATTAAGGATAACAATGTTTTCTATAGTCTAAATGTAAACCAACATGTGAGAAAGGAAAGAACCCGTAGAACCAGAAATTAACAACAGTGTGAAATAAATAAAAGAATCAAAATTACCTTAACATCCAAGTAGTGAACAAATACTATATGCATCATATCCCTGCAGTAAAACAATTATTCAGAAGACCATGAGCTGATTAATCTTAAGAAAAATAAAAGATATAAGTAAAACTTCATTGGAAACTTGAAAATTTGCTAAGAGAAAAGAAATCTGTTAAAACTTAAATAATATACGGTTATTATAACTGACAATTAAAAATGCATTAATGCAGTACTTGGAAGCTCGGCATGGTACTGCCATGTGAAATGTGGATGTACTGTGATATTAAATAGTAAAATATGTCACCATACTCACGGTTCAAGCATCCAATAGCTTCGCCTCTGAAAATTTTCATTCTCTTCTCCATGGGCATAATAGCAGTGTAGCACATCAATACTTCCCACCTATATTTGAAGGATATATTACAATTGCAGCAAATCATTATTTTAAAGCAGAAAGACTTATTTTCCAATCAGAGAAGATTAGCAAAAATAATTTGAGTTATCCTATCTGTGTGGTGTGTGTTTCCCTCACAAAACTTTACAGACTCAAAACCAAAGTAAATTCCATGATTACCTTCAACTTTTCATGAGCTTCCCTCACAGTTTTTCCGTCTCTCTTCTTTCTCCAGTTGTGTCCATCCTTTCTGAAGTATCTCAAAACCTTCCGGTCAAAAAGAAAAAGTGATCCACCTGAAATCATCAAACATACATGTCAAAAAGTACTTTGCAAACATGAAGTGACAATAAAAGTAAAAAAAAATATGAACTAAAGCTAACTATGAAGCAAAACAATAGCATGAAAAAAACAATTACTAATAACACCCTACAAACTACAAAAAAAAAATTCTGATAAGAAATTAATAGGTGTCCTTTGCCTAGAAGTGCCCGTATTCTTTAATTGAAATCTATAGTCAGAATGTATTTAAGTACAAACAATGAACAATTAGAAAGCTCCACAAAACTACAAGGAACTAATTATAGTATAAGAATTCAGTAGAATCTAGAGAGGAAGACAGCCAAGTACAGCCTCCACAATTGGCATCAAGAAGGTTGTCAATAGAACAACAGAAATACCAAGTTGCTACAAACAACGGAGGATTATTGATTTTAAGCTTCTTAACTCTTAGGCTCTGTTTGGGAACACAAATAAGCTAGCTTATAAGATAAAAGCTCTGTTTGGTAACAGTTTTTAAAAAAGAGCTTATAGCTTATTTTTCAAACGTCATTTCAAGTAGCTTATGAGCTTATAGCTTCTTATTTTTTCTTCCAATTTTACCCCTATCATCTTACTTGAAAAAAAATTAAATATTAATTAAACATATCTTTTTTTTGTCATTTTATACTTATAAGTTAGTTCAACCGCTAAGTTTACCAAACACTACAAATTCAATCAGCTAGTTTATTCGCTATAAGCTAGCTTATCAGTCATCCGCTATTTTTTACCAAACAGAGCCTTAAGCAATTTGTACCCAAAGGTGAGATCTATGGACAAGACTCAAAAGGTGGTACTAATAAACTAAACAATATAATAGGCAGAAATCATACTTGGTGGCCTGCTAAGCGGTTCAGGTGTGATTTGAAACATCTGATAATTACGAAGAATTTCCAATATTTCAGCAGGGCGTAACCACCGATGCTGAGCTTCTAATTGTAACTGCTGAAAATCTGCACATTGATAAATAATTAAATATAGCATTCCATTAGATAATTGGTTACTTATTACCACATACACAATCACAATAACCGATCCAAACTCTCCTAATCGGCAAGTTAAGTATACATTCATTTATAATTCGAAATCCATCCAACTAGAAAATCAGATGCAAAGCAAATCACTACAAGCTCGTATTGCAAATTTTCAGTCAATTATCATATTTTGAGAACAAAAATAACTTAACAATAGTCAATTGAAGTCAATTTCTAGTCCAAGCAATTCACACTAACATCTGAATATCTGATAGTAACCTAGAACACAATCAACAGGCTTCTTCATGATCACTTAATAAACCTAATTTAAGTCAACAAAGTAATTCAAAACCCTAATCCACTAAAACAAAATTTCACAAAAACTAATAATCGATTAACAAACAAACAAACACGATTCGAAAATCACATAAGGTACAATGAAAATCAAAGAAGATTGAAAGTGTGACCTGGTCGAGTAGGCAATTGGCGAGAAGGAGGGTCCGCCATGGCGAAGAATGAATAACGAGAAACGGAGAGAGAAAGAGATGAACGCGGAAAGGGATGTGTATGTTTTTGTGAAGACTGAATCAGAAGAAATAACAGCACCACCGACTTTCCTTTTTGTTTCGGGCTTTTTCGCTCTTTCCAGTCAGCTTCTTTCTTCTATGACACAGTGACGTAAAAGACGTTATGGATTGTTCATCAATTTTTTCTTTCAGTTCACATGGCTAAATTCAATTCATTATTATATCTGTATCATGTTGACTCGATTAATTACTCTTAATAATTGGATATATTTCTTGACCGAAGAAAAAACTAAAATAAATATTTTTATATTTCATCTATCTCAATTTGACAAATTCATACAATTTTAAAATGTATTTAATGTTTTTTACGAAGAAAAAAATGAATTTTATTAATAATACTCCTAAAAGAAATATATATTTTTGACCAAATAAATATCTTTTTGACTAAAATCATTAATTTTATTAAAAAAAATTATAAAGCATTCACATAAGATTTTCTCTTGTTGATATTGTAAAATGATATATAATTTATAAAAAATATATTTTGTCAGAATGACATAATTTAGGACAGATTACGATTATATTTTGCTCTTACTAAGTGAAATTAGTAGTGTAAATATATTCACCGATCTGAGTATAATATATGTATGTAGTTTTTTTTTGAAAATAATATATGTATGTAGTTAAACTTTGCTTATCTTGCAAAAAAAAAAAACTTCGCTTATCATATTCAATATAGTTAGTGTTACGGTTAGTAATTTTTTTTTATCTAAAATGGAAAATAAATATGTTCATTTGATAACTTGAAAATGAATTTGTATTCAAGAAAAAAATAATTCACATATTTTAGCTCAATTGACATAAATATTAAAATTACTCAGTTGAACAGTCAAACACCATAATTGAAATTTTAACTTCAAAAATTTTACTTTAAATACTTATCCAAAAAAAAATAATTTTACTTTAAATATATGAACTTTTAATATTTTTTTATTAAATGTGTGTAAATTTTGGGAGGGATGACCATTTTAGACAACCATTTTTGTACACATATCACACTTTATCATATTTGTTTTTAACAAATATCAAACTCTATCATCAGGGGTGGGTAATGGGTTGAGTAGGGCGGATTTGGGCCAAAAAATATCATTCATCTCAACACACGGTTGCAATAACGAGATCCAATCTGACTCTTTTTAAAAGTTCGGTTTGTGCGGATTAGCGGTTTGACGGGTCGGTTAATTTCTGTTTTGAACTTACGAAAGAAAAATCATTTAAAAAATAAAATAACTCAATTGTGTGGTGTGAAGAGAATATGAGTGCAAATAAAACAGAATAAGTATAAAGTAAAATAAAATAATAAAAATAAATGTATGGTAGTATTAATATTTGAGTGAGAGAAAACTAATGATTTTCAACTACTAATTAATGATTTATTGTTTCCAATTTCCAAGAAAACAAACGATAACAAATTTTGAGTTTATATGTCTCGAGATATGTTCAGTCACTTCATTATGTTTTATATATTTAATAAAATAAAGCTTACGATTTATGTAATTCGGGCGGATTCGGACACCGTTGGATTAATTTTAGAAAACTGAATGCGTCCATTTCAACCCGTCTAAAAACAAAAATGTATGGCTGACAATCCGATGATCCACAACGACCCACCCACTTAACCATTTTTTGATTCAGATTATTCGATTTGAATCGATTTGCGAATTTTTACCCACGCTATCTATCATTAAGCTCTAATCATAATAAGTTGTGAAAAAATTATTGTGCCAACTCCTAAGAGAGGGAAATGGCTTTAGCCAATAGTTCTTTGACGCATGGATGGTAGGTGGAGCCATCGGTTTCTTTTAAATCACGTGCTTCATTCCATTTTGATGTGCATAAAAAATCTTTAAAAAGGTACAGCAAGTTGGTACTGTACTACTACTGCCATCTTTCCCTTAGAAAACAAAACAAAATTGACACCACCTTCACCGGGTTCTCACAATTTTCGAACAAGGGAATATCTGCTGTGCATAAAAATTAAAAACTATATACTCCATTGAATTGAATAATTAAGGTTGAGGCGTTGAGGGTATTGATGATGGATATAGATATGAATCATATGATATAGAAATGTTGGATATTTGTCAAAAAAAAAAAAGAAATGTTGGATATAGTTGTAAAAGAAAGTATCTATTCTTTCTGATTTTATGTATAAACTAAATTTAATTTTTGATATACCCCCTCCAAAAAAATTTTAATTTTTGATATATTTAGTAGGGGTGGCAAAACGGGCATGCCCGTCCCGTTTAAGCCCGCCCCATTTAAGTCCGCCCAAAAACGGGGGTGGAGCGGGGCGGGCCAACTTAGGTGTGCGGGTTCAAAATTCAAGTCCGTCCATTTATTGGCGGGCATGCCCGTCAGATTTATTTTATTTTATTTTTTTACAATTTGAATTATAACTTCACAATTTAATGTTAAAAAATATTAAACAGGTTGAATTATAATAACTTCACAATTTCTTACAATTCTTACCTCCTATTTTTAAACTAACAATAATACTATAATATGGATAATTAAGAGAAAATTGTAGCAGAGAATAGAGATAATTAAACTAAAAGAAACATTAACCAAGTTAACAAGCAATTCTTTATAATTACGCTTAATTAAACTAACAAATCATCAACTAAGTTAATAAGTACTCCTTACAATATAAGATAAAACGATAAATACTATAAAGGGGTGGAAAAACGGGCATGCCCGCCCCCGTTTAGGTCCGCACCATTTAAGCCTGCTCAAAAATGGGGTGGGGCGGGGCGGGCCAACTTAAGGTAGCGGGCCGAAAACCTCACCCCAACCCGTCAAAAATATCGGGTCAAACGGGGCGGCCCGGCGGGCTCGGCCCGTTTTGCCACCCCTAATATTTAGTATATATTATTGATTAAATATATTATTTTTTTAATAAATTTAGAAAGTTAAAATTTATTTATATGTAGAACTAGGGGTGAGCATATTATTCTAAGTTTCGTATTTGTAATAATTATAAATTTTTAAATCTTTTTTGTAATGATTAGTTCCTTAAATATTTTAAATAACAAATATATATTTTACATTTTTAACTTGTTTCACTATTAATCTTTCAATCAATTTATGTTATCTTGCTACACCGTGTCCGTTAATATTGACTTGTATTATAGTAGGTATTTTGATGAAAAGACGCATGTGATCGAAGAAATTGATCGGAAGAGTAACAATACCCCAAGATACTATTTAGCATGACCCAAAACTTATTTCTTATCTTCAAAATTGGATGTAACCGTTACATGTATGAAATTTGAAGTATCATTAAATATACTTAGCTGAAAAGGTAAAAATAAAGGGACATAATTGTTTAGTCTTCATAATTATTTTAAATATTGTTAGTTAGTGTATTCACTTTTGAGTCTTTAAAACTACAAAAATGTATGATTTTAGTTTTTAAAATGAACAAAAAAACATGCAATTTTCTAAATTTTAGGGGCTAAAAATGGACACACAAAGTAAAAATTAAAACAATTTACCATAATTGTATTTATTAATATTCCTGATCTTTTTTTGACGCAAAATGGGCCTAAATCAGGGAAAGAAACTAATCAGAGATGACTCTTCCCAGTAACAATCTTCACTACACCCATAAGCAATAAACTACTCAAACTAGCCGGACATTGCTCATAAACATGAAGTCTCAGTCCATGATCACATCTCATATTGACAACAACATCCGCACACGTGTGTTGGCTTCATGACATGTGTGATAAATTTTAATCTCTCAATTCAATGCTAGCATTTGCTGAATTTCCGAATAAGTCTCCATCAGATATTGCTATCAATATTAGAACTATTTAGCGTTTGGATCATAGCTATAGAATACACTTGCACTTTCAACTTTGTGATCATACCATGTTTCTGCGCAAGTCTACATCCACCAAAATGACGAGAGAATCCATATATCCATTGACCATTAAAATTATGAAGTAGCCCGCCATAACCAGCTATCACATCCCTTCTAGTCGCTCCATCTGTATTCAAAACAACCCAACCCTTCTCTGGTTGTTGTCAAGCGATGTATCTCCATTTATTGTCGAGTTGAGAGGGCTATTAATATATGTGAAATTTGTTGAAGGCAAACAAGTGAGATACAAGGCCAAAAAATCGAGATACTAAAATGAGTAAAAGTGAAATTTACAACAAATAAATAATTAAATGCCTTTTTGATCCCTTAACACTTTTCAATCATAAGAACTTTTATGCCATAAATCAAACCAAGGGTGAATGAATTTTTATGGCATAAATCAAACCAAGGGTGAAATAATTTTTTTGTCTAATTTTATTTAAAAATAATAAATACAATAACAAAGACACGCATTGTTCGTGCAAATTAATTTTACACTGACAACTAATGAGAATAATCTAACCTTTCATATTATATCAAGAAAGTGAGATTAAATGGAAAAATATAAGTTGAAAACATGATTGTGATTAGTTGACATTATAAAATTATTTTACATGCATAATTTTTTTTTTCTAAAAGCTTATGTTTATTTATACCAAAAAAAGGTACTATGAACATTCTTGGGGTGGATCATCCTACTACTAGCCAATCCATTGGCTATATAACTGTCCTCCAAGATCTAACGGTTATTACAAAACATCAACTCACCCAATCCTCATCCTGATTGGACAATTCCAAGCACTAAAGTTATCTTCACCGCATCCAATCAAAACCGATTCCCACCGCCTTACTCCAAGTATAGACGCGTAACCGTTTCTTATCCAAAAACTACGCGCGTTATTGCACGTTAAACTCCCTCCATACCTTTCCCTTCATCTCAACCGTCAATCACATTTCTTACCCATTCAATCAACGGCGGAAAATAAGTCCTCACAAGTCATGCACGTAAATGGGACCCATATATAACCACTGTGCTTCTTCTTCAGTAACTATAATTCCAGATTTTTCGGAACTCTGCAAAACGCGATTCCAAAATGCATTCAGCAATGTGCTATGTGATTCGCCGAGCTATGATCGGTGGACGGAACTGTAACCGTTACGGTCTGGCGGTTGTGAGGCCATTCATGGCGGAGGAGATGAGACGGAGGAACTTCGGTACCGATGGCGGAAACGGAGGGTTCTTTTACTGGAAGAGGATGATGACTTCTAAAGCGGCGAGTGAGACGGAGGTGAAGTCAACGGAGAAGGAGAAGAAGGAGGAGAGTTCGGGGAAAAAGAATAACGCGGTGGTGTCGAGTTATTGGGGAATTTCCAGGCCGAAGATTACGAGAGAAGATGGAACAGAGTGGCCTTGGAACTGCTTCATGGTATGAAACTAACGATTTTCTGAATTGAATAGTTTCTTTGTATTGATTTTTTTTTTTTTTTTTCTCACTGATTCATGATTTCTATATGCGGAATTTAACTTGTTAGACGCGATTTTGTTGTTCATAATAGTGTTGCTGTTATGGATACTTATTAATGATTTCTATATGCGGAACCTATGAGACGCAATTTCGTTGTTGATAATAGAGTTACTGTTATGGATACTGATTCATGATTTTTATATGCGGAATTTAACTTATTAGGCGTGATTTCATTGTTGATAATAGTGTTACTGTTATAGTTAATGATTCATGATTTCTAGATGCGGAATTTAAATTATGAGGTGCAATTTCGTTGTTGATAACAGTGTTACTGTTATGGTTACTGATTCATGATTTCTATATGCGGAATTTAACTTATGAGGTGCGATTTCGTTGTTGATAATAGTGTTACTGTTATGGACTTATGGTTACTAATTCATGATTTTGATTTTCGTTTTTATAGCCATGGGAGACTTATCAATCGAATTTGTCCATTGATTTGAGTAAGCATCATGTGCCGAAGAATTTTCTGGATAAAGTTGCTTATAGGACAGTGAAGCTTCTCAGAATTCCCACTGATTTGTTTTTCAAGGTCTGTAATATGGCATTTGATTTTCAGATTTTGTCATATGATATTCTGAATGAAAATTGTCTCAATTGTTGTTATTCATCGTAATCTATGCGCATTTTCAGAGGCAGTATGGTTGTCGCGCAATGATGCTTGAAACAGTTGCAGCTGTACCTGGAATGGTAGGAGGGATGCTGTTGCACCTCAGGTCACTTCGTAAATTTCAGCATAGTGGTGGTTGGATCAAAGCATTGCTTGAAGAAGCAGAGAATGAGAGGATGCACTTAATGACTATGGTAGAACTTGTGAAGCCGAAATGGTATGAAAGACTGTTGGTTCTTGCTGTGCAGGGAGTTTTCTTCAATGCGTTCTTTGTAGTTTACATACTCTCTCCGAAGCTGGCTCATAGAGTTGTTGGGTACCTTGAGGAAGAAGCTGTACATTCCTACACTGAGTACTTAAAGGACATTGAGAGTGGTGCAGTTGAAAATGTTCCTGCTCCTGCTATTGCAATAGACTATTGGAGGCTTCCCAAGGATGCCAAATTGAAAGATGTTATAACAGTCATTCGTGCTGATGAGGCTCACCATCGAGATGTTAACCATTTTGCTTCAGTGAGTGTTCTTTATCGCTGGTGTTATGTTATTTTTGCTTCAAAAAACTATGCATATTCAGGCCCGCCAACTTATCATTTGTGTTTGCAGTATATTTATTTTTATGCTGCTTTCATTTCGTTATCCTCTTGAATATAGTTTTTTTTTTTTGAGAAACAAAACATGAAAACTGTACAATTTAGGATTGATGTAAGGTAATTACATTAAGGATAATATTCTGACACACCAAATGGCCTTTCCCCCCAATTTCCGCCCCTGCATTGCTTAGTATTGAAACTTAGGTTGTGTTGCTAAAACTGTACAAAGGGCTGCAGTAGCATATGGACTACCAAAAGGCATACACATTTGTTGTCGAGCGTAATCAAATCGACAGAAGTCAGTATAAATTTTGTTCACTTCACCCACATATTGAAGATTTACTTATTACCAACTTGTAGGGAGGTTAACAATTGTAACCACCTGGAGGGATTAGGAGATTAAAAAAATGCCGGTTCTTTATTAAGCTTAGGAAAGTAGTGGGGGAGGGGAGTGCTATGTTATTTTGTAGTGATCTATCATTAGGGCAAGGAGAATTTAAAAGAGAACTTTGCACTGTTATTTCAGATAACAATGAAAAAGGATGCCGATGTCGTGGAGGTGTGTGAAACAAGTTTAGAGAGGGGTGAAGGAAAGTGGAATTGGTGGAGAGAACTTATTCCACGGGGAGAAGGTTTTCATAGAATGAATGTACAAATTTGATCAGTTGTAGCAGCTGGTTCCATGTTCATATTGTCTCCATAATTTCCCCCATGGCAAAAACACATCTAACCGCTATATATTCTGACTCAGACAGCCCTCCACAACATCTACAAATTTGATCAGTTGCATTAATTTTGGTTTGGTTTTATTACCATATTATGGGTATTGGATCTCTTTTGGAGGTTGCTCGTAAGATATTCTCCACATCTTGTGCATATCAGTGATACATTTCATTTTGCTTTTGCAAAAACACCCTGAAATTGTATCCACTTTGGCAGATAACATACAGTTAGATACATTTTGTGGTTTGATTTGTTCATTTGGGTGAGTTCCAGTATTGGTATGTTTTATGTTGCACACTTAGTTTAAAGAAAGTGGCTGATTCACAGTTGTTTTGAATCACAGGCTACCTGATTTACTGTGGTTGTTATCTCGAATGTTGTACATTGTTGTTTTTTCTCCTTTCCTTTTTGATAAAAATGCTGGGCATTGGTTTTGCACCGGTGTTCCCTGGTTTTTTTAATACTATTGTGTTCTTTTATGCAGGATATCCACTTCCACGGTAAAGAACTGCGAGATGCACCAGCTCCTCTTGGTTATCATTAGGGCTTTACTATCATCATGAATATAAAATTACTCATTTTGCTTGCATTACGAATCTATAAGCACCCCCTCATACAAAAGAAAAAAGAAACCTATAAGCACCAATGTTTTGATTATACAGAATTCCTATACTTCAATCATACGTTGGATGGCAGTAAATATACTGGTTATACTATTTTTTGTAATGAGCATGTTGATTATGATTAGACTATATACATTAATGATTGTATACAACTTACATGATTTGAAAACCATGCTAATAAGAGAGTTTTACCATTAGTTTAGGACTTCTTCCGCTGCCGGAATGATAGAGAACTTTGACGCAGAGTGATGTATAGCTATACATAAATGTTTGATAGTCAGACAAGTACACCATGGCAACCATACTCATTTTGGTTGATAAGGTGTATTTTGAAGTGGAATCAACACAAAGTTTGAAGCTATCCTTGATTCACAGATTGAAGTTTTTTGTGTTTTCATAATCATGGAATGTTTTACATACCACAAACCTCCAGAAATTCTTTCCAACAAATGAGCAGTATATAGCAATGGCATACAACTTCCAACATCCCAATAGTGTTTTGTTTTGTGCACTTACAGACAGGTCTCAAGTGGATTTGGATCCTCTATAATTTTTTCTCCAATGATTTTCTCATTTTCTTAATCCATTTGTTAAATTATAAAGAATAAAATAATACTTAAGAAGAGAGAGAAAATAAACAAATGAATGGTTAAGATCACATTGAAGAGAAAACATTGGAGAGAAAATTGGAGAGTATCGAACTTTGTCTTAAGTGGAAATCTTCGGATGCATTAACTCCCGCTCTGGAACGCTGTTCCACTTGTCCCTCGACACTAACCACACAATGAAAGAAACAAGCTCAAATGACTGTGTATGTAAGATTTTTTTTTAAAGGAATACATATACAGTACATCCTTTTTATTTCTTAACAAACACACACAACACTTATTTGTGGGATTTGAAAGTAACAAAATCAACATCTCTTGCAAAATAGTACTGAGTGTATATATAGTGAACGATGACAAATTTTAATATGGGCACAAACCCAAATAATTTTATCTTAGTCACATTCACAATAAATGAAAAAAATTAAAGAGAAAATAATTAAAGTGATGTTGATTGATGTGACGATTTTATTTTTCTTTTAAATTTATAAATTTATGTGAGTGTGTCTAAGTTTGTACCTATATTATTTGTGCCTAGGTAAGAATTGCTCGTTAATGATTGAGTGTATATGCAATTTGTTTTTTGCAAAAGCTGAATGCAGATATATCTTTTAAGATAGTACTCCATTCGTTTCTTTTTACTTGTTTTTTTAGAATAGTAACACCAAATTAAAGAAGTGTATTTTTACATTTTATCTTCCTATTATACCATTGTTTTAATCTACCAATAAATTCATATTTTTTTGCACACATTTTTTTTTCAATAAATTTAATATATTATGTAAAAAAAATAAATTATAATACGTTATGTATCAAAAAAAAAATTTTAAAAAATTTTAATTTTTCAAATATATAACATTAATTAGCTTTATTGAAAACGAGTAAGAGCAAGTGGCAAATGATATAATTGACAAATGATACCCGTAAAATACTAAAAGGACAATTAAATATGAACGTCAAATTCAACATTAAAAGACAAATAAAAAAAAACGGAGGGAGTATATACATTGATTTTTTGAACCAATTTCATTTTGTACTCCATGTGTTATCGAATGTATATTATACAACATTTTATTTACCACAAAAGTGATGCATTATTTTCAGATTGTTCATTCATTTAAAATAAGATTTTTTTTTTTTTATATTTAGTATATGAGTTTTGTTGTTAAATCTTTTTTATAATTTCTTTTTTAGATTAAAGTAAATATCAAAGACAGCTTAATAATTTTCGATAATTTTTTACACATTACACAAAGCCTTTTTTATTTATAAGTTGTCAATAATTTTTAGTTGAAGGCTTAAAACAAAAGCTTTAGTAGCTTATCTTTGAGTCGACGATGATAAATACATATAAAATACTTTTAAGTTAACCAATTTTTTATTTTTTTTACATGATAAATAGTGAATACAACAAGAAATTATAATTCTTTAAGCAAGTTACATGCATAAATACATAATTTTTCCATATCAATTTACTTTTTTTGATTGTATAAATAAGTATTTTTGAGTTCTCAACCAATATCTTAAGTAGGTAGTATTTCTTAGCCAACTACTACAAATTTATTTACAATAATTTTTGAGGATATTTTTGTTTTTTACAAAACTCGCCAAAAAAGTTTAGCTAATCAATGTGGAATAATCCACGACTTTTTAGTGCAGCGAAATGAAGAGAAAACAGAAGTAAGAAATTCGAAAACGCAATGCTATACGACACACACAAGATATTAATAAGCTGAAGCTGATTAAGTAATAAGCTATGCGCGCGACTAGTAGTAGATGATGATATTAGGATAGAATACATAGCTGCAATTCTCCTCAATTCCCAATCCAATGGATTCTGCGTTATCCGTCACCACAACGGCGCAGATTCTACTCTTCAGAGCACTCCACCGTCATTTCTCCGGCGCACCTTCTCGTTCGCTTCTCCGTCGTCGCAACCTCAAATACGCCGTTACTTCATTCAACAACCACTTTCGCGTTCCGTCTTCTCCCACTTCTGTTCCGTTATCGCCTTCGCTTCGTAACTTCCACGCGCTTCTTTCACGAAATTCGTGCCGTACGCGCTGCGTTTCGAGCTCCGCTGCTTCTTTTAGTTCTTCTGCTGGCGGTGGAAATGGTGGTGCGGGAGTTGGAAATGGAGGAGGTGGTGGTGGTGGTGGTTTTGGCGGTGAGTCTGGAGATGTTAGTATCAAATTGGTTGGAGATGCGGCTCAAGAGCTTTCTTCTCTTTCGCCTGATGTTATCATTCTTGATGTTTCGGTCTGAACTCTGAACACTTGATTTATTTATTTATTTTGAATTGCATTGTTATTATTTTTGTTTGTTTTGTTGTTGAATAATTCAGTTTTATTTGTGTGCGTGATAGGGAATGGTGTGTGGGGGATGTGCAGCATCTGTGAAAAGGATTCTGGAAAGTCAAGTGAGTTTTTTATATTTGATTTTGGTCATTTGATGCTTTAATTATCTTTTTTCTGAGGTGATTAAGCTAATGTTTATATGGTTAGGTGGTTAAAATGGAATAAGCTACAGTATTTTTATTTTTAAGATTGTGGATGATTATTTATAGTAGCATTTAGCATTGCTGCATTGATTTTTAAAAATGACGAACTCGGGTTTTATATCAATCAATCGTCTAGGGTATGTTTGGGAGTTTGGAGGGAAGAGTTAAAAAGCAACTTCAAATTTAAAACCATCAATCACTAAACCACTGATTTCTGGAAAACCATTCTGAAAAAAAAGATGAATAAATGGTTTTCAACTTTTTGTAATCTGAATCCTGGTTTTTTACTTTAACGGCAGCCACAAGTGTCGTCTGCTAGTGTAAATTTAACAACAGAGACAGTAATAGTTTGGCCTGTATCCGAAGCAAAAGCTGCACCAAATTGGCAAAAGCAATTAGGGAAGACACTTGCAGAACATTTAACTAGCTGTGGTTTCAATTCTTGCCTTCGAGGTATATTTTTAAGCTCATCTACATAGTGTATTTTTACTTTATGTTTCGGTGTTTATTGGTTGAGTAAAGGGTTTGCCTTGCTATTTACTGATGATGTAGTTCCTTGCTATATGTATAATCATCATATAAATTACATGCTTTGGTGGTTTTTTTTTTGCATTCTTTAATTACCACAAATTACAAATATATGCACCTCATTCCTGTCTATTTCTAGATTCTCATCTTCTCCAAAGTTTATTATTTGAGTGTTATTCATCTAGGATTTTGGTTGGAAATTCTTTAATTGTGAGTATCAGTCAATGGCAACTACCTTTTTTCTGAACTTCTATCTGGGAACAGTATAGACTAGACTCTTTCTAAACAACGAATGTGATTCTTAAGCATGGAAGTAGAGTTAAATTGTCAAATGGACGTAACATATGGTATTGGATACTCTACTCCCCTAGTTGTCCACTTAGAAGTCATCACCTTCAAATGAAATTAGACATTACCATATGTTGTTATTCATTAGGTTTATATGAAGTTTGGTGGGTTAAGTGGCATAGTTGATGTTATAATATAATCTCTCCTTTCAATGAGCCTCTGTGGCTTCTTGTGGTGGGTATTCTTAGAGCCGTGTCTGTGTTCAATATCCCTGGAATGTTAAAGAATTTGCTGACGTTGAATGTTAAAGTAGCAATCCTTTAGTTATGAATAATTTTGTGCTGAAGCTCCCGTTAATATATATATATATATATATATATATTATTGAATTATGAGTTCTGCGTGTCTAACTCAGATCACACACTATGTATTTATAATGTAGATACAATAAATACATGGTACTTGTAAAGTAGATACAATAAATACATGGAAGCCTAGGAAGTTGTAGTGACACTAGGACTATTAACTACTAATCTAGGAAGATGTAAAGAACATAGAGTATCTACATATTTTCTTGATTCTAACATTCCTCCTCAAGCTGGAGCGTACATGTCGTATGCACCAAGCTTGTTACAAATAGATTCAACCCGAGGTCCTCTAAGGGACTTGGTATATGTCAGCTAATTGATCATTTGAACCAACAAAATCAGTTACAATTTCTCCCAAAAGAACTTTATCTCGTACAAAGTGACAATCGATCTCTATATGTTTAGTTCTTTCATGAAAAAACAGGTTGGAGGCAATATGTAGTGCAGTTTGGTTGTCACAAATTAATTTCATTGTTTTGACATCTCCTAATTTGAGTTGTTGGAGTAATTGTCTTAGCCATGTAAGTTCACAAGCTGTTGCTGCCATAGCACGATATTCTGCTTCTGCACTCGACCTTGCAACTATGTTTTGTTTCATGCTCCGCCATGAGATCAAATTTCCTCCAATGAGCACACAATATATATTTGTCTGAGACCAGTTTTTTTCGTTTTACTCCCTATCATACTGAGATTAATTGAACATAAACCAAATATTATGCGGGCCAAAAAAAAAAATATTAGAGACTAAAACAAAATAACTAGGACCAAAATGGAAAACAATATTATTGGGTCCATTAAATAAAAATAAATAAATCCAGGGACGAAAACAAAAAACGCTACAAAGATCACCAACATGTTTAAACCTTGTTTAAATTATACTGCTTTCTCCGATGATATGTTTGTCTATGTGACTATTCTGCTGTTTCTGAAAGTGCAGATTCAACAAGAGAAAATTTCCGACAACTTTTTGAAAGAAAGATGGAGGAAAGAAATAAACAATTAAAAGAAAGTGGTAAGCATCTCTTCAATGTAGCAACAAGATCCTCCTTAAGATACTTCTGAGTGGTTGTTTGTAATGATTCATCTGCTGTGACTTCTGAGGTTAATTGATATGTTTCTTTTCATAATGATACGCTGTTTTAAGGTCGTGAGCTAGCTGTTTCCTGGGCTCTTTGTGCTGTCTGTCTTGTTGGCCATCTCTCCCATCTCTTTGTAGCAAAGGCACCATGGATCCATGCATTTCATTCCGTCGGGTTTCATCTATCCTTGTGTTTGCTTACGTTACTTGGCCCCGGCCGCCAACTTATCCTCGATGGCTTAAAAAGCCTTTTTAAAAGGGCGCCAAACATGAACAGTTTAGTTGGTCTTGGGGCTTTGTCATCATTCACAGTCAGTTCATTTGCTGTTTTGCTGCCGAAATTGGTAAAATGTATTTTTGAAATCTGTTATCTCCAACTTGTTATTTCCAATTTATTTAGTGGTCGGCTACATTTTGTAACTCATTTTTTATTTTTTGAAACTACCAATGTTAGTAAGTTGTTGTTAGATTAGTATTTTGTAACTAAGTTAACTTACAAGGACTAAAGAAAACAGAAAATTTGAATTCCTTAGGTTGATGAGAGTATTAGGAATGGAAGTATTCAAGAGGTGTTATAAGATATTTGGGTAAATTATGTTTTTAGCTTCCCAATTTAGTTAGGGTGATTGTTGGTTTTAGTTCCGAAACTTTAAAAAGTAGTTTTCGCCCCCATCAAGGCTGGGCCATTAAGGGACAGCTGTATTGTTATTATTAGCTGGATAACCGTTATCCATTTACAATCATATAGAATCTCTCCTTTCTTGCAAATATAGGAGTTAATTAGCTTCCTTATTTTATTGTATTCCCTAGGTTATTTATACCCTTGTGTATTTTTTTATCACAGCAATAAGAATTACAGAGAATTTTGCATGGGTGAACTCACAAGAAATTTGGCGGGATCAATTAATATTTGATCTAATTGACTATATTCTTGTCACTAGCGATAAATATTGTCAAAGATATAATATTAATAATAATCGACTTGTTCTTTGATTGTCTATTTGCTAGGGCGTATTCCAGTTTGATTGAATTTTGGCCTACCATCTTAGCATTCAAGCTAGGTCTATCTCAACCCCCAAAGATTGCTCAACAGTCAAGCTTGTCTAAGCCCTAAAGGGACTACTTTGGTCATATTTCTAGTTGATGAGGGATCGTAACACACTCTTTCATGTCCAAGACTGGACCTTTGGAGTGTGTACAAATATTGGTTGCCCAATAACAACACCTCTTACGCCTAGGACTTGACATTTAGAGCATGGGCAAGTATGAGTGGTCCTGTTAGGCCTAAATCAAAAGGTGAGGATTTCCCAAGCTTTAGTTTGGTCATATCTCTAGTCAATGTGGGATCTCAACAGGCCTAGTCTCATTTTTCCATTACAATGTTGCAATTTTTTATTTTTTGTTCTAAATACTAAATCGTGGTGGACTTGGGCAGATGGATACTAATTTACTTTAGCTAAATAGTGTTTTATTCGTCTTATTCCCATAGGAACATTAAAACTTTCATTGTAAATATTATGTAATTTATATTATATCAAACCCTCTCATTTTACTTACGAGAATGGAAATAAACTCTTTGATATACTTGGATGCTCACGGTGTGTTAGAATTTTGGCTTAGGTCGATGTGAGACTCTCAACTCACCCCCTCGCGCTTAGGTCTGGACATCTGAAGCGTACTCTCTCTGGTCTTATATATAAGCGAATTTTTACTTTTTAGATTCATTCGATTATTAATGTATCCGGTCCATATTATGGACCATGTACATTAAAATTGAATGAATCTAAAAAGTGAAAATTTGCTTATAAATGAGACCGGAGGGAGTAATCCAATTTCGGTGGAATGACAAAGATCTCAACTTACTCCATCACTCTCAAGACTGGACATTTACAGCATTGACAAATGGGTGAAATAACAAAGTTCTTTGCCCAGTAATAGATTTAGGATTGACTCAGATGCCATTTTAGAATTTCGGCTTTAGGCCCTACTCTATCTCACAAAACTGACTTGAAAGGTTAGGACTTCTCAAGTATTAGTAGGCCATATTTCTAGTTGATGGGGGATTTTCAACAGTGCGCTTGCCTTATATATGTTAAGCTGCAGCTACGAAGTATATATTTTTCGTTGAAATTATGAAGATTGACATGCAATAGATATCGATGGAAGTTTATTTGTGTTAGATGGAATTTATAATGCAGGGTTGGAAGGCGTTTTTTGAGGAACCTATTATGCTGATAGCATTTGTCTTGTTGGGAAGGAATCTTGAACAGAGAGCTAAAATTAAAGCAACCAGTGATATGACAGGACTTCTGAGCATATTGCCATCTAAAGCTCGCCTTCTAGTTAATAACGGGGAAACAGATGCTGCCTCAGTTGTTGAAGTTCCTTCTGACAGTCTTTCCGTTGAAGACCAAATTATCATATTACCAGGAGTAAGTAATATCAGAACATTTATATTATCAGATGTAACCCTATACCTGCTTCCCCCCTTTTGGGCATCTTATGAAGCTCTGGTTGTCTATTTTAGAAAGGCTGACTTTTATTAGTGTATCTTTGGATGATTAAAGTACCCAGTGGGTATGACAGTGTTTGTGTTGCTAAATTGTTGATGATTGTGATTTGAAGTTTAAGCATGTTCTGCTTAGATTTTGAGGGTTGATGTGCATTAAATATTTATCATAGCTACTTCTCTATTTTTCTAGGATCGTATTCCAGCTGATGGAATTGTGAGAGCTGGTAGAAGTAGTGTAGATGAGTCAAGTTTCACCGGGGAGCCGCTGCCAGTAACCAAAGAACTTGGGGTAAATTGCATCCCAACACATTATGATCTGAGATTTATTATTTATTTGACTAACATGACTTGTAGATATTGATGGTGCATTTTAATGATGGTGAATGCTGTCATTATTCATTCTAAATTTGCTAGGGAATTATGTGTTGTACCATATGTCAACCAAACAGGAATACAGTTTTTAATGGTAACATTGTATGGGTGCATCTTAACTGATGATGAGCACACTTCATTTTGTGTTGATATGTGATCATCCCTTTAACATTTCTGTAACTGTGGAAGTTCTAGCAGTTGAATTAAGTAACCGATGGATGGGTTTTGTCTTTAGAGTGAGGTTGCAGCTGGAAGTATAAATCTTAATGGAACTCTTACAATAGAGGTGCGGAGACCCGGTGGTGAGACTGCTATAGGAGACATTATTCGTCTAGTTGAAGAGGCACAAAGTAGAGAAGCTCCTGTACAACGGTTGGCTGACAAGGTTTTCCCACTGAATCCCATTATTTTAGAGAGTTGTTTTGTTCCTAGTTCCTAGATTGAGGATTGTGATTGATACCGTTTACTGGCTTGGAAAATTACAGTCTTGATAAATTTGACCAAAAAAATATGGAACCTGATTATAAACAGTTTTACAAGCTCAGAGAATGGTTTAAGCATGCATGATTTTTTTCTGGGGGAGGGGGTGTTGTTATAGTTGGCCTTTCTAGGGGTTCCAATTCCAAGCATCATAGCTGTATAATATGATTATGTTCTTCAAAATTATAATGATCAGGTATTGGCTCTTTTGTCTGGAAAGTAATTTTTTTAAATCTTCAAGATGATGTCTTTGGATGAGCAGTTTCCTTGGGATAGGATTAGGTTTTTGGCTTTTATTTGGTGAAAAACATCCAATCTTTTCAAAGGGGTTCCCCCAGTTGATATGTTAAGTGATGATTGGGTTGGTTTATCTTATTGTAGTTTTCTTTGCTCTCTTGTTTTCATCTTTCTTTTCTAAGGAGGGTCTCTCACTGTACTATGTAATCATCTTATCTTCCTCTTAGTGATTTGTTTTTTTACCAAAAAAGAAAAAAAGTTGTAGTTCATGCAACATCATATTTCCTTTTTATGTTCGTTCTCCTTTTATGTGTATGTTCCTGTGTCTGTCCCACGAAAGAAATATGGAATCTTTTAAATATTTTTGAGAACCAAAAAAGCAGGAAGTTCTGTTGTAAAATTGAACTGTGGAGCTGTGTTTCATGCCATGGGTTAGAAATCCCTTCCCTTACATCTCTTTTTAAACTCTTTTTTATTTGGTTCTGGGAGGGCTGGTGGGAGGATGACAATCCTTGGTGTGCTGTTTAGAACGGATAAAAATTAAACCCTATTTAGCCAATACTGCAAATATAATAGCTGAGATCAATATATAGATACATTTTCAGTTCTAATATCAAATTTGTCTCCTTCCTCTCTAGAACTTTATCAATCTGTGTATATGCAATTTCAAAGAAAACAAGTTTATATGCTCCATTGCTGGTTTTATATGTATTTTCAATTACATGAATGTTACGAGCCTGTTCTCCTTCAATTATCTTCTTGATCTTTCACTAAATCGAGAAACAACATTTTATTTATACAGGTAGCAGGATACTTCACGTATGGAGTAATGGCAGTCTCTGTTACCACACTTACATTTTGGAGTGTGCTTGGCCCACAGATTTTACCTGCTGCTGTATACCAAGGAAGTGCAGTTTCACTGGCTTTACAGCTTGCATGCAGTGTTCTAGTATGTTTTTCAAATACTCCCTATGTCCCTTATTATAAGACTCGACTCCGTTTGAGATTTTTGTCCCTCCTTAATACAGGACCCTTTCAAAATTCCACATGCATTAATGACTTCTTTACAAAAATGCCCTTGTTAATAAACCATTGGAAAATGTAAATTATTTTTCTGTTTTATGATATCGATCATTACAAGGGTAATTATGGAAAAGTAACACATTTTTTGAAAAATTTAACGCTTCAACTATTTTTCTTAATACTCATGAATTTTGTTAAGGGTCTTATGATAAGGGGTAAAGGGAGTATTTATTATGGACATATATCCTGTCAAATATTTTTCCTCCATCTAAATAATGTTAGTCAAATGGAAAGATCTGTTTTTGTGGTTCTTTCATTATGGCTTAGTCCTTTAAATTGAATACATTTTTACATGACATAAGAGCTGTTAGACACTTAAGTTTTGTTGTTTGTTAACATAGGGACACATGTTAAGTTATATAAAAATAGAAATGTTGTGTAGATTTTTTTTTTTTAAAAAGTGAGGAATTGAATGCGTGAGTTCCAAGAGAATATTTCTATATTTAGTTTATTAACTTGTGCCCATAGGGCACATATTAGAATTTCCCTTCTTTTATATAGATTAGTGGCTTTGGAAGGCAAAAACAATTTGATACACAGTCCAGCTGCTTGTTTTCAGTCTTATTTTCCATAATAAGAGGAAATGAGCCTATTTTGAGCTTCCAATTTTCAGATATTGATTCAATGAACATTCTAATATATTTTCTGATATTAATACTTGTTCATTGATGCAGGTTATCGCTTGTCCATGTGCACTTGGGTTAGCCACACCTACTGCTGTGCTGGTAAAATCTGCACAGAGACAACATATGTCACCACCTTACTTATTGTTATGTTTGATTTGTGTGTGTGTGTATTTAACAGGTTGGAACTTCTTTGGGGGCTAAAAGAGGATTACTTTTGCGTGGTGGAAACATTCTAGAGAAGTTTGCCATGGTAAACACTGTTGTGTTTGACAAAACAGGGACCCTCACGATTGGTAAACCTGTCGTGACAAAGATTGTCACTCCCACATACATAGAAAATGAAAATCCAAGGTAGTGTAGGGCAAGAAATTTGTGTCCATTATCACACTCAATTCATTTGAAGAATGTTATCGATAAAATGTTGAAATTCTCTAGTTATTTGTCTATACAAGATGATATATATTTTCCTGTGTGAATAGAATCAAGTTTAAGTATTAATTGATGAATAATAGTGAGAGAAGCCATTCCTGTGTTGTTATTACATGATAGGAAATATCAATTATAGTCTGAGTATATATGATTTCTTTATGAAGTTATAACACTGCCTTTTCAATGCAGCCAAACTAAAATAAATGCTTTGTCTGATATTGAAGTTCTGAGGTTAGCAGCTGCTGTAGAATCAAACTCAGTACATCCAGTTGGGAAAGCAATTGTGGATGCTGCTCAGGCAGTTAATTGTCATGACGCTAAGGTTCTCATGTTATTTCTCAACAATGTTTAATTTTATTCTCTGGATTTGGGGTTATCTCATTACCATTGCATGATATGTTTACATTTGAGATGCTATATTTTTATTGAAGCTAGGTCAATGGATTTTTAACATTTTGTAAACTTTTTCAGTCATTATGTTATTCTATCTACAGACTACAGGAGACCAACTCATTAATAACACTGAATATAGCTTTTTTGGTAGTCTGGCCAACTAATGAGATTAATAGAATATAATTTACTGGTAGTAATGTGTGCATTTCATATTTTAGGCGTGTTACCTTTTTGTCCTAAAATTGATGACATCCAGCTTATTCTTTAAGCAAAATTTGCAGGTAACAGATGAAACATTCCTGGAAGAACCTGGATCTGGTGTTGTTGCAACCGTAAATAACAAAAAGGTTTCCGTTGGGACATTGGAATGGATAACCAGGTACTTGAGTTTGATTCTTTTGTTGATTATAGTCATAATTAGGACTATTTCTTTCTATTTATTAGTTTCCTTATTTTGATAGATTCTCTCTTGTGTATATATTTGTAGTGCCCCATTGTGACTGCACGTCAATAACTTATTCTAAACAAGTTCAATTTAGTTTCGTCTCCTGTTTCACTCATATTTGTTAGGGTTCCAGCAGCTGTGAGTGTTTACCCACTGTCCTGCAGTCAGCTGTCACAACCACACCTCGCATCCATCAAAACTACTGCCAGAGCTGCAGGCAGCAGGACCATCATTGGAGCCTCTTCCAGAGACACATGCCCCTCTGCCCGTCTCAGATAGTGCTGATTTGTCAGTCACCAGAACACCATTGCAAAACAATGGCCCATAAGCCACCAGATGCAGAGGCACTTTTCGCCACGTCGTACTCGCACTGTATTCCCGGTCTCCATCAGTGCCGCTTTTTCTTTCGCCGTGTGCGCCAGCCTAGCCTATTATGTTGTGTCCCTGTTTGCTGTTTGGGTCTTGAGTTTCAGCTCATCTATTTGGTTTTTGGTGGCTTTCATCTTGGTATGTGGCGTTTTGGGTTTGTAGCTGCATGTTATTGACCACTGCCTTTTGGTCCTGTTATTCCTGAGTAATGCTAGGGACACACCCTCTAACACACTTTTAAACACACACCAATATTGTGAAGCCACCTCATCCTCTTTTTTTATTTCTTTACTGGATGACCTGGTGAAGAAGTTGAGAGAAAGCTTTTTTTTTTTTTTTTGTCTTTTTATTGCCTTTTCCAGTCTCTAGAACCAACATAGATCTTATCGATCTGGACCGCCTTCCGCTCCATTATCCCGACCGTCTATCCCAAAAACGTAATATTGTTGGTCAATGGGTGAAAAAATATACTATAGTGTTTACTTCATTGGAGAACAAAAACGTAATATTGTTGGTCAATGGGTGAAAAAATATACTACAGTGTTTTAGACTTTGATGGATGAACAACAATGACAATTTCCTTTGGACCTTTGGCATGAGAATGACGAAGGTACAGTGAGTAGTAATGGCTGGGAAAGAGAAGAGATAAAGTTGTGTGAATCTAGAAGACCAAAAGTTTTTTAAAAAAAAAGAAAGAAAAAAGGAAACCGGGTAACCATGAAAAGAATAACAGAAAGAGATGAGAGTGTGTTAGAGGGTGTGATCATAGCATTACTCTGTTATTCCTTGTTGAGGACTACACATCTCCAACATGTTTGTTGTGCTCCGATGAATAGTCAGACCCTCTTTGTTTGTTTGAGACCCTTTCCAGCTTGTGGGTCTTGTTTTGAAGTTTTCTTCACTGCAGTTTGAGTTATTTTCGACGAGTTGGAACCCTACTTTTGTTTCATGTTTGATGGCAGTTCAACAGGCTTCCTCTTTGGCTACTTTGCCCCATTTTGGTAACTCTAGTGTTTGCTTATTTCACTTTGTGGGATTTTTAGGCTTATTATCATTTAGTTGGCAACCCTTCTCTTATCTCTAAGTTGTCAACTCATAAAACACCTCACCAAATTTCTCATGTAATAGATATAAGGCAGGATCTAATGGCATAACTTAAATTGGAATACATCTGGTCCCACTCCCTACATTTGTGGCTCTGCAGGATAGGACACCCAAACTTTACCTTCTAATGGAGTGTGCAGTAGTTTGTGACTAGCTGTTTTAATGAATTCTAAATATTGTAATCTACTTGAAGATTAACACAAAAGAAAATCATTTTACCAACTTCACTCTTGAAAACTCTTGTAAAAAAATAAGAATATTCTTGTACAATTTTTATTTTTATAAATATGAAACCTTCAACAGGTAATTCCTATGCGCAGGCATGGAGTTAACAACAGTATACATCAAGAAGTGGAGTGTAAAAACCAATCCTTTGTCTATGTTGGAGTTGATGATACCTTGGCTGGCCAGATTTATTTTGAAGATGAGATAAGGAAAGATGCTAGACATGTTGTTGACACATTATCTAAGCAAGGTATTGATGTCTACATGCTGTCTGGAGACAAAAGGAATGCAGCTGAATATGTTGCATCTCTTGTTGGGATTCCCAAAGCAAAGGTAAAATGTTTTCAACATACTACATGATATTTCTCTAAAGAAAGTGAACTTGTAAGGTGGGGCTCTACAAGCTTTGTCAATGTTCATGACCCTCCCATGCCTAAACACATGAAATTATATATTTTGTTCATTATAAGCTTGCCAATTTGTTGTACTATCCGTTTGAATTGAGTTTAGCATATAAAACTTTGTGTGTATGTGAGGCTGGTGTTTTAGTAATTTTTTCCATCTTTTGGCATGTTACCCTTCTTCTGGTTATTTGGAGTTTAGCTTATATGTTTGGATAGGTGTCTTGAGTTTGATGTTGTTCACCAATTTCTTTTATGTTGTTGATGATTTTTCAGGGATGGAAAATGTTTTAGTAATTCGGTGTCTTGCATGTTTTGAATTGTAGGTGCTATCTGAAGTGAAACCAGAGGAGAAGAACAAGTTCATAAAGGAACTTCAGAAAGATAAGAAAGTTGTAGCCATGGTTGGTGATGGAATTAACGATGCAGCTGCCCTGGCTTCTTCACATATAGGTATTGCATTGGGTGGAGGTGTTGGAGCTGCCAGTGAGGTGTCTTCCATTGTATTGATGCACAACCATCTCTCACAGGTAACAAATTTTCCCGTTTGGTTTGCTTAAATCTTTCTAATATTTCCCAGAAACTTCTTCAATTTATTGCATTATTTTAATGATTGACTTGATATCTTTGCATACTAACTTTTGAGTTTTCTGAATGAGTCCTACTATCTTTATGCCCCTATTTATATCTAACTGATATCCCCTCTAATAAATTAACTTCTGTAATTATTCGTAATTGGTCTCCCTTCTGACTACTCTAAATGTTATCTTCCCTACTATCGCAACAATTATGTTAATGGAATGCATATTGGACAGTTAATATTTTTATTTCTATGCAGCTGCTTGATGCTTTGGAGCTTAGCAGGCTAACCATGAATACTGTAAAGCAAAATCTTTGGTGGGCTTTCATATACAACATCGTAAGTTTTGCTGGTTTCGAGATATAAAAATTTGATTGACGTGATTTCGTTGACATAGTTTACTCCCTATAACATTTTGATAGACTTTTCCCCCTGAAAAGTTACTTCTTGAATGTTGCTATGTGGGAAATGCAAATTCTGCTTTATAATTTTGTGTTTGCCACAATTTTGAAATTGCACTATTTTGGTATTTCTTTTGTCAAATCTATTGTTACTTTTTTTTCTTTTGCTTTATGGATCTTGAACCTTCTTTTGGATCTGACATCAAAAGTAAATACTACTAAAACACATCGGTATGATTAAGCATAACAGAGCAACCAAACCATGTGATTTCCCTTCCCTTTGTTTACTTCTGATAGCATTCCCCTCAAAATATGGTGTTAACCCCTCAAAATATGGTGTTAATTTTGTATGAAACTGAGATTTAGGTCACATAGGATAGTACATTTATTTGATACCAGACTCAAGTGTGTTTAGAACTAATTAGTTTTTTCTTTGTTCAAAAGTTTCTCTATTCTTTTAGTGCTGTTTTTGAAATTTCTGAAAGAATACTACTGTATTTGATTTTATCTTTATTCAACTCTCATGGTGGAATTATACTTCACTCTTCATACAGGTAGGGATTCCAATTGCAGCTGGAGCGTTATTTCCTGTAAATGGTACCATGCTGACTCCATCAATTGCAGGGGCTCTCATGGGGTTTAGTTCCATTGGCGTAATGACCAACTCATTACTTTTGAGATTCAAGTTTTCCTTAAAGCAACAACAAATACATGGCACATTGCCAAAGACCAAAACCTATGTTGAATCTGATATGGCTCATGGAAACAAGAAAATGAAGTATTCAAATTAGTTGCTGAGTGAAGGCACACAACATAAACAAGGTTCCCCGTCCTGTGTTTTGCTCAGGTCTATGATGCGAGGATACACATTTATTCTTGCGGTAATCATCTGAAGGATGAACTAAATAGATGTCACAAAGATATAGAAATGAAAGAGTCACACCATCAATGTTGGGGCACATTAATGGAGAAATTTGAGTGAAAGAGTAGTTTAGATTTATTACGTTGTCATCCAAGATACTTCTCTTTGATTCTCATAGGTTTTCTTTTTGGAAGCTGTGTAGCTTTCTACTGATTACATGTTAATGCTTTGGCTCAGTTTTGGGTAATGTTTTGTTTTGTTTAGCCCTTTTAGTTCTTCTAGACTTTGTTCAAAATATGAGAATGATCTGATTCTTTTAAGGGTATATATTGTACGATAATGAAAATGAGATTAATGTTCCAAAATTTGTGGTGCAGAATGAACGAATTCTTTTATGGATCCATTTTATACTGAGTTAGTCATGCAACATATTTTGTCTAATTTTATGTATGTCACCGGTATTTTTCTGTCTAATTTTCTCTATTTATTTTATCAAAAGTATAAAAATGAACAAAAAAAAGACAAGTATTTTAGTTGGGAATATGAAGTGTTTTTTATTTTTTCAATAGTATACTTCTATAATTTCATTTCACTCATCACAATAGAAAAAATACATAGTTGATGCTCTAACTAGGTGATAAGCGATACAATTTATTTGTCTACTTATAAAATTTATCTTTAAGTTTGGATAAAAGATAAAAGTGATTGACATATTTTCATGATATTACCAAATTTGGTTAGATTACTAGACCTATTCAAAATGCTATCAACCACTAGCTTGCAATCTAGCTCAATTGGCATTCTAAATTCTTGATACTTCCATGTCAGCTAGCCAAATTATAGCTTCTTTTAAGCTTGTCACTTTCACTTCCTGCGTGGGGAGATCCTTCAAACCACATCGTCTTTGCTTTAATGAATTGGCCTCTATCATTGCAGATACACATGGCCAACACCATACATCTTCATGTCTCTGAATATTACAACGTCTATATTACACTTTAGTGTGTCAACTATTAGTGGTTGTCATCTCTTTATGGTGATTCCGCTACTGCTTGTTGTCTTTGTTGTATCATTGTTACAAATCTACTGCTATTGCACAATTAGGTCCCTAACTTGCTGCATTGAGGCCTGAACGTGTTGCTCCTTATCAACCCATATAAATAGATGCAAAAGAAAATAGATAATTCAAAAACGTTGTAATGCAGCATATCTAAACCCTAATATTTAATCTCTATCTACTCGATTTCAAATAAAATTTGACTAAATTACACATTTTAACTTAGACCATTCCCATTTTGTCAAAAAAAAAAAAAACTTATATTATTCCCATAAACTTAGTTCATTAGGCTGTCCGGAAAAAAAAGTTATATTATATGTAATTTTACTAAAATATTTAATCTTAATATATCATCCTCTCTCTCTCATGTGATCCACCTTAATATTTAGAAATATGTTAAACAATATTTTTGGGGCAATGGAATTTTAAAATTGGATCTTCTAAACTTAAAACTTTTGCCTTTGTTTAAAAGAAGAATTACACAAATCACATGAATTATAATTCATTATTATTAATAATATAATTCATGACCATGAAACAGTGTTTAAAATGTTATTTTGTATATGTCGAATTTGTGTTAGAAAAAGTACAATGTTCTTTGCCTGAATTGATAGAGAAATGTTCTTGGGAAATTGAGCCTTCGATAATGAGTACAACAAAAAAGGGTTTATGGATAGGTTGGTTAGATGGATAAACCAACTCGCTTGTTACTTAGGATAATAAGATTTAATTTGATTAGTTTTAATTTGTGTTTTGAATATGAATGTTTGAAACCAAGAAGCGTCGGGATTTTTCATAACTTTGAAGCTAAGCTTTCGATGAGTCGTCATCTGACACTAAAATCGAGAAACCTCAACGTAGACTTATTCGGACTTGCTCAAATTATCCATTTATGCGTAACACACGGACAATCCCGCGGTTATGAAAATGGTGCAATTTCCATTTCTAAGAATATTTATACAAAACGTTGATATTTGTTAACATCGACGATCAAATACTCTTCTAGTTCAAGAGTCCATTTCCTCTCAACCGTCCTCCTGGAGTGAGGTTGCTTTGTCGCTTCAAACAGTTGGTTCAAATCATGTTTTCCCTTTTATTCTTTTTCTTTTTGCGTATATTATTGACCGCTGACTTGTTTGCACTTATTATTGTGTAGGTCAAACATAGTATATAGTAACCATCTTAGCTTTTGGAGTCCAGTTAAAAGAATGTACTTTTACTGTGAACCGAGCAAAAAGATGTTTGAAACTACCAATATATCTTGAAATCTACACATTAGAAGATAACAAAAAAATTACATAGCGACTATCTAAATTAGAAATCTACAATCGACACAATCAGACATGGACTTTGGAGTGTCGTAACTACTGAAGTAGAAAATCTTAATTAGACCTGGACAAAAGACTTGATTAGATTCATCAGAAACGCTTATCAATATCATGACCGTGATTAAATCAAGTTTTTTTTTTCTTTACTTTAATTAATTAATTTTATTTTAAATAAAATACAGTGTTTAATTATTATATTTCGTTTTTTATCAGCAACTAGTTTTGAGACTCGTGCATTCGCACGGGTCTATCGACTTTTATTTATAAAATATTGTTAAAATATGAGTGACATAGTGTATACAAAAAATAAAAATAATAAGTGACGCTATTCTGCTATTTTTTTTATAAAACTTATTAAGTAAAACTTTTTTATTAAAGCAATTGTCCCGTGTATGATTTTTATGTAAAAAATTATAATTAATAATAACAAATATTTATTATTCAATTCTTTTATTTATTATATCAATTGTCCCGTATGATTATAGTTTTTTATTAAAACAATTGTCCCGTGTATTATTATAATATATATATTCATCAACAATTGTTCCTTGTATTATTATAATATATTATTCAATTCCTTAATTTTTTTATTTTTTTGGTACAAATTATTTTTTTTATTAAAGTAATTGTCCCGTGTATGATTATATTTTTTTTATTAAAACAATTGTCCCGTGTATTATTATAATATATATATTCATCAACAATTGTTCCTTGTATTATTATAATATATTATTCAATTCCTATTATTTTTTTTAATTTTTTTGGCACAAATTCTTTTTTTTATTAAAGTAATTGCCCGTATATGATTAATTTTTTTTATTAAAAGAATTAAACAAAAATAGAGTAGATTTTTTTATAACAAATATAGAGTACAATTTAACTATTTTATAGAAAAATAGTAAATTGGAAAATATAATTTATTTTTTTACGAAATAGAAGATTTGAAATATTTTTAAGAATTGATGATGACAAATTAATTTTTTTTATTCCTATTTTTGAAGTTGAAATAGATTGGATTATTATCTTTTTCTTAGGAGTGGTTTCCGTTGCTATTTTTATGGAAATATTTCTTTTATGCTTATCTTTTTTTTTTCTTTCTATTTTTTGTTTCTTTAGATATGTGATTTTTAATGCTATTTTTATGGGAAAATTTCTTTTATGCTTATCTTTCTTTCTTATATTTTTTTTATTAGTTTAGAGTTAAAATTACATTTAAGTGCGCAAAACTCGAAACACCGTTAAAAGTGATAAGGACAAATTTGAATTTTTAATAGTAGTTTCTTTTAATATATTGTAAGTAGACTAATTGGATAAAAACCGACCAATATTCATGTGTTCTTTAGTACTTTTTGTGAGATTGTTTGTTTAAAATGTTAAACAATATTTTTGCTTTGTTAAATACTATCATAAACTACGAAGTTAGACAAAATAAAATACAACTCTTCAAAAATTTAACAAAGTTCAACTAAGAGCACCAATATCGCTTGTTGTAAGTCGTTCCTACACACAAATCAACCGTCATTTGTCTGACGCAAACCGATATTTGCTTTTGTGTATGCGTTCTCAAACTCTCCATCGTTCCCCTACTTATGAATGTTTCTCATATGCTTTATGGCAGTAAATCATAATATAATATAATATTAAAACTTTACTGTAAACAATATAAATGTAGGAAATATTGTGTCGTCTAGTGGGACCCATTTTAAAGTTTTTGATGAGTTATATGTATATTTAAAAAATGATAAATGATATTTGTACTGTCCCAAAAAGGACAACTTTTTGGATGTACAAATAACACTCCTCTTATAAAATATAATAGACTTGTTTAAATAATTGAAAAGTGTAAAATAATATAAAAAATATAGTGAGACACATTTAAAGAACTCAAATTAATATAATGGATGTGTATGCTCTAAACAAATGTTTTGAAAATGAATTTTATATTCTAAAATAATAAAATTTACCAAGAAAGAAAAATTAATTTCTTATAAATGATGGATAACTTAGTAAGGTTTTCTTGACATAAAATAGTGACTTTAAGTTAATTGTTAACAAAAAAATATACATTTATTTATATTAAAATGGATTACATATATATTAGAATATATAAGAGGGATGAATGTAATTCAAATTTCTTACGAAAGAAGTGTAATTTATTAAACTAAAAATAATTTGGCTAAATTGCACTTCTGACCGCTCAAGTTTTCTAATTATGCAATTTTGGCCTCTAATTTTAAACCAGAGGTTTTAGCCCCTCACATTTACCCCATTTTGCATTTCATGTTCCCTCTTGACTATTTTGACAAAAAAATTCCCGACATGAAATTGTTTTACAAGTGACTTGATTATATTGAACAACCTAAACAATATTAAAAAAAAAAAAATTAAAAAGAAGAAAATGAGAAAAAATTGGAAGTATAAATACATTATTTCATCTACTCCATAAGATGGTTAAATGACACAATTGACCATTTTATATTTGTACTTGTACAATTTTAATATATCTATATCGGTTCATAGTGGGGCATGGTCAAATTCAAAACCTCTAGTATACTATGTAAATCCTGTACTATTAGAGTAAACCTAATGATTTAATTTTTTCTTATATTATGGACGAGAATCCAATTCTTGAATATAATCATTTATTTTAATTATTTATTTTTATATTATGTACGAGAACTAAATAAGAGTGAGAACAAAAGTGAGAGTGAGGAGAAAAGAAATATATTTGTTTTTGCTTCTCTTCCCACTCCCGCCGGATCTCGAACCGAGTTCCTCAAGATTGAAGAACAAATCTTCCACCAAGTGACTTCTCGGGAGACAGGCAGAAAAGAAATATATTTAAAAAATATTGTAATGCAACATATCTAAACTCTAATTTAATCTCTATCTATTCAATTTCAAACAAAACATAAATAAAATTTGACTAAACTACAATTTTAACTTATATTATTCCAATAAGCTTAGTTCATTCGACTATGTGAAAAAATAGTTATATTATTAAATCTTTTGCCTACATTTAATAAATAAATCCATTAAATCTAATTAAAAATATTTTTTAAAAATACAATTAATTTATATTGCAAAGTGCAAACCCGGATATTATAAAATTCATTATCATTATCATCATCCTCACTCATTCTCTCTTCTCTGTCTGTGCATCCAATTCTTGAATCAATCGATCAACAATGTCTCATTTTGGTAGGTCAGGTCCTCCAGACATCGCCGATACCTACTCTCTCCTCGTTCTCAACATCACTTTCCGTAAGCTCTCTCTATTCTCTCTCTCTCTCTCTCTCTCTCTCTCTCTCTCTCTTTTCGATTCAATTTCGATAACCTAACACCGGACTACTTTGCTTCCTCAAGGTACAACCGCCGATGACCTATTTCCTCTGTTTGATAAGTACGGCAAGGTTGTTGACATCTTCATCCCGAAAGATCGAAGGTATTCCTTTTTTCCCCCTTTTTATTCATTCATCATATCCATTTTTTATTTATTTATTGAATTTTTTGTTGTTTTTAAGAACTGGTGAATCGAGGGGTTTC
Organism: Trifolium fragiferum; assembly: GCA_954870985.1. NCBI lineage: Eukaryota > Viridiplantae > Streptophyta > Magnoliopsida > Fabales > Fabaceae > Trifolium > Trifolium fragiferum. The sequence continues at coordinate 15,276,225 of OX940790.1, read as the reverse complement.
GCTTTTGTGCGTTATAAGTATGCTGATGAAGCTTCCAAGGCTGTTGATAGGCTTGACGGTATGGTTCATGTTCATTTTTATTTAAAAATCCAATTTTTATATATGAAATTAAAAAAAAAAAAAATTGTTTTTTTTCAGGAAGAATGGTTGATGGTCGTGAAATAACTGTTCAGTTTGCAAAATATGGTCCTAATGCTGAGAGAATGTAAGTTTATTTTTTTGGTTTTGTTGTGATTTTGTTATGTCAAATTAAAAAATTTGCCTTGATTTTGTTGTTATACAATGCTGTTTATATAATAATGAGATAAAATTCCGTGTGTGTTTGGGTCTGCTGTGACAAAAATTGAATTTTCTTTTGTTCTTCTTATTATTTGCCTCGTTGTTTGATATTTTTTCTATTGTCATGCATTTTGTTTAGCTAAGTTTATTTATTTAATTTACAGTCAGAAAGGAAGGATTATTGAAACATCCCCAAGATCAAAGAGCTCAAGGAGCCGCAGTCCCAGCAGGAGAAGGTTCGTACCACTTTTTAATGTCCTTGCTGGTTTTAGAGTATTGTGGATGTAGGAGTTTCAGTGGCTGATGTTTTGTATTGAGAGCTTTGGAAAGCTGAATGTGATGAGTGATGTTTCAATTACATGCAATTTCTTGTTTTTGTTTTTATGCTCAGAATGATCAGTGAATTTTATAGCTGAAACTGAGACCATTTATTTGATGCTCAAATCAGTCAAGTTTGTATTATGCAGTTTGATTTGGCTCCTAAAAGAGGGGATGATGTGACCTCTTCAATTTAAGCATGTTAATTTGTATTTCCCGTGCAGCTTAGATACGGTGGCTGTCGTCATGCTTATAGATATCATAAATGTACTTTTAATTTTGAATAAGTTGTCTTTGTTGACTTTCGATAGGCTCTGTGAATGTCTACTTTCATAACTGTCAATCTGCCATTGTGAAGGACTGTAGTTAGCATTTAAATTATCTTCTGGTTGATATCCTCAAGGGGATCTTATGTGGTTATTTTGATATTTTCTTATGGTTATTAAAATTTATTTCTCGTAACTAGTGGTGCTTCGACATTCATGATTGACTCTGATAGAATTTTTTATGGACTAATGTCCAATTAGTAGTAGGCATCGTGATGATTACAAAGACAAGGACTACAGGAGGAGAAGTCGCAGCAGGAGTTATGATAGGCATGAACGTGACAGGTACCGTGGGAGAGACAGGGACTATCGTCGCCGAAGCAGAAGCCGCAGTGCCAGTCCTGATCGCAAGGGTCGTGGAAGGGGGCGTCATGATGATGAGCGTAATAGTAGAAGCCGAAGCAAATCAGTGGACAGGTCTTCATCCTTGATACTTGATCTTTTCAGCTGTGATTTTTCACCATCATAATTATCGTTATTTAAGCCTTTTATGTTATTCTACACAGCCGCTCCCCTGCGCGACGCAGTCCTAGTCCTAAAAGGAGCCCTTCTCCAAAGAGGAGTATTTCCCCTAAAAAGAGTGCTTCCCCCAGGAAAAGTCCACATCGTGAAAGTCCTGATAATCGTAGCCGCGATGCAAAGTCTCTTACGCCTCGCAGTGTCTCACCACGAGGTCGCCCTGATGCTTCCCGGAGCCCGTCTCCTCGAAATTCAAATGGTGATGTAAGTAAAGTAATCTTATTCTTGAACTTAAAACTGAAATAAGAAGTCAACTTTGCTATCAAAAAAGCATTTTTTTTAAAAGCTTTTGTGATCATTCAATTCTATTTACATTTGCAGGAATAAGCTGTTCTTCGTGAAGTATTCCAAAGACACCTCGACAAGTGTACCTTTTACTGTCTTGATAATATTGGATGATTTGATCAATGTGAATGGTCTTATCAGAGTCTTGGGAAGATTTTATGATCTAAGTGCAGTTTGGTAGGATTGGATTTCCTTGGTGTTTGAATGTTTCTCTATTTTGACCTATTATGTTGTTTACTTCAGAGTTTGGTAGCTTTTGGACCTTGTAGTTCCTAGGTTAATATTCAGTAGGAGGGATTTTGCTATTTTAGCTTTATTCTGTTGTGTTTGCATTTATCTCTTCTCTGCTTCTACATTTTCTTTTCCTTTGTTATAGGCAGGATGGTTGTCATCTAATTAAAGCTTGGTTAATTTATAATTAACTTATTGGGTTTTATAGTTGTGATCGAGAAAAGTGATTGGGGCCTGATATGCACATGTTGACATTGTTGCTGTTGATGCTGTTTCTATGTCATTGATGATAGTTCGTGAGTTTGATGCTGTTTCTGTCATTGATGATTGTTCGTGAGTTAGATGTCATTGATGATAGTTCGTGAGTTTGATGCTGGTTGCGAGACTATGCTGGTTTTAGGACTGATTGTTTTACCAGTGTGCCGATTAGAAAGGCATTTAGTTGCTTGATTTTTTCACAATTGATCTGGTTTTTGGTAAGCTTTTTTTGTTCACTTCCTTATTTCTTAAATCCTACACACCCTGAGAATTATGATTTTTAATCTGGTAATCATGATTGATTTTCATAAAAAAATTATTCTGAAAGGAATTCTTGATGCTGTGATAAACACAAGTTGAACTTAATATGATTGATTTGACATGTGGCTGATGCCTCATAGGAGTTGGACTTGTCATTTGTTGATTCAGACGCAGATACTAAACATAATCTGTGGTACTTAATATGAACCCTGATTTGCTGGTATGCTTGCTTTTAATCACAGTGAAGAGGTCAATGGTAAAATATTCAAGGTTGCTTTTTTTAGGGTTGTTTACTGGATACTTATTTTACACTTTGACCTTTCGAGTTTATAATATCTGCTACTTAATGTAGTGAGATATGTTTGTTGTAGCACGATGCTCCATGACTGTAGCTGTGAGGTGATTGTTGATGCATCTTTAATATGAATGTGTGTTCGTGAGTAATTGAAGAATTACCAAATTACTGTAGCGGGCTGTTGCTTCCCTTTTTGCTGGGGTCGGGTTTGCAATTGTATTAGCTGTTGGTAGTTCGTGCTGATGATAGCTGTCTAGCTGTGCTGCTGGTTTCTATTGATTCCAAAGCCGTCTGGCATAATTTTTTTCACTATTACACTCGTGGTTTGTCTTTTAGCTTCATCTTCAATTATTCATTCATTGATTTATTTGTATGACATAAAATAATAGCTATATCTTTTTATCGCTTGTTACTTGAACAATGTGAATCACCACTGTGGTGTGGTTATTGTTCTGCAACTGAAATAACAACCTGTGTTTTTAGAGATGTGCTTTAAGGTTTGCTTAGGTTCATAAACCAGCTGTTGTCTGTCATGTCCGAAACATGATTAAGTTGTTTGCATATAACAATAACCACAGTCTCATCAAAACAAAGTAAACATACATTCAAATAAGGTTTGCCCTTATGGTAGCCTTTTAGTCCTAAGAATACTATATTTTAGTTTTTCCTCAAATATCACATGCCCTTTGCATTTGACTCGAGTAATTTTAAGCCATAGTGAATATTACGCGCTGTTGATACATAGTCTTTAAATTTTAAATAATGGAAACCTACTTGAATTAAACAAAGATGATGCTATCAGTTGCAAGTTTAATATGTTTGACTCGATTGCATCAATTTCTTTTTATTTTCTTTTGCGATAGATTGAAGCAAATCTTGACTTTTCAAATTCGATGTAATTGAGTGTGAGCTTGTTCGAAAATAGTACATTTTGGTATGGCTATGCCTATGTACCACCAATTTCAACAGCAAAGCAAAATCTTTCTCAAACTACATCCAATATATAAATGAGTATCCTATTTTGTAATTTACATAATTTTTTTAGATAAACATAGTACAGCTATAACATAAAAGCAAATTCAACTAGTGCTAGTTTTAGTGGTTGTTGTGAACATGTCGGTATTTTAAACAGAGTTATTGTATTCAATCTATACCGATAAAAATATATAACTCTTAGTTATCGACTTATTTCAATATTTACATTTGGTCTCCAGGCAGTAATGTCTATCTTTTTACGACTCCCATTTTAATCAACTGTTAAAATTTTTTTTGCTTTTAAAAGTGTTAATTTTTTGAATTTTATTAGGGTTAATATGCTTATACCCCTGCAATATTGGCGAGTTTTGCGTTACCCTCCTATAATTATTATTATTTTTTTATATTACTCCTCTGCAATGTGTTTTTATTTTTTTTGCAGTTCATTGCACCCCTGTAATGTTTTGTTTTACCCCCCTGGGGTGAAATGAACTACGAAAAAAAATAAAAACACATTGCAGGGGGTAATATAAAAAAAAAATAAATTATAGGGGGGTAACGCAAAACTCGCCAACATTGCTAGGGGTAAAAGCCTATTAACTCATTTTATTATTTATTTTTGGATTTTACCGTAAAAAATATTCAGTTTTGAAGTTCCTGCAATTTTAAACCAGCATAAATCCGTCTTTTACTGCATAATCAGATTAAGATTCTGAAAAATACAGTTGGAAGAGATTTAGCTTCTAAAATAATCAAGCAACAAATCCATATGATTTGCTGCGTAAACCAACCATAGATTAATCTTTATTTGTTTATAATAAAAAAAATAATTACACTAAAAAAAATATTCACTTAATAGATAAAAAAAAAAAAACTCTGAAAAGTGGTGATGGTATGCCATTAGAGCTAAAGCAAAGCTCTTGAATCAAAGAGAAAGAGAAGAGAAGTGAAAATTTGATTACACATTGAATTGTTACAAGTGTTATTGCATCCTATATATACACAATGAGATAACAATAACTAACTAACAACCGAAAACTACAGCTAGCATAACTGTTTTGACAGTAAGTATAACAGAAAATTCAGTTAACTTGTTAAACAAGCTACTGTGCAATTGGTGAAGTTTCACTATGTTCAACAAATTCCTTTAGGTTACACAAGTCCACTTCAATTGGATTTTTTTTTCTTTCAAGAAGTTACATTATTAGCCTTTAAAAATATAAACTAGCAAAGACACTGCATCTTTCTCAAGATCACATTCTTGAGATTTCATATTGCAAAGGTTCATAGTCAATAAGCATTTTGACAACATCTCTCATAATTTTATTTTTGGAGATTAAAATTTTTATTTTATATTGGTAATTAATTTTACAAAGTTGTGAATTGTGATCCCCAAATTGCTTAAAGCATTTTGTAAGGAAGAGTGCAAAATCAACTAAACCAACTTTTATCGTGGATAATGTTGTCCATAGATTTCCCTTAAACCTATTAGAATGGATACCAAAATTGAATATATTAGTATGAAGGTTTATATTTATCCAGATAAAATATGGACTTCTAATTTTCAATATTTACATTTGTTCTCCAGGCAGTAGTATCTATCTTTTTAAAATTCCAATTTTAATCAACTTCTAATTTCTTTGAATTTTATTATTGATTTTTGGATTTTACAGTAAAAAGATATATATTTCTTCAGTTTTGGAAGTTCCTGCAATCCTTAAACTACACAAAAACAAAACAGCTAGAAGGCAACTTTTGACACATGTCAAGCTCAGGTTGAGCTACACAAAATCCTTGCTGTACTACATGACAAAAACTTTACCTCATTTAAACCCTTTCAATACACAACATTTGGGCTTGCCGGTTTCTCTTCAACCCGACCCGGCCCAGAAGAAACAACTCAAGCAAAATGAACCAACCTCATTTGAAACGGCTACCTCACGTGAAGCTGCTCCCCTTTGAAGGATATGTCAACATCTTGCTCAGAAAATCAACTCCTCATTTTGGCAAATTCCAATAGTTAAATCTTTTGATATCTCTCTCTAAACCCTTAATCATGAAACTACCAACAAAGTATCCTTACATATTTCAAACCAATTTCCCAATGCCAGCTGAATTTGGCTTTCAAAATCAACCTCTTTACCTTCACCGTAAACCAATGTTGGATGCATACCAGTTTCGTGAATACAAATTTGAAGAGAGAGCCAACTTTTAGGTGAATGGGTACTGTTCAATGAGCATGCTGCAGACAATTTGTCTCAAAAAACAGGTAATTTGATTTTTTCATTCTCCCGCCTTCAAAATTTCTGTTTTTTCCAATTATTTAATTGATTTACGGTTTCAGACAATATGGATACAGAACTAGGCTATATAAAGGGGCATTGTGTCATTGAAATTTTTGCACCGCACCACACATCTTTGGTTGCCTTTCTTCAAACTATAAGTTTTTCACTCATAAATCTAAAAAAACTTTTAATTTCAATTTTCATTTTTACAACAATGTCTCTCAAACTTGCTGAAACTGATATGTTTTCAAAAATTGATGAAATTAATTCTGATCAAGCAACATGGAATTTGAATGCTAAGATCATAAGACTTTGGGAAGTAACTGATTTCAATCGAAATACCATTCCTTTTTCTATTGAAATGGTTTTAATGGATAGTGATGGTGGTAGGATTCATGCTACTGTTAGGAAAACTTTGATTTACAAATTTAAGGATGATTTGAAAGAGGGAAATATTTATGCTTTGGAAAATTTGGGTGTTGCAACTAATGGTGGACAGTATCGTACCACTCATCACCCTTATAAGTTAAATTTTCAGTTCACATCTAAAGTTCAAAGGCTTTCTAACCAAAACTTTGTTTCTTCACCCTATAACTTTACTCCCATTGCTGACATTGTTGGTGGAACTCATGATACTGACTTTTTAGTGGGTGAGTTGTTTCATATTATGTTTTCAAATGCCTTACTTTTTTGCTTAAGTATATAACTTGACTAACAATTTTAAGTATTCATTTTCAGATGTCATTGGGTTGTTGACTGGTGTTGGGAGTGAGCGTGAAATCACTAGCCAAAATGGGACAACATCAAAGCTGAATGTTATTGAGTTGGAGGCTGATGGGTAACAATTTTTTATTGTCTTTACCCTTTCTTTTTTCTTAAAATGTCGTTTAACATGGTTGCAACCCTAGATTGAGTTGTTTTTCTGTCTATGTATATATTATTTAAGCTTCTCTTTTAAACATCCAAGATTTTGGTAACATGTTTTCAACTTTATAAAGTTTTGATGTCTACTTAACACATCATATAATATGTTTTATTGAAAATAGGATTGTTTATCTCCATATAATATCTATTGAATATGATCAGATATACACAGTTTTAGATCTGCATGACCATGTTTTAGATAAAACTATACTTATTTTGGCTAAAGTTTTATTATTTGGCTTATTTTGCTTATAAATCAGGATATTTTTATTTTGCTTATCTGCATAACCAGCTCTCAGTTTTGCTTACTTTACAGTTTTATTATTATGCTTAAACCATGTTTTAGCTAAATTAAAAGATTCTGTTATACTTATTTTGGATATTTTTTTGTTTGGATATAAAACTATTTTCAAGGTTTTACATGGATTCTTTCTCATCCATTGTATGTTATCATTATTTACCACTGAAACTGTTTTACATGAATGGACAATGTTTTAGCTAAATTAAAAGGTTTTACATGAATGGCAAGCTAGCTGCAGGTGATAAGGGTAAGGTAGCTGCTAATAATGCTGGGAAGGATATGAGGGTTGAAAAAGAGAAGAATGTTGGAGTTGTTATCCTAGATGAAGAATCTGCTGCTGATGGTCCAACAAAGACTTTCAAAAAGAAACACACTGCAAAGAGACTTTCTCCTACCAAACAAGATGAGGATGATAACACTCCCATCAAGCTCTTGAAGAAGGCAATTAAGATAGAGAAAATTGCCTAGCCTAGGGTGGATCAAGTGGCCTTTTTGTGTAATGATTTGAATTGTCATATCCCATGTTTAAGGCCTTTTAAGTTATTTAGTTTTCAAGTCTGTAGGTTAATGAATCAAAGTAATCAAGTGGCAGTGGATTGATAATGTTAGTTATGTGACTATTTAAATTTCACTTTTTCTTATTGTATGTCAAGTGGCAGTTGACTTTTCTGATATTATCCTAATTGATGAACTTTTATATGATATTATTATTATCCTTTTAATTTTGTGTGCATCGCTATTTATCTACATCTATCTTCTTTGCTAATATACTATTCAATTAAAAAATATATGTGGACTTAACAGGATATAAGATAAAAAAGTGAAATTTAAATAGCATGGCAATAAAACAGGTTGTGCTGATGATAAATACCTCAACGCTGAAGGTATGGGAAATGTCAAAGTCATTTTGAACAATGGGAAAGCAGCATTGATTCAGAACGTGTGGTATGTACCAGGCATGAAAAGCAATCTGATGAGTGTGGGTCAATTGATTGAGAAAGGTTTTTCAGTTACTATGAAAGACAATCTTCTGAAGCTATATGACGGTAATCAGAAGCTGATTATGGAGTCAGAACAGGGAAGGAACAGAACATTAAAGGTGAATGTTAGAACTGCAGATTCTGAATGTCTTAGTGCAACAAGTGTTGAGAAGGATAGTGAGTTGTGGCACAGAAGATTTGGTCATCTGAATTTCAGAAGCTTGGGGCATCTGAAGTCAAAGAATCTGGTACATGGAATTCCTATAATCAAGAAGCCTGAAAAATCATGCAAGGTCAGAATTCTGAAGCCAATTCTGAAGGTCAGAATTCTGAAGCCAATTCTGAAGGTCAGAATTCTGAAGCCCATTCTGAAGGTCAGAATTCTGAAGCCAATTCTGAAGTTCAGAATTCTGAAGCCAATTCTGAAGTTCAGAATTCTGAAGCCAATTCTGAAGGTCAGAATTCTGAAGCCAATTCTGAAGGACAGAATTCTGAAGCCAATTCTGAAGGTCAGAATTCTGAAGCCCATTCTGAAGGTCAGAATTCTGAAGCCAATTCTGAAGCCAATTCTGAAGGTCAAAATTCTGAAGAAAGAATTTCTGAAGGTGAAGCCTCTGAGTCAAAAACTTCTGAAGATGCTTCTGAACAAGTTCAGAGGCTACAGAGAATCAGAAACATCCCAAGAAGATTTGCAGGATTTGAAATGTTGCAAGACACTGAAGTAGACTCTGAGGGAGAAATTATTCAGTGTGCAATGTTAGTAGATTCTGAACCTGTGAGCACAGAAGATGCTCTTAAGCAACAAGTCTGGTTGCAGGCCATGAAAGAAGAACTTGATGCTATAAAGAGGAACAAGACTTGGAAGCTTTCAGAACTTCCAAAAGGCAAGAAAGCCATCAGCGTCAGATGGGTTTTCAAGCAGAAACTAAAGCCAGATGGATCAATTGGCAAACACAAAGCGAGGTTAGTAGCAAGAGGATTTCTGCAGAAACCTTAATATACATATCAATTATATTTAGGTATATGGTATGCATATATTCCTAGGTAGATACCTTAAGGTTGGGACATGTATTGACAAAATTGTTTATCAAACATAAAATGCCAAATATGCAGAATTTGAAAACGCTTTTTCACCTTCACATAGTTAAAAAACATATTTGACCTATAGCTACATACTAGCCTTTTCCATTGTATTCTTGATCATCTTCCCATAAGATAGAGACAACACTATTTCATCTTACCAAGGTTTATATTTTTTTATTACCAAAATAGCCATACAACAAATTGTCAATTGCAACTTCTCTTTTTCCAATCATCAAAATAGAAGCCATCTGACAATACCTTTCTCCAAGTGTTAACAAAACAAATTCATCCACTTTATTCAACCAACATCTCTACACGTGAATGACCAAAACCATGAACAACAACTTACCAAGTCTAACCATCAAACACCATTAACCTTACCAACATCACAAAACTCTCTTAGTATAATATGGCAGCTATGGATTTCTAATACTATTTGATAAAATGGAGATTGACAAACAAAAGTTGGCAAGGTTTAGTAGAATACAACAAAGGAAGAAGCTTACCCAAAATGGTACATTGTCATCATCAGGTTTGGTTTTAAGTGACTACAAATATTCCTTACCATTAAAAATTGTTGAAATCATCATTCTCATGTACAACAAAATGTTTCAATGGTAATACAAAATATATTCTTTATATGTTGGCTTTCTTAATCACCTGATTTATTTCATTTATTTATTCCAGAAAATATACCACCAACAAATGTTTCTCCAAATGAAGTTGTTTTTGCTAAATCTGTTAATTCCAAAAGGAAAGCAGTTAGAATCCCTCTTTCACCTTTGAGGCCAGGTAAGACTTCAAACCAAAATTACTATATCAACATGCTTTATTACATGACTGTTTTTATATCCATCTTTTGAACATGTTCTTATCAGATTCGTTTTGCACACCTAAGAGATGCAAAACTCCTATTTCTGACTTTCCTACACCAGCTTCATGTTTGACTAACACATCCACTTCTTCACTACCTCAATCTTCAAATACAACAAGACAATTTCCTCTTGGAGCAGGTTAAATTTTTTTTTGTTCTTTATCCTCTTTCTTCTAAAACTTTGTTTTTTGCTACTTTATAATTTAGTTAATGTTTTCCAGAAAATATCAATCCAACATATACAAATCAAAATGATGTTGTTTATGATAATGTTTGTCATGCCAAGAGGACAGATATTACCCTCCCACATTCTCAGTTGGATGCAGGTTTGTCATGACAGGAATTTCATCATTATTGTCTTTTTACCTCTCATATGGATATTCCAAGATTTATATGACAATTCTCATCTTCTCAGATTATTTAACCAAAACAAATGCAAACCAGAATCTACCGTCTAAGAGAATTAGGAAGCCTAATCCTAAATATTTCACTCCACTTGAATGTGTAACTAACATATACAGTATCTCAAGTGGTCAACCTTCAACTCCAAGTCTACAATCTCTCAAGGGAACAGGTTAACTTTATGATATATGTGAGATACATTACTAAACAAATTTGTTCTGTGCTTTACTTATAATCCATTCCTATTTACATACAGCTACTATTCTAAAGTCATCTGAGCCATCATCTGCAATTATCAATCCTATTTCCAACACTGTCAAAGCCAAAAGCTCTAGGACAAGTCGTCTACAAAATAGATACATTGGTGTTCAAAGGCTAGATTTTGCTGATGACAATTTGATAGATGGTATTTATCATTTAACCTTATATCTACAAACTATGAATTATTTCTTTGTTAATCCTATATGTATAATGACTTTTTATTCTTTACAACACAGGGATTTCCCATGACACAAATGACATTGAATTTTACAAATCTACAATGTATGCAAAATCTGAAATTGAAGGTATCATTATGTATAATAATCTGATATAGAAGTTAATTTTGTTTAATGGTTTAATATAGTACCATAAATTATTAGTGCACAATAAAACTCAGATATATCATTATATGTATACCATATGTCCTTGTGCTATCAATTACTGAAATAGTTTATTACTTGCAGCTTTCTTAAATTTTGGACTGCCTGAGTTTACTTGCAAACACTGTTATGCTGAACTGTGGTATGAGGAACGAGCTGAGAAATCTAGGAATGGCAAGGATATCGCATTTTCAATATGCTGTCAAAGAGGCAAAGTGGAACTCCCTCTCATAAAAAAACCTCCAAAACTTTTGCTAGAGTTAATAAATGGAGTTGATCCAAGAAGCAAACATTTCCAAGATAATTATAGGGCTTACAATAGCATGTTCGCATTTACTTCAATGGGTGGTCAGCCAATCACTAAAATCAACAATGGCAAAGGACCTCCACAGTTTATACTATCGGGTCAAAATTATCACAGAATTGGTTCTTTATTACCTGAACCAGGAGTAACTCCAAAGTTTGCTCAATTATATGTTTATGATACCCAAAATGAAGTCAATAATAGAGCAAAAATTTTTAGGTAATGTTTCTTAATTCGTATTAGTTTCTAAACTGTCTTTACCTTCTTATATTGACTTTTTCATCTCTATCAAATGACTTATACCGAATTTTTTGTTTTTAGATCTGTTAGTGATTCAGGTGGACTTGATATTTCTTTAGTTAGAGATCTTAAAGACATGTTGGATCATTGCAATCCACTTGCAAAGTCTTTTAGAAAGGTGAGAGATGCCATAGAAATAGCCAACTGTCCCCAGTTGTCTTTAAGGCTATTTCGCAAACGTCATCAAGATTCAAGGATGCATAATACTCCATCAGCTGATGAAGTGGCTGGATTGATAGTTGGTGATTTTGATGATTCAGAATTTGGAAGAGATGTTATTGTTAACGACAGAAAATATGGATTGACAAGGATACATGAAACTCATGTTTTGTTCTTGCCTCTTCAATATCCTCTGATATTTCCTTGGGGTGAAAATGGTTGGGAACCAGATATCCCACATAGGGCTACAGCAGAAGAACCAATCGACAAAAAGAAAAACAGAGTCACTATTAGAGAATTCATGGCCTTTAGAATTCAAGAAAGAAACAATGAATTTGGCAATATTGTTCAGTCAAAGAGGTTATTTCAACAGTATGTTGTGGATTGTTACACTATGATAGAGGCGCAACGCTTATCCTATATAAGAGAGAATCAAGATATCATTCGTTGTGATATATTGAGTGGTCTCCAAGAAGCAGTTGAACTTGGAGACATAGATGCTTCATTAGTTGGAAAGCGCATTGTTTTGCCCGATTCTTTCACCGGAGGTCCAAGATATATGTTCAACAATTGCCAAGATGCAATGGGAATTTGCAAGAGGTTTGGTTATCCAGATTTGTTCATTACAATTACATGTAATGCAACTTGGCCAGAGATACGTGATTTAGTTTCTTCCAAAGGTCTTCAACCATCTGACCGGCCTGACATTGTATGTAGAGTTTTTAAAATGAAGTTAGATCAAATGATGTCAGATTTAAAGAAATTTGAGATTTTTGGCACCGTTATAGCAGGCAAGTTAATGTCTACTTCAAAGTTTTTACCATTTATCCATTGAAATTTTTTTTGTTAAGTCTGTTTTGTTTGAATTAACTAATAAATTTTCTACTATAATTTGGTGATCATAGGGATGTATACGGTTGAGTTTCAAAAAAGAGGTCTCCCACATGCACATATGTTATTGTGGTTAGGTGCTGGACACAAAATCAACACTGGTCGTGAGATCGACAAGGTCATATCGGCTGAAATTCCTCATCCAAAATTATATCCAAAACTCCATAGTGTTGTTGCCAAATATATGATCCATGGCCCATGTGGTAAGGCTAACAAAAGTTCTCCTTGCATGGATGGTAATCATTGCTCAAAATTCTTCCCAAAAAAGTATAAATCATGCACAACTATTGATGAAGATGGTTATCCGTCATACAAGAGACGTAATACCGGAGTTGTTGTACAGAAAAATGGAGTTAAATTGGACAACGGCTATGTTGTTCCTTACAATCCTTTTTTGTTGATGAGGTATCAAGCGCATATAAATGTTGAGGCCTGTAACAAGTCAAACGCCATCAAGTATTTGTTCAAATATGTGAATAAAGGTCCTGATAGATCTAATCTTGAAATCACAAATGCCAAAGGTGTTACAACTCAAAAAGAGGCTGTTGATGAAATCAAGCGCTGGTATGATTGCAGGTATTTGTCTCCGTCAGAGGCTGTTTGGAGAACTTTGAAATTTGACATTCATCAAAAATTTCCAGCCGTAATTCGGTTATCAATTCATTTGGAAAATCAACAATGTGTTACTTACAAAGATACAAGTGCACTCCATAATGTTGTTAGCTATAATGAAATGATGGGTTCAATGTTTCTAGCATGGTTCAAGGCAAATCAAGAATACGAAGAAGGACGGAATTTGACATATGCTGAATTTCCTTCAAAGTTTGTTTATCATGAAAAGGATCGTTGTTGGACTCCTAGGCAGAAGGGTTGTAGCATTGGAAGGCTAACTTATGTTCCTGTTGGAGCTGGTGAGTTGTATTACTTGAGGGTTTTATTGACAGTTCAAAGAGGTTGCACAAGCTATGAAAGTATCAAAACTGTCAAGGGTAAGATATGTAAAACATGTCAAGAAGCTTGCAGTGAATTGGGACTTTTAAATGATGATCAAGAATTTAAAGATGCAATTGCTGAAGCGCATCAAACAGGTACAGGTTGGCAAATGAGGAGTTTGTTTGTCAGATTGTTAAATATGGGAACTATGAACAATCCATTCGTAGTTTGGAGTGCTACCTGGAAATTATTAGCAGATGGTATTGTATATCATCGAAGAAAGACACTCAAAATTCCAGGTAATCATATCTTTCCCTTAATAACATTTATTTATTTTGCGGTCTATTATGATTTTAATGTTATATGTTATGATATCTTAATTTCAATTTCATTTATGTAGATTTACAAATACCTGATGAAGAATTAGAAAATTTGTGCCTTATTGAGATCAATGAGTTGTTGATGAGAAATGGAAGATCATTAAGTGATTATAAAACCATGCCTATGCCTTCAATTGAAGATGCCAATAAATTTGTAAACAAACTCATAGTAGATGAGCTGAATTATGACAAAGATGAGTTAAATGTTCTGCATACAAGTTTAGTTCAACAGTTGAATACAGATCAACTTTCTGCTTATGAAACAATAATGAATTCTGTTTTAGCCGAAACTGGTCAGTTTTATTTTTTGTATGGCTATGGTGGTACCGGCAAGACTTTCCTGTGGAGAACACTTTCAGCAGCTCTTAGATCACAAGGCAAAATAGTCTTAAACGTTGCTTCAAGTGGAATCGCTTCATTGTTGCTTCCTAATGGCAAGACTGCTCATTCTACATTCTGCATTCCATTGGAGATCAATGACAAATCTACTTGCAATATTACACAAGATTCTATGAGAGCCAAACTGTTAAGAGCTACAAGCCTATTCATATGGGATGAAGCTCCGATGATGAATCGACTATGTTTTGAAGCCTTTGATCGTACAATGAAGGATTTGATGGGAAAGGTGGACAAGGCTAACAGGTCCAAGCCATTTGGTGGCAAAGTTGTTGTCTTGGGAGGAGACTTTAGACAAATTTTGCCTGTCATTAGAAAAGGTTCAAGAGGGCAAATTATAAAGGCTACAGTTAGCTCATCCAAGTTATGGAAACATTGTCAAGTTTTGAAGTTATCAAAAAATATGAGGTTGCAGAGTGGTAAAACAGTGGAGTCACAAAATGAAATCAAAGACTTTGCAGATTGGCTTTTACAAATAGGTGATGGTTTTAGGAATACAGATCAAACTGGAGAAATGCAATTGGAGATTCCTGAAGAGCTTTGCGTTTTAGACAATGATAAGCCGTTGCTTTCTTTAGTGGATTTTGTTTATCCAAATATTGCTACAAACATTGGTCAAAAAGGTTTTTTTGAAGATGAAGCTATCCTTGCACCTACCTTAGATGTTGTTCAAGATGTTAATGATTTTGTCCTGTCCATGATTCCAGGTGATTCTAAAGAGTATTTAAGTTGTGATACACCATGCCAGTCTGATGTGGATTATGAGGTACAAAGCAATTGGTTTACATCTGAGTTTTTGAACGACATTAACTGTTCGGGTATTCTCAATCATCGACTCACACTTAAAGTTGGAGTTCCGGTTATGTTGTTGCGCAATATTGATCAGGCTGGTGGTCTTTGTAATGGTACAAGATTACAAATTACAGATTTAGGCAAAAACATTATAACTGCAAAATTCATCACAGGTAAAAATACTGGTGAGACTGTTTTTCTTCCAAGGATGGATTTAGTTCCTACTGACTCAGGGCTACCTTTAAAATTTTGTCGTCGTCAATACCCTATAGCATTGTGTTTCGCAATGACCATAAACAAAAGTCAAGGGCAATCACTTTCAAAGGTTGGATTATATTTGCCTCGGCCAGTCTTTACGCATGGCCAATTATATGTAGCTATATCTAGAGTAACAACCAAGAAAGGCTTGAAAATGGTAATATTAGATGAAGACGGCAAGACATCAACAACCACTTTGAATGTGGTTTATCCTGAAGTCTTTGAACAATTGTAGCAACTGACAACCACATGGTATTATTTTTTACATTGTTTGATTATTTGTTGTTCAAAATGATAAGTCAACTAACTAATAATGTTTTATATATTTGCAGGTCAAACCAAGAAGCGATCAGGTTTTTTTTGGATTGAAACATGACATGTTTACATGTTTTGAATACCACTTTAATTTATGAGTTATGAGACAAATATATCTTTATTTACCATGTCATGTTTATTTAAATTTTTATTATTTAGTAGGAGATTTTGGCTTATGACTATGTTAAGTTTATATTTCATATGCTGTCTGTAACTTCTTAATGGCTATTGTTACGTCATTGTAACAAATCTTATAAATCTAGCATATATTATATATGAATTTTCCTTTCTTATTTGCCGATATTAGTGGTTATAATTATATTTTATATATTCGGTTACGATATAATATATTTATAACTATAGGTGAATATCATGTATATCTGTTCGATGTGGTTGCAACAAATTTGCGCAACTTTGCGAAAGTTAGAATTAATCCCCTACAAATTAGGAAAATATTTGTAATTTATAAATTTTTATGCCATTTATAACTTTCATCTATACCCTTATATTTTTTAAAATTGGATTTGTTTGGATTTAACACTTAGACACAAATTGGGTCCAACTTCAAAATAGAACCAAAAGGCAATGGGTTATTGATATCAGGGTATATACACGTGAACTAGAGACACCAAGGCTTAACCATTATTTCCATTGAGAGATTTTTGGGTTGAGGACACAGTGAAGCAACAAATCCAACCTGCAGACCCAATACATTCCCAACATTCAATTGCTTCAATCATGTATGTTCCTTCTTTTTATTTCCATTATTCTTCATTCTCTACCAAATTAATTCTCAATTCATTATCTTTCAATCAGTTTCAAATAATCATAAACATGCAATTCTTCTTCATTCTCTTTAATTCAAATAAAGTTTTGTTGATTTTCGTTTGATATTCCAAATCTGCAAATCATGTTTTCTGATATTGGTTAATTGGATATTTCTGATAAGTTGAGGAACAATCATAGGTTTTAGATATAGTGTTGTCTGATAGTAAATTTAAATTGAACTGATTGTTAATATTAGAAATAGGCATAGTTGCTAAATAAGTATGATGTGTCTGATATTGCCATTTTTCTTATATATTTTACAAGTATGTTGTGGATACCTTGATTGGCATGTTTCTGATATTCTTTGGATTTGAACAATGTCTTGCGCTAAATTTAAATATAAATGCATTTAAGTATCTTTTTTGTTTCTAAATCTTTTCGGTAGTTCAATAGTAGCTGATGGATTTGTTTGGAGTTCTAGCTTGGGTTCATCTCATGCTTATCAATGGTGTTTCTCTCCTTTCATTGTATTTGAAAACTCTCATTTGATCGCGACACGTAGCACTCAAAGTGTTTGAAGAAATGTCTCAATATGAAAAAATGTTGTGTTTGTGGTCTAAATTTCTGTGCTTTTTTAAACCATCATTTGAATCCACAACTTTGTATTGCAATCTATACTAAAATCTGTATTTCTTTGATTATAGCTTAGGAAGCTTTCATTGTATTTGAAAACCTAAAACATGCTTAGTTTCCCTTTTTGGCAGCTGCATTACAAACTCTTCCTTATTTTATTTTTTTTGTTGCTCAATGTCTTTGATTATATCTTTCATTATATTTTTCTCTTTATCCTACAATGCGTGTTCATCCAATTTACTCATGTTATATGTTTCAAACTCAAATATGGCTATTTTAAACTCCATAATTTAGGTTTTAATTGAAGCTATTTTAATTTTAGTATAAAAAACCAACCATTTAGGTATGCTATTGTGGCAGGATGAATGCTAATATGTTGATTTGGGATATGGAAGTTACTGATGGTCATGTCAATAGTACGGCTGTCATGGTAAATAACAAATACAACTGATTAATCACAATATAATGTTTAATTATTATATTAGCATTAAGCTGAATTGATTTTATTTTTTCCTGCCAACTATGCAGTATTTTCCGACTAGAATTGGTCGGCATTTGCGAAATAACCAGCAAATTGTTGTTGTTCTACAAAACTCAAATGTTTCTATGGAAGCCACTGTTAGAACAGCACTGTCGAGAACCCGTGACAGATACCTAGATAATAATTGGGGACGATTTTTGCATAATGCTAACATTCAAGCAGGTTTCACACTAAGATTAACTATGTCAAATGCAACTGGAGTATTAACCGTGGTTGTCATCGAGCCGCTTAACATGGATATGGTTGTCGACCAGCCGGTTGACATGGATCCGGTTGTCATAAATCCTGATCTTTAAGTTTGTAATTCAAATCAGTTATTATGTCTCTTTATTTGCATGACTCTAATGTTATTTTTCAGACTCCTAAAGTTTTTATTAATTTATGTTGTAATGACAATCTATCGTTTCGTATTTGATGATTTCTATTAGAAATTATGCTTTCAATTTTGTATGTTTACAATTATGAACCATAATATTCGATAAATTTCTATATGTTATCAATATTGCCATGCTAAATTCGTATGATAAATTATAATAGACTTATCAGTGTTGTTTTTATTAATTATGCTTTTTCCGACTATATGTTATCATATACTGTATTGAGATCACCTTTTATAATGAATTCTTCCCGTGCCGCCCCGTGCGATGCACGGGTATGAATACTAGTTATAAACAAGCATAAATCCGTCATTTACTGCATAATCAGATTGAGATTCTGAAAAAGGCAGTAGGACGAGACACATCACAGCCAAAATCATTGGAATGTTAAGCATTGTTACATAAATATATCCTGAGCATGGCAACAGTTAACTAGTAGTAATATGGTATGGATTTTTATGTATCTGAAATATCCTCATTGAATTTTTCTGGTTGTTCAATGAGAATAATGCTTAGTACATATCTGTCTGTATCACCTCACACTAAACAGAAGATATAAAAACTAGAAGAAACTAAAGGGGTTGAATCTAAATCTGGCATAATTAGCACTAACATAAGCATTAAGCAACTCATTCTGCGGAGACCAAAAATCAGCTTTGAGACCCCCTCTCCTAACTGCTTTTAGGATTTTGTTTTTGTGTGTGTATCCAGTTACTACTACCTTCTGACAATTAGTGTCCACTTCCACTTTCTCTATTCCTGCACTCATGAACAATATTACATTAAATCAATAACTAACTCAGAATTATTGTGGCACTGATTAGCAATATTTATATGAATCAAACCTTTTAATTTTGAGAGGCATTTCCTTAGTCTTTTCTCATGTATACAAACCATCTCCACTTTTAACTCAACAATCTGCAAAGCAAGAAAGTAACCAAATATTAATAATCATTGAACACAATTGTGTGCACTTTTTAAGAGGGATTCAGGACATGCTGATAATCAATTGAGTACATGAAACTGATATTAATATTGCTCAAATGATCTGCCCATGAAATCACCTCATTGATTGAGAATACATGCTTTCCTTAATGAAATAGTATTCTCTATAATACATGCTTTCTCAATTGTATCTTTTGTGCATAAATTATAATTGGTAATGGCCAAATAATGCAAGAATGGAGACAATTTCTAAATAAACCATATAAAAATCAATTAGTTGAAAAGCTCAAGGAATAATACCTCCATTAATACTATTGAGATGAGAAGATGCTACAGAACTATGGTTTATAGAAAGAAGTGGGACAAATGGAGACAGAATGATTCAAAAAACGACTTGGTATGAAGGTTTAGCTAATGACACAGAGAGATATAGAGGGTCATTTATATTTATTTCAATCAAAAGAGAAGATCAATTAAAGTTGGAAGATACATTAAAGTGAGTGTCACTATCTTGGGTTTTGAGTCTGTTTGAACTAGTAGTACTAGTACCACTACTACTACTACTACTACAAGGCAAAACTAAATGCTTTTATTGGGACAGAAGCAAATTCAGCTTTAGAATATGCGATCCAAGTCCCAATGCTTTCCATCTAAGCAAAGCAATGAGTGTATGAGAATTTGAAATGATTGGCTTTGACAGATCTAACATTCTTTTTTTCCTTTTGACCGAAGTTGTACATACATAGAGAATGGAACAAAAAAAAACATGGTAGATCTTGGCTTTAATGACATTGACAGATGCATGCAGCATGCTAAACATCTGTCTCCTTCTGTGTTGTATGTCTCTTAGCATATTAGTATTGTGTTGTATGTCTCTTGCATATTAGTATTAAATTGATGGAGAGACGTTATGTGAGTGAACTCAAATGATAAAAAAAATTGCAGAGACATTTGATATGTTGAAACGTGGATTTGAACTTTCAATTCTTTACTTCTCAGTATTTTCAATTTTGTGTGTTTAGTTTAGCTACTAGGTTCTTTAGAACAAAAGATAAATGTTGAATAGATAGATAAGCTGGTTTGCTTAACATGCTACTATTTCCTATATGCATAACACAAGCAGTAGCTATAAATCATTATTTGTTCTTGGAACATTTATTATCTGATCCTCAAATTTAATTATGTCCGTTTTTTTAAGAAGTAATTATGTTCTTTGTTGTTTTTTCTTTTGTTACCATTTGTGGACTGGATTATGGGCAATTTCATATTTTGTCCATGCTACATTGTATGTTCATGTAATTTCGATGCGTGGCATTTATAACGGTTCTATTGTTTGTCTTTCTGACACACTAAATGACTGAAAAATTGTCATGTAAGCAGTGATAATTTGCCGTTTAAGGAAAAAGTCGAGAGTAAAATGCTTACTCCTACTCTGCAATATATGCTCACATGGTAGTACTTGAATAAAGTGTATTTAATTCTTTGCTTGTCCAAGATATGGTATTCTATTGGCACCGTTGTGAAGCACATTTGAAAAGGAAAAGGAAAAAAAAAATGATCAGAAAAGAAAAAGGGAATAGAAACGTCTACTATGTATGCACACAATGAGAATGACAACAGGAAGCAGACCAAACAACAAGTTTGGCATAATTTGGTGGATTCTATACTTTTGCTTAGCCAGGTCTCTCTTGCACCTAACTTTATTGTACACTCCAATCTATCCTCCCTTGACTAGAGGATAGATTTTTATGTCCCTACAGTGAAATGAACGAAATAGCTAGTGTGTACTGTGTAGCAGAGCGAGAACTAGGAGAAGCTGAGATCCGAGGGAAGATTGTAAGTAGCCTGGACATGTGAGATTAGACTAAGCCGAAGAGGCGTGACAAGTACAAAGAAAACTCAGACTGAGAAACTTATTAAACAGAGAAGAGTTAAAATAGATCGCTGATTTCTAAATTGCTGTAGGCCAGAGCCACATCAGGGCATAATTGTAAGTAGAAACATAGGGAATGTTTTGACCTTGCAAATTTCAGCAAGTGTTCATCTTACCTGTATGCTTATATTCATGTTGTTTTGAGTGAACTATCAATGCAAAACAAAAATTAAATGCATTCAAAAAAAAAATCCCTTTTAATGTTTCGAGAGATACAGAGGTGATACTTGCACAGCGCTTGCACTTCAATGTAAAGATCTATTTTGAGACAGCAATGCCCCTTTTAGTGTTATATTTTTCGACACATAAACACTTACGGTGTTATCCCAACTATGGCAAAACATAGAATGTTTAGAAGCGCCCAAGTGGATGAAAATATTTGGAACATACCATTTTTCTCTTGCACAGAATAAAAGAAACTTGTGAAAACATGGCCGGGAAATATGTCACCAAGAAACTTTAGACGAGGAATATTTCCAAAAGGTATTGGAAGACCTGCTATTTCGGTACTTTAAATTGGGCACTGACTACTTCTCTCTGCTCCAGTGGATAGAGTTAATGTCAGTTTTGTCTTTCATAAAAAGAAAAAAGCATATCTTTCTTCCTAAGATACTCATTGCAATTGTGGGGAAGCTAAATACCCTAATTTCGTAAACCAATATGATCAGCTATAACTTACAATTGTTGTATCCTCTATGAAACTAACAAGGTTTTAAAACAAAGTCTGCAACCACAATTTCGGACACAACATCAGTTTTCTGACGTCTATATGACAACAATACGACCGTGATTAGAGCCATATGTGCCACATTTAACCACATCTATATGTCATATCAAGGATCGCAAAGTGGACTCAATTGTGATTTAAAACATTGTTAGTTAATGAATGCATTCAACACCCTCAAACTCCAATCTATCATGCACTTGTTTTCTTTATCACCTTCATTCCACACACACACACACAATCAATTCTTACACCACAGAAATAAACAACACAGAAAGAATATTCATATATGAAAAGTAAAATTTATTAAAATGTTTAAGATAACAATAACAATCAATCTTTAGTGACTAGAACTAGCAGAATAACTCAATTTACACATAAACTAAGAAAACAGAGAATAACAGGTTTTAGTGTTTTACAGAGATGTAGACGATGATTCTTTTCCTCCAAGTGTTTGAATAATTGCTTCCAAAAGTTTGATATCGTTATCACGCTTCGTAATTTCTTCTTGCTTTGCACGCAGTTCTTCCATATGCAGCTCAAACACCTCTGCATTACAAAAAAATAATAAATCAGAAACTATTACTAATTAGCTTCGCTGAATCACAGATCACAATTATTCAAATTCATCATCATAGAATACAAAATTACGATTCATAATTAGGAATTAGGAAGAACAGCATCAACAATCTTCTTTAATTATGAATCATAAACTATTAGCTTCGCAGTCAGATATCACAAATTATTCAAATTCAAAATTATGATTCATAATTAAGATCAACAGCATCAAAATCTTCCAAAATTAATATAGATATATATATATATATATTTATTTAATTAATTAAGTAAAGTGAGAGTTGATCAGTGAAATAGGTTAATACTTGTGGTGTTTTCGAGCTCTTTGGTGACTTCATGAGCGCGTAATTCAGCGGCTTTCTGCGAAGCTTCAGCTTGTCGTTTTTCCGATCGAGCGCGAGCGGCGGCGGTGATGGCGGCGTCGAGTTCTCTTTCCAAAGTGTGAACTCGTTGATCGAGGAGCTTAATTGTTCGTGCTTGATCGGCGGCGAGAGAAGCTTTGGAGAAGGTGTCGTCGTCGACGAAAACGGCTTTGGTGAGAAGAAGTTTCTGGAGAGATTCGAGATTTGAACTCATCTCTGATAGATTCGTCATCGCTCCGTTCCATCGTTCTCCTTTTTCTTTCTCATCCATCTCTTTCTTTGCTTCAATAACTTTTTTTCAGTATCTCTCTGATTTCATCATTTTCGTTGCTTTTTTTTAAAAAAAATAAATAAATTCAAATAACATTAAAAATATATATTCACAATTTTTTTACATAAAAAAATAGTGGTAACAAATAAAGTTATCCTTATCCCTATAATAAATGAGATGAGTTTATCTAGTTTACTAGCTTTATCTATACTAAAAAAAATATTGTTTGCTAGATTGCTGATGGTGTTTTTCGATTTAAGACATCAAAAAAGATTTTAGGGTGTAATCAAAACTATTTCAAAACTCTTTTAAATTTGCTTATAAAAAAATAAAATATAAACAATTTATCTTTCATAAAATTGTATTACGGATAAAAAATGTGGTTAATCCTATGTGGTGCAAAATATAATTTACGACTAAACAAAATTAAAGTTGATGTTAAACAGTACCTTAACAAGTAGTATGTTGTTGGTTTTGTGAGTGATGCAACGACAGAAAAGGACTATAATTAATAATATAGGACAAAAAAATTGTGTAATGTGAGGAACTTATTATTTTTATTTTTATTTTCTTTTTATATTTCTTTAATTGAACAGAAGCGTCAATCACCATTAAAACGATAAGTGAACAGAAGCAGCGTTATTTAAGTTTATATAACCTCTCAAGACAATACTACTCTTCCAAGTATTAATAGTATGGATTCAACACGTCTTAACTGAGTAATTCTCCTTAAGAGACAAAAGTTAAGTTATTACAGTATATTGAATGTTAAGGTTGACAGCACTGTCTCGTATTTTTCAAGATAAAAACATTGTTGATAGCCTTCAAGCTTCGATGGTAGACAGCTAGATGAATCCTTCTCATAATTGACATATACATATACATCCCTTCTAAATGGAACCCTACTCTTTTGATTAGTGATTGTTGCGGAATGGATTCTTTGGGCAATGTAGAAACAATTAGATCCACAAACTTTAGCTTCTAATCTTGACTTGATCCCAATTTGGCTAGAAAATTTGCACTTCAGTTTCCGCCTCTAAGAGTATGCTTGACGAGGACCGTTCAATCAGGTTGCAGCATGTCTTCAGATTCAATACTCTAGATAATAGTAGGAAACTAGTGAGTATGATGATTATTGCTAAGAATGGGATCTAATGCTGTCAAGGAATCAGTATAGCAGTAAATGGCTAATAACTCAGCATGAGTGTTATTTGATACTCCCATGTAACCACTTACACCAGCCAACTATGTCACATCCCCTCTTCTAATCAAGCCTCCAAATCCAGCTCTCAATGGCTGCCATGCCACCCATCTTTGAAGTTTATTGATATCTCTACTATATTTCAAACAACACTCCCGAAAGTACGTAAAATTGCAGGTTTGCCTCAAAACTTGATGCGTATGTAAAGATTCTATGCCGACACACAATGTTTCTAGATCTCCAACTCCACCACAAACAAGCTAGAAACAGATGAGTATTAGGTGCAACAATTTATTTTCAAATCTAACAAATGAAATGCTCCTCATCAAAGAAACTCTCAGCAGTAAAATCAGAAGCAGGATATAATTTTTTAGCCAACAGGTAGGAGTTTCGGAAAGTCTAGTGTATGCAATGATAACAGTCTCATCTAGGACATAAGCTACATTGAGTCGTTTTCCTTTTATGCAAAATAGAAAGGGATGGTATGGCTTGATGGCAAGCACACACAGATGAAGAATTTAATCTTCCCTGGAGCTCTAAATTTCCAAATCTACAGACAAGATCTTATTTTCATTTGTATGATGTTGAAAGAAAACAGCTAATTCAGATTGGAGCTGCTGTAGCAGAAAAAACATGTACAATCTTTAATTGGCCCTGCATACTGCATGAAATTTAAAGGCATGACAAACAAAAATTCAAACAGAAAATCTTTTACAGACTCAAGGGCACCTTCCAATATGCTGTGAGCCTGTGAATTTCCAAAGCCATACATAAAAGTTTTCCGTCAGAGTATACAGACTAAATGATGATTATGGGAAAACACAAGTTCTGCCAAAGAGAAAAGAAGCATTAAGCTTCCTTCCTCTTGATCACTCTTCTTTTATAAAAATGATGATTAAATACTTCCTATCATTTGCTGTATAAATAAAACAAAAATGATTCTGCATCCGAGAGAAAGAATGGCTTTCTCTTTTCATGCATGTGTATGTTTCAAAACCCATTTGATCAAGTTTTCTCATGACATTGCCCAATAAAAACCATGCATTGTAGTTAGTCTACTAAGCTTAATAACGAAAACTTACACCATCCAGTAAGACAATTGATGAGAATTGCATTTGGATATGAAAACATCAAACTTCAAACCCCACGGATTGAGACTTCGAGTTGTTGCACTCTCTTAGCCAAATCATGTTTACCAGCATTCTTCAATCCATCAGTGACCATATCAAAACAACGAGATATAGGTACAAAACCAATCTCAGTCATTTCAAAAAGATAATTAGCAGCATCAACAAACCTTCCACCGCGACCACACATAGTAATAAGCATCGTATAAAGAGGTCGATTAGGAGGATGACCCTTTGCTTTCATATCAGCAAAAAAGCAAAAAGCATCATCAAATTGACCTCTCTTAAACAAAGCCTTCATAACAGGTGCATACAAACTAGGAAAAGGACGATTCCCTTCCTCGCTAAAATTATTCAACAACCTATAAGCTTCATCCATCAACCCTATTTTCGAAACCGCCGGTACCAAAATCTTGTAAGTGTTAACATCAGGAACCATTCCTAATTTACATAACTCATGATAAAGCTCAACACAAAACTTAATTTCATCTTCTCCACATTTAGATATTGATTCCATCAATGCATTGAATGTTCCCACATCAGGAATAATTCCTTCCTTCGCCATCTTCCTCACCATTCCTTTCGCCGATTCAATGTAACCGGCATTTAACAGACCTTCAATGAGAAGATCACGGCCTCTCACCGGAGGGGTAAATCCTTTATCACTCATTTCCTTGAGAAACTGCTGAGCTTCGCGCATTTTGCCGCTTGAGCACCACGCGTTAACGAGAAGCGCGTAGGTACATTTATCAGGGTTGATACCTTTCCGGAGCATTCGACGGATTAAGGCATAAGCGGCGTGGAAGAGTTTGGATTCGCAGAGTGCAAAAAGGAGGGAATTGTAGAGCTGAAGATTCTGAGGACAGTTGAAGATTTTGCATTTGTTGAAAAGCTGAACGGACTGGTCGATATGACGGTGACGGCCGTAGGATTCGATTAAGGAAGAGACGGCGGAGGGGGAGAGCGAGAGTTTGTGGTGGTGAGTCATTTGATGGATTATTGACCACATTGTTTGGTAGTTGTTGGAATTGGCGAGGATTGTGACGATTTCTTCGAATTCGGCGGAGGTTGGAGTGTAGATAGGGTGGTGGTGGTGAGATTGGGCCCAATTGAAGAAACGGAGGGATTCAATTGGGGAAGAGGAACATGCGCGGAGGACGCGGAAGACGAGTTCCGGTGTGATTGTGATGCGGAGTTTGTTGAGGGTTCGTTCGAGGTAGAAGTCGCGACGAACGATGTTTGCAACATGTTGGATTGCGGCAAAGTATTCATCTTTGGAGGTGGTTGTGGTGGTGGTTAGGGTTTTGTGGTGGTGGTGGAGAAATGGTTTTGATTTTGAAAGTGTGTTTACTGTACGGATGAGTTTTGCAAAAGTGTGAAGCATTGGATTGCGTTGGCGGAGCCAGAAATATTAGAGAGCTTGGGCAAAGTTTTAACATGAAGAATATAGTATAGGCCGTTCCATTTACATATCAAATGTTACCCAAAAGTGCTGGTTTGTCTGCCTTACCATGCACAGTTCTCACATGGCACCACCAAAATTTCTATTCTAAGTTAACGACAGACACCATTCTTGAATTGTGTGTCCACACTTCAGCCACTACCACGTTGCATTTGAGGTCAGCAAGAATAGCAAAAACTTCTCAAAGCAGTCCTAGCCTATCACGTCCTGTTAACTCAAGTGTTGTTAGTACAAATTAATTATTCAGATGGTTCCATCCATAGACTGAAACGAACGACATAAATGAGTTAAATTGCATTATTCAAGAAGAAGAAAAAAAGTTTTGAAACAAACTAGTTCTGAGATCATAAACAAAATCATGCACTTATTGAAAGATAGAGGATATGCAGATCAAGAAACAAGTTATTCAATTCAAAGGACAATGACTATGGTGATTAATTTATTTGATGAGAAATTAAGAATTAATAATCAATCATCTAACCATCCACCATCAGATGAAATATAAGCTCTTCTAACATTGAGATTCATATCAGTAAGAACCTGAACAACTTCCAACAAACTACCACACTTATTTGCACTATCAAGTATCAACCTACACAATTCACATCAACAAAATGACCCTTTTGAAATTAATCAAAGATAAAACCTTTAAAGGTTTAAATTTCAAACCTTTATCAAAGTGGTTGTTCTGCTTGAAGTATTATCAATAGTAACTTTGCAGCAATAACAAAAACATGAAATTCAACTAAGTTTCAAAACTCAAAGTTTCTAACTCAACACCATATTTTCTATCCTAAGTTAAGGTTTTAACAACACCAAAATTTTCTAACTCAACATGACAACATCATCAATCAAAATTTTCTAACTCAACATGACAACACAATAAGAAGAATTGAGTATATCTATTATCTATATATTTATTCAATCAATCAAAATTTTCCAAAAACCTAGAAAAATTGTACCTGTTTGTCGCATAGACAAGAGAGAATGAGAGACAAGAGGGAGAAGAAGATAGAGAAAGCTTTTGTGGTGGTGGCAAGTGGCGGCGACTGACTTTTCCGGTGAAAGAGCTTTGAAAACTAGGCCCAGCAGAGAGAGAGGTAGCGGCCGGTGGTGAGAGGCGAGTGGCGGTGGTCACTGGTCGAAGCTTTTCCGGTGAGTGTGGTGGAAATGGAAGTGCGACGCGAGCAGAGAGAAAAGAAACTCGTTTTCTCTTTTGCCCTTTTTTCTGTTTTATTTTTTAACTTTTGTTATTTTTTTCCAAACCAAATTTTTTTTATTAGGCCGAGTCTGGGCAAATGTCCAGGCAAACCGGGCCATGAACCTGCCCATGATTAGGTGAAGAAGACAAGTAAGTTCCGGAAAAATATATCTTATATCTCAAGGTTTTTGGTGCCAAGTGCGCTTTAGTAAGTACGGTAGGAACAAAAAATTTCGATCGGGATAACTTCGCAAACATATGACTTCCCTCTATGGAAAGCTTTAACCTGCATTTGGGAGCAGTTTCAAAATCACATTGTGTGCCAATTGGGAAATGGTAACAGTATTAACTTTTGGATGGATAAATGGACGCCTAGTGGCTCTTCTCTTTTATTAAATGCCACTGACAACACCGTTGACATAACCCTCTTGGTAAAAGATGTTTTAATGGCCGAAGGGCAGTGGTATCTTAATTTCCTCAATACTCATCTTGATCCCAATATTTTTAGTCGGATAATCGCTATATCGGCGCCTGTGTGGGTAGATGGGTCTGACACAATTGGTTGGAGAGGAACTAATACACGTCATTTCACCATTCAAAGTGCGTATGAGCTTCAACAGGGTGATGTCCAACAAATTGATGGGGATTAGGAAAAGATTTGGGCCTGGAAGGGCCCTCATCGGATCCAAACTTTTATTTGGATTGCAGCTCATGAACGCCTCTTAACCAACTTTCGTAGAAGCAGATGGGGTGTCTGAATTTCGCCTACTTGCTCTAGCTGTGGATGGAGATGAAACTGTCATACATACTCTTAGGGATTGCGTTTATGCAACCCGTATTTGGCTCAGGCTAGTTTGTCATAATCATATTACTAATTTTTTCTCTTCTTTGAATTGCAGGGAATGGATTATCATGAACCTCAACAGGAAAGAGTTTGGACTACAACAAGGAAATTGACAATCTATTTTTATGGTGGCATGTTGGCACCTTTGGGCTTGGAGAAACAAGTCTCTTTTTGAAGAGGGTTTTCTGCGCCCAAATGATCCGACTCAGGTGATTCTCAAGATGGTTGCAGAGATTGATCAATATGGGCACACTCTTCCAACAGAAAGACATAGACGACTTGAGACCATCTACATCGGATGGAAGCATCCTCAAAGGGAATGGATAAAACTCAATTGTGATGGAGCATACAAGGAGTCAATGGGCATGGCCGGGTGTGGGGGTCTTTTTCGAGACTCAAATGGTCGTTGGTTAAAAGGATATACTCAAAAGATTGGAGTTTGTGATGCTCTCCATGCAGAAATGTGGGGAATGTACACGAGAATGCAAATTGCTAGAAGACAATGTTTTACCCATCTTATAGTAGAGAGTGACTCAAAGCTTCTAATTGATATGGTAACATGGAGTTGTAAGTTGAATGCGAACACTCCTATCTTGGTTCGACGTATTCGTAATTTTGCTAACCTACAATGGCACGTTGCTTTTAAGCACACTTGGAGCGAAAGAAACAGATGCGCCGATTGATTAGCTAATTACAGTCTTAGCCAAAGTTCTTTTGATGTAAGAGATCTGGAAATTTCTCCTAGAGAACTCCAGAATCTCCTTTTTGATGACATATACGGAGCTTGCATGCCTAGGAATGTCAAGATAGTTTTATAGTTTTTTTTTTCTCTCGGGCTTTGCCCTCTTTTATCTACCAAAATAAAAAGTTTTGAAATCAATTTTTAATATGGGCATCTAACAATTTTTTAAAGGTGAATTTGATGATTGAGTTGTAACTTGTAACAATTGAAGGAGATGTACAAAAAGACATTAGGTGATGAGTTTGAGCAAACTTATCAATTACCATGAAGAAGGAATGAAATTATCAAAACTCGATTAACCTTTTAGGATGTGGCGATTTTTTCTCTTATAGCCGGTGAAACTATTTGAATAGTTTATACTCGTAAGATTGGTTCTCGTGGCGTGCTCCATGTTAGGGTCGGCCCAAGCTACAAGCAGCCAAAGTTAGGGCTTTAGGCCTCACAAAAAACCGATTTTTTTTAAAAGTCTATTAGGCCTCCAAATAATTTTAGTTATATTATATATAGGCCTCACATACAAAAATATCACAATAATTTGGTAGCTCAGTTGGCGTGTGTGGCTAGATTTCTACGAGGAGATTCCAGGCTCAAATCAAACTCGTAGCAAATTTTGTTTAATTTTTCTTTTCAATTAACCATAACTTACTAAATAGCAATGCTCTTTTTTTATAACTTATTAAATAACAATGCTCTTTTTTTATTATGATGAAAAACAATGCTTTACTATTGTATCCTATAATATAAAGAGACTTGAAAACAATTATTACAAACTTTTGCCATATGTTTTTTTTTTTGTTTAAATTTGCTTTTAAAAATAAAGTTGTTTTTTTAACTTAAATTAATATTGAATCTGTAAATTAAAAAATTAATATTGAATCTAAAATTTAGTTAAATTTTGGTAATATAGATGTTTTGAAATAAAAAAAAAAACATTATATTAGAGTTAAACTTATGCAATAAAAGTATAAAACATACATAAAATAAAGTTAATTTTTTTTCCTATTTCATATTTTAGTTATATTCTTATGTTTAAATTTCTGAAAATATAATTTTTTTACACAATATAATTTATTTAAATAAATATAGATAATCAGTACCTTTATAAAATTAATTATTATTTAAAAAAAAATTAAGACCTCATTTTAATATTCGCTTTAGGCCACATAATATATTGGGCCATGTGGACATGTAGGCAATAGGGATTGTGCAAATGACTTAGAGGAGTTTTAGTCAACATATGATAATAGCAACCGTAATACCGACGGAGATGCATGCAATCAAAGGAGCATGAATTCCATATTAACCACGCTTTGCGTGAATGAGTAAATTGGTAAATTGACTAACTAACTCTAGTCAGTTTTTATATTGGGATAACAATGAGCAAAATCTAGATAGACACACATCCTTGTATTACAACTAGAAAAAATGCTCGTATCTAGTCTTGTATTCGCATCGGTGGCACTCTTAATACCCGTAGCCTCTGGATATTTAAGTTATCATACTAGTACATATTACCCCCATTTGAATTGAATCAGATCAATAAATGAGGAGTGTTAGGAGAACAATTTACTATTCGACGTGCTTAAAACATTTAATGTGTTGAGGAGGGTTGGCTAAGCTTATGAGTTTAGAAAGGCCCCCACAAAATTGAACCTTACGTATGGGGATGACATTGCATGATCATCTTTCAACCAACTTTTGAAGAAGCAAGTTGGAGAATGTATGTTTCACTTATTTAATATTTTTTTTTTTGTCAATTAGTCCAGTGGCTCGAAATTCCACTCTTAAGGTGGATAAGTGGGATGACTAGGATTCGAATCCCGGCTCCTGAATATATAATGCATTTGTCCTACCAATTGAGCTAAGTTCACGGGACATTTAATTATTCTATTTGTGATAGAGGAAAAATATTTCACTTGCTCAGGAATGTATCGAAATAGCTCAAACTTATTGCATATGAGGAGTGCTAGGAATAGGATCATACCCTTTAACACGCTCCAATCTTATGTTACATGATCCTTTTTTCTTTTTCTTTTTTTGACTAAAAGGTGTTCATAACATTTCATTAATAATAATATGGTTGATACATGTCGGTACATCAATAAAAACCTTGGAGCTAGCTATAGATGTGGCTACCCTTGCAAGAACATGAGCTGCCTCATTTGCTTGTCTCCTATTAAACTCAACACGAGAGTTTTTGAAATATAAACTAAACAAATTCTTACATTCTTTCAATATATCACCAAATTTTGTAACATTATTTCTACCTTTATAAAAATAATCCACAACCTTTTTAGAGTCCAAAGCAAAATCAACTTCTTGTAACTGTAATTCATGAACCCAAGTAATGGCATGTAGCAGTCCCAACGCTTCTCCTACTTCAACGGTGCATATCGGAGAAAGCCACAATGTTTTTGCTAGCACAAAACAACCCTCATCATCTCGGATACACATTCCAATTCCAATCCGGTTTCTTTGTTGTGAAAAAGAGGCGTCAACATTGCATTTGTATCTTCCCGCTTCGGGTTTCTTCCATCAGATTTCATTTGGATTGCTACTACTGCCCTGTACGATGCTACTGCTGCCCTGTGTGTTATTGCTGCTGTCCGGGACTGCCCTGTACGATGATCCTTTTTTTCTTCTTATGTTACATGTTACCGTTTCATTTTGTAACAATTTATTTTACTTTTTTTTATTCAAGCCACATCATTATTTTTATATTAACTCTTCATCTTCTTTTCTTTCACACTTAGTCTTCAATTACTCCATCATTAAACCGGTTGAACCGGATGACTCGGTCTCTAAAAAATCATGACATGATGACACCTAAAAAATTTGAAAAACTCAAAAATTTCATAATGTCTAAGTTCTTAAATCCAAATCATAACATTATCATCACACACAATAAAATAGTACAAAATAAAAACTCAAATAAAGTAGAATCATTAATATTTTTTTTCCTACAAAAACATTAGTTATTATAAGTAAAAATGATAGTTGAACAATTAAATCAATATTAGGCAAACAATAAATAAAATCTAAAGTCCATAATGAAGATGAGAAAATCTAATGTGCTTTTGAAACAAATCAAAACTTGTGAGAGAACTTGTTTTCATACAAAAATATAGTAGTAATACAAGAAAATATGTAATATGTTTATGTATTATAAGACATAAATTACACACTTAAAAATTAAATATAATGAATGTTGTTTTTAAGCTTATATATTAAAAAACTTAGATATAACAATTTTTTGTTGGAACAAAGTTGGTTTTAATATAACCCAAGTAGTTTTGATGATAACAATAGTATTAATATACAATAGGGAATACTGATAATTTACTCTAATGTGCAGATATACAAGTTAAAATTTATATTCACTAGAAATTGAAGTTCTGGTTGCTATGCTAAAGTATCCCCAGAAGTTGGGAAAATGCAAGTTCTGAAGACAACACCAGAAGTTGAAGTCATCAGAAGTTGCAAGTCAAAATCAACCAGAAGTTGAACTCATCAGAAGCAAATTTAATATCTGTAGATTCTGATGACGATGAAACAGCAGAGGACGCCAGAAGAACATTCTATTCTCATTAACGACTATCATCTATTTGGCAAAGATCTGAAGGAGCAGAAGAACTTCTTTCAGACCGTTATCCTCATGATAATGACGTTTGTACTATTGTACTAACTTTGTTTTCCTGATTTGGGCGAATATTCGAAATCAAGGCTCAGATTTTGATCTTTACTTGATTTGGATAAGCACATTTCAAATGAAAACAATAGTACAGTACTACGTAGCTGAATTCATCATTGTCCGCTCAAATTCAAGACGCTCCAACTTCATCTATAAAAGGAGGAAGAATTTGAAGACGAGACAACACACTTGCGAAGAACAAAACAGCTGTTATTCTGCTAAAATTCAAAGAGCATTTTTAACTTAGATACAACTTGAGATTATATCAAAATTCAAGACAAACAGTTTTCAACTTCTGACTTATCAGTTGTTGAACCTTAGTTTTCTTTTCAAGAATTCTAAGAATAGTCTTGTTATTTAAGTTGTATTTCTTTGTTCTCAGAACTCTGATATTATTTATCAGTTGTTCAAACATTGTATTTTCTTTTTGTGTTAGAAGTCTCTTGCTGGTAAGCTTGAGCATTTGGAAGTCTCTTGTAAGGTGTTACTTGAGCAAAGGAAGTCTCTTGCTGTTGGCTTGAGCATTTGTAATCTTGTGTGATTATAATGAAATCCCTTGGAAGTGCAAGGGGACTAGACTACTCTCGGTTTGTGAGAGGAACCAATATAAATCTCTTGTGTTCTCTCTTCTCTCTTTTCTCTGTTTTACTCTTTCCTGCTCTGTTTTCGCTTTCACCATCCCAGAAGTTGTTTGTGTTTAAACTTGGCCCGCTGCGAAATCTGATAAGTTGCAAAACTTTGAAGAAGTTTTTAAAACTACCCAAAACACAATTCAACCCCCTTCTTGTGTTTTCACACCTTCAATTGGCATCTAGAGCCCGGTTCTGTTATATCACTTTGCAGTGACACAGTTACTTGTTGTGTCAAAACACTATGTCTGGATCTGGATCTGGTGAGAAGAAAACTGAAGGAGTGTCTATTCCTTTCAACTATGATGTTGATGATAAAAACAACAACATCAAAGCTCCTAAGTTCAGTGGTGATGGTTCTACCTTTTCCTGGTGGAAAGATAGAATCTACAGTCACCTAGTTGGTATTGATGATGAACTTTGGGACTTAGTTGAAAGAGGAGTTACATTTCAAGGTTTGGATGAAAGAGGAAGATTAGATTATGATACAAGGCAAGCTTTCACTGACAAGGACAAGAAAGCGTACAAGAAGCACCACAAGGTCAAGGATATCTTGATAAGCTGCATATCTCATGAAGAGTACCTTAAGATCACAGATAAATCTACTGCTAAGAGTATCTATGATTCTTTATGCTCATCTTATGATGGAAACAAACAGGTGCATGAGGCAAAAGCAACACTTTTGATCCAACAATATGAACTCTTTAGAATAAAGGAAGATGAGAACATTGAATCTATGTTTTCTAGATTCAAAGTTTTGGTTGCGGGTCTTCAAATTCTGAAGAAAAGTTATACTACTTCTGATCATGTGAAGAAGATTCTTAGAAGCTTACCTGCTAAGTGGAGACCTAAGGTCACTGCTATTCAGGAGGCAAAGGATTTAGACACCTTAAGCCTAGAGGGTTTAATTAGTTCACTTATGAGTCATGAGATTGAGCTATCCTCTGATGAACCTCAGAAGAGAACGAAGTCCTTGGCTCTGCCAGCTACTTCTGGACCTTCTAAGGCTCTCAAGGCTAAGGTTGTTGAATCTGAGACAGAAGAATCTTCTGTAGATGATCAAGAAGAGGGATCAGATGATAATGTATTTGCACTTCTGACCAAGAGGTTCCAGAAGTGGGCAAGAAGAAAACCAAGATACTCTGGTAGAAGTTCTGGATCCAAAGGTTCTAGTTACAGAGGTTCTGGAAACAAAGATAAGAAGGATGATTCTAAAAATTGCTTTAACTGCAACAAGCCTGGACACTTCATTGCTGATTGTCCTGACTTGAGCACCAAGGGAAAAGGAAGAAAGAGCACTTTCAAGAACAAAGCTAAGAAGAGTCTTCTAGCTACATGGGAAGATCTTGACAAACTGTCTGATGATGAAACTGAAGATGCAGAAGCTAACTTGGCACTCATGGCCACAGCAGAGTTAGATGTTGAAAGTGATGTTGAGTCAGATTCAGAAGATATTGAACAGGTTATTTCTAAACTATCTGATACTCAACTCTCTAAGGCTTTGAAAGATAATGTGATGAAATACATGGAAAAATCAAATGAGCTAGAGCTTTTTAAACAAAAGTTTGACATGCTCAATGATAAAGTCAATCATATTCAAGAAGACTGTCCTTAAAGACTATTCAAGTTCTTGAAAATGGTTGCAGAACATGTAACAAACCCTATGATAAGCATGAGATTGCTCTTCAAGAGTTTGTTCATCACAATATTGACAAGCATAAATTAGCCTCTATGATTTATGGTGCTGGCAAATACACTGGACAGGGTTTGGGGAGTACTGTCAAAGGAAACTCAAATTAGTCTGTGTGTATTAGCAGAACATCTTCTGATCTTTATTCTAATTTTGTTTCTAGTAATTGTACAGAAAATCCAAAAGTGTCAGATGCTCAAGTAAGCGTGGAGTCTTTGAAAACCTCTGCTCCCATTGCTTCAGTATCCAAGTCTTATAAAGGAGTACAGAAGATCTTCAAGCCTATGAGTATTCGGGGCATGAGATCAGGCTGTACAAACTTGAAAGCTGGTTTGCTGACACACTCTGGGTCAAGGTCTAAAGGAAAGGTTAAGCCTAAACCTGTTTTTAAAGGCTCACCTCACTATGGACTCTCTGGAAATTACAAGAGACAGAAGAAGGATAAAAGAACTAACTTTAGAGGACCCATCAGAATATGGGTACCAAAGTCTGAGATAATGTTTACTGCAGGTATGCACCCCAAGAAAAAGGCAAAGCTCATGGTATCTGGACAGTGGATGTTCACGACACATGACAGGAGACAAGCACTTGTTCATCACCCTGACTCTGAGAGAGGGAGGAACTGTAGGATTTGGTGGGAACCAGAAAGGCAAAATCATTGGTATAGGTAAAGTAGGTAATTCTTCTCTTTCTATTTCTGATGTTTGGTTGGTTGATGGACTACAACATAATCTACTTAGCATAAGTCAATTATGTGACAGTAATTATGATGTTGTGTTTAATAAGAATTCATGTACTGTAATTAACAACTCTGATAAATCTATCTTGTTTAAAGGTTGTAGAAAGGGCAATGTTTATAAAGTTAATTTATCTGATCTGGAAGATCAGAATGTGCTTTGTTTGTTGACTCTAAGTGATGAGAAATGGATTTGGCATAAGAGATTGGGTCATGCTAACTGGAGATTAATTTCCAAGCTTAGCAAAGACAATCTTGTGAGAGGCCTTCCTAAATTGACTTATCACTCAGATTCTCTTTGTGACTCTTGTCAAAAAGGAAAATTTGTCAAAAGCTCATTTAAACTTAAAAACATTGTTTCTACCTCTAGACCTTTAGAACTTCTGCACATTGATTTGTTTGAACCAGTTAGCACTGCTTCACTCAATGGAAAGAAGTATGGACTAGTCATTGTTGATGATTATAGTAGATGGACTTGGGTAAGATTTCTGAAATCTAAGAATGATACATATGAAGAGTTTAGTGTCTTCTGTGCCCAAATTCAAAATGAAAAAGATTTAAGAATTTTAAAAGTTAGAAGTGATCATGGTGGAGAATTTGAAAATGAACATTTTGAAAACTTTTGTGAA
The DNA here is from genome assembly GCA_954870985.1 of Trifolium fragiferum. Taxonomy (NCBI): domain Eukaryota; kingdom Viridiplantae; phylum Streptophyta; class Magnoliopsida; order Fabales; family Fabaceae; genus Trifolium; species Trifolium fragiferum. The sequence continues at coordinate 15,239,178 of OX940790.1, read as the reverse complement.
GAACATGGAATTTTCCATGAGTTCTCTTCTCCTAGAACTCCACAGCAAAATGGAGTTGTAGAAAGAAAGAACGGATCTTTGCAAGAGATGGCTAGAACCATGATGCATGAACATTCTTTAGCAAAATTTTTCTGGGCAAAAGCAATAAACACTGCTTGTTATATTCAGAACAGAATCTATATTAGACCTATTCTGAATAAAACAACATATGAACTTTTTAGAGGAAGGAAACCTAACATTTCTTATTTTCACCAATTTGGTTGTACTTGTTACATTCTGAATACTAAAGTCTATCTAAAGAAATTTGACTCTAAAGCTAGTAAGGGTATCTTTATTGGATATTCTGAGCGCTCCAAGTCATACAGAGTGTATAATTCTGAAACTCAATCAGTTGAAGAATCTATGCATGTAAGGTTTGATGATAAAGCGCCTGATCATGAAAAGTCAGAGCCTTCTATAGAAATTTCAGATTCTCAAGACTCAGAAGATGAAGGTTGTGAACCTATTCCCACTCCTGAACTTCTGGAAGCACCAGAGAACAATCAAGTTCCGGAATCTGATGATCATCAAACAACACCAACTGAAGATCCTGATCAAGAAGAAACAACTATTCCCAAGAATACTTTCAAGTATAAGTCATCACATCCTGAAGAGCTTATCATTGGTAATAAGAACAGTCCTAGGAAAACAAGATCAAGCTTTAGGGATGAAGAATCCTTATTTTGTTTAGTTTCCTTGATTGAACCTAAAACCACTGATGAAGCATTATCTGATGATTCTTGGATAGTTGCTATGGAAGAATAACTGAATCAATTTCAAAGGAATGATGTATGGGATCTGGTACCCAAACCAAAAGGCAAGAACATTATTGGAACAAAGTGGGTATACAGAAACAAGCTGAATGAACAAGGAGAAGTAACAAGAAACAAAGCTAGACTTGTTGCACAAGGATACAGTCAACAAGAAGGCATTGATTATACAGAGACTTATGCTCCAGTTGCAAGATTGGAAGCTATAAGATTACTTCTTTCTTATGCTGTCAACAACAACATTACTCTTTATCAAATGGATGTTAAGAGTGCATTTCTAAATGGTGTGATCTCTGAAGAAGTATATGTCAAACAACCTCTAGGATTTGAAGATACTAAAAATCTAGATCATGTGTTCAGACTAAAGAAGTCACTCTATGGACTCAAACAAGCTCCTAGAGCATGGTATGAGAGATTAAGTAACTTCTTGGTTGACAATGGTTTTGTAAAATGTCAAGTTGACAATACACTATTCAAGAAGACCATGATGAAAGACATTCTAATCATTCAAATCTATGTTGATGACATCATTTTTGGATCAACAAATGCTGGACTATGCAAGAACTTTTCTAAGATGATGCAAGATGAATTTGAGATGAGCATGATGGGAGATTTGAAGTACTTTCTGGGAATTCAGATCAATCAAACAAAGAAAGGAAACTTCATTCATCAGTCAAAGTATATCAAAGATCTTCTGAAGAAGTACAATCTTGAAGACTGCAAACCCATGAGCACTCCAATGCATCCTACATCAAGTCTTGGCAAAGGTGGGTCTGAAGGTAAAGTTGATCAGAAGTTATATAGAGGTATGATTGGATCTCTTCTCTATCTAACAGCTTCTAGACCTGATATCTTATTCAATGTATGTCTGTGTGCAAGATTTCAATCAGATCCTAGAGAATCTCATTTTACTGCTGTAAAAAGAATCTTTAGATATCTGAAGGCTACTTGTAACATTGGATTGCTGTATCAGAAATCTAATGATTACAAACTAATTGGATTCTGTGATGCTGACTATGCTGGTGATAAACTTGAAAGAAAATCCACTAGTGGAAACTGTCAATTCATTGGTGAGAATTTGATTTCTTGGGCCAGTAAAAGGCAAACCACCATAGCTATGTCAACAGCAGAAGCAGAATACATTTCAGCAGCCAAGTGTTGTACACAACTACTTTGGATGAAATATCAATTGGAAGATTATCAAATAAGCAGTCATAATATTCCTTTATATTGTGATAACACTGCTGCCATTCATCTTTCTAAAAATCCTATTCTACACTCAAGAGCTAAGCATATTGAGATTAAACATCATTTTATAATATAGTATGTACAGAAAGGTGTAATTGATCTCAAGTTTATTGATACTGAAAATCAATGGGCTGATATCTTTACAAAACCCTTAGCTGTTGAAAGATTTGATTTTATCAAAAGGAATCTTAATATGATGGAAATCTGTGAATAAGCTGAACTCTGGTGAAGAATATTACTTTAGGAAGGTCTGGAAGTTTATCAGAAGTTAGGGGGAGTCAGATCTTTCTATCAGAAGTTTAGACAAACCATCTTCTGGTATCTTTATCAGAAGTTAGGGGGAGTCAGAACTTGTGTATCAGAAGTTAACAAACCATCTTCTGGTATTTCTATCAGAAGTTTATATGAGTGGTTCTGAACGTGACGTGGCAGTAACTGTTGAGTTACCTCTTCAACTGCTGTTGCTAACGTGTCAGATATTTAATTAACCTTCTAATACACGTGTCTGGTTGCTATTAGAGAAAGAAGTTGGTTAGTGATGATTGTGTTCTAAATTCATTTTGTGAATTGTAAAGTTACTCTTTTACCCCTGTCCTTTCAGTTAGTACGTTTTTGCGCGGTTTTGTTTTTCTTTTCTTTTTAAACACTAACTGTTCACATTCACACATTTGCACATTCACTATCCACACTTTCATCTCTTCTAAAACTCCGAGCAATTTCTTTCTTCTCTCATATTAGCAAACCCTAACCCCCAAACTCAGAATCATGCCTCTTCTACCAAGCGCAATCAATCTCAAGGAGAAAGATATATCAATGTACCACCGATTGCTGACATTAAAGCCTCTACTCCTGGTGTTCTTTCTAAAGACAAAGTAGGTTTTCCTATTTCAGACATATTTCTTCATATTGAAAGACCAGTCGACTTTGAAGGAATTAGAGCGAACGGTGCTAAAGGGATCAAGGAAGCGTTTGAAGCGCAAAAGTTGATAACTTTCTTAGATTGTTTAAATGGACCTGTCTATCCAGAAATAGTGAAGGATTTTTGGATGAAGGCAGAAGTAGCTCTCAGCGACATAATACCTAATGAAGAGTATCTGGGCAAAGAGATTCACTCAGAGGTTGGTGGTGTCTGCATTAGGATCAGACATGAGCACATTAGGCAAGCAGCTCAGTTGTCATTTACTGGTATTGTTCCTTACCCCTCTGAAGATATTAGTCACTACATACAAGAGGAAATCTATGGCAAGAATTCTACTTCCAAAAACAACAATCACATGAAGCCATACTACAAGATACTTTACAAGATTATGTGTGACTCTCTGTTACCAAAGGTTGGTTCATCTGACCAAGTTTCCAATCATTATAAAACAGTTTTATATTATTTGGGAACAAAGGCTGAGGTGAACTTTGTCAAGGTTATCTTTGAGCACATGTGTAAAGCTATCTCTGATAGTCAAACCAAGGGTACAACAAATGCACATTACTGCAGATTCCTATCCTTCATGTTTCACAGAAGTTATTTGATTCACTCTCTGAAACCTGTTTTCCCTGGTTATGGATCCGTCATTGATGCTTATCCCTCTGTGATAAGTGGTTTTACTGTGAAGAAAGTGTTGAAGACTCAAGGACCCTTGATTACACCACAAGTTCAGTATAAACCAAGGAAGGAAGAAAGTGACAAGCACTTATATCTCACCTCTGTGTCTAGAGATGAAGTTTCTCTCATTGCTGGTATGCATAAGAAACTTCTGGAAGAAGGAGATGATCAGAAGTTGGAAGACAGACTAGCCACAAGATATATGTTGCCTGCTCAACAAAAGAAAAAGAAAGCTGTAAAGAAATCAGAAGCAACAGAATCTAAACCCAAGAAAGCAAGAAGCTCTACACCCCAGAAGAAGTCTGGAAGTACTTCTGGTGTTAGGAGTACCTCAGAAGTTGTTGTAAAGAAGATTGCTGTAGAAGAAGTGAACCCTGGGAACTCTGAGCCTGCTATTCAAGCAGAGACAGAGTTGGAAATAATTAAGGAAGCTAGTGCTTCTGGATCTGCTGCAATGGCTGCTCCAGAAGTTACTAAGAAGGCCAGAACAAACTTGAAGAGGAAGAAGAAGCAAAGGTTGATTCTTGAAGAGGATGATGATGATGAAGAGCGTGAGGAAGCCATAAAGCAAGTGGAGCTTTATAAAGCTTGGGAAGAAACTAGCTGGGAAAGTGGAGTAGAAGCTGAGCCTAATGAATTTCTTGATACTCCCATTCCTAAAGCTGAGTTAGTGCAAAGGTTGGCAAATCAAGGTATTTATAAAAAGATCAATGTTAAAGATATTCCTGATTATGTCATTAATGGTCCACAGCATGCTAAAAACATCCCCTATACAGTTCCAGTTCAAAACTCGTTTTCAAAAATCTTTTCAGATTTAGAACCTAAATCCAACTGTATAGAAGAAGTTTCTACTAGTGCTTCTCTTGAAACACCAGTGGTTAGCTTTGTACCATCCCCTGATTCTATGAAACAATTCTCTAAACATGTGTTATCCCTGATTACAGAAACAGGTGTTTCTACTCCTACTTCTGTGGAGAATATTGAGAAGGTAGCATCAGAAGTTAATGCAGAGGTTGCAACTTCTGAAGCTATTCCTCAAGTGAGCACCCTTGTTGCATCTTCAACACATGTGTCTGCTAAACCTATTTCACCTAGTTCCCATGACTCAGAGAAGACATTATCTGAACATCACTCTTCTCCCATTGAAGCCATTGTTGAAACTGGCATTCCTGCAAATGCTTTACAACAATTAGAGTTGGAACTTCACAACCCCTCACCTCAAAAATCTCAAACCCCTCAACTCACAAATGCAGAAAATGACTATCTTAGAACTTTTGAAGAAGTCATTACACCCCCTCCATCAGAACAAGAAATTACCATTCATCCCTCAGTTATCCTAGAAAAACCCTCATCTTCATCTGTTCCTACACCTCACAAAGCCATCACACCAGAAGATGTTAAACGTGTGCTGATGGGCATTAATGACAAAGTTCAGGAACTTCACCAAGATCTGCATGCCCTTGCTATTGCACCTGACCAAGTGGATGAAGAATGTACTGCTATTTCGGATATGTGCAAGCAAATGATGAGTGGTCTTAGTTCTCAATACAGAAGGAACTTTATCATGAACATTGCAAGGCATAAGTTCACTGAACACAAGGCTGAAGAGAACAGAATTAGAAGAGCCAAGAGGATATATGATGAGAAGATGAAGCTGGTTATGACAAAGGATGTAGATCAGTTTTCCACCTTCTATGCTCAAGAAATGGAAAAGATTATTCAGGTGGACTCTAATTCTGCACATCTGGTTGGCAGAATGGACTCAGAAGATATGTTCCAAAGGCTACAACTTATTTCAGAAGAAGCTTTGAAACAACTTCAAGCCAAGATGCAGAACCCTTCTAACCCCTCACAACCCTAGGATTTCTTTGTTTTATTTTGATTTATCATGTTCTGTTTGAACTTTGTTGTTTTGGATCTATTTGTTACTATCTTGAATTTTTGTTTTATGTTATTTTGGTTGGGTTATGCTGGTTTATTTTCTTTATTATGTTCAGTAGATATCTATTTTGCTGCATAAAAATAACTGCATAAACTCAATTGCATTCAATTTTTTTTATATAAAACTGCATTACATTGTTTTTGCATTTCATCATTGCTCTAAGAGCAATTTTTTGCATAAATATAGAAACCTACCTAAACCTAAAAGGAAATTTTTACAAGAAGATGAGTTAGAAGAGAGCTGAAGAGGATGGTGTCCAAAACTTCAACCTGGGAGCTTGTAACCTAAACCTCTTGAGCTACAAATTTACTGTTTTGTAAACTTGGAGCTTGTCTTCAGAGACTCCTGCTCATCCTCCTGCATAAGAAGAACTCTTTGATCTTCTAAGAACAGAAGATGGTTGAGAAACTTGCGTCTGATTTTGGAGCAAAGCTCTTCACCATCTTCAGATGTTTCTTAGACATCATATTCCATGGGATTGCATCTATCGTTGATAAGATCCTTCTCTGGTTCTTCTTTGAAAATTTCTTAAACCCATTTCTTTCAATCACTCTTCTATCCTCACAAATATTTTCTCTCATTTTGGTTGGTAGGAGTTACCTCGTTTTTCGTTTTTGCATTAACTAATTGTGGTTTTTATCATCTGTTTTAATTTATTCTTGACTTGACTAATTCTTTAGTCACGTGTTCATTTATTCTTAACCTTTTTTTTTTATTATTTTTTTGTTTAATGACAAAAGGGGGAGTAAGAGTAAATTAATTTAAAGAACACTAACTGAAGCCAAATTCAAATTTTTTTAATTTCATTAAGTTTCAGTTATTACATTTTATCAGTTATCAATATTTTTTATCTAAGAAAATTTTTCTATTGAGATTAGAACTTTCTATATATGATACACGTAAGAGAAGATTGCACTTTTCTCTTAGGTAGATCTGATCAAAGAAGAAAGCTTGCAAACCTATCTTCTGGAAGTCAAATGTATACTGAAGTTCTGGATTCAATATTAAAATTTTAAACTATTTTAATCATTCATTACTGAACTCAGGGGGAGCTTGCAAAACTCATAAACCTGAAGGATGCAATTATGTGATTAAAATAACAACCATTGTAAATTAATACTTGGTTTGTCATCAATCAAAAAGGGGGAGATTGTTGGAACAAAGTTGGTTCTAATATAACCCAATTAGTTTTGATGATAACAATAGTATTAATATACAATAGGGAATACTGATAATTTACTCTAGTGTGCAGATATACAAGTTAAAATTTATATTCACTAGAAATTGAAGTTCTGGTTGCTATGCTAAAGTATCCCCAGAAGTTGGGAAAATGCAAGTTCTGAAGACAATACCAGAAGTTGAAGTCATCAGAAGTTGCAAGTCAAAGTCAACCAGAAGTTGAACTCATCAGAAGCAAATTTAATATCTGTAGATTCTGATGACGATGAAACAGCAGAGGACGCCAGAAGAACATTATATTCTCATTAACGACTATCATCTATTTGGCAAAGATCTGAAGGAGCAGAAGAACTTCTTTCAGACCGTTATCCTCATGATAATGACGTTTGTACTATTGTACTAACTTTGTTTTCCTGATTTGTGCGAATATTCGAAATCAATGCTCAGATTTTGATCTTTACTTGATTTGGATAAGCACATTTCAAATGAAAACAATAGTACAGTACTACGTAGCTGAATTCATCATTGTTCGCTCAAATTCAAGACGCTCCAACTTCATCTATAAAAGGAGGAAGAATTTGAAGACGAGACAACACACTTGCGAAGAACAAAAGAGCTGTTATTATGCTAAAATTCAAAGAGCATTTTTAACTTAGATACAACTTGAGATTATATCAAAATTCAAGACAAAAAGTTTTCAACTTCTGACTTATCAGTTGTTGAACCTTAGTTTTCTTTTCAAGAATTCTAAGAATAGTCTTGTTATTTAAGTTGTATTTCTTTGTTCTCAGAACTCTGATATTATTTATCAGTTGTTCAAACATTGTATTTTCTTTTTGTGTTAGAAGTCTCTTGCTGGTAAGCTTGAGCATTTGGAAGTCTCTTATAAGGTGTTACTTGAGCAAAGGAAGTCTCTTGTTGTTGGCTTGAGCATTTGTAATCTTGTGTGATTATAGTGAAATCCCTTGGAAATGCAAGGGAACTGGACTACTCTCGGTTTGTGAGAGGAACCAGTATAAATCTCTTGTGTTCTCTCTTCTCTCTTTTCTCTATTTTACTCTTTCCTGCTCTGTTTTCGCTTTCACCATCCCAGAAGTTGTTTGTGTTTAAACTTGGCCCGCTGCGAAATCTAATAAGTTGCAAAACTTTGAAGAAGTTTTTAAAACTACCCAAAACACAATTCAACCCCCTTCTTGTGTTTTCACACCTTCATTTTTTAATTAAAAATGAATGTTAATGTTAATAATATATTGAAAATTTTATTTAAAATAAACATGTGGTAGAGAAAAGAAAGTAAATAAGTTATATATATATATATATATATATATATATATATATATATATATATATTACTAAGTAATTATCACAAATGAAATGGTTGGTCTAGTGTAACGCTGTTCCCCTTTTACTACCACATGGAACCAGGTTCGAATCCCTTTGGGGACAATTTCAAAAAAAAATCAAATTATTTCTTCTTTAGCTAGACCCGCGCGAACCGGCCGATTTTCATCATTCTTGACCGGTTTAAATGCATATGCGGTCCAACATCCCAACCGGACCGGTAAGGTATCCGGTTCACGGCTGAACCGGTCGAACCGGCCGGTCCGATCCGGTTTTTAAAACTATGTTTGGTAAAGATATATTCGAATTGGTAGATTGTCGAAAATATATTACTCCCAAAATTGATGATGACAACACTCTCCGCGAAAAAAATAATAATAAGAATTTTTTTTCCAAATATCAATTTACTGCAAAGACAAAAAATTTAGGGTTAATAGGTGTTTACCCCCTGCAAAGTTAGGCGAGTTTTGTTTTACCCCTGTGATTTTTTTTTTGAGAACACCCCTTATAATGTTTTATTTTTTTGTTCTTAGTGTAATTTACCCCCTGTAATGTTGTTTTGTTTTACCCCGGGGGGTAAAATGAACTACGAAAAAAAAATAAAACATTATAGGGGTTGTTCATAAAAAAATAAATTACAGAGGTTAAAACAAAATTCGCCTACTTTACAGGTGGTAAACACATATTAACACAAAAATTTATTATCTCATTGTAAAAAGTGAATTAAAAAACTTAACCGATTCAGCCATAAAAAAATGTGCATCAAACATTGTTCTTACTTATTCCAATAATATGTTTTAAGGGGTTTGAGTTTGCTCCATTTGTTATCCCTCTATTTATTTTTCATTTGGAGAGATATACACATTAAAAATTAGTGGGACCCACTAAAAAGTGGGTCCCACTAATTTGTGGACCCCACTAATTTTTAATGTGTCTATCTCTTTCCAAATAGATAATAAATGGAGGGATAATAAATGAAGGAAAACCAAACTCACCCATTTATTATCCCTCCATTTATTCTCCATTTGTAAATAGATAGACACATTAAAAATTAGTGGGACCCATTAAAAAGTGGGTCCACTAATTTGTGGACCCCATTAATTTTTAATGTGTTTATCTCTCTTCAAATGAAGAATAAATGAAGGGATAACAAATGGAGAAAAATCAAACTCATTTTAAGTAGTTTACCTTTACTCCGATTGATTGATGTATTAAGATCAATCATATTTGGCACGAAGGAAAATAACCATATTTTTTTAACCTTAAAAAATACAGTAAACCACATAATTAGTTGGGTCTTGGGAGCACGGCGTAGTGGTCCACCCTGTACACATGTCGAAATCTGATGAAAAAAGGGCTACGTGGACAAATGAAAACATCGTAACTGATCGGATCTCAGTGCGCTTCCCATCCACGAACCACGATTTCTCGTATCCACGCGTCGCTTCCACCCTCATACCTTTCTAAACAACTTTCCATTAAAATAACAAAATCATTAATCAACAATTAATAAAAAATTAAATTTAAACGACGGAAAAAAGAAGCCTCTAGAAGCTCTCTCACATGAATAATCACAATTACACAGCCGCATCAATCATCTCTCTCAATTTCATGTAAAATTCTCATTTCAGGTTCGTTTCTTGTTCTTGTTTTTCATTTTTTAATTTAATTTATGCTATGCGTTAAGCAACTTAATGACGTAGTAGCTTTGTGTTTTAGATCTTTAACTTTATGTGTATGTATAGTTTATTTATATTTATTTGTTGAATTTTTTCGTTCGGTAATTTGAGTTTTAATGGTGTGGTTCATGCTTCAAATATAAAAGAGTGGATAATTTTGATTTGTTTTACTGACAATTTACAGTGATGTTTTTTGTGGTTTATAGCAAATTATAGGGTATAAGTGTTGGATCCAACTCATTTGTAATTGGTGGTGAAAATTATGGACAATTTTTGTTTCAATCTCAGTAATAATTATTAGAATAGACCTTATTAGTATTATTAATTTATTATTATTACCAGTGCAAATGATTTTTATGTTTGTTGGGCTGTTAATTGCAGTGGACGTGGGTGTGAGTGTTGATTGGCGCTAATTGGCGCGAACGGGGATATGTTTCGTTTTTTAGATTTTGAGTGTTTGTTTATTATTGTGGCGACATTGGTAGGATTGTATACGTGTTTCAAATGTTCACAGTTCACATGTGTTGTGTTTGTAACTTATAATGCAAAATATAATGGGATTGGAGCATAGAGTGTGGTTTCTTCCTTCACCGGTCGAATAATTTCCTTCTTAGTTGATTTTTCCGAATTTAATACTTGACCCGTGTTTCGTGGCTACTCTTTTGGTATATTATATGATAGAGAAGAATCATCGAGGATTCATTTTGCAATTGAAACACGGTGGCCTTAGTTAATTTGATCCTCGTGTACTCCAAATGGCTGGGCCGTGGTGTATTGGGCTTTTTTTTATAAGAAAACATATTCCAATTTATTGCTGAACTTGTCCACCACAAAAAAAAAAAATGTTTCAAATTTGGGTGCATTTAGATAATTGATATAACTTAATTTTATGTAGAAGCCATTTTGAACTTTTCGGATAGTTGATTTATGAGTTGCTACGTATCAGAGCGTTGATGATCAAGTGGTCTAAAATTTGGTCCTTTTTGTCGCCATTCATCTATAAATTTAAATGAATTTTAACATTTGGTAGGTAGGCTATAAAATTTCAAGTGCTTTTATGATCAAGTGCTTTTATGCGAGGGTGTGTAACTATAAAATTTTCATGGGTTTGTCACTTAACAAATTAAGAAGGGTCAATTCATAAAAATAAAATAAGACTACGAAGGGCTGAACTATGCTATCTTGTATGATATCTAAATAATTTATTGGCAGCATTAGAAATATATTACTCAAATATCATAATTGAAGGATAAATGGTTTTCACTGTCATTTCTTTGAGTTGCTTTTCTCTTGCTGTATAATATATTGAAATCTGTGAAATGATTAGAACTTTTATTCGTCTCTTTAATGGGTTTGATGATATGTTTGCGAGGATTTATTATGTTTTTTATGCAAGGTTATAGCAAGTAATTTTCTGAATAACTGTTTTAATGTTACAGCTTCAAGATAATGTGTGGGATGAATTTGTCAAAACAGAGGGTTTGATAGTGTTTCATGCTGGTGACAAACTGAAGGATTGGGTTGCAATACAGTCCAACAGCACAAAATTACTGCACGAACTATTCATTGTATCAAAAGAAACATTAAACTGTCGATTATGTGATTCATTGTACTCAGGTAAAGAGCAATACTCCCAAATCTTAACCAGAAAGAAAGAATGGTGGAAAAGGGTTCATGGTCGTGCAAACCTGAAGATCTGTTTTCTCCATGTAATAGCAACTCAAACAAAGAACAGAAAAACCTAGAATCAGATGATACAAATATGCGTGATCATTGTTTCAAGAGCAGCAATATAGATTCTAGCAGTAGTGAGCTTTGTGCAAATGACACTATCCTAGGAGACAAGTGTTTGGCGGAGGATGATAGCATGTCTCAATATTCAATTAATCACAAATCTCTATCTGAGAATGAGCTAAGCTTTCTTGATACTGACGGGTGGCTTGATTTAGACAACTTTGAAGATTTTGATAGGATAATGTTGTAAGAAATTCACCCACGACTGAAGTTTTTACATCTTTTGCTTTGTATGAGTTACTTATCAATTCATAACGATTGCCATAAATACCTGAATATTTTTAAAATTGCAGAAATTACGACTCAACTTTTGGGACTGGTAGCCTCAATAATGAAGATGAATTCTGCTGGCTCTCATTGCCGCATGGAACTGAAGGAACCGATGATGATCCACTGAAATCTGACTTCAAGTTTTCTTCTGCTGAAGTGAGTCCACTGAAAAGTATAACAGATTATAATATGGGCCTGGATGACAACATTGAAGGTCTGCCAATTCTTGATTGTGACAAAAATGCATCTCCTTTTGATAAACAACTAAGGTCTGAAATGGATGTTGATCTTGATGCTGTTCCTACTTCATTATCAAACTTTGGTGAATCAGACATGAAGTCGGGTATTACAGATGACTTTATGCCTAAACAAAAGGTTGGCTACCCCATATTTTATTTAAAAGATTCATATTTTAACTTGGGTTCTCAATTTTTAAATACGTAGCTGCAGCTTGTGTGCATTTTTTTTTTACCAAACACGCATGGAGACATGTATACACTCACCCATTGTAGTCAGGATCGAGATTCTAAATAGGACCGGTAGGCTGGTGAAGGATAGTAAGCACGAGGGTCGTAGCACGATTCGTAAACTCCCACTCAAGGGCAAATTTGTAACTTCACATATATACATATACACACAAACCCATAAAAATTATAACACATGAACAAAATAACTTACAAATCACAACATTAAACTTGGTTAATAATCATCATTCCAAACAACCAAGTACTAATTCATAAAATAACTCAAAAAAGAGGCCATTACAGTCACTTTCTCCCGAGTTGAAAGAAGATGAAAAACAGATTATGGTGAGAAAACAGAGTGAAGGAAAAAAGGTGAACAAAAAAGCAGGTCAGAATGAATGAAAAACAGGGTTCAGAGAGGAGAGGTGAACGACGGTGAGAGAGGAGAAATGATTGTCATGGCCAGTCACGCCAGAGGAGGTAAATGACGGCGACGGCACCAGCGTTGAAGGTGAAAAATGCTTAGGGTTTTTGTTCAATGAAGGCGAGAACAAGATTCAGTTCGTAGGTTTTTGTTTTAAAGTGAAGGTCAATTCTGGGTTTTGATTATAAACCGACCTGTTTCGCAAGGCCCATCCCGTATTGAAGGAACAATTTTGACCCAGCTCATTTTTCCCTTAAAACCCTACACACTGGATCTCGGCCCTGATCACCAAATGTGCAAAAACGAACCGGAACAAAGTTGAAGCTCGTTTGGCCTGTTGTATCACGTAAAGTCGTACAACCCTGCGCACCAGATCTCAAACCTGACTACATTGCACTCACCAAATGAAGCTCTCAAAAAGATATTGCTTAATAAGTTTGAGATCTGTCTCTAAACTAGTCAATGTTATTGGTGCCACTGAATTTATATATTGAATTTTGGTATCACATGCTATGATGAAGGCAATGTTGTCAAATAGTAGCAATGGCGACACTGTATTGTAATGGAATTTGAACAAACCGCTCCGTGATACTCGATTTAGTATACAGTGTTGGCAATTAGTAGCATAGTGTTCTTTGAATAAACAATTTGTGATTGACAATGCATGACTTGATTGTGTTTGACATTTCAATGTCATAATTGATGATGTCAGAATTTATTTATTCTAGAATTCAATTCAGTTGATATCTGAATATGGCATTCAGCCATCCATTTTATAAAGGTTTATTTGTTTTTGAAGTTATAGAGACTTAGATGGAGGAGTTCCAGAAGGTGGAAAAGAAAGATAAGAGTGACTATGAATAATATTTGCTTGTGTAATATTCTGTGCTGGATGTTACGAAGATAAGACAATAATCATCACTTATACTTATCTAGGACCTCTAATCATATCATAATTAAATAAGGAAACAAATCATTGATGTAAAGGAAATATGAAACTTAGTTGTAGTTATTTTAAATTATTACTGCAAAGATACAATCAAGATATCTTCAAATATATTTTGAGGGAATTCAATTTCAGCTGTTATGTTTTGGGTGTTCTGCAACACTCATTGGGTTTATGTTTTATTTTAAAGTAAATGTGAATTAATCCTGCTGTCCAGTCTATTTAAATCAGGTGTACTTATAAACTGAAATAAATTGTCTCTTGATTTTCATATATCATAAACAGTCTTGTTCTATGGCAGATACAAGGGCAGCTGTTAAAGGAATCAGCAGGAAAGAGAAAAAGTAGCTGTCTAAAAGATGGTGATTCTGATCATCCTTATGCCTACGTGGAGCAACATGCTAATCTGAAGGAACCCTGTGGAGCCTCTTCCAGTGGGGTCACTTCCCAGAATAGCATTCATAAACAACCGTCAAACATGGATTCTGATTCTTTAGGTAGTGTACAGATACAAACTCCCCCAATGCACCCAGATTACAGTCATACTTCAAATTGTACTTCCCTCCTTCCTGCCTCGTCTGGATCAAACAATGGATATCCATCTCCTTCTTTTAAAGAATCATCAAATGCATCAAACACAGAAAGTTTTCACAGCCAACAACCTTTAGAGACTGCTGCCTTGAAAACAAGTCACAAGAAAGAAAATTTATATCTTCGCAATGATGCAAAACATTTGAGTAGTGATTTCAAAGATGAAAATATGCAAATTCCTATGCCATTCAAAACACCAGGTTCAGCTCAGAAGGTAGGATGTCAGTTTGAAAATGTGAATGAAGGCCAGAGTGAAGGTGGAGAAGTTAGCATAGGATTTTCTCCCGAAACAGAGTCATCAAATATGCAGGAAAGTTCATCTATGAGCCCCGCACCGGAAGAAACCTCACTTGAAGCAGCTAACTTTTGCCAGCTGCAACAGGTCCTGGATCAGGTATTTGAATTTTTTGCGATGTTAAAGTTCGATCCTGTGTTCTTTATACTCCGTGTCTCTTGGACGATGATGCCAAAATTGACATGTCATCCCATGCCATGAATGACTGATTCCAGTTTCTTCCTGATGATTAATATTCTTTTCAGGATTATGTTAACATTAATTCTCTCATTCTGCCTGTCATATTAAATTTTGTAAATATGGTGCTCACAATACACAGCATGTTAGGCATCTTAACTGATCTACCAAATTCTGGTTCAAGGTTTTATTATGGATTGTTCAGACTTAACCGTAAGGCTCTTCTTTTGGGGAAAAAGTAAACCCTGTGGGATTTAACTCCTCTAAAGTGATGATTATTCTTTTAAACTATTGTTTATAAAATCAACTATTGTAAATTTTTAGTTTTGTTAAAAACATGAACATATATAACCAATTATGAAGTTGTTAAATTCCATTAATAACTATACGTCTATAACTATACTTTTTAGCATACAGTGCACGCCTTGTCTTAGAGAAGCCAATTTCCATGTCAAAGTTACTATCTACCAATGTTGTCAAATTTCTGCCATATCGTATCATTATAGCATGGCAGATTTTACCAGCTGCCATAAGTCGCAACACTTATTATATCCGCAATGTTTTCCCCTTAGGCCACGACACCATGTTTATATGGAGAACTTTTTGCTGGCCGCCATAACTCGCCATTAGTAATGATATAGTCACGTTTCTGCAGCCTGAAATTCTTTTATGAACATATAGTTTCTTTGAATGCAGTTGGACATTAAAATCAAACTATGCATAAGGGACAGCCTGTACCGCTTAGCCAAAAGTGCCGACCGAAGACATATTGATGCCAATGCAAGTGGTTTAATGAGTGATGATGTTGAAGCATGCAAGGGAGTAATGACACAGGACGCTAACAGGTATTGCTAACTTTATTCATTTCCTCTTTTTATGTCGTTCGTAGCTACATATCAATAACCATATTAACATGTTGAAATGCTGATGCAACATGATATTGAGTGAGTAGTTTCATGGTTTTCTTTTGTGGAAGTTTGTTGATAGCTAAAGTGAAAAGTAAAATATTAATGACTTGGAAATTGAAATATTTTGAGGTCAAAAGAAAATTATCATGATTGAAGGCTGAATGTAAAACTTGTGTAGCTTATCATGCTGTTCTCTTACCTTGCCACCCCTTTTTACAAGGCATTGAAAATGGAATACAAATTTTGCTATAAGGAAATAAAATGCAAGTGTATTTACATTGCAAGAGTTCTAATATGTTTAAGAACTGTACAGATTATTTTGAAATATCCTATTGTTTCATTTACAAGTGGTCTTTTTATTGTTTATGTTAGGCTTAAGTTCATTTCTCTTTAAAAAACCACTGTGCTAGTAAAATACAACTAAAACCAACTGAAAGATTTTTCTTTAATATGCACTTCGTTTCAACTTAACATAAGACAATCTAAAAATAAATTCCGAAATGGATGTTAATTTTACGAAACCCATTAAACAATATTAATTTTGCATATACAGCCATAGTTAAGTGTCTAATATGAATTTTACATATACAAAAATGGTGTCAATTAATTTATCATATGGCGTCAATCAATTTATCATTTTTGTTAGTATAATGACACCTATTGGTAATTTGGTATACAGGTGTACAGGATTTGTGAACATTGAAACTACAACAAATCCCATTGACCGGTCAATAGCACACTTGCTGTTTCATAGGCCTTCAGAATCATCAACGTTGCCCCTTAGTGATGTTTTATCTTCAAAATCCACTCCCATGGTATGTATTCCTTAATTATTGCTTGAATGCTTCAATGAATTAGATAGTTCTTTTTTGCTACTTGGCTCATTTTCTGGTTTAACTAGCAGATACAAGGACCGGGGAACAATCCACCAGTATTTGCTGAGAAACAGGTTTGTCATGAAGAATCTTCTGCCAGAGTAGAAAACAAGTCTTGAAGGGTATCACCTAGCGATAACTGAATATGTTATTGGCGTTAGTTTGATCATCTGTTGTACAATGTCTTCTTTTCAATCAAGTCATATTGTATATAATTTTACTATTCAAGGCTTACTCAGATCCATTAGTGATGCAGTTTTTGCATTGATGCCATTAGACTGATGTAAATTGGCTGATAATCTATGCAAGGTAGCTTTCATGATGTAGAGAAATGCTACATACACAATTCTCTTCACATGAAAGATATGCGTCGATTTGACAAGTAGTCAGCCCCGTAGTTGCGAGATTTTTATAAGGTAGGGAAAAGGATTTGAGATTTTACTACCAGAATAGTTTTTCTTAAAAGTTTTATGGATAACTCGTTTTGAACTGATTTGTCTTGGTGTTTGGTTTTAATTTTACTGGTTAATGTCACTTCTTTGAACCAAAAATAAGGGTTGCAAAATATAATTATTGTGTTTGACAGCTTCCATATTTGTGTTCAAAATTATTTATAAGAACTACTTTGGAATGTGACATTGATACGGTTTACATATTATCCATTACAAAAGAACTTTGGTACTGCCAAAGTTTTTGTTGGCGTCATCAATGAGCACTTGATTGCATTTCTATAGAATCAATATTTTTTTGCAAAACTTCAATCTTGCGTCTGATTGCCGAGGTGGGTACAATTTTAATTTTTTAAAAAAATTCTTGAGACCATGTTTGGTAGGAGGGGAGGCTTTGTGTAAAATGAAGGGAAAATGGAAGGAATTTTGGTCAAATATAAGAACTTCCATTAATAATAACAAGTTTGATGGAAAACTGCCGACTTAAACCAGACTTCCTATCTATTTAGCCTGATTCTTCTCTAAAAGAACCTCGAGCGAAAAAAAAATATAGGTGAGTAGAAAGGGGTCAATAAAAGGTTATTCAATCTATTGAGTCTATCGGAGTGCAAGTGGGTACGTCGTTATGGATTAATAGCGAAGCTCTTTCTCATTTCAATCATTGGTGATTGATTGCCCATCTAGATCAATAAGAATGAGGCATGACTTCTTTTTCAATAGATGTGCTTGAATTGAACCTCGTACAAAACTTTCTTTCTGAACTTATGCTTCCTAGTCTCAGGAAAATAATTGCCCAAAGTCAATAAGGATCAAAGTCCAATAGCTAGGTTGGGATTGTCCTCTCTTCTCAACTAAGGAAGGAAATAATTGCCCAGAAGGAAAAATAAAAGTGCATCTTTCTTTTTTTAGGTTTAGCTTTTGAAAAAGACAATACGTTATAACAGCTCATTCCTAGAATAAAAAGAAGAGGATTATAAGCAGATAGATTTTCCTTTAGCTCAACCTCTATTCTAACCCACTTCTTCATACTAAGCCAGTGAACAATCAGCAACCTAGCACCAAAACTACCACTTTGCAAAAACCTCCGCTCATTGTTCTCATATTGAACCCTAATTATTTTGTTGGTAAATAACAAGTTTGTTTACCAAGTTCTCGTTGCTAGCACGTTGCCCTTGTCGAAGCTGAAGAAATTGCTAGAGACTATGCAAGATGAATAACAGCTGGTGTTATGAGGGTAAATTTTGTTTTTTGAGCCATTGATTTGGAAGGAAACAAAAAAGGAAAAGAAAAAAAAAGATGAATTGAAAAGTAAAGATTAAAACAATTGAGAAAATTTAGAAAAAATAAATTGAGAGAATTCATTCTCAATGAAGATATATAGATTTGAAGCTTGAAAGAGAAGAGTGACTGATGATTAAAATTTGTAGTCCACCATAGACCACATCATATCATAGGCTTTGTTAAAACTTTTAGCTATTTTATGTATAAAAAAAGGTAAAAGACTAACTGAAAACAAGTTTTTAATCTCAGGTTTAAATCCTAATTCACAACTCAAAATAATTCAACACAATTCTGATTTGACGGAATACGTTTGCATCTATTATGTGAAATTCCAAGATAAAATATAATGACAAGCCATTTCCTTTTTCTTTCCTCTACAAAGTATTCCATAAACGTAAAAAGAAATGTTAAAAGTTACAAACTGACCGGTGTAACATTTGGTAGTCTTGTTCGGATTCAGGGGAGCAACAACAAAACTTCAATCACTACTATAAAATTTGTAATCATAAAGCCAGTCATTTTAGCATCTTTTTTACTTTTGTTGATATCATTAAAAAACTTTGCTGATTTGATTCAACAACATAGTTCCAAACTTGTTACATTGTACAAAAGATACCTAACCTACAAACATTAGAGGCTAATCAAAGTGTTGCCTTAACTGCATCTCTGTTTCACTTTTCCAACTTGCATGAGATGATTGTCCCCTCATCCTTTTAGATTTTTCCTTGTCTTTGATTGTTGATCCTTTCTTCTTGGACTCTGCATTTGGATCCTGTGGAGGGCGATCACCACATACAGGGCAGACCATTCCACGAGCACTGGAGTAGGTCTTGGGAATTCCACACTGCACGCACATTCTACAGAGAAAGAAAGTACTCAGACTACAAGCAACCCAAAAACAGAAAATCCACCCACACGAATGCAACCCAAAACCAAAAAATCCACCCACACAAAAGCGACAGTAGCATGAGTTGGTAAAATAGTGCTCATATTACTCAAGCAAGTCAGCTCTGAGAATAAAGAGGAAGTCCCTAGTAATTTTTTTCAAGACTTTCTACATTAACACCTATTGGCTGACATGCAAATGAGTTTTATGCACAGACTACATGCAGAACTACTTGGTATTAAGAGAAGAAAATAACTAAATAATATTAATAGGTCATTAACTACTACCTTAGAAAGGAACAATGCATACCTCAAAAGCTCTGCAGCATCTTCGGCATTAGGATTGGTTGCAGTTGGCACCCGCTTGATTGGTTCTGAAGTAATCAAGGCAGCCGGTGTTGGTGGTTGGCCACCATTGATGTCACTTCTTACTCGCTCATGAATCCCAACTAGTTGAGCTTTTGCCTCTACCACCGCACCTATAAAAGATGTATTGATATCGATAAATATTATATTCAAGAAGAATGGAAATGTGCACTAAACTTGCCATTGCCACATCAGATTTAACCTAATATGATTAAGAATTAAGGGACGGTTCTTCCAAAACAAAATATTCTAACTGCCTATTGATTGTTTTCCACGGTAAAAATGTATTTAAGATATCATCAATTTAGTCAACATCAGCCAGAAGCATTATGTATGGGAAATGGGACTTCTTAAACTTGATGAACATCATGCAGTATATTATCATATCATATAAGTCAGATTAAAAGCACTTTTTGGTTTTTCAGTCTTTCTTTTTTGGGTAACAGCAATTTAATAAAGAATATAATATATCTGTTAAAGATGTCATACTTTAAAGATCAAGTACAGAATCTTTCAAGTATCATCAATGATTAATGAACTTTAATTCAAACACGGTCCAATCCAAAATTAAGCCTGGTAGGTAAACTTATTCAGGTAACCAATTAGCAATACAACAAGCAAGAAAACAAATTACAATCAAGTATAAAACAGCCAAACGGTAGGTCTAGGCCTACACCAGTAACACCACGATAGGTCTATAGAAGCAAGAAAAAGCTACTAACCAGGCATGGATCCAATCTGGGGGCAGTGGGGTCAGCTGACCCCACTTGCCTATTTTATTTTTAGATAATACTCCCTCCGATCCTTTTTATAAGGAACAATTTGGAAGAAAATAATTTGGTCCTTTTTATAAGAAACAAACTTTAAATTTATTATTTATTGATTAAACAATTCCATTTTTACCCTTATTAAATTATATCAAATGTAATCATTCCAATGTTATACATTAATTAGAGTGCCATATTCCCTATACATGCACAAAGGTTAGTTTTGGAATTGATTTATAAAATTTTAGAATCTTTAATAAGAAAGATAAGGTTCCTTGTCTGTGTGTTTTTTTAAATTGTTCCTTCTAAAAAGGACCGGAGGGAGTACTTATATATTTATACAATGTGAACCCACTTATATGATACTATTTTTTTCTTTTTTTTATAATAGAGTCAACGGAGATCGAACCTAAGACCTCGTGCATTATATTCAAACCCCTCACTACTAGATCAAATCTAGTTGCTTACTTATATAATACTATTGTCTCCACATAACTAATTCATAGCACTACAATAAATTATAAAATTATTAAGAATGTTGATGAGTGTCTTAAGATTATTGATTAAGCAACCAAAAGAACTAACTTTGTATAAAAAAACGTTGTATAATTATAATATGGATAAATATAACTACTTATATTTTTATTTAGGCCAAATGCATCCTAGAGTCCATTAAATTTCACATTTATACAGTTAGGTCCTTAAAGTTTTTCAGGTAACTGTAATGTCATTTAAGTTTTTTAGGTAACAAATAGATCCTTCATCCTTTAAGTTTCTAACTTGTTGCACCGTTACTGTTCTAGTTATCCTCTGTTATTCTGTTAACATTTACTTCCACTGTGGTGGAAATTTTTTATGAAAAATGCACATATGTTGGAGGAAATTAACTAAAAGGGTAACAATGCAACAAGCTAGAAAGAAAAGGAAAACTCGAAAACGATGAATGAATCTGTACTAAAGTTTAGTTCAAATTCTTTGATCGTTTTCCGTGTTTTCCTCTCTTTCCTTTTCCTTCCACACAACCAAACACAGGGGAGAGGAAAGAAAACATGAAAGTCCAAATTCATTCATCGGTTTTGGTATTTTATTTCCTTTCCCCTTTATTTCCACTCAACCAAACACACCCTTAAAGATCTATACCAGATGCATAATAAAATAAAATTATGGCAGTTTTCGATGACGGCGCGGATTGTTGGGTCGTTGAATTGGCCCATGTCTAAGTGTTGGGCCTTGAAGTAAACGTCGTAACCCACTTGGGCTTGGGCTTCTAACCAAAGCTTGTAGGATTGGATTACTAGAGGGTAGTAATGGGGTTGAAGATAGGTGGCGCGAATTGTGCGGGATTCACTGTGGGAAGAGCCACGGTGGTGGAGGAAATCAAATTGTTCGAGTAAAAGTGTTTTGAGGCCACATTTGGCTGCTTGGTAGGCGGTTGAACTTCCCATGACGCCGGCTCCGATGATAATCACGTCGAACTGAGAATCCTCCATTGATTGCTCACAAGGGAAATTAAGGAGTGTGTGTGTGTGTGTGTGTGATGTTTGTATGAGTTGTACTTGTTTAATGATGTCTTTATCTCAATATATAGAAAACTTGGAATCTTTATTGCTGCTTGCGCATGCATGTTGTACAGTGTACACGACACACATGTTGTTCTTTTGTGCTGTTTACTTTGAAGTTTTTAAAACTAAGTAGAAGCCATGCATCATTATTCAGACCCTTATAGAATTGTAAGAATAAAATGAGTAATTTCGTTTTAAAATTCCTCGATTCTCTCTCCAATGTTGAACCAAACAACCCTAACATACTCAGAAATACAACAACATATTTGAATAACCAGATAAAATGATAGAATACCAGTAGGTAAATCCTTCTTCTCCTTGCGATGCCTCCTTGAACCTTGTTGATCAGCTTCTTTTGCAGGATTGAATTCCTCCACGCTATTGTTCAGGAATTGAGGTGGTCCTGGAATCTCAATTAAGATAAACAGAAAAAACAAGAGATTCAATATATAAGAGGAACAATATTTCAAATTTCACAAGAATTTTCTAGGGTTTATGAAATTAGAAACAAATTACTTCGGAGAAAGCGTCGAATGCGGAAGGAAGAGCAGAAGCAGAAGGAGGTGGAGGATGGTGGTCGAAGATGGATCTATCCCCAAGAGATGGGTGGGATGCGACAGAGGGTTCGGCGACGTTGTCAACGTCGGCATCGTCTTGGTCGTCGGTGTCGGAATCGTGGATGTGAGGTTCATCTTCATCGGCGGAAGAATAGCCTTGAATAAGAGACAAGCTCATTGTGATGTGATGTGATTGAATTGAACCCTAGGCTAGCAGCTCAGTTCCGGAGAGTGCCACTTCTTCTCACTCTCAATCCTAAGTCCTATCATTGTCTATAACCAAATTAATTAAGGATAAAAATGAAAAATCTACACAAGAAAATACTTCAAATAATAAAAAAAAGTTAGATAACGAAATGAAACAAAATAAAAGAATCATATATATGGATCGACAATCTATAATTATTTTACACGTATTAATTTTGTTTTTGTTTTGATTAAAAAATTAAAAATATTCATTCATTCAAATTGATTGAGTACATCGATATAATATAAATTTAAATTCACTAAAAAAATGATAAATCTGCCAACAAACTCACAGTATCTATGTTAATAGCATAAAACGGTCAATTGCATAACCCTATGAATATGACTATATTGAATTGTATGAAATGTCATGCATCCGGATATGTAGCGTTAATGACACAAAAGTCGGCATTGATTGGATCTCCACTAGATCGGAATTAATTCTTCAACCTGGAATAAATGAACACTACATAAATACGAGACAAATACAATACTCGCCACAAAAACGATACAACAAAAATCAAAATAAACAAATATGTAAAATCACACTTATTTATTATAACGAGAAAGAAAAATCAGGACAAAATTATCCTTCTTCGATTGACTAAAAAGAAATCATAACATATGGTAAATTTTAAATAATTATGTCTAAAATATCTTAAAAGATATTACTCCCTCCGTTGCTTTTTATAATAAACAATTTTGAAAAAATATTTGTTTTTTTTTTATAAAAAACACCTATTAAATTTATTCTTTATTAAATAAGCAATTCCATTTTTACTCTTTTTGAATAATGAAATGTAAATTATTCCGGTAATAATGCATTAATTACACATAGACATTCCCCATACAAAAATTTGGAGGGAAATTGCAAGCACACAAAGAGACATAAGCATATAGACTATCACCCAATGAAATCTATATATTCACATATCATTTCTTTTCCCTCCATTAATCTTATCTTTTCAACATTAACATGGAATCTCATAAGTCTAATGAAGATGATTTTCGGTCTCATGGTGGTAAACTGAAAAATCATTTTGATTTAAACAAGCTTCCTGATATTGAAGATTCATTTGAAATTGAAAGTGAGATTATTGAAAAATCACTTGTTGCTAATGAAACTGATGAGAATTCACTTAATGCTAATGAGATTGTTGAGGAATCAAACAGTCATTAGAAGGTTGCAGCAAATACGACATGAGGAAGATGCAAAAGAAAATACAGAGGTGGATTCCGGAGACAACCTTTATGAAGATACAGAGGAAGAAGATCATCTGAGCCCTGAATGTGAAGCTGTGAAGAACGAGCTTATGAATATTCTTCGAATTTATTTTCATCGAGTTTAATTAGTTCAATGAAAATGTTATGGTATTCTGGTTTTTAAAACAGGGTAATGTTATGCATAGGCTCATAGGCAATGTTATGGATATTGATAAATGAGATATAGGCTTCCTCTGTTCATTATTTAAAAATCCACGTTTTTTGGAACTGCTTTCACTTGTTAATGAGTCTGCATAAATAATCAAAATGAAACAAACATATCATAAAAAGTGAACATTTCAAAATGAATTTTCATAGCTATCAAACATACCTGAGGCTATTTCAAAATGTTGAAAGTCAGTTGCTTCATGTAGGATATCATCCAAAGTTGCTTCAAATTGCATATCATCTTTAGCTTTAAACATACACGTGTCATTCAAGAAAATAAGAAAAGAAATTAAACTAAGAAAAATAAAATGAATGTGTCACTACTGTGATTTGAAATAAGTACTCACCATTTTCATATGAAAAAGAACCATTATTGTTTGTTTCTTCTTGGAGAGAAAAACATTGATTCATGTTATCTTCAACATTGATGTTATCTTCACGAGTTAACTCAAATTCAAATGCATCTATATTTGATGGTACAACTTGATTCATGTTATCTTCAAGTTTTTTTTAGCATGAATGAAACTAAATATTCAAAGCTCAATCTCTTTATATAGAGAATGATTGAATGTGTAGAGTTCTTTGTAATAAAAATAAATTTAACATTTGAAATTTTACAATTTTATTTGGGCAAATTTTAGAGGGAAGTTGCTTCTAAAAAATGGTGGGGAAGTCAAATTTGCAAAAGTTGTTCAATTAAAATTTCAATACTGGTGAATGAGAAATTTATTGCCGTGAATGCATGCATGTGTTGCCATGAATGTATCTGTATGGATTAGTGTGATTATCATTATGAATAGAAAGAGGCACATTGAAATTAAGAATAGTGGTGTATATTGATAATTATGAGATAACAATAAATTAATACACCAAAATTAGTGTTGGTATAACATATTGATGTTTAAAATTTTTAATTAAAAAAATTAGCTTTCTTGGTCTGTGTATTTTTTCCAAATTGTTCCTTATAAAAAGGAACGGAGGGAGTATATGCATACCATCATTTAATTAGATGCATGTGTAAGTGTGTTTTACATTATTGGTATATACAAATTAATAAATAAAAGAAAATAGAAATATAAATATGTAAATAAAACAAATGAAAGATGAAATTCTAAAATAATGCACTTAGGTTTACTTTTCAAACTCTAATAAAAAAAAGTTTAATTGTACATTTCATTCCTTATATTTATTTTAGGTTTTAAGTTTGTCTCTTATGTTTTAAATATTTTAAGTTGGTCCCTTATATTTTAAACGTTTTAAGTTGGTCCATTATTGTAGCCTAAAAAATAGTCGCGGCTAGGCAATACAACCATTTTATAAATAATAAATTATTTTTTTTGACAAAATTTTATAAATAATAATTATATGACCATGAAAAATTATTTTTTTAAGCTAAAATATTATCTGAATATTCATAACAAAATCAAGTTCACTCTAAACAAAATAAAGTATGATAAGCAAGACGATAAAAAATTAAGGAAAACAAGCAAGGAATAAAAGAGGGTATATGACGACGCTCCACCAATTATCAAAATATCTCTTTATTTTCCACCATCCAAACTAACGTTGTTGTATCGATCTCCACATGTCACCCATGGAAATTTCATCCTTGCCAACCCATGAAATGGCGTACATCGACTTCCTCCAAAATAATAGGCAAACATGCAATTAAAAAAAAAAATAACTAAATTATAAATGAAATTCAAAACACCAAATTTTCTAAAGCTACTGTGGTAAATTTTTTAATCTTGTTGTCAAAAGTATAGATTTCAAATGGATATAATATAATATAATATAAATTTGTCAAAAAAAAAGGTATAATATAAACAATCAATCATCAATCAATCAATCAATATACCTTATAATATGAAGCTTACATTAGCTCATAAAGCTCCATTTTGCCTATGTGGTAACCTTGAGAGAGCTTCAATGTATCTTTTCATTTTGCCTCAACCTTTATTTAATTTAATTAAAAATATAAATATATAAATGAAGTGTCCATTCATTTTCCAAAGTGATATCTATATCTATATATTACAATTACAATGATGATGATTAATAATATGACTCCCAATTATTAGTGTCAAATAAAATTATATAATTGAAATAAAATTATATAAATTATGATAAAATATATTATCTTAAAATGATGATATACGTACAATCTATATAATAAACAATATATATAATTTTATAATATAATTATTTTAACTATATTACACAAATTTATCCTCCACAAATTTAATTTAATAATGATTAATGCATGAATAGAGAAAGAAACCACCCATAATTCCAAAAGTCCAATTCTTGATTAAAAAAAGCTCAAATACTTCATTTTTTTCTTTTAATTATTCCATTCCATTAATAGATTAAATCAAAACTCAAAAAAAGAAGAAAAAAAATGGCTTCACTAATATTTGTTCAAACTACTTTGTTTCCATCATATTCTATAACCATTTAAGTCTCCCTCACTCAATATTGTATTAATGCAAAATATAAATTAATAATTTGGTGTTTACAATTTTTATTAACTGCACATTATCTTTTTTCTAAATATTTTATCTTTTGTTTTTGAATGGTGGGCAAAGTTAGAGATAAAATTTAGTTTAGATTGATTTTTTTTTATTTGTTCAATATAATTTTCATTTTTTGTTTGTTCAATATTATACTTTTGTATTGATTTATCTCCACAAATTTAATTTAATAATGATTAATGCATGAATAGAGAAAGAAACCACCCATAATTCCAAAAGTCCAATTCTTGATTAAAAAAAACCTCAAATACTTCATTTTTTTCTATTAATTATTCTATTAATAGATTAAATAAAGAAAATGGCTTCACTAATATTACATTCAAACTACTTTGTTTCCTTCATATTCCATAACCGTTTGCGTCTCCCTCACTCAATATTGTATTAATGCAAAATATAAATTAATAATTTGGTGTGTTACAATTTTTATTAACTGCACAATATTTTTTTTCTAAATATTTTATTTTTTGTTTTTGAATGGTGGACAAAGTTAGAGATAAAATTTAGTTTGGATTGATTTTTTTTTTTTATTTGTTCAATATAATTTTCATTTTTTGTTGTTCAATATTATACTTTTGTATTGATTTATTTCCAGCCATTTATCTATTCATTTTTTTCTTTATACAAAAGTGTAACTATTTTGTTAAAAAAATGTGTAATCACTAAATTGTAACTTCCTTTCTTCAGCCTATTCACTTCTCTTAATTTTTTTTTTTTTGTCTTTTTATATTCTAATGACATTTAATCAAAAGTGTATTAATTTATTTATTAATATGGAGGAAAAAAAAGGTTCAAATATTAATTTATAGTTATATCATAGTATTATGTAATATACCCTATATAAGTATGAATCATTCTATGCATTCTTTCATTCTCCAATTTCCTAACCTCTTCAAGTAAAACATGTCAGATACTCAAAGCAAGGTCAACAAGTAAGTTAATCACTTTTTATTAATTGTATTTTTAAATTTACTTTTTTGTTGTTTTTATGTATGTATATTATATATTCATTGGAAAAATGAGTTGATTAGTACGATTTAATGTATTTTAATTGTTAACAGTGTTACAAAGAATGATGATCATATGTTGATGAATGGAGAATGATGTATGTATTGGTCCAAGCACGGCCGGTCATGAGTATTTGGAGGCCCTGTCTAAATATTAAGAATGAATCTTTAATAAAAAAAAAACTTGTATAAAAAGAGTTGTCAATAAAAAAAAAAGTAGTCAGCATAAATAACATTCAAAAGAGACACATTTTAATTAATAACATTAGAATACATCTTCAAACTAATAACATTATCTACTTTACAGTTCTATATAAAAAAACTTTCTAATAATGATGCTTCTTTTTTTACAATCAACCGTAAGTTACGTATAAAATTAATAGTGCGTCTATTAAACTTTCTCTTTTCGAGTACTAAAATAATTTTAAGTAGTAGTAACAAAGTTATATATATATATATATATATATACACACTAATAGAAAAAGTTGAAATACCAACGGAATTTAGAGATAGAATATATTTCGTCTCTAATAGAGATGGAATTAGAGACAGAAAAATCAGTTAGAGACAGATATTTTTATTTTAGAGATAGATTTTGTCCGTCTCTAATAGTTTAGCGACGAGGAAATTACCGACGGGGTCAAATCCGTCTCTAGTTTGCTTAGTGGCGGAATATTTGCATTTTAGAGACAGATTTTGCCCGTCGGTATTTAAGATTTTTCTAGTAGTGATATATAAAATTTAATAGACCAATATAAACAGTTGCAGGCCCCTAAATATTTGAGGCCCTGCGCGGTGGCACACCTTGCACACCCACAGGGCCGGCCCTGGGTCCAAGTGAAGTATAAATTATAATTTTGTTTTATGTATATAGTTCGGCCTATTCAACTTTTGTTACAGAATTGTTATATATTATTACTGTAATATTTTATTAAATATATGCCTAATTTTTTTATTTTTTATTCATTGCTTGCAACATCTCTATTTTATTTTAGGTACACGAAACTTAAGAGTTGGTCCCAATAATTGTGAATATGTTAAACCAAGAATAATCAAATTCTTACATTATTATTTTACTGAATGTTTCCATTAAATTTTGGCATATGTCGAATGATACATATGGATTAATAAAATGAACCACAAATTATATAAGCCATGTAAGAAAGGAAAAAATTAATTAAAAAAAACACAAATTAATATAGTGAAATTTGTTCGTGAGATCGAATTAATATAAGGCGCATGTTGATCTTCATTGATCTCAATTAAGTGAATTTATATAAGCTATATGTTAGAAACAAATAAAATAAAATTAGATAGCCATTGATCTCAATTAAGTGGTTAAATGTTGCAACCAAATATTGATGGAAGTAGTTATTAGGAAATAGCATCAATGTGAATATATAAATAAACCTTATTTCTACATGTAATCAGGATATATTAAAAATTACATTATAGAATAAAATTTTAAATAATGTATTTTATATTTGTGTGGTGTGTGTAACCTTAACATCCAAACTTATATATTCGGACTAATAAAGTCGGGCCTGTATAATAATAACAAAAATGAACTAAATATTTAAACAAACAAAAAACTACAATCAATAATCAAGAGAGATAAAAAAAATAAAAATGAAGGGACATAAACCTCACTAAAAAAAAAGGAAAACAAACAAAAGAACTCGGGAAAAAAAAAACATAAACCAAACAACAAACTAAA
Organism: Trifolium fragiferum; assembly: GCA_954870985.1. Lineage (NCBI taxonomy): Eukaryota > Viridiplantae > Streptophyta > Magnoliopsida > Fabales > Fabaceae > Trifolium > Trifolium fragiferum. Next base: position 15,209,840 of record OX940790.1, on the reverse strand, counting down.
AAATTGGGTACTAATGAAGTTGAAATAAAATACCACTAAATAAATACTTGAGAAGAAATTTTAAAATAAGTCAATAAGTCAACACAAGAATTACATTTTTTTCATAATACAAGAATTACATTTTCATAAAAAAAAAAAAAAAATTTACATTTTCATTAAATATAAGAGACTTTAAATTGCATAGAGATGAATAAATAGATACATGCTTCAAAAAAAAAAATACATATTTAATTTGTTACTTAATTTTAAAGAACGAGTTCACATGATAAAAAAAATCCATAATACATGATACAAATGTATGCCTCTAACTCTTATTATTATAGTTTGTCAACAAAAAAAAAACTCTTATTGAAAAAAATAAGTGATACATCAAATTTAAACTAACCCATATATATATATATATATATATATATATATATATATATATATATATATATATATATATATATATGTGGAAAATTAAATTCTTATACAATTATACTGTTAAAATAAAATATGAAGAAACCTTTAAAACTTATGAAAAATTATAAAAATTTATATTTGTTCTTAAAATAGAAACAAATTACAATATAAACAAATAAATAATGTTGTATTCCTAAATACACTTTTTTTTTATTATACATTAATATTAACTATATAATCATATTTTTTTAATTTGCATTTTAATCGAACCCGTGCAACGCACGGGTTTATCTCTAGTCCTTATTATAATTAGGTGACACATATTAAACAACTTGCTAATGTTCACGATTTTAGTATGAATCCATATTTTTTTGAGACAAATTAAGTGATTTATTTATTAATAAAAGTTGAACTTAACTTCAATTGTGACAAACATATTTACGATGATATTCTTTAGTTTGTTCATGTAACTTTTCTTAATACTTTGGTTTATTATTTTCATGTTTCTTAATACTTTGTTCATGTAGCTTATTTTTATTATTATTTTTGAAAAGTAATAAGATATAGAAAATAATCATTATAAAAAAAATAAATATAGAAAATAAGAGTACTACCTCCATCACCATTGGTTAAAAATTGAGTATTAAAAAAAACCACCATTGGTTAATAAGCTATTTATAACTATGGAACACAATCATTGAATATCCACTTCAAGATTTTTAGCCGTAATCTATTCAATCTGATTAAATTTAAGAGATTCTATTTCCTAATTTTACCAATCAACAAATTATTTTTTCTTTTTCAATTTTAAATTTTCATAAAAAAAAGAAAAAGTTATTAGACGGCATGTTGGACTGAATTGACCTTTGAATAAAGACTCCTTTTTGATTTTGATTTCATTATTTTCAGTCTTTCTTCATTCTTCAACAACCAACCCATTCCCCTCAACGCTCTTCTCCGGCCACCGTCTACGACGGAGCGCCGTTCTCGCCTTTATAGTTAGTTTCTCAATTTCGAGAACCATCAATGGATAGAGTCTTTAATAAGCTCCGGAATTTGGATGCATACCCGAAAGTCAATGAAGATTTTTATAACCGCACGCTCGCCGGTGGTGTCGTCACCGTTGTATCCGCCGCCGTTATGTTTTTCCTTTTCATTTCCGAGCTAAGTATGATTTTTTCTTCTTCCTTTAATTTTTGATTTTTTTTTAAAATGTTGGAACTTTATATGTTTTTTTTGTTGCATGGATGGTAAAGTTTGGAAATTTAGAAGGGGTGAATTGAATTTCGTTGGTTTTGATTTTTGGGTTGTTGAGATCATTCGTAATTGTGTCAATTTATGTATTATATGCTTTGCAAATTCCGTTGTATTATTTTATTAAGCTGAATTTGAAGTGCTTTGTTTTTTTAATGGAAAGGGTGCTATTAATAATTTTGGGTTGAATTGAATGGTTATGGAAGCTTATTTCTTCCTCTCTATTTCCATTACCATGTTTATATGAAATTAATGATCCAATGTGCCAAGTTCCAACTGCAAGGCAATGAGTGTTTTGATTCAATGCTTTAATGATGTAATTCATGAATGTTAGGGATTTCTTGAATGTCAGGTTTGTTTGTGCTTACATTTGTGTGCATTGATTCGCCTTGCGAGAAAAATATTGCTGATAATTTCAAGGCTGTTATATAACTCGTGATTAAATGTTATTAGCTATTGATGCAAACTCAATCGGTGTTTCTCGGGTTCTACTTTTATCCATTGGAGCATATTTTTCATGAATTATCATATCCATATGATGGGATCATTGTTACTGTGGCTATTTATATACTACTTCATTTAAAGGATAAAAGGTGTAGACCCGATTTTGTGAGAGAGATCTTTCATGACACGTAGTTAATTAAGGCTTTCTTTTGTTTGAGTTATTACCTTGCTGCCTATATATGTGACCATTGTTAAACTTTAATAACTTTTCTGTTACCGTTTGTTTGCAGGATTATATCTCTACACTGTTACAGAGAGTAAGCTTTTGGTGGATACTTCAAGGGGAGAAACCTTACACATCAATGTAATTATCATTATTATATTTGTACTGTAACATTAATAGTTTAGCTCACCTCTTCATATTCCAAGTCAAATCTATGCTCTGGGGCATGATTCATGGGTTGTACAATATTATTTTCCCATAAATTTATTAGTAGTTTGGTGATTTATTGTTTAGTCAAACTGTGTAAGTTCCATTATCCCACAGTTTTTTCCTTCTAAACAATTCTGTAAAGTTTCGAGTGTCCTTCTAACTTCTTGTATCCTTTATGTTTACGTTTCTGAACTAGCTTTAGACCTTGACTCTACTTTTTCAGAGAAAATCTTTAATTCTTTACCCCTTTGGAAATGCAGTTTGATGTCACTTTTCCTGCTGTTCGATGTTCAATACTCAGTTTAGACACGATGGATATCAGTGGCGAACGGCATCATGATATAGTATGCACTGCTCAAATTTCATTGTATCAATTAAAATATTAGTTCCGATGCATGTACATACTTTTAGGCTCATTGCTGATTGCTTGTATTAATTAACCCTGATTCTATTTGCAGCTACATAATATAATGAAACAAAGAATTGATGCTAATGGTAATGTGATCGAAGCTAGGAAGGAGGGAATTGGTGCACCAAAGGTTAGTTTAAATACTCTGACACCTTTTTATAATGCAGCAATTATTTCTTTGCGTTCTCTGGAGAACTTTTTTTTTTAATCTCATTTTATTGTCAAATTGCTTTTGAAATGTTTGTGTTTTAGGAGAGTGTGTGGATATACCAGAGAATATAGGATTAGAAACATATGTATTGGCTGGCTGAAAATTGGAGTAGTACCTATTGAGGAGATAACCGAAACTCATTAAAGGTGGTTTGATCATGTGAGAAGAAGATCAATATGAACGAGTGAAAAGTTAATCAAATGGACAATAGTTCAACAAAAAGGAATGGAGGAGGAAGTCTAGGAGAAGCCATTGGTCCATTACAGAGTACTGTGCTCTAAACAATTTTAAGGAAAATTTGACTTGTGGAGTTTTTTAGATCTCAAATACATAAATAATGAATTGATCCATGTATGTAGAACAGTAGAAGATCAGATGCTATGAGATAAGACTTAGTTGATGTTGCATTTTAATTCAAATTAAGCCGAATTATTGTTAAGGAGAAATTTGACCTTATTCTGGGAATTTTGTAAATTTTGGCACCGTGTTTTGCGATACGTACTGGATCTCAGTTGAATAAATTACCTCTTTCAAATGTGGTTGCCTACTGTGGCGGACATAATTGTGATTAAATTCGTACCCTTATAATATTGAGAACCCTCTTGGTTATGAGTTAGTTGTTGCACAGAGCTGTTTGGAAATGAAAGGCCTCGTGCTTTTGGTCCTTTTATCTATAAGGATGATTGGTAAGCGGTGGAATTTGGAAAGGGAGATACTTGAATAAAGATTTTGGCCAGTTAGATTATTCTTGTTAGTTATGAGCTTAGGATAATGTTCAGATATTTAATGCGAGTCAATTTAGTATAACCATTAGCTTTCTTACTTAGGAAAGGAACATAATATGGATAATAGCATGATTTTTACATATCAATTAAGCTCTTGCATGCAGACTCTTATGTGCGGATCCTGGGTTTCTGTTGCTACATGGATCAATTTATTAACATAAATAAAAAACAACTTTTGTTTATTCCATGTGAATCTAATGGACCTCAGTTGTTTGATGGAGGGATGGAAATCCGTTTTTCTATTTTCTACCATGTTTTACTCTTTTTTTTTTGCCATTCAAAAGACTAAGGTATATATTCATGTATAACAAAGTTACATTTTTTTTGTTTCCTGTATATTTTTCCTATTGCAGATTGAAAGGCCCTTACAGAAACATGGTGGCAGACTTGAACATGATGAAAAATATTGTGGTTCATGTTTTGGTGCAGAAGAGGTACATTTGATCGTTTATTATCCTTAAATTTGCTCTAGTGTTCTTATAATTTTGTAACTACGGTAAGGGGTGCAGTAACATTTGGTGAGCTTTGACCAATAGAGATACTCTTAGAAATCTAAACAAGGTAGTCAAAGGTAAAACGTTCCTTTAAGGTGGTAGAAGTTTTTAACGACTTGCGGCAAAAAAGGCCAAAATGCCCGTGCCTCATTGAAGAAAGATGTTACAAAACAAGAACATATTTAACTCTTATTATTTGTTAAAAAGAGAATGCGATTGTTAATCTATTCTGGAGTTTGGACATAAAACAGAAAATGGGGGTGTCTATACTTTGTACATGTAACTGAAAAGTAGTGATTTAACACTGCATGGAAAAATAGTAGAACATAATTAGCATAATTTTTTGTAGGGCCTCGAAATTGCCTAAATATGTAAGAAAAGATCAAGCAAAGTAGTATAAACTACACAAGTTTAATATTTCCCTTTTGCCTTGATTTTATTAAATCTGTATATATTGGAGACAAAGTTATGCTGATGCAAGAAAGTTTGGTTTGATTTACATAGTTACACTTGTTCTCGTGTGATTTGAGAATCTATTGTTACTGAATTTTATGAGTAGCTATTATGATGCTGAAGTTTAATTTGACTTATCATTGATGCTTTCAATTTTGCTATGCAAAATGCTTGGTAAATTGTACTATTTTGTGAGTATTTGTACACTTTCAATTCAGTACAACTTATACTCCCTAGTTGCTTAATAATTTCTTACATGGCCATGCTCACTCCCACTCTCTCTCATGCAGTCAGATGACCACTGCTGTAATAACTGTGAAGAAGTTCGTGAGGCATATAGGAAGAAGGGCTGGGCATTGACCAATATGGATTTGATTGATCAGGTTGCCTTGATACTCTCATTCTATTACATAATCAGTAGTTGTTATTTTATGTGATTTCAAATGCCACACTTATGAAACATTTTATTTATGCTAATGCTACTGCTGAAGCATGTTTTTGAGGAGGCTTATAACAGCAAGTATAAGACTCCATAGTAGCTTTGCTGCATTGGTTTTTTTTTTTTTTTTTTTTTCTTTCTTTCTTTGTTTTCTTTTTTGTTGAATTGTTTAGTCTCTTTTACATTCTTAGTGAATTCATTCTTGTATCCAAAGAAATTAAAATTCCTTACAGTACAAATGACACAAATTTGTTGATTGGTATTCTGTGGTTTCATAACTGTCGAAATCATAGTTTTAGAGCATTTGGGAACCTAACCTTTTTAGCTTCTAACAATTTGGTTTTGCTTTTAGTGTCAAAGAGAGGGTTTTGTCCAGAAGGTAAAAGATGAAGAAGGCGAAGGATGCAATATTCATGGAACTCTAGAAGTGAATAAAGTGGCAGGAAACTTTCATTTTGCAACTGGGCAAAGCTTTCTTCAATCAGCTATCTTTCTGGCTGATCTGCTTGCTTTGCAAGATAATCATTATAATGTAAGACTGAACCAGACTACTAACATGTATAACTTGAAAACTTCAAAAAATGTGCAATGTTTTCCCTTTTGCTTGTAATCACAAAATTGATCTTCAACGCATGGTGTATGATGCAGATTAGCCATCAGATCAACAAATTAAGTTTTGGTCATCATTACCCTGGATTGGTTAATCCTCTTGATGGGTAATTTTCTTTCTTCTCCCAAAGTAGCCTTTATGTAAGAATTTTCTTGTCCCAACCATTTGAAGTCTTTTTCATCTTTTCGTGTAATGCTTTGCAGGGTAAAATGGGTCCAAGGAACTAGCCATGGCATGTACCAGTATTTCATAAAGGTTGGTAGTATCAGGAAATATGCGCTTGATTGATTAAATTACAAAAGAAATATGATTTAGATAGTGATTTTAGCTTAAATATAAACTATTATTTTTATGGAAAATATTAACAAATATCAATTCTATTATGTTATTACTCTTTTCTCCTACTATTAGACACACTTCTGATAGCATGATATTGTGATGTTGTCCTTTCTTTACTTTTTGGTGAATATACTAGGTTAACATTTGTTATGTTTCTATATACTCTTTGCAGGTGGTCCCTACAGTATACACAGACATTAGAGGTCGTGTTATATATTCGAATCAGGTATTTTAAATGTCATAAACATACATTCATTTCACGTTGTTCCTTCATCGGATAGTGTCTAATTAGCATTGTAAATTTTACAGTATTCCGTGACCGAGCATTTCAAGAGTTCAGAATTGGGTGCTGCAGTTCCGGGAGTTTTCTTCTTCTATGACATATCTCCGATAAAGGTAAGAGTGCTAGTTTTACAGCAAAACTGAACAAAAGTGCTGTGAAGTGTTTTTCTTCTTCCCTTGACGACACTTGAAGTATTTGTTTTTACACGTTACTTTGTTACAGCCTGCCACACCAGAACAGTCTTGGTTTTTTCATAAGATATTTCCATATCTTCTCATTTAGCGAATGATGCACGTTTAGGGAATTGTTTTTGATCGCCAAAATTTGCGCACATAATTTGCACAATTGGTTGATTTTCTGCTTTCCTTGTCTGGTTTTGTTGTCATGAACTCTTGATATGTGTTTAATGTTGCAGGTCAACTTTAAAGAGGAACACATTCCATTTTTACATTTCCTGACCAATATTTGCGCAATTATCGGAGGTATAGATCATTCACTTGTGCTATTGTATATTCACTTATATGTGTACATTCGGGACATCAATTTTATTGCCTCATGCAACTGATTAAAAATGGATTCCGATTTCTATGCATAGGTATATTCACGGTTGCGGGAATAGTAGATTCATCAATATATTATGGTCAGAAAACAATCAAGAAGAAGATGGAGATTGGAAAATATAGATGATGGACACTATCCTTCCTACATGGATCTGCCCCATGACTTGTACTGTACTTGGTTGGTCGGTGCATATAACGCCACGATTAAACAGAAGCTGTAGAATCGGTTGATTAACGGAGTGTATTTTTTGGAACTTGATGATCAGAGCTCTAGCCATTTTCATGTATTTTGAAGAATTTAAAGATGTTAAGTTAAAATCCAAATATTTTGGTCTCTTTTCTATCTTCTCTGTTAAATTTTCGAAGTTTAAAAAGAGCATAAGTTATTCTGAATGGACTAATAGAAAAATACAATATCTATGATTTTTTTATTATAGAAATTTAATACAAAATCTATGATTTCTCTCTCTTTTTGTTTATTTGTTCTCTGAACTCATATAAACTATATGTATGTAGTTGCACAGCACACTGTATTTCCACTGTATGTTTTAACACTTGTTGAGTCTCGTAAAATAAAACAAGATTTGAAACAAAATCTGTAAAAAAGGTAATCTTAATCTCGATAATATTAGGTCTTCTATTAGTTTTGAAAAATGCTATTTAGGCCCTCTTATTTGCTACCCAGGCCTCCTGTGTTGACGAAATTGTCATGCAGACAGGTTTTGGAACTTAAATTCCAAAACTAATTAGTTTTAGAACCTATGTTCCAAAATATACTAATATGTATTAATTTCGATGAATGCCTATACAAGTTGTTTTTTTGACGTTTTGAAGCTTTGTAATCTCAACATTTATTCACTCATAGACAGTGGCGGCGGAGCCAGGATTACGACGGAGCCTGGGCATAACTTGAACTACAAATTTTTATTTTAAGCAACAAAATATTATTAAGGCTCAAAACCTATGAACAAGAAATACATAGGAGAGCAAAGAACTACAAATTTTTATTTACAGCAAGAAATTATGTACCCAAAAAAAAAACAGTGTACAAATTTAACAAATAAATCATAAGATTAGAGCCAAAAATACCTGTCAAACAATTAAAAAAACTAGTATTGTTACGTTTTATGTGTATTTGTATAAGTGGCGGAGCCAGAAAATTTTTGAAGCGCGGGAAAAATTTCAGTTTTAAGCTGAAATTTCAGTTTCGCACTTAAAATTTTCAGTTTTGCACTTAAAAATTTAAATTTTGAACAAAATATCTCAGTTTTGTCATAAACTAATCCTTAATAATTTTAATTTTTTCCTAAAGTAACCTCTAAAATACAAAAAAAATTCGGACAATTTCAATTTTGCACTGGAAAATTTAAGTTTTAAACAAAATATCTCTTTTTTGTCCAAAATTAATCCCTAAAAGTTTTAATTTTCTCCTAAACTAACTCCTAAAATACTAAAAAATTTCGGCCGAGCCCGGGCAGGTGCCCAGGCTTGCTAGGCCTTAGAACCGCCTATGCTCATAGATAGGTTTTGTAAACGTAAATTTTGGAAGATAAAATCCAAATTTGCAGAATTTTGGTTTTTCAGCTTTTTAGTACACGTTTCTGATATGTAGTTATTGTATTGGTTTATATAAGTACATGTTAGGATGTCGGAACCGCCGGTTGAATTGAAACCAAACATTAATGAAAATTAGAGTTAATTTCTTCAAAATCAAGTATAGTTAAAATAAATTAACTCGATTATACCTTTTTACTTTATCTTAACGATTTCACTAAACTCGTTGAAAATTATTTTTTCACGAGTTTCCCATCAATTTAACTCAATTTTCATACCTTAAAACATAAAATCGTCCACATGTTAACACACAATTTTTACATCCATGCTCAAAATAAAATCACATATAAAATAGTAACTCATACAAATATTGATCTTTGTATTAAACTGACCAACAATAAAAAAAAAATAAAAATGTCATTCAATAATAGAATGGGAAAGGGTTCTCTCTCCTATAATTGGGTAGAATACAAGATTGTGACATTTGATGATAGGTAACACTTTGGCCATAATTGGAATGGGAAAGGGTTGGAATGGGAAAGGGTTTCTAATGTGCATTTATTTTTTCCATGCATCATGTAGTCGGTCTATTTATAACTGTCTGATCAAGATCGGACGGCTGTGATTTAAAATCTACATTTATTGACTGTATTTATTTAAACCGTCCGATCAAAATTGAACGGCTATAAAATGACTGCACCGTGCAGTCGACTGCACCTAATCCAAATCCGCACTAGAATATACATAGAGAGAAAGATATAAGAAGAACCAATAAACATCATAACCCCAACTGATATATCAGAAGGAAGAGAGTGGTTTTATCATCACTGAACAGATACCAAAACTCAAGGCCATGTCCACATGAGATCTTCTCTTCATTCCCTATGCTTTTCTTCACTATCTTTCCACTATTTGTTTCTCTTTTCTTCTTCATCATCAAATATTGGTATTTCAACAATTCTGTCACCACAAGAAACTCACCACCTTCACCTCCAAGATTACCTCTACTTGGTAATCTCCATCAACTTGGCTAATTGCCTCACCGGTCACTCCAAAATTTATCGCACAAATATGGCCCTTTAATGCTTCTTTATTTTGGGAAGGTTCCAGTACTTGTGGTTTCTTCTGCTGATGCAGCTAGTAAAGTAATGAAAACTCATGACTTGGTTTTCTCTGATAGGCCACAACGTAAAATCTTCGATATCCTTTTATATGGTTCGAAAGATGTGGCAAGTTGTGCATATGGTGAGTATTGGAAACAAGTAAGGAGTCTCAGTGTGTTACACCTTCTGAGTAACAAAAGAGTTCGATCTTATCTTCATGTGAGAGAGGAAGAAACTTTAAGAATGATGGAATATATTAAGGAGTGTTGTTCTTCTGCATTGGCGTTGAATTTATCTGAGTTGTGTTCTACAATTACTAATGATATAGTCAGAACAGTTAAGACACGATACTGTGATGCATAAATTGCAAGATGAGGTCAGAACTGTGGTTGGCAACAAAACTCATGTAACTGAAGAAGATTTGGTAAACATGAACTATTTGAAGGCTGTGATCAAAGAAACACTTCGCCTCCATTTACCAGTTCCCTTATTAATCCCTCGGAAATGTATGGAATATATCAACCTAGATGGGTGACATTGCATCAGGGACACATGTAATAGTGAATGCTTGGGCAATTGTATGTAAGGGACCCTTCGAGTTGGGAACAACCTCTAGAGTTTAAACCAGAAAGGTTTATGAACAGTTCAATAGATTTTAAAGGATTGGAGCAGGAAGGAGGGGTTGTCTCGGATTGTTGTTTGGAATTGCTGTGACTGAATTGGTGCTAGCAAACCTTGTTTACCAATTTGATTGGAAATTGCCTGATGGAGTTGCAGGGAAGGATTTGGACATGTCTGAGACTGGTGGCCGTGGCCTTACTTGTCATAGAAAATACCCTCTACGTCTTGCGGTAGCTTCAAAACTATGACAGAAATCAATAAGCAGTTACATAGTCAAGAGGCCAAGAATGACATTATTGAATAGTGCAAAAAACTGAAAATAGTTGAAATTGAAATTTTATTTTTTGTGTTATTGTTAATAACTAATTCAGTATATTGAACAATTTATATTGATGTTTGAACTTTGAACAAATTTAGTTTTATGTATTCATAGTAACTTCCAAACACTTAATAAAAAACATCAACGTATCATGAAAACATATGTTTTGCATGTTAGATTCACGGCGAAACTGGTAGAGTCACAGTCATGAGTTGCCGCATTTTTCATTAGTTTTAACCGATATTTTTTTGTTAGCAGATGGACTAAATTGATTAACTCATACAAGTACAAAAACTAAAATAATGATTCACTTGAGGATCTTTTGATTAATATAGTTCACTAAAAATATCAACTCGAGGATTTTGGGGATCATAAATAGTATTGCCTATTTTACACCATCCTCGAAGAAATTTGAACGCCCTTCCTTAAAGTTATAAGATCAAATTCTTACCATTGAACTGACACCTCATAAATATGATCCATGAAGAAATTTGAACGCCCTTAAAGTTATAAGATCAAATTTTTACCATTGAACTGAAACCTCATGAACAAGAACATAAATTATTAATTTCACGTCATTTGAAAATGAATTCTCTCGCCAAAACTTGAACTTGATATACATAGTATTTTCTGACAAATGTGTAGAAAACCATCAATTATATAAGGTATACCACAATAATATCAGAAATGTTGGCTCAATGATCATAGAAAAACTTCAAAACAAAATCAATAGGCAAATAAACTTTACCAACAAATTTAACAATGAAACTGTCAAACAAAAATACAGGGAATGATTAACAAAATTTATGTAACAGAATAGAATACACAACTTCTTCTAAGTCTCTATGAGAACCTGAATTCCTCCCTTACTAGTAGATACATTGGAAAGCTTCAATTTGATAGCCTCAAACTCTTCATTTTCCATCTCTTGGCTACTTAACCAGAGAGGTAAACAATGATCAATCAAATCCTGTCCACAGTTCAAGGGTGAACCTCCTTTAAAAACTCGGGTTCTTCCAAACCTTGTAATTGTTTCTAGGTTAGTATCCGAAGGTTCCTCAGCATAACACTCCAATATTTTCTTTATAGCATTGCACCATATAGGTCTAGCTACCTTAAGAAAGTCATGCAAAACTAGTACTGGAAGATTCACACTTCCCAACTCAGATTCATGGTGTCCTCCTCTTCCGTGATAGTCCGAGCCTCCGATTTTCAAAAGTTCGTAGGTATCGGCCAGGTCGCTATATGCTGCATACCACAAATTAACATACAAGAACAGAATTAAAAAGATGATTATATTAAACTGCAAATGAATGCATTTATTGTGTATGGTTTTAATTTTATGACTAGATATGGATAGCCATTATATCATTAGCTAGCCCAAGTTGACAGTACTGATAAGTTTGTCTCTACCAAATGGACTCGAATTGTAATTCCAAGAAGGGTTTTAAATAAAGGTCCACATCTGCAATCTGGGCTGCAACATAATGGTTTTTGATGTTTGACCACAATATACCGCAATCTGGACTCAAAATCGCAATTGATTGCATTTGACCACAATATTAAAGATCACGATGCAAGTTCAACGAGCACATGGTTAGGAACACATGTCGGTTAGGAACATATAGAATTATGACTTGTGAGTTCACTTGGTTACTTGTGTGTTACGGGTTTTACAATTACTAGTTTCTATATAAGTGAATTATGACTTATGGTATGAGTTATGGCACACAATTTTGTTTTGTGAGGATTGTGGTTATAAGTTTTTTCTCAATTCCTAGTTTAAAGTTATTATGTCGAACACTTTGCATCACTTGCCTGATATATATCGACATATTTTTCATTGCCGCTGAGTCTTATAATTTGACAACATGACATTTGAATAGTACAAGTATTTCTGCTCTTGAAAACATCTGAATAAATTTTGAATCAAATTTGTAGGACAAAATACAAAATAGATCCACCCTAGTTTTGGTTTCTTGAGACGATGATTCTAAGCTATAACATCAATTTTGATGATTAAACAAATGAGAAAATTCATGTACCTGCGAGCCTCCCGTCACTTTTGTAGACCTCCATCCCATGAAGGCCTGCTTCTTTTAACCTCCTAACAATGGCAACAGGATTTTTCAAAGCCCATGGATGAGCCAGAACGGACACACCCCCAGTATCGCAAATCATTTTTATTGCTTCTTCCACCATAGGTTCACTTCCCCTGAAAGTACAATTGTCATAATATGATCTTTAACCATTTTCCTTATCAACACAAATAGTTGCAATCAACAATTGAAGGCAATAAAACATTACTTGGAGTAAGCAGGTCCGCCGTCAAAAAGATATCGAGCAAAGGCTTGTTTGAGATTCTCAACATAACCTGCTTCAACCATAGCACGGGCTACATGGAGCCTTCCGGGAGCAACTCCATTGCCTGCAATCCTACAAACATGTTCCCACTTAAGGGCCATTTTTAGCTTGTTCAATTTTAAGACCATGTTCTTTGCTCGAAGATATCGTCCATCCCTTATGTTCGACAAAAACTTGTCCAGCTCCTCAAACTTTGAAGGTCCAATACTGCTGTAATATGCTAATATGTGAACAGGTTCCTCTGCTTCAGTGTCTCCACTGCTAGTAGAACAACAAACATCAGAACCAATGGAAAACAAAAGGATAATACAATTGATTTAGTTTATGTTTGGTTTCACTTTTGGATGAGCCAAAATTGAGTTTGACATGTTTGGATGTCTTTGAGTAGGATTGGTTATAACTTGAAGCTAGATTTTGCAGTTTTTGCTTCTACAATCAATTTTTAGCCTTGAATTTATTGTTCAATCCACTATTACATGAATGTACTAAACATAAATAAATCTCTTTACACTCGACTCATTTCATTCAAAATCAATTTTTGTCACCACAAAACCAAACACGCACTTAGAAGATTATAGTTTATAAATTTCCCAATTTTCCTCTCTCGAGTGATATGCAACACAAGTAACTTAAGCCCTAATCCGTCTTTTCTTTAAAAGGTTAAATGCATACAAATTAACAAGCATGAAGAATCAAGAATATTAAATTTAAAAAGTTACCTTGGAGAAAATATTGTACTAATTTCAACACCTGGGATTATTTTGATTCCATATTTTCGAGCTGTTTCTACAGCCTCGGGGATGCCTGCCATAGTGTCATGATCTGTCAGAGCAAGAACTTTCACCTGTTATGAGCAAATAGTATATCAATCAAAAACAATGAACCTAATCAATCCTATGTAAAGCTAATAATGCCTTTGACAATCATCTTTTAGAATTCAAAGTATACATGCACCTGCTAGTTTTTCACACCAAGAAATCCTCAGACAATATACAATTTTTTTTAAGACTTAGTATCTGGCTCAAGGACCGACTAATCCAAGGACACCAATCTCACAGTCTACTAGCAGGGGCCCCAATTGAAGCCAGTTACGTATAGACCGACCCAACACAGAAAGTGACACTGAATATCAGATATGACCAAAAATTGGTGAATGTCAACCATATCCATCGATGCTACTTAAATCTGAGTCTATTTTTTGTTTTGTTTTATTTGGACTATAAACAAAATACGACAACATAAAAAACAACCTTAAGTAATGAAAATAAAAACAAAACAACCTAAGCAATCCTATGAATGAAAAAAAAAAAAAACCAAAACAACAATAAAACTTACCCCATTCATGTGAGCTCTCTCAACAACCTTAGTAGGAGACAAAAATCCATCACTACATTTAGAGTGAGAGTGCAATTCAAAAAGAACCTTGTCACCATTTTTTCCAACAGGCTTATGAACTCCAAAATCATCAACAACAGATGAAGTAGCCAAAGAAGAAGGATGATCCAAAGAAACCCATTCAGTTACAAATTTAAAAGCCAAAACTTGTTCATGGGTCATCTTCTTTTTGCTTCCACCTCTGTTCTTATTCTTCTTTTTCTTTTTCTTATCCTTATTACCCTTATTGGAATTACTTGTGCACTGAACTGCGCCACCATCTCCCATCACTGGATTGAGTTTAGATGAAAAAAGATTAAATTTTGATTATTTGTTAGAATAGATGCCTCCAAAGATATATATGCAGAGAGAATTGGGAAAAGGGTAGGTTGCCCTTATAATGAAGGGCAATCTTGGTGTTGCAGGTGTACTCACCCTTTAACCTATGCTATGACAGGTACCCAATGGTTTTTGATTTCTACCATTTTTACGGCTAAGGCTAATCCTTTTTATCGCTTTGGTTTATTTTTACTTTTACTCACTCTTTTTTGGTTTATGAGTAATTTTAACATTTTTAATAATTTTTTATTTTTTTTATAATTTTTAAAAACTACAACGTAACTATGACTATTTCAACTTTAAGATGAATTTTCTAGCCACCAGACTACTTGATAGAAAAGAAAAAACTATTTCACCAAATGCGTATTAAACCTCTTTTTTCCTTTCAAATAATTGAATTTAAGTGATTAATGAGATATTTTTTGGAAATCAATTGTTGAGAGAATCAAATTTGGTTCTTGAAAATTACAATTTTTTTATCAGATTTTAACTTTACTTATTTTATGACTAAACTTTGAATTATTAGAATTCATTCATAAAAAGTAAATATTGTTCTTTATAATTTAATAATAAAAAATTAAATTATTCTTAATTGTTGTCTTAAGAATAATTTTAAAGAATGTTATTATGAACCATGCGGTAAGATCTTTAGAAACATTTAATTTTTTTAATAACAACTTTTAAGTTCTAACCCTTAATTAATTAAAAGCATTTAACTCTTTTTCAAAACAACTTTTAACACGATTTGTTGTGATGTATTAATAATGTAAACTTTGTAGACTAATCACACGGAAAAATTAAACTCTAAATTAGCTTAAAACTTCTTACGATTTTGTTCTTGCTAGTGATATTTTTTTTTGGTACAGGTAGAGAAACGGGAAGAAAAAACAAAAAACAATCTAAAAAATAAAGTCCCACTAGCATTAGCTAGTAGGAGAAGATTTATTTCTGCAGACGACACAACTATTAAGAAGGGTGTGAACAACTTTAGTGTAGTGCGTGCTCCAAGTTTAGCTAAGTAATCTGCACAAGTATTGTCCCCCTGAAGGGTGTGAACAACTTTGATTCTCCAATCTCTAGCAAGAAGATCCTTAATTTTGTGAATGATAGCCGCATAGTGGTGCCAAGCATTGACTTAGTCATAAATCAATTCAATAACCGTCTTAGAGTCAGAATAGCACAAAAGCTCTCTAATATCCAACCTCAAGCCAAAACTAAACCATGATAGATAACCATAAGCTCTGCATGAAGAATGTTTGAAAATCTTATATTACCAGTAAAACCGTGGACCCAAGCACCATCAACATTGTTGGTGGTGATATGTGGATAACTATCGGTGATGTACCAAAATAGGTCTTGACGTTTTATGAGTATTTATTAAAAAACGGATGTCATTTAATAAATTCCATGTTCTGAAGCATTGAGAAGAACTGATCAATTGGTGTGTTAAGTTAACACATTATGGGTTGACCTAACCCTTGAAATATTTGAGATTAACATGGTCCAACTGTTAATCGTCATAAGCTTGACCCTTACACTGTTTGAAGAATATTACATTTTTCTTTTCCTTTAAGATTTATTTCTTCTATTTGGATCC
The DNA here is from genome assembly GCA_954870985.1 of Trifolium fragiferum. Classification (NCBI taxonomy): domain Eukaryota; kingdom Viridiplantae; phylum Streptophyta; class Magnoliopsida; order Fabales; family Fabaceae; genus Trifolium; species Trifolium fragiferum. The sequence goes on along the minus strand of OX940790.1, from coordinate 15,193,453 downwards.
GACGTTTATATTCTTTTGTATAAAATGTCAATTTTTTGTGTGTCTAAATAATATTGATATTTTAAATCACTTTTATTATGATTTTAAATAACCTAATTCTACGAAATAAAAAAGTCATACATCACGTATATTTAAATTTTTATCATGAGATCAATAAATTTCACTATTAAAAAATTACACTTATTTTTATGGAATTAAAAAATTACACTTATATAAAACTATTTTAATTGTGCGCATTATATCATATTTTTTTTTTAAAATAGTTCAAGTTATTATTATTTATTATTATTATTATTATTATCTAGAATGGGATATTTCCACCAAAATTATTATTTTATTATTATTATTATTATCATCTAGAATGGGATATTTCCACCAAAAAAATCTAGAATGGTATCCAATCCAAATGATAAGTACAAGTGCCATGATGTCAATCAATATTGTTTGGTCGTTTTAAAACTTTTAACTTAACTATAGATCAGTGTCCGTACACTGCAGCCCACTCCCCACACTACACCTTCAAAAGAAGCTACAGCTAGCTCTTTGTCCTTTCCCTTTCTCATGTTCAAACAAATTAATCTCCCTCACTCCCTTTGTCCTCTCTTGGTGGACTAGAATTTTCAATTTTGTGATGAAATGTGTGCATTATACAGGACACATATGATAAATCTTTTTCTCATCATGAACTGAACTGCATGAGTGGGTGGGGGGAGGATGACACATGCACCTTATACAGTTATACCATATTACTATTTCGTTGTCTCCTTTAATCAATGTCTACAACAGTATTGTTGTCAAGTACTTGACTTGTAGCTGTTGGCTTTCTATAGGTACTCTTGCATTGCATCTCCTTTTGTTCTGAAACAGTCAATTGAGAGCATCTCCAATCTCCAAACTCTTTGAAGAAAAACTCTTACTTGGGCACAAACCCAACACTTGTTTTTTAGGCACACATACATAATTTTTAAAAAATTAAATATAAAAGAATTGATTAATAATAGTTGATGTGACTTAATAATTTATCTTTAAATTTTTCTCTTTGTTGTTTGTGTGTCCAAATAATATTAATTTGGGGTTGTGACTATGATAGAATTTTTTCTCTTTAAAACTAATTTGAATTTTGTACATTATTAATAAATGGTCCTTCTTATGCACTCGTGCACATCGTACTTCATTGATAAAATTTAATTACAGTTTTGTTCCCTTTATTTTTACTCATTTACGGAATTAGTTTGCCTATTTTAAATGATGTGCCGTACAAAGAATGGTGATTGATCTTTTTGTCCACGTTATGGGAATGATAAAGAAGATTTCGATCATGTCTTCAAAGATTGTGCAAAAAAGACGTGGTTTCACTCTCCTTTGGGTGCTTGGCTTGAGAATATTTCCCTTCTTTTCATATCTTACATTGAACAAGTCATTTTTCAATCATGATTAGAGGATATCTCGCATGCTCTTTCTTTACGATATAATATTTGGTTTGCTAGTAACAATTTTTGTGTTATCAGGAAAACAATTTCATCAGGATGATATTGTTCGTAAAGTTTGGACCAATCGATGATTACAAGCACACAGGCAATAATTGCCGAGGCTTTGAATATAAGTTAGTGATTCGCAGTTTGCTGTATATAATATATATGGGGTTCCGGCCTCCAACTCCAACCGACATTTGAAGGTAAAATCAAACGAGTTTATGAGTTAAAATGTGAACCATAATTGGTGCCCTATGCTAAGGCAACAATTGAGGTGTATTCTAAAAATCATATATTTTACCATAATGGCCAAAACTTCGATACAGTGGAGCATTTTGGACCACATCAGGAATGCATTTTGCTAAGCACCAGTAACTAACTATACATTGACAATGGAGGCAAGGGAACATTTTAGTGTCCAGTGGATTAAAGCATACATCTGTTCTGAAATGGAGGGGACCGAATAAGCCATTATTGCAAGCTCTTTGAGTACATAAGTTAGTTGCTTGTGAGGATTTTGAAGTACCCTGCACTGCAGCAGCATGATAAGAAGAATTGATACCATCCTGGATCAAATACTGTTTTAAAGGGAAAATCACCATTTTGGTCCATGAAAGTGTAAATCGCTGTCATATTGATCCTTGAATGTATCGAAATTACAAATAGGTCCCTAGTACCTCATTTTATAGTAATTTTTTGGACTAAATTGACCAACAAAAAACACATTCGAGGACTAAATTGACTACTTAAAACATATTCGAGGACCAAAATGACTAATAAAAGAGACATTTGTGGATCTGTTTGCAATTTTAATACATTCAAGGACTAATGTGACAGCGAGTTACACATTCAATGATTAAAATGACTATTTGCCCAAATTAAAATCTCCTTTTATGATTTTATTTTGATTTATATTTTACGTTTTAAATGGGGTTTCTCGAATAAAGAACCTTGAGTTTGACATGGCATATTATGATGAGACAGCCCCATATGATAGTGAAGGCTGATATGAAGGAATACTATATTGTTATAGGTGGTACACCTAGTTTATATAGTGCATACTTCTTCCTTTCAAAATAAACGTGTTTAAAAAAATTCCACATTTAAAAAAATAATGATTAGAAAAAAGAGGGTAACTATTTTACAAAATTATCTTTACCAATCCTAGTTAGAAGAGTCGAGAAAGACCCCCATCCACTCGATACAAGACTTACAACACAAAAGAGGATATCACGATGCATCTTGCTCAGCAGGCGTAGCTTGGAGTGGGAGTGTAGCGTGGGGTTAGGGGGCTGAGAAAAGCTTGTTTTCGCAGACCATAGCACGATTATTATAGATAGAGGAGCAAATAGAGAACCTTGTGAAATCATTATAAAACTTCACCTAGTGGGAAAAATACTTTCACTTGTTATCCAAGCTGTTGCTGATGGAATATTAAGAACATGTGCCAATGCTTTGTTTATTTTCTGTATAATGAGTTACACATACACGTTCTCTTGGCCAAGCTTGTAACCACTTATGGCAATTTTCGAGCAATTTTCTTCAGCGGTCCATGCTCATTACCACAAGGTCAGTGGCTGCAACTATCTCAAACAGTCACAATTGATTGTCATACAATGTCGTTATGAGGACAATGGTAACAAGCCGAGAAAGGGAATAATGGGCCAAAGATTACATGGGCCACGTGCAATATAGCTCGGCTAGAGTGTGGCTTAGGATCTTAGATTAATGTTTGAGTGAAATGCCAAATACCCACTGAAATTGCAAACTTCGTCAAATACCCCATGAAATTTGGAAATTGTCAAATACACCCTTGAAATTGTAATAGGTCAATCAAATTGCCCCTTCCGTTAGTTTGTTCCGTTAAAGTTGAAGACATGACATGATTATGTGTACTGAGTTATGATGCCACATCACAGGGGACAATTTGACCGAAGTAAGAAAGATTAACAAAATTATGATTTTTAGAATACACCTCAATTGTGAACCTCGATTACGATTGACGTCTTACAATATCATGGGTGTATTTGACAATTTCCAAATTTCAAGGGGTATTTGACGAAGTTTGAAATTTCAGGGGGGGTATTTGGCATTTCACTCATTAATATTTTCTGACAACCTACAACCTCCAAGCACGAGGGATGTGAGGGCAAAATGCTCAAGTTTTCTTGAGAGCAAATGTGTGAATGATGAAGCTTTATGATGGTCCACAAACCATAATTGATCTTTAGTACAAATCAATTATGAGAAGGCGGACCATCTTCCTCCTAAAAGCCGATCTCTAAAATTTCAACAAATTTTTACTGCTAAAGACACAGACACCTTCGGTGTTTAATATCTGTGTTCTAATTCCCTTCCTATCATTGTATCTAATGACATAGTAATGCACAAAGATAACCAAGGTCAATAGCCGCATTATAGCTTTTGGGCTTCAAGCTTCAGCCACCAACAAACATTAGATAAACCCTTCCTGTAAACAAACAGCTCATGCACAACAGCTGAACATATGGATAATAAAACCAGTCGTCAACTATATCTTAGTTTACATCAAACTGAGGGACAGAATGCAAAAGTAAATATGATTTTGCATTTTCATTATCTCATAACCATTGCATACATCATAATGTAAAGCTTCCGACTTGAGATTCAATTTAATTCAATGACATGACCAAATCCTATCATTCAATGTTCTTGTTAAACATCTTAGGAAAAAAAACATGAACATTTTATAGTATCAACAAAGACAAGAGAATTGATGCATTCACTTCAAACATGATATCATTGCTCTTTTGACATTAGTACCCGCTATCGTCACCAATAGAGATTCAAAACAAATTAAAGCATAATAAATTGATGATTCAGTAAAGCACCTATTGAGAGAGTTATCAATAGTAGTAAACAAAGCATTAAAGCGGCACTGTCATGAAGATCCTATAAAGTAAGCAGTATTTTATATTCATTAGCGGCATATTTTCAATTGAAACTCAAATTAGCATCCTCATATTTTTAAATGTTCCAATACTAGATAGTTCCATAGACATCATGAATTCAAAGGCGATATAAAATTAGCAAAAGGATAAAATAGGGTTACCCTTTATGATGTCAAGGTCTCTCCCAGCTAGAGCCAAAAGCAACTCCACATATATAAGAAATCAATAACTAACAAAAAAAAAACGCGTAGATAACATGAGAAATAGATTTCGCTGGCAACATTATCAACATCGATGCATTCTCAAAAAAAGACATTTGAATTGCAGAAATACTACAAATGTCAGCAAAGCAAAACAACCAAGCTCAACTACAATGATTCACATCACACATGAATAGCAAATTCACTTGCATTACAATTACAATCACACAATAGCACACAATAATTTTGCCGAGAACCAACATTAAAACAGATAACTAATCAACAGGAAAAAAAATATACATAAACTTAAAAACAAAATAATTAAGGGGCAAAAACCCACAGCTATAAAGAATCTATAATTCAACCAGGAACTATGCTTACAGCTAGAGTATAAACTATAAAGCTAGAATAGATAAAATGTTGTTGAAACACTACTACCCATATACTATACAGAGATACAGCAAGGGTTATCATATCTTATCTTATAATCACTTTGAAACAAGAAGTATTTCAGGTTTCTTGCTTTTGGTAGGTGTGTTGACATTCGACGAAACAGCAGCAGCCGATGTAGCAGCATCTCTACTCCGATTATCAAGCTGAATGAGACTCCTTGTAGCAAGTATCGCTTGAGGCACCAAATCATGAGAAGCTCTTGCATACAAACACCTAACAGCAAAAGAAGCAGCATCTTTAACCTCTTGAGAATTCAACGGACCCATTAAACAATGTCCTAGAATTCTCAATGCAGGTTGAAGAATCTCCCAAGGTAAAGGGATTCTTTCTCCTTTGGCAATTCCCTTTGGTGATTCACAATCAGGATCATGAATTTCTAAGTTTCTCATCACTCCTGCAACTTCCTCAATTTCAACATCACTCTCACCATCACCACTACCAACATTACCATTACCGATACCGATACCGTTACTATCACCGTTACTATCACCATTGCTTAAAGCTAGAGTGTTGTTTAAGTTTTCGATTTGATCGAATTCTCTCCGGCAAGGACAATCCTGACCGGCCCAACCAGCTGCGAATCGGCAAAATTCGAGCTTTGACCAAGACGGCATATGAGAGATCTGAGAGAAATACGAATGAAGAGCGACACCGACGATGCAAGCACGTTTAGTTGATTTAACAGCAACATGAGGTTCAAGAGGAGGTGAAATTACACCGACGGATGAATTAGGGTTTACAGAAGAAGATTTACGAAGAGGAGAATGATAAATTGACGGAACCGATAGATCAGGGATTGTAACAAGAAGAGGTTTACCAGCTCTCGATTTGGTTTCAGCGGCGTAAAGAGCGAGAAGAACAGCTTCGAAACCGGCAAGAGAAGGTGGATCGGAGGAATGAACACGTGAAAGGTAGAGACCGGAGAGGAGAGGGATGAAGGAGAGGATAACGAGACGGAGATGAGGATCGGAAGAGAGGAAAGTGTCGTAGAGCCAGTGACAGAGAGGATCGGAGTGGGAACCGGAGAGGGAGGAAGAGAGAGCGGAGTAAGCGGTGGGAGAAGAGAGGAGAGAGAGAGCAGGACGTTCGGAATCGGCGAGAGAAGAGAGAGTGTGGTTGTGTTGAGGAAGGATTGTGGCGAGTGAGTGGATTCGTGAACGGGCTTTGGAGACAGATTCCCACCATGAGTGCATAGGGTCGTTGGAGTTGATTCTGTTAGGGTTGTTGGTGGTGGTTGTTACCGAGGAGGTGGAGGAAGAGTTTGAATTGGAAGAACATTGTGGTGATGATGAATTGTTGTTGTTGTTGTTACGGTGGTTTTGCTGAAACTCCATTTTTGTTTCAAATCAATAATCTATTTTCTTCTTCTTCTTCTTCTTCTCCGATAGTATATTTGAGTTGATTGAAGTAACTGTCACTTAATTCAATTGTAGTAAGTAGTAACTGCTGCAAGCTGTACAACGTCGGAAGCACGTTTTAATTAATCTCCCTCCTTAATCTTTCATCTTAAACATTTTTATTACAGAAAAGTCAAGTTTTGGTTTAGGTATATTTATGGTACACTTCGCCTCTTACCAATGGGTTTATGACTAGAGCTACTAGTCTCCTAGCATTTCAATATTTTCAATTTTTAATGTAGTAATGGATCCCTTAAATGTAATTTTCATACTTTTTCAAGAAATTTTAATTAAGAGTAATGTGTTTTTCGATAAAAACGAATGAAAATTCGTTCTATCAAGTTAAATGGGTCGGTCTGCCATGTTCTTATTCTGTAGATAAACTCAAATGATCGACCGATCTCAACTCAGTATGATATATTTGACCTATTTTGCCACACTTAAAAATGTGCGGTTCAATTAGCAATCCATTGGTTCAACTACCAGTCTACTATCTCGATGAGGTTGATGACTACTCGAAAATTTAAAATATTAGGTTATAAATTCACATGAGGGTTGATCTGCTCACGAAGACTTAAGAGTTTAAAGTGTTTCTTTTTTAAAATATGCAATTTGAATCTTCTCGACGCCACTTTTTGTCTTAAATTAAATAGAATCCAATAAACAGTAAAACCGTATCGCTAAAATTAATCGGTTTTTGAGTCAAATATCAAGTCTTAAAAAAAATTGACTTATATTCTAAGTTACATTATCCTTTTTCCTAACTAATAAATAAAGTTTAGTTTAGTTTTTTACTCAAAAAGTAAAAACCTTTAATTTTTACCAACACAAATTTACCCAGCATATTAAGTAGTTGAACAAACAACGTTGGAGACTCCGTCCCAACACAAAAGCAACTTTGCATCCTTGTTACTTCCGTCAGTGTTTGGAAAATCCTAGTTACTTTAACCCCCTAATATCAAGTTACACACCCCACACTACACACAAACTGCATTTACACTACACAATATCGATATTACAACGCTGAACCAAGCTAACTGAACCTTCAACAATGGCAGCTTCTACTTTCTCCAACACCATCTCCCCCCATTCTCATGCCCCCAAATTTTCATCTCTCAGACTTCCCACCTCCAGATCTCTGCATCTACCTACCCAGTTGAAGAACAAACATGCCACAAAACGATTTGAAATCTCTTGTTCATCAGAAGCCACTAATGATCCAAAAGAAAACACCCCAATTGAATTAAGTATGCATTTTTATTCTCCTCTTATCATTTCACATTTTTCCCATTTTCAATTTTTCGTTTTTATCATTTACATTGTTTCTGGTTTTTCACTTTTGTTTCAGGGTTTCCTGCATTTCCAACCGTATTGGATATCAATCAGATTCGTGATATTCTTCCTCACAGGTAAAATTTTCGTTTTTTAACTTGTTTCTTCAATGCATTTGTGTTTCTTCAACAACTATAATTTGACAACTTTTGTTACAACAATTTAAGTGGTTAAAGCAGTTTAAATATGCGGTTAGTTAACTGCGTTTAGTAGATTGTTAATGGATATACCATATGTCGAAACTCATTAAACACGATATTTAGGTTTCGAATCGATATGTGGTTGAACACCTTGAAATTATGGTTAATCGCCTCCAAATTTGTGGTTAATAGGTTTCGACACTTAGTATATTCGTTAATCATTTACCAAACGTAATTAATCAGTTATTGGTTTTACAAAAAAACATTTCTCTTTTCAATGGATGCATCCTTTCAACGTTTTTTTGTTGTTTTGGTGTGTGGTTTTGTTTAGGTTTCCATTTCTTCTAGTGGATAGAGTGATTGAATACAATCCTGGAGTTTCTGCAGTGGCTATTAAGAACGTAACAATAAATGACAATTTCTTTCCTGGACATTTTCCAGAAAGACCTATCATGCCAGGTGTTCTCATGGTTGAGGTAATGAGGCCACCCTTTTACATTCCCTTTTCGTTATAGTTGTTTTCCTGTAGATATATGACTGTGCAAATATACAATGTTATGCTTTATGTGCTATGGTAAACTGTATGGTTGATTAAATCAAATATCTATGGTTTATGGTTTAAACTTTGAATATCAGTTTATTACAATGTACTTTCTTTTAGTTGTATATTTGGATAAAGGAGGTGACGAGGATGTAATGCCTTCATTTGAAACTCTAAGAACTCATTCTACATTAACCTAGATTTTAGAAAAGGTCTATGCAATTGTTGAAATGCTGGTGTGATTGCTTGTGTTTTGGAGCTATAGCTTTGAAAGTAATTTGTGAATTATGGTGGTCCAACATGTGACTAAGTAATTTGTGATTGTTATGAACAAACGTATGTTCTCTATATGTATATAGTATGTAACGTATGTTCTCTATATGTATATAGTATGTAACGACATCTATAGGAGATGTTTCTGCCCAACCTTTGTTGCTTTATATGCATCATTGAAGTTTTTTGTTGAGAAACTGCTTTTAGCGCTACATACAGCCTACAAGTTTAGGCTAAAAGTTTTTTTATCATCCCTTCATTTGTCCAGAACCATGTTTGTTAGAACTAGATTCAGCGTTCACAAGCAAAGCTCATATTTTGCTTTCACTCACCTTCTAAGCACAGTACACTTCCTCTGTCGCATTTCCAATGTTGGAACTTTGCAATTACACATTTATCACATTCACATACTCCTATCTTGCCATAGACCCTCATTCTTACTTTTTTGATCCTAACTCTGTAGCAAGTCGGTTATTCAACAAAAAAAATGAAAATCACCTTTTACAAGACAGATTCTTCTTTGACATTTTTAGACTTGTTTTTAAGTACAACGAGACCGGCTTGAGTGTGGAAATAGAACGTAAAGGAATTATAGATCATGAACATTTACATGTTCTCATTATTTTTCGTGTTTAAATATCATGTATGAATGAAATTACTATTTAAAGTTGTAATCATGTGTCTTGGCCCATGCCACCCTGCTGCAAAATCTTGTGTTTCTGCTGCATCTTCTTTATTAGTGCTGATGATTGTGAGGTGTTTTATGCAGGCATTGGCACAGGTAGGTGGCTTGGTTATGTTACAACCTGAAGTGGGAGGTTCTCGTGAAAATTTCTTCTTTGCCGGGATAGACAAAGTGCGTTTTAGGAAGCCAGTGATTGCTGGAGACACCTTAGTTATGAGAATGACGCTTATCAAACTGCAAAAGCGATTTGGAATAGCAAAGATGGAAGGGAAAGCATATGTTGGAGGTGAGGTTGTCTGTGAGGGTGAGTTTTTGATGGCCACCGGAACTGCGAGCGAATGATTAGAGCAATCATTCCACCAAAATGAGAGTTTATTTTGTTGCATTTCTTTTTTGCTTATAGCATTATTGTAGTTGTTTAACTCTAGATATTTTTAGATAATGGTATTGAGTGGAACATCCAAAACTTTTGATTAAATTAAGGAGATAACTATGTGCATGTGTGGATTAAAGTTTACAAATTAAGTTTGAATAAATTTCATTTTGCAAAACTTGATTTGCAAAAGCAACTTTTGCCTTGCTTCCATTTCCAAAGGTTTTCTCAGTTTTTATTGTTTGAAGGAACGTCGAGGATCTATCTATTTTGAAAGAAGTCTTTTGCCAGAAGAACTTCATGCAATGTTTTCGTTGGGCAATCTTGTTCAAGATCTTTACTAGTTTCCAACTAAAAACTGAACATGCTCCGATTGTTCATGACTGTCTGAATCAACAAAAAATTGAAGAATTTATTATATTGAAAGACATCGATGATTTATCTAATCATATTGCATCTCAAGCTTCGCTTCACTGTTTCCATATTTTGTCCGCGCAACTCCTGTCTCTTCATAACAAAGTTGTAGCATATCAACTTTTTATGGTATCGATTTGTTAACCTGAAATTGATACAAATACCGGTGTTCTAAAAACCTACCATAGACCATTTCAATTGATCACATTGTTTCATGTTGTTTTATATTAAACTCATCTTTACAAAATAACCTTTTGTAAAGTGAGGTGTACTTGTGTCCTTAAACTTGCCTCGTATCTTTTCTATTTCTACCCGTGCCTAGTTTTTCCATCCCTTCACGCCCATCACTAATTGGCATGGTGGATAAATGGTAGGTGATATCATATTTTTATATCAAACCTGACTAATCTTTACAAAATTAGAAATTTCTCTCTTTATAAATCCACCTTATATATTTTCTATAAGGGACTTAGGTTTTAACATTTTAGAGTAGTTGGAATTAGGGAGCTTCGTGTTTTCCATCCTTATTGATTTTTAAAAATGACTCCCGTTCGAATTTATCCATCAAGACGGAAAAAAATCATTTTATTCAGATGTACCCATTCAAACAAGAAACAAAAGGGTGTATGTTGTTTTCAGCATTCGAATTGGCAAATCCAAAGGATGTAAAAAATAAATGAGATAAAATTAACTTTTTTAATGTTTTTCATTGCGGTAACTCAATGTTAAAAACTACATATGTCTCTAAATATAGGACCATTGACTAAATCACAAGAATTAAAAAAATTGATAGTAATAATAAATTTATTAATAGTGAATGTTATTTTTACAAATTTATCCTTTAGAGAGAGAATTTATTTATGTTTTATTGTAATATTCATTGTAAAGTGTAGAAAAAGAGATAAAATAATTAAGAATATAAAAATAATAATTAATGTGATTGAAAATTAGAAAAGAATCTTATAAAAATGAACAAAAATAATTCTCCTATATTTAGAGACTAGGCAGTAGCTTGATCTAACTAAAAATAAATAAATAAAAGCCAGCTAGTTTTATTGTATATATTTTAAAAAGCATTTGATCTATTTTATCGTTTTAAAAAGATGAAAATTAGAAACATTTTTTGTAACATAGTTTTACATAATACAAATTTTTGAGTTTAAAATGTTTCAAAAACTAAAACCAATTTTTGAAAAAAGATTCAAAATATATTTATCTAGACAAGTTCTGGTGACCAAAAAAAAAAAGACAAGTTCTGGTACAATGGTTGAAGAATGAGTCAAGATGCAGAACACAAATTTTGTCTCGTAAATAGAATAACCTGCAGTTAAATATTTCAAACCACTAAACCTAGAGACCCCACTGACATAAAATTATTTGAATAAAAAATGATAATTAAATGTTTTAAATCGATCATACTCACATTTAAAATAAACTTAATTTGAAAATAAATTATGGAATTAAAATCATATCAATTCGAACTAAAGAGTAACAAAAAGTATAATTCAACAGGAAAGGATCATATGATTTAGTACATAACTGGGTCAACATAAGCAAGATGAACACCAGTGTGACTGTAAACTGAAAGGTGTGTTTTCTGTTAATTAGAACACCAGGATAACGTGCACCAGAAACATAATAAAATACAAATCATTTCCATAACTTCCTCAATGACATGTTTTTCTCTGTCTCCTTTTTCATAACCTTGGCCACAGCCATCTCAAAATCCTCCTGTGTCACATGTACTCTCCTCTCTCTCAAAGCAAACATTCCAGCTTCTGTGCACACAGCCTACATAAAACCACAAAAAATTGAGCATCAGCCTGGTTTCGCCACACTTAATAATGTGTTACTTTAAGCTACCAACATCAACAAACAAATTATTATACATTCTTGTTTAGCATGAATACTTAAATTCATAGCTATTCACTTTTACCATTATTTATGACTTATTTAATACAGCATACCAGCTTGTGTGAGTAATTGTATGTAAAGTGATATAACAATTGGTAGCCTAACTGATTTTACAGCAAAAAATCAGTTAGGAAAAACAAAGATGCAGTGCAAAGTGAGTACAACATACCTTAAGCTCAGCACCAGATGCACCATTCATCTTCTCAGCAATCTTCTTCAAATCAATCCCGCGCATTAAATTCATTCTCCTTGAGTGGATTTTCAAGATATCCCGGCGAGACTGCATAAAAATAGTCATTTTCAGGAAATGTCAAATATTAAGTAGGTGCATCTTCTTTCTCAGTACAATCATATCAGAGGACAACATGAACAAAGATGCAAACCTCTTCATTGGGGTTTGGGAATTCAATCTTCCTGTCAATTCGTCCAGGTCTCAGGAGTGCTTGATCCAGGATATCAATCCGATTTGTGGCCATCAAAACCTATAATTGCAATTTTCTCTTCAGAACTCTCTAAATTGTAAACTTATATCTCAAATGAGTCGGACAGAGCTAATATATGTCCATATGTTACAGATTTTTTTTTACTGCAGTCCACACTTTGCCAGTTTTAGAATTTCCTTTAATACACTACCATAGCATCATTACAAAACACTAACCTTGATCTTATTCGAAGCTTCAAATCCATCCAACTGGTTGAGAAGTTCCAACATAGTACGCTGCACCTCACTATCCCCATTGCCACTTCCAGACTCCATCCGAGCAGATCCAATACTGTCAATTTCGTCCATGAAGATAATTGACGGAGCATGCTCCCTGTGAAAAAGAGTAGTGTTACATGATATTGGTTGAGCAAGTCTTCAGAATGCATAGTTTTCTTAGAGGAATAAAACTGTCCATTTTGGCCTTCTCAAAGGCCGGTTATACAACTTCAGATTAGAAATTCAAAAACGCATTTACTATTGACCTATATTCGTCCTAAGTTGAATTTACTTGTGCCAACCAGAAATATCTTCAACATAAAAGTCGCAGGAGTCAAAAATATGTTTTTTCTCCCTATTACTTTTGCTGTCAGGCAATAGATAATAAGTGGAGGAAGCTGAGTAAAGAGTTCAAACCTGGCCATAACAAAAAGTTCCCTGACCATTCTAGACCCTTCTCCAATGTATTTCTGAACTAGTTCAGAACCAGACACCCTGATGAATGTACAATCAGTATGATGTGCCACGGCCCTAGCCAATAATGTTTTTCCTGTACCAGGTGGCCCATAGAGCAAGACTCCCTATGATATGTAAAAGAGAGTAAGCAAACGTTAAATATTAGCAGTTATGTATATGCTAACAAGGATGGTAAATTCACCCCAAACTCGGGGGATATTACCTTTGGTTGAGCTATTCCAAGACTTTCAAACAGCTCAGGATGTTTAATTGGAAGTTCAATGACCTGTCAATTTGATCATATATATACATGAGACCGAAAAAAAGTAATGATTTTTCAAACAGAAAATACTATACCAAAATAGTAATACAGGAAGTAAATGGACAGATATTAGGATGGACAGATACTGCTCAAACACAACAGATAATGAACTTTGAAGCTCAAATACTAATATCAAATGAATGTCATGCAACTTACCTCTTTGATTTCTTTGATTTGTTGATCTAAACCACCAATCATGTCGTATGTAGAATCAGGAACTTTCTCAACTTTCATCAGATTGACCAATGGATCAACTTTGCTTGGCAGAACTAAATGAAGCACATAACTGTCATTGCGAAGAGCAACTCTAGTAGATGGGGTAATCTTCGTAATGTCAATATTTTTATCAATATCAACAACATATTTCCCTTCTGGATGGACCTGAAGCAAAGTAAAGGACAATTCAGTACATTGTCTAGGATTATTTGTTCTTGTTTTGAAAATTTCATGCTCAGATGAATATTAGCCGCCATAAGTTTATGACTAACAGGAAAATGAAGAATGGACATTAGTCACCATTAGAGTGATTTTTTAGAATAAAAATTCCATTAACCATCCAAGACTCAACACTATTTAAGGACAGAAATTTTCATTTTGCAGGTAAAAAAAAACTACAATGTATAATTCCAAATACGCATAGAAGTATTTAGATTTAGATTAAAAAAAAAGGGGATAAGAAGCGTAAAGCTGCAGATCAATACAACAGATGAAACATTAAAGTTAATGGATCAGATGATGCATAATTGTCCTTGAAATAGTATTCTGCTTAAGGTAAATGAAATTTTTTCACAAGACCACGACAATTAATGATTCAGAGTGGTAGTTCAAACAAAAATTCATGCTAATTTGACTATACAAAAGAGAGATACATATAATTACAACAATGAATAACAAAGATAAAGAGAGAGATGTCAATTCAAGCAGATAACAATGAAAGATTGATATGTAACAGTAAAAAGATCGTAAGAAAAAAATTGATCCAATGTGGCAGATCAAAAGGAAATCAGACGGAAAATGAGCTGACCTTGACCAACACTTTGTTCTTGCCCATAACTTTGACAACTTCACCGACATATGAACCAGGCTCCTGAAGAAGCTGCAGTTCTTCCCGAAGCATCCTCACTGTCCAAATTGCAATTGAATTGAATCAGGGAATGATCCATAAATTTATTTCCGCGGAATGCAAAGCAATTTTGCAATGAATTTGAAGATGTACGACAAAAACACACCAATACATCATATTCTTGGAGGTGTGTAAAAACAAATAGTAAATTGTTTCGACTGATAAATTTAAATGAATTAGAATATATCAATGTGTGTGTATAAGTAATTGTAAGTAAAGTGGTATATATTTTTAAAAAAGTGATATATAGAGAATGATATCCCAGCTGATTTTACAGAAAAGAAAATGCGCTTCTTGAATAAACTTCGTAATAAGTTTGATATTTGATATAATAGAAAATATGAATTTGAAAAGTGGGCGAATGGGATGGGCACAATGGCTCACACCTGCCAGCCTATATCATTATTGGATAAATCAATAATTTAACCAACAGTTTGATTTGACCTCATTATCCATCAGTAACCTATTGTGACAAATTCTATTTTTTTTGTCAAGTACAGTACCACTATATATAGCAACAAAGTTCCAAAACAGAGTGGTCTAGGACTTTGAAAAAACACTTCCCAAAGATTCTTCAAGGGCCCTGACCAATAGATGTCAAGGATGAGTCTCTACATCTATCGTATATCTGTTCATTTAGGATTAAAAAAGAATGAAGACAAGGAGATCTCATACTTTCCTGAAAGCTCAGTGAGGGAGTCCTATGTCGGATAGCCTTACTCAATTAATAATTCTTGAGTTAATACTCGAAAGAATGGACAACCCATGGGGTCACTCTGTCCTTAAAGACTCATGTTATCATATATAAAGCTTAGTAAGACAGTCCTAAGTCGAACAGCTTTATTCAATGGTTCTTTGTTAAATACACTAGCACTATATGTAGCCACACTTCCCAAAAGGCAACATTCATTGCAAAACGATAGACTCCAAACACAATCTCAAATAGAAAAATAAAAACAAAATCTTATCCTCTGGTTTTTTTTCTACATTAACTGTGTATGTGTGTATGAAGTCAGCATCCCAAACCCATTCCCCATACTAGCCACACCCAAATCCTCATCAAGAGTCAAGACGAAAATGTTTTCTAATGACCAAGTTCCCTCCCACTCTTTATTTCTCCTACATGATTGATCTGTAACTAGTAACCACCCTCTTGTTTTATTGATATCTATTTTTCCCCAACCCAACCATCCTCTCAACTACAAGGTCCTCTTATCTATTGAATTGAATAATTGTAGTAGAAACAAAACAAAACAAACAAACAATATATTGACAAATATAGGAACTAAATAATAAAAAAGAAGATTAGGGTTAGGACTATCATACCCCTAGAATTGAGCTCATTACGCTGAGCCTCAAGACGATTGAGATTATGAGTCTTTTGGCGGAGAAGGAGCTGTAGCTCATGAATGTGCTGAGTATAGTACTGGCGAAGACCCTCGCCCTGTTTGGTCGGTTTTGCAGAGCAATGCTCCTCTGGTGCACCATCAACATGCTTCACTTCAACTCCCACAGCAGCCATAGTTCAGATCAACTCCTCTCAATCAAACACTTCTCTGATATATAATCCTTTTTTTTACAAATACATAAATAATTCAAAATCAGCAAATAGTGCACTAAAAAAAGATCACAAAAAAAACTTATCTTAACTAAGAAAAAATTATCCAACTAACTAACTTAGTTAACTCATAATACAAAATATCTAAGAGTCTAAAACCTAGATTTTGGAATCATGCAAAACATGAATTTGTCAACTTCGCAATTTCAAACTCAATAATTTCTAAGATTCGTCCTATAAACAAGTAAATCCGAAACCCTATTACTAAAAATCAGATTCGGAACTATAAGTAAAGAACCCTAATTTTTAATTAAACACCAAAATTCGAAACAAGTATAAGGAAAAAGAGAGAATCTACCTTTAGAAATTTATCTCAGAGCGATGAAAATTGTTGCTTCTTCTTCTCTTGTTCAGCAACGAGGTGTTTTTGTTCTGTGAGCGTGAAAATTAGTATATGTCGGTATTTGATTATTTATTTGTTATTTATTTTTCCATTCAAATATATTAATGGGCTTTGAAATTGGACTGGGCTACGAGTTTTCTCGTTAACTTTTTTGAGCGGAACTATTTGCACCACCCTTTTTTCCTACTATTGTGAAACCAAAAATTTTCAAGAAGTTTTTTCTATTTGGAGATAAACTTTTGGAAGATATTAAAATTAAGAGAAAGTTATTTGAACATATATTTTTTACAGCTTTCTCTTCTATATTCACATTATATTCTCTCTCTCTCTCTCTCTCTCTCTCTCTCTCTCTCACACACACACACACACACATTTAGCCTATCAGTGTTAGAGATGAATGAGATTAGAGAGAAAGAGAATTGAGAGAGGAATGGATCAATAAGAGGTTGATCTTTATTAAGCATACAAAAGCTATTTATAGAGTTTACAAATGCATTACTTATATGACAAGTAACTGTCAAGGACTAACTAACTAACAACTTGTAACTACCTAACAACCATAGACCATTGGATTATATCTCAACACACCTCCATAATCCAATGTCTTGTCCTTATTAACTAAAACAGAAAAGTAATGAAAACAAACACATTGAACTAGCTAGGATTATTCATCTTCACTAGGCCAACTAGCTTCCTTAGCTCCTTGAACCTGTCAGCTTTCAAGGGCTTAGTCATGATATCTGCAATCTGAACATTTGTCCTACAATGTTCAACAGTTAGCTTCTCTTTGCTAACTTGGTCCCTAAGGAAATGATACTTTGTTTCAATGTGCTTTGACCTTCCATGTGCAATTGGATTTCTGGCCAAACTAATAGCAGATTTGTTGTCCACATTAAGCTTCACTGGTTTCACATACTTGATCTTCAACTCATCTAGCAGAGATTTAAGCCACACTGCCTGACAAGCTGCCTGTGCTGCTTCAACATATTCTGCTTCACAACTAGATAAAGCAACAATGCTTTGCTTCCTTGAAGACCAAGAGATAGGTGAGTTTCTGAGCCTAAACCAATATCCTGATGTGCTTCTTCTATCATCTTTATCTCCACACCAGTCAGAATCTGAGAATCCTTCCAACTCAATATTTGATTCCTTGTTGCTTGTTGGAAAAGCAAGACCAAAATCTTGAGTGCCTTTCAAATACCTAAGTATTCTCTTGGCTGTTACCATGTGTGATGCTTTAGGATTGCTCATAAATCTACTCACAGATCCTACTGCATAATTGATGTCTGGTCTTGTGTTGCAAATAAACCTTAAACTGCCTACAACTTGCTTAAACAGAGTTGCATCAACTGCATTTCCATCATCATCTTTTGACAGTTTTAAGTTTGCTTCCATTGGAGTCTCAGCTTCATTACAATTTTCCATGTGAAACCTCTTTAATACATCTGCAATATACTTCCTTTGATGTAGTACAATCCCATCTTTTCTATAGAGAAATTCCAATCCTAGAAAGTAATTGAGCCTGCCCAGGTCAGTCATTTCAAACTCATCTTTTAATCTCCTTTTGAATTTCTCAATACAATTAGGACTGCTTCCAGTGATCAACAAATCATCAACATAAAGACAAATTAGTATTGCATTTGATATATCACTTCCCTTCATGTATACACCAAATTCAACACTACACTTCACAAACCCTTCACTGTGCGGAAATCTGTCTATCCTCATATTCCAAGCTCTTGGAGCTTGTTTGAGGCCATAGAGTGCCTTTTGAAGTTTATAGACCTTGTCCTTCTGTGACACAACTTCAAAACCTGGAGGTTGTGTTACATACACTTCTTCTTCTAGTGGACCATTCTAAAAGGCTGACTTCACATCCATATGAGATAGTGACCAATTCATTGAACTTGCAATAGCAATAACTAGCCTGATAGTCTCCATTCTTGCCACAGGAGCATATACTTCATTGTAGTCTATTCCTTTTTGCTGAAGGAAACCTTTGGCAACAAGTCTAGCCTTGTGTTTGAGAATGCTACCATCATGATTTCTCTTAACTTTGAATATCCACTTCACACTAATTGGCTTTTTCTGTGTTGGAAGTTCAACTAACTTCCAAGTGTTGTTCTTCTCTATGGACTGTATTTCCTCATTCATTGCATTCTTCCAATTTGAATCAGATAATGCTTCATGCCAGTTGACTGGTTCAGTGTCTGCCAGAAATGTCAAGTGAACCAAATCTCCATCATCATTAACTACATCATCTGATATAGTCTCATGATTGATAAGCCTCACAGATGGAAATCTAATTCTTGTAGATCTTCTTACAGCTTCTTCATCTTCCTCACTTGAAGTGTGCATGTCTACTTGTTGCTGTATTCCTTCATCTTCATTCACAGCTGGCTGAACTGTTTCATTAGTTTCAACATCATTCAAATTGACCATTACATGCTTTTTGATATTTGATTCCCAATTCCATTCTGATTTTTCATCAACAACCACATCCCTGCTTATGACTATTTTCTGATTCTTAGGATTATACATCTTGTATGCACCTGTAGCATCATAGCCTACTAGAATAAGCTTTTCACTCTTATCATCTAGCTTTCTTCTCTTCTCATCAGGAATGTGTCTAAAACATAATGAACCAAATATCCTCAAGTGTTTTACACTTGGTTTGTGACCTGACCATAGCTCCTCTGGTGTAGAATCCTTCAATTTCTTTGTAGGACTTCTGTTCAACACATATGCAGCTGTGTTAATTGCTTCACCCCATAGAGTCTTAGGTAGATTTTTGCCCTTCAGCATACATCTTGCCATGTTGAGTAGGGTCCTGTTTCTTCTTTCTGCCAAGCCATTGTGTTGTGGTGTATAAGGGGCTGTTACTTCATTGTGATACCTTTCTCTTCACAAAACATCTTGAATTCATTTGAATTATACTCTCCACCTCCATCTGTCCTGAGTATTTTCAAATGATTCTCACACTGTCTTTCAGCTATTGCACAAAACTTCTTGAATGCAGAAAACACTTCACTCTTTTCTTTTAACAGATAAATCCATATTTTTCTAGTAAATTCATCAACACAGGTCATGAAATATCTGTTACCTCCTAGAGTTGAAGTTTCAATAGGTCCACACACATCTGAGTGAACTACATGTAATGCTTGTGTTGATCTAGAATACACAGTATTTTTGAATGAGTTCCTAGGTTGCTTGCTTGCAAAGCAACCTTCACACAGTTTGTCTGGTGTGTGAATCAAAGGTAAGCCTACAACCATATTCTTTCTACTCAGATGATTTAAACTTTTAAAGTTTAAATGACCATACCTGTAGTGCCACAACCACTTCTCATCTTCAGTGATCAAGCTTGAAAAACACTGAATTTCTGAGGCTTGCAGATTAACCTTGAATGTTCTATTCTTTGACAGAGGTGATTGCAGTACTAGCCTTCCCTTTGGATCATGCACCCTAACAACCTGACCCTTAGTTGATAGTGCAAATCCCTTCTCAATCGGTTGACCTAGGCTGAGTAGATTGTGCTTCATTGTTGGCACATACAACACATCATTCACATATGTGTGACTGCCATTCTTTCTCTGAACCATCACCTTACCCTTTCCTTCAACTAAAATTATGCTATTGTCTGCAAACTTGACTGTGCTTTTGACTCTATCATCAAAATTCAACAGCCATTCTCTGTGTCCAGTCATGTCATTGGAGCACCCTGTGTCAAGATACCATAGCCTTGATTGATCATCTGCAGTGTTTGTGGTTACCAGCAATGAAATACTATCTGAGTCTGAACCATTTTGTCTAGCATGATTAGCCTCTTCTTCCTTTTGCTTTCCTTTGTTTCTACATTCTGACGCAAAGTGACCCCATTTCTTGCAACAAAAGCATTGAATCTTGCTTTTGTCCTTCTTTCCTTGATGCTTACTCTTCAAGTTTTTATCTTTATTTGAAGAACCAGATTGACCTTGATCATCATTTTGATGATCTTGATCATCACCTCCTCCTTTGGACTTCTCATTCTTCCATTTACCTTTCCCCTTGTGATTTTTACTTCCATTCCTAGCATACAATGCTTGTTCTTGCTGATTCTTTGATTCCTTCCTTTCTTGCAGTCTTTGTTCATGTGCCTCTAATGAACTTTGCAGTTCATTCAAAGTCAGTGCTGATAGGTCCTTAGATTCTTCAATAGCTACTACAATATGATCAAACTGAGGGTTTAATGTTCTCAAAACCTTCTCAATGACCTGCTGATCAGTGATCTGATCTCCTAGATTCTTCATTGTATTGACTATTGTCTGCAATCTTGTAAAGAAATCCCCAATGGATTCTTTATCCAACATTCCTATCAACTCATATTGTCTGCGAAGTGACTGAAGCCTAACCTTCTTCACCTTATCTGCTCCTCCATGTGCATTGATTAGGATATCCCAGGCCTGCTTTGAACTAGTTGCAGAAGAGATCTTCTCAAAATTTGCGGCATCTACACATTGATGGATCAAGAATAGCGCTTTACAATCCCTTTTCTTCAACTCCTTAAATGCTGCTTGTTGTGCCTCAGTTGCATTTTCTGCAAGTGCTGTGTAACCATTCTTCACTAGATCTTCAACATCTTGAAAACCAAAGATCACATTCATGCGAATACACCACTGATCCCAGTTCTTGCTATCTAGAATTGGAAGATTTGTTGGCAAATTGTTGTTTGATGTATTCATTTTGATGAAACTAAACTAGAAATGTGAGAAAGAATGATTCTTGGCTGAGAAAGGATTGGTGTTGGATCGAACCAAAAAGCTCTAGATACCACTTGTTAGAGATGAATGAGATTAGAGAGAAAGAGAATTGAGAGAGGAATGGATCAATAAGAGGTTGATCTTTATTAAGCATACAAAAGCTATTTATAGAGTTTACAAATGCATTACTTGTATGACAAGTAACTGCCAAGGACTAACTAACTAACAACTTGTAACTACCTAACAACCATAGACCATTGGATTATATCTCAACAATCAGATTTTGCAATTTTAGTTTTCTTATTTTCTTAACGATTTTTGTATTTATGTTTGAATTTGGTCATCCACCTAGTAATTTCTTTCAAAATTTATATTGAGATAATATTATTTATTTACATGACATCTAACTTTCATAACTAATAGTATGAATTTTCTTTAAAACTAAAACAAATGAAATGTTTTTGCTAACATTTTTTTTTGTTAAAAACCAATAAGAGCGAATCAAATTTTTAATTAAACTTCAAGCTTGAATGTTTATTTGCTTAAACAAAGCTTGAACATATATTTGATTTTTTACTTTTTAATTTTAAAGAAATTAAAGAAAAGTCACACCAAATATGAAATATGAAATATGAGCATCAAATCAATAAATGATGTCATCTTAATGTAAATCTATGAGAAAAATTTGTGAAAAACTAGTAAATCCAAAGAAAAAAGCATAAGAGACCAAAACTGCACAAACTTAAAATATTTATCTCATCTTTCTTTATTGCGTTTTGGGACTTACGGATGAGCATCGGTCGAGTTTGGTCGGATTCTGGCCGAAAATCGTCAAACCGATGAAAACCGCGGCCTCTTAATCTGGATCTAATTCTGACTGTTTATATCTACGGTTTGTTCGGGTTCGGGTCATACGGATGATAGATACAATGGGTCGGTTTTAACGAGTTAGATTGAAACGTTGTTACATTTAAAACTTCATTGTTCAAATTTTTTTTTTTTTTTTTTTTACAATTACTTCAATATTTCTTAAATTCAACGACAATAATAGATAGTAGATGAGAAGTAAAAATTAAGATAAATCTAAAATATTATTTTTTACATCTCTTTTATCAACATATTACAAGCATAAGCTTGTAAAATACAACATTTTTTTCTATTATCAAAGATAGATAAAATTAACAAATTAAAGAGTATAAGATATTAAGAGATAGAAGAAATGCTCGAAACTAGAAAAAAAATTAATTTGTATTTTAAGAATTATTCGGTTGGTTTCGGTTATGAAGAGATACTTTTTAGAGACTCATATCCGTCCGTATACAACTGTTCATGACCAATTTTTCACAATTGTTCACCCGAGACCCGACCCGCACCCGAACGAATGCTTCAATATGTTGACGGTTATGTCGGTTTCGAGTTGGGTTGCGGGTTTGTGCTCACCCTTAGTGGGACTTGTTCCTTGATTCCAATAAACTCCAACAAGATCTTCTACCAACGATGTCTTTTAGACAAAACATTGCAATATAAATATTCTTGCCGACATGGGTCACTCTTTTGTTTTTTTTTATGAGATCAATTTTTCTTGCATTTTATTTTTATTTATTTTGATGATATTATTGAAGCCGAGCTGGATTTGCCACAAAGATGTTATATTTTCTTGAAACAATTAAATCTAAATAAAACAAACAAATCTCTTCCAAAGATATGGATAAAATATTTATTTGAAATAAAATAAATATTCTAAAGGTAAAATATATTTTCCACAAAATATATTTGCACTAAATATTCCTTCCATAAATATATTTGTTGTCCATAAATATAGTAACAAACTTCTTGAGGCACAAAAATATACTTACTCGACATATTCACATTTAATACTATTAGAAAACAAATGCAACAGAGAGACCATATTGAAAAATGTTTAGGATAGACAAAAGTTAATTTAAGATATTGAAAGAGTCATAAAATTATTTAAAAACAAGTTACAAAAGCAATGATCAATGTCGTGGTGTACTCTGAAATTTAATTATCTTACTTTGGTTCTCAAGAAAAGTATTTTCATCATAATTTCAATTTAAATTCTCTTAAATAATTGTCATTTAACTCCACTTGAATCCAATGCTTGGACAGTAAAATGGTTTTCCAAACATTAGGAACTTTGATATCTTTTATAATCGGATTAGGCCGGGAAAGAATGGAGTAGTTGTTTCCTAGGAAAATGTCTGCTGCTGGACTTAACTTTGTGTTGAAGTTGCCTTCATCATCCAATAATTAATAAAATTTACCTTTTGACCCAGCCTGGCGGATCATACAAAACTCATAAATAATTAACACATCCATTAATGTGTATCAGTCAAACAAGGTTGCTATTCCCTTTCCTTATTTTCACTGTTTCTTCATACTTCATACACCACTCATAAAGTAGCATTATGTGTTGTGTGTCATATGTGACTTAAAAATTTCATATTGGATAAATTTAAAGTGAATATCTTAGAGTAATATATAAGTGAGAGAACACATAAATTTATGTTTTGAAGTTTTGATAAAAAAAAACTAATGTTTATTTTATTTGTGTAATTGTTATTAATTCAATGTGAATGATCCTCCAGGATTTTCTCTCATGGCGCAATATTGATATCAAAATTGATAGTTTGATATTGAATTTGACCGACTTCTTGTATCAAAAGTCTTTGTTGATAATGGTGGTTTCACGACGTGTTTTTTGTTGCAGCAACAACCACAACATAAGTATACGTGGATAAAAAAAACTTCCGTCTAAAGAAAAACATACTCATGTGGATAGATGACCTCACATTTTAGGAGAAAATTGTTGTGTAAAATTTTACATTATTAATTTTTTTAGAGCAAAAAGGTCTCTGCAATGAAAAATATATTAATTTTGGACTATATATAAGTGACAAAACCTAAGTAGTCCATGAATTTGAAGCCAAATTGAATTGCTACTAATATATTGAATGATATGAGATAAATTTCTTTTTCTCAACAAAAAAGAAGTGAGATAACCTATAAAATCGGTGCTTAAGTAAAGACAATAGCCATAGTAGAAATAGTATGCACTATGTATGATAAAAATAGAAATAAAAAAAAAAAAATGCACTATGTACGATGACTATCTTATACTATAATATATATCAAATGGTTAAATTAACAATTAAGAAATATTTTCAAAGCACGTTTGGAGAAAACCATAAAAACGAGGGCAACAAACAAACTATTCAATCTATCTTCATTTTAACATTATGCGTGATACAATGTATGTATACATTCAAAAAAATAAAGTAAAAAAAAATCAATGATAAGCATATAGCATACAGAGAATAAATCAAACTTTGAATAATTCAATACAAAATGCAAAACATTCACTTTCTTTGAAATTTCATGGTCCTTTCCGGCCACTAACCATATAATATTAAATAATAGTTGGTATGCACGACCCAATTAAATTAATCACAAAGTCACACATATAAATATGTAAGTAGTGAAGTAGTGAACCATAACCATCTACATTTCTACATTCATTCATTTTTCAATTTTCATAAACCAAACATAAATTAACACAAATTTAACTAGATCAATATGAATGCTTCATCTTTAACCTCAAGCCTAAGTATTTCAAATTCAAAGCAATTTCATCACCTTTCACAACTTTCAAGTAAACAACAAAGACCTTGTCAAGTGCATTTTGCAACAATTTCATGTAGATCAGCAACAAAGCTAGTGGAAGAAACCAAGAATGGATCAAATTTCTACAAAATGTTATCGGTGAATCCGAAAAATGCGACAATGGAAGAGATAAAGAGAGCTTATAGATCAATGGCACTTCAATATCATCCTGATGTGTGTCATGATCCTTCGATGAAAGAAGAATCAACGAAAATATTTGTTCGATTAAACGCGGCTTATGAAACTTTGTCGAATCCTATGCTTCGTGAACAATATGATAGTGAATTGGGATTGAAAAACAATATGATGAATATGAATAATATTGTTAATCAAGAGATTTGGAGAAGTAGGTGGCAAGAACAAGTGGTTGAGTTGAAGAAAAGGTCTTCTAGACGTACTGGACAAAAAGGAAGTAGAATGAGGACACAAAACATGAAAGATAGAAACTAATTAATCACTAATTAGTTTTCTTGATCTGTTTGTGATTAATTTGATCTATAATTTTATTTAAGCATCGATTCTTTCATGTATAATTGACTTAACTATAACTATTTTTATTGGATATATATATATATATAATTTATTAATTTGAGGAAGAAATTATGTTAGTTCTTAATTTCTAATTATGCATTTAAGTATAATTTTTTTAGAAATTATATTTTTGATGACATAAATATAAGAAATAAATGAAAGCATTCTAATGTCACATATTAGAAAATATATATAGCATATCAAGACAATAGCGGAAATCAATCGAAGACCAAACTTAGAAATAAAATTTCTTACAATAAAGTCTTTTACACTTATAAATTATAACCAATGATAGATTGTAAGAAATGGATATCCTCTGTCTTGCTTCAACTCTTTGCAACTTATAACATTGGCCATTGAATTCTCTAGATCATGGTTTTAAATTGCAGTCGTGATTAAGTTGCAAACTTTTATATTACGTGAAAATGCGATTCATGTGGGTTGGGTGACATCGAGGAGAACACAAAATCGTTAATATTGTGACCGCAGTTACAACCGTGAACCACATTTAAAACTATGCTCTCGATCTTCAGATTAATTCAGCAAGTCTCTTTTACTCTTGAATCTTAAAGTTTTATACAGACCAGACATAGGTTGTTTAATTCCACAGTACTTCAACAAAAAAGAACTATTTCACAATATCCAAAAAACTCTGCAAAACTCTTTTATATTAATAAAATTAATGTATATGCTGATCCCTTGTAATGCATGCCTTTACTGCATATAATTGACACTGCAAAACATTTATGGTGTATTTGACACAAAGAGTCATGTGTTGTTTCAAATTGCAGATGCGATAGTGTCCACAACAGCATATATGAAGTCGTAATTGCAGTGTGAACGTAAATCATGGTAAAAATCGCATTGCAATGCTATAACAGCCCCGAGCCCGGTGTAATCAAGCGAATTATCTTTCTTACATTGTCATTATATCATAGATTTGGAAAGTATTTTAAAGGATTAAAGATATTATTTTAAAGTTATAAGAGAGTTGATTTTAGAGAGAAAATAGGAGATATGTGATTATATGATAAGTAGTAATAAATTATAATATTTGATGCTAATAAAAAATTAAATTCATGCCGCGATGACCGCAATATATGCATCCCAACAACCTCAATATTTGCAATCACGCAACCACAATTTAAAATCATCCATAAGATAGTTTTTGGTCTCCATTTAAGTTTCATAAAGTTTGAGTAATTAGTCTCTGCAATTGCATGCAGATGTTACTCAATTTACACAAATAAATAAATAACCAAGTCCAAGAAATTGTATAAGGAGATTATGAGGTCTTCAAAACTACATATATCATCTTTCTATGTGATGATCCTTATATAGAAAATTTAAATAATAATTAAAGTGTCACAAGGAATGAAATATCATTGAACATTAGTACCATAAAAAACCAAGTCAATAGAGTAGGTATCTATGCCCACCAACTATTAAGGACCACAAAAAGTAGCAAAATGGCAAAGGAAATTTTCATAACTTTATTGACACACTAGCTATCAATGCATCTCCTATGATTCCTTTTATGGTTACTCTTTGAAGTGGTTTAACAAGGTGTAGTAGTAGTAGTCCACAGCTCTGCCTTTTTCACCTTTGAAATGCTCTCAAGAACTTCCATTGGAGAAATGTGCCCCATCACTGTCACCCTCTTAGAATCAACATCAATACTAAATGATGTAACTCCTGTTTAATTTCTCATGTTTCATAATTAATCAAGTTAGAATTAATGAATTATAATACAACCTCAACCTCTAATTTGGTTAATTAATCCCAAATTTGCATGTTTTAAAAAATGTTACATTGGCACTCATCTAGTGTTTTTTCTTAAATCACTCTATGAGCAAACTTTGGGTAAAATTACATTGTTTAATAATTATTTCACCAGTTAATATGCAGAGATCAGGGTTCGAATCAAACCCTGATACTCTTACTTATTCGTTTTAAAAAAGTGAATTTTTAGTCACAACGACAGTATTCATAAATAGTAACGATGAATTTGAATATATATTACCTTCCATCTTAGAGATATGTTTTTTGACTTTGCCAGCACATCCTTGACAATGAATAGCAACTCGCATCACAACCACCTGCATTGCATTTAAGTTAAATACACTTCAAAGTCCCTACTAATAAATTTCCAACATGAATTGTCATAAACATTCTCTTTTCAAATTAGTTTTGGCAATTTTTATATCACATGCTACAATCATAATGATTATAGTATTAGTATTTTATGTAACATATATCTTATAGAGATTTCATTACAAGATTCCATTATTCCTTGACAACTCAAAATATATATACTACATATATGATTCTTGTGACATTTTATGTGGATGGGACAAAATCCAAATGGCTTGGTCTTAAGTAATACAATTTGTAATGCCTAAATATATAAATCACCCATTTGCATAAAAAAGGGCATAAAAAAGGACATAATTTTCTGTTTCTCTACAGAATATGTATGAGACATGGTCAAGTAATATACACGTGAAATCTTGGAACCTATGCAAATGACAAATATATTGAGCACAAATAATGGAGATAATTTGTTTCCTTGTAGATCCACATGACACTAATTTATGTTGCACAGTCCTAGCTAAACTGGTGTCAATTATATCCAAAATAAAATATGTATGAAACTGAAAAAATAAATAAATGAAATATAATGAATTTGTGTTAACCACATAAAAAGCAAAAAAATAAAATATAAACAATACCAAGAAATTATGAACACACAATCTAAATCTCCATTTCTAGTACACAATTTTTTTATAGTCATGCTTTCTTGATTATTTGATAAATGAAGCTGAATCACTAATAGATGGTATTTTCGGTCTCCGCAACGGCATCAAAATTGCAATTTGACCATATCTAAAACATTTTATCGTAATATAAAGATTCATAGCGTAACTGGAACTGCAATTTAAAACCATGCTACATATATAACATAGATGAAAAAGAAAATGAAATTTGCATTAATTGTATAGTAGAAAATGTGAAGTTAATTAATTAACAAACCTGAAAAACATTATCTGTTGGTGTTTTCTGAAGTTCTCTAGGTTCAATAGCTTGATACTTTTGATTCTTCACTGAGTTATCTTTAAGAATATTGATCTTAGGAACAGGATTAGACATAGGAGACTCAACAAGTTTTGAATATTTAGCAAAATTGATGAGTGTTGTATCATCATGAAAAACACTCTTTTCAATCCTCTTAGGTACAATAACATGAGAAGAATCACGTGTACTCATACACACTGCTGTTGATGATTGAGAATGGCACATGAAACCTCTTATCATTTTCTTGTTACTTGTTTTCAAACTCATGATAAATTTTGTAATTACACTCTTCAAAGAATGAGAGAAAAAAGACCAAAAGGGTATTATGAGAGAATGAGAGAAAATGACAATAGAATAGAAGAGAAGAGATCAATGCTGAAATTTGCTAACAATAGGATACTGCAGTTGTAAAAAAATGCTTTTGTCATTTTGTCTATTAATAATGATGCATATATACTGTGATGTAAAAGTGTAAAAAATCTTGTCCTTTTCAATGGTTAATGCTTAGAAATTGACCTATACAATACCTTATCTTGATATCAATAAAAATGACATGTGAATGTGATACAGAAGAAGCAGACATATGCACACATAATTGAGAGGTACCGGGTGGGATGGGTAGCTCAATTGGAGGAGGTCCAGGTTCAAATCCTCTTTAGGAGAAAAAACTAACATATCTTTGTAATATACTAATAACTAACAATTTGCCATTAAAAAAAAAATAAAAATTGCGAGGTACTCAAGTTTGAAATTTGAAGTAGGTGTTTCGGATGAATCGAAAAATTCTTTTGTCTAACGTAACAATATCGGCATAGTTTGAACTAGGCCTAAAGTAAGATATTAATGATTAATTTTTGAAGAATAATCAAATATCTTATTATATGTTTATTATTGAACTAAATTTTTTTTTTTCCTTTAACATATCAAATTATTTTAGAGGAAATAAAGATTGCCTTTTTTTAAAGTTTTTAAAAAGAAAATCAATTACTTTTCTGAAAAATTTTCTTTACCAAAAATGCAGAATCCTACAATTGGATTCTGAAAATATGCACATGACATTAAATTGATTCTTCAAGTATTTAGATTTTAGGTTTGATCCTCAACATATTGATGGAAATAAATTTCTGTCTCTAAATTTTTGCTTATTGTTTTTGGGGTGAAATTATGTCTAAAATCTTCAACAATAAACATAGTGTATATCTTTGCTAGGCTTAATGTTTTGGGACAAAGTATAATCAAATAATATCAAACATTAAAATATCATTTAACTTGTTAAACATTTTCTTATCCATAGTACATTGATTTTGTTGAAACTCTATTGTGTAACTTTCACAAAATCACTTTGTCAAATTTTTAGTGAATACCAAAATGCACTTAGTAGTTATGAAGCATGGATACATATACCATATTGTACGACATAAACACTAACATATTAACACTAATAATAATTTGAAAAAATGATATAATTCAATGTAATCATATATATTAGATATAAATACGTGTATGACACCGGAACATGTTTAATCTAAAAAATATTTGTCCTTGATAGTTAGTAGTGTCATCTTCTAGCCAGCTCACATTATGTCCACTAGCTAGCTAGGTGGTATCAGTCACTATAGTAAGAAAAATACAAACAATAACCTGATTTGTATCCAGCATACAAACAGGGTAACCTCAAGAACTAAGGACCCAAAATTACCATTACTTGCCTAGAACAAAAAAAGTTATAGCCTTAACCAAGTCCAAAGATGTTGTTGTATACAGTGAAAAAACTGAAAATGTTGTTGGATGACAATGAATGATCAAAAGGAACAAGTTCAAAGGGTTAATTTCAATAATAAGCTGACACATATAAATGTCATATTACAAAGGTTGAGTCCCATCATATGATAACAACCAATGCTCTTCTTCACATGTTTAAGTACTTCATGAATTGACCTCATTTGTTAGTTGTTGGAATTTTGTGAAATACTAGCAGTACTTCCACATAGTTACTCTGAGATGTAGTAATTGATCTGAACTGTCTGATTTAAAATAAACGATTAACAATTAATATGATCGAAATATGTACCATATCATTGGAGTCAATGAATTTTAGATGTACGGTCGAGATTAATAACAACATAGTTTTACTAGAAGAGGGGATTTGGTACAAGAATGGATTTGGTGCAGTTACTGCATGACGCAATACTGCAACCGAATCGTCTGATCACGATCCAGAAATTAATGGCCGAAATTCAAAACAACGTACTTTCTCTACAACAGCAATCCAAATCCACTAGCTACCTAGATAACAAATTTTGTGATTGTGCTGGTAACAGCCAATGCTCTTCACATGATTATTTATGCATAATGAAAATGGTACCTACCTATGAGTAAGAAAAAAATAGTACCTATGAAATTAAACATAAAGATTAGGGACATTACATTAGCTTTTAAAAAAAACTAACATTATATTAGTGAGGCAATGTTGGCCCACAAAAGCTGTCAATTCCTTTAATTCCCTTTCTATGTTGCATCTACCATCAGAAGAATTAAATACAAGGACCAGTGGAATCAGTCAATCCTTCCAAAAAGTTCTTCCAAAACCTTAACACTTAACAGCAACATATAAATTTTCCAGCACTTCAGAGGAAGTACAATTCAAAGATTAAATGTAGGACCACAAATAGCTAATCTCACAATAAATGAGTTTTATTGATCAATGTTGAAAAATCAAATTAATAAAAATAGAAATTAGGGGACCTGGGAGAAACGTTAGGGGTCTAAAGAGAAATTTTCGTTTGTTAAGGTATTGGGCTATTGGACTTAGGATGTGTTTGTTTTGGTGTTGGCATGCTGGACTTAGAGTGTGTTTGTTGACAGTTTCTCTTCTCACTCCTCCATTTCTTTTTCACCCTCAAGCATGCAAAAAATTTTGAAAAACGCAATCCGAAATTAAATTGCCTTATATTACCCAAATTCAAAGTAAAAGAAGAAAAGAAAATAACATAGCTCTCATACTCAATGTGGTGTGAATCAGAGGTATATGGAAGAGACAGAAAAGGAAGAAAAATGAAAGAAGGAAAAATAGCACAATGTTCATTTCACCTGCATCAATATTCAAATTGTGATGATGGTGAAGAACAGAAATAATAATATAATAAATTAAGAAAATTGCTTGGCTAACCCAAGACTAGCTTTCTTCCTTGAGTATATGGTGATAAAAGAATTAGGAACAGGACAAATTAATAAAAAAAAAAAGAATAACTAATAAAAAAATTTGTTTAGTAAATACTAAATGCATTATAAAAATAGTTTAATTACTATACACTTACGGTGTAAAATATTTATACATCCATCTAGACTAATCAAATCGGTGCCATTTTTATAAATTTATTCCTAAAATATAATCTTAAAAGTTCAAATGTAATAATTTGATTAGATGCAAGTGTAAAACAATTTTATAGTGTCAGTGTGTCTGCGCGCACGCGCATATATAAAATCTTTATAAAAAAACAATTAAATATATTTTTTTATAGAGCAAAATGTTGTTATTTACTTAAAAATTGCAAGTTATAAACATAAAAATCATTTGAAGGAAGTAAATTTTAATTTTTTTTGTTATTTACTTAAACTTTTGGAAAAACAATAATATTTCATTTTATTATACCCACGTAAAATTAAGTGTTTAGCACACTACACACATTCAAAACATATGACATACTTTCCATCAAACACAAACATACACTGAAAAAATATGATATACTTTCCTTAAACACCATAAAAAATTGAACCAAAATATTGGTATGCAACAACTTTTGCATGGTTAAAATAGAAGTCACATTATGAACTATCCATAAACTCATGATCATTTCCATTTACCTCTATAAAAATTTCATAAGAAAAACACACTTCAAGGTTCGCACTACCTTTCTCTACACCCGTAAACACAACCAAAATTATTACCTCAAACAGAGTTTGATGTTTGAGCTAATCAAATTACCATATTCTTCCCATTTTTCTTGGGATTCAGTTTTTTATTTTTTATTTTTTTTTAAAATTTAAATACACATTCTCACAAACCACAAACATCAAATCCTTAAAAAAAACCTCAAACATCACATCCTTAAAAACAAAATCAAACAATCACAAAAAAAAAATAAAAAATAACACATACGCTTAGCAATGGAAGGTTTGGTAAATACACCTCATTCTATTGAACAAGAGAACCCAGAGTTGTCATGAGATTTAATAATAGAAAAAAGTTTATCGAATTTCGGCTGGATGGATTTTTCTACAAGTTGTTCTTGTAGCAGTTGCTATATTATTCGATGCACAACAATTATTCATCGGCAATTTATACGGATAACTATCCAAAATGGCACTGCACGAACAGAAACACAATCAGTTTACAAAAGCCTATAAAGCTTATCATGTATCCGTACTCATGTCTGGTCCTGTATTTGCACCGATGCATCATAGGTAATGCCATGTTGTCCAATCCTTGTGTGAAAAACAATATCCAACCTTCTTGCTATTAGTAATGAAAATTACAAAACTAAGATTTCAACTTAATCAGTTTACACGGATTACAAACTCAAGGTGTGTGGAGAATAGACAAAATACTTAATCAGTTTACCTCATTCTTTTGATATATTCTCCACACACCTTGCGCTTAGATTTGATTTTTGTAAAAAAAAAAATTCAATACAAAAGTTCAGATGTTTTTTAGTTTGTATTTGTGTAAACTGATTATGTTGAAGTCTTAGTTTTGTAATTTTCATTACCAATAGCAAAAAGGTGTTGGTTTTTTTTTTTTTTTTTTTTTTTACACAAGGATTGGACAACTTGGCATTACCTTTGATGCATCAGTGCAGATACAGGACCAGGCATGAGTACGGATACAGGATAAGCTTCATAGGCTTTTGTAAACTGATTGTGTTTCTGTTCGTGCAGTGCCATTTTGGATAGTTATCTGTATAAATGTTGATTTGTTGTGCATCGAAGAACATAGCAACTGCTACAAGAACAGCTTGTAGAAAATCCATCCAGCCGAAATTCGATAAATGTTTTCTATTATTAAATCCTGTGACAACCTTGGGTTCTCTTGCTCTTATTCAATAGAATGAGGTGTATTTACTAAACATTCCATTGCTAAGCGTATGTGTTTTTTTTTGTTTGTTTGTGATTGTTTGATGCTCTTTTTAAGGATATGATGTTTGATACTACAATTTTGACATATAATAGCGCTTTTATGTAAAACACTATTACCTAGCGACTTATAACAGCGCATTTTGGTCGGCGCTATTATAGATTCACCCTATAATAACGTGTTTTGAAAAATTGCTATTATACGGAGCTAACTGAAAAATAATGGAGGCATTTAATAGCGATTTCTGAATAAACGCTATTACAAGGGTAGTCCTTTGTTAGCGATTCTTGTGAAGCGTTATTAATTATAAGATTCTTTATCAAATAAAAATAATACTTATGTAACAAAAATATATATATGGCCATCACACTTTCATCAAAGTCAAGCCAACCTTCTCTTCTCTCCTTCGAACTCATCTTTCATCATAATCCTTTGATTCTCAGCTCTTAAACTTGTTAATAGTTCATATTTGATTAACTATGTATATTCATTTTTATACTTTTAATACTAAGGTTGCACTTTTTATTTCATAATATTTGGTGTGTTCATGATATTGAACTTCCTTGATGTGACCCTGACGAATGAATCGTATTTGATTCTTTAAATGGAATTATGGAACCTCTAGTGAATCTTCAATATATATTCTATTAAAGTATCACTGTAATTAGCATTGTGAGTAAGCCTAGTTGTGGCATTATTTTCATTCTATGGATCGATGAACTTTATATTCAGCCAGCGTACTCATTCAGCTTATAAATATATATGTAGCTAGGCACTTATGTTCTGTATTATGAATGAAGTTATAATTAACAAGCATAACCATAGTCACATAATTCGCTCCCAAGGCCATGAACCGCGTACTAATTCGTTCGTACCGGTTCGCAATTCATTTTTGAATTGGTTCGTTAAAATTCGTGAACCGGTTCACTATTTTTTTTCGAATTGGTACCTGTAAATTCGGTGCATTGGTTCGCTATTTTTTCTGAATTGGTACCTGCAAATTCGTGTACCGGTTCACAACTCTTTAACTAACCTATTAGTGTCAAGAGAAACCGACTCAATTGTGCTAGAGCGGATAAACTAGTTTATATCCACTCAAATATTCGGCTGCAATCGAGGTTTTCTGAAAGTTATAAGAGTGAACAATATAAAAGTTGGGATGTGGATCATGATGAGTCTTATTTGGGAGAATCTTCAATGAGGGAACAAGATATGGAATTGGTCAATGAAATGAGGAGGTCTTCCACCAAGAGAGGAAAAAGGAATACAAATTAAGTCATAATACTGTTTTGTAGTATTTGTGATATATGTCTACTATTTTGTAGTGGGTGGTACTTTTAGTTATTTATGGTACTGTTTTGTTCTATGTTTTTGGTAATTAAAAAAAATATGTTAATTTGATATTTCAATATTTCTAAAAGTTAATTTTTATTTATGATATTATATTTTTTTAATTAATATTTTTTTATATGTAACGTACCGAGTATTATATTTAAACGTACCGCGTACCGAATCGGCGTACCGACTCTCTATACCCCCTGCGTACCTAATTCTTTGAGAGTTGTGAACCACGTACCTGAATTCGTACCGCGTACCGAAGTGAATTGCGAACCGTGTGACTATGAGCATAACTAATGTGTAACTATCTTTTTATAGCAAATAATAGTCTTATTTTTGCATTATTACAGTCCTCCTGCAATTGAGAAGCTGTCTGATGGCTTATTTCAAGAGGTGAGCTAATTGTG
Source organism: Trifolium fragiferum (assembly GCA_954870985.1). Taxonomy (NCBI): domain Eukaryota; kingdom Viridiplantae; phylum Streptophyta; class Magnoliopsida; order Fabales; family Fabaceae; genus Trifolium; species Trifolium fragiferum. The sequence goes on along the minus strand of OX940790.1, from coordinate 15,157,859 downwards.
TTATTACAGACAACTGATGTTGCAAGTGAGCAAATTGTGCTCTTGTAGAAAGCTATATGTTAGTCTTAGATGCAGGCAGGGGCGGAGCCCTTTGTGGACTGGGTAGGGCCATGGCTCGCCCCAGAATTTTTAATTTTTTTTTTATAAGTATATTATTTAGTGGCGGTTTTGAACCCCTGCTAAATAGTCTATGTAGTTTCACTATTTTCTGTTTTGCAGAGGTTTTAAACCCCCTCTATTTGGACCCAGATTTCTTTTACACTATCCAATTTTTTAATGCTTTCCGGTTTGCGGGGTTTCAAACCCTTTGTATTTGGAAGTTGACATTTCTAATTTAGAGAGTTATAAATCTCCTTTTAATTTGTTCTAAAAAACATTCTTTATTATTAATCATTCAAATATCATTTCTAATTTACCTTTAGAAGCATTTATTCTAATGTTTTATTGTTAATAATTTATAGCTATTTTAAAATGTATAATTTATTTTGTTGAAGTATTTAAATATATTTTATTTGAGAAAAAAGTACTTAAAATTTTTATTTGAAATAGAATTTTAGTGTACTAAAATTCATGTTTGATTAATTATTTGTTAAAAATTTAAATTTTTGTTTGAGAAATTCAAATAAAATCCAAATTAGACACAGTCTTAATATTAAAGTATTTTTTTGGCATTCAATTTATAACTATAACGGCCTCCCAATATTTTTGGGTTGCTCCGCCATTGCATGCGGGCGATATGTTTCATTTGATTACCATACTATCAGCATGCATAAATAAGAAATGTTGTTATATAAAAAAAAAGACAAGGAATAAGGAAGCTTAGTTTTACACAACAAAACAAAAAGTTACGTGTGAGGCCACAGATTTTCAATGAATCATTCGTCTAACAAGAGGAATAAGGAACTGTATTTATTTACGCAAAAAAAAAAAAAAAAATGGAACTTAAAATTGAATGAATAACAAACTTCTCCGAATATTGGGGCTATTGGTATCATATATCTGTATGTTTGTTAAGGAAGCTCTCTCATGTACTTAATTTTGAAAGAAAAAAAAATTAAAATCTTTCAGCATACTACCATTATAAAATTATACCTTCTCCGTTTCTTTTTATTAGTCTTTTGTCGTTAAATTTAACTTTAATTTTTATTTTTGCTCTTATCTTTTTTGATAAAATTAATTAATTTAATACTATATATTTGAATTTTTTTTTTGGTACATAGCATTTTTATTTTGCGGAGGGAGTATTATTTATTTTAGAAAATATATATGAAATAACAGTAACAACCAAAAGATTAATGAGTTTCTTAAAAAAAAATTAATGAAGGACAATTAATTAATACTATATATTTGGAAAACTATTTTATTTTTTAATTTTTTTTATCAAAATTCATGATTTTTTTTTGTCTATAAATAGAGACTTGGTTCATTTGATTTGGACACAGAAAAAAACTCACATTTTTCACTATATTAATCTTATTATCATCTTTCTATTAGTCTTTTCTTAGTGAAATGGATCCCAATAATCATTTCAACAACACCCAAAATTCTTCTAATCATCCCAACAATTATCTAAATCTTAACAATTTTCAAAATCCCAACAATTATCTAAATCCTTATGATTTGTATCGTACTAATTACATTGTTTGTGTGTTTTATTGCAAAAAATGTTTATCATCCGCAATCTCTTTTCACATTTTAATATGCCTATCATTTTTAATCGATAATTGTAATTTTAATCGATGATTTGTATCCTATAATTTTAATTGATAATTGTAATTTTATGTAATTATAAAAATAAAAAATAAAAATATGAAATAAAAAATGGTAAGGTAGAGTGTTGAATGAAAAACCATTGGAGAGAATAAAATTTAAATGCGTGTTGAATTATCAGTGGAAGAGAGATAAAATGATGTAAAGTATTAAAGTTTTTTTTTGAAAAGCAAAAGAAAATAAATTATTATAAAAATATAAACGGCATAAGGGATATGCCGTGATACATCAAATCCCATACAGTTTGATCACCAAAACACACCACATATGTTTAAGTCCTTGTACTAACCTTACGAAATTTTACAAATGATTCATGTCACCATCGGACTACGAGATTGTGAAGAAATTGTCTGGCTAACCCAAGACTAGCTTTCTTCCTTGAGTATGGTGATAAAAGAATTAGGAACAGGACAAATTAATAAAAAAAATGAATAACTAATAAAAAAATTTGTTTAGTAAATACTAAATGCATTATAAAAATAGTTTAATTGCTATACACTTACGGTGTAAAATATTTATACATGCATCCAGCAAAATCGCATCGGTGTCATTTTTATAAGTTTATTCCTAAAATATAACCTCGAAAGTCCAAATGTAATAATTTGGTTAGATGCAAGTGTAAAACAATTTTACATGTGTGTGTGTGTGTATATATATATATATAGAAGCGATCCGTTGACTTCAAGAGTAAAAATTTGTGCAAATATAATTTTTGCCACTTTGTGCAAATATAATTTGACAGATTTTACACTGTTAATCAATCACAGCTATAATTTTCGCCACTTTGATCACCCCGCTTTCTTGATATGACATGACGTGTTGAATCATTCTTACTAATTGTCGGTGTAAAATTATTTTACACTGACGATAAATGTCATTTAAACTCTATATATATAATCCTTATAAAAATAAAATAAATATATTTTTTATAGAGCAAAATGTTGTGATTTAAACAAAAAATTATAATTTATAAACATAAAAATAATTTGAAGGAAGTATATTTCAATTTTTTTATTTACTTAAACTTTTGGAAAAACAATAATATTTCATTTTATTATACCCACATGAAATTAAGTGCTTAGCGGCACACCACACACTCAAAACATATGAAATACTTACTTTGCATCAAATACAAACACTCAAAACATATGATATATTTTCTTTGAACACCAACAAAAACTGAACCCAAATATTGGTATGCAAAAGCTTTTGCATGATTAGAAAATGGAAGCCACATTATAAATTATCCATAAACTCTATCATTTCTATTAGCCTCTTTAAAAAAATTCATAAGAACTTAATTTGGGTTTGCATTACCTTTTCTCTACACCCGTAAACACAAATATTTTCACCCTCTTCAACCCCCACATATTTTCCCTACCAAAATTATTACCTTAAACATCAAACCAAGAAAAAACATTAATCATGAATGATTTACTACTGCCCAAACCAACAGTAATAAAATTCGGCATTTTCAACCAAATTTTGTAGTGATTTTTCAACTTTTCATTAGAGTTTAAAACTATCATTTTGTTCATCTCTATGAATTAGAGATGAGCTGAGGTGGGTCACAACTCACCCCAAAAAATAGAAATTTATAAAATTATATGTATATAGTATATATTTGTTAAGGCAGACAATTTCAAATTGAAGAGATAGGATATATTGTTTAGGTGTACTATATTGATGTGTTGAAGATCACATGTTGGACTCTTGTGTGCTCAAATTATGCATTTTGTTATATTTTTTTATTATTGTATAAAAACTTTTTAATACACAAAAAGGGTTTGAACTCGCACTATGAGTACCAAAATTTGCTTTTCAACTCAAAAAATTTACAATTTATATTTTTAACAAAAAACAGTACAACTATTTTTTTCTTACAAAAACAACTATTTTTAATTAAAAACAAACGATCATTCTAGATTTTCTTTTATCATCAACTTTGTGTAAGTATTAGTTCAAAATAAATTATTGACGATTTCAAGTTTCTTAATACAATAGAGTATTATTTTAAAAATATGCAATTTACATTTTTTTTATTATCAAGTTGGTACTTATTATGAATTAAATTTTTATATGATATATAATTGTGAATTTCAATTTGAACCCCTGGAATTATTAATTTGTATCTCACCTATTCGTTGCGGTCGAACTTCAAATTATTAGAAACTCTTCCTTTTAGAACCAAAAGTTGGAAATGACAAGTGCATTAGACACACTATGTTGTACCCACGTAAAATTAAGTGTTTAGCACACACCATATACACATACACACACTCAAAATATGTGACATACTTTCCATCAAACACAACCATGCACACTCAAAACATATGATATACTTTCCTTAAACACCAACACGAACTGAACCGAAATGGTATGCATTAGCTTTTAAATGATTAGAATAGGAGCCACATTATACATTATCCATAAATTCATGATGAGTTCTAGTTTCTGGATAATGTATAATGCGACTTCTATTCTAATCATCAAAAGTTTAACACCATTTTGATTCAATTCTTGATGGTGTTTAAGGAAAGTATATCATATGTTTTGAGTGTGTGTTGTAATTAATTGATGGAAAGTACGTCATATGTTTTGAGTGTGTGTGGTGTGCTAAGCACTTAATTTTACGTGGGTATAACAAAAATGAAATATCATTGTTTCTCAAAAACATGAACCAATAAGGCAGAGAAACTGATCAAGCTATAACTATAAGTTGACTCTGTAAGAATCCATTGAGAGGAAATTGAAATGTAAGAAACTCAAAGAATTTTGTTTTTCCAATTGAGCATAATTAATGATAGATGATTAGGTACTAGTTAATTAAGTAATTATATAATTGTTAATTAAATAATTTTAGAAGTATAATTTATATTGTTATTTTGAGAATGATTTTATTATGTTATTTAGTTTTATGGTTTTTGAGTCCATTTAGGTAATGATCCATTATGACTATTATATATATGTAGTGCTTTGGCACACTTTAGAGGCAATCAATGAAATGAATGAAAAATGAAATTTATCTTTTAATTTTATTTAGCTTTAATGTCTTTTCTTTATGTTTTAGTCTTTTAGTTTTTAGCTCTTTATTAATTAATTGGTTCTTTCATTTATTTAATTTTCAATATTTAATTTAGTTTTTTGCATCCATATTGGTTGTCATCTTACATACTAGTTTCTTAATTCTTCTCTTCCGTTTGCAGCCTCTTTACATACTTATGACTAGAGTTGTCAAAACGGACTATCCAACCCAAATAAAAAAATTGGATGCAAAAACCACTGCCTGAGTGTAAGACCCATAATTCTACTGTACCGTACGGGTATTGAGAACAAGAGTAGTGGCTAAGAGTTTAGGGTTTTTGTTAAGTTATTTTGCAAGCATCGTTGTAATAACAGCATTATTGCTGAGTTGAAGCCTGTTTTGTACTCGTGTACTAATAAAGCCCAGACTTTTGTTCCCTAGTCTTTATTTATCTATGAGAACGTTCCTGTGCCTTCAGAATTTCGAAATTCGACTTTCTCCGTTTATTGGAAAAACGAGTAGAAAACTGTACCCGCTGTTGGAAAATTTTCGGTTTCTGTTTTCCGTCGAAATTTAAGTGGAGACTTTATATATCGGCATGAGTTAGAATTTGACCTCATAATATTTTTGGGAGTTTAGAACTAAAATTTCAGTCGGAGAATCAAATTCGGCGATAAGTTTTAGAAATGTTTTACGGCGAACTTTTATTTCGTAGATTTTCTATTTTCGCAAGTTTCGTCCGTTAGCGACGCGCGACTCGTCCGCAAGCGAAAGCTAGAGCTGTGAGGCGAGGTGGCTTCTAGAAGCATAGAAAATATCTTGTGAGGATAGACTTGGATTGATCCAATGGCTAGATTTAAATCTTAGCAAATTAACACTATTTGATCCAATGGCCATAAACTAGCAAGACTTTTATAAGTGGTGGACTTGAAAAATATCACAAAATTGACTCTTCTTTCTCTCTTGGCCGTGAGCTTCTTCTTCCTCACCATAGCTTCACAAAATTTTCATTACTTCATCAAATCTCTTGATTTCAAGCTTGTTGGAATCATAGGAATTGCAAGTAGTATCTTCTCTAAGGTAACTAGACTTCTCCTTTCCTCTTAGTTGGTCAAACTCATGGAGTTTGTTGGATTTTTAGTTTATGTCCTTGAGAAATTTTTGTTAGAAAATGTTCATAAATGATTTTTGTTCCATGAGAGTTGCTCATAAGTGTTTAACTAGTTTGTTTAGAACTAGATGGTTTGTATTCCATGAGTTTGATGAGAATCTCATGAAGAAATTGGATTAGGGTTTTGGAGAAAATTCTAATTGATCAAGAACATGGAAAATTGTTTTAGCTTTTGTGTTTAATGAATTGTTTCAAGACTTTTAGAGAAATGGATGTGTGAAAAATAGTTTTGTTTTGAAAAACAAGAAATTTGTTCTTGAGAGTTCAAGAGAAAACTTTTATGAATTTTAGTTTGTGTTTTGAAAAGTATTTGTTGTTCAAATAAATGATTTTGGGAACTAAGTGATCAATGTCATGGTTGTGCAATGAAAAATGTTTGAACTACCTTTGTTTTTGGATTCTGGCCGAAATGGACAGGGGCATTTCCGTCCCTTTAAAATTGTTTTTGTGTCCTAGAAACTTAACCATTTGATACGCCCTTTCGAGACGATGAATTTGGCGTATGGCTCGTCTTGATCGGACAAGGATTGAATGAGTTATGGCCATTTTAGTTTGAAAACTATTTTGTCAAGAATTGTGTTTTAAGAGGTAAACATTTGAGAAAAATCTTTGAAGAGTTTTTGTGTTGATTGAAAAGGTTTTGGTGTATGAAAATGATCACATTGGAGTTAGAAATAAATGCATCTCATGGTTATGTTTTGAAACGAAACTATTTCATTTAATGGGAAAAACGTGAAGAGGTTCACTTGAATTTTGATCAATTAGGGAAGTCTTGAAATCACTATCCTAGAGTGTTAGAACGTACCCTAAACCCCTCGAGAATTTTGAGGATAGGTTTCGTTTCGATAGAATATGCGAGGAATATTTTATTGATCGTACGCTACTTAATTTTAGGTAGCGCGTATCGTAGAGTTGTGCGAGAAAAGTTCGTGGAAGCTTGCCAAGGTAAGGGCACCTTTATTTCTGTCTTATATCGATAATAATATGTGTGTATGCTTGGTGCTGTGATGTGATTGTGTGCTTGGCATGTATGTGTTATGTATTCTCGTGATGAGATTTTGTTACCTACATGCTTACGTTACATATGATTTGCGAATATATGTATTAACATGTGGTTATGATTACATATGTGTATGTATATTGATTGTTGCATGGGCATGTATGGAACATGTATGTCAGATGGAGACTACACAGGTGATTTGTCTGTGTGACTTCACCGGTGATTTGTCTGTGTGACTTCACCAGGGTTTTGTCTGTGTGACTGCCCTATATATGCTGAAATAGAAAGTATGCTCATGCATTTCATAGTTGCGTGTAGGGGTGTGGATTCCCTGTGTGGGCTCACCTAAGCACCGGGTGTTTGTCTGTGTGACTCACCTAATCCTGCGGGATTTTATTGAGTTGGTGATTTGTCTGTGTGACTTCACCGGTGATTTGTCTGTGTGACTTCACCTGCCCTGCGGGGTTTAGTAGGGGTGCGACAGCCAGTGATTGGTGTCCACATGAAGCCTACGACTCTCTGCGGAGAGGTTAAATTCCGGAATTCATGCATGTGGCAGCCAGTGATTGGTGTCACGATCATGTAGAGTCAGCATTGATAGGCTATGTGCGCATTTGGATTATAATGCTTGTTAAGAAGAAAATGATAAATGTTTATTTGCTTTCCATATTTGGTATTTGTATTATGTGGTACTTGTGGTGACCCTTACAATGAAACATGAACGGGTTACCCCCATCCAGACGATGGATTCCTGTCCTAGGCCGTGGGTCGTGAGGACGATAATGGCTTCTTGAGCCCTCAGTGATCTAGTGGCGTGATGGATCATATTAGATTGTGTGTCGGTGTGTCTTGTACATCGTGCCTTTGGTTAGGCATAGTATTCTGACTCTTTTGGATAATTGTATCTGAATACTTATACTTGTGGTTTAGACGGTTGTCTTTTGTACTGTAAATATTCAGCTACACACTTTGCTTCTCGAAAGCACTTTTATGTATGATTAGTACTATGCCGATGTTTGGGATGTACTAATATATAATTAGTCCATTTGTATGATTAATGCCGGCTCATCACATGTTTTATGCGCGCTCTGTTTTGTTTAAAATAAAAAATAATGCCCCTTTTTGGTCTTTGAAAATCGGGGTGTTACACTGAGCCTGGCCCTATACGAGCTTCAGGCTAACAGACCAGCTCGCAAATCTATTTATTTTTTAAAATTAAACTATTAAAATGTGAGCTTTTTGTTTTTTTAACCAGCTCGCAAATTAACTATGCTAAGTTGCTAGGTAATCATAACCAATTTTCAATTAGCATACAACCTGTTACCTGTTTAACTAATCAAAACTATAATACAACATGTGTTTTTTATCACCAGGATCAAGTAGAAATGCATCAGTACAAACAACACTAACAAAATTAAACAATAACTAAACATTGATGCTGGATTTCATGAGCATGTTAACAAAACAGGTACTGGTTGATATTTGCGTGACCACTTAGGAAGATTTGTAATGGCTGAAACCACTTGGTTGGAAAGGAAATATTTTGTTATGGAAGGTGAAGCTATAGCCTTACTTGAAGGCTGAAGCTATGCGGGCTATATGAAGGAACGGTGTATATCATACGTGATCTTTGAGACGGATTCCAAGTGTGTGGTGGATGCATTTCAATACCTCCGTGGTGGAATTTCAGAGTTTAGATTACTTGTTTCTTGTATTAATAATTTGTAAGCTTTTGATCAAAACTTGGTGGTTAAGTTTATCAAACAGCCATTTTTTGATCTTGCCGTTGTACCTTTGAGACATTACCTATTTATATTTCCGCTTTGTTGATTAATGAAATGGTATAATTTTATGTTTATAAAAAAAAAAAAACTTTACAAAAACAATAATAATATTTCATTTATTATATTTATACCCACATAAAATTGAGTGCTTAGTAAAAACATCTGAACATTGGGGCAAATCACAACATGCATCATTTATTATACACCAAAGCTTTTGCATGAAAAGATTACAATTACATGAAAAGGAAAAGAACAAAATATCAGAAGATCTAAACCGGTATATACACCAAAGGTTTTGCATGATTAGAAGCTACATTAGCTCTTAACATAGTCCATAAACTCACGATTATTTTCAATTGCTTCTAAATTTTCATGGGAAAGACACACTTCAATGTCCATACTACCTTCTTCTACGCCTGCAAACACACAAATATTTCCCTTTTTTATATTTTCACCACCAGCTCGAATCCCCACAGGTTCCCCCCAACCGAAATTATTACCATAAACATTAAACCAAGGCGAACCACTAATCACTAGTAATTTACTATTAGCCTCATCAACATTAATAAAACTTGGCATTTTCAACCAATTACCATAGTGATTTTTTAATTTTTTATCAGAGTGCAAAGCAATCATCTTGTTCATTTCCAAAGCACCTTTTCCGAGACCACCGTCTCCAACCAAGTTACCAACTTTCATAGTAACCACACAATCTATCATAGCATTCCCAAAATAATCCTCTTGCAACGGAGGAATTAACCTTGGTCTAATGCCAATAGATATCATGAAATTCACATCTTCATGTGGGTCAAAATTTTGTGAACGTATAATAGAGCGCCAAATGTGACTGAAAAGAGATTGTAACGAAGATATGTTCTTTTTACCAATCTCTGAGTTTGCTCTGAATTTCAGTTTTATAATATTCTCTTTTGAGAAATGAAATATTTTTCTTGGTGGATTGAGCATTTCCTCCTTCGAGGGGTTGCTATTTTGGGGTTCTTTTGTGAAAGGAAATCGAATGGGACATTCAATTTCTTTCGGAAACCAACGTTTGAATGTTGGACATTTTGATATTTTATGATAGCCATTCGAAATTTCTGCCCAAGAATTTATGAACAACCAAAACGACTTACCATCAACAACAACGTGGTTGATTGTGCAGCCAATGAAGAGGCCGTCAACTAATTCTGTTACTTGGACTGCAAGTAATGGTTGTGATATCCCTTCGTAATTTTTAACTCCGTTAAGTGGAAAAAACGAGTGGACAATTTCAGGAATATAAGTGGATCCAAGGATATCGGCGACACTAGTGTTTTTTGCTGTGGCATGGACAAGGAGAGCACCTTCATTATTGCACGAGATGGAACATGAGATAGTGTTATTTTCGTATTCCGTTATTTTGAGACGACCGTAAAAGGTGGGAAAAAATCAAGCGTTGAAGAAAGAGAGTTTTTAAGGTGTTGTATTTGATTTGATTTGATGTGTCCAATTCAAAAGGGTGATGATAAAGAAGACCCTTTTGGTTGACTCTATATGGAAGGAATTGTAGATCCCATGGTGTTAGTTCGATTGTATGACCAGTTGAGTCACAATGATTGTGATTTGGTGCATGGATTACAGTGGTGGAGAGGACTCGGAAGGAATTCATATGTAAATATTATGTTGAGGAATTTATACGAATGCAATGCAGATTAATAGCAAGAAATTTTATATTTTTTGAACGTGATCTTTTTCTGAAGGTAAACAAGAGAGAAACATTTTTTATAAATACTATGTTGAGAAATTTATACGGATGCAATGGAGATCAATAAGCAAGAAATCATATATTTTTTACGAGGTACAAAGAGAGAACCATTTGTTTACTCTTCACATAAAGCAACTCATCAAATAAAAAGAAATTAACGGATTCAATTCAACATACTTATTCACTTATTAAATTGGTGAAAGCATTGGACGTGTGTTCTTTGTTTCTTGGGTTAGTTTGTTTTCAAATCTTTTTTGTTGGTGTTGGTGTTGTTGTTATTATTAATTATTATTATTCAAAAAAATTATTATTATTATTCACAATCACAACTTTAATAGTCATGAAGTTCACAATCACGATGGATAAAAGAGATGAGATTGAACTCATATTCAAAGAAAGAAGAAAACTATTTAGATTTTATTGAATTGATGATGAAGATAGTGATACAATGAGTTATTTATAGCAAGTTAGAATTCTAACTAACATTGACAGCTAAGTTAACTAACTTGACAGTTACGCTAACTACCTTGACAACTAGACTAACTGACTATAGGTAAGTGATAAGGTACATGTGGTACACAATAGCTATAACTGTACAATAGTGATCAAGTGACATACATGGTTTACTTGTTGAGCAAGTAAACTGTGTAGCTAAGCTATCTATAGGTTCAACAACCTTCCTCAAGCTAAGCATGGTAGATGTCTAGTCTAGCATGTTGAGCTTGAATATGAATGAGAGGAAAGATTGGGTGGCAAGGGTTTTGTGAAGAAATAGCTTCAAAATACATTGTTGAAGTTTCTCGCGGATAAAGTGGCAATCAATCTCAAGATGCTTAGTCTTTTCATGAAACACGGGATTTGCTGCAATATGGGGGGCACTTTGGTTGTCACAATAAAGCATTGGAGGTTTGACACATGTCACATGAAGATCAGATAGCATCATAGCAAATACACCAACCATTATAATTCACAAGAGGCAAAAGAGAGAGCACGATATTCAGCTTCTGATGAACTTCTGGAAACTGTATGTTGCTTCTTAGCTCTCCAAGCGATAAGTGATATCCCAATGAAAAGACAATAGCCAAAAGTAGACCTTCTAGTATCTAAGCAGCCAGCCCAATCTGCATCAGTGAAACTAAGCAATTGAAGTTGTGCATCTCTTCTGAATAATAATCCTCTACCAGGTGAACCTTTGAGGTACCTAACAACTTTGCATGTTGTCTCCAAGTGAGTGTGAGTAGGGGATGATAAAAATTGACTAAGTTGTTGTGTCACAGAAGCTATGTCAGGCCTAGTGGTTGTGACATACAAGAGTTTGCCTACAAATCTTCTATAACCAGCTATAATAACATATGGTGCTGCAGTGTCTTGATGAAGCTTGACTTGAGGGTCAAGAGGAGTCTTAGCTGGTTTGGCTCTAAGTGAGCATGTGTCATGAAGAAGATCCGGACAATACTCCCTTTGACAAATAGTGATACCAATTTTGGAATGTTTCAATGCTCGGAAAGTGCTTTAATTGACCAAGATCCTTAATTTTAAACCGTGTCCAAAATTAGCTTTACTTTATGAAATTCATCAAGGGAATTGCCTGCCAAAATGATGTTATCAACATACACAAGTAGAGCTGTGAACTCAGAACCATGTTGGAGTGTAAATAAAGAATGATTTGAGGTAGACCGGTGATATCCCTAAGCAAGTAAAACACCAGTTAACTTGCAGACTTGATTGGGCTTAGAAAAAAAAAACTCAAAATTAGGAGTGGTCAAAATAAACTGTGAAACTGTACCAAACCGATAATAACTAAACGAAATATTGATTATTAACAATTCATAACAAGAAAAAGTTACATTGAATGAGCACTGCTATATTTAACAAATTAACAAAACTACGAACTTGATCAACTCAACTCAATATTGGTTTGAATGAAAATGATTTGCCTCTTACAAAGAAACATTTTCTGTTTTCTCTTGATTCATTGTATCACATAGAGCTATTTCTTTCTTCTCTTGTTGATCCATTGTATCACAAAGAACAATCCCTTTAGTCTCCGGCAAACACAGCAATGTTAAATTGGACAACATGATAACAACTCCAAACACACCATAAGAGAAAATATTATTTTTCCTCCCAGCAGATATCAAGAAGGGACAGAATATGCAACCGAACACAATCGCTTGTCTCACCAACGAAGTTGTTGTGTTCCTCACACTTGTCGGAAACAACTCTATAATGTATATCAAAAATACATTATAGGCTGTACAAGAGCCGAAAAACGAAATCATAGCTAACACTACTTTAGCTGCTGGTACTCTATGCTCAACAACAACACACAGCAGAGAGCAAATTCCACCTAAGATCGAAAAAACAAGAATTGAAGGCTTTCTCCTGTAGTTTTCCAAGAAATATATTGCTATACATGAAGGTATTTCCATTGAAGCACTAAAAACCACAGCCAAATAAATGTTGAATCCCAAATTTCCAACTGCTAGTGGCATACCAAGATAAACCATTCCAATTCCAATTCCAAGAATCATAACAGCTATCATTCTTATAAGAGCCCATCTTCTATGAAACAATTCACCTATTGAAGAGTAAAGTTGAAAAATTGAAACATTTTCTTTTGTGGGTGGTTTTGGTAAACTCGAAGCGAGATTAACTAGATCATCATCAACATTGTCTTCTGATGAAACCCTTTTGAGCATTTTAAAAATTTCTTTGTCTCTGCCTTGCATAACAAGCCACCTTGGCGACTCGGTAACAAAGAAATAAGCTATGACAGAGTAACACAGAGTAGGTATTGAGGACCAAAGGTAAAGAAATTTCCACGAAGAGTTTCGCTTAATGTAAGCTAAACCAGGTAAAGACATGTATCCTATTGTGAAAGTAAAATACAAAACAATTCCAACCCGGAATCTCCATTCTGCACTAACCTTCTCAGTAAGCAAAATAAGAACACATGTACCAATAGATGAACGCCAGAAACCGATCAAGAATTTCAAGGCGGAGTAAATCCAAACATTGGTGGAGAGCATTATGAGCATTGAAGTTATTGACATTGAAACACAAGAAAATATCAGTGTGTTTTTTCGACCAAGAGATGAATCAGCTAATGATGCAAGAAAAGAAAAGCCAAGAAGACAACCTACGAAGAAAGATGATTGCGGTAAACCTGTGATGAATGTGCTAGCACATTCAAGATTCCAATGAGAAATTATTGTGTTTGAAGAGGGTGTGTCCCAAGACCAAGAAGATCTTGAGAGTTTGCAAATATCAGAAGATGAAGTACACGATGAATTTGTGTTTCTGTTTGTGCAGTGCCATTTAGGATAGTTATCCGTATAAATGCTGATGAATAGTTGCTGGGCATCGAAGAACATAGCAACTGCTATAAGAACAGCTTGTAGAAAATCCATCCAGCCGAAATTCAATAAACTTTTTTCTATTATTAAATCCCATGATAACCCTGGGTTCTCTTGTTCTTGTTCATTAGAATGAGTTGTATTTACTGAACCTTCCATTGTTGATCGCGTATGTGTTTTTTTTTTTTTGTGATGTTTGAGGTTTTTTTTAAGGATGTGATGTTTGAGGATTTTTTCAAGGATGTGATGTTTGAGGATTTGTTTAAGGATGTGATGTTTGATGTTTTTGGTTTGTGAGACTGGTGTATTTAAATTTTAAAAAAAACTGAATCCCAAAAAAAATGGGAAGAATACCGTAATTTGATTACCATACTATTGGCATGCATAAATCCGGAATTTGATACCATACTATTAGCATGCATGTAAATAAGAAATTTTTCTATAAAAAAAAAAAACAAGGAATAACGAAAAAAGTTTTACACAAAAAAAAAAAAAAAAAGTTATACTTACGTGAGACCACAAATTTTCGATGAATCATTCATCTAACAAGGAATAAGGAACTGTATTTACGTTAAAAAAAAAAATAGAACTTAAAATTGAATGAATAACAAACTTCTCCAAATATTGGTATCATATATCTGTATGTTTGTTAAGGAATCTCTCTCATGTAAGTGTTAGGGTAAAAAAAAAACCATGAATTGAGTGAGTTGGGATAAGGTATGTCTTGATAAAAAAAAAACCTGAATCTCACTCAATTGATGATTTTCCTCTCCTCTTCACTACCGTCTACCTTCCCATAAGAATCGTTTAAATAAAGATTCAAGTCGAACAATTTACCTCCCCATAAGAAGCTCCAAAAGAACTGGCCGCAAAAGAACCACTCGACCACCCATGGATAAATGTCGTCTCCCATTTCAATTTGTCAATCGTTTGCGAACTTTCTGTTGATCCTCAGTTTCTTATCAGTAGTTTTCTTGGCTAAATCCTTATTGATAACCTTGTTTTGATATATCTTTGGAAAAATATTTTTATGAGGGTATACCACAGATAGATTGTTACTTTTCACATCACAATTCACATGGAACAACCGATCAAATAATTAGAAATGAATTTGGACTCAACACACATTCACTTATTAAATTAGTAGTGAAGCAAGAGAAGTGTGTGTTCTATTAATCACAAACTTTAGAAGGGGAAGCAAACACTGTATGAAGTAACTAATAATGTAATGAGATAATTACCCACTCACCTAATGAGTTTAAAATATTTACAAATATATTTATATTTACATCTCTCGGAGTTAATATCTATCTTTTACTATTAGACCAAAAACCCTTGAACATTCACCTAATGAAACTAAACACTAAACACTCTTAATATTTTTTGTTACTAGATTATTTTCAAATTGAATCGTAGACTAATTTGCTATTGAAAAATATATATTATAATGGCTTAATTGCACTTTTGGTCCCTCTATTTTGCTAAATCTGTAGTTTTGGTCCCCCTATTTTAAAATCAAACATTCTAGTCCCCCTATTTTGATTTTTGTTGCACTTTTGGTCCCCATCCCATTTTTTGACCAAGTGACAACCAAAACGCTTACGTGGCAATACATGTGGCAAATAAAAGTGCCACATCAACAAATACTTTAATTATAATATTAATTTTTTAATGTTCAATATGAGAGATACTAATTTTTTTAAAAACATTGATTTTTTTTTTTAAAAATCTGAAAAACCAAAAAATATAATTTTTTAAAAAATCTGAAATATTAATTTATTTTTTTAGAAAAAAACTGAAAAAACCAAAATTATTAATTTTAAAAACGTTGAAATAAAAACTAATTTAAAAAAAAACCGAAATATTAATTTTTTAAAAAAATATCTGAAAATTTATTTTATATTTTTTTAAAAAAATTTATAGATTTATTTTAAAAAATTAATATTTCAGATGTTTTTTTAAAAAAATTAGTTTTTTCAGTTTTTTTAAATAAATTTTTTTTTTTTTTTGTTTATTTTAGTATAATATTTCAAATATTATAATTTTTATAAAAATCAGAAATATTAGTTTTTAAAAAACTGAAATTATTATTTTCTTTTTAAAATCTGAAAATAAAATATTATTTGAAAAAAACAGAAATATTAAATAACTTTTTAGATATTTTATTAAAAATTAATATTTTTTGTTTTGTCATATTTTTTAAAAAAAAATTGGTTTTTTTTCAGTTTTTTTTTAAAATAAATTAATATTTCAGATTTTTTTTAAAAATTTTATTTTTTGGTTATTCAGATTTTTTTTAAAAAAACATTTCAATTTTTTAAAAAAATTAATATTTTTCATATTAGAAATTAAAATCTTGAAATTAAAATATTTGCTGACATGACATTTTTATTTGCCACATGGATTGCCACATAACCGTTTTGAATGCCACTTTGTTAAAAAATAGGATGGGGGACCAAAAGTGCAACAAAAATCAAAATAGGGGGACTGAAATGTTTGATTTTAAAATAGGGGGACCAAAATCGCAGATTTGACAAAATAGAGGGACCAAAAATGCAATTAAGCCTATTATAATTGTATTTACATTTTTTTTTATAAGTGTTATATCTACAATAGTTGTTGGTGTAGATGATTGCTATATGAATATGGATTCATCAACAAGTCTTTAAAAAGTTAGCGTTCAATCATATTTTTAATAATATTGGCTCACTATAAAAAAATTAAGATTATATTATATGTTAGATTTTAAATGAGATTTTGAGTCAAAGGATTATGTGTTAGATTTTAAATGAGATTTGAGTCAAAAAATGGTCTCATTTTAATTTGTTAATTTATCATGTTTATATGATATTCAATTGCTGATCTAAACTATCAAGTATTAAAAAAGAGGGGATTTAGATTCCTATTCATTTTTAAGTTATTGTAGAATTGCTGACTTAAACTTCAAATTTGCTCTTTGTGTAATCATAAATCGGCTTGAATTGCCTTGCTGTCATATCAGCCATTGATCTCATATTACATGACGGCTACTCACATTTGGTGTTCTATTAGGATTTAGGCAGTGCGCACATTCATTGTTGCATCAGATGGAATATAAGACAGTGTTATCTTCATTTTCCACGATTTTGAGACAAGTAAATAAGATATTGAAAATAAACAAAGAATATATAGCTAGAGTCATTTAGGTAAGTTTTCTCCCTTGCAGCTATATCAATTTATACAAAATGCAATGGAAGATTGGTAGGTAGGAAGAAAATGGGAAATTATATATCTTTGAAAAGGATATTTAGGATGTGAGAGAATTATAGTGCTCACATAGATGGTGTGGGAAATGATCTGCCCCCATACATGTTAATAAAAAGATTGGTTATACTATAAATCCTAACCATCCAATTATTTTTATATCATATCAAAGGCCATAAAACAATTGGTCCAAGTTTGACCAAAAGTTATATTGGTCCAAATTAAAATTCAGCCTATTTAAAGAGATTTACTTTTCACACTTTCCGGTTGTCTTTTTCACCTCCTCCTCCCCCCCCAAACTTCTCAAAATACCCCTCGCACTATCTACAAAGTGATTGTGTAAAATCGCAAAAATGGTACACCACAGTTCGCATCATAGGATGCAAACCTTATAAAAGTCAAATTTGTTTGTCCTCTTCACCCATTTTTAAAATGTAAACTGAACGTCGGCATCCCCCATGGATGAAAAAATCATAAAAAATAGAGTATGCTCCCTAGGATGCGAACTCTTTTTATCCTTAAATTTTTCATCCATGAGGGGTGTTGGCGTTCAATTTGACTATAAAATATTGACACTCGCTACTTAGAGTGCGAAAAAATGTTCGCTTTCCATATAGTCAGAGGGGTACTATGGTCATTTCAGAGGGTGAAGAAGGAACTCCGGAAAAGTTATAAACATAAAAATCATTTGAAGGAAGTAAATTTTAATTTTTGTTATTTACTTAAACTTTTGGAAAAATAATATTATTTCATTTTATTATATACCCACGTAAAATTAAGTGTTTAGCACACTACACACATTCAAAACATATGACATACTTACTTTCCATCAAACACAAACACACACTGAAAAAATATGATATACTTTCCTAACACCATCAAGAATTGAACCAAAATATTGGTATGCAACAACTTTTGCATGGTTAGAATAGAAACCACATTATAAATTATCCATAAACTCATGATCATTTCTATTTACCTCTAAAAAAAATTCATAAGAAAAACACACTTCCTTTCTCTACACCCGTAAACACAACCAATTTTTTTTTTTTTGAATCGGCAAATTTTATTAATGCTTCCATCTCTACAAGGAGTATAAGGGGAGCCAAAGAACACAAACAAAAGGAGATAAAACTCCCAAGGAATACAAAATAGACAAAGGAGCAAGGCCTACAAATCGGCCAAAACTCCACCAACAAAACACCCCAATAACAATGGAACAAAAAGAACCTACACGCACAAGCCCCCAACAAGGAAAAAACTAACGCATTAGACAATCTCCGGGGTCCCAAGTCCACTCGTAGTACATACAAGGAACCACTCTCAACCTAGCTAGACACCACTTCCAACTCAAAACCTTTATCTCTTCAACGATCTCCAATGGTGAAAAACTACCGGAAGCAAAAATGGATCTATTTCGGGCCCTCCAAATAGACCAAAGAGAAGCATGCCAAATCATCAAATACCCCTTCCAAACTCTAGCATTTCTCGCCATCCCCTTTAGTAGCTCAAAAAGAAAAACCAAAGAGGGAGGGATGGGGACCGAAAAACCAAGCCAATTGAAAACTTCCAACCAAACCTTCATAGTACAAGGGCAATGCAAAAAGAGATGAAGAGGAGTTTCCACGTGTCCCACACAACCCAAACATTCCCAAGGTAAATCCAAAGACAAAACACCACGCACCTCAAGATTACTTCTTGTCGGAACTCTATCATAGAGAAGTTGCCAAGAGAATGCAATAGTCTTTGATGGGGCCGGGCTACTCCACATTTGATCAAGAACTAACAACAAACCATCATCCCCTTCTTCCTCTCTCTCCAAACCCGCCAAAAGGAGCACATAAGAGGACTTAACCGAGAAATTCTCATCTTCACAGGGCAACCATTTCCAAACATCTATTTCCATGGATGGCCGAAACAACTCTATAAGCTCCAACAACTCATTGACAAGATCTTCCTCCCAACGGAAGAGGTTGCGACGCCAAGAGAAGGACCAAGACCACTCTTCTCCCTCCCACACCAAGAAGTTAGAGACCATATCATCCTTTTTGTTAGATAGAGAGAACAACCGAGGGAAGGCCACGGCTAAGGGCACCTCTCCCAACCATCTAGATTTCCAAAAAGGTGTAGCCAACCATTTCCCACCTTACGCGAAACCGATTCCAACAACCAATTTTTACCCGGAATCGCCTCCTCCACCTCAACAATACTCTTCCACCAACTTGAAGCACAAGATGGGGTTCTATATGACGACCAATCCACCTCGCCTAGGATATGACTCCCGTATTTTGCAACCAAAATATCCTTCCAAAGTGGTCTTGCAGGGAAGAAGAAGACGCCACCTCCACTTGGCTAGAAGGCTAAGATTAACAATTCTTATATCTCGGATCCCAAGCCCACCTTTACTCTTCTCCCTACACACAACCGACCATTTCACCCAACTAATCTTTCGCCCCCTTTCACACCTCCCCAAAGGAACTCCCTTTGAATGCGCACAATTTTCTTCCACGCTTTAATCGGAATTTTCAAGAATGAAAGATAAAAGATTGGTAAAGCATTCAACACGGCATTGATCAACACAATCCTCCCTCCAAGGCTAATGTGTTTATTTCTCCAAGAGAAAAGCCTCTTTCGAAGATGATCCAAAAGAGGATCCCAAGTAGATGCACTCCTAGGATTTGCTCCAATAGGAAGCCCAAGATAAATAAACGGAATGGAGCCAAGTCTACAATTAAGGAAATTGCTTGCCATTTCCAAAAACGTCGAGGACACATTCACACCAATAAGACCACTTTTCCAAAAGTTAACCTTTAGGTCGGACGCCATCTCAAAGCCTCTAAGAATGGCTTTAAGAGACCAAAGATTCTCCACCGAAGCTTCACCAATGCATAGAGTGTCGTCTGCATATTGTAAGTGAGAAATAACCACCGGCTCTCTACCCACCGAAAACCCCTTGAAAAAGCCTAACTCCACCACCTTCCCCATCACCTCGCTAAAACCCTCCACCACAAGCAAAAAGAGGAAGGGGGCCAACGGGTCACCTTGTTTTAATCCCCTATGGATGTTGATTTCACCCGTGGGTGATCCATTAAGGAGGACCGAGAGATTCCCGGCAAACACACAAGAGCGAATCCAATCAATCCACTTCTCACAAAAACCACACCTACGGAGCATGTAATCAAGAAAAGTCCACTCCACCGAGTCATAAGCTTTCTCGAAATCCACTTTAAAAATAAGACACTCACTTTTTGACTTCTTAGCCCAATCAATCACCTCATTAACAACTAGAGCACTATCCACCAAATTACTTCCCTTGATAAAAGCCGATTGGTTTGATGATATAATCTTATCCATGACTTTTGAAATTCTCTTGGCCAATACTTTTGCTATAATTTTGTAAAGACAACCTAGAAGTGAAATAGGTCGAAAATCGGAGAGAGAGGAAGGAGAACTAACCTTTGGAATTAATGTAACAAAGTAAGAAAGGAAGCTCCTAGGTAAGCATGAGTTCCCATGGAATTGGTCAAACATAACTCGAATATCGCCTTTGATCATGCCCCAAAACTTTTTCAAGAAAGCAAAATTAAACCCGTCCGGGAAACTTATTCTCAAGCACCTCTTGAAACTTCTTATTCTCAAGCAAAAAGTTATTAAACCGAAAAGGTTTTGGCCCCCAATCTTCATGGTTATACTTCAAAATAAGTGGACAATGATCCGAGACATCCCGAGGAAGAACCCAAAGCACCACATTCCCCCACCGAGCCGCCCACTCATCCGAAATAAGCACACGATCAATTCTACTCATAGCTCTTATATTGAAAGTCGACACTATCATTGATCACCAATTTTATCCTCCCAGTCCTTCTTTTTTGCTCTGTCACATGTTTCCTGTTCCACTAGATGCTTAATTGTGTCTTCTTTGGCTTCCTCAAAGTTGAAACCTACTGCCTTCTGGATACTTAAAAGCTTTGCAGCTTCTAAGAGAAGAGTTTTATCACCCTCGTTGCCCAGAGAAGGGGACTCTGGTACTATTGAGATTTCACTTCCAGATAATAATCCAAGCCCAGAATTAGGTGTTATTCATAATACTGCTTCCTGTTGACTTTTCTCAATCCTCCTGGAACCATCTCCATTTTTCCCACCCACCTCCTCTAAGGGACCCTTTACTAACAGCACATCACCCCTATCATCAGAATTGTCGCCGCCCCTCACAACGTCACTCCCCTTCCTTCGAATTTTCTTTGCTCTCCCACCCGCCTCCTTAACAGCTTCGGCCATCTTGATACATCTATGAACTCCTAACTGGTTGAATTTCGAGCAGGATTTGTTTCTTCTCATTTTTGATTTGGGAATTTTTTATCTATGTGGGGAAAGCACTTCTTCTGGTTCAGAGAACGAGGAGCAGCGAAACACATCCTCTTCAACTAACCGACCCAACAAGTGGGGGTCCGAACAGATTTGGGCCGGTTGATTCGGAATAAACTGGATCGGGTTGCTGAGAAGCGTTTTCGGATCAGAAAGGGGCTTAGGGAGACCCGACCCATCACATGGAAGCCCAACACTTTTCTGGGGACCACCTTCAACAACAAGTGGATTTGAAAATTCTGTCTCATCTAGCACCCTGACCCCACCTACTTCCTGGCACCTTTTGTCTTCATTTGCTAATTTTTCTACCAGCAAAGCCTCCTCGATCTCTTGGCCAAACACCTGCTTTTCACAAACCCCTTTTTCACCAGGAGCAGAAGGAATTTCCATTTGGGAGTTACATGAGTTAGTTGACTTCTCACAAGTCAGAATTACATTCCCTTCTTTAGACACCTGATCACCCTGCACACTGACACAGCCCACCTCGTGTTCCCCAACATGCAACATTTTTCCTCTCCCATCAACCTCAAGCTCTGCCCCTGACATGTCGTCGGAGCCCGAACCATCCGCTCCCTCACCGGAGTTGTCCTCCATCTTATCAGAAACATCCTCCGGTGCAACCCTACTTCCTTCTTCTTCTCTATCTTCAAATAAAACCACCTCCGACCTTTGTCTGCCTCTTTCCTCCACCACCCATATCTCAAAAATCACCCCTTCCACCTCCACCTTTTGGATCACATCAATGAAAGCCCAAGTTTGCGATAGGATCTTAATCCTTGCTACATCAAATCGTGCCAACCTTTCTGTTTCCTCATCAAAGTCCAGAAACTCCCCAAGATTGTTGCCTACCAACTTGAAAAGATTCTCACCCAAATATGAAGAGGGATGCCATAAATTTGAACCCAGACTTCTCTTTGAGCAGCTAGCATTCCTGGATTCCACGGTTTGAGTTCCGAGAAATAGTATTGTAGACATTCATTTTTGCTTCTAAGGAGTCTAGCAACGTCACCATCCATAGAACTCCTGAGGATAGCCATGTTTCCACCCATGTGTGTTACTGAGATACCTCTGTATCCTTCCATATTCAGCGTCGTTTAGATCCTCCTCACGTCTCTTTCATGTGCAAACGTGCCTACCACACCCCCTTGCAACTCTCTACAAAGTTCCTCATTGACTGGAACTTTCAACACCTTCAACGCTTTTGCCGGAGCACCACCCACTGGCGCCCTTCTGTATGACCTTCCGAGGATAGACTCCGCCTGACTTACTCTCGGTCGAATAGGAGGCGATTTCTAAGGGGCGTCCTTCCTATCCGATCGACCAAACCGCGACAGATTCACCCATAACTTGAATGAACCGCACCAGACATTTGTAAGCCTATCGCTGAGGTCCTCCACATCACTCACCTCCTTAAACTTCACAAAACCAAACCTCCTACCTCTCTTATCCACCTTTTTTGGAATGAACACCTCCCCAACTCTTCCAAAGCCTTGAAAGATTTTCCAAAGGTCACCAACAGTTGCATCATTTGGGAAATTAGTGAAAAAGAAAGATGTAGTTGTTAGGTCAAGATGATGGAAAAAGTCTTTCTTCTTTTGTTGATTTGCCCTAGCAGACCCTTCCACACCCCCTGGCTCTCTCTCCTCACTCTCTCTCATCTAAAAAAATGATAAGTTGATAGATGTAAACACAACCAACCAAAATTATTACCTCAAACATGAGTTTGTCTTGGTTTCATGTTTGAGCTAATCAAATTACCATATTCTTCCCATTTTTCTTGGGATTCAATTGTTTTTTTAACTTAAATACACATTCTCACAAACCACAAACAGAAACACAATCAGTTTACAAAAGCCTATGATGCTTATCGTACTCATGCCTGGTCCAGTATCTGCACCGATGCATCATAGGTAATGCCATGTTCCAATCCTTGTGTAAAACACAATATCCAACCTTCTTGCTACTAGTAATGAAAATTACAAAACTAAGATTTCAACATAATCAATTTACACAAATACAAAATCAAAAACATCTGAACTTTTGTATTGAATTTGTTTTACTAAAATCAAATCTAAGCGCAAGGTGTGTGGAGAATAGACAAAATATTTCCCTTTTTATATTTTCACCACCAGTTCGAACCCCCACAGGTTCCCCCAACCGAAATTATTACCATAAACATTAAACCAAGGCGACCCACTAATCACTAGTAATTTACTATTGGCCTCATCAACATTAATAAAACTTTGCGTTTTCAATCAATTACCATAGTCATTTTTCAACTTTTCATCAGACTGCAAAGCAATCAACGTGTTCATTTCCAAAGCACCTTTGTCGAGGCCACCGTCTCCAACCAAGTTACCATCTTTTATAGTAACCACACAATCTATCATACGTTACCAAAATAATCCTCTTGTAACGGAGGAATTAACCTTGGTTTATTGCCAATAAATATCATGAAATTCACATCTTCGTGTGGGTCAAAAAATTTGAACATATAATAGAGCGCCAAATGTGACTGAAAAGAGATTGTAATGAAGATATGTTCTTCTTACCAACCTCTGAGTTCACTCTGAATTTCAATTTTGTAATATTCTCTTTTGTAAAATGAAATATTTTCCTTGGTGGTTAAGCCTTTCCTCTTTCGAGGGGTTGCTATTTTGTGGTTCTTTTGAGAAAGGAAATCGAATGGGACATTCAACCTCTTTCGGAAACATTCATTCGTTGGTTTCCGAAAGAAATTGAATGTCCCATTCGATTTCCTTTCTCAAAAGAACCGCAACCCCTCGAAGAGGAAAAGCTCAACCCACGAAGGAAAATATTACATTTTACAAAAGAGAATATTACAAAACTGAAAATCAGAGCAAACTCAGAGGTTGGTAAGAAGAACATATCTTTGTTACAATCTCTTTTCAGTCACATTTGGCGCTCTATTATACGTTCAATTTTTTTTTTACCCACATGAAGATGTGAATTTCATGATATCAATCGCCATTAGACCAAGGTTAATTCCTCCATTACAAGAGGATTATTTTGGTAATGCTATGATAGATTGTGTGGTAACGCTATTATTTTGGTTGGAGACGGTAGCCTTGGCAAAGGTGCTTTGGAAATGAACACGATGATTGCTTTGCACTCTGATGAAAAGTTGAAAAATGACTATGGTAATTGGTTGAAAACGCAAAGTTTTATTAAAATTGATGAAGCCAATAGTAAATTACTAGTGATTAGTGGTTCGCCTTGGTTTAATGTTTATGGTAATAATTTCGGTTGGGGGAACCTGTGGGGTTCGAACTGGTAATTGTAATCTTTTGATCTATTCTCCACACTCCTTGCGCTTAGCTTTGATTTTAGTAAAAAAAATAAAAAATTCAATACAAAAGTTCAGATGTTTTTTAGTTTGTATTTGTGTAAACTGATTATGTTGAAGTCTTAGTTTTGTAATTTTCATTACCAATAGCAAAAAGGTTGGTTTTTTTTTTTAACACAAGGATTGGACAACATGGCATTACCTTTGATTCAAGTCTAACAATTTACCTCCCCATAAGAAGCTCCGAAAGAACTGACCGCAAAAGAACCACTCGACCACTAGGCCGGCCTATTTTTCATGAACATATTTAAATAATTATTTATATTTATTTTTAAATATACTAATGAGCTAATAAACCAATGAAATTAAACTTTTTATTTTATTTTTAACATGATATTTTAGAGAATTTAACTATGACATCATATTTTAATTTAAAATTATAAGGATACATTTATATATGTGAAAAATTAATTTACATTAATAAACTTAAATTATTGAAAAGTTAATAAATTTATAATGTAATCAAAGTATAAATTTTAATATATAATAATAATAATAAATGTAAAAATATTACTCATATTTATTTAAATAGGCTTAAAAGGTTTTTTTAATGACCTGATGTCTGACCTATTTAGTTAAATAGGCTTATAAAAATGTCTTGTCCTACTCTATTTAAAGAAATGGACTGATCTGGCCTGAACCTATACGTAGACCCCTGTAGGCCGGCCTGACATATTCTCAACCCTAATCGCTACTCCCTTGCGGCTATATCAATTTATACAAAATGCAATGGAAGATTGGTAGGTAGGAAGAAAATGAGAAATCATATATCTGTGAAAAGGATCTTTAGATGTGAGAGAATTATAGTGTTCACATAGATGGTGTGGGAACTAAACTCTAATGAAACTATTTTTATTGTTTCTTGCAAGAAAAATTTAGGGGGAGGGAAATGATCGGCCCCCATACATGTGTTAATGAAAAGATTGGTTATACTATAAATCCTAACCATCCAATTATTTTTATATTATATCAAAGGCCATAAAACAATTGGTCCAAGTTGGACCAAAAGTTATATTGGTCCAAATTAAAATTCAGCCTATTTAAAGAGATTTACTTTTTACACTCTCTGGTTGTCTTTTTCATCCCTCTAAACTTCTCAAAATACTCCTTGCGCTACCTACAAAGCGATTGTGTAAAATCGCAAAAATGGTACACCACAGTTCGCATTCTAGGATGCGAACCTAATAAAAGTCAAATTTTTTTGTCCTCTTCACCCATTTTTAAAGTGTAAACTGATATCACTCTCAAGTAGCGAACTATGTTTTAGTTCGCACTCGAAGTGGCGAGTGTCAATATTTTACACTCAAACTGAACGCCGGCATCCCTCATGGATGAAAAAATCATAAAAAAAGAATTCGCTACCTATGATGCGAACTCTTTTTTTTCTTAATTTTTTCATCCATGGGGGTGCTGACGTTCAATTTGACTATAAAATATTGACACTCGTTACTTAGAATGCAAAAAAGTATTCGCTTTTCATATAACGAGATGAGTATTATGGTCATTTCAAGAGATGAAGAAGGAACCTCGGAGGTGAGAAAAGAAACTCTTCTATTTAAAAGCACTAAGGAGACTCAAATTCAAATTTCCAAAATTCAAAATCAATCTTTTACCACTACACCAAACTCTTGTTAATTTCTCACGTTCATAGAATATTCAATTACTATAACTTTTATTTGAATTATCAAGTAGTAAAGTAGAGGGAATCTATAGTCCTAATCATTTTTAATTTACTGTTAATTGACTTAAAATTTTATTCACACCATTCCAAAATTAATTCTCAAACTTAACACATTTTTTTAACCTTTTGATTCTTGAGAAAACAGATCCCTAATAATCTAAAATTCAACTGCAAGGTGAATAAAGGCGGGATAAAAATGATTCCCACCAATCCCATTTTTATCACCTTAATTACACTCTCTACGAATACCAACTTTCTATTACTTGAAAATTTAAACATAAGACCCATTTTTATCACCTATAAGTCATATTTCTATCATCCCATGTATTTATTATTTTTTTCTTTTGTATTTAAACATAATTATTTAATGAGAAATATCATTCAAATAAATATCAATAATACTTGAGAATTCTATTACTGCATTATTTTGAGAGGTGGTTAACCAAAATTCATATCTTCGGCTCCGGTTATGAGAAGTGTGCATACAAACATTTTGACGTTCATGTTAATACATATATACTTGAGGCGAGGGCTAGGTTTAGAATGAAACATATTTTGAGATGTGGTATTGGGCATAAGTCGACTTCAAGTCCGATTTAGAACAATAATTATCCAAATACAAATTTGTTTGTGGAAAATTTTTTTTCCTACCCCAACAATCTTTTCTGTACCCCTACAAATTTTTAAATATTTCTATTTTACCCTTATGTTACTATTTATATAATATTGTTATTTTACTATTTTTAAAATTTTATTTTTTTTGGTATTTTTCAGAGTTAAAGCGACACCGGTACACTTTTTAAAAGTATACCGGTATTCTCAATTTCCATAATCCACCGGTACTCTTTTTAAAAGTATACCGGTATTTTAAATTTTCCAGAACACACCGGTACACTTTAAAAAGAGCACCGGTGTAGTTAAGTTAGAATAACATACCGGTACACTTTTAAAACTGTACCGGTATGTTGTTCGAAAACTGTACCGGTACACTTTGGAAAAGTGTACCGGTACAGGTTTTTTTTTTTTTTAAAAATTTTAAAACTTTATTGTTATTCACTTTTTTTAAAACTTTATTATTTTTTTTTTGTACAACAGATATGGCTCAAACTGGCGATGCAGATCAAATATCAGTAGATACCACAGCTTTTTTTACGACCAACGAAAAATTTAATACACGAGATGATGTTATAACATGGGCACAAGATGTTGGAATTGACAATAAAGTGAGTATAATAATTACTAGATCAGATACAAAGAATGGAATAAGAGGAAGAAATGACAAATTAATTTTGGGCTGTGATAGAGGTGGAAAATATGACTCTTCGAAAAGTTCTACGTCAACAGCAACAAAAAAATGTAATTGTCCATTCAAAGTTAGAGCCACACCTTCAACAGATGGTTCGGGATGGAAAGTTCAGGTTAAATGTGGAGTTCACAATCACGGACTACCTGATCAATATGCAGGTCATCCTTGTTTCTCTTATTTGTAATGTTATTTTTTTTCATAATATATTATATTTATCTTTGCAATTCAAAAATAAATAAAAAAATATGCAGGTCATCCTCGTAAGGCGCGTTTAACCGTGGAAGAAAATAAACGTGTTGAAGATCTGTCAAAGTGTAATGTAGCACCAAGGAACATCGTTTTAGACTTAAAAAGAATTAATCCAGATTCTCTTGTTGATGCCAACCAAATATATCGAAAAAGACACATGCTGCAAAAACAAGAAAGAGGTTCTATATCAGAGATGCAACACGTGCTGCAATGTTTAGATGATAAAAAATATGTCACGTGGAATAGAAGAAAAGATGATGGGTCTGATATTTTGAGTGATATTTTTTGGGCACATCCAGATTCAATCAAGTTGTTAAATTTGTTTCCAATTGTTTTGGAAATGGATTGCACATACAAAACAAATAAATACAGACAACCATTGCTTGAAATTATTGGTATAACTTCAACCAAATTGACATTCAATGTTGGATTTGCTTACTTGGAAGCTGAGAAGACGGACAATTATTGTTGGGCATTAGAGAAGTTAAAACAGTTGTTTATTAAGCAAAATAATGTTCCTCAAGTAATTTTGACCGATAGGGAGCTTGCTTTGATGAAAGCAATTGAAATTGTATTTCCACGTACTGTAAATTTGCTTTGTACGTGGCACATAAACAAAAATGTGACTGGAAGATGCGGCGTACATGTAATTAAGGATATGCGAGAGTTGGTGAAAAATTTATGGCAAAATGTTGTACGTAGTACAAATGAGGCGGAGTATCATCAACAGTTGAATGCGCTTGAGCAAGCATGTGTTAACTCAAGTACGTTTTTTGACTATGTTAGTAAGACCTGGTTGACCCCTCACAAGGAAAAATTTGTTGCAGCATGGACTAATAAAGTGATGCATTTAGGAAACACAACAACTAATAGGTATGATTATGTCAATTTCAAAATTGAATTTTTTTTTCTATTTTTTTTCTTCATTTAATTGACTTTTGTGTGGAATTTAATATTTAGAGTCGAGTCATCGCATTGGAAATTGAAGCAGATGTTGGGAAATAGCAAAGGTGACTTATTCAAGTGTTTGACATCCATGAATGACAATATAATTCTTCAAGTTGGCAAAGTGAAGGCATCATTTCAAAAAAGTTTTTATTATACGGAGCCTCTACATAGCAGTCCGTTTTTTAAGAATTTAAGAAGCTTTGTGTCAAGAGCCGCTATGAATCTAATTTCTGAGGAGTTTCAGAGAGTTGGCATTGTTGGAACCGACAAGGACATTTGTGGTTGTATACTTAGGTCAACATGTCAGTTGCCTTGTGCATGTGAATTGGGTGGGTATATAAAGAGCGCTGAATCGATACCATTAGAGGCAGTTCATGGTCATTGGAAGAAATTAACTATGGAGGAACCATTAGAGGATGACACAGATGATATATATGAGTTAGACATGAGTCGTGCAATAGATGCAATATGGAGTCGATTTCGATCACTTGATACTGTTGGTAAAAGAGCGTTAAATAGTAAAATGTTTGAACTTGCTTATCCAAATACAAGTTCCTTGATTCCACCGCCTGAAAAAATTAAAACTAGAGGTGGAGTGAAGAACAAAGATAAAGGCAAAGCACCGGTGGGTTATGATGTGTATCGTGATCCGTCATTCTTTGAGCATGTTGAAAGAGAAGAGCGTGAATCACAAGGTGCATCGAAGAGGTTGTGTATACAACCATCACAGTCATCTCAGAAGCAACCATCTCAATCATCTCAGAAGCAACTATCTCAGTCATCTCAGAAGCAACCATCTCAATCATCTCAGAAGCAACCATCTCAGAAGCAACCACCTCAGTCATCTCAGAAGCAACTATCTCAGTCATCTCAGAAGCAACCATCTCAATCATCTCAGAAGCAACCATCTCAGAAGCAACCACCTCAGTCATCTCAGAAGCAACTATCTCAGTCATCTCAGAAGCAACTATCTCAGACATCTAAAAAAAAATATTTCAAAAGTATTTGTCACAATTTCCAAAGCATATACATCCACATGTTGCTCACATTATTGAAGTCATTGCAGATGGAAATTGTGGTTTTAGAGCTATTGCATCTTTACTTGGTTACACAGAGGATGGTTGGCCCATGGTCCGTCGAGAGTTAGACAATGAATTGAAAAGTAATATCAGTTTGTACGAAAAGTTATTCGGCGAACGTATACAACTCGTGAAAGAATCGTTGCAGATATCAGGATTAGGCGCTCAGTCAAAAGATAGATGGTTCACCATACCTGCCATGGGTTACTTGGTTGCAAATAGGTATAATGTCATTTTGGTCACTTTGGGTAAACCTAGCACGACTTTCTTTCCTATGATGAGATCATATTCCCCTTCAGCAAGGTTTTTCTGTATCGGTTATGTCGATGGAAATCATTGGGTTCAGGTAAATATGAATTTAAACTTAAACATATCAATTTTCAAAATAATTATTATGTTTTTATTTTCTACGAACCTGAACTTATTTTGTTTTTCTTATAGGTAAATATGAATCCCGGATTTCCGTTGCCCAATGTGAACCCTGATTGGAAAAAATATTGTTCACCTGAGGCAGAATCTTGGATCAAAAGATTAACTGGACGACTACAATTTTGGCAACTTTTAAATCCTCCGGTTAATCATCCTCGTGATGTTGTGGATGTTTGATTTCGAATCGTAGTTGTTTAATTTTGAATCTAAATTTGATACTTTTAGTTGTTTAATTTTATGATAGATGACATCATTTATATACACATCATCAATCGTTTTAGTAAACTTATATTAAAGATTATTACACATAGCGTAATGTGGTTATTTGCTTTTTTGGTTTGAATCGTGTGATTATTTTAGGACATGAAAATAATTTACGTAAATAAACAAGTGCAAGAAATAACTGTAACAAAAATTTCACAAAAGTACATAGATAAGATCACAAGCAAATATCCAATAATGCTAAAAAAAAAAAGTACAGAAGCAAATGCATCAAGGCACATAATGATCAGGATCAACCTCTACACCTTGGCAAATATCCAATGCCATAAAAAGATCATAAAAGGCGTCATCCTCTCTCTGAGCGTCAATCTTAGTGATATATCTCTCAAGCGCGGTAGCAGCTTCATGTCTCCAATAATGCTCGCCTCGTGGTGCATCCTCTGGTATCGGATCATCTTGCTGTGCTGGCTGCTGTACTGGCACATACTGGGGAACTGACTGTACTCCATGTGGTCCATCAACAGGGCGACATAATATAGGATGTGACACCGTATAGTACCACGGCAGATAATCATCTGTAGCCTCAGCAGGATATGTCGCTGCACGTGTCGCCTGAAGGATCTGATCAACAGAAATATTATAACCGATCCAATCGCTATCAATGACAGCAGTGGCAGGAGCTGAAGGTGGTGGTGGTGGTATATACTGTAAGAATCCATACTGCCTAACACACCTCTCAGGCAAATGAGGAACTACCGCACAACCACGCAGATAACCACTATACATACAAATCGGGTCATAAGGTCTAATACCCCTGTGATCTTCAAACGGACGCCAAATCACATCAGACGGGGTCAGTGCATCCATGATCGGTCGATACTCATGAACCTTCAGTTTCCCCTGCTTATATCTCCATCGCATAGCTCGAGGGAAACCGGGTGCATTACAAGAAAACCCGGAATCCGCATCCCCCCGCCGACCAAGGCCAGGGAAATACTCGTGAATCCAACACTGTTACAACAAAAATAAAAAATATGTCTATGCAACGAAAAAAAATATTAAATACTAAAAAAAAAATCGCATACTAAATTACATTCTAAACATGCAATATGCATACAAAAATGTCCAAAATTAAATAACATCTACAGTACCGAAAAAGAAATGTTACCTGTAGAAGTGTCGCGTACCCTGCAAAAGCCTTTGTGGAGAACATGGAGGCATCATTCAAGTTATCATATAAACAAACTAACGCAGCACTGGCCCAAGAATATGTATGGCATGCAGATAAATCTCTAAACATAGGCAGCCATTTTGCGTCCACGCGCGTGTAGCTTTTATCCGTGAAAATAGTACATCCAACCAACAACAGCATCCACGCCCTACCAGCAAAAACAAATCTCCCGTGTTGGCAATTATTCTTATAACACTCATATAGCCACTGCTGAGAAAAATATCCACCCCTCTGCTCTGAAGTTTCTACCAATGCGCTCTCAATACTGACCCCCAACAACTCTGCTGCAAGTGATGCAGCTTCTTCCATGCTAACTGATATCGGAGTGTAAAAATTACCCCTAACAGGCAGATGCAACAGACATGACACATCGTCGAGTGTAATCGTCATTTCACCAAATGGCATGTGAAATGACGATGTCTCCGGATGCCACCTCTCAATAAATGCTGCTAAAAGGTTTGGATCAACCTTTGTCAAACTCGTATGCTCAAGCCAGCTCAATCCAGACAATTCCAACCAATTTTTAATAACTGGTGGACGTTGATCAGAAACCCAACTAGCTAACTTTGCTCCTAAAGATGCTATCCTCAAAAGTGGACGATCCTGCATATATTTAAAAAAAAAACATTATCAATAATATTTTAACACTACTGTTGATATAACTTCATCAATATAACTTAACAAATAATAACAAAATAAACAATTAGTTACCTGATCAAACCATACATGACGAGATACATGCTGCTCGTATCGTGTCAGAAGTCTGGTATCAATGGGACCTCCAGGCCAGCCCACAGCCGCAGGCTGCTCCGGCACAGGCTGATCCTCTGCCTGGCGCTCACGATGATCGCCACGACTAGTCCCTCCCATACGTCGAATTCTACCGTCTCGTCCTCTGGTGCGCACCACTGAAAAAAAAAATTAATTTTTAGAAAAAAAAAAATAAATCTTCAACTGGACCGGTATGAACATACATACCGGTACAGTCATTGAAAGTGTACCGGTATGAATGTGCATACCGGTACAGTTGCACAAAAGTGTACCGGTATGAATATGCATACCGGTACAGTTGCACAAAAGTGTACCGGTATGAATATGCATACCGGTACAGTCGCACAAAAGTGTACCGGTATGAATATACATACCGGTACACTCAAACCAACTGTACCGGTATGCAAGTTTACATACCGGTATACTTTTACACAAGTGTGCCGGTAAACTCACTTTCTCTGCTCTCTCGGTACACTTTGTTTGCAAATGGTAAAAGTGATAAATTTTTCACTCTTTTAATTTATATATGAGGGCATTTTAGTCATTTCAATTTCAAATGTTGGGGTATTAAAAAGATTGTTGGGGTAGGAAAAAAAATTTTCTTGTTTGTGTGATAATTTTTTTGATTTTACAATGTTGCTAATGAGGATTGAATCTAAAACTTCATGCATACTATCCAAACCTCTCAATTTGTTTGTATGTTAGGTTTTTATTGAACAAATAAAAAATTAATCTCCGCTATAACTCTCCAAAATATGTTGTGCAAAATCCAAAGTACGGTTTACTCCCACAAATTTAACGCTGCTTAACCAATCAAGTCTTAATTAACATCAATTATCAAATAAATATTTATAATTTTTTAGGCAAAACTTTTAAACAATGAAACGTTATATATATATATATATATATATATATATATATATATATATATATATATAAGAAATTTAGGATGAGAGGATGATACCTCGGTCTAAGGCATTGAAGACCTTATGACTCAAAAATATTAATGGGCCTCAAACCCGAAACCTATCGAATTCAAGACGTGTCTTTTAGTTTAACCACTAGACCAAACATTTGAAATTACCATTAAACCTTTTTAACACATCGTACAATGAAAGAGAAAAGAAATCCACCTCTCTTCTCTACGTTCTTTTACACTCTCTTAAGAAGATTTGAAGCTACAACCAAATAAAATTATAAAAGGAAATTGCTACAAAAATCCATTGATACATTGAGCACTCCAATGATTCATGAATAGAACATTACATATTTGATCTTTATTCTTTTAGTTGTCCACATTTCTTAAAACAAAAGACAGGAGGAGTATTAAAAATATTGAGAAAATACAAAATTATTCTAAATTACATAATCATAACAATTGACCTTTTTTACTTTCCTTTGGTGTGCAAGTTGCTATGCATTTGTCCAAAAAAAATGACAAGTTGGCACAACCAAACATTAAACATTTGTTTTGGAACAGTCTAAAAAACTCACATGTTCATGTTGGGATTTGGAATTCCCCAGCTAAACCTCAGAAGATCACAAGTTTCTGTATATCCATGATCCATCCCTACACAATTGAGTCACATATAGTCATAGATAACCCTTTTCCTTTCCCATGCAATATTTGTGAGCAATATCTTCAACAATCTACATTACTGTACTCTTCTGTGT
The DNA here is from genome assembly GCA_954870985.1 of Trifolium fragiferum. Taxonomy (NCBI): domain Eukaryota; kingdom Viridiplantae; phylum Streptophyta; class Magnoliopsida; order Fabales; family Fabaceae; genus Trifolium; species Trifolium fragiferum. The sequence continues at coordinate 15,123,441 of OX940790.1, read as the reverse complement.
AATTTTTTTCCCCTTATTTACTTGTAGGTTATTTCTATGTTTACACTCTAGTCTATATCTATATCTATTATAGTATACAAAAAATTGCAACTAGCCGCCATATTTAATTCCTCACGTGATTTACCATCTTAGGCAATGGATGATCTGTATTCCAATAGGCTTAGATTAGAATTTGTAGTTTACAATGCCACAAAACATATATTTCTGTAACTTAAATAATGCATCTCTAGTTATGGAATAAAAGTTGTAGTTTACACGGCCACAAAATATATAACTTAAATAATAATAATGCAAGACGAGCATAACTTGCACTACAAACAAAATGTAACATGAAAAATCTATTTGAGAAGGAAAAAAAAACTAAAGAACCTTTTGAAATAAGAGTTGAACTTAAATAAATACAAGTAATCTTGCCTAAATAATTTGATAAAAAAGAGATTTTTTTAAAAAAGCATACAAATAATGTGAAATAAAGTGAGAAAATATGCCCATATCTTATTGTTGTTATTACAAATAATAGATCATAATGTAATAATATTATCTTATAGTACTACATATATTATATGCTGCAAGTTGAGCTTCCAAACAAAACAACACTCTATGAATCATAGAATTTTCTCTCTTTTTTCATCAGTTTTTCACGGACTAGTTTTAAGCTACACAACCACAGAGATTCCTTCACATTTTATTGTTTGTTCTCACTCTCTGCCAAAAGCACCTACATATAATAGGGCTTTCCTTCTTTTGCTTATACACCCATCACGGGTTACTAAAAAACAGTGTTATTAACCATTTTTTCTACACATTCTAATATGATACGCATAATTCAGCAGTAGAGTCATAACAAGCATATCATTTAGCTTCTTTTGTGTTTCCTAGTTCTCAAGGTCACAATGGCTTCTGCTGAAAACAGAGCACCAAATGTCTCTGTTTTCCTCTGTTTCTTAATTCTGTTTGCCACAATTTTGTTGAGTTTTGGTCGAGTTTCGAGCCAAACATCTCCAGTTTTCGCCTGCAATGTTGCCAAGAATCCTGCATTGGCGAATTACGGGTTCTGCAAGAAGTCATTGGGTGTGAATGCAAGGGTGAAAGACCTTGTTAGTAGGTTGACATTGCAGGAGAAGATCGGTAACCTTGTGAACAATGCTGTTGATGTTAGTAGGCTTGGTATTCCAAGATATGAATGGTGGTCTGAAGCACTTCATGGAGTCTCTAACGTTGGTCCGGGAACTCGTTTTTCCAATGTAGTACCTGGAGCTACAAGTTTTCCTATGCCTATTCTCATTGCAGCTTCTTTTAATGCTTCCTTGTTTCAAACCATTGGAAAGGTGAGGTTTCTCTCATTCTTCTTATTTTTTTTATCATATATCTTACAAGTTTTAAATTGCAGTTGCAGTTATATAGAAATCTTCGATATTGCGAGAAAATGCAGATAAATTGCAGCCGTAATTGTAGTTGTGATAATACTCGGCAACAATTTAGATCGCATGCATTTGATCGTATTGCAACCATAACGTCAAATATATTGACCATGATTCTCCATAATATCTAGGATCTTGTCGCGACCGTGACTTAATGGTGTAAATAACATGTATTATTAACATTCAAATGGTGTTTTATGGACAATTTGTGTAGGTGGTTTCAACAGAAGCAAGAGCAATGCACAATGTAGGGTTGGCTGGTTTAACATATTGGTCACCAAACATTAACATATTTAGGGACCCAAGATGGGGAAGGGGTCAAGAAACACCAGGGGAAGACCCTTTACTTGCTAGCAAATATGCAGCAGGGTATGTGAAAGGTCTACAACAAACTGATAGTGGAGACCATAACAAGCTTAAGGTTGCAGCTTGTTGCAAACACTACACAGCTTATGATGTTGATGACTGGAAAGGTGTTCAGCGTTACACCTTCAATGCTGTGGTAATCTATCATTGTTTGAAATGAAAACCAGTTAATGTGTTTTTGAGGATTATAGAATGTGGAGAACAATTTTCATAGTTTCTATTGTTGTTTTGCTTATGATTTTGTTAGGTGACACAGCAAGATTTGGATGACACATATCAACCACCTTTTAAGAGCTGTGTGATTGATGGGAATGTTGCTAGTGTCATGTGTTCCTATAATCAAGTAAATGGAAAACCAACTTGTGCTGATCCTGATCTTCTTAAAGGTGTTATCAGAGGCAAATGGAAACTAAATGGGTATCTTTTCATTTCCAAACCTCTTAAATCTTACTTGTATATAACACTCATCAGTCTCCAATATAAACAAGAAATATATACACACACCACTCCATCCTCCTTTACAAAATTAGCTTTTTATATATTAAGAAAAAGAATTGTATTTTCTAAATTATCTTTTATAGAAAGTTGTCCTGTAAGAATAAAAATATTGTTAGAAAACAAAATATAAATCATCTGAATGGTATTTTAGAAATAATAGTATTTAATAGTGAAATAGGATAAGATTTATTTACATTTTAGACCACTAGACATGAGATATTTTTGTCTATATTCAATATTGGAGGGAATAATGATGTTTATCATTCTTTTTTATTGTTGATATTTTTCTTTACAATAATATGAATATTATTGTATATGTATGTGCTATGCAGATATATAGTTTCTGATTGTGACTCAGTAGATGTGTTTTTCAAAAGCCAGCACTACACCAAGACTCCTGAGGAAGCTGCAGCCAAATCCATTCTAGCAGGTAAACTGCAGCTGAAAAGACTATATAATCACATATTCATAGGCACAACTATTGAATTGTCATTTAATTTAGATGATTGTTTTGAATTTATATAGTGTGGCTTCTTTTAATATTTTTGTATATAAATTTTGATTTTGCAGGATTGGATTTGAACTGTGGAAGCTTTCTTGGCCAATATACAGAAGGTGCTGTCAAGCAAGGGCTAATAGATGAAGCATCCATTAACAATGCCGTCTCCAACAATTTCGCGACATTAATGCGTCTTGGTTTCTTTGATGGTGATCCTAGCAAGCAACCTTATGGAAACCTTGGTCCAAAAGATGTCTGCACTTCAGCAAACCAGGAGCTAGCCCGTGAAGCTGCAAGGCAAGGGATTGTCCTGCTTAAAAACAGTCCAGGATCATTGCCTCTTAATGCGAAAGCCATTAAATCATTGGCAGTAATTGGTCCAAATGCCAATGCTACTAGGACCATGATTGGAAACTATGAAGGTATAAAATTTTCCTACTCTTCCTATAAATTTGTATAAGCAAAACATGTGAAACTGTTTGTTATTTGAATTTGCATTAACATCATATTTAACGAGGTTCCTAAAACTTTGCAGGTATTCCATGCAAATATATATCACCTTTGCAAGGCTTAACAGCCTTAGTTCCCACAACCTATGCTGCTGGCTGCCCTGATGTCCAATGCACAAATGCTGCACTAGATGATGCCAAAAAGATTGCAGCCTCTGCAGATGCAACTGTGATTGTAGTCGGCGCGAATCTTGCAATAGAGGCAGAGAGTCGTGATAGAATCAACATTCTTCTTCCGGGACAGCAGCAACAGTTAGTTACTGAAGTTGCAAATGCAGCCAAGGGACCTGTGATTCTTGCCATAATGTCTGGAGGAGGAATGGATGTTTCCTTTGCTAAGACTAATGATAAAGTCACAAGTATTTTGTGGGTTGGCTATCCTGGAGAAGCAGGTGGAGCTGCCATAGCTGATGTCATCTTTGGGTATCATAATCCAAGTAAGTTAATCTCGCTGGCATGGTTTCCTCATAGCACATAATTATCATTCCAATCAATTAGATAGCCTACTGTCACAATTTTCAATCATTCACGCATTCAGTAACTCGAAGTTGTTGGATCAAACAAGTCCGATTTTAGAGATTGTAGCTGTCCGATCTTGAACTAATGGCTCCAAGTTGCTAACTGCACAAATGCGTGGAAATTGTGACAGCTGGCAATCCAAAATCTAGATTCACTGACAGTTTACCCCCCCACTAGGTTTCAATAATTCTCGATAATATATGTTTATATATTAGCTGCAAGTCACTAGGTTTCATATACACTATATCATATATTTGGTGACCCCGCTAGGATTTAATTATATGAGCATGGGCGCATGGCCTGAACAACTTAAAATATTTTTATTCAGGTGGAAGGCTACCCATGACATGGTATCCACAATCATATGTAGACAAAGTACCAATGACCAATATGAACATGAGGCCTGATCCTGCTACAGGTTACCCTGGTAGAACATACAGATTTTACAAAGGAGAAACTGTTTTCTCATTTGGAGACGGAATAAGCTACTCTACTTTCGAACATAAACTTGTTAAAGCACCACAATTGGTGTCTGTTCCTTTAGCTGAGGATCATGTCTGTCGTTCGTCAGAATGCAAGTCACTTGATGTTGCTGGCGAGCATTGTCAAAACATGGCCTTTGATATTCATCTAAGGATCAAGAACAAGGGGAAAATGAGCAGTAGTCAAACAGTGTTTTTGTTCTCTACTCCTCCTGCAGTGCACAATGCACCCCAGAAACACTTGTTGGCTTTCGAGAAAATACACTTGACAGGAAAATCTGAAACACTGGTTAGTTTCAAAGTAGATGTTTGTAAAGATTTGAGTGTAGTCGATGAACTTGGCAACAGAAAAGTTGCCTTAGGACAACATATGCTTCATGTAGGAGACTTGAAGCATCCTTTGGGTGTGATGATTTAAAGCAATCATCTGCACCGAGTCTTTCATTTTACCTAATTGGTTTCCTTAAAAAATTTAAGGGAACCATAAATTGCATTAAAAAAGGGAGACCGGGAATAAGTTTAAGAGGCGATTCCGTAATTGTAACAAATTGCTCTGCTTCTATTCTTACTCAAATAAACAATCAAATATTAACTGGACTAGTTTTCTACTCCTGCTGACGCAAATCAAATTGCATAAAATTCCACAGAACGCTCAAAATTCGCTGATTTTTAAGGTTGATTCGGAGCCATTCTCAACAAAATTTGACAAAATAAAATACAAGAAACATGCACTATTATTTCGGAATATGAACGAATTGGCATTGAACAATCATAATATTTCAAAATGCTTCATTTGAATTAACAAAACCTAATTCAACAGCAAGAATATCTATCAACTAAAATCAATAGCGTCAACTACAAGCAAACACCATATAACAGCTTAATCTTCCTCGGCAATGAAAAAACATACAATTTCAATGGTTTTCAGTACCTACAGCAGTGACATTGTCGCGTACACGTCCGGTTAAACCATCAACAGGACGAGTGTCGCGGGGCCCACCTTTCCGTCCCATAGCCACAGTCGGAGGTGGTGGAAGTAACCCTGCTCGAAACAAAAGACGCTCAACCGGATTCGACGGTTGAGCTCCAACAGAAAGCCAATACCTAAAACAAAATGAAATTGAATTAGCATAGAAAGAGTTGGTTAATTAGTGATAATGAGAGTGTTAATTAGTTACTACTTACTTGACTCTATCAAAATTGATACCGATTCTTTTGCCACCGTCTTGAACGGGTAAAGGATTGTAGTAACCGAGAACTTCGAGGTGTTTTCCGTCTCTCGGAGATCGGCTATCGGCGGCCATTAAACGGTAGAATGGTTTGTTTTTGCATCCTAAACGTGACAGTCGAATCCTAACCACCATTTTCGCCCCCAAATTCAATACTTGCTTGCTGCAATACATAAATTTTGGATTTTTTTTTTTTTTAATTTAACTAAACTAAACTCAGTACTGGGTCACCGATTGATTGGTCGAATCACCAGGTCACTGATCGAATCGCACGACAAAATCGGAAAAAATTGAATAACTCGATTGAATAAACCGTCTCTATAACAAATCTATATAGGTATTAAATCGATCAAATCAAATGACTTATCTCTAAAAAAATCTTGACAACTAAAAAATATAAAAATTTCAAAATATCATAATTTCATGAGTTCATTCTTTAAAATTCAATTTCTAAAGATAATCATCTAATTCTTTATTTTTTTGGTACAAATCATCAAATTCTTTATGCGTGTATTTTTACTAGAGTAAAATTATAATGATAGAAAATTTGAATATTATTATTATGTATAACGAAAATATAAATTCCACACTTTAAAATCAAATATACCAAAAAAGTCAACTTTTAAGCTTATGTATTAAATAAATAAGATATAGTAGTGTTTTAATCAAATTGAATGTTAATATCAATATCATATTCATATAGGAAATTTGTTTATAAAAAGATAAAATATTACAAATTTTCTTTAAAAGGAACATGTAGTAAAAAAAAGAAAATACACTGAAAACAAAAAAAATATATATATAGTAAACCGAATGAGTCGGCGTATAATAATTTTTTAAAAAAAGAAAGATTCACCTATATGATATAGTGAAGATTCAACGAATAAATATATACATATATTAAAGAAATAAAAACTTGAGAGAAAGAAAGTGTCTTTTCAATTTTCATACAAAAATAGTTATAATATCATAATATATATAATACAATGCAAAGTTATTTTCAAATGACCAACTTAATATAGTGGTAGAGTACTCTAACTTTTATGAAGCGGATAACGGTTCAAACTTTGTTAGAAAAAATTGAAAAATATCAAGATTGTGCATTAAACCGGTCGGTTCGAAAAACCGCCGGTCCGCCGGTTTTCCCGGTTCATTTCGGTTTTCTCCGGTTTGTTAGCATGTCCCATCCAACAATTAGACCAAACCGGTTGACCTCCGGTTTCTAACGAACGCATGTGTTTCGTCTCGAAACTAACGAACAGACACATTTCGTCAGATTGACAACGAACTTGAAGTTATTTTATTCAGATGAATTGTTTCATCATGTAGTCAACGATTGTTTTTAAATTCATTACGTAAACGACAAAATTTTTGAACACGACCACAAGGGTATTTTAGAATTTTTGGAGACTTGGGAGCAAGTATGGGGTCCTCAATATCAAATTTCTTATTATAAAACAAAGCAAACCAAATACAAAACTAAATACTCATGTATCAATAATCTCAACAAAAGAGAAAGGTTAAAATACTACTATAGATTACATATAGCCATGCCACATATACACCATTATATAATAATAAATTAAAAAATAAAAAAATAAAAACACTTATTCATGGTGTGGAGATGTTCCCTCCTAAACAAGATGCATCTTTTTTGAATTTCAAAACAAGAAATGTATTATGCAGGGGAGGTATTATGCAAGTGAGGTACAACACAAAACTTGAAGAGCAAGCAGGAGTACAATTGGGTCTTATTTTACAATCTAAACACTATAAATTATCCTTTTTTTCTTTCATTTTCCACTAGATAGAGAAATTCATTTGCTTATTATTATTCTATTGCTTTGTATTGATTTCTTGAGTCTGAAAATGATAAATTCAATTGATTAGATCTCATCCACAATCAATCTTTTAGTGAAACATAAATACATTAATAAAGCAACAACATGTCTATTTATATGTGCAATTTATAACTTTGTTTGATACTCAAGTGTGGCGATTAACATTCAATTTTCTACTTAAGAAAATTTCTCTATGAATTTTGAATCACTTTTACTTTTTCCAACTCTTGATCAAATATTTATTTTTTTTAAATAAGGTGTTTGCTGGATGTCACTATTCTTCTTTAATGATCAAACAGAAGTTGATATGGGTTTATGGTTTATGGAGTTGAATCTAATATTTTTTTTTAATCTTTTTTTTTTTTTTGTGTTAAGATAAACTCATTGTAATGGTACGCGTCTTACTTTTATTCGTATGGAAAGTAATGTCAATTTTGTGTATTTTTAGAAGTTTTATAAAAAAAGTCATATTTAAACTAATAAATTGTATATTTCATATGATTGTAACCCTCGGCTTTATATCTAATCTAAGGAATTTATTTTCTGATTTTATATTATGTATTCCTCCGTTTATTTAAGGTGTCTTTTTTAAAACTATGTACTATTAACATAATCTACTTTGACTATAATTTTTATTAATATATAAAAAACAAATGTTAGTGTATAATACATTTTGTATCGACAAATATCTTTAAAATAAAAACTTTTTATAATAAATAAATAATTAAAAATATTAGTGATCAAAATTGTGTATTAATTTGTGTGCAGTGGTCCAAAACGATACTTGAAAAAAGTCCTCCACGGTAAATGTCTATGTCGCGAAGTATTTCAACGAATATGAATAAAAAATATTTACTTGTGTTTTTATAAAATGTATGTTAGTTTACTATAAAGTGGATGATATCTACTTATGTTATTATGTTACAGGCCATTTTGTTGACTATGTGAATGAATATTTCGATTTTAAGGTGAACTATTATGATTCATTTTCTGATATATGTAATAAAAAAACTGCAACCGAAGATAAAAAATAATCATCCTGCACGCACGGGTTACAAAAACTAGTGTTTAGGACAAAAGAAAGCAACCATGTACTTTTCGTATGTTAATGTCTTGTCTTGGTTCAATTTCGCACATTTATTAAGCATTACACATAATGTCTTATGTACAGTAAAAATAATTTTCAATTTATTACAGAAAGAAAATAATTATCAGTTGATCCAAGCAGCAAAGAATTGTTTCATTTTATCTTCAAAATTATTTTATCCTAACATTTTCTTTCGCATTAAAAGACCCACTTTAACAATTATTTCTCCTGCAACTGATAATGCCGAAAAACGCAACATGACACATCAAATTCAAAAAACTCTTAATGCACCGGCTCTAGTGTATATAAGAATATATATATATGATACATTTAACATGCTCATCCTTAATGGAGAAGGAAAAAACAAATTTAAGTCTAGCTAGAATTGTCAAAGAGAACACATTTTTGAAAATTAATGTGGTCAAAATTGAATGCCAATAGCCATTGTCTTAATTTACAAATTATATCATAAATCTGGAGAAGCAATAAATTCACTAGCATCTTTAAGTATTTTCCTGGCGCGCCAATAGATAGCAGTGGCTTTTTGTGATGTTCCCATCTGAATGATCAAAATCCACAAAAAATTTTATATATGCATTATTTGGTTTGGTCGATAAACTATCCATTACACAAAGGTACAAAAGAAATTCAGCTGAGTAATTGAAAACTAAATATAAGACCAATTAAATACATGTATTTTGATACCTTGGACTCCATGCGATAGTAATCTTGCCACAAGCCAACATTTTGGTCATAAGTAGTTAGTGCAGATTCGTATAATTTCCTGGCATTTGCGAGACTATTCTTATCTCCTACTGATGTAAGGTTTGTTTCCAGCTCAATGCACTTCCTATATAATGCAAAGGCCGGGATGTGGTAAAGCTAGATATCTGCAATGAGAAATAATTAAGGAATTATTGTGGATGCAGGATAGAAAATCTCCAATACAGCATTAGCATATAGCACACCAAAGCTAATTCCACTGAACCAACCTTTTATAGATATCTCTGGCCTTGTGAATTCCATCTATTTCAAGTATAAAACTTACAATGGCAGACGAAAGTGAAAATCCACTTTCACTACCACCATCTCTGGCCAAAGAAACAACAGAAATCTCCACCAGTTTGTCAAAGTACTTTCTTTGACTTGCATAGAATTTAAGGGCCTGCATGAGACAGTTAGAAAAATACAGATTTAAAAACTTCGAACTTTTGACACTATACAAAACAATTCAGGTAAAGGAAAAATCAATTCAAGATACAGTAAATACAAAATGCATGCATATTTAATAACACAATCTTAAGAGGTAAACAGAAATATTTTCATCAATAAATGAAAAGTAGAAAGAAATTTACTAATTGAAAAGTAAACCAAAGTACAGCTTCAAAAGAACATTTGTATTTTCATAAATAATTATGTTAAAATAAGCATACGGACACTGTGTGAGAAAGTAAGCCATCTTGCTCAAAAATCCAATGGTTAAAAAATAAAGGACAACCTGGTGCTTTAAAGGTTCAACCATGGCTTATCCAGGTAAGGGTCAAACCCATTACATATCTATTGTAAACCGTCTCATCTTGCATTTGCAAGAGATTGATTCCGCAACTCAAATTAGTGTTTAATTTATTAAATACTTATTTATTCCTTTTGATTGAAACCATTTTATACAAGACATAACACGCTTTAAGGAAGAAGAGATAAGTACTGAGAACATACCTCTAGCCACAAGTTCTCTGATTTTGAAACATGAACTTTGGTCAAAATTTGTCTAAGGAGTTCAAAAAGGGATAACGAATCAGTATCACTAGGCAAAGAACTTTGTGTGATGCACTAATTTCAATACCAATCCTTAATTCCCATAACTGCACTGAATCTGCAAGTTTTCCGCTGCAAAGTTTTGCTACCAGTTTCCGGGCCTCATCCAATTGTCTTAACTGCAAATGTAAGGACACATGCTTACAAGCAAGATCTTCAGTGATGATTCCCATGCTTCCCATGCTTTCATATATCGACAGAAGTTGTGATATATATGGCCCAGCTATATTGGTTTCTTCATATTTAGGAGATACAATACCCATTAGAAAATTTGCATACAAACTAAACATGGTTCCTGAAGGCACGCTTTTCAAAGCCTCCTCGTAAACCTACAATGAATCAGAGCCCAAGGTTTCGTTAGATCAATATAGGCACAGAAGATAAAGAGGCACTGATAAATGGGATTACCATAGTAAACTACTCCAACATAACATGATGAATTTTCCTAGTTTCATGTTATAAAGCATTCATGAATCTCAGACACCATAAAAACATATACCAATAGATAATGAGCACAGTTGGTTCAGTAGTTTATACATATTCATACCTGAATTGCTTTTTGCACCTGAGGAATTATATTTTCTTGGCTAATCACGTGAACGGTTTCAAGATTACATTCTTGTCTTGCAAGCCAGTCCCAGAACTCTGGTTCAGTTGAAAAATCCCTCGTCATGTCATTCAGTATCTCCTTGCACATATCTTCGTAATGTGATAAGTTTGTTGCCTCCAATATTTCAAAAAATTTCTTTCTATGACTGAGACTAGAAGGGACAGCTTCAATTGCTCCACCATAGACAGCTCGAAAAATGTTCATACCATGCTCAGCAAATAATTCTTGGTTCTTCTTTGATTCCTCTGGTTCAACATTTGCTTCGCCGTTTTCCTCTTTCTCATCAAGGGTCATAAATAACTCTTTGTTTTCTTCTCTCCATTGTTTTTCATCAGCAGTTCTAGGATCACGAGTCAGAGTTCCCTCATCCTCTCCCAAGGCAACCTTCCTAGCCTTTAACTTGTTAAGATATGTGAGTTCCATCCGAAGATACTCCACCCAAAGGTCTTCTGATGTTGGGCAAACTCTAATACCTGCCTGCATTAAAGCACGAGCAGCCACAACATTCAAGTTTTGATCAAATTCCCAAGCTGCAGCATAAATCCAAACACCCGGAACCTTCGGGTGCAACCTAACAAGTCTTGCAAGTGCCTGCAAAATTCAAACACAAAACATTAAACAAATCCAATAAGTAAATGATCAAAATCCTGCTTATGCTATAACTTATAAAAACAGTTTATCTTTTGTTATAAAATTAGTTTATACTTAAGTCCGTATAAGATAACCGCTTATGCTATAACTTATAAGGGCTTAACTAAACGCTTATCCCGACAAGGCTAAGCATATTGAGTGTCTTTTTTAAGTAAATCGATTTCAATTCCAAAAACTAGGGTTTCTAAGTGCCTTTTTTTCACAATAATAATACAATGAAAATAAATAAAGAGTAAAGAAATGAGGTTACCTTCTTCATTCTGCCATTTTTTCTAACCCTACAAAACTCAAGGTAACGAAACCAGAGATCAATATCACCTTTGTAACGCTTCAAAGCGAGTTCATAAATATCAATAATCCTTATCAATCCAGCCAAATCAGATTTCGATTTCTTCACATTCTTATTCCCTTGTTTCTTCAATTCACGCGCCACCGATTTCTTGCGGAGTCTATGGAGAGCATCGAGCTGTGTCTCATGCTCTATGTAAGCTATGAAATCCTGCTTCAGTGGACACGATCTCTTCAACCTGTACTCGTACTTTCGTCGCTGTTTCACAATCTCAGCGATCTCCCGCCGGTTGAATAGGCCGCGTTGCTCGAGATCGTCGAGCTCATCGACCATGCGCTCCAACTTGTATTGCACTATGTCAGCCATGATTCTCTAAGGAAATACATATCACAAAAGCACAAATTAGATACTTATCACAAAAGCTCAAACTGGTTGTGTAATAGGTAACTAGAAATTACACAAACAAACCATCCTAACACTAGTCTTACATCTCATAGTCACAAACCAAAACACTATTTAGAATGAGATACAAGTTGTAGTTGAGAAATCACAACCAACACAATTACACAAACTAGCTGATAAGAATGAATCAACTATAACACAACATACATTTTCATAAGCTGATAAGAATGAATCAACTACAACACAATGAAACAAATGATGCAAATTTAAAATTGACAAAATTCAAATCACAATAATAATTACAGATAAGAATGAATAAAAAAGTTCTAATAAAAATTAGACATGATCGCTACAGAAGCTTAATCACATAAAAAGAGTCATGTTCTTTAAACATAAAAACCTAAATCCATTGGCTTAAATTAGGTTCTAATAATAGTGAACTATTTTAAATAATTTTATTTCAAATTCAATTGTAACTAAATCAATTTTACAAAATCAATACACACAAATTTGTGCAAGGTACAAGTCACTTTTTGTAATTAAACTAATAAAAAAAATAAGGATTAAAATGCTTAGAACCACAGTCAAATCATCCTTGGCATGATAAGTTCTACAAATGCAACAATATAAGGTTGAAAGCGAAGACAAGTTAATTATGTCATCCCTTTATCAGAGTAAAAGGAAAATCAACAGAACCTAACAATCAAGTGCAATAATATATATTATATATAGTGATATTTCTGAGTGAAATTGTAACTACACATTCAAGACAAGAAACAGAACAGAAAAATGGCCTAAAAATCTACCATAAATATCTGAACAAAAAAAAAAACCATCACCAGTCTTCATCAAAATTGAGTACGAAATTTACAAAAAAAAAAATTAAAAAAAAAAAAAGAGCCAAGCCACACTAGCTAGGTTATGGTGATAGAGGAATCAGAGTGGGAAGAAGAAGAAGAAGTAACAGTAAATGATACCTGAACGGCTCAATGTTATGTGATGATGGGAGGGAGGGAGTGAGGCGAAGAAGCCAGCACACCACAGCACGGAGCAGAGGGAATGGCCGTGAACTACTATTTATTTACGGCTTAAATATCATTTTAGTCCGGTTATGTTTCCAATCTTTTTGTTTTAGTCCTATAAGTTTTTTTTTTTTAAATTAGTCCTTCAATGTGTTAATTTTTTTCGTTTTAATCTTTGTCGTTCAATTCAGTTAAAAAAACGCTTAGGTGGCAAACGGATGAACTAAAACCAAAAAACGAATTTGCAACCCTAAATTCTCAAATTTCTTAATTTTTCTCTTTGCATATGCTTATGTTTCCAACATGGTGTTTGGAAGAGATGGTTGCTATTGCTGAATGTCGTGAAGAATTCAAACAAACAGTTTTCCCTGTTTTTTATGATGAATGGGAAATTTGATCTATTTTGAACAAAATATCGACAATTTACGATACAGCTATGTGCAGTGGGATACGTATCGGGAAAGTGTACGATACTTTCTACATGCTTTCATTGCTCTGTTTTTTCTCCTCCCCACATCCTCTGTTTCTTCTTATCTTCTTCTCACTACACAATTTGTTTATTCTCTTCTTCACTCTCCACACTCTGTTTCATCTCTTACTCTTTTTTATCTCATTTGTCTTTGTTGGATAGTACTAACATGAAGACATGGTTGCAGAAAAACAAGAGGAAGAAGGAACTTCAAATGTTTGGGAATTTAAGGGTGAAAATTCGTTTTTTGGTTTTAGTCTCTCCGTTTGTCACTAAGCGTTTTTTTAACGGAATTGAACGACAGAGACTAAAACGAAAAAAATTAAGACATTAAGGGACTAATTTAGAACAAAAAATTTACAGGACTAAAACCAAAAAATTGAGAACATACATGGACCGATATTTAAGCCTTTATTTATTTTTATGGTTTTTTTTATCGATTGGAGATAAAGGAAAACAACAAGAAAAAAGACGTAATATTCTATTGAGGATGAGGAGAAGTCACATTTTCAAGTGTGAAATTGTAGAATTTTTTTTTCTACCCCAATAATTATCTCTATATGACTATACGCCAACACTTAAAATTGAAATGACTAAAATGCCCTCATATATAAACTAAAAGAGTGGAAAAATTATCACTTTTACCATTTGCCAAACGAAGTATACCGAGAGCATAGAAAAAAGTAAGTTTATCGGCACACATTTTTTAAACTATACCGGTTTGTAAATTTGTATACCAGTACAGTTGGTTTGACTACACCGGTATGAATATTCATACCTGCGGCTGTGGGCTGGCCTGGAAGACCCATTGATACGAGGCTTGTGACACGATTCGATCAGCACATCTCTCGTCATACATGGTTTGGTCAAGTAACTAATTGTTTCTTTTGTTATTATTTGTTAAGTTATATTGATGAAGTTATATCAATATAGGTGTTGAAATATTATTGATAATGTTTTCTTTTAAATATACGTAGGAACGTTCACTTTTGAGGGTAGCATCTTTAGGAGCGAAGATTGGTGGTTGGTTGGTGCTACATGACGCTTTGTTAGATCTTCAACACGTTTGTTTTCTTCTACGGTTAAACGCGTCTTGCGAGGATGACCTGCATATTGATCAAGTAGTCTGTGGTTGTGAACTCCACATTTAACCTGAACTTTTCATCCCGAACCATCTGTTGAAAGTGTGACTCTAATTTTGAATGGACAATTACATTTTTTTGATGCAGTTGACGTAGAACTTTGCGAAGAGTCGTATTTTCCCCCTCTATCACAGCCCAAAATCAATTTGTCATTTCTTCCTCTGGTTCCGTTCTTTGTATCTGACCTAGTACACTTTATTGGCAATTCCAACATCTCGAGCTCATGTTATAACAACATCTCGTGTATTAAATTTTTCAATGGTTGTAAAAACAATTATGGTACCTACTGACATTTGACCTGCATCGCCAATTTGAGTCATATCTGTTGTAAAAAAATAAAATAATAAAGTTATCAAAATAAAAAAAAGTGGTACATTTTTTCAAAGTGTACAGGTACATTCTGCAAAACAACATACCGGTACAGTTTTTAAAGTGTAACGGTATGTTATGGATATTTTAATATACTGATGCACTTTTTCAAAGTGTAACGGTGTAGACCGGAAAAATGAAAATATCGGTACACTTTAAATAAGTGTACCGATAATCTTAACATACTGGTTCAGTTATAAATCTTATCAGATCGTTTTTACTGATAGCATCGAAAATCACAAAATAACAAAAATATAAAATATTATAAATAAAAAAAATAAAATATTATAAATAGTAATAGTGACTTAAGGGTAAAATAGGAATATTAAAAAAATTGTTGGGGTAGAAATTTTTTTTCTTTCTAAATTATATTATGAGAGTGGGCTTCAGACTTTGGGTGTGATGGGTCCAAGTGTGAAATTTTAAAACACTGCTCCATACTTTTTTTTTAAAATATTACAATTGTTAGTTTTAATTTTTTTTAATAGTGATTCTTAATTTAATTACCATTTTTAGTATTTTATATATTTTAAAAATAATAAATTGTATTTTACATATTTTAATTTTTTTTCTTCAAAAATAATAATAAATTGTATTTTTTTAATAAAATAAATAAATTGCGATGTTATTTTGTAATATTAAGTTTTAATATATTACTCCCTCTAATTTTATATATAAGAAACATTTTATTTTTTAGATTTATTATGGCATTGATGTATTTAGACAATATTATTATCTAGATACATCAATTTCACAATGTATCTAAAAAGTCAACTTTTTTCTATATATGGGACCAGAGGGAGTACTTAGCAAGAATTCAAAAGACCGTAGTAATGTTGTGTCGTCTAAGTCTATTAGACAGTTTTCAATGGTGGGTACCTATTTTGTACGAACCGATACTTAATAGATATTTCATCGGAGCAAAACACAAATTAATATATAATAAGTAGTGGTACTACATCAAGTAATAATACATATTTCTTTTTTTGTGGGATTCGTTTATAATGATGTAGAATTATTAGTGAGATGTGTTATTGGTGAGATCGATTTAAAACATTTAAAGACGTGTTGAATTGAAAGAATTAAGTGCTTATTAAGTACTATTATTAAAAAAAAGTTATAAATGAATGGTGTGTAAACGTGGGGTTCAGTTAAGTACTAAAAAATGTAAATCTTCATTGTGGATGTTCTTAATACAATTAAAGATTGAGTTTTGCTATACAAAAAGGTGTAGCGGCGCAACATCTTGTCCATCTATTTTTTACCCATGTGTAATTATATTATATATATATATATATATATATATATATATATATATATATATATATATATTGTTGTCCATATATTACAGAGCCATGTTATTTTGAAAACTCAAAATGAACAACCGATTGACACCCTAATCACAATGTACGCAGTCCAATATACAATAAAAAATTGGAAAATAAATGAATAATACAAATAAAAATTATCCGTCAACCGGTTAAAAAAATTTCTCTATATTGCATGTTATATTTTGCTCTAAATTTATCTATTATTGTGTGAATATAATTTTTTGAGATTTTGTTAATTTTTTTAATACAAGAACAAAAACAATGTAATTTGAATCGATTGAAATTGATCCAAATTTCAAACTAAATCAGGTTCGAATTAGGTTTTATCCTTACAATATAGTAAAACTCCTTAAGGGTAAACCCTAATGACCTTTTGAAAACCCTACAACCATATGTCATCAATGATGTCATCGTGACATCATCTAATCCATGTCATCCATTTATTGTCTGCTACGTGTACCATCTTGCCACGTCACCTTTACACCTCAACATCCACATCATCCGCCACGTCACTCCAGCCACATCATCATCAGTCTTTAAAATTACAATTTTGTCCCTGTACCTTATATATATTTACATTTACACCCCACACTTTTATTATTTCCGTTTTGACCCCTGTACTTTTATAAATTGCATTTTGAATCCTAATTTTTTTAAAATTTCAAATTTGCTTCTATTTTTTTAAATTACAGTTTTGTCTCAATATTTTTGAAAATTACAATTTTACCCTTAACAAAAACATTAAAACCCTATTTGTTTTTTACACTTCCCATTAAATGGAATTTTATGATTGATTACATTGAAATTAATGTCTAAAAGTTTTAAGAGAAATTTTATAGTGATGTTTATGTTTGGTTAAGTCCATATGGTTGTTTTGCTAGAGACAATATTCCAAATGTCTCTTTAGACTTTATGTTTAGTATTGAATGATTGGATAAAATTCTTTATATTGATATGTTTTTGTCTATTATTTGCTAATGTCTGATTTAGGTTCACATAAATAACAATGCAAAGAGAGATGTTCAATTAAAAGAATCTATTAAGAATCTCTTCTACCTCGCAACTTAAAAGAATCTATTAAGTTAAGAGTGTTCAATTACCACTATAACATAGACAATTTTATGCTGTACAAGTTTACTAACTTAATAAAAATTGATGGGTCTGCATAGAGATTTGTAGTGTACTTAACAAAACACTACTACTTCTCTTGAACTAAGAATGTCTAATTTTAATCTATAAAGATGTATCGTAAACTTTTCTATAGCATCTAATGACTCTTCTAAATAAATATTTATAACGGGTGATTCAACTCTTAATTAAATATGTTAATGTTTCGAATTTAATTAACTAACTTTTATGTGCTACTTATAAATAGGTTTGTAATTTATGCGCCGCATTTACATGAAGTTTTAAATTTTTTGCGCACTATGTCAAGTATCATATCTTTAATCCTCCCAAGAGACATTTATTGCATAGGAGTGGTCTTGATTGTGGGGGTTGGTTCATCTACTTTGCCTCTTTCCCGATCAAAATCATTTGTTCATTGTTTAATACAAGCATGTATCCTTTTTATGCTATATATTTTTCTTTTTTATGAATTTAGACTTTGTAATCGTAACTTGATGCTATCTTTAAATTATTTAATGCTTGCAACTAAATCACTTCATCCTAATCGAGCATTCAAATAATTGGCATTATCAAATATTATTTTTTTGTATGCGCCAACACTGCTTTGTGGCGCATGATTAGTTCCAATGTATGTAGTTATCTTTACTTGATTTGGTCCTTGATGTCAACTATTTTGTTTGAAGTCTTAATGAAGTTTTCTTTTTGATCAATTGATAGTTGTCCTTTAGAACCATATTAATTGCACACAAAAAGGGTAAAATTAAATTTTATACATGTCATGGGTTTTTGAAGACTCAACTATGAAATTCGATATGACTGAACCATCCAACAATAGACTGGTTCACTTTTGTATTGTATTATCCCATTATCAATGATTATATTAAGTATACTCTTAGGCAAAAATTAAATTTTATACATGACACAGGTCTTGAAAGGTCCACTATAAAATTTGGTGTGGTGTTTCACTTGATTCGCATTGTTATGGCATTCCACAAAAGTCGTGCAACACTAAGGGTCAATGTTAGTTGGATAGAGATTGTATTCATTGATTTAATTTGGTTAATCCCTTTGTATGACTTACATTTCTATAATTACCTTATATCATACCACTAATCTAAAACAACAACCATGATTGACATACATATGTCGTTCCGCCGAACCGTGCATCGCACGAGCCGGCGACTAGTTATTTAAACATTTAAAAGATTGATTAAAATATTTGGTTTTTCTCGCTAATAGGAGAAATATTTGAGAGGATGACTGAATTATGATATTAGAGAAATAATAGTTCCATAAATTTCAATCTTTAACTTTCATTAGTCGTAGAAACATTATTCTTTTTATTTTAACAAATGGCAATTCATTCATTCAACTGCTAAAAGGCCATAGATGATACACCAAGTGTAGACAACTATCCACTATTAGAGTAAAGTACAAAATTAATGCAAGTTCAAACAAATCTACAATAAACTCTAAAATTACACCTATGATATTATATAAGTATCACTATTTTTGATAGAACAACCCATGAAAAACTCCATACACACAGAAAATACTGCAAATCCTTCGATGGGGCAAGGCAATGGGCAATTATAATTGACTCGGAAAAGCTAGGCTAATTGATTGTTAGGTGATCAATACGAGACTGGATCCTCTCAAATAAAAAGAAAGATTTAGTGAAATCCAAGCCACACAAAAATAAAAATAACTTAAATAATAAAAATTAAATTTAATAGTTTGAATGTCAATAGAAGTACACATGAGGAAATTCCTTGGAAGGAAATCCTTTCTCGATCAATACTATTTCAAATTGGACCACACTTTGATGCCATCGCTAAAATTCTTCAACTTACCCTTGCTTTAAAAATACCACTATTATGTCATTGTGAGTATATAACTCAGTTGATAGGGACATTACATATAAAATGTAGGGATTGCATGTAAAATATAAGGATCGGGGTTCGAATCTTGGTATTCTCATTATTTCACATTAAAAAGTGAAATTCTAGTCACTTAGACTACTTGACCAAAAAAAATCACTATTACTGTTTAATCTAGTTTGATGGTTGGTTCTGACATCAAATAGATTCAGCCCCTTCTGATCACAAATGCGGCGATCGAACCGTGATCTTCCCTATTAAATTCAACATCAATAACCATTAACAATTGGTGATATTATTCCACATTTCTAATTCACTAGTTTTCAAATGTTGACATTGTTTCCTCAATTTTTTTCTACATTCTGCAACTAATATAATATGTCTTTCTTTATTCAAAGACAATGACAATTAGGCGTAGTTATGCATAAAATGTACTGTAGTAATTAAACTGATGACCAATGATTGATCCCTCTTAGTATGGTCAATCAAAGGTGTTAGGTGGAAAACATTGACATGCACAAAGCCACAAACCTTAACGGGTGGAGTTTTCAATAATAATAAAAATAATAGATAATAAAATGTTTCATAAAGGAGAAAGACAGTTTTCAATAATAATAAAAATAATAGAGAATAAAATGTTTTATAAAGGAGAAAGAATTCTATAGGCACAACCCCAAATAATTTATATTTGGGCACACAAACAAAACTAAAAATTTAAAACAATAATAATATAGTCACATTAATCAATATTATTTGATTCTTTTCTATTTAATTTTTAATTATTTGTGTGAGTGTGCCTACCACTTGTCTTTTATGTTTGTGCTTATATTAGAATTTCTCTTCATAAAGGGGTGGTTTGGGTATTTTTTTTTTACCTAGAATCACCTCTATATGTTTTTTCTTCTTCTCAGTGTTAATCTAAATAAGTAGTTTTTCTATAGATTGAACTTTTCTTGTTTTATTTCGTGATTTCGTCATTTGAGTGTGATATTGTTTGATTTTTTCGTCTTCGTGCAGTGTTCGTTTGTTTTTCTATCTTATTGCAGTGTTCGTTTGCTTCAGATTGGAAGATCTCAATTTTGATCAACTATTGATTCAACATATGACAAACTCGTCAACTTTGATCAACTAAAATTTAGATTTGGATCCTCTAAAGTGAGTAAATTATAAAGTGAGAAAATCAAGAATTGTGATTGTACGTAACAACATCATGATTTGTTATGATGCGTCTATAATACTGTATCTTCTTTTGATTTATTAATTAACATTTGTTACTCATTTTACACTATAAAGCGAATTACTTATTTTAGAGAAATTCGATCCTACGAGTTTACTCTTTTTTCCATTTGCTAGTCACATGTTGATTTATTTGCTAAATACTGATTATGTGGCATTTTAAAATAAATAAAAATGTTTTTTAAAATAAAAAAAGATGTTTTAAATTTTTTTAAAAAATTATAAAATAAAATTTTGTTTTAAAAACAAATGAAAAATGTTTTTTTTCCTTAAAATAGCTTATAATTTTTTTTATATGTAATTTTAAATATATATATATATATATAATACTTTAAGAAAACTAAGACAAACACTTAACAATAATAGGATAAAAATGAGTAACATTAAAATTGATAGATAACGACATGCACAATGGTGTATTTTCACGGATTTAGAAAATAAATAGTCTCATGTACCAAAAAAAAAAAAATTAAATAGTCTCACATAAGAGTGCATATAAAAAAAATAAAGAGTAAATAGAAATAAAAAAATGTCGAACTTTTAAGTTGAGTTTTGAATTTAAAACGAACTGAACCTAGCAAGCCGACCGAACTGCTCGTAAACTTTAAATGAGTCGAATTCAAGCTGAAAAAATAATTTATGCTAAACTCAAACCGAATTTCAAACTGAGCCAATTTTTATCGAGTCGAGGTCATATAGATTTGACGATTTATTTCCGTTCTAGGTGGAAGTATCCACTTTTTATCCAAAGATGGAGTGGTAGTTAGGGGCGGTACATAGATAGTATGGTAGTCATTTGTTTAGGTTGGTGGATGGGAAGACTTTCTGTTAATGGCAGAGATGTTTAGACTAGAGTGGAGTGATGGTGGGAATGGATGGAGGTGGATGAGAAGACATTTTGTTTGGGAAGAGGATTTGGTGTTTGACTATTGTGCTTTGATAGATAATTTTCCTTTGCAGGATAATATGTTTGATAGATGGTCTTGCTCTCTTGGAGATTCGAACACAATGAGAAACATACAGTCAAGGTAGCTTATAAGTTATTTTCTGATGGTGTAGAGGACTCACATTGATGGATTAATGAAAGAAATGCTCATATTGGTGGATCAATGGAAGAAATGTTTTGAGTCGGAGATTGAATCCGAGCATGAGATGATCGACAATGCAAAAGAGAGGTACCTACAGATAACACTCCAACATCCAAGTCAGTATATAAGTTTGACGTGGAGATAGAGGTTAAAATAATATATACTCACTCCGTTCCTTATTATAAGCACTCTTACAAAAAATTTATTTGTCCCTAAATATAAGTCTCTTTTCAATTTCCTAGACACATTTATTATTACTTTTCCAAACATAACCCCACTTTGCGTTGAAATACGTAAAGTCAACTACAAATACATATTTTCACCAAGGACAATTTAGTAATTGTAATATCCAAAAAATATACATTAATTACACTATCAACTTTTCTTAATAATCGTAAAATTTCTCTTGGGGGCTTATATATAGGGACGGAGGGAGTATTTTATAAGGTGGTGAAGAGTTATATATATAGCCCAATGCAATGGGTCTATGAATGTGACATTGAGTTTGGTTCAACCCAAAAGTCTAATTAGATCGGTTAGATAAATCTTGTGCCCTTTTACATAAGTAACAAGGAAAATGTTAGGATGCATTAATTAGAAAAATTAAATATAGTAAAAATATTTTAAAATTTGTGTAGTCGATTTTTTAAAAATATAAAAATAATAATTTCAATACAAAATTTTCTTGTTCTTTTTATTTTATTAACTACTATAAAAGGGCATCTTCAGCTTCCCAAAGGAAGCCAAAAGATTGCAACATTTGGAGAATGATTTTAAAACCTCGTAATAATAAGCAATTAGCAATAAGAAATCAGTGTTTAGCTAATGCCTAATCATTTAACAAATCAAAGTACAAGTGAAGGGCTTCAAATATGACTTAAATCATTGGTGGATAATATGTGATTTAAAACAATACATACTCCCAAAGCCGATGTTTCAATAAAATTGTAATATTTACACTTACAATATTTTAATTATAATGAGTTAAATTTATTTTTTTTTTATTTTCTTACTATCAAATTGAAACTTTTTAAATTTATAGTTTTATAAAAATAAAAATAAAAAATTTAATCCCAAAAAATTTGAACCATTTTACGACACTTGTCTCTGTGGTGTTAAATTATTGCTTATTAGACTAACAGAAGTCCTAATCAGCACCGTCAAAATTAGAGTATTGTTAGGTAAAATGCCTTATATGAACGCCAAGGGACAATTAGTCTTGCTTTGTCATCATGTAACTGTTTTAGTTAATAAAAATCCAAAATGGCTCTGTTTTGTCTAGTTTAGTAAGCACCATGAAGTGTATAGGCTTGCTTTTGAGTAACACCAAGGGGCAAGCCAACAAATTGACAATTTAATAACGTTTAACCTAATATAATTTCTTTGTCATGGCTGATTACTTCTAGTAACATGACTATCTTTATACTATATATCAATTGAATTCATTATATAACATATAGTATCAAACTTAGCATAGTTATATTCAAGGGCAAAATTAAAATGCATTCGTAAGTCAATTAAGTTTTAGATTTTTTAAGTTTTTAAATAGTAATAAATAGAACTTGTGCAGCATTGTGTTTGTCGTCATCTTGTGCAGTGTTTGTTGGTTTTCTTTTTAGTACGGTATTTCGTTAATTCAAATTGACATATCTACCCCAACTCATTACAGATTTGATGAAGATTTGAACGTTAATATTGCAGATCCGGAAGTATGAAGATTCCGGTTACTTTTATTTTGTCATATTTGTAGACATTTTCATGATGTCGTTGTATTCTATTAACCTAGGTGCTGCAAGATTGTTTGTAAATTCATCTTTTTCGGTTTTTAGCAATCTTGAATTTGTGATGATCTATGTATGTTTTAATTTGAATGAATGAACGAATATTGATTTTTGTCAAAAAAATAAAATAATAAATAGATCTTTAAATTTGTAATTTATAACACTTAAGTCCTTTAATATAAATAGATCATTTAAGTTTGTAATTTGTAACAAATATTGTAGATCTTTAAGTCCTATTTGTTACAAATTACAAATTTAAATGACCTATTTATAAAGAGTTATTTGTTACAAACATAAAATTTAAAGGACCTCTAAATGCATTTTGTCTTATATAATATCGATATTACTATTTAATAAGTTTATCATTTTGTCGTGCTTGCTCGCTAGACCACAATGAATATGTATGTTTTGGATTGAACTTTTAGGTTGAACCATATCTAATGTCACAATCTATCGACTCAATGATATATATGTTGGCTTATATAAGCATCACGCTATAATCTTATAATTTATGCATCACTTTAACTTCTATCTTCACCCTAAGCTTATACTGATTTAAGTGCCAAAATGTTTTTTACAATTACCCTTCTTTTTCTTATAACTGATGGTCCCCAACATTTGGATTATGACCTCCAACTTGAAACATGCTTCTTATCCACCACTATGAATTTTCTACCTCTCTTTTATCTCGTGGGATAAAATATGAGTAAAAATATAGTTATAAATTATATGCCACGTCATTTTAAAAAGTGACAATAAATAAAATAAGAGCTCAAAATTATGAAAAAGTTAAATTGAGAACAAAGAAAATATATTTTTAAAATAGACTATCGAAACTCTTTTTTTAAAAAATTAAATAAAAGGTCAACTAAAATTCTATTGCAATTCCGAAAGAAAAGTGGTTGCAACTTACAAGAATATTAATCGTATGGTGCAATTAAATCTACATTCGTGTTTTCTACGATCATAACCTACAAATGTCTCTATGATTAAACGTGTCGCGGTGTCCGACACTTCCTAGATTGGTGTCTGATATTCGTACAAACGTGTCAGATAAGTGCCTAAAAAATTATTATTTTTCTTTGCTTCTACTCTTCTCAAACATATTTACAACGATATTAAAGATGTATCGAAACAATAATATTGATCAATAAAGGATTAAATAGATTATATTTTGATTACATTATTTTTAGTTTTTTTATAATAGATGGATAAATAAAGGTCAATTGTACTATCATATATTCTCTTAAAACTTTTTTTAATGAAAAAATTGTTCAACTTAGATGCATATATGTATGTATTTTGAGTTTAAATTTATATTTTTTATAAATATGTAACAGTGTCGATGTCGTATATTTTTTACATACGCGAGTATCTGTATCGTATCGCGGTATCCGTGTTTCATAAATCATAACAATTATGAGGGAGTAATAATGAAAGAAACCCTTGTATCCAAACAATATATAAGTACGGTGTAATATTTAATTTATTTTTTTAAATAACAAACACTCATTTCATTTCATCAAATATAATAGTGGAAATATAACTTAGAAGAATATAAAAATTACTGAGCTAAACTAAAATGCAGACGCTTTAGCAAAATTATAAGCGTCTCTATTAACTTGCCACCAAATAGTTATTTTTCATTAAAGATGTCTCGTACCTACAAACTAGTATATTTTTTAAATGTTTTGATTTTCCACCATCTAGTTATCACTACATTACACCGTTATATGTCAGATTCAACGTAATCAGCAATTAAATGATTTATTTCATTACTACATGAGTTTAGTTAATGGGTAATTCTATCATGCAGACACTAAATTGACTTCTTTGATGAAGTTAGATCTAGTGTTATAAGTGCATATTTACTTTCATTTCATAGATGTAGGACATGTGGCAAACTTAAATCTAATGGTTGGAAATTGAAAAGGTTACAATAGTTTTTGATTAATTATAATTATTTTTTTAAGAATATAATTATTGAAAAACAAAATGGAGCCTTTTCCTCTCTCTCCAATAAAACAACCTCACCGCTGCCTCTCCCTATTTCTCTCACCATGTCGCCATTGTCACCGTCCTACCTCCCGCCACTACCACCGGCGAAAAAATCTTAAAGAGGAAAAGAAAACAGATCTGATTTCCAGCATTTTAGGTGTTTAAGAATCTTAAGTGAGTTCAACGAGAGAAAACGTTAATTTTTCAGATCTGATTTTCTGGGTCCTTTGTTTCATAGGTATAATGAAGATGATGAAAATATGGGTTTTTTCTTCCTAGGATCCTTGTCTGATGAAACATCTGTTTCAATGTCAAACGCATTTATGGCTATTGAAACGCAATCCAGCAATTTCTTTGATATTTGGATGATTGCAAATGTTCAAACAGCCTGCAAACAACAATCTCTCTTTCTCTAATTTCCTTTTTCTTTTAAAAAAAAAATAAATGAAGAAAAAATGAAGTTTTTACTCTCTGTTTTTTTTTTTTAAAAAAAATTTAAATAGTTAAATCACTAATCTATAACAATGCAATATGAGTCGGGATCAAATTACACTAAAATATCAAACTTTTTATATGACACATCCGATAATTTTTTTACTAAATATTTGTATTACAATTATAATTATTTACCGAATAGTTAAATCACTAATTTATCTCATTGAATGTTTGTAAGACGTTAATTTTAATCTATGTTGTCTAGGTGCGGGTACCGGTACCCGGTACTGGTACAATATTTTTAGAAAAACTAAGGTATAGGTACGTGCATATAATTTTTTTTTAATATAATTATATAAATAAAATAATGAAACTATATTGTTAAAATAAATAATTAAACATAGAAAATACCACATAAGTAATTCAAAATCAATTAGATAAAAAGATTTAAATTGTTTCCTCTCTATAATTATTAAAATGAGCGGCGTCTAGTTCAGGTTCTTCGCGAGAAAGTCTTACAACTCCGAGAATACCCGCTATATCAAATAGATCTCATCTATCTCTTTCAATATCACATATTTTTGTTGCTCCTTCATTATAAGTATTATTATTTCTCTTTCTCGAGAGTAGATAAAGATTTGTATGGATAAAATTAGATTCAGTCTATTCCTTTTCAATGAATGGGTGAATAAATTCAGCTACTACTTTATTATTGCTTATTAGTAAAGCTGTTACTTTTATATTATAAACAAAAAAGAAACAACTTTTATATTATAAACAAAAAAGAAACATAAAGAAATGACATAAATAAATATGTTTATCAAATAGGTTTTTATTTTCTTGATATGAATTTATAAGTTTAAAATTTGAAATTGTCAAATAATATATTTGTGCTTTTTACGACTTATATTTTTATATATAATATTTTTTATTTAATTTATACATTAAAATTTTTTAGGGTTAAATATGTTTTTAGTCCCTATATTTAGCCTTATAGTTAAATAGTCAAGAATAGTCCCTACATTTTTTTCGTGATTTAAAAAAACCTACAATTTTTTCCGTAATCAAAATTGATCCCCGCCGTTAATTTTTTTTAACAGAACACTGACGTGACACAATTAGCCAATAACATAGTGACATGTGTCTTTTTCCATCAAGTTTATTGTGCACATTTCCACACCAAATCTTGCTTTCTACCTTTTTTCCTTCAACACAACCCCATCTTCAACACCACAAACTCAACCAAAACCACAACAACAACCCAAACTGAAACCATCGTAAAAGACACGTGTCATCATGTTATTAGCTAATTGCGCCTCATCAGCGTTCTGTTAAAAAAATTATCGGCGGGACCAATTTTGATTATTGAAAAAATTGTAGGGTTTTTTTAAATTATAAAAACAATGTAAGGATTATTCTTGACTATAAAGCAAAATGTAGGGATTAAAAACATATTTAATCCAAAATTTTATGACCCCCCCAAATAATTTTTTTTGGTCCGCCACTGACCACAGGAGTACCACGCGTGTATATGTTGCAAAATAAAAAATAAAAAAATAAGTACACCATTAGTTTACACTTTGGTGTCATAATTTTATTAAAAAATTATCGGAGGTGTCATAATTTTATGTTTTACACTTTGGTGTCATTTGATCCTAACTCATGCAACATATATTTAAATATAATATTATATAAAATAAAAACGAGCTCTAGCTTTAAATAGATATTGATACCCATTTTGATAATTATGCATTTAAAATCAATTTTATCTGAACTATCCAAACAATGTAAATTTATGATAATCACTTTTACTTTCATGTATCCAAACATAAATTAATCAATATTCAACTCATATTTAATAATTTTTCAATATTTTATTCTAAAATAATTTTTTACATTAATATAATGACCAACTTAAATATCAATTAAAATCCACATGGATCTCTAAACTAGTTTTACATAAAAAAAAATATTGCTGAAAATTCTACACTTAAAATAAGAACATAAACTCTAAAAGACACCCATAATAATAGGAACATAAACAATAAAAGATAAATGTACATAAAAACATAAAAAAACCATTAAAAGATTAACTAAAATATCAATTTTACTAATTTATCCTTATCAATTTTAATAATATTTCAAATTTTGTATTATTTATTGTAAGTTTACTGAAGAAAAAAATATAGAAAGAATAAGATGGATATAAAAAAATTGTATATGAATCTATGCATAAAAAAATTTAAAAAGTTTAGTCAATAAAAAATATATAATGAATAAGATGAATACAATAAAAAGAGTATAATGAATTATAAAAAAAATTTACATATAAATCTATGCATAAAAATAAACACAAACTGAGGGTTATACTTCGATCGAAGTTATTGATTAAAAATTATAAAAATATCTTAAAATTTAAAAATAAAGTATAATTAGACTTAAGAAAATATTCCGGTTCAACTGAAACACTATTAAATCAAGTATTTGACTGAAGATTATACTCCGGTTTAACTGAAGAACCACCAACTCTAGTCTTTGACTAAGGGTTATAATTCGATTCAATTGAAACACCATTAACCCTCCAATTTTTGACTGAGAGTTTTACTCCAGTTGAAGTTAATGACTTAAAAATTATAAAAATAACTTCAAATTTAAAAAATAATATAATTTGACTTAAGATTATACTTTGATTCAACTAAAGTAATATTAACCCTAGTTTTGACTGAAAATTATACTTCGATTCAATTGAAACGTTATTGACCCTAGTCATTGTTCGAGAATTATACTCCGGTTGAAGTTAATGAGTAATGGCTTAAAATTATAAAAATTAAATAAAATTTAAGAATTAATCTAAATAGGCCTAAGACTATACCTAGGTTTAAGTGAAACATTATTAACCTAATCTTTTAATTTTTTAAATATTTAAAATATCAAAATTATATTTTAATAAATTTAAAATTTTACTTTATTTATATAATTTTTAAGTTAATAATTTAAACCGATGCATAACTTTGAGTCAAAAGCTTGAATTAATAATGTTTTAGTTGAACCGAAGAATAACACTAAGTTAAAGACTAGGCTTAATTGTGCTTTAATTGAATTTGAGTATGTGATATTTAATTTAGAATACTTAAATTGCATAAACAGTATGCAATTCATTTTAATCCATATAATAATTAGTGTTATTTTTAAAATAAAATTAGTGTAGTAAGTCAAGTGGATATGTGATTAACTGCTCTCTAATGGTTGTTGGTTCGAATTTCGAAACATGTCTAATCATTAATCCGATTTTGTTTCTTTTTAATTTTGAGGCTGCTTGAAAAAAAACAATTCACAAAAAGTTAGTAGCAGGGTTCGAACCCACAACATATTAACAACTGATAATCCCATCAACCACTAGGACGCACGAAGAACCAATACAGTGTTATTTTTAAAATAAAATTAGTGTAGTAAGTCAAGTGGATATGTGATTAACTGCTCTCTAATGGTTGTTGGTTCGAATTTCGAAACATGTCTAATCATTAATCCGATTTTGTTTCTTTTTAATTTTGAGGCTGCTTGAAAAAAAAACAATTCACAAAAAGTTAGTAGCAGGGTTCGAACCCACAACATATTAACAACTGATAACCCCATCAACCACTAGGACGCACGAAGAACTTCTGATAGTAATTGCATTATGTAATATTTAATGATGCATTGATAAAATATATAAACTTTAATCTTCATCTTCAACCTTCAGCCGGGTCACTTCGACCCGGTTTTAGACCCGCTACTTCCAACAAAAAATCCGACGGTTTCATGTCATTTAAACGTCAAAAATAACAATTAATTACCTAGAAACATCACAAAAACCATTTGCAATTCATGTACGTTTAAGTTTTGATTCAAATGGTCTAAAATAAAAAAAAAAAAACTTAAAATTAAAATTGTCAAGATCTGAAAAGCGGTTCAGTGAGGCAGTTCCCCAAACATCAACAAATTTGTTCGCGTTTCCGTATTTAAATCCGCGTTTGTGGCCAAAAAACGCAGGGGTAAGGTTGAAGAAGAGAGTGATGTTAGGAATTTATGGGTGTGGAAGATGAACATGAAAATCTAGATTTAGAAAAAATAAAGATTAAAGATTTTGAGTTTTTTTTTTTTTTGATCAGGAAGATTTTGAGTTATTATAAAGTTAATTTAATTAAGTTATTTTTTAGGTTTAAATAAGATAAAAAAAAATTAAAAAGAGAAGTCATCAGGTTCACTTGATTTATGAGGGTACACAAGAGTACATATTAAAAGTATGTATCATATAATCCTATGTGGCATTGAATAAGTCAATATTGTTTTTTAATTGGCCAAATAAAGTGACTTCATTAAAAAAGTTAATTGGGTGACTCCACCATAGAATCTCCCTTAGTTAATATGTATGCTATCTGCAACAAACCAACCATTGATTTAGCCAAACATCCAGTGACTCATCAGTCATCATGGCAAGAGCAAGCATACTAAAAGGAAATGAATCCTTCGTGTCCAAGTATATTAGGAGAGCCTAAAGCTTGAATAATACAACACCGAAGTTGTAGATTAACATACATATTACGTATTAATTAAACCCTTAAAGAATGCAAGGTTTGATATGAAGAATCTTATAGGAATGAATATAGACTCACTAATATGAATTAGGTGGACTGTTGTACGTTAATTCATGATTTGAGTGTGGTTACTTGCTTGTTAAGTTAAGTATTTAGTTAGTTACTAGTTAATAGTAACTTGTTAAGTTTGTTGGTAAAGTTATACTGTAGTTTAGTTTGTAATTATAGTTAATTAAGTTTGTCGCATTACTTGTTGAATGAAAATAATAATTTTTAGTCAATTGGATTGCATTGGATACTAAGTAGGGGTGGTAAATTGGGCGGCCTGCCTCGTTTAGATCCGATCTGTCTAAAGTCCGTAAATAAATGGAGCGGAACGAGGCAGGCCACTTTAGGCATACGAGTTTAAATGTCAAGCCGGTCTTGTTTATTTACGAGTTGGCGGGTCGTCCTACCAAATAATTTTTTTATTTCTACTTATAGATTTACTATATTATTTACTTTTTTTTAAATATTTTTTATGAAAAAGATAATTTTTTCAACAATGCATAATACTCCCTCTAGTCTTGATTATAAGAAACAAAAAAAGGCACACCCTTAAGAAGAGTGGATAAAGTATAGAAAAAATATGATATTTACACTTTTACCCTTGAAAAAATCAAGTCCTAGAAACCATAATAATGATTATAGGTTTGTAGTAGTATGAAAAATATTGGAAAAATAAAACTAATGGTAAAGTTGGAATATTCAAAATAAATATAATGATTGTGGTAGCTTTTGCTTATATTTAAGACTTTCAATTTTTTTTCTTTCTTATATATGAGACTGGAGGGAGTAGACTACAACTTAAAAAATCAACAAACTCAAATCATGTAGTAAATAGTAATAATAATTCGACATGGATTACTAAATTGCTTCATATAAACTATTAAAAGTGTAATTATTTAGTTTTAATTTGTTACATCCTCGTAATATCGATGTTATGCTTTAAAATAAAGAAGTCTAAAAAGTAAAGCATCAATAAAAGTCCAACAACAATATACAAGTCTCAAAATAAATTCGCTCACCTAAATAAATGTCAAAATCAAAATAAACTGGATTAAAAATAGAAACAGTGCAATTAAAATGTAAAAAAAAAAATAATTAAACTCATCCGTGAAGTTTAACTTAACTTAAACTAAAATGTCCGCGGGCCAACTCGGCCCACCCCGCTCTGTTTTTTTAGCGGATTAGGCGGGACAGACCAATTTAAGATACCGAGCCAAAAAACTAGGTTCGACCCATAAAAAATAACGGATTAAACAAACCAACTCGACGGACATGATTCGTTTTACCACTCCTAATAATAAGAATATATCCCACCCGTTTTAAATTATAAGAAAAACAAAATTACATTTTACTTTCAATAAATTAAAATTAATTTATTAAGCATGAATCAATTAGGAGTGTTAATACTTGCACTTATTTTAATGATGCATGCAATAAGCAATTCTCTCCAATCTCATCACAAAATCAAATAAGCACATGCACATCCAAATTCGTAAATATTGAGAGAGGATTCTCTCAATTTTAATTCCCTCAATTTTTTCAATTTATACTCTTTAATTCACCTTTTTTCTCTTTTTCTTTTATCTTTCCTTACAAACCAATGACTAGAATTCTACTATTTTTCTTAAGTGTAAATACTTATGTTTGGGTAGGGATGGCAATGGGTAGGGTATGGGTAGAGTACTATAGTCCCCATCCCTATACCCGCAGTTTGAAAAAATACCCGTACCCATCCCCATACCCACGTGGGTGACAATTTTTGTCCCCGTACCCATGCCCTATGGGTACCTAAGTACACATACTCGTACCCGTTACCCGCATTTTTATTAAAAATAAATTGATCAATTATAAAATATCATATCATTTTAATAGAATTTAAAAAAATTCAAAGATTTTAATGTTGATTCATGAAAATTATAAACAAAATTATGAGTAAAATCATCATAAAGTTCATTTCTCCGTTGACATATTTACATTATGTTATAAATAAACAATTTTCTATTCAAAATGTGTAATAATATAATAATGTTGTATTTTATAAAAATAATTATATATATTATTATATAATAATATAATTAAAAAAAATAAATATATATTATATGGGTATATGGGGTGGCTACCTAAGGTACCCGTATCCGCACCCATACTCGTTTAATTTTGTGGATAATTACCCATACCCATGCTCATACCTAAAATGAGGATTTTTACCCTACCCATCGTGGATATTTTTTATGAATACCCACTGAATATGGGTAAATTGCCATCCTATATTTGTGGGACAAAAACGAGAAACCCAGTGTGAATAATGATCATTATTGCGACATTATTCTACCTCTCAGATTTTCTCCTCTTATTACGTCATATACCAAGTTCTTAGATTCGTCTCCTTCATCAAACCATTGACTTCAAACCCAACTAACGGTCAAGATTAATCATCACCATAAAAGCCACGTCACCCGCAGGTAATTGTATCCTCAAAATTTAATACCGAGTCACGACAATGTCCGCTTCCACTAACAAAAAACAAAACACAAAATCCCAGAATAGACAGAAACCAAAAAATACCAAACCACCCTTAACTCCGTCCGTACATTATGCCGACCATAAGGGTAGTCACGTAATTCCACCTCAAATATCCTTTTCCAGCAAAAAGTGTATGTACATTAACCCCTCATGTGACGCTTGTACTAACCCTCAAGCCAAAAGGGTTATTTTTGTCATTCTATGTTTCCATGATAAAAACCTCGATATTTTTCCAAACTTCTTCTCCTCACCAAAGAAATTTCTCATTTTTTTTAAAAACGAGAAAATAAAAAAACAAAGAAACAAACAGAGCCGCCCTTACTTTATTTATTGACAGAGCTTTATGACGTAATGAATTTCCATTTTAATTTCTCTCTCTTTCTCTCTCTAGCTTAGTTTCTTCCTTCACAATTCGCGTTTTTGCTTCGTCTTCTTCCAAGTGTCAATAGAACAGAGTGATTCTCAGATCTGAATAATACTTAATTCCACTTTCTATACACAATCTACGGTAATCTGATTCTGCTCTATCTTCTATTACATCGCGTTTCTCTAATTCAATTGCTATATGATTCCTTTGTTTTCGTATTGTTCATTTGTTATGGCTAGCTCTTGTTGTTCTCTGTATCGTTTTTTTTTATTTGAGTTGTAATTAGCTGGTTTTTGAACTGTGTTTACTATATCTTTGATGTGTTTTTGGTTGGTTTTGCTGATATATGTATATGTATGTAATATGTAACTGGCTTTTGTTGAGTTTTCAAGATTTTAGTATATGGTTTTTGAGTTAGTGAATTCATTTGTATATGATATTATTAATTATTGATGGAGAGTATGCTTTGAATCTATGTTACTGATTAGGGAATTTAAATTTACTAGATTTGATGCTGAGGATTTGTACTATTTATGTTTTACTCTCATGATAGAATTTCATGAAACTGTTATAATCTTCGATCTACTTGTACTGCTATTTCTTATTGTTTTATTTTTGTGTTTTGTTTTCTGATGTGTGTATGATGCAGACTAATTTATTTTCTTTCTGTGCATAAACCTTGGTGTGTTTTTGTTAATTCATTTTTTCTAATACTATACTTATATTTTTGTAAAGTATCATAATCATAAATCTCAGATTTTAAACAATGTGTGAATTTGATGTGAGTATGATACATTTGATTATGAAGTTATCCCGATTCAATAGTTGAAGTCTACTTGAATGTAGTGTAGCATAGCGTGTGTGTGTGCGCGCGCGCACGCGCTTGTAATTATGCTCCAGTCAAGAGTTGTTATCTAATTTTTACTTTGCTTAAGTCTTGAAGTGGTTGTTATGTTCAAATTTCTTGCAGGAACATCTTTAGCATTCTTTTCTATATTTGAAAGTAGTTTATGACAAGGGAGCTCCATACAAAGAAAATGGGAATGGATCCTGCCCTTTCAGATTGGCAAAGGTCAGAGAACTTCTCACATTTTCTTTTTCTTTTTTCAGTTTCCTTTTGATCACTGTCTTTGTTGAACCATGGATTTTGCCCCCCCTTGGTTCTGTTTTAAGTCAGAGATATATCACTCTTCTAAAACAACTTGACGTTCCTTCCTAATGAAAAAAATAAATTGTCTTTCATGTTTTGATCTTTTGATGGTTTTCCCCCTTTTAATCATTCATTTCTGGTGTACATACGGTTTGGTTGTTTTCATATCTACTTACTTATTTGTCATTTTAATACAATGTTATGTTTTTGGGCTGACACTACGAATTGCAACTTAAAATTCCATAGTCATGCCGCTTAATGAATGCCACCTTGTGGCTAATAATGAAATTCAAGATGTCTTCTATAATACTACCTATTTGAAATATAAATTTTTTTCTTCACGAGTCACCGTCACGATTTCTGGTAGAGTTTAAGACCTTACAAGATTCTTGTATGCTAAAAGAGTAATGCACCCAGTAGATTGAAATTTACTTCAATGTTGATATGATGTCACAAGTTTGATTTATGTGCAATGTGTCACTATCTAATTGACTAGGCACGATACCTTCTCGAGGATGCAAAATTTTCTCCCTTCACAGTTTTCATTTTAAATTTGTTAAATAAAACCTTTCACAATCAATCTAACGTTTGGTGCTTAGATGCCTTTTACCGTGTTTATGTAGATGTCGTGGTCGAAATACTTTGTAAACAACCTTTGGATCTTATTTTGAATGCATATGTGATGTGATTCACATGTTTTGCTCAGCATCCTGAAATCATAGCTACATCTTAGTACTCTATATTTTTTGTTAAGTTTTGTCATTGGAAAAACTTTTTCCCCTCATGATCAAACTATTATATAAAATAAAACATACCGTATTGTTATATGGTGTAAGGTTTTTAATAGATCTGGACTGGAGTATGAAACACGAGAGTAATCTTTCATTGCAAACAAATATAATGGATCTCTGCACTAGTATCAATGTTATATAAGATCAGAGATCAATAACAGAGCTAGTATACAGTAGGTATTGGAGAGACTTGGCCTGCTCTTTCTCTATCTCTCTCAAATGTCCAAACAATCAATAACTACTCTCTCACTAACCCCCAGGTCCAACCTCCTCTTTTACTTCTAATTACACTGTTTACACTAAAAATGGGTAATCATTTGTTTTTTAGATGATTGGAACAGTTGTACTAATTTTTAACATGAATATAGATCCAAAACTGATTTATTTTTAAGTAAATTGCTTATAAAATTAAAATTACTTAAGCTATGAAATGGCGCCACATTACCGCATCATTATGATACTTGTCATTTGTAATTCCATGCCAATATGTTTAGAACTTTCTCTGTGCTTTCGCTCATGAGAATATATTTGTAACTTTGTAACCCTTTTTAATGTGTCAATATATTTGTACTTGTACCTTTGAGTCTCTTTTAATGTGTCAATAGAATTTTCTGCTCTCAGTCTTGGCATTGTAGAGTTTAATATGGGTGCATTGTGTTTTATATAAAGAGAACTTTCTTCCAGACGAGTATTAACTCATAAAAAACTTATTTTCTTCCTTTGTCAGGGTAAATGAAGCTTAATGACTACTTATTCATAAGGAGCACGAGAAGCTCCAGGGAACCCTTTACATCAGTGTTAACCAGTCTGATAAAAGGTTTCTTTCCAAGAGACGTTATAAGATATATTGGGATAGTGAAGATTTTTTGAAGCTTACTTGTGGGATATAGTGAAAATGGACCGATCAGATACATCAGGCTTTGTAAGTGGTGGGTGCTGTATGCTCGATATTTTTTTCTAGACTGGTAGGTATGTGGATCTTGTAGTAGCATGTGGTAAATTGTTCTGCTACTTCAACCTTCTGTAGCTGTAGTGCACAATGGATTTGAATGAGAAAGCTGTACTGTTTCCTCATGATGCTGAGCTTAGGATTGGTAATACTACATTAAGCTTGAATGGTATTGGCTTTGGAGAAACCAATAATGCTAATTATGGATGTACTGAGAGCAATCTTGGGATGAAGTTTTCCAACGCTTCTGATGATGGCTGTAGATTGGTTTTGGGATTGGGTCCAACCCCGAAGACATATGGCGATGACTACAATGACATGGAGTTTAATAAGAAGAAAAAGTCGGCCAGCCTTTTTTCCCAGAGCATGCCATCTGAATGTGAATCAATTCTTCAACTTGGCCTTTCGGGTGCAGCAAATGAGACATCAAGTGTACTGGAGTACTCAGGTTCAACAGAGACTGATGTGAATATTTCATGCTTCTCAAGCCAGACATCAGGAGAATATAATTATGCAATGATACCTGTCGTTGATGAGGGTTCTACCTCAGCAA
Organism: Trifolium fragiferum; assembly: GCA_954870985.1. Classification (NCBI taxonomy): domain Eukaryota; kingdom Viridiplantae; phylum Streptophyta; class Magnoliopsida; order Fabales; family Fabaceae; genus Trifolium; species Trifolium fragiferum. Next base: position 15,086,389 of record OX940790.1, on the reverse strand, counting down.
AGAAATCAGGTGGTTATATGCCATCACTTCTTTTAGCTCCAAGAATGGATAATGCTGAAATTTCGGTGCAGACACAAGAACTGATTCTTGGGACTAACTCTCAGGTGTTCACCGAACCATCCAGTGCTACAAATCACTCACTTGGCACTGCATCTGGCCTCCAGGAAACTGGGATAACTTCACAGAACCGAACAAGCAATCCTAAGAGATGTAGATTTTTTGGCTGTTCAAAGGGAGCTCGAGGTGCTTCAGGGCTTTGTATTGGACATGGGGGTGGACAGAGATGTCAGAAACCAGGATGCAACAAGGGTGCTGAGAGCCGTACTGCTTATTGTAAGGCCCACGGTGGAGGCAAGAGGTGCCAACACTTAGGTTGTACTAAAAGTGCTGAGGGGAAGACAGATTATTGCATAGCACACGGTGGTGGTAGGCGATGTGGGTATCCAGGTGGGTGCGCAAAAGCTGCAAGAGGTAAGTCAGGACTTTGTATTAGACATGGAGGAGGTAAGAGATGTACGATAGAAGGTTGCACCAGAAGTGCTGAAGGACAAGCTGGGCTGTGCATCTCTCACGGGGGTGGACGCCGTTGTCAGTACCGTGAATGTTCAAAGGGTGCACAAGGGAGCACCATGTATTGCAAGGCACATGGTGGTGGGAAGCGTTGCTCATTTGCAGGGTGCACCAAAGGTGCTGAAGGAAGCACCCCACTGTGCAAGGCACACGGTGGTGGGAAGCGTTGCCTTTTCAATGGTGGTGGTATTTGTCCAAAAAGCGTACATGGAGGAACAAACTTTTGTGTTGCTCATGGTGGTGGAAAGAGGTGTGCTGTTTCCGGTTGCACCAAGAGTGCGCGTGGCCGTACCGACTGTTGTGTTAGGCACGGCGGGGGTAAGCGGTGCAAGTTTGAAAGCTGTGGGAAGAGTGCTCAAGGGAGCACAGATTTCTGCAAGGCCCATGGCGGAGGAAAACGATGTAATTGGGGAGATGGAAAGTGTGAAAAATTCGCAAGGGGAAAAAGCGGCCTCTGTGCTGCTCACTGCAGTTTGTTGCAAGAAAGCGAAATGAGCAAGGGAAGTCTAATTGCACCGGGACTTTTCCGTGGTCTTGTACCTTCTGCTTCCACGGCCTGTAGCAGTTTTGAGAACAACCATTCTTCAGGCGTCAGCGTTGTATCTGATTCCTATGATTCTATGGAAACACCTACCATTAGACATCAACTTATACCCAAGGAGGTGTTAGTTCCACTCTCAATGAAATCACCATCTTATTCAAACTTCTTGTCAGCTAATAAGCCAGCACAAGACAGAAACCTCCACAGCATTGCTCCTAGCTGCAGTGGTTCTAAGAAAGGCCTCGACTTTCAGTTGCCAGAGGGCAGGGTCCACGGTGGCGACCTCATGTTGTTTTTCGGAGGGAATCTCAAAAATGCACTTGATGGTATCTGAAACACAATAGAGTCTAGTGACTCTCAAGTTGTAGATTTTCACTTTAGGAATTAGAGACCATCCCATTCCTGGTCATGGAATTGTGCATAAGTATTTGTGCTGCATGTTCAGTAACTCAGTTACTGTTGTTGTGTGTTGATAAGTTGATTATTAGCCATTAATCTCTTATTGTTTGTAATTTGTAGTGTTTCTCCATTCGTCAATGTTGTAAAGTGGCAATCTCAAACAATAATAAGCACATAAATCTACTTCCACAAACAGTCTCATAATTCTGTGTGTTTGGTGCAAATAAATCATTGTATTCTTACAATTTGTAGTTTCTATTTTACTTCTAAAAAAAAATAATGTGCTGAACTAATACACCTAAAAACGTGCACGTGCGTTCATAGCTATCGTGTTCCACAAACTATAAATAAGACATTTCTCCAGAACAACACTCACACTTCAAAAGCAACAACTTTCTCTTCTTCATCTTCCTTCACTCTCCAATTTTTTTTTCTCTGCACTAACCGCAATGAATCTCCATTTTCGTGCTTGTAATTTCTCTCTGTTTCAACTTTTTCTATTTTTGTTAACTTTCTTCTAAGATTTTCTTTTCCTGGAAATTTTTTGTTCTCTGCAATTTCAATCAATGATGATTCAACCGCTTCACTTTTAGGTTAAATTGATTGAAATTAAAATTGAAATTCGAATTGAAATCAATAGTTTAATTCGGTGAGAAATGAAATTAGAGTGATTCAAGTAAAGAAAATCGCGAAATGAAAAATTTTTCGCATCGTGATTCGTTTTTGAAATGCAGGAATAGGTTATGGAAAACGCGATGATCAGCGGAAAGAAGAAGGTTTCGAAAATGAGGACTTTGAACGAGAATGTTCCACCGTTGCAGATCGAGTTGGATGATGCGAGAGGACGATATCTTCAATCAACGACGATGAGTTCAGGTTTTCAACAGTACGCTGAGAACGTCGACTTTGGTTCGCCGCCGCTAGCACGATACTTCTACACCGGATCTCCGATTTCTGGTAAATCAAGTGACTCATTCAATTCTCCGATTTTCGGTGCTAGCAAGTATAGGTCTACAAGAATGCAGCAGTACTCCGGCGGCGGCACTAGTTCAGGGAACAGTAGCTTCGGTTCTCGCGTTAGATTATCTCTCTCGCCGCTTTCTTCGATTGAGAACTTTGAGAAAAAGTCACCGCCGATGTACAGAACACCGGTGAAGGGTGATGAAGAAGTTCTTGTGATGGATGATATTCAGGTGAGGCCTATGTCCGGTGGAAAGAGCGGAAGATCTTCATCATCTTCTTCTTCCGGTAGAGGCTCTTCTTCCTCCTCCTCGTCGTCGACAAAGAGTGTGTTTAAGACTGATATTTGCAGAGCGTGGGAAGAATCTGGAAACTGTCGCTATAACTCCAAATGCCAGGTACGTTCGCGCCATAACTATTACGAATTTTCAATAGTTCATGTTTTTGGCTTATTGAATATTGATACAATAATTAATAATTAATTATCATACTTTAGAATAGTAAATTAAATTTTGTCAAAAAAAAAAAAAAAAGAATAGTAAATTAAATTAAATCCTCTTTAAGAATTTTATTTATCTTAATTGGAAAAAGGTTTTATTTTATTATTATTTAATTTATTAGCATGCTTCATTTGTAGTATTCTCTAATTAAGAGTATGATTTTGTTGGTATTGTCATTAATGAAAAAGTGCTTCTGCATTAACTATTAGCTAGTATTCCATTTATGCCGTGGTTTGTTAAAGGAGGATTTCCCCAAAGGACTAAAACACAAATTGCAAACAAGGGTTTGATTTGCAACTTTGAGACTATAGAGAGACCTTTTCTGACAGTTTGCGACTAATAGTAGTTATAATTTGTTCTTTTGGGAAATTATTTTTGTCTACCTTTACCAAAAGTTCCAATAGTGTGTAGCCTGATTGTTTTAGATTTAGAGCAATTGTTTGGAATTACGGTGGGCGGCTATCCACATAACGTCTAATTTACTCGATGCTAGTATTTATCAGTTCACACAAATAACATGTACTTGAAAGCATTGGGACGCGAGAGATTTAGCTGCAACGTAAATCCAAACGAGTCGTTAGTGCATCTTTTGTCTGTGCACAAACAGCTTATAAAGTGTGATACGATCTGATGGAAAATTTGTTTATGTCATCTTTATGTCTGTATCCAAACACCTTAGAACACGCGTTATAATATAGCAGAGAAAAGTTTACTCTTACATCTGGATGTCCATAAGCGTGTAATGTGGATGAGTTAAACGCAAAGATAAACACACTATAAATTGGGCCATATTGGTCTTGAACCAAAGACCTCACCATCGCGCCTAGCCGCCTACTGTCTATCCAATTAGGAGCGAGCGGGCGAAAATGCTGCGGTGTAAGAATGAATACATTAAGATCAGTCTATTAAAGATTATGAAGATCCCTCATCACTCTCGTGACAGTCAGGTATGAAAATTTCACTAGTTTATTGTTTAGTTGGGCCAGATAGGAAATTTTTCCAGTTAGTAGTGATTCCAAGTTTAGGTTATTCTGATTTTGGGATGGCTTAAAATCAATCAATGAAACTTTCCCAAACCAAATTGCTTTTTCGATAACAATGCGGCTGTTTCATCCTAAATCAAGGTTGTTGTTTCATCCTATCCTAGAATGAATGCTATGATCGATCGCAACCAATTACCTTTTTGTGGAGCAATAACCTTGGTATGATGTGCTTGCTATTAGCTGATAAGTCAGATTTGAGCATCATCGCAAACAAATTAATGCTCTCAAAGCAACAAAGAAAATCCTCTCAAATTTATTCACAATCATCAATCTGATTATTCAAAAAAAAGATATTACAATGTGTTAAAAAAGAAAGATATTACAATATATGGATCTTACCCCATTGACTCAAAAGACCTTGACTAAAGATACAGTCAAATATATGAAACCATAACCAATTTTGAACTAAATCCTAATTTCAATTTTAAAATCAACTAAATCTGAAACAAATATAAAACAAATTTTCTTTTTTATGGAATTAATATAAAAAAAATCTAAATCAATGAAATATATTTATTCAGCCTAATTCTTTGTTTTTTTTTTACCAAAGCCCAATTCTAATTTAAATAAATAGACAAACAAACACAAAAATAAATTGTAGTGATACGCAAGTTTCAACCTCTTTGCAAGTATCCTTGTAGGTTTCCTTCCACCTATTCAAGGAGACAATTTCATGTCGGTTGGTTCTTGGCAGAAAAATGTACCTTCTTAATTTTCTTTACTTTAACATCTATGATTCTATATGTAGTTGGGTTTTAAAATTCTGTTAAGATATAGAATAGTGGGAACTTGGAGTTGTTAGAGAAGTTAGTTAGTTTGTTATTTGGGTTGTAGTTATGAGTTGTTAGAGAAGTTAGTTAGTTATTTGGATTAGTTAGAGAGTATGTGTATAAATAGGTGAACACAAAGGTAATAGAATATCTTTTGAAAAATAATTTCTGGTGGTGCAGTGTGCTTGACGAACACAACACCCTTCGGTGTTAATCTGACTTCACTGTTCCTATTTGTGGTAAACTCTTCTGCACCTCACCAGAGCTCATTATGTTTTTTAATTGTTTATCGATTTCGGGATATCATCATCCAAATATTATATGCCTTCCTTCAATTTTGATGTATCTGCCTTCAATTCTTGAATCACTATGTTGTGATCACCTGTCCATTTTTCCAGAGCAATTAAAAATGTTTCTGTGGCGCTCACCATCGTAATGGTGGGTTGGACCAATTGTTAGGACTTGGAATCTTTCTCTTGATATATGAAGGAATTCCGAAAACTGGGCAGATTTGAATAACAGGAATGATTGTATTGAAAGATTGAGAAGGAGAGATTCTTTCCTATTCTATCCTATTTCTTGACAAAATTGTTATTTCCTTGGAATCCAATTCTTGAGTTTCTGCAATCCCTGTTGGTTACTTTCTGTTTTGGTTCCTTTTATTGGATATATGGAATTTCCGGCAGTTGCCGTATCAGTCACAAAAGAGAGTGCATGAATCTTTGTTGTGCTAGATAGTTTGATTAAGAATCTTAGAGCTATTAGAATAAAATCTTTGGCTAGTAGTATGTTCTGTCGTTCAGCCACCAATCATTCTCTCTCTCTCTCTCTCTCTCTCTCTCATGTAGAATTATATATTATTTTTGTTTATTTATAAACACTTGTGCGACAATTTGAGAATTTATGAAAACAACTTATGTAGAAATAAATAGACATGTCATAAGTTGTTTCAACTTGTTTCTATAAGCTCTCAAAAATAGCTTATGGAAACAGTTTATTATGAAAATAATCTGACTTTATTCTTTTTATATTATAGAAATAGCTTTATACATTAACACTTCTATGATAAGCACTAAATTAAGTTGTTTATTTAAAGGAAACCTAAACTTAAAATTGTCAGATAATGCTTGTTGATTTCTGCATGTGGATTCTGGTACATTCTGATATATATTAAAAGAAACAAGCAAATAGCATGCTTTCTAATTCACTGTCAATAGGAAGTAAATTCTCTGTCTTTGATGTTTGAATGCTTGACGCTATCATTGTTTTGTTTTGCAGTTTGCCCACGGAAGAGAGGAGCTTCATCCAAGTTGTCTCAGCATGAAGCGTAAATCTGAGGTAACCAATCAAATCATATATACATCCTCATGTCATTTAGCATATTAAACACCTAATCAGTGGTTAATTATTTCTACTTGGTTGTGTAGGCACAGATGGGCAGGCATTCTCCTAGACCAGGATCCTACTGGACAAATAGCCCAAATAGCCGTGTTGTTAACAAACCTGTTGAAGTAGCTGAAGCTGAACATGCAGTCAGAAGACTCCCAATTTCCCAACCAACTTCACCTGAACCTCATTGTTCCCATGCCAATTCCAACACCATCAGTGATTGGTCACCACTGGATGATGGCATTGAAGTTGTCCTCCCAAATGGTTCAGGGAGAGATCCCTCTAGGGAGGAAGTTGAAGCACACATTTCGGGCCTTCTCAATCAGCGGACTACTAAAAGGAGACTGCCAGTTTTTGCTGCAATTTGCAAGGGGCAGTAATCCCTGTGACTAGCAAAAGGACTCCTTCACTGTGAAAATTACTCTCAAAACTATAATTTTTTCTCTATTATTTGAATAATGCCCCCATATTACTGTCAAACACATTGTGAATTCAAATATACACTTTGCTTTAACTTCCTCTGATACTCAAATTAGGCCATAATAATTGGGGAATATTACAACTTACAACTGTAATAATTACTAGTATTCTGGGATGATTAGCTTCTGCTTCATTACATCAATTGCCCTATATATTACAATAGACTAATGGACGGATAAGTAGTGATAATGGAGTCTTAAGTCTTAACGATGAAATAAGATGCGATACAATCAGGAAGTATTATTGTGGCTGAATCTTTTCTAAAGATTTGCTAAGAAATACCCAAATATGAAATAGGTTAGAATATTATAACATATTTAATTTAATAATATATTTTTTAGAGTATCCAATCAAAAAAGAGAGAGATTTTTTTAATAATATTTTTTGTCGAGTAGTTTGATGATAAAATTCTACTTGCAAAGTGGGATTCAAACAGCTATTGTGTGTGTGTATATATATTTTAGTTTTAGCAACTTAAAATTTGTGTTGTATTTGATTCAATGTAATGTTATATGTATACTGTATACACTTTATTCTTACTTCAAAAATAGTCAATGTTAGGTTCAAATGTGCATTTCTTTTCATATTCAAAATTGAAACAATAAACCTCTAGCCGGCAGGCTATCTGACAAAAATAAATAAATTTGAAACAATAAACCAAACTAGTTGGATCAAATAGTTCATCATTTTAAGACGAATCGTTCGAAAGAACTTAAATTTAATTTATGATAAAAATAATTTTTTTTTTAATTTTATTTTATCAAACTTTATTTACCTTACGACTTAAGTGTAAATTACGGAGAACATTTTCTCATGAGAATAATTTAGATAAAAAATTGAAACAATAAAGTACACTTTAAAGTAGGGGTGAGCACAAACCCGCAACCCGACTCGAAACCGACATAACCGTCAACATGTGGAAGCACTCGGTCGGGTGCGGATCGGATCTCGGGTCAACAATTGTGAAAAATCGATCATGAACGGTTGTATACGGGCGGGTGCGGGTCTCTAATAATCCGTCTATTCATAAACGAAACCGACCGAACAATTTCTAAAATACAAATTAATTTTTTTCTAGTTTCGAACACCTCTTCTCTCTCTTAATATCATATGCTCTTCACTTTGTTAATTTTATCTATCTTTGATAGAGGAGAAAAATGTTGTATTTTACGAGCTTTAACTTGTAATATATTGATAAAGGAGATGTGAAAGATAATATTTTAGATTTATCTTAATTTTTACTTCTCGTCTACTATCTATTATTGTCGTTGAATTTACAAATTTGAAACAAATTAACTTCAACTCATCATTTTTATTGTATCTTTTGTTGCATTATGTACGAAATATTGAACGAATTGTCAAAAAACAAATAATTTTTTGAACAATGAAGTTTTAAATGTAACAACAACGTTTCAATATAACCCGTTAAAACCGATCCGTCGGACCCGTCACCCGTATTACCAGAATCCGAACAAACCGAAGACGTAAACGGTCGGAATTGGGTCCAAATTAAGAGGTCGTGATTTTTATCGGTTTAACGATTTTCGGCTCAAATCCGACCGAACCCGACCGATGCTCACCCCTACTTTAAAGTCTAAAATTAATTATTTTTAGATCAAAATTCACACATGCATCACTTTCATGGTCACACAATCAAAGGCTAAAGTCCACCAAAATCAAAGGATTCAAAGCCCTCTCTCTAGTGTCAAAAGCTTTGAAACATTAACCCAAAACCTTATCCAAAAACACTCCAATGACTATCATCACACTTTCCCTCCCTTCCACAAACCCTTCTTCCTTCTTCTTCCATTCTTCTCCAAAACCATTCAAATTCAATCCCAAATCCTCCTCCTCACAACTCTCCCCCACCACCACCACCTCCTCACTCCCTAAAACTTCCAAAGTCATCATAATCGGCGCCGGCCTCGCCGGCTTAGCCGCAGCCACCCACCTCAACTCCCAAAACATCCCTTTCCTCCTCCTCGAATCATCAAATGCAGTCGGCGGCCGTGTCCGCACCGACATTGTCGACGGCTTCCTCCTCGACCGCGGCTTCCAAATCTTCATAACAGCTTATCCAGAAGCTCAAAAGCTTCTCAATTACCGATCCTTAAACCTCCAAAAATTCTACTCCGGAGCAAAAATCTTCTACAACGGTCAATTCCACACCGTCGCCGATCCACTTCGCCATTTCCTCGATTCCGCAAAATCCCTAACTAATCCCATCGGTTCCATCTTCGATAAACTACTAATCGGAACAACGAGAATCGGTGTCCTCACAAAATCCGACGAACAAATTCTTACAGCAGAAGAAGTTCCCACAATTGACTTACTGAAGAAGCTAGGATTTTCCGATTCCATCATCAGAAGATTCTTCCGACCGTTTTTCGGCGGAATTTTCTTCGATCCAGACCTCGAAACAACTTCCAGACTATTCGATTTCATCTTCAAGTGTCTCGCACTCGGCGAAAATACTCTTCCGGCGAACGGTATATCAGCGATACCGGAACAGTTAGCGGCGAAGTTACCGTCAGATTCAATCTTGCTAAACACGAAAGCAGTTTCAATTGATTTCAGTGGCTCCGATTCACCGCGTGTGAAGTTGCAAAACGGTGACGTTTTGAACAGTGAGCTAGGAGTGATCGTGGCCGTTGAAGAACCGGGTTTGATTAAGCTATTACCGGGAAAAATAAACCCAAACCCGGTTGTTAAAAATAAAAAACCGGTTCGGAGTACAGTTTGTTTATATTTTACCGCGAACCCGGATCAAATCCCGGTTCAGGATCCGGTTCTGTTTCTAAATGGGTCGGGTAAAGGAATAGTGAATAACATGTTTTTTGTTACAAATGTAGCTCCATCTTATAGCCCACAAAACAAGGCATTGATTTCAGTATCATTGATTGGATTATTTAAGGAAGAATCTGATGATGAGTTAGTGGGTAAAGTGATTCAAGAACTTTCAGATTGGTTTGGGGATAAAATGGTAAAAAAATGGAAGCATTTGAGGACTTATAGAATTGAGTATGCACAACCTAATCAATGTCCACCTACTGATTTGAAGAAAAACCCAATAATTGAACCGGGTTTGTATTTGTGTGGTGATTATTTGACTTCAGCTACATTTGATGGTGCTTTGGTTTCTGGTAGGAGAGCAGCTGAATCACTTTTAATAGATAGAGCCTTCATTGCTAATGATTCATGAGTTGTTACTTTTCAATTAGTGAAATTCATTCATATTCTTAGTTTATATTGTATGAAAAATGTAACATTTGTTTAATGAAAATATGAAAAATACAATGTATAGTAGTATAGCTTACAACTGAAAAACATTTGTGTGCTGATTTGTTTGCTCCTACTAATAATCAATAGACACTACATTCTTCACAAGAGAGACCATGCTGCTTGCTTATTCACCACCAATTCTAAAATAGAGCTAATAGAGTAATAGATTATTTGAATGAAGGATTCTTGTGGCACAATTGGATGTGGTGGTTTCATTAGAGGAAGTGATGGTAAATGGTTGGGAGATTTTGCAAAATTCATTGGTAAGTTACGATAGCGCTTATCTAGTGAAGTCGTAAGGAGTTTAAGAATGGTTTAAGTATGTCAGAACATTGAATTTTACTCTCGTTGTAACTTTCTTTTTGTCGGCTTATAGCCTCTTAAAAATTCAAAATTTGATTTTTTTTTTAAAGTGTCCGTTTAATTTTGCGGTTAGAATATCTGATTTAAAGTGAATCAATTTTTATAGGTTATTAATTTTGACTAAAATTAAGTTGAAATAAAATAACTTATGTAAATATAAAATGGGTTGAACAAAAAATTTAAATTTCAAAACCAATTCTAAAATTAAAAGCTACAATATTTAACTTTAAATATAAATCAATTTTAATCACTTTTATTTGTTTTTAGTGATGAGACAAGCTAAACATAGTTATGTTTTGTGGTAGCCAGCACAACACAACAGAACAGTGCATGATGACATGAAATGAGACAGAGCAATCAAATTCATTTCCTTATCTCAATTCAAAAAAAAAAAAGTAGCAGCTGCCATAACACAATAATGGAGGAAGAAACAGAGCAGCACCACCAATTTCAACAAAAAGAAGAGAACGAGTGGCGTCTCTACGAAGCCTACAATGAACTTCACGCGCTTGCTCAAGAATTACACACGCCCTTCGACGCGCCGGCAGTGTTGGTTGTGGGCCACCAAACAGACGGAAAGAGTGCCTTAGTTGAAGCCCTAATGGGCTTTCAGTTTAACCACGTCGGTGGTGGCACTAAAACCCGTCGGCCCATTACTCTCCACATGAAATATGGCCCACATTGCGAGTCACCTTCTTGTTATCTCCTCTCCGATGATGACCCTTCTCTTTCTCATCAAATGTCCCTTCCCCAAATCCAGGTACTTATCTTTTTCAATTCTTATCTCAAATTATTTTTTTTTTTTTAATTTGTAGTGTTTGTTAGCAATCGTTAGTTGGTTCAGCGGTGATTGGCGCTGAACTTGGTATGGAGGACCACGATTCGATCCCCACAATTGCGATCGGGAGGGGACTGGAACCACTTGATGCCAGAACTGACCCCCGAACCAGATTCAACTGGTAGTGAAAAAAAAAAAAAAAAATTAGCGGCTAATTTAGTTATGAAATATGAAACGACAAGAATAAGTATGTGTTTAATTATTATTTTATTTTAAAAAATTAAGACAATGTGAGTAATATTGAGAGGAAAAATGATAAACTATAAACTACTTGGAACAACTTATAAAAAAAAGGCTATAAGCTAGTGAAAAAGTCATGTGAAAAAATTGTTACCAAACAAAAATACATATAAGCTGGCTGGTAAATTTACCAGTTGAGCTAGGTGATAAATATGAAATGACATAAAATTTTTTTTTTTTAATTAATTAATATTTAATTTTTTTCAATTAAGATAACAACTAAACTTGAGAGAAAAAATAATCAACTATGAATAAGCTTTTAAGTTATAAGCTATAAGTTGTGTAAAAAAAAAAATGTTATAAGCTATAAGTGACTTGAAGTAGCTTATTAAAAAGCGTTATAAGCTAGGAACTAAGCTAGGAAAAAAAGCAACAAACTCTTGACAAAAAAAAAAGTTTTCAAACAGGTCTATTTTGGTCACATTAGCTGAAAAGCTGTTTTTCATATACTCGAAATTTTGTCTTGCCAAACAGAGTCTAGCAGTTTGTTTGTTGTAACTAACTAATTAATTAACTGAACAGGGTTATATTGAAGCTGAGAATGCGAGGTTGGAGCGTGACTCGAGTTGTCAATTTTCAGCTAAGGAAATAATAATAAAAGTGGAATACAAATACTGTCCTAATCTCACCATAATCGACACACCAGGGCTAATTGCACCTGCACCAGGTCGAAAAAATAGGGCGTTGCAAGCACAGGCACGTGCGGTGGAGTCACTAGTGCGTGCTAAAATGCAGCACAAGGAGTTCATTATACTTTGCCTTGAAGACTGTAGTGATTGGATCAATGCTACTACGAGGCGTGTTGTAATGCAGATTGATCCTGAATTGTCAAGGACTGTGATTGTTTCCACCAAGCTAGATACTAGGATACCACAATTTGCACGTCCTTCTGATGTCGAAGTTTTCCTCTCGCCGCCTGCATCTGCGCTTGATGGTTGCATTCTTGGTGATTCTCCGTTCTTCACTTCTGTTCCTTCTGGAAGAGTTGGTTCTGGAACTCATTGTTTATATTCCTCCAATGATGATTTCAAACAGGTTCATTACTTAATTAAACTATTTCATTCCATATTCAAAAGTTTTGTGCTTAGATACTTTACCTCAAATTTGTCGTTTTTGTTGCAGGCAGTAAGCTTCCGAGAGATAGAAGATGTTGCATGCTTGGAGGAGAAGTTGGGAAGACCATTGTCAAAGCAAGAAAGAAGTAGGATAGGTGTGAGCAAACTTAGGCTGTTTCTGGAAGAAATACTACAAAAAAGGTATATCCGTATTAGAATTTGTTTTTCTTTGATGTTGTTTCGAGACAATAATTTGTAAATCCATCATATTTTTATAAATTCTATAGCTAAATCTTAAGAATGAACCTGCTAGGTATATAAGTAATGTACCGTTGATCATTCCACTTCTTGAGAAGGAGTATCGGAGCGTGACAAGGAAATTGAGTGACGTAAATCAAGAATTGAGGTTTGTATTAAACTATTAAAGTTAAAAATATATTTGTTGCACACAATTTCGTTGGAAAAGGCAAGGGGAATGGATGATAATTTTACATATTGATTTTATAGCTTTCTTTGTATAAATTTGTTTCATCGCTTATATATTCTTCAAATTATATGCAGCACATTGGATGAAGCCAAGTTGAAGGAGAAAGGAAGAGCTTTTCATGATATGTTCTTGACCAAGGTTTTAATTTCACAAATTCAATTTTCTTCTCAATATCTGGTCCTGCTTTTTTGGGTGAATTTCTTCTGCCAATGAACATTAGAACTCCTAGATGTGTAACTTGTGCAGCAAGTTTATTTATCTGTATAATATTTGATTTGAACTTGCACACGCGCTTTGATTTAATTTTTATAAGCTGTTAGAACTCATAGTCACTACTGAACCTTGAAGATATACTTAATTCTATGTTTCCCTTCCTGACTCACATACTTTCTATCATTCAGCTGTCATTGCTGCTTAAAGGGACAGTTGTCGCGCCTCCTGATAAATTTGGTAAATTTTCTAAGCTCTCTTTTATGGACAAGCCTAATGAATAGTAGATAAATGCTTAATGAAAAACGAAAACTCACTGTCTTTGGATGTCTCCTTTCTCTTGGTAAATTGCCATAAGTTTGGTATACTTTCTAAGCTCTCTTTTTGGTTTGTTTCAGGTGAAACACTACCAGATGAGCGAATAAATGGAGGTGCATTTGTTGGTGCTGATGGTGTTCAGTTTCCTCACAAGCTAATACCTGTAAGAAGTTATACCGTTGTTTTTGGCTTGCTTTTCTCAGTACTTATCTTCTACCCATTTTATTATCTTATCTTCCCTTTTAAAAAATTATTTATAATTTCCGATTTTCTTTTTCTTTTAGTTGATGATTTTGTTTGAATTATGTCTGTAATTACCATTTTCATGTGATTTTTTTATATTTGTACGGTAGGTCATTCACAAAACCTTTAGAAGTATTTTCAGAATCTTGGCAAGCAAACATTTGATAATCTCGCTTATCCTTCTATGTAGAATGCTGGAATGCGTCTTTATGGTGGTGCACAATATCATCGAGCAATGGCTGAATTTCGTTTTGTAGTTGGAGGAATCAAGTGCCCTCCAATAACTCGGGAAGAAATTGTAAATGCTTGTGGAGTTGAAGACATTCATGATGGGACAAACTACTCTAGGTAATTCTGTGTGTTCTACTTACTCATTCTTGTAGTATTACTCACTTTCGAATATTAAAATAATTTTCATTTGGACCAACTAGGACTGCTTGTGTAATTGCTGTTGCAAAGGCTCATGACACATTTGAACCTTTTCTTCATCAGTTGGGGTCTAGATTGTTGCATATACTTAAGAGATTGCTCCCAATTTCTTTTTATCTTCTTCAGGTACTCTCTCCGTATTCTTTTCTGATATATAAAACTATTTTTTTTGAGTTTTCAACTAATAGCTTAATATGTTGAGATAAATGGTTCTTGACATGCATCGAGGGCCTTTATAAAAAATTGGTGGAGTTTGATTCTTCACAGTTGCTAATCTATGCTTAATAATCAAAGTTGAATTTCTGTACAAGTTAGTATGGTGTGTGTGTGTTGTCTATACTTCATGCAATTATTTGTCTTGTTTCCAAACTTACTGTATTTATGCATTTTGGTTTTGACAGAAAGATTGTGAGTATCTAAGTGGCCATCAGGTGTTCCTCAGGCGTGTTGCCTCTGCCTTCGACAATTTTGCAGAATCTACTGAAAAATCATGCCGTGAAAAGTTAACCATCACTTGCCTCCAATTGCTTAGTTTCTTTCCACATGTCGAATTAAATCACGAGCCTTTTAGTTTTGGTCGAATTATATTGAGCTCGCTGTCAAAAAATATCAGTACTCTTGATTATCTGCTTACTATTTTCTAAAGGCCATTTTTTCATGCTCCTTTGCTGCAGATGTATGGAGGACTTGGTGAGCACCACACGATATGTCTCATGGTCTCTACACAATAAGGTAAGCTTTGAAATGCTGCATTTCAAACGATTTCAATTCCTAATTTGAATTGAAGCTAGACTTGTACAATCGTCTGGTTACACTATAAGAATCTATGAGTAAAATATTATTTGCAAAGCTATGTTTTTCTTGCTTATTTTTTATATCTTATGTTTCCACTGTCAACTTTTTAGAGTCGGGCTGGATTACGCCAATTCTTAGATTCATTTGGTGGAACAGAACATTCCAATGTTTGTAATGATCCTACTGCAACTGTTCAATCACAAACAAATGTGCAAGAGAAAGAAGACACAAAGCCACAGCAAGATGTAAAGCTCAGTCACGTCGCCTCTGGGATTGATTCTAGCACATCCACTCAAACAGCTGAAACAAAACTTGCCGACCTTCTGGATAGTACACTTTGGAATCGGAGACTTGCACCTTCATCCGAAAGGATTGTTTATGGTTTGGTACAACAAATATTTCATGGCATACGAGAATATTTCTTGGTTTCCACCGAATTAAAGGTTTGTAATGTTTCTTGTTTGTTTATGTATGCATCTTTATGTGTTTGGCCTGCAACTTTACTCCTTTCCCGCCCGAAGTGGAAGCTTGGTAAAGCTAATGTAAAAATTAAGCGTTGATTGTTTGGATTGAAGTACATATATTGACATAATAATAATATATTGCAGTTCAACTGTTTCCTCTTGATGCCCATTGTGGACAAGTTGCCTGCACGTCTTCGGGAAGACCTAGAATCTGCTTTCGAAGATGACTTGGAAAATGTTTTTGACATAACCAATCTGCAGCTTTCACTGGGGCAACAAAAGAGAGATGTAGAAATTGAAATGAAAAGGGTATCATAATTTATACGACGTGCTTTCCCGTTTGAACATTTTCCTTGAGATGGCAGTTTTGTCTTGTTTTCCATGGTGACTAACTTTTTAGCGGTTTTGCAGATCAAGAGGCTCAAAGACAAATTCAGATTGATACACGAGCAGCTACTTCTACGTCAAGCCGTGTGAATACGTGAGCCACTGCTGGATCTTCTGAGTGTGAACATGTAACTTTCGAGTGCTTTCCCTATGGTTTATCATAGAATTACTTCTGCTGTTACCTTTGAATCTCCCTTTGTCCCTGTATGTAAGCTTTGAGTCTAATCCTGTTTGAAATTATAACATGTTTTTGTTCTTGTTCATGTTCCTGAGACATAATAGCACATTGCCAGATTAGTAGAGATCACTGATTAGAATGACTGCTGAATCTTTACTCAATAGTCTCCCCATTTAAGAAGGCATTAGTAGACTAGCAATGTTTGACTCGAGGCTAATAAAAAAGACCTGAGCAGTCCGTAAGACTTGGTTCAACTGACAATATCGAGATTGTTAGGTTGAACATCTTATGTTTACCCGCAATCTCTTCTTTGTGTGAGTTCTTAGGTGGTGCTTGTAACTCTATTTTCGAACCGAAAAAAATGACCCGGGTTATTTTCACTCTTATTATAGATCTTTGGAAAGTTGGAATCCTACCACTTGAGCTAAGTTTTCAAAATATGTACATGAACACTTGCATGATATAATCTAGGGATAAATATGTTCATGTCCTTATAAAAATTCCAAGTTTTGTTTTTAGTCCCTCTAAAATTTTTCTTAGACTTTTGGTCCCTCTAAAATTTTCAATTAACACTTTTAGTCCCTACTTTTAAATCAAGTCATATGTAGACTTAATATTTTTTGATGAATTTTTTCAGAAAAAGTCTAGAATATTTTAACAATCACTCACAAAGAAAATTAGAATTTTTTAACAAAACATGAATTAAATATAAATTTTTAAGTACCAAAAACATTAAAATTTATATTTAATTTATGCTTTGTTAAAAAATTGAAAAACAAATTTGGGAGAGATTCTTATAATATTTTAAACATTCATAAATAAAATTCATTAAAAAATGTGAAGTCTACATATGAGTTGATTCAAAAGTAGGGACTAAAAGTGTTAATTGAAAATTTTTGAGGGACTAAAAGTAGAAGAAATTTTTTAGAGGGACTAAAAATAAAACTTGAAATATTTATAGGGACCAGAAACATATTTATCCCTATAATCTATTGCGGAAAAATGGACCCTCTCATTTGTGATTTTCACACGAGAATAAAGGGTGATATCTCATCTCGTCATTTAAAAGGAGAGAAAAACAATAGAAATTTAGATGTGATAGATTTGAATGGTGAAAGATCACATTTTACTCATGTATAAATTACACGAGATGTTTCATTTCTCTATTGTGGATTAATAGCGTTGAATAACACAATGGTAAAGAAAAAAAAAAAAGAGCAGTGAAAAATTGATAGCGAAAAAACAATATGCTTTTATAGTTTTATTAATATCAAAATAACCTTTTAAATAAGAGCTTAGTTTGGGGAAAACAAATAATGCAATGTGTATAAAAATTACACATGCTTCTAAACATACTATATCAATACATAGATAATTGTAAAGACATTTTAGAAATTAATATAACAAGTTGATAATTACCAACAAAAATTGGGTCTAACAAAATTATTTAACTCTTCGCAATGAAGCGAATAAATTAGCTATATGATCAAACCAACTTACTAGAGACAAATTATTGATCCCAATTGCATGATATCAAGTTGATATTTGCATGATTACAGAAGGATAACGACTGTAATTATGTTTTATATAGTCTCTAATTTCTAACCCATAATTATTGAGTTCAAATTAGAGTCTTTTCAATTGATTTAATCTGAAAGAGTAATAATTGGAAATAGTATTAACTTTTTGGAAACAAATGGGTTTCCAAACCCTATAATCAAGTGTAATTAAATTTGGGAGCTACTTTTTATCTTCATGATTTCTTAAAAATAATTAATACACCATCAAATTTACTCATTCCAAGCATAAAAAATTATTTATTTATTTATTTTCAAAATTTCTCCATCCAAAGTATACGTGAGGTGGTAAAAAAAATATCTTATATATGTCTAAGTAGTGAGACCAATATCATATATTATAAATATTTATACAAAAAATATATTAGTGCAAAGTCATAAAATAATTGCATTATTATCTCTTAATTATAAATATATTAATGCCCATGGTCACTGATCACTTGGATTATTAGAACATGTACACATGGAAAATATCTTGCTTTTTAAGCCCTTCTCATGTCAATTCAACTTCTTTTCTCCCTTCAAAATATATGTGGATAATAGGCTTCTATTTCCTATCATTTGAACTGTAACAGATCAACATGTTCCAACTTAGTTGCAAAAGTATAAAGAATGAAAGCAACCTTATATAGATGATGACGAAAAGATTGGCACAAAAGACCCATGTTAAGTGGGTTAACTTGTCTTAAGTGTATCCATTATTGTTTTAATTTGAAGCTTATTGTCAACTTACTTCACAAAATTATAAGCTATATTGGAGTGCTTTCCTTTTTTGTTGAATTACCATGTACCATTTATTTTAGAAGTTTAAAATTCTTACCCTTTAGACCAATTTATTATTAGTAAAAGAGTGTAATAACTAATAACCCCTTCACCCTTGGATTACTTTCATGCCATGATCTAAGTCATGTTCTTCGAATTATAAAGGTTGGATACATTTTGTACTACTTATAATTCAATTTTTATTTATTAAAAAAAAAAAGCTTTAAATCACATCATTAAAATATTGACTCATTTTAAAAATGACATAGACATAGAAAGTAAATTGTGATGGTTGACAATTTTGTTTTCACATTTGCAAAGAATCTCTACAAATATCAGATGGGTAAAGTCATACATTGATTTTGTAGCAATCATCCCTTAAAATAGAAAGTTTTGTAGCAATTAGCCCAATATTATTTCTGAGTGAATGCAAGTCAATTTGCCAAGTGTGTCAAAGTCTACCGCGCCCAAGTTTCAGCTGTTGACATAATACGAGTGAACATATAACAGAATTAACCAAATAAGAATAAGAATAAGGATTTGTTTGACCTAACTTATTTTTTAGTTTATGGAAACAGCTTATACAATATAAATTAAGTTTTATCTATTTTATAAATTCAAACTAGTGCAAATTAAATTTTTATAAATTATTTTATTATAAATTATGTTGACAAATTTATAATAATACATAAAAATTGCACAAACTGTTTTCATAAGCTCAAAAATAAACTAGGTCAAACGAACCCTAAGAATAATACTACCTCCGTCCCAATATATAAGATCCATTTTGGCCACTACACGTACGCCAATGCACAATTTTAATCATTAATATCTTTAATTATCTATTAGTAAAAATTATAAAAACTTAATATTTTGAAAATACTCATCAAAAATGAATCAAACAAGATTTTATATGCTAATATTTACATCTTTATATTATTAACAAAATATAGTCAAAATAAGATAAATAAATAATGTCATTTAATCAAAGTATGTCTTATATATTGGGACGGAAGTAATTCAATACTTTCATTTCACTTGCAATCTAATGCCACCAACACATCAGGTGGTGATGACATGCACGATATTTTTTCCTAAGATTTGTTAATATAATTATTTTATTCTCGTCTATTGATTTGTTTTATTAAAAGTTTGTTTATTACGGTTCTTTTTGTGAAATAATAATCAACAAATTAATCACTTTTAATATTTTTTTTATCTGTTTGTTATAATAAATAAGAGAATTTGAAAACAAAAAACCACTTTAAAAGATAAGTTGTTTGAGTAGTTTTTCTAGAAAATAATTTTTTTTTATAATTGATTATTTGAAAAGTAATTTTTATTATGATAAATAAATTCAGTTTTTATTGAAAATTTTCCTTTCTACAACTGTTTTCCTTCTAAATTATCGGTATATTATTAATAATTAATTCAATTTTTATCACTACCCGTTTTTTTTGTGTCGATCAGTCAATAATAAGAAAAGGATATGATACATAATTAAATTAGAAATTGTGAAGCCACTAAATTTGATATAGTAGCGAAAAATTTAGATAATATGCATTAAATTTTAAATTCGATTATTTGCTTCATTAATAAACAAAAGAAATAAAAAAAAAATTGTGATACCTACCACAAAAATGGCTAAATGAGACCCACCACTCAATTACCGTAACATCATCATATCTAAGTCAGGTAAACTTCCATGCTCATTCAATTAAGAGCATGTTTATAATTATGCTCTTTTAGTACATCTCCACTCTTAACCTAAATGAACTTTAACATAATATATTATGTTATACAATAAAGGTAATAGAAGGAAAAGAGTGGATATATATTTAATATAATGGAGATTTTTATGAATGTCTCAATCAGCTTAAAGTGACTAATTACTTGAGGATATGGCAATGAAGTGGAAATATACCAAAGTTTTGCATTATCAATGATTCTGACTGTAACTCTTGATTGTTTTGATGTGTACACCTCCATATTAATTTAATTAGCATTATAAATATTTAATACCTTAAATTAATTGAGATATTTCCTATGAAAAAAAGTGTTTTACTATCACAAACTCAAAATTATTAAAGAAGATAAAGGATATCACAAACTCAAAAAAGTGTTTTGCTAAATCTAATATACCGATACATTTGAATTGCAAAGAAATGATTTGGACCGACTCTAAATAAAAATACTCCCTTTCGGTTTCCATAATAAAAAAATGTTCACTTTCATTTTTGATGTATCTGGTCTATAACATTAATTATTCAATGAATTTGTAAAAAAAATCTTTTCAAATAATAGGGATAAGAGAATCATATTTCTTCTAACTTCAAATTCTTAAAAGTACTTTTGGATTATAAAATAGGAAAATGCTAAGCAGTGCATCCGGTGCACTAGTTAAGCAAGTTTTTATGGAAATTTTTTCTTGGAAATTGTGCATTCAATGCTTTAAAAGTATAAAAAGTTTTCTTATCTCTATTACTTTTGTCTTTTATTTTCATTTTTAGCATGCTTAACAAGTGCATCGGATGCACTGTTTAGCATGATCCTATAAAATATTAGATCTACATAACAAAAATATATGATCTACTTCCTCCATAAATTATAGATAAGATTCAAAAAGACAATTAGTAGTGCGCACGAGTAGCACCTCTGTTGCCAAGGCAACTAATCTGATGACTAGAGTACATATATAGTACCAATCTGAAAATAGAGTGTGAGGTTTAAAGATCTTTGATGGATCGTATTGACTTTGATGTTATTTCTTCTCGTAGTTGAATTGATTACTGCTCTCTCAATTATAATAGGTTTTCAAAAATAAACCACTATAATTTTTAGTGTTTATTAGGATTAGCCCAACATAAGCAAAAAAATAAAAGAATTAGTCCAATATATTGTACGGCCTAAAATATTAAAACAAAGTTTATTATGTAAAAAAAGTTAAATAAAAAATATATTATAAAAAAATTAAATAAAAAATTAACATTTTATTAGTAAAGATTTTTTTTAAACTCGGTATTCAGTTTAAGAATTGAATAATATAAGGAGTTAATTTCACCGTTCACTAATAGAGGCCTAATTAAAGCTAGAATGAAGCCCTGCATGTAAGAATGAGAAATGATTCTCTCAAGTTGAAAAACAAATTGAGGAAATAAAGTGGATTTTTAGACAATTAGTATAACACCTCATAGATAAATCTAGAATAATCAGGGAGTATTATTATTGATAACTGAAATTCATTATTATTACAACAAAGTTCTTTGCACACACAGGTGCCAAATACATCAAGAGTACAAAAATTAACAGCAGAAACATTAAAACACGATAAGAAAATGGAAAAGCATGAAACTAAATGCAATCCTCCAAGTGCAGCAGCGACTCCAAGACCAACACTTACCTATTCAACCTGTTTTCCTGTTTCAAATAGGGAGTGGGGTGAGACAGTCACTTCGTCCAAGTGAATTCTACTACCCTCCTAGGCTATAAAGCCGGGGCACCTAATCAGTCATATCATAATCTATATCCATAACATAATTATCATAAGCAATAATATAAAGGTGTAACACAAAGTTTATCTTGTTCATTTTAAACCGCAAACCCTCTAAGGTGAGCACGTCTCAGGGGTTCGCCTTATCCGCGAGCAGAAAGCGCTCCGGCATAAAGCTCACATAAATTTTTCTAATGGAACATCTAAAACGAAGTCCATACTGATAACATAATCATATTATTAATTTGACTGATCACTAAATCATTGACATGCTACCAATAAATTCCCAAACCCGGGGCGCATACAAACTTCTAAATTTCTTAAGTTATTTCCCTAAGAGTTCAACTGTAATTGACCCTCTATTTAACATCAATTTATATACGTTTCTGTAAAATATCAATCTTTAATGAGGATATAAAACGAGTGTTCCATTTATCTTTGGAAATAAGAAAAAGGAGTCATTTCTGGGCTTGCTCGCTACGGCGAGTTACCAAGCTCGCCATGGCGAACTTACGGGTACTGGCCTAAACAACTCGCTAGGCGAGCAGGTGCTCGCCATGGCGAAGTTCTTCAGCCCAGAACCTGGAGCTCGCCATGAATGCTCGCTAGCAACTCGCTATGGCGAGTTCATGCAGAAATGCCTCTGTTTCACGAAAATTATTAAATTTTATAAACCACACCTACAATCCTCATGCAAGACAGTGCAGAAACATATATTAAATGATATAGAACAGAATAGCATGAAATTTGGGAGTTAATTTCACACTTACAGTTATTCCTATGAATTCCTGAATTTGCATGCATTTTCATAATATGGGAAAAACTAGCTAAACTAGCCTAAGAACCCACCTGGTAATGAAGCTTTAGACTTGGAATGAGCTTCCTAAAATGCTACTGAACCTTCCTAGCTAGCCCCACGAACTTTGGACAGAATTTGAATTTCTTGACACTTGAAAACCCTTACTTTATGCTCTACGAATTTGATGAGTGTTTGATGATGTTTTCATTTAACTTGAAGGGGTTTAAATAGATGAGATTTCTGAGGTGGAACAGTGGAGAGTTTGGCCAGAAGTTAGCCATGCATGTAGTTCTATTGGTTTGTAAATAGGTGATATGGGTGTTGTTGTTGTTCAGCAATTTCACATGATGAAGGTACTGTGGAGCTGTGGGAATCTCTGTGAGTGTACTCAGAGAGGAATCTCTGAAGTGAAATGGAGTTTGCATGTGAAGGAAGAATCCAAGCTTTAGTGTTACTAGGAAAATTGAGGAATTTGGCTTCATATGTTTATTGTTGTTTGGCGTGAGAAGAGAAGAGGAAGTAGGTAGTGAGCTTCAGTTTTTGCTGAAGTGTGAAGAGTGAATTCTTGTCTTAGTTTGCATGGGTTGTGAGTGGAGGAGAGTATATGGTGAGGTTAGTGCAATAGTGAGTCATTGGAGAGAGGGAGAGTTTGAATTTTGAAAAACTCAAGTAACTAGTGTTCCAAGTGTGTAACTTAGGTGTAGTTAAATTCCTAATTAGCACACCTAACACCCTAATCCCCACGAATTAGTTTCTTAATCACCTTTAATTAAATTTAATTTGATAAATAATCTTTAATTAAATTAACTAGGTAATTTTAGAAATTGGGGATGTTACAATTAGATTATAAATATAGAGTAATATTTAAATTAAAAAGAAATGATGAAAAGTTAATTGATGGTTGAGATGTGAAAATTGAGGAAAAATAAATTGAGAGGATCCATTAATAAATAAGTAATTACATATGAATTATAGGTAAACGGGCAACAAGCCGAGCCGCCAAACCTTTTTGAATGGCAAAACCAATTCGAATAAAAATAACATTCTTAGCTCCAGGGGACACATTCATAACATTTTGAACTCGTTGCAAAAGACTCACAGCCTCTGGTGCTAGAAAGCCAAAAGTGTCAAAAGCAAATGGTATAAAAGCATGTTGATTGTCAGAACATGCTTTCTCATGTTTTACCACTTTATTTGAAGCAGCTTTGAGGGTGTTTTGTTTGAAAAATTATTCATTTTATAATGCCTGTTACTTAAATAACAAAAGGATAAAATAATCATTTCATAGAATGCACGAGTAACTCATAGAATAGCAAAAATAATTTTCTACGTAAAATCTATTAATTTTTTCGGTTTATTGATTCGGGCCATTGTTAATCAACAACATCCACCATATAAACTAAAATGTAAAATTGAGTTAGACTCAAATACAGCCAAATCTTTCCTCTTTTCCTTTTGGCACCTCCCCTCCTAACGCCCCAAAATGGCATTAATAGAGTAAGTTTTTAACTAGAGTACCATACCAAGCCTTGGGACAAATTAATTAATACGACATATCATTTGAAACTATTGCTTATTGTTTGTTTGAATTGTCGATGACTCTTTGTTTGGTTAGATTGGAGTCTCTATTTAGTTGGTGCCAACTCAAAGAAAGGTTGTAGACAATGACATACAAAAAAATACACCGTAAAACCTTGTACTGCAAATAGTAAATTTTATACATTTATAATACTCTCACTCTCACTATGGTTATAATTGGACTCAAATGGAGTAATATATAGAAATTCTAATTATTCATCAGAAACAGAATAATGTTGTCTACTTCAATGGAAGAATTATAATTGCTGACCTCGTAAATACAAAATAAAATAGTAGAGTTGCAAAATGTAATTCATGGTTGGAAAAGTTATAAGCAAAGTAATTCATTCCTTCCTAGATCAGTGATTTTTTTAAGTACTTTTTTTCTTATGCAAGATTTAATAATTGATTAATTATATAAATAATGTGGGGCTTTCTATGTCCCAACAAAATCAGTTAAACTGATGGGTCATTCCAAAAAAATAATAGTTGATTTCACTTGATTATTGCTTTGTTCCATGTGGAATGTATGTGGAGTTCCCACTGTGGTACTCCTAATAATCTGTTGATTATAAAGCAAGGCAAAAGCATATGGGTAGAGTGAAAACAAAAAGTTCTACTTGTATTTAAATCTTAAAAACTTATGATAATTGCTTATAATTATGATGAAGCATATGTAGGTAAGGTACATACATTCCAAGAGGCCGGTCACCACCAAAATTCCATTGGCCCAAGACCAAAAATACACACACTTTCTTGCCACGTGGATATTGTACCTTGATGATATCAGCATGAAGTGTGATGATGACCTAAAAGAAAAATATAAATAATATTGTTTTTTTATTGCATTGTTTTTATAGTGTATATGTTACCTTATGTCAACATAAATAGCAAAATTCAAATATAAACAATCAAATTTATATTTGTATAAAAAAAAATTGGTAAAAAACCACATAAGTTAGAAATTAGAAATGATAAAACATGTTCATCCGTTCCATTTTTAACGCATATAAAATGGAATAAGATGAAAATTTAGATGATCGAGTTTAAAGTGTCGTCTTACCTTTTAAATGACCCGTTAAACAATTTTTTCATTTATATGTGATTGATGATTTGCCAATATAAATATTTGAGGTCACGAATACTTCTACTCTCGTTAACATTATAGTTTTCTATTACCATGTCCACTAACAATATCGAGACACTTTCCACTAAGAGATGAGTAATCACTTGCTTTCTAATCAAGTTCATTTCAATGTATATACCCCGCACTCAACATGAAGTCCATCGCAAGAGTCAACTTTACCAGTATAACTACTCAAACATATATCGTTATCTATTTATCTTTCGTTCATGTATCATTATCTTAAATATATAAAATTCGTCGAAAATTTAGTATAAAAAATAAAACTAGTGTACATATAAATAATAGATAAATTTGTTAGAATCCAAAATAGAAAATGAAGAATTCTATACTAATTAAAGGTATAAAAGAATGATGATATGTATGAATGTCTCACTCAGAAGCTCTTCCCCCACTAATGAACACAATTTTGGTTATCCCGTTTTATGCCCAAAGTATATATCCATCACGTTCCGTTATCCGCCGCCTTACCCGTCAAGAGTTACTTCTAAAAGTGCCACTTTATCAAAATTCAAAAACTATATACTATTTCATAAATATTATTAATATTCAAAATCCAATATTGTGTATATAGTTATATATAATGTGATGTGATAAACAACACCTTCAGTTTCACGTCACACCTTCACACTATTACTACTACTCACTCCTTCCCAATATAATTCATTGATCAATTTCTATAAATACCAAACCTTCACACCCACCACATCATTCTATACTACCTAGCTCCATTGTTCTTTCTTATTAATCACTCTATCTATTTTCTTCATCCTCTCTAATGGGAGATCAAAATAATAATAATAACAACATTAATGTTAATCTTCCACCCGGTTTTCGATTTTATCCAACAGATGAAGAGCTTGTGGTCCATTTTCTTCATAGAAAAGCTTCCCTTTTACCTTGTCATCCAGATGTTATTCCTGATCTTGACCTCTATCCATTTGATCCATGGCAACTTCAAGGTATATGTATGTTAATTATGTTATTACAATAATACCCTTTATATTACGAATGGTGCGTTTTTCCATTTGATTGTATAGTGCGTTATAGGTATCAGGACGGGCTTGGTATATTTTTTGTATTGGTTGGGTGGAGTACTGCTTGTACTTATTCTTTAGTAATGGATTAAGTACCTCTAGTACTGATTTCAATTATTAATATATATAATTCTTCTTTGCCGTTCAAAAAAAAAAAATACAAAATTTCATGCCAATTTTATTTTTTGTTTGTAGGAAGAGCTTTGGAAGAGGGAAATCAATGGTACTATTACAGTAGAAGGACACAAAATAGAATGACTAATAATGGTTATTGGATGCCAATGGGAATGGAAGAACAAGTTTTAACAAGCTCAAGTAATAAAAGAGTTGGTATGAAGAAATATTATGTTTTCCATATTGGTGAAGCACCTGATGGTAACAAAACTAATTGGATAATGCAAGAGTATCGTCTTTCCGATTCCGCTTCTTCCTCTACTAGATCATCATCATCATCATCCAAAAGAAAATCAAAATCCGTTAGTATTATTTTTACTCGATATTTAAAGTTTATAACACTGACACACTCTATGTGCCAACCACTTTTACCAGACTCCAATGGTAAATTAATTTTGATATATTTATTTTTGTCATTGATTTTTAGGAACATAGTAGGTGGGTGATATGTCGAGTTTATGAACATGATGAAGATGACGATGAGGATGGAGATGGAACAGAATTGTCTTGTTTGGATGAAGTTTTCTTGTCATTGGAAGATCTTGATGAAGTAAGCTTGCCAAATTAGAAGATGCAAATGCAATGCAAGTGATCATCATAATATATAGAGAGTTTAATTAATTACTAGCTACATTTTCCAAATGGGAAATACAAAATATCTAAGCTAATTGTTCTTGTTGTTGTAATCAATAGTATCATTTCATTTACTTACTTGTTTTTATTGTAGCTACTTAAATTAAATTAAATTGAATATAGCTATAGCTACTTTAGCTGCCATTGTAATCAGTGAAGTTGCTATTATTATAGCTTATAGATTAATTTCAATTTCAATATAGCAGCCCTGCAAGTGGGGCACTAGATATGAAATGAATGAAATTCATGACCAAACAATATGCAATATGACGTTATGCTTTCAAAGATCCCATATTCTCTACCATAGCTCTTACATAGAAAATTTTGTGCTCTTTTAGTTTTATGTCTTTATGGTTTGACACGTGGAAAATCAAACACCCTGTATTTATTTTTGCCACTAGTAATGAATATTACAGAGTCAATAACCTTGCAAATCTAGACAATTTAGGCAAAAAGTTCCATATCTTTTTTATATTGAAGTAACGTGTGGGATTTGTGATCAATACAAGTGCTACAAAATCAATTGTAAATAAGAATCATGGAGACTTTAATATATTTTTTTTCTTCATTTAAATAACAAATTATTAGTCGTTAATATAATATTATAATATAATTATCATTTTAAGCCTTAATATTATATAAAAATTCACGGTTCAACAATTAAATTAGTAAAATCTAAATAACATTTGAATTAAAAGTTCTTGACAAATTGGTATTTTAAAATATTTTTCGGTATACATTGAGTAATAGGATGTCATCGAATAATGAAAACGACTTATGCTTGAGAGTTGTGAGAATTGCCATTGACTAATATGGTTTGAGATAAGTCATTGAAATCAAATCAAACCATTGTCAAGTTATAGTTCGCACATTCATACTCAGCTCATATGCATATCCTACGCCCATCCTCTCTTTTACTCCGGCATGTGCAACCATGCCAAGAAGGGTACGCCACACCACACATAACCAAAGAACTACTGAGGTAACCGCCGGCATTAGGAGCATAAAATGATAGGAATAAGTTTATTTATTCATATAAAGACTCCTACTTTGATCAGAACACATCATCAGCAAGAGTTATTTATATTTCACTCCAAAACAATTGATTTCAAATTATTTTTACATGATAGAAGATTTTGAATTATAAAATTAATTTGAAATTTCTTTAACTTTAGAAAATAATTGTGACATGCAATTTAAGTAAAAGAATGTGTGAATACATTATACATATAATGTTGCATGAAAGTCTAGCACATTTAAAGGTATATTTTCTTCACACAACAAAAGGAAAAGGAAGTTATATTTCTTTTAGGGTAGAGAAAGAATAAGTCATTATAAGAGCTAGCTAGGATGATGAATATGAATACCATGCCATGGGGAGAAGAGGCATTGTTTTGAGTTGTGAGAGTCTCACGTGCAAGGAATGTTGTTGAGTTGAGAGAATTATAATTAGATTCATATATTTATCAAACTTGAGAATTGTAGGGTCCATTAATGGAACAATGTAGGGAATGCTTGTAACTTAACATTTGGGAGCAATAGTTCTTATTAGGCTTTTATAGCATTTGCCTACTTTGATGGTATTTGTTAGCTAGTTGTCTTGTATCACAACAACAAAGGACACAATTTATTTTATTTTTCTTGTTACAGTATTTTACATATATATAAAAAATAAAAATAATATATGGTTCCTTCCTGCTTAGGGAAGCATCAAGTCATGTGTGATGAAAGCATTCGCATGCTTTGAAGCACCAACACGAGCACTATATTTTATATCACCAATATTGTCATCACAAAATAGTGACAGACCAGTCCATGATGTTTACCTTATTCATTACTTTCTTTCTCTTCTCATATATATATCCACTACAACAGACAAGATAATTACCAAAACTTCTCTCATTATATTTATCAAAACAATTATTATAAGTTAAAATGTACTATCACAATATTCATCCAATAAAAAAAAAAAGTGGCTGATTATGTTGGTAATTAATTAGCATCAATCTATATCTATCTCAATAATAATACAAAATACTTTTTCTTTTGGGGGTACAACATAATATGAGATACTTTAAGTATGTGTTTGGTTCTGCGACGGTTGGAATTGATTTTGACAAAATTGAGTTTGACAGAATTGATTTTGGTTAAAAATGAGTTTGGCAAAATTGATTTATGTTTGGATACATTAACCTAAAAGTAATTCTTACAAATTTATGTTGTTTGGATTGGTTGTATCAAAATTGATTTTTGATGTATAATTACGAAAATGGGTTTTAACATATTAAAATGATATTGTATCAGAATTTTTTTTATTATATTAAAAAAAATTCCTAACCAAAAAGAAATTCATTTATGTTAAATATATTAAATGTTTTTGTATATCTCAACAAAAAGAAAAATTGCTTTTTTTTCCCCAAAAAGAAAAAAAAATTGTTTTCGTATCACATTGCAATACTGAATGCTTTATAATTTTTTTAGGAAACAGATGCTTTACTTTTATTTAGTTAATACTTTTTTTTATACAATATTAAGTTAATACTTAAAAAACATGCTTTTCTCTCGGGGAAGTTAACGGGCCTAGTTGGTTAATAAAATAACCCAAGTCCAAACCCTCCTTTCATATCTACTCTAACCTTGGGAACAAAACGCAAAACAAGCAGCAAGAGCAGGTAAGTAAAAACTTATAACTAAAAATTATTAGGTTGTTAAAAGGGGTAAATCAGACAAATCAAGCTAATTTGTGGTAGAATTGATTCTGGTCAAACTCAGAAGCTAGGATTTGGAGCTTCTCTTAGAATTGATTTTGAAGGACATAATTGATTTAAGAATAGAGAACCAAACATGTTGAAAAGTGGAAAAATCACGTTTAAGGCTGGCAAACGTGAGTTTGGAGAGTGCAAACGTGAAACCAAACAGGCACTAAATCAATGATAGCTGAAGCTTGCGCAATATTTGCACAATTTGACGTCATTTTCTATGGTACAAATATTTGGGACTCCAGCTGAAATCACATCACATCATATTGACTTTAAAAGTTGACTATACTAAAAATTTAATTATTAATTAATTATTTTTTTTCATTGAATTTGAACTTTTTTGACAATTCATAGAATTTTAATTTAGTTACTCTCGTAGCTAACAAAGAAAATCTCCAACTACTGATTAAAAGTAAAAGCGTTCTACTTTTTTACTTGAAAAACAATGGTTTTACTTTTAATTTGTTATGATATTCCTTATTCGTAATAACATATATCCCTAAAATTTTCTCTACTTGACAAGAAATTTAATAATTTTTTTTCTTTAGTATGTTCAGAACAATTCAAACAGAAAAATATAAAACTAAGTTTTTGAAACATAGATTGTCTCTAATAATAGTGTTGCAATGATACTTTTTGGTAAAGACCATTTGTTTAATGTCTAAAGTTTAAGTTTTCAAAATGCAAGAATATTAAAAAAAAACATAGTCAAAAATAAGGGAAAGTTTTGTCTCTTATAATTTATTTAATTGTTTTTATATAAACGTTTTGTCTCTTTAATGTGATCCTACATTACATTCCTACCCACCTAAGAGTGGTTGCTCACTTGCCGCCATTTCTATAAAAAAAAAAAATTAAATGTGAAAGTGAGTTGTTTGTTGAACCCTCGGGTCTTAAACAAGAGTAATAGTTGAGTAAAAGTTACTATACTTAGTTTAGTGGTAAGAGGTTTGCATGCTATGTTAAATGTCCTGAGTTCAATCTTCAGCTTCATTGTAAATATGAAACAAAAATTGATGTAGTGATCGTTTGGTTATGCGCTTTTCATCATAATTTTGAAAAGCGATAAATTCAAACTTCCACATCAACGTGAAAATCTACGGTGGTTTTGAGAAAAACAACACCGTACCAAACTAACTAGTATTTTGTCTAAATTTTAAAACAAATCAATCTTCTTTAGCGCAACTTTTGTTTATATTTGAGATCCCTACTGTAATTTAAACTGTATTAATCAAGGTGGGTGGGGTAGCTCAGTTGGCACTTGTTGACTGAGCGGGTGTAGGCTGTTGGTCAGAGGTTCGATCTTTGGCAGCAGCAAAAAAATAATTTAAACTGTATTAATCACTTGTAAAAGCTAAGAGAATATGAACCACAACACTAGCCCTAAACAATTACTAAAGTGTTGTCGAAATTGGTAACGCTTACTTATGATCTAAGTTGGAGGCATTAAGGTGTTGAAAAAGTATAATGTGCCAAAAAAATAATTACAAAAGTGTTATTTTGACACAAAATTGTTGACAAATACTTGACATATCGACAATGTCGTGCAAATGAAATTCCAAGATTCTTGTTCCAATAAATTTGCAATGCAAAGAAAAATTATGATAAATAGATATAATCTTTTACCAAATTGTCTCTATATTTTGCTTTATGCTAATTGATTAAAGAAGCATGATAATTGACATCTTGCCGCTGTAAATTAAAAGTATGAAAATATCCTACATGTGTTTTATATCCACTAACTAACAAGTGGAAATCAAAGACATATAGACATCTATCATCATTTTCAACCACTCTTCAATATAAAACTTTTCTACTTCCATCTTTACTACAAACCTTTACAATCACAATAATAACACTCACAAGTCAAAACTCAAAAGGCTGCAATTGAAGTAAACCTTGACTTCCAAGTCATTTCATAGAAGTGAGGTTTCAATTAAAATGGTAATTTCCTTTTTTTAATTAGTTTATATTCACATGGCTCTTCTACCATTGTGGTTTGAAACCTTAAGATAGAATCCAACTTCTAAAACTTAGTACAAAAATGAATAAAATAATATAAAATACAATAGAGGTTTTGTCTTGTCTAAGTATGTTGCTCTTTGATCTTTGTGTCCACGAGTTCATAGCTTAACCAAAACTACTACTACTGCAACATCCTTCATTGTTTCTTATTGTATGTAAATTAATAATAATATACTATTTCATTGCTTAATCAGCTCGTAACCACTGAACCTCTTAATCATCTCAACAAGTGCATGCTTATTAACATACCACATGCGACTTGAGTGAGTGAGTTAGAGAGAGGTTGGTGTGATTTTCGGTGGAAACTTCAAAGAGACCTAAAAAACCCATTACTTAAAACACAAAATTATACTTCTTTGTGGCTCTCAATGTCACAAAAAACAATATGTACAAAGTTTGGATTCAGAAAGTAGAAAATGCCAAATCATATTGGAAGTAATTATGATTGTTTATGATGAAAACCATTCCAATGGGCCTCAATATTTTTCATCTTATATACAAAGCTTTGGTTGTTTCCAACAAAAATTGTGTGTATGTAAAGACATAAAGAGGAAGGGAAGGCAAGATGTTTGACATGTACCAATCTATCCTAACTCACTTGGCCTTTTGCTTGCTTGGTTTTTAGGTATGATTATGATTCTTTTTTTGGCAACGAGTGGAACTTGAGAGAATGATTGTGCGGCCAATACCTAGGTAGCTTTTGAGTGAAGTTAATTTATACCAATCCATCCATGCAAGTGCAACCATCAAAAGGTCAACAGAAAAGTTCAAAATAAGTCAACCCCACATAAAGGGTAATCCAATAGGAAAAAAAGGTGATTAAAGGACATGTCGCCTAAGGGACAAGGTCTTAATATACAAATACAAAGAAAACAAAAGGAGGACAAACTTTTTGTGGTTTCACACCATGGGGGGATCAAGAGCCCATTAATCCAATTAAACTGTTAAAAGTTTGAAATTTACACCCATATAATATAACATGTCCTTGACAATTGCTAAATATAATCAATGTGAGGTTAGTAGGCATAAGGAATGGTCACATTATTCAGAAATTAATTCCTTTGTTATTCAATTTCAAACCCAAAAAAAGAGGGTCCACCAGTGCAGATTCCTCAACTCAGAAGGATGCCTTGTATGTATTGAACAAATGCAGATTCACTGTCTATTTATAAATTACAATCTGAGTATTGATTTCACAGCAGTATAGATCAATTAGGCTGTGGTAAGATTCTAGTATTATCTCCTTTCTATTTTCTCTTTACTGACTAATACAAAGAGGCAAACCAAAATTATGTGCTCTTCTCTAAGAGAAAATATAGAAACACTAAATACTAACAAAAATTGGGTATCAATTTGTGTCAATTAAGTCAAACTAGAGGCAAGATGATCAACAACAAATAAATAACTTCCTACAATCATGAATGATGCAACACCAGAGCGAGCCATCCGCAATTTGAGACCACGGAACAAGACATTCCTGTCAGAAGGATGGATCCCGGTATATCTTTGAAACCTGTTTCCTGGTCGTTTCCATTTCAGTAACTTTCTCTCCATTGAGACATACTAAGAACCAAAAAATGTATAAATTACTATCAGAAATTGGTTGGAATTTGGAAACAAGTGAAATTAATTTTTTTCATTTTGCTTAATTGAGATGATATTCAATTTCAATATATGAAACGGCGTCATCAAGAATTAAACATCTAAACTCAAAGTAAATAATCACTGCTATTCACAAACACGTACACGCCTATGTAAGTCCAAACGGGAAAAAAATGGTAATCTGAGTTACAGGTTGATTTTATGGGAATATGAAGACACGCTTTTGCCAGACTAACCCGCCACTGAACCATGCGTAATTTAGTTAGTTGGACATCATTCACACTGGTACTAAACTTCTGCTCAGTGGGTGTGAAATCATAAAAAGTTATGGCGTTCGGGAAAGGCAGGATATCCTCTAACTGTTTGTTGGGACTCCAGAGTATGATAGGCCCAATATGCAATTGTATAGAACAAAAGGGGAGAAGTGGGCTGGAGGAATAGGAGAGGGATTAAATGGGCCCAAAAGACAAGGCATGCGGGTTTATGAGATAGAAATGTGGAAAAGCAGCAGAAAGGGAAGTAAATGAGAGAAAAGAGAGGCACGGCCGAATGGACAGCTGGTAGAAGGACAGTGGAGGATACGAGAATCATGCAGATGCAGCAAGAGGAGAGAGAGATAACTGAATGGAGGTCGTCTTGAATTTTGAGAGTGAATTGGTTAAGCTTGACTAAGCAAAGAAAGGGTACTTCCACCGTAAGAGGGTGATTCTATAGTCTATATTTCCTTATTTTTCTCAATTTCTGCAAGGTGTTTGTTCCAATCATAGTCTAGTTTCTATTACTGCCATTCAACTAGCTTGTGAAAGCTGCTTTTAGTCTATTCCGTATTAAAATACAAACCGGTATTTATATTCATAACTTTGGGTCCCTATCAGAGTATAGAGAAACATCTCTTGAAATATAAAATGGCTTCATCCTATTGGGTTAAACAGAACTTTTTTTAGGGTAATAAACATGCTGAATTCTTGGAATTTAAATATTAAAGTTCTGACCATGGACCTAATATGGGACAGGATAGTTCTAAGTTCTAACTTCTAAACATAGTCAGCATATGGTTTTCTTCTCCTGGTTATGATGCAGATAGATTAGACCTTCAAGAGGTACTCTTTCATAAAGTTGTGTATGTGTTTTATTTGGGTTAAGGAGACTATCTTAGCCTCCTTATCCATTGTACTCCTATCCTTCAATAAAAGTTCCTTTTTAGTTGAAAATAGAAGAAATTCTTAGTGCATAGAATATTAATGCAGTATACCAAAATCAATATATAGAATATAACTAAACACAACGTTTTCCTTTTTCTAAATAGCAGAGGAATAATATGTCATGTAAGAGTAATCAACACAAGAAAACCATAACTCACAAGGATTTCAAAAAATTTATCAACAAGTAGCAAGGGTCATACCTTTGGCAGCACAGTAGATTGTGATCTACTTCTAGTAGTATCAAAACCATGAGAAGCAGCGGCAGCAACTGAACCAGAAAATCCAGCAGCAAGAGTAACAGCCAAAGGAGACAACGGACCAATTTCTTCATTTAACCTGAGTCAAGACAAGCACTCTTAAACAAAAACGACACTCACTTGCAGTTGAAGTAATTAATCTGAAAGTGCTAGTAGATGATAAAATATATCATTTAATGCATCAAGTATCCAACAGCTACCATACCTTATCATAGACCAAAATCACAATGTGAATCACGTGAAACCTCAATCAAACAAAAAATTTAGCTCGTTTATATCAGTATGTTTGGTGCAGAAGATTAATTTAATTAGAAGCGGAAGATCAGACAATACATATCCACTTAAAAGATATCAAACGCTTAAATAAGAAGCATATTAACCTTATTCATAGTTTACTGAAGAGGGCCGACAATAGCCATGGTACTTAAAGGTAAATGCAACATCCATAAGGCTTAAAGGTTACATAACTCAATCTATGTGCAACGAAAACAACTGGACAACTTGGCACTTTAAAGCTCCAGTGCCATGGTGAGGTCCAAGGAAGGGTTGGATCTATATGAATGATTGTAGGCAATCTTAATATTCATTTGTAAGAGGCTGATTTCGCAATTGAGACGTGAGCTCCCAATCATATGGTAGTAGTAACGCTAACTGTTGCGCTGAGGCTCAACTTCATGTACAAAGAGAATAAAGATAGGAGAATATGGACAAAATGTTAAGAATGTTTTTAGCTTAGTTTGATCACTCCCTAATCAGAATTTTTTTCATAAAGCTATATTCCCTAAAAACATGCCTAACTACATACAATATAAAGAAGAATGATACAAAAGAGATGTTCTTAGGTTAATGAATAAGAGCTGAACCTGGGTTGAGGATTCATCCCTGCAGCCTTCCAATCAAGCATTATTTGGTGCAAAAATTGCCAACTCGAAAAAAATACACCACCAAACACAGAATCTCGAACAATTCCAGAACGGAGACCTCTCCACAATGTGTTCCATCCTTCCAAAGATATAATGTCTAATGGTCTTCTCACATTGCAAACTGATGGTGGCCTCCCAGATCCTGTCATTGCCCAGGGATACTCCAGTAAATCACCTGTTATGTTAGTGTTCTTGGTTGTCAGGGTAGACATGAGACCAACATATTGATTCAAAGACCTCTTGTCTGGATAACAGCCATTGAGTAATCTTGCAATTAGCGGTTTGCGAGCCCCCTCTTCCAAAGCAAAGTTAGAACTCGGAACATATGAAGCAGCGGCAACTTGCATACGAAGCTTGACAAGTTCAAATGGAGAGCTTATGAATGTCTCTGTGGCACCAGCAACAATGCCAGCCAAAAGAGCCTCCGAAGCAGTGACATAATTATCTCCCCGACCATCTGCCAAAAGTGCAACCGTGAGCACCCAAGTCACTCAAATTCCAAAAAAAAAAAAGCAACGTATATTGTAATTCTCAAATAACAAGCTCTAAAATGTATTGGAGGAAAAAACCGCACATAACCTTCAGGTCAAACAAACAAAGGGCATCTAAAATCAGACATTGCTGCACAACATACATGCACAATACCAAAACTTCAATCTTGAGTTATTGAAATGGAGAGATACATGTCAATGATGTCATGTTCATCCAAAACAAAGTAGAGATGATTTATTTTATACATATATATGAGAAAAAAATGAAACAAAACTAAAAGAAGATTTAAAATAAATAAATAAATAAAAAACTTACCTTTACAAAAGGCTGTCAGGATTTCATAAACCCCAAATCGTGCTCCTATACCAAAAACCCTCCCAAATGCCAACCACCCAAAACCACTGAACAAACCTGAAACACCCAAATATGTAAGAAAACATCAGAGTTAGCACTTAACATACATGCAGTAATATATTTTTGAACACCGAGCCAGCCCTATAGGAGCATAAAATTAGTTTCACAAAACTAGTAACAAGAACCAAAACTGAAAATGTTAAAACAAGTAAACAACCATCACTTAATATTAACCTAGTGCTCAAAATACATGATGATATATCAAGTCTTTTCAAGAATTGAACACTGGAATGAATATCTCTTATGCATATATACACATCTAAATGGAGTTATATTCTCTAAGGCAATTTATCATTCAGTTGGAAGGTGCCCACATAAAAAAAGCATACCTTTATTCCCTGACACAGAGAGTACTCTCAAAACAACCTGGTTAGGATTCAATTCTTTACCGGCAATAGAACCAACCTTTGAATGAACAAGCAAAACATTTGTATAAGCATAATGACATTGGTAGTTGCCAATTATGAGGAGTTGAAAAAGCTATAACCTGAGTAAGGACTTTGATAGTGTCAAGAGGGTAGGTGAAAGCTGTAGCTAAAGCTATTGAACCAGCACCAGTAATCCCGTGAAGAGCGAAAATTTGATTCTTTGATAAGTCCTCCATTTTAATATCTGAAAAAAAAAAATTGAAAATGATTGGAATTGGAATAAATAAAAGCTTGGTTAAACCCTTACTAATTCTCAAATGGGTGGTTCCTACTTCGTACACAGTGGCTTAGCGATGATGATGATGATGATGGGGACTGTGGTGGGTGTGAGAATATGATGATCTCTCTGGCAACTTAACAACGGTGACGTGAAGGATCTGTCATGAGTAAGCGAGACTTGCAGCGTGTGAAGGAAGGGAGAGTATACGGGGTGTGACGGAAGGGAATGCTTTCGACTAAAGGGTATAATAATAATTTCACACTATCGGAGAAGTATAAAGACATATCAAATGGGATTAAATCAATTTTATTTCGTTAATACAAAAAAGATTAAACATTTTGTAAAAAAACAAAGACTAAACATAATCTTGATAAATGCTAAGAATAATGTTTATTTTATTATCAATTATTATAGTTAAATTTACATATTTTACATTTATATATTAAAGTTTAAATTTATTTTTATTTTTTTCAATAATATTTTGGTCGTATCGTAATTAAATTTTAGATTTATCTTGTATTTGTATTTATAGAATGAGAGTTGAGTGGCGCCATCTGCACTGCAGTGGTGGACATGACAATGTCACCACCACATGTAGTGTATGTAGGCACGCACCAACTTTTTCCTAAATAGGACATTGCATGAATTAAATACAAAAAACAAAAAATTGTGGTAAAACCTTTTTTTAGGGATATATGGCAAAAAATATCGTAAAAAATAAATTATTCATTATCATGTCATTTTGAATTTAATATAGTTGATAGAGTCATCCTATTATATGATGCAGGAGTCAAAAAATGGATTTAATGTTGTGAAATTACACATAGTTTTTATATTGTTTTGCATCGTGATTGTCTGATTTAAAATCAACGTCTAACATTGCAAGAGTTAATTTTATTAATATGTAATCTGGATCGTCCGATTAAAAATGAACGATCAAAATTTAAAACAGCGTGATTTTATCATAGCAGGCAACCATGATCCGCAGGGGTTAGGGTTCGAACCCTAAAATTATTATTATTACTACTTTTTTAAAAACTCAATTATTTATTATTCTATTCTACATCTTGATCTTGAAACGAATCATTTAATGGGCCAAAAGTTTCAACCGAGCAAACCCATTAGAAAGCCCAAACACTAACCACTACAACACAGAACAAAACCCTAATCCACATTCATCATCATATAAAACAGAGTCAGCTTCCTTCTTCACCTTTCGTTTGCCTAGCCACCCGATCTGAAGCCATTCCGCAACAATGGTAATTCAATCAACAACCATTGTCTTCAATCAACAAGTTCATTTCATCAATTTCACGTTAATTGAACTCGTTTCTGTTGTTTTTATAGGTGAACGTTCCAAAGACAAAGAAAACATACTGCAAAAGCAAGGAGTGTAAGAAACACACCTTGCACAAAGTTACCCAATACAAAAAGGGTAAAGACAGTATCGCTGCTCAGGGAAAGCGTCGTTATGATCGCAAACAATCTGGTTATGGTGGACAGACCAAGCCTGTTTTTCACAAAAAGGTTCAATCACAATTTACAATTAACCTAGTTTTTTTTAACTTAATTTAATTAGTAATTATTAATTTATCTGTTGGTTAATTTATCATTTTTGCGTGTTTTTTTAATTAGGCAAAAACCACTAAGAAAATTGTGTTGAGGCTTCAGTGTCAAGGTTGCAAACATGTTTCCCAACATGCTATTAAGGTAAATTTATTTGCTTATTTAGTTTTTTTTTGTACATAGACGAAATAAAAAGCAGTTGAAAACTCTCGGGTCATGGCGTTTGACCCAGCAATTTCAGCATTTCTACCGGTTGAGCTAGGATTGTTCGACAATTTTTTTTGTAGTGTAATTCATTGTTTGTTTGTGGGTGTTGTGGATTTCTATCAGTTGAGCTAGGATTGTTCTACAATTTTTTTTGTAGTGTAATTCATTGTTTGGTTGTGGGTGTTGTGATTAATGGATTGTTTGTGTTTGCAGAGGTGCAAGCACTTTGAGATTGGTGGTGACAAGAAGGGAAAAGGAACATCACTGTTTTAGAATTTTGCAGTTTCACTGTGTTTTTCTTTTGTACTATCTATCTTTGGTTTATTAATTTTGCAGAAGTACTTTGTGTTTGAGATTTTTGTTCTGATATTTCTAATGAGTGGATTTTTACTTTACTCAATTTTTGCAATGCAATCATCATGTTTGTATTCTTTCTGCTATATTGCTTTGTTGGTACCCTAGTTTTAGCAAAAATTAAGTTAATTACCCATCATTAATTTTATCATCAATGATTTTATAGGAGTGAAAGCGCACTTTCATTTATAGTTCTAAGTTCTCTTAAAATGTTAACTCTCAAAGTGGAGGAATGGTGCAATAGTTCATGTTATTCTTATGTCTCTTAAGAGAAATGAGGTAGGGATAGAATAGAAGAATAGTGGGGTGGACTCATTTTCAAAATTATTTTGAATTCTCTCATTTGTGTCTTTATCTACATATAGTCTTCCATTTTTCTTAGATACAGAGAGAACCTCAACTCATATACATGAATGTAATAGGATATGTTGCATTGATGGCTAAATTAGATGTAGTTAGTAAAGTATTAGCAGTTCTTTTAGTGAAATGGCCAGTGTAGTTTCTTTTGTGTCAAGTTGTCCCTTTATACCTGAAAGTGTCTATAAGTTGGTCTCATCTTCATTCCTCATCCTCTTGTAATACAAAATATACATATACATGATCATTAAAGGTATACTAGAAATGTTTTCCCAGACATTACTTTTCTTGCTTTTCTTGCGGCTCAACTTTGGATTATTTGGCCCCTTTCCTTATGAACCAGAGGGTTAATACTAAAAAGGTATACTAGCAATTAAAATATTTCATTGAGCAATGCTAAGGACACACTCTCTCAAACACACCCCTTTAACACACTCCTATCATATGAAGCCACGTCAGCCATTTTTTATTCTTCTAGTCACTTGGTTTACCGGATACCTGATATTGATATACATTGAAAAACCATTTATTTTTTAATTATTTAATCTTTTAAGTTTAACCATTCATCTTACGATCTTCTTCCCAACTCCCTTGGTTCCCACATATGACATATCGAAGCATACTTTACCAGCAAAACAACATTGTCATTATGGCATAATTGTTTAGAATGTTTAATCAATTTGTCTCCAGCACAAGGTGTAGAAATTTAAATTTATCTTTTATGTAGAAATCATCAACTCTCACAAATGAAAAGTTTACATTAAGATTTTTATGGTGCTTCTCTCAATTTAAGAGATATCAGTGAAATCTTCAATGTCTGAATCCTTATCTAGAAGAAATTAATCCTTGACAATACTCAGATCCAACTTTAAGCAAAAACCCATAATTTGGTGTTGAGAAAAAATAATCCATCACTGTACCCAGATCTATGTTTACCCAAGAATGATGAGTAAAAATTAAAGTTGGTGTGAAAATTGAGAAAGGTGAAGAAGATGGGTTGTTCACATAAGAAAGTATGTGTGAAGCTGTTAGAATTGTGATGGATAGCATCAGAAGAGAAGTGAGCAAGCAAAACATGAGAAATAGATTAACTTTTTTCCTTAGTGTTAGTGGAGAGCTTGTCGCAGCTATGTAGAGAGTAGAGACCCAGAGAGTCCTGAGGAAGATCTTAGGGATGCAGTTAGATTTTAAATAAAAAAAATATTAAAAAATTCAAAGTGGTGTTGTCTTTCAACCTAGAGATCCGGTTAACAGGTTAATGAAAGAGAAATAGATGTGTCATGGCTTCATATAATTGGAGTGTGTTAAATGGGTGTGTTTAAGAGTGTGTCCTTAGCATTACTCATATTTCATTTCATCAACTAGGGTTTGGTTTGGTGGAAGATGTTAGTTTCTCACAACATTAGACAAAAAATGAAAAATTTCATGTTAATAATATGATGTTATTTTGGTTTAATGTGGTTTTTTTAAAGCAAAAGACTAAATTAACTAGGAAAAAGAATTAACTTGACACAAAAAGAGAAGATTATGCTTTATTAAAGAAATAAAGATCCAACATCATTTTTATATTGTTTTGCATAATATCAAGCTTTTCCCCCTAATGGTCGCCCACAATATCAAGCTTTTCCCCCGATTTTCCTTCCTACCCTACACCACCACCACCTTCCTGAACCCTGTGAAAAGTGTCCACCTAAATTAAGTTCCATAGCTGCCCCTAGATTGCACATACACTTCCTTTGCTCTCTAAATAATAAATATCAAGGTTGTTAGAATCGAGATTTCACCTTAACTCTTTTTTTTTTTTTGGGATTAAAAGGGGCTTAAAAACCCAAAAGAGATTACACAACTATTATTCTGGAAGTAGAAACTTCCATTTCATCATCATAAACTAGAGATTGTACTTCTCTAGGAGGTAAATCAAACAAAGTACTTCCATTGCCCAAGTTACAGCCAAGGTTTGCTAGTCAATCCGTTACTCTATTTGCTTCGCGATACACATGTTTAAATCGCACCTCCATGTCTTGCTCCATTATTCCTCTGATCTTTTGCACTAATTTCTGCCCTCGAATGCTTCCATTGTTGGAACTAGTTAAACATTGTAGAACTGATGTGGAATCAACTTGCACCTCAAGGCGTATAATATTTTGAGCTCTAGCCATCTTAATTCCTTCAAGGACACCCCAAAGTTCAGCTACAAAGGCGCTGCAAACTCCCAGAACTTTCGCGAAGCCACACACCCATCTTCCATCTCCATCTCGAATCACACCCCCACACCCAGCTTGCTGACTTCCAGATTTCATTGCACCATCTGTATTCAAACAAAAATATCCTTGCTGCGGCCGCTCCCATTTTACCTAGATTGTAACACGACGACTCGCTTCCAAGTGAATTCTGGAGGAGATACTCACTTGGTAATCCTTAACATATTGCAAGATTAGACGAAACGGCTGAAAAGGTCTTTGAAAGGAAGCATCATGCAGCGACTTGTTTCTTCATTGCCACAGATAATAACACGTAGTGGCCCAAATATTCTTCCAATCTAAATCCTCAATATTCCACCCATTGGTTGAGAGATTAAAATTCACCCAGTCTTTAAAATTTCCAACAAAAAACAAATGTCTTACTTCCAAAGGAAGCAAATGGTTCCACACCAAAGCAGCCAACTTACAATCTCTAAGCGCATGCAATAGTGATTCTTCAGTATCAAAACAGTGTAAGCAATATGGAGCACTATTAGTCCAGTGACTTATTAACTTATTAGTAAGTAACCTACCATGCGCAATCTGCCACGCAAAGCACCGAACTCTTTCTGGGACACTAAGCTTCCAAACCATCTTCCATATAGCTTCAGCTTCCATAGTATGAAAACCACAAATCATTTTATATGCACTTGAAATCGTGAAATTACCTTTCG
This sequence comes from Trifolium fragiferum, assembly GCA_954870985.1. NCBI lineage: Eukaryota > Viridiplantae > Streptophyta > Magnoliopsida > Fabales > Fabaceae > Trifolium > Trifolium fragiferum. The sequence goes on along the minus strand of OX940790.1, from coordinate 15,043,534 downwards.
GGTCACCTGTTCAATATCGCAAATCAGGACCATCTTCTTCACAAGGAGGAGGAATAAGATTAATCTTTTCCATAGTGCTTCTAGGCAGTAGGGATGCTATTTCTTCTATCTTCCACATGTTATTATTATCAACCAAATCATATACTCTCCAATCTTTGAAACTATTGGGAAGATTTTCCACAAGATCTATCAATCTCGTACTATTATCTATCCAGATATCATTCCAACAATTTACCTTCAATCCATCACCTATAGACCAGGCTTCAAACTTACCAATATCTGCCCACACTTTACCAATGCTCTTCCATAGAGGAGAGTCACTCATTTTTACCCTTAGAGTTGCGACATTAGTATCTCCACGGGCATATTTACTGCGCAAAACTTGGCACCATAGATTCGTCTCTTGCATTTTAATAGACCACCCCAACTTCATAATGCAAGCTAAATTCATCTTGCCCAGATCTCTAATGGCCAAACCGCCCAACTCTTTAGGAGTTGTTAGAGTTGACCAACGAACACTATGAAACTTTCTCTTGTTAACCTCATCTCCCCATATAAAACCCCGTTGGAGTTTTTGAATTTCCATCAAGCAGCTCTTGGGAATGAGGGTTGTCATCATAGAGTACACCGGAATTGCTTGAATAACGCTTTTAGAAAGAGTAACTCTCCCAGCGAAAGATAAGTGGCTCGCCTTCCAATCAGACAATTTGTTTCTAACCTTATCAATAAGGTGCTGAAAATCTCTCTTCTTAGGGACACCTCCAACCAGCGGAACTCCCAAATATTTACCAATATTGCACGTTTCCTGAAAACCAGATTGTCGAACTAGTCTTCTTCTAGTCTGAGTATCCACATTTTTGGAGAAATATATCGATGTCTTCTCTATACTCACCACTTGGCCAGACAAATTGGAAAACCTATTCAAAGTTCTCATTGTGCACTCCATTTGTTTTTCAGTAGCCTTCCCAAACAAGAGTAGGTCATCCGCAAACATAAGATGAGAAATTAAAGGACCATCTCTCCCAGCCTTCATTGCCACCCACCCCTTGTTGTCAACCTCCTTTGCAATCAAGTAGTGACTTAATTTGTCCGTGCATAACACAAATAAATAGGGGGACATAGGATCTCCTTGGCGAATCCCTCTTTCTGGCGTAAAGAACGGAGCCCTCTTTCCATTCCACATCACATTTGTGGTCACAGTTTGAACACAATGCATGATAATATTTATCAAATGATCAGGAAATCCAATCTCAGTTAAAGTATCATGGATAAAGGACCATCTCAGCCTGTCATATGCTTTCGCAAGATCCACCTTGATAGCAAAGAACCCCACTTTACCTCGTATTCTTTTCATACTATGAACCATTTCTTGTGCCACAATGATATTTTCATGGATATTCCTGGTTGGAACAAATCCTGTTTGGTACGGAGAGATGATTTATGGAATTAAAGGTTTCAATCTATTGACTATGATCTTTGTAATTATCTTATAAGACACATTACAAAGAGAGATAGGTCTAAATTGATTAACAAATTCAGGCTTATCAATCTTAGGAATGAGACAGATGTCTGTCTGGTTGATATCCGCAATGCTGGAAGGGTTATTCCACATCTGAGTAATGAAACTGCAAACTGAATGCTCTACAACCTTCCAGTTCCTATGATAGAAACCAACAGGATAACCATCTGGCCCCGGAGCTTTCCAAGGACCCATTTGAAATAATGCATTTTTAATTTCCTCTTTAGAAATCTGACTGTTGAGATCCTGCACAATATCATCAGGCAGAGGAACAAACTTATAACATGAACTAGAGCAATGTCCAACACTACCTTCCTCTGTGAACAAGTCTTTGAAAAAATCATTTACAAGCTCCTTTAGTTTGCCTTCCTCTTCTATCCAGACACCATCAGGACCCCTCAACATATAAATCTTGTTCTTCCGTTTTCTGTTGGCTGCTTTAACTTGATAATATCTAGTATTTCGGTCACCATCTTGAAGCCATTGGGCTCTAGATCTTTGAAACCAAGTCAGTTCTTCCTGATATAAAACACTAGCAAGCTCCTCTTGTAACTCCTTTTCTAATTTATAAAGGAAAGGATTCATACTACCTTCTTGATATTTTTTCTGAATTCCACCGAGTCTGTTATGTAGTTCTTTTTTCCTCTTTAAGATGCTACCAAAAGTATGAACCTTCCAATTCTTCAAATTAGCTTCAACCTCAACCAGATTTGCAACTAAGTTTTGGTCATGCTTCCACCAGCCTTTAAAGTCCTCTTCAAATTTTGGATGGAGAGACCAAGCACATTCAAACCTGAATACCTTCTCACTACAAGGAACTTGGTGACCACCTGTTTGGATTAATATAGGATGATGATCAGAGAAATCTACTCTTGGAAGAACCTTCACTATAGCATTAGGGAAGGAAATTCTCCAAGTATCATTACACAGCGCACGATCCAGTCTTTCAAAAATACGATCCACTCCATTATACAGGGGACCTCGCCAGGTATACCTAGACCCAATAGAGCCTAAGTCAATTAATCTACATTGATTAATTCTATCAGCAAACAAGGCACACTTTCTATAATTAATTGGGGCCCCCCCTTTCTTCTCACTTTTATCCTTAATATCATTAAAGTCCCCAGCTAAGAGCCATCTTCCTGTCATGTTTTCTGCAATTTGAATCATCTCTGACCAAAGAGAACTTCGTAAATCTTCACTAGGGCTAGCATACACAACTGAGAAATACCAGCTATCATCTGTCTCTAGAACGCGAACATGAATAAATTGAAAATCCACTCTCTCCACCTGGATTGTCATGAAAGTTGATTTCCATCCAATAACTATACCTCCCGCATATCCTCGATTTTCAGAATAGGCAAAATTATCAAATCCTAGCAATTGAAAGGACTTCTTCAATTTACTTGGATCAACTCTAGTTTCCATAATAACCAAAATTTCCAGTCTATGAATCTCTAGATAATGTTTACAATTTCTAAAGAAACTAGCGCTAGCAGCTCCTCTACAATTCCACACCATAATATTCTTAGAATGTCTATACATAATAACTTAATTAATGTGCATAGCATTCTCTGTCTCCATATGGTGCCCAAGACCTTGCGTCTCCGCCACCACTTCCATGTCGGTCTCGTCATTACTCAAGATTCCACTTTCACTGGCATCCACAAATTCTTCAAGGTGATCGCCATTCATATTCTGCTGCACATTGGAAGGAATTTGTGAATTTTCTTTCCAATCAGGGGGACGGGAATGATTGGGTTTGATCCCACCTGGTCCAAAGTATTGTTTTTCTCCAATAGCAACTTGGGAATGAGGTAAAACCATATTTGGACCACTTCTGACATCACTAGAGACAAACTTTTGAGGGTTGACCATGGGGAATGTCAAAGCTATTCCTTCATCTTTTTTATTCTTTAAAGTGTCTACTTTTTTCCCTTGAATAATATCTTCCATCTCAGCCACTCCACGTGTTGGCTCTATAATAGTCTTCGGATTTCCACGTGCTTCTCGTATAATACCACGTTTATTTTGCTCTTGCTTATTTTTTGCTCCACCATGATTTTTTCTTGTTTCTCCACGTGTATTCTCAATAATTTTCTTTTGAATAATTATTCTTTGCACATTGGATTCAGCAGGAATAATATCCTCCTCATCGATCTCCACATTTATTTCCTCATCACCCAAAATAGCAAATCTTGATCCCTTGGCGTTAGTTTCTCCATTGCTGTTGCCGTGATCTTTGGGTTTCCGTGGTTTCCGCTGTTTTTGCACCACCGTCCATGGCCTTTCCACCACCGCTTGCTGACCGGTTTCACAATTATCTGCAGGTGCAGATCCTTGCTTTTCTCCATTCTTGCTATTATCCATATTTCTTTTTGGACAACCTTCAACATAATGACCAAAGATACCACAATTCAGACATAAAAAGTGCAGCCCTTCATATTCCACCTTATAATGCCTACCTTTGATGGTAAACGGTAAACATTGCAAGCAATGGTTTTGTTAGATCCACTTCAACATAAAGTCGTGCATATTTTCCCTATTCTTGATAGAGAGTGGTCTTGTCTACCTTCACTGATCGTCCAATACGATCTCCAATAACATGTAGAAGTTTAGCATCATAGTACTCAATTGGCAGTCCAGAAAATCTAACCCATACTGCTATTGATTTGACAGATTCGACAGCAGGATTAAAATCAGCTGACCATTCTCTAACTGCAAGATAATGATCATATATTAGCTAAGGTCCTCCAACTAATGCTGCTGTATGATCCTCCTCATTGGTGAAGGTAACTAGGAAGTAATCATACCCAAGATCTACGATATTGATCACTCCCTGCCGTACCCATAGTTGCTTGAGTCTAGTTTCTAGAGCTTTGAAACCAATCTTCCTTCCCAGCAGCTGCACAATAAGCCCATTCTTCCATGGTTTTTGTATTCTCTCCTCTTCCTTTTTAGAAAGAATAAAAGAGGGGCAATCATATCCCCTGTAAGTAGTTTCCTCAACTTTTATTCCTTCCTCTTCTTCTTCAGAGAAAACATCATCATCCATATCAGTATTGTGGTTCTCATGCACACCTTTCTTAGTCCCCTTCCGCATACGATCTTCTCCAGTGACAGACTCCTTGTAAGACTTTTTCTCCCCATAACCTCCATCTCCATCAACTATACCATCATAGACTAGAGGTGCAGTTGAATGATGGGAGAAGTTGTGATCACCTTCCTTGACTCGCTTGTTGCTTCTATCCTGTAAATCTTCTTCTTCATCTGTATTTGCTTCGTTTTCCTTCGTAAACCCTAGCAGGGGGTTGGTTGCCATCTTCCTTAAGAAACGATAAAAAACCTAGATCCTTCAATCAATACTTTTGTCGAGACTGGTCCCTAACCGGGGATCCCCTGTTGCCAAGAGATCGGGCTAGGACTTTAAACTCTCGCCCAACAAAAATCTCAATATCAGGATCGGTGTACCAAGGAAGAAGACAAAGTTGTGAACCCTAATATTCAAACCCTAGCAGAGCGCTAATAATTCCAGCGGCAAATTTTACGGATTTTGAATATAGCAAGATCCACCTTAACTATTTTTGTCTAGGTAAAATCGTAACATAAAATCGTCAATTTTACCTCATAAATAATATTAATTTTATATACATGACATATATATACTTATATAATATTATAATAATATTATAATATGGATCGATAACTTAGAATGTCAACTTAAAATATAATATTTTAAAGCTAAAATATACTAAATCACACAAATAAAATATAATATTCATAAATTTAGATTAAACTACACAAATTACCCACCAAATTATCAAAAAGTAACATAAAAAAAACTGGGCTTTTTTTTAAAAAACAATTTGTCAAAAAAAATTTAAAAAATGTGAAATTCTCTTAAAGAGTTAAATCCAACGATTTTACCACGATTTAAATCGTTTCAGATCACGATTTTAGCAGAAAACGATTCTACCAGCGATTTAACTCGAAATCGCTACCTAAAAACATAAAATCTATAGTTTTTACGTTTTAAATCGCGATTTTAACAACCCTGATAAATACACAAACTTCCCTTGAATTTTGCCTATATTTCACTTACACTCTTATTTTTTCACATGACACATATCACTTGATGTTAACATCCATGGCAGCATCACACCTTAAATATGTGATAAGAGTTTCATTATCGCAATTAACAACAATCATTCATGCCTTCTAATGCTTTGATGTGCTCATTATGCTGCTGCTCACTCGTGACATCCAAGAATTGTTCGAAAAGAGATTCACAAATACTCCCTCCATTTCTTAATTTAAGAAAAAATTTACTTTTTAGATACATTCAAATATTGATGTATCTAGACTATATCATTGTCTAGATATATTAATATTTGAATGTATCTAAAAAGTAGATTTTTTTTATATTAAGGATTGGAGGGAGTAATAACGAGAGGGCGATCAAACAATTCATTGGGAACAGAAAAGAGTGTTCAAAATTAATTGAGCACAGAAAAGAGTGTTCAAAATTAATTGAGCAACCAAGTATATATCTTGAGTATCTATGAAAGTGCATTACAGATACTCATCCTATGCTGTGCATGAGAAAATATTGTTTTGCTACGCTTGTGCCTCAAACTAATACTAGTAGTTATTCTTTCCAGTCTCGCTTATCTTTTCTCTAAGTTATATGATTGTGTTTGTGTCATTGGGATTGTGTTAGTAGTTGTGGTTAAGGTGGAATAACAATTAATAAATACATTGATATACCCTATTGTATTAAATAAATTATTATGAATGAAATGCTATAAGTATCTTTATGTCAAAAAACCCAGTGAGATGGTGACAATTAAACAACAAAGGTGACAATATAATGATGTACATTTTATGCAATATTTTGCATGTGAATCAATAATCAATACAAAGAAAATGTTTAAATATTTACGTCAAAAAAAATGTTTTAATATTTATCTCTGTTGTATTGTACTGATTCCTGAACAGACGCCACAATTGAAACTTCTAGAAATAAGTCATATTATTACTATTTTGGTGCATGTTTCCTATGGTTTGATACTTTGGCATCATTTGCCTTTTTTAGAAGGACTTGGGTCAGTGTTAGTATTAAATTTAGACTTGCTATGAGCTCGACTAGAATGACTATTTAATTCTCTCTGGGTTCATTTCAAATTCTGTTTTTTTTTTTTTTTTTTTTTTCATCTATTTATTTATAATATTATAAAAGAAAAGTGCATGTGAGTTATATCAAGAAACTAACTAAAATTAGAGTAGATCTTTTTTTTTGACAACATAAACGGTATTTATTCATTCAAGTAAAATAGAGTACATCAATATAATACAAATTCATAATCGCTAAAAACAAAAAGGATAAATCTGCGAACAAACTCACAGTGTCCATGTTAATAGCATAAAACGGCAAATTACATATGTCTACAAATATGACTATATTGAAGTGACCGGAATATCCATGCCTCCGGATTTGTAGCGTTGATGACACAAAAGTCGACATTGATTGAATCTGCACTAGATCGGATCTACTCCTTCAACCTGAAACAAATGAATGTCGCACAAAGACGGAAAAACAAATACACCGCACAAAGACGGGACAACCAAATACACCGTACGAAGATGGAAAATCAAAACAAACAAATATGTGAAAATCACATTTATTTATTATAACGAGAAAGAAAAACAATTTGGAGGGATGATTTTAGGCCAAAATTGACCTAAAATCACCCCTCTTTGATAGATTAAGAAGAAGAAAAAAAGTAGTGACGGCTAGGGTTGGAAGAGAGAAAAGAGAAAACTATAATAATTAGAGTAGATCTTAAAAGTCAAATAATGTAAAAAAAAATTTGTTATTCTATAACTTTTTGTCTCTATTTTCATGTTATTTTATTGATTATTTTAACAAGAAATTCTAAAGCATGCCTCCTTGAACAATTTTTAACCAAAATTTATCTATCACTCATTCTAAAACATGGTATGAAAATGAGTTCATAAGTGTGCAAGATATCACCCACTCTACAAGTCAATTTTGTATAATTGAATTGATTCAACCTATGTTGTAAAATCATTTTAAAGTCTATCAAAGATTCATTAAGTAATCCACTATCAAGCCACTCATATTACACTTCAATGTTGAATTTTCGACATGTTGGGTCATTATGAGGGGGCAGTCAGGAGATCATTCACATTGAGTTTAAGAACAATTTCACAAGTGAGTTGAACACCACACTTTAATCCAAAATCTTGAGGCATTAGGTTTGTGGGTCTTCTCATTTATAAAGTGTTCACCTCCACTTATCTAAACAATATGTGACTTGCTCACTCACACTTGCCACAACAGGATGGAAGTGTATTCAAAGTTCCACGGTGAATAAGAAAAAACCTGAAAATTAATTTAAAATCGAAGAAACTCTTGCTTTACAAATCAATTATATAGAGTTAAATTAGACCAACTAAATATTTAAAGATTATTCATTGGTAAATTTATTTAAGGCAAAATAAAAAATGCGAACATATTATTAAATGTAGTGGCAGATTTTTATTGAGACTGGGGCATGGCACGACCCTTCTAGTCCCTAAGTACTATAGTATACTATGTGACTTATTTTAACAATTTGCCTCATTTTCAAAGTTGATTTTGAAAAGGCATACGATTCGGTGGATTGGGGTTTTCTAGAGTACATGCTTTATAGATTTGGTTTTGATGAAAAATGAATCGGGTGGATTAGAGCTTGCGTCTTTGGGGGGAATTTATCGGTACTTGTTAACGGGAGTCCTACTAGAGAAATTAATATTCAAAGGGGCCTTAAGCAAGGTGACCCCTTAGCTCCGTTCTTGTTTTTATTGGTGGCGGAGGGGTTTGGTGGTGCAATGAGGAGAGCGTGTGATCTAGATATTTTTAAAGGTTTCAAATTCCCAAACGGAGGTCCTACTTTATCTCACCTCCAATACGCCGATGATACACTTTGTATTGGGGAAGCGTCGATCCACAACCTTTGGACTTTGAAGGCAATTCTTAGAGGTTTTGAGATTGCTTCGGGGTTAAAAGTTAATTTTTGGAAGAGTTGCTTAATTGGGATTAATGTGGAAAATTCGTTTATGGATTTGGCTTGTACTTTTCTCAATTGCAAAAGAGGTGGGCTTCCTTTTAAATATCTAGGCCTCCCGGTGGGGGCAAGTCCAAGGAGAGTGGCGACTTGGGAACCAATGGTAGAGAGGATCCGGAATAGTTTGAACTCTTGGGGGAATAAGCATATAAGTTTTGGTGGGAGACTTGTGCTTATTAATTCGGTTTTGAATTCTATCCCGATTTTTTACTTGTCATACATGAAAATGCCGATTCAAGTGAGGAAGAAGGTGATTAGGATCCAACGGGATTTTCTTTGGGGAGGTGTTAACGGTAAAAGGAAACTTAGTTGGGTTAAATGGAAGGTGGTGTGTCAAGAGAAGAAGAAAGGGGGTCTTGGAGTGAGAGATTTGGAGTTGGTCAATATTAGCCTCCTCATGAAGTGGAGATGGAGACTTTTAAATGATGAAGATTCGGCGCTTTGGAAAGAGGTGTTGATTTCTAAATACGGGAGGTCTATTGTGTCAAAGGTAAAGTGGTCTTGTGAACCGACCCCTTATGTTGCTTCTACGTGGTGGAAAGATATTAGAGACCTTGAGGGGTGTGTGGTTGATTTAAATTGGGTGGAAGAAGCAATGGTTCGGAGAATGGGAGATGGCTTGCTTACTTACTTTTGGAGAGATGTGTGGATAGGAGATATTCCTCTTTGTGAGAGATTTCCCCGATTGTTTTCTCTTGCGACTAATAAGGAGGTGCGGGTTGGGAACATGCTAGAAGAGGAGGGAGAGAGGAGGTGGTGGAAGTGGAGTTGGAGGAGGAATCTTTTCCAATGGGAGGAGGAAAGGGTGAGACATCTTGAGGGAGTCCTAGCCAATGTGACACTTTCTCTTGAGAGGGATGGTTGGAAGTGGGCTCCAAATCCGGAAGATGGTTTTTCGGTGAAATCCGTTTTTGACTCCTTAAGGGAGATTTTCGATACAAGTAATTTATCCGAGTTTGAGGTGAAAGTGTTCTCTAGTATTTGGGAGAGTTCGGCTCCTTCCAAGGTTGTGGCCTTTTCTTGGCAACTTCTCCATAACCACCTTCCTACAAAGGATAATCTCCTTTTTCGTCGGGTGTTACCTCAAGAGGCGAGTGGTAGTTGTGTGTGGTGTGATCATTCCCCGGAAACGGTTAATCATTTGTTTCTTTTTTGTAAGGTGGCGCACGTGGTATGGTATGAAATTTTTAAATGGTTAGGTGTGGTGATTGTTATGCCACCAAATATTATGATTCTCCTTGAGTGTTTTCTTGATTCGGCTAGGATCAAAAGATTGAGGAAGGGTTTTGTGTTCGTGTGGCATACGGTGGTGTGGTCGTTATGGTGTGCGCGGAATAATGATATTTTTAAGAATATCAAGGTGGATCCTTTGAATATAGTAGATGAGGTAAAGGTGCTTGCGTGGAAGTGGAGTGTGGATCGTTTGAAAATTTTCCCTTGTTTATATTATAAGTGGAATTGGGATCCCGGATATTGTTTACTAAATTAAGTTTTGAGGTGTTTTTTGATAGTCCCCGGTTTTTGTAATGGGTGGTGGGAGTTGTTTTTTCTCTGTTTTTCGTTGGGTCTGGAGCAGGGGTTTAGCGCCTGCTGCTGCTCCCCCCTCTGTCTTTGTATTTTGTTGCTTTTGGTCCTCCAATCACTTCTTGTGGTTGGTGTGTGGTTTATTATATTTTGTTTGCCTCTCAAAAAAAAAAAAACAAAACAATTTACACGAACAAAGAGCAACATTCAAACCACATTTTCCTTTCTATAAAACAAAAAAAATGTTAGTGGCTTGAGCAATTTTTCGATTTGTTAATTCGTTCACATTTAAAAAAAAAATTAAGGTGATCAAACTCAATTATAAGTACAAGTTTTCTTTTGTAAAAAAAATTACAAATTTTCTAATATCATTTAATAACAATTAATCTCTATTGAAAAATTTATTATCTATACAAAGAGTTTTTCTCCTAAATATTCTTGATACGTAAGAGTTAGACCCACTTGTAGTTAGGGGCGGATCCAGACACAAAATATTAGTGGGGCTAAAAATATTATGCACCAATGAAAAAATTTCTTTATCCTCATAATTCTTTAAACAACAAACAATATTATTACTAATACAACATATATATTAAAAAAACGAACAATAATAAACCAACAAATCATAAAATTTCTATTAAAAAAATTAAATCAACAAACATATCAAAAAAATTAAAAAATTTCTATTCGAAAAAAAAAGATTATAACTTCTTCTAAATCATGCATATGACTATTGTTTGATGCTTCACAAGATCCTACCTTTGATCAAAATATATAGAATCCAAAATTATACCAACTTCTAAGTTGTTTTGATAAGCTAATTCAATTAGCATATAACTTATTAGTTTTTATTTCAATTTTACCCATATTATCTTACTTGAAAAAATCATTTTTTTATGTCATTTCATATTTATATGTAGTTCAATTGCTAACTTTATCCAATTCTACAAATTTAATTAGTTATCCACTATTTTTTGACAAACAAAATAAAAATTGATTATTCTAAAATAAACTATATTACTTAAATTAATACTCTACGTATAATGGAAGACTTGAAATCATAAATAACTGACTATGAATTAGTTTTTGTACTAATACTTAAACTTTATGTGTACTAAAAATTAGTTTTTGTACTAATACTTAAATTAATATGTACCGAAAGACTTACGGTCATCAATATTAAACTCTAAACTAATATTTATATTAATACTTGTATAAATATGTATATAAAATAATTTAAAAGTATTTATAAATATTATTATTATTTAAAAAAATAATAATAATTTGGCTGGGCTGGTGTGGCTATAGCCACACCAAGCCTCAAGCAAGTCCGCCCTTGCTTGTAGTAACCAAAATTTTTTTTTATAGGTGAATAAGTAAAAATAACAGCATTCAAATATTGATCTTACATACAATATTTTTACCAACTGAACTATACTTACGAAATACTAGTACAATATTTTTTTTTTCAAGTATAATACTAGTACAATTCTATTGTTGATATTAGAAGGGTTAAATATGTTTTTAGTCCTACATTTTGCCTTATAGTCAAGAATAGTCCCTACATTTTTTTTTATGATTTAAAAAAACCCTAAAAAGTTTTCCGTAATCAAAACTGGTCACCGCTGTTAATTTTTTTTTAACAAAACGCTGACGTGACACAATTAGCCAATTATATGGTGACATGTGTCTTTTTCCATCAGATTTATTGTGCACATTTCCACACCAAATCTTTATTTCTACATTTCTTCCTCCAACACAACTCTCATCTTCATCACCACAAACTCAACCAAAACCACAACAACAACTCAAACTGAAGTCATGGTAAAAGACACATATCATCATGTTATTGGCTAATTGCACCCCATCAGCGTTCTGTTAAAAAAAATTAACAGCGAGGACCAATTTTAATTATTGAAAAAATTGTAGGGTTTTTTTAAACTATAAAAAAAATATAGGGACTATTCTTGACTATAAGGCAAAATGTATGGACTAAAAATATATTTAATCCATATTAGAATTTGAATTTTGCTATTGAGGCCCCCCTAGTTGCTTCAAAGCCCCCCTAAAATCCCAAAATACCCCTGAGGATATGATTAAAATTTTCGTTGTCTAGGCAACGAAATCCAAATATATTGTTGCCTGCAGGACGAAGGCGTGTTCGTGACCTAATTTACTTGAAATTCGTTGTCTAGACAACGAAAACGCTTCATATCTAGTTTCGTTGTCTATCTCACAAACACGCATGGTTTCGTTGGATAGACAACGAAAATGCTTCATATCTGAAACGTGACAACGAATCCCAAATCAGTACAGTAAAACGTTTGAAACGATTTGGGAGAACGGAGCAACGATTCTTGGGCGTTTTTGAGGGCGATTAAAGCATCCAACCATTCAAGTACAACCGATTTCGATTAAAGGAGGCTGTGAGGATCATTGTTTGAGCAAGCAAGCATCCACTCATTCAATTGTCATTTAGGCAACGAAAATCCAAGTAAGAATCCCAAAATTTAGTTTTTTTAATCAATTAAAGTTGTTTAACTTGTTTGATTAACAGTCAATTGCATGTTTAACTTGTCGTTTAGGGATTTTGATTTGGGATTTAGGGTTTATGTGTTAGATTGGGGATTTAGGGTTTATGTGTTAGATTGAGGATTTAGGGTTTGTGATAAATTTAAATTCATTGTTGATTATATTAAGTTAATGTTTTGTTGATAAATTTAAATTCATTGTTGATTAAGTTAGATGTTGCTTAGAATTTGGATTGATCATAATTGATGATGATAAAAATTAGATTAAATTTAGTAGTTTTAGTTGATGATTAAATCTGATGTTTTGAATTTAGCTGATGATGATGATATAATAATGTTGCAGGAAAAATGGATGAAGTTACTCGTAAAAGAGCGGGTAGGGATAGTGTTGCCCATAGCTCGGCCCGTAGGGAGAGAGAGCTTGCCCTAGCACAGACAAGGGGATCAAAACGGACGAGTGGTAGAATGAAGGAAGTTTCTTCTACTGCGGAAAATCATCCCGATCCGGTGCCCGATCATGAGACTACGTTAGAGACGGAGCACGAGGTGGATGTTGAGGAGGATGATTATGATGAGGTGGAGGTTGAGGAGAATGATATGGAGGAGGGAGAGGAGGAGCAGGAAGATGAGGATGGTGACGGTGGAGATCATGAGGAGCAGGAAGATGAGGATGAGGAACGGACGCCGTAGGAGGACAAAGCGTAGAAAAAGGCCGGTAATGACTAAGGGATATAGGGTGCCACCAATTGACGCACCGGAGGGGGATACCCGGGTGGCCCAAGTGATCTGACAGTTTTGCCTGAATTTGGCAAGCATATTGCCAACTTTTTGTGGTTGTGACAGGTAATTTTTCAACAACTTACTATATGCGTTATTTTTTTTAAAAATATGTGTTATGTGTGTTGCGATATTAAATTCGTTAAATTAAATTTTTATGTATGCCTTATTTTTTTAACTTAATTTTTAATTCGTTAAATTAAATTTTTATGTATGCCTTAATTCGTTAAAATTAATATGCGTTATTTTTTATATATGCAGTATCCGGTGCGATATTTGAGGTGCATGAACAACGGGAAAAAAATTAATGACTTCGACCTGCCCGGAGAACACTTGCGTTGGTTTTGGGATCCTATAAATGCAAGTGGATTGACACCCCTGCTGAAGACAAACTACGACAACGTCGATTGGGGTGTCCTGACTGCATTCTCAGAGAGGTGGCAACCAGATACCGGCACCTTCCATATACCGGTCGGGGAGGTGACCATCACTTTGGATGATGTTGCGTCCTTGCTGCACATTCCGATTCGTGGTAAGATGCTTAACCACGAATCCACTGCATGCACGAAGGCTGAAGGAGCGGATATGTGTGAAGAGTACCTCAACTTTGACAAAGCGGATTGCATGGATGAGTTCTTTAAGATGAAGGGGGCGCATATTGGATTTCCCAAGCTTATGCAGTTATACTTGGACAACCTGAACTATGCTCAGAAGGCAGAGAATGATAAGGAGCCGGAGGACGACGTGTTGTACTACAGGGAATGCACGGTCAGATGTTTTCTGCTGTACTTGCTTGGTGCGACACTGTTCACCAACAAAAGTACGCGGTATGTGGATGTGATTTTTCTCACATACTTGCAAGACCTGGACGTGCTGCACACATGGAATTGGGGTGCCTCAGGACTCGCGTATCTGTTCAACTATTTGAAAAAGCAAACCAGGCAGAAGAGTGGAAACAACGGCGGTTACAATTGCCTTTTTCAGGTAAATATTTAAATTTATATTTTAGTTCTTGTTTTCATTTAATTTAATATTTTTGCGTAATAAATTAATATGGTTGTCATCGTATAATTTATTTATTTTCCGTTATAATTCATTATCTCTGATAATATGTTGTTGATTGAATTTGTTTATTTTGCGCAGCCTTGGGTTCATGCACATTTCCCTAGATTTAGGACATATGTTTTGAACAGAAAATTTGAACCCCATTTTCCGTTGGCTGCAAAATTTCAACCGTTGAAAGGGGGTGTGCAACCGGATGAAACAAGGTTGGCGTTGGATCGGATGGAGCACGACGACATCGTGTGGCAACCATATGTGGCTCGTCACCATATCAAGCCGTTTGAAGATGCAAGTTGGTATTCGGGCAGGATTATGTGTGGACAGTCAATGATTTCCCCGCATTTGCCTGAACGTGTCCTCCGGCAATATGGACATGTTCATTCAATACCAAGAGCTCCGTACACAACTGCAAAGGCGAAAATGAACAGATTCACAATTGATCACTCCTTTCAGAATATGTTGACTGAGTATTATGTGACGGAGGAAATGCGGGGTCCAAGATCCACACATGGTTTTGAAGCCGATCCTGGATATATTGCATGGTTCTTCAAAGTCTCGCATCCAAAGATTAATGCACCATGCCAGGGCAGTCCTCCACGGCCGGCAAATCTTGAAGTGTTGATTGAGGAGGACAACAAGGATGCAAAGATGGATGTGTTTGAAATTTGTCGGAAAGTGCGGACGGAGGTGATGGAAAAGGTTGAGGATGAAATGTCTATGGAGGAGGCCAAGACATTATTGAAAAAAGTGTGTGATGATTTGGAGCCAATCACGAGTTACTCGGTGCGGCGCAAGAGGAAGAAAGACGGTGAAGGAAGGAGGCGAAAGAAGAAGAAAAACAATGATGCCGGACCAAGCTCTCAAGCCTAGAGTCTCGTCGTTGTTTATTTTGTTTTAGTTAATTTGGTGTTGTTTGTTCGTACTTACAGTTTTGGAACTTGATTTTGTAATAATGGTACTGTTAATTTTAATCGACAATTTGGTGTTGTTTGTTCGTACTTATTGTTCGTATTAATCGACAATATAAATGTGTTTCGTAATTTTAATTTGTACTTTTAATTATTCATAACTAAGTTGAGAAACGTATATTGAAATTATATGAACAGGTCTGTTAAAAATGAACATTGACAGGTTTGCGTGGTTTCGAAAACCATGTGGATACACAATAATAAGCCACTGCAACTGGTTCTGTGAACAATGATTTCGTTGTCTAGGCAACGAAATTTGGTACGTATTTTCCAGTTTTCGTTGTCTAGGCAACGAAAACTGGATGCACTTTTCCAGATTTTCGTTGTCTAGACAATGAAAACTGGAAGCCCTTTTTCAGATTTTTGTTGTCATTACAACGAAATATGGTCACAGAGATTCCAAATTTTCCAGATTTTCGTTGTCTAAGAGTTTTCCAGATTTTGATACTGTTAATTTTTTTTTATTTTAGTGGATAGTTGATTTTGTTATTTACAATAAGTTAATGTTAATTTATTTTAATTTAACAACTTCAAAATGAAAATTAAAAATAACATTAACAATGTAAAATACAATTAACAAAAACAATTTCATTTATTTTTTGTTACAACCATTACAAATGAATACATCAGGCAGAAATAATACATTTATCCCTCGTAATCCCGGGGGAAAAAGAAACATGCCCCTAGCAACAGGAAAATATGGGCAAAAAAATACAACTGCGAGAAAGCGCAAGAAAACCAACCTGGTAAAAACCAGGAAAAACATGAATGCTGGAGCAAGAGAAACTCGCTCCGGGGAAAGAGTAAATCTGGCCTAGCGGAAAATCCCTTCGGGTCATGTCAGGCAGAAATAATACATTATTTCGCCCACAAAATTTTGCGCAATTTCCCTTCGGTTCATCTGCCGAGGACTAGTCCCACACTATAGGACAGTCTCATTTGTGCAGTAGTAACCACAAGCCAAGTAAGACTCATTTGGCTGGTGCACTATTACAGCCACACACGGGGCCAATCACAGTTGAACACGTGTCAACTAATTTTGACTGCATGGGGAGCTGTTTTTGACTTCCGACACAATTTCGTTGTCTAGGCAACGAAATTCAGTAGATTTGCTGTTTCGTTGTCTACACAACGAAAGTCAGCGTGTTCGTGAGGTAGACAACGAAAGGCAGCGCGTTTGTGAGGTTGACAACGAAACCACCTTAATCTGGGCCAAATCCTGAAGGCGCGCAGGCATTGCTCACTTTCATCAGTTTGTCACCAATAGTCATTTTTTTCCGTTGTCTATGTGTTAGCCTGTATTTTCGACAGGCATTAATGAATTGGAGTGAGAAGATGAATTCTCATTTAATGTACATTATTGTATTTTAATATTCTCTTGGAAATTGGTTGTTTAATAAATCAAGAGAAAATTAAGGCATTCGACGTCGAAAGCCTTGTAGTTTGTAAGTTCACTGTCGAGTCTGAAGAAGCTGTCGAATTCGACAGGAACCTATTTTAATAAGTACATGATTGATTGCTTCGACATTGCTGTGTGTTTGTCGAATAATATATATATATGTGTGTTTGCTTGTATAACGTATTATGCAGTACGGAGAAAGCATACTCTGGACTTAGCAAATTATTCAAAGTGGATAACGTTCGAAAGCCTCGCCAGGTGTCTAAGAAATTCAAATTGTCGAAGACACGTGGAGTTTAGTTAGACGTTAAGTAGGTTTTGACGGTTATTCTAGTTTGCCTATAAATATTAGTTTTTCATATGAGAAACGGGTTCACAATTCTCATGCAAATTCCTGACAAAACTCAGAGTACCCATGTCAACGAGCGAAATGAGTGCAAAATGGAACATGTACGAATCTGTGTAATCATCCTTTCTTTGTAAACAATTTACATTTATGAATGCAATTTACATTCTCCAAGTATTTTACTTGCTTTCCATTTAAAGTTTACGCACTTTAACCTTTCTGCAATTTATTTCATTGCATGTTTAAAACCTTTCTGCAATTTATTTCATTGCAAGTTTAAAACCTTTTCTGCAATTTACTTTGTTGCATGCTTTTACTTTTCAAAGTTCTTCTTTAAACTTTATCTGCAAATTCATTTACAAGTTTTCTGCAAATTTAACTTTGAAGCATTTTACTTTAAGCAAACCCATTCGACTGCGTCGAGTGATTTTATTGTTTTTATCAAATTATCCGATTTAACCCAGAAAATATGAAAATGTTTTCGTCAATTCTGCACAATCCAATATGTCCCAGGATTTACTAGTTGATCCTTCTTGTAATAATTAAACTAGCGGTTGTTTGCTAAAAATCGGGGTAAACAAATTGGCACGCCCAGTGGGACTATTGGTTTGTGTGATTTATTATGTTTATTTTTGAAACTTTTTGCAAAATTGTTTTTGGTGTTGAAATTTGATTGTATGTGTAATTTTATATGTATTTGAGGAGTGGTAAATCTCTCCCAGATTTCTCAAAAATACCAACTCGTACTCGTACTAGAATGGTGAGACCACCAAGCAATTCTGCGAATAATAACAATAATAATGGATCAGAAACGAATCTGAATCCAAATCCCCAGAATGTGGCAGGGCAACCTAGTCAGCCAGCATCTGGCGTTTCTAATGCCAATTCTACTGGTGGGCCAACAGGTCCTGCATTGAATTCTACAAATTCTGAAAGTATCCCAAATAATAATAATAATAATAATAATAATAATAATAATAATAATAATAATAATAATAACGGCGGAAATTCGAACCCTGCGACGAATTCTAGTACCGTTGGCGCAAACGCCAGTGGATCAACAATGCCTGCTGTTACTTCAAGTATGATAGGAGGAGTCCCTCCTCCAAATCCTAACGGTGGAGCAATGACACAACCGAACATGTCATCCATACCAACAAACGTATCACACACACACATGGATACACAGACAGTAGTCAAGTTGGTGGAACACCGTCAAGACCACCCTGGTTGCCTAGAAACCCACAATTTGGAATGCCAACAACAACGATGGCAAACCTGTATAATTGGCCTTCAATAGAAAGTTCTCCCTCGTCTTCTGCGATGGGAAATAGAGGAAATTCTCTTAACTTGACAAACAATTCTATGGCAGTATTAAGGCAACAAATGGATGAGAGCAACCATGATATGGTGAATGCGTTGACCTAACAGATTGGCACAATCTTTAATCCTATGTTACAGACAACCAATGATAGTTACCTGTTATTAGCCAATCAAATGGGGAGAATGGCATACTTTTTTGGAGCCCCTGATGCTCCAAATAACCAAAGGGTTCCTCGTGCAAAATGCTGATAATGTTCTTAGGAACGTTCGACAAGATAACATAGCAGGGCAGAACAACTTGGCCAACTTAGTAGAAAATATCTTGGCCCAAAATGGTTTGAATATAGGATTGCATAGGCCAAATTTCGTGTCAGCATTGTCTGAATATGTTTTGCAGGCAGAACTGCCAAGGGGGTGGAAAATCCCCAAATTTACAAAATTTGCTGGTGATACGAATGAGTCTACTGTCGAACACATTGCCAGATATATGGCAGAAGCAGGGAATTTAGCAAATAATGAGGATTTAAGAATGAAATTTTTCCCCAATTCCCTCACAAAAAATGCTTTCACGTGGTTCACCACACTTCCCCCTCATTCAATTCATAATTGGACTCAGTTAGAAAGGCTATTTCATGAACAATTTTATATGGGACAATCTAGGATTAGCCTCAAAGAATTAGCCAGTATGAAACGTAAAACTTCAGAGGCCATTGATGATTATTTGAATAGGTTTCGCCTTCTTAAGGCAAGGTGCTTTACTCAAGTGCCTGAACATGAATTGGTTGAGATGGTTGCTGGTGGCCTTGACTATTCCATTAGGAAAAAGTTAGATACTCAGCATTTAAGAGATATGGCCCAGTTAGCAGATCGTGTTCGACAGGTCGAACGCCTCAGGGCTGAAAAAGTCAGAAATTCTAAATTTCATAAAAAAGAAAAAGTGGCGTATATAGAAACTTATGAAAGTGAAAATGAGTTCGACGATGGTCAGGATTACATAGAAAATAATGAGGTTAATATTGCTGAATTAAAACCAGGACCTCCCTATACTTGTAAAATGTTAAAACCATCAAATGGAAATAATCCTGTCGAACCAAAAAATGATAGATTTGTTGCTAAGACATATACGTTCGACATTACTAAATGTGATGAAATTTTTGACTTATTGGTTACTGATGGCCAAATAATTGTGCCAAAAGGTTTAAAAGTTCCACCTTTGGAACAACGTAAGAAAAGAGGTTTTTGCAAATATCATAATTTCTTGGGTCATAAAACCTCACAATGTGTTCTTTTCAGGGATCTGGTCCAGAAAGCCCTGCAGGAAGGAAGACTCAAATTTGGCGAAAATCCAAAATCCAAACAGCAGGTGGATGAAGATCCATTGCAGATTGCTGATGCTGCTTACACAGAGCCATTTGAATGCCTGATGTTGGAAGCATTGAACCTCACTGAAGGGGGGCAATTGGTTTCTATTCCTGAAGAAGAATACGAAAACAAAGTGGAAGAGGTGTATCCACAGGCTGTAGAGAAATTGTTAGATTTCCTTCAACGCTGCAAAGAGAATGATGGCGAAGCTACATTATGTCCTCATTGTAGTGCCATGTTCGACAAAAAGGCTGCTGCAGGCCTCACCAAATTTTTGCCTCATAGTCAGGGCAGAAACAATTGGCCAAATAAAAGGCCAACATATTCCAACATTCTGAATAGCCAACAGGCACCTGTGCATCAAAGGTTGGGACCACAAAAATCTTTTGTCCCCTCAAACAGGACACCTGTCAACCAATGGGTTCATGGGAGAAACATGGCTTCTGGCCAAAGGAATTTCGAGAAAGGAAGTTCCAGTAACTCCAATCCCAAGAAGGATTCTGAATCAAGAAAATATGATTACAGGAATAATTACAAAGGGAAGAACCCCATGACAAGATCTCAATGGCGTAGATATCAACGCTAGAAAAAGTTGGCTGCTCAAAGTTCCCAGATTACTGCTGATGGTAAGGGAAAGAAGCCTGTGGAATTGGCTAAGAAGCCAATGAGCGAAAGGTTAGTTGAACCAAAAATAGAGTCTTCAGTTGCTGATGATGTCGAAGACGAACACATGGAAGCTGATGATTTTCTGGATTCTGAACCTGATCTCGACATAATAGTGAATGTTGTGTCAATTCTGCCAAGGGAGTTCGACGTCTGTTCTGAAATAACAGATGAAGAAGAAGAATCTGGAATGCAAATGGCCCTTCACAGGCCAGTCTGTTACTACGTTATGAACAACGGTGCTTTGGAGGACCAAATGGCCACATTTGAGAGGCCAGATGAAGGCATGAAAAATCACTTGAAGCCTCTCTTCATACAGGCTAAAGTGAATAATGTAGGGATCAACAAAGTACTGATTGATGGTGGTGCTGCTGTTAACCTAATGCCAGAATTTCTGCTGGAAAAGATTGGCAAGTCTTTGGTGGATCTTCATCCTCACAACATAGTTCTGTCGAATTATGAGGGTGAAACTGGTTTGTCATTAGGAGCAATCCAGTTGGATGTGGTTGTTGGAAGTACTATAAGGCCAACCTTATTTTTGGTTGTGGCCTCTAAGGCAAATTACAATCTGCTCCTAGGACGAGAGTGGATTCATGGCGTGGGGGCAGTCCCATCTACCTTGCACCAACGCCTGATTATCTGGCGAGATGATGGCATTGTTGAAAATGTAGAAGCAGATCAAAGCTACTTCAAAACTGAAGTTCATCATCTCACAAAGCACTCATTCGACAAAAAATTGGCAACTATCTCGCCATGCACTGAAAGGGATTTTGCATATCCTTCAGTGAGAAATGTTCACCACTCAATCAAGTTGGACCCCACACATGGCTTTTTGTGGGAAAGAGAAGATGGAGACATTGAATATGGCGAATATGAAGGCCAGAACTACCCAACTGGGTGGGATATCAATGAAGATTACTATGTCTGAGTCCCAAACTTGGGCAAAGATTTCGGCCTATATGGCTGAAAACAGAATCAAGATGGCTTTGGAAGCCAATCCATTGTCAGAAAATATGGCTGTTGCAGCCAATGATGTAAAATTTGGCAAACAAAAGCCAGAAATGCAAAAGCTGGATTGCATCTATGATGACGAACCCCTAGGATTTGAAAAAGACCCAATCAGTCAAAGTCACAAGATGCAAGCTCAGGATCCTTTGCAAGAAATTGACCTTGGAGATGGTCTGACGAAAAGACCAATATACGTAAGTGCAAACATTCCTCCTGATCTGAAGGCAAAAGTGGTGCAACTCCTGATGGAATTTAAAGATTGTTTTGCTTGGGATTACAACGAAATGCCAGGTTTGAGCAGAAAGTTGGTGGAACATGAATTACCAGTTCGACCAGATAAAAAGCAGTGAAACAATTGCCTAGGAGATTCGCACCAGAAATCATGTCGAAGATCAAAGAAGAAATTGAAAGGCTGCTGAGGAGCAAATTTATCAGAACAGCAACGTATGTCGAATGGTTAGCAAATATAGTGCCTGTGATTAAGAAAAATGGTTCTCTTATAGTATGCATAGACTTTAGAGATTTAAATAATGCTACACCAAAAGACGAATATCCTATGCCTGTGGCAGAAATGTTAATAGACTCAGCAGCTGGGTTTGAATATTTAAGTATGTTAGATGGTTATTCTGGTTATAACCAAATTTTCATTGCTGAGAATGATGTACCCAAAACTGCCTTTAGGTGCCCAGGAGCATTAGGCACATATGAATGGGTAGTAATGCCCTTTGGTTTGAAAAATGCTGGGGCTACTTATCAAAGAGCAATGAATCTAATTTTTCATGAGTACATAGACACTTTCATGCAAGTGTATATTGATGACATAGTTGTCAAATCCTCGTCAAATGATGATCATTTAGATCATTTGAGAAAATCTTTTGAAAAGATGAGGAAATATGGATTGAAAATGAATCCATTAAAGTGTGCTTTTTGTGTTAATGCAGGAGATTTCCTTGGGTTTGTTGTGCACAAAAAGGGCATTGAAATAAATCAAAACAAAACAAAGGCTATTATGGAGACAAAATCTCCAACTACAAAAAAGCAACTTCAGTCCTTACTTGGGAAAATCAATTTCTTGAGAAGATTCATCTCAAATTTAAGTGGTAAAGCTCAACCGTTTTCGCCATTACTTCGACTCAAGAAAGAAAGTGTTTTCACTTGGGGGCAAGACCAACAACAAGCTTTTGACGAAATCAAGAGTTATTTGTCAAACCCACCAATGTTAATGCCTCCAATAAGGAACAAATTCATGAAGTTGTATATATCAGCATCAGATTCGACACTGGGTAGTATGCTTGCTCAGGAAGATGAAAATGGCGAAGAAAAAGCCATTTATTACTTAAGTAGGGTTTTAAATGATGCTGAAACTAGATATAGTAGTATTGAAAAACTATGCTTATGTTTGTATTTTTCTTGTATGAAACTCAAGCATTATATAAAGCCTGTTGATGTTTTTGTTTATTCTCATTGTGATATCATTAAGCACATGCTATCTAAACCAATCCTGCATAGTCGAATTGGAAAATGGGCCTTAGCCTTGACAGAATATTCACTAACTTATAAACCTTTAAAGGCAGTCAAAGGCCAAATTGTGGCTGATTTCATAGTGGATCATTCTGCATTAGAAACTCCACAAAACTATGTAGATTCAGAACCTTGGAAATTATATTTTGATGGTTCTAAACATAAACATGGAGTTGGAATTGGGATTTTAATCATTTCTCCCTCCAGAATTCCCACCAAGTTCAAATATAAAATCAATGGGTTCTGCTCAAATAATGAAGCAGAATATGAGGCTTTAATAACAGGCTTGGAAATTTTATTAGACTTGGGGGCAAAAAATATTTTGATCAGAGGTGATTCAGAATTGGTATTGAAACAATTGACAAAAGAATACAAATGCATAAAAGAACACTTGATGAAGTATTTTGTCATAGCAATTTCTTTGCTAAAACGTTTCGACCAAGTTATCTTTGAACATGTACCTCGTATAGAAAATCAAGAAGCCAATGATTTGGCTCAAATAGCTTCTGGTTATAAAATCTCTAGTGAAAAACTAGAAGAGTTGATTGAAATTAAAGATAAACTCATTGTTGATCAACCTCCTTCATTAGAATTGTCAATGCCAAAACTTGTGGGGGCAGACTTACCACAAGACAGTGGTCAAGACACCATCTATGATTATGACGAAAATTCAGAAATTTTTGAAATTTTTGCCATTGACAATCTATCTGACGATGATTGGAGAAAACAACTTGTCGAATATTTGAAAGATCCAAATGGAACAACCAATAGAAAAATCAAATATAGAGCCTTGAGTTATGTCATCATTGGTAATGAACTAATGAAGAAAACACCTGAGGGAGTTTTGCTAAAATGTTTAAGTGAAACTGAAGCTTATTTGGCTATATCCGATGTGCACAGTGGTGCATGTGGATCTCATCAGGCGGGCCACAAAATGAAATGGTTGTTATTTCGACAAGGTGTGTATTGGCCAACAATTTTAAAGGACTGTATAGAGTTTGCCAAAGGTTGTCAAGAGTGTCAAAGACATTCAGGTATACAACATGTACCTGCAAGTGAACTCCATTCAATAGTAAAACCTTGGCCTTTTAGAGGGTGGGCTTTAGATTTAATTGGTGAAATTAAACCAAGCTCGTCAAAAAACCAACGTTATATTTTAGTTGGTATAGATTATTTTACCAAATGGATAGAAGCAATTCCATTACCAAATGTTGACCAAGAAGCAGTGATTAGTTTTATACAAAGTCACATCATTTATAGATTTGGTATACCTGAGTCTATTACTACAGATCAAGGTTCAGTATTCACTGGACGAAAGATGGTTGAATTTGCCCAACAAACTGGTTTTAAACTTTTAACCTCTACACCATATTATGCCCAAGCAAATGGTCAAGTAGAAGCTGCTAATAAAATCATTATTGGTTTGATTAAAAAGCATATTGCCCAAAAGCCTAGAAATTGGAACAAGACTTTAGATCAAGTCTTATGGGCATGTAGGAATTCTCCAAAAGAATCAATTAACACCACACCCTTTCGACTAACATATGGGCATGATGCAGTCTTGCCTGTCGAAATACATCTGCAGTCAGTTAGAATTCAAAGGCAGGCAGAAATCCCAAGGGATCATTATTGGGATATGATGTTAGATGAATTAGTTGATTTAGATGAGGAGAGAGTAAAAGCTTTAGAGATGCTAACTCGATAGAAAGAAAGAGTTGCTAAAGCTTACAATAAAAAGGTTAAGTCTAAAACCTTTAATGTTGGAAATTTGGTTTGGAAAGTTATTTTGCCAATGGATAAAAAGACAGAGTCTTAGGCAAATGGTCTCCAAATTGGGAAGGCCCTTTTAAAGTTGTTCAGTTTTTTCAAATGGTGCTTATGAAATAGAAGAATTAACAGAAGAACAACGTTCGTTAATTATAAATGGTAAGTACTTGAAAAAGTATAAACCAGTGTTGCAAGAAATAAAAATTAACGAAGAATAAAGCTTAAGACATAATGAAAATGGTGATCATAAAATGAGTTTGCCACAAAATGGGCATTGTCAAGATTACAAAACCAAAAAACTATAACAAATTGTTCAAATAGTTGAAGCAAAAAACTAAGAACAATAAAAACTAAAACTATTACAAAGTTAAAATTTTCTCTTCAAGTCTTCATACAGGCTTTTGAATGAAGCAACTTCTGCGTCGACAATCATGTTGGAATCCACCAAGATTTTGATCTCTTCTTCGACAGCTGCAGAATGGCTGAAGTACTTGATGCCAGCATTCGCCTCTTTGTCAATCATAGCTTTGGTTGCCTTGGAAATATTAGCTTTGGCTTCCTCACGCTTAGCCTTTTCACTGGTTATCTTGGCATTGACACTTTGAATTTTCAAGTTCAACTCAGCCACCTCATTTTCCCAATCAGCAATGTTCTTGTCATAGCCTGCAATCTCAGCATTCGACTCAATATCCTTCTCAAGGCGCTCGACATTTGCCTGAGCAGCTTTTGCTTTCTCGACCAATACAACATGGGCTTGAGTTTGAGCTTCCAACCTTGAGGCATTACTTTGCCTTTTTTGAATGGCTTTGGTGAAACCATCAATAAGGTTTTCAAGTTGGATAACCTTACCAAGAGTAGCACCATCAGTCATTGGGTTGTGAAACTTCTTCAGAAAGCCTAAGTGGGCAAAAGCACTGCTGGGATTAGCTTCGATCAATGAGAAGACGTCCTGGTTGATGTAGTTTGTGTGCAGCTTGAGAATTAAGGAGTCTTGTCTCACTGTCGAATGAATCTCAGAGTCAGAGGCTGTCGAACTGCTGTGATGTGAAGCAATTTTGTCTTTGTTGCTTTTGCTTGAGAGGAGCATCTTTAGTGCTGCAGCAGGATCAGAGTCCTTCATAGCTATGAATTGCATCTCTGACAACCCAACATCAGCAGATAACTTTGAAGTAGAAGAAACTGGGAGTATATCAGAACCTCCTTCAGCAGCCTTTGGCATAGCTTCTTCCCTTTCATTGTCGAAAGCCATTTCGACATCTGTACCTTCTGACGAATGGGTAGATTCAGCAGGACGATCAAGAATAGTTTCTTCAGAATCAAGATTGATGGTGGGATTTTCTTTAGTCTCTGGACCTTTGTCACTTTGATTAGGGTTGACCTCGACATCATTGGTACCAATGCCTTGGGTCAGGTTTTCTGCATTGTCAACATTCATGTTGACATTTTCATCATTAGTATCCTGTCGAAAGGCAAGGCAAATGAAGTTATGAGAAAACTTATGAGAAAAAGAAATTTGTTCTATTGACAAAATCTTAAAAGTTGAGAAGATTTTACCTTAGCACCAAGATCATGTGAACATGAACTTGTATTTTCTTGCCTGGGGGCAGGAACTTCAGTGGTGGTGTTTTCAGCTTGGGGTGTTGGTTGGTCTTCGACAAGAAGATTAGAATGAGTAATCTCAGCTTCTTTCTCTGCTTCTGCAGAAGCCTTAGAGCTGGACTTAACTTTCTTCTTCTTCTTCTCCTTGTCAACTCTCTTCTTTGGGGGTTTGTCAGCATCAGATTTTGTTGGTGGTGTGCTTGCCTCACTAGCTTCTTCGTTGGCCTTTCCTTTGTCTCTTTGGCCTTCTCCACTAGGGGCAGCAGCAGTAGGATTCTCTTGAACATTACCAGTGGCCTGAAATGAAACCTTAAGGCTATTAACACAAAATTTCTTTGAAGTCGAAAAGGAATTTAAAAGGGTATGTCGAAAGCCTTACTGTTGGTTCTTGAATGGTGAGTTTCTTTTGTTTCTTCTGAATGGTGGGCTCTCCAGTTTTTTCTGAAGCCACATTGACTCTTTTTCGACTCTGCATTGTAAGTCAAGTGACGAAAGGTTCAAAATGTTTGTGACAAAAATTGCAAATAAAAACTAAGTTAAAATACTAGTTTGAAATTTGATACCTTAGCCCCAGTATTTGGGAGTGATTTCTTTGAAGTCACAACAGGAGCGCTGGAGTCAGTAGAGACGTTGGTTTCTTTGGTCTTTGTGACATTGGAAACACCTGCTGTCGAAATAAGGAAAATTAAACATCAAATGAAGAGTTAAATTTACAAACATTATAAAAATAACATTGTTTATTTTTAGTCAAGTTACCTTTGCCTTTGGGAGTCCTTGGCTGCAAAGCGTCGAATCCTGCATTCAATGCACGCAATAGCAGTTTCTCATCCTTGGCATGCCTCTCATAGTGCAAGCTCCACCATGCAGCAAATTCATAGGTGCAGTATTGAGAGGTTTTAAAGGCAACATGTGTAAGGTTGTAAGAGTGCTCGTCAGCAAGCTTCAAACGACGTTCAAAGTACTCGACAGACATTCCAGAGTTGCCCAAGACAATATCATCTTTGTTCTTGAACAAGCTCTTTGGCCTGAATTGACTTAGGCCAAATTGGCGAGCAACCAAATTGGGTTGGTATCCAACCAAGCTCAAATGCCTTTTGTCAATCCCTTGCCTTTAGGATAGGATTGTTGGGTTCAAAAACATTCTCCAAATGTTGTTGGTATCTTCCTCATCATCTGGATTTGTTGCAGGAAATGGTCTCTTAAACCAAGATGGTCCAATAGTTCTTTTGATAAAAGGGGTGTTTTGAGGGGTGATTTCGTCGAAGGCGAGCAGAGTTTTGAAGTAGTGGAAAAAGAGCTGTCGAGTGGTCAAGTTCGTTTCTCTTTGCCTCAACAAGGCTAACCTAGCGCCTTCTGATTGTCGAGAAGCAATAGAGGTTTCCATGTGAGTAGGGAGGAAAAGTTTGAAGTTGGTTTCAAAGGTGGCATTCAGCCAAAGTTGCAGAAGCCAAATGGGTCCAGATAGAGTTAATTGTGATCCTTTATCAGTTTTCTTAAGGAGATCACTAGCTTGTCCTAAGGAATCATAAAGGGAAGCTAAGATGAATCTGCCTAAGGCTACATCCAAACCCTGGTGAAGCATAATGGCGAGAGGAACTAATCTTTTCACAACTTGCAGAGAGCAAGTGCAAAGGACGAATTGTGATAGCCAATAAGTCAAGAAGGCTATGTGTTCTTCAGGTGATACCTCTTCACTACTGAGGTCATGGTGATTTTTGAGAAATCCTGAAAAGGATAAGACTCTGAAGTCGAGCTGATGGTTGGGGGTAGTGTATTTGGGGTCGAAAGTGGGTCATGTTGGTCTCAAGCCAATAATAGCAGCAACGTCGAATAGGGTTGGGGTCATCATGCCTGCTTTCAAATGAAAGGTGTTGGTAGAAGTTTCCCAAAAATGAAGGGCAGCTATTAGCATTTCTGCATTGTACTTGGGTCCTTCTCTCGAAAGTTGAATTAAGTCGAATATACCACTCTCTTTCCAAAAAGTGGCGTATTGTTTTTCGACTTTGTTAAGCCATTTAAGATAGCCATCAGTAGCTATTGGTGCAGATCTAAAAGCCCTATAGCCAGGTTCAAAGAAACTCATGTCGAAGACAGAGTTGGCAAAAACTTTTGGCTCACAAGTGACATGCAGAGGGAAAATACTACCTATTTCCTCATTAAAATCAGTAGTCGAAGGAAGAGGGCCTGCAAAGGCAAGAGTTTTACCTTCAAGTCTATGAGGAATCAGCAGTTCTTTTCCCCATATGGTGCTTTCGACAGCAGTAGTAGCAGGTTCCGACACGAACACTGAATCGTCAACCATGACAAGCTCTTTGTCATCTACAGCAATAGGAACGACATTCCTGGTGGTTGAAGAAGAAGCCATTGTTGTTTCTTGATGTTCTTGGTGTTCTTGAGGTGATGAAGATTTGACAGGTGACAGTAGCAAAGGTTCAAAAACCTTCAAAATCAACTTGTTTCTTGCTCAAATGCAGTGGAAAGAATGGTGATGATGAACGAAAATGATTGACAATCGTTTTGGTTGGTTTAGATTCAACAGAAACACAAGAACAATGCAAGATTTGGAGTTTGTTTTGATGGTTTTTGGAAAAAATGCGTGAGTGCTCTCTATGTAAGGGAAGTTCAATGTTTAGGATTTCAGAAAAGTGAAAGTGTTGGACTATGCTTGCTATTTATAGACTCTGCAGATTTGCATGCAGTTGGTAACTGAAGCACCACCATTTTCCATCTCAATCGTCCCGATCCTGCCACGTGTCCCACTATTGTGCTAAAAAAGTGGAAATCATGGATTGAAGGGATTGAGTTGACGGTTACATTTTTGTCATGATTGATTTGACATTAATGTGACGTTTGTGCCGTCTTTGGTAAGCGTGCAGAGGTTGAAAAGAAAGAGAATCTTCAAAACTGCCATTTCTTCCTTTCGTATTCGACATGCAGTCGAAATTGGCATTTTTGAGGGGGCAATTTGTTAGCCTGTATTTTCGACAGGCATTAATGAATTGGAGTGAGAAGATGAATTCTCATTTAATGTACATTATTGTATTTT
Source organism: Trifolium fragiferum (assembly GCA_954870985.1). Taxonomy (NCBI): domain Eukaryota; kingdom Viridiplantae; phylum Streptophyta; class Magnoliopsida; order Fabales; family Fabaceae; genus Trifolium; species Trifolium fragiferum. The sequence goes on along the minus strand of OX940790.1, from coordinate 15,013,989 downwards.
AATATTCTCTTGGAAATTGGTTGTTTAATAAATCAAGAGAAAATTAAGGCATTCGACGTCGAAAGCCTTGTAGTTTGTAAGTTCACTGTCGAGTCTGAAGAAGCTGTCGAATTCGACATGAACCTATTTTAATAAGTACATGATTGATTGCTTCGACATTGCTGTGTGTTTGTCGAATAATATATATATATATATATATATATATATATATATGTGTGTGTGTGTGTGTGTGTGTGTGTTTGCTTGTATAACGTATTATGCAGTACGGAGAAAGCATACTCTGGACTTAGCAAATTATTCAAAGTGGATAACGTTCGAAAGCCTCGCCAGGTGTCTAAGAAATTCAAATTGTCGAAGACACGTGGAGTTTAGTTAGACGTTAAGTAGGTTTTGACGGTTATTCTAGTTTGCCTATAAATATTAGTTTTTCATATGAGAAACGGGTTCACAATTCTCATGCAAATTCCTGACAAAACTCAGAGTACCCATGTCAACGAGCGAAATGAGTGCAAAATGGAACATGTACGAATCTGTGTAACCAACCTTTCTTTGTAAACAATTTACATTTATGAATGCAATTTACATTCTCCAAGTATTTTACTTGCTTTCCATTTAAAGTTTACGCACTTTAACCTTTCTGCAATTTATTTCATTGCATGTTTAAAACCTTTCTGCAATTTATTTCATTGCAAGTTTAAAACTTTTTCTGCAATTTACTTTGTTGCATGCTTTTACTTTTCAAAGTTCTTCTTTAAACTTTATCTGCAAATTCATTTACAAGTTTTCTGCAAATTTAACTTTGAAGCATTTTACTTTAAGCAAACCCATTCGACTGCGTCGAGTGATTTTACTGTTTTTATCAAATTATCCGATTTAACCCAGAAAATATGAAAATGTTTTCGTCAATTCTGCACAATCCAATATGTCCCAGGATTTACTAGTTGATCCTTCTTGTAATAATTAAACTAGCGGTTGTTTGCTAAAAATCGGGGTAAACACTATGCAACGAAAATTCTGTCCAGGGACATTTTGGTCAGTTTGGGGGGCCTGGGAGCAAACGTGGGGGGCCTCAATAGTAATTTTCTTAGAATTTGGTCCAACTTTTTCTTTTGTACAAAAATTTGGTCCAACTTTAACTGTGATAATAAAATATTAGGTCTTGTTAACGAGTGCCCCCAGAGCACTCTTTAAGCATTTCATTTAAAGAAATTTTTTATTCAAAAAATGAACATTATAATTTTCAATGCGTTGATTTTACATTTTCTCATAAAAATTCTATAAAAAACTTACTATTTAAGGTCTTAAAGAATACCCCGGGGACATTCGTTAGCGTTTGCCTAAAATATAATTGTTAATCTATCTAATCATTGATACGCGCCTTAATGTTTGATCACCTCATACGCACTAAATGTTGAATTAGTTCCAAACATCTATATTGTTCCTGTCCACATATTTCATTCTAGTTCATTCAAAAACATATAAGCCTTAAACACCATATAAGAATCAAATTTATACACATCAATGAATCAAGTCAATATATGCACCCATCTATTGAAAATAAATAGTGATGAAGACATAATTTCAAGACATTACCTATATATAAATAATTACATGTAGTTCATAATCATTTCAAATGTTACTAAAAAACTGCAAGTTAAGAAACTAACCAAAACTTTGTCATTAAGGGAAATGGAAGAGGCAAATAAGAAGGGAGATGAAGAAGTTAAGTACCGTGGTGTTAGAAGAAGGCCATGGGGAAAATTTGGGGCAGAGATTAGGGATCCAACAAAACCTACCGGAAGACAATGGTTAGGGACATTTGGCACGGCTGAGGAAGCTGCGAGAGCTTATGATTGTGCTGCCATTCGTTTGCGGGGTGCTCTTGCCATTCTTAATTTTCCCGATGAATATTATTCTCATCTTTCTTCTTTATCATCGTCGTCATCATCATCATCATCTACTTGTGCCAATGCAAGCACTTCTTCTACGCCACATAAGGAAGTTATTGAGTTTGAATATTTGGATAATAAGGTGTTGGAAGATCTTCTTGAATCGTCGAAGGAAGAAAAGGATAATAAGAATTATTAACATTAATCTATAATCTTCTACTAATGACACAACAAAACTTTACGCATTTGTTTCGTGCCACTAAATGTTAATGCTGCTTCAAAAAAAAGGTAAATGTTAATGATTAATTTGATAGAGAGTGAGAGAAGTTGTTAGCATCAAAGTTTCAACTCATATCACTGGACTATAATCTAAACTTTACTCTAAACTTGTATCTTACATTGTTTTCTAAGTTTAGATTAATCTCCTAAAAAATCTTAGTTCGACTTTCCCTCATTGGGTCTTTAGGAGTTTTTCAAATTTATTATTATTATTAATATCGAATAAATTGAGGGATAATGATAATAAGAATGTAAGTATCACATAGAAAATAAACTTTAAAAATACAAATAACTGCAGCATAAGATTTATATTTTTTTTCTTCCTACTTCATTGTTCCAAATCCAAATTCTCAATGGAAGATCCCAAACCAAAGAGAAAGATGCATGAACCTTTTCCATGTTCTTGAAAGTTGAAACACCTCTATGAAAGGGACATCTTCTAGAAAGGTCTAGAATTCTCTTCAAACACGTTGATAAGGCATGCATTGAACATGTGCCAAAAATACCTAATTGGACTTGAATTAATAAGGGCATCCTAACCTATGTTGCAAAACAATTTTTTTGCCACTCCCTAAATTTCTTGTGCGCTTCCTAAAATTTTAAAAATACTATGCTCGTGATTTAAAATTTGAAATGTATTTTACTAACGCTAGTTCTAGAATCGAGCACCCCCAATAGATATATACAATTTTAGAATTTTACATGTTCAAGTTTTAAAACTCAAGCAGTCTCATCTGTCCGTTTTTTGAATTCTAGAACATGAAAACTATTTCTATCGAGACAATTCTGATTTTTAAAGTTATTTACATTGTTTCAGATATTGATGCTCGTCAAGACTTTTTCTTTGATGTGAAGCTAGACATTGCACTTAAAATCGTGGATCATCTCAATGATGGGATTGCCGCTATGGTTGCTTCACATTAACGGAATGATCCACAATTTTAATTGCAATGTTTGACTTCATATCTACAGGAGCATCCAGAACTTTAGGTGCAATGTTTGACTTTTCCTTTGATGTGAAGCTAGACATTGCACTTAAAATCGTGGATCATCTCAATGATGAGATTGCCGCTATGGTTGGCTTCACATTAACGGAATGATCCACAATTTTAATTTAATTGCAATGTTTGTCTTCATATCTATGGGAGCATCCAAAACTTTAGGTGCAATCTTTGATTTCACATTAGCCAGAGAATTATCAGGAACGTCAATATATGAAACGACACAAACAACTTGAGAAACCATAATGTCTTGGTAAAAATTCGATTTCAAGTTCTAGAATCCAAAATAGGCTGCTCAAGTTCTAAAACTTGAACAAATCGTTCGTCCTCTAGGAATTGAACGTGTAAAATACAATTAAAATTCTAGAATTCGAACATGATATTTTTAAAAATCCAATGTGCGCACAAGGTTAGGAGGTGACAAAAAAAAAATCTCTGACAATATAGTTCTCTAAGGTTCATGCATCTTTTTTTTTTTTTTTTATCATGGGATCTTCCATTGAAAATTTGGGACAATGAAATCGAAGAAATATTAAAATATTACACAGGAGTCTTTTACTGTCAATGAGGAGAGAAAAACAATGCCCTTTAAAACGATCATTGTTGATGGGTGTTTCACGGACCTAAATTACTTATTGTAACTACTTGGCGCAGTTTCATGCACTATAGACGATCTCGGCTATAGAAAAATAATTTAACGGCATTAACTCACCCAATTCTATTTGGTCTATTTAGCAGTTTTAATTTTAACTGTTCATTTCTAATTAGAAGGTCAACAACAATTACTGCTTTAATGCAGTAATTATGTGGAATCTATTTATGTTGTTTCACTTTGCAAATATTTAAAATATACTCCCTAAACTTCACTGAGAATGCACAAAATTAAGTTTGTAACAAGGTGTATGTTGTTCGAGTCCTGCATAGAACTTTTTATAATTTAGTCGAAAATACACAAGAAATGCAAAAATGTTGAGCATAAAAATTGATCTCAAGTCCTCTTAGTCATAAGCACACAAGTTACCACTGAACTAATATACGAATAAAATATACTAAGCTGGAAAAGTTCAAGAAAATTATGTTCCTTATTTTTCAGTTTTTTTTCTTTTCCACTGGTGTCTTTTATATAATAGGTGAAAGACTAAAAGGGATATAAAAATGGAATAAATAATTCACGAAAAAGATATGTAAAAAGAACAAATTACTGCCAATATGTTTGAATGAAGTTTCAGATCCAGAGCCCCATCAAAAAACTAATCATCCATGAAAAACCTAGCTCCTATTTTTATTTTATTTTTTACATAACTCCTCTTTGTTTGTTTGTACAAGAAAATGATCATCCTTGCAGAATTTTATTCGGCAACTTTTTTTGAATGTATGCAAAATGAACCTAAATATAAATAGTGGCATACAATTTAAAAGAAAAGAAAGAAAAAGAGGGTTGGAGAATGGCATGAATAAGAATGATATACAGAAGGTGCAAGTCATTTTTCTTCCAAGCGCCGCAATACCGACTCGGCAAAGTTCTGTTGCCTACAAATGAGTTATAGCCAATATATTCAACACATGACACATAAGAATTAACTAAAAAACTAACACATGACAGTAGAATGTAAATTTCTAACAAACAGCATTAGTTGCATATTGCAGCATAAACATTTATTTATTGAATATGTTACTGTAGTATTTAATCAATCCAATTTGTAATGTAGGGACATTAATATTTAAAATAACATCCGGGAAAGATTCAAGTTAAGGGTGTACACGTGTAGGGTTGAGTCGGTTTAGGCTAAATTATCCGATCCAATCAAAATTCACCGGTTTGAATGGACTCAAAATCAGTTTTCTGTCAAACTCGAATATAATATAAGCCACCACAACTGAGTAGAGCCCAAAACATTTTTGGAAACCAAACAACATAAAAAATATAATTTCAATGATAACATTTATGTTGCAGGCAGTATATGACAGCACAGTGGACACTCAGAAAAATTAGGAACTTGAACTTACTTTCTTTCTCTATGCTTTGGGCTAGGACGAGAATACTTCAGATATCCATCCCAAGGAACCATCTTAAGGCCAGCACGAGTTGAGATTATGTCTCTAACCCTGCATAATTAAAAATAAAATAGACAAAATTTCAACACTTAGACAACACGCAAACATAAGCCTCTGTATATATTGGGGATCAAGATTATTTACCTTTCTGCAAACTCGATGGGTGTCTCTCCTGGCTTCAGATTTTGTGGCTCCAAGTACCAAACATCACAAACAACAGCCCAAGATGTCATTAGCTGTAACAAATGTGTAGTGAAAGATTGCCTGCAAATGCATGAAATGCCGAATCTCTATTACATCAATAAACAATGTACGTGGAATAAGTAATCAGTGTTGTCAATTCGGAAAGCCAAAAACCCTCCATAGAGTGTCATCGCACTGCCTAAAACCCTCCATAGTGATGGCCAATATTTGTAAACACTGGAAATAAATAGTAATTAAAATGAGAAACATCTTACTTTCGACTATTCCAAAAAGCATCGACAAAAATTTTGTTGTACTTGATTGCAATTGGGCAGACTGTGCAGCCAAGTTCAAATGCACCCTAAACGCCATTAAAAGTTACAAGGATTCAGCCAAGAGAATAAGAACAGGAATAGAAGAGAAATCAATGTGTGCAAAATAACAGGACAAAAAAGAAAAAGCTATTCCATAAACAAGATAACATAACTGCTGCATTTTACATTGACCGCAATTGCAAGTGATTCACATACCTTCTTAAACATGACTGTATAGTGATTATTTACACATGTTCCCTCAGGAAATATGAGAAGAGGATTGTTGTCGGTTCCCTGGACATGGTCCCTCAATCTAGAATATGCAGAATTATATAAGTAAAGAGGAGTTTTGAAAAAGAGATATATTTTCTAGTATCTTTACTTATACTAACTTTCTTGCCACAATTTCTCGATCCTTAGCCTCTGATCGATTGAACCAGATGCATCCTACACTCTCCAGAATGGTGCTTTGCAACAATCCTGCACAATAGATATATAACTTTAAAAAAATTCATAAATAAGAATAAGATTAGCGAAGATAAATTATGACAACAACCCAACATCATGAAGCTATTTTTCAAATCATCCATTTAGACCACCTAACAGCATATGATTGAAGTACTTATCCCTGTCTATATTTATCTAAAACCTTTTAACTTCAATAAACACCAACAAATGCTTTGATAATAAAGCTTCTCATCCATGACGAAGACACATGTTTTGTGTATTCAAATCGTACTCTATATGCTTACCAACCCATCCAGGATGCTTCTGCATAATAACAGCAAATGCGGTCATCTGTTCTAAGATAATGAAATCAATCATGGATGTGTGGTTGGCCACAAAAACCTGTTAAGAAAATGAAGGGAAAAATTAACTTGTGAATAAATACATTTATCTTAGCTGAATTAGGAAAATATGACAACATTAATACATGTTGGACAAACCTGTTTTGGTCGCCTGCTAGGCCTTGGCCCATGGTACTTAACAACCCCAGTCCAAGATGCAACAAAGAAACCGCACATCATCTCTACCAAAGACCTCTGAAAGAAATTAACAATTTTCAAATACATTTAATCTGATGAAAAAAAGATTAATACCCAGCAAAGGGATAAAAGAGAGAGCATTCATAGAATATCACAATACATTGCATGACTAACAATAAATATGAAAATAACTTGTATTTTGTACTACACTCCATACAGCATCCATTAATCAAGTAAATTATTATGTAGAGGACAAGTTTAAATGATGTCCACCAAATTTTAGGCAAAATCTAGTTTCATAGAACTTCAACATACAAAGACACCTTCTCCACAGGTGGTTTTCATTGTGTTCAAGATTCTACCAACTCTTTGTAATCTAATTGACCATTTGATTTTTAAATGCAGCCACTAAACAATGATCTGACTGTTCTCTTTCCACAACTAACCTGGCTTTTAATTGGATACTGATATTCGTATTGCAAGAGAAAATATTTCATTTTTTGTGGTAGAATGAAAACAAAATGTAGGGCGAATGCTAAATTTTCCCCAGAAGGTGAGGCAAAAATGAATTGAAACCAGATAACGGATACTTAAAACCAAATGAAGCTAAAACTTTGAAGTCGTGACAGTACGCAAATAGAAGAACACAAGGATATACCAAAATATGGACATAAACCTGAAGTATATACACCTTTTTCTTAAGAAACAATATTAGCATATCATATCAGATAATCAGCTGATAGATATAAGTTGAATAAAAACAACTAAATTCTAAGAGGTCAGTTATATTTTACGCTGTTAGAACGGTCATTAGCAGTAGTTTCACTTTCAGTAGTAGTGTGTAAGGAAAGAGACAATGAAACAAATATTGATCAAAAACATAAAATAGGAAAGAAAAAGAAAAAGAAAAAAAATGAATCAAGAATAAGTTAAATATGCACCTCAATATTCCTCCTCAGCTTGTCATGCCCTTTCAATAGGAGGTGCACTGGAATGAAGGCGGAAAGAAATATAATCCACCCTATTGTTAACACAAGAGCCCTGCAGGATCAATTAGGAGAGCATTATTTTGCCAGAACAGATGACAACGAAGGAACTCATTAAAATGAAAAGCAGCAAAGTAAGACAAATAGGGCCAAATACAACAGGTGAATTAGATAGTGAAAAAGTGAAAGTTCAAATTACATCCTAAAAGTAATATTTTCCTAATATACTGTCAATCTTAATGCTTAATAAGACAATTTGAAATAAGCTAAGCAGACCCTGTAATAGCCAAACTTAATAGTAGTAGTAAGATGCACAGTATCAGGAATAAGCTAACCTTGTAGGGAATATTATCAAATATCGAAGTAAAACTCCAAAACACCACAAAGGAAACAAATAAATATTCCAATTCCATGGTTCTGGAGGATTTGACTTGAAACATCTTGTGAATGAGTCCTGGTCCGACATAAAAGTTCTGAATGTGAGTATGAGTAAGCTTAGCCAAGACCGAAAAAGAGGCTTTCGTTTATAACAAGACAGTAACTCTACTCGATTTCATTTACATATATACGCACAGACACGTATATTTTTGAAATTGTGATTTTAAAATATAAAGTCCCGTTTACTTTGTGAAAACATTTCCTATTTTCATTTTCTAAAACATGTGTTCATTTTAACTTGTTAATAAGTTGCGAGACTTGAAATGAACCATTGTGATCAAGAGAAGATAAAATGCCGAAAATAATGAAAACAATTTTTTGGCATTTTCATTGTTGCCAAAAAAGGTACACAATTGTTCACTTCAAGAGTCTAGTATCTCCTCGTTAAAAAGTAAAATTAACACAATTTTTTAGAAAAAAAACGTAGAAAATGTTTTCACAAAGTAAACGGGTCTAAGTTGCTTATAGCATAAATAGCCTACAAAAAACATGAGAATGAAACAGAAAAACCGAGATATTAGGATATTTGTGGCAGCAAAAGTGTACAATTTTAAAGGATGGAGAATTCATTATGTTTGACATAAAGTTCTCACTACAATATTGTAATTACAATTGGCTCTCTAAAAGATAATTGCTGATAAATTAAAACCACAAAAACAGTAGAACAATGAATAAAAGATGAAGGAAAAAGCTTACATCTACAATAGCACCAGCAGCCTCAGATAAAGTAGGAGAAATATCGAGCAAGTCATGCCTGAAAGAAATATCCAGAAGAAATTCGAAAACTATTAATATCAAAATCACAAAGTAAAATATCAAATTAGTCCCTGATTCTGTAGGACACTCTCAAATAGGTCCATAACTTCTTGAATATTTCAAAAAGGTCTCTGACTCTATTAAATTGTCAAGTTGGTCCTATTATTTAACCACTTACTATCAATTAAGTCCCTACATTTTACAGCTTACTATCAATTTGGTTCCTAAGTTTATCAATTTAGTCCATAACATATTCGTTGAAGGACTAATCTGAGTAAAATTTAACGGAGTCAAAGACCTTTTTAAAATATTCATAAAGTCAGGGACCTATTTGGGAGTGTTTTACAAAGTCGTGGATTGATTCCGTGTAACTAAAACTCCATACTTCAAAAAGGTAAAGTAAAGAAAATACTACTTCATTTCCCACTTATGTTCTTTCTCCAAATAGCAATACAAACAGAAAATGGAAGAGAAAAGACATACAGGCGAAGCTTGCCACGAGGTTCTTGTTGAATGGCGGCTCCTGAAGGGAGGTAATCCTCAATGTTGGGTCGATCAAGATCCAACTCAGAACTTGAAGAGTTAAGCGTTCCGGTGCTATTCATCAGTGTTGTGATGTCGCTTCTTCTAGCAATTTGTTTAAAGGAAAGATGTAGATTCACATCCTGAAAACTGACCGAGAGCCTATTTAGATTACCTTATTTGAGTTTATCTACTAGTATAAGTTTTTTGAGACTGTTTGACAGAACTTATAAAAACAGCTTATGACATTTTTCATAAGGTTTTTCAGCTTATTTTTATAAGTTCTCAAAGATATCTTATGAAAACATGTTATAGAATATACAAAAATAAATTAATTTAATTTTATGTGATGCTATAAAAATAGCTTATGTAAGCTTATACATAAACGTCCGTTTATAATGTTAAGTGCTTGTTCTATAAGCTGTCGATCCAAACATGGCCGAATTTTCACTCGAGCGATATAGTTCCTAAAAAATTAAATGATTCAGCAGCAGCAGCAATCTCAAACACCAAAATAGTTGATTATTTGTAAACACACAAAACAAAATAAGAAGAAAAAGCAAAAGCAAAAGCAAGATCTAAATCTTTTTTGTCGTCGTGGTGGCAGAGGAGGATTCACGATGGTGACGGTAGAGACAACATTATGAGTGCATCGTATCTTAGGTGAATTGAATTAATCATCAATTATAATAACTAACTTTTTGTTTATCTTGAATCATGCATGTAAAAAAGAATTAACACGGACCTAATTCATTGATGCAGGAAATAGAAGAGTTAGGTGACGCACCAGTTGTTGCCGGAAGTCAGCAATTGGAACTCTTCCCTGCCGGAGCAACGTACAGAGCGGAGGAGAGTACGATCAGTGGCGACGTTCTGGATACCGTTTATTTCAGTTATTTATATATTTTATTTATCATTTTTGCTTTCACAAAATTTATTAATAGCGTTTATTTATACAGTTTATTTAAAATAAAGGAAAATGCTATACTAATATAATCTCTAGGTTCCAAAATATAAAGAAAAATTAGTTAAACAAAATTAATGTATTTAGTTTAAATTTTTAGTTAAATTTATTAAATTTTTTTGATTAATTATCTCGAAGAAAGTATATTACATTATTAGATCCGTCCCTTTTTATAAAAGCTAGTTACTGCAAATGATATATACATGCACTCCGATCCTCTTTTTTCTTTTTGACACAAAATCTAGTTAGTGCAAATGATCAATTCTCGAAGAGATCGAAACACTATCGGGAATTATCTTAACCGACAACAAACTTACTGGTCAACTCCCTGCCACACTCTCGAGTCTCGTCTCTACCTAAATTCAAAGGAATTGGATTTGACGGCAACCAACTCACCGGAGATATTCCGGAATCTTATGGCTCTTCTTGACTGATCACTTTAAGGTGTTGCTCACATTTAATTGTGTGTCATTGATTCATCAAAGAGTTCATAAGTGACCCATTTAAAATATATATATATATATATATATATATATATATATATATATATATATATATATAAAAATAGAAGTTATGAAAACTCATTTAAATTCATTAGTTGGTTTATTGGTGATTAACGCTGAACTTGGTAGGGAGGACCACAGTTCAATCCTCCGCAAAATAAGGTCAAAACAGATCATACAAATAATACACAAAATCAAAATTAAATCATTTATTTTGGGACGAAGTGAATATATAATTAGCATTTAAACTTTTGGTTGGTCAAGTAGTAGTAAGGCTTTGTTTGCGAGTTTGAAGGGGATGGAAGGGGAGGGCTTTGGAGGGAGGGAAATAGAGAGAAAATTAGAGAAATCTTTCACATTTTTTGAGAAATTATTTTTTTATAGAGAATGACAAATAAATACTTATGATTAATATATTATGAATTTAAGAATATTATAACAACATCTTAATCTTAATCTTAATAAAAGTAAGGTTTTGTTTCATGTTAACCCTAATTTTTTTTCCTCCTAATTCCTTTCTTAATCTCTCAACCACATTAATTACTATGGCCTGCCACTTATTAAATCTTCCTCAATTTGAATTTTAAATTGACCTTCATTAGTTTTTTTTTTTTTTTTACAAAAGCCTTCATTAGTTTTTATGCATTGAAAATAAAATATTATTTTGAATTGGCCTTTATTAGTTTTTTTTTTTTTTTACAAAAGCCTTCATTAGTTTTTATGCATTTAAAGTAAAATATTATTAAATGTTCACCTAAAAAATAGCAAAATAGAATATTATATCTAAAAATGTGGCATCTCTCTATTATATCTCTATCATTATACGCTTCTGATTCTTTTATCAACGTTTTTCTCTTCTTGCTTCTCACTCACCGCTCTCTCAACCCACTTTTTTTTTTTTTTCTTCTTCTCTCTCAATACCTTCCTTCTTTTGTCTCTACATCTCAACCCAATTTTTGATCGGCAGCAACCCGCACACCCTCTTTATAGACAATATAGTACCATGAAGGAGAAGAGGAAGAAGCACCAATTTTTGTTATTGGCAAAGAAGATGAGTATATCAATTTAGATTTGTAAGTGATTACTTTTTTTATAGTTATTTATTGTTATAATTTTTAAGTGTCAAATCTAAAATAGTTTCATGTGTTTAATTTGTAGATTTGATTTTTTGCTTCGTTTTGTTACGGTATTGATGTTAACATATAAATTTTGTTTATGCTTACGTGTTAAATCGTACTCTTTTTTTTGGTCTCATCGTCGTTGAAATTCGTTTTTATCTCCCACATATTCTTCTTTCTCAACCTTTTCGCCATTTTACTTTTTGTTTTTGATTCGCTTGATACCTTTTCTATGTGAGAATGAGGTAGCACCTCTATCATATTTGTTATTTTTGTTATGCTAATTAGGTTTTGCTACTGCTGCATAATTGGAAGAAAAAAAAATATATGAGTGACCTTTGTTATTATCAAGTAAGTTTAAACTTTATAGAACTTTATTTATTTATCTGATTCACTCATCTACTTGATTTATTATTCATTGCCACCAAAATTGATTGAAATTGATTTTAATAGATTTTTCCTATTATGTTGGTTTCATTCTATTTTATAATTTCCTTTGTTGTAGGGGCTTCATAATTTGTGGGATGAAAAATATGATACTGTTCGGCTTTCAACTCTCATAATGTGTAAGGTTAAGATTAAGATTAAGATTAATATTAAAATTAAGATTATGTCATGATATTATATTGGCTATTTCTATTTATATATGCTGCCTATTTTAAATTTTAACATAAATATTTGCAATGTTTATTACATAAAAATATATTATATATCTATCATACAACCAAATCCCGTGCATCGCACGGGTCAAAGACTAGTTAATTAAATTTGAAGAATTCATATAAACCCTTCAAACCTCCATCCAATACAATTTTTGAGTTCCCCCAAATTGGGAGGTTTTCGTGTTATGAAGAAAAAATAATCCTCCAAACTCCTTACCTCCCAAACTTCTTTATTCCTTCTACTTGTTTCTTCCTTTTTTCCAAAATCATTCCCTCCCCTTCCCTTCAAACTCGCAAACAAAGCCTAAGAGAACAATGTTAGCTAGAGCCAATTAGATAGCAAAGATGTCCTAAGATTAGATAAAATTGATAAGTTTCAGTTTCATGTTAAGTGTCCACATAACTGAGGTTTCATGCATATTTTTATATGGCAGTATCTTGTCTTATTATATGGTATACTTGATGTTTTTTATAGATCATTAGTTATTCTCTTCATCTTAAAATGTAAGCATTTTTTTAAAAAAAAGATAAAAAAATATATATGAAATGGAAAAAAAAAGTATAATATTATACTCAACCCATAGTAAACAAAAGGAAGCCCCTATTATGGACCTAAAAAAACAAGGTCCATTGGTGGACCTATGCAAATTACCTCATACAGCCGGCTACTTACTATTATTTTTTAATTTTTATAAAATGTTTCCATATAACTGCTCTCAAGTGCCTTTACTCTTTTCTTACACTGTTTCTCTCTTCAAACTCTCTTCAATTGTCATGCCAAAAGCCTTCTCCGACACGACGGCTCCTTATGTTGTTAAATAGTGCTCAATGCTTATGTTTATATTGCTGCATGATGTTAATTTTAGATTCAACCAAAAAAACATATCAGACAGTGTTACACAAGTATTTTTCCTCATCTTCTTCGATCAACTCCTTCATCTTCTTTATCCTTATCCTCCCAATTTCATTTACCCTTCAATTGAATTTTAGACACAAATTATTAACAGTCATCACAGAGCAAGAAAAAATTGAAAATTTAGATGATACCAAAAATAGAATGTAGAAGGTTCACCGGAAAAGGAGTTGTTTGGTGGCACTGTGACCCCGATATCAGAACAGCCACAACATCCGAGCAACAAAGTTTAAAGCTTTGTCTTGATGGGATTGAACTCCAAGCTGCGAGGTGCAAATATGAAAATTAGTTTTGTTTCATGATCAATCTATGCGGAACCATGGTGGAAATTGGTCGCGCGGGTTCATGGCGGTAGAAACCAAATTTGGGAGGTTTGTCGGTCAGGTGTTTGATGCCAAACCATTGTTCCTATTTCCACAAACAAAAGGAAGAATATAGAAATCTGATTTTACGTTTGAATTTTTGTATTACCAAAACTACTCTCTTGGTATTTAGTTGAAGGTAACCTGCTGTAGTAAGTCATTTGAACATTGTGTGTGTATTTTATGTTTAACTATATTAATTTATATGTCATGTTCCATTTTTTATTACTTACATTAGGAAAAAATAATTATTCACGTAACACTATAAAACAATGTCTTGCTAAAAAGAATGAAATTAAGATAAAAGTAATGTTAAACAAATAATTTTCTTCATTTTTAAGACATTGAATACACGTTTGGTCAGTGCGCATGCCTCTACGCATGAGTCGGATTAGTCGTCCACCTTTAGTGGATCGGAAACCGGTGCGAAAGCAAAAAAAAAATTGAATACACAAATTTTAAAATGATTTTTTTATTAATATGTTTAACTAGTGCTCGGGACACTGTTTAACATTTTCAATAAAATAAATAAATTTGTCATGTAAATATAATTAAGTTGGTAAAAATATTATATTATATATACAAAAGTTTGAGATTAAAATTTGAAAATTTTCATCTATTTATCGTAAGGGGCGAATTTCTAATTAGAAACTTAACAAATTTTTATGTTTTAACTTTAATATTAGTTGACGTTACTCTATTATTATTATTATATTTGTAGAAGATTTTAATGTTATTATTTTAATTTATTTTCTTATTTTAAATTAGTCATGTACAAGTGAATCTAACCAAAGTTGAATCAGGATGTAACAAAACAAATGGTGAAGATATTGCTCCATTTATGGATGGTGGACTGGTGGAATGAACCTGAAGTGTTGTTTTGACAATCATATAGGAAGTTGCAATCCAAATAGTCCAGACGACAAACATTGTAATGATCTTTGTACACAAAGTTGTGAAAAAGGAGGAGAGTGCAAAATTAGAGGGAGCAAAACACCAAATCATTTTTGTTAGATTAAGGTTTAAATAAATTTTAGATTTATAATAAGATATCATTAAGATATTATTTGAATTTATAATTTGTCTTTTTATTTGAAATAATTATAAGATATGTTATTTATTTGAATTATATAATTATGGTTTATATTACAATTTAGTTCTATATATAGAATTTGTACTATCTAGTTACAAATTTAGAATATTGAGTGGAACTCAAAAGGATGGGTAACAAAAGTATACTATGATGTAAGAAGAACATGGACATGAGGAAATATTGTTGAAAGTAGAACAACATGCCACACAGACAATAAAAAACAACTTTCCTTTATCATGTAAAAATTTGCTGTCCAATAATTATGTCCAACAACCTAACACAAAAAATAATTATTTTTTATCACATCTGGTTAACCAAAGATTGGTGCCAAAATTAATCATTTAATTTTCATTTTCCCCGCTCTGAATGAATTGAATATTGGTCATATTTTAGTTCTGAAGCTGATTCAATTCAAAGTCTTGCAAGGTCTAAGAGGAAAACCACACAAGCTAATAAAGATACAATGGATAGCATGAATTGGATACCAGGCAAGCTTGGATTTTTCTCACTGCAATCAAAACAATATTGTTGCAACAATTGCCATAGATGGTAATGTGGTGCAAGATTTAAATCAACTCTGGAGAATAATATCCCTTCAAAATAAGTATTTTTGGATGGAGATTATTATTAGAGAGAAAAGGTATTATTATAATTCCGCGTGAATGTTGTTGTGTTTTTTGCTTTAGAGAAGAAGAAGATGTAAATCATCTATTTTTTAATTGCACTTTTTTTTTTACAAGTGTGGAAGAAGATATATAGTAGATGGTTAAGTGTGGATTTTATACCTTTTGAGGAGTGTTGGACTCATTTCAACAAGTTTGGTGTATTGTTGAAGAACAAGAAACATGCTAAAGTCCGCCATTGAATTTGGTTAGCCACCATGTTGAGTTTATGGAGAGCTCGTAATAATATTATGTTCAACGCTGAAGCAATTACTTTGTCCACTTTAGTGGATCAAATTATTTACATCTCTTAGTTTTGGTTTATAGGACGTGTAAGAAATACTTCACATCTTATTTTTTCTAATTGGTGTGCTAACTCATTAGGTTGTTTGCAAAGCATCTAATGTAGTCTTATAATTTATTTTTTGTTTATAATCGCTTGGAAAAAGTTAGACCAAACCATGTCTCATTTTTTCAAAATGTTTTGTAGAATAATATCAAATTACAGTAAAAAGAGAAGAGTAATCACAACAAAAACAGAATAATATAATAGACAATTCATTTAACCAATAAAATCAAACCAAAAACAAAAACAAAACTGGTAACAATAAAACAAAAATTGAACATCAATAAATGGCATTCATCAGAGTTCTTCTCAACTTGAATATATAAATAAGATCACTCATTTTTAAAAATAAAAATAAAAATGAACCTGAATTTTGAAGTAAACTTTTTTGGGAACTACATGCTTTCCTCTCATAACCCATCTTATTCATAGTAGACCTTCATCCATGTGAATTGTGTGGTGTGCAATTGTTTCAACATTTCAGTTAATCAACACATTAATGAAAGGAAGAGAAAATTTAGAATAGTTAGAAGAAATAAATCACAGAAAACACAAATAAAAAAAATAGAAAAAGAAAGTAAACACATACGTTATGAATCTTTATCTTATAATAGGAAGGTTGAGTTGCTCTCAAACCTTCTTTTTGATGATGTGGCACATCTAAGAAAATTCCAATTTCTAAATAAATAGAGAAAGAAACCACCCATAAAAACTTTCCAATTTCTAAATAATTAATTAAATCTAAAAAAACTATTAATGTATTGTAGAGAGTTATATTATACACTATATCAAATTAATATTTAGTGATACAACTTCTTACAAATTAAAAGGATATATTAATTAAAAGTATTTATCTTTCGGTTATGTTTATGTAAATATACATCAAAATAAAATAAATACCCTCAAGTTCAATATCAAAGATATTTTATCATATTAGTGGGTAAAAATTAATAATTGTTATTTTATCATATTTTCTCTTATTCTCCCTAAATTAATTTGGACATAAATACTCCTAAAATATAACGGTAATTATTATTATATTTTGTTACTTGAAAGAGCACAACTTTTCATATATAAAAAACGTTTGCAAAATTAAACATAATAAAGATTGTAGTTGAATAATATCCTATATAAATGTGCAATAACCTATGCAGTTCATCACATTATGCAATTGCACTACTCATTTTGTGTGTTCATTCTCTAATCTACCAATCTTTTTTTCTGAAATATGTTTATTGCTCGCCAACAAGCTAAGTATGTAGATTTCTTCAAGCTCCCATAAGTGTGTGTGTATAAATCCAAGCATTTTTTTTGTGTCTGGTGTGCTAGGTAATATATATGTAATCACTATCATAGAATATTAAGTATGTGACTCAATGTTAAAGAAATTGATGTGTGTATGAGATAATTGTCTTAATTTCATTTGTGTTTGTAAATTATAATTGTTTGATTGCTCTTATGATCATACAAGACATCATATCTAATAATATTTTCGTTCTTTATCTTTTTCATATTGAAATTTGTCATTTAGTGTTTTGTTCAATAGTTGCAAGCTTTAAATAATTGTTAGAATATTGCATATATTTTCAAATTTTACTCTATGAAATATGTATTTTATTTAATGTTTTTCTATTAAATAATTTTTTTGAGATACTTTATATTATTTCTCTCGATTACTAATTCTACAACAACAATCACCATCACCTAAACTAAAAGAGTCATTAGAAACTGCATTCCAGTGCACATAAAAGAAATTTAATTAAATTCCAAGTAATGAAATTAAATTGCCTCCTAAGGATCTTATAATTAATAATGGGTTGTCTATACTATCGTCTTTGATAAAATATTTTTAGGGTCGTGTTAAAACCTTGGAATAACTTGGTTAAAGGTAGAAACCAATGTTAAAAGAAATTGTTAGAAAATTAATTGCATCAATAACGATTCTTTCTAATTTTGAGTATTCTTTTTTTGTTGATAAACATGAGGGCTAAACGTCCAAACTAAACAACAATCATCATCCTAAAGGTCGTGATTTCCAATACCTCAGCCGAAAATTACATATAATTTTGAGTATTGTTTATGTGTCATATATATTTGAGTAGCAATATTTACCTTTGAAGCATAGTTCTATTAGCCTTGATATAAAATAATTTTTTGTAAAAGAAATTTTTGTGACATTCTTGAGCTATATCTAATACTCCTTGTCAAAAATAAAAAATCTAATACTCTCTTATAATTTCACACTATTATATGCTAATAATTTTAATCTCGGAAAACTTTGAAGTTACAAAATTTATCATCTATTTTAAATTTTATTAAAATAGGCCGTAGTCATATAATTAAATTTATTATTGCTTTTAATAAACGAAAAATAAGATTGTAACATATGTAGGACTTTGAGAATATGACTTAAGAATACTCCTCTATATTAAAACATACGTACATAATTAATTTATAAAAGTAAAACAAACCCCCAAATAAAAGTACAAAGCAAAAAAAAAAAAAAAAACAGAACAATAGACTAAAAAAATCGGGACTAATAAAGTCTGGATAAATTTCCACCAAGTGAACATGAAACTTTAAAAGAACGGGAGAGAAGTAAAAAAACTATTTAGTACCTTAAATTGCATAAAAAAGAATAAGCAGTTACGCTATGTGATTCATAATTTTTAAAAAACGAGATCACATGATTTTTAAATAAGGAATACCTAAAAAAAAGTGACATGTGACTATACAATTGCAACTCATATAACAAAAAACTAAAATATTACATGAATACAGTATTAAAATATTATATGATGCATCCCTTTAAACTTAAAAAATATTATAAGAAATCTATTATATTAAAATATAAACAACAAAACTACAATATAAATCAATGAAAAATCTCATATTTCTAAACTATTTTTTATTTTTATAATATACTTATATTAAATATATACATATTTTAAATTAATATCTATATGTGATTATACTTACCACAATTTTTATTTTTCATTTATAAAAATATTTTAATCGAACCCCGCGCAACGCGCGGGTTTATCCCTAGTGGAGAAATAATAGTAATGTTGTAAATCACTCAATTTGAATACATTATCCATGTCAAAAAGAAAACCGAAACATATGATAAAAAAATAACAACAAAAATGGTAGAAATACATGTGGTTATTTTTCTCTTTAATTAATTTTCCAAATTAAGAAAAATAAAAATTAAGGAAGTGGAGAAAAGAGAGAGAAGAGAGAGGAAAGTAGATGTTGTTATCTTTCTTTTCTATCTTGGTGCAGTTTATGATCATTTGCTTTGCTAGCCTCATTTTTTGTTGTACTTAGTTATTAAAAAAAAATTGAAAATAAATTTTTGTGTAAAAGTTATTTTTTAACATATTCAAATATTTGAATAAAGGGCAAAATTGACAATATAAAATATCCACACCAAAACTTTCTATCCTGTTTAGATATAGGTATAGATAGATATATAAATATAGATATTGTTTTGCCACGCATGCACGCACGTACATGCGAGTGCACGCACACCCATAGATATCATTAAATACAAATTAAAGCTGACTAGTATTTCTATATTCTTACAATTAAATGCTTACTATAAATAACTAAAACATACAAGAAAAAATCTAGAGACAGAAACACCACAAGCCAGATCTAAGTTGTCATCTTCTTCGTCGTCAAACGTGGAAGGAGAAGAAGGAGGAGGATGAGGAGGAGGAGGAGGAGAATGAAACACCATTGGATTCTTCCTGTAAATCTCCTTTGGTAGTAAAACTTTGGAAATACCATAGATATTTATCGGACGCTCATCCAACAATGTCTTAGTAATGATAGCTTCGACAAGTATGGGAAAAGACAGTTCCGTTAACTGAAGAAATGTTAATGATGAATGTCGAACTAATGACATCACTTGCCAGAGTTACTTGCTTCGAAATGATACTGGTTTAAAGTAAATTGAGAGGATAAAAAACAGAAAGAATGTGACCTTTGAGAAGAAGAGTCTTCTTATCAGACGCTAGTGACTATAAATGACTGAAGGAGAAAGGTCGGCAAAAGCTTTGTCGACCGAAACAAACAACGTGAAACTTCCGCACCAAAACTTTCTATCCTCTTTATATATAGGTATAGATATTGTTTTGCCATGCACGTACATGTAAGTGCACGCACACCCATAGATATAATTAAATACAAATTAAAGCTGACTAGTATTTCTACATTCTTGCAACTAAACGCTTACTATAAATAACTAAAATAGACAAGAAAAAATCTAGGGGAAGAAACACCACAAGCCGTCGTCAAACGCGGAAGGAGAAGGAGAGGGAGGAGGAGAATGAAACACCATTGGATTCTTCCCGTAAATCTCCTTTGGTAGTAAAACTTTGGAAATACCAAAGATATTTATCGGACGCTCATCCAAAACATACCCTCCCCAAGTTAAATTTGAGAGTTAGTACACATTGTTCCTTTAATACTAGGAGTCATGTTAAACAGCGCATCTAATGCACCTTGTTAAACATACCAAAAATAAAAATAAAACATAAATTTAATGTTGATAAAAATAATTTTTTACACTTTCAATATATTGAATGTACGAATTTCAAGATAAAATTTCCTTATATATATATTTAACTAATGCACCGGATACATTATTTATCATTTTTCTAATAGTAACGAGTTACGTTTTATTTTCAAGAAGGTAAAGGGTTATTACCTATCAATTAGTTGGCCATAAAAAGTATACCAAATAAATAGTAGATAAAAAGCATATATAAACTACACCAAATAAATAAAATAAAGAACCAAAAGAAAATATATATATATATAACTTAAATCCAACAGTGTCCCCACTGTTGTGACTCAGTTTAAGGATTGGAACGGAAAACCTGGAGATTCACGCCTATATGCAGCTGATAGGTGCCAAGTGATCAATCTCTTTATTTGCTGATAAACAAATTAAAACAAAAATATTAAATTGAAAAATCGTGGGTTGCCTCCCACGCAGCGCTTTGTTTAAAGTCGGTAGCTCGACGTATTTGGGAGTGTAAGCACTCATGGTGGTTCTTTCGAGAATGATTTCCCGATCATAATTTTATTAAACTTCGGTTTCCATGGCCACTTATCAAGCCATCTCCCATATCCCTCACCTTTTCTTTTATTCATTCTGTGGGGTGGTTCATGCTTCTGAACGTGTGGTGGTGGTTCTGGCTCAATCCTGACTATCAACTTTTCAGGTTTGGGTTCAGTTCTTTCATCCACCACTTCAAAGGCTATTCTCCTTTTCTTAACACCAACGATTTCCCTAGTTCCATGGTCCTCTAATTTTCTATTTTTATGCAGGACCTCAAACAAAGGTGCATCAGTGTGGATATTCTTCAATACATCTACATACCTTTTTGGTTGGGAGTCTACCTCAGCTTTCACATACCTATGGGGTAAAGGGATCGGTGGGTCGTAGGGAGGAGGAAGAACATAAGGTGCTTCCTTCTCTACCTCTTTGACAACCTCCCTTTCGGGTGGTGTCGGTGGATTTTTCTCAATCTCTACTCTTTGCTCACCAGAACTTTCCTCAACCTCATTATTACTCTCTTCAACCTCATCATCACTCTCCTTAGGATTTTTAATTTGTATTTCTCTACTAGTTGTTACAACATCCACATGCTCCTCAAGGAAGGGTCCTAGAGGTTTTTGTTCAAACAAGGAAATTTGACTCTCCAAGGCCATGTTGTGAGTCGCGAGGGACTCAACCGTATTGTTCAGCTGCCTAAGGGTTTCATTTTGGACATTTTGTATCTCTACAAAGTGCTCTATCATAGATTCTAACCTAGAGTGAGTTAGCGTCGCATCGAAATCCTCCATTAATGTTTCGAAGTCAAAATTATGGGATTCTTGCGGTTCTTCAAAATGTTGGGATTGGTAGTTGTAGAGGTAATTTGGGTGGGAGTAAGTTAGTGTCGCATTGAAATCCTCCATTAATATTCCGAGGTCGGATTTATAGGAATCTTGTGGTTCCTCGAAATATTGGGAGTGGTAGTCGTAGAGAAAATATGGGTAATCCAATCACCAAAGACTATAAAAAAATAAAAAAATAAAGTGCCTTAGTCTATACGGTGCAACACTGGAGTTACGATATCGACTTAATTGGTCCCCGGCAGCGGCGCCAAAAACTTGATGCGATATTTCTGCAAGTGCACAGATATATCGTGTAGTTAAAAAAGATTATCGATCCCACATAGACCAAAAGTCGAGCTTATTGTTATCTAATGTTACTATGTAAATCTAAGGCTAATGATTAATTGAGAGAGTTTTATTTGCTTAAATAAATTAATTAGACTTAACGAAACTGGAATGTTACTTTTAGTTGCTTCAATGGATTCGGTAATTAAATTGTGTTTAGGGAAAAAGTTTACTTTTTAACAAATTGAAATTGATTTAAAGATACGCTTCTCACACTCTCGCGCTATTGATTAATATCATATAAATATAATATAAATGCTTCACTCTCGCTCTCACACTTACTTATAAAAATACTTTTTGAAAATCAATTCAATTTAACTAGTTTTCACAAAACAATATTAGTTTAAAAATATAGGTCTCACGCCGTCACGCTATTGAACTGATATCATATTAAATAAATCAATGCTTTGTTGTCGCTCACTCATTTATTTATAAAATATTTTTTGAATACTAATATAGTTTAATTAACTTTAAAGAGCTGTCGTGGTATTTAAAATTAATGTCCAGTTTTTACTATCTAGTATAAATCTCACACTGTCGCACTATTAATTTATACTTTTATTAATTTTCACTGTCGTGCAAAATTATAGTCTATCGTTTAATTAAAAACTGATACAGAAAACTAATTTTGAAAATTAAATTACAAATCAATTACTGAACTCAAATCTGCTTCCAATTCACATTCCAGTTATATTAAACTAGAGATAAACCCGTGCAACGCACGGGTTCGATTAAACTATATAATTAAAACATTTTTATAAATAAAAAGTAATAATTATTAATCTCATAGCTAAATAATAGATATTATTTTAAAAAGTGATTATATTTAATATTAATATATGTATAAAAGTAAAAATGTTGTTTAAAAATATGAGATTTTTTTATTGATTTGTATTGTAGTTTTATTTATATTTTAATATTAATATAACCAATCTCTTATAATATTGCATAAGTTTGAAGGGAGGGAGCCCACCAAAAAAAAGTTTGATGGGATATCTCATATTTTATTTTAGGGTTAAATATGTTTTTAGTCCCTACTTTTATGTAAGTTTCGATTTATAGTCCCTATAATTTTTTTATTATATTTTTAGTCCCTA
This sequence comes from Trifolium fragiferum, assembly GCA_954870985.1. Lineage (NCBI taxonomy): Eukaryota > Viridiplantae > Streptophyta > Magnoliopsida > Fabales > Fabaceae > Trifolium > Trifolium fragiferum. The sequence continues at coordinate 14,990,620 of OX940790.1, read as the reverse complement.
CATTTTTTTTATTGTATTTTTAGTCTTTTTTTTATGACTAAGATAAAAAAATTGGCCACATAGAATAACTTAAATTGACTACAATAGCATTTGCATCGAATGACGTGATATCGATGTGTCATTCTATGTGGCTCATTTCGTTATCCAAGTCACAAAAAATTGACGGCAAGGACTAAAAATGCATACGGTGAAAATGTGGGGACCAAAAATATAATTAAAAAATATAGAGACTAAAAGTTGAAACTCACATAAAAGTAGGGACTTATTTGACCCTTTATTTTAATAGTGTAAACATATAAGATCTTAATTAATTTTCTTTATATGAGTTGCAATTGTATAGTCACATTTCACTTTACTTTTTATATATCCCTTATTTTATTTTTTTTTTCAATAAGAGTTGGAGAAATACAAACTTATGTTTGCTGACAATATTGCTCATGATAAATGTTGAAATAAGCTTTGGAATAGAATATGATTCACATATATGATGATTTTTGAAAATTAGGTCTCAAATTTTTATGCAATTTAATGTATCAAATAGCTTATTTACTTAATCTTCCCTTGTTTTTTTAAAGTTTCTTGTCACATATTCACTTTTTGGAATTTTATATCGACTTTGTTAGTTCCAAATTTTTTGGTCTACTCTTTGGTTTAATTTTTTTTTGGCTTGGTCCTTTTTTTTTGTATGTTTTTCTTTTTCTTGGTGAGATTTGTGTACTTTCAAATGTATTGTTATCTTTTGACTCTATTATTTAATAACATTTGCTTGAATACTAATATTACTATCAACGTCCCTAAACACTTTTTTTTTTTTTTTTTGTGTAAACCGGGTATCCTCTGCGCGCAACTGCAGAGACTAATCCCTCGAGCCTTGTGGGACCCAAATGGGTGGCAAACTCTCCCTATGAGTTTTAACACTGCTGCATACACAAGGCAGAGATCGAACCCAGGACCTTGGTTAAGTAATATTAAATATAAACATTTTTTGGAAATATTACTACCATCATCCCTAAATATGATCACTTTTAAGTAATATTAATAATTTTGGTTAATATCTACGGTTTCAACAATTTCTAAAATTTATTTTGACGTATCAACAACTTATACAATTGATGACTTTGTCTTTTCATCCTTTCATGTTATTCTTGAAAAATTATGCACCACATGATATAATTATTTACTCTACTCTTCCATACAATTTAAGGTCTCTCATATTTATAAAACAACGACTCTTGTTCTAATAATAAATTGATTTCTTTCGAAAGTTTCTTCTCAAATAATTTTTCAATTGGTAAAATTATGTCTCATATTTTATTGGTAATAATGTTTTCAGCTTGTTGTTTTATTTATCTTCTTTTTATTATACTTAATTCTTATTCTCTTTATTTTTTTAATCTCTCTCTTTGTTTTTAATGATATTTTTGTCCTCTCATTTTTTTATTCATATTTTCAGCTTAGTATGCTTAATTATTAAAATGCAGTACTCTCTCTTATATATGAGTACTCCTTTTTTTATAATATAGAAGAATAAATGGCCATAATAATTAATATAATATAAAGGAGTGTCTTTTTTTATAAAATGCAATACTGTTTGTTCTCATATTCAAGAATTAATACAATGAGCAAGAAAATAGTCATAATCAAGAATTTAAAATAATAGTAATTGAAAGTTTGGTGGGTGAAAATATTTTTTTCTTAAAAATAATAATAATTGCAGAATAGTAATTAATCAAACATGTTAAAAAATGTAGCTAATCGATCTATTTTTAAAACTTATTTAATCTGAAACTTACAAACATTTCATTAATCTTTCTTTGTAGTGTTCTTATAATGACAAGAGTTTATTATCGTAAATATACCATACTAAGATTATTCTATAATATTTAATAAAATATTATATTATACTAATAATATATAAAAAAAAATTGACGTAATAATATATATAATATATTAACAACTTATGTTATGCTATAAATGAAATTAAATAGAAAACTATTGTGAACTAATCGGAGGAATAAGTGATGAGCAATTTGATTAGGCTTGCTTTGTCGTCATAGTTAAAATTCTTCGGGACGTAAAATTTTTGAGTTCCTTGTATTGAGTTTTACTTTGCAACTGAAAAAATTAAGGATGTTTGCAATGAATGGAAAAAAATATCAAATTGGCCAAATTTAATAAGACAATTTTTTTTTTTTTTTTTGACGAATAATAAGACAAATTATATATGTAGCAACACTCGACAATTCATAAATCAATTATGTATCAACCTTACTATTCTGAAAATGAAATTGAATAGAAAAAATATTGTTAATTACTGTAATTTGTGGAATGAGTGATATATGGAGCAATTTGATTATGTTATGTTTGACTTGCATCAATACATACACTATTTTCCATTTAGCAACATAACATTTTTCGTAACATTTTTAACGATTAAAATACATGAAATGATTCTAATCAATTCATTTTTTAATGGATATTAGTGTCACTGATTAGGTTGTCCATAAAATCATATGCCACTACCTATGTTGTTCATATATAAAAAAAAAATATTAATTTAAAATTACAATTAAAAAGTTGATAGAAAGTGATATACTTATTTGCTGGTCATTGATTTGAGTAGCTGACATATTTAACTTGAAGAGATTTTTCTTTACACATTTTACTTGAAAAGGTTAGAAAATTGTGGGATTGTGAGAATGCATAAGATGATTCATATACTTATATAGTATGCATAGAAGTATCATATGAACATACATATTGAATATCTAAACGCTTTTTTTATTCATATTAATAAATTAATTAATGTGTTTTTTGATGATTGATTTCCAAATTAAAAATAATGCAAACAGTTTTTTTTTTTGGTAGAATAATGTAGATAAATTTAATTGTTATTGGAATCTGAAAAGATAAAAAATTTAGAGAAGTGATGATAGAAAAAATTAAGTTACAATTTAGTGATTATATATTTTTTTTGGAACCAAATGAACATTAATAATTCATTTCATGACCATGGTTCTAAATATGACCTTGTGTATTCACTTTTTAATGGTTGTCGTATGGCTTACATGGATTAGTAGTTACATTTACTTAATTAACATTCATTAAGTTTAATATTTGTTACATTTACTTACTTAATTAATATTTGTTGTGTCCCCTAGAGCTAAAAATGTTATTTTTATTCGAATTGGTTTTGTCATTCAAAAAGGTTTGGCGGCGCAGCTTGTTGCCCGTTTACCTTTAATTCATATGTAATTACTTATTTATTAATATATATTTAACTTTCAACTCAAAAAAAAAATTATTATATATATTATTATTTGTTAGTGTGAAGTTTTTTCCACCTAACCTATATAATTTTTTTTTTCACTTCATCTTAGTTTTTGTGGTTGTCACATGTTTTCCTATCTAATTATTTCAAGTTTGATTTCTTGTTTTTTTACAAATAAATTTTGTTATATTATTATATATTATTATTTGTTAGCGTGAAGTTTTTTCCACGTATCCTATATAAAAAAATTTCACCTCATCTTAATTTTTGTGGTTGTCATATGTTTTTCTATCTAATTATTTCAAGTTTCATTTCTTATTTTTTGACAAATAACTCAAATAATTTGCTATTTAAGCTCTCGTATATTTAACAAAAATATAATTATTGGACTAAGATAATGGTTTATTTTAAACTTTCCTCTCAAATTTCACCAGGTCAAATTTTATCTTGACTTTATTAGTCAAGATTTTTTTAATTTGTTTATTTAGTTTAATTTTGGTCCATACCTGCTACAACTCTGCAGTCAAAGGCTGCTTGAGGGTTTTGCTATGATGTGGTGCAAGGAAAGAATATAATAATATGTATAGCAGTGAGAACAGTAAATAGGTACAATTTTTAGAGTAATTGCTAACAAAAATAAGAAAAAGCGTGTACTGTTCCGAAAAAAATAAAATAAAATGTAAATTGCTTGACACGAGAATCGATGATCGAACCAAAAGTGGCAGACCTCCTATAAGTCAGTTTAAAGTTGGTTTTATCTTTTTTTTTATAAGTCACTTGTATTGAATTTTCTTCATTATAAAAAAGACACTTTTTATTTTAAAAACTTTATTAAAATTATGTTTGGTCCTACTTCTTCTTAAAAGAAATAGTAAAGTAAAAAATAAGTAGGGTCAAACACACTCTTTATACTCGTCATCATTTTTAGAAAGTTTGTGTTAATCATCAATTTTGAAAACTTTATCTTATGTTAGGAACAAAATGTAACAATCTGGAAGGACAGTTTATTGAATTGAAAATAGTAGCTATTAAGTAGCTTTACATTAAGAGATAGATTCCTAAGAGTAGGGGTGATCGTATCCGAACCAATCCAAAAGCAAACCGCAAAACCGAACCAATCCAAACCGAAAACCGCAAAAACCGCATTTGGTTTGGATAAGTTTGGATGATTTTTCTACCTAACCGCGTGGTTCGGTTCGGTTCGTGGTTTTCATTTCAGAAAACCGAACCAAACCGAACCGAACCGCAAATATACATATATAAGACTAAATCCAAATCTGAGCCCATTCATTAGATGGAGATTGGAGACAATATATGCTTGTTATATGCTTGTTACTTCACTGCTGCAACTATTGTGATGAAAAAGTAAACACATTCAGGATCAAAGAATTGGATTCACAATATTGTGTCGAAATATTAGATTTGGCTTCACAATATTGCTCATAAAAGTGTTTTTTGTTGCTAAAAATAATAATTTCTTATGCCGTAAATAAACCGCCGCAACCGAACCGAACCTAACCGCATTGGTTTGGTTTGGTTTGGTTTGGATGACTTTTTAAAATCCAACCGAACCAAACCGAACCGCATGCTTTTTTATCTCGCGGTTCGGATGACTTTTTCGCTCATAACCGAACCAAACCGCACCGCGAACACCCCTACCTAAGAGATAGCAACAAACAAAAAAGCCACATACAAACTTAACTAAAAATGTGGCAAACAATAACATGACTAAATCAAATAGCAACTAAGCTATTTCCCTAAATAATAAAGATTATTCCTATCAGAAAACTTAAACAAATAGTAATTTATTAAATATCTCATAATCATCTTCATGGTGAATTACTTTTGGTAACTTTCTTTCCTTCATCACTCAAAGAAACTTTACCCTCCTCATCATGTTTTGAAACACCATCTTCCTCTACATTTTTTTGTAATTTGTCTTCCTCATCATCTAAGAAAACTTTATTTTCCTCATCACTTTTTGAAACTTGTTCTTCTTCGTCAACTTTTGAAATTTTATTTTCTTCACCACTTATAGAAACTCTAATATTTTTCCAGTAATTTTTCGGATCTTTCTCGATTTCTTTCCATTTGTTCATACTGTAATATAAATGCTACATCCTTTAATATGTCTGCATGTCTATCAAGTTTTTCAGATGTACTCTCCTCCGCCATCAAACTTTCACTAATAGTCATCGAATCAGATTTTGAAATCATCAAACGGCTCTTCATGCTGGCCATAGGCTCTACAATATTTATAGAAAATACATTATGTCTAGAAATATAAAAGTGAAATAGAAATTAAAAAAAAAAAAGTATATTAATAATGGGAACAGTTGTTTAGTTGGATGATCATGATTATTATTATTATTAGCACTGTTTGAGTTGGCGTATTGCTAACAACTTCCCCATTTGCCATATTAAAATGGACAATTTAGTATATGTTTTACCTAAAATTTAGAAAATGAATTTCACTTAATTAAATTTCTTAATCATTGATAAAGTATAGGTCAAATGAGTTTGTCTAATACGGACTTAGTGCAAAGGTGGATTCTCTTATTCATAGTAAGTTTGTAATAAAATATTGTTTTTATTCTCTATTTTTTATTATTATTAATTTAATTTTTTCTATAAATGGTAAAATGCTAATATTTTCTTTTAAGGGCATGTAATAAAGAACTCGATATAAAAATATTGAATTTTAAAATTGTGTATTCAACTTTTCAAAAATTCTATTTTTGAATTCATTAACAAAATCCTATTTTATTATATAGATATTTGCACTAAGTAAATTATGTCATAACAGTGAAATGTATCATTGGAAGCAAGTGTAAAACTTATTTATCGTATGATATGACTTGCAAATGTAAATTATAGGCTATTATGATATGACGCACCAATAATGAAAGACTCGGGTTCATGATTTGCAGCTAAAACTTGAGCTGAGAGAATAACAAAAAGAATAACACCAAGAAACATAAATGACCTTGAGTAAGCCATGTTACTTCAATTCTTTGTAAATTACAATGCAATGTGGTTTGGAAATAATAATGTAATACTCTCTATATACAGGACAAGAAGATTACTTTTTATGAGGCCAAGAGTCAAGGAGATGTAAACATTCTCTATAAATTAAGGAGAAAGACATGTGGCCAAAGAAAGTACCAAGGAGATGTAAATTAATTTTTATATAGAATATATTGAGAATTAAAACTGAGGTAGTTGGCTTGGATTCTTGAAATATGCTCCTCTCAAGATTCATTCGATTTCCCTTGATTTTAATTTTGGTGGGCTAAATCCATACAGAGCAAAAAACTATGACTTTAAATGAGACCCTCGCAAGTGGGCAGTGGAACTGACCCCTTGGATTAGTTGGGCCGGATACCAAGTTTTCAAAAAAAAAAAAAAAAAAAACTGAGGTAGTTACTAAAGCGCTACTTGATCTTTCTGTAAAACCAAGAATTTAAACCTACCCATTATCTATTTTTTTTTTTGTTAATTTTTTTTAAAGCTTAATAGCAATTTTGGTCTTCTTATTGTTATCATTTTGTAGAATTCGTCTTCCTATTTTAAAATTTGACGGTTTTAGTCCCTCTATCAAATTCTTTGTTTAAAAATCGGTAATGTAAAGGAATCTATACAAAAGATTAAATTCTTTGTAGAATATATTTTTAAAATTATTTTTTTCTTTCATTTTCTTCATCATAATCTAAAGGAATCTATACAAAAAATCTACATAATTTAAATTACAAGAATAAAAATCATGCCTATCTAATAGAGAGGTACCTTGCTGAGGAAGTTACATTACCCGTTGAAGGAGGAAAGTTCTTTTCGTAGAAAGCTCCTTTGCCCTCCTTGCTCCTCTTAAACAACTCTAGAGTACTAGAGAATGCTCTCAATTTCTGAATGAATAATTATGAGAGAAATGAGCTCTATTTATAATTTTTCTAACGGGCTCAACATCGCCATCGTGGCAATGATGGACCTCATCGTGCCACGATGGAGTGGATATGTTTCAAAAATAAAACAGATTTGCTTCACTTTTACTTGGCGCTCAAGACTTCCCATCGTGGCACGATAGGAGTCATCGTGGCCACGATGGAAGCGAATTTATCCACTTTTTGCTCTTCTTTTGGCATTATCTTGTATTTTTGTTCCTTTTTGCGGTTTGCTTCGATTCTTCAAGTTTTGCTTCGTTTTCGGACTTGTCTTGGTCATTTATTACTACTAAAGTACCCTAAAAATACTATAGAAATTCATGTCATCACTTACCTATCATCATCTCTCTGAATCAACTTTTACTTTTCCGCACGCATATCGCTCTTTTCAATTAAAAACCCTTTATTAAAACCAAAGTGAATGCAAACTAAAACAAACTTAAATAACTCTAGTAGCGCATTGACACGATCCCTATGGATACGAACTCATTCTAGACACATAGAGTATGAATTATTACTCGACGATTTACCGATCCACTTGTTAGACAGTAGTCAATTTCTATTCTCTTAAACCATCTTTCTCTTCTTTTCTTTTCTTTTCTCTCTTCCTCTCTTCTATTCTTCTCATAATGTGAGCTTCTCTCTTTAAAATCCTTATATACCTAGGTTACCCAAATGACTCAAGCTCATTCAAACCTATTCTCTACTCATTTACTCTTATTAACCAAAAATGTTACTATTTACCTCACATTCCCTACTCTTTCTATTAATAGATAAAACCACATATCAAATATTAACTAATTCACAGATAAACCATAAAAAGCTAATAAATTCTATTTACTAAAAAATTGTGTCGTTACAAGAGGCTTTATATTCATTGCCACTTTTAGAGACTTTATACTCCTCATCATTTTTAGAAATTTTATGTTCATCATCAATTTTGAAAACGTGCGTTTGATCTGCTAAAAAATAAGGGACTGGACAGGACAACTTAAGTTGTACTGTGTTTGATGTTAAAACTGTCATTGGAACTGGACAAAATGGGGGTCAAGGGACAGGACAAAAACAGATATTTTTGTCCCCCACTAAACCATGGGACAACTTTTTGTCTTCAGCACAAGTTTTTTAAATCGCCAAAATAACATTTTCTTCATCAAACATCATACAAGACAAAATTTGTTCAATACGATAAATATTTGTCTTGTGCTGTTCTGTCTTGTACTGTCCTGTTCAGTTCTTTTATTTTGCAGATCAAACGGACCCTTTACGTTCTGTTAGGAACAAAATGTAACAATATAGAAGGACATTTTATTGAATTGAAAATAGTAGCTATTAAGTATCTTTACATTCCTAAGAGATAGCAACAAACAAAAAATCCACATACAAGCTTAACTAAAAATGCGGCAAGCAATAACATGACTAAATCAAATAACAACTAGCTATTTTCCTAAATAATAGAGATTATTTCGATCAGAAAACTTAAACAAATAATTAATTAAATATCTCATGATCATCTTCATGGTGAATTACTTTTGGTAACTTTCTTTTCTTCATCACTCAAAGAAACTTTACCCTCCTCATCATGTTTTGAAACACCATCTTCCTCTACACAGGCCCAATTCTGAGGGTAGGCAATAGGTGCCATGGCCTAAGGCCCATTATTTTTAGGGGTCCAAAATATTTTATTATACTTACCTATTATTATTGAAATAAAAAAATTAATTATATTTAAAGAAAGAAAACATACTATTATAAAAAAAATTAATTATATTTAAGGAAACAAAATATATGATTAAATCTAAGAAATATGTGTTATTTAAAATGTGATTGAGGTCCAATTTTAATTTTACTTAGTAAATAATTAGGCATAATGGTAGGATTAAAATAGAACCCCGCAAAGCAGCAAAAAAACGGCACCACTTGTCTTTGTTCCTAATTCCTATTGAGTTTGTTTTGTTTTGTTTTTTTTTTTCTTTCTAATTCTTGCAATCTTGTAAGTTATGTTAGAATGTTATATGTTTATCTTATTTAGGTTTTGGCGTTGTTTTATTTTTTGTGTTCCTAATTTTATTAACAAGTTATTGAATTTATTTTTCTACAAATTGTTAATATTTAACATGTTGTTTTTTGCATCAATTTTCAACCATTTGGATCTTACGATTTTTCAATTGTTCTTCGAAGTCGCCATTCTACTTTCATGTGCTATTGTTATCTATTTGAGTTTTTGTTTTTTGTTTCTATCTGAATTTTAGAAGATGTTGCCTAAGAAACATTTATGTGATAATAAAAAACGGAAAAAAAAAAGAGAGGAAGAGTTAATAAAATTACAACAAATGGCTCTTGAAAAATTTGTTTTTAAAAAGATAAATACCTAAAAATTAAGTATGTAAATTATATTAAATGAAAGAATTATTTATTTATTTTTTGCCTAAGGCCCATAAAATATCAGGAACGGCACTGCCTCTACACTTTTTTGTAATTTGTCTTCCTCATCATCTAAGAAAACTTTATTTTCCTCATCACTTTTTGAAATTTCATCTTCCTTATCACTTTTTTTTACTTTGTTTTTCTCATCACTTTTTTGTAATATATCTTCTTTGTTACTTAACGAAACTTTATTTTTCTCGCAACTTTTGAAAATTTTGTTTTCATCATCACTTTTTAAAACTTAATCTTCTTTATCACATAAAAAAGCTTGATCTTCCGCATCATTTTTGGAAATTTAATGTTCTTCATCACATAATGAAACTTTATCTTCCACATCATTTTTTGAAACTTGTTCTTCTTCGTCATCTTTTGGAATTTTATTTTCTTCACCACTTATAAAAACTTTATTTTTCTCGTTCCGATTTTTCACGATTTTTTTCAGAATTTTTATTGCTTGTTCATAAATAGATATAAAAGTACTCTCCTCCGCCATCAAACGGCTCTTCATGCTGGCCATAGGCTCTACAATATTTATAGAGAATACATTATGTCTAAAAATATAAAAGTGAAATAGAAATTAAAAAAAATGTATATTAATAATGGGAATAGTTGTTTAGTTGGATGATCACGATTATTATTATTATTAGCATTGCTAACAACTTCCCTATTTGCCATATTAAAAAGGACAATTTAGTATATGTCTTACCTAAAATTTAGAAATTGAATTTCACTTAATTAAATTTTTTAATCATTGTAAAAATATGTTTTTTTCTTATAATAATTAAGGATGACAATTTATCCATAGGTACCCATAAAAAATACGATGGGTAGGAAAAAAATCTGCATTTTGGGTACATATATGGGTATGGGTAATTACCCACAAAATTGACCGGATGTGGGTGCGGGTACGGGTACCTTAATACCCACCCCATATATCCATATAATATAGATTTATTTATTTTAATTATATTATTATATAATAATATATGTAATTATATTTAAAAAATACAACATTATTGTACTATTACACATTTTGAATATAAAAATGTTTATTTATAACATAATGTAAATATGTCAATAGAGAAATGAACTTTAGCATGATTTTACTAATAATTTTGTTTATAATTTTCATGAATCAAAATTAAAATCTTTGAATTTTTTTAAATTATATTAAAATGATATGATATTTTATAATTGATCGATTTATTTTTAATTAAAATGCGGGTAACGGGTACTGATATGGATACTTAGATACCCATAGAACATGGATACGAAGATAAAAATTATTACCCACGCGGATATGGGGATAGGTAGGATATTTTTTCAAACTGCGAATATGGAGATATGGACTATAGTACCTTACTCATACTCTACTCATTGTCATCCCTAATAATAATGTCCGGATAAAGTATATAGGTGAAATGAGTTTGTGCAATGCGGACTTTGTGCAAAGGTGGATCCTCCTATATATATAGTAATTTTTTAATAAAATATTGTTTTTATTCTCTATTTTAATTATTATTAATTTTTGATATAAATGATAATAGTCCACCTTTCAACCATTTTTTATCGATCCAAATTAAACAAATCTAATGATATTTTATAGACAAATAATAATATGTGCTTTATGGGCTCCTAATATAAAGAACTCAATATAATATTAAATTTTAAAAATTGTGCATTCAATTATTAAAAATTAAAATTTCATATTATAGATATTTGCATATACATTCAAAATTAAAAACAAAATGTCATAACAGTAAAATGTAGAGTTGGAAGCAAGTGTAAATAATACATATATATCAATAAAATTATATGACTTGCAAATGTAAATTATAGGCTAGTATATGACTAACCAGTAATAGAAGGCTCGGGTACATGATTTGCAGCTAAAACTTGAGTTGAGAGAATAACAAAAAGAATAACACCAAGAAACATAAACGACCTTGAGTAAGCCATGTTACTTCAATTCTTTGTAAATTACAATGCAATGTGGTTTGGAAATAATTATGTAATATTCTCTATATATAGGATAAGAAGATTGCTTTTTATGAGGCCAAGAGTTAAGGAGATGTAAACATTCTCTATAAATTAAGGAGAAATGCATGTGGCCAAAGAAAGTACCAAGGAGATGTAAATAAATATTTATATATAATATATTGAGAATTAAAACTAAGATAATTGCTAAAGCGCTACTTGATCTTACCGTAAAACCAAAAATTTAAACCTAACCCATTATCTTTCTTTTTTTTGTTAATTTGTTTTTAAGCTTAATAGCAATTTTGATTTTTCTATTTTTATCATTTTATAGAATTGGTCCTCCTAAGTTTTAGTCTCTCTATCAAATATTTTGTTTAAAAATTGATAATGTGATATGTTTTAAACGATATAGTATATGATCTAATGATAAAAAAATGTTAACAACAATGAAACTGTAAGAAAATTAATTTATAAATTTAATTTAAAACATGTTATATCATCATAATTTAGACAAAATATTTAATGTATGGACTAAAACAGTTAAAATTTAAAATAGAGGGCTAATTAGGCAAAATAATAAAAATATGAGGACTAAAACTGCAATTAACCTTCTTTTAAATCCATTTCTTTTGAGGAGTAAAGAAGTTTTTTTTTTTTTTTTATCAAGTAGTCTAATGATTAAAAATTCATCCTTTAAAGTGAACAAATGGAAAATCTCAAGTTCGAACAACAACCTCTAGGGATATATTAATATAGGGTAAAATATATAACACCCCACAAATATATCTAGAATAATAGTGGAATATTATTACTGGTAACTGAATTCATTATTATTACAATAAGAGTTTATGCACACCAAGGTGCCAAATACATCAGAGAGTTTGAAAATAACAGCGGAAATCAACGAGAGTCACAATCCTAGAGGATAACTAGTACAACAAAACACGGGAAAAGAAAGCATGAAAGAAATGTCATCCAAAGCATAGCCACGAGCACACCAACCCGCATACCTTTAGCCAACCTGCTTATCTGAATCAAAAAGGGAGTGGGGTGAGACAGTCACTTCGTCCCAGTGAATTCTACTACCCTCCTAAAAGGCAACTAAGGCCGGGGCTCCTAATCAGTCGTAACATACATAATTCATAACATAATATCATAAAACATAATATAAATGGTGTGTCACAGATTATTAGTCTTGTTTATTAGTCTCCCAGAGGTCTGCCTTATCCGCTGAACACGAAGTGTTTCCGGCATACAACTCACAATTTAACATTTTTCCTGATGGAAGCTTCCGAAGGAAGTCCATAAAGCGATAGAATAATTCGCACATAATTGACTGATTCTAAAATTTATTCATACTACCATAATTTCCCAATACCCGGGGTACATGCATTATATCTAAATTTCCTAAGTTAATCCCTAATAGTCCGACTGTGATGACCTCCTGTTTACATTATTCAATCTCATAAAACTGCAGAAAAACTATCTCAGTCGAGGATATAAAACGAGTGAACAATTATTTCAAAAATTGAAAAAATGAGTATTTTATGGGCTTGCTCGCTACGGCAAGTTACCATGCTCGCCATGGCGAACGTACAGGTCCTGACCTAAACAACTCGCTAGGCGAGCCAGAGCTCGCCATGGCGAAGTTCTTCAGCCCAGAACCTTCAGCTCGCCATGAATGCTCGCTAGCAACTCGCTATGGCGAGTTGATGCAGAATTTACTCTGTTTTGCGAAAATCATTGATTTTGAAACTTTCACCTACAATCCTTAGCTGAGATAGTGCAGAATCATAAAATAAACAATATAGAACAGAATGGAGTAGAATTTGGGGCTTAATTCTACACACACAGTTATACCTAATAATTCTTATATTGCATGCATTTTTCATAAATTCGAATAAACTAACTACCTAGCCTAAGAACCCACCTGGAATTGAAGCTTTAACACGCCTCTGGGCTCTACTAACCAGCTACTGAATCCTCCTAGCAACCCCACGAACAGAACTTGGATTTTGGAACTTGACACTTTTGAACTCCTAAACTTGACTCTATGAATTGGTGAGTGTTTGATGGTTTGAAACTCTGAGAGGTTAGGCTATTTATAGTGAGTTTCTGAGGCTTGAGAATAGTACACGAATTGTTCTGATGTGAACTTGCATGTTGTGTTATTGGTTGAAAAAGTGGTGATGAGAAAGGGTTGTTGTGTTGTGATTTTTCTTGACATGAGGAGCTGAGGCTCACAGAGATTCTCTGTTCTGTAACAATTGCAGTGTGGATTCCCTGAGGTTGCTACTGTTTTGGTTAATAAGAATGCATGTGAAACTAAATGACAATCTTTGGTGTTAAGAGGGGAAGAGTTTTGACAATAAGTGTGTTGTTGTTTATTGGCTTGAGAGGAAGAGAATTGAGGGAATGGATGCTCAGCATCTGAAGTGAGGTAAAGAGAGGAGTGAAACCAAGTTTTGCATGTTAAAGTCTTGGGTTTAGTGGATAATGAGGTGTATAGGCTTAAGGTGGTGTTAGTGGAAGGTGAGTCATCAAGGAGGGAATGAGAGCTCTAGTGTTTAACTTAATCATCCTGAAATTTTTAAGTGTCTATGTGTAGCTTAGTTTCACTCAAAAGCCTTAGCACTACACATAAATTACTCATTTTTCATAATTAAATTAATTATTCACCCTTAATGAATCATTATTTTTATTAGACCATTTCTAATCCAAAATAATTGGGACATTAGTTGTTGGGTTATTACAAAATATGTTTTTCACCATACAAAATTAGCAAATTTTAGTCTTCGTTCCGGTAAAAAAAAATCACTTGTTTTCACCCATATACAAAAGTTTTTCTTATGTTTTTAGTCCCCAGTGGCAAATTGTTCATTTTAACATCAATATTAAAAAATATTATGTTCAAAATGTGTTTATATATATATATATATATATATATATATATATATATATATATATAAGTCCATTAATTAAATGCAGCAGGAAATGGTAGATACGATGTTTAAGGATTTTATAGAAGCACGTAATATCATATTAGATTAGATAGCCAAACAATAAAATCATCTTCAATATTTTTGAATTTAATTTTCAATGGGGAGCTGAACCAAATATTTTTGGCTCAACTCACAATTTTTGAAGGTATGATTAAGGTGTTATATATCAGCATAACATATAAGATAGTTAACTGGACAATTAAGTTTGTCAACCGGACAATGATATTTACCTAGGACGTCACAAAACTTACTCTAATACCATATAAAATTATCTTAATCTTATCTTAATCTTAATCTTAATCTTAATAAAAGTTATGTTTAGCACATATTAAAACCCTACTTAAGCTCTTAACTTAACCCTAATTTTCCTCTCCTAAACCACTATTAATTAACACTCTCATCTAATTTCTCTCGCCTAAATTAATTAATACTCTCATCTAATTTCTTTCACCTATATTTGAATATTGAATTAGTAATTTGCTATGTATTAAAAATAACACATTTCTCTCATCTAAATTTGAACTTTCTTAACTTAACTCTAATTTTTTTCCTCTTAAACCACTATTAATTAATACTCTCATCTAATTTCTCTCACATAAATTTAAATTTTGAATTGGTCATTTGCTATGTATTGAAAATAACATATTTCTCTCACTTAAATTTGAATTTTGAATTAGTCATGTGCTATGTATTGAAAATAACATCAATAATCTTGACAAAAAGAGAAGATGAAAATGCTACTGTAGATTGAATTCAGCCATGCCACATTGGATTCAATTGTGTGGGCCAGGTTCTTGTAAGAATAAAAAAATATTACTGGGTTGGAATATTCCATTTGTTTGTTTTTATGCTTCTTCTCCTAGCCAACATATACAAACACCATTATATAATAATAAAAATAACTAAATAAAAATAAAAAGTTTACTCATATAGGCTCTCCTGGTGGTGGTATATCTGGTGTGGAGAGTTTCCCTCCTAAACAAGATGCATTTGTTTTTGAATTGCAAAATAAGAAAGGTATTATGAAGGGAAGGTATTATGCAAGGGAGATACAAAACAAAACTTGAAGAGCAAGTAGGAGCACAATTTGGTCTTATTTTACAACATCTAAACACTATAAATTATCCTCCTTTTCTTTTATTTCCCTCATTCTTTTTCCTTCTTTCCTTCACCACTAGATAGAGTATCTTCATTTGCTTATTGTCATTCTCTTGCTTTGCATTGATTTCTTGAGTCTGAAAATGATAAATTCAATTGATTAGATCCCATCCACAATCAATCTTTTAATGAAACATAATTACATGAATAAAGCAATGACATGTCTATTTCTATGTGCAATTTATAACTTTGTTTGATAATCAAGTGTGGTGATTAATTTTGTTCTCTGTTTTATTATAGGTGATATTCACTTCTTTCATGGATCTTGCTTGTGATTCACAAAGGTAAAGAAATGTTTCTCTATCAAGTTTAGTTTCATATTTATTTTGAATTGTTGTTTTCTATATAAAATCATAATTACATGAATGTCATTTGTGAATGAAATTGCAGTCACATAAAATAATTTGTGATGCAATTTACTAACATTACTTTATGTAAATAGACAATGAAAACATGGGATTACTAACAATTAAATATTATTATATGACCTTTATTGAAAAAAATTCTTACAACATGGACAATCAATCAAACTCTCTTCTAAATTGAGATTATTACTACCTAAGGAAATGTAACTATTTTCATTCATAATGCTTTTTTTCCATTCTTAACACATTGCATAAAATGAACTATCTATACTCAGTTCTTTATTGTTTACCCCATTCCAATCAATTCTTACATGAATAATGTTTTTAGTAATACACTATTAAATCACAAACTTCATAATTTTAGTAAGATTATGTTTAGTTTTTATTATGTAAAATTTTAAATCTAAGAGTACACACACAAAACATAGACAGTTTCAAAATTTTAATTTATTACTCTTTAATTAAAAGCTAATTACCTATAGTTTCTATTGAATTCAAATTATAAAAGACAAAAAAAAAAAAAAAAAAACTAAGGCCTAACATGGACATTTCATGGTTTGAGTTGCAATTCTCATGAGACTATTTGAATTTTGTTATCATTTGACATGTTTATTTACCACTTCATGCCTAATTTGGAAGTAAATAAGTATTTTTATGTAATCTGTCCAACAAAACGAAAATTTTGTAAGCAAAATATCTTTTTACTTTTATTGAAAGTTTCATCGCAATATTAATATTGACAGATAATTTTGATCAATTTGAACCATCTGATAATGTAACTTTCAAATGAAAAAAAGGAAGAGATAAATCTTCCCTTTGAAATTTATGTCTTATTGAAAGAAAGAAAGAAAGAAAGAAAGGAAAAAAAAAAACTTTTAGAAATATTTTATGTTTTGAAGCTAATTTTGCAGGTACCTTTGAGGAGAAAAATACGAAAATTTTCAACGAGATAGTTGTTATTTCTTCTTGAACCACATTCCCTATGTACGTCATTCAGCTGCTTCATCTCATTCATCCCTCCTCCCTCTTATGGAACCTGTTTTTCAGCTCAAATTAAGCCATACATTCTATATATGTATGATATGCAGAAGAAAACTAAGATCCCATAATCCCAAGAGGCAATATTAACATGTCACTTAATTAAATCAATTTCAGAAAGGAACAAAGCATAACCAATAAAGTTTAAAGACATGTGATACCAATTTCATAATCTTAGCTAACTATTAATTATTTTGTGTTTAAAATTGGAAAATGTTTATGCAGTCGACATGATTGTTTCAGTTTAAGGACTATTTTTGAGTAAGGAGCCTTTGCTTTAAAAAAAATTAAATCCATCAAATTGCATCATTCACAAGAATCTATAATTAATTAAGAATTCTAAGCAATCTTACCCGACTCTAATAGATCCAATCCTCAACTCCACTTATGAGTTCAGAGGTTGTCAAAAATAGAGTTTTGGCGACAAAGTTCGGTAACAACTTCATTGTTTTGAAAAGTTAATCGGGTAGCAACATAGATCGTAGACAGAGGATGAAAATGGTGTTAATTTCACCGTCAAAGTGATGTCGTTAATGTAACACCCCAAAATTTAGAACTACTTATTTATTTGGAATTTAGCTTATTTTAATTATTCGGTTAGTATTTACGTAGTTATTTTGACATGTGTAGTCATTAAAAGAGAAATTAGTAGGAGAAGGGGGTGCAAATTAGTAAAGCCATAGAGAAAGAAAAAATTAATTAAAAAGGTATCTTTTGTGAAAATATATTTTTGGCCACAAAAATTAGAGATATATTTTAATTCCAAATATTTTAAAGATATGCTTTATGAATATATTTTTGTAACAAATTATGATATTTTTTTGAGAAACATATTTTATGAAAGATATGATCAGAATTTAAAATTAAAACAAATTTCATGATAATCTCTCTTTTCTTTGGGAAAAGGAAACCTAAGTTTTTTTTGTATAAATAAGAGTAGTTTGAAACAGTTAGGATTAACCACAAAAATTGCAAAGAGAAAAGGAGAGCGGAGGAAAAGAATCGGCAAATTCAAGGTAAGGGGGTGAGATTGTTTACACATTGGGCTAGTGTTAACCATAAGAGTAGTCGAGGGGACCTTGCCCTCCTTCCCATTCCCTTTTCTTCTATTTTGATGATAATGATTTTCTATCAATTTCTCTTAATTGTTGCTTGTTATTGTTGCTTGTTGTTTATGTCCTTTTTTTTCTATTATTTAAAATTCTATCTAACCTGTTTATAAAAGAATATATTCATATGCGTCTCTTTGATTAAATTTGCTTAATTATAAATTATATAAAATCGTATACAAAACAAATTATTGAATCGATGGGTACAAATAATTTTGTTTGTGAAAAAGTCTTAACATGTTACAAATCTAATAAGGTTCCTCTTGACTGTTAGATGTGCATAAATTCATATTTGATTGGTGTTGGACATATTAGTGTTGGTTTAATTGAGGATGTTTATTAAATATAATTAATGTTGTTGTTTGATGCCGTGGTGGCCCTTGAGCCACCGTTTGTCGTGTTGCTATGGTGGCCTTGAGCCTCAGTTTGTCGTGTTGTTATGGTGGTCGTTGTGCCACCGTTTGTCGTGTTGTTATTGTTGTTGTTGTTGTAGATGTTACTTGCCGCGTTGTTGTTGATTCTAAGTCGTTGACAATAATGTTGAAAATATAAAACTTCTAATGATGTTGTCTTTAAGCCGTTGATTATTGACGTTGTTTCTTTAAGCTGTTGATTGTGGTAGTTGTCGAATTTAATGTTGTCGAGTCGAAATATGTTCATGCATTCATTCATGTGTCCAATGAAGTTGCTTAATGAAGTTGCTTAATGAAGTTGAAAATGACGTTGTTTATTGATGTTGTATAAATGAAGTTGAAAATATGACGTTGTTATTGATACCACATGCATTTAGAGAGTTTAAGTCGCATTGCATTCATCTTTTAATTGAGTTGAATTTAATTAATTGATTGAGTTGCTATGTTTATGATGTTGTGTTTTGCTTATGTGTTTGATCGTCCCATAGGACGATCTTTAGTGTTTTATGTATTCCCTATTCTTGTGTGTTAATACACCGATGCTTTGTGTGAATATATTCTCACCCTTTTGTTGTTTGTTTTGTATGGCTTGGCCCTGCGGTTGTGAAATCGCAGTATCTACAGGTTGTCGAGTTTCGAGTTCGAGTCAAGGGAAGTCCGCTCTGATTGTGACACTTGGGAAGAAGTCTTAGAGTCTAGGATGTTTTGATATTTTATTTTAAACACTAATGTACTTTATTAGAAAAGAAGTTTCTATGTTTTACTCTTATAATAATTTTTAAATAATTTTGATATTGGATCCAATTTTCTAATTCTTTTAACCGCTGCATGATATTTTTGAAAGAGAGTTTTCGAAAAAGTGTTTTAAAAATTAGATTATTATTGGTCTTAGTTTCGGGGCGTTACAGTTAATATGCGTTGCGGAGGCGGCTAGGGTTTGAACGATGATGGAGAAGAAAGAGCGTATCTGATTTTTAATTAATGAGAAATAAAAGAATTATAAGATTCCTTATGAAAAAGGAAAATATGTACTAAGTAGGCACAAACAAATAGAGATAAGATTCCTTTAAAAAAATAAAAAATAGACATAACATTTAGGTATATATACACAAATTAAAAAAAAAAAAAAATTGTCACATCAATTAACATTTTTTTACCATTTTTTCTTTACTTTTATTTATTTTTTTGAATGTGTCTAACAAATATTATTTAGGTTTGCATCCATATAAGTATTTCTCAAGTAATTAATTCGGTGAAATCATTTATTTAATGCTAAATCTCATTTTTTTTTTTTTTTGGTACATTGCTAAAACTCATTTTTAATGTTGGAATTGTTATTTTGTTGAGAAATATTGATGTTTTATCAATATTATTCACATGAAAAAAAAATTGTTATTGGTGCACAAATTGTCACAGACAAATATTGTGAATATAATTTATATCTTGCGAATTAATTTAATACACTCATAAGCTAATGTTTTAGTTACTTTTTTATTCATAATAATCCTCTTTTAATACGGAATTTTATTTTATTCCATTTTATGTTAATATCCTATGTATGAATCTGATTTCTTCAAATACAAATGTTTTGATTAGTTTTCGCCGTAGTCAGTTTCCTCTTTGTCTTTGTTTTGCAATGGCAATTGATAAGGATAAAGGACAAACTTTAGCTCATAATCGCTTATATATCCCAAGAGCAATTTTTACACATGGTCAGCTGCATATTATTATATCGCGTGTTAAAACTTGAGTTGGTTTGAAGATTAATAAAAGATGAAAATGATCTATCAAAAACATCCACTGTTGATATTGTCTATCGAGAAGTTTTTTAAAAAAAATCATATTTTAAACTAATAAATTGTATATACCATATGATTGTAACCCTCAAATTTATATCTAAGCTAAAGAATTATATTTTCTGATTTTATATTATGTACTCCTTCGTTTTTTTAAAGTGTCGTTTTTGAACACTATGCAATATTAACATAATTAACTTTGACCATAATTTTTATTTATATATAAAAACAAATGTTAATATATAAAATATTTGTATCGACAAATATCTTCAAAATAAAAACTTTTTATAATAGTTAATTAATAATTAAAAATATTAATGATCAAAATTGTGAATCAACATGTGTACAATGTTCCAAAATGATACTTAAAAAAAGCACCCCACGATAAATGTTGTATGTCCCAAAGTATTTCATTAAATATGAATAAGAGGTGTTTTTATGAAATGTATGTTACTTTACTATAAATGGTTGGTATTGACTTGTGTTATAGGCCATTTTATTAACTATGAAAATGAATATTTCGACTTTACGGTGAATTATTTTGATTCATTTTATGAAATATGTAGTAAAAAGAAATTGCAACCAAAGACTAAAAAATAATCATCCGTGCAACGCACGGGTTAAAAAACTAGTAGGTATACAATCAAAATAGAAAAAGATTGATTGATATAAAAATTATAACTTTTAAAATACTTTTTAAAAAATTAAATACGCCACCTTGAACATTAACATGATTTGTCACCCTCTCAATTTTTTGAAATCACTATCCTTTGACTCAATTATTCAAGATTGGTCTAACTGATGTAGAAATTTAAAAAGAAATTTTTAGTGATTACAAAATTGATAAGAATAAATTAAATATATTTATTTTGCTGAATATATGAATATTTTTTTTATCTGTAAATTGAACCTGGATCAAAGAGATGCGAAACATCCATCCTAACCACCTAAACTAACCAAATATTCATATTAAATCGTTTATAAATTATTGTGGATTTTTTTTTTATAAAAATATACAAACAGATATTCTTTTTCCCCAATAAAGACGGAAAGTAGTAAACGAACAAATAAGTAAATAATAAAAAATAGCTCTTCCCCTAAGACCAAAAATAGTGAACCAAAAAATGGGTCAACTATAACAAGTTTAACACAGTAAATTAACACATCTTAAACCATAATCTCTGCTACATACACACCTTGGTTGTTAGAAGAGGAAAGCTTCTGCGCAGATTGAACCTCATCTGTGGAATTATTACAGGCGACGTAAGCATATAAATTGACACTAACTGAAGTTTTACCTGGCAACCAAATGTTGACAAGGTCCCAGTCCCTGTCCTATCACCCTTGGTGGTACCTTGAGATATGATTTCTTGAACCAGATTAAGATACATGTACTCCCCATGTCTCTCAAAAATCATTTTCGGAAGAAAAGAAAAGTTCTGAACCTCAAATTTTTTAGAAGCTGAATTATTATTATTATCAAAAAGTGAATCACTATTCTGACTGAGGGGCTCTGTTGGCGAGCTCCTTACACGCACATAAGTGGTGAAAGAATATCGGATGTTGTTTTCCACCTTAGGAAACGACGAGTACCATGGCCGAAATATATTAGTATCAATTGGAGGCATAAAAGTGTCGCACTCAATGTTTGTGTGAATTTCTGTGACGTGGATAGCTTCACATTCAGGTGCATTGAGAGCCTCTCTACACACGGAAATAATCAGCTATAAGTCGACAACAAAGACAATACTTAACATGAAACGGAAAGAATAGAAACAAAGTAATAATACCTAAATATCTCACCACCCCCAATAACAAATATTTTCTCAATCGATGTACTATAAGGAGAAGCAGCTAAAAGTTCCAATGCAGAAGACATACTTCTACATATAACAACATTTTCAGCTTCTGCATTATCAAAGCTACCCGAACGAGTCAAAACAACATTAAGATGACCAGGAAGAGGCCTAAACTGAAGAGGGATACGCTCCCATGTTTTTCTTCCCACAACAACGGCATTCTTCTTCCCAAATTCAGATGTCGTCGTAGTTATTTCCTTGAAAACCTTGAGATCAGTAGGTAATCTCCACAGTAATTTTCCATCCTTACCGATTCCCATATCTTCGGTGGCACTGGCAGCCACTACTACTTGGTAAGCCCTCTGTAGGTTAGGCAGTGGGCTAATGCTGCCATTGCCATTGCCATTTGCATTGACGATTACAGAGGAATCAGCAGCCATAGTTGAACTCAGAAACCGAATTAAACTTAAAGATTGCTTTCAACGAAAATAATGACTGCACAACCAATTGTTTTGGAAGTGTAGTGCAATCTGAAACCCAAAAATTAGTGAATTAACAGTTAAAACAAATATTGAGCAACAATTGCAGCAGAAGAGAACAAAACAATTGAAACACAGATTAAATTTTTGTTGTTAGTGAAAGGAAAATGCAGAGAATAGAAGAAGAGAAACAACGAAATTAAAGAGGGGGAAGGAAGAATGAAGAAGATGCTGACCGGTATGAAACCGAGGCGCGGAATTTTGAAATAGTTTATGAGCTTTATCTCTCTCTCTTTCTCGATACGGCGGCGACTACGGCGGCAACGATAGGGTTTTGAACTTTGATGTCTGATACGATACAGCTACTGTGGAAGTATCAAAATTTGTTTGGAGTTTTTAAAATTTGTTATAAAAACAGTTTTTAAAAAAGAAAATCTGTTTGGTGTTCTTATTTTTTAAAACTATTTTAGAGATACGAAAATTTGAAAATGTGTTTAATAATCTAATTTTTTGAGTTTTTTTTTTAATCAAAACAAATCTATTAAAGGATCTAGGTTACATTGTCCATATCTTTTTGAAAATGGTGTAATATACAAATAGGAAAATCAATGCCTATCGAGCTAAATCATGCGTCGTTCTATTTCCCTCCCTATGAAACCATCGAAGCGGGATTTGGTCTTCCCAATTAAAACCCCTAGCGTACGAATCATCAAACCCCATTGATTTTTAGGGAATATAGTCAAATTGATTACTACTAAATTTATTTTTTTAAAAATTATAATAAGAAATAGAAAGAATAAGGGAAAAAAAATTACAGCATATATGAATCTATGTATAAAAATAAGTGTTTCAAAAAAAAATATGTATAAAAATAAGAACAAAAAAAGTTGAAGATTATAGATCAATCTATGCTTGAAAATAGGATAATATTCAAAATTTTACATCCTTCAAAGGATTATAGAAAAAATATAAAAAGAATAAGATAAATAAATAAAAAAAGATTATTTAAGAATCTATGCATAAAAATAGAGGGGAAAAAGTTAAAGATTACTAGAGATAAATCCGTGCATTGCACGGGTTCGATTAAAATACAAACTTAATTTTTTTTAAATAACAAATAATAATTATAATTTTAAAATATATTGACATAAAAATATTAATTTATATTGAAAATAAGATGTCTGTTTGAAAAAGGACATTTAATATAGGTTTTAACATAACCAAAGGTAGATAATATTTTAATGAGTGAGTCAAAGCTATAAAATAAAATATATTTTACAATTTTTATTGTTAACCAAATTCTCTTTATAGTTGCTTAAATGATGGAATGTGTTGAAATATATAAGACGAAATATATCTATCTAACAAAATGAATATTTTGTGTTTTTTTCCTACTAAGTTTCAGTTAGTATGTGATTTATATATGGTAGTTTTATCATTATCATTTTCATTTTTTGGTAGTTTTATCATTATCATTTTCATTTTTTGGTAGTTTTATCATAAGGTCTCTTATATTTTTTTATTTTTTATTTTGTTGTCAGTTGGTTTACGTTTTTTTAATTTGCTTAATTCTTTCTTTTATGATTTGGGTTTTTTCCTTTGTGAAGTTTATATCCCCTGTTTTTATTTTTTTATTTTGTCTCCCTTAATTAATAATATTGCTTGTATTGTACTTTTTTAGTTATGTTTAAAAACTTTTAATAATGAGTTTCAAGGTACTCCAAAATAGAAATGAGAGAACGAAACAAAAAATCTTGATTGCTGGATATAAAAAGAGAGTGAAATTTAAATAAATCTTCATAATTGGTTTATGATATATAATTCATCTCTGGTGGTTTTGTCTTTTTCATCCTTTGAATTTTCTTGTAAAGTTACGCACTACAATTTAAGATCTCTCTTATTTATTGAAAATACAATTCTTGCTTTGATATCAATTTTATTCTTATGGAATTCCTCTCAAACATTCACTTGATCAAAAAGTAATAATATAATAAAATAGTTTATATAGTGCTCAACAATAAAAAGAAATATATACCCTCATTCTTTATAAATTTCAATGCACTACAAAAGTATAAGAATGGATGAGAGGAAGCTTAAGTTATTGTTAGACCTTCATTTTGCTGACGTGACACTCTAAAAAAGTTTTTCATACTCTCTTACATAGTTTATTAGACTTTCATTGTGCTGACGTGACATTCTAAAAAAAAACTTAGATTATTCTTAACAAAATACATCATTACACTTTCTTTAAAAAATAACTTAAGCTACAATATAACTTATGTTAGGAGACAAATCAATAACATCTAACATCACTCACAATTTTATTAGATTATTTTTAAATTTTTTTTATACATATATATGTATAAAGTTAAATATGTTTTTTTGTCCTTGTAAAATGATGATATTTTAAATTAAGTCTTTACTTAATTTTTATTAAATTTTTAATCCTTATAAAATTATCATGCACTCAATTTTGGTCCAACAGATGAAGTGAAAAAAAATTTATATAGGTTAGGTGGAAAAAACTTCACACTAACAAATAATAATATATATAATAATATAACAAATATTAAACTTAAGGAATGTTAATTAAGTAAATGTAACTACTAATCCATGTAAGCCATACGACAACCATTAAAAAGTGAATACACAAGGTCATATTTAGAACCATGGTCATGAAATGAATTATTAATGTTCATTTGGTTCCAAAAAAAATATAATCACTAAATTGTAACTTAATTTTTTCTACCTATTCACTTCTCTAAATTTTTTATCTTTTCAGATTCCAATAACAATTAAATTTATCTACATTATTCTACCCAAAAAAAAATTGTTTGCATTATTTTTAATTTGGAAATCAATCATCAAAAAACACATTAATTAATTTATTAATATGAATTAAAAAAACGTTTAGATATTCAATATGTATGCTCATATGATACTTCTATGCCATACTATATAAGTATATGAATCATCTTATGCATTCTCACAATCCCACAATTTTCTAACCTTTTCAAGTAAAATGTGTAAAGAAAAATCTCTTCAAGTTAAATATGTCAGCTACTCAAATCAATGACCAGCAAATAAGTATATCACTTTTTATCAACTTTTTAATTGTAATTTTAAATTAACATTTTTATTTTCTTTTTATATATGAACAACATAGGTAGTGGCATATGATTTTATGGACAACCTAATCAGTGACACTAATATCCATTAAAAAATGAATTGATTAGAATCATTTCATGTATTTTAATCGTTAAAAGTGTTACGAAAAATGTTATGTTGCTAAATGGAGAATAGTGTATGTATAATCAAATTGCTCCATATATCACTCATTCCACAAATTACAGTAATTAACAATATTTTTTCTATTCAATTTCATTTTCAGAATAGTAAGATTGATACATAATTGATTTATGAATTGACGAGTGTTGCTACATATATAATTTGTCTTATTAAATTTGGCCAATTTGATATTTTTTTTCCATTCATTGCAAACATCCTTAATTTTTTCAGTTGCAAAGTAAAACTCAATACAAGGAACTCAAAAGTTTTACGTCCCTATGAATTTTAACTATGACGACAAAGCAAGCCTAATCAAATTGCTCATCACTTATTCCTCCGATTAGCATAACATAAGTTGTTAATATATTATATATTATTACGTCAATTTTTTTTATATATTATTAGTATAATATAATATTTTATTAAATATTATAGAATAATCTCAGTATGGTATATTTACGATAATAAACTCTTATCATTATAAGAACACTACAAAGAAAGATTAATGAAAGGTTTGTAAGTTTCAGATTAAATAAGTTTTAAAAATAGATCGATTAGCTACATTTTTTAACATGTTTGATTAATTACTATTCTGCAATTATTATTATTTTAAAAAAAAAATTATTTTCACCCACCAAACTTTCAATTACTATTATTTTAAATTCTTAATTATGACTATTTTCTTGCTCATTGTATTAATTCTTGAATATGAGAACAAACAGTATTGCATCCTATAAAAAAAGACACTCCTTTATATTATATTAATTATGGCCATTTATTCTTCTATATTATAAAAAAAGGAGTACTCATATATAAGAGTGAGTACTGCATTTTAATAATTAAGCATACTAAGCTGAAAACCTGAATAAAAAAATGAGAGGACAAAAATATCATTAAAAACAAAGAGAGAGATTAAAAAAAATAAAGAGAATAAGAATTAAGTATAATAAAAAGAAGATAAATAAAACAACAAGCTGAAAACATTATTACCAATAAAATATGAGACATAATTTTACCAAGTGAAAAATTATTTGAGAAGAAACTTTCGAAAGAAATTAATTTATTATTAGAACAAGAGTCGTTGTTTTATAAATATGAGAGATCTTAAATTGTATGGAAGAGTAGAGTAAATAATTATATCATGTGGTGCATAATTTTTCAAGAATAACATGAAAGGATGAAAAGACAAAGTCATCAATTGTATAAGTTGTTGATACGTCAAAATAAATTTTAGAAATTGTTGAAACCGTAGATATTAACCAAAATTATTATTATGAGAGTGGATTCTCTCAAGTTCAAAAATAAATTAAGGAAATAATGTGAGAAATGAGCCATTAGATTACAAATGTAAATATATAAAAGAAATGGAGAAAAGTTGATTGATGGTTGAGATGTGAAAATTGAGGAAAATTGAGGAAAAATAAATTGAGCGGATCCATTCTCTATTATTATTACTTGAAAGTGATCATATTTAGGGATGATGGTAGAGATATATCCAAAAAATGTTTATATTTAATATTACTTAAAAGTGTTTAGGGACGGTGATAGTAATATTAGTATTCAAGCAAATGTTATTAAATAATAGAGCCAAAAGATAACAATAAATTTGAAAGTACACATGATCTCACCAAGAAAAAGAAAAACAAACAAAAAAAAGGACCAAGCCAAAAAAAAATTAAACCAAAGAGTAGACCAAAAAATTTGGAACTAACAAAGTCGATATAAAATTCCAAAAAGTGAATATGTGAGAAGAAACTTTAAAAGAACAAGGGAAGATTAAGTAAATAAGCTATTTGATACATTAAATTGCATAAAAATTTGAGACCTAATTTTCAAAAACCATCATATATGTGAATCATATTCTATTCCAAAGCTTATTTCAACATTTATCATGAGCAATATTGTCAGCAAACATAAGTTTGTATTTCTCCAACTCTTATTGAAAAAAAATAAAATACGGGATATATAAAAAATAAAAAATAAAGTGAAATGTGACTATACAATTGCAACTCATATAAAGAAAATTAATTAAGATCTTATATGTTTACACTATTAAAATAAAGGGTTAAATAAGTCCCTACTTTTATGTGAGTTTCAACTTTTAGTCTCTATATTTTTTTAATTATATTTTTAGTCCCCACATTTTCACCGTATGCATTTTTAGTCCTTGCCGTCAATTTTTTGTGACTTGGATAACGAAATGAGCCACATAAAATGACACATCGATATCACGTCATTCGATGCAAATGTTATTGTAGTCAATTTAAGTTATTCTATGTTGTCAAATTTTTTTATCGTAGTCATAAAAAAATGACTAAAAATATAATAAAAAAATGTAAGGACTAAAAATATAATAAAAAAATTATAGGGACTATAAATAGAAACTCACATAAAAGTAGGGACTAAAAACATATTTAACCCTAAAATAAAAAATGAGATTTCCCATCAAACTTTTTTTTGGTGGGCTCCCTCCCTTCAAACTTATGCTGTAACATCCCCAATTTCTAAATTGCCTAATTAATTAATTAGAGATTATCTATCAAAAATTAAAATTAATTAGAGGTGATTAATTAAATTAACTCATAGGAATTTAGTGTATTATGTGTATTATCTTGGAATATAACTAAACCTATGTATACACTTAGACACTAAATTATATGAAGTTCAAATTAATTAAACCAAGTTCAAACTCTCCCTCCCTCATGTGACTCAACTCCCTCATAACACTACACCTCATCAAAGAACCATGAGTCATGGTTCCATTAAGCTTAAAATCCCTCTCCTTGCATGCAAACCTCCTAATCACTCATTCACTCTCAAATCAGCAAGGGAACTGAGCTCAACACCCCCACTCTCTTCCCCTCTTCACGCCCCAAACAAACAACAACAACTAGCAAAAATCCAAACTTATCAATTTCTTGTAACTCTAAAGCTTGGCCCCTTCCTTCACAAGCATTGTTCTTATTTTTAACAGAGATTCCTTCAGTATACATCTCATCAACTAGAGAATCCCTAATCAGCAATTGATTCCCATGCCAAATTCACATGAAGCTTTACAACAACAACCACCCTCATTTCACCTCTTCTCCATCCAATGAGATTGCATGCAGTCACCAACAAAAAAAATTCGTGTACTGTACTTGGCTCAGAGAATTCAACTATAAATACTCTCCATCCTCAGCTTAATCATTCATCAAACAATCCTTTCATTCATAGAGTAAAAACTAAGGGTTATTAGTGTCAAGGTTCAAGTTCTGTCCAAGTCAGTTCGTGGGGTTGCTATGAGTTGCTGTAGCTGTTGTAGAGCCCAGGAATCAAGTTTAAAGCTTCTTTTCAGGTGGGTTCTTAGGCTAGTTTAGTTAGAATTCCCTTAATTTATGAATTTGCATGTTAACTTAAGAAGTTAGGAATTAATTGTGTGAGGAGAATTAGCTCCCAAATTCTCTTCTATTCTGTTATATATTGATTATATTATATATCTGCACTTTCTCAGAGTTTGATTGTAGGTGATTCCTTTGAAAAATGTTGAAATTCGCAAAACAGGGGCTTTACTGCATTAACTCGCCATAGCGAGTTGCTAGCGAGCACTCATGGCGAGCTCAAGGTTCTGGGCTGAAGAACTTCGCCATGGCGAGCTCTAGCTCGCCTAGCGAGTTGTTTAGGTCAGTACCTGTAAGTTCGCCATGGCGAGCTTGTTAACTCGCCGTAGCGAGCTAACCCAGAATTGCCTCACTTTTTCTGTTTTTAAAATGAATGATCACTCGTTTTATATTATTACCTGAGAAAGATAAATTGCAGTTGTATAATGTATTTAATATTGTACGGGAAGTCAGGCACAATTCTGAAATTAGGGATAACTTAGAATTAAGTTGTATGCTCCCCGGATTTGGGATTTATTGGTAGCATGTTAAGAACTTAGTGATCAGTCGATTAATTTCATGAACATGTTATCAGTGTGGACTTCGTTTTAGATGTTCCATTAGAAAATTTATGTGAGCTTTATGCCGGAGCGCTTTCTGCTCGCGGATAAGGCGAACCCCTGATACGTGCTCACCTTAGAGGGTTTGCGGTTTAAAATGAACAAGATAAACTTTGTGTTACACCTTTATATTATTGCTTATGATAATTATGCTATGGATATAGATTATGATATGACTGATTAGGAGCCCCGGCTTTATAGCCTAGGAGGGTAGTAGAATTCACTGGGACGAAGTGACTGTCTCACCCCACTCCCTATTTGAAACAGAAAAACAGGTTGATTAGGTAAGCGTTGGTCTTGGAGTCGCTGCTGCACTCGGAGGATTGCATTTAGTTTTCATGCTTTCTCACTTTCTTATCGTGTTGTATCTGTTATCAAATATAATATTCCATGATTATTCTAGATTTATCTATGGGGTGTTATAAATGCAATATTATAAGAGATTGGTTATATTAATATTAAAATATAAATAAAACTATAGTACAAATCAATAAAAAAAATCTCATATTTTTAAACAACATTTTTACTTTTATACATATATTAATATTAAATATAATCACTTTTTAAAATAATATCTATTATTTAACTATGAGATTATGCTAATCACAATTATTACTTTTTATTTACAAAAGATAAATAAACAAAAAAAATTAAACTAAATAACAAATTAAAAAAATCTTGACTAATAAAGTCAAGATAAAATTTGACCTGGTGAAATTTGAGAGGAAAGTTTAGAATAAACCATTATCTTAGTCCAATAATTGCATTTTTGTTAAATATACGAGAGCTTAAATAGCAAATTAAAAAGTAAACGGTTAAGTTGGTACCTAATATCTGAAGAACAAAAACAAATAATGAATAAACAAAACTACTCACGAGCAATATTTCAAACTTCTCAGGAGCAATATATTCAGAAATCATGATTGTATCTTACTCTTATTATAAAAAATATAAGAGAAACAACAAAGTAAAAAGCAAAGTGACTTGACTACACAAGTGAAAACTCAAAAAGAAAATTAAGTACTTATTCAATTACACTATTAGAAGAAAATTAAGTTCTTATCAAACTTGTGTGCTATTATAAAATCCCACTAAATTCAAATATATAAAATTACCATCCAACCTTATATATTGGCAACAAAAATTATTCAAATTTATATTATAACTGTAAGACCCGTAGAATTACTATAGCAGAAATATGATTTTTGATATATTAATTAGCTTGTGCTATTTGTTTTTATTGATTTTCTGTTTAATTGTCTGTTTTGATAGAATTTATGCTGAGATTGTGCCTGCGCGTAGTTTAACGTTTGAAAAATTGGCACAGTGATTTTATAAGCTTTAAATGAGTTTAGAAACATTTTTGTCTCATTGAAATGTTGAAAATAATTTTCTAGTGGTTTTTGAGAAAACGGGCAAAATATACCCGCTGTTTGAAAATTTTACGGTTTATGATTTCCGTCAAAATTTTAATGGAGACTTTATATATTGACTGTAATGAGAATTTGATTTCATTATATTTTTCCGAGTTAAAGGGTGAAAATTTATTCGGAATAATATTTATTCGAAAGTTTGTGAATTGTTTTAATTAGAAGGTTTACGGTAGAATTTTTCAATTTCCGTAACGTTTATCGGTTTGTGAGATACGAATCGTTTAAGTGCGAGCGCGGGAACTGAGCGAGCTAGTGGGATAAGACCACAAAATATCTAGATATTTATTTGGTTTATTATTATTTTAAGTTTGTGAGTGGAGCT
Organism: Trifolium fragiferum; assembly: GCA_954870985.1. NCBI lineage: Eukaryota > Viridiplantae > Streptophyta > Magnoliopsida > Fabales > Fabaceae > Trifolium > Trifolium fragiferum. The sequence goes on along the minus strand of OX940790.1, from coordinate 14,958,823 downwards.
TTGAATGGCTAGGATTTGATCTTGGAATTTTGCACTATTTGATCCAAGGGCTAGAAACCAACTAAGACACTTATTTAAGGATAGGCATTGAGACAAGTTACATTCTCTCTCTCATTTTCTCCCTCTGTCCCGTTGCTCTCCCTCTCATTCTCACAAATCCAAAATAGTCATTAAGTGTAGGAATCATGCAAAACAAATTGTGAGAGTTGAGAGATCTTTGAGTGTTCACTTGGAAGGATACCATGAGAGACCTAAGAGCTAAGGTAATGAAAACTTCTTCCCTCCTTTTCAAATAGTTGGCCGTGAGGCCCATATAGTGAAATTGTAATCATTTTTCATTTTTGTGCTTAGTTCTTCCATTTAATGTTGTAGATCTATACTAGTTAGTATTAGATTCAAAAGAAAATTGACATTTAGAATAGTTTGATAAATTTTAAATTGTGTTGGAAACCTATGTTAATTTTGTTGCTTGAATAGCTTATGATTAAAGTGTTGTAGTGTTAGATCTTTTACAAATTTAGTGTTTTGTTGAAAGACCAAAAATTTCATGAGAAAAGATTTAAGCTGTGATTTTCGAAAATGTTTGGAAATGAAATTCTATTGTTGTTTTTTTGCAATTAAAGTCATCACAAGTTATTTGGTGAATCAATTTTTGAAAGAAGCTGTGAGAAAACAAAAGCCCCAATTTTATGAGTTATGAATCTAGGGTTTGAAGAAATTGTTCTAAAGTGTTGAACTTAATCTGATTGAGTTTGTTTTTGTGAAATTAGCAATTTTATAAGTGTTTTAACTAAGTTAGATTTCTAGAAAAATGATTTTTGGTGTGATTTAGATTCTGGCCGAAATCCTTAAGGGTATTTTCGTCATTTTAAAATTGTTGTTGTGTCCTAAAAACCTAACTATTAAATCCGTCTTTTTGAGACGATGAATTTGGCGTATGGCTCGTCTCGATCCGATAAAGAATGAATAAGTTATGGCCGTTTTAGTTTGTAACTATTTTATTACCGTTTTTGAAATTGAAGTATATTAGTAGAAAAATAATAGAGATTATTTTTCTATGAAAAGATAAAAATGTTTGGAAATCAATTTGTGAATTGGAATGAAAATTCTCGTGTCGAGAGTTGTGTTTTAAAAAGGTTTTCGTGTTCATAAAAGCATTTTGTTTTAAGTCGAACGAGAAAAGTTTTAGTTTCGAACTTGTTTAGTTTTAAAAGATTTTGGAACTTATGACTTAAGGCATAAGTTGTTTGAAAAGAGATTTTCTTTTGGAAATGTTTTTAATAGTTGGTTTTTATTTAATGACTCTTTTGAGATAAAATCTATTCTTTTAAGTGTTGTATTTTCAAGAGTCGTTTTGATAATGAGTCGAACCTAGTTTGTTGTGAGGGAACAACCATAGGTCTTGAATTCATTAGTAGCCGAGCTAGGATTATTTGAGTAACCAATTAGAATGTGGTATTAAAGTAAAGAAGTTATATGTTTTAAAAGGTTAAGAGGATTAGCCGATTATGGGACTTCGTCGAGAGAGACGGATATTGCTTGCGTAGCGTAAGTTGAATGTGTTGGAAGCTTGCCGAGGTAAGGGCACTTTCTAACGATTTCATATACCTCGAAATATCGAGTGCTTTTTATGCATGTGTAATTGTTGCTTGAATATGTGTATTTGTTTGATGTGATGCAATATGAATTACGAGCATGGTTGTTTTGTGATGTATTCTCGTGACGAGAATTTGTTTGAGAACATGCTATATTCTACACATGCTTGAGTGGTTGTTGTGAATTTCATATGATTGAATAATATGAAATGTTGATGCATGTACTTGATTGAATGTTTGGTTGTACATGATGTGTATTTGTCTTACATATGATTTTGCGAAATATATGTGTTGACATGTGGTTGTGATTATATATGCTTGTGTGATATATAAATGGTTGCATGAGCATATATGAACGTGTATGTCAGATGGGACTGCACGGGGTCTATCAGATGGAGACTGCCCTATATATGTGAAATAGAAAATATTATGCTCATGTATTCATAGTCGTGTATGTCAGATGGGACTGCACGGGGTGTGTCAGATGGGACCACCTAATCCTACGGGATTTTATTGAGTCGGTGTTTGTCAGATGGAGACTTCACTTACCCTGCGGGGTTTAGTAGGGGACAGACCTACGACTCTCTACGGAGAGGTTAAATTCCAGAATTCATGCATGTGAAACAGTCCCGGGTAGGGTGATCACAATCATGTAGAGTCTGCATTGATAGGCTAATTGTGCATTCGAATATTGTTGTGTGTGATTGATAGACGATTTGTGCACTTAAATTCTATAATGTGTGATTCATATGATAAATGAGTATATGATGCCATGTATTGTATATCTTGCGCTGCGTATTTTTGGTTATATGTTATTTTAGATCGTGACCCTCTACGAGCATTTTTAGGGATTTATTTGTACCGCGTGGAGAAGCGGCAAGGCTTGAAACTGTCTGTGGGTCTTCGTCACCCAGTCATCTTCAGTTAGAGTTTAAAGATCAGCTTAGGGGTAGTAGTTTAAGAGTCTCGTTTGCTCTTATTTATTGTCCGCTGTATTTATATTGAAATTGTATTACGATAATTATTTGGAATAAATGATGTCGTTATGTCTGTTTAGACATAACGTTTGGTTCTAATCTTGAACTTTTATTCGTGAAAGCAATTTATAAAAGAGGCATTGCATTACAATCGTTATTTTGAAAATGGTTTACTCTGATTTAATTTAAGTGCGATCGTGAATGTTTTATTTCAAAGTCCTTGTTGTTAAAAAAAAAAAAAAGTGCCTACTTTTGGGCTTCAAAAATCGGGGTGTTACATTGTGGTATCAGAGCTCGGCCGTAGATTCTCGCAAAAGGGCTCTGAGTCGTGTGTCCTAAGCTGATCAAGAGTCGGGTTTAGTGGGAGTAAGTGTTTGAGTCCTTTATGTGTTATGTGGTTGTTTGTCTTGAGTCTAGCATGGTATATGCTTAGGTACTTGGTAGTTTCTTATTGAAGTACTATAGGGAATAATGCTTCAGTATGTAGAATAGTTAAAACCCCCGAGCATTGGTTGACTTTGGTCGATGAGTGTCTTCGAATTACTGAGATGTAACGGTCCAAAGATGACGGACTTGAGGCGAACAAGAACTACAAGTGATTCTTGGAAGTAATATAATGGATGGGAAGTGGCATTGGATGTTGCCACTCAGAGGTGCTGTTTATGGACGAGTGAAAGTCAATTGATAAAGGATTGTAAGTAAGGATCGGATTGGGACGACCTTTTGAAGAAGATATTGAAATTCGTTCAGGTGCGTTAAGGCGAGACTTGATGAAGTCATTCAGCTTTTAAGAGAATGCGGCCACTATAGAATGGTGGAGTAGGCAGAGATGTCAGTTGGATTTAATTACAATTTTTGGATAATCATTGGTGCAACTCGTATTGGAATTAAAGGGCGTTGCACGTCAAGGGTGACCGAAACTAGTGAGTTTAGACGATGGTTTTATGAACGGTGGATGCCGTAAGGGATAAAGTTGATTGTCTCAAACATATAGGATTATATGGTGAGATTATTAAGGATGAATCTCTAGATGATTGAAGGTAGGAGACCAAGTATCACATTGATAAGTGACAATCTATACGAAGTTCGGTAGATAGTAAGTATAGATGTCGATATGAGATGAAATGTTAGGTAATTAATTGTTGGATAAGTGAGGATTTGGAGAGATATTTAGATAAAGAACAAGGAGTTCAACTTTGGGAAATGAGTAGTATGTCAATGATAAGGGATACTAGAGGTGTATAGTATGGAAATACCTAGAGAATTGCGGCAGTGTAAGCTAAAAATGTTAGTTATCGTCAGGTAAACCTAAGAGAATGGGAACATCTTGAATAATTTGTAGGTATTAGTCATTACTTATTGAGTAGTTTAAAGAAATTAGTCAAGATTTGAGTAGAGATCCCGTGTGATTGGACATTTAAGTTAATGATTTCGATCGACCAAGAGGTTTGAAGGACCAAGTAGCACCTTAAATTTATGATATCATAAGAGTTGAGGTAGATAAGTTTTAAATAATTCAAATTATGGACGGGAATTTTTGGATATTTTCTAGAAATGTCATGTTATGAGTAGATAAGGGTTCATTAATGAGACTACTAAGACAATGAGAGTTGATAGTTGGAAGGACATTTTGTTAATGTTAAGATATAATGGAGGAATTTAGATGTTATAATAGGTATTTTATGTTCTCGAGGATTAGATTCAAGAGTTTGATTTGGTTATCGAACGTACTAAGGATGAAATCATAGCGAATGGTTGTGATTTGGTAGCTGTTCTTGAGAAGACAAGCGTTAAGATTTAAGATAAGTGTTCATTGGTTTGATGGATGCGTAAGAAGAGTAGATTGGTAGGTGAATTATATTGATCTTAAGATGATAAGTTTAGAGATAGCTATCTATAAAGAGATGATCATTAGAAAAGGTTAGAAGTGAATAAGTAACTGATGAGCGTATAGTCGAAAAAGCAAGGTTAGCAAGAACTTGAGATTTAAGGATTGATTCCCGGTGGGAACATACTTTATAACTTTAGATAGTTATGATGGTTATGTATTTTGGTTTAATGAAGAAGAGTATGCTTGTTACGATGTAAAATTTTGTGGAACAAGAGAGTATTTGGATTGTGTGCGGCGAATTAAAGATATTTTTGGAATCAACAAGATGGAGGCCTTGGTTGTTTGGAAACCAACTCTAGGCGGTTGTTGAACTTGAAAGTTGCAAATTACTAGGGTGTTGAGGAGGAACTAGTTGGCGTTTGGTAGAGTTTATAACCTCGACAAGATAGTTGCAAAAGGAAGGGTTAACGTTGTACGTTAGCATGAAAGTGAGAAGGTAATACGAGTTGTAAGGGGAGGCTAACAACCTCATTGGTTAACTTGGAAAAGTTAAAAGGAATCGTAAGATGGAGTTCAGTGATGTACCTCGTAAGGAGTTAAGGTGTAGTTAGGAACCACATGAGGAGTGTATGCCAATGAAAGTGGAGCTAGGCATAGTTGGATAAAAGCACAAAAAAAAGTGGAGATGAGAAAAAGAGTTTTCATTTGGAGAGTAATGATTGTGCATATATATTAAGGATTCGAAAGCACCACCTGAATGGATGTCATGGCGGTGTGTGTGTGGTATGTGGAAATGAAAAGAGTTAAGCAATTATCTATTGGGAAAAATTGAGTATAGAACGAAAAAGTTTGTTGAAACTAGAAAGGTTGGAATTCATTTTACTCGTTATAATGAAGATGGAAGTAGCATATTAGAAAATGCACGTTAAGAAAATAAAGGTCTTCGAAAGTTAACAAAATGGACAGTTGAGCAACAGTGGTGGTGAGAGATATCACAAGATGTATTTTGTAGGTAGGAATTTACATTAAAGATAAGATGTTGGAACAATTAAGAATGAATAAGGTGACAAGCTCTTGTGAGGAAAATGGAATTTAATGGTAAGAGGAAAGAGACTCAAGTGAGTTTAAAAATAGTTTGGGGATATGATGTAAAATGGTGTGTGCCGACGGTGGCAAACAGAAAAGAGAAACAGTTTATATTAAGGCGCGCGAGAGTAAGGTAAGTATTAATTTGGAAAATATGTGGGTTCATAAGAGATTTTTTTGGAAATTTGAGATTTGAATAAAGAAAACCCAAGAGACGTAGATGGTATAATTTGGCAAGTGCCAAGAAAATTTAAGGAGTTGTAATCACCAACCGGATGTTGGGATGACGTCATTAAAGCCTAGGGTTGGAGCGTGATTTGAAAGTGAAAATAAAAAATAAAAAATTAAGGACTCATGGATATTGGTGAAGTTGTGAAGTTCTCCTATTGATATGACAACTTCTTTCGGAGTATAATGGTTTGGGTGGTACTTTCTGTGGTGGCATTGTACTTACTGTTGGACGATACTTAATGGACGTTTCGTGAATGAAAGCATGAGAGTGTAAGTGACGTGTTTTTAGCGTGGTGTCTCGTCAACGAGATCAAAGTAGTACGAGATCGAGGTAGTAAGTAGTTATGGAAAATATTAAGAAAACCTCGAAGGAATTGTTGGACACTTGTGCCTCGGAGGGCCTTGAGCACGGGTGGAAAGAAGCATTTTTAAAGTTAGGTAAAGATGGTTTAAGCCACCATCATGATTGTCGGCTATATATTGACAAATTAAGGAACTGATCACCCTTAATCTCTTGTTAATAATAGAAGGAATCATGTTGACTGGAATCGACTAGTTTTGCCCGCTTTGGTAGTGCTTAGAGAGTTTGGTATTTCGTTTTGGTGGGTAGCCAGTCACTACTTCGTGTGAATTTATTGGAATGGGATATGCCGTGAGGAAGCGGAAAAGGTGACTTTGGAAACTTCATGTATTGACCATAGGATCATTGGGAAACTAGAGGTTTGTGAACCTTCGTAGTAAAGTTGATTTTGAGTGATGAACTCTTTGATGGGTTTCTAGCTTTGTGTCTAGAGTTTGAACCAGTGCGACTTTGTAGTGGGTTGCGATAGGTGCACGGTTGTGTCAGTGTTAGTGTTAGTAATGACTTGTTGAGTTGTTACTCTTACCTTTAGTTTCGAGGACGAAACTTCTTTTTGGTGTGTAGTAATGTAAGACCCGTAGAATTACTATAGCAGAAATATGATTTTTGATATATTAATTAGCTTGTACTATTTATTTTTATTGATTTTCTGTTTAATTCTCTGTTTTGACAGAATTTATGCTGAGATTGTGTCTGCGCGTAGTTTAACGTTTGAAAAATGGGCACAGTGATTTTATAAGCTTTAAATCAGTTTAGAAACATTTTTGTCTCATTGAAATGTTGAAAATAATTTTCTAGTGGTTTTTGAGAAAACGGGCAAAATATACCCGCTGTTTGAAAATTTTACGATTTCTGATTTCCGTCAAAATTTTAATGGAGACTTTATATATCGACTGTAATGAGAATTTGATTTCATTATATTTTTTCGAGTTAAAGGGCGAAAATTTATTCGGAATAAATTTTATTCGTAAGTTTGTGAATTGTTTTAATTAGGATTACGGTAGAATTTTTCTGTTTTCGTAAAGTTTATCGGTTTGTGAGATACGAATCGTTTAAGTGCGAACGCGGGAACTGAGCGAGCTAGTGGGATAAGACCACAAAATATCTAGATATTTATTTGGTTTATTATTATTTTAAGTTTGTGAGTGGAGCTTTGAATGGCTAGGATTTGATCTTGGAATTTTGCACTATTTGATCCAAGGGCTAGAAACCAACTAAGACACTTATTTAAGGATAGGCATTGAGACAAGTTACATTCTTTCTCTCATTTTCTCCCTCTGTCCCGTAGCTCTCCCTCTCATTCTCACAAATCCAAAATAGTCATTAAGTGTAGGAATCATGCAAAACAAATTGTGAGAGTTGAGAGATCTTTGAGTGTTCACTTGGAAGGATCCCATGAGAGACCTAAGAGCTAAGGTAATGAAAATTTCTTCCCTCCTTTTTACTTTTGTGCCAAGCACGGGAAAATAAAAATAAAAATATATTTATAAGAGAAATAATTTAAATAAAATTTATAGTCAGTATAATAACAAAAAAACATATGACAAATTAATGGTCAATATTTAGAAAATCAAACAATTAAGTTTGCTTAATTCAACTAAGTAATTTATATAGGTCCATATAAATTACAAAAGAAACCCATATAAATTACAAAAAAGTGGATCCCGTATTAATATATGAATATAAATATAGTCCTTTTATAGATTACAAAAAGTGACACACGCCCCATATAATTTATAAATAAAAAAAATAACATTCCCTGTATTAATTTATGAATTTTTTAAACGTATTAATTTATGATTAAAAATATAAACTTTTCTATAAACTTTATAAGGAAAGCCTAAAAAAAAAAGGTTAAATTAATCTCAGAATATATATAGTAAAATAAATATAAAATATCGCACCCAAAAAAAATATAAAATAAAAATACCCTAAACAATTACTCCAATATTTCATATATTATTTAATTTTCACATCAATACCCTCCGAATAAAATAAACAGGAAACTCCGTATAACTTATAAAAAAAATATATGTATTCATATATAAATAAAAATATCTTTTTCAAATTAATATATGAATATAAATATCGGTCCCATATAAATTATAAATAAACATGACTCCTTGTTAATATTAATATATGAATATAAATACAAACGTCTTATAAATTAAAAAAATAGGTTTGGTATAAATTAAAAAAATAAAAGAAAAAGAAAAGCATAGGACCCGTAATACAAAAAATAGGCTCATGTTATATATGAACCAAACAAATAGATATAGTTGATGGAGTTATTGTGTTAGAAGAAATCAAACTTTATCAATTATAAAAAATAAAAAAAAAAAATTGATAAGGAACAAAGAATAAGTGGGGATTTATATTAAGTTGATATTTTTGTTAAATACGAACAAATATATCAAATAATCATGTATGAGGATCATTGGTCACGTATATGTTATAGCAGGTATTAACTTGTCATCAAATTGTTTGATTTTAGTTCCATATTGAAAATTAATTTAATACGCATGATCAGCAGATCGATGGTTCTACATGATCCTATATTAGTGGCAACACTAAAATTATTTATGGAATACACATGATCCTCGTTGAATTCCTTTACATATTTGTATATTAATGTTCGTCGCGCGAACTGTGGCATGAATCTTTTCACTATAAAAACACGAAAGAAAAAACAATAGTTAGAACAATAATTACTAAAAAAAATAGATATAAAAAATGTTGTAAGTTAACTTTCTTATCCATCAAAATCATTTCTAAAGAATATGGCAGTTTATCTCTATTCATGACCTTTGTAACACCCCAAATCTTATATTTTATTATATTTGATTGATTGATTTTATTTAATTAATTGGTGTGTTTTGCATGCTTTAATTAGTGGTTACCTTTATGTTTGTTAGTGATAGGCTTTTATGAGTATTGGGCTTAATTAGAATGAATAAGAGTTTGTGATAAGAATAAGAGTAATGTAGTAATTTAATATAAGTTAGTGGATTGTGTAGAGATAAGGATGACATTTTGGTTATTAGCTAAAAGGATATAATGTATCTTGGAGAGGAAGTAGTGGCGATTATGTAAATAAGTGCAGAAATGGGTGGTTAGTGTGAAGATGAAATTGTGAGTGGAAATTGTAGAGAAATTAAGGGTAGTATGAGAATTTAACCTTAACCTAAGTGGAGGAGTTATATAAAGGGGAGGTTTTATGAGAAATATGGTTGTTATTATGTTTATCATAGAATGAGAGAAAGAGAGGTAGAGAGAAGGGAGTTCCTGGAAGAGAAGAGAAAGTGTAGAAGAACCAAGTTTGAAGATGTAGAAGGGAGTCAAAGTGTAGAGCTTGGAGATGTAAAACTTCAATCTAAGGTAAGAGGATTAGATAATATAATTTTGAGTGATCAAAGAGAGGGGAGTTTGTCTATGACTCCACACCCAAACTCTCTTCACTCATTTTTGATTTTGGGAAGAAAAGGGATTTGAGAACTTGTTTATAATTGAAGCTTTGATAATGATTCATGTATAATATGTTTCTACTTATGATTGTTGTGTGAAATTCATGATAAAGTTGATTGCTTGAACTTTGATTTTGATTGATTATGTTATAAATGGGTTGTTGTTAAAAAAAAATGGGTTTTTATGTTAAAATGAGTATAAATCTTTCATTTAAGTTGTCCTAAGTTGTTTATGAGTTAGAATATGTATTATCATCCATAAATATGCTTGGGAAATGTTGTATAAATGTTATTGGGTTCAAATAAGTGCTTTTGGCTTTGAAAAAGTGATTTTTGAGTCAAAAACGCGAGAAAACGATTTTCCCATCAGGTCCCCGCGCCCGGCGCCCAGAACGCTCTAGAAATGCCATTTTGGCTCTGCCATTTTGAATGAAATTATAAGATACAATTTTGTGAGGATGAATGTGAGGAAATCATTTGAAAAAGAAAACATTAAATGAGACCTTAAAAAATAGGTCTCGTTTGTATAATATAAAGATGATGATTTTTGTCGAACCAAACGTTTGTGTGATGATCACAAATGGATTTTGCTTCCATAATTATATGCTATGATATAAAGTAAAGTAAAAAACATAACAATATATATTACATTGAGTAAATAAAATAAACTACATTACATAAATTATTCCATGTATATTGCACAATTGAAATGGGCAACTCCATACACAAATAAACAAAGAACAAATTTGAGAAGAATGGTAGACTAATGAATCCGAATTTATGATAAATAAATCATAAAAATTAAAGTTGAAAGTTGCTTCTTATCGACATCATTGATAAAATCTGCAAAAAATTTAAATAAATAAATAAAAAAGACAAAATCCTCATTGATATGAAATGAAACTTGCTCCAAAACTACTCATTATGTGTATATTCATCCGCTAACATTTTTTTTATAACTTCCACAACATGACCATCAAGTTAAGAAGAAGATCTCTCATATTCTGAAATAAGGAAGTAATTTTGGATTACATAATAGGTTCTATTACATAATAATCACAATTGAGACAAGAAGAAAAACATAGATGAATTAAAAAGAATTGTAATAGTAACTAAAGAATAAATAACAAATAAAAATATAAACAAATGATAAAAAGAAAATAACTAAAGATAAAAGAGTTAGAAAATTGTGAGATGTAGTGCTCACACAAACATTATATATAGAGAGAAAAAGTGGACATATAAGTAATTTTATCTTTAATATACAATTAAACACATTAAAGACAAATATATTGATTCCATTTTTACTTTTAAAAATATGTTATGAAATAAGGCATACTTTATTCTATATGAAAAAAATGCATATAAGTAAATGTAAGGCATATTCATTTCTTTATACAATAAATTAAATATGAAGCAATATATTAAGGGAACCTATAAAATATTAAGTTTTTATATCATTATTTGATAAAGAAAAAATTATGATTCAAAATTTAAACTATTTATGCTTAATTAATTAATAAGAGAAAAACATTTTTTAATTTAAATTTCTTAAATAAAATTAATATTTTTTAGTTTTCTTAAACTATTTAATAATATCTGAATATTTGGATTTACCCACTGCATAAAATTTTAAAGAAAATCAACAATCAAACACACAACTTTTTGAAAGAAGAAGCAAATAATCTGATAAAAAATTTAATGCTCATAATGTTATTGTTTTTAAGAATCTCATAAATAAATGCTCATAATGCAATGCCAAAATAAAAGTTGAATAATTTATTAATTTTAAGTTAGGCTACTTGACCAATTTTATTTTTTTAAAAATTTTAAGTCATTTATTTATATTAATTCACTAAAAAAACAGAAAAATCAATTTAAATGAATCATGCACGCAAAATAATATTAAATATTTTATAATATATATCCGTGTAAAATATTAGTGAGATATTATTATTTATTTTTAAACTTTAATTATTTAAATGTGAATATATATTAATGATATACTGTATTATCATTTCAAATCATATCAATTGAACTATAAACATTTTTTTTAAAAATTGTTTATTTATTTCAATTAATTTAAAAGAATTGATTTTGTTAGGTTATGGACGAAAATTAATATAAAATATTTTATAATATACTTTTTTGAATTATTTATTTGATGTAGTTTTTTGACAATTATCTTTTTTTTTTTATATATAATTTTGACAAAATATTTATTTTTATTTTTATAGAGACATAATATTTTATGTTATATTTTAGTGAGAGATATATATAAATTATTTTATAATTTATATATATTTTACAAATTCTTTCATTTTTTAGACTTATTAGATTTTATTGAAAAGATAAAGTTTCTCTTTATTGTTTTAAAACATGCATCAAAATAGGTTTTCGGTAAAATAATCTATTTAATTAAAATTAATTTTTCTAGTAAACAAATCATGCAAGAAAATTTATTTATAATATTATTTATTTATTTGGTCATAGTATTATTTTTATTTTAATCATGTACGAAAAACAAAATTATTTGAAGTTGAAAACAATAATAATTTGAATATTTTAATCATACTTTTTAATTATAATTTGAATTTGAATTATTTCCATTATTTGAATTGTTTCCTTTATTGAATTGATTCCTTTATAATGCAAATGCAAAATTAAATACAAAATTGTAAGAAACAATGTGGTGAAGGCAAGCATTTAATGAGACCATATAAAATTGGTCTCATTTGTATAGTATTAAGATTTTCTGATGTGCCATGTTCTTGTGTATTATTACTAGCATAGGATGCTCTTTCATATTTTATTTTGGAACAAATATGCTATTTCTTTCTAGGATGACAGTGAACTTAACCAATTCCAAAACAATTTAAGACTGATAATAAATTTGTTGAATTTTGTGAACTCAGTGACTTAAACATGAGTTAAAAATTAAGCTTGTTAAATACATGATAAACTTAAGGAACAACTAATTTAAGGGAGAATTAATTTAAGGGACACTAATTTAATCGTACACTAGCAAGGGGTCCATTTAAAGTCCAAAGCTAGCTTTGTATGGACTAACCAAATACAAGAAGTGGTACGGAGAGATTTCGAACATGAGACCTTAAAAGTGTGTTTGGTTCAAATGAGAGGAGGGGAGGGGAGGGATTTTAATGAAGGGGAGAGAAAGGGAGGGGAGGGGAGGTGAGGTAGTTTAATTAAATATATGTTTGGTTCAAAAGAGGGGGAGGGGAGGGGAGGTGAGGTATTTTAATTAAATATATGTTTGGTTCACAAGGGGAGGGGAGGTATTTTAAAAATAATTTACTTTTTTACCCTTAAAATCTTAAATACATATCTCTTTATTATTACATCAAAACAAATAACGCATACTTTTCAAAAAAATACCAGACAAAAGAAACTCACTACCACGCCAAAAAACTCACTACATATCACAAAAACCACAACTTTGATTCAATAAAACACAGAATAAAATATTCAAACCAAGTACATAAGTTGGTTTCATGATTTTTAGCATTATGGGTTAATATATAAAGTGATTTTGCAACTTGTTCTTCGACACTTGACCATCGTGTGGCTCGTAAGCCCCCCTCTCTTTCTAACATATCACATAATTTTAAAAAAGTTTGACAATTCATTCTTACTATATTTTTACTAGTTTTACAGTTACTAATTCGGAACATTACTTCTTTACACACCCTTTCTCTCTCAGAGCTCATACTATAACTTATTTTTCTCTTACGCGACATTCGAATATAACAATAAACAATAGCACACATGAGTTGAGCTATAACTCTTCGGCGCAAATCAAACCATCTTCTAATAGCAATTTCTTGATCTTGAAGATCCATCTAAATCAATAAAATATTTTTAAATATAAATTTAACATTTTTTTTACACAAATAATAATTTAACAAAAGAAAATACAAGCTATATATATCTATAATCACAAGCTACATATATAAACACAAACTAGCAACATATATACAAAAGCATATGATACAATATAGTATGATGGCAAATCAATGATATAGCAAACAAATTCTACCTTTATTACACACACAAACTATATATATAAATATTAAATATTGAACAAAGAACCTACAAGCTACATACACAACATCACGCAAGAAGGTCATGAGGAAATAGCAATACCTTTGTTGTGAGTAGCAGGACGTACGATCACACGGTGGAGGCAGATAAGGATAATAGAATTCCAAGACAAAATTGTTTGTACGTGACCTAATCATAAGAATTGTAATAAGGGTAACATTGGAATATTAAAGTATATTGAGGATAATTTTGTCAGTTTAATAAAATTAAAAAGAGCTTCCCTCCCCTCCCCTCCAAATCCCTCCAATTTGGGGGGAATCAAAAATTGGCTTTTGGAGGTGTTTTGCTCCCCTCCTCTCCCCTCACCTCCCCTCCTAAAAATTGAACCAAACACAATTATTTAAAAATATCCCCTCACCTCCCCTCCCCTCCAAAACCCTCGAACCAAACACACTCTAAGCAAAACATACTCCAAAGTTTCAAGTCTTCACCACCCGACCAACTCACGAGGGATGTTGTTTAATAGTAATATTGGGTGTTTGGTCAAATAACGAGGGTTGTTGTTTAATAGAAGTACAAACAAAACTAAGAGTAATCAAATTAATGTTTGAGAGGCAGAGTTTATCAAAACAGGACAGTCAAATTATACTAGTGATGGGAAATAGGAATGTATCAACCCCATCAAATTAAATACAAGAGAATAAGAAGATACATCTACCAAATTAGACAAAAATATCACTAAATTGAAAAAAGGAGGCATATGGGTAGACTGGCCTCTGTATAGTGAAAAGTTATCCTCTTGGACATAGAAACGTACACCGTCTGGCTACAGTAATGGTTAAGGGACATAAGCATCTAATCTGTAAAGTCTAAACGTATTTTCCTCTGTATTTAAGTTTTGAATCCTTACTCTTGTAATCGCCAGCCTCCTTTAACTGAGCATCCGCAGGACTGAAAACTGCAGAATGAAGATTACCTTCTTCTAACCACTTTACATGGTTCTCCTTAAACTCAAGGTGTTGTAACCTAGCTGCCAAATGTATTTCCTCCGTGTAAGGATTTATCTTAACCATTGTCAGTAATACTCTGCAATATCGTGAACTGAGGATCTGCTCTGAAGAAGAAATCAGTTTAAAACATGGATGCTCCGGGAAATGATTATGTGGGGAGTCTTCTTCTCTCAATATGGGATAGAAATACACGAGTCTGCCACCCATTACAAGCATCTTGGCAGCAAGATCAAGCAAATCGTGTACACACTCAACTAAACTGTAAGGTGCAGTTGATGGTATGTGATCTGTCCTTTTGTCGTCGGGAACTACGTATGGTTCCACTGCCCCCTTAAGTAGCTTTCTGCCACCAGATTTACGTCCCCCAGCTCGCACTCCGTAGGGAGGGTCACATATGATTGCATCAAATACCTTTATAAACAGAAAAGTTCAAATATTATGAACAAAACTTGCATCCATTCAATTTTATTGTATTTTTGTATTTCACAGTTCATACATGAATTTTAGGGATAAACACGCTATTAGAATATGCCCCTAGTTATCTTCCCAAATCAAAGTACATAACAACTGCTAGCAAAACTTGCCAGCAACCAAAATTTCTATGGGAATAAAGTTACTCTCAGAGTAACTTTGAGCGAAGTCACTCAGCTTAATAATTTATTATAAATATTGAATTTACCAATCCATTTGTTGATTATTGTCATACTATATTAACCATTAACTGTTGGTGAGGTCTAACAATTGATATATTTGAAAGGACTAAACTTACATACATTGCTTTAAGTGCAATTTTTACTTTTCCTCTCACAAAGAGGTAGTTTTCTTTAATTAAGAAACAGTTTTCTTTTATTTATTTTTTTAAAATTAAAAACACAAAAAACTACCTCTTTAAGAGTGGAATAGCAAAAACTGCACCAAAAGCAATGCATGTAAGTTTTGTCCAGAAAAGCTTATTATCCGTCTATTTGAAGTTATTTGATTAAGTATCAAATAATTTTAAAAAATAATGGAGATGGTCTACTCAATAAGGACTTTTAATTTAATGGTTGGATCAGTAAAATTCAGTAAAATAACAAGTTATCAAGCGAAGTAACTCTGCTTAAAGTTACTCTTCGAGTAAATTGATCCATCCTCATTATATCTAATATGTTGCCTAGGTGCGGGTACGGTGTCGGTACCCGATATGGGTACTGGTATGGGGTACGGCAGTTTTAGAAAAAAATATGTACGTGTATGAGCATAAATTAAGGTACGGATATGTTCCCGGTACTGATACGGGTACGTACCCGGTACTCTCCCTCAAATGGAGTACCCGTGCATCATAATACCAAGTTGTGTCCAGATATTAGTCATATTCACCTCATACTAATGTCTTCTTCTACATTCAAATTTTGGAAAGACGTTCTGTCATTAAATCCAATATCTATATAATCAGTATTGAGCAATAGAAAATTAGAAACAGTAGGATTTGGTCTAATGCATTCTGATTTTATAGCCTATTGGACCTTATGTGTATTCCTACTAGTGGATAAGGGAATAAGGCTTGGTTATTGTTGTTAAACAGTCAAGATAACAAGACAATTACTAACATTGGAAAATTATTAACTTGTGTGTCGAGACATACAACACGGTAGATGCTCTCCTTTTGGATTGGGAGAAAAAACTTACAAACTAAAGTACAAGGACAGGAATTGTTTTTTCAAAAAATTACCTCTTTCAGCCCAGGACGCCAGGGAGGAAGGTTGTTATCAGCCCTTAAAAGACCAACTGGCATTTCCAATCCATACTGCAAAATGTACAGTCTAATAAGTTTATCGGAATGAGATGCATATCATAATGTACGTTTTATTCAAGCAAATTCAGTATATAACATCATAAGTGGTGCTAAATTCCAACTTTATTTACTATACAAACACTGTTATTTTTACTGTCGATAAAACAAGTGTAAGAGTGTTTGCAGAATTACCTGCTTAAAATTACTCCAAACATTACGGTCAGGACCACGTCCATCACGTACTACCCTAATGTCAATGTCAGCACCCTGAACAATTTAGATGAGTTCTTGTTAAATAAAATCATCGGCATGGATATTAAAATGAATTTTCCTAAATGAAATCTAAAGGATAAGTTGGAAGGAAAATAAGAGAAAAAATGAGAAGCAGACCATGGTCATTGCTCCAAAATGAGCTGCTGCAACAAGAATACTTCCAGTTCCAACAAAAGGGTCATAAACTAGTTTACCAGGTGTAGCCAGTGCTTGGTTGGCCATTAGAAAAGCTATCTCAGCATCCATGGCTGTTGGCCCAAGATAATTACGGCTTTTCAACTCGTATGTCGGTATAAGCTTCCTATCAGCACCACCAACTTCACGACCAAAGAACATTGTCTTTTGGACAACTGGAGGAAGACCGTTATTACCTTCACAATTATCAATTTCTATTAGCCAGAAGTTGTGATCCGGGTTTCTCAAATTTACTTTTCCCTGTAAACAAAGTGACCAAACTACGATGGATAAGACATACATTCTTGCCATAGTACGAGTTTTTCAGAGAAGCAGCATAAAAAATAATGAGAAATTTCATTTATTGTAATGCATTGGACTTTTCAAAAATAAAAAAGCGACTCCTGCCATCTCAAATAAAAACAAATGGGAACGGCAAGATGCACACAGGAAAAACAAAGTAGTAAAATAGTGCTTGATAAACTAAAAACATCAAAAAGCTTAAAGAAAAATACCATGCAAAATACCGGATACTAAAAAACATAAATCAAATCAAACAAAGGGATAGAAAACACATAATTCAGCAACTCTTCACAAAAGCTATAATGTAGTTTTAACCATGCCAAGCCCAAATCAGACAACATAGTTTCCTATGAAATGACAGTGAAAAGAAATTACACAAACTGCATTTTAAATAACTATACTTAATCTGCCAATCTACAAAACACAAAAAAGAAGGTTCCTTAAGCATAAAGTCAATGGTTTCCTTCATTCAAGTAAATATCTCAAATTTCACAACATTTTTACAATGTATAGAGTTCTAATTAGTAATTACGCATAACTAAAATGAGAATCTCCTCACGGTCACAATTTTTCACGCTGATAGTACCAATTCAATAAATAAGATTAAAGGACACACAACCTTGAAAGGGATATATGTGAACCCTTGAATGAGTTCCGTTTGCTCTTGTAGACTAATAACCTTCCCAAAGGTATCAACAGTAATCCTGAAAGTGCTGTTAGAATCCAAGTATGGCAATTTTCTCTCATCTGGATAACTCAATATAGATTCCTTCAACTCCTCATAGCTACCCCCTTCACCCCATAGCTCATACATTCCCTTCACAAGTATACCTACATAACAACAAAATTTAAAATTTGAACAAACCCACCTTAAAAATTCAAAATTTATACAAACCCACTATAAAAAATTAAAAATTTAAACAAACCCACAAAATAAAAATGAAAAATAATTCAAGGGCTGAGGTAAAATTAATAGTAGCAATAATCAAAATGAAGAAAGAATGAAACTGTGGAAATGGAAACTGACTTCGATTTGCAATGTTGCGAGCGATTTCTTCAGAAGGGAGATTAACTAAATGGAAAGGAGAATCTGGGTGGTGATGAAGAGGGAGTTTCCATTGCAATTGGGGATGAACGACGCCGTTTTGGTTGTCTTTGAAAGCTCCAAATAGTTGTGCTAAAGATTCAACTTCGGGTTTTCTGTAATCCAAATATCTGTGAAAGAAAACGCAGAGATACCACATGGTTTTGTCTCTTTGGGAATCGAATGAACAAGTTTGAAATTGAAGAGCTTAGAAGAAAATGATTTTGGCGGTGTTCCTAATTGCTAAACCCTATTCAAAACCCTCGCCTCAACTGGACTAAGCTTTTATTTTCCATTGATTAATAAATTAATTAATCAACTCTTAAAATTTACCTTTAGCCGTTAGATTTATGTGTAAGAAATTGGGACTTTGGCTAGATTAGGCTTTAAGTTTCAGTTTAATTTTTATTTTTTTATTTTATATATATATATATATATATATATATTTTTTTTTTTACTTTTTTATAATAATGGTTTGGTAATTTAGGAATTCAACTTTCAAGAATTTATTAACCTTTTAAGCTTGCGTAGCAAAAAAAAAAAAAAAATTAAGTTAGGGTGAGTATCGGTTGCATTTGATTAAATTTGGGTTGAAAATCGTCAAACTGATAAAAATCACGACCTCTTAATTTGGATCCAACTTCATCCGTTTATATTTTTTGGTTTGTTCGAGTGTCGGATATAACGGGTTGCCTTTAACATATTTGATTGAAACTTTGTTGTTAGGACTAAAATTAAATTGATAAAAAAATTATTATTCTTCAAATAGATCAATATTTCATACACAGTGTAACAAATGATACAATAAAAATGATGAAATGTAGTTGCTTTGCTTCAAATTTGTAAATATAATAACAATAACAGATTGTAGATGAGAATTAAAAATTAAAATAAATCTATAATATTATCTTTCACATATCTTTTATCAACATATAAAAAACATAAACTTAAAATATAACAGTTTCTCCTTTATCAAAGATATATAAAATTAACAAAGCGAATAATATAGGAGATTAAGAGAGAAAAATGGTGCTCGAAACTAAAATAAATAAATTATATTTTAGTAATTGTTAGATCGATTTCGGTTATGAAGATATTAATTTTTAGAGACCTATAGCCCCCATATATACAACCGTTCATGACCATTTTTTCACAATTATTGACTCAAAATCCGACCCACACCCGACCGAGTGCTTCTATATATTGACGATTATATTGATTTTGAGTTCGTGCTCGTCTCCAATTTAAGCTCTATCCCTTGATCAAGAACTTAATTATTTTTGTTTTGTGTGAACAGTTCTTTCTACACTATAATTAGTAACTAGGAATAGGATCCTTGTGTAAAAAATAAAGGCAAAACACAATTAAATTCTTTAAGTTTTCTCTTTGCTATAGATAGATCCCCTATGTTTTTTTATGAGTAATAAATAAATTTTTGAAGTTTTATTTTTATAATATAATGGAAGATATGCTTTTTAAAATTTTTTTAAGTAATAAATAAATCTTTAAATTTGTAATTTATAACATTTATTTTTATTTTTTAACTTATAAAAATAGTTTATATAAATAAATTTTTATATTGATTCATAAATATTTTTTTTTAAAAGAATATTAATTCATAAGTTGTCTTGTCACTAACAAAATTATTTTTTCACAAATTATCTTAAAACACTTATAATAATATATAAAATGATATTTATTTGCATTTTATGTTATTGCGCACAAACTAAAAAAAATAAGGCACCTCTTCATGTATAAAAAAAAAAAGGCAATACCATGAAAACAATTATAGGAGATCCCGAAAATAATTTTTTTATAAGGGAAAATAACTTAATTTAAAAATTAAAAAAATCTAATCTAAAATATTAAATAAGAAACCATCGAAACGTGGAATTGATAGCGTGACCTAATAATAATAATAATAAAAGAGAATAAAAGGCTTATTTTGTTTCCTGACAATTGAACTGGAAAGAGCAGAGGTCGTTATCCTTACGCCCTAACTCACGCACGGTACTGTTCCAATTCCTCTCTACTCGATTTCAATTTCTTCATAATATACCTGTTCTCGATCTAAATTCCTTTCTAATTCTCACAATTCGATCATAAACTTGTGTAATTCGTCTTTGGAAAAATCATTGGGTTATTAGGTTTTCTTCAATTTCGCATCATGATTCATATATGTTAATGTTAGTATTCAATTTTTATTAAATTCGGATCAATTTTTCTGCGTATTAGGTATTAAAAGCTCATACTTGTTCTGTTTCATACTATTATTAATGTTGTAGGTTCATACTTCTAATTTGTATTATTTCTTTGTAGAGATTTTGGAAAGCTTTTAGTCGGGTAAGTTTTTATTTTCAACATGATACTGTTAGGTCCCAACCAAATAGTTTTCTTTTCTTCTTTTTGGTTTACATGTCCATCAAAACAAATATGTCCAATATATCAATAAACAAAATATTAACATAACTGTTATAAACTTCTCAAAATCTCTTATGAGTTACGATCGAGCTTGACTTATTTGTCGGAAAATATTTCCACATTAGCATCTATATGTAAACATGTTTGATGGCTTTTTGTCCAAAATATGTATTGACCTGTTTACTGTTATGTTGTTGCTATATAGATGCTAATGACAATTGATAGAATTGGTAAGGTTTATGTAAGTAGGATGGTTGGTTCTCTTCAAAAATTTTTTGTTTGTTTGTTTGTTCGTGCGTTATTGCTATTTCTTTGTTCTATCATAATATCGTGCTGCCTTTTGGTTTACAAGGAATCCAATTTTCTTAGCTTCTTTGCTCGAGATTAATCGGGTTAATTAACATGGACTGGTTTCTTTTGCTCATTTATATACTATATAGATCGTGGGATGACTAATCCTGTAGAACTAATTTAACACCATGTATTAATTCTGTCTTCCTGTATATATGCAGTTTAAAATGTCAGATGAGGATGAGTATCGTTGTTTTGTTGGTGGCCTTGCGTGGTCAACATCTGATAGAAAGTTAAAGGATACATTTGAAAAATTTGGCAAGCTTACCGAGGCCAAGGTGATCAATATCAAATTAATGTTGTTGTTATCTTATTTCATGTTTATAACTAGAAATTACTTTATGCTGCACATTTGGTTTACATCTAGGCAATAAACTTTATCTTATGCTGATTTTTGCTTTAGGAGGAAATTTGCTATATATTTTGAACCTTTTTACTAGTCAATCAAGTAAATAAGATAAAATGAAATCATTGTAATATGATAAAAAAAATTGAGAACTGTTTTCTTAGCATTTTTTATTTGGAGAATGGAGATTGTTAATGTTCTCTTTCATTTTATTTTGTAAATAGGTGGTTGTTGATAAATTCTCTGGACGCTCTCGCGGTTTTGGATTTGTTACATTTGATGAAAAGAAAGCAATGGAAGAGGCTATTGATGCTATGAATGGGATAGATTTAGATGGCCGAACTATTACTGTTGACAAAGCTCAGCCTCAGCAAGGTTCAAATAGAGATGATGGTGATCGCTACCGAGAACGCGGTCGTGATCGTGATCGTGATCGAGACTATCGAGGTGGAGGTGGTCGAGGATCTAGTGATGGAGGATGCTTTAATTGTGGTAAGCCTGGTCATTTTGCTAGGGAGTGCCCTAGTGAAGGGGGGAGAGGGGGAAGGTATGGTGGCAGAGAAAGTAGGTATGGTGGAAGTGGTGGTGGTGGTGGTCACTATGGTCCTGATAGAAACGGAGATCGTTCTTCTGGTGGTCGAAGCAGGGATGCTGGCAGCCGTGGAGATTCTGGAAATGATCGATACTACCGTGATCGTGATCGTGCTGGACCGTATGAACGAGAACGACGTGGATCTGGAGGCTATCGCTGATATGCTTTGGTCTTTCTATTGAGGTATGTAATGTGTATTGATCTCTACATTTTGAACTTTGTTTTCTTGATTCTAATAAAATTGTAATTGTGATTTTTTTCAGCTTTGAAATCAAAGGGGTTGCTGCTGATGCTTCAACTTTATTTTTTCGTTCACAATGTTCTGGGATTGTTGTTTGAATGGACCGATGATACCAGTGTTTTGATATGCGATACTTGGCACCTTTGTTAGACTAATTAATGTTCCTATATGCCGATCTTTTGGTCTGTGATCTAATGACATACCGTTGAATTCAATGTTGTCCTCTATGCTATCAATAATTGCTGCTGGTATCTTGTGATTTGTGACTTTCATGCATGTTTTCTATGGGATTACCTGATTCTGTTTAAAGAGGTTTTGGAATGTTGTGGCTTTGGATGGTTGGGTTTTTTCATGGACCAAGATGAAGAGGTCCAAATGCAGAGTTTTGCTTCTTCTCATTGGAAGAAGAGATTTTAAAAGTAGAATGCCAATTTGGCTATCTTGTTTCTGGATCTTTGGGAAAGTAGTCAAGCGGGTAAATTATTAAATATTCGTAATACATGCATACTTCATCATCACTAGATTTTGGTTTTAGTCTTTGCTTTATTAATGTTATTGACCTTTTGGCAGGGATTCTTGGCTAAATGTGATCTTTTTGGATTCACCATTGGGTTCCTTTGTTGCTAACTGGATATACATGGTTTTTTAAACTAAAACAAAATAAAATCTTTTCAGCTGCAACAGGCAATCTGCAATTGCACTCAATATGCATGCCACTCTTTGTTTTCTTTGCGGGGAATGTATGAAGGGGGTTCCGTTTTCTATGATTGTGGCACATTATGTGGAAGATCTTGATGAGTTGAGCAACTGCAACCATTGTTTTTATGCGTTATTGTTCTATTTGGTGGAAGATTGCTCTCATAGAACCTTGTAACTGCTCTATGTGATGTTTTGTTTGCTGATATCTGGTTTGTCTTGCAATAAAACGGTAGTCAAACCTGAGCATGGTCCTAAGTTTCTGTTCTCTTCCACCACATGGTTGGGCTCCCTAGTATCAGATATGACATCGCTGTCGTAAAAAATGTTTGCACTATTCGTCTATCATGGTCTGCGTTACTACTTTTCTATCTCTGTTGGCATCGTGAATCATATGTGTTTGGCTCCTTTCAACCTGTATTTCATTTAGTCTGTTTATCATGCCCAGTGGTAGATTTTGTCGATTTCAATATTTGTATTTTCTTTGACAAATCGATGTATTTTGATTTGTTTTTAATCTCTTACCTTTAGAGCATAGAACAAACCGAATGCCTGTGTGCTCAAGTTTGGAAGCCAGAGCTTGCAAGAAAATTCACACTAGTATCCTCTTCGACAAATCGATGCAATCGAGAGTCTTGTTTTTCGTAATTAAATGACGTCAAAAGTACTTCATACATACAGAGTATTGCAATTTCTGGTATCCTGCATCTCTTACATTAATATTAGTAGAATGGAAAATTATGCTGTAGACCATATTTGTAGACTGTTTTAATAAGTAGTCGATTGTTGACATGCACTTAAGTACCTTCCTGCAAAATGGTTTCAAGGAGTTTACCCAATTGATTAGTGTCATTGTAATGGTGACAGAAACATAATCTATATAAATCTATAAGGAGTTATAAAGATGGTTTGATAGTTAATTGCTAGAAGGAGCTTCTGTGGCTTTTTGATAACCTAGCAAGAGTGGATACTTCATGTTAGAATTCATTGAGAGTCGAGCAAATAGAGTCATTCATAATTTAGGTGTTAATATTGGACTCCATGCAAGTTTTACTCTTTTCTCTGATGTGTTTTGTTTCTTATTGTCTACAATAAGCAATTGACATGTGTTATTTGTGCGATTCATTTAGAATTTTTTAAGAAGCGTTGGGTTGGAGCAATTGAGTGTTTATTAGGTATTATTATTAAATAAATTATAAATGAGTGATGTGTACACATGAGGTCTATTTAAGTACTAAAATATGGGGTGTTCTATTGTGGATGCTCTGTGGTTTTAAATTTGTTTTAAATACATCCTCCGATTTTTTTTATAAGAGACAATTCACTTTTTAGATTCATTCAATAATTGATGTAATTGATCTATATTATAGCTTATATACATTAATTATTGAATGAATCTAAAAAGTCAACTGTTTCTTATAAAAAGGACCGGATGAAGTATTAACAAAGGTTGGACTGTTAACGAGGTTATAAGTTCAACTCATCTCTTATCAACAAAATTAAACTTTGTCGTTAAAACAACACGCATTAAAATGATACTCTTCCGTCCCGTGAGCCTAGCTTAATTGGTAGGACATTTGCACTTAAAGAAATATATATACTCTTCCTGTCCCTTATTATGAATTATAAAATCCCTTTTGAGATATTTCTATCATTTAATTTAAGACTTTGTTTTTTATATTTATAATTTCATGTGCATAAATTATTTTACTATTAGAAAACACCAATTATTATTTGTTTTTCTCAAAAGATATCATTAAATTCTAAGAATATATAAAAAAAAGAGTAACACATTTTTGACATTTTTAATGTTACAACTAATTTTCAAGTCAAATTCCAGCAGTTCCAATCAATTTTGTGAAGCCAAATGTAATGGCCATAGCCATCCAACCACCAATAAGAACTCTAACACACGACCTCATAACTGGAGTTTTTCCAATCAATGCTCCCACTGATCCAAATAACAACAATGCAAAACTCACAACAGCAGCAACAACACCCATCCTGACCTTATGATTCTTTATAAATGCAGCTGCTAACAATGGCATTAGAGCACCAACTGAAAATGCAAGTGCTGATGCCAATGCTGCTTGAAATGGATTTGGCAATTTCTCTCTTTCACTACTTTCTTCATCATTATTATTTTTATTTGCTAATTCTCTTTCTCTTTTAATTTGAGCTATCTCAATGTCATATTGAGTATAAACAGAAACAAACTCACCAATTGCCATGCTACAAGCACCGGCTACTAAACCGGCGAAACCGGCAAGGAGCATTACACTGATATCCTCTTTTATAGCTCCAACACCAATCATCAATGAAGCAACAGTGATTAATCCATCATTGGCTCCTAACATGGCTGCTCTAAGCCATTGTGCTCTTTGAAAGTAGTCAATGTTGCTCTCTTTTTCAACATTTTTGGTATGGATAGGAATCTCAATTTGAAATTTTTTTGGTGAAATTCCATTAGTTTTTGCTCCAATTTGAGAGGCCATATTGAAGGACAAATTATGGTACAATAAAGCTAAGTGTTGAAATTGAACAAATATAGGAAATTGGAATATGATATTAAGAGCTTGTGGAGACTTTTAATGAAAGGTATTTATAGATAAAGAGGGGACATGATTAATCAACTTTGGGTCTAGTTTATATTATTTGTCACATAAATTAATATTGATAAAGGAGAGGAGGTAGTGAGGAGGGCATTATCTACAAGTTGCTCACAATTTTCTTAATTTAAAACTTTCATATTTAAAAAGTCATTACCTAAAAGTGGCTACAAATCTTAAACATTCGACCTTAATGTTAACTAATATCATTTAACTTTTTTTTTTCTTTCCTTAATTCAGTGTAATTTTTGTAGTTTTTTTAGAATACACGAATAATATGAAAAAGAGTAGAGGTCTAACGAGTAAGTTTGGTTTGATTTTAGAGAAGAAAGTGATTGTGAATTCGATCTCTCTTACGTATGAAGAAAATTTAATTAAAAGAGGAGAATATATCTTATGTGCTTCTCAGGTTCTTTAACAAATTGAAAGTTTTTTTTTTTAAGAAGCTAAATTAGTCCACCTAAATTGACGATAGAGGAAATCGATCCTAAGACCTTAAGAGTAACACACTCTTAGATTCTAAGTTAATACCACCTGACCAACTTTAAGTGGGTTAATGTGCAAAAAAACTAATGTTAATTAAAAAGAATGCGAGATAGTGGGAGAATATCCAAGGGATTTAGGGTTTGATAATAGAGTCAAATATTAGAGAAAAGAGTGTGCATGGATATAATATTTGATGGAGTGTGCAGGCCACAAGTTAGTGCCACCAAAGTTAGCATTAAGAAATTTAAGGGAGTGTGGAATCCACACGAAAACCACTTTCATTATGAACAATACTATTTTCTCTAATAAATAAAGTTATGCACGATGAGTTTCTCTAATAAAAAAACTTATTTAACACTATGAATATGTAAAAGCTATGTAACTTTTGCATTTTGAGTGAATGCATGTTAGTTACCTTACCAACAAAAATTCTTAGTGGTTAATCAACTGAAAATGTTTGTCATAATTTTTAAATTAGTCCTAATTTATCCATTCATTCCCAGCAGTAGTGGATTGAGTTTAAGCATCATTGATTAATCATAATAATATTATGGATGTAACATAGTATAAAGTTTATTTATAATTTTAAAAATTATGAGAGTATGCATTCCACGCGAATGTCACAAGGTACAAGCCACTTTGAAAATAAGAAAATCCACCAAAATTGTAGCATTCTCTTTATGCAATTCCTTTAATAATTTTTTCTTTTAGAAACATTCCACTAATTTGTGTTCTTTGGGTGGGTTGGTCATTACTCGTTAATTTGATCTGAGTGTACATTTATCTTCTCTACTTTAGTTGATTTGATTTTAATACTCATTTGATCAGCTTAAGAATTTGAAGGGTGAAGATCTATTTTAATTCGTTACAAATTTTTGCCACAATAATGTTGACCATGAAAAAAAATAAAATTTCATGTTGAGGATAAACTTGTCTCCGATTCGTTATATTTGTCTCCGATATGAAAATGTTAGAATTAGTCTGAGTTATATTTTTTGTCATAGACTAAATTATCCTGTTTAAAATTTGTAAAAAACTAAAATGCGTCTTCATTCTAATTTTAATGCATTAAAACATTATTAGGTCTCTGATGCATATTTTTTACTAGTTGGAACTGTGTATTTACCAAGATAGAGGATCAAAAGCAATATCAGTTAATCTGTATTAGTGATGGAATAAAACAAAAGAAAGACTATTGTGTGGATATAAAGTAAATCTTTACCAACTTTTATCTTTGCTCAAAAAAATAAAAATAAAAAATCATATACATACAGAACATGATTATTAGACTTCCATTTTAATGAATAGTAATGATACATGGACACTCACTGTTTTTCTACACTGGTGTTACATCTCGTTAATTAGGTTAAAAAATATAGTTAATTCAGTTGACTAGATGATTAATTTAATTTTCACTATACAAATTATAACCACAATTTTCAATATGAGTTGAATTAGCTATCTATTCGACTAAATTAATCATATTTTTTCACGTGATCAACTGGGCGTCATGCAGTTTATCAAACTGATATCTGAATAGTAGATTCCATTTCCACACGAGTTTGCATCAAATTGATTCTTAATCATTATTAACCATCTTATGAAATATGTTGGATTACAGTTTATAAATTATAAGTAAATTTGAATTCTGAGTTGTATTATTTAAACAGAAATTGTAATACTCTGCAACCTTAAACATTGCATGATAAAAAAATTACAACAGCTACTCTAGTGTCAAAACTCACTGAATTCGTAGTCAATCACTATATTTAGAGTCGCGAGTTGGCTGTCCTTACAAAAAGCAAATTTTAGAACATATATTTGTGCGTGCGTGCTTGCGCACTTACACCATCACATTTGATTTAATTCACAAAAGGTAGCACATAGTGATACTACTACATTTACATAAGGTGTATTCCATCCTTTTTCAAACATGAATAAAGAAGGAATGGATCAAATAAGTCAAGTTATAACATTTTTTGCGCAAATCATATATTCTCTGTGTGCAACTGCAGAGACTAATTTTGTAACAGGAAACATTTATCAACCACATTCAAAGTGAACTATAGCCAACTAATTTTGTCAAACCAAAAGTAATAGCCATAGCCATCCAACCACCAATCACCACTCTAACACAAGACCTTTTCACCGATGTTTTACCGATTATTGCACCTACACCTCCAAAAACCAACAATGCCAAACTAGCCATGACTACAACAATAACCAACCTTATCTTATAGTCCCTTACCAATGCTGCTCCTAACAATGGAACAGTAGCACCAAAAGAAAATGCAATTGCTGATGCTATAGCAGCTTGAAAAGGATTTGGTAGTAACTTTTCATGATCTTCAATAATAGTGTTGCTGATTTTGTTTTCTCTTTTAATTTGTGCTACCAATATGTCTAATTGTGTGTAAACAGAAACAAACTCTCCAATTGCCATACTACATGCTCCTGCGATTAGTCCTGCGAAACCGGCAAGTAACATTGTTCTGATGTTTTCATTCACAGCTCCAACACCTAACATTAGTGATGTTATTGACACTAAACCATCATTGGCTCCTAATAAAGCAGCTCTTAGCCATTGTGCTCTTTGAGAATAGTCAATAATGTTGATTTCTTCAGTTTCTTGAACATGGTTTGGTTTTGATTCTAGGTTATTAATTTCTTTGTTATGGTTACTAAGAGAAGCCATAAAGTATAAAAATTGTGAGATACCAAGATTAAAGGTAAATGAGGAAAAGGTTGCTTGTATTTGTTGAATTCATGAATTTTATATATAGAAATTTGATCAAAGTTAAATAATGTTGGTGATAGTGTTGAGAGCACTATGAAGGGTGGTGCTACCTCTTTAATAATATACCTGAAAAATTCAACCAAAAATGAATTAGCTTTTTTGAGTTGGTTTGGATAAACAACAACTTAATTAAGCGTTTATAACACAAGTGTAGAAGCTATTTCTACAAAAATAAAATAAAAATAAAGTTAAACTGTTTGATATAAGTCATAAATTGTTTTCATAAAATATCCTGAAGAACATATTAAAATAAGCCGAAAACAACTTATTGACATTTCATAAGCTATTCTCAAATGCTCTCCCAAACAATCTTATAAGACTTTATATCATTATATAATCTCAAATAAGCCAATCGAAATAGGCCCATGGTAATAAGATATTTTCATAAACTATCATGGACAATTTAAGAAAATATAAGCCGAAAACACGCTATGAATATGTCATATGTCATTTCCATAAACTTTTCAAAACAATCTCACAAATACTTACACAAGTAGATAAACAAACTCAAATAAATCAATCTAAACATGTATGAACTAAGATAATCAGTCTTTTCCCCCTGCTTCATTCATAAGTAAGATCACTTTTTCTGCTCCCAATTTCTCCTTTTCATAATAGGTATAGATTTCATAGACATAGTTAGGAAAAATTTCATATCATTTTGTAATGTAAAAGGAACATAAATTCCATTATAACTAAATCTATTCATGTTAATTAAAGAATCAAAATATTCAAAACTAAAAAAAATGAGAATCTTACTGTACGCTCAAGTCTTTAGAAAGCAAGAGTCCAATCCATAAACACATACAATTCCATCTCCAACCGAGATCATCGACCAATCTCATCCACTTAAAAATTAGTGTAAAAGTTGGTAATTCGACTTTCTAATAGAGTTGTTAGTTCCACACTTTTTTGGTGATTTGGTGTGGTTTACCTTATTATCTAAGTATAGAATGGTCTCTATTTTGATAAACTGCTTTGCTCTTAAACATTTCTTATGTTTAGTGTACTAAAACTCTCTTGTTTAGTTAGCATGTAATGAATGATAATCTTAGAGAAGCATAGGAGATAGCGGATGAATATTAATCAACTCCCAATCAAAAAATAATGACACCTCAAAAAAATATATTTTATAATAGAGAGAGAAAAAATTATAAATATGATACATAATGTCACTTGTTAGAGAGAATATTATTGAGGTTTAATTTTTTATGGGCCAGCTAATATAGATGATTATTCTACTAAAAAATTTATATGACTTGGCTTGGTGAGAAATGTAAGGATCAAAACATACATAAAATAAACATTTGAATGAATAGTTTGGTGGAGGGTAATTAAAATATCATACAAATAAAAATATAGGATTGTATGTGATAATTTTGTTATTTATATAATAGCCGATTAAAATGACTAATTGAAAGAATAATCATAACTTAAGACCACTTTGAAGTTTGAAGTTCTATAAAGGATCAAAAGTTGAGTATAATCATATTTATTCCTCCTAAGCAAATTGTTTTTTAGCAATACGGCGCAATTTACTTAGTAAACTAGTGATGTAACGCATTTACTTAGCAATTTACGGTGTAATTTTTTTTAATTTTTAAATTAGAAAATTTGATTTGTAGCTATAATAAATTTCTCTTAGTTTTTGGAATTGTATTCTTACCTGCAGATAAGGTCGGGAATAGGCCGGGCGGCCTCCAAGGGCTTGCGGCCTGATCTGGTTTAGGCCTGACATGACCTGTTTATTAAAAATTCCAGGTTTTAGGTTTTGAAAAGAGCCTATTTACATAAATAGATCAGACTTAAACTTTTAAAAAAAACTTGCAAAGCCTGTTAGACTGACTTATTTATATTTTATTATTATTATTTATATCGTTGTTTATAAAAAATAAATATGGTTTATATAAATAAAAAATATTTATTAGACAAAATATATATATTTTTCTTTTGACAAAGACAAATTATATTTGTTAGGCAAAATAGAAATTATTGTGATAAGCATTTTATTAGTTTTTTCTTAATGTTGTAAAAATTATAAAAATTTAAATGTAAAATATGCTTTTAAACAGGCTACCAGACCAGACTTTAAACAGGCCAGGCAAAAAAAAAAAAAACATTTGATAAGCCACAGGCCAGACAAAAAAAAAAAGCATTTGATAGGCCACAGGCCAGACTTAAGTTTGAAAAAACAATCATAGACCAGACTCAGACCTGTCAAAGCTTAGTCTGGTCTGACCTGTTCCCAACCTTACCCGCAGAGTATTCTAAATTAGCGGTTAGAATATTTTTTTTTTTTGACATAAAGTAGTTAGAAAATGTTATATTTTTGTAATTTAGAAATGTTGGCGATGAAGCCAAGTGTTTTTTTGGCAAGCTCTCAAGTGTGTTTATTAGAACTTAATATTAGGGAGTTTGTATATGTATATTTTATGAAATCAAGAAATGAGGTAGCGCGAGCCTCTTCTAGACTAAATAAGATTTTGGGTTTAATATATGATTTAGTAGTGTGTTAAAATTTTTGGGGAGAATTTATCTTCCATTTAGGTCTCATAAGATTTGGAGATTAATTTCTACAATTGCACGCAAAAAATATCTAATTTACACAAAATAAAAAAATGAAGAGTATGAAACACAAAAGCATCACGAAGGCTTCAAAGAGAGTTACTTGTATTTTATTCCAACTACATTTAATGTGTACTCCTTTTAGTCTCATATATAAGAAAAATTTTGCTTTTTAGATTCATTGTAAAATAGTTGAATCTAAATTATAATATTGTCTAAATACATTTATATTACAATGAATATAAAAAGTAAAGTGTTTCTTATATATAAGATCAGAGGGAGTAGTACATTTGTTATGGGATAAACTCTTATATACAGTGTGAATCATTTTTCACAATTATGAAAGAAAAATGAAAAGCAATGAGTTCGAATAGCCAAATTCTACTATGAACCACTTCGCCGTGAACTAATACTTAAATAGTTTAAAATACTATTGAGGATTGATGTTGCTCTTTAGAAATAGAACTTTATGGTCTCTTCATCCTCACGATCAAAACAGTGTCAATTTGAAAAAGAAAATATGAATGGAGTTTTTTTTAATCAGAATATAAACTGAGTTTTAAGTCGCATATATTTATTCTCTTTATTATTCCAAAATTATAACTACTCCTTGTAATACATTGAATAACTAATGTATTTAATCTAAAAAATAGATTAAATACATTAATTATTCAGTATATCTTAAAAAATGACATTTGCTTATAATTAAGACCAGAGGGAGTATCAGACAATTCCAGAGGCGTTACAACAAGGATGATTGCAAATATCTACTTCTAAAGATTAATGTTGGGTTCAAATTTTTTATAAGTATCAATTCATAATAGACGGCCCTGTTTGGATTAGCTTATTTTTGAGCTTATGCAACCAACTTATGCAATTTTTATGTATTATTATAAGTTTGTCAAGGTAGCTTATCTATTGAAGCAATCAACTTAAACTTTTGCGACTGGACTAATATAAATGGAACAATAAATGCAGGATAACAAAAGTGAACTAAAAGTTTCCGAGAAAGCAATAATTAGGTCACTTAGAGGAGAAAATTTTGCTAAATTGTTGGACAGAAGTGCTCAAGCCATGCATGGCTTTGATCCCGCAACTAGCATGTGGCGTGCACACTCCAAATATTATATCCATGAATGCTCTTTTCTCTCAACATTTTTTCCACTATTTTATCAAATGCCAAATGCCTCATGACTCATGTTTGTGCTTAATACATATATATACACTCCCATTATCTTGCATTCTTTTTAAGTAATATCTATAGGATTTAAATGATAACTAGATGGAGCTAGACCAAAATATTTGGATGGATCGTAAAAAAATATTATAATTTATAAATTAAATATGCAAATTATATTGTATACAATTTAAGCTATGATAAATATATATACACTACTAGAAATTTATTGATTTTCTGCGGATTTTTCTGCGGATTTGGACAAAAATCTGCAGGAAACTTTTATGCGGAAGTGAGTTCCCAGCTAAAACCTTCGTAGTAATTGGTGCGGATTTTTGAATCTTTAGGAAACGTTCCTGCGGAATTTCGTGCTAAAATTAAAAAATAATTCGTAGGAAATTTTCCTGTGACAAATCCACAGATAATTCCGCTGTAAATACCGCAAGAAATTCTCCAGGAAACTTATTTCCGCAGATAACTCCGCAGGAAACGTGTAAAAATGCCTAAAAAAATATTTTTTTATTTCATTTTTAAAAAATTTATATAGAAATAATTAAAATTTAGAATACACCAAAGTATTTTTTATTGAGTACAACCATTCAAAGTTCATATAGTTCAGAAACATAAAATGTACACAAAATCTACAAACTACAACTATTGAAATAGCAAAAGTGTAAACCATTATATAATCTTGTTAATTGTTATTACTACGTTCCAATGAACTACACAATAATATGGAAAGACAAAAAAAATACACAAAAGTTGTTTTTCATGAATAAAATACACAATAATCTTTTTAAATGAAGCCATCTTTTTGTCCTCCAAATAAGTTAAAATAATATACTGTGTTTTGAGCATGATTTGAAATCATCAATACAAAATAAAATAAAATACATAAAACAAAAAAATAATTAGTGAGACAACATATACTATAAATTTAGGAGAAGAAGAAGTTAGACGACGTATAAAAATATAAAATGACAACATAGACGGAGAGAAAAATAGACTGACTTACACAAATATAAGAAACAAGAGCAAACTATATAGTTATAAATTATGTGTGTGTGTGTGTGTAATATTAATTAAATGACTAATTAAGGTTCAAATCTCACGTTTAGGAAAAGAAAAAAAGGTATGAATGAGGTAAATATTAAAATTTATAATTTGTTTAAAAATATATAAAAGTTATAATTTTTTGTGCAGTTACTTAAAAATTTTAATTATTTGATTTGGAGAAAAATATGATAAAATTAAAATTAGTAGTTTAAACAAACGGCAAGATAATGTGAAAAAATTACTGCATAAAAACTATTGGTTTTATAAGTCAAGCTCTGAAACATGTTCAGCTTCTGGAACGCTTTCAGAGATTCTGGTGTCTTCAACTTCTGAAGCTCTCCAGCCTCTAAAGCTCTTCATGTTCTGAAGCTTCCTAGCTTCTGAAACTCTCCAGCTTCTGAAGCTCTTCAGGTTCTGAAGCTTCCTAGGTTCTGAAGCTTCACAGCTGTGAAGCTCTTCAGCCTCTGAAGCTCTTTTTTTTGTTAGCTCTGTTTTCTGAGTTAGTTATGTACAGTTTGTTTTCAGTTAGTTTTTTTTGTTTGTCCTAGGTAGTTAGGCAGTTGTTTTTTAAAGCAACAAACTCATGTATATATATACTACTAGGCCCTTTGTGGAAGAATAAAATTTATAATTTTCCTTCTTAAGTTTTTTCTTTTTTTCTTCAACAATCTATATATATATATATATATATATATATATATATATATATATATATATATATATATATATATTTATTAACGGAATTAACAAGTTTATACCCCCTAATCAGGACTCTGGATTCAGCAATAAATAGATAATGATCATAGCAACGGTCTCTACTTTTGAGATAGAAGAAATAGATAAAAAGGGCAAAAAGTAAATAAAAGAAGAGAGTAGAAATCAAACCTTGCACATATATTCAAATTGCCTAGTTGTAGGATATTTTGGTAATAAAAGAAGAGAGTAGAAATCACACCTTGCACATATATTCAAATTGCCTAATGGAGTACGATATTTTGGTAATAAAAAATAGGTCCTCAATTCGAGTTAAGTGGTACCTCATTTTTGAATTTACGTGAAAGGAATGAAAAATAAAATTAAAGTAGTATATTCAATTCAAGAGACCATATAGTAATGTTAAGAAAAAAAACGTTGTAGGTGGGTTCGCCCCTAAACCCACTACCTATAGAATAGAAGTATATAATAGGCCCTCCGTTTATTTTTGTTTGATGTTTGAGAAAAAAAGGTCAAATTAAGAATGTATAATTTTGCATTTTATTTTTTTATTATATTCTTTTTTTAGAATATATTATACTTTAATTTTAATCACAAAAAAATTTCTATTTTTTGCACACACTTTATCTTTTCAAAAAATTAAAACCACAAAAAAATTAAAGCGGATCGTAACAAACCAATTTTTTTGTTTTTGCCTTTTCAAAAAAAAAAAATCAGTTTTTTTGACAAGATATATTTCAACTTATTTAATGAAAAACAAAGATCAGAAAGAATAGAACTACCCATTTAAATGAAGTGTGAACCAATTTTAGTACGAGAAGTCAACGATTATTTAGGCATGAAATAATACTTATTGTGATTGGGTTGTAGTCACATTTTTATTTTTAAAGTAGAGTATTTCAAAAATTCATGTGTTTTAAAAATTCTTGTATTTTCAAGTTGTATTTTCAAGAACCACTTTAAGTTTCTTAATGTTGTGTAACAAGATTTTCAACAAACATGCATGCCAGGAAAAAAAAACACAAAACAAAAACAATAAAAAGATTATATGAAGAAGTTTAGTAAAAAAAAAATACAATAAAAAGATTATAAGAAGTTTAGTAAAAAATAAAGATACAATAAAAAGATTATATAAAATTTAGTCAAAAAAATAATTAGGAAAGAGGGTATAATAGACAAAATATAACCTTAAATTATCAAAACATCAAACAATTTGAAACAATTTTTTTTTCTAAAACATCAAATAAAAAGAAACGGAGGGATAATATATATATTGTTGTTACCAATAGCTGAAAAATAAATAATAAGAAGTGTGTAATTATTGAACTAATAAATTATCTATAAATATTATGCAATTTTTTCATAATACAACCCGTTCTCTTTAATTATGTCAAAAAAAAAAAAAACTAATTCCTTTTAATAATAAACATGTGGATACTATCAATATACGAGAACGTCTACAAGATTAGAAACTTACGCAATTAGTTTATGAATGCGGGCTCTTTTGTTTTTGGGTTAATAGATTTTTACCCTCTGCTAAGTGGGTGTGTTTTGCGTTATTGGTTTTCCTCCTTGTCTCTCTCGATGCAAGAAATTTACACTTTTTAAATTGGTTGAACAAAATAACTGATTTAAAAAATAACACATTTTAACTCGGTTAAACAAAATAATCGATTTAAAAAATGCATGCAAGGGGCACCCAAAAACTTTGCTTTACAAGAGGAAATTTTCAAGAAATTTTTAACAGGTAACACAAAAATGTCCACTTTACGGGAGTAATCCTTTATTTTTAGAAAAGAAAGAATAAAAATAGGATAACAGGAAGTAAGTCTATATCTCTAAAAACCGTTCCATATTAATAGGCAATATCCCATGTTAATGTTAATAATAATAACATGTGAGAATAAGGAAAAAGGCCAAAGGCCAGTACACGCTTAGAAGAATAAATCAACAATTAGACACTATCTACTAGTACTAGTATTAATTAGCTACAGTATAAGAAATAGGTTATGGTTAAAGCAAAATTAGGATTGAACTCCATAAATAAAATTATTTAAATAAATCAAAATAAAAAATGAATAAAACTATTTTTGAAATATCTATATATATATATATATATATATATATATATATATATATATATATATATATATATATATATATATATATATATAATACACCAATTATTAAAAAATAATAAAAATTTGGGGGAACTGAAACCTTGCTGAGCTCCAATCCAAGACAACTCTGTCCTAGGGGTGTGCATGGTCGGTTATTTTGTTAAACCAAATCATATCCAAACCAAAATCATTATTTTTGTTACATGACCATAACTATAACCATTATTTTTTATAAACCGGTTGTATAACCAGTTATAAATTTGGATACGGATACAAAACCAGATATTTTTATAAAACCGGTTTAAAGCGGATAATTTTTAAATTCAGTTTTTAACTGGTTATTTTTAAAATTGGATTAATAAACGATTAATTTGATCTTCTTTTTTTTTACGCAGGCAAAAAACATATTAAAAGCCGTAAAAAAATACATTTTTCTTTTTTTATTCTTTGCTTTTCTTCTTCTAGATTTCTTTTTTCCAATTCCAACGAGATAAGACATACAAATTGGAGAGAATGATTTGGTTCGATTGGAAGAGAATATTGTGTATTAGAGTTCAATTGGAGAGACTATTGTAGATTTGGGATTTAGGGTTCATCGCAAATCACAATTGTAGAGATCACACCCACATTGTGATGGTTTGTGCGTGAATTAATTTTAATAAAAGGATTTTTTTTTTTTGACAAAAAACTAATTTGAAAAGGATTTTTGTTTGTTTTTTTATTCTTTGCATTCCTTTTTCTAGATTTCTTTTTTCCAATTCCAATGAAATAAGGGTATACAAATTGGAGAGAATGAGTGTGATTCGATTGGAAGAGAACTTTGTCGATTAGAGTTCAATTGAAAAGATTATTGTAGATTTAAGATTTAGGGTTCATCGCAAATCACAATTGCAGAGATCACATTATTGTAGATTTGAAATTTAGGGTTCATCACAAATCATAATTGTAGAAATCACACGCACATGATGATGGTTTGTGCGTTAATTAATTTTAATAAAAGGATACTTTTTTTTTTTTTTTGACAAAAACAAATTTGAAAATGATATTTTTTTTTTTTTAAAGAAACAAATTTGAAAAGGATATAATAACCGATTTAAACCAAATCCAAAAATTTAATTTTGATGTTGTTCAAAAAAAAAAAAAATAATTTGGATGGATAACCGACCAAATGAAAATGGTTTGGTTAATAACCATATACCAAAATCCGGATTTTTTAAAATGGATTTGGGCCTTCTAACCGGATATTTTGCACACCCCTACTCTGCCCCGTAAACAAATATATATTTTTTCTGTTAAGTAGTCTAGTGACTAGATTCGCATAATTAAATATGGAGAAATATGATCCAGAGTTCGAATTCCTACCACTCCAATAATATCTTTAGTAGCTACTATTTGAACTACATTTATTAATTTGAAAATTGCGAACAAATAGTGCCCTCCTCACTACCTCTATTTGATTTATGTGATAGTATACATACTAAAAGTTGATTAAGCATGTCCACTTTCTATCTATAAATACCCTTCATATTTGAAGCATGCTACACAAACTCTTAAAATACCATATTCCAATTTCCTCTCTTTATTGTACCTTAATTTGTCCTTCAATATGGCCTCTCAAATTGGAACAAAAACTAATGGAATTATTTCACCAAACAGTTTTCAAATAGAGATTCCTATCCATACCAAAAGTGTTGAAAAAGAGAGCAACATTGACTACTTTCAAAGAGCACAGTGGCTTAGAGCTGCCATGTTAGGAGCCAATGATGGATTAATCACTGTTGCCTCATTGATGATTGGTATTGGAGCTATAAAAGAAGATATCGGTGTAATGCTCCTTACCGGTTTCGCCGGTTTAGTAGCCGGTGCTTGTAGCATGGCAATTGGTGAATTTGTTTCTGTTTATACTCAATATGACATTGAGATGGCACAAATTAAAAGAGAAAGTGAATTAGCAAATAATAAAAATAATAATGATGATGATGATGATGAAGAGAGTAATGAAAAGGAGAAATTGCCAAACCCATTTCAAGCAGCATTAGCATCATCACTTGCATTTTCTGTTGGTGCTGTTATGCCATTGCTAGCAGCAGGATTTATAAAAAATCATAAGGTTAGGATGGGTATTATTGCTGCTGTGGTTAGTTTTGCATTGTTGGTATTTGGATCAGTGGGAGCATTGATTGGAAAAACTCCAGTTATGAGGTCTTGTGTTAGAGTTCTTATTGGTGGTTGGATGGCTATGGCCATAACTTTTGGTGTCACCAAATTGATTGGCACTACTGGAATTTGACTTCAATTAACGTGGAACCGAATTTCCTACTATAACTGTTTCATGCAGTTTTCAATCTAGATTATTGATATTAGATTGCACGGA
This sequence comes from Trifolium fragiferum, assembly GCA_954870985.1. Classification (NCBI taxonomy): domain Eukaryota; kingdom Viridiplantae; phylum Streptophyta; class Magnoliopsida; order Fabales; family Fabaceae; genus Trifolium; species Trifolium fragiferum. The sequence goes on along the minus strand of OX940790.1, from coordinate 14,920,053 downwards.
TAAAATTGAAAAATGTGTTTTTTATATAAAAAAATATCAACCGTTGGTTTTAGATCAGACGACTTAAATTGATTACAACATCCGGCTGTAATCACAGTAAATCCGTTTCTAATTAATGTAACAAACGCTAGTACTTGTTGAACCTAAACTTCCTTATCACTCCAATTTTTATGTTATTATTACTTGTCCTACTATCAAGTCACCTTATCACTTCTTAGTAGATGTTGTTACTAATTTGTATTTTGAACCTCGATCCATCCATTTTGTGTAAGTTTTCAATAGTTTGCATTTCGTCTTTCTAAAAAAAGTCAAAACTAAAAACTTGAAATTGATGCACATATAATAAAGACAGACAAATAGCTAATAAAGAAGAAATCTAATGAGAAATTCAAGTCATGACTTTGGAATAACTGTTAGGTCAAATGTGTGTAATTTTGGTTGTAGTATAATTATCGTTGAAATTATCAATCTTTGGTTGATTCAGTGGGCATTTAGTAGGAAGGATCACGGTTCGATTCCCCACAATTATAATTGTGAGAGAATTGAAACCATATTAGACGGTCTGATGGACTGAATATTGGTGGTGAAAAAAAATTATCATTGAAATTTTTTATTTTTAAAATGGTAATTTTTTTATAAACAAAATGTTAATTTATTAATTTTTTTTTTTTGTATTAGAAGCATGTGTTAAACTTCTACACTTAATTTAATTTTTAAGAAAATAGAGTAAAATATGTTTTTGGTTCTTATAAAAAAGTGGCATGCTTTGGATCCTACTAATTTTTTTTGTAGTCCCTATAAAATTATTATGCACATGGTTTTATTCACTGCTATTAAATTAATGTGTATTTTTCATGATTATTTTGTAGATATGTTTGGAATATTATTAAAAGTTCCAAAAAAAAAAAATCAAAATTTAATTCTTCAGTTGTGATTTTTTTTACTTGTCTTTATTTTTTAAAAAAATTTAAAGAATTTATATTTAATTCTTTTCATTTTAAAAAATTCTAAATTTTTGTAAAGAAACATTTTATAGTATTTTACACATTCCGTGAAAATGTTAACTTTGAGAGACTTATTGTGTTGCTAAAAGAACCATCATTAATCTGTAATGAAGAGAATATTTGTATGAATCAATTTGTTTTGGAGCCTCAATAAAAATGAAGTATGTTCTCATTTGTCGAGTCTCATTCAAGGAAAGTAATTTTTCTTATTGTCAATTTCAAGAAATACAACATTTTTCATACCTTTTACATTTCCTAGCATAAAAATAAATGTTAGGTTCTTAAATACAAAAAGTGCAATTGTAATTTACCTACTTGGTACAATTAACAATTTTCCACGATTTCTATTTGATTGCCATGGAAATGTTAACTTTGAGAAAATTACTTGTCACTAAAAGAACCTAAAAAATAAATGAAGTATGTTCTCATTTAATTTGTCGATCGAGTCTCGTTCAAGAAAAATTTCAATAAATAAAACATTTTTCGTACCTATAAAATTTCCAACCATAAAAATAAATGTTAGGTTTTTGAATGCAAAAAGTGCAATTGTAATTTAGCTACTTGATACAATTAACAATTTTCCACGATTTCTATTTGATTCCTATAGAAATGTTAATTTTGAAAGACTTATCTTAGTTACTAAAAGAATCTTGATAAAAATGAAGTATATATATGTTCTCATTAGTCGAGTCTCATAATAATAATAAAAAAAATTATTGTCAATTTCAAGAAATAAAACATTTTTCATACCTTTAATATTTCCTACCATAAAAACAAATGTTAGTTTTTTGAATGCAAAAAGTGCAATTATAATTTACCTACTTAGTATAATTAACAATTTTCCACGATTTTTATTTGATCCTGCGGATATGTTAACTTTGTATTTTATGTCATTCACTTATACTTTTCTTCATATATTTTGTATGGAGCCATACAATTTCCATTTGAGGTGCACATCAATTTTCTCAGTATATTGCCAACCACATCAATCACGTTACTATTTCTTATTAATCATTATTTTTTTTTTTACTGGCATTAAAATAATAAACATCATATCCTCTGAGCTTAGCTCAATTGATAGAACATTACATTATATATGCAGGATCGAAATTCAAACTTCGATCATCCCACTAAGAATGAAATTTTTAGTCATTGAACTACTTAATAAAAAACAAATAAATAATAAATATCATATCCCTTGATCTCTATCTATAAATACAGTTCATTAGAAACATGAGTTCTCCACAAGCTCTTCATATCATATTCCAATTTCAACACTTAGCTTATTGTACCGTAATTTCTCCTTCAATATGGCCTCTCAAATTGGAGCAAAAACTAATGGAATTTCACCAAACAATTTTCAAATAGAGATTCCTATCCATACCAAAAGTGTTGAAAAAGAGAGCAACATTGACTACTTTCAAAGGGCACATGAAGAATGACTTGAAACCATGTTAGGAGCTAATGATGGATTATCTTGGGAAAAAGTGGCATGGAGAAAATAAAAGAACACAATCAACAATGCAAGAATATAACGTGGAAATTCTAAAATCGGAGAAAAAATCATGGTCGTTGTCTAAACATACAATCAGAGAATAAACACTATATGAAAATTGTTACAACATATAAACTTCACTCTCAACCACCCTATGACCCCAGTACACCCACACTCTCCAAAGTAAATATTTAAACTACATCTCAAATACTCTAAAACAAGAGCATAAGAGAAAAATAAACAAACACAAATATAAACTTAAAGTAATTACAAGTGTCACTGCTTGGTGTGTTGAAGCAAGAAAATTGAGGTCTCTATATATAGCCTTGAGCTCCCCCACCATTCACTTCTCTAAGCGATATGAGACTTTTCAAATATAATTTCCTTGACCTTTTTTTTTCTTCATTAAAAATGTGAAACTTATATTGCAATCAACCCCGACAATCTCCACCTTAATTGTAATGGTTTTCAATCTTCATTGTTTACACCGACAATCATTGTCTTCACTGACAAACATAATTATCATTGTCTATTTCGACAAATTAAATTGTCATACTCCACCATAAAAGTACACCACACTTGGAAACCCTCCAAAAAAATTTCTTCGCTTGGAACTAAACCATCCCAAGAATTTTCTTCACTTGGAACCAAGTCATCCCAAGAAATATTTCATCTTGAAACCTTGTTGAAAAATTTATGGCGCAACTTGCATGTTGACTTTCTCTAAAAGTTCATCAGCTATCGAGATAACCGCCTACCTTGCATCAATGCCAACCAATGTCCGCACGCTATCATCAGACACCATGCATCAATGTCAACCGATGCCCATGTTCCACATGAGCAACTTCAAACTGCTCTGAAACCACCTTCAAGTCATTGTTAGGCTCCAACAATTACAGTTTAATTACATCACATAGTAAACCTTATTTCACTAGTCCAACTAAGCTCATGTCACTAACAAGTATCCACCTGGAGTCTCACATTTTAACCACGTCATGAAAATCACCATTAGTAACAGATGCATGACCAATAGTAAAACCAACTATCTTTGCATCAGGCGAAATTTCTATAATTTCATGCTCATATCTAGTCTCACACCCTAGATCACCAAACATAATTATAGAAAACAAATTCCGCTTAAGTTTACGAACATACCTCACATCATGGTAAAAAGAATCTCATCCATATACCTTGACCCTTACCAGTTTTCCCGTCTTCAAGATGAACCACTTCACCTTCAACTATCTCTAAGAATTCAAAGTATACATTCTTCAAACACGTGATAGGAAAATCCGAAGTCCAAGACTTCAAAACTCCACCGATTCCGACCTTCACACGTACCATTAGCACCTTCACATCTTCATGATAAAGTTGTGGTTTCAATCGTAACCCGAGTATTATTCCACCATCTCTCCAGGCTGATGTTGAATATTCTTATCACAGCCACTTCAGGCTGACCTTGATTGCATCAACACATCCTTGACTTGATTTCCCACAAGCCAAACATGATTCTTCCACCAATTTTCTCTAGCCTAAATTTCACAGTGGAACTCCCTCCTCCTTAAATCAAACCAAAATGATCTGATACCAGTTGTTGGAAAAAACCGGCATAGAGAAATTAAAAGAACACAATCAACAACATAAGAATATAACGTGGAAACTCCAAAATCGGAGAAAAAACCACGACATTTGTCTAAATCGAAAACCAGAGAATAGACACTATGAAAATTGTTACAACATAAAGAATTCACTCTCAACCACCGCATGACCCCAATACACCCGCAATCTCCAAAGTAAATATTTGAACTACATCTCAAATACTCTAAAACAAGAGCATAAGAGAAAAATGAACAAACACAAGTATAAACTTAAAATGTTTATAAGTTCTACTACTTGGTGTGTTGAAATAAGAAAATTTTGATTTAAAGTGTTTACAAATGCTACTACTTGGTGTGTTGAAATGAGAAAATAGAGGTCTCTATATATAGTCTTAATCTCCCTCGCCATTCACTTCTCTAAACAATATGAAACTTCACAAATATAATTTTTTTAACCTTTTTTTTGTTGTCATTAGCAATGTGGAACTTACATTGCAATCATTGTTTTTTCATTGATGATTGGTGTTGGAGCTATAAAAAAAGATATGAGTGTAATGCTCTTTGCTGGTTTCGCCGGTTTAGTAAATACTAATAGTGAAGAAAAAGAAAGTAGTGAAAGAGAGAAATTGTCAAACCCATTTCAAACAGCATTGGCATCAGCACTTGCATTTTCTGTTGGTGCTCTAATGCCATTGTTAGCAGCTGCATTTATAAAGAATCATAAAGTTAGGATTGGTGTTGTTGCTGCTGTGGTTAGTTTTGCATTGTGTGTGTTTGTACCAGTGGGAGCATTGATTAGAAAAACTCCAGTTATGAATCCTTGTGTTAGATTTCTTATTGGCAGTGGCGGAACTAGGATTTTTTTTTTCCGAAGGGGCCACTAAAAAAAGTTATAGTATATAAATTAAATATGAAAATTATATTGTATACAAAATTATGATTATCAATAAATTAAATTACATACTCCGTATTTTAAAATAAGACTTTATATGTGTCAAGTAACTTAAAATAATCAACACACGTTTGCTAAAGAGAAGATTGTGCATTTTTTTTATTGATATATTCATTTAAAAAAACAAACAAAAGATGCATCATCCAAGCAAGAGTTGAACCCATATATAGACTTTCTTTTAAAAATAAAACAAAAAATGCAGCAATCAAGAATTCAACCCAAGAACTGTTGGGAGTTGGGTGCTGCATCCAGCCACTCAGCTAGCATTAGATATTGTTATAGGTTTCCTCCCAAAGTAATATATAATATACATTTATAATTTTTTACAAATACTCAGGGTATTCTAGTAATTTCCTATTTTTTCGGGGGTGGCCGTGGCCACCACCAGCCACCCCCTAGTTCCGCCTTTGCTTATTGGAGTTTGGATGGCTATGTATGGCCATTACATTTGGTTTCACAAAATTGACTGGCTATTAAAGTTACTTCCTCGGTCTCACAATATTTGGTGTATTTCACTATTTCATAGAGTACATTAATTTATGAAAAATGAAAGAAATTAAATAATGATGATGATATTATTAAATTATCTTACTGATGTATTTTCTTTATCATGAATTAAAAGTTAAATTATCTTACTGATGTATTTTAATTCAACTAATAAAAATGTAAAAATTACTAGGTTTGCTAGGTCAGATGTTATGAGTGGAGTTTGAATCTTGATCTCTTCGTTTTATGTGCATGAAAAATGGTTTCAATTTCTAATTTCTTGTATCTACCTAAAAAAAATCAAAACTAATAACTTGAAATTGATGCAAATATAATAAGGACTGAAAAATAGATAATAATGAGGATGTATATGTTAATCTTCTACACTTGATTTACACCCGCCATCTTAATTTATAATCAATTATTTTTATTTTCACACATATTAAGGAGTCCAAATTTTATGTGAAAATAAGTTTCATCGACAAAAATATCCTCCATTATAAAATGCATAAGAATTGAAAAGGCACTCATGTTTACACTATCCACATCCTTCACTATTCTTATGCGTTTAATGTGGCTTGGTAATTGAGAGGTTCATAAATTCAAAAAGTGCAATTGTAATTGACCTACTTGATACAATTAACAATTTTCCACGATTTCAATTTGTTGGATCACTTTAAGATTTTAGGTTAAAGTGTGATGTCCAACTCATTTGTATTGTTGTTCTTAAATTCAACGTGGATAATTTCACACCGTTTTGGAATTGTTGGGATTGATTGTGATGTAAGTCTCACATTACTGATGAAAGAAAAAAGGTCAAGGAAATGTTGATCGCACTCTTATTTATTTTTCTTCTTCAGCCTGTTATTTCCTAACATTGGTATTAAATCTTCCGGCTCGATGGATAACACAAGGCGTGATATTATGATGGTACTGAAGAAGGGGTGATACTATAAAAGTGCCGAAATAGTTGATGCAATCAGAGTTACACAAGATGTTCTAGGAATGATGTTGTTTAGGAGTCACACATGCATTGGTTGACATGAATGCAAAGTATGTGATGGTAGCCTGTGAGCATTGATTGACATTGATGCAAGGTACGCAATTATCTTGATGGATGATGAACTTCCAAAGATAGCCAACATGGAAGTTGCACCATAATTTTTTCAGCAAGGTTTCAGGATGTTGAGATTCCTAGAATGGTTTAGTTTCAAGTGAAGAAAATTCTTGGAATTGTTTAGTTCCAAGTGTAGTGTACTCTTTATGATCGAGTATGATAATTTAATTTGTCGATATAGACAATGAGAATTATGTTTGTCAGTGAAAACAATGATTGTCGGCGTAGACAACAATGATTGTCGGCGTAGACAACAAAGATTAAAGACCATTACAATCAAGATGGAGATTGTTTGGGTTGATTGTAGGCATGGCAAAATAACCCATACCCGCGGGTACCCACCCGCCCCGCCCCGATTTTGACGGGAAAAAACCCGAGTTGACTGGTTTTGGGTTCGGGTTTGGGTTTTCCCCGATATTAAAAGTTTGGGTTGGGGCGGGTAATGGGGATATTGATACCCACCCCGAATCCGTCCCCGAACTCGCCCCGCTTATATTGAATTACATTTTATCATTTATAAATTAGAAACTCTTAAAAAATTCTATATTGCATTCATATTTTAAGTTGAATATTAATCTATTTATTTTCTCTATTTATTTTCTATGTATAAATATTGTTGAAACAAAATAAATTTCTACTTTTAACTATTTTTTAATAAAAACAAAAACAAAATGCAACTCAAATTCATATGGAGGTAGAGTGAAATGGGGATACCCGAACCCCGTTGGGTATGAGTTTGGGGTTTTAGTTTTCATCCCCGTTAATAATTGGGACGGGTTTGGGGATACCCGAACTTTTATGGGTTTGGGTTTGGGGATGGCAAAATCCGGCCCCGACCTGCCCCATTGCCATGCCTAGTTGATTGCAATGTAAGTCCCACATTGCTGATGAAAAAAAAGGTCAAGAAAATTATATTGGAGAAGTCTCACATTGCTTAGAGAAGTGAAAGATGGATGAGCTTGATGCTATATATAGTGATCTCAAGTTCCTTGTTTCAACAAACCAAGCAGTAGCACCAGAATACACTTTCACTGTGTTTGTTTTAGGTGAAATTGGGAAGAGAGAAGTTGGTGAGAGAGAAATTGGAGAGAGATGCCATACTTCTCTCGTTTGGTTTGGAAAGAAAGAGAAGAGAGAGATTACTTTTATGTGGATCCCACCGGTTTTTAGTTTCAACTGCGAAGAAAGAGGGAAGAAACGCGGTCTTATTTTTTGTTTCCAAACCTACCCTTTTGTTATCACTGTTTAAAATACACTACTGCACTACAGTTCATGCTCTTGTTTTTTATTTTTTGTCTTTCAATTCTTCAATCTTCAATACCACACCGTCAATGCGTTTGAGTGTTATTCCACCATTTTATTGGAATCAAAGCTTCAAACTTTTTTATTTTGTTTTAGATGAATCCAAAACCCATCTAAGATCTTGCTTTCCATTTAACTAAAAGCCATGGATTTTATTTTCTGACTGATGCAATTTTAAATGGAGAATGAAAGGCGTCGTCTTGCTCATAATGTCACAGACCAAGCATCGGTTGATAGGAAGACATAAGGAAAAAATGGGATAGCTATGAATAGATTTTTTTGACTCGAATAGCTATTAATTATTGTAAATGAGCAAAAAACAATTGTAACCGACAAATTAAATAACAAGCCTTGTTTTTAACACAGTATGTTTATTTTTTTGTTGCTTTATATAGATGCAGTTTTTTTAAAAAAAATTAAAAAGATAAAGATCAAAATTTTAGATAGGGACTATTTTGTCAATTCATTAAACCATTATATTTCTCTCTTCTCTATTTCTCTTATCTTTCTCTTATACCAAACAATACTTTAAATCTACTCTATTTCTCATCAATTTCTCTCTTCTTATACTCTCTCTCTCACCTTTTTCTCTCTTCTCACTTTCTCTTCACAACCAAACATACCATTTAAGTTTATATTCTCTTATGCTCTTGTTTTAGAGTATCGTGAGATGTAGTTCAAATATTTACTTTGGAGAGTGTGGGTGAACTGAGGGCATGAAGTGGTTCAAAGTGAAGTCTTCACTTTCAACCACCCCATGCTTTCATTACCCCTACACTCTTCAAAGTAAATATTTGAACTACTTCTCACAATACTATAAAACAAGACCACAAGATGATAAATATACACAAATATAAACTTAAAGTGTTTTCCGTTGCTACTACTTGGTGTGTTGAAACAAGGAACTCGAGGTCACTATATATAATCGAGCACCTCCGCATTTCACTTCTCTAAACAATGGGAGACTTGTCCAATATAACTTTCTTGACTTTTTTTCTTTCATCAACAATGTGAGACTTACATTGCAATCAACACCAACACAATTTGATTCCCATAGAAATGTTAACTTTGAGAGATTTATCTTATTACTTAAAGAACCACCATTAATTTGTTATGAAGAGAATATTTTTATGACTCAATTTGTTTTGTAGCCTCGATAAAAATGAAGTATATTATATTTGTCAAGTATCATTCAAGAAATATAACATTTTTCATACCTTTAAAATTTTCTAGCATAAAAATAAAAGTTATGTTTTTTTTTTAAAATAAGCATAAAAGTTAGGTTATTGAATGCACAAAGTGAAACTGTAATTTACCTAAATTAACAATTTTCCACTATTTCTATTTGATTCCTGTAGAAATATTAAGTGTTAACTTTGAGAGACTTGTCTTTTTATTAAAAGAACCTCAATAAAAATGAAATATATTCTCATTTGTCGAGTCTTATTCAAGAAAAGTAAATTTTCTTATTGTCAATTTCAAGAAATATAACAATTTTCATACCTTTAAAATTTCCTACCATAAAAATAAATGTTAGGTTCTTTAATGCAAAAAGTGCAGCTGTAATTTACCTACTTAGTACAATTAACAATTTTCCACAATTTCTATTTGATTCCCATGAAAATGTTAACTTTGTATTTTACCTCATTCACTTACACTTTTCTCTTTGAGCAATGCTATATGTTACGGATAAAAAAATACAAGAAAGAGAATAAATATACAATTTTATTTTTAAAAAACCAAACTTGCTATAAAATTGGAAGTTAGAGGTAATCATGAGGAGGTTGATTATGGAATTGGAGAGCTATAATTCATTCTTCTCTTTTTTACTTGTTAGATTCTTACAAACAAGCATTTCCCTTTCTCTTTATATCACTAAACAGTCAAACACATTAATTACACAACTATTTCTGATTGGTCATTAAAAAATCATTATTACAAATAATAAATATCATATTCAACTTCTACGTATGTATGATGATATTATTAAATTATCTTACTGATGTATTTTAGTTCAATTAATAGAAATGCAAAAATTATTAGGTTTGTTAAGTCAGATGTCATGAGTGGAGTTCGAATCTCGGTCTCTTCGCTTTATGTGCATGAAAAATGGTTTCAATTTCAAATTTCTTGTATCTACTAAAAAAAAATCAAAACTAATAACTTGAAATTGATGCAAATATAATAAGGACTGAAAAATAGCTAATAAAGAGGATGTATATGTTAATCTTCTATACTTGATTTACACCTTCCATCTTAATTTATAAGCAATTATTTTTATTTTCACACATATTAAGGAGTCCTAATTTTATGTGAAAAATAAGTTCCATCGACAAAAATATCCTCCATTATAAAATGCATAAGAATTGAAAAGGCACTCATGTTTACACTATCCACATCCTTCACTATTCTTATGCGTTTAATGTAGCTTGGTAACTGAGAGGTTCATAAATGCAAAAAGTGCAATTGTAATTTGACCTACTTGATACAATTAACAATTTTCCACGATTTCAATTTGTTGGATCACCTTAAGATTTTGGGTTAAAGTGTAATGTCCAACTCATTTGTATTGCTATTCTTAAATTCAATGTGGATAATTCCACACCGTTTTGGAATTGTTGGGATTGATTGCAATGTAAGTCTAACATTACTGATGAAGGAAAAAAGATCAAGGAAATATTGATCGCACTCTTATTTATTTTTCTTCTTCAGCCTGTTATTTCCTAACATTGGTATTAAAGCTTCCGGTTCGATGGATATCACAAGGCGTTATTATGATGGTGCTGAAGAAGGGGTGGTACTATAAAAGTGCTGAAATAGTTTATGCAATAAGAGTTACACAAGATTTTCTAGGAATGAAGTTGTTTAGGTGTAACACATGCATTGGTTGACATGAATGCAAGGTGTGTGATGATAGCCTTTGAGCATCGGTGGACATTGATGCAAGGTACGCAGTTATCTCGATGGCTGATGAACTTCCAGAGAAAGCCAACATGAAAGTTGCACCATAATTTTTTCAGCAAGGTTTCAGGATGTTGAGATTCCTAGAATGGTTTAGTTTCAAGTGAAGAAAATTCTTGGAATGGTTTAGTTCCAAGTGTAGTGTACTCTTTATGGTCGAGTGTGATAATTTAATTTGTCGGTATAGACAATGAGAATTATGTTTGTCAGTGAAAACAATGATTTTCGGTGTAGACAATTAAGATTGATGACCATTACAATCAAGGTGGATATTGTTGGGGTTGATTGCAATGTAAGTCCCACATTGCTGATGAAAAAAAAAGGTCAAGAAAATTATATTGGAGAAGTCCCACATTGCTTAGAGAAGTGAAAGATGGATGAGCTTGATGCTATATATAGTGATCTCAAGTTCCTTGTTTCAACACACCAAGCAGTAGCACCGGAATACACTTTAAGTTTATATTCTCTTATGCTATTGTTTTAGAGTATTGTGAGATGTAGTTGAAATATTTACTTTGGAGAGTGTGGGCGTACTGAGGGCATGAGGTGGTTCTGAGTGAAGTCTTCACTTTCAACCACCCCATGCTTTCATTACCCCCACACTCTTCAAAATAAATATTTGAACTACTTCTCACAATACTATAAAACAAGAGCATAAGAATGATAAAAATACACAAATATAAACTTAAAGTGTTTTCCGTTCTACTACTTGGTGTGTTGAAACAAGGAACTCGATGTCACTATATATAGCATCGAGCACCTCCACATTTCACTTCTCTAAACAATGTGAGACTTTTCCAATATAACTTTCTTGGCTTTTTTTTTTCTTTCATCAACAATGTGAGACTTACATTGCAATCAACACCAACACAATTTGATTCCTATAGAAATGTTAACTTTGAGAGATTTATCTTATTACTAAAAGAACAACCATTAATTTGCAATGAAGAGAATATTTTTATGACTCAATTTGTTTTCGAGCCTCGATAAAAATGAAATATATTATATTTGTCAAGTATCATTCAAGAAAAGTAAATTTTCTTATTGTCAATTTCAAGAAATATAACATTTTTCATACCTTTAAAATTTTCTAGCATAAAAATAAAAGTTTGGTTTTTTTTAAAATAAGCATAAAAGTTAGGTTATTGAATGCACAAAGTACAACTGTAATTTACCTAAATTAACAATTTTCCACTATTTCTATTTGATTCCCGTAGAAATATTAAGTGTTAACTTTGAGAGACTTGTCTTTTTATTAAAAGAACCTCAATAAAAATGAAGTATATTTTCATTTGTTGAGTCTTATTCAAGAAAAGTAAATTTTCTTATTGTCAATTTCAAGAAATATAACAATTTTCATACCTTTAATATTTCCTACCATAAAAATAAATGTTAGGTTCTTGGATGCAAAAAGTGCAGCTGTAATTTACCTACTTAGTACAATTAACAATTTTCCACAATTTCTATTTTATTTTTTTTGACAAATCCACAATTTCTATTTGATTCCTATGAAAATGTTAACTTTGTATTTTACCTCATTCACTTACACTTTTCTTCATATATGTTATTTGAAGCTAAACACAATAGCCATTTTAAACAAACAAACAAAAAAAAAATCACAATATCCATTTCAGGCGCACATCTATTTTCTCTTTATATCACCAAACAGTCAAACACATCAATTACACTACTATTTCTGATTGGTCATTAAAAAAAATTATTACAAAATAAATATCATATCCAACTTCTACGTTTTGAGATTGACACTTATTATCATTAGACAATTTTCAAATATTGAGGCAATCAATCTCCTATTAATTAATTGCAAGTTAAGAAGTTCAAATACCCGACATCATACCGATAGAGTGATATAAGAAAATTTTAAAATTTTTTGATATGATATGGCCGCAATATGTTTATTTGAAAATTAAATTTAAAATTAAATATATAAATACACAATATATAAGATAAATAAAATTGATAATGAAATTAACATTCAAATTATTTAAAGTAATCAAACAAGTGACAATTACATATCTTAAGTTAAGTACTACGTAAAATTGATCCCACGCAACCGCGATCGGGAGAGGGCTGAAACTTTTTGATGCTAGAGCTGACCTCCGAATCAGATTAAACTGTTGGTGAAAGCAAAAAAAAAGTACTACACAAAGAAGATATAATTAGTACTATTAAAAAAAGGGTTAAATAGTGGTTACCCCCCTGCAAAGTAGGTCGGTTTTGGAATACCCCTGTAAGTTTTTTTTTTTAAGATCCCCCCTTGCATACTAAAGATTCTTTGGAATACCCCCTTGGAGTAACACATGGGCAGAGAATCTCCTACGTGGCACCTCCATGTGGATTTTTATTAATTTTTAATTATTTTTTTTGCCACGTGGCAATAAAAATTAAAAAAAAAATTTCCTTATTTCTTTCTTTTTCTTTATTTGTTATTTAAAAATTAATAATAATTAATTAATATTTGTTTATTTAAAATAAAAAATGAAAGAAAAAATAAAAAAAAAATTTAAAAAAATTAATTATTAAAATAAAATAATTAATACATGAAATTGTAACAAAAAAACAATTATATATGAAATAAAAATATAATGAAATCAAATACAAATAAAAAAAATTGTAACAAAAAAAAATTAACAATTATATATAAAATAAAAATGAATGAAAAAAATATAATAAAATCAAATAATTAACAATTATAAAAAAAAGTTGTAACAACAAAAAAATTAACAATTATATATAAAATAAAAACATAATAAAATCAAATAAAAAATTATAACAAAAAAAAATCTGATTAAAAAAAAAGGGAGAGAAAGAGAGAGAGAGAAAATTTATATTTTCTCTTCTTCTTCACTGGGTTTTACGAACCCTTCTTCTCCACCCTCTTAATTTTTCAACATCACCATATTCATCAACAACAACAAGATTCAACACTATCATAGCAGCAACATCATCATCAACATCACCATATTCGTTCAATTTCAGTTTCATCATCAACCCAAATTGATTTTCCTTGCATCTGTAACGTGATTTTGACAGTTCATCATCAACCTTATCACTTATTCTTTCTTCATCCTTATCACTTCTTCTTCCTTCTTAAACAACAATCTCTCCTTTCTATTTTTTCTTTCTTTTTCTGAATCCACACCATCGTGAAAAACACAATTGAAATCTGGGTTTGGGGTTGTTCATCTTGATTTTGAATCTCTCTCAATCTCGATTTTGAGTGGGTTGTTTTTGTTGTTTTGAATGGTGATAGTGATGGTGGTGGTTGTAACGCCCCGAACCCGAGACTAATAATAATCTAATTTTTAAAACACTTTTTCAAAAACACTCTTTTAAAAACATCACGCAGCGGATAAAGAACTAGAAAATTGTACCCAATATCAAAATTATTTAAAAACTATTATAAGGATAAAACATAGAAACTTCTTTTCTAATAAAATACATTAATGTTTAAAATAAAATAGCAAAACATCCTAGATTCTAAGACTTCTTCCCAAGTGTCACAATCAGAGCGGGCTTCCCTTAACTCGAACTCGAAACTCGACAACCTGACCGCAGGGCAAAGCCAGACAAGACAAAAAGCAAGGGGTGAGAATATATTCACACAAGGCATCGGTGTATTAACACACAAGAATAGGGAAAACATAAAATAAAAAAATATCATCCTTTGGGACGATCAAACACATAAGCAAATACAACATCATAAACATATCAACTCAATCAATTAACAAAATTCAACTCAATTAGAGAATGAATGCAATGCTACTTAAACTCTCTAAATGCATGTGGTACTAATAACAACGTCATATTTTCAACTTCATTTATACAACATCAATAAACAACGTCATTTTCAACTTCATTAAGCAACTTCATTGGACACATGAATGAATGCATGAACATATTTCGACTCGACAACATCAAATTCGACAACTATCACAATCAACAACTTAAAGAAACAATGTCAATAATCAACGGTTTAAAGACAACATGATTAGTAGTTTCATAATTTCAACATCATTATCAACGGCTTACAATCAACAACAACAACAACAATAGCAACACGACAAACGGAGGCTCAAGGCCACCATAGCATCAAACAACAACATTAATTATATTTAATAAACACCAACAATTAAACCAACACCAAATAAGTCAATAGCTTAAAGAACAACACCACTAACCAATTGCTTAAGAGACAACACCAATAAATCAATGTCAATATTCAATACCTTTTTTAGCCAACATCATGAACACATATACAAAATACATATGACAACTAAACAAACACGACATCTTTTATAACTCGGCATCACGATTATTGAAATAATAGTTATTTTAATTATTTCACTCCAAACAAAATAAATAACGCAACTCAAGAAAAACAACTAATAATTCACTCAACAAACAACAACAATTAGATTACTTTAGACACATCGTCAAATCCTAAAAGGTTTCTAATTAATCTTATAGGACTAGTTCATTATCCAACATTTTAATCCTAATTATTTAACTGATAAGTTAGAACTGAAAACACATCAAAAGGAAACAATTGTTAGACTGAATCGATACACGGTATAAGATCGAACACTATTTTGTGAGACAAAACTACTATATCAGTTTATTTTGTAAACTCAATAGAATATTTTGAGATCTCTCTTTTGTACTTTTAAGCATATATTCATGTATTATAAAGATATGATTCAAATAATACATATATTATAGGGAAATTTCATGAACGACATAACCTAAGGCCAATACTAATATTAATCAAAGTTTTAGTCGTAAAAAAAAAAAAGAGACAACATGAGGAATCATCAACTGAAACAAAATTTTAATTCAAAAGGTTTATAAAAGAATCAAAACATCAAAAGCAAAAAGAAAAGGGAAGGAGGGCAAGGTCCCCTCGACTACTCTTATGGTTAACACTAGCCCTATGTGTAAATAATCTCACCCCCTTACCTCAAATTTGCCGATTCGTTTCTCCGCTTTCTTTTTCTCTTTGTAATTTTTGTGGTTAATCCTAATTGTTTCAAGCTACTCTTATTTATAGAAAAAGCTTAGGTTTCTTTTTCCCAAAGAAAAGAGATCATTATGAAATTTTGTTTTAATTATAAATTATGATCATATCTTCCAAAAATATGTTTCTCAAAAAAATATTTGTTACAAAAATATTCCTAAAGCATATCTTTAAAATATTCAGAATTAAAATATATCTCTAATTTTTGTGGCCAAAAATATATTTTCACAAAAAGATATATTTTTAATTAATTATTTCCTTCTCTATGGTTCTACTAATTTGCACCCGTTCTCCTACTTATTTCTCTTTTTAATGACTATGTAAATACTAACCGGATAATTAAAATGTACTTCTAAATTTTGGGGTGTTACAGTGGTGGTGGGTTTTGTTTGATTTTGAAGTCATGGTTTTTGTTCATCTTGATTTTGAATCTCTCAATCTCATGTTGTTGTTGTTGTTGTTAGTGATTATGGATTCTCAATCTCTCTCTCAATCTCGTGTTGTTGTGAGTATCAAATTTTTTGGATTTCTATGAATTTTCCGGTGAAGGTCTCGCCGGAGAAGATGACCGGAGGGGGTGGATGTGCGGCTGCAACAACGGAGAAGCACTGTAACTTATAACTTTCAATGAAACAATGTTTTTTGGGAGTTTTGTTTTGATTTGGGGTGGCTTGCGTTTTAGTGTGGGTAGCCTCTGTGTTTGGTAGTTTGCTTCCTGTGTATGTATTTCCCTGCTTCTTTGTGTATGTCTTGTGTGCAAAGTATTTGATTTTTTGTTTATTGTTTAATGTTGTTGTGGTTAGTGATGTTGATGATGCTGTTCTTGGTAGTGTTATTGAGATTGTTGTTGTTCTTGATGATGTTCTTGTTTTCTTGTTCTTTCATTTTTTATTTTAAATAAACAATTATTAATTATTATTAATTTGTAAATAATAAATAAAGAAAAAGAAAGAAATCAGGAATTTTTTTTTTAAATTTTTAATGCCACGTGGCAAAAAAATAATTAAAAATTAATAAAAATCCACATGGAGGTGCCACGTAGGAGATTCTCTGCCCATGTGTTACTCCAAGGGGGTATTCCAAAGAATCTTTAGTATGCAAGGGGGGATCTTAAAAAAAAACTTACAGGGGGTATTCCAAAACCGACTTACTTTGCAGGGGGGGTAACCACTATTTAACCCTTAAAAAAATATCTTAGTACTTAGTGAAAGGACAATGAAAGAAAAGATGTGCACAATCCTCTATATGACGAAACCAAAATACGCAAGACAAATCATAAGGATTATGCAATATACCTCTATGATTAAGGGCTTCCCTTGTTGGTAACCGCTCAAGCAATAGACGCCAACCAAAAACCTTGACCTTAGAAGGGACATCATTCCTCCATAACTTAGAAATAGCTTCCAACATCTCCAGCTCCAATTCTTCACAATGACGGCTATCTAATAACAAATTATAACAAGACTTCACGGAAAAAATACCTGCAGATCCTGGTATCCATTTCCATCTCTCAGAAAGATCCGGTTGTAATGTGAATCCGATTAGGAGTTCACTGAGATTGGACAGCTCCTGCTCCTTTAAAACAGTCAGCGGTTCAGTCCATTGCCAAATCCAAGTGATGTTTAACCCCTGCTGATGATATCTATCGACTATCCTACCATCTTGATTAGCGTCTTTAACAAAAAGATTAGGAAAAAGCTCCTTAAATGATAGATTCCCATACCATTTAAATTTTTAGAAACCAATCTATTTCCCATTGCCTACACAACAACCTACATTTGGTCTAAACCACTCATCTACAAAGCCCCTTCCCTTACCGATAACATCCTTCCACCAAATGGAATGTTTAGCGCCATTTGTAGTAACATCACCGCCCATTAAGAGAGATGGAAGGTGACCGTATCGGCATCGCAATAAATCTGCCCACAAAGCTTCACCGTTAGATAAAAAGCGTCATGTCCACTTACTAAGTAAAGCTAGATCAAACAATTCTAGATTTTTTGCATCAAATACGATAATTTTTGTTGACCATTTTTTTTACTACAATTTTAATAAAAATTATACTCCCCCGTCCCAAAATATAAGCAAAAATGAATCAAAAAAAATTAATGTATCTGTACTAAATTTTGTACCAAATATGATAATTTTTGTTGATAATTTTTTATTTATATTTTGGAACGGAGAAAATATTTTATAGTTTCAATTAAATCATAGTGTCACAATTGATCTCTCAATTCCAATATACTCTAAATAAAAGAAATACATGATCCCAAAAATAAGTATGTACAATAAATAAATAATATGTACACTAAAAAGTTTATGAGAAAGCAATAATTAGGTCACTTGACGGGAAATGGTTAATTTTCCTAATAAATTTTGGTTGTGTGGGCTGAATGGAAAGTGCGCAACCCGTGGCTTTCGTGTGGATTCCACACTCCCTTCAATTTATTAATACTAACTTAGCTTGTGGCGTGCACACTCCATCAAATATTATATGCACCCTCTTTCTCTCAACACTTTTTTCTTTTAAATATTTGACTCTATTATCAAATGCCAAATGCCACATGTTTAGACTTGGATATATATACTCCCACTATCTTACTTTTTAAGTGCTGCATGCATCATAGATTTTTATTTTCATATTAAAACTTAATTTTTCAGTATATGTAAAAATTTAGTTTTTTTAATGAAAATATGTTAATGGAATAATCCAGTTAAGGTAACATTAACAGGTCATAAAACATTTATTAGTTTGTACAATTATATTTATGGGTTGAGTTAATCGCGGGTTCAAAAGTCTTTATCAGCAAAATAGAAGAAATATTAACATGTGCAAATGCATACAGTAGATTAAAGTAATCAAAAGTAGTAACTTTATATTGAAAACAACAATTATTTATTAAAAAGTTATATATTCAATATAAAATATACAAGTTTTAATGTAAACTAGACTTTGATCCGTGCGTTGCACGGATTTAGTTGAACTATAGATATACGATTTAAATTTTTATAATAAAAATTGTAAATAAAAAAATGAAATGAAATCTAAACACAAATATATTGAAATTTAAAATAGAGAGTACAAATGCAACTAAACAATACCAATAAATTAATAAAAATAGAGGATACCATAAAATTGAAATCAAATAAAATCAAAATAATTTGATTCAGAAATGGTATTACAAAATTAATTGCAAATAAAATCATTTAGCGATGTGTTATTTTCAATAAATAGCAAATGGTTAATTCAAATATCAAATTTATGTGAGAGAAATGTGTTATTTTCAATACATAGTAAATGACTAATTCAAAATTCAAATTTAGGCGAGAGAAATTAGATGAGAGTATTAATTAATAGTGATTTAGGAGTGGAAAATTAGGGTTAAGTTAAGAGCTTAATTACGGTTTTAGTAAGTGCTAAACATAACTTTTATCATAATTGAGATTAAGATTAAGAGAGAAATTAGATGAGAGTATCATTTTATTTTTTTATTTGCAATTTTTATTATAGAAATTTAAAACAGAGAGTGCAAATGAAACTAAACAATACTAATAAATTAACAAAAATAGAGGTTACCATAAAATTGAAATCATATATAATCAAAATAATTTGATTCAGAAATGGTAATACAAATATAATTGCAAATAAAATCATTTAGTGATGTGTTATTTTCAATAAATAGCAAGTGGCTAATTCAAAATTCAAATTTAGGTGAGAGAAATGTATTATTTTTAATACATAGCAAATGACTAATTCAAATTTAGGTGAGGGAAATTAGATAAGAGTATTAATTAATAGTGGTTTAGGAGGGAAAAATTAGGGTTAAGTTAAGAGCTAAATTAGGGTTTTAGTAGGTGCAAAACATAACTTTTATTATAATTAAGGTAGAAATTTAAAACAGAGAGTGCAAATGAAACTAAACAATACTAACAAATTAACAAAAATAGAGGTTACTATAAAATTGAAATCATATAGAATCAAAATAATTTGATTCAGAAATGGTAATACAAATATAATTGCAAATAAAATCACTTAGTGATGTGTTATTTTCAATAAATAGCAAGTGGCTAATTCAAAATTCAAATTTAGGTGAGAGAAATGTGTTATTTTTAATACATAGCAAATGACTAATTCAAATTTAGGTGAGAGAAATTAGATAAGACTATTAATTAATAGTGGCTTAGGAGGGAAAAATTAGGGTTAAGTTAAGAGCATAATTAGGGTTTTATTAGGTGCAAAACATAACTTTTATTATAACTAGACTTTGACCCGTGCGTTGCACGGATTTAGTTGAACGATAGATATACGATTTAAATTTTTATAATAAAAATTGCAAATAAAAAAACAAAATGAAATCTAAAGATAAATATATTGAAATTTAAAACAGAGAGTACAAATGAAACTAAACAATACCAATAAATTAATAAAAATAGAGGATACAATAAAATCGAAATCATATAGAATCAAAATAATTTGATTAAGAAATGGTAGTATAAAATTAATTGCAAAATTGGCTAAAAGCCAAATAGCCGAAGCAAATGTTTTAGGTTTTAAAATTTTGGGTCAAAAATATACCTAAAAAAAAAAATTCAATATAATTTAATATGAATGTTTGGTTTGTTTAGGTGGCTAGGATGGAGACTTCACATCTCTTTGACCCAGGTTCAATTTACAGATTCAACAGTGATGATAAAAAAAATCATACATTTAGTAAAATAAATATTTTTAATTTATTCTTATCAATTTTGTACTCACTAAAAATTTCATTTCAGAGTTCTACATTAGTTAGACCAATCTTGAATAATTGAGTCAAATGACAGTAATTTCAAAAGATTGAGAAGATGACAAATCATGCTGATGTTTAAGGTGTCATATTTAATTTTATAAAAAGTTTTTTAAAAGTTATAATTTTTATATCAATCGATCTTTTTCTATTTTGATTGTATACCTATGTTATTTTCAATACATAACAAATAGCTAATTCGAAATTCAAATTTAGGTGTGTTATGGTAAAAATAATAGGGGGGTGGTCCAAGTATATTAATGCAGAATAATGATACTATGATATTGTATTTACCAACAAAAAGTTGAACCCCTTACAATGAGTTTTTCTCCTCTATTTATAGAGGAAGAACATAATCGGAAAATATCTAAAACCACCCCACTCCTCTCTAATGGAGGTCGTGGGTGGTTTTCGTCGTGTCCACCGTGTCTTAAGGGTGGTTATGGGCGGTTTTTCTTCTCCTCCGCGCTTACATGGTGGTAGTGGGTGGTTATCTATTTTTGGGCGACGAGGTCATAACCTGGGGGCGTCGCCCTGAATCTCATGGTCTCGCCCTCGCCTTATCTCTCCCGCCAAGTTATTTATTTGAATTGTTTGGGCCAATTGCTGGATCATTAAGTTATTGGGCCTCTTGTATTTTGTCCGGTACACAGCCCCCCAAGCGCGAGGCTCAAAGAGGCGAAGTGCTGATAATGGCCGGACGTGGTGTGGTAACTGCCCACTACTTCTGATCATGTTCTCTATCCTCGGACTATAAATATGAGTTCCGCTACGCATAATTCACCTCACTTCTCATTCTCTATAATATTTGCTTTTGCGACTATGTTTTCTCCTGCTGCCACTCCGGAGTCGCCTGCCATGCCGGTTTTATTCCAACTGAGGAACATGCTGTGCTACGACATTGATGATTTGCTGGATCAGATGGAGGATTTTTCTTCCATGGTGAAGGAGTTGCAGGACTATTCCTGGAGGCTGACGGATGGACAAAAAGAATTTCTGGCCGTGGTGCAGGAACTTAACAAAAGGTTCTTGGATGACGGTGCTTTCATTGAGACCACTGAGAATGTTGAGCATTGTCAGAGAGAGCTTTCTGATGCTTTGGAGAGAAGAATTGAGATGGTGAAAGAACATATAACGTCTCAGGAAAAGGTGATGACGCTTTCCCTCTCGGCTGAGGAAGCCATAGATAATCGAATCGATGAGTTGGAGAGCCAACTTAAACCCCATGTGAAGAGGAAAAGATCTTTGCAGATGGACATCCAGTATGATGTCGCCAAATTAATCCGGACTCGCTCACATTTGTGCCGTCTTCAAGAGAAGGATGATGCCCTTAATGACGACATGAGGAAGATCGCTCAAGATTCCGACGCGGCGAAGAAATTGAGAGGCTTGATGGAGGATTGTCATGCCCGTGCCGTCGAGGCTGCTTACAAGGCATGTAAGTAGTTTTTCTTTGCTTTCCTTTGTTGTATGTTGTTTTTCTAATTCCTTCAAATGGCGTTGAATGTGTTTCGGCTCTCTTTGTAATTGTTGGATTTCATGAATGAAATGATGTTTCTTTCTTTTAATTCGTGAATTTCTTTTCCGCCATGTATTTCTGAATAATTCTGAATATATACTTATTCTCGCCCATTGACGATGTCGTCGAATTTCAAACGTTTGGCTTTCTCGCCCCATCTCGGGATACGTGTCCGTGCGTACGCATTAATGCTGACACGCGTAAGGGTGCCTTCTTTTACCCGTTGGGTATTAGGACGTTTCGTTCACCCTCCAATTTTCCTATAAAACAGGAACTTCAAACCTTTTTCATTTATTCTTCCTTCATTTGTTCCGTTTTACAGCATTTTCCCCAAATTTCAAAACCCACTTTGCGCGGTTTATTAATCAACCAACTTCCCTTCACACGATCCCCACTACATCCTTGCTTCCATTATTTAAGGTAACTTCTATTCCTTCCTTTGTAACTGTCTTTACTCCTTTTTAGCGTTCCCATTCTGATTTCTAGGGTTCGGAGTAGGAAAAAATGGTCATTTTACGTAGCTTGAGTGACGATGAAGAGGGGGGTTTTACCAAAATTCCTCCTCGTGGTTCTGTCTTAGAAACCCAGATACGTAACCATCATACAAGGGCCGATGGTTCTCTTGACTATGATGGTTACTTCAAGTCTTTAATGAATGTTGAAATTAGCTCTAGCGATACTGAGAGTAGTGATAGTGATTGTGTGATAATCTTGCCTTCGTCTTTCACAGGAAAACGAAGGGACACCACTCTTGCCATCTTTGTCGCCCCGACTCCTCCCGAGACCATGGACGTAGCTTCGAAGTATCTAGACTGGGAATCCGTGTTGGCGTATAGGCGGAAAACCGTTTTGTTTGGTTCTGAGGATGAGAACGATGTTATCACTGAACCTGTGGGTGAGGATGAGATTGTCACTGATACTAACACCCAAACACCTCATTTCTTTTATATGTATACCTCTATCATTGATTCTTTCAATGTCTGGTTTCCCTTTACCCCTTTCGAGGTTTTAATGCTTAAAACCTTGAATGTCGCCCCTTGTCAACTGAGTCCCAACAGTTGGGGTTATATGAAAGCCTTCCAATTGGCCTGTTTAGGTTTGGAAATTGAGAAGCCTTCTGTTGCTGTTTTCTTTTCTTTCTATACAATTAAAAGTGTCTCGCCTGACTCTCAGGTTTGTCTCTCGAGTCAGCCGGGCCGAAAACGTTTTCAATTGTATACCTCCAACTTTAAGAACTTCAAAAATACCTTCCTTCGTGTCCGCGGCAGGGAGTCCTTCTCTGACGTGATGTTTGATGAAAACCAAGAGCCCTTGTTCCCTTTTTATTGGACTCAGAATCCCCGTGTCATCAAAGGGACCCGTTACGAACCTTTGGATGAGTTTGAGAAAGAGTGCGTCGCCTATATTGAGACGTTATGTATCCTGAATGTGGGCGACCTTCTTAAGGCTGAGGGTTATATAGAACAGTTGGTGGAATACATGGGTGAGTTTCTTTATTATTTTCTTGTCTCGCCTTTGTTTATTCTTTCTTGGCGACTAACCTTTTCTTTTATTTTTACAGAGAGGATGAAGTCTGTTTCTCAATAGAGGAGGATGGAGTTTTTGCTGAGATCCAGGGCCAAGAAGGAGAAGGATGCCGCCCTTGCCGCTTCTGGAGAAGCCGTAGCTGTGGTTGACCCTTTGACTCAGTTGATCGTGGCGGACAATGACGCCGTCAAGGGCAGGAATAAAAGGAAAAATGAAGGGCGGATTTCTGTCGCCATTCCTGGAAAGAATCTTGAGGTTGGTGAGAGTTCAAAAGGTGAACAGCCCATCTCTAAGAAGTTGAGGTCATCCAGTTCTGGGGCTGCCTCAAATGTAGAAGTTGTACCTTTGCAGGAAGGGGATCCTGAGAAGACTTCATCTCCTCGTCCCGCTGCTGCTATTGACATAACCTCGCCTCCTCCTCCTCCCGCTCCTTCGAACAACGCTGTGCCATCTCCTTGGGATCCTTTTTTAAATCCTGAGGTTTTCATTGAGAAGGCAATGGATATGTCTGGTGAGGGAGCTCGCTTTGACTCCACTTCGACTGAGGAATTGGCTAGGCTCTCCATGAGTTACGAGCTGAAGGGAATCTTGCTCAATCATGCTTTGGCGTCTCGCCAAAAGCTTGCCGTTTCAGCTGCTGAAGAAAAAATGAAGGTGATTCGCCGTGAGTTGGACGCCATGGAAGAGAAGGTCAAGGCCACCCAGGAGAAGTTCGTTGCTGATATGGAGGTTGCCAAGGCTGAAAGCAAGAAAGCCTTGGATGATTTGGAGGAGAAGCATGAGGCTGCTTTGAAGAAGCTGAAGGATGATCACGCCGCCGAGGTCAAGGCACTGAAGGATGCATCTGCTGATAAGGACGCCCAGATCAAGGGGCTGTCCGAGGACCGAGATGTCCTGCAGAAAGAGAAGGCGAGCTGGTCTGAAGAGAAAATGAGTCTGGAGGAAAGCATTGGAGCTCAGTTTGATGAGGGTTTCAACTTCGCCGTGGAACAAGTGAAGATCTTGTTCCCAGATATTAATGCTGAACGCCTGGGCGAGGCCAGTGCTTTGATGGTTATCAAGGACGGCCAGTTGGTTCCTTATGTCCCTCCTTCGGATTCTACTCTATGATGTCTGTCAATCTTTTGTATTCTCACTTTTTTAATCCTGTACGCCCTTTGTGGCTCTTGAACAAATTTTTGTACGCCCTGTTGTGGCTCTTTGTATGAATTTTTTGTATGCCTTGCTGTGGCGTAATGACAATGTTTCCTGCCCTCTGTGGTTATAACTATAATGTTTCTTTATTCAATTGCTTGCGTTTCTTCTATTACTTTTGTCGCATCTCGAAAATACTTGTTTGTATAAGACTTTACAATATTTGCCTGTATAACCTTCTCGCCAATGTGTCCGAGGCGACGTAAATACTTGGGCGTGATGTCGTTAGGCTACGGCGTCGTCTATGAACCGTTTCCCGAGGATTTCTCGCAGATATCAATGTAGTCAGCGTAACTGTTTAAGTCTTGCGCCGTTTTCCATGCAGTCAAATGTGGGAAGTTGCAACTGCTTGACCGCATTTATTGTGCACCGCCCAAAATCTTCCTTATAAATAGCCTCATTCATCTTCACTTTTCTTCACTTCCATTCTCACTTATCCCGTTTTCTTTCATTTTCTCTGATTCTTTCCGTTTTTCTTCATTCTTATTTTCACTGAACCCCTCCATGGATCACAAAAATAAACCCAAAAAGAAAAGTGTGGCCTCTAAATCAAAATCTCAGAAAAAGAAACGTAAGATAGAGATCTCTGTTTCTAAATTTAGGCGAGATAAGCCCTCTTCTAATATCAAAATGGAAAACCTTGCCATTTCGTCGGATTCTTCCGGCTCTGCTGATGAAGATTTCATTGAATACCTGAGGACTTATGCTTCTCGGGAGTCTTCCCCTGATGTTGGATCTTATGGTAAAGAAGAAGGATCCCGGATCACCGTGGAAGCTAAGGAGAAACCACGGAGGATATCATGTAAGGCCTCAGGGAAAACTCCAGGGTAATTCTGCTCTGATGAGTTGTTCCTTCCACCTGATGGCAGCCTCTAGGCAAGGGTTGGGGTTTCGCCTCCAGGTTTTCCTTCTACTATTGAAGAAACTGGAGTCATCCACCCGATTTTTTCCTCTTGCGGGGAATTGAGATCTTGGGGAGTTGAGGAACTATTGAGACTGCCTCCAGTTTTTTCTTCTCTTCCTTGAAGAAGCTGGATCCTTTATTAGATTTAGGATTTCTTTTCTTTGAATTTGCATCTTGATTTCATTGTAATTTTCTTTACCTTTGTCTTTGAATTTGTATCTTGATTTCATTGTAATCTCTCTTATCAATGAAAAGTGGATGTTTGTTGATAGAAACCTTTTTCTAATATTGCTTCTTTTTCTGCATTGTTGTGTTATATAATATTGTAAAGAATAATTAAATAATGTCATGCATTATACCTTTGATTTTCTTTGGCGGTTTTTTGAACTTCGCCTTTGATATTATTGTTTCCGACGTCGCCTGCGTCTTGCACCTTTTATTTTACCGTCGTATCCAACTCGTAAGATTTAGGGATAACGCCGTTTCTATTTTTGACATGTCCAACTCGTAAGATTTACAGACCATACCATGGTGTTTCAACGCATTTCCGCCGTATCCAGCTCGTAAGACTTAGGGATATCGCCGTTTCTTTTTTAGACGTGTCCGACTCGTAAGATTTAGGGCTCACGCCTTGGTGTTTCAACGCATTTCCGTCGTACCCAGCTCTTAAGGCTTAGGGGTATCGCCGTTTCTTTTTTAGACGTGTCTAACTCGTAAGATTTAGGGTTCACGCCTTGGTGTTTCAACGCATTTTCGTCGTACCCAGCTCGTAAGACTTAGGGGTATCGCCGTTTCTTTTTTAGACGTGTCCAACTCGTAAGATTTAGGGTTCACACCTTGGTGTTTCAACGCATTTCCGTCGTACCCAACTCTTAAGGCTTAGGGGTATCGCCGTTTCTTTTTTAGACGTGTCCGACTCGTAAGATTTAGGGCTCACGCCTTGGTGTTTCAACGCATTTCCGTCGTACCCAGCTCTTAAGGCTTAGGGGTATCGCCGTTTCTTTTTTAGACGTGTCTAACTCGTAAGATTTAGGGCTCACGCCTTGGTGTTTCAACGCATTTTCGTCGTACCCAGCTCGTAAGACTTAGGGGTATCGCCGTTTCTTTTTTAGACGTGTCCAACTCGTAAGATTTAGGGTTCACACCTTGGTGTTTCAACGCATTTCCGTCGTACCCAACTCTTAAGGCTTAGGGGTATCGCCGTTTCTTTTTCAGACGTGTTCAACTCGTAAGATTTACAGATAACGTCATGGTGTTTCAACACTCTTTCACTCTCGTTGCCTTCATGAATAAGATTGAGATAATGATAAACCATCTGCAAACATTGGAACAATGGTTCTCTTTTGATTAATGAAAGATTTTTTGCATTCTGAATGATGAGTCTCGTTAAAAACTCTTGCTTTCGCCGGAGAAAATAGTTTATCATCACTTTAACATCATTTAGATCATTAATACATCCACATGCATTTTCTTTTAAAAATAAAAACAAGAAATGAAAGTAAAAACAAGAAATATCTTTGGGGTGGCGAGGCGAGGTCTGATGGTGCTCCTTGGGATGCGTCTCGCCTATTAGGCGTTGTTGGCCTAGCTGTAGTAAAATCTGAGATTTGAGATGTTCCACGTCCTGTGTTGGACTTCGCCCTCCATGGTCTTCAACCTGTATGCTCCGCCTACAAAGACTTCATTGATTCTGAACGGACCTTCCCAATTTGCTGCCAATTTTCCACCTTTATCCTTTCTCATTTGTCTCTTCAGGACTAGGTCGCCTTCTTTGAATTTTCTTGGGATTACCCTTGTATTGTATTTTCTTCCTACTCTTTGCTTCGTGGCGAATTCTCTGAAATGTGCTTTGTCCCTTACTTCTTGTATTAAATCGAGGTTCTCCTGCAATGCCTCGTTGTTCTCTTGAGTTGTTGAGGTTTCACGTCGCCAACTTGGGGGATTTATTTCTGCAGGGATCATGGCGTCCGCGCCATAGACCATTGTGAAGGGTGCCTCTCCTGTTGACGACTGTGGAGTTGTATGATACGACCACAATATGGCGGTGAGGTGAGCCACCCAAGCTTCTCCTTTGCTTGATAGTCTCCTTTTCAGGGCTTTTAATATGACCTTGTTGGCTGACTCGGCCTGCCCATTGCCTTGAGGGTGCTCAAATATGAAGGTGTTTTGAATTCCTTTTTCTTTGCAAAATGAAACTACCTTTTCACTTGCAAACTGTGTACCGTTATCTTATACAATGTATTTGGGAAGACCAAATCTGCATATGATCCTTCTCCAATAAAACTTCTTCACTTGCTCTGCTGAGATGCTTGATAAAGGTTGCGCCTCTACCCATTTGGTGAAGTAATCTACCGCCACTATGATCCATCTAGCCTGTTTCCATGAGGTATGGAAAGGACCCAATATGTCTACGCCCCACATGAAGAATGGCCAAGGTGAAAGGACTGACTTGAGGGGTTCGCCTGGGGCGTTGTGTAGGTTTGAGAATCTTTGGCATTTATCACATGCTCTCACGTATCTTCCAGCGTCGCTATGTAGTTCCGGCCAGAAGAATCCTGCTCTGAGGATCTTACCCGCCAATGATCTTGCTCCTATGTGGCTCCCACATGATCCTTCATGAACTTCCTCTAAGATTCATTTGGCTTCTTCTTTGCTTACGCACAGCAGTAAGGGGCTCGAGAATCCACTTTTGTATAGCTTATCTCCCATCATGGTGTACCATGATGCCATTCTTCTAACTTTGTACGCCTCTTCTCTTGGTCTGGGGAGTTCATCCCTTTGTAAATACTTGATAATGGGAGTTCGCCAGTCTTCCTCTTCTATGATCATGTGAGTCTCCTCTTCATTGATGCTTGGGTTTGCAATGGTTTCCTGGATGAAGGTCCTATTGCTCCCAGGTTTCTTGGTGCTGGCGAGTTTGGATAACAAGTCCGCCCTAGCGTTCTGTTCCCTAGGTACGTAAATCAACTGAAACGAATTGAAACATTTCGCCAACTTGTTTACCTTTTCCGGATATTTGATTAATTGGGGATCTCTTGTTTGGAACTCTCCTGATACTTGGTTGATTACCAATTGTGAATCACTTTTTACTCTGAGGTCCGTGACCTCCATCTCCTTTGCCAACTTCATTCCTGCTAGAAAGGCTTCATATTCCGCCTGGTTGTTGCTTGCTTTGAAGGCGAACCTGAAAGATTGTTCTATGAGTACTCCATCAGGTCCCTCTAGAACTACTCCTGCCCCACTTCCTTTTAGGTTAGACGCACCATCTACTGAAAGTGTCCAAGGTTCCTCGTTGTTTTCTTTAGGCGGGGTTGATAATTCCAGTATAAAATCCGCCAGAATTTGCGATTTTATTGCGCCTCTAGGGGAGAAGGTTATATCAAACTCTGACAATTCTACTGCCCATGCTACCATTCTCCCTGCTAGGTCAGGCTTCCTTAGGACTTTCTTTATAGGATAGTCCGTGTTAACCACTATCTTGTGACTCTGAAAGTATTGTCTCAACTTCCTCGCAGTGATGACGACGGCCAAGGATAGTTTTTCTATCTTTTGGTATTTCGCTTCAGTACCTTTGAATGTTCTGCTCACAAAATATATTGGCTTCTCTTCGCCCTTGACTTCCTGCACAAACGCTGAACTAAGGGCGTTGTCGGATACGGCCAGGTATAAGTACAAGGTGTTACCCTTCTGAGGGCGAGTTAGTATTGGTGGTGACGCTAAGAAACTCTTAAGCTTTAGAAAAGCTTCTTCACATTGAGGAGTCCATATGAATCTTTCGCTCTTTCTCAGAGTGGAGAAAAAATGAAATGCCTTTTCTCCAGAGCAGGATAAAAATCTTGATAAGGCCGCAATCCTCCTTGCTAGCTGTTGGACTTCCTTCACTGTCGTGGGACTTCTCATGTCAATTATGGCTTGGCATTTGTCTGGGTTAGCTAGGATATTTGAATTTTTGTAATTCATTAATATTTCCCTATACTCAGTATTTCCTTGTTTTTGCTTGTATTTTGTGGGCTATGCCCTGGATTTCTGATGCACCTTTGCGTGCCTGTTCTGTACTTGCTGCACTATTAATGGCCTGAGTGCCTTTTTCTGTTCATGCACCATCATCTCTACATCTCATGCTATCTGCATTCTATGGTGTTTTACTTACTCTCAGTATGTTTGTCATAATTTATGGCTAAAAAGGGGGAGTAAAAATTAAAATGAACAATTCTTTGAAGTCTTAAAACTGCAGCAAATTGTGATGTATGGCACATCTGACTACACATCTGGCATACATGCTTATTTTTCTTCAAAAGTTTTCTCAACAACTTTTTGAAGAATTAGTTTTCTAAAGCATGTTTTTCTGAAGACTTTATCTGTACATTTTCAACTGGGTGATGCATTCTTAAGAAGTCCAATTGAAGATGTTATCTAATTTCTACATGGTGATGCATTCTTAAGAAGCCTGTAGAAGTTGTTTTGTGTGATGTTTGACACATCTGTGAGTTTTAACTTGGTCATGCATTCTTAAGAAGCCAAGTTTAAAACTTCTCTATATCTCTCTAGGTCATGCATTCTGAAGAAGCCTATAGGGAATATGAGATTTAGGGGGAGTACATGGAAAGTGCTCTAGTTCAAAGGGGAGTAGACTATTACTGGGTTTGCTACCCTCCCTTATGTGTGCATGGAATCTCATGCTTGTATGTGTCTGAGAATTATTTCTCAGTCTTTGGAAATTTATTTTCCTATCTTGTGAGAGTTTATTTCTCTCTTTGTTTGTGAGGCTCTGATCCGCTGCTGCATGCCTCTGATGTGCCTGCACATCTTTCCAAGTTTAGTTGGGTGACTCAAAGAATATTTTAGCCCAAAATTTGCCAAAGGGGGACATTGTTGAGGATTTTAGGGTGTTGGCTTCATTTGGTAAAATAAGCCTGATTCCATGATGTGGGGCATGATGTGTGGCACATCAGGTTTCACATCTGGACGCCCTAGCTGGACGCGCTTTTATTAATTTACACGCGATCTTTTGAAAAGATTTGTTTTTCAAATTAAATCGTGCCAGCTTGCGCGCCAAGGAACAAGATAATCTTTCATGGTTCTGCTTTATTTTATTGCCCGACTTTGATCAAAAAGATTTGAAACAAACAATTAAAAGATTACGATCAAATAAATCTCAAGGAGAATTAACAAAGGCCAGCTGTCAACATTGAAGATCCAAGCCCATGAAACTTGTTCTATATAAAGGAAGACTGAAGACACTTTGAAGTAACGAAGCCAAGAGTTGAAGAAATCGAGTCTTAGGTCTTAGTCTGTTTATTGTTCTTTGTGAGCCTTCACTTGAATCATAATTTTGATACAAGTAAGGACTGAGTTTGATAGAGTTGTAATCTCTAGTGTTCTTTCTCCAAAGCTTTGAAGCAAGGAGTTAGAGTGTGCAACACTCAAAGCCTTTAGGTACGAGTGCATAGGTTTCTAGGAGTGTGTCTCCAAACTGAGTTTGTTATTAAATCCTTACTGGGTAAGGTTGAGGGGGAGTGAGCAGAGGTTCTCATATCTAGGAGTTCCTAGGTAGAATTAGCACGGGTAGTGATTAAGTGAGAAGTTGTAAACGGGGGAGTTTAGCTTTGAATTGATACTACCATAGTGGATTCATCCCTGGATTGGTATCCTCCAGATTAGGGCTTGTTTAAGCGCCGAACTGGGTTAACAAACTCACTTTGTTTTATTGTTTCCTGCACTTTAAATTGTTTACTTGTTCATCAAGTTCAGCATGTTCACGATGTTGACACATTAGGCTACACATCGTACGATTCCTAAAGTGTACACATCGTGCTACACATCTGACACTTGCCACCAGAATTTCAATTGGCATCAGAGCAGGCACCCTGCCTGTTTGAGGGTGAGCTCCAGGGAAGTTACTTTCTGGAAACATGGACAAGGATGGAACACCGGTCAACAAACCACCCCTCCTGGATGGAACTAACTATGACTACTGGAAGCCAAGGATGATTGCCTTCCTAAAGTCACTTGACAGCAGAACTTGGAAAGCTGTGCTCAAAGGCTGGGAGCATCCCAAAATTTTGGATGCTAATGGTGTTGACACTGGTGTACTCAAGCCAGAGGAAGATTGGTCAGCTGCAGAGGACACTGCATCACTTGGAAACTCCAAAGCTTTGAATGCTTTATTCAATGGAGTGGACAAGAACATGTTCAGATTGATCAAGCAGTGTACTGTTGCAAAGAATGCTTGGGAGATACTCAGAACCACTCATGAGGGCAATGCCAAGGTAAAAAGCTCAAGAATCCAACTTCTCAACACTAAGTTTGAAAACCTCAGGATGAAAGAAGAAGAATCAATTCATGAATTTCACATGAATTTGCTTGAGGTGGACAATTCCTTTGAGGCTCTAGGTGAGAAATTGTCTGAAGAAAAGCTTGTGAGAAAGGTGCTTAGATCCCTACCCAAGAGATTTAACATGAAAATCACAGCTATTGAAGAAGCTCAAGACATCCCAAATATGAAACTTGAAGAACTTGTGAGCTCTCTCCAAACTTTTGAGATGAACTTTGGTGAGCAAACTGAGAAGAAAGGAAAAGGTATAGCCTTTGTATCTTGTGCTGGTGAAGAGGAAGAAGCTGATGAATCAGATGATGATCTCTCAAATGACATAGCTATGCTAGGAAGACAATTCAACAAGCTTCAAAGAAGGGTGGATAAAAGACCAAGGAGGAATGTGAGGAACATCCAGACTGACATCAGTAAACTAGGTAACACTTCAACAAAAACCAAAACTGATGATAAGTCAACTCAGAACAAGGGTGTTCAATGTCATGAATGTGAAGGCTTTGGTCATATAAGAACTGAATGCGGCACATATCTGAAGAAGCAGAAGAAAGGCCTAACTGTATCATGGTCTGATGAAAACTCTGACACTGACTCAGAGAATGTTGCTGCTAATCATGTGAGTGCCATGACTGGTGTGTGTAGTACTGATGTTGATTCTGATGATGAAGAACTCACCTTTAATGAACTAGCCTCAGTCTACAAAAAGCTATCCATCAAAAGTGAGGAACTGTGCAGAATCAATGAAGAACAGAAGGTGGTTATCAGTCAGCTAGAGACAGAGAAGGCTAACTGCAGAACCAAGTAGCTAGTCTTGAAAGTGAAGTCAAGTTACTGTCAACTAACTTGAAGAATATGACCAAGTCTGTAAAGATGCTCAATACTGGAACTGACATGCTTGATGAGATTTTGAAAGTGGGAAAGCATGCTGGTGACTCATCTGGTGTAGGATTTAAGAACAAACATCACAACAAGAATACAAATATTATGTTTGTTCCTGCTCAGAAGAAACCTGACCCTGGCAGAATGTGGACACATCAGAGACCTGCTGGCAAAGAGAAGTTTAATGCTTGGAGATGCCACTACTGTGGGAAGAATGGTCACATCAAGCCCTTCTGCTACAAACTCTATGGGTATCCCAAGAAAAGGCCTCAGGTCCAAGCCAAATCAGCAAGGGTCACTCCTAAGAAGATGTGGAAGCCAAAAGTTTCTGAAACTGCTCATATTGCTCACACTTCTCTCAGAGCATCTTCCAATGAAGATTGGTATTTTGATAGTGGTTGTTCTAGGCATATGACTGGTGTTGAGAAATTTCTCACTAATATCAAGCCTCATACAACAAGCTTTGTAACCTTTGGTGATGGAGCAAAAGGTGAAATCAAGGGCAGTGGTAAACTCAGCAGCAAAAGCTTACCTGACCTAGATGATGTGTTACTTGTTAAAGGCTTGAAGGCTAATCTTATCAGCGTAAGCCAATTGTGTGATCAAGGTCTCAAAGTCAACTTCACAAAGAATGAATGTCTTATACCTTCTGACAAAGGAGAATTGTTGATGAGAGGATCTAGGTCAAGAGACAACTGCTATCTATGGATTCCTGATGAAACTGCTCACTCTACTACATGTCTTATTAGTCAGGAAGAAGAAGTTAAGCTTTGGCACCAAAGACTTGGTCATTTGAATCTAAAGGGAATGAAGAAGATTATATACAAGGAAGCTATTAGAGGACTACCAAAGCTTAAGATTGTTGAAGGCAGTATCTGTGGTGAATGTCAAGTTGGAAAGCAGGTTCAGATGTCACACCCAATGTTGCAACATCAGGTGACATTCAGAGTTCTTGAACTGCTACATATGGACTTGATGGGACCAATGCAGGTAGAGAGTATTGGTGGCAAAAGATATGCCTTTGTGGTTGTAGATGATTTCTCAAGGTTCACTTGGGTTAGCTTCATCAGAGAGAAGTCTGACACTTTTGATGCATTCAAAGAACTATGCCTTAGACTACAAAGAGAGAAGGATAGTGGCATTGTTAGAATCAGAAGTGATCATGGGAAAGAGTTTGAAAATTCAAGATTCTCTGAGTTTTGTGCTGATGAAGGAATTGGGCATGAGTTCTCCTCACCAATCACACCCCAACAAAATGGTGTAGTTGAGAGGAAGAGCAGAACCTTGCAAGAGGCTGCAAGAGTTATGCTACATGCCAAGAAGCTACCTTACTATTTTTGGGCAGAGGCCATGAGTACTGCATGCTATGTACACAACAGGGTGACTCTGAGAAAAGGTACTTCAACCACACTGTATGAGATATGGAAAGGAAGAAAACCAACTGTCAAACACTTCCATGTCTTTGGTAGCAAGTGTTATATCTTAGCTGACAGAGAGCAAATGAGGAAGATGGATCCCAAGAGTGATGAAGGAATCTTTTTAGGCTATTCCATAACCAGCAGAGCCTATAGAGTCTTCAACAACAGAACAAGAACTATGATGGAATCCATCAATGTTGTCATAGATGACTGTTCAGACAATGTACCTGATGTTGATCCTGATGTGGACACATCTCACCCCCTGCCTGAAGACTCTAAAGTTATAGAGATTCCTGAGAAGACTGATCAGCAAGAAGATGTGACTCCAGTGAACAAGGGTCCCTCTGTTAGAGTTCAAAAGAATCATCCAAAAGAACTCATAATAGGGAATCCTGAGTCAGGGGTTATGACAAGGTCAAGAGAGGTTGTATCCAATGCTTGTTTTGTGTCAAAGGTAGAACCAAAGAATGTGAAAGAAGCCTTGACAGATGAGTTTTGGATTGAAGCTATGCAAGAGGAGCTGAACCAGTTCAAGAGGAATGAAGTGTGGGATTTAGTTCCTAGACCTGAAGGAGTCAACATCATTGGTACTAAATGGGTTTATAGGAATAAATCTGATGAAAGTGGTGTTGTGACTAGAAACAAGGCTAGGCTTGTGGCTCAAGGTTACTCTCAGATTGAAGGAGTAGACTTTGATGAAACATTTGCTCCTGTGGCACGTCTCGAGTCCATAAGGTTACTTTTGGGAGTAGCATGTATCTTGAAATTCAAGCTATTCCAGATGGATGTGAAGAGT
This sequence comes from Trifolium fragiferum, assembly GCA_954870985.1. Taxonomy (NCBI): domain Eukaryota; kingdom Viridiplantae; phylum Streptophyta; class Magnoliopsida; order Fabales; family Fabaceae; genus Trifolium; species Trifolium fragiferum. The sequence goes on along the minus strand of OX940790.1, from coordinate 14,884,751 downwards.
GCTTTCCTCAATGGCTACTTGAATGAGGAAGTTTATGTGGAGCAGCCCAAGGGATTTGTTGATCCAAATTATCCAGATCATGTCTACAGATTGAAGAAGGCATTATATGGATTAAAGCAAGCTCCTAGGGCATGGTATGAGAGGCTAACCAAATTTCTTGTGCAGCAAGGTTATAGAAAAGGAGAAACAGACAAAACCTTGTTTGTCAGAGAAGAAAAGGGCAAGTTCATGATTGCACAAATCTATGTAGATGACATTGTGTTTGGAGGAATGTCTGATCCAATGGTCAAGATGTTTGTGAATCAGATGCAGTCTGAATTTGAGATGAGCTTTGTAGGTGAACTTACCTACTTTCTTGGTCTGCAAGTCAAACAGATGGAAGATACAATTTTCATCTCTCAAAGCAAGTATGCCAAGAACATTGTGAAGAAATTTGGAATGGAGAATGCAAATCACAAAAGAACTCCTGCAGCAACCCATCTCAAACTTTCTAAAGATGAGCATGGTGTCAGTGTTGATCAAAGTCTATACAGAAGCATGATTGGCAGTCTACTTTATCTCACTGCAAGTAGACCTGATATTAGCTTTGCTGTTGGTGTGTGTGCAAGGTACCAAGCTGAGCCTAAGATGAGTCATCTAAATCAAGTCAAAAGGATTCTCAAGTATGTCAGTGGTACAAGTGATTATGGAATTCTCTACTCTCATGGTGAAGACACAAGATTGTTAGGTTATTGTGATGCTGACTGGGCAGGAAGTGCAGATGATAGGAAGAGCACTTCTGGTGGATGTTTCTTTTTGGGAAGCAACCTTATATCATGTTTCAGCAAGAAACAAAATTGTGTTTCTCTTTCTACAGCTGAGGCTGAGTATATTGCAGCAGGAAGTAGTTGCTCTCAGCTACTTTGGATGAAGCAGATGTTGGGTGAGTACAATGTGCAGCAAGATGTGCTCACATTATACTGTGACAATCTAAGTGCTATAAATATTTCCAAAAATCCTATCCAACATAGTAGGACAAAGCACATTGATATACATCACCATTTTATTAGAGATCTTGTTGAAGACAATATTGTGACTCTAGAGCATGTTGCCACAGATAATCAACTGGCAGATATTTTCACTAAGGCTTTAGATGCAAATAGGTTTGAGGTGTTAAGGGGCAAACTTGGTATTTGCCTCTTTGAGGATCAATAGCCATAATAGCTATTTAGGCGTGCAACGGTTACCTGTTTTTTCCCTCCATCCATAGTTGCACGCAATCCAAAGGCAATCATTACAAAATATTTCCAACGGCTATTTCGCGATCAAAACTCCAAGAAATCCGTTTACTCAAGATTTTTCTCTTATTGCCTACCACATTGATCACCACATTCGTTTCTCAACCACTCAAACGACCAAAAAATTTCTTGATCTCTCTCAAACCCTTTGTTCATCTCTCTGCTATTTTCTTTGAAAATCTTCATACCAAATCACCATCATCATCATCATGTCTACTGCAACCAAAACATCTCCTTCAACCAAATTCACGACTCCTCCATCATCACCAAAACCTAATTCCCCGCATCCTGAAGAAGTTCAAAGTGACATGATCGTTAATGCCACTCCTGTTTCTATGATCAAGCCATCTGGATCAAAGAAGAAGAAGTCAAAACGATCAAGAAGGGAATCAACCCCCATTGCTGCAGAGGAAGATGTTGTTCCTTCTCTTTCCACAGAAAAATCCAAGAAGAAGAAGAAGAAAAGCAAGAAGCCAAAGATTGGCTCACCAAAGAGGGTTCACACCATGGAAAGTCTTCCTGCTAAATCTGGTGATGCTGATGCTGAAGCATCTATGGGTATAGGTTCTTCAAACCCTAACCCTGAGAAGGCTGCTGTGAAGATCTCTGAGGGTCAAAGACACCCCTTGACTCAGAAGATCATTGATTCTGTGCTCCAGGCCCTGCAAGAACCTAATGTTGCGGCAGATGTTGGCACATCATTGCCACAAGGTGAAGAAGAGTCTCCTGCTGAAGAAGAGACTGCTGCTGTTGAAGAACCTGCTGTCATTCCTGATTCTCCTGAACAGGAATTTGTTGAAGAAGATCAACCTGCTGAGGTTGAGGAACCTGAAGATAATACCCAGTCTGACAAGGGTAAAGAAACTGTTGAAGGTTCAGATCATGAAAACTCCAATCCTTGTGACAAGGATGCTGATGGAGATACAGTTGTTGTGGATGTAGAAGGCTACAATTCTGACATCCCCTTGAAGAAGCTTGCTGAGGACAGTATTGCTAGAAGGACCAGAAGTGGAAAGGGTCCTGCTATAGTTGAAAGTTCTCCTGCTGCTACCAAGGAGAAGAAGAAGCCTGTTAAGAGGCAAGTCATGTATGGTCCCAAGAAGGGATTTAGTAAAGCTGTGGTTCCACCTGCAAAGAAGAAGACTCAGAAAAGAAAAGAGCCACCTACAAGTGACTCAGAGTACGATGTGGAGCAGGATGTAGCTCACATCAGTGAGTCTGAGGAAGAATCTGCTGAGGAGCAGAATGTGGAGCTTGATGTAGTCCACATTGAGTCTGCTGTGAAGAAGAGCTATGGAAAGAAGAAAATCCCTCAGGGAATTCCTGACATCCCAGTTGATCTGGTTTCCTTCCACAACCCTGCACATGCTGGAAAGTGGAAATACATTGCTCACAGAAGGTTAGCTCTGGAGAGGGAGCTCAGTGCTGAAGCCTTGCAGTGCAAGGAAGTTATGAGGTTGATCAAGCGTGCTGGCTTGATGAAGACTGTTACTGGACTGGGTGACTGCTATGAGAAGGTAGTCAAAGAGTTTTTGGTAAACATCCCTGCTGGTTGTGACAATCCTTTGGACAAGGAATACCAAACTGTTTTTGTGAGAGGTAAAGAAATTCACTTCTCTCCCACTGTTATCAACAAGTATCTGGGCAGAAGTGAGGAGCCCTTTGCTGAGATGGAGGCAAATGACAACTACATAATCAAGGCCATCACATCTGGAAAGGTCAAGACTTGGCCTAAGAAAGGGAAACTGCAAGCAAGCAAGCTCACACCAATCTACAACATCCTGAACAGGATTGCTGCTGCTAACTGGGTGCCTACCACACACAACTGTGATGTGGCTACAGGTTTGGCTAGGTTCATATATACTATTGGTAGCAAATCTAATTTTGATTTTGGTACCTATATTTTTTATCAGACTATCAAACATGCCAAAACCCTAGCTGTCAAACTACCCATTGCATTTCCGTCCCTACTGTGTGGAATCATATTGAGCCAGAGACCTGATGTTCTGGGCAAGGATGATTTGTCTTGCAGAAGAGAGTCTGTTATTTCTTTTAGTCTCAAGCAGTCTGATGTGACTCCTGATGTGGGCACATCCAGCTCAAACAATGCTATGTCTAGGACAGACATGATTGCTGCTTTAAAGGAGACTTGCAAGGCTCTGGATGAGAAGAAGGTCAAGCTGGAGGCAGTCATTGCTGGACTGGAGCTTGAGGATGAGCAAACAATGGCTGAGGATGAGGAATTGGAGGAGCCCAATGACTCTGAAGCTGAGGAAACTGATGGGAGCTAGGATATTTGAATTTTTGTAATTCATTAATATTTCCCTATACTCAGTATTTCCTTGTTTTTGCTTGTATTTTGTGGGGTATGCCCTGGATTTCTGATGCACCTTTGCGTGCCTGTTCTGTACTTGCTGCACTATTAATGGCCTGAGTGCCTTTTTCTGTTCATGCACCATCATCTCTACATCTCATGCTATCTGCATTCTATGGTGTTTTACTTACTCTCAGTATGTTTGTCATAATTTATGGCTAAAAAGGGGGAGTAAAAATTAAAATGAACAATTCTTTGAAGTCTTAAAACTGCAGCAAATTGTGATGTATGGCACATCTGACTACACATCTGGCATACATGCTTATTTTTCTTCAAAAGTTTTCTCAACAACTTTTTGAAGAATTAGTTTTCTAAAGCATGTTTTTCTGAAGACTTTATCTGTACATTTTCAACTGGGTGATGCATTCTTAAGAAGTCCAATTGAAGATGTTATCTAATTTCTACATGGTGATGCATTCTTAAGAAGCCTGTAGAAGTTGTTTTGTGTGATGTTTGACACATCTGTGAGTTTTAACTTGGTCATGCATTCTTAAGAAGCCAAGTTTAAAACTTCTCTATATCTCTCTAGGTCATGCATTCTGAAGAAGCCTATAGGGAATATGAGATTTAGGGGGAGTACATGGAAAGTGCTCTAGTTCAAAGGGGAGTAGACTATTACTGGGTTTGCTACCCTCCCTTATGTGTGCATGGAATCTCATGCTTGTATGTGTCTGAGAATTATTTCTCAGTCTTTGGAAATTTATTTTCCTATCTTGTGAGAGTTTATTTCTCTCTTTGTTTGTGAGGCTCTGATCCGCTGCTGCATGCCTCTGATGTGCCTGCACATCTTTCCAAGTTTAGTTGGGTGACTCAAAGATTATTTTAGCCCAAAATTTGCCAAAGGGGGAGATTGTTGAGGATTTTAGGGTGTTGGCTTCATTTGGTAAAATAAGCCTGATTCCATGATGTGGGGCATGATGTGTGGCACATCAGGTTTCACATCTGGACGCCCTAGCTGGACGCGCTTTTATTAATTTACACGCGATCTTTTGAAAAGATTTGTTTTTCAAATTAAATCGTGCCAGCTTGCGCGCCAAGGAACAAGATAATCTTTCATGGTTCTGCTTTATTTTATTGCCCGACTTTGATCAAAAAGATTTGAAACAAACAATTAAAAGATTACGATCAAATAAATCTCAAGGAGAATTAACAAAGGCCAGCTGTCAACATTGAAGATCCAAGCCCATGAAACTTGTTCTATATAAAGGAAGACTGAAGACACTTTGAAGTAACGAAGCCAAGAGTTGAAGAAATCGAGTCTTAGGTCTTAGTCTGTTTATTGTTCTTTGTGAGCCTTCACTTGAATCATAATTTTGATACAAGTAAGGACTGAGTTTGATAGAGTTGTAATCTCTAGTGTTCTTTCTCCAAAGCTTTGAAGCAAGGAGTTAGAGTGTGCAACACTCAAAGCCTTTAGGTACGAGTGCATAGGTTTCTAGGAGTGTGTCTCCAAACTGAGTTTGTTATTAAATCCTTACTGGGTAAGGTTGAGGGGGAGTGAGCAGAGGTTCTCATATCTAGGAGTTCCTAGGTAGAATTAGCACGGGTAGTGATTAAGTGAGAAGTTGTAAACGGGGGAGTTTAGCTTTGAATTGATACTACCATAGTGGATTCATCCCTGGATTGGTATCCTCCAGATTAGGGCTTGTTTAAGCGCCGAACTGGGTTAACAAACTCACTTTGTTTTATTGTTTCCTGCACTTTAAATTGTTTACTTGTTCATCAAGTTCAGCATGTTCACGATGTTGACACATTAGGCTACACATCGTACGATTCCTAAAGTGTACACATCGTGCTACACATCTGACACTTGCCACCAGAATTTCAATAATTGCAGGTGTTAGTCATGAAGGCTGTGTGAGGCGCGTCTGCTGGATTCATCTTTATTTGGTTGTATCCTGAGTATGCGTCCATGAAATTTAACATCTTGTACATTGAAGCTCCGTCTATGAGCCTGTCTATGTTAGTTAGAGGATATGGATCTTTTGGGCAGGCTTTGTTCAAATCTGTAAAATCGACGCACATCCTCCACTTGCCGTTTGCTTTCTTTACCATTACTACGTTCGCCAGCCACGACGGATACTTTATTTCTTCGATGAAACCTGCTGCTTTTAGTTTTTCCACTTCTTCATTGACCGCTGTCCTCCTCTCTTCTCCTATCTTCCTCTTTCTCTGTGAGACGGGCTTGACGTTGGGCGCGATGGATAGCTTGTGTGTTATCATGCTTTCGTCAATTCCTGGCATATCATATGGTTTCCATGCAAACAGGTCTATGTTCTTTTTTAACATAGCTATGATCTTGTCTTTTTCCTCTGGTTTCAAAGTGGTTCCGATGTTGGTTACTTGATGTGGCATTGCGCCAATTTGGACTTGCTCTAATTCTTCGATGGGACTCATTCTTCTCTCTGTGAAATCTTCTCTTGGATCAAGGTCTAGGGGCGAGATCATGTTGACTCCGCCTCCTTTTTTGGGTGACGCCATTGACTCTGCCTTTGTGTTTTGTCTATGCCTGATTTTCAGGCTAGACTCGTAGCATCTTCTCGCCAGCTTTTGGTCTCCTCTAATGGTTCCTACCCTTCCGTTGTCCAAAGGATATTTGATGGACAGATAGAGGGTTGACAGTGCCGCCTCTAGTGTGTTGAAGGCTGGCCTTCCAATGATAATATTGTATGAAGTGAATGGAGTTTTGACTACCAAATATCTCACTTTGATAGTCTTGGCGTTCTCTTCTTCTCCAAACGTAGTCAAGAGGGTAGTATAGCCCATAACTTCTACTTGCTCGCCGGCGAAGCCTACCAACGTGCCGTTGTAGGGTAATAGGTGTTCGTCTGACAATTGCATCGCCTTGAAGGCTTCCCAGTACATTATGTCCGCTGAACTTCCCGAATCTATCAGCACTCTTTTGACGTCACAGTTTAGTATTTGTACTTGTATCACAAGGGGGTCGTCATCGTGCGGCATGACTTCTCTTTTGTCTTCTTTAGTGAAGGATAGATCAGGGACGGGAGTTACTTCTGTATGACCTATGAATTTCTCGTTCTGATCCATCCTCCTTACATAACGCTTTCTGGCATTTGATGATTCCCCACCTCCTGCAAATCCGCCCGCAATGGTGTTGACGGAGATCCTCTTTCCTTTTCCTGGATCTTCACCTTCAGAGCGATCCTTTGGGTGATTATGTTGTACCTTTGGGACAACTACCTTCCCTGCTGTGGCGTCCTCTATGAACTTCCTCAGGTGACCGCTCTTTATTAATTCTTCGATTAAATCCCTTAGCCTGAAACATTTTTCAGTGTCGTGACCTCTACATCTATGGTAAGCGCACCAGGCGTTGGGGTTTAATCCCATGGTGTGTTCCTTGTTTCTTGGTGGGGGTAGCCGTCCTAATCCTGTTTGCAGGATTTCGTCCATGATGTAGACCCGGGCGCGGTTTAGTGGTGTGTATTCCTTTCTATCCTCCTGAAAGTGTCTTTGGGGTTGGTATGGTTTTCTATGACGCTCAATTCCGTGATGATTGGGTACCGGGCGTCTATGATGATGATAAAACTCGCCTTGGCCGTTACCTTTATTAACCGGGCCTCTTTCTCTGGCGTCTCTCATTCTTTTTCCAGCGTAACTTTCTTCCCCTTTATGTATCCTTCCGCTCTTCTTGTTACTTCCTACATGGATGTGGCTGGTTTCTGCGCCAGGGATTCATTGAAATGTCCCGCCTTAAGGCCGTGATGGAAGGCGGAGACGAACATTTCCTAGTTTGGGTTGCTGACTTTACTTGTGGATTTACAGAATCTCGCCAAGTACTCCCTCAGAGATTCATTGTAGTTTTGTCGTAGGGAGAATAAACTGGTTGCCGTCACCTTTATGTGCTTGGAGCCGACGAATTGTTGCGTGAACTTTTGCTGGAAGTCTGCCCAACTCTGAATGGAATTCTTGGGCAGATTCATATACCATCTCAGGGCTGCATCTTTGAGTGTGCCTGAGAGAAGTTTGCATTTCAAATGATCCGCTGCGCCGATGATGGCAGTTTTAGTTCCCACCGCCATCAGGTGTTCTGTTGGATTTGTTTTTCCGTCAAAGTCTGGGAGGTGGGGTGTTCTGAAATTGTTTGGCACCCTCGCATCCCAGAGGTTTTGTGCAAGTGGTTGGGAGTTGGTGATGTTGGTTTCCTCCGTTTCATCCACTTTGTTTGCTTTTTCCTGATCAATTTCGTGAACCTTGGCTTGCAGGCGACGTAATTCTGCCACTGCATCCGTCAAGGTTAGGTGGTTGTTTTGGTTGTCATTTGCTGGTTGTCCTCCTGCCATTTTCTTGAGGAGGATTTCGGATTTCGTCTGGTTTTAGTGGTAGGCTGGGAATCGTTTTACCGCAGCCCCACGGTGGGCGCCAAAATGTTCTGGTAAAAATAATAGGGGGGTGGTCCAAGTATATTAATGCAGAATAATGATACTAGGATCTTGTATTTACCAAAAAAAAGTTGAACCCCTTACAATGAGTTTTTCTCCTCTATTTATAGAGGAAGAACATAATCGGAAAATATCTAAAACCACCCCACTCCTCTCTAATGGAGGTCGTGGGTGGTTTTCGCCGTGTCCACCGTGTCTTAAGGGTGGTTATGGGCGGTTTTTCTTCTCCTCCGCGCTTACATGGTGGTAGTGGGTGGTTATCTGTTTTTGGGCGACGAGGTCATAACCTGAGGGTGTCGCCCTCAATCTCTTGGTCTCGCCCTCGCCTTATATTTCCCGCCAAGTTATTTATTTAAATTGTTTAGGCCAATTGCTGGATCATTAAGTTATTGGGCCTCTTGGATTTTGTCCAGTACAAGGTGAGAGAAATGTGTAATTTTCAATACATAGAAAATGACTAATTCAAAATTCAAATTTAGGTGAGAGAAATTAGATGAGAGTATTAATTAGTGGTTTAATAGGGAAAAATTAGGGTTAAGTTAAGAGTTTAATTAGAGTTTTAGTAGGTGCTAAACATAACTTTTACTATAATTAATATTAAGATTAAGATTAAGATAAAATTAAGATGAATATAAATATAACATTAAAGTTTTGTGTGACTCTATACAAAAAAACAAAAAAAATAGTAACAAAAAAATATGTGCATAGTGTTTGTAAATTAGGTGAGAGAAATTAGGTTAAGTTGTTGGGGATGGTCATTAAGAAAGGAATTAGGAGGGAAAAAATTAGGGTTAAGTAGTTTCTTAAGTAGGGTTTTAAGAGGGGACAAACCTTACTTTTATTATAATTAAAATTAAGATTAAGATAAGATAAGATTAAGATTTATTATTTTAAACTTCTTAACATGTACAACTTTTCACATGATAGAAAAACTCATACTGTATTGAAATATGTAAAGTAAAATCCTTCATTTATTAAAAGTAAAAATATTGAAATATGCAAAGTGAAATATTCGAATATAAAATTGACCATTTATTTGCTTTGGCCTAAAGAGAAAATCTTTCATCTAGTTGCTTAAAAGGACAGTATTTTTGAAAGTAAACATTTCAATATCCAACTTACATTATTGGATACCAGAACCCTCTAACTAAAAATAAATGATATTTATATATAAAAAAATAAAAATAAATGATATATCATATTTTATATTATTTATAATATATATATATTAAATGAATTTTGTCTATATCGATATTCAATGATATAAATTAGTTACCAAAGAATTTACTCTTTTTTAAACCAAAAGGGGCTGAGTCCGGTGAAGATACAACATTGGTGTGAGGGGGTGTAAATTATGAAGTCTCGATACGGGACATGATATCGATATACCATACGTAAAAAATTTTAAAATTCCTAATTCGATATTGCCGCGATGTGTTATTTAAAAATTAAATTTAAAATTAAATATATAAATACATAATATATAAACATGACTAAAATCAACAATATTAATAATTAAAAGCAGAAAATATCTAATCTTATATCAGAATTTTGGGAAAAGCTCAAATGTTTAACAACCTGTTATATAGTAGGACACTGTAGTTTTTCTTTTGAAAAGTAAAAAAATATATTGACAAAAGAAAACCACAAGAAGAGCTAAAGATACAAACAAACATCGGGTATTGGAGCGTATCAGACATGTATCGGGTATTACTTTTTTATTTAAAAATAATGATTTAATCGATACTTTTTCGATGCGAGTATCGAAACGTATAGAAAGAGTATCGGATATTTTTTTATTTAAAAATAATGATTTAATTGATACTTTACTGATATGAGTATCGAAACGTATCGAAAGTCTTGGTAACGAGGATCTTCAATACACTTTTTAACCATATTAGAATGAGTGGGTTTGGGATCTCGGTGATTGTGTCATCCGATAGTGTGGTGTTGTTCTTTGTTAGGAGTTGTTTTTAGTCTTTTGTGTTGGATTTTGTGGGTGGGGCTCTCCCCTAGTGTTTAGCTTTGGGGTTTCCCCTTTTGTATTCGCTTGCTTTTGCGCCCCTTTCCGTCTTGTAAAGGTGGTTGCGTTAATAAATTTTGCCGATTCAAAAAAAAAAATAAAGGTTATTTACCCCTGCAAGATAGTTGGTAAAATATCATTAGTGTCAATTAATGGTATTTTTTTTTTTTTTAAGTATTGTGGCTAGAATTTCATCTTTAAAGGTGAATAAGTGAAAGTATCAGGGTTCGAACCCCGGTCCTGCAATAATTTGCAATGACCCTTTCAATTGAGCTATGTTCACGGGGACATTAATGGTAGTTTTCTATAATGATAGATTACCCTTGCAATGAACCTATATTTGCTTTTTTTTTCATAGTTATGCTTTTGTCCCTCATTCTAATATTCTCATGGAAACTATGAAACGTAAACTGAATTACCAAAAACAGCTTGAATGCTATAGATTACATTTAGGTGGAATATCTGAGATTGGGATCCACTTTTGGGTAATGAATTTTTAAACATTAACTAGAGCTATTAACTTAGAAAATTGTCACCAACTTGTAGAGCTAGTGCCATCTTCACTATCTCCTCTCCTTTATCAATATTAATTTATTTATGTGACAATATTTTTTTAATATAAGATTCATGTGACAATCTATATCCTTTGATCTCTATCTATAAATACACTTCATTAGAAGCATGAGTTCTCCACAAGCTCTTAATATCATATTCTAATTTTCTCTTTTTTCAATTTCAACACATAGCATTATTGTACCTTAATTTGTCCTTCTTTCATGGCCTCCCAACTTGGAGCAAGAACCAATGGAATTTCACCAAACAATTTTCAGATTGAGATTCCTATCCATGCTAATAGTACTATAGTGGACAAAAAACAGAACCAAAGTGTTGATGAAAATGAGAGCAACATTGATTACTCTCAAAGAGCACAATGGCTTAGAGCAGCCATGTTAGGTGCCAATGATGGATTAATCACTGTTGCTTCATTGATGATGGGTATTGGAGCTATAAAAGAAGACACAAGTGTAATGATCCTTGCTGGTTTCGCCGGTCTAGTAGCCGGTGCTTGTAGCATGGCTATTGGTGAGTTTGTTTCTGTTTATACTCAATATGAGATTGAGATGGCTCAAATAAAAAGAGAAAGAGAATTATCAAATAATAATGATGAAGAAAGTAGTGAAAGAGAGAAATTGCCAAATCCATTTCAAGCAGCATTGGCATCAGCACTTGCATTTTCAGTTGGTGCTCTAATGCCATTGTTAGCAGCTGCATTTATAAAGAATCATAAGGTTAGAATGGGTGTTGTTGCTGCTGTGGTGAGTTTTGCATTGTTGGTATTTGGATCAGTGGGTGCATTCATTGGAAAAACTCCAGTTTTGAAATCTTGTGTTAGAGTTCTTATTGGTGGTTGGATGGCTATGGCCATTACTTTTGGTGTCACCAAATTGATGGGCACTACTGGACTTTGATTTTAATTAATGTAACAAATGTTAGTTCTTGTTATTTTTGTTAGCGGGATTCGAACCATAACCTCCTTATCGCTCCAACTTTTATGTTATTACTTGCCCAACCACACCAAGTCACCTTATTATCACACGTCTCCCTATTACGTCTATTATTAATTAGTATTGTCTTGTATTTCTCTACTAAGATTAATTTGTGTTGTGTGGCTACTTTATGCTATATATATTATTTCCGCGGTTTTTATGCTATCTTAATCTCTTCATGTTTGTTGTTTTACTATTCGAGCTAGGGAATCAGATCCTCTCGCGTGATGCATAAAAAATTTTGTTGTAAAAAAGTACTGCCGGATGAAGTGGCATGTTGTGCAAGTTAAAATGTTATTACACCACTACACTACACCGTGCGAGAGGATCTTAGGGAACAAGAGCAAATGTTGAGAACCAAGAGACTCAAATATACAAATTAAAGCACACTCTTTGTTTTTCTCCTTTATGAAAAAATAATAAGAGGGCTAATTAAGTTTGCTATTATAAGAGTTCAAAAGAATAAAGAAGACATGCTAGTTGTATATAAATGTGTAATTCCATATCAATCAATAATATAAATTCAAAAGTACAAGCTATATCACCAAACTTAGTAAGGAAAAAAAAATACAAAGGCTTGTGACACCATACAATACAATAAAGATACTATTATCATATCATCATAACCGATCTCGGACAATTTCAATACACATAATAAAGAAATAATGCAATTATGTCTATTGCATGCAAAGATATAAAGTGAAGAAGTGTTTAAGGACTAGAGGTTGAAGGTGGTGGGGAGAAAAATGGGATGGAGGGGAAAGTGGTTGGGATTGAAGGTAAGTTGGGAAGTGAAGTAGCTGCCGGCAATGGTGGAATGTTGAGAGATGGAAGTGTTGGAATATTGGTAGTAGGAAAGCTTGGAAGTGGTGGCATGGTGAGCTTAGGAAGAGATGGAATGGTAGTAGGAAATGGAGGAAGATTTCCTTGTGGCAATGTTGGGATTGAAGGCAAAGGTGGCAATGTTGTTGGTTTTGGCAAAGTGGGAATATTAGGCAAATTTGGTTGTGTAGTTGTTTGCAAAAGATGGCGAGCTTCTAGGCTCATGCTCATGCTTGACATGGTCACAACTAAAAGTAGAGTTGTGATGAAGGATTTGTTTGAGGCCATTGATAGTTTGAGAATTGTAGAAGCTAATGAGTATATTTGTATTGTATAGAGAGAATTTGATTTGAGGTTTGATGAGAAGTTGAAGGATAGTGGATAGTCTTATATAGATAGAGTACTAGTAAGAGAGAATTGATGGAGTGTGTTTGGAGAATTATTAAGAGCTTTTGCAATCTTTAGTTAGGTCAACCTCTTGTGTTCTACTTTGACTAAATGCATTTTATGTGGTTAGACTTATTAGTTTGATGACCAACTCTTTTATATTTATAAAAGAGGATAATAAAATGGCAAGTGTTTAAAAATATTTTATTTATTTTATGGATTTGGTGACTATGAAAAAAATGTTGTTGCAAACAACATCTAATATCTAAGAGTTGGTAATCTAATTAAGTTCATCCTTGTTTTAAGAAGTACTCACCCTTAACAGCTAAAAACTTTATACATTTTAGCTATTATTTTAATTTAGACGGCTGTTCAATTTTCTAAAAATAAAATAAAATCATAATCAGTCTCTATTATAGTGAAAATTAAGTTTCAAATAACTGGATTGCTTAGTTAAATGGTAGTGCATTTTAATCATTAATTTTGAAAAAAAAAATCATTAGAATCATCTATTAAGTTTCAAGTTTTGGATATTCGCCGCGCCACAAAGTGCCAAGGGATTGTTCTGTCTAAGAATTCGAATTAATCAAGCTTCGTAAATTAACCCATCAATTGCCTACACTTTTCTTGGATAACAAGTTACCTCATATGCTTACTTGCTCTCATGTACACAATTTATTTTACAAATTTTGTGAAATGTACGTGATGCCCATGATCCAAGAAAGTAATAATAGTAACAATTCCTTAAAAAATAAAAATTTGAATAACTTGCAAATTAAATTACATTTATTTTTATTGGTCCAACATGAATCATATGACAAACTAGTTCATACTAGCCTTAATTTATCCGCCAAAGCCCATGAACATAAATGAGTAGAGTTATTCAAATGATAAGACAAGAGTAAAAATCTAAATAGGTCTTTGTATTCTATTTTCCTCAATGACCCTTTTAGATTTTTACTCATAAAACAATTAATTAAAAAACAAGATTACATTTACATAACTCAAAAATCCAAACCACTAGAATGTGCAAGTAATTTGGTTAACCCAAAAGTGATTGCCATAGCCATCCATCCACCAAAAAGAAACCTAATAGAAGATTTCATTTTTGGTGTCTTACCAAGCATAGCACCAACTCTTCCAAAAACAACCAAAGCAAAACTAGCTATTGAAACAATCACAATAAGCCTTATCTTATAATCACTTATAAATGAACCACTAAGTAAAGGAACCAAACCACCAATAGAAAATGAGAATGCAGAAGCTAAAGCAGCTTGTAATGGATTAGGCAATGATTTCCTTTTCTCTAATTGAATCTCCAATTCCTTCTCTTTTCTATCACTTGTTCCTAAATCTCTCATCATTTGACCAACTTCAACTTCATATTGAGTGTAAACTGAAACAAATTCTCCTATTGCCATACCACATGCTCCCGCGACTAATCCTGCAAAACCCGCAACTAACATTGCCGTGCTATCGGTTTTAACAGCTCCTACTCCCATCATTAGTGAAGCAACAGAAACTAATCCATCATTTGCTCCTAATACGGCCGCGCGAAGCCATTGAGCTCTTTGCCAATAATCAATATTGTTATTGTTATTTTTTTCTTTTGTGATTTTAATTTGTTTTTCTTCCATTTCCTTTGTAGCATTTGGAATTGTGACTGCATGGTTTAGTGACTCAGAATCACCAATTGCACCAACAACCATTGCTATGGAAAAGAAGAAAAACAAAAGATGAAGCTTGAAAAAAAAATGAATACAAGTTTAAGACTTCTTAATAAGAAAATAAAAGTGTGGAGATTTTGAGGGATAAATCATGAATGCATTGATTGCTCTGTTTATACAAAAATTGCGCATTAGGCCAAACGAAAAATATGTTGTTTGGATATTTGGAAGGGGCAAAAGAAAGAAAAAAAAATTCACTAAATACATTTTTGTATCATGGAATAAATTTTTATTGTATAAAAATAATTTATGTACATTTTGTGAGACCCTAATGAAAGTTTCATTAAATAATACCAAGGTAAAAGAATGACAGGTCATTTTATTCTATGTGAAATTATCGGAGTTCGAACTATAGTCTCTACATATAAAATGCAATATCTATGTCAACTGAGCTAAGCTCGCGAGATAATGACATGTCATTCTTATTATAAACAAAATAGGAAAGAATGATAGATCAAAATTCATATAGTATACTTCAAGGACAAATTAATAGCAGTTCGTTTTTACTTTTGGTTTCTGTTTTGGTCTTAGTTTTTTTTACTTTTATATTAGAGGGAAAACACATTTTTGAAATTTTCGTCCGCTTATTACAGATTTTAAAATAAACAAGAATTTTAAAAAATATAATTTTTTTTTGAACAGTATCTTTAAAATATCATTTTTAATAGTTTTTTAATTTTTTTTTTACTATGATAAAAGAACATAAAACAGATTCTATTTTTTTTCTTTCAAATCTCTAAACTAATTTATGAATTATTAAATATCATTATTTTAATAATCCGTTCTATTCATGTAGTACAATATGTAAATAAAAGAAAATAACCACTTTAGTCAATGACCTTTCATTATTAACATAATATTATTTATACAGTATACAAAGGCCACCGTGAATGGCCAAAAGAAAGGTAAATTAATTAAATTATGAATGGTTGGAAAAAAATATATTCAAATTGTGCACCTTAGTTTAAATTATTTATTTATTTATACAGAGAAAACCATCAAATTTAGAATAGAATATTTTACTAGTACTCAGCAGCACACTGAAGTTGGACTTCGATTTCTACGAAGATGTCCGAACTGAGGGAATGAAAAATTATCCTTTCAAGTTTGAAAAATATTTGGGAAAATAATAATATGGAAATTTAACCTATTCAATTATAAACATAGAATAATATTTAAATTTTAAAAAAAAAAGTTTTGAGACCCGTGCGTGTATCGATTTTTTTTTATAAAATATTGTTAAAATATAAGTGATGTAGTGTATCAAAAAAATAAAAATAATAAGTGGCGTTATTCTGCTATTTTTTATTAAAACTTATTAAATTAAGTATTTTTTTTTTTTGGTGGTGAAGTAAATTTTTTTTATTAAAGCAATTGTCCCGTGTATGATTTTTGTGTAATAAATTATAATTAATAATCACAAATATTTATTATTCAATTATTTTTTTATTAAATCAATTGTCCCGTGTATGATTAGATTTTTTTTATCAAAACAATTGTCCCTTGTATTATTATAATATATATTTATCAATAATATATTCATCAACAATTGTTCCGTGTATTATTATAATATATTATTCAATTGGACCCGTTTTTGAAATGAAAGAGGAACTAAATTTGCTCTGGCGATAAACATGTCACTGTTCACCATCACCTTCCTTAAGCCTTAGGTAACCATTACCCCTTCCACCGCCTCAATTTTTCTTCCCTCTTTCACCATGCATGCCTTCACAATTCCTTGGTCCTGTCTAGATGCTTCCACTAAATCAACTTCTGATCCCAAAATCCCTCCCAAAAACAACAAAACCTTCGCGCAAGCTCTATCAAATGTTTGCGACATACCTCTATCGCAGTTTCCTACCACCGTTGTCAAAGGTGATCGACTTGCAGTGGAGATACCAGAGGATGAGTATTTAGCTGGTATGGATGCATGCAAGCATAATTTACACGGTAGAATTGTCTGGCCAAAAGGTGTTACACCTCTCACCGTTGTTGACTTGAAGAAGAAGCTTTCATTGATCTGGAAAGACCTTGCTCTTTGAGGTATCTCTCATCTAGGTAAGGGATTTTATGAATTCTGTTTTTCTTCTCTTGAAGATGTTAGAAGGGTTAGATCTGTTGTTTCCTGGAACCTTGAACCTGGGTATCTAAAACTATTTGCTTGGTCGGGCGATTTTAACCCTAATTTGCAAAGAAACACAACGGCTCAAGTTTGGGTTAGGTTGTATGGTTTGTCACAGGAGTATTGGCGTCCAAAAATTCTGTTTGCTATTGCTAGTAGTATTGGAACTCCTATATGCACCGATGCTTTAGCTTCAAAGTCTAGGTTTGAAAGAACTTTTGGAGTGTATGCTAGGGTTTTAGTAGATATGGATTTATCACAGGCATTAAGATACAAAGTATTGGTCGAAAGAAAAGGTTATGCCTTTTTTGTTGATTTAGATTATGAAAACTTGCTTGAATTTTGCTCCCATTGCAATATGGTTGGGCATTGTGTTGAGAATTGTAAGAAGATGCAATATCAAGAGAATTATCAAAAAACTTCTGAGCCTAAACAAAAGCAGAATATAAGGGTGGAAAAGAAGAAGTATGTACAAACCAAAAATGGTAATATGGATCAGGGCAAGGCAACTGAAGTGGTTAATATGGATGAATCTCAGCCCCTTGAGATTGGTAACAAATCAACACCAAATAATGTTCAGATTGGTGAAAGCTCAAAATCTCCATCTCAAGCTGAAGTCACTAGTCCCATTGTTGAACATCAAAATCAATTCAATATCCTTTTGAATGAAAATGAAAATGAGAAAGATAATGAAAATGAAAATATGAGCCAACACAGCAAAACAAATGAAGAAATAGTAGATGAGGATGATATTGTAGATGTGGAACAGCAGATTGATGAGGATAATAACAGTGAAGACAACAATGATTTTGTTGATGCAACTCAGTTCACCAAGGATGATAGCTTGGCTGATCCTGCTACTCCAGTCAGGGTTCAAAATGATGTGTTGTTTTTTAAGGAATCTTGGGCCAATATGGTTGAGGAAGAACAGATGTTGCTTATAGAAGAATCTTCAGCTGGTCTAGCACAGAATCAAGATGATGGATTTCAATTAAAAATTTCAAAGAATCAAAAGAGAGCTCAGAAGAAAGTATCTTTGTCCTCTAAGGACTCTTATGCAACCAGATCCAAGGTTAGTCAAAAACCTTTCAAATGAAGTGCCTATATTGGAATTTAAGGGGTTTGGCTAACTCCCCTACAAGGATAGCCCTAAAAAGAATTATTTCTCAACACAAACCAGATTTTTTATTCATAGCTGAACCATGGATTAACATTACAGATTTTCCTAGGAGATGGTTAGCTAACCTTAATTTAAAGCCATTTGCCATGAATTCTAGACCAGATATGTTACCTAATTTATGGTGTATTTGTAAACATAACTTTGATCCTACTATCCTAGCCTCAGATAACCAACATGTCACCTTTACAATCTCTGAAAATAACTCAACCATAGCTATATCTGCAGTTTATGCTAGTACAAATTATATTTCTAGAAGACAACTTTGGAATAATTTGAATGCTTTGCAATCTCAACATACCTTACCCTGGACTTTCATTGGTGATTTTAACTCTATTATTGGTGCTCATGAGCATAGAGGCATGTCTCAGCCTGCTAGACTACCAATGGAAGAATTCCAAGCTTGGTCTGAGTCTTTTGACTTGATTCATTTACAGACTAGAGGAGCTGAATTTACTTGGTCCAATGGAAGAAGTGGTCCTTACTATACTGAAAGAAGACTTGATAGAGTCCTCTCTAATCATGCTTTACTTGATCTTTGTTACTCCATCAATGTTTCAACCCTTTCCAAACTCAAGTCTGACCATTATCCAATTCTTCTTGATTTTAAGCTTTCACATATTTCTTTTGCTTCTCAATTCAAATTCATGAAGATGTGGACTCTTCATCCTGATTGTAAGGGTCTTATTCAAGACTGTTGGAATGTGAATATCATATGTTGTCCCATGCTTGTTCTCTCTAAAATGTTGAAATTATTGAAAGAAAAGCTGAAAGTGTGGAATAAGAATTGTTTTGGGAATTTGTACTCTTTAGTGACTATTGCTGAGCAAACTCTGAACTTTATTCAAGCTAACATTCAAACCAATGGTCCCAATGACAATCTCTTGAATGATGAACTCATAGCCCAAAAGAATTTGGAAGAAGCCTTGTGTAGACAAGAGTGCTTCTGGCAGGAAAAAACTCACTTGAATTGGCACCTTGAAGGTGATAGAAACACAAAAAAAATTCACAGAATGGCTAAAATCAAAAACACAACCAAATCCATTAACTCCCTTCAAGATGGTGAACATGTCTTGTTAGAGCCTCAGGAAAATTTCTGACCATGTTGTCACTTATTACAAAAATCTTTTTTCTTCTGACTTTGTTTTGCAGGATCTGAAGCTTGCTGATGAAGTCATTCCTAACTTGGTCTCTGCTGAAGTGAATGAATTACTTACAACCTTGCCTTCTCATCATGAAATCAAAGCTGCAGTCTTTGCTCTAAACAAAGACAGTGCTTCAGGTCCAGATGGGTTTGGGGATTGTTTCTTTCAATTATACTGGGATATTGTCCACATGGATGTGATCAATGCAGTCCTTCAATTCTTCACTTCCAATTGGATCCTTCCAGGATATAATTCCAACATCATAGCCTTGGTGCCAAAATCTCCAAATGCTTCATCTATTGAACAGTACAGAACTATAGCAATGGCAAATTTCAAGTTTAAGATCATTTCTAAAATAATTGCTGATAGGTTAGCTTCAATCCTTCCTTCCCTTATCTCTGAAGAACAAAGAGGTTTTGTGCATGATAGAAACATTAGAGATTGCCTTTGTATTGCTTCTGAAGCTGCAAATCTTCTACATAATAAGTCTTTTGGTGGGAATTTAGCTATGAAGATTGATATCTCAAAGGCTTTTGACACTCTTGATTGGTCTTTTCTCTTAAATGTTCTAAAAAAGTTTGGTTTTAATAGCCTTTTCTGTAATTGGATTCATATCATTCTGCAGTCAGCCTACTTGTCTGTTTCTATCAATGGTAAAGCTGAAGGTTATTTCAACTGTTCAAGAGGTGTTAGGCAAGGTGACCCCTTATCACCTTTGCTATTTTGCCTTGCTAAAAAGGTATTAAGTAGAAGTATTTCAAAACTTGTTGCTTATGGAAAACTTGATCTTATCAAGGGGACTAGGAATGTCAAGGTTCCTTCTCACACTTTCTATGCAGATGATTTGATGATATTTTGTAAAGGTAAATTGTCTGGTCTTAGAGCCCTTAAGTCTTTATTTGATGCTTATGCTGTTGAATCTGGCCAGAAGATAAATACATCCAAATCCACTATGTTTTCTGGTTCTATAACACCAGGTAGATTATCCCTAATAGTTCAGCTTCTCAACTTCAAAGTTGGTTCTCTACCTTTCAATTATCTTGGTGTCCCCATTTTTAAAGGTAAGCCAAAGGTTTGTCATTTACAGCAGATTGCAGATAAGATCAAGCTGAAGCTAGCTTCATGGAAGGTCTCTTTGTTAACCATGGCAGGTAGAGTTCAACTTGTTAAAGCTGTTATTTAAAGCATGATGCTTTATAGCATCTCTCTTTATTCTTGGCCAGTTTCTCTTATCAAGGAAGTGGAGAGAAATGTTAGGAATTTTATCTGGAGTGGAGACCCGGATAAAAGAAAGCTAGTTACTGTATCTTGGAAGAAGCTTTGCAGGCCTCTATCTCAAGGTGGATTAAATTTGAGATCCTTATCTTCTCTTAATGCTGCTACAAATCTGAAGCTTGGTTGGTCCTTGTTCAATTCAACTTGCAGCTGGGCTCATCTTCTGAAAGATAGGGTTTTTAGAGGAAGGAAAGTTATTCAACATCACATTTCTTCATCCATTTGGAGTAGTGTGAAGGAAGAATTCAATGTCATCAAAGAAAATTCTATTTGGTTGTTAGGAAATGGGGAAAGTATTAATTTTTGGAATGACAATTGGTGTGGAACTTCACTGGTGGATTTCTTTAATATTCCATCTCACATTAGCAAAAATCTTACTTCTACGGTTAGTGACTATATTGTTAATGGTGATTGGGTTTTTCCTCCTCAGCTTTTACAACATTATAACTTTAGCTCAATTTTTCAAAGAGTTACCATTCCTCTTGAGGCTTCACTAGATGTTTTGCTTTGGGTTCACACTGATTCTGGAAACTTGCAACTGAAGGATGCCTATCTCTTTAAGTCTCACCTTTACCAAGAGCTTACATGGGCTAAGCTTATTTGGAGCCCTGATATTCCTCCTTCCAAGTCAATATTTGTTTGGAGATTGATGCATGGCAAGGTTCCAACAGATATTGAGTTATTAACCAGAGGATGTTGTCTGCCATCTATGTGTAGCTTGTGTTCCAAGCAAGCTGAATCTTCCTTACACCTGTTTTTTCAATGTGAGTTTGCCATTGGCCTTTGGTCGTGGCTGGCCAAATGTTTAGATTTATCTCTTCAATTCTCCTCTATGGATGATGTGTGGTTATTACCTGAACTGCAGTGGTCT
This sequence comes from Trifolium fragiferum, assembly GCA_954870985.1. NCBI lineage: Eukaryota > Viridiplantae > Streptophyta > Magnoliopsida > Fabales > Fabaceae > Trifolium > Trifolium fragiferum. Next base: position 14,863,604 of record OX940790.1, on the reverse strand, counting down.
CCTCAGTGTAAGCTTGTAATTACTGCTGCTATAGTTAATCTGCTCAACACTATTTGGTTAGCTAGAAACAAATTCAGGTATGATAACAAGAAAATCAATATTAATGTTGCCATCTCTTTAATCATAGCTAATACTTCTATAACTGGCAATCATACCTCAAAAGTTAGCTCGAGTTCTCTAAGAGATTTTAATGTTCTTAAGCAGTTCAAAATTAACATTCACCCTCCTAAAACTTCTTCTGTTAAAGAAATTTTGTGGCATCCTACTCTTGATAATTGGATCAAATGCAACATAGATGGAGCCTCTAGAGGAAACCCTGGTCAAGCTTCTTGTGGTGGAATATTCAGGAATCATTGTGCTGAATTTTTGCTTAGTTTTGCTGAGCCTCTTGTCTTTGAATCATCCTTTCACGCTGAACTTCATGGAGCCCTGAGAGCCATTGAAGTAGCTTCACAGATGAACTGGAATAATCTATGGTTAGAAACAGACTCTTCCCTTGTAGTGCTAGCTTTTTCCAAACCCGACAATTTCATTCCTTGGTCTTTAAGAAACAGATGGTTGAATGCTTCAGTCAAGCTTAGGCAGATGCATTTTTTTGTGTCCCATATTTGCAGAGAAGAGAATCAAGTGGCTGATGAATTGGCCAATTATGGTTTAGGTTTAAATTCTATTATGTTTTGGCAGGAAATTCCTTTGTTTTCTAGGGTTAGTTTTGAAAAAAACAAGCTTGGTTGGCCCAGCTATAGAATACATTTTGTTTGATGGAGTTTTGGTTTGGTCCCCTCCATTTTGTATTTTATCTCTCTTCTATATATATATATATATATATAGTTTTTGGTGCCTAGCTCTTTGCTAGCACCTTTTTGGTTAAAAAAAATATATTATTCAATTCATATTTTTTATTTTTATTTTTTTTATTTTTTTGGTGCAAATTTCTTTTTTTTATTAAAGCAATTGTCCCGTGTATGATTAATTTTTTTTATTAAAACAATTGTCCCGTGTGTTATTATAATATATATTTACCTCGTAATTATTAGTATAATATATATTCATCAATAGTATACTTCTCCTGTATTTTTTATATAAGAGTAAACAAAAATAGAGTTGATTTTTTTATAATAAATATAGAGTACAATATTACTATTATATAGAAAAATAATAAATTGGAAAATATAATTTATTTTTTTACGAAATAGAAGATTTGAAATATTTTTAAAAATTGATGAGGACAAATTAAGATTTATTAGTAGTAACACCTTTAATATATTGGGCCCGTTTGAACTTGGGTTATTTTTAAGCTTATGAAAATACTTTATGATTATAATTTATAAATAAACTTTTATGTTATATCATAAGTTTTTTTACGCATGTTAATTCATAAGATTTCATTGACAAAAATAATATCTTTATAAACTGTTTTCATAAACAAACTTAAAACACTTATAATAATACATAAAAGTTTATATATTTGCATAAGTTATTTTGCATAAGATCATAAATAAGTAAATCCAAACGGTTCCATTGTGTTTTTAGTTTTGTTTTTATGTTCTTTTATTTTTAAGCTCATAAATAAGTATCTTCTTTTATTAGGTTTTTCTATTTTAAATTTTTATATATAAGTTTTTATACGTTAGATTGAGTTACTATTTTTTCATTAAACAAAATTATTATTTTTGGCACGTATTTTTTATGGTGATTTTTGTTTCTATTTTTATGCGTAAATTGATATTAATTATTTTTTTCCCTATTTTTGAAGTTAAATTAATTGGATTGTTTTTATTTTTTTTTAGAAGTGGTTTACGTTGCTATTTTTATGGAAAGATTTCTTTTATGTTTTTTTTCTTTCTCTTTTTTGTTTGTTTAAAGATGTGGTTTTTAATGTTATTTTTAACGGAAGATTTATTTTATGCTTAACTTTTTTTTATTAGTTTAGAGTTAAAATTACATTTAAGGGCTTGAAACTCGAAACACCGTTAAAAATAATAAGGACAAATTTGGACTTTTAATAGTAGTTTCTTTTAATATATTATAAGTAGATAGAGAACAATTGATTAAAGGTTGAGATGTGAAAATTTAAAAAAATTGAGAGGATTTGTTATCTTAAGAGAATGGTTCGTGAAGTTCAATTTATGTCGAGAATTTTAATGTGTTTATGCGGTCAACGAAGGATTAATCTCTTCTCAAATATTTATATGACTTTATTTTATTAGATACATGTTTGAAAATATTTTACACAGTTAATATATACAAATAAGAATATATTAGTGAAAAAAAGTTAATAATGGAAAATATTGAGTAAGAAAGCATGGTTAACTATTAGTTGTAGGTGAAAGAACTTGAATATAGACGAGTCAAAATTTCCCTATGAGCAAATCCTATGGGCCTGAAATACAATGTAGGTTAGGTTGAATTTCTCTTTCCATCCGTACGTTTCTTTTTCATCCCTTGAATTTCATTTATGCCCTTGAACCATTATTTCTGTAAATATTAACTAAATTTTTGAAAAATTCAAAAAAATATTTATCGATCTTTTCTGGGTTTTTTGAAAAATAAACAGTCAAAATACCTGTTTTTATATTACAAAACTTCGGCAAATATTTTTTGAATTTTTCTTTGGTAAATTAGGAGTAAAATTGGATTTTGGGGGTTAAAAACAAATGTGGGGGTGGGAAGAGACATTTTCGGTTATGTTGGGCTAAGTACGAGTCTAACATCATGTTGGCCCAATCTATTATTATGGCTTAAAAAAAATACCCTCTAACCCCTTCAATATGCTCTAAAAACTTTCAACATACTTTAAAAATTTGGGAGGCTTTAGAGTATATTGAAAGATCTAAAGAGGATTTTTTATGACTCAAAATTATTTTTAAAAAAACCTTCTACATACCCAACAGCTAGTCACCACTTTCGAGAAAATGTTATTATAGAAAAAGATATATAAATACATATGATTAATATATTTCAAATTTTTAAAATATTGCAATGACATAAATTGAATTTGAAAAATTCATATAATCTTCAAAAACTATCCCCAACCCCCCTCCCCAATACAATTTTTTATTTCCACAAAATTAGAAAGATTTTTGTATTATGATAACAAATGAACCATCTAAAATCCTCCTTTCTCAAATTCCTTTATTATTTTCACTTTTTTTTTTCTTCAAAACTCTTACTTCCTTCCTCACTCCTAACTCACAAATAAAAGAGCATTCAAAATGGAGTTTCTTATTTATGGACATTTAATTGTATCTTACGTGTATACATAATGTATTTATAATTTTTTTAATAATAGTACTTAATAAGAATTCAATTTATTCAACTCATCACCTCTTAAAAAGTTCTAAATGAATCACATCCATAATTCTATATCTCATTAATAACTCTGCATCATTATAAATAGATCTCACAATAATATATAGGTACCAATTTTAGTTAAGAAACAACATCTATTGGACGTCTGTCTTCCGAGAAGTCATTTGGTTGAGATTTGAATCCTCAATCTCGAGAAACTCAGTTTAAAATCTGAAACCGAGAGAAAGAAGAACATCTATTAGATACTCAACTATATTTAACTCCAATCTTAATGAATAGACATTTGCAACATGCACTTAGGGTTGATTTTTTCACGTGTCGATCTCTCAGCCCTCCACATAGGATATTCCCTTTCATAACAGTCCAAAAATTTAGCCATATTTAGAGTTGAACATATGTGGCACATTTTAATTGGTCAAGATTTGGATTGGGCCATCAATGACCCGGCCCAAGCTGAAAAACAAACCGGTTCCCTTTCTCCTTCCCCGAAACAGGTGTAGATGCGATTCCTTTCTCCCTCTGCAAAATGATATGCTGAGATGCTCTCACAAAAAACACAATCCTGGGTCAACTTTCACCAAAATGATATCAAAATTCATAAGAATCTTATCTTACAATCCCTATGTTAAACCAATTTACTCACATGTCTCTCTCACAAAGAATCAAAGCTAGGGTTTTCAAATTCAAAGAATCTCAAAGCATCTTCACGGAGGTCAAACAATTACCCTTTCTTATCATTTTTTTAAAATTCAAATTTGATTCTAGATTCCATCCCTGAGATGTTTCCATTCGTATCAAATTTTATACAGATTGGAGAGATTCTTCACAAACTCTTACCAATGTAAGTTTCAAAATCCTTAATATTATATTCTTCAATATTAGTTGTCTCTGTAACTTTCAATTTCAGATTTGAATTTTCGAAATTGTTTACTGTCTATAAATAGGGGAATGTGTTGAAGCCAAACCCTGCCCACAATCTATTCTCTTATTCTTCCACTTTTCACAATTGTTTTTCGAAAATGGCTTTGTCAACACTTTCAAAAACCTTTCAAAACTTTTCTGATGTTAACTTCAAAATCATCTTGGAATATCAAAGGAAAGGTCATTAGATTGTGGGTTGTCAAAAACTTTAACAGAAATAAAATCCCTTTCTCTGTTGAAATGTTGGGTTATCATTCAACTTGGTTATTCATATTTCATTTTTTTGTTCCTTATTATTGCTAATTCAGTTTCTCTTTTTGTGATGTGTTTGGAGCCGATTCTATTTTCAAGACATACTGAATTGATTCCAAAACATCCAGTTGTAATACGAAGTTTTGGGGTAAGAGGATTTTAATTTCGAATTTGGAATGTTCCCCCTTCTGAATAGTATATAGTTGATGCTTGGGGTTAACTTCATCATACTGCAAAAATCTTCAAAAAAACAACACATATTACATCTTCAAAATGTTCGGTTTTTTCAATTTCAATTTTAATCTCTTCAATCTTTTTTGTGTTTTCAATTTAAAGTAGAGCAAAGGTTTGATTGCACAATTTTACATTTATTGTTTAACATTGATTGATTTTATTTGGACATTTACAATTTATTTCCTTTATAACAATTGCAGTTGAAGAACAAAAGTTTGAGGATTGAAGACATGGAGTCTCTGGAAGAAGCTTGATAGTGATTTAAAGTACATTCTTGATGATGATGATGAAGTTTTGAGGCAGGTAGTTTATCATGGCTTTGTCTTTGATAGTGATTTAGGGTTGATTAAATTTTTACATGTTAAATGTATTTGAGAAAAATAGTTATCGTAAGTTGTTAGTCTTATTTTTGATTATTTTATGTTCATTCCTGTTCAACCTTAACTTCAATCAAAGCTTATAATAATTAGTAGTTAATCTTAAGGCCTATAACTTTCACACATGGCCAAACTTTTGGCTTACATGTAGGTTTCTTTTTGTTACATGAAATTGGTTTGAATTTGATTTAAATAAAACTGGAAATTCTGGTTCCTCTCTGCAGAGGAATTTAAGGTGATTTATTATTAATCACTGTTCAAATTAAAATTGGGTCAAATTTCTATTGTTTTCTTCACACCTTCCCCAAAACATCCATTTTTGTGCAAACACATACAATTGGTATCAAATTCAAATTTCAAATTCTCCCTCTCTTCAATCTTATTTCATAACTCATTTTTTCTTCCTCATGTGTTTCAATTTCAATTCTTCTCTCCTCAACACTCTTTCATCCTCTCAGAGCAAAAAATCACCTATTTGCATATAAAGGTTTCAAATCTCTATATGATTTGTAATTTGAATGGGTAATCTTTTGTTTATGTTTTCAAATTAGGTTTTCTTCTCACCTCTTCTCACCCAAATCATTCTATCAGATTTCATGTATTTCCTCTTCAATATTTCATTTTCTTTCCTTTTTTAAATCCCTGATTTGATTCAATTGGATTTCTAATTCTGTTTTATTTTTGTTTTTTGAATCCGAGGAAAATCAATTGAAGCAGCAATGGAATGAAACCTGCATCCAAAATGAAACACCGTCGGAACCGCCATCGATATGGACACACCTCAGCTAGAAGTTACATGCTTCAATATGTTTCATCACTTCTTTAGCAGCAGAAGTCAGACAAGTAAGGTGTGCTTTTTTGTTGATCCTTTCTATTTTGTGATTCTTCATCTTTTATCTGAAGTTGTTTAAAGGTTAAAGATGCACTCATTGATGTTTCAATTTATCTCCTAATCATATATATGGTTCATTCCTAGAGAATTTTTTTTGCTATCATTGAACTTGAATGGATAAACAAAGATTTGTTATTTATAATTCATTTTATCCCTCCCTTCTTTCTCATTCATTTTAACATGTCTTTTATATATATATATATATATTAAGGAATGTGTTTGTTTAAATGGATGAAACATTGTTTTGTGTAAACCCTCTTTACTATGTTGATGCTTAAAGTTGAATTCTTAGCTGTTAGTAGTAGTTTGTATCATCATCTTTGCACAAGTTTAAGTTGGATAACAGTAGCCTATCAATCATTTGAATTATATAGCTCTTATCTCACATTGAGATATTAGTCACTAATTAAAGGGTTTACATGATTTTAAAAATTAGAGAGTTATTATATATTTGACCCTAATTAGAGGCTTTACATGATTTTTGCAAAGATGAAGTCAAGTTTACTGAAATGGTCTTTTTTATTTCTTTCACAAGTAAGGTGTTTTCTTTTACTAAATCTACTTGATAACTGAATTAAGTGTATGTTTTAACCTTTTTAGTTGCTAAATCTATTATTATTTGCATTGGTTAGCTTTATTGGAACTACCATGATGAGTGGTTTGATTTTATCATTTCATATCCCTATCATTCAAGAAGAAATTTCATTTTCAAGATAACCAATATCAAACAAGTGTAAAAGAAAAAAGTATCATGAGGTATGAATGTTATACTGAATTGTTGAATTTGAATATTGGTTTTCTCATTTTCTTATTGTGTAGACTTTCAATGCTAAATCTAAATAAGCATTTCACCTATTGATTAGTTGATGAAGATATTACACAAGCTGCTAAACTTAGACGTTCTTCCAATGCTTTGATTTTGCAGCTATTATGTCAGTATGAACGGAGTTTAGTTCTAAAATTTCTAGAAATGTTCGATAGCTATCGTGTGGAACATTGTTTACGCCTGTGCCAAGAATATGGCATTATAGATGCTGCTGCTTTCTTATTGGAAAGAGTTGGTGATGTTGGTAGTGCTCTTTCTCTTACTCTTTCTGATCTGAATGATAAATTTGTTGAGCTCGATACTGCTGTGGAGGTTGTAGTCTTAAACCATCCCAAGCTTGATTCTTCCCATACAGAAGTATTCAACTCTGTTTTAAGAACAAAAGAGGTTTTTTTACATGTTCATGGAGTTATAACATTTTAGGGAAGTTCTAAAAATGCATGTTTTCTTTGATGGGTGTGCATGTATGTTTGTATGTATTAGTTATTAGATAACATAACCTTTCTAATGGGTACAAATCCAATAGGTGAATGGCATGTACGATTTATTACATGCATGTATCTGAAAGTTTTAATCTTAAGACTACTATGAGAACATATGCTAAAGTTTTAATCTTAAATTTTTAAAAATTCTGAGTTTAATTGCTAAAAACTTTTTTAAAAAAATGGCTATGATATCTGAAAGTTAAAAATACGATATATAAATTATTTCACATAATTTGTCTATCTATTTTTTGTTGAATTTGTAATTTGTTAGGTTAGTCTTTTTCAGTAGAGATAGTTTTTTTAGATTACCTTTTTTGTTGAATATTGTTGCTTATATATGTTGTCGAATGATCTGTTGTGATTATCAGCTTCTACTGTGGTTCATGTACTTTTCTTGGAAAGATCATGATCATGTTATAATAGTTGTTTTAATTATTCACGGGGAAGGCAAGGGACAAAATATTTGCACAAATCTCTTTTGGATCACCAACATATGTCAGATGTTCAAAAGTTTGTGTTAGTAGCACCGTCATAATGCTTTGGGTTCCATTAGCAAGTAACCATAATTGATATTTATAGAATGAAATAAGACTCATTTTATTGCTTCATTGTGAATTTCCATTCAGAAATGCCTTAAGACTCATTTTATTGCTTCATTGTGATTTTCTATTCAGAAATCAGAACTAATTTATTTTATCACCTAACATGCATTATGGATTAACATTTAGAGGCATACCTAATAGTTGTCTACTGGTGTTGTTTGTATGGACAAAGCTAATTTTTTATGCTTCTTAGGTTTCGGTAAAGAATAAATGAACTGTTCTCTTTAGAATAAAGTTTTAAAATGTTCATTTTTAAATGTTACTTTGGTGAATCATTTCTTTTTTTTTACATCAAAGTTCATTTGATGATATATCAATTAAGACATCAAAGTTCTTTAGCATTCTGCAGTTTTGTATTAATACTCTTATTGATTATCATGAGTATTACTTTTTAGGATTTGATGCCAAAGTTTGGTGAAGTTGTCAAGAGTGGTGATGAGAAAACATCCATCGAATCATTTGCTAAGTCATCATCCCCCACTAACCAAGATGAAGAAGATATGGATGTACCATTGAAGTTGCTAAAGAGAAGTATTAAGATTGAAAAGCTCATTTAGTATCGGAGATTTGTTCCTATTATTTATGCTAAAGAGAAACATTAAGATTGAAAAGTTCATTAATGTTTAATTTGGATGCAACCTGAACGTTGTCTTTATGCTTTTTTGTCTTTTTTTTTTGTTAGAGATTATATATATTTTTTGTGGTGGTTCAAACGGTGATCATCAATGATATAATAAATCTTTGATGTGAATATCATACTTCTCTATTTTATAAAAATTTATTTTCAGTGTAAATAATCCAGTTTTTCTATACAAATTTGAAGTATTAGATATCAATCCAGTTTTTTCTATTTTTGGAATCATTATGTACTTAAGTAATCGTCTTATAAATTACCTTTTTGATAAGGTAAAACTAACTACTAATATTAGTCACAAAACACTTCCCCTAGGCTGATATCTCTGTAATATTTTTTTCCTTGGGTTTTAGCCCTCTCCTCTATAAAAAATAAAAAAATTACAATAGTCAACATTTCGTTTTTGGTACATTTACAATATTCAACATGTCGTTTATACACTGTGTTTTGTGAATCATGTTGAAACTAATATCCACTGTGTTTATGAATATGTACCGGTTATGCACAAAAAGGTATAGTTATAACTACAAATAATTAATTTATCTATACAAAACATTTCATATTACGGTTAAATAGATTTGAGAAGACTTTTGATTTCATTTCAATCAATCTATTTAGTTGCTCATGAATCATTTTTTCTGTCTAGATTTTTTAATAATTTTATAAGGCGGTGATGAATTGATATGGACAAATGCATTCTTTGTGACAAGATTTTGTTGTTGTATTCTTTAATTTTCTTTATCATTTATGTATTGTTTTTGACAGATTATGATTTATAGGGGTATAAGCGGATCAGAAAAATTCAATTGAATCGATGATACAAACCAATCCAAATAGAAAAAAACGACTTTTATGGTTCGGATAAAAACCGAACCAATTAAAAATCGAAGTGGTTCAGTTCAGTTCTCGGATCCAATTTTCAGATCCAATGAACAAACCGAATCAAACCAATATAGGATATGTGTTAATTTTTTTTTAGGCAGCTCATATCTATCAAAAACTACAACTTGCCCAACTACTTCTAAAAAATAAAATAAAATATATCTCACTTAGAAACTCTAATTTAAAAATGCAAACTTAGAAACACTCATAGTCGCAAACGCAAACTCAGAAACGTTGCTCCCACACCCATCCTCAAGCTGCTCTCATATCACCTCATCCTCAAGCTGCTCTGGACACTACACAAACAACACTCTCACGTCACAATGTTGCTCTCATAACGGTACCTTCTCAAGAGTTGTTTTGATTTTTATTTTTTTTTCGATTTAAGTGGGAATAGACTTGAAGTTTTATTTTTATTGCACTTTATCATTTGAAGAATATATGAACTTAATTTCATTATGGTTGTATTTTGTATTTGATGAAATTATAAACTTAATTTCAATATGGATGTATTATATTTGATGAACTTATTTGATAAACTTAATCGAAAATAATTATATTTTTTTATTTGTTTTCAATATGGTTGTATTATGTATATGTATTTGATGAACTTATGGGAAAAGAATTGTATTTTGTATTTGATGAGCTTATAGGAAAAAAAATATCGGGAAAAAAATAGTAGTATGGAATACATCGGAAAAAACCAATTAAAGTATACGAACCAAACCGATGAGTTTGGTTCGGATTCATTTTTGAAAAACGCTAAATACCGAACCAAACCGAATCAATTAAGGATTCATTGGTTCGGACATCGGATTCACTCAAAACCGATCCAAACCGGTCCAATTACATCCCTAATGATTTATGTATTTGTAAAGTAAATTAATTGCTCAACAAGGTATTAGGCTATAGGATAAAGTATCGATCACTGAACATTTTGTGAAGCTAATATGATTTATGTATTTGCTCCTGAAGTATTGGACTTTAGAATATATGTAAAAAGCTGAACACTATTTTTACATCACGTCGTTATAATAGTTTGTCAATATGCTTTTAAAAACACGGGGACTTACAAGAAGTTTGTTTCCAATATTGTTTCCAAATCAAGTAGTTGTGCCATTTTTCAAATGATCGAAATATGTTGCATATAAATCTTTATTTATACATTCATTAGAATAATTTTTGAATCCGCTTCTAGAAACATGGGGGGCTTATCCAACATGTTGAATTAAAAACATGGGGAGCATACCTAACATGTTAAAATAAGTCTCCCACACAAACGGGGGCTTACCAAAATATGTTGCATATAAATTTTTATTTATACAATCATTAAGATAACTTTTGAATCCACTTCTAGAAACATGGGACGCTTACCCAAAATGAATTAAAAACATGGGGGCTTACCTAACATGTTAAAATAAGTCTCCCACACAAACAAGGGCTTGCTAAAATATGTTGCATATAAATAATTATTTATATATTCATTAGGATAATTATTGAATCCGTCTCAAGAAACATGAGGGCTTACCCAACATGTTGAATTTAAAATATGGGGCTTACCGAATATGTTAAAATAAGACCCCCACACACGAAGGCTTACTGAAATATGTTCTATATATTATATTCCATATATTATTTTCACTGCTGTAAATATGAATTAAAAACTTTTATTACATGAGTTAAAAAAGTATTGGTTGTATTGTTGTTGACATTATATATTGTATATAACTAAACCTAAATGTATATTATGAAATGTATATTTAGAAGATTTGTTGTTGTTGTTAACATTTCGGAGATTTTAAAGAGCATGATCAAGCCAATGAATATTGCATTTGAACTATAAATAAACACTGTTTTTAAATTGTGTAATATTATATTTATACCGACTAGACGGATTTTTAAATATTGTTATTAAATTGTTTGTTATTTTAAAGTCTGAGTGTTTTGAATTTACTAGGAAGAATGATAATTTTTTGAATCGTGTAATATTAATCAAATTTAACGGATTTTGAAATCTTAATTATCTTAATTTTCATCTAATATAACTATCAACTAAATTTTATCACAAATTTATATAGCATTTTCAAATTGAAAATTGTGTACGAAATTATAAAAAGACGGTTTTTATCATACATTGCACATGGTATGATGTTATGATTTTCTACACACTATGATGATGCACCTCACATATGACATAAAATATTTGATTGACAAGCAAATATGTTTGTATTGATATATAACTTAAAACACTTTTCAAATATAGAATCACTCTATAGAATATATTTGTTTATACTTTCCATTAGTAATACAAACTACCTCAACAAAACCCACATTCAAACAATGATAATACTATAAGATAAATTTGTACTATTTAATTTAAGTATCCCGTGCGAAAGCACGGGTATTGTAACTAGTAGAAATACATACCAAATACCAATGCTTAAAAAGTACCCACTGGAAATGTGTATAATTAAGCCGGTTGACAATAGTTTGATTCTGGTCACAAATTCGTGTGGGTGCCCCATGCCCTGTGGTGTGCAGATATTAACACGATAGAGGATATTAATGTGAAAGCCAATCTAGAGTTGTATGTATTTCTCTGTTTTTCAAGTGTTTGTGGAAGTTCCGGCAATGTATGTTTTATAGACGATTTATACTCTCTCTGATCTTTCAAAGTTGATGTATTAATTTGATTTATAATATAGACTAAATATATTAATTTTTATTGATTCATATCCCTTTTATAAAAAAAAAGATCAAAGATAGTAATACTTGTTTGTTTTGTTTTGATGCGCTTATCAATGTACTCATAATCTCAAAATGATTTTTATTTTTCTGTTTTAAGAATATCAAAAAACTAAAACCAAATTTAATTGAGTTGTGAAAATTTTATTAAATCAAAATTTACAACCAATTGATTTTTAAATGCCTCTGTTCAGACTGTTTTTAAAATGAAAAAGAAAAGAAGAAAGAATATGTGGTAATGGATATTGGTGTTTCGATGAAAGGTCAGTCCTTGCTTCGTTGCAACTTCGGTATGTTCCTTTGAAAAAATTTCGACTTTGGCAAATTGTTGGCGGAACGACACCGGTCAGAGAAACGGCGCCGATCAGCAGTTATAGTCATTGGAAGAGATGTGTTAATATAAAACATAGAAACCAACAACTAAAAAAAAAAAAAAACCCTATTTTGTTGGTTGAGTTTTACGGGAAAAATTTTGACAATAAGGAAAGAAATCAAATAAACCCAATTTTATGTGAACAAGTTTTAGTTTTGAAAATGATAACCCCCCTAAAATTATTACTAACAACCTAAAATAGTATTTCTTATTGAACAATTATTAATTTCTTGACAAAATGAACAATAATTAGCATTTCCAAATTATTTGTCACAATATTTTTTTAAGAAGTTATTAAGCAAAAAACTCATATAAATGCATACTTAAATCAACAATCCTAAATTCAAATTGTCGAGATCGCATACATAACGATCTATACCAAATTACTAAATAGCAAAGCAATAAATTTGTCTATTCGAAGATACTAACCCTCTCTGGTTAAAAGAAAGAAAAAAAAAAAAAAACTTAGGCCTCGATCTTTGTCTCTTCTATTTTTGGCTTCTCTTCTTGAACCTTTACCTCTTCAGTCTTAGACTCTTCTTCTTTGGGTTCAACCTTCACTTCCTCGGCCTCAACCTTGACTTCTTCTGCCTTCTTTGCCCCCTCCACATTCTACAATGTATAAGTCATATTATTAAAAGAGTAAATATTGGATTTTTTTTAAGGGTTAATAGACTTTTACCCCTGCAATGTAGGCGAGTTTTGCGTTACCCTCTATAATTTTTTTTTCTTTTTTATATTACCCTGCAATGTTTTTTTTTTTTTGCAATTCATTGCACTCCTGTAATGTTGTTTTGTTTTACCCCTGAGGTAAAATGAACTGCAAAAAAAAATAAAAACACATTGCAGGGGTAATAATCAAAAAAATAATTATAGGGGTAACGCAAAATTCGTTAACCCTTTTTTTAATACCTGAATTGTAGGATTATGTCATCCTAGTCTACTGTATTTTCAATATTTTGCAATGATCCAAATGTTTTTTTTTTCCTTCTTAATAAACCCTAATCCTTATGGTAATCAAATTAGCTCATATGTCTAAATATGTATTAATTTGACCTCTCCTCTAATAATAAATATTAAATATAGTATATTTGTGACATTATTCATTTAGTTTCAAATTTATTCTCAATTTTAATTAGCAACTCATCACAAATACCAACAAATGGATGAACCTAACTATCATTTTACAATTTATAGGTCATTTTATGATATTGATAATATAAGGATTAAGTTGATACGGTCCAGCAATTTTAAAGATCAAATAATTGATCGTTTAAAAAAAGAAGTAATCTACTATTTCAAAAACAAATTCTAACAAATAAAAACACTAGTATCTCAAACTCAACCTAATAGAATTCATTCATTTTTTAAGAAAAATATATACTAACCTCATTGAGCAAGGTGCTTAGAGTCTTATTATCTTCAACGGGGACCTTCTCTGTCGCATGTTCAACTTTAACCTCCTCGGTTACGGATACAGGCATTGGCTCATGTCCCTCGTTGGTCTTTGGGTTGCTACCGCAGTTTCCCATTTCGAATTATTGATTGAGAATAGAAGAATAAGAAGGCAAAAAATTAATAAAAATTGTCCTCTCCCTCTAAGTTAACAAAGAGAAAGAACGAAAACTAATAAGGTAAAAAAAAAAGCTCAAGAGAGAAATTGGTATATTGGTTAATTGTTGGAAGGGTTTATAAAGGGTTATTGCAAGTTTGTTTTTGGACTATTATGTTCCTAAATCCTAATGGTTTGCAAATTTTTGAGGAGCCCAAAAGTTACTATTACCTTAAAAAAAAAACAATGCTTAATTTAGCAATGGAATATAAACCATTTTTTATTGTATGTAATAGAATAAAAAAAATCTGTCTATATCTAATATATATTGATTTGTTGTAATTATAAATTATTAATTTAGTCAATATTTATATATTATTTAGAAATTATATCAATGTATACTAAATATAGACAGATTTATTTTTATTGTATTAATTAATATGAACAAAAAACATAGGAACTGATTGCAGTCAATAAACCAATCTTTTGCTTTTCTTAAGATTAAAATAAAATAATCACGTGTCTTTTTTATTAATAGACAAAAAAGATTATGTGATATTTGTGTCCAAATTTGGCTTTTTGTATGTTCTGTAAATCAAACAATATTAAGTATTATTATTGTTTTTGTAATTAAATACACATGATGTCACTTACACGCAAGTAACACAAGCTTTTGGTTTTGTACAAGAGCTAATTCTTTTATCAAACTTCTGGCAGCATTGCAAAGTTAATTTAGCCCCATATTGTAACATTACGATTCTTAACATTAATTTGTTGAATTAAATATAAAAAAAATAATTGTGAAATTAAAATACCCTTAAGTGAATCCTGACTGACTAAAGTACCTATTGAGATCTTATAAAAGAAAATGTAATATGAACTATGAACATAAACGACCATTATATAGAAGGAGTGAGTAATAAAATTTGAATCTGTTTTGAGAAAATGTCGTGCAAAGTAAAGGCATATCACTATATACTACTACCTTTATCTTCATTTTTATATATATGAAAAAGTTGACAATTTTTTTGGCTGTTATCATAAGTTTAATCTGATTCGAGGGTCGGTTTTGTCATCAAGTGGTTTCAGCCCTCTCCCGATCACAGTTGCGGGGGATCGAACCGTTGTTCTCCCTACCAAATTCAGCGCCAATCACCACTGAACCAACTAACGATTGGTAAAAAAGTTGACATTTTAAATTCATTATAAAGTTTTAGACAAATCAATTTTACGATGAATATAAAAAATAAGTCATTTGTTATATATAGGACAGATGGAGTACTCTTTTTGTAGCACAAAAATTGTCATACTAGTGGTAAGATAATACTAACTTCTAAGTGATTCGCATGGTAATTTTTTTTTTTTTGTGCTACGCATAGTATTAATTAGATGATAAAATTTTTAAAAAGTTTTTTATTAACCCTCTAGTTTATAGGAAAAATGGTTTTGATAATCTATAGAGTTTGATCGCAAGATAAGTAAAATCTAATTAAAAATTATTTTTATCAAAAATTGAACTCAGATTTTCCAAATTCGATTATTTTGAAAGCTGAAAATAACAATTATTTTAGAACATTTTAATTATTTGTTCAACAGAGGGAGTTATGAAAACCAAATTCGATTATAATTATTTTAGAACATTTTCCAAAATGATTTTAATTATTTTGAAATCCAAATTCGATTATTTTATGCCTCAGAAGCAATCAAATGCAACAAAATTCGTAGATCACCCTTGAATTTAAGTTATGAAAACCAACTAGTACTACCCTCTTCTTTGAACGACCTCTGACTAAGTTGAAATTCAAAATTAAACTCAATAATTCCGCTTTGACATCTCTCTTAACCTTTACTTCACCCCACTGTTGAGACACTACAACAACTATATGGCTTCTCACCTACCAACGGCGAGCAAAAGTTGTTATACAAAACATCTATTTGAATTGATTTATTTTTAAATTTATGCGAAATAACTTATGCAAATAAATTAATTTTTATATATTATTATAAAGTTTTTAAGATATTTTAAGATAAAACAACTTATCCACTTTCTATAGCGAAATCAAAAGTCAATATTGTAATAGTGTATATTGAATGATATATTTTGTTGTACATGACAATTATAACCATGTGTAATAAGAGCGAGAGTCATGGATACATACATACCACTACCAACAAAATACATACATGTATACATACAATCTAAATTCTTCAATTCTTAAGTGAATTTTTGTTGCTTTAGGAGAGAGCACGAAGCGTCATTATAACACGTTCGACACTTCTACTCGTCACTATAAAAACATTACTACTTAAGTATTTGAGTTTTGACGAGCTTGCTATGGTCGTATTTTATGAAGAACTAGCTTCTCATGGACTCAACAATGGTCTCGTAGCTTCGGAATCACCAATGATTTCTGTCGGCTCTAATTCAATCTTTTTTTGTATTTCTCTACCTTTACCCCATAGTACCGTGTATAGGCCACACACAATCAACGCTCCTCCGAGTATACTATACATCAAAATGAAATCAAACTAAACCAAATCAAATCATATTGCATCACGAATACAAAGGATAACCAGCTAAAAATAAGTATAAATCAAACTAAATCAAATCATATCGCGTCTTATGGTTAGATCCAACGCGACATACAATTTAAATCTCTGCACAAGCGCAACCGATCCATGCATGCTTACTCATTTTAAAGAGCTTAAATTTAATATATAATATTTACCTTCCTAAGTTTAACTTCTCATCCAGAAGCATAGATGCGACAAAAGCTACAAACAAAAGCATTAGAGGGTTGAAAGCGGACGCATATAAAGGCCCTTTCGTCTGTACGACCCATGCCATCACAAGAACCATTACTCCGGACGCCATAATACCCTTGAAATAATTAAAACATTAAACAAAATATCAATTCCTTAATTTCTTGTTCAACCATTTCACAAATCATATGAAATGAACGCAATGCTAGTTAGTGAATATTAACATTAACATGAAGCATACCGAAAATGCGACGGTGAAGAGCCTAACATCCCAACCAAGCTTCCATTCATTCAAATCCCTCTCAACAATAAAACCAAAAATAACACATTGTATTGTTCCTATTATAGACATCAAAGCTATGCTTGATTGAGGACATGGATATACTTCACTAATCTTAGCCTGCATTGCCATGTAAATCAAAATTACAATAAACAACAAGTATGAAAAATGCATTGGAAGTGTTATGAAATTTACCTGAATGATGAGCCAAATTGAGAAACATAAACAACTAAGTACAACACAGATAACACCTAACAATTCAGTGGTAGTATCAGTGACATGTCCTGTTTGGCTTTTGTTTGGATCCAAAAGATTTATTGCAAAAGGCCAAATATCAAATTCTACTCCTTTGTAAAATATCAACAACAATGCACCAGCAAGTCCAAGTATAGTTCCTGCAACCTTTGCCTTTCCTGTTGCTGCTCCCCAATTTAACTTCTCTAAACTATACCGGTCACGAAAATATAAATTATTCGTATAATTTTTTTTACTCGTCAATCAATTATAATCATCTGGACTCCGGATACAATTATTTTATGTGAAAATTTTGTTAGGATATATCATGTTGATAAGCAAGGCCGTGATACAGTGGACCACCTTGATAATAAGTAATTCACCATGGATCAATGCTTTTAATTATCAGAAATTTTAATGATTATACTCTTAATTAAAAGTAAAAATCACTACATCACAATATTTACATATAAAATAATTGACATGATTGACGTTAGACTCAGTTCAAAATAAGTTACGTTTTTTTTATTTTTCGTTGTTTTGATTTGATCAAATCAATATCATCTAAGTCATAATTTCAATCGTAAAATGAAGATGATTATTAATTTATACTTTCAAATAATAATAATATATATTATCATTTAAATTTTAAATATTTTTTAAATACCGATCCACAATAAGCCACTTGTAGAGATTACTCATATTAAACTTTTTATCAAGAATGATAAGTAATATCGAGTAAATTAAAGTAGTTAAGCATACCCAAAGGATACAGCCAATACAAAGGTAATGGAGGGAACAAGGTTGTAGATAGCTGATACAAGAGTTGCTGGTGCCAAAACCAAAGCTCCATAGAATAGGTTTTGAAATAAAAGTCCACTGTTGCATTGCATCACATTACAACCATATTTATCAGTTTTAATAATTAGTGAATAAAAAATATTTTATGGACATTATTTTTCAGTTAAATATTTAGTTGATTTAATTTACGTCGAAAAATGCAGTTAACTTGTGCAATTGAATCAATTACAATTATATGACAATAAATTAAATTAATTATCTATTCAATTAAATTAATTAAATTTTTAAATTTGCAAATAATCATATTTATAAAAAGCGTAATAAATTAATTAAATCACAGCATAATAAATTAATTAAAATTTAACTTATTAAAAAAAAAAGTGAAATGACATAATTTATTACTCTTTCTGACTTTATTTATAAGCAAAAATTTTTTTTTATGTTCATTGAAAAAGTAATGTATCTAGTCTATATTTAAGCTAAATACATTAATTATTAAATAAATCTAAAATGTAATTTTTGTTTATAAATAAGATCGAAGGGAATATAAGTTAATTAACAATGATACATACGCAAATAATCCACTTAGAAGTGAAAGGTTAAACACCCTCCAAGTCATCTTCGGCCTCTTCCTGTAGCATAGAAAAAACAAAAATTATTGTTCCATATAATACAACAAAAATTATCTTGTCTAATCTCTTATATATTAGCAT
The DNA here is from genome assembly GCA_954870985.1 of Trifolium fragiferum. Taxonomy (NCBI): domain Eukaryota; kingdom Viridiplantae; phylum Streptophyta; class Magnoliopsida; order Fabales; family Fabaceae; genus Trifolium; species Trifolium fragiferum. Next base: position 14,844,726 of record OX940790.1, on the reverse strand, counting down.
ATTAAATGCACCTTTGTGGGCTGCTTGCATAAGCATGTACATCAACCAACTTTTTTTCAAAATTGTTGTGCAATCATAATTTGGTTTTGTAATCTTCTCTTACAATAATTGAGGTGCATTCAAATATGGACATCTAAGAAACGCCTAAATTGGATCCTTACTTTTTTTTTTAATAAATATTAATCTCTTCCTCTATTTTTATTATATAAAAGTCACTATTTACTAAAATTGAAAGGAGTATTTTTAATGTTTTTTTATAAAAAAAAAAAAAAAAAAAGATATGATTTTTTTTTTAACAAGAAAAAAAAATGATTATAATAAAGGGGAATCATTATTTCTTTGGGCATGTGGTCCTCTACCGTTTCCAACAGAAGTAAAGGATAGTACGTACAAGGGATATTATGAGCCAATATCCAACAATAAAATTAAATGAGTATTTTTTTTGTTCTAGAATAAACTTAGTTTCTCAAGTTTGAACCATGGAACTGGTTAACACAAAAGATTCATTGTTAATTATAAATAGAGGGAACCCAAAACCCTATTTCTTAGCAAGATGTAATAAAAATTAATCGAGTATATTATATACTCCATTAATTTTATTGGAAACTAAGCAGGCAAGTGAATTTTGGTATCCAAGAAAACTTATATATTTTAAGTTGCAAAATGACCCTATAAATACAGAAAATTACTTTAGTCACCAAATAATTTTGGGACGCGCCCTACGAAATGACCAATATACCCTTGTCCGTGACTTAACCCACTGACACCCCCTAAAACACCCTACAATTATAACATCCGTGGCTTAAGTTACGGATGTAGAAAAAATGTTATTTTTCAAAATTACTCATTTTTTCTATATTCGTTATTTAAGCCACGGAAAGGTATTTTGGTTATTTCGTATGGCACGCGAGTAAGTCATAGAATGACAAAAGTATTTTTCATAAATACATACCTTTCAAAAATAAGAGCAAGAGGAATAGTGGTAACAGCTGCAAAGGCTAAGCGATAAGCTGCAATGACAATAGTACTCATTCCATCAAATATGGCAAATTTGTAAAGAATATTGCAAGCAGAAAATACTATTTGCACCCCAATCATTAGCAAGGCTGGCTTCATCCTATCCCACATGCTTTCCATCTTCAAATATGGCTTTTCAGTTTTGAGATTAGAAATTAAAAGGAAGGGAAGTTATGGTTCAATTCAAACTCTGGACATGCCAAGTTGTATGAAAACGAAGATCTAAAGGGAATGAAGTATATATAATTAAGTTTCATACTTTCATGTGTCCCACAATAATAAATATGTAAAAGGTCAGAAATTTAAAAATGAAATAATCAATTTAATTCTTTTTGTTGAGTCTAAGAAAATAATTACTACACCTTCCGTACAACAATATAAGTCATTTTGACCATATTAGTAATGCAATTAATGGTACATGAAAAAAAAATATTATGAGTTAGTTTATAAAATTGTTCTTCATTAATAATATGAAAAAGATAAATTGAAGAATTGACATAAGAGGGTAATAAATAGTTAAGGTTATGATAGAGAAAATAACATTAAGTGATACATTGATAATGTAAAGCGACCTATAATTTGATACAATTTTTTTCTTAAAGCGACTTATAATTTGATATGGAATGAACACTATGCAAAATGAGTGAGTTATTTGATCGTTACACACACATTAAAATAAATTACCTATTTTGGGACGAAGGGAGTATAAAAGAAAGAAAATAAAGCAGAAATATTTTACTACAGTAATCTTAATGAGTATTGATGTATTTAAAATTATCATAAATGAAAAATGGAAAATGTTGGATTATAAGTGATGTAAGTAATAAAGACAACATCACATTTTATATATAGGATCGAAGTTTGAACTTCGAACATTTCACTTTAAGAATAATTAATATTTTATTAAAAATTGAAAAATATCAGTTATTTTTTAGACAATTATCTTTTTTTAAAAAATCATTCATTTTAGAAAAGTAGAGCACGATAGCGGAGGGCCGAGGGGACAGTCTAAATATATATATCTTATTACTTTTAATAAATATTAATAAAATATTGTTTATAATATTTTTTTACCTTTTTGATATTAACCCTAGTCAAGAATTTTTATTTTTTTTTAAAAAAATCAAACTCGAATTCTCCTAAACAATTCATTTTAAAAGAAGTTCAATAATAATTTGAGTATAATATATTAATTTATATTATTTTTAGACAACTTTTGAGTGGTCAATATTGAATACACTTTTTAGAGGATTTTTTCCTATACACAAATCCAAATCTAATCAGCTTACTGATTGCATAGTAGACAATCCGACCCACCGAAATTGACCAACATACTCATCAAGTTGTAAACTTGTAATAATACACTCATGGATATTTTAGGTTGTCTTGTACCAAAATAAAAAGGACATTTTAGGTTGTCTAATATGTAATATAAAAATAGACTATAATATTTACAATAAAATTTGATAAAATATTATATTTATTCTCTATTTTATGTTATTGTAAAATTTATTTTTATTAAACACATTTGTAATTTTGTTTCAGAAAATATAGTGATAATTTTTTCTATAAAAATAATAATACTCAATAAATCAAGAAAGCATGAGCTTTATATCGTCAATGTTGACCGCTGCCTAATTGAATTAAATAATAATTATTAGTACTTTTATAAAAATAATAATTATGTTTTTGATGATTCAATAAAAACCGAAAGCAAAAATGCTCAAACTAAACTAACAAATAATGATCACATAATAATTTAAAGAGAAATGTATTTTGCGTCCCTACGGTTTTTTAATGGTGCGTATCCAGACCCGGACACATGTGCAACATGTGCCGTGGCATCGGACCTCCTAAAAATGAAGGCCTCAATTTTTTTATATAGTAGTAATATTAGTAAATTTAAGGATGTAAAATTTAATATATTACGGTAAATTGCAAATGTCAAATTGTTAGATCTATAATCTCTTTTAATGAGTACTAGTATTAATAAATTAAGTGGTGTAAAATTTAATACATTACTCCCTCCGGCCTTAATTATAAGCAAATTTTTACATTTTAAATTCATTGAAAAACGAATGTATCTACTCTATGATTAAGGCCAAATACATTGGTTATCCAATGAATTTAAAAAATATAAATTTGTTTATAATTAAAGTCGTAGGAAGTATTTAATTAACGAATTTACTTCAAAAAATGACTCAGCTTAAGTAGCTAGGAAATATTTTATTATTATTAATTATACTATGAATTTTTTATATTAATTTAAAGGATGCTTATTTTTTTTATGCTATTTGCAATTTAAATTAGGAATAATTTTTTTAAAAAATTGCATTTTTATTTATTAAAATGGGCCACATTTATTTTTTGCACATAAACTCCAAAAACTCGGGACCGGCCCTGTGCGTATCATTTGCTAAAAAATAGAGGATTACACTGAATAACTTTTGTTGTACCATGTTTGATTTAGAAACTGATCATGAGACTTGACAAAATAGGCTGTAAGAGACAGCATAAAAACAAGAATTTTTATCCCCCAATGAATCGCATGACAACTTTTTGTCCACAGTACAACTATAAAAAAAACAAAAAACAAAAATACTCATTTTAATAATGAATATAAAAATAGTATCTCTGATACAGTTTTGTCATGTCTTGTACGATCTTGTTATGGGTTATACTATTCAGTTCAATATTTACTGTTTTACGAATCAAACGCACCTTAAATGTCCCATAAGATGACTTAGATATATCCCTCTTATATATAGGTAGTAAACTCACCAGATTTAAATAACACTTATTGAGGACTTAAGTCCCCATTAAGTTATTAGCGGCCTAAACCCTCATTAAGTGAGAAAAAATCTTTACAAAATTAAAAAATAATTTTTTAAAGAACGTATAACTTAGTGGCAGCTTAAGCCGTCGATAATTTAGTAGCGGCCTAAGTCACCAATAAATATGTCTGTCTGTTTAATTTAATGATGACTTAAGTCGTCAATAGTTTAGCCAAAATTTAGCGACGATTAAGCTGTAACATCCCGGATTTTTGGCCCGAGACATTATGACTAGTTCACTTATTTAATAAAAAAAAAAACTCTTCACCTTTTTACTCAAAATCACCATTATTATTTTCTCAAAATTACAAGATGATTAATTATTGAAAAATTTAAGAAAAAACTTATTAAATTTAAATAGTACAAATCATCAACTTTAAAATATGTTAAATTTACAAAGTTATAAAATTGTTCAAAAGCCTAATTTAAATTTACAATTATATAATCATAAAACCCTTTGTTTATCCCCGCGCACGTACAAGCAACACATCAACTTCAAAATTCTTTGGTACCTACAACCATATTTAATGTAAGGGTCAATTTCTTTATCCAAATTGAAACATGCCGAATGAAAGGTAAATATTATAAAATAATAATAAAATCATTAGCCATAAAGAAAAATCAAATAAAATCGATGAAAAAAACTATTTTTAATAACTCCTTATGCCAAGTAATAATGCATGAAATGCAACTAGCTACAATGATCCGGATATCACCACTCCGCAGAGCAAAAAGAATGTCCCCCTTGGACAGTGTCCCCCTTGGACACAATACTCCTCTTGAGTATTAAAGATCAATAAGGTTCAGTACCCCACTTGAGTATTATGCCGAACCCCACCACCAGTAGTACATGAATGAATGAATGCTCTCTCGCTGAGTATCCAATTAAATTGAAATCTTTCTAATCCCACCAGATTAAGAGACCCAATTAACACCTCTAGTAAAATAACCGATAAAATAACCAAATACACAATCAACCACACGCCAAGAAAACACATAATTAAATACAGAACCAACCAGACATATCACTCAATGTATATTGAAATTGCATAAAACGTAATAAAAATAATTCTATCATTCCTTCTATCATCATTCCTCTTTAAGTTCACAATTCCATTAGTAAGTTATAATATAAACCCTAAGTGCATGATGAAGGTTGAAAAACACACAAGAAGGGGGGGGGTTGAATTGTGTGAGACTTTTTCTAAGTTAAAACAAATTGCAGCGGATAAGGTATAACACACACAATATATGAGGATAGGGTTAGAGAGAGATGCTCAGAATTTTTATACTGGTTCCTCCCACTAACAGGAGTAGTCCAGTCCTCTTGTCATTCACAAGAGATTTCACTATAATCACTCAGATTACAAATGCTCAAGCACTAAGCAAGAGACTTCAAACTGCTCAAGCACAAAGCAAGAGACTTCTAACTGCTCAAGCACAAAGCAAGAGACTTCCAATGCTCAAGCACAAAGCAAGAGACTTCCAATGCTCAAGCACAAAGCAAGAGACTTCCAATGCTCAAGCACAAAGCAAGAGACTTCCAATGCTCAAGCACAAAGCAAGAGACTTCCAATGCTCAAGCACAAAGCAAGAGACTTCTAACTGGTTTTAATGTTAATAAAGATAAGAGATTAACACTTGATATACAATCAGAGGTGTTTACAAAATACAACTCAGTTACAAGACTAACTTAGAAAATTATCACAAAGTTTCTAAGTGTTTGATAGCTTCAGAATTTGACAGAGTTTCAGCACGTTCAGAAGCTTAAGTCTTGATTCCCATTTCTTCACAAATCTTCTTCCTTTTATAGATGATAAAATGAACGTTGAAGATTATAGCCGTTTGAAGAATTGAGACGCTCCTTTGTATAGATCAGTGAGCTTATTAGCTGTTCTGATTTGCAGTAGCTTAGGAGCTTAACGTTTACTACAAAATGAGAGATTCCTTTTGGCTTTTGATATTTGAACCTTGGTGAAAGCCAAATAAGGAAATAATCGTTTCTGAAGCCTGACTTGAAAAGGACCTTTCCATGGTCAAACCTTTTCATTCTTGGTTTCTGCGTTTGGACTTAGTCAGGCACAGTCTTCAATAAAATTGTACTCTCAAATGTAGCTTAACACTTATATCTGACGAGCCTTCAGATTTTGATAGGCTCAGAATTACTTGTTTCAGATCTGGTGAGCTCAGATGTTCTTCAGATTTTGATAGGCTCAGAATTACTTGTTTCAGATCTGGTGAGCTCAGATATTCTTCAGATTTTGATAGGCTCAGAATTACTTGTTTCAGATCTGGTGAGCTCAGATGTTCTTCAGATTTTGATAGGCTCAGATTTACTTGTTTCAGATCTGGTGAGCTCAGATGTTCTTCAGATTTTGATAGGCTCAGAATTACTTGTTTCAGATCTGGTGAGCTCAGAAGTAATTCCTTCAGAAATTCTAAGGTTCAGATAATAACTTCAGAGTTTCACAGGCTCAGAATTACTTGCTTCAGATCTGGTGAGCTCAGAAGTAATTCCTTCAGAAATTCTAAGGTTCAGATAATAACTTCAGAGTTTCATAGGCTCAGAATTACTTGCTTCAGATCTGGTGAGCTCAGAAGTAATTCCTTCAGAAATTCTAGGGTTCTTTAGTACGCAAATTTTAACTTTTAATCCTGCACACTGAATTAAATTATTAGTACTCCAATTTAACCTTAAATACATTGTTATCATCAAAATCAATTAAGGAGATACAAAATCATAATTTTGTTCCAACAATCTCCCCCTTTTTGATGATGACAACTATATGTATTTAAAATCAATTGTTGTTGTTTTTATTTAACATCTTGACTTCAGGTTCTGAGGTTTGCAAGCTCCCCCTGAGTCTGATAAGCTTCAAAAGTTTATCAATGATAAATATAAAACAGTCTAAGAGTAATATTTAATGTCAAATATAATTTCATATATTCTACCTTCAGAATTAGAGGTTTGCAAGCTCTATTTCTTCAGATTGACAAATATAAGATATGGTTTGCAAGCGTATCTTATATTATATGAATTTATGTTGGACAAAATTTATTACTCCCCCTCATTAAAAGTTTAAAAGACTTTAATATAACTTAATAAGAGTAGAGTTCAGAAAATGTGATCTTTAGAGCTTCAGAAATAATTTCACTGCCATAGGAAATGAAATAATATTTTCTCCCCCTTTGTCATTATCAAAAACGGGTCAGTCAAAGCACAAGTTACAGGGTAGTAAATGCACACAGCAAACAACCACCAGCAGTAAATGCATTCAACGGTAAAAGGGAATTGTTAAGTACCATGGTGAAACAGGGAATTGTTTCAGAATGAAGACGAGTTTCTTCAAGATCTGAATCAGTTCCAGGAAAAGGTGGAGTGGTTTGAATGGATGAGGGGTTTGGTTCAGAAGTGGTTGGCTTAGGAGATGAAGTCTGAAGGGGTTCAGTTTGGGATTCAGCAGGGACTTCAGAATTTTGAACATTTGAGGGTTCAGATTGGTCTACGTCCATTGCTATTGGGGTAGACTCAGAATCTTTAATAGGAGATTTCTGAGGGGATTTAGGAGTGTCAGAAATGGTTATAGTGGAAGTTTCAAAATATTGAAAACGTGAGAAGTGATAGTGACTAGTGTGTAGTTAAGTGATTATAGTGGAAGTTTCAAAATATTGGGGAAACAAGATAGTGACGTAATGGGGGCTTGGCAGTTACTTTTAATAAAATCATCATTAGCTCTCCTTCATTACCCAGCGGTTACTAGACATGATGGGAAGTTACACAGATAAGTAGTGTTTTCAGAAGCCAGCTGTCAGTTAGAGAAACTGAGTGGTCAACTAACACTTAGAGTAGGTATCTGAGTCACAAGAAATCATATTTAATAATAAATAATTCTGATTGCTTCAGATGAGAGAGTGCTTCAGAACCTATATAATAGTTTCTGAGCCGTCCAAACTTCTGAGGCCCTTCAGAACCAGTTTATTCATTCAGAGTTAACAGCATTCAGAGATATCATTCAGAAATAAAAACCATGTTCAGATTTTTCTTGATAAAATCGAAACGATCAATAGCAAGAGGTTTGGTAAAGATATCAGCCCATTGATGCTCAGTATCAATGAATTGAATCTTAATTACTCCCTTCTGAACATAGTCTCTAATGAAGTGATGTTTGATCTCAATGTGTTTAGCTCTTGAATGCAAAATAGGATTCTTAGACAAACAGATAGCAGCAGTATTATCACAGAGAAGTGGTATACTACTTATCCTTATCTGATAGTCCTCCAACTGATGTTTCATCCAGAGCAATTGCGTGCAACACTTAGCAGCTGAGATGTACTCTGCTTCTGCTGTAGATAGAGCAATAGTTGCTTGTCTCTTACTAGCCCATGATATAAGGTTTTCACCTAGAAATTGACAGTTTCCACTAGTGGACTTCCTTTCAATTTTATCACCAGCATAGTCAGCATCACAGAATCCAATAAGCTGATAATCTAAGGATTTCTTATAAAGTAATCCAAGATTAGTGGTTCCTTTCAGATATCTAAAGATTCTCTTAACAGCAGTTAGATGAGACTCTCTAGGATCTGATTGAAATCTAGCACACAAGCATACACTGAACAAGATATCTGGTCTAGATGCAGTGAGATAAAGGAGGGAACCAATCATACCTCTGTATAATTTCTGATCTACTTTGCCTTCAGATTCTTCCTTCAGAAGACAGCTAGAGGGATGCATAGGAGTTGACATTGGTTTACAATCTTCAAGACCAAATTTCTTCAGTAAATCCTTTGTGTATTTGGTTTGATGCACATATACTCCTTCTTTTCTTTGATTGATTTGAATTCCCAAGAAGAATGTTAGTTCTCCCATCATACTCATTTCAAATTCATCCTGCATAAGCTTAGAGAAATTCTTGCAAAGAGAAGCATTAGTTGAACCAAAGATAATATCATCAACATAAATCTGAACAATCAAAATATCAGTTTTTAAGGTTTTTCTAAAGAGAGTGTTATCAACATGTCCTTTTTCAAAACCATTTTCTAGAAGAAATATACTTAACCTTTCATACCAAGCTCTTGGAGCTTGTTTCAAACCATACAGAGATTTCTTCAATTTGTAAACATGATCAGGACACTTTATATCTTTAAAGCCAGGAGGTTGTTTAACATAGACTTCTTCATAAATTACTCCATTCATAAATGCACTCTTAACATCCATTTGAAATAGAGTGATGTCATGATTAACTGCATAGGACAAGAGAAGTCTAATTGCCTCAAGTCTTGCTACTGGTGCAAAGGTTTCAGTGAAATCTATGCCTTCTTGCTGACTATAACCTTGTGCAACCAGTCTAGCTTTATTTCTGACAACTTCTCCCTTTTCATTTGACTTGTTTCTGAATACCCATTTTGTTCCAATAATGTTCTTGTGTTTGGGTTTTGGTACCAGATCCCAAACATCATTTCTTTCAAATTGATTGAGTTCTTCTTGCATTGCAACAATCCACCCATCATCTGAGAGTGCTTCTTCTATGTTTGTGGGTTCAATTAATGAAATTAACCCAACTAGGGATTCATCCTCTTTGAAAGCAGATCTGGTCTTTCTTGGGCTATCCTTGTTACCAACAATTAGCTCTTCAGGATGAGATGATCTATACTTGAATTTACTCTTAGGTGGAGCAGGTGTCTGAGAGGGTTCAGTTTCTGAAGGGTCTTCAGTTTCAAGGCCTTCAGAGATATCTTCATTTTGAGTCTCAGATGGATATACAGCAATGGAGAGATCTTCACACTCAGAATTTGAGGAAACTTGAAATTCTGCAAAAGTCTCAGCTTGCTCTGACATTTTATCGTCAGGCTCTTTATCATCAAATCTAACATGTATAGATTCTTCAACTGTGTGAGTTTCAGAATTATACAATCTGTATGCTTTTGAGCGTTCAGAGTAGCCTATAAAGATACCCTTATAAGCTCTAGCATCAAATTTCTTTCGATAGACCTTGTTGTCTAGAATATAACAAGTACATCCAAACTGATGAAAATAAGAAATATTTGGTTTTCTTCCTTTGAACAGTTCATAAGCAGTTTTGTTCAGAATAGGTCTGATGTAGATTCTATTCTGAACATAGCAAGCAGTACTCACGGCTTCTGCCCACAAGAACTTAGCTAGGTTAGACTCAAGCATCATGGTACGAGCCATTTCTTGCAAAGATCTATTCTTTCTTTCTACAACACCATTCTGCTGTGGTGTTCTAGGAGAAGAGAATTCATGGATTACTCCATGCTCTGAGCAGAAAGATTCGAAAGAGTCATTTTCGAACTCTCCCCCATGGTCGCTTCTAACCTTCAGAATCCGAAGATCCTTTTCACTTTGTATTTGTGTGCAGAAGTCACTGAACACCACAAGTGCTTCACTCTTAGAACGTAGGAATTTCACCCAAGTCCATCTACTGAAATCATCAACCATGACCAATCCATATTTTTTACCATTGATAGAGGCTATCGAAACAGGACCAAACAGATCAATGTGAAGCAATTCTAAGGGTCTGGAAGTAGAGACAATGTTTTTAGACTTGAATGAAGTCTTAGCAAATTTTCCTTTTTGACATGAGCCACAAAGTGCATCTGAGTGATAATCAATGTCAGGCAAACCACTAACAAGCTTTTGTTTGCTAAGCTTAGAGATCAACCTCCAGTTAGCATGACCAAGACGCTTGTGCCATAGCCATTTCTCATCACTCAGAGACAAAAGACATATAATCTTTTGGTCAACCAAATCAGAAAAGTTTACTTTATAAACATTGCCAACTCTCATTCCCTTGAATACTACAGATTTGTCAGAGTCTTTTGATACAGTACATGATTCCTTATTAAATGTAACAACACACCCATTGTCACAAAATTGACTAATGCTCAATAGATTGTGTTTAAGTCCATCAACTAACCAAACATCTTTAATGGAAAGAGAAGAATTACCAACTGTACCTGTACCAATGATCTTCCCTTTTTGTTTTCCTCCAAATCCCACAGAGCCTCCCTCTTTCAGAGTTAGGGTTTGGAACATATGCTTTTCTCCCGTCATATGTCGTGAGCAACCACTGTCCAGGTACCAGGGCTGCTGTTTTACCTTTCCTTGCATGAGCATCTGAAGCAAACATTATTTCAGATTTTGGTACCCATATTCTGATGGGTCCTTTAGAGTTAGTCTTCTGAATAGTATTCCTTCTTTGTTTTCTATGATCAACACAAGATCTAGAATTAATTAAGCTTTGACAAGAATGTTTAGGCTTAATTTGATTCTTGGATTTTGATCTGGAGTATATCACAGTTCCAAAGGTCAAGCAAGGATCTGAAGTAACTTTACCTTGATTTCTCAGAGGTTCAGATGACTTCTGAGCCTTAACTTGAGAACTTTTGGACTCAGAAATTTTAGGTTCAGAAGAACTTGGAACTTCTGAGTCTTTGGGTTCAGGTTCAGAACCTCCTTCAGAGTTGGATGCCTTCAGATCAAATGTACCACTTTTAACAAAGGTAGAGAATAATTCAGGTGGAGTATCATCCTCACTATATGATTTCAGAGGTTTATCCCAGTTCTTAAACCGAGAATAACCAATGCCTTCACCATAGTTACGAGTCATATGATAAATCATGGAAGCCATTTTACTCCTATTGAAGGTACAACGAATAAATTCGTGAAGAGCATCTTCATGATCATCATTGAGCTTGTCTGCCAAGACATAGTTAGATTCAACATGACAAATACGAATGTTTAACGATTCATTTTCATCATAAAGAATCTTGGCATCCTTTTTCAATGATTCATGAACATTCTTCAGAATTTTGTGTTGACTTACTATACGAGAGTAATGTTTCACGGCAATCTTAAGAGAATCAATTAATTCAGATTTAGTCATGTTAGAGTATACCTCATTTTCATCATCTGAGTCATCTTCAGAATCTCTATCAGAGTTGTTACCTTCAGAAGTTCTTGCCATTAAAGCCAGATTGCCTTCTTCATCATCTTCTCCTTCAGAGTCATTTTCAATGGTCTCCCAAGTGGCTAACAAACTCTTCTTTACCTTTTCTTTGTACTTTTCTTTCCCAAAGCTCTTATTCTTTCCTTTGTCCTTGGATGACATATCTGGACAGTCCGCAATGAAGTGTCCAGATTTCTTGCAGTTATAGCAGTTGTTCAGTTCTTCCTTTTTGTCCTTTGAAAAGGAACTTCTTGAGTTGTTTCCTTTGTTTGGAAACCTTTTGTATTTCTTGTTCCATTTCTGAAACCTTCTAACCATTAGTGCCATTTCTTCATTCTCAGAATTTTCATCCATCATATCATCAGAAGTTTCTTCCTCTTGTTCAGACACTTTGATCTTTGCAGCTTTTGAGGAAGTCTGAACAGAGCTTAGAGCCAAGGACTTCATCTTCTTGACAGGTTCATCTGACATAAGTTCTAGCTCATGACTTCTGAGTGAGCTTATTAAATCTTCAAGAGTCACATTGTCCAAATCCTTGGATTCCTGAAAAGCTGTAACTTTTGGTCTCCATTTGGAAGGTAAGCTCCTCAGAATTTTCTTCACGTGATCAGATGCAGTGTAGCTTTTCTTCAGAACTTGAAGACCAGAGACAAGGGTTTGAAACCTTGAATACATGGTTTCAATATCTTCATCTTCCTTCATTCTAAACAGCTCATATTGATGAACTAATAAGTTTGCCTTAGCTTCTTTGACTTGCTTATTTCCTTCATAGGTGGAACATAGAGAGTCCCAGATAGTTTTGGCACATGACTTGTTGGATATTTTTAAATACTCAGCATGAGATATTGCACCAATAAGCATATTCTTAACAGTATGATGCTTCTTATACTGTTTCTTCTTTTCAGCATCAAAGAACTTTCTGTAGGTATTTCTTACAACACCTTCATCATCCATGTGTTCAAAATGTATACCATCTTCAATGATATCCCATAACTCATCATCGGTCCCAATGATGTAACTATACATCTTGGTTTTCCAGAAAGGAAAAGTAGTAGGATCACTGTTGAAGTAAGGTGGTTTGTCTCTGTGATTATCACTGTTCCTTTCCCTATCATAGTTGTGAGGAGGTGGAACAGCAGAGTGATCAGGTCCAGAGGAAGCAGAAGGAGAGGTAACACCAGACATGTTTTTCAACTAAGTACCCCTAGATCTTTTACTGTTTCACTGTTAAGTGAAGAGCAACAGACCGGAGCTCTGATGCCAATTGAAGGTTGAAAAACACACAAGAAGGGGGGGGTTGAATTGTGTGAGACTTTTTCTAAGTTAAAACAAATTGCAGCGGATAAGGTATAACACACACAATATATGAGGATAGGGTTAGAGAGAGATGCTCAGAATTTTTATACTGGTTCCTCCCACTAACAGGAGTAGTCCAGTCCTCTTGTCCTTCACAAGAGATTTCACTATAATCACTCAGATTACAAATGCTCAAGCACTAAGCAAGAGACTTCAAACTGCTCAAGCACAAAGCAAGAGACTTCTAACTGCTCAAGCACAAAGCAAGAGACTTCCAATGCTCAAGCACAAAGCAAGAGACTTCCAATGCTCAAGCACAAAGCAAGAGACTTCCAATGCTCAAGCACAAAGCAAGAGACTTCCAATGCTCAAGCACAAAGCAAGAGACTTCCAATGCTCAAGCACAAAGCAAGAGACTTCCAATGCTCAAGCACAAAGCAAGAGACTTCTAACTGGTTTTAATGTTAATAAAGATAAGAGATTAACACTTGATATACAATCAGAGGTGTTTACAAAATACAACTCAGTTACAAGACTAACTTAGAAAATTATCACAAAGTTTCTAAGTGTTTGATAGCTTCAGAATTTGACAGAGTTTCAGCACGTTCAGAAGCTTAAGTCTTGATTCCCATTTCTTCACAAATCTTCTTCCTTTTATAGATGATAAAATGAACGTTGAAGATTATAGCCGTTTGAAGAATTGAGACGCTCCTTTGTATAGATCAGTGAGCTTATTAGCTGTTCTGATTTGCAGTAGCTTAGGAGCTTAACGTTTACTACAAAATGAGAGATTCCTTTTGGCTTTTGATATTTGAACCTTGGTGAAAGCCAAATAAGGAAATAATCGTTTCTGAAGCCTGACTTGAAAAGGACCTTTCCATGGTCAAACCTTTTCATTCTTGGTTTCTGCGTTTGGACTTAGTCAGGCACAGTCTTCAATAAAATTGTACTCTCAAATGTAGCTTAACACTTATATCTGACGAGCCTTCAGATTTTGATAGGCTCAGAATTACTTGTTTCAGATCTGGTGAGCTCAGATGTTCTTCAGATTTTGATAGGCTCAGAATTACTTGTTTCAGATCTGGTGAGCTCAGATGTTCTTCAGATTTTGATAGGCTCAGAATTACTTGTTTCAGATCTGGTGAGCTCAGATGTTTTTTAGATTTTGATAGGCTCAGATTTACTTGTTTCAGATCTGGTGAGCTCAGATGTTCTTCAGATTTTGATAGGCTCAGAATTACTTGTTTCAGATCTGGTGAGCTCAGAAGTAATTCCTTCAGAAATTCTAAGGTTCAGATAATAACTTCAGAGTTTCACAGGCTCAGAATTACTTGCTTCAGATCTGGTGAGCTCAGAAGTAATTCCTTCAGAAATTCTAAGGTTCAGATAATAACTTCAGAGTTTCATAGGCTCAGAATTACTTGCTTCAGATCTGGTGAGCTCAGAAGTAATTCCTTCAGAAATTCTAGGGTTCTTTAGTACGCAAATTTTAACTTTTAATCCTGCACACTGAATTAAATTATTAGTACTCCAATTTAACCTTAAATACATTGTTATCATCAAAATCAATTAAGGAGATACAAAATCATAATTTTGTTCCAACACATGAGTGTATGGAGAAAAAGCCCTTACCTTAGACGCTTTACTTCCTAGCGCAACCTTAGGTGGTCTAAAATTCATATCTGTGATGCAACCATAATATCTCTCACTACAGACTTCGTTTTGACGATTAGACCGTTGGAATTGAATAACCACGCGTTGTAACATGCTCTCCAAAAATAAGGGTGATCCAATAGTTACGAATGAGCAATCACAATTAAACTGGATAATCAATTGAGAGATTATGATCGGTGACTAATATTGGGTTATTTTCTCTTTTGTTTGCTAGTGATTTGTGTGGCACTTACAAATTGGAGTGAGGTGTGAATTGCTGAGAGGGGAAGAGTGAAGTAACAATTGAAATTTAGGGAACCTGGTACCGGTTGAAAGAATACACTAGGGAATTGGATGAAATTGACGGTTTATGAAATTAGCCAAGTACCACTTTACCACTTGCCTATTAATCGTGCTTTAGGGTGTGCATGTGTGTGACCATGTTGTTTTGGTATTGTTGCATAAGTGGAATATTGGCTCAAATAAATGCTATTAAATAGGATAATTGGTTTTTAAGATCATATAAACAAAAGGTGGACAATGCTTGCTTGCTGAACATTCACGTGATACACAAAAATAAGACTTGGTCAAAAATTGAATTCTACTCCTCATCTAAGACAAGTATATATAATTAATTTCAAAAACTCACAAATTAGTTAGATAATTAAGATAATCATTATCTCACAAACACTAAAATAAAATAGAGTATAAAATGACTACTGTAAAATTTATTTATCAATTAACTAATCAGTAATCATGCATGCAAAATAATGAATATCATATAATTTTCACACCAAATTGATAAACTAAATAAATAGAATAATTAAAAATAAGTCTCCCAATTTAAATTAAACTTAAGGTGCTATAATTTTCTTAAATCGTAAATTTAGAAAATATTAAGAAAATCTTAAGTAAAATATCGGGATGTTACAATTAAGCCGCCATAACATGTTCTAAAAATTAAAAAAAGAAAACAAGCACCCATTCACCTGATCTGCACCAGGGTACCATCATCATCATCACTATATCCATTCACCTATTCATCTATTCACTCTTCTATCACCACCAGCATACCGTCACAGTTTTATTTTCACAAACAAACTTATCTTCACTATTCATCTTCAACATCCAAATATCTTTCCTTAAAAAATTAAGCTATCATTAATTCTAAAATCAATTTTCACATCAAATCCGAACCAAGAACAAGAGTTTCACATTGTATTTATTTTATGAATTTGAAGATGAGCTTGCTTTAGTACGTACTTTGAAGATGTAGATCTTGTTATCTCTCTTCTTCTTCTTCTTCTTGTCTCTGGCGGCGAAATCACATTTCTTTGGTTGCTTCTCTCTTGGCTTATTGGTTAAAGAAGGAATCCGAATAAGAGGCTTTGGATGGAGATGGAGATGGAGATTTTTAAAAGAGGTTTCTGGAGATTGGAGAATGAATATGGCGAAAGACTTCTTTGGATGAAGATGGAGATTTTTAAAATTTAAAATTATTTAACAATTTTGTTTGGCAATTAATAAATAAGTAATTTCCTTACAAAAAACAAAAAGTTTAATTGATATGCACTGACGGTGTAAAATAATTTTATACGGTCATCCAATAAGAAACCATCAATCTTCCATGTCATATCAAGAAAGTGGGATAAAGTGGGGTGACGTGGCAAAATACATGGTTGTCATTGGTTGACAGTGTAAAATTATTTTACACTGTCAATGCATACAAATTAATGAGTTGTTTAATTTTAATAATTAATTTTTATAAAATAATAAACAGAATAATTAAAATAATTATTTTAAAAAAAAATCATTCAAACTTAGTGGCAGTTCTAGCCGTCACTAACTGGTCAAACCTGCAACACTGCAGCAACAATTAGTGATGGTCAAGGCCGCCAGTAAATTTTCGTCCCAATATTTTCTGACGGTTTTGGCCGCTAGTAAACTTACCTACGACGTTTTTACTGACATATTGTGGCCGCAAGTAAATTCGTATTTTTTACTATTTACTGACAGTTTTGGCCAGTTTTTTAGAGCTTTTGACCGCCAGTATATCATCATTTTCTTGTAGTTACTGAGTTTGTTGGTTAAGTAGTAACTAGTAAGTGGTAGTTTTTTTTACCTAATCCTAACATATAACCACGGCTCGCTATCTACGCTGCAAACACCATTTTACAACAAAATACAAGTCTATTTTACATATTAACACATTTGTCTTAAGTTAATAGACCAGTTTAATTATTTATGAAAGTTATGAAAAAAAAAAAAAACAACACAAAGATAATTACCTAAACAACTTTCTCAATCATTATCTTTAAATCATTACAGAAATTTATAATAAGTTAAACAACCTAAGAATTTTCCTTCAATAGATTCACTCTTGACTATAGCCATACTTCGCCATTTGATGGTAGAATCTTTAGCACCATCAAGATCAACCCCTGCATAATTTTAAATGCTATCTAGTAATTTCTTCCCACTTTCCACTTTATTTTTTGCTATGATTTTGCTAAACTCGATGAGGACAACATCTATTTGTTAATGTAATCACACATTCAATAGGATGCGCTTTACACAAAAAAAAAAATCTAGTAGTCATTGACAAAATTAAAGACAATTATTCTAAAAATATTAGAGCATTGCTATTTAGTAAAAATTATTTTAGAGAAGAAATATAAGAATAACATATGGCATTATCTTATAGGAAGATGTAATTTTAATCTTCTCTTTTAGTGGAAATCATGGGAGGTAGTTGATGTAAACAAGGATGGAGATTTATTCTTACAATTCTTCTTCATAAATTTTCTTACTAAATAGCATTTTCCAAAATATTAAAGTGAATTTATAGAATTGTAATGCACTACCACATGACTGTCATCTTCTAGATAACAACATCATTAAAATCATTGTATAAAATGAAATTACAAAATGGAAAATATAAGAGAGAAATTGTATAGTTGTATAATATTTTATCAATGCAAAACCAATACTTAAATGCACCCACAAAGAAAGAAAACAGAAGCAACAACATCTTGAAAAATATAATGAGTATATAAAAAAATTGTCTCTTGAAAAAAGCATAGCTAAACTACACCAAATGAATCAAATAAAGAACTAAGAGTTTCAAACAAAGCTAATATTGTCACATTTAAAATCTCAACAAATAACCAATGAACTCAATTTGCAAAACACCCATCCTGAATCAAATGTTCTCTCTGTAATTTCAATATATAATAAAAAAATACCTCTAGATATATCCAACAATTCAACACATTAAGAATACATTATGTAAATGGAAGAGTATGAAACAGGGATTATTAACCCCAAAAGATAAACAACATCCATGAACACAGCACAGTTGAATTGAATATAGTAAGTATAAAAGCTATGAGAAAATCAAAACAAAATTATAGCAAAACATTTAATAGATTTAGAAAATAAAAAGTGATATCTTGTTTTTTTATTTTGGAAAGCCCATTAACAATGACATATTTAAAAAATCCATAATTTGTCTTAAAACGGAACAAGTGATACGACTTACCAGAAAATTACAGTGAACGTAAGCGACACCATCTTCACTTCTTTTCGTGTGAGGAGGAGCAATTTCAGATGTGATAGTTCGACTCTCTTCCTCTGGTCCAAAGTGGATGTCCAGTTTATAAGAGAACATAAGAATATAGTTAATGGTGATGTGTATTAACAAATTAACTATTTAGAGTTTGATAAAATAACTATTTAGATTGAAACACATACATTTTCTACCCCAACATTTATCTTTTTACCCCTACATTTTTAATAATATTCCCATTTTATCCTTTGTTTAAAATATAATTTTTTACAATATTTTTTTTAAAAGTGTTAAAATTGGTAAAAAGTGTTCCATAATTTTTTTATCGATACCGGAACACTTTTTAAAAGTGTTCCGGTTTATATTTGTGCTAGAAAACATATTTTATTGATACCGGAACACTTTTAAAAGTGTTCCGGTTTGTATTTTTCCCTATATTTTAATGATACCGGAACACTTGTAAAAGTGTTCTGGTTTGTAATTTTGTCTATATTTGGTTGATATCGGAACACTTTTAAAAGTGTTCCGGTTTGTATTTGTGCTTTTATTGATACCGGAACAGTTTTCAAAGTGTTCCGATTTGTATTACTGTCTGTATTTTATACCTACCGGAACACTTTTAAAAGTGTTCCGGTTTGTATTTGTGCTCTTATTGATACCGGAACAGTTTTCAAAGTGTTCCGGTTTGTATTTCTGTCTATATTTTATACCTACCGGAACACTTTTAAAAGTGTTCCGGTTTGTATTTGTGTCTAGAAAACATGTTTTATTGATACCGGAACATTTTAGAAAGTGTTACGGTTTGTATTTATGCCTAAAACATATTTTGTTGATATGAGAACACTTTTAAAATGTTCCGGTTTGTATTTGTGCCTAGAAAACATATTTTATCGACACCACAACACTTTCTATTTGTGCCCAAAATATATTTTTTTATACCGGAACACTTTGTAAATTGTTCTGGTTTGTAAAAAATCACAGAGGAGGCGACACCACGGCGATACATCGCTGGCGAAAAATCGACACACTACTTTCGCAAAGTATTATTATAAATTATGACAAACCGAAACAATATTTTCTTACCGCCGTTGATGGGTGTGTATGCACATATCCCGAAAAGGTTGAAAAAAATATCATAAACGACAACAATTTCATATTTTATTTGCAAATCGAAACACTTGTAAAATTAACATACCGGAAAAAAAATACCTTACCGGAATAGTGTTTCAGGGGGTACAATTTTCTAAACATGTTGGGGTAAAAAGATAAATGTAGGGGTAGAAAAAAAATGATAAAATGGAAAAATAATAAATAATAAAATATAAAAAAGTAAAGTAAGGGTAAAATGGGAATATTCCAAATTATGTTGGGGTAAAGAGATAAATGTTGGGGTAGAAAAAAGAATTTTCTTAGATTGATAGTACTTTACTAACATAAAATGGATCATACTCAAAAACCACCAACATTAGCCCATTTGTCTAGATACACCAATAAACTATTCTAAATTATTTAGTCATTGTAAAACAAAATATATATATATATAAATTCAACCAAATAAATTCAGACAAAGTTCTTAAATCACATAATTAAAAAAGGCGTAACATTAAATCCTTACATGAAAATCCTTTGAAGAACCTCAACGAATGAAAATTGTATCTGCAAACTAAATAGGGAATTGTCCAAGACAACTTATGGTTGAAAGTTTGCTCTTGATGCTGATTCGACTTGCATCATCTATCTATTTTTCTTTGTCGTGGTTTCTTCTTCCCACTCAAAACTAAAGTAAAAAAACAGAATCCAGTACTTCTAACATGCCTAATCTTTAGTGAACCTAGTGGTTTCTTTTTTCGTATAATCTAAATTTTAACTGCTATAGCTATTTTCAAGGAAACAAAGAAATAAAAACTTTTTTTTTTGCATTTTTTGTTTTTATTTTTTCCACGATAGCTTCATTTTTTTGTATTTGATTCTTGTGTAACTTTTTTTTTGAATGCTAATTAAGTGGGAGTTTGGAGGGAAATTAGACAACCCTATTTTGTTTTTTTTTTTTTTTTCAGAATAGCTTCATTTTTTTTTTTTATTTGATTCTTGTGTAACTTAAATGCTAATTAAGGGGAGTTTGGTGAGAAATTAGGCAACCCTAGTTAGGGTTTAGGAGGAATTAAAACCTTTTTTTTTTTACTAGACTTTGACCCGTGCGTTGCGCGGATTTAGTTAAACGATAGATATACGATTTAAGTTTTTATAAAAAAAATTGTAAATAAAAAAACAAAATGAAATCTAAACATAAATATATTGAAATTTAAAACAGGGAGTACAAATAAAACTAAACAATACTAATAAATTAATAAAAATAGAGGATACCATAAATAAAATTGAAATCATATAGAATCAAAATAATTTGATTTAGAAATGGTACTACAAAATTAATTGTAAAATTGGCTAAAAGCCAAACAACCGAAGCAAATGTTTTAGGTTTTAAAATTTTGGGTCAAAAATATACCTAAAAAAAATTCAATATAATTTACTAAATTTAATATGAATGTTTGGTTAGTTTAGGTGGTTAGGATGGAGGTTTCGCATCTCTTTGACCCAGGTTCAATTTACACATTCAACAGTGATGATAAAAAAATTCATACATTCAGCAAAATAAATATATTTAATTTATTCTTATCAATTTTGTACTCACTAAAAATTTCATTTTAGATTTCTACATCAGTTAGACCAATCTTGAATAATTGAGTCAAATGATAGTGATTTCAAATGATTGAGAAGATGACAAATCATGCTAATCTTCAAGGTGACATATTTAATTTTATAAAAAGTATTTTAAAAGTTATAATTTTTATATCAATCAATCTTTTTCTATTTTGATTGTATACCTATGTTATTTTCAATACATAGCAAATGACTAATTCAAAATTTAAATTTAGGTAAGAAAAGTGTGTTATTTTCAATACATAGCAAATGACTAATTCAAAATTCAAATTTAGGTAAGAGAAATTAGATGAGAGTATTAATTAATAGCGGTTTAGGAGGGAAAAATTAGGGTTAAGTTAAGAGTTTAATTAGGGTTTTAGTAGGTGCTAAACATAACTTTTATTATAATTAAGATAAGATAAGATAAGCAAAGAGATTGAATTATAAGGAGTACAGGGGGTACTCAACCCTTACAATTCAAAAGAGACACTTTAGGTGCGATGGAAGCAACCCAAAGGATTATTACACCAATCATGGAAAGATAAATCAACACTACACCTTACTCTACCTATAAACCACAACCATGCAATATTCAATATTTGGTTTACTAAGGTAGAAACATTAAAAACAATTCCTCTAAATAAGATGTTGTTACGGGCACGCCAAATGCACCAAGTAGTTGCCAACCAAATTAGATGCCGCAACTTCTTATTCTTTGACCCTGTAATTACATCACCGAATGATAAAAAATGATTGGGAATAGAAGTGAAGCTAATAGGTTTTACCCCCATCCACTTGAAGATGTAATCCCAAACGCTAGCTATCTCCCTACACTTAAAGAAAACATGATGCGAGTCCTCCACTTCTTGAAAACAGAATACGCAACATCGTTCCAAATTATTAGTAATAATACCTTTACCGAACAAAGCCTCTCTAGTTGGAAGCTTATCAAGCAATAGCCTCCACCCAAAAACACTAGTTTTCGAGGGTACATTGGAATGCCAAAGATTAATTATCGCTGCTGCTAGTATGGGCTCCATATCACCTTCATTTTATTTTTTTGGTATTTGATTCTTGTGTAATTTAAATGCTAATTAAGTGGGAGTTTGGAGGGAAATTAGGCAATCCTAATTAGGGTTTAGGACGAATCAAAACCTTCCTTTTATATTACTAGACTATTATATACTAATAATAATTGATTGATATATTGATGCACAATCAATTATTATATACTAATAATTGATACATTGATAATATATAATTTATTATATTATACGAATATAAATTAATATCGATGCATATTATACCTCATAATCGCCGAAAGATATGTACTACATAACTTGTATATTACATACATCATATAATTCATTGACTCCAAATAAATAGAGCATATTTGTAAGTCATGTTGATCTACATGTTTTAAAAAAAATTCACTCATGTTTTTAAAATCCTAAATTTTTTGTTCATAAGGTACGCCTAAAATCATAATAAGAAAAGACTACTCTTATTTTTTTGTTATAGTTGTATCAATTGATTTTTAAAACTACGTAGTAGTAATAATAATAATAATAATAATAATAATAATAAGTTTGTGTGGCTCAATATAATTTTTTTAGATAACTATAGAGATTTTTTTATCTTCACATGATACTATGGCGTGTACCTAATTGTCGGGGATCTCCAACTATATTAGCTAATTATATATGATAATTTTTTTTTATGATTTATCTAATAAAATCATCATGAGGCGCCTAGTCATTAATTAGCCAATAAATGTTTTCCCGCCCAAGTGATTAGCTAATTATTGTTTTATAAAATTGTATATTAGAGATATTAGAAATAAGTAAGATAATATTAATTATTAATAATTAATATAAGATAAGATTTTTTGCAATGATTCTCAAATATATTTTTCCATTAAATAAACGCGTTAACTTTGATGAGACAGAGAGTACCATCTCACCAATTGTTAGTTGGTTCAGTGCTGATTGGCGCTGAACTTGTAGGGAGGATCACGGTTCGATCTCCGCAACTACGATCGATAGGGGGTTGAAACCACTTGATATTAGAGCTGACCCCCAAACCAGATTAAACTGGTGTTGAAAATAAGAGAAAAAAATAGAGAGAGAGAGAGAGAGAGAGAGAGAGAGAGAGAGAGAGAGAGAGAGAGAGAGAGAGAGAGAGAGAGTAACATCTAATAAGTACCTCTTCACTCTTTTCAAATGTGTTTTTCAATTAAAATAACATTAATATATACATATTGTCAATTTTTTTAATATATGTATAAATGATTTTGCCATCTATTTGCCACACTAAGGCGACATGGTGATCAAGCAATTGGAATCCCAAAATACTCCCTATGTGTATATACACATACTAGTATACTCCAATTTGTGTTACACCTTTCTTCTTCTTCCCTTCATCTTCTCTAGCCCTATTTTCTTGTTCAGTTCCAAAACCAAATAGCAACACAAAATAAATAAATATCGTCAAGAACATGAAGGAGGTAATTTGTAATTCATTAAAAGGGGCAATACCAGTGGTACTAATGGTGTTGTCTCAGGTTGGATATGCTGCTGTGAATATAATCTACAAGCTGGCCATAAATGATGGAATGAGTATGAGGGTAGCTGCCGCTTACCGCCTCTCTTTCGCAGCGGCTTTCACCATTCCTCTTGCTCTTATCTTTGATAGGTCCATTTTCCTCCTTTGCTTCTTAATTATTGCCTAGTATTTTTGTCGTTGATGTTGATTAGTATAGTGACGTGAATCACACATCGTAAGTGTAGAGAAGTAGGAAATTGCGAATTTGAATGTGCACTCCAATGCATCAAATTTCTTTGTAATTATTAATTGAGTTATACTTACGAATTATTGCATAATATGCTTTATGTCACTCTGGCTTGAGCAATTTTCATTCATAATTCTTTATATGATAATGTGATGTCAAATGTACAAATTTAATATAATGTCTGTTTGAATTAATTTATTTTTTTATTTAAAAATGTTTCTTATACTTATTGAGACTTTTTTTTAAAGAAAAACATTTATTTCTTAAAAGGCATTTCTTTATATTTTTATAAAAATAATTTGTAAGGGAAGATTATCTCAAAAGATAAATTGTGTAATTGTTTTTAAAGAATTTCCAAGCATTTATACTCATTAAATTTATAAATTTATTGGGACTAGAGGGAACTTATTAATATTTTGTAGGATGTACATTGTCACTTTTAAATACAAAATTGTTCAATTATATTCAGGTGTTCAAATATTTCCAAACAAATGATGTAAACAACTTTTTAGTTTACATTTTTTTCCCCTTGGTTTTGTTTTCTATCCTCACTTTTTTCCAATTTCTCTTCCCAAAAACCAAAAAATGTAAATTGACCTATAAGAATAAAGAGGGACGGGGCAAGTGTTATAATTATTTATTTTTGAGCCAAAATTGCTTACTTTATCTCATTAACAAAATGTTTTAATATTTCAAAACCCAAAACTTTTGGTTGGACTGCTCCGCTCACTTTGGGTTTAGGTGTTCAATATTGGAGAGCAAGGGATATTTGCCAAATAAATAACATGTTTTAATTTTCCATTTTGATTGTATTTTTTTATTATTTTTGAGCTACCATGTTAAAAGTAAGAAGTTTTCAACGTTAATTTTTTTCCATATTTAGGTATCACGGATAGAACTCTTGATCATATATTTAAGGTCTCGAAATTCTTTACCACTTTTCTCGAAATAAGATTGATTATGTGAATTTCACCAACACAATCAGCTATCCATTCGAAAACAATTTACTCCATCCGTTCCAAAATATAAGTCGTTTTGACCATATTACACAAATTAAGAAATGTAATCATTGTTGTATAGAAAAAAGAAATTATGAGTAAATTTACAAAATTGTCCTTCATTAATTGTATGAGAAAGATAAATGAAAGAATTGAAAGAAGAGAGAGAAATAAAAAGTTAAGGGTATAATAGGAAAAATAGCATTAAATGCTTCATTAGAATTGTAAAGCGACATATATTTTGGAACAAATTTTTTCTCCAAAACGACATATATTTTGGAACGGAGGGAGTAAAAAATAAGATAGGCTAACACCACATTGGCTTAAATAAAATGACATTATTAATTACTCCCTCATTAGTTCCTATGGTTTTTTTTAAAACTTTTTATATAAAAAACCATTTATTCCTGAAAACATCACTTTCTTGAAACTAAGTATCCAGTAAAAAAGAAGAAATAATCACCGGTTGGCTGATAATACATGATGACATTATTATTTCCTATAGTTTTTCTTTTTAATTAATTGTATTTCCTGAAAACATCAATTTCTTGATTTTTCTATTTTTCTTTACGGAATTTTCTTGTAATTAATACATTTTAAACAATCAACGATCGTAAATAATATTTTTTTTGTATGAATATATATTATTATTTGAAAGAAAAAAAACTCATGTTTAATTATATATGTTTCCAATTCAACCTGATGTGTAGGAACAAATTAAAATGAGACTCATGCATTAACTTAACTAGGCCAATATGGTTCTGCCTTTTCTTTTTTCTTTTATGAAGGAAGAAGAGACCAAAGATGACTTGGAAGGTTTTTTATCTGACATTTCTTTGTGGATTATTTGGGTATGCTACCTGAATTATTCACCTTTAATTTCCTCCATATAATATATAGTATGCTTAGAGTGAGGTAATTAATTAATTAATTAATTAAAGATACTAATATCATCATGTAATTGCAGGGGAAGTTTGCTTCTAAACCTTTATGGTGTGGGGTTGACTTTGACCTCAGCAACATTTATGTTGTCGATGCTAAACCTTGTTCCAGGAGTTACCTTCATCATGGCCATATCCTTTGGGTACACACACTCTCTCACTTCTCAATAATTTAGAATTTAATTTAGCATGTACCAAAAAAAAAAATTACCAATTGTTAGTTGGTTCGGTGGCGATTGGCGCTGAACTTGGTAGGGAGAACCACGGTTCAATCCCCGCAACTGCGATTGGGAGTGGGTTGGAATCACTTGATGCTAGAACTGAGCTTCAAACCAGATTAAACTAGTGGTGAAAGCTAAAAAAAAAAAAAAAAAAATTACTAATTTGCGCAAACATTGCAAAGAAAATTGATACACATTGCAAAGAATTTAATTTTTAAAAGAGTTCAATAAAGTGTTACATTTGATCTTGAGAAAGGTTCATATATTAAAACTTTTATTTATTTATAATATAAAACTAAACTTTGTTACTATAATATAATTATATTATTTTTGGTAGATTGGAAAAGCTTAATTGGGGATTAGCAGAGGGAAAGGCCAAGATAATAGGAACGTTAATTAGCATTAGTGGGGCAATGCTGATGATTTTTTACAAAGGAGTAGAAATTGATATTTGGAAATCCAATATAAACCTTATGCATCAACGTCATAATCAATATGGGCTTATGGAACCACTACATGCTGATTTTACTAATAAACTATTGGGAATTCCATGTGCTATAGGAAGTTGTTGTTCATTTTCTCTGTGGTTAATTATCCAGGTTAGCTTAATTAGTTATATGATCTATTCCTTCCTTATGATTGAACAGATTAATTATAATCATTTTATATAGGAAAAATTTTACTACAGATTTTTAACTTGAAGTTTTAATAAAGATTATTTATCGCCTTTTTAATGAAATAAATTATTTATCTTTCTAATTGTGTTAATTTTTAAAATGAAATAGTAATTCTTTCATTCATTGAAATACTAGCTGAAATAGCATTTAAGTTTTAAAATAAAGACAAGAAAAAATTACATTTTAAAAAAGGACAAACGTAAGGTCATTTTTTCGCGGTTTTAGAAGGAAAAGATAGAAAAATTTGTTTGAAATTTCTATAAAAAATTTAAAGGACCTCTTTGTAATATCGTCTTTTACACAGACTAAGTTGAATGAAGAATATCCATGCCATCATTCAAGCTCAGCTTTGATGTCCACCATGGGAGCAATTCAGGCTATTGTTTTGGCTCTTTGTGTTGATAGAGAATGGGCACAATGGAAGCTTGGTTATGATATCAGACTTCTCACTATTGTTTATTCGGTATGCTCCTAAAAATAGAATGATTAAAGTTTTTAGACACATAAAAGCAATATAACCAATGCATGTACATGTATTAAACCATTAAAAGAAGTTGTTATAAAATCCACTTGGGTTGGTTCGGTGGTATTGATTTGGGATCTGAAATTGAAAATGTGCTCCTCTTGAGGTCTTAGGTTCGCTTCTCACTGCAACCGGTGCCAATTTGGTGGGTTAATTTAACCTATTAAAAAAAAGTTGTTATAAATGCAGGGAATTGTAGGTTCTGGAATAGTGATTGTTGCCATTGCTTGGTGCATAAAAATGAGAGGTCCTATATTTGCATCTATTTTCAATCCTCTTCAGCTTTTACTTGTGGCTATCTCTGCTTATTTGTTATTGAATGAGAAGTTATATTTAGGAAGGTATATTATAAATAAATTTTACTTTATCATTTTTTAACCTTTCACATGCATGATGCACAATTTCATTTGATATAGTTTATTTTTATACAGTGTATTTGGAGCAGTGTTAATCGTAAGTGGCATATATGCAGTGCTTTGGAGCAAGAGCAAAGAAATGAAAAAGAAGACTAAGGTGGTAGAGAAATTAGAGATCGTTATGTCCAATCCTCACAAGTGAATGAGAATTTTTATTTTATGGAGGAGATTTTATATTCCATCCTAATCATTTTACACTAATAAATTAGGATACATACATACGAAACTGATGTAAAAAAAAAAAAATCCGGTTTCCCACACACATTAATAGATTTTGATAATTGATTAGAGATCAGACGATTTAAATCGCACATTTAAAAAATCCAACTTAAATAATCTCGACGGTTGGTTATGATCAGATTGTTGAAAATGATAATTACATATAAAGAGGTTCAATTGTAGTTTGCGGATTATTTTTTGGCCAGGCTAAAAATAAAAAGATAAATTAATTACTCTGTATAATCTTAAACTAATTGATCCATATCTTATTGCCCCTTAATGCTCATGATATCAATTAACAGAATTTCCCACGCCATGGTGATAAATCTTGTTGCTAGTCTTGTCTTGGTTATCTATTTCAACAACTGTGACTATGGTTCGTCACAAACAAAGGCCGCGGCCTCAAGTTTCGTTGCACACAGAGCTCTTGGTAGCATGGTTCATCAAAGTTGTGTTTTGGATTCCCCTTTGGTAGTTGTAGGTTCGTGGAAACTAAGTTCGGGTGAAGAAATTAGGGATTTTTTAAGAAATGGGAAGAAAAAAGGGGTTTGGGAGGGTTAAGGGGATGCGAGAGATTATGATTTATATTTCTAATTAAAAAGATAAGTAATTAGTGAAGTGAAATTTTTTATTAAATAAACGATATTTATTCATTCAAAAGAATAGATTTGAATTAAAAATGTGTCATGGTGATATATCAAATGACGATAGATCGATAGCTCTATCTTTGTGATGACTTCTAATCCATTTTTTTCTTGAGCTATTTTCAATTGAGCTGCCACCGGAAAGCTTGCTCGATTGATCCATTTCCGCCTCTTCATATACTTGACGTGTTTATCTAAACATCAAACGCATGAACAAAAAATATATTAAATAATTGAAAAATTAAGAGATCTACACATACAAAGTGAGGAGAGAGACCAAAACGATATCTTAACATAGAAAGTGATCATAGAAACTATTACAAGATATTAACGTAAACGAAAGATGAAAAAATAGAGACGGGATTGTTAGGATTTTACAAGAGAAGTGTCATATCCTAAATTTTACCCGACTTTTTCTTTTGCTCACATTCGAATTGTCTAGTTTTAATTTCTTTTTTATTTAAAATATGTTATAATTAGTTATTTTTGTGTATAATTTCTTTCCTTTTTTTTTTTTTTCTGCATAAAATAAAAAAAAATATAACTCAATTTAGTTTTTACTCATATCATTGAAAAATCCCAAAAATATATTAAGTATTCAACTTTTCCTTTTATCATTATTGCTATTAATATCATATTATTTCTTTCCTTTTTTATTTGTCATTATTGTTATTATTATTAATTATAATTATTATTAATTAAAACAAAACATAAAAATTAAAAAAACTAAAGGGCAGCTCACGCTGCCCCATCTCTTTCTTTCCCTTCTTTTTTTGTTTCTTTTAATTGTTATAATTATTATTATTAATTATCAACTATTATTTTCGTTTTTATTTATATATATTATTATTTTTATTTTATTATTTTCTTGTCCTTATTTGTCCTTTTGTCCAAAAAATTGTCCAAACTCAGTCCAGTGCAGAAGCTGCAGAGGGGCGCCCCCCAGTTCTTTCTTTTTGTTGTCTGCTGTTCAGAACAGACAACATAGAACAGATAAATTTTCATAGATCAGAGGAAGGCCATGGATCAGAACAATTTTCTCTTCTCCCCATAACCTCCACTGAGAGGAATTAAATGTTTAAGGACAAATAAATTTTTTCTGGCTTGCATATAACAGTCACACAAGTTCATCAGAGGAGAACACGATTTCACCAACAGGAGGAGACAAAAAATCCATGAGAGAACCAAAAAACTCAAATTTCTCAAATCTCAAAATAACAAAAGCAAAAACTCAGTAACATCACAGAATAACAATTTCCAACTCAAACCCAGAACCTCAAACCAACCAAATCTCAGACCCAAAAAATACCACTGTCACAACAACAATTTCGCAACCTTCACAAATCAAACATTCAAAACAACAAATTAAAATGAATCTCAACTCACCAAACAAAACATTTTTCACGCCCATGCGCGTTTAATTTTTTCTCAAACGGATACCATCGCCCAAGTGCGAGTCCGACCTTTTTTTTAAATCAAGCAAACTTTTTTCGCCCAAGTGCGACAAAGAATTTTCATAAATAAAATCAACCAACAAACAAATATTTTCTACCAAAGAACTACGTAAGCTTTGAATTTCTCATTGCACTTGGGAATACGTAGGAGCGGAATCCAACAACCGTCAAGCACAATAATAAAAAACTAAATTTTTTTTCCACTTGTAAATATTTAATAATTATCAAGAGAAAGATGCAAACAGATTAAAACATTTTTTAAAACCCTAAAATAACAAGAAGGTTCCCGTTGAGTACAACGGATGTGAGGGGTGCTAGTACCTTCCCCTTGCATAATCGACTCCCGAACTCGAAATTTGGTTGCGACGACCATTTTTCTTTTCTTTTTAGGTTTTATCGATATTTTCCTTTTCCTTCGGGAATAAATAAAGTTCGATGGCGACTCTGTGTCATTACCGAGTGTTCCGACGCTCGGGCGTTTTTTCGCGGCGCGACAGCTGGCGACTCTGCTGGGGACTTAAGAGAGTCAAGCCTATTCTTTTTTTTTTTAGGGTCATTTATGCTTGTTTGTTTGCATTATATTTTTCTTTATGTTTGTATTTATATTTTTTTATATATGTATATATGTTTATTTTTGCATTTATACCATGTTTATTAATTTGATATATGTATATAGATTGTGGTTGGGATATGTTCTTGAGAGAAGCTCTACACCTAGGCTTGAGAAAAACTAAGTTAAGTTAGGAGCTAGTAGTATGGGCCCATGAGATGCACTTCTCATTCGGTGATATATGAAAGCTCCGCCTAGAGTAGATTCATTCAAAGTTTTGTCTCGAATTGGCTAGCCCATCCTCTTGACGGAATTTTGAATGTTGATCAAATACTCTAGGGACCTTGCGTAGAACCCAATAACTCCGCCTAAGGGTGACCCGCTATTTTGCGGAAGGTTTCAAACGAGGGTCGTGACCGTGTTGTCCCCCTCACACAAAAAAAAAAAAAAAAAACCCTATAACCTACATGTGAGGGGATTGGGTAGTCAATATGTAGAACCATCTTGTCGTAGGGAGCCCCCTATTAAGATTATGAATTGTCAAACCTGTCATTGAGGCCGCACTCCGACCTTCTTTGGGCACATCAAATAATGACATGACATTAACATTTTTAGCATAACATTAAAAAAAAAAAAAAAAAAAAAACCCTTTTTGCATACTCATGCATTTTCATGCATCTGCATACATGCATTCGCATTTCCAAATCATAAAACTCATACCTCTTCCACCTTCACCCTCCATCAACCATACACTGCTAGTTGATTTCCTGATACTCAAACTTGAAAGCATGCCTCAAGAAAATGCGGAGGAACTCAAGAGAGGCCAGGAACTGTTGAAAAGGGGAGGCAAGTCAGTTGAAGACTCGGTTGAAATTGATCAACGGGTCTTGTTGAAAAAAGAAGGCAACGCTTTGTCATACAAGCCATAAGCCTACCCAATGCTTCAAAAACCAACCATGGGTGTCTCGCCCACATCGACAACAACATTTTCAGCAGCCGCAACGACCCTATCAGCAAAATAGGTATGCTTGAAAGAAGAGGACTTTTGAAGGAGTAATTATATTATAAATGGTCACCCCTACCTTGACATACACAAGAACTTCAAGAAGCACCTCTCAAAGTCGGTGGATCAACAAGGAGGCTCATCCCTAGAAACATTAGACTTTTCATTTTCAATTGTAGTTTCTTTCTTGCTAAGTATTGATTGTTTTTAAATTGTGCTTTTGACTAGTATTTCTAATAAAATGAGCATGCATGTTTTTGGAATCTATCCATTCGTATTCACTCTTTTCTTATATCATCATATACTTTTCCAGTTTTTGTTTTTTCGCATATTAACAAAATTGGAGGGAGGATGATGTAAATAATATAAATTGAATTTGCTGACAAATGCTTTCAATAGTAAGACCCGGTTAATGATATAAGGCATTGTTTCACTTTCCAAACACCGGAGATATAAGGAGATAATCCGTATTCAACCCCTTTGAGCCAGAAGTTGGTGTTCTTTCTTTACAAAAAAATACCTTAATCTTGACCCGGGGCAGGGTAGTCTTTCGATTAATTCAATGATACATCCTAATGCAAGAGGATCCATTTGTTTGAGATACAAGAAATCATGAGAGGACAAAACTCACAAATAGCATGTGGCAGTCACAATTCTCCTACATTAAAAAAAAAAAAAAGAGAGCCCGCCAAGTAAACAAACTTAGGCATAAAAAAAAAAGGGGGCATCCCGATGGACCACAAAGTTAAAAAAAAAAAAACTGGTCCATACAACATAAGGGATTAAAAAAAAAGAGCTTGTGAATGAAAAGTGACTGTCACTTCAAGAGTCTCATCAAAGTTTTGACCAAAGCGTCAAATCTCGAATATTAATATTTCCAAAAAAATCCTCTTGTTGACCAAAGCGTCAAATCTCAAATATCAAATATCAAAGAAATCCTCTGGATAACCAAAGCATGTCTGATGAATTAATTGAATATAGGAATGAAGGACATCAACGAAGAGTGAGTGGGTAAAAACAGAACTTTGAGCCTAATAATCTCTTTTTTTCAAAACCATGAACCAGGCCACGTTACAACCTTTAAAAGACCTAATTGAAGCTAGGTTCACTCTGAAAGCATATTCAGCAAAATTGTTGTTAAACTGACTCCACATGTTTGCGAATCATCATTAACCATTTTGGTTATATCCTTTTCACACCTCCATTCGTGTCAATCTCATGACCGAATATCATTCATTGTGCACACCATATTTGTTCCCCGTAACAATGCGGATTTAAAAACTTGCATGTACATTTCGTCATAAATACTTTTCAAAAGAAACATTTTTTCTCGCAAATCAATACTTTTCATCGAGGAAATTTCGACAAGGGTTTAATCAAAAGTGAAAAGGTTCAAGACGCTCCTAACTAGGGGCAAGTCACCTAGGGATCATGCTAATCAAGAGCAAAACCAAATGCCCAAGGGATAAATCATTTGAAAATCTTAATGATCGGGGTCAAAAGCATGTCAAGGACCAATCGAACAAAATCAATTGTCGATTAATCAAGGGCACACCCTTTGAATTTCCAATATTGGGGCAGTCCATATAATGGCCATACCATATCATGATGGGACCTTATTTCCTTTTCGGGCATCTCCTGTTCCTATAGTGTACGGCATGGAGGCAGTACTTCCCATTGAATGGCCATATGTTCCAAAAAGACATTTTCTAGTTGAACCTTGATAATCACTACCATGGATGGAGAGGAGTTCCCATGCTCAATAACCCAAAAAATATCGTGCCTAAAGAAAAAGAGAAAAAAAAGAAGAGCTCGCTAAGTCGAAAACCTGAAAGGGCGACTTAGGCAAAAGAGAGCGCCCCGGTAGACCGAAAACTTGGAAAGGCGGTCTAGGCAAAAATTAGGGGCACACAAAAAGGGTATACTCCCGGTGGACTAAAAACTCGAAAAGAGCAGGCTAGGCAAAATTAAGGGATTTCAAGAAGAAAAAAAAGGGGCAAAATGGGCAACAATAGGGGCAAGCCCTCTCGATATTCTCAAAAGCAACCATCAAGTTCAAACACGAGTGTCAGGATATCATGCTAGCAAAACATCCCATAACCTTGGACGAGAAGCCTTGTTACAAAAAAACATTTCTCAGTCTTAACCATTCCAATGCCTACCATAAGGAAACTTTTTGGAACATACAAACCAACAAATGAGCTACATCGTCATGCATTAAGCATGTCATTTTGCACAATCATCATTCATGCATCTTGCATTAATCTTGCATGCATCGAACCATGCATCACATTGCATCAATCATAACATAACATTCATGCACCTTGCATCACACATATGTTTCAAGATCTCTTGATCCTCCAATAAAAGAGAAAATCCTCTAGCCCAAAGCCCAATATCCATTGGCACCAACCCAAAGCCCAATTCTCATTGGCATCCGTTTAAGCCCAATACTTTTTGGCATGTACAAAAGCCCAATATTCATTGGCAACCTCCAAAGCCCAATCTTCATTGGCATGCACAAAGCCCAAAATCCTTTGGCGTTTCATAAAGCCCAATTTTCATTGGCATCCCCTAAAGCCCAATATTCGTTGGCATCCTTAAAAGCCCAATATCCATTGGCACCACCAAAGCCCAATATTCATTGGCATCTGTTAAAGCCCAATTTTCATTGGCATCATTCAAAGCCCATCTTCATTGACAGTCAAAATCTCAACCAATAAAGAAAAAAAAATCGACATCTCTTTCCCAACATGTCATACAACATGCATCCCTAATCATAACATCATGCACAAAACATGCATACATAGCATAATCAAAGGTTATGTGACTGCTCGTGGAGGTCCATACCAATCCCTAGCTAAACCATCTGCAATTGTAGAGCGAGTTTATGTCATCGGAAAGACTCGCTGGTTTCCCTAATAAGTGATCAATTCAAAAGTCCAATTTCATTGGCAAATCAAAATCAAAGCTCAATTTTCATTGGCAAAGAAAAACCTTGTCCAGGTTCTTACACTTGCGTCAATTCATTCCCAGTTTCGTCCAGGTTCTTACACCTGCGACAATTTTCATTTCCAATCTTTGCTAGGTTCTTACACCGATAGAAATTTTTATTTTCAGTCTTGTTCAGGTTCTTACACCTGTGGCAATTCATCTTACTAGTCTTGTTCAGGTTCTTACACCTGCAACAATTTATCAATCCCTTTTGTACAGGTTCTTACACTTGTAGCAGTTTGCCCAACTCATACACTATGGCAATTCATCATCTCTCATCTTTGTAAGTCCATCGATTTGGCATTAGATCTCTTTGCTTTGTAAGTCCATTAATATGGCATTAGACCTCATTTTGCTCTGTAAGTCCATCAATTTGGCATTAGATCTCCTTGCTTTGTAAGTCCATACAAGTTGACTTTTGATCTTCATACGCCTCAACAAAAGCAACAATGCATTGGCTAAAATCTACAGCATAGTTGGGGCATCTCCAGCACCTCAAAGATTTAGACAGAAAATCATCAAGGGTTCTAGTATCAGGAAAATAACGAGGGTCCTATCCCCGATGGGCTAACTCTTGCTTGGCCAACTGAAAAACAAAGAAAAAAAGTTTCAATCAACATGTCATCTCATGCATTACATGTTACATACGCATCCAATCACAATATGCATTTTTAAAATAAAAAAATAAAAAAAATAAAATAAAACAAATCATGCATAAAAAAGAGCATAAGCATAACATGCATCATGGCATGCAAAAGGGTGTCAACCTCCCATAGCTCCAAAGCGGGTAAAACCATCTCTAAGCAGTGTCCAGGCCTTATCCCTGTGACAGTCGTCAGGCCTTATCCCTACGACAATTTTATTTTCTGTCTATGTCCAGGCCTTATCCCTGTGACAGTCGTCAGGCCTTATCCCTACGGCAATTTTATTTTCTGTTTGTGTCCAGGCCTTATCCCTGTGACAGTCGTCAGGCCTTATCCCTACGACAATTTTATTTTCTGTCTATGTCCAGGCCTTATCCCTGTGACAGTCGTCAGGCCTTATCCCTACGACAATTTTATTTTCTGTTTGTGTCCAGGCCTTATCCCTGTGACAGTCGTCAGGCCTTATCCCTACGACAATTTTATTTTCTGTTTGTGTCCAGGCCTTATCCCTGTGACAGTCGTCAGGCCTTATCCCTACGACAATTTTATTTTCTGTCTGTGTCCAGGCCTTATCCCTGTGACAGTCGTCAGGCCTTATCCCTGCGACAATTTAATTTTCTGTCTGTGTCCAGGCCTTATCCCTGTGACAGTCGTCAGGCCTTATCCCTACGACTATTTTATTTTCTGTCTGTGTCCAGGCCTTATCCCTGTGACAGTCGTCAGGCCTTATCCCTGCGACAATTTTATTTTCAGTATATGTCCAGGCCTTATCCCTGTGGCAGTCGTCAGACCTTATTCCTACGAAAATTTTATTTTCTGTCTATGTCTAGGCCTTTCCCTGTGATAGTCCCTACGACAATTTTACATTTCAGTTTATGTCCGGCCTTATGCCTGCGACAGTCGCCAGGCCTTATCCCTGCGACAATTTTATTTTCAGCACATGTCCGGCCTTATGCCTGCGACAGTCGTCCGACCTTATGTCTGCGACAATTTTTATGTTTTCTGTTCAAACACCATGCAAGATAACAATATTTTTGTCTGCAACTTTCTTTGTCCAATCGGACAAAATTTAGGATCTTTTGGTATTTAACTATCTTCTATCAAAACACGAGTATCGACATCACTCGTTCGTTTTGATTAAAGATATTTAAATAGGGGCAGCTGTCATATCCTAAATTTTACCCGACTTTTTCTTTTGCTCACATTCGAATTGTCTAGTTTTAATTTCTTTTTTATTTAAAATATGTTATAATTAGTTATTTTTGTGTATAATTTCTTTCCTTTTTTTTTTCTGCATAAAATAAAAAAAAAATATAACTCAATTTAGTTTTTACTCATATCATTGAAAAATCCCAAAAATATATTAAGTATTCAACTTTTCCTTTTATCATTATTGCTATTAATATCATATTATTTCTTTCCTTTTTTATTTGTCATTATTGTTATTATTATTAATTATAATTATTATTAATTAAAACAAAACATAAAAATTAAAAAAAACTAAAGGGCAGCTCACGCTGCCCCATCTCTTTCTTTCCCTTCTTTTTTTGTTTCTTTTAATTGTTATAATTATTATTATTAATTATCAACTATTATTTTCGTTTTTATTTATATATATTATTATTTTTATTTTATTATTTTCTTGTCCTTATTTGTCCTTTTGTCCAAAAAATTGTCCAAACTCAGTCCAGTGCAGAAGCTGCAGAGGGGCGCCCCCCAGTTCTTTCTTTTTGTTGTCTGCTGTTCAGAACAGACAACATAGAACAGATAAATTTTCATAGATCAGAGGAAGGCCATGGATCAGAACAATTTTCTCTTCTCCCCATAACCTCCACTGAGAGGAATTAAATGTTTAAGGACAAAGAAATTTTTTCTGGCTTGCATATAACAGTCACACAAGTTCATCAGAGGAGAACACGATTTCACCAACAGGAGGAGACAAAAAATCCATGAGAGAACCAAAAAACTCAAATTTCTCAAATCTCAAAATAACAAAAGCAAAAACTCAGTAACATCACAGAATAACAATTTCCAACTCAAACCCAGAACCTCAAACCAACCAAATCTCAGACCCAAAAAATACCACTGTCACAACAACAATTTCGCAACCTTCACAAATCAAACATTCAAAACAACAAATTAAAATGAATCTCAACTCACCAAACAAAACATTTTTCACGCCCATGCGCGTTTAATTTTTTCTCAAACGGATACCATCGCCCAAGTGCGAGTCCGACCTTTTTTTTAAATCAAGCAAACTTTTTTCGCCCAAGTGCGACAAAGAATTTTCATAAATAAAATCAACCAACAAACAAATATTTTCTACCAAAGAACTACGTAAGCTTTGAATTTCTCATTGCACTTGGGAATACGTAGGAGCGGAATCCAACAACCGTCAAGCACAATAATAAAAAACTAAATTTTTTTTCCACTTGTAAATATTTAATAATTATCAAGAGAAAGATGCAAACAGATTAAAACATTTTTTAAAACCCTAAAATAACAAGAAGGTTCCCGTTGAGTACAACGGATGTGAGGGGTGCTAGTACCTTCCCCTTGCATAATCGACTCCCGAACTCGAAATTTGGTTGCGACGACCATTTTTCTTTTCTTTTTAGGTTTTATCGATATTTTCCTTTTCCTTCGGGAATAAATAAAGTTCGGTGGCGACTCTGTGTCATTACCGAGTGTTCCGACGCTCGGGCGTTTTTCGCGGCGCGACAAGAAGTAAAAAATATATATAGCACCTTCACATTTTTAAATATAATACTGTAATGGAATAAATTTTGACAAGTTTAACGTAGTATAGTTGACTTTGAATAAATTTGATTTGGCTTTTATCATTCAACATTGAGATATTCCTCGACTCGAAGATTTAGTTAAGTTCATTCCTCAGTTTTTATATTTTCTTTTCATTTTCTTTCCTTCCAATCCAACGAGACTATATAAAGGGAACGAACAAGAGAGCATGAGTATAGTTTTAGATGTTTTAATTTGTGACCTTTGATTTGTAATTAAATGAAATGGAGGGAGGAGGTTATTAAAGCACACTATTTCCACAAGATTTATCTTTGATTTTAATTTTTAACTCAAAAAATTGCGTAATTTTTAAGAGTGTTTTTTCTATTTTAAAAAGGATTATTTTTAAGGTTATAAACTTTTTAATCTTATATTTTTTTTTCACTCTTTTTTTTTGTCATCTTAGCGGTTAGTAACTCATTTTTTTAAAGTGACTAAAGTATAAGTATTGAGATTCAAATTTTAGTCCTGCATATTTCATTTAGAGTCCCAACCATCTGAATAATGATCACATTTAAAGTCCTAACCAACTGAATAATGATCACGCCTCACGATGACTCACTCATATTTTATTAACTAAAAATGTTAAATCATATCAATTAATTTCTCAATAGTTCAAATGTGAACTACGATTTGACCACTAAACCATGGGGTTCAAATATGCTCCATTAGCTCACAAACACGTAGACTGCGTAAACATTCCCTCTTCCTTGCAGTACATCACTCTTCATCTTCTTCCTTATTGCTACAACCTTGCTCCATCTCCTCACAACTTGCCGCCATCAAATCTCTCTTCGTCCCAACGTCGTCACCGTCTCATCTCATTGTCGGTACCAACATACTTGCTCACGTCGATGTCACCCTTCTCTATCGTTCAATCGTCGTCGCCGTCATTTTTGCCGTTTTTAGTTTTACGATATCTCTGTTCCTCGTTATCTCCTCACACTGCTGCTACTATTTTTAATTTTACTATACAACAACCGCATGTAAGTTTATCATCAAGTTATACTATTTTAGACATATTTATCATTTATTTAACTTTTCTGGTGGGTATGATATAGCAGCAAGACATGTTAACTATTTTGGGTTTAATATGTTTCTCATAATTCTTTAGAGAGTTTGAGTGTAATTTTTTATTAAAAAAAATTCCAAGCATTAAATTATTTACTCACGTTTACTTTATGAGGACTGGAGAATGTTTTTATTTTGAATGATATTTTATTAAACATTGCGGGAAATTAAACTAGAAGGAATTATTAATTTTTGTAGGATGTATAAATTGTAGCCCTGTAAATATTTCTATATTATAATGATTCATATATGGTGAAAGGCCGAAGAAAATGAATTTTAATATATTTATGGTGTTGTGCATGTAATAATCGATTATAGCATGTTTTTGGTGATTTATATGTATGATTTCAAAAGTCATATTTAATACATGAGAATGACATAATTGAATATGATTTATAAATATTAAAATTTTCATTTTTTTTAATTTAAACTTCTTATTGGTTGATGATGTCATGCATGTCATTGGTTGGTCGCAGGGACGGACACAAGTAGAGGCTAAGAATTTTTTATTTTTTTATTTTATATATAAAAAATATATATACTTTATATACTAAAAAAATAAAAATACAAGTGTAGTGTCACAACAAAACAAAAAACGCGCTTACGTTTCTTCTCCCTCTACTTCACCAATCACGCGGCTCTCCCGTTACCACCACCATCAAAGAAGGAGAAATAAAAGAATGAGAAATATCCCTGAAGTTATTATGCATAAACCAAAACTTATGCACCGTGCATAAGTCAATATTCACCATTAGATTAGTAAGACACGTGTAATAATTCTAGAGAATCCCCCAATCTCAGTCTCGTTGTTCATCGTTCTCAGAATTCTTTCTCAAACGCAAACTCATCGTTCCCACCGCTTCATCGTGATTTTGTGATTTTTCCGGCCAATTGCACGGCGACGTTTTCGCTCCTAATCTCACTCTCTCGTTGTTCATCGTTCTCATAATCCTTTCTCAGAAGTAAGCTCATCGTTCTCATAAGTTTGGATTTAAGAATGTTTCTGTGAAGAGAATTGGAATTAGCAGGATCGATTCGTAAATATTATCAGAGGATGAAATTATGATGAAAATGATGATTATGATCGTAAATTAGGGAAAAAATGAACCCTTTTCGTTTTAATCCCGTTTTTTAGATTTTAATTAGGAGTAATAATTTTGATTAATGTACAAAAAGAGAAGTTGTTAGAGAGAGTTGTTGGGATTAGTGAATGAAATTCATTTCCAAGAAGTGGAGGGAACGAAAGGGGAATAGATGTTATTTTCTGCAGACATGAACTCCAGGCTTTAGTTTTGTTGAAAACATGAACAAAAAAAATTAGATGTTGCTTATACTATACTACTCTATGCATGTTGCTTTCTCTGATTGTTCCCATCGTTGCTTCATCGTGATTTTGTAATTTTTTCGGCCAATTGCACGACGATATTTTCTCCGGCCACATTCAACGGCGGCGTATAGTATTTATGTTAAATTAAATATTAAATATGAATATTTCGTTGGAAACCATAAGATGGTTACTTTGGTTTCAACTACAAAAATAGTGAAATCATTAAACCACACTTATGGTTTCATTTATAATATTTATTGGAAACCATAAGAGGGCCACTTTGGTTTCAGATACAAAACTAGTGAAACCATTAAGCCACACTTATGGTTTCAGTTATAATATTTATGTTAAATTAAATATGAATATTTCGTTGGAAACCATAAGATGACTACTTTGGTTTCAGATTCAAAACCAGTGAAACCACTAAGCCACACTTATGGTATCAGATATAATATTTATTTTGAATAAAATATGAATATTTTATTGAAAACCATAAGAGAGCTACTTTGGTTTCAGATACACAAAATAGTGAAACCATTAAGCCACACTTATGGTTTCAGTAATAATATTTATTTTGAATAAAATATAAATATTTTATTGGAAACCATACGAGGGCTACTTTGGTTTCAGATACAAATATAGTGAAACCATTAAGCCACAATTATGGTTTCAGTTATAATATTTATGTTAAATTAAATATGAACATTTATTTATGTTAAGTTCTTTTTTGTCTACTCTTCTTTCAATTAAGCCTTCCGTCCAAAATCTCAACTGATTCAAAATATGAATTGATTCGTCATCACTATCACCAACATTGTCATTTCCATCATCATCAGTGTCAGAGGAAGAATCAAAGTATATTCCTACTGCGTACTCTCTGAGACCTTTCTATTAGCTAAATGGTTTCAGAGCACAACTATCGGAAACCATTCTACCAGCAAAATGGTTTCAGAGTACAACTCTCTGAAATCATTCTACAAGCTAAATGGTTTAGGAAGAATCATTTAAACTTATAAGGTCTAGCAATAATAATATGCAGCACAAAAAATACAAAGACCATGACACCCAAGAAAACAAACAATGTAAAGAGCTCAACACATTATGCAATAAACTACACCAATCATCAAACATCACATATCCAAAGTACACTGATCCAAAACCTCACTCTTTATCCCTTTGCTTTAATAATCATTATCTTCTCTAGTGACCTTGTCATTAATCACCCTAATATACCTTACTTTCCTTAACACATATAAACCCAACTCCTCCAAATCCTATCCACATTCACTCATTTCACTTTGTTCCCCACTTCAATTCAACTCAACAATGGATCTTCAATTTTTCAACTTCATTCTCTTCATCTTAATTATGGACGGTGATGTTTGATGATTGGTGATGTTGATTTCTGCGAAGCGATGAACAATGATTTCTGCGATGGTGATTTCTCGTGTTCATGTTCGTTATCTGCGATGGTGATGAAGACGGTGACAGAAATGGGAAAAGAGAAAAGCTATGATGATGTTGAACGGTGATGATGATGTCCGGTGACGTTGAATCGTGATGATGATTGTGATTTCCGGTGATGTTGGTTGTGATTTGGGTGGTTGCGATTTCCGATCGTTGGTTGGGATTTGGAGGTGCGTTGGTTTTGTTGTTTCTTGCGTGTAAAATTGGAGAAATGAAAAGAAAATGGTATGGGGGTGCGAAAAGAAATGGTATGGGGGTGCAGCCGGTGCGTTGGTTTTGGGCTGCTTATGCAGCGTGCATAAGTTTGGCTTATGCAGGATAACCGAACCCGAGAAATATATAATATATTTAGTTTGTTGAGATATTTGTGTTATATAAAATGCAATAACTAAAAGGACAAAACTTAGATACGGTGCCTTATATACAGTTCTTACTATTCTCCAATAAAAATATAACACATGTATTCAATATTCCACGTCAACCCCCATTAAATTAAAACGTAAACAATTTTGTTACGGAAACCTGGAAGGAATATCGCCGATAGCGATTTCGGTGGAAAAAGCCATGTGTTGCTGCTTCAAATCAACAACAATCTGAACAGTTGTACCAGTACCAAACTTTGACGGTCGCATGAAACCGAATCCTCACTCCTACCGATTGGGATCCTGGTATAAATGATGTTGTTGATATATTATTCCCTTCTTGATTCGATTCTTACACATAGGTGAAGAAAGGACTAAGAAGAAGCCATCGTAGTAAGATCTATCACTTTACTCTGTTTTTAAATTCCATGGATTTTGACTGATACTTACGGTACAACACTTTTAGGATTGGGGATTAATGAAAAGATTAGGTGTTGAGTTTGATGGCTATGAAGAAAACTTGCTCATCCTCATGGTTACAATTGAGTTGTGTGACTTGTGAATACTTGTGTCTGATGATTACGGTGAAGCAGAAGCAAAGATAGTGGGTTAATGTTCAGAAGACGACGGAAGTGTTAACGGTAGTTAACATAATAGTCCCTCCGGTTCTATATATAAGCAAAATTTAATTTTTTAGATTCATTAAAAAAGTAATGTATCTAGTCAATAATATAGACTGAATATATTAGGCTAAATAAATATAAATAAATATTACGGGTGTTTTGTTTTTATTGGAGAACAGTACGAACAGTGTAGATGGAACAGTACATAAGTTTTGTCCTTAAGCAAAACCTATGCATCAAAGATTAATGAGTTCTTTTTAGAAGCATGCATTTCAAAGGTTTCATAAGGGGTCGTACTGGTTTGCTATATATAATTTTCCTCATGAGGTCCCACTCAAATCAAAAGAAAAACTAAATAAAATAGGTACAAATATTACAAAATTTAATTGGAGAAATATGATAGGATAACTTTCAAAATTAACTTATCATATAATGCTATCTCATTAACTTATATATATATATATATATATATATATATATATATATATATATATATATGCATACTAAGAATTTTCTTGATATATTAGCAAATTAGAATTCCCCTTAGCATACCTCTTTAAGCTAACAAATAGGCAATTCATTTTCTTTATGCAACAAATAGGTGATTCAAATTGTTACTTTAACTTTTTTCTTTTATACGATGCAATGGGCGAGTAAGTAGTAGGCACGGGTTAAATATCTTTTTAGTTTCTATATTTTGGTTTATAGTCAAGAATAGTTTCTATTTTTTTTATGATGAAAAAAAATTCTATAATTTTTTCTGTCATTAACTTTGGTTCCTGTCGCCTGTTTTTTGCACAGTCATCAAACGAAATATTTATGTGGTAGCTGTGGGCCCATTTTTTAATAAGCTGACGAATAATATGGTGACACGTGTCATCATAATTGAATTTATATAAATAAGTTTTTGCATTGTTAATAATTAAAATATGCCGCTATGCTGACACATATCACCGTATTATTTGTCAACTAATTAAAAAATGGGTCCACAGCTGCCACATAAGCATTCTGTTTGGTGACTGTGCAAAAAACATAAGGCAGAGACCAAAGTTAATGACGGAAAAAATTGTAGGATTTTTTTCACCATAAAAAAGTAGACTATTCTTTACCATAGACCAAAATGTATGAAGCCTCGATACTCTAAAATTGGTGAAGTATCATATCTGATACGTACTCCATACCGATACTCGTCTGATACGTCTCGATACTCGTATCGAAAAAATATCGGTTAAATTTTTATTTTTTAAATAAAAAAATAATATCTGATACGCGTTGGATACGTCCCGATACTCGTATCGAAAAAGTATCGGTTAAATCGTTATTTTGACCCTTGTATGTTGAACCTCAAACTGTTTTGCTCTGGTGCAAACTTATTGGTTTGTTTGTACTTCTTGTACAATGAACTATTGACGTTTATAATAATAATAATAATAATAATAATAATAATAATAATAATAATAATAATAATAATAATAATAATAATAATAATAATTTTTTGTTTTTCAAAAAAAATTATCATTATTAATATTATTGATTTTAGTCATGTTTATATATTGTGCATTTATATAATTAATTTTAAATTTAATTTTTAAATAACGTATCGCGACAGTATCGGATAGAGATTTTTTAAAAATTTCCCGTATCGACGTACCATTATCATGTCGCGTATCGGGGCTTATA
This sequence comes from Trifolium fragiferum, assembly GCA_954870985.1. Classification (NCBI taxonomy): domain Eukaryota; kingdom Viridiplantae; phylum Streptophyta; class Magnoliopsida; order Fabales; family Fabaceae; genus Trifolium; species Trifolium fragiferum. The sequence continues at coordinate 14,800,287 of OX940790.1, read as the reverse complement.
GCTAAAAACAGGGTTGAGTTATTATGCATAAGGAATATCTTTATGTATGGTGCATAAATAAATCTCCACCATGCATGCTTTAGTACATTTGATTGATCAAAAAATCTAATTGATCAAAAAAGCATTGAATGGTGGAAATTTATTTATGCACCATGCATAAGGATATTCCTTATGCATAATAACTCTTGCCCTAAAAACATATTTAACCCTATTTAAAATTGAAATATAAAAAAACATAAAAAATAAAAATAAAAAACAATTTAAATAACGTTATAACTCTAGCACAAACTTGAAATCAAATTGTCTCTTTGTCAATGTTAAACTTCATGTCTCATTGATACAACAAAGGGTCGACCCAAAACTGTCAATTTCTCAATAAAATCTTTATTGAATAGTTCATAGGTGGGACAAAAAGTTCATGAAGCCGTTACTCAACTAATTTGTTCCAATAACATAATCCAAAGTATATAGAAAATATGGTTGTGTTAGAATAGAACATTTGCACTTGAATGAAAAACTATAATTAATTTTACTTTAGTTATAGGGAAATATGGTTAAATTATTTAGTGTTGAAACCATCGAGAGTGCAAAGCCTATTGTATTGATGATAGTGGTCCAATCTATATATGCAGTTGTGAATATCATGTTAAAGATGGTAACAAATGATGGATCCAGCTTAAGTGTTCTTATTGCTTACAGATTTGTCTTTTCTACTGCCTTCACTGTGCCACTTGCTCTCTTCTTTGAAAGGTATGTCTCTTGGCAAATATACCAAGTATTCTAAGGCATGTGTTAAGGAATTAAAAAGATAAAAATATTATCTTAAAGATTGTGTATACTTAATTTTTAAAGGTTTGTTTAGTGTGAGAACGAGTTCAAAATGTTATGAATAGTAATGTTGTGTCTCATAAAGCTAAGAATATTATTTTTATCCGAATTGGTTTTGCCATTAAATTATGAAGACTAATTATATGTGCAATTTTTATTGGCATGTTTCACCAGGAGAAGTGTGCAAAACCTGACAGGAAAGGTGCTATTCCAAGCTTTTCTTTGTGGGTTATTTGGGTAAAATTTCTATTAAACTAAGTAGTTTATTTAAGACTAATTTAAACAAGGATTTTAATTGTGATGAAATGACCAAATATTTCAGGGGATCCTTACAACAAAACCTCTATGTTAAATCTTTGGCCCTTGTATCAGCAACATATACTATAACCATGTTAAACCTCATCCCTGCCATTACCTATGTCATGGCTGTTTCTCTTAGGTCAGTAAGATCCTTAACCTTATATTTCCTTTCCGATCCTGTATATAAGAAAAATAATTAATAAAAAAAAATTAATTATTTGATTTAAAACTTATACAAGATACATCAACTTCGTTTTTTCTTATATTTAAGGTCAGGTGTAATATTATATAAATGTTCGTCGCGGCTACATTTTAAAACTGTTATTTCTGCGACTGATTTAAAAAGGGGTATTTTAATCCTCATTTCACACTAATGATACTTACCATTTGATGAAACTTTGGAAAAATGTATTTTGAAGAATGGAGAAGCCAAATCTTGGAACACCAGCTGGGAAAGCCAAGTTGATAGGAACTTTAAGTGGAATTGGTGGTGCCATGATCCTCACTTTATACAAAGGCAAAAGATTATTTAACTTTTCAATGCACATTGACTTATTGCAACAATATGTAATATCAACACCACATAAGTCTCCTGCTGGTTCTCATGTTTGGGGTATCATGCTAGCTTTGGGCACTTCTCTTAGTTTCTCATTATGGTATATAACCCAGGTACAATTGCTTCAACAACTTCTTTCATAAATTTTAGTACTAAAAAAAAATGTGTTACCATAATCATTGTTAAAAATTTACAATTTATAACATAATGAATGTGGTTAAGGACAGTCAAAGATGGCTGAAAATTTTCCGTGGCACTATTCGACTGCGGCTTTAACCTCTTTAATGGGTGCAATTCAATCCTTCACATTCGCTCTTTGTACGGAGAGAGATCGGAGAGAATGGAAGATCGATTGGAATTTGAGGCTTTTAACGGCAGCTTCTGGGGTACATTCTTAATTTCGGTGCTTATCAAATGTCCTTGCAACTTTTTACCATTTACGATAACTACTTTTCTACGGACAACATATACCAAGTTATGTGGTATTCGATTGATTTTTTTCCCTAACCTTGTTTTTAGGGTATATTGGCATCTGGGGTGTGCTTTGTCCTATTAGCTTGGTGTGTCCGAATGAAAGGACCCTTATATGTGTCTGCTTTTAATCCTCTATTGCTTGTGCTTGTTGCCTTCATTGCATCATTGGTACTGGATGAGTACATTACAGTTGGAAGGTAAATTAAGCAATTAGATTTCAAAAACACATTCATTGCACTAAATGTGTGACGCAAGTTACTGATATCAACCGTCTGATCATTTAAAATTAACTATGTGAACGATCTGAGCCGTTCAATTTTAAATCAATGATTAAGATTGATTACTGCGTGACATCATTACCGCAAAGAATCTAAATCCCTGCAATTATGATCTTATATCTTATGGTTTGTGTATTCATCGATATTGTGTGCAGTCTAACAGGAGCTACATTGATTGTGTGTGGATTGTACATGTTATTATGGGGCAAAAGCAAAGAAGCAAGACAAGTGAATACTAATACTATGAATGAAATAGTGTCTGTAAAAGACCCTGATAAATGTGAGTCAAATCACATTCCCAACTCATCTTTAACTTGCATCCAAAAGGATCATGACAAGAATACATTAGGCTAAGTTCAACAATTGAATATTTGAGGATACCATTACATTATATATGATTAAATTAAATTAAATTATATTATATACATGTATAATTTCACATTTGATATTTTTTAATAATAATGTATACTTTTCCTTACTTTTTTTCCTTTTCCCTGGTAAAGTAGGCTTTTGGTCGACGCTAAATCAGATTTTTGTTGTGGTGAAACCAATGCGAAATGAAATACAGTAATAAAATAACATATTCTAACTTGGAAATATGTATCGATAAGAGAAATTAAAATGATATAATTTTTCTTTATTTGAACAACCTTTAACATCATTGTTCAGTACAAAAGAGAACCTTTGACATTGCTACTGTTATTTTCTTTCTTACCTTGATGGAGATTATTTAGATAAGTCGACAGAGAGTTACACCATCCCCAATAGAAAGGATTGTTGATTCAATGTGAGTATCATTTGCTATATAGTTGTTGAATTCAATTGCAATATTTCTTTTTCTTCTTATCATATCTTCCATTTCATCATCCTCAGACATGGCCACAGAACCAGACCACAGTGTATTGTCATAAGCAATTATTCCACCCTTCCTTACCAATTTCAATAACAGCTCATGATACTTTATGAAGTTTTCTTTGTCAGCATCCACAAATGCATAATCAAATGATTCTTCATGTTTTCCCTACAATACAATTCATGTCATAAGTTGTTTTCACGTGTTCTCTGAAATAGTCTCACAAATATTTATACCAGTAGATAAGTTCAAATAAGTCAATCTAAACAAGCTCATGATCTTAATTATAATAGATAGTTACTCAAATGTGAAAAGGTTGGAGGAAAATAACAAACTCAAGAAGAAGAAAAAAAGCACTTACATCAATAAGACCATTGAGAGCTGATAATGCATCACTTTGGATAAAGTCAATTTTGTGGTCAACTTCAGCCTTCTGAATGAAAGGCAATCCTGTCTCATAGGCTTCTCTATTCATATCAATTGCTATTATCTAAAAGTAGGGAAATTCATTAATTACATTTTATTAATCAAATTTATTTATCATCATCATCAAATGTACTGAGATTTGATCAGGAGGGTGCTGGAACCACCTGATGTCAGAACTGACCCCCGAACCAGATTAAATTGATGGTGAAAGCCAAAAAAAAAAAAAACAAAATGTACTAAGATTTAAGCTATGATGATATACCTTGCCATCAGGAGGAAGAGCAAGAGCAGTAGTAAGAAGAGAATAACCAGTGAAGACTCCAATTTCTAATGTTTTCTTTGCATTCATGATTTTCAAAAGCATAGATATGAATTGTGCTTCATCCAAAGGCACATTCATTATGCTCCTGCAAGTACCACCCACAACACACAAACATTAACTCAGAGCCGACTCAAGAGTAAGACTATTAAATCCGTTTACCTCCAACAAAATATCAGACAACTTACTATTGAAAATTATTGGTTCGGTCCTACATCAACCCTTCACAAAATGCATAATGTAGGTATAATACTATAGTGAATAAATATTAAAATGAATGTGAGATCCAATTAGTGTACCCTTGCCTGTCGAACACAACTTGTAACAAAAGGAAATAATAACGAAAGCAAACGATGATGAACACAATAGAAGTTTGATAACGGAGTTTCCCGTAGGTTTTGACTGTAGAATTTGCTGCAGCTCATTTTTATTAGATGAATGAATGAATTAGAGTTTCAGTGTTACAAGCGGTATTTATATTAATAATAATTCGGTCCATGTTCCAGATACATGAGCCATACCCAACAATTACCTAAGTAAGATCCAATTTTTTTTATTAATCGGATATCATCCGCAACTGCAGAGACTAATTTCACGAGCCGAGTAGGACCGCAATGAGTAGCAAAGCTCTCCCTCGAGAGAATTTAACACTATTATGAACTCAGAATCTCTGATTAAGCTGAAAGAGATCTCTTATCATCTCATCCAAGCGTTAAGTCTATGTAAGATCCAATTAACTATAATAATGAATAAAAAATTTCTTGAATACATATAATATGTAACTTACATTTTCCCGTATTTCTGAATTGTTGTCTCTCTAAGTAGCTTCAATTGTTCATGTTCTTTTGGATATGAACTTGTTTCAAGTATGTACTAGTTAAAAAACACGATGGACAAAAATGAATTAATATCACAATTAAAAGTTGTAACAAAATATGAATTAGTTAATCTGGGTTTAGTGGAATTAGTTAATTATAATTACCTGAAGAAGTAATGGAGTTTTGAGGATGTTTTTTGCCATGGTTGATGAAGGTCAGAGCAAACAGCAGAAATTTATCCGTGGACAAGACAACTAACGAATTTCTCAAATCCCCTGTCGTTATCCATAATTAAATAATGTAATAATTAAAATATAATTAGGAAAGAAGCATTTTTTCCGAATTTTTCTCTTCCCACCCCCCCCCCCCCCCCCATTATCTTTTTCACCCCCTGAATTTCCATAAATACCCCTGTCAAAGATGGTTCGGATTCTACGGTCCGAGAAAAACAAAGAAGTGAAATGCAGTTCGGACGCTAGAATCCGTTCGGCATGGTGCACGGATTCTGCGTTCCGTGCTATGCTGATATACTGCAGAATGCAGAGGGATGCTGCTCATTTTCATCTTTTCCTCTTCCATAATCAACCTCCAATGCTCCAACCCCATTTTGTGTTCTCATTGTGATTGGTGCTTCAAATCAAAGTTCGGGAAGTTATCTGACGGAATCAACACTTGTTAATGCTCAAACATAAGGTAAATTTCACTTTGAACCGATTAATTTCAATTGTATATAGCTGTAAGTCGCTCTAGAACTCTAGGTTTTCCGATCCTGACAAGACCGTGTTCGGATTCTGTTATCCGAGAAAACTTGAAATGTTTTCGGATTCTGCATTCCGAAATAGACTTAGGCGAAAATTTTTCCTGCAGCAGGTCTGCAGAGCCTCTGTTTAGGTAGTAAAATGTTAGGCTAGTGACAATATTTTTGCATGTGAGTTAATTAAATCATGTAGATTAAATTTGTAGTGCCTATAGGTTTTGTATGATAGTGTATTGTTGGATAATGTGATTAAATGTTGTTAAATTTTTTTTGTAGTGATGGACGTAAATTTGGCTCCGACACGGAAAATGCGAGAATTGGTCCTCGCTATACCTGTACAGCAGGCATTGGTTGCAATTGAGCCCATCAATTGTCATCCTCCAGCTCCTCCGGTGTCTAATCCTTCAGTTCCTCCGGTTGTTGACATTGATACAACCTCAAGTTTTGCAACCGACAAAGTTTTTGCCACTCGTGACGAATTAATTGAGTGGGCTCGGAATGTTGCAAAGGCATTAAAGTTCTCAATCGTCATTGAACATTCCGACAACGGTGGTAATAATAGGAAGAAGAAGCTTGTTCTTGGGTGTGAAAGGGGCGGTGTTTACAAACCGTCAAACAAGAAGATAAAATATGAAGCTACCGGAACAAGAAAATGTCAATGCCCGTTTCGGCTACGTGGCCACTTCCATTCAACGAACGATTGGCATGTTTCGGTTGTCTCCGGAAAACACAACCATCCTTTGGATAAAGTGTTAGATGGTCACCTAATGGTGGGGCGTTTGGATCCGAAAGGGAAGGCGTTAGTCGAGGAACTTACTAGAAATTTGGTTCCGCCAAGGAACATTATGAGCACAATTAGAGAGAGAGATCCAGAGAATGTGATGGCGTATAAGCAACTCTACAACGCACGCTATCGGATGAAAATGAAAAAAAGGGGGAAAAGAAGTGAAATGCAACACCTTTTCGAGACTTTGGAGGAAAACAAGTATATATACAAGACTAGATCCGTAAGTGAGTCTACAACAATTCAAGATGTTTTTTTCGCCAATCCTACTTCAGTTGATCTGTTTAATAGCTTTCCTGATGTTTTGTTGATGGACTCGACTTACAAAACAAACCGTTACAACATGTCGTTGTTTGAGATGGTTGGTGTAACGTCGACTGACATGACGTTCAACATTGCTTTTGCTTTCTTAAGTAACGAAAAAGAGGACAACTTCAGATGGGCTTTAGAAGAATGTCAAAAACTGTTGAAGAGTAAGGAGCTCGGACCGAAGGTGGTTGTGACGGATCGGGATACCGCGCTGATGAACCAAGTTCCTGAAGTGTTTCCAAACGCCACTCCATTGGTATGTCGATTCCATGTTGAGAAAAATGTTAAGGCAAAGAGCAAATTGTATTGCAAAGTGAAAGCTGGAGAAAACGAAAAGCATTCGGATGTGGTTGCAACGGTTACGAATGCTTTTCATGATTTGTTGGAGTCGCCTACAATTGAAACATATAATGAGAGGCTTGTGGAGTTTAGGGAGCTTTGCAAAAGGTGGCCAAGGTTTATGCATTATGTGGAATCGACAGTTCTGGACACGGATAAAGAAAAAGTTGTCAGAGCATGGACGAACAAAGTTTTGCACTTTGGTAATACGACAACTAATCGAGCTGAATCATCTCACGGAGTTTTGAAGCGATATTTGCCAGACGGTAACAGTGATTTCGTGAAGTGTTTCGATGCGATCGGGAAGATGTTAACTAATCAGTTTGGCGCAGTTAAGGTATCGTTTGGTTTGAGTTTGAATGTTGAAGAACATCGGTTCGGGATACAACGCTTCTTGTATGAGCAAGTTATTTTCAAGATATCTCGTGCCGCATTGGATTTTTTGTACCATAAAGCCTCAAGAATTGCCGATTGTGGTACGGATAAAGATAAGTGTGGTTGTGTCTTCCGCTTTAGTTATGGTTTGCCGTGTGCATGTGTCATGGCAAAGAAGATCAAGATCCGTCGGCCAATAAGACTTGATGAGGTTCATCCTCATTGGAAGAAGTTAGCGATTGAAGATCGCGAAGTTGGAGACGTTGATGATTATGCTTGCACGGCCGAGTTTGAAGCTATCAAGGTATTACATTACAATTGCAAGTTATTTGAATTTATTTATAGGCAATTTTTCTGTTTTTAGTATTTTTAACGAATGCAACTTGATTTAATTTTGTAATTTCGATTTTAGGAGAGGTTGAAGGTTGTTGATGTTAACATGAAGTCGGAAATTAGAGACAAACTCCGTGAGCTTGCTTTCCCGGAAACAACCGCCTTGACAAGTCCGGTGGTTGACAAAAAAACAAAAGTTGTGAAGAAAGCAAGGGGTGCACGCATTGGTCAATCTACTACTAGAGAGCTCTCGCGTTGGGAGCATGTTGACAAACAATTTCCGGATAGCCAAGCTTCAGTCTCGAAGCCTTCAAGTTCAACAAAACAAGGTGCTCGAATCGGGAAATGGAATCCAAGTCAAACACCTGAGCATGCCATTCCTTTTCTTGCCAACATGCCTTCCTTTATGCGCCCATATATTGACGACATTATCAACGTCGAGGGTGACGGATATTGCGGTTACCGAGTTATCGCGTTGGATAGCGGTAAGACGGAAGAAGATTTTGAGTTGGTAAAACTGAACATGGGAAGGGAGATTGGTTTGCATAGACCATTGTAGAAATCGATCAACAACATATTTTAAAAAATTATAATTTACAAATTTTACCTGAAATAATGACATGTATCCGGCTATTTGACCGATTCCCGCCGTAGAAGCGCTATCCAAGAAGTGCTCAAGATACGTTAAGGCAGCAGCACCCCAATTCCATTGATGAACTTCCGTCAGATCTTGGAAGTAGCGGAGATACAAGACATCGACATAGTTCTGGCTCTTGTTGCTGAATATGGTACAGCATACCAAATGCAACAAAAATGTTCGGATGCATCTCTCCCGAAACACTATGACCTCCTCCATCGGCTTTTCTTCCTCCAACGCTTCTTCAGCCAAACTCCAATTTTCTTCGTACAAATACTCCAAGTCACCATACCTCATGTGCGGACCTTTCAATTGAAAAAAATCTTTCCACACGTCACTCTCTTCCATTCCAAGATACCTGCTCACCAATTCTACTCCTTCTAATCTCGAACACCTTGCATGGTCCAAAAACGGGCCGTCAATCCGAAGATGCAGCAGACATTGGACGTCGTCCAATGTGATTCCAACCTCACCTATAGGAAGGTGGAATGTGCTAGTCTCCGGATGCCATCTTTCCGCAAACGCATGCAATAGCCCCTGATCAAGTATGCTGTAATTGGTCCTGGTAAGCGGCTCCAGCCCACTCTCAATAATAGGATCCCAAAACCATTCAACATTGCGCGCCGATTTTGGGATATCGATCACCTTCTTGCCGTTCAGTATAGCCTTCATTCTTTTCTTCAAAAGCTACAAAAAAATAAAAATTACAAAAACCATTAATACGATGTAAACAATCGAAATAAATTAATAAACTTAATTATAGTAAAATTGTATACCGGATCTTCATGGTGTCGAACATTCCATATCGGAATCGCCTTATGCTTGTGATAGTCATATAACAATGACATATCACTCGGTCCGCCTCCGTAGCCCTCTCCTTCTTCTTCTTCTTCTACAGCTGGTTGATCTTGTTGTGATTCAACAGGTTCGCCTCTTTGTGCTTGCTCATGGTCAGAATTTGAGTCATCGTTAAGATATGCACCTTCTTGCTCCTGCTCCTGAGGTTCTGGTTCGGCATCTCTGATGCGTCTTCTTAACCGGCTACCGCCTGGCCGAGCCGCCTCTTCTGCTTCTTTACGGAGTCTTCTTGACCGAGAACGACTACCGCCTGAACCTGAACCACCGGCTTCGGCGTCGTGAGTTCCTTCAACCAAACCTTCCACCATTCTCGTCCCACGACGACGACCTCGTTTCGGAGGAGCACCAGCCTCGGCCTCCTTACGCGCAGAAGCATGTCCACGCCGGGTAGTCGTGCCTGTCCGAGTTCTACCAATGTCTTCCATTGCTACAAACAAAACAACAACAAACCAAGAACCATGTCAAAATAAACATAACGAATTTTATCGAAACAATTCCAATACAACTAACCAACCAACCAAATATGCATCATACTATTCAAATTACTCGAAGCAAAAATAAAATGGTTCACATCAATGCATTACTGAAAATCAATTCATTCAAGCATTTTATCAAACACTTAGAACACATACAACACAATTGATATCAACAATTAGGTTTACTTTTAATTAAACATGCATTGATCCTAAACATGAACCTATGACACAATTACATCATGATCAACAATTCAAGCAACGAAATCAACAACAATTCATCACATACTCAGTTATTCAAAATTTACATATGCATGAAATTTGTGCAAAAATGAAAAAAAAAACATAAATTCATGAATAAATCATTAAATTAGCATATCACTTACTTGTTTAACTTCAATTTGATGTTTGTTGATGATGTGAAGATCAAAATCGCGCTCCACTCCCCTTTTCCCACCTAAACCCTTTTAATTTTCAAAAAAACATAAACTGATATGAGCAACCCACGTTCTGTTACTATATCAGGGGAGTTCGGAACGCGTTATCCGAACCACTCCCCGCGCGGATGCTAGCTTCCGAACCAAATTTCCCTATTTTCGCGGACCGTAGAATCCCAATGTGGGCAGAGAAATTCATTTTTTCCCAATGTGGGCTTGTGAATTTAGCCCACGGGCCTTGTCAATGTTAGAAGGAGCTACTTGGAAAATTGCTTTTAGGCCCCATCATGACAAAAATACCCTTATAAGCTAGGATACGAAATAACCCAATTTCGTATCGTAGGATATGAAACAACGTTAAACACCCCAACGACTAGTTAGTTTGTCTTGTTGGGCGTAAATAAACACACATTCGTATCCTAGGATACGAAATTGGAATTTTTTGAAAATAAATTTAAGTTTTCAGCCCGTAGAATACGAAATATACATTTTTTTGAAAACACTCCAATTTCATATTCTAGAATACGAAATTGGGCTATTTCGTATCCTAGGATATGAAAAATTATGATTTCGTATTCTAGAATACGAAGTCGACCAATATATCTATCTTTTGCCCTAGCGTTTTTTTCATAACCCCTTCAACTACTAAGTATGTCACATAATTTAACAAATCAATTAAACTGGAGATTGAATGGAGAAGAAGATTTGACAAATCGAAAACCCTAAAATCGCCCCTCATCTTTAATTGTTCGTGTTGTTTCGTGAGAATATGAAACACGTTGTTGCTTGGTTTTCTCACCCCCCCCCCCCCCCCCTTTTTTTAAACGTTTTCAGATCGTAGAATATGAAATTAGGCGTTTTCAGATGGTAGAATATGAAATTAGGCGTTTTCAGATCGTAGAATATGAAATTAGGCGTAAATCATTATTTCATATTCTACGATACAAAAAATATATGATTTTGTATCCTAGAATACATAGTATCATGGGGGTCCAAAATTGGGGGCATTTTGGAATTTATGGGGGGGGGTTTGGGAACAAGTAGGGGGGCCTAAAAAGCAATTTTCAGCTACTTGCCCCAACTTGCACTTGGGATTTGCTTTTGGCATCGTATCGATTTTCTCGTGCGCCTACAAATTTATCAAAATACATTTATCCGCAGCTTAAGTAGTACAAGGATAAAATGGAAAAAACATAGGATACGCGAAAAACTGGTTGGGTGATAGAAGTAAACCTCCTTGCACTTATATTTGTCCAGAGCTATTTTTACTATTACCACAAATGGTTTTTAAAAATCATATCCCTTCGACTAAAAATGAATTGGTTCAATTAGTAAGAGATTTGGTGCGCTTAGATAACTTGTTAAAGGTTTGGTCACTCTTACGTACGGATAAAATTTGATTTGAATGGGAGAACTCATCTAATGTATCCAATCGGTTTTCAATGAAGATTAGTCACTATTAAAAGACGATAGAAACTTTTTACCTATAACATAACAAATCAAATTACTTATTCTGACGGAGAAATCAGAACAGTATGATTATTTTTTTTCTGTCCTAATGAATAAATCCTAATGTGGATGAAGTAGCTTCCACATATAATGGCGGATCTCACCAAGTGATTGTTTAAACAAAGTAGAAATAAGAGAAACATAAAAAATTATTGACTTCTTATGTTCATTAAATAACTGATGTATTTGGTCTATAATATTGACCAAATACCTCTGTTATTTTTTTTTTCGGTTTTCACCACCAGTTGAATCTGGTTCGGGGGTCAGTTCTGGCATCAAGTGGTTCCAGCCCCCTCCCGATGGTCAGTTCTGTTATTTAATTAATCTAAAAATGAATTGTTTCTTATAAAAAGAACTAAAGAGTATTAATTTTTTAAAATAAAATTTTGTTTTATTTTGTCTTTTCTTTCTTCAACAAGTTAGGTTGAGTATTTGATATTAATTCGGTCTTTTAAAAAATGTGACATGAGCAACAACTTTTCCTTTTATAAAGGAAACCATTGTTTAGGTGACATAATACTGATGTATAGTGTAATCTAAAAGTGAAGTATTAAAGGGAAGAGTGGATGTTGAACAACAAATATTTTTTCTGTTTTAAAATAAATGATCTATTCGATCATTTTTACGTTTATTAATGTACAACTTTAACCATTAATATTATAATTATCTATTATTAAAAATTATAAAAATTGTATATCTTGAAAATACTTGTCGAGACAAATCAACAAAATCTCATATGCTAATATTTACATATACATATTAGTAGAAAAATATGGTCAAAGCAGATTATATGAATAATATCCAAAATCAAAATTAGATTATTTATTTTGAGACGGAGGAAGTAATATATAAATTAAAAGTGTTAAAGTTTCAGACAAAGATGTGGCTTTTTTTTATCAATCAAAGATGTGCTGGTATTCAAAATTACTTGTATTGTTGCTCTGAGCATCTACAATCATTTTGAATTTGAGACACCACTAATAAACGGTTCCTACAATACTACATCATATTTATGCAACTCATACACATTTTTTCTCCGTGGTAAGAAAATAAGGCACCTTATATTAATGATGATAGGACATTTTATTACACAACCAAACATTAATAATGATATTATAATTTCCTTAAATTATTTCTACAATTTTGATGGAGATAAAAAAAAATACAACTATGTTGTGTCGTTCGTACGGAGGCAAACAAATAAGATTGTTCATTATACCACTAGAATATCTTTATTTCAGTCAAATTCTCACGTCTTTTATGATGCACGGGGAACTTGTTAAGCATATTAAAAAATGAAATTAAAAATAAAGTTAATGCAAGAAAGACAAATTTTTATGTGTTTAAGGTATAAAAAACACAAATTCCAAAATAGAATTTTCATATTAGTATGTTTAACTAGTGCTTCAGGGACACTGTTTAGCATTTTTCATTAATTATTAATGAAATGATCAAGCTTTACTTTTACTAAAAAAAAATGGACTGATCCTTCTAAAAAACTTACTTAGATATCATCGTTGAAGAATAAAAATACTCTTAACTCAAAAGCTATATGATTCCATTAATAATATTTTAGAACTTCAATTTGGTTTTGCCACTTCTTCAATTAACTCAAAGCTAGATCATTCCATTTACCAAATAGTTAGCAAAAAAATTATTATAATATTTTATTTAACAAATATTTTTTTTAAGTAGCCTAATTAGGGATGACAAAACAGGTTAACACGTCCCGCCTCGTCATTAACTCCTCTAAAAGAAGCGGAGCAGGGCGAGCTTACTAGTTGTGGTTGATTGAAAATCTCACCCCATCCCTTTTCATGGCGAACGTCGGATTGGCGGGAGTACCCCGTCAATAAATTTTTTTAAAAAATTGATAAATTCGCAACAATATCATAAAACTTTGTAAAAAAATAAAATAAAAAGTAATTCAACGAAATCAAAATATAAACTAACAAGGACCAAAAAGTAAAATTATCATTCAAAACTTCAAACATCCATGATTTATAAAACCAAATAAAGTATTCAGTTTATATCCAAAAATAATTTTTAGTCTAGCGAAGAGTTTCATCACGAATAATGTTGCAAATGGTGTGTACTACTTTATTTCCATATATTTGCATTATTTTAATTAAATCCTAAACTGTAGATTGAGTTAATTAAGTTTTATTTTCTAAATGAGCCAAAAATAGACGATTCGTGTATAATGAGACAAGATTTTTTATCAAAAATAAAAATTGATTAGATCTAACAAGGCAACCCGCCCCACTTTTTTGCGGGCGGAACGTGTAAAATCCGGGTATTTTACTTTATATTATTTTATTTTATTTTTGTAGCTTAAGTAAATTACCTATTATTTATAATTATTATTATAATAATAATAATATTGGTGAACAGAGAAGTTGAAGTCTATTTTTCCATGTGTTATTTCATAACCTAATGAGCTCCACCTCTCACTCCACTAGTCCCAAAATTTAGGAAAAGAAGTTATTCAGCTTTCCCATTTAACTCCCTTAGTCATACCTCACGTTGGAAAAAAAAAAAAAAAAAGAGAAATTGATAGAGAAAAACAGAGAGCTGTTAGGAAGAAAAGGTGAACCAAGGGAAGGATTAAGCTACAGGGCTCAACATCTAGATCCATCACCACAAGTAAGAACACACCTCCAAATACTCTCAGTATTTCTTTCAATTCATTTCTATTAAACGGTTAGAACTTTATAATTTTGAAACCATGGTAGTAATTGATAGCAAATTTAAGGTTGTGGAACCACCTTACACCGAGACAATTTTCCTGATTAACTCAACCCATAGTCACAAATGAATTTCATGTCCAAACACATATTCAATTGCAGTCAGTCCTCTTTTATTTAGGTACTAGTTTATGAGGAGATCCACGAGCTAGTTTAGGCACCATAGGAATATTGGAGTGTGTAATTGGTACTTGGTCTGCTATTTACAACCTGAAATGTGTTATGGAGATTTGATAGATCATTCTGTGAAGTTGATAGCAATGGATTATATAGTTCACTTCTAAGACTAGTAACATTTAAGTCTACAATATAGGTCTTAATTTATAATTAAACTAGTTTTGGAATTTGGCTATGAGAAACCCAAAATCTAGTGACAGAAGTACTTAACATAAGGTCATAGTATAGTAGTGACTAATTATGTAATAGTAGATTATACCGTAACTAAATCCGAGCCTTAAATTAGAATTCGGAGTGAACGAGATTTGAAACTAAGTCAGTTAATATTTAATTGTGAAGGTTAATTTAGAGCTAGTGGAGTGAAGATCGCTGTATTGAAACTTAAGGACTGCTATTTGAAAGGTAAGGGACTCCACATGCTTTCCTACTTGTTATATGTATTACTATTATTATTGTTGATTGTTGTTGTTACTAATGTGGTTGTGGATTTATTTTATGCTTTCTGGTTGTCAATGTTGATAGTGATAACTCTATGTAATGAATTAAGTTTATATTTACGATTGTTACTAATGGTTATCAAGGGTGTTAATTGGGTCTCTTAATCTGGTGGGATTAGAGAGGTCGGTTTAATTGAAATCTTAGTGAGAGAGCATTCATTCATGGCATTGTTTTGGTGTGGTTTTGGAATAATACTCAAGCGGAGTACCGAACCTTAATACTCCAGAGGAATAACCGAACTTTAATACTCAAGAGGGGTATTGTGTCCAAGAGGGATACTGTCCAAGCAGGACATTCTATTTTGCTCTGCGTAGTGGTGATATCCGGATCATATAGGTTGCATTAGTTATCATGTAGACTAACAACTAGGATGCAGAGGGTTATTAATCAGTCGCATTTCGGTGTTGCGTGTTGTGATTTGGTTGATTGAATTTATGATTTGTTTACATTTTGTTACATTCCAGTCCTATATATACATTGCAGTTCTATATATATGTATAGAACAATGCCATGAATCTTACTGCGGGGACCAGATGAGGACCAAAACTCACTTCCCCTTGATGATTCTTACTGCGGGGACTTGGATTGACGCTCAGGATAGCGGGGATATTTGTGACGGTTATGAAGTGTCTTCGGAAGGAGTCCGATGTTAGCATAGAATTTAGATTTGATCAGCTTTAGGATTTTTCTTTATGTTATTGATTTCAGTTGGATAAATTTCTTTCATTGGAGTTCATATGTTGGTTTACTTTCTTTATGTCGGGAGACTTGCCCTGTTATTTGGTTTTGGAAACTTTTGGATTTTTGGACTTAAAACTTGGTTGATATTCATTGCCTTGGCAGCTATGAAGCCCGGATACGTGACACGATACCGATACGACACGATACCGATACGGCGATACGGGAAATTTTTTAAAATTTCCGATACGATACAGTTGCGATACGTTGTTTAAAAATAAACTTAAAATTAAATATACAAATACACAATATATAAACATATATAACAAAAATCAAGATAATAAATTAACATTCAAATTATTCAAACTGAGCAAACAAGTGACAATTACATATCTCAAGTTAATTAAGTACTACCCAAAAAGGATAATTATTACTATCCAAAAAACAAAACATTATCGGTACCATCCAAAAAACATATGGTTGTCAATCCATAAAGAACATCATACTCTAACATTCACTATTTAAGAGGAAACACAAATTGTATCAATCTCATATCCTTCATTTCTATCATAAATAAACATTATTTTCCCGATACTTCTCTGATACGTGTATCGGAGAAGTATCCGACACGTATCGGTAATTATCTTTTTTAAAAAATAATTTTAATTGTCTGATACTCTCCGATACGGTATCGGAGAGTATCGGACGAGTATCGGTATCGGACACGTATCGGACACGATACTTCACCATTTTTGAAGTATCGGGGCTTCATAGCTTGGCAGTTGTTGCAATTTAATTATTATTATTTTACATTGACGAAATCTCGAGAAAAGATTAATGTTTTCCTTTTAACTCATTATTTTATCTGAGAGTAGAAAAAAAATTGTCGGTACTTTATCAACTATTACTTTCATTATATTTACGTTTAAAAAAAAATTGGGATGTTACAGGACGGGACCCACTATTTTTGCGGATTGAAAATGCCAACCATCCCACCAAAAATGGCGGGTAAAACGGGCTGACCCGACGAGCTTGACTTGTTTTGCCATCCCTAAGTTTAGTGGCTAGAAATTTCATCCTTAAGGTGAATAAGTGGGATGACCGAGATTCGAACTCTGATCCCCTACATATATAATGCACTGATATTTAGTAGTATTTAATATTGAGTGAAATGTCAAATATCCCTGCAATTTCAAAATTCGTTAAATACCCCTTTCAATTTCGAAAGAGTAGTGTTATATGTCGCGAATTTTGTGAATAAATGCTGTTAATTAAAAACCAAGAGAGACTGTCAATTAACGCTAGAAAGAATTGTAGATCAACAACAAAACACCAATTTCTCATCAACTTAGACACTTCTAATGTTTCTTAAGGTTATTCATTTCTTCCATGACAACCAATTTCTCAACCATCTCCACCGTTACTACACTAAAACACGGAGACGAATCCAAAGCGATATGAAAATCTTCATTTTTGACAACCCATGTTGGAATTTTATGTCCCAACAAATTCCAATTGGGTAAAATTGTGAAATAGACCTTGCCAGTAGAATAGAAAAAGACTTCAACAGGAATCATGAGTTTGAGAAAAAAATAAATGGAAGAAAGGACAGAACCAACCAAGAAGTTAAGAGAGAAGCTTGGGAGAAGAACAAGGTGCACAAATGTACACAAGTTTTATTTTGACCATTAGATTAAAAGTAGAACACACTTTTTATCATGGTCCTTCAGTATCAGATCTCTCTTACTCTCTCTCTTCTTCCAGCAACAAACTTTCTCTACACCATCAAAGTCACGTACCTCACCACCAGATCCGCTCCTCCACCACAATCAATCAGTATATGTTTACCAAATTGAAACCTTGTATATTATTCATAAATTAAGAACAATGACCCTTATTTTCAAACAGTTGAAATTCATGAATGAAGAGAAGAACATTGACCCTTATAATTATTCTATACATAAATTAAGGTGGTTGGTATGTATAGATTGAGTTGAAACACTTGAAACTCATCATCAAACTCAAATCTCCAAATCTGATTTTATAATTATTTAGATCCATTGATGGAGAACATCAAATTTCAGACCCATCTCAAGATAAAATCCCTATTTATTATAAGAGATAAATTGTCAATTTAATCTAAGAAACAAACACAAATTACACAAACACATGTTTTCAAGTGGGTGGATAAACTCTGGTTTCGATGGTGGTTTTATCTTTTATGACAATTTGGGGATTTATGTTTCCTATTTTTCTTGATTTTCAGTTGGATTTAATGTTGAACCAACAACATTTGACGGTGGGTTCTTCTCCAAAACATTTGACAGTGGGTTGATTGATAGTGATGGTGTGGTGGGTAAAGAGGAAGAGAGAAGAAGATGGGATATAGTGTAGAAGATGTATGATAAAATTAATAAGACTTTAAAATCTAACCATTGATCTAATGTTGTGCATCATGCACAAATTTATAGACTTGTGCATGTTAAATGCCACCGAAGAACATTAGCAAAACATTAGCAAATTGCACAGAGAAGAAGGTTGTTGTTTGTGTCTGTGTGGCTGAAGATTGAAGATGAAAGGATGAGAGAGAAGAGAGAAACCTATTTAAAATATGTTTTCAGTCCCTAATTTTACAGTGAGTTTTGGTTTTCGTCCCTATATTTTAAAATCATTCTTTTTCGACCCTATTTAATATCGTGTTTTGGTTTTAGTCCTAAATGTCCACATGGACGTGCCACGGTGGATTTTTTGACATGTGGCATCCTACATGGACTGCCACATCATTTAAAAATTAAAAAAAAATATTTTAAAAAAGATTTTTTTAAATAATTTTTTATAAAAAAAAAACCTTTTTAAATATTTTTTTTTGTAGTAACTAAAAAATTAGATGATTGATGAACTAAAAAAACATTTTTTATTTAAATAAAAATGAGTTAATAATTACTTTTAAAATCTTACAAAAAAAAAATAACGAATTATTAACTCATTTTTGAACTAAGGAATTATTTTTTTTTTTGTAAGATTTTAAAATTAATTATTAATTTTTTTTAAGTTTATCAGTCATCTAATTTTTTAGTTACTACCAAAAAAAATTAATAAAATTCAAAAAGGTTTTTTTTTAAAAAAATTATTTTTATTTTTAAATGACGTGACAGTCCATGTAGGATGCCACATGTCAAAAAGATCCATCGTGGCACGTCCATGTGGACATTTAGGACTAAAACCAAAACACAATATTAAGTAGGGATGAAAAAGAGTGATTTTAAAATATAGGGACGAAAACCAAAATTCACTGTAAAACTAGGGACTGAAAATATATTTTAACCTTATTTTTTTTATTAAAAAAGGTTAATTAAAGTAAATAATGTAAGTGGTGCCACCGCCATCTTGTTAGATCTTCGTGATGAGATTTTCGCTCTATCAAGCATTCCCCATTTCGAAATAGGTCAATATTCCCCTGAAATTGTAAAACGTTAATCAAATATCTCCCATCCGTTAGTTTGTTTCGTCAAATGCCATTAAAATCCATTAAATACTTCTTTCACCTTCTTTGACAAACATAAACACGTTGGTACAATAACAAAACGCAAAAGAACATGATCAGAACGCCAATCATACATCATCATCACCATCGCCGATCATCTTCATCATCACCGTGATCGTTCTTTTTTCATCATCTATGATCATCTTCATTATCGCCATGATTATCATCTGACAGGTAAACGTGCAAATCCCTGTTTTGTTTATACAAAAAATCCTTATTTTGATCGCACTTGACGGAACAAACTAACGGAGGAGGTTATTCAATCGACGTTTTACAATTTCAAAATGATATTTGCCTATTTTAAAATTGCATGGAATATTTAACGAATTTTAAAATTATTGAGGAAATTTGACATTTCAATCATTTAATATTATAATTTTTCCAATCCTTTTTTAAATTTTTTTGGATTTGTGTTATTTTCAAGTGCGTGAAATCTGATGGGACAGTCTACTTGGCATGCAAAATGTGGAAAGAAAAAGTTTAAACTTTCAAGTCATTTTCTCTCAACATCACTTGACCTCAATTTTATTTTTTGGCTCAACGTAGATTGACGCACGATGGACTTGGCAAAACCACTAGTTTTAAACAATATTTAGTAATTTGTCAAAAAAAAAAAATATTTAGTGATTAATTGTAAATTAAATTTTAAATTGAATTAATATCATTTTTGTAAAAAAATTATGTCATGTATATTACTCTTTGATATTATGTATGAGTATATATAAAAGAGTAATATGACTTGTATATTATGTAATGAGTATATATGTTGCCTTCAAAAAATAAATAATAATGTATAATTACAAGTGCAGAGATTTGGTTAATAATATATTTGTCATTTCAAAAAAAACGTATAATTACAAGTTAATTATGTATGTTTTGTAAAAATATTTTTTAATAAGCATGAGCCTATGGATGGAGTATGGACCAACCTATTAGCATAAATGATTGGTTCTAAATGTATATAAGTATTTGTCAACCTCAAGATATCAAATTTGATTCGTATTTTTTATAAAATGAGACGATAAAAAACAGGCTTTAATCCAAATTAATAATCTACTGAGCAACCTTATTTGGGTCATAATAAATACTCCCTCCGGTCTCAAATATAAGCAACAAAACAAAAAAATTGAAAGTCTCAAATATAAGCAAAAATGTATTACAATTATTATGTTTTATGACATTATTTCAATTTCAATCAATAAATGTAATGTTTTACACTTTTTAAGATGTTTTTTTTTTCTAAACCAATACATTTACCTACTTTCTTAAAAAATGTGTTTTTTAAAAAATTTGCTTGTGACCCGAGGGAGTAGATGACTAAGATGGACTAACAAATTATAGAGTGTGAAATTAAATTGACTCAACCTCGACCCACAAATATTTTAATGTATCACGAGCCAATGGAAAATGATGGACTTGAATTTAGATCAACAACTGTAAGTAATAATCTCTCATGCTTTTGTCGGGACATGTTAACCCCTCTAACCTTCCCATCAATCCTTATCAATTCATGTGAGCACAAAAAAAGATAGTCTTGCATTACCAAAAAAAAAAAGATAGTCTTGCATAAAATTCAACTAAAAAAATATAAAATCAATTGACCATTAATATTTCTTTAAAAAAGTTAACCATTACTTAAAAAAATTTATAAATGCATTTCAAAATATATTTTGAAATTATTTATGTGGAAGGATATTTTCTTTTTGTTTATTAGTCTAGTGATTAGAAATTTCGTCTTAAAAATAAATTAGTGGACATAAAAAGATATTTAATGTGAAAGATAAAAAAAAAAGTCACTTTAACGAGAATTCCAAAATTTATACAAAAAAAAAACTAAAAGATGCGATTTAGAAATCAACAACATAAATTTCAATAAAATACTATATTAGGTTCTTTTTACAAGTGTCCTTTAAATAAAAGAGTGAAAGTATCATGGTTTGATAATTTGAGGGAAGAGCATATTAATTTAGTGATAAAGAAATCACGAGTTAAACTTTTTCCTCTAACAAAAATAACAACCAGCTATTGAAAGTATTTTAGTAAAATTAATATTCTCTCATTTGTTTATACTGTTTTAAATATGTATGAATTGATGAATTATTACAATTATTTTTTTAAAAAAAATTAACAATTATTTTAAAATAAAGAGAACAAAACTTAATATTGTCTTCGATTTTATTTATATGTAAAATTTCACTTTTTAAAGTTCATTGAAAAAGTAATATATCTAGTCAATAATATATATCAAATACATTACTTATTCAATGAATTTAGAAAGTCAAATTTTATTTATATATAGAATCATAATGAGTATCATTAGTGCATAAAAACAAAATTTTAATTAAAGAATAATATTACCATAAAAACAAAAACATTAAAAGACTATAAATTAAAAGTTCCACTTGGTCAAAAAAATTGAAAAGTTGCACATATTTTAAATCCAAAATTTAAGTAATTATTCTTACTTATCATCAAGAAAACAAAAAATAATTCTTAATTTTTCAACCAAAAAAAAAACATATATATAGGCAAATATTCCTTCATTCTTACAATATTTTATTATTCTTTAAACAAAAATGTTGTCTTGTCAGTATTCTCTGCAGTAACATTCCGATTACGCTTCCTTTCATCTGCCGTTAACCAAACCCTCCTCCTTGCTTTGCTCCTTCGTTAGGGTTTTGGGATTATCCATTTCCCACTTTTACGCTTCCTTGCTTCATCACAATTATCTTTGGTTTTCAGTTTCTACTCTTGTTCACTTCAAAGGTACTTTTTTTTATAGCTTTTATCACATTCATGTTCTTGTACTGTTTTTCTTTATTTTAATCTTTAATCGATGTTATTCTCATTAATATGATGTTTAAGTGATTATTGATGATTATCTGAACTTATTGGTATCTGGGTGTTGGAAAATTTTGAGTTTTTTTATGTTGTGTTTGAGATAAAGGTTTGATTTTTATTGGGGTTTTGCTGGTTTTTGATGGTTTTTTTAGTTTGAAGGTTATGATGGGAGTTTTGTGATTGAAATTTGAGATCTTTTTTTTATTTGGGGTTTGTTTTTAGTATTGGAATTTGCTTGATCTGTTTGTTATTAATTCTGATTGATGTTTTGATAGTTGTATAAGGGTTTGAATTGGATAATTAATTGATAATATTGAATGTTTTAGTGTGTTTTGAATTAACTGGATTCAGTTACTTGTAGGAAATAAAACTGATAGAGGTGACATTAATGCAGATAAGTTTTTGATGGGTTTCATGTGATCTTTTGTGGTTCTGGTCAAGTACTGTGAGGATCTTGTGGGGGGTGTTGCTGAAGGCTGAGTCTGGGACAATGCCTTCTACGGAAAATCAGAGTCCTTCTTCTTCGTCATTTTCATCTTTTGGTCGATCCTTATTTGGTATAAGGCAGGAACAGGTTCATTCGATAGAAGGAAGTCATGAATCAGATTCCTGTAATTTAGAGTTTGGATTTTTCCAAAAGCGTGTTACAGATCGTTTTCATGAACTTTCTGGGGTTAGTGATGATGAATTGCTCTCGATTGATTGGATGCAGAAGCTCCTCACTGCATTTATCTGCTGTCATGAGGAATTCAGAGTCATTCTGTTGAATAATAAAGAGCAGTTATCGAAACCTCCCATGGATCGGGTGACATCTGAATTCATCGAGAGGTCGGTCAAGGCACTTGACATTTGTAATGCGAGTCGAGATGGGATTGAGAATATCCGTATGTGGCAAAAGCAACTGGAAATTGTGAGTTGTGCTTTAGGTTCAAATAAGAGACCATTGACTGAAGGGCAGTTTAGGAGGGCGAGAAAGGCGCTGATGGATTTAGCACTGACAATGGTGATTGATGAGAAAGAATCAGGATCTGTTTTTTCTCAACGTCATAGATCTTTTGGGCGGCATAACTCGAGCTCGAGTAAGGATTCACATTCTTCACCAGGGCATTCAAGATCACATTCATGGAGTGTCTCTCGGTCCTGGTCTGCAGCCAAGCAACTACAGTCCATTGCAAATAACCTGGTTCCACCCCGTGCAAACGAGATTTCTGCAAATAGCAGGCTTTCAGTTTCTGTTTATACAATGAATTGTATTCTCTTGTTTGTCTTGTGGATCCTTGTTGCAGCCATTCCTTGTCAGGATAGGGGTTTAAACATTCATTTTTCAGTCCCCAAGCAATTTACTTGGAGCGCTCCAGTTACTTCGCTTCACGAACGGATCCTGGAGGAGTCAAAGAAGCGAGAGCGCCGGAACTCATGTGCTTTGCTGAAGGAGATATATCAAATTGAGAAAACCACCCGCCACTTGACGGACCTGGTAGATTCTGCTCAGTTTCCGTTGACGGATGAACATAAAATGGAAGTTGAACAGGATTTGAAGGAGCTGAAGCTTGTTTCTGAAGCTTTTAGAGATGGGTTGGATCCGTTGGAGCGCCAAGTGAGGGACGTATTCCGAAAGATAATGGTTTCCCGAACTGAGGGGCTTGATGTCCTTGGCACATCAAACTATACAGGGCAATGAAAATGTTCGGTTATTGCCGAGCTATCAGAGGTACAAATTTGCGGAACATGTACATTTTAAATATTGTTACTAGTTTATCTGAGAGGAGGGAGAATATGATAGGCGAGCTTTCACAGACAAATCATTTAGCTCACATGTAATGCTTGGTATTAGTCTCAATACTTTTATGTAAAAAAATTTGGTCAGGTTACTTATGAAATATTTTATGGTTTATTTGCTTGACTATATCTACAGCAATGTTTTCTTTCACTTGTATGGTTTATTTATTTAGAGTCTTCCAAGTTTATCTTTTGTGGTGATCAAAGCAAGAGTGGGTGAGTCAAAAAAATAATATCAAGATTCAAGAGGGTGTAAGAAAAAAAAAAGAACTTTGCATGTCATTTCAAGTCCAATCATTATCCAAAATATACAGACAGTACAATAGAATGTAGCAAAGAAATCGGCAGAGGTTGAGCGGAAATTGTGGCAGCTGACAGATAATAAACTTGTCCGACATTGTTACATGTTACAGTATACACTTATACTTCGAATTTGGATTAGATGCTGTTGTTTTTCTGTGCAGTCACCTGGTTTGTAATCAGACAGTTTTAAAAAATACATATCTTATTTTCATTTTAAAAATATTGTTGTTAAATCAGGACCGTTTGATTATGATCGGACGGTCACTAACTACAGTGGCATTTTGACTTTACTTAATCCTGTCTGTTATACTTCACCTATTCTCAAATATTTTACAATCATACAGTACTTTCTGCAAAACCTTCACCGGTTTTATCAAGTAGTATTAGGGTTCGTTTGGCCTAGCTTATTTTAGAGTTTATGCGAACGGCTTATGCGATATAAATTAGGTTTTATGCTATTTTATAAGTTTAAACTAGTAAAAATTGAAATTTTAGAAGCTATTTTATTATAAATTACATTGAAAAACTTATAATAATACATAAAAATTGCATAAACTATTTGCATAAGCTCAAAAATAAGTTAAGCCAAACGGACCCTTAATTTTCGTCTGAGAATATGATTGAACATCTTAGTGAGGTTTTCCCTCCAAACCATAGGTTTGAACTTGAATCCTTACATAACCGCTTTTTTTTATCATACACAATTTGAACTCGAGACCTTTCTTGCATCTTAGACATGTCTGTAATCATTTGATATATTCTTGCTGGTTAGTTCATCTATTTGGAAATGGATTAAATGCAGCTGGTTTTATGTGCAGTCATGCATTCAGTACATTTGTGTCTGTTTGATCAAGATCAGACGCATGAAAATTGCAGTTTGTTGATGTTGAGATACTCTATATTTATGACTAGGATCTTATATATTTATGACTAGGATATTATGGTTTTATTACTTTATACTTATTACCTATTTGGGTATTCATGTATCTGTATATATACAGTGTATATTCCTCATTCAATATATGAAAATAATATAATTTTCAGTTTCAAGTTGGTATCCAGAGCTAGGTTTAAAACCCTAGTATTTGTTTTTCCTTGACGGCTGGGTTTCTCCTTTTTTTGTCTTTCCGTCAACACTAACGGAAACACGAGCCCTGTCACGCGCCACCTCTCTCAGCCTCCTTTTTCCGGTGCGTGTGGGCCACGCGCCACCTTCCCCTGCTCCGTTTACGACGGCGTTTGTTTTGTGGGTCTCATTTTTCGCTCCTTGTTCTGTTGGGATCCCTTCCAGGTGTTGATTCTCACATTTGTGGTGTGTTTCTGTAGTTTCTCGCCTCAGCAACATTGATTTTTCCGCTGGTTCAGTCTGTAATTTTGAACTTTTGGGTCTATTTACTGTTACTGCAACTTTTTTGGTTGAAATATCATGCCAGAAACTCAAAAGAACGCGGACGAGTCCATGAAAAAGAGTTTGATCTCGTTTGCTTTTCACGGAACACCCGTAATCACAACAGAAAAGTTGAATGGTAAGAACTATCTGAATTGGCATTCTTCTGTTGAGATATGGTTTTTGGGACAACGCCTTTCAGACCATCTTACTAAAAAGGCGTCGGAAATTGATGCTAAGTCAAAAGATGATTGGGTGGCAGCTGACTATCAACTTGTATCTGTGTTGTGGAATTCTATTGAACCAAAGCTGATGGTGCATTTTCGTCCGTATAGGACATGTTATGAGGTTTGGCAGAAGGCTAAGAACCTTTATGCCAATGATATTCAGAGATTATATGAATCTGTCCGCAACTTGTCTACCCTTCATATGACTGACCAAGATTTATCAGAATACTTGGCTCGAGCTCAGTCTACTATTGATGGCCTCAAACTCATGTTGGTTAGTGATGATCCTAAGAAGGTATTGGAAAAACTTGACAATATGTTTATGGTGTTTATCCTTCACGGTCTCCCTAGAGAGTATGGTGCTGTTAGAGATCAAGCCTTGACAAATACCACCATCCCTACGGTAGAACAACTTATTGATCGTCTTACTCGAGTTTCTTTACCAAGTGATGATACCAAGACAGCCCCCGAGTCGTCTGCATTTATTTATAATTCCAACGACCGTGGTCATGGACGCGGTGGTGGACGTGGCAAAGGACGTGGTAGAGGGGGTAGAAGTGATTTCCAATGTACTTATTGTAAGGAAAAAGGGCACATTCGGGATCGGTGCTTCAAGTTGCATAGCTATCCGAGTAAAACTGCTAATGTTGCTCAATTTTCTCATGACTCTGACTCAAAGTCTGAATTTGAAACTACTTGCTCCGGCAATGAGTATAAGGAGTATCTGCAATTGAAGGCAGCACAACATGCCACCTCCTCAGCTACTATGGCTCATACTGGTAATTCTACGGTTTGTCTCTCTCACACTACACCTACTGGATGGGTTTTGGATTCTGGTGCTTTCAGATCATGTGACTGGTAATTCCTCATTTTTCTCTGAAATATCACCACCGAAATATCCACATTATATCACTGTTGCGGATGGGTCTAAAGTTGAAGCAACTGGTATTGGACGAGTTTCACCTATTCCCTCACTCTCTTTGAGTTCTGTTTTATTGATTCCTAATTGTCCCTTCAATTTGATTTCTATAAGTAGATTAACCCGTTCCTTAAACTGTTCCATAACATTTACTCCTAATTCTTTCTTGATACAGGACCAGAGTACGGGACAAACGATTGGAACCGGGACTGAATCTCGTGGTCTTTACTATCTCCAGCCTTCCACTTCTACTATAGGTGTTGCAGCTGAATCTCCCGAGCTTCTGCATCGTCGTTTAGGTCATCCGAGTCTATCAAAATTAAAGAAAATGGTGTCCGATCTTCCTCATTTAGAGTCTTTACAGTGCGAGTCTTGTCAATTAGGAAAGCATGTCAGTGCTTCCTTTTCCAGTCGTATTAATAATAGAGCTATGTCTCCTTTTGATGTTATTCATTCTGATGTTTGGGGTCCGAGTCGTGTTCCTTCTACCTTAGGATATAAGTATTATGTTACTTTTATTGATGATTTCTCAAGATGTACTTGGATATTTTTAATGAAAGATCGTTCTGAGTTGCTTAATATTTTTAAGAATTATTGTTATGAAATTATGACTCAGTTTGGTAAAACAATTCGCATCTTGCGTAGTGACAATGCAAAGGAATATTTTTCTGATCGTTTTAATTCTTTTATGCACTCCAAAGGCATCATACATCAATCCAGTTGTCCTCATACACCTCAACAAAATGGTGTAGCTGAAAGAAAACATAGACACATTGTTGACACTGCACGTACCCTTTTATTAAATGCCAATGTTCCTCTTAAGTTTTGGGGTGACGATGTTCTTACTGCCAATTATTTGATAAATAGGATGCCATCCTCTGTTTTGAATGATCAAGTACCTCATTCCCTTTTGTACCCTACAGACCCCTTATATGTTGTTTCCCCTCGTGTCTTCGGCTGTACTTGTTTTGTTCATGATTTATCTCCAGGTCGTGATAAGATGTCTGCTCGTGCTATCAAACGTGTCTTCCTTGGTTATTCTCGTGTCCAAAAGGGATATCGGTGTTACTCCCCCTATACACATCGTTTCTACACCTCTGCAGATGTTACATTCTTTGAGGACATACCATACTTTGCCAACTCAAAGGCTCCTACACCTGACTTAGATCAGGTTCTTCCCATTCCTTATTTTGAATATGTTGAGTCTACTCCTCTGTCATCTGCGTCTCCAGAAGTTCCAGATACATCATCACCAATCGAGTCTCCACCACCTTTCAATCGATATGGCATTACCTATGAGAAAAGGGGTCAACCACATGATTCAGCTCCTGCTCCAATCGTCAACATCCCTGCTCCGGCTCCTGATTTGCCCATTGTCACTCGCAAAGGTAATCGGTCAACCCGTAACCCTCATCCTATTTATAATTTTCTTTCTTACCACCGTTTATCTCCCACCTATTGTGCTTTTGTTGCTGCGCTTTCATCTGTTTCTATTCCTAAGACTATTCAGGAAGCATTATCCCATCCATGGTGGCGGCAAGCCATAATTGATGAAATGTCAGCACTAGACTCTAATGGCACCTGGGAGCTTGTCCCACTCCCATCTGGGAAATCAATTGTTGGTTGCAGGTGGTTATTTAATGTTAAGGTGGGCCCTGATGGTCAAATAGATTGACTGAAAGCTCGCCTAGTGGCAAAGGGATACACTCAAGTTCATGGTCAAGATTATAGTGATACATTTTCTCCAGTTGCCAAGATGGCATCTGTTCGTCTTTTTTTGGCCATGGCTGCAATGAAACATTGGCCTTTATTTCAGTTGGATATCAAGAATGCATTCTTACATGGTGACTTAGAGGAGGAGATTTACATGGAGCAACCTCATGGGTTTGTTGCTCAGGGGGAGTGTAACCTTGTATGCAAATTGCGTAAGTCTTTGTATGGCTTGAAACAATCACCTCGAGCATGGTTTGGAAGATTTAGCAAAGTCTTGCAACAATTTGGGATGGTCCGTTGTGAAACCGATCACTCCGTTTTTACTAAATGCTCATCGTCAAATAAATATATCTACCTTGTGGTTTATGTTGATGATATTGTGATTACAGGTGATGACAATGAGGGTATCAATGCTTTAAAACAACACCTATTTCAAAACTTTCAGACTAAGGACTTGGGTCCTCTTCGTTACTTTCTTGGGATTGAGGTAGCTCAATCAAAGTCTGGTATTGCTATCTCTCAAAGGAAATATGCTCTTGATATCTTGGAGGAGACAGGCCTTACAGATTGTAAACCCGTTGATACTCCTATGGACCCTAATGTAAAGCTCCTTCCTAATCAGGGGGAGCCCTATTCTGATCTAGGTAGATACCGGAGACTTGTGGGAAAATTGAATTATCTCACCATGACTAGACCTGACATATCTTTTCCAGTCAGTGTAGTAAGTCAGTTTCTCAACTCTCCTTGTGATAATCATTGGAATGCAGTTATTCGGATTCTTAAGTACATCAAAGGATCGCCCGGAAAAGGGCTTGTTTTTACTGATAGAGGCAATGCCAATATTATTGGATATTCTGATGCTGATTGGGCAGGAGATGCCAGTGATAGACGGTCTACATCAGGTTATTGTGTTTTCATTGGTGGAAATTTGATCTCATGGAAAAGCAAAAAGCAAACTGTTGTTGCTAGATCGAGTACAGAGGCTGAGTATCGAGCTATGGCTCATGCCACATGTGAGCTTTTGTGGTTAAAACACTTGTTAGAGGAACTTCATTTTTGTGAAATCGGCCCGATGGAACTTGTTTGTGATAACCAATCAGCTTTGCACCTTTCCTCCAATCCAATTTTTCACGAGAGGACAAAGCATATAGAAGTTGCCTGTCACTTCCTTAGAGAAAAGATACTCGCAGGAATCGTCAAAACATCTTTTGTCAACTCTAGAGATCAACTTGCTGATATCTTTACTAAATCTCTACGGAGTCCTCGGATAAGCTACATATGTGACAAGATGGATGCATATGATATATACGCACCACCTTGAGGGGGAGTGTTGAGATACTCTATATTTATTACTAGGATCTTATATATTTATTTCAATTAACCAATTATCCCAAAAGCTTAAGCTGTTAGGATTTGGCACATCAATGATGCATAGGCCCACCTACCATATGCTTAAATTCCACTTTAATTAGAAAGTGAGGGGAGCGGGAATCGAACCCCAGACCACTTAGTCATAGAGGCTCTGATACCATGTCAAATAACCAATTATCCCAAAAGCTTAAACTTTTGGGATAATCGATTACTTGACATAGCATATGGTAGGTGGGCCTATGCATCATTGATGTGCCAAATCCTAACAGCTTAAGCTTTTGGGATAATTGGTTAATTGAAATGGTATCAGAGCCTCTATGACTAAGTGGTCTAGGGTTCGATTCCCGCTCCCCTCACTTTCTAATTAAAAGTGGAATTTAAGCATATGGTAGGTGGGCCTATGCATTATCCACGCTTCAAGTCCAAGTGGGCTCTTGTGTGAGGGGGCGTGTTAGGAATAATATAAAACCATTGATGTGCCAAATCCTAACAGCTTAAGCTTTTGGGATAATTGGTTATTTGACAATTTATGACTAGGATATTATGGTTTTATTACTTTATACTTATTACCTATTTGGGTATTCATGTATCTGTATATGTACAGTGTATATTCCTCATTCAATATATGAAAATAATATAATTTTCAGTTTCAAGTGTTGAATATTAAAAATATTTGTGCTTAAATCATGACCATCTGATTGCGATCGGACGGCCATGATGATTGACTGCAGTGAACCTTTGACTGCACTGAATCATGTATGCTAGTCCGAGTTTGAACTTTGAACCTCAAAGGTAGCTAAATGGTTGGCACCAAAACAATCAACACATATGGAACTAAAATGACACAAAAACACTAGAAAATAAATACGAAGCAAAAAATATATGGAAGTTCCCTAGAAAATCCTTTAAATATATCAACTGAAGGTGGACAGCATTACCTCTAGGTTCCTAAGCCTAGCTTCTATTCTATAAATAAAGTTGGAACAGATATAGTACACTCCATGCTTTTGTTCTTTGTACATGCTAGAAACCAAGTACATACATTCATGTGACAGATTCAACTTTGCAACACCCTACTCGCCAAAAGCTCCGGTCCTTCAGCACAGCAAAGTAGAAAACACTACTCACCAAAAATCCTGTTTTCCTATCCATAACTAAGGAATTTTATAAAAAGAAAAACATAACTAATATAGCACAGTAATTTACAAATTCCAAGGTCTCATGATTTGTCTTCTGCTCTGCATATGCCATCATCACCCTGTCAAAATGAAAGAAAAAATGTAGCACATTTTTGGAGGGGTCAGAACCACTATTTTTATCACACTGATAGGATTTTGCATTGGAAGAAGCCAAACTCATGTAGTTTTTGTCTCTTCAATTTGGCATCTATGAACATCTATGAACATTTGTGAACATTGTGTGAATTGTGTTCATAGTACTATGAAGTTTCTTGTGAGTTGTGTTAACTTCACTGGTTCTTCAAAGCAACAATAATACCCGAATTCCATGGAAGTTATATTTGTTATCTAAACATCTCTGGGAAAGACCACATTATAAACTTTGCAAAAATGTCAGACTCCAAGAACTCAATATGAGCTGCACGTCCGATAAGTGTGTTTAGGTTCCTGCCATAACAAGAAGCGTTGAAGTTTACGTCGCAGCGCATGATCACTCGATGGTCAGAGGAAGTTCGGATTTGGTCTAAGCAATTATTTAACATCTGTAGGAAGATTTTCCCTCTTTTAGAGAAATCCGAAGAAGCTGCTGGACACAGTTCTATTCTAGCAGAATGATATGGAACATAACCATCCTGAAATGTAATGAGCAGGAAGCATTGTGATCTACCTTTGGAAATAAAATAAAACCTAGCTAGATATTCATTAATATTGCATTGAACTCTTTTTGGCCTTATCACAAAGGTTATGCAGAAGAGAAAACCTAATTTCTAGTTTAACTTGCATTGAACTCTATTTGGCCTTATCACAAATCAACAAAAATATTTCGACAAAAATAAAAATGAAGATTGGAGAAAAGTAGAGAGGAGAGCCTAAATAGTCGTGATATCAATATTAACACGATTCCTAATAATTGTATGCTCTACCCTTGTAGATGCCTATTAAGAACCCATTTGGATAAACAACTTAATTAAGCGCTTATAGCACAGGCGCTTATCATATAAATACTTATGTATAAACTATTTCTATAACAAAAGATAAGCCACACAATCTTTTGCCATAAGGAAATGATCCACCGGCAATTAAATGCAGGATATTTTAAAGTCAAGCAAGGAAGAACAAGTTCTTTTAAAAGTTAAAACAGGTCTTACAAAGCACGGCAATTTCCACAATAAGCATGTAAAGGAAGTTACCTGAGGTGACGACAAAAGAAACACATTCCGGAAATTTTCCAGTGTCTTCTCCTGCGGTAAAAACAATGAAACTAATAAAATAGTCTATTCCTTAGGAACAGCCAAATAAAAAAATAGCAACAAAATTGAATAGAAACTTCATTGGTGTGTAGCCACGTTCCCAATATTTTACTTCAATCTCAAAAATGCCAAAAATATCCTTTGTTTTTCAGTACAGGGAAAAATGAGACCAAGATAACGGTATTATACCTTGGAAAGATTGTAGATGAAAGTATTCTCAAGATCAGGATCATCTGTAAAAGTCAGTTGATGGATGCATTGAGTGCCCTTAAACTTCTTCAATAGCCACAACCCTGAATTGAATAGAGAGTTTGAACTGTACATATAACCCAAGTGTGGACCCGATATCGACACATAGGTATACAAGTATCTTAGATATGGCTCCATCATGCTCTCTGGAATTATTTAAAAATATAAAACCACATTAAAATCCCTTATTTGAAATTTTTTGTAGATACTAACATCCTTCATAACTTTGTAGATATATAATACCTGCTAAGGCTGTTCTGATAATGAGATTACCAATAGAGTGACCAACAAAGCTAAGCTTAATATCTTTCAAGTTTCCTCTTCTTGAAGCTTTATCCATTTTCCTTTTTAGGAAAGAGATGACTTCTTGAGCAAGCCGAAATCCCATTTCTCTAAAGTCTCCAGATGTTTTGTCTTCATTTGCCTCTGACATTAGAAACTGTGTCTCGGGGTCTATTAAAAGCCATTGGTTACGAACGAGCCGTAAATCCAAATGATTTCCCTGTTAAATATGAGTGATGAAAAGGTAAAATTAGTCAAATGATCTATGAATGGAACTAGATGGAAAACACAACAGAAATAAGTTAATAATAACCAAAACTGATAACATTGAAGCATTAACCCCATTATCTTATACAAGTAACATAGATATTCTGTTTTTATTGTGAGATTGTACATGAACTTAATTTATGTCAAAATCATTGGAAATAAATAAGCAGACTGGTAAAAGGAAAACACATTCATGAAATCAATCTGGCGATCAAAGCATACATTAATTAGAAAGAAAAAGAAGGACTTTGTGAAGGCAACAAAGTAAGAAAGATAACGAGACAAAACCAAAGACAGGCCGAGAAGATAAAAGCAACTACAAGTGTGTGAAACATGCCTGAAATCCATGAACAAAAACAACTACTCTCAAAACATGCCCATTTTTCTTGCTATTCCCAGACAACATGTTGTTTGTGGATCTGGAACCATTTCCTAGGATATGTCTTCCACCATTCTCCAAAGAAAGGAAGTCTGAATTCACACTGGCAGAACGGTACACATTTGTCACGCGTTCTACAATAATAATAGGAACAAGCAAAGGATCTCCAAATATATACATGTCTTGAAGCGACCGATTGTTGATCTGCATGTAAATCACATATGTCATAAATTTCAGCAGCCGAAACAGGAAAGTTATAAAACATTCTAAACAAAACGCAATTACTTACCCTCATTTGTGCAATACCGCGCCTATGAAGTTCTGCACGCATTATTGCAGTTTGGATGGGCTGAACAGAAGAAAAAAGAGAAATAACACATTTCAAGAAAATCATTCGGTAATAAAAATCCATGACCACGATGTAATACTACCTCCATCCCTTTTATAAATTCCTTTGAAATTTTCCACATATAGTAAGAAAAGTTAATGCTGTAATTAATGTGTTCATTTTGTATATAAATATTCTCCTTGATGTGTCCAATTCTAACTTTTCATTTCTCAAAAGAAATTAGTAGTATTAAGGAGTATATTTGAAGGGGGGGAAATGTATCTAGTAATTTGAAATTTGGCCTATATATAGGGACTTTTATTCTAAAGGGGGGATTATAATTAGGGACAGAGGTAATAGTTAATTTCAAACACGGCATATAATAATGAACTTTATGAATCTTGTACAACACATAATAGATAATTACATCATCAATCAGCCTCCTTATACTTAACGAACTTCTATGTACGCCATGGTGCAATGATGTCCCCTCAACTCTGTTGTGCATATATTGATGAGGCATTGCAACCTTTGAGTACACCATCCATATTGACCATTCAGTTCTCCGATCTATAGCCCAGGATTTGCGCAGAAACTCTAGTATTTTTGTTTTGTTTTCCCTGAGTGAAGTGATAGGATTGATAAGAGATATTATTGACTTGATGTAGAGGTAAAATATTATGTCTTCATGTTACACTAATAGTTTTCAATATGCTATCCTGATAAGTATAGATGTGCAAGTAAAGAAGAAACATTGGTTTATTGGAGAAAGAGCAATTTAAATGCTAAACTTAAATAATCATTTAGATATATGTGAACAAACCTGTGGAATTTCAGAAATATATTCCAGAGATGTAAGAGCTGATTCGCTAGAGACTGGAAAGAGTTTGACAGATGATCATCCCATGAAAAAGGTTGAACTGATTCCTTGTTTAGATAATTGATATAATGAGTACCATCCTGTTTAGGAAAAGATTAAACTATTAAATTAGTAAATAATATATTAAACACAATGATGCAACAAATAATGAAACATTGACAGAATTAGGGACCTCAACATTGAGTTCTGTCCTATCAGACAACTGAAGTGATGGTTCGCCATCAATACTTTTCACATTTGCTGGCAGAGTCGAATCAAACCATTTTGTATCATCTGATTCAATCGCAATTTCAGTCAAATCAATAGCTTGACCAATGCCTGTGCTTATTCTTTTCAGATCATCAAGCAGGATATCATGTGCAGCCATCAATGCTTTGATGAGCATCACCTGATGACCATCAGTAGAAGAATAAGTTACAATAATAAGCAAAGAGATTTCTCGACAAAATTAATCTTAGTCACTAATATAAATCACACGATTGTGATTTCAACTTAAAATTCCTTACTATAATTCTATAAAGAAAAGGCATTGTTGTGAAGTTATACAAATATTACATGCTACATACCTTGTTTGACCCAACATAATCTTCAGCATAGCTGCCTTCTGAATAATTGCTACAGTCACTGGTACAATTCATTTAACCATATCATTCAAAGGGTAAAACAATACAGCGTGGAAGACAAGTAAAAAAAAGTTGTTGCAAAAGCAAAGTTAGAACATAGGCATACTTATGAAAAATATAAAATTAAAGTTGACTTAGACTCTGGCCAAACCGCTCAATTATAGTATATAAGCTTGTATGGTCAAAGTAGAGTTGATTGGTAACGGTAATTCTCTCACAAGCTTATAGCGCTTTTCAGATGTTAATTAATGTAGTGTTTGAGCTTATAGCGTATCTTTTTTCCTAACTTTTATCCTCATTATCTTAATTGAAATAAATTAATATTAATTAAAAATATCTTTTTATGTCATTTTGTGTTTATTAGTTAGTTCAGCTGCTAATTTTAACACACACTTCAAAGATATTATGAAGATATCCTAATATTGGCGATGCAACAATTACTATAGCATATATTTAAACTCAAAACTGGAACTCTAACAAACCTTGGTACCTTCTGTGGGATTGTGCGATAGCTGGCTTTTAGTAAACTGATGTGAACACTTGTATCAACCACAACAGCATGGAAAGCATCGAAGTGAACAGGACAATATGAATGCAATCCCCTAAGAGCTTTAGGGGGGATTTTATATTCATGAACTGAAGCAGAACATGCATCCAGTGAACCTTGTAAATCAGACCTGCACACTCAATATGATGCGGTCTATTTCAAAATCATTTCATTGTATTTAACCCTCACTGTATTTGAATCCATTTCATTGTATATAACTTTTCCTTTGTTTAATATAGTATAGTACACCCTTAAATCCAAAAGGGAAAGAGAAACATAAACTAACCCAGTTGCAGTCATAGGAGCATGCATAAGTTCAAACTTCAAGATAACAGAAGAGGATTCTCCCTGTACAAATTTATATCAAGGAATAAATGAAACGGTTAGAGCATGCATCGTTTGACAAGCACTTTTCTAACATATATTGTGTCAGTTCTTACATTGTGCCCCCGCATGTATACATACTACATACATATTATGGGAATATTATATTATCTAAAAATCGATAGGTAAAAAAGAGAGAAAAGAAAACTGACCTCACATTCACCGTAAGCTAGGTAGAACGAGATCATGATAGAAAGAAATACATCCTGCCTTGCATATCTAATCTGGAAAGGCGGTGTTGAAAAACTGTTGTCCGTATCATCAATCATCCAAACTCTACATAAATTGTCAGAACCTACTTCAGGAGCTGCAGCTCAAAGAAAAAGATAGATTCTAAGATTCTACTCTGGCTGAAATACACATGTATAATGAATAAAAAAGAACAAAGTAATTACTCAACACATCAAGCTTATAAGTGTTAAGCTCTTGTGTACATTGAAAAGAGTATAGCAGTCTGAAATAGCAAGCTTAGAGAGCTTACGATAGAAACAAAATCCAGTAAAAGTGAAAAAATCATGCAGACAAAATAGTGCAAGTTTGGTCGTTCAAATTTTGTTTTGAATGCAGGCATCCTGTCAGTTGTAGAAAATTAAATACAAATATGGCTAACAGCAAACAACGTTGGAAAACGCAATCTAGAAAAAGAAGAAAAAATGGTAGAATACTCTGATGATGATTAAAATAAATTATAATAAGTCAACGCTCGATTTGGTTAGATAGTCCAAAAACTCCAAATATATTAATAAATTTGGAAAGAAAAAAAAAAAGAAAAACTAGGCATTAAGTTTGGGGCGTGCTACTTAAAGCTGAAACATGCGAATAACATAACGTAGAAATAGAAAAACCATAACGAGACCCTTCTTTTGTAGAAATTTCCGCAAAATAAAGACAAATAATTAATTAATACTATAACGAGAACAAAGAAAAACTGACTATACTACATTTTACAGACTGACTTTACTACAATTTAAAGAACCGTGATGACTCAAAAAACATAGTTGGCAATTCTACATTTCTGGATGTTGAGTATTATATTATCGCGGCAGTACAGCCAAGACACTGAGGTCATCGGAAGCAGTATATGAAAGATAAAATGTTCACGGTCGATTTCCAGATTCATACTGAATTTCCTTTTTAACTTTGAAAAATTCTTAACTCTTTCACTATGTAATCTCAAATTTATTTTGCAAAGCAGCATGTTGTCAAATATCGGCCATGGCGGATTGCAGTAGCAGATTTTTCAACAACCGCCATTGCCAATTTGGTGAAGAATGGTGGTGCCACAGCAAAGCAGAAAGATAGTCATCACACACATACCTCTATGATGACCGGTGTTGTCAATTGCAAACCGGGGGAAATAACAGTATGTTCAAATTCCACTACGCAAAGTGCTAAAATGCTGCTGTAGCCACTGTTTAGCAACGTTTTACAGCGTATCGCAGAACAATAACATATTTGTTCAAATTCCACTATAAGACAGGCGCTGCTATAACGACTATTTAACAACGCCGATGATGACACAGTCACGAGATCCGAGTCAACCCCAACTAAGTGTCTTCAATAAAGTAAATTAGTCCAGTACTATAAATACTACTACAAAGTACAAAACCAACTTCAAACTAAAGAGAATAACAACTAATACTTCAAAAGCTTAGGAATACAAGTCACCTTCATACTGAACAACCCTCGCCGGAATCC
This sequence comes from Trifolium fragiferum, assembly GCA_954870985.1. Classification (NCBI taxonomy): domain Eukaryota; kingdom Viridiplantae; phylum Streptophyta; class Magnoliopsida; order Fabales; family Fabaceae; genus Trifolium; species Trifolium fragiferum. The sequence goes on along the minus strand of OX940790.1, from coordinate 14,762,375 downwards.
CGGGGTAAGAATCTTCTCCAACCTCCAATCTCATGGTAACCTTGATTTTGTACCATCTGCATAAAAACCAGAAATTTGAAAACTTTTTCTTTTACCAATTAAAAAAAACATCAAATCAAATAAATAAATTTGAAGCATACCCTTGTTCAAAAAGATCAAGATTATGAAACCTATGAATATAAATTGCAACCTCATGAACAGCATCAATCATAGGCAAGTGATTTGGCCTTAGAAGGCCAGGTTGATCAGGATTGACCAACCTTTTGGTTGACCAATTTTTTTGATTCAAACCAACAAACCATCTCAGTCTCCGAAACATAAGTAGTAAGTACTAGAAAAAGCTGCTACAGTAATGTTCAATACCCCAAATCCAAGGATCATTCATCCCTTATCCCTTCCTTCAATGGAAGTGGGGTACCAAAACCGACACACCTAAATCCTAAAAAAGGAACCAACTTTATCTAAGTTATGGATTCACCTTCAAGTTTCTAATCAATGTAAAGAAAACCCATTACAGGTTTTGATTGATGATTGTTGAAAAACCCAAACTTGAAGGCTTATGCAATCTGGGTATATGTTGAAGGGATTGATTTGGTTAGAGTGAATATGAAAGTGAGGAACAAGATGAAGAAAAGGGTGAATTTTGTTTCATTGAATGAATCGAAAGCGTGAAAACAATATGAGGAACAAGGACGCAACTTTGTTCATGATGATGAATTATAATTCATGATGATTGCCAAAAAAACATCATTTTCGTCAACCCTTTTCGCAGGTTAATAATATAAATTTTAATTGTGTCAAAAAAAAAAAAAATTAATTAAAAATTAATTATTCGTAATTTTTTTTTTTTGTAAAAAATCAAATCAAAAGTATTTCTTATTTAATTTTTGACTCATCGGTCAAAGAAATATATTTTTGACTCAAGGTGTTTTTTTTGTAAGAAAATAAATAAATATATGTACTTTTTAGGTAAAATATATAAAGATATTTCAAACAGCTCTAATAGTAAAATTTTCATATTTTAGATTCGAGAGATTTCATATTTGATTGACTAATATTTTTAGAGAAAGTAAATATAAATAATTTTGTATCGTTTTTTACAAAATAAATATTTTTATACTTGTTTTTAAAAGTGTTTTGAATTGGGTCTAGGCCTAATGCCTTGTAACTGAGTAACTCATCCTCTCACGCAAATTCAAGATGGTGTCGTCTAATGGTTAAGAAAGTCAGCTTTATGTACTGCCAATATAATTTTATAGTCGTTATTTCGATAGTTATTGATGGCAAGGATGTTGTATTCATTCTCACATTAAAGACATTGTCTCCCCATTGAGAACGTATATAAGTTTTCTCAAGCAAAAAGAACCCAGTACTTTTACCTTCTATTTCTAAAACTTTCACTTAACATATAAACTGATTTTGTTATTGAAATATTTGCAAATGCAACCTCATTTACTACAATCGTACTATAGAAAATAACCATTGCCCACGTCAATTCATCCCTTATCCAAGGATCATTCATCCCTTATCCCTTCCTTCAATGGAAGTGGGGTACCAAAACCGACACACCTAAATCCTAAAAAAGGAACCAACTTTATCTAAATTATGGTTTCACCTTCAAGTTTCTAATCAATGTAAAGAAAACCCATTACAGGTTTTGATTGATGATTGTTGAAAAACCCAAACTTGAAGGCTTATGCAATCTGGGTATATGTTGAAGGGATTGATTTGGTTAGAGTGAATATGAAAGTGAGGAACAAGATGAAGAAAAGGGTGAATTTTGTTTCATTGAATGAATCGAAAGCGTGAAAACAATATGAGGAACAAGGACGCAACTTTGTTCATGATGATGAATTATAATTCATGATGATTGCCAAAAAAACAGCATTTTCGTCAACCCTTTTCGCAGGTTAATAATATAAATTTTAATTGTGTCAAAAAAAAAAAAAATTAATTAAAAATTAATTATTCGTAATTTTTTTTTTTGTAAAAAATCAAATCAAAAGTATTTCTTATTTAATTTTTGACTCATCGGTCAAAGAAATATATTTTTGACTCAAGGTGTTTTTTTTGTAAGAAAATAAATAAATATATGTACTTTTTAGGTAAAATATATAAAGATATTTCAAACAGCTCTAATAGTAAAATTTTCATATTTTAGATTCGAGAGATTTCATATTTGATTGACTAATATTTTTAGAGAAAGTAAATATAAATAATTTTGTATCGTTTTTTACAAAATAAATATTTTTATACTTGTTTTTAAAAGTGTTTTGAATTGGGTCTAGGCCTAATGCCTTGTAACTGAGTAACTCATCCTCTCACGCAAATTCAAGATGGTGTCGTCTAATGGTTAAGAAAGTCAGCTTTATGTACTGCCAATATAATTTTATAGTCGTTATTTCGATAGTTATTGATGGCGAGGATGTTGTATTCATTCTCACATTAAAGACATTGTCTCCCCATTGAGAACGTATATAAGTTTTCTCAAGCAAAAAGAACCCAGTACTTTTACCTTCTATTTCTAAAACTTTCACTTAATATATAAACTGATTTTGTTATTGAAATATTTGCAAATGCAACCTCATTTACTACAATCGTACTATAGAAAATAACCATTGCCCACGTCAATTTAGATAAGGATCACATGTTATAACATATCCACCCGGTAGATATAATTTATTTATTTTGGTCAGGACATTAGATATAATTTTACAGTTAAATAGTATTTAATTTTGACTCTTTAATATTGATCAGACGATTGATAATATATTAGTCAACTGATATATTGAATAATAATATCATGATGATACTGTCATAACTGCACATTATTGCAGCAACTGTGCATATCTCCAATATATGATTAGTAGCATCAGTTTAATTGTAAATAGCTTGATACTAGGCAATTATATTTGGAATGATTAGATATTGTATTAAACCTTGTACTTGTATATATATCAGGTCAAGAATCAATGAAAACATGAAATTCCATCTCAAATCAATTCTTGTTATGGTACCAGAGCAAGAAAATACATATCATAAACAATAATAGATTTGAATCATGTCTGACAACGAAAGCTCTTCTGTGAAGAAATCTTCCATTAAAACAAATGGAAAGGAAGGCAAGTCAGACAACAATGGTGATGGAGTAGTCATCAGAAAGACCATCTCCCCCTATGATATCACTTCCAATGATAATCCTGGAAGTTTGATAACGCAGGTACAATTAAAGGGAGAAAACTATGACGAATGGGTTCGTTCACTCAGAACAGCTCTTCGAGCAAGAAAGAAATTTGGTTTTGTTGATGGAACGATCAGCAAGCCCGACGAAGGATCGTCAGATCTTGAAGATTGGTGGACAAACAACTCCCTATTGGTCTCTTGGATCATGAATACAATTGAACCTTCATTACGATCAACTATGTCGCATATGGAAGTAGCCATGGATCTTTGGGAAGACATTAAGGAGCGGTTCGCCGTCGTGAACGGACCACGTATTCAACAACTCAAAACAGAACTTGTTGAATGCAAACAGAAAGGATTGACCATTGTAACATACTATGGCAAACTGAAGAAGTTATGGGAAGAATTGGCAAATTATGATCAGATCCCTGCATGCAAGTGTGGTCTTTGCACATGCAATATCAGTTCTGTGTTGCAAAAGAAACGTGAAGGAGAGAAAATTCATCAATTTCTCATGGGATTGGATGACACTCTCTTTGGAACAGTTCGATCCAATCTTCTCGCACAAGATCCTCTACCCACACTGAACAAAATCTATGCAACATTGGTTCAAGAGGAACGACTTCGCACGGTGACTCGTATGGCGGAAGATCGTGGTGAGGCGATGGCGTTTGCTGTGCAGTCCAACTTTAAACGTAAAGAAAAGGAAGGCACGTGTAGACATTGCAATCGTGGCGGTCATGATCCAAACAACTGTTTTGAGGTCATAGGATATCCTGAATGGTGGGGAGATCGACAACGTGGATCGATGAAGGGATCCAGACGTGGGAAATCAGAACAATCCAATAACAAAAGTCGTGGAGGTACTGCTAAGGCTCACGTGGCACAAGCAAAAAGGTCAATGAAAGAGATCACTGCTGAAGTTCCAAGGGCTGATATTGGTCTTACTAGTGATCAATTGCAAACACTAGCCAGTCTTTTAAACAATGTCAAGCTTGGTCCAATTGAAAAGCTTAATGGTAAGTGTTCCCTTTTGCCATGGATTGTTGATACAGGTGCTTCACATCATATGACTGGTCAATTGGAGTGCCTGAGTAACATACACAATATTTTTGAGTGCTCTATTGGACTCCCAAATGGTGAAGAAACAGTGGCCACCAAAGAAGGAACCGTGGTACTCAATGAAAGGCTACAACTGCAAAATGTCCTATATGTGCCCAGTTTGCAATGAAATCTTATTTCAGTGTCACAGCTACTGAAAAATTCTAATTACATTGTCCAATTTACTAACAAGTTATGTGTTATACAGGACCCCACTTCGAGGACGACGATTGGAGCGGGTGAACAAAGAGAGGGGCTGTACTATCTTAGAGGGAATGTCAAGGTGGCTGCAATGAAGACTATTAAAGAAGTATCTTTTGATTTGTTGCATCAAAGACTAGGTCATGCATCTTTGAAAGCGCTGCAAATGCTTCCAAATGTTAGGCTTAGTAGCAAAAATAATTTATGTACTCAGACTTGTGACATATGCCTTAGAGCAAAACAGTCGCGAGACAATTTTCCTATTAGTGAAAATAAAGCAACCACCCCTTTCCATTTAATTCATTGTGATTTATGGGGGCCTTATCGAAATGCTACTTTTTGTGGTGCTAGATACTTTTTAACTATTGTTGACAACTTCTCGAGAGCAGTGTGGATTTATCTTCTTGTTGATAAAACAGAAGTCTCTAGATATCTTTATCAATTTTTAGCAATGGTTGAACGACAATTTAGTACACAAGTAAAGATCATTCGAAGCGATAATGGAACTGAATTTACTTGTATGAAACCAAATTTTCGTGATCGTGGTATTATTCATGAAACTTCATGTGTTGGAACACCACAACAAAATGGAAGAGTGGAGCGAAAGCATAGACACATTCTTAATGTTGCTCGTGCTTTGCGCTTTCAAGCCCAATTTCCAATTGAGTTTTGGGGCGAATGTGCTCTTGCTGCGTGTTACTTAATTAATCGAACTCCTACAAGAAATTTGGATGGTAAAACTCCATTTGAACTCTTGTATGATAAGCCTCCTTCTCTTGAGCACCTTCGTGTCATTGGTTGTCTAGCTTATGCGCATAATCAACATCATAAGGGTGACAAATTCGCTAGTCGAAGTCGTAAGTGTGTATTTGTTGGTTATCCTTATGGCACCAAAGGATGGCGTATGTATGATTTAGAGTTGGGTGTTTTCTTTAACTCAAGAGATGTTGTTTTTTGTGAAGATAAGTTTCCATTTGCTGCAGAATTTACACCGCACCAGCTTGCATCTAAAGATGATCACATTTTGTCTGATGCCTCTTTAAATAATAATGTTGTTGAAGATGATTCCTTTCAACATGTTGTTACTGTACTTGCTGTCTCTTCAGCTCCAGCAGTTGAAACTATCATGTTACATGATCATGACGAATCAGATGTCACACAACCAGTGGTTCCGGTAGTATCTCATATTGAATCTTCTTCTCTCGAGTCCCATGACATGGCACCAGCTGTTGAAATAAGTGAAGAACCATCTACTACTGATGTTGTCGAAAATTTGGGACGTGGCCACCGTACCAAAATTCCTTCTACCAAGCTGCAAGGCTTTGTGACTAATACCATCTCTAAGATATGCCCCTCAAATCGTTCTACCGCTTCGTCACGTCCTTCAGGTACACCCTATCCCATAGCTAAATATGTGAATTATGCTAACTTTTCACCACGGCACAGGAAATTTTTAGCCGCTGTTTCCGCAACCACAGAACCGCAAAGCTTTGCTGAAGCTGTCAAAGATATCCGATGGCGAGATGCCATGCAGCTAGAAATTGAGGCTCTTGAAAATAATGGCACTTGGACATTAGAAACACTTCCTCCAAACAAAAGGGCTATCGGCAGCAAATGGGTGTATCGAATTAAATATCATTCAGATGGAACTATTGAACGGTATAAGGCAAGGCTCGTTATTATGGGGAACAACCAAGTTGAGGGGTTGGATTATCATGAAACCTTTGCTCCGGTTGTGAAAATGGTAACTGTAAGAACCTTTCTCGCTGTTGCTGCTGCAAAACATTGGGAACTTCATCAAATGGACGTTCATAATGCTTTTCTACACGGTGATCTTGATGAAGAAGTGTATATGAAATTACCTCCCGGTTTCAGAACTTCTATACCAAACCAGGTGTGCCGCTTGCGCAAATCTCTATACGGTTTGAAACAGGCACCCCGGTGTTGGTTTGCCAAACTTAAAAGCGCTCTTCTACGATATGGTTTCACACAGTCCTACTCTGATTACTCTCTTTTTACTCTACAGCGTGACTGTGTAGAGTTGTATGTGTTAGTTTACGTGGATGATCTTATCATTTCGGGTAACAACAAGAAAGCAATCGAGTCCTTCAAATCCTACTTGAGCACATGTTTTCATATGAAAGATCTTGGCTCTTTGAAATATTTTCTTGGCATTGAGGTGGCTCGCAATTCCACTGGAATTTTCTTGTGCCAACGAAAATATACACTTGACATCATCACTGAAGCTGGATTATTGGGTGCTAAACCTGTTGGTTTTCCCTTAGATCAAAATCATCGTCTTCCATTGGCCACTGGAACTCCACTTTCCAATCCGGATCGCTATCGAAGACTAGTAGGTCATCTGGTCTACTTAACTGTAACTAGACCAGAACTTTCTTACTCTGTTCATATGTTGGCTCAATTTATGCAAAAACCTTTGGAAGAACACTGGAACGCAGCTCTTCGTGTTGTTCGCTATCTCAAGGGAAATCCCGGCCAAGGTATTCTTCTCCGAGCTGATTGTGATCTTCAACTTAATGCCTGGTGTGACTCGGATTGGGCAGGTTGCCTGTTGACTAGGCGCTCTCTTACTGGATGGATTGTTTTTCTTGGGAACTCACCTATCTCTTGGAAAACCAAAAAGCAACAAGTTGTCTCACGTTCCTCTGCCGAGGCAGAATATCGTTCCATGGCTACTACTACATGTGAGCTCAAATGGTTGAAAGCACTTTTGTTATCTCTCGGTGTCCTTCAATCTAGCCCGATGAAGATATATTGTGACAGTCAATCAGCATTGCATATAGCTGCCAATCCAGTTTTCCATGAGCGCACAAAACACATCGAAGTTGATTGTCATTTCTTACGTGATGAACTCCTCAAAGGCAACATTTCAACTCACCATGTGTCCACTAATATTCAACTAGCTGATATATTAACTAAAGCATTGGGAAAACAACAATTTGATCACTTTCTAAACAAGTTGGGCATTCACAATTTGCATGCTCCAACTTGAGGGGGGATATTAGTCAACTGATATATTGAATAATAATATCATGATGATACTGTCATAACTGCACATTATTGCAGCAGCTGTGCATATCTCCAATATATGATTAGTAGCATCAGTTTAATTGTAAATAGCTTGATACTAGGCAATTATATTTGGAATGATTAGATATTGTATTAAACCTTGTACTTGTATATATATCAGGTCGAGAATCAATGAAAACATGAAATTCCATCTCAAATCAATTCTTGTTAATAATTACTGTATAGAACCGCGTGTCAATTTTGATCAAGTAAGATTACTAGTTTAAGATCTTTTCTATTTTGGAGTGTGATGTCATATCATCTTCTTCCTCTAAAGTTTTATTAAAAAGGATAAATAAAGGAGTATTTGAAAATGATAACAATGGGATGTTGTGTCGGTGAATATTAGGGAGATAATCACGGGCCCTTGTACACTGAAAATGGGATCGGGTGTCGTTGCCACATTGTAGCACGTCTCTTGTTTTATATGTTTGGTACCAAGAAGGGACAATCATTAAGTTCGTACATTTTTTTATAATATTATGTACGTACGTACATTTTTTAATAATATTATGTACGTACTATGTAGTCTAGTACATTGGTTTAGGGTTACCATGTTTTCATTTATATATTTTGTTTACCGTATTTTAGGGCTTTGTAATCCATCTTTAAACCTCGTTTTATCCTAGACTAGACTCTATTTTTCTCACTTTTCAATGAATGATGATAGAGATTTTGATGGATAGAATATATACTGATTGAGTTGAGGATTTGCATTGGATTTGTGTGATGTTTATTTTGGTGGAAATTAATGGGAATGGGAATCAATCGCAAAGTGGTAATATGATTAATTATGATAGGTAATTTTTCTGAATTCTACCGTGTGGAGTAATGGTAATTAAAATGTGCGACACTAACGTGGGTGCCACTGGACTCGTGGTAGTTGAGCTGGTGTTTAAGCACTAACCATAAGGGTATAGTCGAATTTAAAGCCTGCAAATAGAGATTGACTTTTGAAACATCTCAATCTCAAATCTCAATCATGACTTTTTTTGTTTTTTGTTTTTGTTTTTTACAATAGCTGTTATAATAATAATAATAATAATATTCTGTTCAAAATAATAATAATAATAATAATAATAATAATAATAATAGTATTATAAACACTAGCTAGGAGAAAATAATTGTGTGTTCAAAAATATGCAAACTATTATACTCCTAAATGGAAAATAATTGTGTTCAAAAATATGCAAACTTAACAAAAGGAGGCTATCAAAAAAATATGTAAAATGACTCTTATAAACAAAAAAAGTTATGATCATTAACACACAAATTCCAATATAACCAAGAGTGAAACGCAAGAAAAGATCTTATTGTGATTTCATCATTTAAAATTTACTATTTCAAAAGCTACAAACCAAATCACAATTGAATTATTGGCCATTCTTGTGTGCACTCTCTCCTCATTTATAGTTAATCTATCATGAACTAGCTTTCATAATAAGAATCTAAATCTCCTTGGGCGTATAAGTTTCAATTTTTTGTGAGTTTTTAATGTGAGACTCCTAATAATGCTCTAATACTCCGATCTCATATATAAATAACTTTTCACCTTTAAGTTTATTCAATAATTAATATATCTAATCAATATCATGGACTATATACATCTATTATTAAATGAACTTGAAAAGTAAAAACTTGCTTATAATTTGAGACCGAAGGGAGTACCATGTAAGAGTTGCCGTCATCAACTGCTTCTACAATTGTGATTTTGACATGTGATGAAAAGAAATGGAGCTTGTATTGGTCTACTACTTATTTCAATTTTTTGACTCAGAACAATTGATTTGATTAGGTTAGGCAAACTAGTGGTAGTGGTGCTGGTTGTTAGTTGGAAGACATGGATAAATGAATCACCTAACCATAGTTAAGTTTTAACTTGGTAATTAAGAAAAGTATTGCAGAAATAACTCATCTGATTAAAATAAAGGTCAAACATTTAAGGAGAATGACCTAACCAAAGTTAACTCTATGAGATTTAAAGGTCTAAATATAGTGTTTAGGGCATAAACACTGAGAGGGAGTTTGTTGGGCACAATTGGGAACACTTAGCAGAGGGGCTGGGAGGGAGATAGGTGTAAGTATTTATTGTGGATAGTGTGACATAACATTCCATGGTTCTCTTCACACAAAAATATTGAATGAAAACATATATTAAAGAGAGAAAATTCTTTGGAAAGTAGTTCTAACAATTGGGAGCACTTAGCAAAGGATGGGAAGTTGGGACCTCACTATTGAAAGTGAGCACCAAGTTTCACTCAAATTGTGACATTCACTCAAAGCAAGAAGAAATTTTGGTACATATTTAAATTTAAATATAAAATTATATCAAAAAAAACTTGTCTCTCAAGTTGAAACTTGAAAGTGAATAAGATTACAACATTGATATAATTTAAATTACCTCTGAAAAAAGTGAGTTGGCAACAGAAATTATAGACAATAAATTAAAATAGTTTTAACTCCAACTCCAGTCACAAGACAGAAGTAAAAAGGCAAAAGAAAGAAGCTACTCAAAATATTTTCAACTCTTTCATCGCTTTCTTTCAGCAAACCACTTGTATACCGGTCTATTGGTTGGGTTGACAATTTCATCTTCGCGGAGTTTGCGCTTCCTACCATTTTTCTGTTCATATAGAAATATATTTATGAGTATTCTGCATGTGCAAGACTAAAACGGGTTCACAATAAGGAAAACTAAAACGGGTTCACAATACCTGCAACTCCTTTTTCATCGCCATATCCATGTAAACTTTCTCTAGCTGGCTAACTCTATTTTTCCTTGCTTCCAATTCTTTGTAAGATCGTTCTGTTTTCCTGTGCATGAAAAAGAAAAAAAAATTCTAGAAATCCAACATGGTGCTGCAAATCAAGATGAAAAACAAAAAACAAAAAACAAATGGAAATAACAAGTGTTTGTAGAAAATAAATAAATCTCATTGCAGTTAATGCATCACAATTCACAATACAGAACAAGGCAGCTTTTGATGAGCAATATCACCACAGCACAGAATCAACCCAGCAGCACGAAATGATTCATTATCGCCTAAAAGCGCAAAATTAATATCAATACTATATAATAGGTGTTTAACAATAAAGAGTAAAGTCTATTTTTAGATTACTAGAGACCTCAATTAGGACCGCCAGCACTCTCTATCTACAGCCACACTCAATCTCCCAAATCCCCCAAACCACCCCAGCCAGCAGTTCTCATTCACCAGTATGAAACCTCATCAACCTCCAACCTAAGCTCTCGTGAAGCACTGCCCAAGACCTGCCCCCCCCATCCCTCCCTTGGCAGTCACCAACAACAATCAATCTCCTTCGCTTGCTGCAATGTCAAGGACGAACCTCGCCACCACTGTTTTTCGGCCCACAACTTCACCACAATCTACAGTCCCTTCAATGCCAACTTAGATAATCCTACTTTCTTGATGAAATCGTCTATTGGATCAATTCTGGCGACCTCCTCAACATCCAACATGACATGAGATCCCTCAAAAAGATCCACAACACATTGGCACTCCCTTCTAGGTGAACATTGACACTATGCTATTGTTCCCTGTTTTAACTTGTATATCAAATGCTATCTTAGGTGTCAATGAATAAATAAGGCCATAGTAAGATACAAATGTAATATTAAACTCATCACTCAGGAGTCAGGACCACATCCTCAATCCTCGTGTTTGTATAGAATATGGTTGCTGTTGAGGGTTCATGGAAAAAGTAGTATTATTTCGGAACTAATATCTCATACAAAACTTTATTGACGTGATATTCTTTTGAAAAGATACGAGCCAAACAAATTTTAAGAAATGGATTGAGTCAATCAATCTTTGTCATTGACCCACCAACGGGTCAGAGATGAAAAAAAAATGCAATGGCTCAGCCAATACATTACTGTACAAAACATTCTAATACTTGGGCATTTATTGCAATTAAGAAATATAGAAAATTAACAATTTGAAAGACAATGAAGACAACAAATAAAGTATTCAGTAGACCATATCCCTAAAATTACTTAGTACTGACAAAATTTTAGTTGTTTAATCCCAAAGAAAACATCAAACAAAATGAGAAAAATAAATCAGAATCTTCAAAGCCAAATGTAGGGATGTACCTTGTAATATTAGGAGGAATATCTTCAGAAGTGGGTGAAGTTTTTCTTTTTGAGAGTTGTAATTTTAATTCCTTAGCTTCTTCCCTGCATTTCCATAGATGAATGATAAAAAAAAAAAGAGATTCGTTCAAAATAAATTTAAGGACTGAGGATAAATCTACTACTGTGCACATAGAACATATCAAGTAAAGAATATACAAAAGAGGAGAAAAGGGAGAAGATAAGGAAACACTAACATAACGATCAATAATTAAAAAATAATGACATTTCCCAATGAATGGACTATATAATACGACTAGATTTATATATCATTAGCACATATATTAGAAATCAAAATATGTAATATAAATGTGGGCTCGTATACATGGAAAAATAAATTGCAAAAGCAACTACTTAAATTGTACCCCAAACCTTTTTTATCATAGCCATAACGGTATATTCAACATAATTTATCATTAGTTTTGCATCTCAATAACAGATGGCTTTTGATAATGGACTGTCAAAACTAAATTAATCATTGCTAAAGTAGTCAAAAGTCTCTCTGTTGCAATGTTGCAATTTCTGATGCCCTGTTTTGAATTAAATAACATTGTTTCCTACTTTTGATCCTAACCAATGTTTGCAAATCACAAGGCAGATCATGGGGTCGCATGATCCTATGATCGAAGCACCTCTATGTGTGCTGTGATGCTCATACAAATGACAAGGGGTGGGATCGCCAATATTGCAGGAAACTCATGGGATCACAAGTTGGTTATAGACTGGATTTTTTCAACCCAGACCAAATTTTATAGCATAAAATCTTTTTTTTTTTTAAAAATAGATTGATCTTTTGTATGTTCTTCTCAAAATATACCACCCACATCAGGTTGATGTTAAGAAGATTTCAGGAAGAAAACAATACTCCACAAGCAGACAATAGTAAGTGATAAACAGATCACAACCTACACTTATTCAAGAACAATAATGATTTCGGCAAGAAACTGATTTGATTAGACATGTTATGGCCTTCTTTGACACTTCATACTTGACAATCGAATGTTTGAACGAGAACAAGGCATCACTAGCCAATATGTTCAAGTCGGAGGAATGGATGTTTAGTAAAGTTGCAAAAGAGTAATCATTGGATTTGTGGAAAATCTGATTAGGGAAAAAGAAGTTTAGGATAAAAGTTGTGAATTACGTCAGGTGTTTTCCCTCTAATTAGTAAAATCTTACAATTGTTTGGTTTTATAATTCATTCAACTTTTTCGAATGTACTGTAATTCATTTTCTCCTTTTCTTATCTACACTCCCATATGGTAAATCATTGATTAAAGATGAGCTACACAACTTGAACTTCATAGGCAATGCATGCCTTTATTTTAACCTCATATTGCGTTATGCTCTTTGATTCACTATAGATAAGAAGTTACAGGGAGGTATGAATGTAAACCTTGAAAAATGTGCTAAGATTGATATCCAACAAGAATGTCTCAAAGAAAAAATTGGAAAGTTTAGTGGTCAATCAGCTCAATTTCACTCGAAACCACCAACACAATAGTGGGATTCTCATGGGATTGTATATTCAGAATTGCAGTACCTTGCTGGTACTTCGTTTAACATGCATTTCACCCAGTTGTGGGCAGTGTCTTTGAAAGGGTGGGATTTTGAATTTATGAAATAAACTGCATTTCATTCTTTAAAATCTTGTATCCATAAAAAAAATGAATAATCTATCTATGAGATGGATAATTCAAGGCAGGGCAAAAAGAAGGAAATCAGCTAACTATTCTTGTGAAGAGATTAATTCTGAAGATGAATGGCTTGAGAATGTCGAGGAGAATGAAAATATAGATGAGGACATCTTGATGTTGGAGATGTTACTGGTGTTGGTAGTGACAGTTTGGATGTTCCCCCTAGTCTTATTAATGATGAAAGTATTGGTAAAGAAGAGAATGACGATGAGTATGGGGATGTGGATGACTATACTGAATTGGGATTAGATAATTTCTTCGACATCTATGATTGGTGTTTCTAGATTTGATTAATTTTGAACTTGGTCTTTCAAGTTACTTATGAACTTATTATGAGTTTAGTTTAATGCTATGGTTTTCGGGTTTAGAGGTTATTTTCGTCATCTATGATATATTAGTCTTTCCTTGTAGGTATGAATGATCTTATCATACGATCCGTGCTAAGATTCTCAAATTAAGATCTTTCGCCCTCTCAGAGTCTCAATCTTAGGTAGAATCTCAATTTTCACAACATTAACCATAATCCATCAATCCGCATCAATGGCCTAATCAAATTCACTAGCTTAAGCATAAACTATGGTACAAATTTGAAATTGAAGATGACTGAAAATCACATAGCATTCACAAAGACCATCCATCAAATTCCAGCAATAAATCCTTCTAATCTATAGATTAAAATAAATAAAAATGTAAAACTACAACTAAAAAGAGCCAAGACATGGTTGAAAGTTGAAACACGTAAAGCATTAAGTAAGTAGAGACCAATCAAATCAATGTTCATTATACAAAGATAGGTCAGAAACTCGAACCTGTCATCAGCAAAGTAAACATGAGAATTCAATGGCTTATTATCAATAGAGTGCAACATGGCAGCTAGCTTTTCAACTTTCTGCAAGATATTCACAAATATAATTCACATTAACAATTTTTACATAAACATGAACAAAAACAAAGCAAATAAATTGAGTAAACCGAACAACCTTTCTCTCACTCTGAAGCTTTTGAAGAACATATCCAATATCTTGTGTCTTCATCAAAATAAGTTCTTCTTGAGTGTACTTGTTATCTTCATCCTTTGGTCTATGAACTCCATTAACAGTTTTTGAGTTAATCATCTTAAAATAAAACTCATCTTCATTTCTATTTGCAGCTTTTTCCCTAAGTATCTGTGATTAAAACAAAACAAAACAAAAAACATTAATCAAAAATTAAATAAAAAAAAGTGAAACATTGCAGAAAATTTGCGAAATTGATGTACCCGTAAAGTATCCTGTTTCTTGTGGTAAGCTTTTGCACGTTCAACATAGTCTTTGTGCTTTTCGAGCAATCCGAATGTCTTTCTCGAAGACCTAGTTGGATGAAGAAAAAAGTTAGAATAAAATTGAAGAAATTTGTGCAACGATTTATATGAAGAGAAAGAGAATTACGGTTGATGACGCTCTTTGTGAGCAGGTCTCGGAACGGCGTTTCTCAGAGATGACATGTTGTTGTATGCGGCGGATTTTGTTCAGAGTGAAGGTTGAAGGAGGAACTATGCGTCGTCGTTTTGGGGTTCAACGGTGGAAGGTGGTGGCCGTTGTGTTTATAACTGTCCGAGATTTTGCGTTTGCTCTTTAGTAGGGTTTTAAACGCTTAAATTTGCTCTTTAGACCCCCTGTATTACTCTTCAAGCCCCTCCGTTGTGACCAAAATACCCTTACGAAGAGCTTCATAATTTATAATCCGAAATTATGTAATTTTGGAACATATAAGAACACCATTAGCGCTAGTGAACTATCTAACAGATTTTGTATAGAGCGTGACAACTATAGGAAATTTCTATTGTAGAGTAGATGATTTGACAAGCGGGTGCACTAAGTTCCTGATCACGTCAACTAGATAACCTACAACAACTATTAATTTTCAAACATAAAATATTATTATTTTATATCATTAAAATTGAAACATCGAGCCAAATTTTGATAACAAATAATAAAATATAAATACATGGGGTGAAGATTTGATTTTTTATAACCAACTACTAGGAAAAACTACTCAAATCAACTATAAATTTCTTGAATCCTACAAATCACTTTGAGTCCATAAAAAACAACTTAGTTTACTCCCACTAAAGATGCTCTAAGTTGAACAAAAAGAAGATTTCTCTTCCCACCTCCCACGTCTCTTTTTCACCCCTCAATAATCCAATTTTACCTCCCAAAACTTCAGTTTTCATTTACTGAAGTTTTCCAATATAGAAAAACATGTGTTTTCAACCGTTTATAACTTCGGTTCGTGTTTACCGAAGTTTTTTTCGAAGGGTATAAACGGAAACCTGGAGGGTGAAAAAGAGACATGAGGTGGGATGAGAAATCTTCAAACAAAAATGCTTAGAAAAGTTGAATTCGGAAAGTATCTTCCGAAATAAATGGCCCAGCAGTTCCTAAACCACATGGTATTCAATTTCAAACTTTCTTGGCCACTCTTTTTTGCATGAAGATGATGCTCATCTTAATGGAGATGGTGTTGTCCGTGTAATGTGGTTAGCTAGCTTGAGTAGGACTGGAATTGAGAATTTGATAAGATTGGAGAACCGAAGAAAACCATGATATGGTTAGCTTGAGTAGTTTTTCATGAACTTTTAGCTTATTGTTATTAGCTCACTTATTATGATATGATTTCTTTGCCTTGAAAACGATTTTATTTATAATGATATTTGCATTGCAAATTACAATAGGATATGGAGGAATCTTATGTTGATTTGGCAGTGAATAATGTTTTCTGATCTCCAGCTATCCAAACGAAATTATGCATTTTTGAAATATGAGTTTCAAAGTTAAGCGTTTTTGGAACCGAAGAAAACCATGATATGGTTAGCTTGACGGATTTTTTTTAAAAAATATGGGGTCGCAATATTTCTATGTGTGCTGTGATCATTGGATGAAACTCATGGGATCACGAGGTGGTTATAGACGGGTTTTTTTCAACTCGGCCGAATTTTATAGCATGCTTATTCAAGAAGAAGACAACATTCCACAAGCAGACAATAATAGGTTATAAGCAGATCACAACCTACACTAATTCAAGAACAATAATCATTTCATCATTGAATAAATATTTACTAAAGAAACTGAGTTGATTAGACATGTTATGCATGCTTTGACATTTCATACTTGACAATCGAATGTTAGAATGAGAACAAAGCATCCCTAGCCAATATGTTCAAGTCGAAGGAATGGAAGTCTTCAATAAAAGTTCATCAAAATCAGTTCTTTTTATCTGGACAAACAAATAAATTGACTTAGATAATCTCTTCTTTAAGAACAATTAAATTGACTTAAATCAGTTATTTTTTATCTGGAAACAATTAAACACGTTGTTCATGTGCCGTATCACATTCACAAAATTAAGAACCATAGCATCCAGATTTGCTAAAACTAATGAGACACATAAAACAAACCCACCCACAACTTTGTATTATTTCACCGCTGGTAATTTCCCTATGCAATGCAACTCCAAGAACCTATGAAAACAAAATTCTAACCTTAGATCCTAGTCACTTATGCGAGAGTAACCCGTGAAAGATAATTCAACACTTAGCTAGCTGAAAATCCTACTTCATGTTCTACTGGTCACAAACAAATCACAATGTTTAACATGAACTGGTAAAAAAAACATAAACTGGTTCTCCGCAGTCATCTACGCTGGTCCATATTTGGATTGTGAATCTTTATGAGCTGCACAAAAATTAAACGATAATGAGTGGTTAGATTCAAAGCTAAAATTTGATAATGTTTTAAATAAAGCTAAAACAGGAGCAACTAGACAAGAGATAAACACTGCAATACTGATATACAACACTAAACAAAATACAACGATTATTTCCCGATTGAACATAAATTGTAAAATTTAGGTGAGGAACTGATGCAAACGATGCAGTGCACCAAAGTTTGAAAAGGATTTCCGTATGTTTCGCTAAACTGCATGTCCAAGTTGATTAACAAGTATACTTTAATTGTTCGTATTTCAACAAAACAATTAGAGGATCTACTTTAATTGTTCTTATAGTGAGAGCTTTGCACTTTTCAACAAAAACTATGGTCAAGACTCAAGACGATCTAGAATGCGTAATACTAAGCTCAAGAAACAAGAAAAAACGACAGTAGAGGCACCTCGTCCTAAAAGAAGGTATATCTTGTGATTTTTATCATCAGGAGTCAAACTCGGTACTCTAGGATTTAATGCACTCACATACCTTGCACATCGACCACTTGCTTGCGCTAGACCCGGTGGTAGTTAAAACTTATTAACTAGGATATAGTTATAGTTATAGTTAATGTATACTGTATGCACCTGGCCTTTGGAAGGTTATAAAATTCATAACGGGTATGGTTTACTTTCATGCCCCAAAACAATAAATAGCAGTATATTACCATGAACACAAACATACTTCAAATTACTCAAGTTTCTTGATCTCTCATCACAGGGCACTATAGTTTCAAGGCTCACCAACAAATCACACTCCATTAGTGTTTGATATATTTGATAACATCACTTAGCTTGAATTTCCTTCATTTTTCATTTTAATCCCAAGTCTTAGCTTCTGTATACAGATGAATCCATAGTTTTTAAATGAAGACACACACACACACACACACATGACAGTTTCAAATAGATCAAACTATCAGATTAATATACAAGAATATACAAATTAACTGGTCTAAAAAGTGAGTAGATATAATACAGATTAATATATCACACAATATTCCAAAACATTATAAGATTTTAGGTGCAAATTTTATTTTTATTTTTTTAAAAAAAAAAACTATATAAAAAGAAGCCGGTGGGAAAAGGAGTTATTATAACAAAAAGATGTTTCTCACCACAAGGGAAATTTCAAATTTTTATCGGTCAAAAACCATAAAAGAGGGATAACTTTATATAGTGGTGAAATCATATGCAATGCTTAGTGTATTTAAAGAACATATTACATTTCAATCCTAATTTTCTGATACTCCTTTTTCTTACCTCTCCCCTCTTTTCACATCTCTTCGTTTTGAATTTAGATCCCCCAAAGCCAAGTGATCTTCACGAAATTGGAGACACCAGTGACAGTTAAATGCAAATTTAATTGACAATTCAAATTATTGAGCTTAATTCTAGACTGTCTAAACTTGATCGCTCGGCCACCGATATCCCGATTGCATGAATGTGGGAAACAATTTTTATTGATACAATTACCACAGACCCTCCTCTTATACCAGTTCATATTCATATTTACACTTAGTCACCTCCTCTTATATCAGTTCTATTTACACTTTGTCAAAACTATGTATAAACTTCTCCAATGATTAACACAATCCAACTATCCCAAAACACAAACACAGTAATAAATGCAAATCAATTAGCAAATATAACCGCACCTGATCTAATAACCGCTTATTCTCTGTGTCCCCTCTCCAAGAACTTGGCCACCAGTTTCTCTAACTCAGCAGCATAAGCCTGTAAATTACACCACCACAGTTACATAAAAATCCCAAATACTAAAATAACACAATAAAAACAATAACAAAAGAATCAAATTTCATTAATCAGAGAGTGACCCAAAAAAAATTGAAAGAAAAATCAAATTTTAATTAAGTCCTTTCTCACTAACAACAAAACACAAAGACCCAAATTTCAATCATTGAACAACAATTCAAGATTAAAAGAACCCAAGAATTTTAATAAGAAAGAAAGAAATGAACCTGTTGGTGCGCTCTGAGTCTAGCTCTAGCAAGTTCAAGTTGGTGTGCTCTGTGTCTAGCTCTATCAAGTTCAGATTGTTCCAAAGCAGCCTCTCGTAATATCTTTCGTTTTCCCATAACAAAATAATCAAATTTCTTTAATCAGAGAGTAACCCAAAAAATAAGAAAAGAAAAATCCAAACTTGAATTAAGTCCTTTCTCACTAACAACAAAACACAAAGAACCAAATTTCAATCATTGAGTAACAATTCAAGATTAAAAGAAATGAACCTTTTCGTGTTCTCTGGACTTGGCAAACTCACGATTCTTGATAATTCTTTTCTTTCTCTGAGCAGCTTTGTCAAGTTCGGGAGTTTCGTCAACAACCTTTTGTTTTCCTCTGGCAACTTGAAGAGAACGTGAAGCATCAGAAGAAGGGTGTTGCTGAGGAGAGGAAGGAGCAGGAACAGCACCATCTCCCGGCATGAAATCTGGAGAAGTAACTAAATCACCACTGGAACTGTCTATTGAGAAAACTTCATGGAAAGAAGGTTGACGATATTGACGACCGTCATTTATGCCATCACTTGCAGTGATGTCTGCCCATACATCTACAATGTAGGCTGGGTTTTGTTGTTGGTCTGGTTCTTGTTGTTCTTGTTGTTCTTCAGCAGTAGCATCCATTGCAGCAGGTTCAATGTGCTTGAGAATGTCGTCTATAGTGGTGGTGTTTTTTGGAGGTTGATGATTAGAATGAGAGAGAAGAAGAAGAAGAAGAAGAAGAAGAAGAAGAAGAAGATATATAAGTGGTGTGTGGCAGATCAAGATTTCTTGAAACAACAACAACCTTGGACGACGCTATGCCAAGTTTATAGGAGAGTTCATTTTGTTAGTTTATAACAGAGTTTGTTTTGATTTTCAGTTCAGTTTTGAATTTATGAAACAAACTGCATTTCATTCTTTAAAATCCTAAGTATCGATTATGTTTTAATTCATTTTAAATCTGTTCAGGTCCACACTAAAATCCCAAGTATCGATTTGATTTATTTTGAACTTAGTCTTTTGAGTTATTTATGAACATATGATTATGAACTTAGTTCATGTGGTTTTGTGATTTATAGGTTGATACACTTTTATATGTGTGCACACACATATAAAAATATAACTAGTTTATGTAGTTTACGATCTTATGATCCGTTGCTACGATCCTCGAGTTACGATTTTTAAATGGCCTAATGAAGTTCACTAGCTTAAGATAGAATCTCAATTTTTACAACATTGTCTCAATCCATCAATCGATTCAATGGCCTAATCAAGTTCACTAGCTTAAGATAGAATCTCAATTTTTACAACATTGTCTCAATCCATCAATCGATTCAATGGCCTAATCAGGTTCACTAGCTTAAGTATAAGCATAAAGTAAACTATAATACATATTTGAAACTACAACTAAAATTTGAAATTAATGTACCTGTAAAGCTTTTGCACATTGGACATAGTCTTTGTAGTTTTCAAGCAATCCGAATTTCTTCCTCAAATACCTAATTGGAGGAAAGAAAAAAAAATAGAATAAAATTGAAGCAATTTGTGCGATGATTTATATTAAGAGAAAGATAATTACCGTTGAGGACGCTCTTTGTGAGAAGGTCTGGGAACGGCATTTCTCAGAGACGACATGACGTATACTGCGGCTTTTCTTCACACTGAAGGTTGAAAGGTGGAGCTGTGCGTCGTCGTTTTGGGGTTCAACGGTGGAAGGAGGTGGCATCGTTTATAAAACGCAAGCACAGCCTGTTTAAATCAGTATTTTGATGTTTGAATTATATAAGTAGAACAAATTAGTCATTTAAATTTACAAAATAGAAAATTAGTTTATTAAGTTAAAGATCTTCAATCAACATAGTTCTCTTGTAAGTAATTGCTAGTATAACTAGTTAACTACCTTGTGCAAAATAAAAACTAGCTTAAGCAGTTTAAGATCTTAATTATGATTCGTGACTAGACTAATCTATAGTAGAAATTTGAAATTGAAGATGTTAAAGTTTGAAACACATAAAGCATTAAGAATGAAAAGCAATCTAATGTTGTTATAAAGTGATGATAGCTCAGAAATTGAAACATGAGGGTTCAATGGATATATGAAGAGAAAGAGGGTTACCGACTTACCGTTGAGGAGATTTGGGAACGGCGTTTCTTAGAGACGACATTACGTATACGGCGGCTTGTCTGAAGGTGGAGCTGTGCGGCGTCGTTTTGGGATGAACAGTGGAAGGAGGTGGCGGTTTGAATTTTGTAATAATATTTTGATCGGAATTACAAAATAGAAAATAGAAAGAAAAAAAATAGTCATTTTTTAATAAACTATACTTATTTTGGGTGGTGATGATATGGATGACTATACTGATTTTGCGTAGTCATTTTAATTTACAAAATAGAAAATTAGTTTATTAAGTTAAAGATTTTCGATCAACATAGTTCATTTGTTTGTAATTGTGAGTATAATAATTCATTTGGTAAAACATATGTACGATGAAATTTTATTACTTCAACTTAACATTTAAAATTTTTTTTTAAAGAAAAAAAAAAAGGTAAATTAGTCCATCCAAATTGATTAACCTTCAAAATGTTAAATTTTGTCACTAGATTATTTTTAAAAAATTGAAATATTTCTTTTTGACAAAAAAATAAAAAAATGAAATATTGATCACTATATTAATGTTTGGCATAACAATATTGTTATTCATGTTGATAAATAAATGTTTATCAAAATCAAAAATAAATTATTCGAATTTTTTGAACAGGAATTTTTTATTCGAATTGGAATAACAATTAGATTGACTTAAATAGTCTCTTTAATTTAACATTAATGCTAAACTTGAAGAAAACAAATATTTAGTGCTATATTAATGTCTGTGCATACATTGTCAATGGTGGTGGTGTTGGTTGATTGTTGTTGTTCTTTCTTTGGCAGTAGCATCCATTGCAGCAGGGTCAAGTTGCTGTTCTTGTTCTTCGGCAGTAGCATCCATTGCAAAAGGCCATGCTTATATAGTCTAGTGGATTTAAAATTTACTTTTAAAAAAATAAATAAATTGAGTGTTCGAAATTTGAACTCTAATTTCTATATATAAAATATGATGTTCATACAAACTTAATCAAGCTCGCGTGAACAATCATGGTGGTCGGCCCCGCCCATTAGTTTATCTATTACAAGGCCATGCCCATATAGTTTAGTGGTTATAAAATTTACTTTTAAAAATAAATAAGTGGAGTGTTTGAAATTTAAACTCTAACTTCTACCTATAAAATGTAATGTTTCTACTAAATGAATTAAGCTTGCGAGAACAATAATGGAATAATTTGTTTTGGGTTAAATATGTTTTTAGTCTATACTTTTATGTGAGTTTTGATTTTTAATCCTTACATTATTTTAATTATATTTTTAGTCCTTAAATTTTTGCCGTTTACATTTTTAGTCCCAAACGTCAATTTTTTGTGACTTGGATAACGAAATCAGCCACATAGGATGACACATAGATGTCATGTCATTCGATGCAAATGTGATTATACTCAATTTAAGTTATCCTATGTGGTCAATTCTATTATCCTAGTCATAAAAAATTGACTAAAAATATAATAAAAGAAATGTAGGGACTAAAAATATAATTTAAAAAATATAGGGACTAAAAGTCGAAACTCACATAAAAGTAGGGACTAAAAACATATTTAACCCATTTGTTTTTTATACAAATCATGGGAGAAATTTATTTACCACATGAGCCCAAATTTTTATTTTTTTTTACAAATTAAAAGTTATATCATTTTATTATTCAAATAAGTAGTAATACAAAGAGGTAACACATCAATAATATTGCGACTAGACCACAAGATGGTCGCCCTAGCAAGCGTGTGAGCAACCATGTTTGTTTGCAGCTTAATAAACTTTACCACAAAGTTTGGATTAACAGACAACACATTCCTAATATTACAAATGAGGGAACTAAATTCAGAGTTACCAATGCGTAAATTATGTATAGCGTTAATCACATTACTTGAATCCGACTCAAGTATGACATGTGTGATTCCCCTTTCCTCCAATTCCTTCATAGCCTCAAGTAAAACAATTGCCTCACCTTCAATTATGGAGCATTTACCATGATTCCAAGAAGTACCCGCCAATACAAATTGACCCGTTTGATCACGCAAAATCCATCCCGCACTTGTTTTTATTTAACCCATTGTGGAAGACCGCATCTACATTACATTTGTACCAACCAAGAGGAGGTTTTTTCCAATTAATATCATGTTGATGTGGCTCGGCTGTATGGCTTTCTTGCTGTATGCGCTGAACTGTTCTCCATTCTTGCCAAAAATGTCGAGCTCTAGTCCCTATGCATCGGCCTTCTTCAAGTTCTCCATTCCATACTTTGTTATTTCAGTTATTCCATATTGTCCAAACCAGAACATCAAACAGCCCTGCAACATCTCTATCTTCCTTGCTGCAAATATCCAGAATCACTTCCTTAACATTCATGAACAGCTGCAACCGATTTTCAATTATGTGCTCCAAACCGGCAGCTTGTCGAGCTTGCACACTACCACTACAATTAAAGATAACATGCCAATCATCCTCAACGCTATAATTACAAAGTGGACACTCAAGAGGACAAGGGACACACCTTTCTTTTAACCGGGAGCGAGTTGGTAAGCAATTTTTGCATATGCGCCAAAGTTAGTGCTTGGCCTTTGGAGGAGCATGAATTTTTCATAAGCTATTCCAACTATCATGGTAATCAACATTGTCACCCTTACCTAAGACATTAAACATCAAATTATAACCACTTTTAACACTATATTGGCCATCTATATTATCACACCAAATTAACTTATCCTCCTCTACTTCGTCACATAGTAGAATATCAAGGATACAACTCGCCACATCCATGGAAAATAAAGTTTCAATTTTATTCTTATCCCACATTTTTACATTTGGAAGCATAAGTTCATTAACATTAATATTGTGCGCACCTTGTGATTGTGGTGTGTGAACCCAGACTCCATCTTTCTCTCTAAGCCAAGGGTCATTCATGACATTTATATTGGTACCTTTCCCAATGATCCACCTACAACCATTCATTAGGACTTGACGAGATTTCCAAATGCTACGCCATGCATAGTTAGGATTATGTCGAAGGTGTGAATCAAAAAGAGAAGTATTAGGAAAGTACCTTACTTTGTAGATGTTTGCCACTAAAATATGTGGCCTAGTCATGATATTACAACCTTGTTTGGCCACCATTGCCATGTTGAAATTATGAAAGTCCCGATATCCCATTCCACCCAAAGCTTTCGGGTATGTTAACCGGTCTCAAGCCATCCACCGAATACTTTTATTATTCGCTCCACCTCCCCACCAAAATGAATTAATCAACCGCTCTATTTCATTAATTGTAGCTTTCGGAAGGATGTAGATACTCATTATATATAAAGGTATGGCTTGTAAAACAGATTTTTACCACATGAGCCCAATTACTTGGTTAATAAGTAATCATTTTTACATTAAGTTTATTTTCATAAGATTTTGATATTTCAACGTTGGACAATTTACTCATTCAAATTTACAAAATAAAAAATTAGTTTTTTTTTACAAGGAAATAGCAAATTTTTATTCATGTAACTTTGTTTTGGTAAAAAGAAAATGGTTTCTTTTATCATGGACACGGTGGTACACATTACATAAAACTCACGCACATCTACAATGTACCAAGTTCAAACATGTAAAAGTGTCCTACATAAGAATTTTGATATTACTTAAAAAATGATATTATTATATATAAGTTGAATCTTATGAGCGTTTATTAAATTAAAAATGGTCAATAATTTACTCCCTCTACTAAATTATTTCTTTAATAAAAGCTTAGAAAATTCAGTTATTTTTTGCCTGGAAAAAAATTAAACTGACTTAGTTAATCTCTTTTTTACATCAAGACAAACATATAACATTTGGGTGCCATACGACATTCACAAAATTAAGAACCAATAGCATCCAGATTTGCTAAAACTAATGAGACACATAAAACAAACCCACACACAACTTTGTATTATTTCAGTGCTGGTATTTTTCCTATGCAATGCAACTCCAAGAACCATCATGTGCAACCTACAAAACAAACTTCTTTATGCAAGTGTAACCTACGAAATAAAATCATTGTTTAAACTGAATTGGTTCTCCGCAGTTTCTTTTTTGGTCTACCCTGCTCCGTAACTATAATGAGAGACTCTAGAGCTGCAGAAAATAAATTAAACAATATTAAGTTGTTAGACTGAAAGCTAAAATGTGAAATGTTTTAGATAAAGCTAAGTAGACAAGAGACTATTTCATGATTGGAAATAATATGCACCACGATAATTGCTCATACTGCAATACTGACACACAACACTAAACAAAATACAGCGATTATTTCCCAACTGAATAGCAATTGTATAATTTAGGCGAGGAAGTGATGCAAACATCGTCGTGTACCAAAGTTTGATAAGGATTTCTGTGTGTTTCGCTAAACTGCAGGTCCAACTTGATTAACAAGTCGACTTTGATTGTTTAGTTTTAGTGAAAGCTTTGCATATTTCAAGAAAATCTATGGTTAAGCAACTAGGAAAAATAACATCAGAGGCAACTCATCCTAAAAGAAGGTATATCTTGTGATTAAGACAATAATCATAGTTACTGAAATAACTGAGATGACAATGAAATCAAGTGCATAGATTACCCATCAAAGATTATTTTTATTGGCATTTTAGACACAGAAAGTACTACTGATAAAACAGTTGTTAAATCGATTTGTGTACTTCAAAGTTCAAATTACTAAAGTTTCTTGATCTCTCATCACATGGCACTCACAGAGAAATCACCCTCCATTAGTGTTTGATATTTGATACTATCACTTAGCTTGAATTTCCTTCATTTTTCATTTTAATCTCAAGCCTGATCAGCTTCTGTGTACATCTGAATCCATAGTTACTAAAATATCATAAATGGAACTCAGCTTCTTAAAGATACACACACACACGCACGCGCGCGCACACACACATGGTGAAATATACAAGGATATGCAAATTAACTGACCAAAAAAGTGATTAGATGTACATACCAGTTTGTACCTCTGCCTTTCCTTCTCAGCCTGCATTCATCACACAATATTCCAAAACATTGTAAGATTTTAGGAACAAAATTTAAACAAAAAAAACTTTAAAAAATGAAGCCAGTGGGAAAATGAGTTATTATAACAAAAAGATGTTACTCGCAACGGGAAGTTTCAAACTTGTATCAGTCAAAAACCATAAAAGAGGGATAACATTATAGAAAGGTGAAATCATATGCAATGCTTGCTTAGTATATTCAAAGAACATATTACATTTCAATCCTAATTTTCTGACACTCCTTTTACTTACCTCTCTTCCTTTCACATCACCTTTTTTCAAATTCCCGAAGCCGAGTGATCTTTACGAAATCGAGACATCAGTGACCGTTAAATGCAAATTTTAATTTGACAATTCAAAATATTTAGCTTAAATCCAGACCATCTAAAATTGATAGGTCGGCCACTGATATCCGGATTGCGTGAATGTGGGAAACCATTTTTATTGATACAATTACTACAGATCCTCATCTTATATCAGTTCATATTTACACTTTTATAATAACTACATGCTAACTTATCCAATGACTAACACAATTCAACTATCGCAAAACACAAATACATAAATAAATGCAAAAAAATAAGTAAATATAACTGCACCTGTTCTTCTAATAACTGTTTTTTCTTTATCTTCAAGCTCTTAACCAGGTTCTCAATCTCAGTAGTATAAGCCTGTAAATTACACCGCCCCAGTTGTTGGGTCACCAAGAGGGGGCAGCCAGTGGGATCATCCACATTGGGTCTAAGAACACCTTCATAAGTGAGTTTGACACCAGCACTCAACGGGACCCGCCGCCTGACCACCTTTGTCAGGAAGACTTTCGACACAAGGAGCCGGTCGAACCCTTCATCGAACCATCGGCTCTGATACCACTGTTGGGTCACCAAGAGGGGGCAGCCAGAGGGATCATCCACATTGGGTCTAAGAACACTTTCACAAGTGAGTTTGACACCACACTCTAACCCAAAACCTTAAGGTGTTAGGTTTATGGGTCCTCTCACTTATAAAGTGTTCAACCTCCACTTATCTAAGCAATGTGTGACTTCTCACTCACACTTGCCACAACACCAGTCACATTCACATAAAAACTGCAAATACTAAAATAACACAATAAAAACAATAACAAAAGAATCAAATTTCATTAATCAGAGAGTGACCCAAAAAAATTATGAAAAGAAAAATCCAAACTTGAATTAAATCCCGTCTCACTACCAACAAAACACAGAGACCCAAATTTCAATGATTGAACAGCAACTCAAGATTAACAGAAAACCAATAATTTTAATAAAGAAACAAAAGAACCTTTTTGCGTTATCTGTGCCTAGCAGAGCTCTCACGATGCTTCCTTTTTTTCTCTTTCTGAATAGCAGCATTATCGAGTTCAAGTGTTTCCTCAACAGCCTTTTGTTTTCCCATAGCAACTTGGTCAGAATGTGAAGCGTCAAAGAATGATATTGATGAGGAGCAGGAACAGCACCAGCGCTCACCAAGAAATCTTCAAGAGTACCTTTATCATCACCAGAACTGTAGGCTAAGAAACCTTCATCAGAAGAAGGATGAAGTTCATGTTGATCTTGATGATCATGATGAGTTGTGCCACCACCAGCGACATCGTCAATGGTTGGGTTTTCGTTGGTTGGTTGTTGTTGTTGTTGTCTTGCAGCTTCTATTGCAGCAGGGTAAATGTACTTAAGAATTTCGTCCATGATTGTTTTTTGGAGGTAGATGATTAGAATGAGAGAAAAGAAAAAACAAAGAAAAGAAGAAATGATGGAATAAGAAGATATAGAAGAGGCCATGCTGTATTTATAGGAGATTTTGCTTTGTTATTTTCTTCATCTAAGATACATTTTATGCATAAGTATATATAACTATATCTATAAAACTAGCTTATGCAGTTTACGATCTTATGATCTGTGCTATGATCCTCGAGTTACGATCTTTAAATGGTAGAATCAAGTTCACTAGCTTAAGCATAAACTAAACTATACTACAAATTTGAAATTGAAGATGACTGAAGTTTGAAACACATAAACATTAAGAATGAAGAGCAATTTAATGTTGTTATAAAGTGATGATAGCTCAGAAATTGAAACCTGTGAGTAAACATGAGGGTTCAATGGGTTATGACTTATGATCAATAAAGTACAACCCGAATTTCTTCCTCCAAGACCTAATGAGATTGCGTGATGAGATATGTGAAGAGAAAGAGTTACCGTTGAGGAAGCTCTTTCGGAGAAGGTTTGGGAACAGCGTTTCTCAGAGACGACATCGCGTATCCGGCGGCTTGTTTGAAGGTGGAGCTGTGCGCCGTCATTTGGGATTCTGCCGGTGGAAAGCGGTGGCATTGTGTTTAAAACGCAATATTCTTGATACCTATAAATTTTTCAAGATACATTTGTCCACTACTTAAGTAATGAATTTAATCTGTTACATATGAAGAGGATGCGAAAACTATTTCAAATTCTCCAATGTGTGAGACTTAACCCCTAGAGACACTACTATGAATATTTTTTTTAATTTCTTGTCGAGATGTTTGATTATTGCACTTAAATTTGATGATTGCTCTTCTAGCGAGGTTTTCTGATTGCTCCTCATAAGTATGTGTTTTGGTGTTTCTGTTATTTTTGTTGTGATGTATGTTTTGAAATTTAGGTTTTTGATCTCAACAAAAATGGAACAGCCTGAAGCGATGGGGGCCGAAACGGCGCCAAAAGCGTGTGGCGAAGCCACAACCTGACATTGAGCCTGAGGCTCAGCTACATGCTGACCCTAAGCCTGAGGTTCAACCACAACATGAGCCTCAAGAGCATGAATTGAGGGTAGAGCTAGATGAGGAGAATTTTCAAGAGCGAAAGCCTAATCAAGATGGGAATCAGCTCAAAAAGTTTGAAGGTTAACTTTGGTCTCGGTGTATATTTGAAGAACAAGAGTCTGATGAATTTTCCGAAGGACAGAAGTGTTTTTTCGTTGTATGCAGGCCATGTTGTGAGATATGTAAGTTTCTAATTTAATGTTTAAGATTTGATAAATTTTAAATTGTTTGATTCTTTATGTAATTCTAATTTGTTTAATTTTATTTCTATGTTTTTTTCCTTTGAAGTAAAAATCCGCCAGTAAATAATTTTTAATTCTGTTTAAGCTTTGGCATTTCGATCTAGTGGTACTCAATGAAGTTTTTTGGATTAATTAGTATTTTGGTCTCAAATTGGTCCTTTGAAAAATATTCGCTTTGGTCTCTTAATGTTAATGACGTCTATGTTAGCTTAAAAAGTAGGGGTGGCAAAACGGGTCAAGCCCGTCGGGTCGGACCGTTTAACCGGCCATTTTTTACGGGGTGGGTTGAGAATTTCAATCCGCAAAAAGAGCGGGGCCCGTCCTGCCTAACCCGCAAAAATACGGGACGACGACGGGGCGGGGCGGGTTGGCCCGTCGGGTTTCGCAAAAACAAGCATCAATCAATGACGTTGTTAATTTGGATGAAGATTAATTATTTTTTATTGTTTATTTTTGTTAGTGTGGATTTAAACATTGAATCCAAGTTTTGTTTGTGTTGATGAAACCTTAGCATTTTTGTGGATTTAAATGGAATCCAAGTTTTGTTTGTTTTGGATTTAAACTAAGCACTTCTTCAGGTTTTATTATAAGTACGGTTTGTTTAGTTTTATAATCATGGATGTTTTGAATGATAATTTTATTTTTCTTATTGCCTTGTTAGTTTATATTTTGATTTCCTCAAGTGGTTTTTTATTTTTTTATAATTTTTTATGATATTTTTGGAAATTTATAACAAAAATAAATTAAAACTTTATTGACGAGACAGTCCCACCAACCCGCCATCCGCCATGAAACGGGGCGGTTTGAGTTTTTCAACCCACCATTACTAGTTAGCCCGCCCCGCTCCGCCCCTTTTTAGACGGGTTAATGACGGGGCGGTGCGGGGCGGATTGGCGCACTTTGCCATCCCTATTAAAAAGTCCTTTATGTTAAATTTAAACCCAAAAGTATAAGGTGGACCAACACCGTAATTGGTCCACCATAGACTTCATAAACTTTTTTTATTATAACCATTTAATTTATTTCTTAAAATCTAATCTTTAAATTTTGCAAATCAATAATATCTAATAATGAAGCACCAACACTTGATGTATTTTACTTTTCTTCATTTCTTCTACCCATTTCATATTCTTCGTGAATTCATCATTCATTTAAGATTTTTTGTAAACTTCAAACAAATCTAGATTTTTTAAAAAATAATTTCTTAACTTTCTAATAGTTTAACTTCACACAAAATCCCACAACTTGAAATAAAAATCCTAAGGGTTAAGGATGTATGAGAAATTCTTGCATAGTCTCGTCCTTAACACTTAATCCTTAGGCTCAACCAACCAAAATTTGACACATCATTTAATTAGAAATACATGGACTTTATATGAATATATAAAAGAAAGGATTTCATTCGAATTAAATGTGATTGATATTCATAAATGCAAATCATTGACTTCTTTTTTTTTAGAAAATCATTGACATTTATTAGCACCTAATATACTCATAATTTTTTTTGAAACCAATATACTCATATGATATTCCCTCTTTTTGTTGCCAATCGAATGAGTATTTCATGTTCATGTTATTTCTTTTAATACAATTACTTTTTTAAATTTATTTTCAGATTTCTTATAATATTTTATTATATTGGTAATTTATATATGTAAATTATTTAAAGTTGATCAATTTTTTTCTTTTGAAAAAAGTTTTGCACTAAAATAATATATTAATTTTAATTTTAAAATTAATTCAATATAAAACAATAACAATAATTTAAATTCGAAAATAATTATTTATTTGAATTAATTGAATTTAAAATAATAATAGTAATTTAATTCGAATATGAAAATTTGAAGTTTTGTGGTGAGAAACATTTGTACATGATTTTATAAAAAAATAAATAAATACATGTGTACATGCACATTAATTTAAACCTATAAAATAAGGCTGCATTTATGGATATCAATCACATTTAATTTGAATGAAATCCTTCCGTTTATATATTCATAAAAATTTCATGTATTTCTAATTAAATGATATGTTCAATTTTGGTTGGTTGAGCTTAAGAATTAAGTGTTAAGGGAGAGACTATGCAAGTATTTCTCAGGATGTATAAGCATGTATTACACCACCCAAGTGGCATTCACATTAAACCCCCCCTCCCCAAAACCAAAATAACTCTAACAATAATATACTAATAACCAAAGAATCAGATTTCATTAATCAGAGAGTGACACAAAGAAATTAAGAAATAAAAAAAAATCCAAGCTTGAATTAAGTCCCTTCTCACTAACAACAAAACACAGACTAACTACAAAGCTGCTTTTGCAGTCCGACAGACTTTGCTGGGAAGGGACTAACGTTGCACATGTTGAAAACTCCAAAATATATATATAAAGCAAGAGTTTTGATAAAGAAATTAACCAACCTGTTTGTGTTCTCTGGACCTAGCAGCGGACTCACAATTCTTGATCATTCTTTTATATTTCTGAAGAGAATGCGAAGCGTCAGACAAAGGACAATGATTAGGAGATAAAGGAGCAGGAGCAGGAGCAGCAGGAACATCGTCATCTCTCACCAAGAAATCATCAAGAGTGACTTCATCACCACCACTAGAGCTGTAGGTGGAGAAACCATCCTCAGAAGAAGGATGATCATGAATCATGATAGTTTGTGCCACCACCGGCAAGGATGTTCGTCCAGACATCGTCAATGTTGTTGTCGTTAGTGGTGGATTGTTGTTGTTTGGCAGCAGGATAAATGTTTTTGAGAATTTCGTCCATGGTGGTGGTGTTATTTGTAGGTATATGGTTAGAATGAGAGTGAAGAAGAAAAGAATAAATAGAAGGTGCGCGTGGCACATCCGGATTTGTTGAAACAATAACAACAACCACCTTCGACGACACTATGCCGAGTTTATAGAAGAGTTAGTTTGTGTTGATTATCCATTCAGTTTCAACTTCAACTCCAAGGATTCAGGAACAGGTAACTATTTGGAAAGAAAAATTAGGCATCCATTTCATGCTCAGAACAAATGAAACAAGGGTTTTAGACTTCTACTATCATCAATATATTACGGGTGTTTGTGGTGAAGTTTGGTTCGGTTTTAAGCATAAAAATTATTATAATCGCGAGAAAAAATTGCATTCGGTTCGGTTTGTTTTAAAAAGTCATCCAAACCAATGCGGTTAGGATTTA
Organism: Trifolium fragiferum; assembly: GCA_954870985.1. Taxonomy (NCBI): domain Eukaryota; kingdom Viridiplantae; phylum Streptophyta; class Magnoliopsida; order Fabales; family Fabaceae; genus Trifolium; species Trifolium fragiferum. The sequence goes on along the minus strand of OX940790.1, from coordinate 14,729,799 downwards.
TTCGGTTTCCGCAGTTTATCACGATATAAAAAATATGACAATATTACCAATATGTTTATTTTATTGTTTACATGATATAATATGCATATACATATACATAAATTGCATACACATAAGAACTTATTTTTAATACTAATAGTATAGTTATGAATCGCGTGAAATTATATGCTTTGACATCCTACTGTTTTATGGATTCAATTTATGTTTGACTCGCTAAGTTTGACTAGGTAATAAGTTGATTGCTACTAGTTGATATATAGTTAAGTTAACTTTTGCGGTTTGGTTTGGTTCGATTTTTTAAAATAAAAACCGCAAACCAAACCAAACCGTGCGGTTTAAAAGAAAAATGATCCGTGCAGTTTAAACTAAATACAGTTTTCAATTTGAATTAATTCAATTTGTAGTTTTATTTTTAAATTGATTCGAATACTATGATCCCTAAATATACTCCTAATCAATATATTATTACTTACTTTACTTTACCATACTAAAGTTCTGTTTGGCAAAAATAGCTTATGACTGATAAGCTAGCTGATATTTTATAGCTGATGGCTGATGACGGATAGCTTATAGCTTATAGCTGATAAGCTAGTTGTAGTGTTTGGTAAAATTAGCGGTTCAACTAGCTGATAAGTGTAAAATGACATAAAAGGACATTCCTAATTAATAATATAGTATTTAAGATAATAATTTAGTTCCGTAAAAAAAAAAAATTAGATGTATTAATATAATATATCTTTTATATATTATATACTATTATTAAAATATTGAACAATATTATCAAATTAATTTGTGTAAGCTAATGTTTTATTTTATTTTATTTTTTTATTTTAATATAATATATTTTTTACGGCAAAGTGTACATGTACACTTGACAACTTGTGACACTTGAAATTGATTCAACTATGTAAAAATACTTATAAACCTAATAATATATAATAGGCACAATCTATACTATTATTATTTGCCTTCCTCAAAGTAAAAAGTGAAGTAGAAGAAATGGTCACAAGAAAGGGGGAAGGGGGGGTTTGAATTGTGACTCTTTTAAAATTTAATCCTGCACTCTATAAAATAGACCTCAAGTGTATACTTGGATAAATGTTAGTGAAATATAAAACAGTCTATTTGGAGAATGTTCAGAGAATGTTCTTTGCTGCGTGAGAATTGAAGGTAAATGTAAACGAGGTGGTTTGTGTGATGTGTGTTTACAGAAATTAAAGAGTTAAAGGTAAGAGAGATTCACACATAAAATTTATACTGGTTCACCCAAATCTTGGGCTAGTCCAGTCCCCACGCCTATGAGCCTTTCCACTATAATCTTGAGATGCTACCGATTTCAAATACAATTCTTCTTCTTTGATCTAGACCAAGATCAATAACCTTAAGCCCTTCAAGCTTAAATCTACCCCAGCCCTACAAGCTAGTAAGGGTAACACTCAATCAATAGTTACGTATTGACTTGAGTAATCTTCTTTTACAAAGGAGTTTGTTTCGGATCTTTAAGCTTACAAATAAACTCAAACTAGTTTAGAAGCTTATACATAAACTACACTCATACACTCAATAATATTTGATCCAAGAGTTGATAGAGAGTTGGAGTGTGAGTGGTAAAATCAAGAGACAAAGATACAATCACTTAAAAGTGGATTGTGTTGAATAGTGGTCTCTTGATGTATTTGCTTTTGGAAACTCAAAGGTTAGTTTGAGAAGCAAATAAAATTACTCAATAAACTCAGAAGTATTGATGAGAATGAAGATCTTGAGTGTGAGTAATAAAAGAAGAGTTTTGTGACTTGTAGACAAAAACAAGTGTTTGATGATTTGTAGCTTCAACTCTTACTCTTCAAATGCAACCAAGGTGCTATTTATAGATGGAGAAGTTCTTATGATATTTGAACTTCAAATATGACAGTTGAGAGTATTAAAATAGCCGTTTTGAGAGAAGCAAAACAGTCCAATCAAATCTGTCCTTTTAGTGAGTCTGGAGAATGTTCTTCTGATGGTCTCTGACTTATGGAATTGTAGTGATGTCATAAATATTCGTTGTGCCAGCTGTTATGAGTTGTTTTCTAAGCATATGAACGTTGTAAAACAATAGCCCATGTGTGGAAATAGTTTGATACAACTTTGGATAAGATTGTAGCTTGTAGGCACAAAATCTGGGAGACCATTGGGAGACTGTACGTCAAATGAAGGAGAATAATACCCATGTGATCAAAGAGTTGTTGCAAGCTGTCTTGCAGCTGTAAATGCTCATAATTGAGTAGTAGAACAACTATTCATGTTGTCCTTGCAAGGACGTGTGAATAGTAAATCAAGGACACTTGAGAAGCCTTCTTTTGCCATGTGTTTGTACTTGATTTATATTTAAATTCTCTTCACAAACAAGTACAGCTCGTTGTCTAATTCTCATTGGTCTAATTTACACCAGCAACTATTCTTGAGAGAATTATAAGCCTTGGCAAAATATGTGTTCTTGTGATTCCTTAAATATGACTAAGAGAATGTTCTCTAGTCATAATTAATTCCTTTCCTTAAATGACTTATTCCATTGTTATGATTCTTGAAATAACTTCCATATAAAAGTTCATGATTGTCTTGTACCAATTTCACTTATGGAAAAGTGATTATCCTTGAACACGCAAACTTGGGAGACCGTTCTGAGAACGTTCTCCTGACTTATAAATATTTCAACTTTTGAAATGATTTCTTCTTCAAAGTTGATTCTTGTAATTTTGTTGAACTGATATAAATGCCCTTAGGGAAATGGACATGTTCATGATGGGAACATTATTTCATAAGAGTTGATAATGTTTCTTTCTTTGGTTAATCAACTTTGAAATCTTTTGTTGTTGCAAAACTTTCCATAATTTCTCTTTGATGTTTTGCAACATTGTTGCATGTTCATTGAGTATCTTTGAGATGATTTAGTGGAGGCGTGAGTATACTCATCATGAGGATTATCATTTTCTAGTTTAGAGAATGATAAAAATGTTTATGCCTTGTGCATAAGCTCCTTTGAAAACTCATGGAAGATCATTCTCAAACTTTCTCATCTTGAGAAACTTTGATAAGATAAAACTTTGAGTAGGTTTTGACGATCTTCAACATATGCATCATTTCAATTGATGTTAATTGTAGTAGTAAATCTTCAAAGCATGTAACAAAACTCAATGTGAGTTTTGACATAATAACATCAAATATATTCTTGGGTAGCTTGTGATGCAAGTTTTTCCATCTTGATTCTTCAACTATGATCTTCATATTCTTCCTTGAATCTTCAATACTCATTGTGAACTTTGTGATGATGAGGAAGACTATTAATCATAAAAGTCACTTTGTTGTAAAACCTTCCCATGAAACCTTTTATGCTTCAAACAACATCCTTTAAAAATCTTCATGAAACTTGTGATGCTACTTTTGTTATCATCTGATGCTACTTCAAATCTTTCATTGGTTGAGTGTATAAAGTGCACTTGCTGATGTGAGTGACCTCTAGCTCATCCACTTTTGTCATTATCTATCTTTCAACAAAAACTCAAGTGCAAACATCAGTAGATCACCATTCATAAAACTTAACATTTATTCCATAAGGTTTGTTGTCATTAAAACATATATCAAAAATGGGTTTTGCCTCAACAATCTTCCCCTTTTTGATGATGACAAACCTATTGAATAAATCTTATGTTTTATGGATGGATATAATAACAAATGCAAGAATGTTCATAGATATGCAATTAAGCTCCTCCTAAACACATGCAAGAGTTTAATATTTATCATTCTAATTAAACTCCCCCTAAATACATGCAAGAGGTTAATTCAAACATTCTTCATTAGTTAGTTCCATCTAACATTTCTCTCCCATCATATATATATATATCTCCCCCTTTTGTCATCTATCAAAAAGTATTGGGGATAATTTAAAATATGAAGTGCAATGATAGAATTCAAGAGTAGAAATGTATTGTGCACAAAAATCATGTAATCTAGAAGTTCATTCACATATCAAACTTTTCAAGTTTGCATTTAAACATTAAAGCACATATCATGTATGATGATTAATAATCATTCTAATCAATATTTCAATCATAACATGAATAATGATTTAAATCACATGTAAACACATATAAGCATTTGATTTTTAAAAATTGATGTTATACACTCTTGATTTTTACAAAAAAAAATGGTTTTGACCTCAATGACAATGTATGTTGTAAAGAAACACACATTATTAAATTTAGAAAACTCCCCCTAAGTCTTATGAGATGAATTTTCTCTAGATGTTTCAATTGGTTTAGGTAGAGGTAATAGTTTTCTTTATAACATAATAATTCTCAAAAAGATGAACAAAGATTATGTTGTAGTCTTTTGAAGGATAAAAGATCATTTGAAAATTGTCCATAAACTTTAAAATTAGAGAGAATTATAAATGTTTCAATTTATTTGGATGGAGGTAATCTTTTCCTTTAAAACAATACCATTTGCAAAAAGATGGACAAGACTAATATGTAGTCATTTGAAGAATAAATGATCATTTGAAAATTGTCCATGAACTTTAAAATTAGAGAGAAAATTACGCATATTAGGAAGCTGTGAAATCAGAGTAAATTGACATAATGTCAAAAACAAATTTCTCTCTTTTTTGAATATTCTAATATTGAAGATGATTCTTTTTCAAAGCAAAATATTCAAAGTTTAATCCTTTAAAAAAAATATATTTGTTCACTTCTCAATTATGACAACATTACACACAAGTGTAGAAATAACACTTTTATGTTTAATATGAATTTAAGAACAAAATGTGCTAGAATTATTCTTAGATCAAATTCTAATTTTATGAAGAGTAGACACAAAATTATTCTCATGAAGACCAATTATATATTCTCTTGTTAAAATCCTTCAAAGAATAAATCCAACAAAAAATGGATATTCATTAAACATTTTGAAGAAGGATCTTTTACATAAGCCATAACAAAATCTCAATTATTGAAAAACCAATATTCAAAAAGTTACACTTGCATCAAGCAAAGTATATATTAATCAATATGTGTAACAACAATGGTTTCATTCAAATCTTTATATTGAGAAAAGTGTTCATATTCAAGACTTATAGAAATAATATTTTTTCATAAAAAGTGTACTATAAGTCAAGCTTATGTAACAACGAAATATGACATATATTTGATTATCAAAATCACGAGTCTTTGTCATTTTTCTTGTTCTAAAATTTTGGGTTTATCATGAAGGATAATTAAGAGACTAACTCCAAAAATTATTCATTGAACATTAAGAATAAGTTTTCATTAAGCACATAATATGACTTGCACTTAAAAAATATTGACCAATAATGTGATAAATGTATTTTTAAAACATTTTTCCCAAGAAGACCATAAAAATGATTGAAGACTAGTGTTAATTCAATCGTGTTTTAGCATTTAAAATTAAGTTTGATCATTGAAAAATATAGCCAAAACTTATGGAGAAAAGTCTTAACTTGATAAAATTAAATATCTCTTAACAAAACTTTGATAGTAGTACAAGTATAGCATATTTTGAAAGAGTATTGATTATAAGGATGTGAAAATATGATTTTGCACAACAATGATGTTCATTCATTACACACTTAGCATGATGATTTAAAAAAGATTATTTTGCAATGTGTGAGCATAAATCATAAAGAGTGTATGAATTAAGAGTGCAAAACTTAAAGCATTTAGGCTATGAATTTAGCATATGCATATACAAGTCATGACAAAACAATGATGTACCATTTAAGCTTTAAAGTTATATACTTGCATGAAGAAAAGTCATAATGCATTCTAAATTTCAAGATTATCCAATCAATCACATAATAACATTGCATAAAGATATTCAAACTTATTATGATGCAAATGTTAAAAACTTTAGAATTTTGCGTACCTCATTTGATGGATTTCCTTACTTGAGATTTCAAAGATGAGAGCATCTTTAATTATCTTGTAATTCCACCACATGTTCATCATTGTAAATGGAGGACACTTGATTGATGGTTGAGAAGGAAAGTTTTATCCTTTGATGCATTCTCCAATGTTGAGTAAATTCATCTTCTTAGATATTCTCTAAGACTTATCATCCTTGTAGAATAACTTTAGGTAGTAGGGATGAAGAGGACATCATGCTTAGACCAATTTACTCATGACTCAATGTTGGAGTTAGAAACATAATCATTTGATTTTTCTTGAGAACATTTTTAAAATATTTATGATCTTTCAAGAATGACATTCACATGCATATTCATCTTCTTATTTTCATCACAAGAAAATTTAGTTCTCATTCCATCAATGGCTCTTTTAACCAATTCCTTAAGAATTCAAAACAAGGATGGATTGTGGAGAAGGATGGGTACAATTTATAAACGGTGAAAAGAGTGATTGGTTATTTGGGTTGGTTGTGAAAGGAAAGTCTTTAAATGTCATAACATCGATTTGAGAAGAGGTTAATCCAAAATCAATGTCAATGCTTGAATCAAAATCAATGAGGTGTAAATATTAAAGATAGGTAGAATTAAAATTGGTTATCTTCAAGAAAAATTTATTTGTCTTGGCAAGGAGACCGTTCTTAGATTGATCTCCTAGATTCAACGCAACTTCTCAAGTAACTCATCTAAGTTGCTCTCATTTTCAAATTCTTCTCTTCCCATTTTAGAATTCTTAGGCCTGATGTTTGCTTCATCACTAAATGATGCAGCAAATGTAGAGAACTAGTTACAAAACCCGTGCATTGCACGGGCTCCTACAGAAATTTTCGTACAATTTTGTTACACCTTATTTCCATTGTTTGAAATTATTTTTGTTGTTCCTACAAAATTCACAAAACTTATTGATTTAACTTGAATTTAATTTTTTTTGTGCTATTTTGATAGAGTACTGAAATTATGAAGTATAAAACATTATGACATTTAATTTACTCCCAATTTACATTACTACTGAATTGGGTTTTTTACACATGTTTATTCATTTATATTAAACTACAAAAATAATTATTACTAAAAGAAACTTTTGAAAAATCAAGAAAATTTAGGAACTTCATATATTATATTAAGTCATACACGACATACAATTATCACTGAGCACATAGGTTCATAATTTATAGTTGACTGCTTATATAATAAATTAAAATTGAAACATAAAATTGAAATATATATTGCACTGCCACTCGTGAAGAGACATTATGTAGGATAATTTAAGACATAATACAGGAGATGAAATGCAAGCAACACATTCATGAGAACAACAGAGATGCCGATTTCCTGTAAAAAAAAAAAGACAACAAAATTATGGTTACTAATAATAATTTAAATGTCTTCTTCTTCTATTAATATACGGAAATTAATATAAATATGAAAACATATAATAATAATAATAATAATAATAATAATAATAATAATAATAATAATAATAATAATAATAATAAGCAGATTTGTCAATACTTTAACAAAATCTAAAATTTCAAAATATACCTTAACAATCTGTGGAATAGTTCAACTAATAAAAACCTTCAGGAAATACAACGTTGCGAGTTGTGTTGCAAGGTTTTCCCTCATCATCCAAAATTAAGAGCTTCAAATCGTTTGTGGTGGAAAGTCTAGCTGTTGAAACATGAACATGACCGAGTGTAGAAACAGACCAAGGTAAATACAATCCAACTTTTGAAAACGAAAGTCCTTGAGACTTCTTCATAGTCATTGCAAAACATAAGCATACAGGAAATTGTCTTCTTTGAAACTTAAAAGGTAAACCAGAATCTTTGGGCACCATATCAATTTTAGGAATAACTACCTTCTCACCAATATTTTTACCATCTATAACGGTAGCTGTGATAAAGTGATTTCCAAGATTATCTACCTTCATTCTTGTACCAATTGACAATCCTTTTGTGTTATCTAAATTCCTTAGCAACATGATAGGAACACCAACTTTTAATTTCAAACGGTATTTTGGTATCTCAGAGGACTTAATATCATTTAAAAGTTGTGATCTACACAAATCAGCTTCAAGTTCATGTTCCTCATCAATTGTGAAAGGTGTATCCGAACTTAGATAAACTTTTGACTGACCAGGAAATAAAGATAACACAAAATCATTTAGTTTTTCAACAATCTCGAATGTTGGAGAAAGGATGGCATGGTTATGAAAATCATTTGGGTTGTTTGGAAAAACAAAATCAATCAGAGAATGTAAAGGATCATTCCCTTCAAGAATGCAAAGTGCATGAGGAATTTGAATATTGGTCATTGGAGTGGAAGTTTTTGAAAAAGCCATTTTGGAAAATTCAAATAATAATAAATTATATTGTGATATGAGCAATTCTTATTCCTCTTCCAAGTTGCCTATTTATATACATAATTTCATTGATCGAAGTATTCATGGAATCTATAAAATTTAAATTGAAATAATGAATGAAAGTTACATATCAATATAATATTTGAAAATTTGAAAATAATGTACAATTTGTTATTAAAATTGGTTGAAATGGATCGATCACTACATGTCAATGAGGAATCAAATTGATGTTCTCAATAAATGATACAATAAGGTAATGGTGAGATTCTTATTTGAATTTGTCATTGAATTCATAGCTTAAACTTGGTTTGTTTTGAGATGCTTAAATAAGATTCTAATAATTTGAAGCCTATTTTGATGAAACATTATATAGGAATCAAATTGATTTTCTCAATAAATGATAAAATCAGGTAATGGTGAGATGCTTATTTGAATTTGACATTGAATATATAGCTTAATCTTGGTTTGTTTTGAGATGCTTAAATAAGATTCTATATATTTGAATACTATTTTGATGAAACATTGCATATGGTTTTGGATTTTGTGAGAGAATATTAATGAAAAGGCATATATAAACCTAATTTTTGTGGTCCAAGAAAAATTTCAAAAGGCAAAATGAATGAAAAGTGACTTTAACCTGTAGCGTGAATTTAATAACTTCTGCATGTGTCTCATAAGATAACATTTCATATTCAAGAAAAATAAATAAATGAGGGCCCAATCGAAAAATTTGTGTTTGAAAATTTTTATTGAAAATTTTATAGCTTGCAATGATCACAAGATTTATTTTCTTCTTTTAGTGATCTACTATGTGACAATTTTACTTTAATAGATACAAAAGTTAATGAGTGTACTTGATATTATCCACTTTTGTCTTTGCTTTGTTTATGGGTAGCAATCTCTTTGGAGTACAAAATTCACATGCATGTGTCTCAAACCTAACAGTTCCTAACTCAATCATATAAAGAATCAGACAATGAACTAAGAATCAAAACATATTCTTTAACAATGATAAAGTATTCTAAAAACATAGCATTGCATAAGTCATTGTGATAATAATATTACAGACCAATATTAACACTAACATTGCATAAGTCATTGCATAAGTACTATTAATTACTAATTTAAAGTCATAAATTTCTGATTCTGTACCTAAAAATTCGAAATAGTCACTATTTTTTCCACTAATTTCGAAATTTTAATAATACAGCAATTAATTTAGGCTTTACTATGTTTAACTGAAAATATGATGATTTGAAACTGACCTTTTTGAGCTTGAAGCAGCCATGGTTCGACAGTCCCAAATAGTAGAGGCGTGACCCTACCGAGATGTAGGAAATAAGATATGAAACCCTAATCCCTGATTCTCTTCATACAACATCGGGTCAACAAAATAGCTTGGTCTTTCATATGACAGTCCATTGGGCCTCAGCTCGTTGCTTTAATTGCTCATGTACTGCTCTTTGGAAAATTGCTATCTTTCATATGACTAAGTGCATTAAGAGAATATTCTTGCTTTAATTGCTCATGTACTCCCCTTTGGAAAATGACTTTTTATTTTCTTATTCAATCATCTTCTATATTATGTTAATTATTTTGTTAACAAATAATATACGGTACTCTGCAGGTTATTAAATTTGTAAACAGGTAATTAATATTTGGGTAGGTTTTTATGTTGAAAAAAAAAGGATTGTTTGTGGACAATTAAAAAAAATCAATTCGTAGAGATATCGTTAAGCATACTAAAAATAAGCAACAATTCTGCATCTTATAAATTGCAATAAATTACTTTTTTTTGAAACAGCAAATTACATTATAAACCACTCAATAAGGCATAAGCTATACCCCGATGAGGAAGTACGTTACACAATTAAGGAAGAAGGTGCTAAACACAAAACAGACCAACTCCATAACGAAAAAACTAACAAAGCTAGGAACAAAACCCATATAAAATAGTCAAAGTTCAATACACTATTACATCTCACAAAAGTTCAAACTTACAAAATTATAAACTACAAATTAAATCGTACCAAAATAATCATTTGTCCATTATAGATCCGATTTTTCTGAAAAAAAAAGAAGAAGAAATAATAGTTAATAATTACATGAAAAAACGGCCCAATATAAATTGCATTAATAATAAATATAACAATAATAATAATTATGATGACACACCTATAGATGTTCAAAAACTTCAGGAAACACAACATTCTGAAAATATGTTAATAATATTCTGTGTGTAAATTGGTTCCTCATTCCATTAATTACATTAAACAAAGTCTCCATAATATAGAACATGAAAATAAAAGTATGGTCTTCTTACTTAACACATCATACCATAATTAAATAAGTTAGTGACATAGCATATAGAAATAATATAATAATAAGGTCTAATACATTTGATAAACAATAAGGTGAAGTAATCACCATAATTAATAAAAAGTCTCTACATCATTTTTTTAATTAGCCATAAGAGTCTTGCAATTCAATTAATTTCTCCCTCAGAGTCTACTTCAGTGTCTTGCAACATTTCAAATCCTGCAAATCTTCTTGGGATGTTTCTGATTCTCTGTAGCCTCTGAACACCTTCAGAAATTCTTTCTTCAGAATTCTGACCTTCAGAGTTTGCTTCAGAATTCTGACCTTCAGAATTTGCTTCAGAATCCTGATTGTCCATGTCTTGCATTTCCATTTTGTGATGATTCTCCACTTGAATTTTGAATATTAGAAAACACGTTAGAAATTGGAGTGAATTTGACATGATTAGGATTTTTTGCTCTTTTAACTGAAATGTTACTATCACATGTTTGTGTTATGGTTTTGGGTATGGTTGAGCCATCTGAAAAAAGAAATATAGTAAATAATGAAGGAATGATAAAAAATATGTTCCATTAATACATTGTATAATCTAATGGAAAATAATATTTTTAACTAAGAATATTACCTGTATTTAAAGGTGACAAAGGAATCCTGTTAGCCTTTCTTTTTCCACCGGTTGATTTCAATTGAGTGCTATCAACTCCATTTGAAATGGTTGAATTCCGAAATTTAGCAATGTCTATATAAAAATTATTTTAGAAAAAATTAATCTCAATTGAAAGAAATATGACATTTTTATTTTTGTAACTTTGACATTAGAATAATTTAAAAAACCAATATGAACTAAAGTTATGCCTTACCTTCATTGCATGAATCAATAGTTATGTATGAATTAATGGTTGGCATGATATTTGTTGGAGACACATTTTCTGAAATTTGTAGTAACAAATTAGTTATCATGGAAGTTAGAATGTAAGCTAATATTAAATGAAAACACCTTAAAACACTAATATAAAGAAAGTCATAATATAACCTGATGATGAATTGATATTTTCATTTTTCTTTTTCTTTCTAATAGCCATTCTTCTAAACCTTGATATCTTGGAAGTATGATCATCCATCTCCATAGAAAGTTTTTTTGCATGAGATAAGTTACTTTTTCTTATGGCAAATTAATATGCTTGTTGTGAAATTTGGAGGTAGAACTTGTGTCATTTTGTGGGTTTTTTTTTTTTTATTTTTCGGTGGAGGATATGGTTTTGTGCCATTGACTATTTACTACTTTCCATATAGTATAGATTCCAACTACTTGTGATAGTGATTGAACATATTTATATTCTTTGTTTTATAGTGAATTGTTATGGAGTTGTTTGACTTCAAAATATTCTTTTTGTAGAGATATGTAAGATATGCTTTTGGGTATGGTTGAGCCATGTGAAAAAAAGATAGTAAATAATGAAGGAATGATAGAAAAGTAAGATGGTAAAGGAATCCTTCCAAAATATTCTCTATTAAAAATTTCTCTATGTATATGTCATCTTGTGCTCAACCAAAAACGTGAGTACTATGTCATATTTTGGAGAGTTGATTCTTTACTAAATATTGTCTTCTAGTCAAATATGTTAATAATATTCTGTGTGTAAATTGGTTCCTCATTCCATTAATTACATTAAACAAAGTCTCCATAATATAGAACATGAAAATAAAAGTATGGTCTTCTTACTTAACACATCATACCATAATTAAATAAGTTAGTGACATAGCATATAGAAATAATATAATAATAAGGTCTAATACATTTGATAAACAATAAGGTGAAGTAATCACCATAATTAATAAAAAGTCTCTACATCATTTTTTTAATTAGCCATAAGAGTCTTGCAATTCAATTAATTTCTCCCTCAGAGTCTACTTCAGTGTCTTGCAACATTTCAAATCCTGCAAATCTTCTTGGGATGTTTCTGATTCTCTGTAGCCTCTGAACACCTTCAGAAATTCTTTCTTCAGAATTCTGACCTTCAGAGTTTGCTTCAGAATTCTGACCTTCAGAATTGGCTTCAGAATTCTGACCTTCAGAATTGGCTTTAGAATTCTGACCTTCAAAATTGGCTTCAGAATTCTGACCTTCAGAATTGGCTTCAGAATTGGCTTCAGAATTATGGGCTTCAGACTTGGCTTCAGAATTATGAGCTTCAGAGTTGGCTTCAGAATTCTGAGCTTCATAGTTGGCTTCAGAATTCTGAGCTTCAGAGTTGGCTTCAAAATTCTGAGCTTCAGAGTTGGCTTCAGAATTCTGATCTTCAGAATTGCCTTCAGAGTCAGAGTCAGATTCAGAATCACCATCAGACTCAGAATCACCATCAGAGTCATCTCCATCTTCTGAATCATCTTCAGAGCCTTCAGATTCTGACTCTCCTTCAGAGCCATCCTCAGAGATTCTCACATCAGAATTTGATTGAGATTTGTTCCAATCCCAAGTTTCAGATTCCTTCACAATGACGTCTCTGCTGAATTCAATTTTATTAGTCTCTGGACAATAAATTTAAAATTTAGTGGCCTTCGACTACTTGTAGAAGTGCAACATGCTTACTACCTTATATCTTGTAACCCCTTCATACTCTTCAAAATTCCCTCTTCAAGCATTTCAAGACTATTCAATTTGACATAAGCTTCAATTTCTTATGCTCACTACAATTTTGGAAAAGATGAATTATTTCCTTTGAAATATTATCTTGAAGGAGTTCAACAGAGCAAAATAAGCAAATAAAGAGTGATCTTCAGCAAAATAGAGAAATGAGAAAGACATTTTAGGGGGAATTTTGAAATTTGAATTTCAAACTTTAGTCAAGGCACATGCCCTGCAAAATTGGAAAGTAGCAGCATGTTCATTCATCCAAATATGTGTCTTTGTGAAGCTTAACAATGTAGGATAATCATTAAATGTATCAAGATGGAAAGTTCACCCATGTTATTTGTTAACCACATATCCTCATGAAGGCCACATTGATTTGATATATTTGTTCTTGCCATTCATTTTGACATAAATTGAAATATAATTTCAGGTTGGTAATATCAAAAACTAAAATTGATAAATGGAGGTAAGCACTTAAACAAATCGATGATCAAATTTTGACTAAAATAAACTATCTACAAAATAAAGAATGCAAAAATCATCAACTTCATTAAACTAATCTAATCAATCAAAATTGCATATTTCTAAAAGATGTCTCAATATGAAAGTAGACATAAATATCTTATCAAAATCACCTAAAGCTAAGTTTTATTGACCAAATTACATGCTTTAAAATTCAGGTGAGTATGTCTTTATTCCACCCTGCAAATAAAACCCCAAAATAGAAAAAATATAAGATTTGAGTGCATCAATATTGCATAATATAAAAGTTGCCATGAATCATTTAAATAGAAGAAAAAAATATGAAAGAAAATTAGGCTAGGAGACAATGTAGAGAAATAGAAAGTACCATCAAATGGGTTCTGGTATACAACAACTTGAGCTTAAATTACCTACAAACAGGCCATGAATCATTTGAATAAAAAACAATGAAAGAAAAGAACAGAGTTTTGTCATGAATGATTTCATTGAACTCTTGTTCATGAATAGTCTCTCCCATAAGTTTTAGTTTACAAAAATTATGCAATTGTTTTCAGCAAGATAAGAAAATCATATTGTAAGAGAATTATTCTTAATAATATTAATGCACAATTTATAAGAGACATTATTCTCAATATAAGATGAATTATGATCTCGTGCATATATCCAAAGGCTGCACAAATTCATATGAATTGGTTATTTGTTCATAATTCAACTATAATTTTATATCTTTTCTTTTTTGAGTAATTAAAAAACTAATATTAGTTTGGGAAAAAGGTGTGTCATGTATGGTATTAATTTCTCATCATATTAATGTCAATATAGTGTCATACCTTTGCTACTTTGAGTACATAGAACCAAATAAGATACATCAATTGAGCCTTTCTTTGCCTCCTTTGTAAAAACATTAACAAATAATAGAAATTCAACAAATGTTAGAAAATCAGTCATATAATCAGTGATTCAAGAAGCTATCTTCAGAAAGTGCAGAAACCCATAGCTCTCTCTCTCTTTTCCACAATGCATTTAAAGGGGAAATATTAACTAAAGATTATATTCATGAAGCTATCTTGTTGCGTTTTCTATGAAGCTATCTTCAAAATGAATGATTCAAACACATAGCTCCATCAATTTCAACTAATAACTGGAAACAAAAAGTCAAATACTAAATGCGCAAATTGCAATCAACAAACTCATCGATGTCGCACTGTCTTGAAAAATGCAAGTGTGAATTCATACTATTCAATGAAAAATTAAAGTTCAATGTCAACTTTAAAAGCATATATCAATCTAATTTTTATCCAAAAAAAATTTAAACATGATTTAAATTCCAATTTTCAAAAACCAAAAGAAAAAAAAGGATGTAACAACAACTACATGTGAGAAAAAAGAGCAGAAAAATGGGTACTGGAATGAACAACTTTGGTCAACCAACATACACCATGTTTCTACAACATTTTGTTTTCTGAAGTTATTCCCTTGTCGGAATCATGTATAGCTTCTGCCGAAATCGGTACATTTTTTAATCAAACTCTACTTCCAAAACAACATGAATGAAGAAAATGAAGGATTTGGAAAAAGAACGAAATTGAAATTAGTAAGATTGCTATAAACCATGCATCTAAATAGACAATCATATAAAAAACAACACAAACCAAAACAAACTTCACAGCATACACAATACAAATCTCATTCTAATCACATTGATTAATGTGTATATCAATTGACCAAAAAAAATTCAGAACTCATTAAACAGAACAATGGTGAAAAAGGATTTTGAAAAGTGGAAGAATAAGAGATTAGATTGTGGGCAGGGTTTGGCTTCAACAAATTCCCCTACTTATAGACATTATATAAAATATTAAACTATTCAGCAATTTGGAAAATTGAAATTGAAATTCAAACTTACATAGAGATTTATTGAAGAATCTCTACCATCTGGCTTTCAATTGCTGCGAATGGAAAGAACTCGATGAAGAATCAGGAATCAAATTTGAATTTCTGAAAAATGATAGCAAAGGGTAATGGAGAGATGCCTTATTTGAATTTCTGATTGAGGGTTATGTTGTTTGTGAGAGAAACGAAAGGTTGCAGAAAGAGAACAGAAAGGATTCGCGTGGTAGCAGAGAGGGAATCAATTAGATTCTTGTAAAGTTGACCTAGGGTTGTGTTTGTTGTGAGAGCATCTCAGGAAATGGTAGGTATTGTAGAGAGTGAAAGGAATCTCACGCTGCTTCGCTGAAGGACAAAGGAAACCTTTTTTTTTTTCGCTTGCCCTTACATGAGAATTGGGTCATTATATTGGGCCGGATCAGTGATGGCCCAAACCAATTCTTCACCTCATGCTTCTTGCACATGCCTTGAAAGCTAAAAATGGCTAAATTTTTGGACTGTTGTGAAAAAGAATATATGATGTGGAGGGCTTCATAGATTGACACTTGTAAAAAAAGACCCTAAGTGTATGTTAAAGATGTCTAATATTAAGATATGGAAACATGCATTTTGGGGTAATCTAGGCTTGGTATTTTGAGAAAATGTTTTATGAATTCAGAGCTAGAAAATGAATCAAAAGATCTTTGGTAATGATTCATAGGAGGCAAGAACAATGAGTGGTTCAAAGAATGAGTTGGATTAATACCAATGTCTATACTTGAGTCAAAAAGCAACGATGCATCAAGGTACACCAAACGAATGGACTTAGACTAAGATTTAGTACCCTTAATGAGAGGTCAGTTGCCTTTGACATTTGTTACCATAACAGCAAGAACATTTCAAGATTATACTTCATGGTTAAATCATTTCATCATAATTTCAAAGTGGTGTATCAATTTTCTCCGTATACCATTGCTCCTTCTAATGGAAAAAAAAGGTTCTTGCGTTTGGAAGAACGATGTGATCTATGATGTCTTGTTGTTGTTCATTATCATCAACATCATAATCATTTCTTCTTTTTACATGAAGCTTATCAAACTCATAAAAAATAACATGCATGATTATGCCATATAACATGAGAATTTAGATTGCATATATTGTCATTTTAGAGAGAGTAAAACAAATATGCTCTATATATTTTGAAATAAATTTCTCAATGTTTTCTTTACTATGTCAAGCATATTAATGACATCAAAGTATAAATGAATGATATGAATGAATTTCTATTTTTTCAAAGTGGCATGTAGTTTTACATAAGATAGAAACAAGCTTCAAAAATGGTAGCATGCAATGTATATAGTTTCTTTCAAAAGTATTTTTCAACATTTGATTAAAAATATTTTATCCATTGAATATTTCTTTATAACAACTTTGTTTTACTTGAAATTTTAAATCAAGAAAATTCAAGTGAAAAATCATTTTGTTCAAAGAATGTTTTGAAAGAAAGTTTTTCAAAATCTCCCCATGATCACTACTTACAAAAAATGATTTTTGAGCTATTAAGGTTTGAACCATTTTTCAAAGATAATAAAAGCTTTAAAAGAAATCATTCTTATGCTTTAAAAATAAAGTTCAAGTGAATCTTTGAATAAATCCTCAAGTATTACAAAAAGATAAGACTTGTAGTTTTGACTAGAACAAATAAACCAATATAAGATAGTTCAAGAGGTTTATGGTTAAAATCATATTTTTGATATGAAGACTACCCTTGACATAATAAATACAAGATTCACAAATTTTATCATATTCAAAACCAGTTTTTGAAAGATATCTAACTAGATCAAAATTTGATGAATTTATAAAAGTTTTCATACTTACTTGATAAACCATTTATGCCAAAAACATTTTATCTTTTTCAAAAGACATTAAAACATTATTTGATTTAAAAATCATCTAAGTATTAAATATAAAAATTAAAATAGGAAAAATCATGATCATGAGAATGAATAGAAAATAACTTCAATTTCAATTTTCACAAAATTTAATGAAGTTATGTGTTAGACTTTAAACATATAAATCATCCTTAATTTATGCAAAATCATTTTACTAATGATACATGTACCTTTGGTTTAGCTTTTGTCAATGATTTCAATGGTTGAAGATTCATCATTCTTTCCTTTTTATATGTCAGGAAATATTGTCTTTCTAAAGTCATGTTCCACGAGCATCAATTTTTCAAGCATCAAGACTTTTTCTTGATTACTTAAAGACATTCCTACAACACAAGTTAATAATGACTTTGGTACCCATAGTGATTTGGGTCCTTGGAGATTAGTGTTATTCGTCTTATAAGATTTCTTCTTATGATGATAAGTTGATCTCTTATACGAAGTTTTGGAGTAAGAATAAATTTGGAGACCATTCTGAGAATGTTCTTGTTTCGGATGAGAATGTTCTTTTCTTTTGAATTTTTTCTTAAAACAAAAAGATTCAATATGACCATATTTGCAACAATATGAACATTTGTATCTTTGTATTTTTTGATCTTTATGAGGAACAAAAATATTCTCATAAGAATTTTATTTTTGAAAAGTTCTACAATTTAAACTAATTTTGTCAAAAATTGCTACTTGTGATTGTTTAATGTTTTTAAGAGTTTCTCTAGATTCTACAGAGCTTGTTATGTCATTTTTCAACTCTAAAACATCTTCTTTCAAAACAACATTCTCTTCATGAATTTTTGAACATTCTAGAAGTTGATTAGTGATTTGTTTCTCATTGATAATATTATGATGTTCAAACATTTTCAAATGAGAGTATTGCAATTCTTGAATAGTTTTAAAATATTTATCATTCAAGATTTGTAATTTTTCATTTTCTTTCTTAATCTCCAATAGTTGATTTTCTAGAAATGTAAACTTTGAGATAAAGAGTTTGAGTCATTTAGAAGACTATCAAATTCAACTTCCTTTACTATGCATAAAGAACAAGGTTTAGAATTTTTTACCTCTTCATTTACCATTAGACATGTGTTGTCTTTTTCTTCTATTTTTGAATCATCAAAGTCACCTTTTGTTGCCATCATGGATTTCTTTTTCGAGGTGAGCTTTCTTTGCGCTTTCTTGTTATGAGAACATTTACTTTTGGAATGCCCCTTCTTTTTCCATTTATGGCATGTACTTTGATTTGCAGGTTTTGACATCACTTCTTCCTGAATCTTTTCCTCTAACACTGTTAATTGCTTCAACCTTAGAACCAGGCTCTGATATCAATTGAAGTAGAAGAAATGGTCACAAGAAAGGGGGGGTTTGAATTGTGACCCTTTTAAAATTTAATCCTGCACTCTATAAAATAGATCTCAAGTGTATACTTGGATAAATGTTAGTGAAATATAAAACAGTCTATTTGGAGAATGTTCAGAGAATGTTCTTTGCTGCATGAGAATTGAAGGTAAATGTAAACGAGGTGGTTTGTGTGATGTGTGTTTACAGAAATTAAAGAGTTAAAGGTAAGAGAGATTCACACACAAAATTTATACTGGTTCACCCAAATCCTGGGCTAGTCCAGTCCCCACGCCTGTGAGTCTTTCCACTATAATCTTGAGATCCTACCGATCTCAAATACAATTCTTCTTCTTTGATCTAGACCAAGATCAATAACCTTAAGCCCTTCAAGCTTAAATCTACCCCAGCCCTACAAGCTAGTAAGGGTAACACTCAATCAATAGTTACGTATTGACTTGAGTAATCTTCTTTTACAAAGGAGTTTGTTTCGGATTTTTAAGCTTACAAATAAACTCAAACTAGTTTAGAAGCTTATACATAAACTACACTCATACACTCAATAATATTTGATCCAAGAGTTGATAGAGAGTTGGAGTGTGAGTGGTAAAATCAAGAGACAAAGATACAATCACTTAAAAGTGGATTGTGTTGAAAAGTGGTCTCTTGATGTATTTGCTTTTGGAAACTCAAAGGTTAGTTTGAGAAGCAAATAAAATTACTCAATAAACTCAGAAATATTGATGAGAATGAAGATCTTGAGTGTGAGTAATAAAAGAAGAGTTTTGTGACTTGTAGACAAAAACAAGTGTTTGATGATTTGTAGCTTCAACTCTTACTCTTCAAATGCAACCAAGGTGCTATTTATAGATGGAGAAGTTCTTATGATATTTGAACTTCAAATATGACAGTTGAGAGTATTAAAATAGCCGTTGTGAGAGAAGCAAAACAGTCCAATCAAATCTGTCCTTTTAGTGAGTCTGGATAATGTTCTTCTGATGGTCTCTGACTCATGGAATTGTAGTGATGTCATAAATATTCGTTGTGCCAGCTGTTATGAGTTGTTTTCTGAGCATATGAACGTTGTAAAACAATAGCCCATGTGTGGAAATAGTTTGGTACAACTTTGGATAAGATTGTGGCTTGTAGGCACAAAATTTGGGAGACCATTGGGAGACTGTACGTCAAATGAAGGAGAATAATACCCATGTGATCAAAGAGTTGTTGCAAGCTGTCTTGCAGCTGTAAATGCTCATAATAGAGTAGTAGAACAACTATTCATGTTGTCCTTGCAAGGACGTGTGAATAGTAAATCAAGGACACTTGAGAAGCCTTCTTTTGCCATGTGTTTGTACTTGATTTATATTTAAATTCTCTTCACAAACAAGTACAGCTCGTTGTCTAATTCTCATTGGTCTAATTTACACCAGCAACTATTCTTGAGAGAATTATAAGCCTTGGAAAAATATGTGTTCTTGTGATTCCTTAAATATGACTAAGAGAATGTTCTCTGGTCATAATTAATTCCTTTCCTTAAATGATTTATTCCATTGTTATGATTCTTGAAATAACTTCCATATAAAAGTTCATGATTGTCTTGTACCAATTTGACTTATGGAAAAGTGATTATCCTTGAACACGCAAACTTGGGAGACCGTTCTGAGAACGTTCTCCTGACTTATAAATATTTCAACTTTTGAAATGATTTCTTCTTCAAAGTTGATTCTTGTAATTTTGTTGAACTGATATAAATGCCCTTGAGGGAAATGGACATGTTCATGATGGGAACATTATTTCATAAGAGTTGATAATGTTTCTTTCTTTGGTTAATCAACTTTGAAATCTTTTGTTGTTGCAAAACTTTCCATAATTTCTCTTTGATGTTTTGCAACATTGTTGCATGTTCATTGAGTATCTTTGAGATGATTTAGTGGAGGCGTGAGTATACTCATCATGAGGATTATCATTTTCTAGTTTAGAGAATGATAAAAATGTTTATGCCTTGTGCATAAGCTCCTTTGAAAACTCATGGAAGATCATTCTCAAATTTTCTCATCTTGAGAAACTTTGATAAGATAAAACTTTGAGTTGGTTTTGACGATCTTCAACATATGCATCATTTCAATTGATATTAATTGTAGTAGTAAATCTTCAAAGCATGTAACAAAACTCAATGTGAGTTTTGGCATAATAATATCAAATATATTCTTGGGTAGCTTGTGATGCAAGTTTTTCCGTCTTGATTCTTCAACTATGATCTTCATATTCTTCCTTGAATCTTCAATACTCATTGTGAACTTTGTGATGATGAGGAAAACTATTAATCATAAAAGTCACTTTGTTGTAAAACCTTCCCATGAAACCTTTTATGCTTCAAACAACATCCTTTAAAAATCTTCATGAAACTTGTGATGCTACTTTTGTTATCATCTGATGCTACTTCAAATCTTTCATTGGTTGAGTGTATAAAGTGCACTTGTTGATGTGAGTGACCTCTAGCTCATCCACTTTTGTCATTATCTATCTTTCAACCAAAACTCAAGTGCAAACATCAGTAGATCACCATTCATAAAACTTAATATTTATTCCATAAGGTTTGTTGTCATTAAAACATATATCAAAAATGGGTTTTGCCTCAACAAAAAGTACACTTGGCGTCCTCACGTTACTTCTCAAGAAACAAATTCATATGTGGCACTATTTTAATAATGTGGCGTCTATGTTAAAATATATACTTTTCTCCCCTCTTATACAAAATATATTAGAGAAAATTACTCTCCTCTCCCTCAAAAGAAATTTGAATTTCATCCCCCTTCTCCTTAATATTAAAACATACACTTTCCTCTTTTAATGAAACATACATTTTTACACGAGCTTTATTAATTCTTTACGCAATTAGAAATAAATCTCTTCCGTTAGTTCATATATATGTCTTTGAATATTATAATGGAACATTTTATAAAAATAATTAAGATGCGAAACCTAAAGTTATGTTCATGTTGCTTTGTATATTACACGGGTTTGATTTAGTTCTTCATACTATAAGAAATTACTCTCTCCTATTAGATCAAATATATCTTGAAATTTTAACCGAATATTTTACACGTATAATTAAGACGCGAGACATAAGATTATAGTCTCAATTGTCTTTACTTTTTACATACGTTTGATTTAATTCTTCACACCGTAATAGATTACCCTTTTCTGTTAGATTAAATCCTTTTTGATATTTTAATTGAAAATTTTGTAAAAAAATTAAGATTTAAGGCCTAAGGTTATAGTTTCAATTGTTTTTCTTTTTTACACGGGCTATATTTTGTTTTTTACACCACAAGAAATTACTCTATTCTATTTAATCAAATTCATCTTAAAATTTTAATTGAACTATTTGATCAAGAAATGCCTAAGAATATTGTCTCAAATGTTTTACTTTTGACGGCTTTATTTATTTCTTTACGCCGTAAGAGATTATCATCTTCCGTTAGAACAAATTTCTCTGGATATTTTAATTTAAGTTTTTACAAAAATAATTAATAATTGAGACCTTAGGTTATGATATCAATTGCTTTACTTTTTACTTGGGCTTTATTTAGTTCTTCAAGTCGTAAGAGCAATTACCCTCTTTCATTGGATCATATCTCTCTAAATAATTTACTTGAACATTTTATATAAATAAATAAGTTATAAGGTCTAAGATTATGGTCCAGTTGTTTTACTTATTACATGAGATTGATTAGTTCTTTACACCATAATAAATTACTCTTTTTTGTTAGAGCAAATCTCTCTTCAAATTTTAATTGAACTTTTTATAAGTATTATAAAAAACCGAGACCTAAGATTATAGTGTCAATTGGTTTACTTTTTACACGAGCTTGAATAAGTTTTTCACACCTGTAAGAGATTATTCTCTTATGTTATATGAAATTCATTTTGATATCTGTTTACCCCGATTTTTAGCAAACAACCGCTAGTTTAATTATTACAAGAAGGATCAACTAGTAAATCCTGTGACATATTGGATTGTGCAGAATTGACGAAAACATTTTCATATTTTCTGGGTTAAATCGGATAATTTGATAAAAACAGTAAAATCACTCGACGCAGTCGAATGAGTTTGCTTAAAGTAAAATGCTTCAAAGTTAAATTTGCAGAAAACTTGTAAATGAATTTGCAGATAAAGTTTAAAGAAGAACTTTGAAAAGTAAAAGCATGCAACAACGTAAATTGCAGAAAATGTTTTAAACTTGCAATGAAATAAATTGCAGAAAGGTTAAAGTGCGTAAACTTTAAATTGAAAGCAAGTAAAATACTTGGAGAATGTAAATTGCATTCATAAATGTAAATTGTTTACAAAGAAAGGTTGGTTACACAGATTCGTACATGTTCCATTTTGCACTCATTTCGCTCGTTGACATGGGTACTCTGAGTTTTGTCAGGAATTTGCATGAGAATTGTGAACCCGTTTCTCATATGAAAAACTAATATTTATAGGCAAACTAGAATAACCGTCAAAACCTACTTAACGTCTAACTAAACTCCACGTGTCTTCGACAATTTGAATTTCTTGGACACCTGGCGAGGCTTTCGAACGTTATCCACTTTGAATAATTTGCTAAGTCCAGAGTATGCTTTCTCCGTACTGCATAATACGTTATACAAGCAAACACACACACACACACACACACATATATATATATATATATATATATATATATATATATATATATATATATATATATATATATATATATATATATATATATTATTCGACAAACACACAGCAATGTCGAAGCAATCAATCATGTACTTATTAAAATAGGTTCCTGTCGAATTCGACAGCTTCTTCAGACTCGACAGTGAACTTACAAACTACAAGGCTTTCGACATCGAATGCCTTAATTTTCTCTTGATTTATTAAACAACCAATTTCCAAGAGAATATTAAAATACAATAATGTACATTAAATGAGAATTCATCTTCTCACTCCAATTCATTAATGCCATTAGAACAAATTTCTCTGAATATTTTAATTGAAGTTTTTACAAAAATAATTAATAATTGAGACCTTAGGTTATGATATCAATTGCTTTACTTTTTTCTCGGGTTTCATTTAGTTCTTCAAGTCGTAAGAGCGATTACCCTCTTTCATTGGATAAGATCTCTTTGAATAATTTACTTGAACATTTTATATAAATAAATAAGTTATGAGGCCTAAGGTTATGGTCCAGTTGGTACGTATTACACGAGATTGATTATTTTTTCACACCGTAATAAAATACTCTTTTCTGTTAGAGCAAATCTCTCTTAAAATTTTAATTGAACTTTTTACAAAGTATTATAAAAAAGCGAGACCTGAGATTATAGTGTCAATTGATTTACTTTTTACATGAACTTGAATAAGTTCTTCACATCTGTAAGAGATTATCCTCTTATGTTATATGAAATTCATTTTGATATCTTAATAAAAAAATTTACAAAAATAATTAAAATGTGAAACCTAGGGTTATGGTCTCAATTGTCTTACTTTTTACACATGTTTGATTTAGTTCTTCACAATGTAAGAGATTATCATATTCCGTTAGAACAAATTTCTCTGAATATTTTAATTGAAGTTTTTACAAAAATAATTAATAATTGAGACCTTAGGTTATGATATCAATTGCTTTACTTTTCACTCGGACTTCATTTAGTTCTTAAAGTCGTAAGAGCGATTACCCTTTTCTATTGGATCATATCTGTTTGAATAATTTCCTTGAACATTTTATATAAATAAATATGTTATGAGGCCTAAGGTTATGGTCCAATTGTTTTACTTATTACCGTAAGAGATTAACCCTCATTTGTTAGATCAAACTCCTTTTAATATTTTAATTGAACATTTTATTAAAATAACTAAGATTCGAGGTCTAAGGATATCGTCTCAATTTCTTAATTTTTTTTTTGAACAAGACAAAATAAATTTTTCTTAATTTTTTACGTGAGTTTAATTTAGTTCTTCACACTTTAAGAGATTACACCTCTTCCGTTTGACCGGATATCTCTTTGAATATTTTAATTGAACATTTTTTACAAAAATTAATAAAGATGCGAGGTTTAAGATTTTGGTTTCAATTATGTTTTATTTTTTACACCGGCTTGATTTAGTTCTTTCCGTTAGATCAAATACATTTTGATATTTAATAGATTTTTTTTTACCTAATAGTCAAGATACAATGCTTAAGGTTAGATGCTCTTTAATGAGTTATTCACCCCATAAAAGATTATCCTCTTCCATTAGAACAAAACCCTCTTGATAGATTAATGGGTAAATAGGTCTTTACCCCCTGCAAAATAGACGAGTTTTGCATTTGCCCCCTGTAAAATTTTTTTTTAGGAATATCCCCTTACAATGTTTAAAAAAAATTTTGGTAGTGTATTTTACCCCCTGTCGATTTTTTTTCCTCAACATAGGAGGTAAAATACACTACCAAAAAAAAATTTGAACATTGCAAAGGGGTATTCCTACAAAAAAAATTTACAGGGGGTAAAGACCTATTTACCCTAGATTAATTGAATTTTCTACCAAAACAAGAATAAAAGAAATATATGTGCACATTAAAGTCTAAAATCATTAATTTTAACAAAAAGAAAGTTCAAAATCAATATATTTTTATGAATGAAAGTTAACTCATATATAACGTGGACAATTTTTCACTTCTAAAATATTAATTAATTTCAAAATATATATATATATATATATATATATATATATATATATATATGAGAAATGCTAGGAACACACCCACTAACACAGTCTTTCTAACACATCCCATTCTATTGGGCCACGTCATCTAATTTTTTTAAACCTTTCCCTATTGACCGGTTAAACAGGTTATTATATTTTATTACTATTATTTTTTATAATTTTATTTTATAATTATTGGTCACTTCCTCCACCGCTTCCACTGCCCATTACCCTGCAGACCCATATCTTCTCCATTTTCTCAGAAGCTTTGTTTTGTTGCTGCTGTATGTGACGTTTTGAATGATTCGATGATGGATTTTCAGTGAAACTGGTTTTGACGGAATCCATTATGTTTTTTTGGAAAACCTTTTTGCCAAAGAAGAAAAAAGATTTCTTTGTTTTTTGGTAGCAGTAACTGTGACCAACGGGTGGAGTGGTCCAATGGTGGAGTGATTTATGGAAATTTGGCATGCTACGACACTGTACACTCTCCTCAATTCCATTTTCTGAAACATCTTGAATCCAAAGAATCCATTTATAGTCCCATCAAATTGAAAGGAAATATTCAAACTTTACCAAAATTCATAGCAAACAATGGTACCCATATGAGAACCCTTTAATGGGGGATCAAATACAAAGAAACATAGAGCGAAACAAGTTGAAAAAGTTTTAAACTTTGATGTCTAAACTGAAGAAAATGGTGGGTATTGAACTGTGAATTTGTGATTTGAATTTGGTTCGATTGTGAAATGTAAAATTTGAATGAAGTTGTTTTTATATCACACAAAAAAGAATCATAATTACTTAGTATAATTCACTACAACTTTGTATCTGAAGTATGGTGGAATCATTGAAATGAAAGAGAAAGAGACTGGATGGTGGGAGTTGAGATGAACAAGAAAATGAAAAGTTTTTTATTTAAATAATAATAATAATAAATAAAATAAATGCTTCCAATACATAACCGGTTGCAAGTTACTCCCTACGTCTCATTTTATTTGAGTCATTTTGACTGTAGACACTATTCATATATCTCGTTTTGACTATATTTTTCTATTCATAAATAAAAAATAAATATTAGCATATAAGATCTTGTTAGATTCGTCTCGATTTATATTTTCAAAATATCAAATTTTTATAATTTTTACTATTATACAATTAAAGATATTAATCGTTAAAGTTTTACATTGGCAAACGTGAGACAGTCAACTGGCTCAAATAAAATGGGACGGAGGGAGTAATGAATTAAAAAAAGTAGATGATGTGGCTAATTACTATTGGAGTGTGTTAGAGGGATGTGTTAAAGAGTGTGACAATAGCATTCCTCTATATATATATATATATATATATATATATATATAACAAATATTTTTAAAATTTATAAAAAAATGAATTTCTAGCCCGTGCTTGGCACAGGTGTCCATACTAGTTATGTAAATTTTTCACTAAACATATAATAAAATTAAGATAATATCAACTAAGTTTACTAAAACAAAGATAATCTTGATTACAATTATATTAATCCAAAATAATATATGGCATACGGTTGAGAGCGAAGCATAAACGACGAACGATATTATGTATATAAATATATGAAAGATGATTGTTAGTTTTTTAAAAGAGATGATTTGTAATCTCTTATTTTTTATGGAAGAAAGTTTGATTTCTAAAAAAATAGTTATTTTAATTTAAATTAAAATAAAATATAGAGGGTAAAAGTGAATTTTAATTAAAATAACAAGGGTAAAAATGAAAGAAAAAATGATAAGCTATAGGCTATAAGCTCATAAACTACTTGAAATAGCTTATGAAAAATAAGCTATGGGTGTGTTTGGTAAGTCCAATAAGCTAGCTTATAGCTTATTGGACTAGCTTATAAGTTTGTTTGAAAAATATATATGTGTTTGGTAAAGAGTTTTTTTCACTAGCTTATAGCTTTTTTTGAGATGCTATTTGAAGTAGCGTTTGAGCTTATAGCTTATAGCTTTTTATAGTTTTTTCAATTTTTAACCTTTAATTTATTTTTATTTTTTTTAAATAAAAAACTACCCACTAAAGAAAAAAAAAAAAAAAAAAACCACCTACTAACACATAATGTCCTTTTTAGTCATTTTATATTTATCAACCATTTTAAAAGTTAATTTTACCAAACACTTTTATTTCAATCAGTTAACTTTTCAGCTATCAGCTATAAGCTAGCTTATAGCTTAATTTTAGCAAACAGAGCCTGTGCACTGTTTGGTAAGTCTAATAAGCTAGCTTATAGCTTATTTTATAGCTTATTGGACTAGCTTATAAGCTTGTATGTAAAAAATTAAGGTGTTTGGTAAATAGCTTTTTTAATTAGCTTATAGCGTTTTTTGAGATGCTATTTCAAGTAGTGTTTGAGCTTATAGCTTTTTATGGTTTTTTCTATTTTTAACCTTTAATTTAATTAATTTTTATAAAATAAAAAACTACTCACTAAAGATAATAACTACCCACTAACATAAATGTCTTTTTTTGTAATTTTATATTTATCAATCACTTTAAAAGCTAATTTTACCAAACACTTTAATTAATTTCAATCAGGTAACTTTTCAGCTATCAGCTATAAGCTAGCTTTTCAGCTATCAGCTAGCTTATAGCTTAATTTTGCCAAACAGAAGTCAGTAAAATAAGCTATAAGCTCTTTCTTAAAAGGTTATTACCAAACAGGACTTTTAGTTTATAAGTTATAAGACATAAGCTATAACCTAACTTTTTGTGCTCGCCAAACATAGCCTAAATTAAAATTTTAAAAGACAAACTTACACCCTACAATTTCGAGAACTAAAATATTGATTTACTTGAATAAAAAAAAAAATTCTTCCAAAGTTTACATTTTTAAACTACTCAAATGATATGTACTATATGACCAAACCTGGAAATAGTAATTAATTACGTTTCAGAACATAATATGCAATAGTCAAGTGACAAAAAATTGTTCTAAATAGTAAATATGCAATAGTCATGTGACAAAAAATTGTTCTAAATAGTAATTATGAGTATAGTTCGGTTGGTAAAAAGTGAGAATATTACATTTAAAATGTAGTGTTTGATATTCAAATTTCGATACTTTCACTATTTCATTTTAAAAAATGGAATTTTAGCGATAAACTATTTTAAAAAAATATATTTGTTCTAAATAATCAAGATGATCAGATTCAAATGGTTAAGAAATTAGGCTAAATTGCAGTTTTGGCCTCCAAAGTTTTTAAATTGTGCGATTTTGGCCCTCTAGTTTCAAAAGAGCGATTTTAACCCCCTAAGTTTTAAAATTGCTCGATTTTAACCTTCCAAGTTTCAATTGCTTGATTTTGCCCCCGCCCCAAGTTTATCCCATTTTGCATTTGCTAGCCTCCTTTGAATTTTTTTTTATTAAAGATTGGTTATGTGGCATTTTAAAATTAAATATAAGTTTTTTAAAACAAATTACAATTTTTTTTTAAAACAACTTATAAAATATTTTTTATTATATGTAATTATGTAGTTTATTTATAAAATAATTTTGTTATAACAAAAAAGTAATATATTTTTTTGTGAACTAATTTTCAAAAAATTAGCAAACTATTTTTTTTTTAAAAAAGTAAAAAATTATCAAACCTTTTATTAAAAAATAATTTTTACTGTAATACATTTTTATAAATACAAATATTACTATTTTATAACATTTTTTTTTATTTTAAACTATTTTTTTTATTTTAAAAACCTATTATTATTTTTTTTTGAATGCCACATAAGCAGTTTTTTAGTCATAAAAAGTCAAAGAGAGACTAACAAATGCAAAAGAGGATAAATTTGGAGGGCCAAAATCGAACAATTGTGAAGCTTAGGGGGTAAATCGCTCGTTTGAAACTTGGGGGTCAAAATCGCACAATTGTGAAACTTAAGAGATTAAAACTATTCATTTGAAACTTAAAGGATTAAAATCGCACAATTAAAAAACTTGGAGACCAAAACTGCAATTTAGTCAACAAATTATAACGGGCTGCGGTAAGACAATTTTTAGCTTACCATAATCTTACATTTTCATGTAAAATCTAAAACATGTCATTCCTCTTTATTGATTCCTTTAGGTGTCGTATCCGATTCACGAAATGAAGAACCATAGCATCCAAATTGCTAAAACTAATATAATGATACATGAAAATTGTCTAATTTTTTGTATTATTTGAGTGTAACCTATGAAATAAAATTGTCTAGCCCCTGCCCCTTAAGTTAGTGTCACCTACGAAAGAAAATTCTACACCTAGCTAGCTTTTTTTTGACACACACCTAGCTAGCTGAAAATCCTATTTTACTATCTCTTCTATTGCCCACAAACAAATCACAAAGTTTAAAATGAGTTCAATCTCCGCAGCTTCCGTTTTGGTCTACCTTGCTCCGTAATTGGAATAACCGTCTCTTTGAGCTGCAGAAAGACAAATTAAATGATATAATAAGTGGTTAAGATCAAAAGCTAAAATATGAAAAATGTGTAATTGTTTAATATATTTTTTTATTGTAGGTCTAGCATGTTTCAAAAAATAAAATGTACGTCCAGCATGAACATAGTTCAGTTGATATAGTAATATGCAGGATTGAAGTTCAAATTTTGGTACTCTCATTTTATTTATTTTAAAAAGACGGAATTTTATTTCTAACCACCACACTACTTAACAAAAAAAATGCAAGTCCAGTAATAATATTTCGAAAGAGGTGCAACTCAAGACTTTTAAAGATCACTCATCTTAATACTATTTTCACTTAAATTCGCTTAACTACAAAGTTTTGATGGAATCCGATACATTAGTGATCGAGTATGATCACATCTCTTAGCAATTATAATTTAATTGATTAGTTTTAGTGAGCTTTGCATATTTGAACAAAATTGATTGTCAAGATGATCTTCAAATACTAAAGTCATGGTCATTAGTCACAGTGACTTAGTTCATAAGGTTAACCACATTAGTTTTTGGCATTTTTTGGACACATATTACATATCTCACAATGTTCCAGCTGAATCTATAGTTATTAAAAGATTATAAATAGGCTTCAGCTTCTTAAGTGAAATATACAAAGATATGCAAATTAACTGGTTAAAAAAATGAGTAGATATACATACACTTTTTAGCCTCTGCTTTTCCCTCGCAGCCTGCATTCATCACACAATATTCCAAAACACTATATCAGTTGATATTCACACTTTATCATAACTATGAGCCAGTGATTAATCCAACTATACCAAAACACAAACACATTAATAAATGCAAAAAATAAGCCAAATTTAACCGCACCTGTTCTTCTAATAGCCGCTGATTCTCTATCACCAGGCGATTAACATGGCTCTCAAGCTCAGTAGTATAAGCCTGTAATTACACCACATCAGTCACATTCACATTAAAACCCCCAAAAACAAAAATAACTCTAACAATAATATACTGTAATAACCAAAGAATCAAATTTTATTACTAATCAGAAAGTGACACAAAAAAATTAAGAAAAGAAAAATCCAAACTTGAATTAAGTCCCTTCTCACTAACAACAAAACACAAAGACCCAAATTGGGGTTACATTGTTTGAAAAAGTGGAGTTTTAGTAAGACAACTCATTAACTTAATATCATCTGGTGTCCAACTCATTTGTATGGTTAAGTCCAGTAAATGATCCCCCCGGCTTCTCTCATGACCCGACAAACACGTACACAATTAGAAAACCAAAAATAGTTTTAATAAAGAAATGAACCAACCTGTTTGCGTTCTCTAGACCGAGCAGCGGACTCACGATTCTTGATCATTCTTTTCTGTTTCTGAAGAGCAGCTTTATCAAGTACAAGTTTTTCCTCATCAGCCTTACGTTTAACATTTGCAATTGCAACTGGAAGAGAATGTGAAGCATCAGAAGAAGAAGGATATTGATGAGGAGAGAAAGGAGCAGGAGCAGGAACAGCACCAGCTCTCACCAAAAAATCTTCAAGAGTAACTTCATCACCACCTGGACTGTAAGTGGAGAAACCTTCATCAGAAGAAGGATGATGATATCGATATTGATATTGATGATCGTGAAGGTTTGTGCCACCACCAGCGACGATGTCCTTCCAGACATCGTCAATGTTGTTATTATTGGTGGTGGTGGTGGATTGTTGTTGTTGTTTGGAAGCAGCTTCTATTGCAGCAGGGTAGATATTTTTGAGAATTTCGTCCATGGTGGTGGTAGTTTTTGAAGGTAGATGATGAAAATGAAAATGAGAAGGAAGAAGAAAAGAAGAAGATGATATAGAAGGGGCGCGTGGCAGATCCGGATTTGTTGAAACAACAACAACAACCTTCGACGACGCCATGCCTAGTTTATAGGAGAGTTCGTTCGTTTTGTTAATTAGTTAAACAACAACAGAGTTTGTTTTGGTTTTGGCTTCAACTCTAATAAAGAAGGATTCAGAAACAAAATAACTATTTGAGAACAAAAATTAAATATCAATTTTCATGTTTAACAACGAAACAATGGTTTTGATTTTTGCTCGAGTTTGAGTTTTCAGAATCACATGGACATGCTTTATATAGCTCCTACCTTCTCTAGCTCCTATCATGGAAACAGATTACCTGCACTTAGGACGCTGTAATCGATCTCAGCCGCGCGATCTAAAATCAATTGTTGAAATTGTTTTAATATAAAAAAAAAACAATATTTTCAATAATATTCCTCTAATATATATGATATTAACGATCCAGATTGACAACTATGTGAAGTAGTTACAATGAATAATTCGGGTCTTTCTCTTCATAACACCTATAATAGTCTCATAATTTTATTTTTATTTTGGCAAAAATATAAGTATTATATTTTTGTTAGATATAAGAAATGACAAGATATAAACTTACACACATAAAACGAAAAAAATCATAATTCGAATTTCAATCGCATCTAACAGTAATTTTGGCTCGTTGAGCTAAAATTTGTAGACGATAAATCTACTATATATTTTTTGTTTTATTGTCAAAAGAAATATTTTTTGTTTAAGCTTTCGACTTTAAATTATGTGTGAATAATCGAATATTCTCTTATTTAATTAATTTTAAATGTCAACGGAAAATTATGTATTGAATATTGATTAGTGATTACTAAATCTCTCTATAAAAAAGACAAAAAAAGTGATTACTAAATCAAGACTTGAGAGATATTTATATTGAATTTCATTCATTCCTTATAAGGCAACAACACGATACTCACTGGGTAACCCTTCTCATTTACATGTTATGTACCTGTCAATGAGTAGAAATTGATCTCAAAGTTGACAACAACACACTTTGTCCATCAACCAACCCTACAAAAAGCATGCATACACTAATTTATTTATTTTTTTAATTGAGAGATTCAATAACACACTTCCGTTGTGTTTTAGTTGCCGACTCTTTTTTTGTTTTCTTTTGACTGATTTTAATTGCCGACATATTTTAGTTTTTTATTTATGCCGTATTATCTTCATTTTCCTAATTACTAATTTAAATTTAAATTGCATCCAGTTGCAACTCTCGATATAACGTATATGAGCAGCATAAGATGGCTTGGTCCAAGGGATCCCGTTATGGAAGGGGTACAATAGTCACAATAAGTACTATTAAAATATCTATGGATAAAGAGTCATTTCAGTTTTGAATATGCAACTCGCTATTATTTTGATCTTTTATAGAGAAAAAGTTATTAAATAGTCACTAAATTTATAGTTCGTTAGTCAATTTAGTTCCTGCTATTTAGTTTGGTCGTTAACTCAATAAAATAAAAAGATAATGTGTGATTTTATCCGACACAAATCAGCTTATTGAGTATGCACGAGGACGAGGAAACAATGTTTTAATCCATGAATGTGTATCCAATCTCATTTCGCCACTTTGTATATTGGTAAATTAAATTAATTTAGAAAAACTAAAAAAAATCAGAAATTTAATAAAAAATTGATGATGGAAAGTGGAAACTTGAAACTCGGTTCAATTGTGTGGTTTTGTTAGATTTTTTTTTTTAAGAAGTTAAATTTAGCCTACCCAAATTAATATCGAAGATAATCGAACATAAGATTTTAAGAGGAACATATCGGTCCAATAAAATAATGTTTGATGACAAAAGAAAAATGCTTAATTGCACTTTTGGTCCCCCTATTTTAACAATCATGCAAAAATAGTCCCCCTATTTTAAAATCAAACATTCTAGTCCCCCTATTTTAACATTTATTGCAATTTTGGTCCCTCACTATTATTTTGACTCCAAAAGTTGTGATATGGCACTTTTATTGATGACATGTCATGAAAAATGATGATGTGACACAATATATTTGAAAACATTATTTTCCACCTCAGCAAAATATTAAATAATAATTAAAAATAATTTTTTAATTAATTCAACATTAAAAAACAAAAATTAAATCACAAATACATCATTTTATAAAGATCAAAGTAGTTCCCAATGAATTTGGTTAACCTCCTATACCATCCTGTGAAGAAATTTCTTGATGGAAAAAATTGAATTTTTTTATGAGTTTCTGATGGGTTTCTTGTTGATGGTGATGGTATTGATGATGATGAATGAGAAAGTATAAATCTATTGAGAAAGTAAATCTATTTGAAGAAGAAGAAGAAGAAGAAGAGATGAAATAATTCAATTTAAAGTTGTATGCTTGATGAGAGTTGGAATGGTAGGAAGAATTTAAGGAATTTTAATTTTAGGAAAAAGATGAAGGATTTAATAGTTCTGGGTTTTGATTTGCAACTTTTTTTTTTTTTAAATATTTTCAATTCAAAATAGTTTATATCTTATTTTTATTAAATTTTTAATTATTATTTAATATTTTGTTGATAAATATATTGTGCCACATCATCATTTTTCATGACATGTCATCAACAAAAGTGCCATATCACCACTTTTGGAGTCAAAATGATAGTGGGGGACCAAAATTTTGCAATAAATATCAAAATAGAGGGACCAAAATGTTTGATTTTAAAATAAGGGGACTACTTTTGCAAGATTGTGAAAATAGGGGGACCAAAAGTGCAATTAAGCCAAAGAAAAAAGAAGGTTAGATTATCTATTTTTCTGCGTCTGTGCTATAAGAAATAACATGAAATTCTCATATTCCAGCGTTTTCTTGTTCTTTGGTCGTCGTTTTGGTTTCTTGCATATGAATGAAGGTTCTTCAAAATAATGAAAACTTAATTGAAGGGTGAGAGTGGTTGTTGTGGTTAAAGAAAAATGGCAAAGAACAGATATTCTTTGTCGTTTTGTACTGGTTCCATTATTAATATAATTCTTTGTTTGTTGTTAAAATAAAGTACAAACAGATTGAATTTGTGTTTGATACGAGTTTGATCTGGAACTATGATTTCTAATTTTATTTATGTTTTTCAATTTTATTTTTTATTATTTTAGTTTTTTTAAATTATTTTAGAAAAAATGTTAAATAATACCCCGGACATTAGTTAAATTTAATAATAAGGAAATTTTTTGTTGAAATTTGTGCATTAAATGCCTCGAAATTGTAAAAATTCAACTTTTAAACATTAATTTTTACTTTATTTTTCTTTTTGGATATGTTTAACTAGTGCCCCAATGGTGGTACCTATTTTTTAAGAATTGGTACCTAATAGGTACCCCATTAGAACAAAACTCAAAAGTGTACCTAATAGGTACTAGTGCTACAATAAGAAGTTGTATTTATATTATTTTTGTGAAACCCATTTATAATTATATAGTGTTATTGGTGATATGTGTTTTTTATGGCAGTGGCGGAGCCAGGACCCTGGTTCAGGAGGTGCAGGCAGTTAAATTTTAATTAATAATAATATATCAAATAAATAAAAATTTTTTTTTACTAAAATAATTGAAAGTGGTTTTAATTAAGGTATAACATAACTGATAAATAAATAACAAAGTATTATTCAAATTGTATAGCAAACTAATAAATTATACATTATTAAGGGCCCGTTTGGCCTAGCTTATTTTTAAGCTTATGTAAACAGCTTATACAACTTTTATGTATTGTTATAAGTTTTTCAAGGTAGTTTATGATAAAATAATAGCTTATAAAAATTCAATTTTCACTAGTTTGAACTTATAAAATAACATAAAATCTAATTTATATTGCATAAGCCGTTTGCATAAACTCAAAAATAAGTTAGGACAAACGGCCCCTAAGATTATGGATAAATACAGGGTCTTGTTAACGTATGACCTAAAAACATATATTAAGTATCCTAAAATAAAAAATTTGTATTAAAAAATACAATATTTTATTTTTTACTCATATGTAATTATTTTGGATAAATATATTTCAATATTGAATTATTTATTATGTGTTCTTAGAGCACATATTAGCATTTATCATATCATATACAATATAATATACTCCCTTTATTAAACCTTATGAAGTTTTCTTTTCCGGTCCCCACGTTTCTTTTTTACCCCCCGAGTTTTCTATTTTGCCCTTACGAAAAACTTTGGTTTCTATAAACCGAAATTTTTTTTGCCTTGAAATACAACTTTGGTTTTTAAAAACCGAAATTTTCTAAAATTTAAACTAAAAAAATTTCGGCTTCTGCGAACCGAAATTTTTATTAAGGGCAAAATCGGATTTTTGGGGGGTATAAAAGAAACGCGTGGGGCTGTAAAAGAAATTGTCAAACCTTATTCATGTGTTAGTCCATAAGTCCAAGTATTGTAACGGTGCAATTGCAAGTATTGTAACAGTGCAAAGTGAAAAAGCAAGCAAAATGGGACAGGTGTTCTAACAGGGCGGTGCAAAGTGAAAAAGTGAGGGGGTTCAAATGGAAAAAAATAGGATTATAGGTGCAAAATTATAAGGTTCAGGGGGTGCATATGAACCCCCTCAAACATGAGTGGCTCCGCCACTGATTGATGGAACTCATTTAGAATTTTTTAAGAAGTGTTGAGTTGGAGGGGATGAGTGCTTATTATGTATTATTATTAAAAAAAATAATAAATTGTGATGTGTACATGTGAGGTCCATTTAAGTACTATAAAATGAGGAGCTCTATTGTTGATGTTCTAATTGAAAAATCATACACATAAAATACAAAAATGACAATTAAATAGAAACGATAAATCTGACACTAAAAGACAAATAAAAATGAACTACAGAATTATAAATTAGTTAACAAAGTAAGGATAAATGGGTATCAAAAGATGTTCTTAACGTTTGTTTCAGAAGGCTGAGATTAATAGTTTGGAATGAGGTAGTAATGGAGGTGGAGTGGAGGACGACTTTTTGCTTGGGAGGAAGAGTTGATGGAGGAATGTTACTTGGTTTTGGTTAATTTGTTTTGCATGTTAATATGCATATAAATGGGTTTGGACTTTGGTGTATGGACCATGGTGGTGGTTATTCGGTGAATGATGCGTAAGGATGTCAATAGTGTGGAGATTGTGTAAATAGTGCTTTATTGCTCATCTTGCTCCACCTTTTAAAATGTTCTCCATCCTCGTCTCAATTTTCTTTTTTGGGATGTATTTTTCCTCCATCACTATCCTTGTGGATCTTCACAGTTATCGTGGAGATCCATCAACACTAAAAAAAAATATTAAATTTCTATTATTTTTAATTATACTAGTGTTAGCCTGTATTTTCGACAGGCATTAATGAATTGGAGAGAGAAGATGAATTCTCATTTAATGTTCTCTTGGAAATTAGTTGTTTAATAAATCAGGAGAAGATTAAGGCATTCGACGTCGAAAGCCTTTTAGTTAAAGTTCACTGTCGAGCTTGAAGAAGCTGTCGAATTCGACAGGAACATATTTTATTAAATATATGTTGTTTGCTTCGACATTGCTATATATGTGTCGAATTATATATATGTATGTATATGTGTGTTTGCTTGTATAACGTATTATGCAGTACGGAGGAAGCATACTCTGGACTTAGCAAATTATTCAAAGAGGATAACGTTTGAAAGCCTGCCAGGTGTCCAAGAATTCAAATTGTCGAAGACACGTGGAGTTTAGTTAGACGTTAAGTAGGTTTTGGCAGTTATTCTGTTTGTCTATAAATATTAGTTTTTCATAGGAGAAACGGGTTGTTCACAATTCTCATGCAAATTCCGACAAAACTCAGAGTACCCATGTCAACGAGCGAAATGAGTGCAAAATGGAACATGTACGAATCTGTGCAACCAATCTTTCTTTTGTAAACAATTTACATTATTGAATGCAATTTACATTCTCCAAGTATTTTACTTGCTTTCCATTTAAAGTTCTGCACTTTAAATCATTTCTGCAATTTATCTTCATTGCAACTTTTAACTATTCTGCAATTTATTTCATTGCAAGTTTAAAACCTTTTATGCAATTTACTTGTTGCATGCTTTTACATTTCAAAGTCTTTCTTTAAACTTTATTTGCAATTCATTTACAAGTTTTCTGCAAAATTTAACTTTGAAGCATTTTACTTTTAAACAATCCATTCGACTGCGTCGGATGATTTTACTGTTTTTATTCAATTTATCCGATTTAACCCAGAAAATATGAAACATGTTTTCGTCAAATCTGCACAAGCCATATGTCCCAGGATTCACTAGTCGATCCTTCTTGTAATAACCAGACTAGCGGTTGTTTGCTAAAAATCGAGGTAAACAAATTGGCACGCCCAGTGGGACTATTGGTTTGTGTGTTTTTATTTAGTTTGTTTTTGAAAAACTTTTTTGTGAAATTGTTGTTTGTTGTCAGAATTTGATTTGTGTGTGTAATTTTATATGCATTTGAGGAGTGGTAAATCTCTCACAGATTTTTCAAAAATACCAACTCGTACTAGAATGGTGAGACCACCAAGCAATTCTGCAAATAATAACAATAATAATGGAGCAGATACTAATTCGGTTCCAAATCCCCAGAATGTGGCAGGACAACCTAGTCAGCCAGCGTCTGGCGTTTCTAACGCCAATTCTACTGGTAGGCCAACAGGTCCTGCATTGAATTCTACGAATTCTGAAAGTATCCCAAATAATAATAATAATAACGGCGGAAATTCGAACCCTGCGACGAATTCTAGTACCGTTGGCGCAAACGCCAGTGGATCAACAATGCCTGCCGTTGCATCAAGTATGATAGGAGGAGTGCTTCCTCCAAATCCTAACGGTGCAGCAATGACACAACCAAACATGTCATCCATACCAACAAACATATCACACACACATGGATACACAGACGGTAGTCAAGTTGGTGGAACACCGTCAAGACCACCCTGGTTGCCTAGAAACCCACAATTTGGAATGCCAACAACGACTATGGCAAACCTGTATAATTGGCCTTCAATAGAAAGTTCTCCCTCGTCTTCTGCGATGGGAAATAGAGGAAATTCTCTAAACTTGACAAATAACTCTATGGCAGTATTATGGCAACAAATGGATGAGAGCAACCATGATATGGTGAATGCGTTGACCCAACAGATTGGCACAATTTTTAATCCCATGTTACAGACGACCAATGATAGTTATCTGTTATTAGCCAATCAAATGGGGAGGATGGCAGACTTTTTTGGAGTCCCTGATGCTCCAAATAACCAAAGGGTTCCTCGTGCAAACCCAGAAATTCGACTAGAAGTTCAAGCCCAACCACTGCGTATTGAAGGAGAACAACCAGAACAAGAAGTGGTATTGGTTAATAGAAACCAGAATGCTGATAATGTTCTTAGAAACGTTCGACAAGATAACATAGCAGGGCAGAACAACTTGGCCAACTTAGTAGAAAATATCTTGGCCCAAAATGGTTTGAATATAGGATTGCATAGGCCAAATTTCGTGTCAGCATTGTCTGAATATGTTTTGCAGGCAGAACTGCCAAGGGGGTGGAAAATCCCCAAATTTACAAAATTTGCTGGTGATACGAATGAGTCTACTGTCGAACACATTGCCAGATATATGGCAGAAGCAGGGAATTTAGCAAATAATGATGATTTAAGAATGAAATTTTTCCCCAATTCCCTCACAAAAAATGCTTTTACGTGGTTTACCACGCTTCCCCCTCATTCAATTTATAATTGGACTCAGTTAGAAAGGCTATTTCATGAACAATTTTACATGGGACAATCTAGGATTAGCCTCAAAGAATTAGCCAGTATGAAACGTAAAACTTCAGAGGCCATTGATGACTATCTGAATAGATTTCGCCTCCTTAAGGCAAGGTGCTTTACTCAAGTGCCTGAACATGAATTGGTTGAGATGGCTGCTGGTGGCCTTGACTATTCCATTAGGAAAAAGTTAGATACTCAGCATTTAAGAGATATGGCCCAGTTAGCAGACCGTGTTCGACAGGTCGAACGCCTCAGGGCTGAAAAAGTCAGAAATTCTAAATTTCATAAAAAAGAAAAAGTGGCGTATATAGAAACTTATGAAAGTGAAAATGAGTTCGACGAGGGTCAGGATTACATAGAAAACAATGAGGTTAATATTGCTGAATTAAAACCAGGACCTCCCTATACTTGTAAAATGTTAAAACCATCAAATGGAAATAATCCTGTCGAACCCAAAAATGATAGATTTGTTTCTAGGACATACACGTTCGACGTTACTAAATGTGATGAAATTTTTGACTTATTGGTTACTGATGGCCAAATAATTGTACCAAAGGGTTTAAAAGTTCCATCTTTGGAACAACGTAAGAAAAGAGGTTTTTGTAAATAACATAATTTTTTGGGTCATAAAACCTCACAATGTGTTCTTTTCAGGGATCTGGTCCAGAAAGCCTTGCAGGAGGGAAGACTCAAATTTGGCGAAAAGCCAAAATCCAAACAGCAGGTGGACGAAAATCCATTGCAGATTGCTGATGCTGCCTACACAGAGCCATTTGAATGCCTGATGTTGGAAGCATTGAACCTCACTGAAGGGGGGCAATTGGTTTCCATTCCTGAAGAAGAATATGAAAACAAAGTGGAAGAAGTGTATCCACAGGCTGGAGAGAAATTGCTAGATTTTCTCCAACGCTGCCACGAGAATGATGGCGAAGCTACATTATGTCCTCACTGTAGTGCCATGTTCGACAAAAAGGCTGCTGCAGGCCTCACCAAATTTTTGCCTCATAGTCAGGGCAGAAACAATTGGCCAAATAAAAGGCCAACTTATTCTAACAGTCTGAATAGCCAACAGGCACCTGTGCATCAAAGGTTGGGACCACAAAAATCTTTTGTTCCATCAAACAGGACACCTGTCAACCAATGGGTTCATGGGAGAAACATGGCTTCTGGCCAAAAGAATTTCGAAAAAGGAAGTTCCAGTAACTCCAATCCCAAGAAAGATTCTGAATCAAGAAAATATGATTACAGGAATAATTACAAAGGGAAGAATCCTATGACAAGGTCTCAATGGCGTAGATATCAACGCCAGAAAAAGTTGGCTGCTCAAAATTCCCAGATTACTGCTGATGGTAAGGGAAAGAAGCCTATGGAATTGGCTAAGAAGCCAATGAAAGAAAGGCTAGTTGAACCAAAAATAGAGTCTTCAGTTGCTGATGATGTCGAAGACGAACACATGGAAGCTGATATTCTGAACCTGATCTCGACATAATAGTGAATGTTGTGTCAATTCTGCCAAGGGAGTTCGACGTCTGTTCTGAAATAACAGATGAAGAAGAAGAATCTGGAATGCAAATGGCCCTTCACAGGCCAGTCTGTTACTACGTTATGAATAATGGTGCTTTGGAAGACCAAATGGCTACATTTGAAAGGCCAGATGAAGGCATGAAAAATCACTTGAAGCCTCTCTTCATACAGGCCAAGGTGAACAACGTAGGCATCAACAAAGTACTGATTGATGGTGGCGCTACTGTTAACCTAATGCCAGAATTTCTGCTGAAAAAGATTGGCAAGTCTTTGGTGGATCTTCATCCTCACAACATAGTTCTGTCGAATTATGAGGGTGAAACTGGTTTGTCATTAGGAGCAATCCAGTTGGATGTGGTTGTTGGAAGTGCTATAAGGCCAACCTTATTTTTGGTTGTGGCCTCTAAGGCAAATTACAATCTGCTCCTAGGACGAGAGTGGATTCATGGCGTGGGGGCAGTCCCATCTACCTTGCACCAACGCCTGATTATCTGGCGAGATGATGGTATTGTTGAAAATGTTGAAGCAGACCAAAGCTACTTCAAAACTGAAGTTCATCAACTTACCAAGCACTCATTCGACAAAAAATTGGCAACTATCTCGCCATGCACTGAAAGGGATTTTGCATATCGTTCGGTGAGAAATGTTCACCATTCAGTCAAGCTAGACCTCACACATGGTTTTTTGTGGGAAACTGAAGATGGAGATATTGAATATGGCGAATATGAAGGCCAGAACTACCCAACTGGGTGGGACATCAACGAAGATTACTATGTCTGAGTCCCAAACTTGGGCAAAGATTTCGGCCTATATGGCTGAAAACAGAATCAAAATGGCTTTGGAAGCCAATTCATTATCAGAAAATATGGCTGTTGCAGCCAATGATATAAAATTTGGCAAACCCAAGCCAGAAATGCAAAAGCTGGATTGCATCTACGATGACGAACCCCTAGGATTTGAAAAAGATCCAATCAGTCAAAGTCACAAGATGCAAGCCCAGGATCCTTTGCAAGAAATTGACCTTGGAGATGGTCTGACAAAGAGACCAACATACATAAGTGCAAACATTTCTCCAGATCTGAAGACAAAAGTGGTGCAACTTTTAATGGAATTCAAAGATTGTTTTGCTTGGGATTACAACGAAATGCCAGGTTTGAGCAGAAAGTTGGTGGAACATGAACTACCAGTTCGACTAGATAAAAAACCAGTGAAACAACTGCCAAGAAGGTTCGCACCAGAAATCATGTCGAAGATCAAAGAAGAAATTGAAAGGCTGCTGAGAAGCAAATTTATCAGAACTGCAAGGTATGTCGAATGGTTAGCAAATATAGTGCCTGTGATTAAGAAAAATGGTTCTCTTAGAGTATGCATAGACTTTAGAGATTTAAATAATGCTACACCAAAAGACGAATACCCTATGTCTGTGGCAGAAATGCTAATAGACTCAGCAGCTGGGTTTGAATATTTAAGTATGTTAGATGGTTATTTTGGATATAACCAAATTTTCATTGCTGAAAATGATGTACCCAAAACTGCCTTTAGGTGCCCAGGAGCATTAGGCACATATGAATGGGTAGTAATGCCCTTTGGTTTGAAAAATGCCAGGGCTACTTATCAAAGAGCAATGAATCTAATTTTTCATGAATACATAGACACTTTCATGCAAGTGTATATTGATGACATAGTTGTCAAATCCTCGTCGAATGATGATCATTTAGATCATTTGAGAAAGTCTTTTGAAAAGATGAGGAAATATGGATTAAAAATGAATCCATTAAAATGTGCTTTTTGTGTTAATGCAGGAGATTTCCTTGGGTTTGTTGTGCACAAAAAGGGCATTGAAATAAATCAAAACAAAACAAAGGCTATTATGGAGACCAAATCTCCAACTACAAAAAAGCAACTTCAGTCCTTACTTGGGAAAATCAATTTCTTGAGGAGATTCATCTCAAATTTAAGTGGTAAAGCTCAACCGTTTTCACCATTACTTCGACTCAAGAAAGAAAGTGTTTTCACTTGGGGGCAAGATCAACAACAAGCTTTCGACGAAATCAAGAGTTATTTGTCGAATCCACCAATGTTAATGCCTCCAATAAGGAACAAATTCATGAAGTTGTATATATCAGCATCTGATTCGACACTGGGTAGTATGCTTGCTCAGGAAGATGAAAATGGCGAAGAAAAAGCCATTTATTACTTAAGTAGGGTTTTGAATGATGCTGAAACTAGATATAGTAGTATTGAAAAATTATGCTTATGTTTGTATTTTTCTTGCATGAAACTCAAGCATTATATAAAGCCTGTTGATGTTTTTGTTTATTCTCATTGTGATATCATTAAGCACATGCTATCTAAACCAATCCTGCATAGTCGAATTGGAAAATGGGCTTTAGCCTTGACAGAATATTCACTAACTTACAAACCTTTAAAGGCAGTTAAAGGCCAAATTGTGGCTGATTTCATAGTGGATCATTCTGCACTAGAAACTCCACAGAACTATGTAGATTCAGAACCTTGGAAATTATATTTTGATGGTTCTAAACATAAACATGGAGTTGGAATTGGGATTTTAATCATTTCTCCCTCCAAAATTCCCACCAAGTTCAAATATAAAATCAATGGGTTCTGCTCAAATAATGAAGCAGAATATGAGGCTTTGATAACAGGCATGGAAATTTTATTAGACTTGGGGGCAAAAAATATTTTGATTAGAGGTGATTCAGAATTGGTATTGAAACAATTGACAAAAGAATACAAATGCATAAAAGAACACTTGATGAAGTATTTTGTCATAGCAATTGCTTTGCTAAAACGTTTCGACCAAGTTATCTTTGAACATGTACCTCGTATAGAAAATCAAGAAGCCAATGATTTGGCTCAAATAGCTTCTGGTTATAAAATCTCTAGTGAAAAACTAGAAGAGTTGATTGAAATTAAAGATAAACTCATAATTGATCAACCTCCTTCATTGGAATTGTCAATGCCAAAACTTGTGGGGGCAGACTCACCACAAAATAATGGTGAAGATACCACCTATGACTATGACGAAAATTCAGAAATTTTTGA
This sequence comes from Trifolium fragiferum, assembly GCA_954870985.1. Taxonomy (NCBI): domain Eukaryota; kingdom Viridiplantae; phylum Streptophyta; class Magnoliopsida; order Fabales; family Fabaceae; genus Trifolium; species Trifolium fragiferum. Next base: position 14,685,515 of record OX940790.1, on the reverse strand, counting down.
AATTTTTGCCATTGACAATCTATCTGACAATGATTGGAGAAAACAACTTGTTGAATATTTGAAAGATCCAAATGGAACAACCAATAGAAAAATCAAATATAGAGCCTTGAGTTATGTCATCATTGGTAATGAACTGATGAAGAAAACACCTGAGGGAGTTCTGCTAAAATGTTTAAGTGAAACTGAAGCTTATTTGGCTATATCAGATGTGCACAGTGGTACATGTGGATCTCATCAGGCAGGCCACAAAATGAAATGGTTGTTATTTCGACAAGGTGTGTATTGGCCAACAATTCTAAAGGACTGTATAGAGTTTGCCAAAGGTTGTCAAGAGTGCCAAAGACATTCAGGTATACAACATGTACCTGGAAGTGAACTCCATTCAATAGTAAAACCTTGGCCTTTTAGAGGATGGGCTTTAGATTTAATTGGTGAAATTAAACCAAGTTCGTCAAAAAACCAACGTTATATTTTGGTTGGTATAGATTATTTCACCAAATGGATAGAAGCAATTCCATTACCAAATGTTGACCAAGAAGCAGTGATTAGTTTTATACAAAGTCACATCATTTATAGATTTGGTATACCTGAGTCTATTACTACAGATCAAGGTTCAGTATTCACTGGACGAAAGATGGTTGAATTTGCCCAACAAACTGGTTTTAAACTCTTGACCTCTACACCATATTATGCCCAAGCAAATGGTCAAGTAGAAGCTGCCAATAAAATCATTATTGGTTTGATTAAAAAGCACATTGCCCAAAAGCCTAGAAATTGGAACAAGACTTTAGACCAAGTCTTATGGGCGTGTAGGAATTCTCCAAAAGAATCAACTAACACAACACCCTTTCGACTAACATATGGGCATGATGCAGTCTTGCCTGTCGAAATACATCTGCAGTCAGTCAGAATTCAAAGACAGGCAGAAATCCCAAGGGATCATTATTGGGATATGATGTTAGACGAATTAGTTGATTTAGATGAGGAGAGAATAAAAGCTTTAGAGATGTTAACTCGACAGAAAGAAAGAGTTGCTAAAGCTTATAATAAAAAGGTTAAGTCTAAAACCTTTAATGTTGGAAATTTGGTTTGGAAAGTTATTTTACCAATGGATAAAAAAGATAGAGTCTTAGGCAAATGGTCTCCAAATTGGGAAGGACCTTTTAAAGTTGTTCAAGTTTTTTCAAACGGTGCTTATGAAATTGAAGAATTAACAGAAGAACAACGTTCGTTAATTATAAATGGCAAATACTTGAAAAAGTATAAACCAGTGTTGCAAGAAATAAAAATTAACGAAGAATAAAACTTAGGACATAATGAAAAATGGTGATCATAAAAGGATTCGCCACAAAATGGGCATTGTCAAGATTACAGTCCAAAAAACCATAAACAAATTGTTCAAATAGTTGAAGCAAAAAACTAAGAACAAGAACAACTAAAAATATTACAAAGTTAAAACTTTTTCTTCAAGTCTTCATATAGGCTTTTGAATGAGGCAACCTCTGCGTCGAGAACCATGTTGGAATCCTCCAAAAGTTTGATTTCTTCTTCGACAGCTGCAGAATTGCTGAAGTACTTTATGCCAGCATTTGCCTCTTTGTCAATCATAGCTTTGGTTGCCTTGGAAATATTCGCTTTGGCTTCCTCACGCTTGGCCTTTGCACTGGTGATCTTGGCATTGAGACTTTGGATTTTCAAGTTCAAATCAGCCACCTCATTCTCCCAGTCAGCAATGTTCTTGTCATAGCCTGCAATCTCAGCATTCGACTCAATGTCCTTCTCAAGACGTTCGACATTTTCCTGAGCAGCCTTTGCCTTTTCGACCAATACAGCGTGGGCTTGAGTTTGAGCTTCCAACCTCGAGGCATTGCTTTGCCTTTTCTGAATGGCTTTGGTGAAACCATCAATAAGGTTTTCAAGTTGGATAACCCTACCAAGGGTAGCACCATCAGTCATTGGGTTGTGAAACTTCTTCAGAAAGCCTAAGTGGGCAAAAGCGCTGCTAGGGTTGGCTTCAATCAATGAGAAGACATCTTTGTTAATGTAATCTGAATGCAGTTTGAGGATCAAGGAGTCTTGTCTCACTGTCGAATGGATCTCTGAATCAGAAGCTGTCGAACTGCTGTGATGTGAGGCGCTTTTTTCCTTGTTGTTCTTGCTTGAGAGGAGCATCTTTAATGCTGCAGCAGGATCAGAGTCTTTCATGGCTATGAATTGCATTTCTGACAACCCAACGTCAGCGGATAGCTTTGAAGTCGAAGAGACTGGGAGTATATCAGAACCTCCTTCAGCAGCCCCTGGCATGGCCTCTTCCTCTTCATTGTCGAAAGCCATTTCGACATCTGTGCCTTCTGACGAATGGGTGGATTCAGCAGGATTGTCAAGAATGGTTTCTTCAGAATCTAGAATGATGTGTGGAACTTGTTCAATTACTGGGTCTTCTCCAGTTTGATTTGGATTGACCTCGACATCATTGGTTCCGACGCCTTGGGCCACATCCTCTTCATTTTCGTCAGCCATGTTGGCGTTGTCCTCATTATCAGCATTCAGGTTGATATTATCATCGTTAGTATCCTGTCGAAAAGGCAAGGCAAATGAAGGTATGAGAAAGGTTATGAGAAAAAGAAATTTGTTTTATTGACAAAGCCTTAAAGGTGAGAAGATTTTACCTTTGCACCAAGATCATGTGAACATGAACTTGTATTTTCTTGCCTGGGGGCAGGAACTTCAGTGGTGGTGTTTTCAGCTTGGGGTGTTGGTTGGTCTTCGACAAGAGGATTGGAAGGGGTAATCTCAGCTTCTTTTTCTGCTTCTGCAGAAGCCTTAGAGCTGGACTTAACTCTTTTCTTCTTCTTCTTCTTTTCCTTGTCACCTCTCTTTTTTGGAGGTTTGTCAGCATCAGATTTTGTTGGTGGCATGCTTGCCTCACTAGTTTCTTCGTTGGCCTTTCCTTTGTCTCTTTGGCCTTCTCCACTAGGAGCAGCAGCAGTGGGTTTCTTTTGAACATTGCCAGTGGCCTGAAATGAAACATTAAGACTTATTAACACAAAATTTCTTTGAAGTTAAAAAGGAACTTGAAAGGGTATGTCGAAAGCCTTACTGTTGGTTCTTGAATGGTGAGTTTCTTTTGCTTCTTTTGAATGATGGGTTCTCCAGTTTCTTCTGAGGTCACATTGATTCTTTTTCGACTCTGCATTGTAAGTTAAGCGTCGAAAGGTTCAAAAACGTTTTGTAAAAAAAAAAAAAAAAATTTTGAAAATTAAAACTAAGTTAAAAGACTAGTTTTGAATCTGATACCTTCGCCCCAGTATTTGGGAGTGATTTCTTGGAACTCACAGCAGGAGCACTGGAGTCAGTGGAGATGTTGGTTTCTTTAGTCTTGGTGGGATTAGATACACCTGTTGTCGAATTTGAAGGGACCAAACATCAAATGAAGAGTCAAAATTATAAACATTATTCAAAAAAAATATATAACTTTGATTATTTTTAGTCAAGTTACCTTTGCCTTTGGGAGTCTTCGACTGCAAAGCGTCGAATCCTGCATTCAATGCACACAGTAGCAGCTTCTCATCCTTGGCATGCCTTTCATAATGCAAGCTCCACCATGCAGCAAATTCATAGGTGCATTATTGAGAGGTTTCAAAGGCAACAGGTGTAAGGTTGTAAGAGTGCTCGTCAGCAAGCTTCAAACGACGTTCAAAGTACTCGACAGACATTCCAGAGTTGCCCAAAACAAGATCATCTTTGTTCTTGAACAAACTCTTTGGCCTGAACTGACTTAGGCCAAATTGGCGAGCAACCAAATTGGGTTGGTATCCAACCAAGCCCAAATGTCTCTTGTCAATCCCTTGCCTTGATGATAGGATTGTTGGGTTCAAAAACATTCTCCAAATGTTGTTGGTGTCTTCTTCATCATCTGGATTTGTTGCAGGAATTGGTTTCTTAAACCAAGCTGGTCCAATAGTTCTTTTAATGAAAGGGGTGTTTTGAGGGGTGATCTCGTCGAAGGCGAGCAGAATTTTGAAGTAATGAAAGAAAAGCTGTCGAGTGGTCAGATTTGTTTCTCTTTGCCTCAACAAGGCCAACCTAGCGCCTTCTGATTGTCGAGAAGCAACAGAGGTCTCCATGTGAGTAGGGAGGAAAAGTTTGAAATTGGTTTCAAAGGTGGCATTTAGCCAAAGTTGTAGAAGCCAAATAGGTCCAGAAAGGGTTAACTGTGATCCTCTATCAGTTTTTTTGAGCAAATCACTAGCTTGTCCTAAGGAATCATAAAGGGAAGCTAAGATGAACCTTCCTAAAGCTACGTCTAGTCCTTGGTGAAGCATAATGGCGAGAGGTACTAACCTTTTTACAACCTGCAGAGAGCAAGTGCAAAGTACAAAATGTGATAGCCAATAAGTCAGGAAGGCTATATGTTCTTCATGTGAAACCTCTTCACTACTGAGGTCATGGTAAGTTTTGAGGAATCCTGAAAAGGATAAGACTTTAAAGTCGAACTGATGATTTGGGGTAGTGTATTTGGGGTCGAAAGTGGGTCCTGTTGGTCTCAAGCCAGTAATGGCAGCAACGTCGAATAGAGTTGGGGTCATCATGCCTGCTTTCAGGTGAAAAGTGTTGGTAGAACTTTCCCAAAAATGAAGGGCAGCTATTAGCATTTCTGCATTGTACCTAGGTCCTTCTCTCGACAGCTGGATTAAGTCGAATATACCACTCTCTTTCCAAAACGTGGCATATTGTTTTTCGACTTTATTGAGCCATTTAAGATAGCTCTCAGTCACTATGGGTGCAGATCTAAAGGCCCTGTAGCCAGATTCAAAGAAACTCATGTCGAAGACAGAGTTGGCAAATATTTTTGGCTCACAAGTGACATGGAGAGGGAAAATGCTACTTACTTCCTCATTAAAATCAGTAGTCGAAGGAAGAGGGCCTGCAAAGGCAAGATTTTTACCTTTAAGTCTATGAGGAATCAGCAGTTCCTTTCCCCATATGGCGCTTTCGACAGCGGTGGTGGCAGGTTCCGACACGAACACTGAATCGTCAACCATGACAAGATATTTGTCATCTGCAGCGATAGGAACAGCGTTTCTGGAGGAAGAAGATGAAGCCATTGATGCTCTTTGGTGTTCTTGGTGTTCTTGAAGGTTATGGTGATTTGACAGGTGACAGTAGCAAAGGTTCAAAAACCTTCAAAATCAACTTGTTTCTTGCTCAAATGCAGTGGAAAGAACGGTGATGATGAACGAAAATGATTGACAATCGTTTTGGTTGGCTCAGATTCAACAGAAACGCAAGAACAGAGCGAGATTGGTGATTTGTTTGAATGGTTTTTTGAAGAAAAACGTAATGGTTCTCTGCTGCAAGGGAAGTTAAAAGTTTAGGGTTTCAGAAAAATGAAAGTGAGTGTTATGCTTGCTATTTATAGACTCTGCAGAATTTGCATGCAGTTGGTAACTGAAGCACCACCATTTTCCATCTCAATCGTCCCGATCCTGCCACGTGTCCCACTATTGTGCTAAAAAAGTGGAAATCATGGTTTGAAGGGATTGAGTTGACGGTTACATTTTTTGTCATGATTGATGTGACATTAATGTGACGTTTGCGCCGTCTTTGGTAAGCGTGAAGAAGTTGAAAAGAAAGAGAATCTTCAAAACTGCCATTTCTTCCTTTCGTATTCGACATGCAGTCGAAATTGGCATTTTTGAGGGGGCAATTTGTTAGCCTGTATTTTCGACAGGCATTAATGAATTGGAGAGAGAAGATGAATTCTCATTTAATGTTCTCTTGGAAATTAGTTGTTTAATAAATCAGGAGAAGATTAAGGCATTCGACGTTGAAAGCCTTTTAGTTAAAGTTCACTGTCGAGCTTGAAGAAGCTGTCGAATTCGACAGGAACATATTTTATTAAATATATGTTGTTTGCTTCGACATTGCTATATATGTGTCGAATTATATATATGTATGTATATGTGTGTTTGCTTGTATAACGTATTATGCAGTACGGAGGAAGCATACTCTGGACTTAGCAAATTATTCAACGAGGATAACGTTTGAAAGCCTTGCCAGGTGTCCAAGAATTCAAATTGTCGAAGACACGTGGAGTTTAGTTAGACGTTAAGTAGGTTTTGGCAGTTATTCTGTTTGTCTATAAATATTAGTTTTTCATAGGAGAAACGGGTTGTTCACAATTCTCATGCAAATTCCGACAAAACTCAGAGTACCCATGTCAACGAGCGAAATGAGTGCAAAATGGAACATGTACGAATCTGTGCAACCAATCTTTCTTTTGTAAACAATTTACATTATTGAATGCAATTTACATTCTCCAAGTATTTTACTTGCTTTCCATTTAAAGTTCTGCACTTTAAATCATTTCTGCAATTTATCTTCATTGCAACTTTTAACTATTCTGCAATTTATTTCATTGCAAGTTTAAAACCTTTTATGCAATTTACTTGTTGCATGCTTTTACATTTCAAAGTCTTTCTTTAAACTTTATTTGCAATTCATTTACAAGTTTTCTGCAAAATTTAACTTTGAAGCATTTTACTTTTAAACAATCCATTCGACTGCGTCGGATGATTTTACTGTTTTTATTCAATTTATCCGATTTAACCCAGAAAATATGAAACATGTTTTCGTCAAATCTGCACAAGCCATATGTCCCAGGATTCACTAGTCGATCCTTCTTGTAATAACCAGACTAGCGGTTGTTTGCTAAAAATCGGGGTAAACAACTAGTAAAAAAAATAGTCAAGTTTAATTATAAAACAAATAAAATTTTTAAATATCACTGTGAGTCTTGTGGCAATAATAAATATCGTATATAAACAAATGTATACACATATTGTGTGAAAATATAATTAAAAATAATTAATAAAGTACATAAATATATATTTATAAATATGACAAAATTACACGTTTGGTCATTTATCTTATTTTTTTGTAATATTTTGATTTTTTATCTTTTATTTGTAGCACTTTGGTCCTTTATTTTATATATTTGTAACATTTTAATCCTTTATCTTTTATTTGTAACACTTTAGTCATTTATCTTTTATAACATTCACATATAAATCTTTTTTTCATTTTTTTTTATTAAAAAAATTCTGAATTTCATTTGTCAATATACATTTTTATTAAAATTAAATAAAAATCATAATTTTGATGAAAATATTCATCATCTTCATCAATTTTTTTTCATATTTTCATATTTTTTAAAGGACCAAAGTGTTACAAATAAAAAATAAAAGACCAAAATGTTACAAAAAGATAAGATAAATGACCAAAATGTTACAAATGAAAGATAAAGAACAAAAATATTACAAAAAAATAAAATATAGGACCAAACATGTAATTTTACTTATAAATATTATTTTAACAAAGTATTTGAGAACGGAATCTCCACAGCATAGAGGTTAAAATTTTGTCCCCATCTCCAAACTTCTCTCGAGGGGACTTCCTCCTCTACCTCATTTCCACAGAAAAAACATTCTCCATTATCAAGTCCCAAAACGGGGCAATTCCGACGGAGATTCGCATTTACGGATGAAATAACATTCCTAATGGTGTGTATCAGACAATCACACACAAGTCCCATATGATTTTACGAGAATTGCAAACAGTTATATGGAATAAATTGTTCTTCTTAAAAGTGTCTATTTTTACTTGGTGTTTATTTAATAACAGATTTCGACAAAGAACAATTTATTTCGACGTGGGGTTTTAAATGTTGATTCTCTATTATGTTCATGAAATCGTGAGAAAGAGGAAAATATTTCTCATTTGTTTTCTGAAAATCAATCGCTAAATGGTAGGAGTATTGTGTGTTTTTTCCAACAATGTTTGTGACCATGCTCTTCAATTTGGTGGATCCCATTTATTTCGTAAATATGTCCAAGTTGGTTTCTACATGATTTGGCTAGCTTGTAGCTGGGGTGTTTGGAAAGAAAGAACTGGTAGAGTGTTTGGTTCCAAGGCGAAGGCTAGCATGGACAAGGGATTTAGGTCTTCCATGGTGGACAAATTTGTTTAATGGTTAGATTATGACAGTCCACAAATTTTATCATATCCTACACACATATGAACACTCTTATTTTGATAATTTTTCTCTTCTCTTTCACCGTGCTCTTTGCCCATCTTCACTGCCACTGTGCCACTGTGAGCCAAGAAATCAATATATTTGCACTCTTTCAAATTTTCCTCTACTATACAATTTTTCATTGAATCTGTTTTAGTTTTTTTAATTCTAATTTTATTTTGGAGGGTTTCTCATTTTGTTTTGCAGGTACCAAAGATTTTTCACAATTTTGTTCGAAAGTGTGATTCAAAGTTGGCACTTTCAATTCCTCTATTCCTATTTTTCAAAATTTGTAGATATTTCATCAATTGAGACACTTTCAATTCCTCTCTTCCTTTAAATTCTTTCGTCCTAATTAAAACATCAATGTCATCCCCTAATTTGCGTCATCCCCTAATTTGCTATCGACAGCATGAATTCAGGAAGAAGAATTCAACAAACCCAAAAAATAGGAACAACATGAAGCATCAAAATAATTAAAAAAGAAAAATAGAGATTGTAGACTACAAAGAAAAAAATATGAACAACCTATAAAGAAAAAAGGGATTGTGGACTCTAGGTGTGGATAAAATTCTGAACAACCTACAAAGAAAAAAAGAAAAAAAAATGGAGACCCAAATTTGGATGTGGATGAAAATAGAGATTGTAAGTGGTGGTGAACTATGAAGCCCCGATACGGGGCACGATACTGATACGATACCGATATGTCGATATGTAAAAAAATTTAAAATTCCCAATTCGATACTGCCGCGATACGTTATTTTAAAATTAAATTTAAAATTAAATATATAAATACACAATATATAAACATGACTAAAATCAACAATATTAATAATTAAAAGCAGAAAATATCTAGTCTTATATCAGAATTTTGGGAAAAGCTCAAATGTTTAACAATTTGTTATATAGTAGGACACCATAGTTTTTCTTTTGAAAAATAAAAAATTATATTGACAAAGGAAAACCACAAGAAGTGCTAAAGATACAAACAAACATCAGATATTGGGACGTATCAGATATGTATCGAGTATTATTTTTTTATTTAAAAATAATAATTTAACCGATACTTTTCTGATATGAGTATCGAGACGTATCAGAAGAGTATCGAATATTATTTTTTTTATTTCAAAATAATGATTTAACCGATACTTTACCGATACGAGTATCGATACGTATCGAAAGAGTATCGATATCGAGTACATATCGGACACGATACGTCACTATTTTTTGAGTATCGGGTCGGGGGCTTCAGAGGTGGTGAAAGGTCATAACTGTGGAGAGAGAGATGGGATGAATATAATTAAAAATTATATAATGTTTTGTCAAAAAAAATTAAAAATTATATAATGTAGAAAGTCCATGATTAGAGCTGTCAAAAGGGGTCGGCCCGGCCTGGCCCACCTCGGCCCGGGGGCCATGACATATAAAGGGGCTTTAGTGGGCCGGCCCATTAAGCCTCATGGTCCGGCCCGTTAAGCCCAGCCCGATAAGCAAAGGCCTACATGGCCCAATGGACCGGCCCGACAAACTTTCATATTTTTTTTTGACAAATTTTTTTTACAAAATAAATTCAATGGACAATAAAACTACATATGTATCACCCACAAATTAATATCCATATAATTTGATTAATTTCTTTCTTATACTTTTCTATTTATAATGATTGATTAAGTTGTTATTAGTTTTTTTCAAATAAAGATAATCATAACAAACTTGATTTTATCTTAAAAATAAAAACAAATTTGGTTTAATAATTATATCATAACTAACAAATCTCATCTTTTGTTACTTAATTATCTAAAAATCCTTATTTTTAGCTAAAACTATTTTTAATTTTTTTTTTTAAACTCTTTAAGGGGCCGGCTCAAAAGCCCGTGGGCCGGCCCATAATGGCCCATTAAAAATATTGGCCCGAGGGGCCGGCCCAATAAGGCCCGATCAACTTTTTTTTAAAGCCCGGCCCGTGTAAAACTATAGGACTAATGGGCCGGCCCGATAGCCCGACCCATTTTTACAGCTCGACCATGATGGTCTATAAGAATCTAATGGATATTACTACTTGATCAACTGACCGATAAGGTTAAAGTTATTACCCGGTGGTGGCTTAAAGCTATGAGAAAAGATTTTTGTCAAGATTATGGATTATCATGCTTGGTGATCTAATTCTTTACCTTGCTTAGGCTTTTTGTCATAAGTTAATTTGCTTTTTATGTGACATGTGTGACTTAATTGAGTTTAATATTTTTTCTTTGGTTTCTTAAAAAAAAATGGTAAAATATGTTTTTAATCCATATTTTTAGAATAAATTTTGATCTTCGTCCCTGAAAAATAAAATCATTTGTTTTCTTTTTAACAATTTTTTTTAGAGAATGTTAACTCGTGCCCTTAAGGTACATGATAAGAAGACAAATATAGAAATTATGTCTTGTAATTTTTTTTTACTATTCCAAATAAAGATACATTATCATGTGCCCTTAGGATATAAGTTAACATGACTTTTTTTTTTGTTTTTAGTCTTTAATGGGTAAAATTTTGATATTTTCTGACATTTTAAAATATAATATGGACTTATATAGGTTTAACATGCTATATAAATCATTTTGAACATAAAAATGTCATAATATTAACATTAAAATGTCAAAATTTTGTTCATTAAGGACTAAAATCAAAATATTTTTCTTTATAGAAATGAAAACAAGTGATTTTATTTTATAAGGACGAAAACCAAAACTCGCTATAAAAATAAAGGTTAAAAATATATTTTACCAAAAAATTAAACAAAGTTGAGGTGAAGTAGACTATGTTGTTTAAAGTTATTTTAGTGTGTATATATATATATATATATATATATATATATATATATATATATATATATTATATCTCTGTAGTTTTTATCATTTGAATTATATATAAATCAAGGAGTGTTTATAGGAGTTTGGGTTTGCTCAATTTGTTATCCTTACATTTATTCTCCATTTGGAGAGAGATAGACACATTAAAAATTAGTGGAGTCCACAAATTAGCGCAACCCACTTTTTAATGGGTCCCACTAATTTTTAATGCGTCTCCAAATGAAGAATAAATGGAGAGATAACAAATGGAACAAACTCAAACCCTGTTTATAGGTAGGTTATGTCGTGTTTGCCAATGTGTTATCCGACTCTATCAAAATTCATTTGTTTGTGTTTGTTAAAAACACATATTTTAGATGTCAAATTCAAACCAATTAAATCAGGTGAAGGTCGGGTTTAGTTAGAAATAATTTTTTGATAAATTTCCCCGAAATATTATAATATAAAATATCAACATTCGAATTAAATTGAATTATTTGTGCAAATTTGGATAATTGGAATAGTGTCCATTATTCGAACCAACCCACTACAAGTTTGAATTCATTCATTCAAACCTGAATGAATTCAAATAAAATATAAAATACTAATTGAATTAATTTAGAGAGGAACTATTTCCAACCATTGGATTAAAACATGTGGCTTAGATTAAAACAATCACCAAATAACTCATGTGGTCTTTTTTTATTCTATTTTTTTAACAACTTTTCATCTTCTTCTCCTCTTTCCACCAAAATTGATTTACCAAATTGATAAGTACGGCAAAACTCATTACTTCAAGAACTAAAAACTATGGTCCTGTTCAAAATTAAATAACAAACCAAATCCAAAACCCATTGACAATCAACGAATTAAAGAGACCATGCAGGCCAAAAAAGGAAAAGTAAAGAACGTAATAGAAGAACCCCAACAATGTTGTCGCACCATAACGAAATCTCTATCGCAAGTTCTATTGTGCTCTTCCCGCTCGAAACCTCCCATATCTATTTGCTATCTGATTGCTGCTCGGTGGGGTTAATTTTTCTTAATAAAGAAAGGAATTAGGAATTAGGAATTTACTAGTATGTGATATTTATGCTTAATCTATTTTCAAATATATTTTCTACTCTTGTTGGTTTGGTTGAGAAGCTAATGGAACCAATTTATCAAATTTGGTTTGGTGCGTATATATGTAAGTTTTTCATTTTATCTCGATATGATTTGTTGTGATTTTATTTTATGTGTGTGTTGACACACCTTTTCTTGCCAAAAACAAATATAATAATCTTGAAATATTTCAATTCCATGTAGAAGATGTGAGGAGGGAGGTGCAAATGTTGAAGGCCTTATCTCGACTTCGGAATCTAGTCTTTGTAGGTAGTGAATTTTTAGAGTATGTGAATGTTATTGTGTTGCTTAGCTCCATCAAGTTAAGTTAAATACTATTCATAAAGTAAAACTATTGCAGGCTATGTATATATGTATGATATTCTTCACCTCAAGTTCATCAAGGACTTTGTATTTATTTCTTTGCTGCATTTTTCAAGTACCAATTGTCTAAGACATTTTGTCTATTAAATTAGTTTAATTCAAAATCTTTCTTATCTTATTTAAATGTTATTGTCATGTTTTTATTTTATTTTAAGATCTCTAGTGTTGTACTTAACTTTTGTTACATTGTATTGATTCTTGAGAATTGCATAGTGTGTTGGAGTATGAGTTTGGGTTGATTGGAGAAATCAGTCATTGATTTTACAATTTGTCATGTTTAAACAAAGGGATTTAGACAAATGAATCTCATCCAAAGTTCCTGTAAATCCCTTTGATATGATGAAGTACCTTAATAAAGTTAGTAATGTCTAATTGTGTTTTAGAGATCTTTTTTATTCTTGCTGCCATGCATTTGTATGTTTCAACCAGAGCTAACTGATATGCTGCTACAGTTACTTTTTTTTTTATAATCAGCCTCCTTTTAGGTCGGTTAACTTTCTAACCGTCTTAAGAAATCATCAGTTAAGTCGGATAGTAACCTTATACCAGACTTAAGAAATACTATTTTACATCGGTTCAAACGGAAACCGACTTAAGAAATGTTTTCTTAAGACTGTTCAAAATCCGACTTAACAATAAAAACTTCTTATGTCTGGAAATATTAAGACGGCCACGGAACCGACTTAAAAACTCATTTTTAACCGACTTAAAAAGGGTTTTTTGTACAAGTGTTATGTGAAAGAGCATAATTTTTTCTAAAGAAAACTCCATGATCAATTCTATCAAGTATATTTTATGGTGAGGTTGTAAGTGTCCAACAAAGAAATCAAGTTCTGAGACAAATTAACGGATTAGTATACGAGATTTTTTTTTGGAAAGAGGAGAATAAGATGGAAAGTTGTTACAATAAAATAGAATAGAGAAGGACCATATGAGTTACTTGGTGATTGTTTTAATTTAAGCCACATGTTTTAATCCAATGGTTGAAAATAGCTCATCTCACTCTCATATAAGAACTCTCTTTCTCACTTGATACATCCCCTCTATATATATATATATATATATATATATATATATATATATATATATGACTTTTTTGTAAAATTTGTTTGTCCCATTTTATATAAGACAATTTTCAAAGTTCAAGGTGTATTAATTAAACAAAATACCCCTAATTAAATGAAGAAAAATAAAAGATTATTATTTCTCTCTCTTAATAATTGAAGGGTAATTTTAAAAAGAGAACATATATTATTTGACAAATTTAATACAGAAACTATTTTTCTTAATTCACGTACTGTGAAAAAGATCTTAGAACGGAGGTAGTATCTTCACAAACTATTTTTCACAATGTGATTTAATGCAAAAGCGTATTGCAATACAATACGGATTTGGATCTTTGCATTCAAAATTCCTACATTCACCTACATTTACTTATATTTAGTGTAAAAATGTTAGGAGAGAGAATGAAGAGAGATAGTATGATAGATTGTAATGACAAAATTGTCCTTAAAAGTAAACTAAATGTAGGTGAATGTAGAGAACTTGAATGTAGAGAATCCAAATCCATACAATACAACCCAAAGAGGATAAAGCAAAATCAACCGGACCAAATTTAGTGAAAGATCCAAATGTGAAGCAATAAAAGAAACATCAAACCCAATTCAACAAGTCCAACGCGAAACCCTAAACCAAATTGCAAAAAAGAGATGTGTAAGAAATTCAACCATTACAACAACCAATAGAGACAGATTAGAAAAATCAATCTAACTCTTAGGGCACGGTGAGTGAATCCGGCCGTCAACACAGAAACGGAGACAACAACCGATAACTTGTTATGGCAATAACGAGTACAAGGCCATTTTAATAGCCATATCCAGAGTCGTCGGCCTTCCCAAATTCTCTAGTGCCGCAAATACAAAATTGAAAGCTTTGATCCCTACAAATCTCAACAGATCTGAAAACAAATTAGGAAACCAAAATCCAAAAAAGCAAACAAACAATGCTATAAAAAGGCAAAAGAGTAACGACAATCAGAGAAACAAAACCAGTGACTAAACGAAGCCAGTCTTAGTAGAAACGAAATCAATCTGAAACCACCGGCTCGACGGATACAACCAGAACTTGAGCCATCCCACCATTCAAAACCCAAAACAAAATGGGTTAGAAAAACCACCGAGGAAACAGATCCTGTATAAGCAACAATGTGGGTCAAAACGAGTTCATCACAGAGGCAGAAACCACCACCTCAGATCGCCGGAATCTACCTCGTCGGAGCAAAAACAAACCCATAACCAGAACGAATAGAAAAACCACCACGAACCAACTACAACCACTGTTCCTCGCACCACCACCTTGCAATCCTAAATCACGATGGTAATATTTGGATTGAGAAGGGACGAGATCGGGAAAAAATCTAATGATGGGTCAGAGAAATTTTTTAGAGATAAAGGCGGTGTGTTCCCAACTCAAAGCACCATTCTAAAATATTTTTTTAGAGGATTTTTTTTAACAGACTTACAGACACAATCATTATTAAACTTAGGGTTAAATATGTTTTTAGTCCCTATATTTTGGCATATAGTCAAGATTCAAGAATAGTTCATACTTTTTTTTATGGTGAAAAAAAACCCTATAAACTTTTTCGTCATTAACTTTGGTACCTGTCGTCTGTTTTTTGTACAGTCACTAAACAAAATGCTTATGTGGCAGCTGTGGGCCTATTTTTTAATTAGCTGACAAATAATACGGTGACATGTGTCAGCATAACGACATATTTTAATTATTAAAAATGCAAAAACTTATTTATAAAATTCTATAATGCTGGCACGTGTCACCATATTATTTGTCAGCTTGTTAAAAATGGGCCTACAACTGCCACAAAGGCATTCTATTTGATGACTATGCAAAAAACAGACGGCAGAGACCGAAGTTAATAAAGAAAAATTATAAATTTTTTTTTCACTATAAAAAAAATATTATTGTGACCGTCCATATTAGAATTTGTCATGTTTAAATTTTCATTTGTGTTGCTCTAACACTTTAATTTATCTCATCTTCCGCGATTTGTTTTCATTATTGGTCTTTGCTGCTTTAGAGTAAATGTATTTTATGTAACTTCTCTATTTGAGATGCACTTTATACTTGAATGTGTATTTTAATAGTTTGTCCGGTTGTATACTCTCTTCGGTGTATATAAGCAAATTTTACCTTTTTAAAGTCATTCCAAAAGTAATTATATAGATTCATTATTTTTATAATAAATTTAGAAAGACAAAATTTGTTTATATATAAAACTAATGGAAGTATAAAAGAAAAATTTTATTTTTTAAATTTATTATAAAATGGATGTATATAGACTATTTAGTTTTTTTAAAAAAACTAAAATAATTATGAATTGAAATTCGGATATATATATACAATGGAGAGACATTCTTACATAGGCACAACAATATAGGCACAATATTTAGGCACACACATTAATTAAAAAAATTAAAATGAAAATAAAATAGTCATGTCAATTAATATTATTTTAATCATTTTTTCTTTAATATTTTTATACTTATGTATGTGTGCCCAATACATGAAATTTGTGAATGTGTCTATATTAGACTTTCTCTACGATGGAATATCTAATCTAGAATTTGAGAAATTAAGAAAAAAGTGTCCAGTCATCTTAAACCTACAATTTAGTTGTAAAAAACTGATTAAATTAATAAATAAATCCAATGGTTTAACTTTAAGGAATCCAAGATGATAGTTTATGGAACATTGGAACTAATAAGAAATAAATATATATAGTAACCGACCTACCCTTTAACTAATTTAATTATAAATAAATAAATAAATAAAAGTAAAAGATAACTTGCATAAATTCTCGATCAAGATATTTTCATTTTGTCACAACTGACCATGGAAAAGGTAACGAATACGAAAAGTCCGCCGGTTAAACTCTCCTCAACGGAGATCGAAGCAGCAAAGCTTCTCATACAACTCAGTAGCGGAGATTCCGAAGAAGATCAAAATAGTAACAACAATAGCAACAGTTACAGCATCATAAGTCACAACAACAACAACAACAAGGTTGATTATTCTGGTGGAGATGTTGTATCATCCTCATCAACATCATCCATTTCAGCTGTGTTGTCTGAAGATGAAGATGATGAAAGCTTGTTTTCGAGAAGAAATAAAAGGTATCGTTACGTTAATGAAGATTTATATAAAGTTACAAATCCTTTGCCCGGTATAATTATTGAAGCCAAGAATAAGATGATCAAGAGAAAAAAGTGATTATGTTTTCTGAATCTTGTGTATATAGACTAAGACTAGTAGTTTAGTAGTTACTAATTTAATATATAGTTTGTAACTTTTAATGTGTGGATTATGTGTATATTAATAATAATAATGTTTTACTTTGTTAGACTGACTTGAATTTGGTCAATCAATGAGATAAGTTAGTTCTGGAAATTATGGCAGCCTTAGATTAACCCGATTGAAATTTGATTAAACCTAATTTGCATTTTTTTGTTAATTATGGCAGGCTTATAATTATACTATTTTCATATTTCATATATGTAATATGTTGGTATGGCAGCGATATATATTACTCAACAAAATTTCGAATATGATATAAAAGTGGAGCTAGCGTTGGTCATGAACATCTATACCTGGTTATATATGGTAACTGAATAAGTTGTTTCAAATTTTAATTAACTATATTGTGATAGAGTAAGACGAACATAAGATTTAGAGGAAAAGCGATTATGGGTAGACATATATGTATTTTTTTACTTTATTTAGTCCTGCATGAATTTGGTAACAGTACATGGGCCTTATTTTGGTCCCTATGGCTATGAGTAGATTGGTAGGGTCTTAATATGCAGAGTAAGAGATTTGAATCTATAATGCTCTACCAAGGTACGTGCTTGGTTTCAATTCTAGAAGAGCTAAAATTGATTTTGGAAGTGTATAATTGATTCTGATTTGTTTGGTTTTTTAAAAGTAGAATTGATTCTGCCTCCAGAATTGATTCTGCCTGAAGCTAGAAATAGTAGCTTCTGGTTTCTAGAATTGATTCTTACAGATTTACACTTAGTGTATGTTTGGTTTCAATTCTAGAAGAGCTAGAATTGATTATGGAGATATAGAATTGATTCTGACTTGTTTGGTTTCTCAAAATTAGAATTGATTCTGCCTCCAGAATTGATTTTACTTGAAGCTAGAAATAGTAGTTTCTGGTTTCTAGAATTGATTCTCACACATTTACACTTAAATATTTTGTTCAACTCACTTTTACATGAAAGTATCCAAACATAAATCAATTATGCTAAAATCAATTATGTTAAAATTAATTCTACCAAAATCAATTCTCGCTAAAACCAAACCAAACATTAGTTGATAAAACAATGGCATGATTTTGAAGATTCACTGAACTTCACATTATCAAAGATTCTTTTATCTTAAGATAAATCGGGGGATTCATATTCAAGGATAGGTAAATATATTGGCTATTACTTAATAGCTACTAGTTAATATGATCCTAATTTTAATAGCAAGATAAAATTTATCATATGATAAATATTCAACGTATTATTTTTCTCTCGTTTATACTTTTTCTCCTCTAGGTTGGAGCTCTGTCATACAGTGTTTGGTCAATGAGTCTCTTTTTTCAAACACAAAAAATCACAATTTTACAATGACTCTCAGCATTCTAATATAGAAAAAGTTGTATATTTTTTATATTTTTTGTTGGACCTAATTAACTCTGTAAAATTGACTTGTAATTGTTGGAACAAAGTTGGTTCTAATATAACCCAAGTATTTTTTATGATAACAATAGTATTAATATACAATAGGGGGTACTGATAATTTACTCTAGTGTGCAGATATATAAGTTAAAATTTTATATATACTAGAAATTGAAGTTCTGGTTGCTATGCTAAGAAGCGCCCCCAGAAGTTGGGAAAGAGCAAGTTCTGAGAATGACACCAGAAGTTGTGGTCACCAGAAGTTGTCAAGTCAAAGTCAACCAGAAGTTATACTCATCAGAAGCAGAACTCATATCTCAAGATTCTGATGACGATGAAACATCAGAAATTGCCAGAAGAACATTCTATTCTCAATAACGACTATCATCTATTTGGCAAAATCTGAAGAGGCGGAAGAAATCTCTTTCAAGATCGTTATCCTCATGATAATGACGTTTGTACTATTGTACTATCTTTATTTTCCTGATATGGGCGAATATTCGAAATCAAAGCTCAGATTTTAATCTTTACTTGATTTGAATAAGCACATTTCAAATGAAAATATTAGTATAGTACTACGTAGCTGTTTTCATCTTTGTTCGCTCAAATTCAAGACGCTCCAACATCATCTATAAAAGGAGGAAGAATTTGAAGACGTGACAACACACTCACGAGAACAAAAACGCTGTTATACTGCTGAATTTCTAAGAGCAATTTTTAGCTTAAGATACAACTTGAGATTATATCAAAATTCAAGACAAACAGTTTTCAACTTCTGACTAGTCAGTTGTTGAACCTTAGTTTTCTTTTCAAGAATTCTAAGAAAAGTCTTGTTTTCAAAGTTGTATTATTTTGTTTTAAGAACTCTGATATTGTTTATCAGTTGTTCAAACATTGTATTTTCTATTTGTGTTAGAAGTCTCTTGCTTGTGAGCTTGAGCATTGGAAGTCTCTTGTATTGTGTTACTTGAGCAAAGGAAGTCTCTTGCAGTTGGCTTGAGCAATTGTAATCTTGTGTGATTATAGTGAAATCCCTTGGAAGTGCAAGGGGACTGAACTACTCTCAGCTTGTGAGAGGAACCAGTATAAATCTTGTATGTTCATCTCTTCTTTCTCTGCTCTGTTTTACTTTCATCCTTGCTCTGTTTTTATTTCACCATTGCAAGAAGTTGATTGTGTTCTAAGCTATTCCGCTGCTGATTCTGATAAGTTGCAAAACTTAGAAGAAGTTTTTAAAACTACCCAAAACACAATTCAACCCCCCTTCTTGTGTTTTCACACCTTCAATTGGCATCTAGAGCCTTTGTTCTGTTATATCACTTTGCAGTGAGACAGTTGTTTATTGTGTCAAAACACTATGTCTGGATCCGGTGAACATAGCAAAAAATCTGAAGGAATTGCTATTCCCTTCAACTATGATGTTGATGATAAAAACAACACCAGCAAAGCTCCTAAGTTCAGTGGTGATGGTTCTACCTTCTCCTGGTGGAAAGATAGAATCTACAGTCATCTAGTTGGTATTGATGATGAACTTTGGGACTTAGTTGAAAGAGGAGTAACATTTCAAGGATTGGATGAAAGAGGAAGATTAGATTATGATGCAAGACAAGCTTTCACTGATAAGGACAAGAAAGCATACAAGAAGCACCACAAGGTCAAGGATATCTTGATAAGCTGCATATCTCATGAAGAGTACCTTAAGATCACAGATAAATCTACTGCCAAGAGTATCTATGATTCTTTGTGTTCATCTTATGATGGAAACAAACAGGTACAGGAGGCAAAAGCAACACTTTTGATCCAACAGTATGAACTTTTTAGAATGAAGGAAGATGAGAACATTGAATCTATGTTCTCTAGATTCAAAGTTCTGGTTGCTGGTCTTCAAGTTCTGAAGAAAAGTTATACTACTTCTAATCATGTGAAGAAGATTCTCAGAAGCTTACCTGCTAAGTGGAGACCTAAGGTAACTGCTATCCAGGAAGCAAATGATTTAGACACCCTAAGTCTGGAAGGTTTAATTAGTTCACTCATGAGTCATGAGATTGAGCTAGCCTCTGATGAACCTCAGAAGAGAACGAAGTCTTTGGCTCTGCCAGCTACTTCTGGACCTTCTAAGGCTCTGAAGGCTAAGGTTGTTGAATCTGAGACAGATGAATCTTCTGCAGATGATCAAGAAGAAGGATCAGATGATGATGTATTTGCACTTCTGACCAGGAAGTTCCAGAAGTGGACAAAAAGAAAGCCAAGATATTCTGGTAGAAGTTCTGGATCTAAAGGTTCTGGTTACAGAAGTTCTGGAAACAAAGATAAGAAGGATGATTCTAAGAATTGCTTTAACTGCAACAAGCCTGGACATTTCATTGCTGATTGTCCTGAATTAAGCACCAAAGGAAAAGGAAGAAAGAGCACTTTCAAGAACAAAGCTAAGAAGAGTCTTCTAGCTACATGGGAAGACCTTGACAAGTTGTCTGATGATGAAGCTGAAGATGCAGAAGCTAACTTGGCACTCATGACCACAACATAATCAGATGTTGAAAGTGATGTTGAGTCAGACTCAGAAGACATTGAGCAGGTTATTTCTAAACTATCTGATACTCAACTCTCTAAAGCCTTGAAAGATACTGTGATGAAATACATGGAAAAATCAAATGAGCTAGAACTTTTTAAACAAAAGCTTGACATGCTCAATGATAAGGTCAATCATATTCAAGAAGACTATAAGAAGTCTTTAAAGACTATTCAAGTTCTTGAAAATGGTTGCATATCATGTAACAAACCCTATGATAAGCATGAGATTGCTCTTCAAGAGTTTGTTCATCACAATATTGACAAGCATAAATTAGCCTCTATGATTTATGGTGCTGGCAAATACACTGGACAGGGTTTGGGAAGTACTGTCAAAAGAAACTCAAATCACTCTGTGTGCATAAGCAAAACACCTTCTGATCTTTATTCTAATTTTGTTTCTAGTAATGGTACAGAAAATCCAAAAGTGTCAGATGCTCAAGTAAGCGTGGAGTCTTTGAAAACCTCTGCTCTCATTGCTTCAGTATCCAAGTCTAGTAAAGGAGTACAGAAGATCTTCAAGCCTAAGAGTATTCAGGGCATGGGATCAAGCTGTACAAACTTGAAAGCTGGTTTGCTGACACATTCTGGATCAAGGTCCAAAGGAAAGGTAAAGCCTAAACCTGTTTTTCAAGGCTCACCTCACCTTGGATCCTCTGGAAGTTACAAGAGACAGAAGAAGGATAAAAGAACTAACTTTAGAGGACCCATCAGAATATGGGTACCAAAGTCTGAGATAATGTTTACTGCAGGTATGCATCCCAAGAAAAAGGCAAAGCTCATGGTATCTAGACAGTGGATGTTCACGACACATGACAGGAGACAAGCACTTGTTCCACACCCTGAATCTGAGAGAGGGAGGAACTGTAGGATTTGGTGGGAACCAAAAAGGCAAAATCATTTGTATAGGTAAAGTAGGTAATTCTTCTCTTACTATTTCTGATGTTTGGTTGGTTGATGGACTACAACATAATCTACTTATCATAAGTCAATTATGTGACAGTAAATATGATGTTGTGTTTAATAAGAATTCACGTACTGTAATTAACAATTATGATAAATCCATTTTGTTTAAGGGTTGTAGAAAGGGCAATGTTTATAAAGTTAATTTATCTGATCTGGAAGATCAGAATGTGCTTTGTTTATTGACTCTAAGTGATGAGAAATGGGTTTGACATAAAAGATTAGGTCATGCTAACTGGAGATTAATTTCCAAGCTTAACAAAGACAATCTTGTGAGAGGCCTTCCTAAATTGACTTATCACTCAGATTCTCTTTGTGACTCTTGTCAAAAAGGAAAGTTTGTCAAAAGCTCATTTAAACTTAAGAACATTGTTTCTACTTCTAGACCTTTAGAACTTCTGCACATTGATCTGTGTGGACCAGTTAGCACTGGTTCACTCAATGGAAAGAAGTATGGACTAGTCATTGTTGATGATTATAGTAGATGGACTTGGGTAAGATTTCTGAGATCTAAAAGTGATACATATGAAGAGTTTAGTGTCTTCTGTGCCCAAATTCAAAATGAAAAAGATTTAAAGATTTTAAAAGTTAGAAGTGATCATGGTGGAGAATATGAAAATGAACCTTTTGAAAACTTTTGTGAAGAACATGGAATTTTCCATGAGTTCTCTTCTCCTAAAACTCCACAACAAAATGGAGTTGTAGAAAGAAAGAACAGATCTTTACAAGAGATGGCTAGAACCATGATGCATGAACATTCTTTGGCAAATTTTTTTTGGGCAGAAGCAGTAAGCACTGCCTGTTATATTCAGAACAGAATCTATATTAGACATATTCTGAATAAAACAACATATGAACTTTTTAGAGGAAGAAAACCCAATATCTCTTATTTTCACCAATTTGGTTGTACATGTTACATTCTGAATACTAAAGTCCATCTTAAGAAATTTGACTCTAAAGCTAGTAAGGATATCTTTATTGGATATTCTGAGCACTCCAAGTCATACAGAGTGTATAATTCTGAAACTCAATCAGTTGAAGAATCTATGCATGTAAGGTTTGATGATAAAGTGTCTGACCATGAAAAGTTAGAGCCTGCTATAGAAATTTCAAATTCTCAAGACTCAGAAGATGAAGGTTCTGGACCTGATTCCACTCCTGAACTTCTGGAAGCTCTAGAGAACAACCAAGTTCCAGAATCTGATGATCATCAAACAACACCAACTGAAGATCCTGATCTAGAAGAAACAACCATTCCAAGAAATACTTTCAAGTACAAGTCATCACATCCTGAAGAGCTTATCATTGGTAATAAGAACAGTCCTAGAAAGATAAGATCAAGTTTTAGGGATGAAGAATCCTTATTTGGTCTAGTTTCCTTGATTGAACCTAAAACCACTGATGAAGCATTATCTGATGATGCTTGGATAGTTGCAATGGAAGAAGAACTAAATCAATTTCAAAGAAATGATGTATGGGATCTGGTACCCAAACCAAAAGGCAAAAATATTATTGGAACAAAGTGGGTATACAGAAACAAGCTGAATGAACAAGGAGAAGTAACAAGAAACAAAGCTAGACTTGTTGCACAAGGATACAGTCAACAAGAAGGCATTGATTATACAAAGACTTATGCTCCAGTTGCAAGATTGGAAGCAATAAGATTACTTCTTTCTTATGCTGTAAACAACAACATTACACTTTATCAAATGGATGTTAATAGTGCATTTTTGAATGGAGTTATCTCTGAAGAAGTATATGTCAAACAACCTCCAGGATTTGAAGACATTTCAAATCCAGATCATGTGTTCAGACTAAAGAAGTCACTCTATAGACTCAAACAAGCTCCCAGAGCTTGGTATGAGAGACTAAGTAACTTATTGGTTAACAATGGTTTTGTAAAAGGTCAGGTTGACAATACATTATTCAAAAAGACCCTGAAGAAAGACATTCTGATCATTCAAATCTATGTTGATGACATCATTTTTGGATCAACTAATGCTGGACTGTGCAAGAACTTTTCTAAGATGATGCAAGATGAATTTGAGATGAGCATAATGGGAGAATAGAAATACTTTCTGGGAATTCAAATCAATCAAATAAAGAAAGGAAACTTCATTCATCAGTCAAAGTATATCAAACATCTTCTGAAGAAATACAATTTGGAAGACTGCAAACCCATGAACACTCCAATGCATCCTACATCAAGTCTTAGAAAAGGTTAGTCTGAAGGTAAAGTTGATCAGAAGTTATATAGAGGAATGATTGGATCTCTTCTCTATCTAACAGCTTCTAGACCAGATATATTATTCAGTGTATGTTTGTGTGCAAGATTTCAATCAGATCCTAGAGAATCTCATTTTACCGCTGTAAAGAGAATCTTTAGATATCTGAAGGCTACTTGTAACATTGGATTGCTGTATTAGAAATCTAATGATTACAAACTGATTGGATTCTGTGATGCTGACTATGCTGGTGATAAACTTGAAAGAAAATCCACTAGTGGAAACTGTCAATTCATTGGTAAGAATTTGATTTCTTGGGCCAGTAAAAGGCAAACCACCATAGCTATGTCAACAGTAGAAGCAGAAAACATTTCAGTAGCTAAGTGTTGTACACAACTACTTTGGATGAAGTATCAATTGGAAGATTATCAAATAAGCAGTCACAATATTCCTTTATATTGTGATAACACTGCTGCCATTCATCTCTCCAAAAATCCTATTCTACACTCAAGAGGTAAGCATATTGAGATTAAACATCATTTTATAAGAGACTATGTACAGAAGGGTGTTATTGATCTTAAGTTTATTGATACTGAAAATCAATGGGCTGATATCTTTACAAAACCCCTGGCTGTTGAAAGATTTGATTTTATCAAAAAGAATCTTAATATGATGGAAATCTGTGAATAAGCTGAAACTCTGGTGAAGAATATTATTTTAGGAAGTCCTGGAAGTTTATCAGAAGTTAGGGGGAGTTAGGACCTTTGTATCAGAAGTTTAGACAAACCATCTTCTGGTATCTCTATAAGAAGTTAGGGGGAGTCAGAACTTGTGCATCAGAAGTTTGGACAAACCAACTTCTGGTATTTCTATCAGAAGTTTACATGAGTGGTTCTGGACGTGACGTGGCAGTAACTGTTGAGTTACCTCTTCAACTGCAGTCACTAACGTGTCAGATATTTAACTAAGCTTCTAATACACGTGTCTGTTTGCTATTAGAGAAAGAAGTTGGTTAGTGATGATTGTGTTCTAATTCAATTTGTGAATTGTTAAGTTACTCTTTTACCCCCTGTCCTTTCAGTTAGTACGTTTTTGCGCGTTTATTTCCTTTTAAACTCACTAACTGTTCACATTCACACATTTGCACACTCACTACCTACACTTTTATTTCTTCTAAAAACTCAGAGAAATTTCTTTCTTCTCCCAAATTAGCAAACCCTAACCCTAAACTCAGAATCTATGGCATCTTCATCTAGTAAACAACGTCAATTACAACAAGGAGAGCAATTTGTTATTATCCCTCCTATTGCTGACATTAAAGTCTCTACTCCTGGTGTTCTTACAAAAGATAAAGTAAGTTTTCCAATTTCGGACTTATTCTTACTTATTGAAAGACCGGTGGATTTCGAAGGAATTAGAGCGAATGGAGTAGATGGAATCAAAGAAATTTTTGAAGTACAAGGGTTACTTGTCTTCTTAGACATTCTCAATGGACCTGTCTATCCATAAATTGTAAAGGACTTCTGGATGAAGGCAGAAGTAATCACTAAAGGTACATCTCTAAGGGAAAGTGGTGAAGCGTCTCAAAAGGCTGAAGGAAACGCTGATAAAAGAAAGGAGTTGGAATTTCTGGGAAAAAAGATTCGTTCAGAGGTTGGTGGGGTCTGTATTAGAATCAGACAAGAGCACATTAGGCAAGTAGCAAAGCTACCTTTAATTGGAATTGCTCCTCATCCTACTGAAGATTCTTGTCACATTATTCAGGAAGAGATTTACTGCAAGAACTCCACTTCTAAGAGCAACAGGGATATGAAGCCTTACTACAAAATGATCTACAAAATTATGTGTGAATCAATCTTACCAAAAGCTGGTTCATCTGACCAAGTTTCTCAATATTATAAGACCATCTTATATTATTTGGGAAGGAAGGCTCATGTGAATTTTGCTAAAGTAATTTTTGATCACATGTGTAAAGCCATCACTGACAGTCAAACTAAAGGCATCACCAATGCACAATATTGCAGATTTCTGTCATTTATGTTTCACAGAAGTTACTTAATGCAATCATTAAAGCCTGTTTTCCCTGGATACAGTTCTTTTATTGATGAATATCCTTCTATGATTGATGGTGCTACAGTGAGGAGAGTTGTAAGGAATCCTGGTCCTTTGGTTACACCTCAAGTTACTTTCAAACCAAAGAAAGTGGAAGACAACAAGTATTTCTTTCTTACTACTGTGTCTAAGGAAGAAGTTGCTGTTGTTGCTGGAATCCATAAGAAACTTCTGGAGGAAGGAGATTCTCAGAAGTTGGATGATAGACTTGCTACTAGATATCTGTTGCCTGCTCAGGAAAAGAAAAGAAAGGCTGTTGAAAAGCCAGAAGCAACAGAATCTAGATCCAAGAAAGCAAGAGGATTCACTCCTAAGAAGAAGTCTGGTAGTACTTCTGGTATAAGGAATACATCAGAAGTTGGAAAGAAGAAGATTGTTGAAGAAACCCCTGAAAACCCAGAGCCTGCTGTTCAAGAAGCAGAGGCAAGTATTGTTTCAAGAAGGCCACCTAGTACTTCTGGTCCTGCTGCTGCTGCCCCAGAAGCAGCTCAGAAAAAGAAATTTGTGATTAAGAGGAAAAGGAAATTGAAAATGGTTGTTGAAGATGAAGAAGACCAAGAAACACAAGATGCAATAAGGCAAGTTGCAGAGTATACTACTTGGGAGGAAACTAGTTGGGATAGTGGTGTAGATGCTGATCCTAATGCATTTTTGGACACTCCTATTCCTAAGGAAGAGTTGGTGAAGAAGTTGGCAAATCAAGGTATTTACAAAAAGATTAATCTTAAAGATATTCCTGATTATGTCATTAATGGTCCAAAGCATGCTAAAAACATCCCCTATACAGTTCCTGTCAAAAACTCTTTTTCAAAAATCCTTTCTGATTTGAAACCTAAGACCAACTGTATAGTTGAAGTTGCTGCTAGTGATTCAATTGAAACACCAGTAGTTAGCTTTGTACCATCCCCTGAGTCAATGAGGAAGTTTTCTGAACATGTGTTATCACTTATTACAGAAACAGGTGTTGCTACTCCTACTTCTGTGGAGAACATTGAGCAAGTAGCCTCAGAAGTTCATGCAGAGGTTGCAACTTCTGAAGCTATTCCTCAAAATAGCCCCCTGCTTCACCAAGGTCTAATGATTCAGAAAAGACCCTTTCTGATCATAATCCTTCCCCTATAGCTGAAACTGCTATACATCAATCATCTTCTGATATTGTTGTATCCAGTATTCCTACCCATGTTCAAGATTCACTACAGAAGCTAGCCTTGGAATTAGAAAACCCCTCACCTCAGAAGTCACAACCATCACTCACCAATGTCCAAAATAACTATCTCAAAACCTTTGAGCAAGTTATTACACCATCATCAGATCAACAAATCACCATCCATCCCACAGCTATCCTAGATAATCCATCATCATCATCTGCCCCAACCCCTCAAAAGGCCATTACTCCTGAAGATGTTAAGCGTGTGCTGATGGGCATTAATGATAAAATCATGGAATTTCATCAAGATTTGCCTACTTTTTCTGTTGCACCTGATCTAGTTGATGAAGAGTGTAATGCTTTGTCTGAGATGTGCAAGCAAATGCTGAGTAACTATAGTTCTCAATACAAGAAGAACTTTGTCATGAACATTGCTAGGCAGAAGTTCACAGAAGCCAAGATTGAGGAGGCAAGAGTAAGAGAAGCTCAGAGGCTATATGATAAGAAGATGAAATTGGTTATGGCAAAAGCAGTAGATCAGTTTTCCACACTTTATGCTCAAGAAATGGAAAAGATTATTCAAGTGGATACTGACTCTACAGGTCTTATTGGCAAGGTTGATTCAGAGGCTGTTATTAAGAAACTGGAACTTATATCTGCTGAAGCTCTGAAGCAACTTCAAGAAAAGCTGCTCAACCCTTCTAACCAATCACAACCCTAGGATTCTGGCACTTTATTTGTTTTTCTGTTTTTATTACTTTGTGTTCTTATGTTTTGTTGAACTTGTTAATTGTTATTTTGCTTGAATGTTTAATATTATTATGTTTAATTATTGTGGTTAATTATTCTGGTTTTATTGATATTGTTCAGAAGCTAGATCTATAATTGCTGCATACACATAATTGCATTCAAGTAAATTTGTTTTATTCATATAAAATTGCATTACAATAACTTTGCATTTTTCTAGATTTTTGCATTACAATAACTTTGTTCTAAGAACAAATTTTTGCATAAATCCAGATACATATGAAAACCTAAAAAGAAATTTTTACAAGAAGATGAGTTGTGAGAGCTGAAAAAAGGGTGTTGATCCAAACTTCAACCTTGGAGTCTGCAATCTAAACCTCTCAAGCTACAAATTTCCTGTTTTGGAAACTTGGAGCCTGCCTTCAGTGCGTCCTGCTCATCCTCCTGCTAAGGAGAAATCTTTGTTCTTCTAAGAACAGAAGATGGCTGAGAAACTTGCATCTGATTTTAGAGCCAAACTCTTCACCATCTTCATATGTTTCTTAGAAATCATATTTCATGTGGTTGCATCTCTTGTTGATGAGATCCTTCCCTGTTTCTCCTTTGAAAATTTCTTAAACCCATTTCTTTCAATCACTCTTCTATCCTCATCTATATTTTCTCTCATTTTTGTTGAAGAAATATCATGGAAATGTTGAGTGAAATGACAAAAAGAGTTGGTGCGTTTTTATAGTAACTCTGGTGGTTAGGAGTTACCTCGTTTTTCGCTTTTGCATTAACTTCTTTGTGGTTTTTATCATCTTTGAATTTTTGACTTGACTAATTCTTTAGTCACGTGTTTTTATTTTTTTTTACTCTTTCTTTTTCTTTTTATTCTTTTTGTTTAATGACAAAAGGGGGAGTAAGAGTAAATTAATTTAAGAACACTAACTGAAGCCAAAATTAAAATTTTAAATTCATTTCATTTAATTTCGGTTATTGAATATTATCAGTTACAATTTTGAAAGGAGAATTTTTCTATTGAGATTAGAACTTTCTATACATGATACACGTAAGAGAAGATTGCATTTTTCTCTTAAGTAGATCTGACCAAGGAAGAAAGCTTGCAAACCTATCTTCTGGAAGTCAAGTGTATAATGAAGTTCTGGATTCAATACTAAAATTTTAAAACTATTTTAATCATTCATTACTGAATTCGGGGGAGTTTGCAAAACTCATAAACCTGAAGGATGCACTCTATGATTATAATAACAACCATTGTAAATTAATACTTGGTTTGTCATCAATCAAAAAGGGAGAGATTGTTGGAACAAAGTTGGTTCTAATATAACCCAAGTAGTTTTGATGATAACAATAGTATTAATATACAATAGGGAGTACTGATAATTTACTCTAGTGTGCAGATATATAAGTTAAAATTTTATATACACTAGAAATTGAAGTTCTGGTTGCTATGCTAAGAAGCGCCCCTAGAAGTTGGGAAAGAGCAAGTTATGAGAATGACACCAGAAGTTGTGGTCACCAGAAGATGTCAAGTCAAAGTCAACCAGAAGTTATACTCATCAGAAGCAGAACTCATATCTCAAGATTCTGATGACGATGAAACAGCAGAAATTGCTAGAAGAACATTCTATTCTTAATAACGACTATCATCTATTTGGCAAAATCTGAAGAGGCGGAAGAAATCTCTTTCAAGACCGTTATCCTCATGATAATGACGTTTGTTCTATTGTACTATCTTTATTTTCCTAATATGGGCGAATATTCGAAATCAAGGCTCAGATTTTAATCTTAACTTGATTTGCATAAGCACATTTCAAATGAAAATATTAGTACAGTACTACGTAGCTGTTTTCATCTTTGTCCGCTCAAATTCAAGACGCTCCAACATCATCTATAAAAGGAGGAAGAATTTGAAGACGTGACAACACACTCACGAAGAACAAAAGCGCTGTTATACTGCTGAATTTCTAAGAGCAATTTTTAGCTTAAGATACAACTTGAGATTATATCAAAATTCAAGACAAATAGTTTTCAACTTCTGACTAGTCAGTTGTTGAACCTTAGTTTTCTTTTTAAGAATTCTAAGAAAAGTCTTGTTTTCAAAGTTGTATTATTTTGTTCTAAGAACTCTGATATTGTTTATCAGTTGTTCGAACATTGTATTTTCTATTTGTGTTAGAAGTCTCTTGCTTGTGAGCTTGAGCATTGGAAGTCTCTTGTATTGTGTTACTTGAGCAAAGGAAGTCTCTTGCAGTTGGCTTGAGCAATTGTAATCTTGTGTGATTATAGTGAAATCCCTTGGAAGTGCAAGGGGACTGGACTACTCTCGGTTTGTGAGAGGAACCAGTATAAATCTTGTGTGTTCATCTCTTCTTTCTCTGCTCTGTTTTACTTTCATCCTTGCTCTGTTTTTATTTCACCATTGCCAGAAGTTGATTGTGTTCTAAGCTATTCCGCTGCTGATTCTGATAAGTTGCAAAACTTAGAAGAAGTTTTTAAAACTACCCAAAACACAATTCAACTCCCCTTCTTATGTTTTCACACCTTCAGTAATCGGTAATGTGAAAATTGCCTCCGCTTACAAATATGTACTTATGTCATTTTTCATCAAATGCATGACTCTTAAGACACACCTTCACAACCAACACCATTGAGTTTGGTGTGTGTGGATATATATAGATGACGAGTGAATGGAAACTTGATAGCAGGTGATCCAATGGTTGAAATTTGATTATATGTGAACTAACAAATTTTGGAGGACTCTATAATTTTGGAGTACCATTTTAGAGTTTTGGGTTGGATTTAACTCAACGATACCAAATTAATTTATACGTTGAGAATTACTCACTTATAAACATCTATTCAATTCATCTCTTAATAAATGCGAGGCTTTTAACATGTTTTATAAGAAAAAACATAACGAGGGTTGAATAGGAAAACAATAACGTGATGAAGATTCACATAAATTGAAAAATCGAAATATTAAAACTATCTTGAAGATGTTTGAAGATTTAGTTGTATTAAAATACTACATAAAAAAGAGCCTCCGTGTAGTCTATGCTGATAGATTCGGACAATATAAAGAGACATTGAGAAATTATATTTACTTTTAAATATAATTTTAGTTCTTGTAGTATTTTTTGGTGTTAGTCTTATGAGTTTTTTGGTTGTTTCAATTTAGTCTCTGAAAATTAAATAATTGTTACTTTTAATTCTTGTTTAAGTTTAGTGAGCCAACATGACATAATTTTATTGGATCACATATGACACCATTTATTAAAAATCAACAATTTTAGGCCTAAATTTGAGAAGAAGAAAAAATTAGAGGGACTATACTCAAAATGTTATAATTGTAGGGACTTTAATCATATTTAAAGATTATTCATTCTAAATATATATTGGACCTAATGGTCATGGAATGAATACGGATTCCAAAACCCATTATGTTTTTTAGTCACCACGATAAAGATGCGAAACTTTCACCACCACTTACTAGAGACTAATTTACATAAAAAATTTATAAAGCACACACAATGTGATATATTTTTTCAACCCAAATTTTTAATATACAAATGCCGAACCCATAACCATCTAATTAAAAGTCCAAATTTCATGTGAGACCAATTCATTAGTAACCATTAATTTTTTGTATTGACTTTGATTGCAATAATATATTGGTATAGTCATATTGCTGACCATCTTAAAACCGTCCGATTAAAATCAAACAATCCAAATAATCAACAAAAGTTTTTCTGACACAAAATTAAAATACATCTAAAAAATATAAACATTTTAATTTTAATCGGACGGTTCAGAGTGGCTACGTACACCTTACTACACTCACCACATTTTGCATTGAATCCTATTTCTAGTTTTCTAGGGTTAGAAATGCAAACAGTATGCTGTCCCCAACCTTTATATAAAGGGCGAAGCTTATTCCCAAAGCCGTCACAACATTTCTTCTCCATATTTCTCTACTGCGGCAGGTAAGCTTCTTCAACGTTCTTCTCTCTGATCCGTAGATCTCTCTAACTGTTATTGCTTTGGATCTATTAGGTTTTACTCTTATAACCAATGCTTGCACTTTGATTTTAACACCGTTTTCCTTTCAATTGAATTAGGAAAAATGTCTCATAGGAAATTCGAGCACCCTAGACACGGTTCTCTTGGCTTTCTCCCAAGGAAGCGAGCTTCACGTCATCGTGGAAAAGGTTATTTACATTTTGTTTTTTAATTTCTTCAATCAAATTTTAACTGAGATTTTTAATTACGTTTTCAAAATTTAATGATCTAAACAATAGACACAATGAATGATGAAAAATTGAAACTGATTTGTTTGTTGTAATTTTCGAACTAAATGATTTTCGGTGCATTATCGTGTTATTATCATTTTCCTATTTGATGATTGAAATTGTTTCCATTGATAACTGATTAATCAAGGCTGGAGTCTCGAAAACAGCTTATCTATCCTTAATCCTTTTGATAGGGTTTTGGTATGGAATACAAATGAGCTAGAGAATTGGCATTATTTTGCCATAGGCCTTTGGTTTGGGAGCATTTCTTCATCACTGATGGTAATTGGTGGTTTCGTGATTATTGTACTCAGATGTCATTTTTTAAGAATTATTTTTTATAAGGTCAGATTGAATAGTTGTTTTTAACCCCTAATTTTATATCATACACTTTATTATTTTATTTCTCAATTATCAAGTTTTTTTTAAACAAACAATTATTAATTTTTATTGTTTTATTTCTCAATTTTTGATGAATTTTACGCTGAGCTGTCTGTTGTAATTAACTATATTTTATATTAATCAAATTTTATTTTCACGATGATTTTGACAGTTAAATTCTTTTTTTAAATTATTTGTATGACTTTATTTAAAGTTAAAAACCTAAAGGTACATATTAATACTTCATTCCTTAATGTAGAATTAAAATTTGAATGATGAATATATTTTTTTGGTTAGACTGAGGAATAGTGTGATTGTTTACAGCTATATTTTTCTTTTGGGAAATTTCACAGATGTTTCTTTTGTAGATTGATTTCACTTGTAATATATTTTCTTACTTAATATTCCTACATTATAATTGGTTTAAGTCTCATTTTCTTTTCCCTGGCATGGGTGCTTCACTATTCATATCTCTACAACATATCTTTGTTTGCATTATATTGAATATGGATTCTATCAGATTATTACTATGTCATTTGTTTGCAGAACAATAAACATATTCTTGTTGGTTACTTGGTTTATTTATTTCTTACAAGTAATTCATGAAATTTGCTAAGTTTTACTAAGTTGTGACACAATCAATGATATGGTATACCTTTCCTAAAACATGCCATTGTTTTTTTTTCTGCAATTTTCACCAAGTTAAGTATATGTTTGGGTTTTGCATTGTCATATGTCTATTTCATATTCGATGTTTCTTTTTAATACTTTTATGTGTTTTATAGTTTGCATGATTTCCCCTTCTCATTTATCTGTCTCTATATTATCTCTGTTTGATGTTTATATCTGTCTCTACGGTTGGCAACCAATTTTGAAATACAAATTATATCACTCTTGAGCCTAATTGATACTAACATTAACATATCAGTCCTTATATATCTCTGTTTGATGTTTATGTCTGTCTCTATGATTTTAAAATACAAATTATATCATTCTCAAGCCTAATTGATACTAACATCCTTTTGCTTATATTACACTTGTAATATATGTTCTTCATTAATATTCCTACATTATAATTGGTTTAATCCTGTTTTCCCCTTTAGTACTGTGACAAATTGAGTTATTTATACATTTTGGCATGGTGCTTTACTATTCATATCTCTACAACATATCATTGTTTGCAAAACAATAAACATGTTGTTGTTTACTTGGTTTATTTATTTCTTACAAGTAATTCATGAAATTTGAAAGTTTTACAACAATTATAATATACTTTATGACAATCAATTGTATGGTATACCTGTTTGTTTTCTGCATCTTCACCAAGGTAAGTATTTTTGTGGGTTTTACCTTGTCAAATGTCCCGATCTGCTGTCCTATACTGTTTTTCAAAACTAGCAATTGTACCTACATATATGTATTTGAATTTGATACACGTGGTTGCTTCGCTATTCATCCGTATTTGATATCTGCTGTTTCTTTTTAATACTGTGTTTTATAGTTTTAACTTTAATGACTGCCCCATCTCGTTTATGTCTTAATATATCTCTTTTTGATGTTTATGTCTATTTCTCTAAGGTTGATGACCAATTTTGAGATAAATAATTATCATTCTTGAGCCTAATTGATACAAACATCTTTTTGTTTATATTAATGTGATTAACTTTTTATATGTGTGTTCTCCTGTTTTCCTGCTACCAAGTGTAGAATACTGAATATATATTCATATTTATCCCGATGCTTGTTCACATACTACCATCTAGTTGCATGGTTTGGTTATTAATGTTATGCTACTGCTATTCTTACAACCTAAACACTTGATCTAATTTGCCACTGCAGTGAAAGCCTTTCCAAAAGATGATCCCACCAAACCATGCAGCTTGACTGCTTTCCTTGGCTACAAGGCTGGGATGACCCATATAGTTAGGGAGGTCGAGAAACCTGGATCAAGTAAGTGTGATGTTTTGGCATTCTTTTAAGATCATCACATGTTCTTTTTGTATGTTTTTCTTTCATGGCGGCTTATATGCATGACCATGGTGAATTTGTACCTGATAACATTCTTTGCTGTTGTAGAGCTTCATAAGAAGGAGACATGTGAAGCTGTCACTATCATCGAAACTCCTCCAATCGTTGTTGTTGGAATGGTGGGATATGTCAAGACACCACGAGGCCTTCGCACACTGAATACTGTTTGGGCTCAGCATCTTAGTGAAGATATCAAGCGCAGGTTTTACAAGAACTGGTGCAAATCAAAGAAGAAAGCTTTTACGAAATATAACAAAAAATATGAAACTGAGGAAGGAAAGAAAGATATTCAATCTCAGCTTGAGAAATTGAAAAAGTATGCCACTGTCATTCGTGTTCTTGCTCATACTCAGGTACCAAAATTGTGTTGGATTTTATGCGAGTTTGTTTCTCTGTAAATTTTTTAACAACCATTATTAATCGGTTTATAAGTGAGGCATAGCAGGCTTGATTCTGATTCAAATATCTGACTGTTTATACCATATTGATCTTATGGTGTTCAAATACTGTAAATCCGGCCTATTGTGTTTTATTTAATCTTTTTAAATGCGTAGTCTTGTTCATTTATTTACAAGTTGTTGTATATATTTTTGTTTTTTGTAGATAAGGAAGTTGAAGGGTCTAAAACAAAAGAAAGCTCATTTGATGGAGATCCAAGTTAATGGCGGAACAGTAAGTCAGAAGGTGGACTATGCATATGGTTTCTTTGAAAAGCAAATCCCTGTTGATGCTGTCTTTCAAAAGGATGAGATGATAGATATCATTGGAGTGACTAAAGGTAAAGGTTATGAAGGTGTGGTAACTCGCTGGGGCGTCACTCGCCTTCCAAGAAAGACACACAGAGGCCTCAGGAAGGTTGCTTGTATTGGTGCCTGGCACCCTGCTCGTGTTTCTTTCACAGTTGCCAGGGCTGGGCAGAATGGATATCATCATCGTACTGAGTTGAACAAGAAGATCTACAAGGTCGGCAAGACTGACCAAGAGTCACATACAGCCATCACTGAATTTGACAGGTATAGTAGTACTAGACCTGTATTTCCAATAAAACTTATGTATCTTGGGTAATCTTATGAAAGTTCAAAGTTGTTCATATTGAATTGCATTAATTGCAATTCTCTATCAGATTATGCGATACTTAATTATGTTATTTGCTAACTACAGGACTGAGAAGGATATTACTCCTATGGGTGGATTCCCTCATTATGGTATTGTGCAGCACGATTATCTTATGATCAAGGGATGCTGTGTTGGACCAAAGAAGCGGGTTGTCACTCTTCGTCAGTCACTACTCAAGCAGACATCTCGATTGGCTCTTGAAGAGATCAAACTGAAGTTCATTGACACCTCCTCCAATTTTGGACATGGCCGCTTCCAGACTACCCAGGAGAAACAAAAGTTCTATGGTCGGTTGAAGGCATAATTTATTTTATAATTGCGACGTTTCTCAGTTTTGTTGGGATTCCAATTTTGCATCAAAGTAAGACATTAAGTGAGTGGTCTTTTTATTTCTTTGAGTCGGTTAGTCATCGTGGTCTTTTTATTTCATAGAGTCAGTCGGTCATTGTTTTACATTTCTCATTGAGAACACAGTTTTCTTATTTCCTTTGGAATTGGAACACTTGTATTATTGCTGTTTTACTATTATCAGCTAAATTTTGATTGTGCTTTTGGATATTTTTGCATGCCTTATTTATATTTCTATTATCTTACACACTGTTTCCCCAAAAGAGGACTCTAAAAGGCACTTCCTTTCTGCTAGCTTTGGATAATTTTTCCAGTAACATTGAACGGTTATCATCTTTAGAACCCCCCCACCAGAATTTTAATCTCACTACAACTTCAATAAGAGAGCTTGTAGCAACTCAACCGTGTTGGTGACATTTTGCTTGCAGAACTTCTTGGTATCTGTCATATGGTTTGTCTCTTGCCTTTTGGTTGTGTGCGAGATTGACTCCATGGATGTGAAATCGATCCTAGACAGGGACTACGATAGATTCAATGACTATGTTATTGTGTTTTGAACAAATTGGGGAGTTGCTTGATTGTGTTTGGATTTGATGGTTTAATCATTTTACTACCGTTCAAAATTGTGTTTTATCTGTGGTTTGATTATTTATGTTATTATGACAATCTTATTTTGCAAAAAGAAAAAAGATGTGATCGTTTCAAAAAATGATAAAAGGAAGTGAAACTAACAGAATTCCTTTGAAACAACGAAAATGCTAAACAATGCCCGGGCACTACTTAAACATTTAAATATGGAAATTTTATCTCGGAACTTGTGCATTCAATGCATCGAGAATGTAAAAAGTTATTTTATTAATATTAATTTTATTTTTTATTTCCATTTTTGGTATGCTTAACAAGTATCTCGGGGACACTGTTTAGCATAACCCTTAAAACAATTTCAACCGTGAATTTAAGAACTAGATTGAGATTGAAAACTGCTTGACGCAATTACTTCAACACAAAACATTTTCTTTTGCCTCTTTTATACTAGTTTGTAGATGAAGGAAAAATACTACTTTGAAAATATATGAAAGTCGGCTGAATTAGATTTTCGAGATGTACAACTACAGAGGTTAATCTCTCGAGTTAACTAAGATTTACTTAAAGGGTTAATCTATCGCAACAAATGTTTTCTTTTACACGCGTCTGTCAAGAGACCTAAATATTTATCATTTGTGCCTCTTTTAATACAAGCTAAATTAGTTTTGCACAAAACGCATAAATCCATTGGTGACTTGTGTAGATGCTACGAGATTGCTATACCTATATAATAGGATTTACATAAGAATGAATTATTTGAGTACCATTAATAATTTTGACGGGATTGTATTTATTTTTTACCAAATATTAAAGTACCCGATTCCTCGAGAACTAGAGAGTTAACAAAAAAACCCTCTCCATGTAGATTTGATTGGTGCAAATTACAATACCTAAAATCTGATTAGTACACCATCAAATCAGTCTTCTACTTATAACACATTCTTAAATACGTCCCTAATTATATGAATATTTCAAAAATGTCCTCAACTATGTTAAATGTTACTCAAATTAATCATTCAAAGAATATATTATAGAATAAATTGAGAATAAATAGATAAACTTAAGAACTAAATTAATAATAAATTATAAAATATAACAATTTAATCGATAATATGCAATTAAATATAAAAACTAAGTTGATAATTTAGTATTGTATAAAAAAAACTTGATAAATGTACCCAAAAAAAAAAAACTTGATAATTTTTGCTTTAAAAAACTTGATAATTTAATAGAATAAAAAACATTTATAAAATAAAAAAGATGAAAATGTGAGTTTATCAACTTTTCAAAAGTTACAAAGCATTAAAAAGCTGGTAGCACAACACAAGGCAAAAACGATACAGCAATGTCAACTTTGTACAGCACTATGAGGAACACAACAAACACAATTTCTCATAGCATACGTACATTTGCTTCTCAAACCAAAACCAACGACACCACAACACAGTTACTATACCAATTGAACAAAAATATTTCCCATTTGATTCGAACTGGTAGATTAACAGAAGCTAGAGCATTGTTTGATTCCATTAAGCACCGAAACACAGTAACTTGGAATTCCATGATCACTGGATACGTTCAACGGAGAGAAATAGCCAAGGCACGCCAACTGTTCGATCAAATGCCCCACAAGGATATTGTGTCTTGGAACCTCATTATATCCGGTTACTTTTCTTGCCGCGGAAGTAGGTTTGTTGAGGAAGGAACAAAGCTGTTTGATCAAATGCCCCAGAGGGATTGTGTATCTTGGAATACTGTCATTAGTGGGTATGCTAAGAATGGAAGGATGGATCAAGCTCTTAGGGTTTTTGAATCTATGCCACAACGGAATGTTGTTTCGTGTAATGCTGTGATAACTGGGTTTTTGTTGAATGGCGATGTGGATTCGGCTGTTGGGTTTTTTAGGACTATGCCGGAGCGTGACTCGGCTTCTCTTACTGGTCTTATATCTGGACTTGTTAGGAATGGTGAGTTGGATATGGCTGCTAGGATTTTGGTTGAGTATGGGAATGTGGGTGATGAGAAAGATGATTTGGTTTATGCTTATAATACCCTGATTGCTGGTTATGGGCAGAGAGGAATGGTTGAAGAGGCGCGGCGTCTTTTTGATGGGGTTATGAGTGATCAAGGGGATGGAAATGAGGGTCAAAGGAAATTTAGGAGGAATGTGGTATCGTGGAATTCGATGATGATGTGTTATGTGAAAGCAGGAGATGTTGTCTCTACTAGAGAACTGTTCGATAGGATGATAGAGCGGGATACTTGTTCCT
This sequence comes from Trifolium fragiferum, assembly GCA_954870985.1. Classification (NCBI taxonomy): domain Eukaryota; kingdom Viridiplantae; phylum Streptophyta; class Magnoliopsida; order Fabales; family Fabaceae; genus Trifolium; species Trifolium fragiferum. The sequence continues at coordinate 14,646,587 of OX940790.1, read as the reverse complement.
GGAACACCATGATCAGTGGATATGTTCAAATTTGTGATATGGAAGAGGCTTCAAAGCTTTTTACCAAAATGCCAAGTCCTGATGAACTTTCATGGAATTCAATAATATCTGGGTTTGCACAGATTGGTGATTTGAAACGTGCGAAAGAGTTCTTCGAGAGGATGCCCTGGAAGAACCTTATCACGTGGAACTCAGTAATAGCTGGCTATGAGAAAAATGAAGACTATAAGGGTGCTATTGAGTTATTTTCTCAGATGCAGCTTGAGGGAGAGAGGCCTGATAGGCACACTTTTTCTTCAATTCTCAGTGTGTGCACTGGGTTGGTGGATCTCTACCTCGGTAAGCAGATACATCAGTTTATTACAAAGACTGTTATTCCTGATTTGCCAATAAATAATTCCCTCATTACCATGTACTCGAGATGTGGGGCAATTGGTGATGCACGTGGTGTGTTTAATGAGATGAAACTTTATAAAGATGTTATAACTTGGAATGCAATGATTGGTGGTTATGCATTTCATGGCTTTGCTGCACAGGCTCTAGAACTTTTCAAATTGATGAAGAGGCTTAAAATTCAACCTACCTATATAACCTTTATTTCAGTTTTGAATGCATGTGCGCATGCAGGATTAGTTGAAGAAGGGAAGCTGCAATTCAATTCCATGATTAATGACTATGGTATTGAACCACGGGTTGAACACTTTGCCTCCCTTGTGGACATCTTGGGACGGCAGGGACAGCTTCAAGAGGCTATGGATTTGATTGATAACATGCCAGTTAAACCAGATAAGGCTGTGTGGGGTGCTCTATTAGGGGCTTGCAGAGTGCATAATAATGTAGAATTGGCCCAAGTAGCAGCCAAAGCTTTGATCAGTCTTGAGCCAGAAAGTTCAGCTCCTTATGCGTTGTTATTTAATATATATGCTGATTTAGGACGGTGGGATGATGCTAAGAGGGTGAGAGTGTTGATGGAAGAAAATAATGTCAAGAAGCAAACAGGGTATAGTTGGCTAGGCCTAGATTCTACCAATCGTCAATGATAAATTTTTCCATTAAAAAAAAAACTTCAATCAGCAATGTACATCAGATCATGCCATTGTTAGAGATGCTCCCGTTCAACCTAAGTTCATATTGTCAGATAGAAAAATTGATCTGGTCATCTGATTAAGTAGATAAGACATAAATGTTAAATGGACATGAAAGAAAGAGTACATCTTCTGGCCGAAATGTGGAGGTAAGAAAGTGGTAGGTTTTTTTTTTTTTTTAATTATTATTCTTGGATTGGTAAAACATTGTGAATTTGTAGCTGGAGGCTACAGTCTTATATATCATAACTTTTTTCTCGTTTCTTTTAATAGATCTATTTGCTGGTGTCAACCGCAAGGGACTGCAACCTTCAATGGCTGCAGGGTTGGTATGTTTCTTAGTAATTCAACTGCTTCTCAATTAAATACAAGTTACGAATCCAGTCCTTTACTTGATGTAGAAGAAAACTTCTTTAATTGCATTGCCTGTGAGAAAGAATGGAGACATTAAGCGGATTTTTTGTTTTAATGGCTAATTTAGTTTTGTTGATGTAACATATGAGAAAACTGATATGTAAATGAATCCACGAGCTGTGCCACCATCCGAATCCGATGCAGTAGTAGGGAATGAAAATACTGATACTGAAAGTGCTCGATCTAGTGAAGTCGTTACAAGCTCATTGGTTTTCTAAAAGGTAAAAATGTTAGAACTTAATTTCTGTTATATGATGGTGAAAAGGACAAGGAAAGGAATGCTCTGCTGCAACAAATGGTGCAAAAGTGGATAATCTTGTATCACTTTTGCACCTATTCATTAGTATCTGTCACTACATGGACAATTTATATCTATATTTTTTTAGAAAATGCATTCAAAAAAAAGGAAAAGAACAATGTACTCCACAGGCTTTTGATGAACAGGCAGATGGCACTTTGAACAAGGTAATCCATAGTCGGTACACATTAATATCTAAATAGCAAAATCTGATTTAGTGTCTAATTTATTAAAAATGTGCAGGGGAAAGGACAATCTTCTCAATTATTTGCACCTCCTCCTGGATATGAAGAAGAGATACAAAGTTAGGATGTCCTGATCATTGTCTCAATGCATATCAGTCAATGTTACATATGATCTGTTCTCTATTGCACTATTATATGGCTTTTCTTGCAAAGAAAAGGAAAGTCAACTCTGGGAGCAAATCAGGGTCGTTCTGGTTGTGGGCTTACGGTGCGGTGCAACTTCACTTGATGATGGAAATGGAGAATTACAATTGGGAGCTTCTGCTTGGTTTCCAGATAGTCAAGTGAGTGTGGATTGTAGCAATGACATGACAGAAGTGAAGATAGAATGGAGTATAAATGTGCATAGGCAGAAGGTTAAAGTTTTGCCTCGACAAGATATTTGCCAACAACGTACTTTCTTTGCAGTCAAAAGAAATCAAGTGTTTTCAGCAATATAAGAAGCTTAATTTAGAATTACAATATTGTTGGAGATGAAGATATGAGGTAGACAAATTGATTTAGAAAATAGAGCATGCCAAACATACAAAATGTAAAACTTAATAGCGTACTTCGGATGCATTTTGTTGGAGATGAAGAGCTTTTTCGGTTTGGCTTATCTCCTGAGATAAGTATTTCGAGACTATTTAGGAGAACTTATGAAAATAACTTGTGACATGTTCATAAACTCTTCAAGATATCTTTATGGCTTATACAAAAACAATTTTAGCTTTATTTTAACTTTGTTATAATTATGCATAAGCACTTATGCTACAAGGCACAAGCTACAAATTAGTTGTTTATCAAAACAAGAAAGTTGTCCTTGGTTACAATGTTTGAGGTTAAATGTTCAAAATTATTTTCATCTATAGATTCGGTGTCTAATTCCTGGTTGACAATACTCATATGAAATGGATGAGCTGTGGCATATAGGAAGCTATATATGTGTGTGTGTTTTTTTTTCTTCTTTTTCTGATATTCAATTTAGCTTACAAAGTTGACACTTTGAACCAAGATTAGTTGAATTATCTTCATTGAAAATTAAGAATATATCATTGCACAGAAAAATGGTGGCCAACAAAAATATATCACGACAGTGAAAAGCGTGAGTTCCATATGCCAATGTTTTAGCAAAACTAAAGCAGGGACTTACAAATTCAGCAATTTTAGAAATGGAAGAAAGGGATGAAGTTGACAATGTTCAATACAACAAAGCGTAATACATGTGGCAAGTGATGTTATGACATTCTGTTTAAACATCATCACTTGACAAAACCAATTCAACAACAGGGACTAAAACCAATATAATGAGGGACTATAATAGGAAAGTTAATTAAAGGACCAAAACCAAAAGAATGTATATAAGGTACCGTATCATTAGCCTATGAAACTCTCTTAGATACCATTATTGGAGATGCTCTAAAGAGGTTAAAGACATACTTATGCATGTTATAATTGCAAAACCTTGTGTGCATTTATAACTTGCTTGGTAACTTATGATCTTTTAGAATCTGTCATTGAAATCATACGATATGATTCATTTTCAGAGCATCATGATTATCACTTAACTCATATCTTATCTTTTTGAACTAAACAACCGACAGATCTAGCTGCCGATCGGAATGTAAAGCATGTGAATAAATTATTATGATATTGCAGTTAAGAAATATTAAAGGCATACAGAAAAAAGGTCCAACCAGCTAGAAAGTATTTGATGCAGCAAGCTGTCCTTGTTAAAGGAAATTATGCAGCATGTATCTAAACCAATCAAAAACTACAAATCCTTTATCGGCGAAATGTCATGAAATTAGAAATATTTTTGTAATTGAGAATGCAATTTAACAGGTCTTCTGTGAGGTTTTTTAGAAGGGCACAAGTCTTTGAACTAGAGACAGAACAGGTTATAATTATTGGTGGAAAGCTGTTTAGTCATCCGCAATTTGATTATCTCAAACCAACTTTGCTTTCAGACCAATTTCTTGCATTGCAACCAACTCTACAAGTATGCACAAAAGCACCATCAAGCATATCTTAAAATAGGAGGCTTTTTTTAAGTAAGGGTGTAGTCAACTGTGATTTGATTTAATGTACAATGTGACGGGATCTTAAAACATTGAAATATAAGGTTCTTCCTTTAAAACCAAATACACTTTAGGAGCTTCTTTTCCTGAACAGAAATGTTATCACCATCATGATTAGGTTAACAAAGCAGGTGGTTGTGTAACCAATTGAAATCATGAACAATCAATAGTAGCAGGAAAACATATTCCTGGATAGCATAATAATAATTTGAAATGATGAATGAAGTATTACCTTCGAGAGTTGAACTACTGTCATTAGACTTATAGGATAGACACCTAAGAAGTCAGAATGCAAATGGGATTCATTCATTTTAACTTGATGCTAGGTGGGTTAGACAAGAAAAAGGAAAATCCTAATCCTAATTAAACTAAACATCAGCATGACACAAAAGATGTCACTTCATGGTCATAGACCTCATGGTCAATCTGAACAACTTAAACCACAAACAGATCAATCTAAACAAGACGCTTCGAGAATAGATAAGTAAACTAAAACATCAGCCTGACAAAAGACGTAATGCACGGCCGTAGACTTAATTGAACACAAATGATTACTCACAAATCTGCCAAATAGATCAATCTAAACAAGATGCATACAAAATGGTAGGAAGAACAGCAAAATGTGTCCAATTAGACGCTTGCTCTAATTAATACATTATGATTTTCAACGATAATATCTCACTTGTCGAGTAAAAACAAATCATCAAAGGCAAGTCGTGCATGTCAATAAAAAACTTTTCACTACAAGGAAATAAAGCAGAATTGACTATGCTACAAAAAACTACAAAGAAGTGATCCCCTTGCTTTATAATCAAGAAGGCACTGTAAAGCACAAAATCCTTCATCAGTTTTAGACAATGAACATCAAAAGCAGATTGATTTTTCCTGTTTTACCTCATAATATCTGAGAGTTTTCTTCTGTATACTAAAGAATAATTTGGCAAGCTGAATTGTGGATACATTCACATCTGAACTACTGAGCTGGGGTAGAACCAACATTACCCAAACCCATCTTCTTCCCCAACAACGTAAGCTGCTCTACAAAGTCCACTCCAGTTAAAAGTTCTGTCGTTCCATATATAATATGCTTGGGAGGCTGCTGATTTTGTGCAAGCTCTTGCAGACTGCAATATTCAACATAATTACCACCACCAATCATGAACACAATTGCTTCCTTAAATGGCCCTTTCAAATGGCTGCTACTTGCTCCCAAACCAGACTTGGGAGCACGAGGATCGAATGCCAGGTACATATCTGTTTCAGGATTTGGTCTCCCTTCAATCAAGGCTTCAACAGTCCTCGCCAATGCTAGCTGCCTGTCACTAGATAAGAGATTTTTGACACCGGCAGTCACCGCACTTATTGACTGTCCATAGAGCTTCTCGGCCCAGTCAACAATATTACTTCTGCTAGCAGAATTCGCAGATGCCAACGAAACATTCAGAGACTTAATCTTTTTCACATACTGAAAAGCAGCAGTATCAACCTCACTCTCTCTCAGCACAGTTTCCACAGCTTCCACTTCAGTCGGATTAATAGTTTCCGATGAAATAAGATACATGATGGCAAATCGAAGCTTATCCATCTTGGTTCCCTTCCCTCTCAGCACACCAAGAAGTTCACTCCGCTCAATACCCCCTCTAACCATCATGTCATTCTCCTTCTTAGCATAAGAATCAAGCGACCTCTCCTTGATCTCACCCAACAAAACAGTAGCAATGTTAGTATGCTTATCAATCACCTGCTTCCTCTCAGTTAGCTCAGGCAGAGAATTCACAGCATTCATCAAATACTTTGTATTACCAATCAAATCCGTCCCATCAAACTCAGCACCGTGATTTCCACCGGTCCTCTTATTCACCTCATCAACATCACTCTTATACTTATTCAGCTGAGTCTCAATCTCCCCCGCAACCTCAGGAAACTCCAAACCCCCATTCGTAACCCAAAACGTATCAGCACTATCCAACTCATAAGATCTCATCCCACCTTTCTCTCCTTGAACACTCAACCTATTCAATTTCAACCCAAGAACATCATGAACCAACGGACGATACCTAAAATCATGCTGAATCGCAACCGGAAGTTCAAAATTCCTGTCAAAAATACACAAAACAGGACGCTGAAAAGAACTAACAAAATTCCCACCCTCGGTAAACAAATTATTCTTCGACAACAAATGATCACGAATCCGCTGATCCAACGCAGTAGCAACCATTTCAGCCGGTCCACCACGCGGACAACGAATAACAGGAACTACACCAAGCGTCGCCAAAACACAAAACAATCCAGAAACAATCTTCTCAATAATATCCTCAATTTCACGGTCACCAGCAGAAGGATCATTAAGTTGAAGAAAACAAGATTTCTGAGCCAACGAAAACAGATTATCCTCAAGAGTAACAAACTCAAGATACTGATCATGAACCTTCGAAATCCGCTGAATCGAATCAGAACCTAGGGTTCCAGAAGCGAGATCTTCGAGTAAAGGTCGAGGAATCGAAGTCGAAAAATTGAGATGTAAAGATTGATAAAGAGATCTAGAAGCATCGGCGATGATTCTCTGAACATTGGATTGAATCGGTTGAACGAAATAAACGGCGGGAACGTCGTGAACGGGTTTACGATCTTTGTCGATGAGGAAATAGAGAGTAACGCCGTGTTTGCGAAGATCTTTGACGTGAATTAACGGAGAGAGAATGTTTTGGCAGAATTTATCGTAGATGAGAATTTTGTATGCTTCTTCGTTTGTTGTTCCAGATGCGTTTAACGGTTGATTTAGGTTTAGCATTCGTGCGATGCATTCTGAAATTGAAATGGATCGTTAATGGAATTGCGAGAATGAAAAAGAAGAAGAAGAAAATGGAGGAGTTAGTTATTACCTGTTTGTTTCTGGCGGAGATTGAGAGTCATTGTTGTGATGCAATCTTTGTTGAGTTTGAAGAGTGAGTGAGTTCGCTGAGTTTGGGAAATGGGATTGCCGCGATGGGTTTCTCAGATCTTCAATTGTTGTTTGCTGCTGCTGTCATTCATACTCGTAATCGTAACTCATACACTTCATACATCTGTGTGTCAATAAAAATCTTTTTTTTTTTTTTTGTTAATAGGCGAATTTTATTTTACCTTTTTATATTATCTCTGTAATTTTTTAATTTGATTTACTTTTTTAATATTATTTTTTTTATTATCTCTGTAATATTTTTTTATTTGGATGACTCGTTTCATTGGATGAGAGCTTGTATCTTTAAAAGTCTGATGTTCATTTCATTTAATGATAGTTTCACAGACGATTGTAAAGTGGATAGAGGTTTACGTCAAAGCGACCCATTAACCCATTTCTTATTTTTAAATGTTGCCGAAGGCTTAGTAAGAATGACGAGTAAAGCAGTCGATATCAGAAAATTCAAGGCGTACCAGGTTGATGTAAATATTCACTTTCAAATTCTCCTGTTCGCATATGACACTATTCTTTTTTAGAATGATTACTATTGATTAAAATTTATTGTAATATTGTTTTAAAATGTTGAATATGTTTTTGTCCCTTTAAATAAATCAATTTTTAATTTTAGTCCTCATAATTTTTTCTTCAAACCTTCCGTTAACATATTTCAAATTTTATGTACCAAAAAAAAAATTCAAATTTTAGAGGGTTAATTTCAAATATATGAGGTTAATTTTTTTAAGGAGATGCCAAAAGATTCATGGGTTTTCATATTACTCATTATTACTTTTTCTTTTGGGAAAATTATAATGACCTCCCCTGAGGTCTATTAAAATGACACTGACTACCTCTTTAGTTTTAAAATTTACGCTAACCTCCATTAAGTTTATATCAAATATACCAACACCTCCCTTATCAACTAACACCGTTAACTTTCTATTTTATTGGATAAGTTCTATTTTTCTACCACAATCTGTTAAAAGAATCATAGAAACACACATCTTTCTACGTCAAACAAACAACAATATCTAAGCATTGAAAGGTAAGACACCACACACAATCACAAAACTAAACAACCTCCAAAACACTACAAAAACTACCAACAATGATGACATATTATGGAAACAAATATTGTGGCTCAACCTTGAAACGATTATTCTCAATTCTTTCTTTTTTTTTTTTGATAATTATTTTCTTATTTTTATCTCCAGAATAAAATAAAATAAAATAGAATGCCAATATAAGAGGACAATCGATCCATCTCTATGTCCAACTAATCTCTTGCTTTCTCCAAATTCTTTCTCTTCTTTTTTATTTTACAATTCGTTGTGTTGATATTTGAAAACAATACATATCCAATTTGCTTCATCACCTTTTGTATTTTTACTGATTCGTTGATACGCGACAACAATTCGTTGATATATGTGAAAATTGTAAACAATAGTGTCAATTTGTTAATACAAGAAAAGAATAAATATCCAATTCACTAAGTTTCGATATAAAAAAGAGGTTAGTGTTCTTTCTCCTTCGACTAAACCCTAAAATATTAAATCAATACAACTAATGATTGTTGAACAGACGGAATATTAACGGCGTTTGTAGGTAAGGGAGGTATTTGTGCATTTGATAAAAATTTAAGGGAGGTTGGTATAAGTTTTAAAATTAGAAGGGATGTCAGTGTTATTTTAATAAACCTCAAGGGAAATGAGTGTAATTTTCCCTTTTCTTTTTGACAGAATATTATTCATTATTTATCATTTCACTTTGAGGTTAATATTATTCATTATTACCAAATCCAAGTTCATAAAATTCGGGTATTCTCAAATCCGTTTCAATTCTTAATGGTGATGAAAATTAAAACTCAAAATTCATAGCCAATGGGGTTTGGGTATCCCGTAGAGTTCGGGGGTATCTCCATTTCACTCTACTTCCATATGAATTTGAGTTGCATTTTGTTGTTTTTTTATCAAAAAATAGTTAAATGTAGAAAATTATTTTATTTCAATAAAATTTATACATAGAAAATAAATTGATTAATACTCAACTTAAAAATATGAATGCAATCTAGAGTTTGTTTAAGTGTTTCTAATTTATAAATGATAAAATGTAATTTGATATAAGCGGGGCAAATTCCGAGACGGATTCAGGGTATCAATATTCTTATTACCCGCCATAACCTCAACTTTTAAAATCGAGAAAAATTCAAATGCAAATCCAATCAACTTGAGTTTTTTTCCGTTAAAATCGAGCGGGACGGACGGGTATCCGCGGGTTTGGATTATTTTGCTGTTATCCATTTTAAAACAAAAAGAATATTTAAAACGAATATCCCTCCGACCCTCCCTCGTACGTAACAAACTCTCTAATCACACTAAATCAAATAACACCTCCAAAATTTTGATCTTTAAATAACACTCCAAAAGAGATTTCCTCGATTTAACTCTGAAACTCAATCAATTGATCTGTCTCAAAGAAAAAGTAAAGTATCTCTGTTTGTTTCAGATCATATTAATTATCGTTGTCATCAATTGAGTTACAGTGGAAGAAGAGAATGATACAGAATTGGTTTAATATAAACAATCCACAAATAATCAAAGGCAATGGAGCTGATGATAGACACAACAATTATGAATTGGAAAGACTGTTGTTATCACCTACCTCAATTACTTCTTCTGCAACCACATTTGTTGAGACATTGTTTCACGCAACGCCGAGTCCGAGTTCGAGTTCTCACACAACTACACTACAAGTGAGTCTGTTTATACTTAGCATTCTGTTCCTTGTTTGTTGTGTATATACTAAAATGTCTTCGGAATAACATGCTATGTCTATGCATTCGATTATGTGTTAAGAAGTCTATTCGTTGTTCATGTGTAATTTTTATTTTATATTTTATATAATAAAAGATATTATTAGTATGATAAAAAAACATATTCACTCCGTTTCTTTTTGTTTGATGTTTGAAAAAAAAAAAATCAAATTAAGAAAGTGTAATTTTGCATTTTATTTTTCTATTATATCCTTTTTTTGGAATATATTATACTCTAATTTTAATCACAAAAAAATTCATATTTTTTGCGCACACTTTATCTTTCCAAAAAATTAAAACCACAAAAAAATTAAAGGCGGATCGTAACAAACCAATTTTTTTGTTTTTGCATTTTCAACAAAAATAAAAACCAGTTTTTTGACAAGATATGCTTCATCGGAAGAATAGAAAGGAAAACTTATTTAATGAAAAACAAAGGCTAGAAAGAATAGGACAACTACCCATTCAAATGAAGTGTGAATCAATTTTAGTAAGATAAGTTAAGGATTATTTGGGCATGAAATAATACTTATTGTGATTGGGTTGTAGTCACATTTTTATTTTTAAAGTAGGGTATTTCAAAAGTTCATGTGTTCAAAAAATTCTCGTATTTTCAATTTGTAGTCACTTTGAGTTTCTTAATGTTGTGTAACAAGATTTTCAACAAACATGCAAAGAAAAAAAAAACAATAAAAAGATTATACGAAGAAGTTTAGTAAAAAAAATACAATAAAAAGATTATATGAAAAAGTTTAGTAAAAAATAAAGATACAATAAAAAGATTATATAAAATTTAGTCAAAAAAATAAATAGGAAGGAGGGTATAATAGACAAAATATAACCTTAAATTACCAAAACATCAAACAATTTGAAACATTTTTTTTTTCTAAAACATTAAACAAAAAGGAACGGAAGGAGTATATATATATATATATATAGTCTCAAGTTTTTTTTTTCTTTTTTTTCCATGTTTGCTTCAAAAAAGTTTGTTATAAACGATTTTTCCATATTTCCCTCTAAATATTGTTTTTATTTTTTATTTTTTTATTTTTAAGATTAAGATATGTATATGATTAATTGAATTATATTATGATAAAGTTTGTTTTTTCTTATCTCTAAAATCAAGGGATTTTACTTATAAATAACGAGGTTGACATAAATTTCTCTTGTGCAATTCAAATCATCTCATTTGACTAAAAATAATATCTCTTTTTCATACTTAAGAATCTCTCAAGGAATAGTTCCTCAAAAGACATGTCTTGTGCATTGATGAAATCTGAAGAAGCCAGCAGCACAAGGAATGACATTAGCTGTCTCACTCTGAAATCTAGAGACGCCCCATTCGTAGATACTTCGGCTGCAAACTCATTGACTAAGTGTAGGTCCAAAATAAGTGATCGGAATAGCAATGTTCTTCGCAAATATTTGAAACTTTCAAGCAATGTAGAGCAAAAACGTAGCAGAAATCCAATTATCAGTTCAGAGGAGGAAGAGATCGCGTTCTTGCGTTCACTTGGGTGGGAGGAAAGTAATGGATCTGATGAAGATGAAGGCCTTACTCCACAGGAGATACAAGATTTCTATGATAGGGTTTGAAAATTCTTTCTTTTTCTGTAATTATTTTTATTAATGTTTAAATTTGTTTTATTTTTTGAATGATTTCTTTTTAAGTTCTATGCATGCATTGATTTGATTATTTTGTCATGCAGTATGCGAAAAATAGCAGCTATGATCATATCTTCTCCAAATTGTCCATCAAAGCATGATTTTATCGGTGGAGGAGTATCGCACCTGAGACTACATGCATAGTTGACTAATATATATAAATTTTTTGTAGATGAACGAATTATATTTACAATTTTTTTGATGGAAGAATTATATTTAAATTTATAACTATATTTCAGGATTTGGAATATGATTTTGTAAATTCACATTCTTAATGTTGATTTTGTTCTTTCCTTACCTTTATCTTTTTTATGATCTGGCCATCTTTTGATTTTATTGTGGCAATTCACTTATTCATAGAAGACATTAATTTGCTTTCCGATTGTATCCCTTATTCATTATATCACTATTCTTTTTTGTGACTATTTCCTTAACTTTGATTGTAGAAAACTGAAAAGAAAATTGACGTAATGATTTTTTTTTTGTCAAGCGTAATGATTATTTTTAATAAGTAAAAAAAACAAACAGCTTCTATATTTTAAAGAAAATTATTATTAAAAGAGTTTTTAAATAAAGTAATAATAGTTATTTTGCAACAACTTTACTACTATTATTTATCTAATTAATATCTTTTAATAAGTTTTATTTACTCCAAAGTTATTGTTTATAAAAAAAACAATTTTATCTTATTATCAAACATCTTTTAACCCTATTAAAATTTTAAAAATAAACTTCTAACACTTTTTTTTTTCTTAAAAAAAGTTAGATTTACCAAATAACTTTATCTTCGATTTCAAAACAATTACTTCTAGCTTTGTGATTAAAATAACTTATGCACCTAAAAGAGGAAGAAGATGAAACAAGTTTAAATTCGCGGGAACTAAGTTTTTTTTTTTTTTTTTTTTTTCGTTCTTTGTGGTTTTTTTTTTGGAAAAGTGTATATTTTTTTTAATGGATGAGGTTAAATCTTTTTTTTTCCTATTTTATTAATTAGTTTTTTTTTGGAAAAGTGTATATTTTATTTTAATGGATGAGGTTAAATCTTTTTTTCCCTATTTTATTAATTAGTTAATTATTTAAAATTTTCTGATTGGTTGATTCTAAGAGTATGGTGTTACGCTCGACTTCACCTAAGATTTTCTCGAGGTTAAAATTGAGTGCATGATAATTTTTTAAGGATTAAAAATTTAATAAAAATTATAACAAAGCACCATGAAAAGAAATCTCAAAATTAGTAGTTATCGAAAATATTAAAGCTATGGTCTGACGGTGAAGATGTTGGCCATGCTCTCAGTCAAATAAATATTGGTATTGTTCAATTATAAACTAAAAAACAAAGGTATACTTGTTTTAGTATTTAAATAACAATAGCAAACAGAATGCAATAGTAGCACTTCTTGTGCATCAGATAGTAAGAAAAGTAAACATAGGGAGGTGAGGAAGGAGTGTATACCTGTAATTTTAGTATTGAAATAACAACATCAAACATAATAATAGTAACCTAAACGCATACCTGTTAGCATTCTGCACTTCTTCTGCATTAAATAGTAATAAAAATAAACACAGGTAGGTGAGGGACGAGTACTGTGTAACAATAACAAATAGAATGCATACACTAAATAGTAACAAAAATAAACACAGGTAGGTGAGGAAGGAGTACTATATAACAATAGCAAACAGAATGCATGCACTAAATAGGAAATAGAATGATCATATATTCTCCAAACTGTCCATCAAAACATGATTTCATCGGTGGAGGAGTATCGGACCCGAGACCACATGCATAGCTGACTAATATATATATAATTTTTTTGTAGATGAACGAATTATATTTACAATTTTTTAGATGGAAGAATTATAAAAATTTTAGATGGAAGAATTATTAACAGTAGAGGTTAAAATTTAGTGCATGGTAATTTTTTAAGGATTAAAAATTTAATAAAAATTATAACAAAGCACCATGAAAAGAAATCTCAAAATTAGTAATATCGAAGATATTAAAGCTATGGTCTGACGGTGAAGATGTTGGCCATGCTCTCAGCCAAATAAATATTGGTATTGTTCAATTATAAACTAAAAATCAATTATAATTCTCACAAAAAATTGTCCAAAAAGTCTAATAAAAAAGGAAAATAGGTTTTTAATAGTTTTCATAAATCACCGGCTTTTACTTTAATATCCATGTTTATAAGTTACCTAACTAACCCTCAATTTTTTAATGTAAAATAAATAAATATCAAAGGTTTTTTTGTCTAAAGTATAAAGATGCACCGTACTAATTTAGATCCATATGTTTATAAGTGGGTCTAAATTTACAACCTTATATATATATATATATATATATATGATATAAGTTGCTTTTGGTGTGGCCATGGCCACACTAGGCCTTCAAATGGATCCGTCCCTGGCCAAACGATACCTAAAATGGCGTGAACGCTTCCACGAAACAAATAGCTAGGTAAACATACCATATATATAATTAAGTGGGTCTAAATTAGCAAAGTGGATGCACATTATTTAATAAAATTTACCTAACTAACCCTCAATTTCCTAATGTAAAATAAATAAATATCAAAGGTTTTTTGTCTAAAGTAAAAATATGCATCTTACTAATTTAGACCCACATGTTTTTAAGTGAGTCTAAATTAACATATATATATATATATATATATATATATATATATATATATATATATATAAGCTGCAAATTTTTGTGTGGCCATGGCCACACTAGGCCTTCAAATGGATCCGTCTCATAATCAATTTTAAAGAATCAATTATATCAAAATCAATTCTTACCACCACAGAATCAAACACACTAATCTACTCAACAAAAAAAAAAAACTATTTAAATTGGAATGATTTTTTGGGAAATAAATCGAATGTTTTAGAAAAGATAAAACTTTGGAACAAATTTACTCTAGGTTCAATAAAAAACCAACCATTTTATAAAAAAATAAAAAATAAAGATAACATTTTGCAACAAACTTATTGTAGGTTCAATAAAAAAAACCTGTGATCCCGTGAACTTAGCTCAATTGGTTGTCGGTGTTCGAACCTCGATCATCCCATTTATCCATCTTAATAGTGGAATTTCTAACCACTAGACTACTTAACAAAAAAAACCTCTTTATAAAAAAAAAAAAAAAAAATCCTCACCCTCATAACTCAAGATCACGATTTACTGGTGTTGAACTTTCACGCAATTTAATGTAGTAATGAATTTCAGTTGTTAATTTGTGGTTGAATAATTTAAATTGCACAATTAACAAATTAAATAGTACGGTAAAATTATCTCAACTGTTGATTTAAATCAGACGGTTGACAACCGTAACTGCGAGCAGGTAATCCATTTCCCATAACTCATACTAGTAAGTCGTAACAAACTCTCCACATTATACTAATTTATTAAAAAAATAAATAAACCCTAATCTACCAAAAATCATTCGTTCCATTTCCTACTCTTCTGAGCATTGTTGTTCTGTCTTGTTGTCAAAGGTACGTTTGTTTAATTTTCTGTTACATATATATGCCACACTCACTCAATATCATATATATTTCAAATTTTCAATATGTGAGAGTATTTTTTTATATCAAAAGTTGAATTAATCTCAAATAGTGTATATTTTTCAATTCTAGGTTTTGATGGAAAATCACTATGAGCTGTTGTGATATTTTGGTAGAGATCCGAAGAAAGGTTAAGGAAAACTTGTTTAACAAGGATAAACTGTATCTTAGTGATGAGTGTAACAATCATAATTCTGAATATGTAGACAACAATACAATGTCCAATAGGTTTGAAAATGAAGTATTAACAATGAATTATGGGATATTGAAGGAGAATTGGTTTGATGTAAGCAATCCACAAATAATCAATGAAAAGAGTGTTGATGGTATAAAGCATACAAATTTTCTTGATGAGGAATTTCTCTTACTTGAAGTTGAATCTGATGATAAATACGACGATTTTGAATTCGAAAGAGTGTTCATTTCTAGCTCAAATACTTCTGGTGTGACTGTCAGCAGTAGTTTTACCTCGGCATGGTGTGAGGTACCTGTGACGGTTGGAAACAATGGTATGGGTGTAATGATGCATCAGCAGCATAATGATTCTGTAACCACGTCTATTGCTTCGTCTCCGCGCACAATGAGTTGTAACATGGCCGAGACATTGGTTCAAAGTCCACCGCATTCCGACACATCTTCACAAGTGAGTTTGATTACTTTGCATTCTATTACCTGTGTATGTTTTGCTGTGTATAGTTATCTGTTAGTACTCAGAAACTTGAAGAGTTAGCTCTTAAGTAATGCAGTCTTGGAAAAATTCATTATTGATTAGATCAATTTAGTATGTGTTCGAAATTATGAGTCGCCGTGCATAAATACTATGTACACACTTAATGAAATTATGGGTCAAATTTCATAATGAAATCTCAAGGCAATATAATTAATTAGATATGTTCCAAATTTTTAGTATAAGGCTTGCAAGATGTATGAACTCATGTTTTGGTTAAGAAGAAGTTTTTCTTCGAATATTGTTAAGATATATGTATATGATTTGAATTGTTCAATGAATCTAAAAATGTGAAGTGCTTCTTATAAAGAGGACCGGAGGGAGTAATTGTTTTGGTATATCTTGTAGGCTGCTAGCTCGATGGAGAAATCAGAGGTCAAGACAGAGTCACTTCGATATCCCTATTCACATTCTGGTAATTCCCATGATATCATCGCTTTGCGAGAGTTGAATGGTGTCTCTCCAGAAGATATGTCTTGTGCATTGGAGAAATCTGAAGAAGCTAGCAGCACAAGGACTGACATTAGCTGTCTCACTCGGAAATCTAGAGACACCCCTTTGGTGGATACCTCGGATGCGAAGTCCTTGACTAATGGCAATGTTCTTGGTGAACCGTTGAAACTTTCAAGCAATGTAAAGAAGAAATACAGCACCAAGCCAATTATCCATTCAGAGGAGGAAGAGATTGCGTTCTTGCGTTCACTTGGGTGGGAGAAAAATTGTGAAGATGCTAGTGATGAAGGCCTTACTCTAGAGGAGATACTAGACTTCTATGACAAGGTTTGGAAGTGTTTATTTTTCTGTAATCATTTCAAGTAATGCTTATATCTGATTTATTTTTGAATGATTGTTTCTGTAATTATTTGATTTGATTGTTTTGTCTGCAGCACGCGAAAAATTGCAGCTATGATCGAATATTCTCCAAACTATGCATCAAAACATGATTGCATTGCCACTTGACTTAGATACTAGGGGGCGCGGTGGAACAGAATCAGGCGGGCCTGAGATCAATATGCCAATGTGAATTATATTTATATTTTTTCTGTAGATGAAAGAATTATAATTAGAAATTCTTTTAGATGAAATAATTCATTTGCTCTCCAATTCTTACTGATATTTGCTCAAGAGCCACAGGTTAGACTGTAGAAGTTGCTTCCAATCTTCTTTATGTGTTCATCTTTGTTTTTGTTGTGGCAAACTGACAATTCACTTATTCGTATCATAAAGTCTTCATGATGACATCATGACATTACATTATGCCTTCTAATTCTGTTTTATTTTTGTCTATTTTTCGAGTCAAAGTTCAACAATTTTACCTGATAAGTGATTATGACAGATCAGACTTGTGAAAAAGGGTATAATGAATGGTTTAGAAATAACTTAACTAAAATGTGGTATTTAGAGGCTCATACTTTTGAAGGTTCACTTGTTGATAGTATGTATAGATGACTATGGTTGAATTGGAAAAAAACATTGCAGTGAAGAGTGTTGCCTAGGTGCGGGTACCGGTACGAGATACGGCATTTTTTGAAAAATTATTGAACGTATATGGTTATAAATTAAGGTACGGATATGTATCTGGTACTGATACGTGTACGTACAGTACCGGTACTCTCCCTCAAATGGAATATCCTTGCATCACTGCTTCCATGGTGAATAAAACATCATATATAAGAGAATTGATCTGATCATGTGTTGGCTACTCGAGTGAAGGAAAATTATTTGCCTATCAGCTCAATTATAAATAACCGATGCAAAATTGATTGTTGGTTGGGGATGAATGTGACTATAAAATTTAGATAGGCTTAGAGGTCATTATTATGCCTTGTTGGGTTTGTGGTAAAGTTTGATAAAGCCCAAAAAAAATATAACATTTAGTTAAGTTAACCAAGTCAAAAGTGCATATAAAATGAGAACAGAATTAGGTGACTCCGACCATGAGGTTCAAGGCAGTTATGGCGGTGTCAGATTTTTGGTATGCTATAGTTTGCGGTGGGGAAAGTTACCTACAAAATAGATCGACACTCCAATGTTTAAGTCAATATTGGATCAAAGATGAGTGAAGTGAAAGTGCTTGAAATTGTGTACCTTGATGTCAAAGTCTTGTCTTTATATAGATGGAGACGGTTATAACCATTTGTAATAGCTGACAACAATTGGCATCGAGCAAGAGGAGTCGTTGAGACGAATTTAACGGTCCTAATAGCATTGTAGGGAGAGTGTTCGTTGCAGGTGGCATACAGGAACAAATGGTGTTCTTTACCAAGAATTTAGACCATATATAAGCCATAGAGGCGAAGTGGGATTGGACTAAATTTAGGCAGGATGTGGCAAAGTTATTAGAGATCGGTCCGTGCTTTCTTAGCGGAATTGTAGGGTGTTCTAGAGGGTTTGGTTTATGGCTAAGGCTCATAATATGTATCCGATTGAGGCTCAAAAAGTGGTGGAGCTAGATTAAATGTTTGGGTAGAAAATGAACACAAGACATTTATGCTACAAACGCCCTAGCAACCATTTGCGCTACAAAGTTCTTATGATAAAAATTAATAGTTGTATATACACATTAAAAATGAAAATTTTGAAACGTACCGTGGCACGTCCCAGCCTTAATCTAGCTCTGCCCCTAGGCTCAAGTTGATTCAATTGTCTTACAACTTCAAAGGAGAACAACATCGTGGAAAGAAGACATTTACAAATTAGAAGTATATGATGGATGAAGACTTAGTGGTTTTCATTTTAATTTTTAAGCATGTCTATTATGTAGCAGACAGTCTTGCTAATCCTGGATGTTTGTATGAACAACCTCCGACTAAAATTCATTCTTTAGTTGTTGATATTATGAGAGTTTCTACTCCCCGTTTGATTTTCATGTAATCTTCCTTTGGAACTTTAGACCCATTGAATTTCAAAATATATAAAAATTAAAATAAAATAGTTAATGAAATTGACAGCTGGACAAATGAGTAATAGAGGCCCCACCCATTCCCTCATAAATCAATCAAGTAGCAATTATCAAAAATTGAATTGAAGAAAAATGTGAGCATGGAAAACGGAAAATGGTGGACTTATATTTTTTTAAGACCATCTCCAATGGTGTAGTACTTATTAGGTACTTACGGTACTTATTAGGTACTACCATTGGAGTACCACCTATTTGAGTATCTATTAGGTACTACTTCTCAAATAAGAATTCTCTCTCTCTTCTTGGACTCACCTTTATTTTCCATTAAAATATTATTTTCATTTAACTCTTTCTCTTCTTGCACAATTTTAAAAAGGGGAATGTGCAGTTATTGATGGGATCCATTTTAAAACTTTTTAAGAAGTACTCTATTAGAGGAGTTGAGTACCTATTAGGTACTATTATTAAAAAAATGATAAATTAGTAATGTGTCCATGTAAGACCCATTTAAGTATTCAAAGTTTGAATTCTGGATGCTATAAGAATATAGGTTTAGAATGACATGTGAGGCATTTAACATCGTTGATCACCACAGCTCACCACCTCGTGCATGCGTGGACTTATAGGCAGCAACCGGCGCCGCAGCCATTTCTCATGTTTTGCATTATTCATTCATGAATCATATATATAGCTAGCTACTCATATTCATATATAAATCAAATAATCAAAATCAAACAAATCGGGTGGGGTATATAAATTTAAAAATAAAAAAGAAGATGAAGCTCCTATATATTACCTATTACTCATGGCAGACCATATATTAGTTAATTATCATACGAATTCCGGATAGAGATATATAATTATATATTAGTTAAAAACAATGTAATTCCTCTCTCATTTCATTTTTTCAACAATGTATTACTATCTTATTTCTACTAGTACTCTTCATGATGGTTGAGTATATTATATATACTTAATGGAAAATACTAAATAGTGTTATTAGGACGCTAGTTAAACATATTAACAAAAAAATTTGTCTTGAAATTTATGTATTTAATATCTTAAAAATATAAAAAGTTATTTTTCATATTAATTTTATCTTTGATATAAATTTTTATTAAGATTAACAAGTGTCTCAAATGCACTGTTTAGTGTCTCAAATTAAACTATTGATTTTGCGGTTGAACTAATGAAATTTAATGTGTGCAAAGAATTATTAATTAAATCTAACAATAGTTTTTTTTTCCCAATTAAAAACCGGATCGAATCGGTGGTCCAACCGGTTGAACCGTAAACCGAAGAAGTCACCGGTTTGGTCTGTTGTTGGACCGAATATGCAATTGAACCCGTAAGAACCGGAGTGAACCGACCGGTTCAATGCATATTATTTTTTTATTTTTTTGAAAAAAACTGAAACGACACAAATTTAAACATTTTTTAAAAAAAAATTAAAAATGAAATTAAAAAGTCAGAGAATGAGATCGGATATGATTCGTACGAATACGGAAGTTATATTTTGTTCAAAATTTATTTGAATTTGTATTATTTAATTTGTTGTGTGTGTGTGATGACTATGTTTAAAATTTGAATTAAATGAATGAACTATTAAAATTTTTACATTTTTTAGGTGTCATGATTTCTTTTAGGAACCGAGTTATCCGGTTCAACCTGATTTAATACCTATATAGTTTTGTTATAGAGATCGGTTTATTCAACCGAGTTATCCGGTTTTATCCGGTTTAGTTATGCGGTTCAACCAGTGATCCAATGGTTCAACCAATGAACCAGTTACCCGGTACCCTTACCGATTCGTTGTCCGGTCTGATTTTTAAAACACTGCCAACAGCAGTATCCGGTCCACTAAACAACCTAATCTGATTCGAGGATCAGTTGACATCAAGTGATTTCGCCCCCCTTCCAATTGCAATTACGGGGGAATGAATTGTGATATTTTCTATCAAATCCAACACTAATCACCACTGATCAACTAACGATTAAAATGAGATTAATAACCATTTATAATAGTTTCGTTAAAAAAAACATTTATATTAGTTTTCAAATATGAACTTTGTTCTGAATTTTGGGTTGGGTAAAAAAGTTTTTATTTAAATTAATATGTCTTTTGAATTGTGTTTTTCTTCAACTTGTCTAGTGATTAGCAATTCATTTTTTAAGGTATTTAAGTAGATAATTTTAGATTTGAACTCCAACTCCTAAATATAAAATGAGGTATATTTATGCTTTTTTTTTTAACTTTGTTTGATTCACGGTAAATGTGATGAGTTCTATAACGTTCCAATTTTCCCGTGGTAGACGACAACGAATCTTTTGAATCAAACTCCCTATATCCTTAATGAGAATGAATCCTCTCAATTTTTCTCAATTTTCACATCTCAAGTTCTCAACCATCAATCAACTTTTTTTCATTTCTTTTTAAAAAAAATTGGTTACTCCATTTCTTTTAAATTTAAATGTACATTTATAATTCAATAGTCCAAATGTTCACATTATTTCCTAAAAAAAAATAAAAAATCACTTGACCGAATTCTTTCTCACCATTTATACTCCCAATATCCTTCCCCTTGAGACTCTAAGCCATACCATACCACCAATAAAAAGCCTACCAAACCAATATCATCACCCCATTCAATTTAGTTTCTTCCTTTGTTTTGTTCAAACAGTACGGGGGTACGGTGGGAGTGGAGGGTGAATAGTAATCCCTTCAAATTCAATCACACTCAACTTATAGGGATCAATATATACTCCCATTGCAAGAAAATGGGAGAGATGATATAAGCTAGCTAGCTCATAAAATATTGTGTAAAAAAAATTACTAGCTCATAAATATAATAGTTTTCATTGGTGTAAGAGTTTGTTTATTACATAATAGTTTTCTATATAATTTTCGTTGTCATTTGAATATTAAACTATAACGTGAGAGGTAGTATAGTAATAGTAAATGATAAAATATAAAGTAGGAGTTGAGAGATGCGTGGGCTTTTGTGGTCTTGCAGTTGACATATTCAAGATCTGATCCCAATTTATTCTCTTCTTCATATGGGATTTCGTACGGGCTTCATATTCCATTGTAACACATGATGTCACATTATCTATTATAGTATATACATTATTATATTCACCTAAGCATGTTATTTTTAATTGTTAAGTCTTCTTGGATTATTTTCCCCCTCTTCTCACACAATTTATTTTTATATAAAAATTCAAATGAATCTTGTCCAATTGTTCTCCATTAGTAGGCACATGTAGCACGAGTGGCTCATTTAATTTTCAACAACAAAAGTGTTCTCTTTCTAAGCAAAATGACAATATTACTCATTCGACTTATAAAGAGAGAACAAAAAGAGAAGCATGCATGCATTTTGTATATGCTAGCCTATGAACCAATGTGCAACAGTTAAGAGTTTGCATTATTATCTAACAAGTGTGTGCGAACGAAGCATTAAATTAACCAAGTTGTTAGACGGCCTAATTAGTAATTATGTACTCTAATAAGAGGATAAAAAAGTCTCCCCTATTTATATTTTTCTCATAGATTTTTTATGCGAGAATATATATTCGAAGTACTGCTACACATTAAATAGTCGTTTACTTTTATATGTTATAATTTATATTTTTTATTTTGAAAATTTGTGTTAATTTTACTAGCTATCAATCAATGACATAAGAGACTCTTAAAGTTGACAATTGGGTGTACATTTTTCAAAAATAATGAAAATATCACCAGAATGTGTTTTTGTTTTTGAAAATGTATCGACCTTAACTGACATTTCATCTTATTTACATCATAACAGTTCATGTCAAGAGACTCATCTTTGTATTAATTAAAACAAAAATTATTTTCACAAAATAAACAACCTTATAAGATAGACATATCTCATCGTGAGATTTTTTTAACAATATCTCATCCTAAGACTGTCTAACCTCTTCTGCTAGACCTAATGCCGTTCTTCCATTCATAAAGCCCCCATATTTTACTATGCATATTTCAAACGCTTGAAAATGGTGATGTGATGTTTTTCCGGCTCACTTTTTTAAAACCCTTATTTGTTTGTTTTTTTTTAATGAAAAATATAATAATATATACACACATACACACGAAAAGAAGATAATAAGAAATAGTACGTTTATGTATAAATAAATACTAGATTTTGTAAAAAAAAAAAAAAAATTAGATACTAGAAGTATATACAACTAGACACTAACACTTACTTAGGCACAAACTTAAATATTACATGTTAAGCACACACACAAAAGTTTGAATAAAATAATTGAAAAGATGATGAAGTGATGTGACTAAATTTTTTTATATTTAAATTTTTTCAATTATGCGAGTGTGCCTAAAAAAATATTATTTAAAATTGTGCCTATATAAGAATTACTCACAACTAGAACCCATCAACCAACTCTACATCCAAAGAAAACTCTTTATTTGTTTGTTAAATACACAAGGGGTAATTAAAGAGGTCAATGGCCTATGATGAAATTGACTTGTACTAATGGTCATTTTTGTCTTTTTCCATGACGAGAGGGCCAAAATAATCAAATAGTATAGGATGCCCACTGCCCTCCCTACACTTGTTAATTTTAAAATAGATATTTGTAGACTCTAATTAATTTAATTAGGAGTTCATTAACAAGCTAAATAAAGTCAAAACTTAGATGCGTCCAAGTGTGTCCAAGATAAGAAAACGTCTTTAGGTTTAGGACGAATGCATTGACTTTGGTGCCTTAAAAGTAGCATAATTTTATTTATTTATATATCACAAGAGAGGACAAAGGAAAGAGATTTTTTCTTGTTCACAATGGGGAGAGAAGAAGAATCCAAAAAAATGGAAATTAATCTCTCTTTGAAGATAGATAGTGATGATGATGATGATCAAGGAGAAGAAGTAGAAAAAGTAGAAGATCATGATCAAGTGAAAGAGGATGAGAAGGAAGAAGTTCATGAACCTACAACTGGTGAAATTGAAGATGATTCATCAGTGATTCAACTATCTTTGCAAGATAACACAAAAACAAAAGAGGTATATATAGTATAAGTTTTCATTTACAACAAGTAGATCCAAATTAAAATCATTAATAATTGATATTTATTTATTTTTTGGAATGATATATTGATATTTATCTATTCTAAAAAGGTATACTACAATACAAAAAATAAAATCTTCCATGAAAATTAGAGAAAGAAAGAATGAATTATCTCTTAATTTCATTCATCACTAAATTTGGTGACCGATCGATAGAGAGACGAATTTTTAGTTTTTTCCTAAATTTTTCTTTCTAATTTTAGTATTTTTCACTAGATCTAACAAATTTTCACACTTTTTTTTTCTTGCTATTTTTTCCATAACACTTGTGCAATCTTCATCTTTAATTTGTATTATTTCATTGAACTGATTCTCTTTCTTGAACATGTTTTTTTTTTTTTTTTTTTATGGGCTTATATATGCATGCATGTATTAAAAAAATAAAGAAAAAATGTCTCTTGATAACTTAACTTGCTTGTGAAATGATCCATGTGTATGCTCTACAGTTAAGTGCCTTAGAAATGGAGATGGAGACTATGAAAGAGGAAAACAAAGTTTTAAGGAAAGTGGTGGAACAAACAATGAAAGATTACTATGATCTACAAACCAAATTTTCAGTCATCCAAGAAAATAATAATAAAAGAAAGGTAAATTAAATCTGAAAATTTATATTTATATATAAAGAGTCATCATTGACTATTTTTTTTATATAATTAATAATTGATAGAGATCTCACTCAGGATCATACACTTTCTCTCTCACTACAAGACAATAATGCAACAACAAGTGGTGAAGGACCATCAAGATTAATTCATGAGGTCTTTAGTAAAAATATTGAAAGAACTCCTTCTCCATTACCATCAAACAATATTGATCATGATAGTATTAGTGAGAGTGATTTGGGTTTATCACTAAGGTTGCAAACAAGAACTTGTGAAAAAGATATTGAAGAAAATAAAGAAGCTGGCAAAAGAGAACAATTGGCAAGTTTTGAAACAGTGCAGAATAAATATCAAAGAGTACATGACTTGCCAGCTGGTATTACTACTCATGCAGCTGCTTATTCCCCTCCTAATAGAAAGGCTAGGGTTTCTGTTAGAGCAAGATGTGAAACTGCCACAGTGAGTTCAAAATTCTCTCTCTCTAGTACTACTCTTGATTTAGATATAAATAAATAAGTATATGTATATGATCTATATTTAACCTATGTTTGGTATAACCGTGAATATGTCAGAATCATGATGATCCATGTTGTGAATTTTAAAAAACTATAGAGTGTAGCTTTAAAAAATCACGATGAATCATCGTGATTATGATATAAATATCGTGTTACCAGACATATACTTAGATACACATATATTTTTAAAATTTACATCTAAGTTTAGATGAAAACTTAAATATTAAGTATGATTTGATTAAGATTTTTTATGATGAAATTAACTAAATCCCGAAATTTTGTGATAGATGAATGATGGATGCCAATGGAGAAAATATGGACAAAAAATTGCAAAAGGAAATCCATGTCCACGAGCTTATTATCGTTGCACCGTAGCAACTGGTTGTCCTGTTAGAAAACAGGTATATATCAATTCACCTAGATCTTCTGCCACGACTACAAAGTTGTTGGATCAAAATGCAAGTAGGTGATCTTGCACTATGATCCAACGATTTTGCAGTCGTTGCAGGTTTGCAGCTTATTTCTATATTAATTAATTCAATCTAAATTAAACATTTTTTTTTTAATTTCTTGTTTGTATATAGGTGCAAAGATGTATAGATGACATGTCTATACTAATTACAACATATGAAGGAACACATAACCATCCATTACCTGTTGGTGCAACTGCAATGGCATCAACAGCATCAGCAGCAACTTCATTTATGTTACTAGATTCAAGCAATCCTAATTCAGATTATGGTTACACAACCCAACAAACCTTTAATAATCCTTACATTAATAATACCTTCCACCACCCATTAAACCAATCTTCAAATATTAGAAACATAAATCCTAATGATCCATCACAAGGGATTGTTCTTGACCTCACCAATACCAATAATCTCCACGAACCACGACGCTTTTCGGCCGCAGGTAGCTCTAGCTCAACATCAACCGATCAACATCGTTTTTCTTGGTTGCAAAACAAATACAATCAACAAAGTAGTACTAGTAGTAGTAGTGCTAATATTGCAATGAATAATTTTCACAAACCATTGGAAATTCATGATAGGAGTTGGAAAGGTGATCAAGAAAGTAATAATAGCAACAACAATAACGTGTCTGCAATTGCATCAGATCCTAAGTTTAGGCTTGCGGTTGCAGCTGCAATTTCATCACTCATGAATAAAGAAAGCAACAGCAACACTACTACTCATGGTAGCAACAATTGAATCATTTATTAATCTCTTTTTGGGAATGGTAAGCCCAATATTTGATTTTTTTTCTTTTTCATTTTACAAAGAAGTTAAATAATATTAATAAGTTTGTTTTGAAGACAAAAAAAGAAGAGTGAATTAATGTTAGTGATTATTGGTAATTAACTAAGTGATTTAAGCATTAGATTTTCACATCTTCATATATAAATAATAACATATAGATTCCTATACAGAGGGGGGTTAATTCCCTAATTATTATAGTTAATTCTGTTTTACTTGTAATCTGGTTTTTCTTGTAAACTGTTGTGAAGAGAAGTTTGTGTCTTTGTAATGTATTCATTAGAGTTCAAGTTGATAATCATGCAAAGAAGAAATATATATGGATCTCATATATTAGTTTCTTTTCTTTTTGTATACTTATTCTTCATAGGAACTTTGATTCACTATTATAATTCATGATTATGTATTTATTTTCTTGAAAAGGAAAAATAAACAAATAGATACTAATTCAAGCATTAGTTTTTAATACTATTAATTAAAAAGAAGAGAGAGAAGAAGTATGAGAGAGAAAGAAGAGAGAGAAGGAGAGGAGGGCGATTGGAGATTGGTGGAGGGTAGAAAACCACAATGGCGCAAGGGTTTTGTCCATTGGACAGAAAAACATATTACATCCTACTTTTTCACTAATTTTCCAGAGGATGTAACAGTGGTGGAGTTGTGGAAGGAGTTTGGGCATTTTGGTAATGTAGGAGAAGTATATCTTCCAAGGAAACTCAATAAGCAAGGTAAAAGGATCAGGTTCGTCAAGTACAGGGAGGTTGATGATGCTGAGGCGTTGTTAGCCTCGATGGGAGATATTTGGTTCGGCAGTTTCAAGCTATGGGTGAATATATCCAGGTTTGCCAAAGGAAATAGTAAGAGGCAGCAGGAAGACAAAGGAAAAGAGAATGTAACTACGAAACCTCATCAGGTAGTTGATGTTGGTAGTGAAGATGGAAGATCTTTTAGGGAAGCTTTGGTGGGTCGTACGGAAGGTAATAGAAGTGATAAGAAGGGCAAGGGTGGCGGTATAAAGGTGGATGAGTGTAGTGAGGTGGTGTGGGAGGTGGAAGCAGAACCTGAGGTGTTAGCGAAGCTTCGAGGGTCGTTTGTTGGGTTCCTCTCGGAACCAAAGGATTATACTGTGATTCAAAGAAATTTCTTGATGGATGGGTATCACAATATAGTGATAACACCATTAGGACACCTACAAGTGCTCATCTCTAGCTCGGTGGAGGGTGAGGTGCAGGAGGTTGTGGGTTCGGTAGGGTGGTGGTGTACTTGGTTTGAGAAGTTTGAAGAATGGTCTACTTCTTGGGTCTCAACGCAGAGGGTGACTTGGCTATATTGTTATGGGGTCCCTCTCCATGCTTGGGGGGAAGCTATTTTTAGAACCATTGGATTCAAGTTTGGAAAGTTTATTCAAACTGATACCAACACCAAAAATATGTCAAGAGGGGATGTGGCAAAGGTGAAGGTGGTGACTAATGCTCCAAACATGATTGATACTTCGATCTCCATTTTGGTCCTTGGTGTGAAGTTTTTTATTCGTGTGATAGAAGTTCCGGGCGGGTCCGTGGAGGAGGAGAAGCGGTGCTGTAGTGGTGGTTTTAATGGTGGTGAAGATCGGTCTATTAACTCAGGCGACGGTGGTTGTTCTCTAGTGGCGGTGGGAGAAGCAAAGTCTGAGGTAGGTGAAGATAGTGATTGGTCGGTGAGTAGGGAAGGGGCACTTGACATAGGAGGACAGAGTAGTAGAAAAGGAGAGGACGTCAATTCTAGTTTGGAGGCAAACAGAGATTTGGTTGTGTCAGTAAATAATCCCACTTCTTTGGGAAAACTCTTGGTGAATGTGTCACCTAGGGTCAATGGGGATATAGCTAACAAGGAGAATGGGATTTTGGAAGGGAGTAGGGCCCTTGTGTTGGTGACAGAGGAGGTAGAAAGTAGGTTGGAGGATGTGTCTTTGTTGGAGGGAGGGGAGTGTTTTGTGGATAATCATGTTGGAGACCCACGCGCGGTAGAAGGAAGTGAGGGGAGACAGGTGGGGCCAAACAGTGGGCTGGGTACATCTGGAGTTGGGCCTATTTTAGCACAACCTAAATTTTTAAAAACTAAATTAGGGGTGTTGCCCCTGGTGGCACAGGAGGGGGGTGTGGAGAGAAATTCTGTAACTAATTCTTTTTTGGGCTGTAAGGAATTCGCTCAAGGCCCAGTTTGTCCTCAGAATTTCGACCAAGCATCTGCAGACAAGGGCGGGGACGCTAATCATGTGGTTACCTCTGATTTTCCAGATTTGAGGAAAGGAGGAAGAATTAAAAAAGTCATGAAAAAACCTCTTCCTTACCATCCCTATCTCCCAGGGAATAAATTCTCTAAATATCTTGATTTTAGAAAGAAATGAGCCAAGGCTAAGAAGAAGAATAGAAGTCTGGGGTCCAGTCACAATCTTCACTCAAGTTCAATTGATTCTGACCCTTTAGAAGTTTCGGAGGTGGGTGGTGTTGTCGGGGAGTGCAGTAATGTGCGTGGGGGCCAATTCATTGAAGATGGGTTTGCTCTGGAGGTGGTGCTACCCTACTGTGCTGAGGGGACCGAACCTATGGGTAGCTTCGTGGCGTCTTCTCCTGCTCTAGTTGGAGGGGGAGGTGGAAATTCTGGTTTGAATAGTTTGCTTGCCGTTTCGGTACAGGTGAGTAACAATGTCTCTACACATGGTGGGATGGTTGATAAAGATAGGGGTGATGCTTTTCATATCATAGATATTCAAGAAGATATAGGGGTGAATTTTGGTGATGTGGGGGAGGAGGTAGTTGAGAGGTGTATCAAGATGGAACGTAGAGACATGAAGCAAAAATGTGAATGGGTGCAAAATCAAGGTTCCCAATGATTGTGTGCTCTTTCAATGTGAGAGGGTTGGGGAGTAGGGTGAAACGTAGGAAGATTCGGGAGGTGGTGAGGGAGGAAAAGATTGACTTTTTGGCGATTCAAGAAACCAAAATAGAGTTTATCTCGGAATCCCTAGTGCACGCTCTATGGGGAAATTGTGATTGCGGTTGGAGTTTCCTTCCGTCCGTTGGGAATAGTGGTGGAATTCTCTCGATTTGGAACAAGGTAAATATGTCTCTTATCTTTACCTTTGTCGGTGATGGTTTTGTTGGGGCTTGTCTTGATCTTTTACATGAGAATAGGAGTTGTTTTGTTGTTAATATTTATGCCAAGTGTAACCTTAGTGACAAAAGAAAATTATGGGGAGAGCTCCTAATGTCTAAGAGGGGTTTTGGTGGAGATTTATGGTGTGTGGTGGGAGACTTTAATTCGGTTAGAGAGGTGTCCGAAAGGAGAGGTATGCGTATGACATCCTCTAGTAGTGGTACTACCTTGGAGATGCGGGAGTTTGATGAGTTTTTAGGGGATTTGGATTTGATTGACTTACCGTTGGTTGGTAGAAAATATACTTGGTTCCATCCGAATGGTGTGGCGATGAGTAGATTGGATAGAATTCTAATTTCTTCATCTTGGTTTGGCTTGTGGGGGGATCCGATGGTGCGGGTGTTGGAGAGAGATGTGGCGGATCATTGCCCTCTTGTGCTCCGTTACAATTCCGATGATTGGGGTCCTAAACCCTTTCGCTTCAATAATTTTTGGCTTCATCATAAAGAGTTCCAGGAAGTGGTTTTAAATGCTTGGCAAGCTTGTGATGTGGATGGGTGGATGGGTCACATTCTTAAAGTTAGGCTTAAAAGTATCAAGAATGCTATCAAAGTGTGGAATGCCGACACTTTTGGTCAAGCGGGAGAGAGGAAGAAGAGGTTAACTAATGGGATTTTAGTTTTAGACCTCAAAAGTGAAGTTGTGGGGTTGGAGGATAGAGAGATTGAGGATAGAAAGAAGATGTTTGAGGACTTGTGGTGTTTACTTAAGAATATGGAAGCCTTGATGTTTCAACGTGCTCGTTCAAAATGGCTCAAGGAGGGTGATTCAAATTCGAGTTTCTTCCATAATTGTGTTAATACTCGAAATTCTAGGAATACTTTGAAAATGTTGAAGACACCTAGGGGATGGGTGGAAGGTCCGTCCCTTGTTAGAGGTGAGGTTGTTGCTTTCTTTAAAGATCATTTCGCCAACGATATTTGGCAACGTCCCACTCTTGATGGAATTGTGTTCCCACAATTATTGGTTGATAAAGTGGAAGGGTTAACAGCGTGTTTTACCATGGAGGAAATTACGGAGGTGGTTAGGAGTTGCGATGGTTCTAAGAGCCCGGGGCCGGATGGGTTCAATTATATGTTCATTAAGGAGTTTTGGGAATTATTTAAAGGCGACGTGCGTCTCATGTTTGATCAATTTCATGGGAATGAGTGCCTTCCGAAAAGTATGAGGTCGTATTTTCTCACACTTATTCCGAAAGTGCCTTCTCCTCAATCTCTAGGCGACTTCCGCCCTATTTCGCTTCTAGGGTGCCTTTATAAGTTGGTGGCTAAGGTGTTGGCGGCTCGGTTAGCTAAGGTCATTGGAGAGATTATCCCTAATACTCAATCGACTTTTATTAAAGGAAGGCAACTTGTGGAGGGGGTTGCGGTGGTGAGTGAAGTTATTGACTATGCAAAAAAATCCGGAAAAGAATGTTTAATTTTTAAAGTGGACTTTGAGAAGGCCTACGACTCGGTTGATTGGGGTTTCTTAGATTACATATTACGGAGGTTTGGTTTTGGGAACAAATGGAGAGCTTGGATGAAAGCGTGCATCTTTTCCGAAAATATGTCGGTGTTGGTAAACGGTTGTGCAACGGAGGAAATCAATATTAGACGAGGATTGAAACAAGGTGATCCTCTTGCTCCCTTGCTTTTTCTTATTGTGGCGGAAGGGTTGGGGGGTCTTATGAGAATGGCGGTGGATCGTGGTCGTTTTCAACCATTCAAAATTGGGAGAAGTGGTTTTCTGGTGTCTATCCTTCAATATGCGGATGACACGTTGTGTATAGGAGAGGCCACGGTAGATAATTTATGGGCAATCAAAGCAACTCTTAGAGGTTTTGAAATGGTCTCCGGGTTGAAGGTGAACTTTTGGAAAAGTTGTCTTTTGGGTGTGAACGTTTCGGATGAATTCCTTGGCATGGCATGTGACTTTTTGAATTGTAGGAAAGGCTCTTTTCCTTTTAAATATTTGGGTCTTCCGGTAGGTGCTAACTCGCGCCTTAGTTCTTGTAACATCCCCAATTTCTAAATTGTCTAATTAATTTAATTAGAGATTATTTATCAAAAATTAAGAGTAATTAGGGGTGATTAATTAAATTTAACTCATAAGAAACTAGTATATTAGGTGTATTAACTTGGAATTTGACTAAACCTAAGTTGTACACTTAAACTACTAATCACTTGAGTTTAAAATTAATAACCAATTCTCCCTCCCTATGACTCATTCCCTCCAAGCTCAACACCTCATTCATGGATGTGAGTCACTCTTCCACTAGTGCTAAATCACTAGTAGTGCATGCAACTCTTTTCATTTCTCACATTACCAAATCAGAAACTGAAGCTAGCTCCCCCTCACTTCTCTCTTGCTCTCACGAGCAACAATAACAACATAGCAAAATTCCAATTTCTTCAATCTCTCATTTCACATGAACTTGTCCATTCTTATCACATGTAACACTTAAAAATCAACCATATAACAGAGAATCTTTCCTCTGCACCTGAGCCTCTAGAGAATCATCAGAAATCACAGTTTCACAAGCTCACTACTAGCAAAACAACAACAATGTCATTCACACCTTTGCCCCCAACCACTAAAATTGCATGCATGACCTCACTTGAGCCAAACCTCCACTGTTCGTCATCAGAAAAATCAACTATAAATAACCCCAACCTCAGTGTCCAAGAGCATCAAACCAACATCAAATTCGTAGAGCAAGCTTAAGGGTGTTATCAAGTGTCAAAGTCCAATTTCTGGTCCAATCAGTTCGTAGGTCTTTAGGAGGTTGCAGTAGCAGTTTAGAAGAGCCCAGGAGCAAGTAAATCTTCAATCACAGGTGGGTTCTTTAGGCTAGTTTAGTTAGAATTTCCCAAATATGAAATTTGCATGTCAACTTAGGAAATTTAGGATTTAATTGTGTGAGGAGGATTAGCTCCCAAATCCTTTTCTATTCTGTTCCATATTGATTATATTATGTTTCTGCACTTCCTCAGAGTTTGATTGTAGGTGTTTCTCTTGAAAAATGTTGAAATTCGTAAAACAGGGGTCTTTCTGACTTAACTCGCCATAGCGAGTTGCTAGCGAGCATTCATGGCGAGCTCAAGGTTCTGGGCTGAAGAACTTCGCTATGGCGAGCTCTAGCTCGCCTAGCGAGTTGTTTAGGCCAGTACCTGTAAGTTCGCCATGGCGAGCTTGATAACTCGCCGTAGCGAGCTAACCCAGAATTTCCTCACTTTTTCTATTTTTAAAATGAATGATCACTCGTTTTATGTCACTACCTGAGGAAGATTATTTGCAGATATATAATGTACTTAATATCGTACGAGAAGTCAGGCACAATTCTGAAAATTAGAGATAACTTAGAAATTAAGTTGTATGCCCCCGGAAAAGGAATTATATTGGTAGTATGTTAATCATTTAGAATCAGTCGATCATGTGCGGTTTAGTATGCTGCTTATGGGCTTCCAATGGAATAACCCATTAGGAAAATGATTGTGAGCTTAATGCCGTGGTCGAATCGGTCAGCGGATATGGCGGGCCTTCGAGACATGCTCACCTCGAAGTGTCTTAGCGGAATAAAATCAACAAGATACTTTTGTGTGTTACACTTTTATTAATTATGATTATGATATTTATTATGATAGATTATCAATTATGGACTGATTAGGTACCCCGGCTTAGTAGCCATTAGGAGGGTAGTAGGACCCACTGAGACTTAGTAGTCTCACCCCACTCCATTAATTTTTTTCAGGCAAACAGGTGGAATAGGTAAGCTTTGGTCTTGGAGTCGCTAATGCTGTTTGGAGGATTTGCATCTTAGTTTTCTTGCTTCCTTATTGTCTAATCGTGTTGTTATTGTTTCCGCTGTTCGTTTTTCCGAACTCTTGATGTATTTGGCACCTGCGTGTGCAATAAACTTGTTGTAATAATAATGAATTCTGTTATCGATCATAATATTCCAAGATTATTCTAGATTTATCTTTGGGGTGTTATAATTGGTATCAGAGAAGATCGATTCAGATCTAGCGTGAATTCATTAGTATTACCTTTCCAATTCCAGTAGTTGTCTAGGTTCCCTACATACGTTCTAGGTGTCATGTCACTTTGAGCCTAGCTAACTTGACTTGATATTGGTAGTTAGAGCATAATGTCTGGAGCGAGACGAGGACCTGGAAGGCCACCTAGAAGGCAGAACGAAGAAGAAGAGGAACCACAAGTGTTCGGAGATGCTAACGCAAACATGTGGGCAGAGATGATGCATCAGCATCAGCAGTTTCAAGCCCAGCAAGCACAACAGCATCAGGAGTTTATGGCCATGTTTCAGCAGCACATGAATGCTCCCCCTCCTCAGAACCTGGGGTCGAGCGCTGCCTTCCGAGAGTTTTGTAGAATGAGCCCTCCAGAGTTCTATGGTGAATATAATCCCGCAAAGGCCAGAGAATGGTTGCAGAGAATGACTGGCATTCTGGACTCCATGACTTGTTCAGAGACAGATAAAGTAGTCTTTGTCTCCCGCTTCTTCAGGGGTGACGCTTGCAATTGGTGGGAAGGTACCAAGCACTACATGGAAGCCAGCCATACAGAGATTAACTGGCAGAATTTCAGGCGTTTGTTCATTGGCCATTACATTCCTGAGAGCTACCAATTCCAGATGGAACGGGAGTTAACTGAGTTGAAGCAAGGTAGTCTGACGGTAGCTGAATATACCATGAAGTTCAATGAGCTGGTCTGGTATGTTGCTGATGGTGACGATGCCCCTACCGAGGCCTGGAAAATGAAGAAATACAGGATAGGGCTTCGAGCTGACATAGCCCACGATGTGTCAATGCAGCAGATCATTAGATTTGGTGATCTAGTGCAGAAAAGCTATCATGCCGAAGCTGGCCTCAACAACATTCACAAGGAAAGGAGTGAGACCACGCAGAAGAAGAAGGGTTTGTTTGGAAAGTTTGGTTTGAACTTGAAGTCTAAGGGTAATTCCAACATGGGCAAGCATAATCACTCTCAACGTTCGCCCAAGAACTGTTAAGACTGTGGATATCCTCACAGCGGCGAATGTATGAAAGGCAAGAATATGTGTTATTACTGCAAGCAACCTGGGCACTTCAGGAACGAGTGTCCAAAGTTGAAGAAGCACGGTGAATCCAATGGATCTGCAAAGAATAAAGGTCGGGTATATTCTTTAGACTGCAATGAAATACGATCTAATAATGCTTTAATTATGGATGTATGTTTGTTAGGACAGTCTAAGGTCTTAGTTTTATTTGATTGTGGAGCCACCAACTCTTTTATAGCCGTAGACTGTGTCATGCGGTTAGGAATTCCTTCTGTACCCCTCGTACCACAAATGTCTGTCGCTGTC
Organism: Trifolium fragiferum; assembly: GCA_954870985.1. Taxonomy (NCBI): domain Eukaryota; kingdom Viridiplantae; phylum Streptophyta; class Magnoliopsida; order Fabales; family Fabaceae; genus Trifolium; species Trifolium fragiferum. The sequence continues at coordinate 14,611,854 of OX940790.1, read as the reverse complement.
GCTACTGGCGGCAGAGTTACTTCAAAGAAAGTTTGTCAGAATTGTCCCATTCTAGTTGGTAGTAAGGTCTACCACATAGATCTAATATGTCTACCTCTAAAGGACTTCGATGTCGTTCTTGGCATGGATTGGCTCTCAGCCAATACCGTGTACATTGGTTGTGCGGAAAAGAATTTGTTCATTCCTTCAGAAACCTCTGCAGAAAGTAGAGCCCTGTCTGCTTTGTTGCAAAATACTCACCAGATGATCCAGTACTTAGGTGCCAGCAGCAAATGTTTCAGTGTCTTATTCACGATTGATCATGAGTCTAGTCTGAGTCCTAGTGACATCCCTATAGTTAGTGAGTACTTAGATGTTTTCCCTGATGATATTATGAGTCTTCCTCCCGAGCGTGAAATAGAGTTCTCTATAGATCTTGTTCCGGGTTCACAGCCCATTTCAGTTGCCCCTTATAGAATGTCCCCATTAGAACTCCATGAGCTTAAGACTCAACTTGAGGATCTACTCCAGAAGAAATTCATTCGTCCAAGTGTCTCTCCTTGGGGAGCACCCGTGTTACTTGTGAAAAAGAAGGACGGTACTATGCGCTTATGCATTGATTATTACCAGCTTAACAAAGTGACAATCAAAAACAAATATCCGTTACTTCGGATTGATGATCTTTTAGATCAGCTCAGAGGTGCCACTGTCTTTTCGAAGATTGACCTTCGTTCCGGCTATCATCAAATCAGAATCAAATCCTCAGACGTGTCTAAGACTGCATTCAGGACGCGTTATGGGCATTACGAATTCCTAGTTATGCCCTTTGGATTGACTAATGCTCCTGCTGTGTTTATGGATTACATGAACAGGATCTTTCAACCCTACCTCGACAAATTTGTTGTCATCTTCATAGATGATATCTTAATCTATTCTCGTAATCAAGAGGATCATGTTGAACATCTCAGAATTGTTTTGGAAGTTCTGAGAGAGAAGAAACTTTATGCCAAGTTCAGTAAGTGCGAATTCTGGCTCTCAGAAATTAAATTTCTGGGACATGTCATTTCCCAAGGCGGTGTGTCAGTCGACCCATCCAAAGTAGAAGCAGTTCTTAACTGGGAAAGACCCAACAATGTATCAGAAGTCAGAAGTTTCTTGGGACTAGCAGGTTATTACCGGAGGTTCATTCTCGGATTTTCGGAAATCGCCTTACCCTTGACTCGTTTGACCAGGAAGGGCACTCTTTTTGTTTGGGATGCCGACTGTGAAGTAAGTTTCAGAACCCTAAAAGAGAAGTTGACCAGTGCTCCAGTATTGGTCATTCCTGATCCTAATCGGAAGTACGTGGTGTATTGCGATGCATCACATAAAGGTCTTGGTTGTGTTCTAATGCAAGATGGAGCTGTGGTAGCATATGCCTCTCGGCAGTTGAAACCACACGAGCAAAATTATCCGACCCATGATCTGGAATTAGCAGCAATTATTTTCGCTCTAAAGATCTGGAGGCATCACTTGTATGGTGTCCTGTTTGATCTCTTCAGCGACCATAAGAGTCTGAAGTACCTGTTCGATCAGAAAGATTTAAATATGAGGCAGCGTAGGTGGATGGAATATCTGAAGGATTTCGATTTCAACCTCAACTACCATCCTGGCAAAGCGAATGTGGTGGCAGACGCTTTGAGCAGGAAGGCCTTGTATGCTTCAGAACTCTTAATGCAACAATGTGGATTGTACGAGAAGTTTAGAGATCTGAATCTGAATGTTGTGTACAGAAAGAGCGGCATTAGAATAAACCGTATGGAGCTGTCCTGCGACTTGCGCTCAAGGGTAGTTCAGGCGCAAAGAAATGATATGGACCTTCAAAGGAAATTGAATAACCCAGAGTTCTCAATCGCGTCAGATGGTGCTATGCTATATGAAGGGAGATTGTGCGTACCAAATGATGATGAACTAAAAAGGCTGATTCTTGACGAGGCACACAAAAGTGGATTCTCGATTCATCCAGGATCCACCAAAATGTACCATGACTTGAAACAGAATTACTGGTGGCTGAACATGAAGGCAGAAATTGCAGATTTTGTGTCTAGATGTTTGGTTTGTCAACAAGTGAAGATCGAACACCAGAAACCTGGAGGCCAGTTGCAGCCACTTGAAATTCCAGAGTGGAAATGGGAACACATCACTATGGATTTTGTAAGTGGGTTACCTCGAAACCAGAAGGGTCAAGATTCAATCTGGGTGATTGTGGATAGATTGACCAAGTCATCTCACTTCATTCCTGTGAAATCTACCTATAAGGCCACGCAGTATGCAGCTATTTTTATAGAACATATTGTGAGGTTGCATGGCATACCCCTCAGCATCGTTTCAGATCGTGATCCCATCTTTACTTCTAGGTTTTGGAAAGCCTTCCAGCATGCGATGGGTACTCGATTGAGAATGAGTACGTCGCATCATCCTCGGACGGATGGGCAGTCTGAAAGAACTATTCAAACCCTCGAAGATATGCTTCGTGCTTGTGTTTTGGAAGACGGCGGTAGTTGGAGCAACTACTTGCATTTGATTGAGTTTTCTTACAATAACAGTTACCATTCCAGTATCGGGATGGCACCGTTTGAAGCTCTGTACGGGAGAAAGTGTAGAACTCCGTTGTGTTGGACTGAAGTTGGTGATCGCGGATTGCTTGGACCAGACCTTATTCAAGAGACCACTTTAAAGGTTAAGTCAATCCGTGAAAAGATGAAGGTTGCGCAGAGTCGACAGAAGAGTTACGCCGACAAGAGAAGGAGACCGTTAGAATTTGATGAAGGAGATCATGTGTTCTTGAAGGTCACTCCAAAGTTGGGATCACGTGGTGTGTTCAGAACCAAGAAACTCTGTCCAAGATATATTGGACCTTATCAGATCCTGCGACGCGTTGGTGCAGTAGCCTATCTGTTAGCTCTTCCCCCTTCTATGTCAGGGCTACACGACGTGTTCCATGTCTCTCAGCTTCGCAAGTATATTCCAGATCCTTATCAGCCAATAGCAATCGAACAGATAGACCTTCAGTCAGATCTCACTTACCAACCCGATCCAATCCGAATTGTTGATCGCGACGTCAAAACTTTGCGGAACAAGAGGATTCCCATTGTCAAAGTAGAATGGTCGCAATCTTCGGACGGCGAATATACATGGGAATTGGAATCGGACATGATGAACAGCTATCCTCACCTTTTCTAAAGGTAAATTTCTGAATTTCGAGGACGAAATTTCTTTAAGGGGGGTAGATTGTAACATCCCCAATTTCTAAATTGTCTAATTAATTTAATTAGAGATTATTTATCAAAAATTAAGAGTAATTAGGGGTGATTAATTAAATTTAACTCATAAGAAACTAGTATATTAGGTGTATTAACTTGGAATTTGACTAAACCTAAGTTGTACACTTAAACTACTAATCACTTGAGTTTAAAATTAATAACCAATTCTCCCTCCCTATGACTCATTCCCTCCAAGCTCAACGCCTCATTCATGGATGTGAGTCACTCTTCCACTAGTGCTAAATCACTAGTAGTGCATGCAACTCTTTTCATTTCTCACATTACCAAATCAGAAACTGAAGCTAGCTCCCCCTCACTTCTCTCTTGCTCTCACGAGCAACAATAACAACATAGCAAAATTCCAATTTCTTCAATCTCTCATTTCACATGAACTTGTCCATTCTTATCACATGTAACACTTAAAAATCAACCATATAACAGAGAATCTTTCCTCTGCACCTGAGCCTCTAGAGAATCATCAGAAATCACAGTTTCACAAGCTCACTACTAGCAAAACAACAACAATGTCATTCACACCTTTGCCCCAACCACTAAAATTGCATGCATGACCTCACTTGAGCCAAACCTCCACTGTTCGTCATCAGAAAAATCAACTATAAATAACCCCAACCTCAGTGTCCAAGAGCATCAAACCAACATCAAATTCGTAGAGCAAGCTTAAGGGTGTTATCAAGTGTCAAAGTCCAATTTCTGGTCCAATCAGTTCGTAGGTCTTTAGGAGGTTGCAGTAGCAGTTTAGAAGAGCCCAGGAGCAAGTAAAGCTTCAATCACAGGTGGGTTCTTTAGGCTAGTTTAGTTAGAATTCCCCAAATATGAAATTTGCATGTCAACTTAGGAAATTTAGGATTTAATTGTGTGAGGAGGATTAGCTCCCAAATCCTTTTCTATTCTGTTCCATATTGATTATATTATGTTTCTGCACTTCCTCAGAGTTTGATTGTATGTGTTTCTCTTGAAAAATGTTGAAATTCGTAAAACAGGGGTCTTTCTGACTTAACTCGCCATAGCGAGTTGCTAGCGAGCATTCATGGCGAGCTCAAGGTTCTGGGCTGAAGAACTTCGCTATGGCGAGCTCTAGCTCGCCTAGCGAGTTGTTTAGGCCAGTACCTGTAAGTTCGCCATGGCGAGCTTGATAACTCGCCGTAGCGAGCTAACCCAGAATTTCCTCACTTTTTCTATTTTTAAAATGAATGATCACTCGTTTTATGTCACTACCTGAGGAAGATTATTTGCAGATATATAATGTACTTAATATCGTACGGGAAGTCAGGCACAATTCTGAAAATTAGGGATAACTTAGAAATTAAGTTGTATGCCCCCAGGAAAGGAATTATATTGGTAGTATGTTAATCATTTAGAATCAGTCGATCATGTGCGGTTTAGTATGCTGCTTATGGGCTTCCAATGGAATAACCCATTAGGAAAATGATTGTGAGCTTAATGCCGTGGTCAAATCGGTCAGCGGATATGGCGGGCCTTCGAGACATGCTCACCTCGAAGTGTCTTAGCGGAATAAAATCAACAAGATACTTTTGTGTGTTACACTTTTATTAATTATGATTATGATATTTATTATGATAGATTATCAATTATGGATTTATTAGGTACCCCGGCTTAGTAGCCATTAGGAGGGTAGTAGGACCCACTGAGACTTAGTAGTCTCACCCCACTCCATTAATTTTTTTCAGGCAAACAGGTGGAATAGGTAAGCTTTGGTCTTGGAGTCGCTGATGCTGTTTGGAGGATTTGCATCTTAGTTTTCTTGCTTCCTTATTGTCTAATCGTGTTGTTATTGTTTCCGCTGTTCGTTTTTCCGAACTCTTGATGTATTTGGCACCTGCGTGTGCAATAAACTTGTTGTAATAATAATGAATTCTGTTATCGATCATAATATTCCAAGATTATTCTAAATTTATCTTTGGGGTGTTATAGTTCTACTTGGAAACCAATGTTGGATGTGTTTAAACGGAAACTTGACTCTTGGGGTAATAAATATATAAGTCTCGGTGGTCGTATCGTGTTGATCAACGCGGTGTTGAATTATCTCCCTATCTTCTTTTTATCCTTTTTCAAGATGCCGGTGAAGGTGTGGCGCAAGGTGGTAAAAATTCAACGCAAGTTCCTTTGGGGTGGTCACTCTAATAGGAGGCATATGTGTTGGGTTAGGTGGTCGGAGATTTGTAAGCCGAAGAAAGAGGGTGGCTTAGGTATTAAAGATCTTCGTTTGATGAATAGTAGTTTACTCGCTAAATGGAGGTGGAAATTACTTTCGGATGATGATGAGTTGTGGAAGAAGGTGGTAGTGGCGAAATATGGAGCAAATATTTTTGGGAACACTAGGTTGGTGGCGGATGACTATCGGACATGTGCTTCGCGGTGGTGGAAAGATATTTGTAGGATCGATAGTGGTCTCGGGTGGTTTGCACAAGCGGTTGGTAAAAAATTGGGTAATGGTACTCGTACCAAATTTTGGAAAGAGGTGTGGGTAGGGGAACAAAGTCTTGCTTCTAGCTTCCCTCGTTTATTTGGGATCTCTTCCCAAAAGGATGCGATGGTGAGTGAAATGGGAGGTTGGGAGAATGGGGTGTGGAGTTGGAGGTTGGTTTGGCGGAGGAATTTCTTTGTGTGGGAGGAAGCCCTTTACCAAGATTTGGTTGAGGTGCTATCTCTTGTTAGAATTTTGGATGTGGAAGATAGATGGATTTGGAAGCCGGGGGTAGAAGAGGGGTTCTCGGTTAAATCCTCTTATGTTTTTCTTGATCTTATGTTGAACACGCATGCTCCCTTGTCCTCCTTGTATGCTTTTGCTTTTAAGTTTATATGGAAATGCGGAGTGCCATCGAAGGTGAGTGCTTTGGTTTGGCAAGTTTTGTTAAATAGAGTCGCAACAAAGGAGAATCTCCGGCGTAGAGGTATTGTTAGCGCGGCTGCTGCATGATGTCCGCTTTGTCTTGATGAGTTGGAGACGGCCGGTCACTTGTTTTTACATTGTTCGAGAACGGTTGCTGTGTGGTATTCGATTAATAAGTGGTTGGGGGTTGTTTCGGTGTTACCGCCCTCGGTGGTGATGTCCTACGCGATTTTCGTAGCAGGTGGTTCGGGTAAAAAGCGTAGAAAAGGTTTCTCTATCGTTTGGCTTACTTTTATTTGGGTGTTGTGGAAGACTAAAAATGATTGTGTTTTTAATAATGCTTCGGTTGATGTATCGGCAATGGTGGATTTAATTAAACGTTTGTCGTGGCAATGGTTTGTTCATAATACCGCTAAGGGGCCGTGTTTGTTGTATGAATGGGAGTGGAACCCGGGTGATTGTATGCTTAGGTGAGGTGTTGTTGTTCTTCCTTCGGGCTGCTGCTGGGTTGGGAGTATTGGTGTCTGTTTTTGCTCCTGTTGGTTGTTTGGATTTTGTCTTTGTACTGCTACTTTCTCTTTTCTGGCTTCTGTAGCTTTATTTTGGCTTTGGTTGTATAACTCTTTCTCTTGGCCTTTGGGGTACTACTGGTACTTCATTGTGTCTTAATAAAGTTTGATTGTTCAAAAAAAAAGATACTAATTCAAGCACAAGAGACGTGCAAATATTAGATTAAAATAATATACAAATGTCTCTATAATGAACAAGAAATTAAAGTACCACATGATTTTTTGGTCACTCTATCAAATTTTGTACTTAAAAATGATGATTTTAAATATTTTAAATGATGCGAATGCGATATACAATAAGATGATAATAAATAATCAAAAGTTATGAAATTACAACAAAACTCAATAAAAACTTCGATTTCTATTTTAGAAATTATTCATTTTTGCAATTTCATTAATGAAATGTAAATAATTAATACACCTAGATGAATCTACATCATCATATTGTATGTGATATCATTTAAAATATATTAAATCATACTCTCCGTTCTTTTTTAACCGTCCGTTTTGAATAGTAACACCAAATTAAGAAAGGAGATTTTTTCACCTTATCTTTCTATTATACCCTAATTTTAATCGATCAATCAATACATTTATATTTTTTGCACACACTTTCTCTTTCCAATAAATTTAATATATTATGTAAAACAAACAAAATTTAATGTTAAGTACTACCAAAAAAAGATTTAAAAAAACTTTAGTTTTCCAAATATATAGCATTAATTAGTTTTATTGAAAAAGATAAAAGTAATTGACAAATGATACAATTGACAAATCGTACCTTAAAATATTAAACGGACAGTTAAATAGAAACGCTAAACCCGACAAAAGCGGACAGTTAAAAGAGAACGAAGGACCAATTTAGTGAATGAATGAAAGTAGGACACCAAAATTGTAATTAAGTTTCTTTTTATCCAAATTAAACATGATTATATGAGCATTTTATATTAATTTAGCTTAGAATGCACACTCAATATTTTTAAAGAGATCATTACTCAATTTTACTTTAAATTTGGATTACATGTAGTGATCGATGTTTTTTTTTTACTAATAGAGTGATCGATGTTATTTATATTAATTGGGTGAATATTATGGTATTTTAGAATTTAGTTGGATAATCATAAACAAAATTTAATATTATGTTATATTTTATATTAATTAATATTAAAAGATGTAAAAATAGTTTTAACGAAACTTAAATGTAGAAAAGAATTACTAACTTACCATAGATGCCAAATTATGGTTGAAATTATATATAGTACCAGTAATTAATTAATGTATCAATGAAAATATGGTCATATAAAAATAGAAATTGTCAAACATAGTCAATAGTAGGATGGTGCAATGAAGAAACTAGCATGCATTTCAATAGTAGGATGGTACAAATTCAACCAGAAATCTGCAACCAATATTCAGTCGCATTTGTGCCGAAGTCTGCAACCATCAAAAACATTCATTTGATGATAGAGATAACTCTTTGAACAGAGGACTTATGCTCTACACTACATTCTGATTAAAAGGAGGTGAGGTAAAAAAGTGAAATATCAGGATAGTACTCTATATAGATAATAAATATCTTGATCATGTTATCACACCTAAGTGAGATACTTTATTCAATATATGATCTAAACTCAAATATCTATAAAATTTTGAATCTATTGTCATTGAGTCACAATAAAATCATTTACGATCATTTCAATTTATCGAATTTAAGATAATTTCCGCTCAAATAATAATTTAGCATACAAGGTCATCTAGTAACCCAATTTATCGAATTTAGGCTCAAATATAATATTGTGTATTCAAGGTCGTATTATTATCCCAATTTGTTGAGTTTAGGATCATCTATCTAGTTTCAAATATCAAATTTTGCATCCAAGGTCATCAAGACACAATATTATCATATCAATTTATCGAATTTTAGATCATTTTTAAGCTCAACTATCATAATTCGGATCTAAAGTTTCACGACTTAAAGTTCAAATATCATATTTCGAATCTAAGATTTCAAGGTCATCTTATGTCATTCTACCACTTGATAATTGACTTCATTTTTGTACTGTTTCTTTTTTCGTTCTCTTTTTGGGGTTTTGTTACAATCACAAAACACACCCACTCGAATCCAAAAGATTATAATCTAATGAGGGAGCTAGAATATATAAATTGTAAGAACAAATAAATATTTTGGTCTTTGGATATGTTATTGTATCAAAATTTACAAACACGTTTTTTTTATTAATAAAATTTACAAACACGTTCAAACGTCTCTTTTTATTTTGAAAGGTTAAATTATATTAATTGAGAAAAAGCATTAGTACAAAGAGTACCAAAATCTCAAAATACAAAGAGAGACTTTAAAGATAAAAAAATAGAGATTTACTTTTCGCACACCCGAGTCTCACAAGCACCCCGACATTCCATTTTTACCCCTCTCGCTACTTAAAAAGTAAGTGTGTAAAATTGTAAAAACAGGAACACCACAGTTCACATCCTAGGATGTGAACCTTATAAAAGTTAATTTTTTTTTGTCTTCTTTACTCTTTTTAAAATGTAAACTGAGTTTGCTCTCTAAGTAGCGAACTATGTTTTTAGTTCGCACTCTAAGTAGCGAGTGTCAATATTTTATACTCAAACTGAACACCGGCACCCCCATAGGTGAAAAAATCATGAAGAAAAAAAAAGTTCGCTCCCTAGGATGCGAACTTTTTTTTCATGATTTTTTCATCCATTGGGAGTGTCGGCATTCAGTTTGAGTATAAAATATTGACACTCGCTACTTAGAGTGCGAAAAGTGCTCACTTTTTAGATAGCGAGGGGTACTATGATCATTTCAGGAAGTGACGGAGGAAACCTCAGGGGTGCGAAAAGTAGATCTAAAAAAAGTCCTAAACAACCAGGCCCAACAAAAGGAACAAAAACAAAAATAGGGCCCAAAAGCAACAGAACAGCAAAACACACCCCATAAAAAAACCAGAATACCTCCCCTGATACTTCTAAAGGCCAAAAAGGCAAAAACGATAAACACAGTTAACAAAGAATCAAATGATTACGCCTGCCCATAAAATAACTCCAATCACTTTCGCATAAAGAGCATATGTTTGTTTTCAAATTGTTACTATAAGTTAGTTAATTAGGATCCTTAGCCTTAGTTTCAGGTTAGTTAAATTAAATTCTAATTGCTTAGCCTTGGCTTATAAATAAATATACTAGTGTGCTTCACTCACTATTGTACATTGATCATCATAAAAATTAAATACAATTGAGGTAGTAAGAATAAAAAATTCTTAATACGGTATTAGATAGGATGTCTATTGATGTTGTTATTTGTTTTTTTTTTTTCAAAGCTCCAAGTGATGCTCCTTCCATCTAAAAAGGTCTAATCAAAGATAACTCGAACTTATTATGAGTACATCACAGCTATAATCTATTTAAAAAAAACCAGTTTTATTTAAAGCTTTTATAAAAAGTTTCTTTGTAAAAAATTTTTGCACAAAATTATATTACACTATAAGAATTTATTTTAAAAAAATCTATAACAAACGCATCCTATATCCATTGTTGATCCGTCACAAGAGTATCTTTGTTTGTTTGAGATCATATTAATCATCGTTGTCATCAATTGAGTTACAGTGGAAGAAGAGAATGATACATAATTGGTTTGATATAAACAATCCACAAATAATCAATGGCAAGTTTAATGGAGCTGATGATAGACACAACAATTATGAATTGGAAAGAGTGTTGTTATCTCCTACCTCAACTACTTCTTCTGCAACCACATTTGTTGAGACATTGATTCATGCTACACCGAGTCCGAGTTCGAGTTCTCACACAACTACATTACAAGTGAGTCTGTTTATACTTAGCATTCTGTTACTTATTTGTTGTGTATATGGTAAAAATATCTTTAGTAATCATGTCTATGAATGCAATTATTTGTTAAGAATTCTACTTGTTATTCATGTGTAATTATCTGTTATTCATGTGTATATGTTAAGAAATCTACTTACAATTTCTACTTATTAATAACGAGGTTGAGATAAATTTCTGTTGTGCAAATTAAATTTTTTTATAGTAGTTTCTTTTTAATATATTGTTAGTAGATACTCCCTCTAGTGCTTAATATAAAAAAATGTTTACTTTTTAGATACATTAGAAAATTGATGTATCTAGTCAATAAAATGGTCTAGATACATTGATAATTTCAATATATCTAAAAATTGATCTTTCTTTTATATTAAGAAATGGAGGGAATAGAATATATTATTAATATGATATAAAAAAAATAAATCATAGCCCACGTTTAGCTAAACTTAATCATATATATTGTCTCATCATAACATAAAAGTTTGTTTTTTTTTTGACACAACATAGAAGTTTGTTTTTTTTTACACAACATAAAAGTTTGTTATAAACGACTTTTCCTTGTTTCCTTCTAAATATTGTTTTATTTTTAAGATTAAGATATGTATATGATTTGAATTATATTATGATAAAGTTTGTTGTATCTCATCTCTTAAATCAAGGGATTTTACTTATTAATAATGAGGTTGAGATGAATTTCTCTTGTGCAATTCAAATCATCTCATTTGACTAAAAATAATATTTTTTTTTCCATACTTAAGAATCTCTCGAGGAATACCTCGGAAGACATGTCTTGTGCATTGGAGAAATCTAAAGAAGCCAGCAGCACAAGGAATGTCACTAGAAATCTAAAGACGCTCCATTCGTAGATACTTCGACTGCAAATTCCTTGACTAAGTACAGGTCCAAAATAAGTGACCGAAATAGCAATGTTCTTTGCGAACATTTGAAACTTTCAAGCAATGTAGAGCAAAAACGTAGCAGAAATCCAATTATCAGTTCAGAGGAGGAAGAGATCGCGTTCTTGCGTTCACTTGGGTGGGAGGAAAGTAATGAATCTGATGAAGATGAAGGTCTTACTCCACATGAGATACAAGATTTCTATGATAGGGTTTGGAAATTCTTTCTTTTTCTGTAATTATTTTTAGTAATGTTTAAATTTGTTTTATTTTTTGAATGATTTCTTTTTAAGTTCTATGCATTGATTTGATTATTTTGTCATGCAGTATGCAAAAAATAGCAGCTATGATCATATCTTCTCTAAATTGTCCATCAAAGCATGATTTTATCGGTGGAGGAGTATCGGACCCGAGACCACATGCATAAGCGACTAATATATATAATTTTTTTGTAGATGAAAGAATATTTTTTTAGATGGAAGAATTATATTTAAATTTAGAACTATATTTTAGGATTTGGAATATGATTTTGTAAATTCACATTGTTAATGTTGATTTTATTCCTTCCTTACCTTTATCTTTTTTATGATCTGGCCATCGTTTGATTTCATTGTGGCAATTCATTTATTCATAGAAGACATTACATTGCTTTCTGATTCTGTTTCATTCATTGTTGTAGAACACTAAAAAGAAAATTGACGTAATGAATTTTTTTTTTGTCAAGCGTAATGGTTGTTTTGAATAAGACAAAAAAACTGCTTCTATATTTCAATGAAAATTACTAATACAAGAGTTTTAAAATAAGATGATAATAGTTACTTTGTAACAACTTTACTATTATTTATCCAGTTAATATCTTTTAATAAGTTTTTTTTACTCCAAAGTTATTGTTTATAAAAAAACAACTTTAACTTATTATCAAACATCTTTTAACCATATTAAAATTTTAAAAACAAACTTCTAACACTTTTTAAAAAAAAATACCTGATTTGAATACATACTTCGTTCAATTACTAATTTGAATAACTGATAGATATACTCAATTCGTCCCAATATATATATATATATAGACACGCAAACACACACACATATACTCCCTCCGCCGTAAAATATAAACAAATAAAATACCTGATTTGAATACACACACATAAACTTCTAACAATTTTAAAAATACCTGATTTGAATACATTCTTCGTTCAATTACTAATTTGAATAACTGATAGATATAATCATTCCGTCCCAATATATATATATATATATATATATATATATATATATATATATATATATATATATATATATATATATAGACACGCAAACACACACATATATACTCCCTCCATCGTAAAATATAAACAAAAATGAGTCAAATTAACTTCATGTATTTAATTCAAAATTCAGACCAGATATATTCACGTTTGCTGACCAAATTTTGCTTATATTTGGGGACGCATGGAGTATATATATATGTATAGATATGATCTAATTGTTATAATTTAATTTTGTCAAATAAAAACAAAATCAACTGTATTTTTAAGTTATCCCTCATAGGGTCTGTTATGAATTAACTTATTTTTAAATTTATGAAAATTAGTTTAAGAAAAAAAATTATGTATTATTATAAACTTGTCATAGTAGTTCATGAAAAATAATTTATGAAGATACAATTTTCATTAATTAAAACCTATTGTTCTTGCCTGAGTTATTTTTGTGAAATATGTGTATTTGATGAATAAAAAAACCTATCCCTTCCTTGCGTATATGATGCCTTATATATATGCATGTCATAGGAATAATGGAGGGAGTAGTGGATGAGTAGTTGAGAAGTAGTGAAGGCAAAGGAGGAAGTAGTTGGAGATGTCCCGTGTGTCCTTTTAGTTCAGATTTATTTCTTTAGGTATGGCTCAACCCATTCTTATGTGATGAACTAACGAAATTGATCATATAGATTAGCACCCTAGGTAGGGGTGAAAGCGGATCAGAAAAATCCAATTGAACCGATAATCCAAACCAATCCAAACCGAAAAAAAACCGACTTTTATGGTTCGGATCAAAAACCGAACCGAACCAATGAAAAACCGAAGTGGTTTGGTTCGGTTCTCGGATTCAGTTTTCAGATCCAATGGACAAACCGAACCAAACCAATATATATATATATATATATATATATATATATATATATATATATATATATATATATATATATATATATATATATATAGTATATATGTTAATTTTTTTAAGCAGCTCATATCTATCAAAAACTACAACTGGCTCAACTACTTTTAAAAAATAAAATTTGTCTCACTTAAAAGCTCTAATTTAAAAATGCAAACTTAGAAACATTCATAGTCATAAACGCAAACTCAGAAACGTTGCTCCTACCCTCATCCTCAAGCTGCTCTCACATCACCTCATCCTCAAGCTCCTCTCGATACTACGCAATCAACACTCTCACATCACAATGTTGTTCTCAGAACGGTAACTTCTCAAGCGTTGTTATGATTTTTATTTTTTTTCAATTTAAGTGGAATAGACTTGAAGTTTTATTTTTATTGTACTTTATCATTTAAAGAACATATGAACTTAATTTCAATATGGTTGTATTTTGTATCTGATGAACTTATAAACTTAATTTCAATATTGACGTATTATATTTAATGAACTTATTTGATAAACTTAATCGAAACGAATTATATTTTTTATTTGTTTTCAATATGGTTCTATAATGTATATATATTTGATGAACTTATGGGAAAATAATTGTATTTTGTATTTGATGAGCTTATAGAAAAAAAAAATATCGGGAAAAATAGTAGCATGAAATACATCGGAAAAAACCGATTAATGTATCCGAACCAAACCGATGAGTTTGGTTCGGATTTATTTTTGAAAAACGCTAAAAACCGAACCAAACCGAACCAATTGAGGATTCATTGGTTCGGATATCGGATTCACTCAAAACCGATCCAAACCGGTCCAATTACACCCCTAACCCTAGGTGCACTGAGCCTCCTGTAATGGTGGCGGGTTAAGCCTGACCAAAATTTTGGGTCTCGCCTAAATAACTTATAAATTAACATGGAAATTTAATTATTTATATAAACTATTTTTCTTGAGTTCAAAAATAGTATCTTGTTCCATGAGAATAGAAGAGTCATTGAAAAAAACATGTTAATTAAGTTTTACTTCTTTTTTTAGTTAAAGTGACAAACACCATAATATTATTTTTTTCTTTCACTTGAGACCGCACAAAATAGTTTCAAAATAACTTTGTATGTGTATATAAACTTTATTATGTTAAATGTGAAATTTATATACATTCAAGTTAATTGCAAAAAATAAATGAAAGACAAACTAATAAGAAGTTACATCACTTTTCAAATGACACGATCAATCATCTTAAAAACCACATTCGCATATTTAGTAAATACAATATTGTTATGCATGACTTTTTGAACACTTTGTAGAAGTTCTACCATCTTTGGTGCTAAGAATTCAAAAATGTCAAATACAAATATTATAACAGAGTATGTTAATTGTGAGAACACACTTTTTTATGTTTGATTGCTTTATTTGAAGTAACTTTGAAATTTTTCTATAGTAAAAATTCGTAGTCCTTAATCTCACAAGTGAAAAAACACCAATTAAGTTCACACATGCATTTTTCTCTTCTATCGCACACAAGAATATGTTAGCCTAAGCGTCGTACTCCCCTTTTGTGGGTTGATCAAGAAACTTACAAGCGTCGTTTTTTTGTGGCTTGGCCAGGGCAACTATATTTTGCTTGGATTACCTGATCTAGTTCATGAATGAACATTAGTCCGATCCAAAATATTTTTTAAATATCAACAAAATTTGTTGGGATTAATAAACGAAACAACATTGTCAATTGAATGGGACTACAGTCTTAACAAAATAATTTTTCTTGATTAATTAAAATCTAAATATACTTTTTCAATTTATATTTTATAACTACAAATAACTAGATAATTCGTTTAGTCTTAATTATAAATAAATATTTATTTTTAAAATTTATTGAATAATTGTTATATTTGAAGATTTATATAATTAAAATCCAAAGGAGTATGGTAATGATTTTCATTCTTAAAAAAAAAAGAGTATGTTAATGATTATCACTACTTTAAAAAAAGTCAACATTGTTTTTAAAAAAAAAAGTTTTAAAATAAGGTTTTGTGTTATATGTAGTTTATAAAATAATAGTTTACAAATTTTTCTATGAACCATTTTTCAAAATTATTTTTTAGAATTTTATAAATGGTTTTTTAAACAATAACTATTAAATATTTTATTAAAAATTTAATATATTTTTTAAAACAAATATATTTTTAAATTTTAAAAACATTTTTTAATAATTTAAATTTTTTTAAAATGCCACATAAATAACTTTTAGTTAAAGAATTTCAAAAGGGTAGATAATTCGAGCAATTGAAATTTTAATGCTAAAATTGAATAATTATTAAATATAAAAGATTGAAATCACACAATTGAAACTTGAGAAACCAAAACATAATTATAAAATTTAAAGAATCAAAATTGTATTTAAGCTTTCATCTTATCTTATATATCTAAAAATTGAAAATTTATCAATCGTTAGTTGGTTCAGTGGTGATTGGGGCTGAACTTGGTAGGGAGGACCACGATTCGATCCCCCGCAACTGCGATCGGGAGAGGGCTGGAACCACTTGATGCCAGAACTGACCCCCGAACCAGATTAAACTGGTGGTGAAAACTAAAAAAAAAAAAATTGAAAATTTACTTTTTTTTTGACGAAAAAAAGGAAAAAATATATGTAAATGATTATCATTCCTTTTGAAAATGAATGTCAATGATTACCAGAAATATAGAAAGTAAATAGAAAAGAAAAAAAAAAAAAAAAAGCAATAATTTGACAATTAATCCAAATGGCAATAACACAGACAAACAAACTAGCTGTAAAACAAACGCAAAGATAAAATAAAACAAAAAATAATAATAATAATAATTTTCTTCTATTTTGCTTCTTCCAGCAGCCACAAAAAAACACTCACAACAAAAGAGAAAGAGCAACGAAACAACAACACAACACAACACAACAATGGAGTGGATGCGGAAGACCAAGACCAAAAAACCGCCGCGATTGGAACGATTGAACGCCAAAAAAAACATCAATTACCAACTCCCCACCACCACCACAATCGCCGCCGTCACTTCTCCATCTCCAATTCACTCTTCTTCCGACGAAGAAACCAGTCTCCGTGTACTCGGCATCGACGGCGAATTCGATCGAATTTTTCAAAGTTTAGGTCTTTCTGGACCTGAAGATTTTGCTATCCCAACTCAAGATTGGGAAGCTAGAAAGGTTCGTCCTGTTTCTGCAATTTCAGTTGCTGATGATGTTGTTGCTGTTGCTGTTGCTGTTAGGGATTCTCCTTCTTCTTCGGGTGAACATGGTGTTAGGGTTGTTGTTGATCCACTGATAAATGGTGAAAGGAGTGTGCTTTTTACTGATTCTGGTTCTTTTACTACTTCTCATGATTATGATAGTGATGGTGTTGGTGAGAGGAATTTGTTTCCTCCTTCTGGATGGATTAAACCTACTTTTTCTTCTTGGCAAAAAGGTGGCATGTTGGGAAAGGGTTCTTTTGGAACTGTTTATGAATGCTTCACTGAGTTAGTAATCTTTCCTTTTTTGATTCAGTTATACAATTAATAATTAGTTGTTTTTAGTATTGTTTAATTTAGGAAACATTGATCATCTGATGAAAAGTATGCCAATTTGGTGAATCTTTATAAGGATGGTTTTAGAGCTGTTTAATTTAGGGTCTGTTTTGATTATAGCTCATTTGAGCTTATCTACAAACAGGCACAAACACTTGTGGGAATGTTTGGGAGAGCTTGTATGAACAACTTATGACATGTTCATAAGCTGTTTTCAGCTTATTTCCACAAGCCTTTTGGATGACTTACGAAAACAATCTAGTGCTTATATGAAATTAGAAATAACTTATAGCTAAGCACTTATCCAACACTCAATTAAATTGTTTATCCAAACAAAGCCTTAATCAGTAGGATCTTTGAAAATTGTTTGTGTGTACCACATGGACTCAGGTTGTTAGTTTCATTACGTGTTCTATAAGAATGGGCTTGGAGAGTTATTAGTTGTAATTTGCAAAAATCTCTTTAGTTTTGCTAGTGCTTTATTCCATTTTGTTTTTGAGAGCAGGATATGATATGCTAGAGTGACCTTTTATAGTTGGTATTAAGATGGGGTCATTTAGAATGTAGCATTGGAGTTAAAGATATTGGGATGTTGATTTAATGACATCTTCCATATCTAAGTATTGGTCATCGGTTGACTTTGATTTTATGGTTTTATTTTTGAAAAGGAAGTCGTCTCTATATATCCATAGCTGGTAAAACATAACATCCAATTGTTTTATATCAATCTTGTTCTAATGAACATTATGTTAACCAATTATGTAACCTTTATAATATTTCTTGTTTTGACTGACAAAATATGCATTTTCTTTTCTTGCAGCGATGGATTCTTTTTTGCGGTCAAGGAGGTGTCTTTGCTGGATGATGGTAGCCAGGGAAAACAGAGCATTTTCCAACTTCAACAGGTGGGACTTACTCTTCCAATTCAATTTTATGATTTCTTCATTCCATCTTATGTTAGTATCTTTTATGTATAATCTTTCTGAACTTCCTTTCAGGAAATATCTCTATTGAGTCGGTTTCAACATGATAACATAGTTCGATATTATGGCTCAGACAAGGTATGTTCTTATCTAGTGTGCAAGCCTATTTTATTCTGCCAGAGTATCATTGCATTTTTATTACCGAGGCATTTGAAATAAGCATTTTTGTCATTTGGAATCTTGGAAATTATGGTAGGCGTCAGATCATATTGTCTTTTGTTTACTGTGATGAGAAGGTGAAATGATATATCTTCGTATTATTGAATGGATGTAACGAGATACCAGAGGGCTATTGGAAGGAGATAGCATTTAGTTACATATTTTTCCTGTTTTGTATTGCAAATTGCGCATATTGAATAATACACAAGTCTTTGTTTTGTTATCGACTCTTTAATATAGTGTAAATTCCGATTTTAGTCCTCAAATCACAAAATTTTGACATATAAATAACTCAAAAGGTATAGTAGCAAGATGTCATGCTATGATCAAAATTCATTCTAGGACCAATTTTGATGTCACTAATCTTTTGTAGACCAAATTGATATCCAAATGTTTGAGGACCAAATAAAGGATTTACTCAAATTGTCATTTTTGTCTAGTTCTGTTCATTTGACAGTAATTGCTTTTGTGTTTTTATATATTCTTTTTTGTTATTTATATATTTATGTTTTGGATTTCTCAGACTGAAAGCACACTGTATATATTCCTTGAGCTTGTGTCAAAAGGGTCATTGGCCAGTCTTTATCAAAGCTATCACTTAAATGATTCTCAAGTTTCTGCATACACAAGACAGATTTTAAATGGCTTGAAGTATCTTCATGAACGTGATGTGGTCCATAGGTAACATGAGAGATTTTTTTAACATGTTGCAATTCATTGACTGTCTATGTTTACAACAATAGCAATTTTATTTCTCAGAATTCCACTAAGCTAGCCAGTTTGGTTTATGGTGTTAGTTGTTACAATTAATTGTGGTAAAGGGATTTTTAATATGTTTTTTATGATAAAGGAGGTTCTTCACAAGTTTGTTAGAATCTTATTCCAGGTAGATTCTGGATGTCAGGGAATATCTTACAGGGTTATGTTAGGATATAGAATAAAAGGGAAA
Organism: Trifolium fragiferum; assembly: GCA_954870985.1. Lineage (NCBI taxonomy): Eukaryota > Viridiplantae > Streptophyta > Magnoliopsida > Fabales > Fabaceae > Trifolium > Trifolium fragiferum. The sequence continues at coordinate 14,592,557 of OX940790.1, read as the reverse complement.
TTCGAGTAGTTATGAGTTGTTCGAGAAGTTAGTATTTGTTTAGTTAGAGAAATTGTATAAATAGGGGAATACAATGATAGAGAGGTATTTGTTTAGTTAGAGAATTTGCACATATAGGGGAATACAATGATAGAGAGGGGCTTTTGATTATTGTAAGTGTGAATAGAGAATTGTCTCCTATTTCTTAAATGAAGTATTCTTTCTATTCCATTCAATTCTCAGGTTCCTAATAGGTTATCATTTAAATTTAGAAATCCAGCTTCTATAATTTCTTTGTACTTTATTAAACTTAGTGTTGCTCGTGATTTTCAAAGGATATTTATATGTCGAAATTTTGGTCTTGTGAATCCTCTTTTTTTTTTTTTTTAATAATCATTCTTGTGTATCCATTCGAATTTAAAACTACAACAACAGTAAATCTTTTACCCAATAATTTGCATCCAGTAAATCTTTCTGCAGTGATTTTTTATTACAATATGAAAAGTGCACAACATTGAACCACTGCAAAAAGATGAAATTTGGATGCAGTGTTTGTTAATTGATTTCTAATTTATCTTAAGTTTGCATTGACTTTCTGCGCTCCAATCTTTTTAATCCAAATATTACATTTTAAAGGGATATCAAGTGTGCCAATATACTGGTTGATGTAAATGGATCAGTCAAGCTTGCAGATTTTGGATTGGCAAAGGTAATTTTCGACAAAACTGAATTTCTCTTTTTTGGCATCTTACCAATACGCAGTCCAAATGCTGGCTGCTCAAAATCATATAATTCATAATTCTAGTTCTTTTACATTCTCAGGCAACAAAATTGAATGATGTTAAATCAAGCAAAGGCTCCCCATATTGGATGGCCCCTGAGGTATGCCTCTGCCCTGGTACAATCTTTCTATAATACCTTCAAAGTGATGAACTAGAATGAAGTAATATGACTATCTAATTCATTTACTGCAGTATGTGCTTCCATTTATTTTCATGATAAATGAATTTTTATGCAAGGGTTTTTAAATTTTGACTGGTTTAACTTCAATTTTTTATACGTTAGGTTGTTAACTTACGGAACCAAGGTTACGGGCTAGCAGCTGATATATGGAGCTTAGGGTGTACGGTTTTAGAAATGCTGACAAGGAAGCCACCTTACTTTGATTTGGAAGGAGTATGTAACATTAATTATAATCTTCTTGAGTTGATACTTCTCAAATTGGATAATGGTTGATACTAATAATATGCACATTATATTTTTATGTCACTACAGATGCAAGCAATATTTCGGATTGGCAGGGGTGAACCCCCACCCATTCCTGAATCTCTATCTAAAGATGCCCGAGATTTCATTCTTAAATGCTTACAAGTTAACCCAAGTAAACGCCCAACTGCAGCTCAGCTATCAGATCATCCATTTCTAAGGAGACGATCAAGTTCATCTTCTCCACGTTTTAATAGTATCATTCGGCCTTAAATGCTATTGATCACTTCCTATATTGGCACTGAGAAGGTTAAATTTATCCTCTATTTCTCAAGTTATTAATCCATACACATCTGGGGTTTAGAGTTTAGACCGGTGGAAAATATATCCATGAAAAGCAGTGTGGGTTTGCATATATGTACGGAGTTGAACCTCACTGGTTTGTTTATCCCTATCACCTCCTGTATTGTTGATCCCTTGTTGAAGATAAATTCACCAAAAGGCAAGACTGCAGTAGCAAGAGTTCCACGAAGCTAAAATTTTCAGCTTTAGGCCAAATGAGAAGAAGCAATGACTCCTTATCTTGCAAAATGGATCTTCTGGAGTTGGCTTCTCCAAAGTGAGAAAATCAATGGTTGATATTGTAGCCACTCATAAAGTGAATTGCTCACTTTAGAGGAGCCTTGTCTGAATCTTCTTGTGATTGGAGGGGGAAATTGGAGAATTAAGGAGAAGGGCTCTTCCATTCCAACCAAGTGTTCTTTCCTGTATATGGAGGTATGCGGCCAGCAGGAGATTGCAAAGGGCGTGCACAGTTGATTGATCATTTGGTGCAGAGCTGTTGAATTTTTCGGTCATATTGCTTCTACCGTTGCTTTTCAAGTTAAAATTCTAAAGCATTGGTTATTGGAGTATCTGCCTATATGCTCACTTGATTCATCAGGAGATCATATTCATGTAATTTTTATTGCAAGGAAATCCTACATTCACCAGAGTTGCAAGGTGGTTGCTGATACTTGGTCATGAAAAGGTGCTGCTGCTACTGTACAATGTTGTGTTGTGTTATCTACGCTATTAGAGCATGAAATTGTGCATGATTTTTTTGGTGCAATTAAACTGTATATAATTTTTTGCATTTGTTTTCTCAAATGTAGGTGAACCTTGACTCATTTAGTGTGCTGTATTTTTCTTTTTCAATCTTATATATAATGGATTGGCGAAGCTTAGTGACATGTGCTTGTTATCGTAGCTTCATGTTCTGGTTAATATTATATTAATTTGTGAATCTAACTCTGTTAGTGCTTTGCTTGCTGTTGCTCATTTTTCAATATTATACTAATTTTTCCATTTTATTTTATTTATTTGTTTATAGCTAGAAGCTTTTCGATATTATACTAATTTTTCCACTTGCTATTTTATTTATTTGTTTATTGCTAGAAGCACATGTGCCTCTGGTCTCTTTAACTAAATTATTGGATAGTACATTACTCCAATGGGAGCTGGTGAATCTGACCTTTACAATAAGACATCGAATCTCACCACCGACCAAATGAATTTTTAGATGGTAACTTTTCTGCATGAAACACTGAATTTGGATTACCATATCTGTAGTTAAAATAAGAAGTTGTCTTGTTATATATTATTATTTCGGTTTATGTTCTTATCAGGTTCAGTTATTAAATATTTAGAGTCAGAGGTTTGTCTTGTTTCAAAGATCACGGATCTGCTGTAGCTTAAAATAAGTTGAACTCTGACATGGCTACTGCCTACTACAACTTAGAGACTTGTTATTTCATAATTTACTCACACACGCACCCACGCAACACCATCGTCAACAAATATGCCTCTAACCTCATATTTTACCGTTGTTGCAATTGCTTTGTTATTTTCTTTTACATCTTATGCAGCTGATAATCATGAAAGCTTCATTCAATGTCTTAAAGGTTATTCTAATCATAACTCCACTTCAATCTCCAAGTTTGTGTACACCCAAACACACTCCTCATACTCATCTATACTTCGGTTTTCCATTCAAAATCTTAGATTCACATATAACACAACTGCAAAACCTCTTGTCATTGTGACACCTCTTGAAGTACCAGAAATTCAAGCCACCATAATCTGTTCCCAACACTATGACATGCAGATTCGAGTTCGAAGCGGTGGACATGACTATGAAGGTATGTCCTATGTTTCTGAAGTTCCATTTGTTGTCATTGATCTCATAAACCTTCGAGAAATCCAAGTAGACGTAGAAAATAGCAATGCATGGGTTCAAGGAGGGGCAACTGTTGGCGAACTTCTGTACAAAATTAGCCAACAAAGCAGGACTCTCAGCTTCCCTGCAGGTGTTTGTCCCACTGTTGGTATTAGTGGACTCATCAGTGGCGGTGGCTATGGATTCTTGATGCGTAAATATGGTCTTTCGGCCGATAATATACTTGACGCTCACATAATTGATGTGAATGGTAAGGTTCTTGACAGAGAATCAATGGGCGAGGATTTGTTTTGGGCTATTAGAGGTGGTGGAGGAGCAAGCTTTGGAGTTATCATAGCATGGAAGATAAAACTAGTTCATGTTCCATCAACTGTGACATTGTTCAATGTTTTTAGGACACTAGAACAAAATGCAACCAATCTTATTCACAAGTGGCAATTGGTGGCAAATAAGCTTGATGATGATCTAAACATTAGGGTCATTCTGGAGAGGGTGAATTCAAGTGCTCAAACAAGGAAGCTAACCATAAAAGTCACATTTGAATCCTTGTTTCTTGGAGGTGTAGATAGACTTATTCCCTTGATGCAAGAGGAGTTTCCAGATCTTGGTTTGGTTAGAGAAGATTGTACTGAGATGAGTTGGATTGAATCAGTTCTCTACCTTGCTGGATTTACAACTGGTCAACCACTTAAAGTTTTGTTGAGTAGAACTCATAGTGGTGTGTTGTTTTTCAAGGCAAAATCTGATTATGTTAGAGATCCAATTCCTGATATTGGATTAGAAGGGTTATGGCCAATGTTTTATGAAGACGAGGCGAAGAGGGCAGTGTTGATACTCACTCCTTATGGAGGCAGAATGGATGAGATTTCGGAGTTGGAAATTCCATTCCCACATAGAACTGGAAACATTTACCAAATTCAGCACTTGGTTTTTTGGCACGAGGAAGGTGACGAGGTGGAAAAGAGGCACATCAATTGGATCAGAAGGCTCTATAGTTATATGGAACCTTTTGTTTCAAAGTCTCCAAGAGCTGCATATGTGAATTACAGAGACCTTGACATTGGAGTGAATAATAACAATGGATACACAAGCTATAAGCAAGCTAGTATTTGGGGACTTAAGTATTTCAAGAACAACTTCAAGAAATTGGTCAAGGTTAAGACCAGTGTAGATCCTCTAAACTTCTTCAGAAATGAACAAAGCATACCTTCTCTTTCTCGTTTTGATAACATAACAATAGCGCATAATACATTGCCTTGTGTAGAAGGGATGCAATTAGAATTCCCTGGAGCAGGACATGCCATAATGTAAAATAGGTTGCTTTGTGATTTCTCTGTCAGATATATATATATATATATGTATGTATCTAATTTGAGAAATTTATGAATCTTTGTCTTAACTCTCCGATTCTCAGGAGAAGGAAACACTGGTAATTCAAAGTTCGGACGGGAGATAACTAAAGTTTAACCAAAAATTGGTTAGGTAATCACGACTTACAGAAGTCCTGAGAATATCTTTAACTGGTCAGCAATCTAACCATGATTTACTAATAGTTATAGTATTTCCCTCCTTATATTAAAGGGTATATTATAATATTTTATTTTTGCAGAGATAGGTATTATATAAAGTCAGGCTTCGAAGTTCTTTTCTTTTATAGATATAATATAAGATTTTGGATGTCTGTTTGTACATATTTCCTTGTAGGGAATGTTGTTTCCTCCTGGGGCCGAAATTCTGTGGTGTCTTTTAGTGGCTGAATGGCACAAGAAAACAGCTGCAAACAGCAAAAATAAAAAAGTTACCTTGAAATCTCCATACATGTTACAATAAAAATTGGCAGCATATATGCAGAAACAACTATAAATACATCATTCCTGAATTTCAAACAACACATCTTTCATTCATTGGTCTAACTTTTTCTTAGTAACCCAGCCTCATATTTGAAAACATTCCACCTAATCATAAACTATGTCTTCCACAACTTCTAAAGTCCTCACACTGATCATATTTGCATTTACCGTTGTGCAGATAACATTGGCTAGTGATCCAGACATCCTCACCGACTTCATTGCTCCAAACGGAAGCCAAGTAGACGCGAGCTTCTTCACTTTCACCGGTTTTCGTGTCCTTCTTCCACCAAACACACAACCCTCAACTTTCAAGGCATTGAAAGCAAGTAGAGTAGAGTTTCCAGCTCTTGATGGACAAAGTGTGTCATACGCTGCTCTTGAATTCCCATCTGGGAGTATCAATCCACCACACACACACCCTCGCTCCGCCGAGCTACTTTTCCTTGCTAAGGGTTCCCTTCAAGTTGGATTTGTGGACACAACCAATAAGCTTTTTACTCAAACATTACAACCTGGTGACATTTTTGTGTTTCCAAAGGGACTTGTGCACTTTCAACACAATTCTGATACACAAAAACCTGCTTTGGCTTTTTCTGCCTTTGGTAGTGCTAATGCTGGAACTGTTTCAATTCCTAACACATTGTTTAACACCACCATTGATGATAATGTCTTAGCTTTGGCTTTCAAGACTAATGTTTCCACCATTCAAACTTTGAAGAAAGGCTTTGCTTCTTAAGAACACGCATGCAAACTTTATTTCAATATTAAATTACATTCTCTTTTCTATTATTTTATATTTCAGTAATTGTTTTTGAAAAGGTTTGAGAGATGTGAAATGGTTGATAACTTTAACTTGATGCAACTATTTCTGTTATTGTAGTGACCTGAAATAATATAAAGAATTTTTGTGCTACCGTTTTCCCCTACATCAATATTGTTGCAAGTGTGTGTGGTTACGCCTATATTTTAAGAAGTTACATCATACTAATTAAAATTGAAAAAATATTGAAGTTAAAAATTATTGAATAATATTAATTTTAATTCGAATTGGTTATATTTTTAATTAAATTTTACCAATTCTATGAACCAGTCGTATATTTTGTCGCGTGTATGATTTATTTTGTATATATGATATTTAATTTAATGAATGTAGTATCTCTTATGGTGGAATATTTGAGCAGTTTGAGCTAATTTGCAGCTCTACTCTTGTAAAAGATTTTTTATATACCCTCACACAAAGTCCCACCTCAAATTTTACAAAGTTTTCAATTTTAAATTTACAAAGTCTTGTGTTCGATAACTAGAAATTTGAGTTTCTTTTTTTTAAATAAATAAATTTGGGGTTATTTAAAAAACTTAAAATCTGAGTTTTCTAGACTTTTTTTTTTTTTTTAAATTAAATAATTCAAACGTTGAATTATTCATAATAAAATCATTTTGGTTAACTCAAATTTTGAGATTTTCCGTTTTGAGTTTTCTAAATATATATTTTTTTCATCTCAGAAAACTTAGTTTAACATTTCAAAAAACTCATCCAAACTTAGTCATACTTGTTGTTGGTGGATTTTGGAGGGATGTTTATAAGCTCGTGCATCAGATTGGACTAGTGGATTGGAGGGTTCAGGGGAGACATGTCACTGTGGGAAATTAATTAAATGATGTTACTGCGTTAATGGAGTATTTATTTTAACCGTCCGATTAATAATAAGCGGTTGAAATTAAAATTATGTTTAAATTACTCTGATCAATTAGAGCCGTCCGATTATTTTTGAACGGCCGCTATTGTTTATAGTGTGAACAGTTACAACAGATAATCCCAATCCGTCCTTGTGAGCCTACATTTTTATGAGAAACTCTTCAATAGGCACAGATACAACACATCAGTTTTGGGCACAGCAAATAAGAATATGACACCTAGCTTATATTAAAAAAAATATTATTTGTAGCTTTCCTAGTCACCAACGCATGTTCTCTCTCTCGTAGAGTCACAGACTCACAGTTACCAACTCCTCCCAAACTCAATTCCATTACCAGTCTGCTTGAATCTCAACAATTTTTTGTTCATAACATTCATATAAGGCTGTTTGCATTAAATTTCCAGAAAAATTATCATCACAAGAAACTTTGTTATCAACTATTACAAAGATTGATTTAATTTAGTGATCTAAAATTCTAACACCAAAGTTTTGTAGATCCACAACATCATCACTGATTACCCAAGCTTGAAGACCACCGTAACTCCACAAGGACCACATAAATGGGTCCATGAATGCTTGGATACTGGTTAAGTTCAGTCCCAGATCCGGCCGACTGTCAAGGAGGAGGTCACGAACGGAGGTGCGGCAGTTTGAAAACGGAACACGAGCAGATAGGAAAACGATAGAAAATAGAGCAGATCGTGTTCGGTTTCAACATCGGCGCGGATCGAACGGCGCGGTGGTGCTGGGACAAGACAGAGATCGTACAAGAAGTACTGAATCGTTGACTGCGGCGGCGGTGCACAGAGGAAATAGCTGCGGCGGCGCGAGTGGAGTTGCAAGAGAGAAACGGGCTTATTATTCTTTTTCTCGTATTTTTTATAAGTGAAATGACACGTGTCATCTTTTTATTTGTCGTGCCTATGGTTGATGTGTTGTATCTGTATCCATAGAAGAGTTTCTCCATTTTTATTTCAGATCAATTTTTATTTTTATTTTTTATATTTATTTCAGATCAATTTTGTTTATAGTAATTTTTACTCTTTTTTTAGTATTAAAATGCAAAAGGCCCAAGTCTTTTTGGATCACGAGCTCAATACAAATTGGGGATGTAGATTAGATAATATCTCTCATTAAATTTTTTTTTTTTATTGAACCATACTCTCATTAAGCCTTTGTTTGACGGAGGAAAAATATGAGAAAAAAAAGAAATGAGAGAAAGAAAAGCACGGAAACCAATGTATGAATTTAGACTAACATTTAGGCTAAGTTAGTTTAAGTTCATGCATTGGTTTCTGTACTTTTCTTTCCCTCCTCTCTTTTTCTCTCCTATTTCTCCTCTGTCAAACAAAGGCTAAGATTCTTTATCTAAGGATGACAATGGGTAAGGTATGAATAGAGTATTATAGTATTCATTTTCATATCGGCAGTTTTAAAAAATATTTGTATTCATCCCCACCCATATCTGCATGGGTAAGAGCTTTTGTACCCGTGCTCATACTCTATGTACCTATTGTTATCCACATTTTCGCTAAAAATAAATTGATCGATTATAAAATATCATATTATTTTAATAAAATTTAAAATTTTTCAAAGATTTTAATAATGACTCATGAAAATTAAAAAGAAAATCATTATTAACCCCATGTTAAAGTTGGTATATTTGTTATTATGTTATTGCATTATGTTATAAATAAATATCTTGTGAGCTTAACTCAATTGGTATGACAATGCATTATATATATGCAGGTGATCGAGCTTCAAATCCTGATTATCTCATTTATCCACCTTAATGGTGGAATTTCTAGCCAATAGGTTACTTGACCAATTTTTTTATATATATTAAATATGTGTAATAGTTTATTTTTTTGAAAGGCAAATGTATAATAGTTTAATAGGGGTCTGGTTATGGTGCATAAGCCCAAAGTTTATGCACCGTGCATAATTGCTACGCGCGCCCCCCAACTGCTACGCCCCCGCCCCCCCCATTGCTACGCGCGCCCCCCATTTTCTAGCCCCCCCCCAATTTCTAGCGCACCCCCCAGGTTTTTTTTTTTTTTTTTTAGATTTCTAGCGCACCCCTCAGATTTTTTTTATCACGCTTTTAATTTTGATTGATTGAATTTTATTTTATTTTATTGATTAGGGATAAAATTCAGAGCATTATGTATGGTTAATTATTTTAGTAGGTAGTTTTAAACTAAAATCATGCCAAAACCATTTCTGCTGTAGAATGGTTTCAAAGATGTGTACTTCTAAACCATTTGTGTTGTGGAATGGTTTCAGAGATCTGTACTACAAAACTATTTAATTAAAATCATTTTAATTTAAAATGATTTTAACCGAAACCATAAGTATAACTTAATGGTGTCACTAGTGTTGTATCTGAAAACCAAAGTAGTTCCTTTATGGTTTCAAATAAAACATTTATATTTAATTTAAAATAAATATTATAACTGAAACCATAAGTGTGACTTAATGGTTTCATTAGTTTTGTATCTGAAACCAAAATAGCCCTCTTATGGTTTCTAATAAAATATTCATATTTAATTTAAAATAAATATTTTAATCGAAACCATAAGTATAACTTAATGATGTCACTAGTGTTGTATCTGAAAACCAAAATAGCTCTCTTATGGTTTCAAATAAAATATTTATATTTAATTTAAAATAAATATTATAACTAAAACCATATTTTATTCATAATGATTTTCAAAATAACATTGCATAAATAACCAATGATTTTGTAACAAATCTAGGGGAGAAAAAGAATAAAATATGGGGGTGTAAACTAGGTAAAAAACAAAACCAACAAACAAACAAAAAAGGAACTGGGCTTTCAGGCCCAGTAGGCTAAAAATAAAAACAGAATATGTGCAATCAGCAGAAAGGGGGTGGGAATAGCGAGCCTTTAGGGGGGGCTGGGGGGCGCGCGCGAGTAATTCTGGGCTTATGCACCATGCATAAACATCCCCCTTATGCACCATAACCTTGGCCGTTTAATAGTGTCTTATTATTTTAAATTGATATACATATAGTATTATACAATAATATAAATAAAATAAATAAATATGCATTATATGGGTATAAGGCAGGGTGAATACTAAGATACCTGCATCCACATCCGTTCATTTTTGCAGGCAATTATCTATAATATTTATTATGGATATTTTTACAGATATCTACAAGATATGAGTCAAATTGTGATTGCTATTATCACTAATCTGGCCAAAACATGTGCCTAATTCCTATCTCTCATTAGAGTATATATGATATTTTTTTTTGAAGGTCTTAAATTAACCCATCTAAATTGGAGATTATATATGATATTACCATGTTTTGATACTCAAATTTGGCATGACAAAAGAAGGAAACAGATCATCTCCTGACAAAAGCAGTTCGATTTTAATCCAACGGATGATTATTTTTTTTTAATTTTTTTTCTCTCAGCCAAGACATTAATATGAAGGTTATAATAAAGCTCCGATACAGGACACGATACCGATACGTAAAATTTTTTAAAATTTCAAATCCGATACTGCCGTAATACGTTATTTAAAAATTAAATTTAAAATTAAATATATAAATACACAATATATAAACATGACTAAAATCAACAATATTAATAATTAAAAACAGCAAATATCTAATCTTATATCAAAATTTTGGGAAAAACTCAAATGTTTAATAACCTGTTATATAGTAGGACACCATATATAGTTTTTCTTTTGAAAAGTAAAAAATTATATTGACAAAGAAAAATCACAAGAGTTAAAGATACAAACAAGCATCGGACATTGGGACATATCAGACATATATCGGGTATTACTTTTTTATTTAAAAATAATGATTTAACCGATACTTTTTCGATACGAATATCGAGACGTATCGGAAGAGTATCAGATATTATTTTTTTATTTAAAAATAATGATTTAACCGATACTTTACCGATACGAGTATCGGGACGTATCGGATGAGTATCAGTATCGAGTACATATCGAACATGATACGTCATCATTTTTTGAATAGCAAGGCTTCAAAATTTATAATTAATGACAGGATGAACAAGTGCAGATAACACATAGGAAAGGATCGAGATCCATAAAAGAATACTCTTTCAACGAGGGAATTGGAAGAATAGAGTTTTTTTTTTTTTTTTTTTTTTTTTTTTTAAGGACAAAAATAGAGAGAGAGGTTGTCATTTGATGCATTTCATGAGTCCATCCAACGCCACTATGACAACACTGCGGGAGTTCATTGAACATTATAGTTGCTCAAATCATACGCCTAAAAAAATACTACTCCCTCCGTTCATTTTTATAAGAAATAATTTGAAAAAAAAAATTTATTTATTTTTATAAGAAACAATCATTAAATTTATGTTTTATTAATTAAGCAATTTCATTTCTACCCTTTATATATTTCAATGTTATGCATTAATTACAATAACATATTCTCTATGTATTAATTACACCAAGGTTAATTTTGGAATAGATTATAAAATTTTAGAATTTTTAATAAAAATATAAGATTCCTTGATTTGTGTGTTTTTCCAAATTGTTCCTTATAAAAAGGAATGGAGAAATTGTTCCTTATAAAAAGGAATGGAGGGAGTAGTAGCTATTGAATTTTCAAACAAAACATTTTTTTATAAATCCACTATTGCTTGATTATTTATATATCCACTATTGCTTGATTATTTATATATCCAACATTTTTTTTATAATTGCTAAAACTATTTTTTCTAAGTTAAAAGATATTTTTCGTCTATGTAGAATTGACAAATTTTAATTTTAATTCCTCAAAAAAAAAATCCCCCCTCTATTTTCAAATTACTTAGTATTTTTTACAAAGCTTAAATTCATCAATTTTACAATGATAATAATACTAATTAATAATAATAATATTAATAAGTATAATAGAGTATTAGAGTCATAGTTTACACACAAATTTGGGTATCCAGCTTCGAATAGTTGATTAGATAGATGAAGTCTTGTATGAAAACAAACACAAATAATTTTCTTTTTAAAATTATTTATCAAAATCTAACATGCGCAAAGTTATGTCATTATTAAAATTATTTATTTATAAATTCCGTTGAAATTTATTCTTCACGATATCATACTAATTGTTATAGTATTTATTCATTATTCATCGATTCTTTCATTTAATATTAATAAAAAAAATTATATAAGAAAACTACAAAAAAGTTTTTCTTAAAAAAAGAAATAATATTTTGTCAAAAAAAAAAATAATGGATGTCTTCTTACGAAAAATTCTTAACATTTTTTCTGAATTCTTTAATTTTTATTTCATTATTACTTTATTTTTGGTATAAAAAATGGAATAATAATAATAATTTAATCAATTTTATGAGATTTATTTATTTTTCAATTTAAAATTTAGAAGTAAAGGAATTTATAAACTGCACGATAGAATATGCTTTAATGGGATACATAGGTTTCGGGAAACGAAGCACGTGACGACCCACTCCACGCCACGTCATCATCCATTATTCATTCATCTTCTCCCGCCGCACATCAGTTACACAAGAGCGTGTTCCCAACTCTCCACAGTAGCGCGTAAAAAATGACCAGTTACAACAACACAACACAAAGCAAATCGAAAAAAGAAGGGTGTAGCGTAGAAATAACTCGAACTTCACAAAACTGTAACAACAAAAAATAAGATTATTTAGAGAGAGAAACAGTTTCTCTCTCCACCACCAACCAAACAAACCACTCTTTTCCTTTTTCTCTCCCTCCCAATTTCCCTCTCGCTTCCATCGCTTTTACTTTCATTTCCATCGAACCTTATTCTTCTCTTTCTCTCTTTTTTTAAATTCTCTCCATTTTCCTCTCTTTTCTTCTTCCTATCCACTCCCTCCCTCTGGTACAATTTTCCTCTCTATTGCTATTTGCTATTCAATTTCCCATTTTTCTATCTGTAACGTACTATTACATTCTTCAATTTCACTAACCCTTATTTTCCCCCAATTTTTAGGGTAAATTTCGTCAGAACTTCAATTTTCAAACTTTTTTATTTTTTTCATCTGTTGTTTTAATCCACATTTGATTCTGTTTGATTAATGTTTTTTATTTTTATTTAATTTGGAAATTTATTTTATTTTATTTTATTTATGATTTATATAATATAATATTAGGTTGTTGATTGGATCTAAGATGGATGGATTAAGCTTAGTGTGACATGTGCTTGTTATCTTTGTTTTTTGATATAACATGTGTTTGATGTCTTAGCTTCATGTTATGGTTAATATTATATTGTATTTATCTGTGAATCTTACTTTGTTAGTTGTCTTTGCTTGCTGTTGTATCTAACCACGTTGCTTCCTGTTGACTGACTTATGTGAATCTTATACTAATATATTCTTCTTTCTTGTTGTTGTGTTTATTTATTTGACAGATGCACTCTGATCTCTCCAACTAAATTGTTGGATTCATAGCTCTATTTGTTAGCTGGTGAGTTTTTTCTTATCCTTGTAATGGTTTGCTGCATAAGTATATAACATGATTTGTTTACAGCTTATAAGAAAGTGAGGCTCTTTTGTTGATAGAATGAGGCTATTTTGAGGAATTGTTTTTCTGTTAATATATTTTAGTGTTTACGTTGCATTGAATACTTAGTACATTGTCTTGTGTATGTAATATTCGTCTTTTGTATGTTCGCAAGTTATAATTGGCCTGTTTTCATTTCGTGACTGGCATGAATTATACAAATAAACAAAAAATGATATTGTTTTTTAACTTCAATTACAAGCAATACAAACGTTCTCATCTTATACAAATGTTCTCATTATTATTGTTATAAGAATAATATTGAAAATAGTATCATAAACAAACATCTTCTAAGCACAAAAAAAAACTCGCCGGAGCCTTTTTCTTTATTGTTTAACTTTCCCTTTCATTCCGATAAGTACTTCATTACAAGTAATAACAACTATTTATAACAATTGAGAAAATGCATACTCCCTCCGATCACTATTATAAGCAAAAAACCACTTTTTAGATTCATTGAAATCTTGATGTATTTGCTCTATATAATGGACTAGGTACATTAACTTTTTAATGAATGTAAAAGTGGTTTTTTGCTTATAATAGTGACCGGGTGGAGTATTTAGCTTTTGCTAAACAATTTATGGCTTTCCTTCAAACTAGCTATCCATTCATGACTTTATCTTATTGACTTTTCCCAATGCCAAATTTATATTATCTAACATCTTCTCTTAAATTTGTGTTTCATTATTCCCAACAAATTCTTCATCTTCAAGAACAAATTGGTTTTTAGTGGCTTAGTAAAAATATCAACAATTTGATATTTCGAAGTACAATACTCCACAATTTCCTTATCTCTTATCAAGTCTTGAATGTAGTGATGTTTAATGTCAATATGTTTGCTGATATTTTTACAAAGGGAGGGTGTTAGATAATAAAATTTGGCATTTGGAAAAGCCAATAAGAGAAAGCCATGAATGGTTCGTTAGTTTCAAGGAAAGCCATAAATTGTTTAGAAAAAGCTAAATATGCATTTTCTAACTTGTTATAAATAGTTGTTATTACTTGTAATGAAGTACTCATTAGAAAGAAAGCGAAAGTTAAATAATAAGGAAAAAGGCTCCAACGAGTTTTTTTTGTGCTTAGATGAAGTTAGTTTATGCTATTATTTTCAATATTATTCTTATAACAACACAATTAAATTCATTTGCCAACAATACTCAACTAGTTTGTTTTTTTCCCCTTTTTCTTAAACGAATTTGATGGTGCACCTATTTGATCTGGCTATAATTTAATCTTCCGTTGGTAGGTAATAGACCAATTTTCATAGTTTAGACTTTCAAAATGTATAAGTGTTTGATATATGTTCTTCTATTGGTTATTATCCGGCTGTTATGACCTATTGTTGTATCATGAACCTCTTGAGTTTTTTTCATAGTGTAACAATACTATCAAAATAGGCAAATGAATGTGGTTTACTATTATGCCTGCATCTGTGATTTAAAGTGATTAGACATATGTATCCTCCCTGTCTTTTCTAAGAGGATTCCTCATCTGCTATTTCTTTATTCTTTATGAATTAAACCATACTATTCATTTATAGCTTCATGTTGATGTATTATTCCAAATTCTTTTAACTTGATCTCTGTTAAGAATTGAGGTATGCCGTGTTAATTAATGAGTTAACTGGTCTGCAGTCATTAGAGAATCACAAATTTTCTAATGTCTATCACCTTTTAGGTGTAATTATGGGAAGATATGCTTGAAAAATCTTTATTCTTATTATTTAGTTGTTTGATGTTTAGTGTCCCTTACAAAACAACTTACCTTCATCCCTTTAAGCCAAACATGCATTTTCTGTCCCTACTCTGTGGACTGATCACCCATCCAATGGTTATAATTTTGGAAAGGAAGCATTGGCCTCAAAGGACAAAATACGTTTTTTTTTCTCTCTGTGATGGGGTGCCTGTCGCATAAGTGTAATGCCTTGTGGATATGAAGAACTGGAAAATTTAAACAATGATTATTTTAACGTTAGATTCAATGTTGCATATGTGATTGTTAGAACAATGACTCTTTTAGTGGTCTACTATTGCTAGAACAGGGGCCCACGTTTAATGCAAGGGCAGTGTTGGTAATTGCGGATTGCGGAAATTAGCGTCTAACACGTTGTACTAAATTGCATATTGCTGAAGTGCAAAGATAGCATTTTGTTCAATTTTGACTATGCTATAGCTGCTATTTGACCAATGCATCTATGCATTTATTATCAGCTCTTTTTAATATTATCTAGATGCGTGAATTAATTGACATTTTTGACCAATGCATCTATGCTATTTGACCAATTACATTTCTATCTCAACTGGTAATGTTGATATTATTTTGATTTAATGTTTGCGTCGAGCCTCAATAGTTGATTGGCACTGATTTAATTGGTCTGTCATTAGATTCATAGAAATATAAGAGTGCTCTGATGTTATAAACTTCTGAAGTTAAATTGTTTGAGTAGTTTGGACAATTGATCTGAGATTGTGACCGAGGGTCAGTTCACTTTTTGGTATGAGGGAACAAGGTACATGTTTGATAATCGATTATTTCTGCAAATGTTTGGGCCATTGGGCTTCACTGTAGAATAATGAATAAATCTGTGTGTGGAGTGTGGATAAAAATGATGTTTTTCTGTTCAATCTTGTTTCTCTTTTGTAGGTAATTGAATTCCTGTTTTGTCTGCATCTTTTATTTTTTGTGGAGGATGGATTTTTAATTGGTCAATATTTAATCTCCAGTTTCTTAAGTAAATTAAGTTTTTTATCATGATATTTTAAAAAACATTTGTGCAACATTTGCAAATTTAGTTTTTGATTTGTAAGTCTGGTGTCTGAATTATTCTGGTTTACACAAAACAAATATGTAAGTGCAATGGTAGTTCCACTAGATCGCTGAAATCATAGTATTCTTTTAACATTGTTGTGGTTTAAATTCCAGGTTCTGTTGGTATTTTGAAAATGGCAAAAGGAAGTAGGGGACGATGCAGGATTGCTTCTCGTCAGTACCGACTGACTCCATACCCATTGGCTCGATGCAAAACGGACATTTGTGAGGACATGTGTCAAAAGAAATGCTCTAAGGCCCTGGATAAGAAAGAGTGCGAAGATGTAACATGTTCTGTGTGCATGGAATATCCACACAATGCTGTTCTTCTTCTCTGTTCTTCTCATGACAAGGGCTGCCGTCCCTATATGTGTGGAACTAGCCTTCGTCATTCCAATTGTCTTGATCAGTACAAGAAAGCTTACACCAAAGTAATTTCAGTACGTAATGGACAGCCTGTGCAAGGTTCGGGTTCAATTGATAATCCATTTGTGCTCCACGATTTGAACTCGCCCCATGAGAAGAATGAAGTTACCGAACTTGCTTGCCCCTTATGTAGGGGTCAAGTTAAAGGTTGGACCGTTGTGGAACCTGTGCGAGACTATCTCAATGAAAAGAAAAGAAGCTGCATGCAAGATGACTGCTCGTTTGTCGGGAACTATAAGGAGTTGAAGAAGCACGTGCGAGCAGAGCATCCTTCGGCACGCCCACGGACAGTAGATCCCGATCATGAGCAGAAATGGAGATGGCTCGAGTGGGAGCGTGAACGTGAAGATGTTATCAGCACAGTGACATCAGCCATTCCTGGGGCAGTGGTTCTTGGAGATTATGTTATAGAAGGTCGCCATACTAATGACATTGATTCAGATGATGAGGAGGGAAATGATGCAGGCAATGCAGATAGAAATGGTAGATTTCAGATGGGTATGGAGGCTATGAATTTCTTCCTCCTGTTACATGCAGTTCGGCAGGGAAATGATATCAACAGCATAAGTAGACGGCTGAGGCCTGATCTGGGCTCTGATAGGTTAGCAGATCAGAATGATGACAACGAGTTGAATGTCATACTGGATGTTTCCGATGACGATAATGATGATGGGAGCTACAATGAAGGCCAAGATGATGATAATGTATCCTTGGTTAGCCGGCTCCGCCGGCAAGGTGGTGGCAGAGTTCTGTTGAGTCGTTCTGGCAGGAGGCGTAGACGCAGAGAAGGACATGCGGCAATGGAAGGAAGTTGATGGTCATGCTTGCTGGAGGTTGGAAAGGGACAAGTTTCTTAGGTATATATTAGATCAGAAAATTTAGCACCATTTAGTGGTGGCTTTAATAACATTTGAAGGGTTTTTCTTTCCCAACAAGAAAAATCAAAAGATGGGCATTTTTATTTGTTTATCTTGTTGCAATTTCTCTTCCATGTACATGTACATTCCTTACCTTCCTCCTACAGTCGTTCTATTGCTTTTGCACATTATAATGTGAAATTCACTCATGTAAACATTTGATTGTATTTAAATATTAGGCATGGATTTGATTGCCATGAAAAGGTCCCAGGATTGAACAGTTGCAAATTAGCTGCTGTTTCAGCTAATATTTATAACCCAGGGATTCTGAGTGGCAAATTGTGTCATAATCAGTGCCATATAGCACTTTCACTACTGCTGGCTCTTTCAAAATCAAATGTTTTACCAATAAAGTAAAAACATTGTTGTGTTAAGGGGAAAATGATTTTGTACAGCAGGACGTTGTAACAGATAAAGGTCATCCGATAAAAACCGTTACAACAAATCATTACAATGTAAAACTGTGTTTTTGTACTGCAGCAAATCCTGATCTGTGTTAAGAGAATTTTTAACATTCTTGCAAAACAAACTCAATACCAACTTATGATATTTTAAGTTGGTATTCTAGAATATCTTGAAAATTAAACTACCTATGATTTGTCTTTTATTTTTGGCATAATTGATAATTGTAAGTTCATAATGTGGATTTGTAATATTGGTACGGACCTGGCTGTTTCTTTAGAGCACTTTTATACGAAGGTTTTTCTTTCCACCCCCCCGTCTTTCTTTTTTACTTCCTGGGTTTTCATTTTTAACTTTGAAAAAAAACTTCGGTACATGCGTACCGAAGTTTCTAACGATGTAAAACACCTATTTTTCAATATCGACAAACTTCGGTATGCGTTTACTGAAGTTTTCGGGGGTAAAATCAAGGGTAAAGTTGGATTTCTGGGGGGTGAAAAAGAACGACGGGGGGTGGGGAGTGAAACCTTTCTTTTATACACGTACGTAGTGTATCTGCCCATATGGATTTGCATGACGTTTGATTCAACAACTATTTTTTTTTTTTAATTAGCCTAGTGATTAAAATTACATTATTTTAAGGTGAATATGTGAGTGTATCATAATTCAATTTTTTTTTTGACAAAATCATAAATCAAATTTTAGTTTATGTATATTATATACAATGTTTCTACTAACTTAGTTATCTAGCAGAGATAAGGATTCAACAACCATGTTATTTACATATAATAAAACAATGATAATGTGTTAAGTTGACATATTTACATATTGTTTTATATTAATAACTTTTTAACTTATGGTATGTTGATTTCGCTCCTATTTGTAAATTTTGTTGTGCTGCTATTTAGTAATGAAATCATTTAAGTTTGTTATTGTAAATTGTAAAAAAACATACTTTTTAATTGCTAAAAAAACCTTTTAAGTTCATTCTTTTTTTAATTTATATTTTAATGATTATTTACATGTTAGTTTGATACTTCAAGATATCAATATATCAATTCATTATTTTTATTTAGTTACATTTTAAATTTCTTGATATACAATTTTTCAATGTATTATTTAATTAATTAAAATAATGGTATAATTTTTCAATGTACTATCTCTTAAAATAGTAGTTCATGTTAGCTCAAATTTTATAATATGTCAAATAAACAAGAACCGATAGAAAATAATCTCAAAGAAATAACAAATGAAAAATATTTATGAAAGAACATAAGATTCAACATGTTGATGACTCTAAAGGTTATACTTTTGAATAAATTCTTTTATTTTATTTACGTTTTATATGAGATCTTAGCACCATGAGTCATGACTAATTGGAATGAAGTTAGATCACATAGATGGCTCTTTTGAGGGATAAAAAACTACAAAACACCTATTTTTGTATGGTACTTACTATCTTGTAGTATATCAAACACACATTAAGACTTTGCAAGGAGAATTAGCCAACTCTAGTATTCTATATATAATTTCTATTTCTTATTTCTTAAGTAATATTCTTGAGGTTTGGTACTTTTATTTATCATCATAAAATTTTACCTCGATATATCCCAAATTGGTAAAGGTTTTTAAGATATAATTAAATGTGGTTACTCATTATCTATTAGGGGCAGCTATTAATTAATCTTGAACTAGTCAATGTGATTTCCATAAGTTACCAGTTTGAGTTGCACTTTTTTATTTCAACTTATATATTTTTTTATTTCAAGTTATATATAATATGACTTTGTTTCGTTAAAAATATATTCTTGAAATAGTGTACTTATTTTGTATTTGCTTCATTTTAATATTAATCTTAAATAACAGTTGCAAATTTACGAAGGTACAAAACTTGGCCAAGGAACTTCAATAAAAACAAATTAGAGAAAGATGATTGGTTCACCAAGGAGCAAGTAATTTGCATTTAGAAGCTACCGTGTTTTTTACACTATATTTTAATATCCATCTGCCCATACTCCATAGTTTAAATTTTTATTTAAATAAATATAAACGCTCCTATTCAAAGTCTTTAATCTCAAGTGCAAATTGACAATTTCCTGTCCACTCCAAATTTGTGGTGTAAATTGTATTTGTACTTGCTTTACTTAAAGAGGTAGGCCAAAACAAGTTAATTCCCCTAACTTTGTTTTTTTTCTCCACTCCAAAAAGCATTGAGAAAGTTATAAAGGAAATTAACAATCAATGATTATGATAGACTTATTGAAGTGATATTCAAACTGCCATCACTTGCTCTCTAATGCATGGACCCCTCTTTTGTCTCCCTATTGCTAGGAAATTTGCTACCCCTATATCCTATACCGGAAACGGATTTCCTGCTGTTATAGCAGGACACTGTAATAAATAAGGGTCATTCGATCAGAATTATGTAGTTGAGATCGTTTATAGTAATTTTATAAATGAGTTAATCTAATTCGTCCGATCTGATAATCAACGTATGAGATACAAAACAGCGTGAAATTGTGTGTTTTTACACTGCAGCAAATCCTGCCCCCTGTGCCTCATCCTTACCCTAAAATATTCCTTATAATATTCTTATTGCTTAAGTTTTATAAACTCCTCATCATCACTCCCAAATTAGACTCACTCCATATGATTGAGTATAACACTAGTTAACTAGACCAAGAATTTCAACCAATTATCATCTTCATTACTAGATCAATGAATCCATCCATTATCCATCTTACCAAAATCATACCAAACTCCTATCTCTTTCCATTTGACCTCAATCACATGTCATGAATTCCAAACTCAATAACTTTTTTCAAAATCACCCAAATTTCTTCCTTATTATAAAGCCAGCTAGTAATTAGCTTTAGACAAATCCTAACCAAACCCACCTGAAAATACAGCACCATTTAAAGAATAACAAACCACAATTCAACCTATATATATACACACAAACATATATATAATATATGTATCCCACCAAATACAAGAACAGAACAAACACATCTTGTGCTCAATCTCATTAACACACCCACACACACACATATTCACAACCATCATTCATCAAAACTTTGAGAACTTTGAGAACATTGTGACATGTCAGCTGCCGTGGCTGCCGCGGCCACTGCCGCAATCTCCAGCTACAACAACTCCTCTTCAAGCAGCAGCAACCATAGTGATGAGTTATTAACTTCACAAAGAATGCAAATTTCCGTTACTCCTACACTAAGCAGGTATGAGTCACAAAAGAGACGTGATTGGAACACTTTTGGTCAATACTTAAAGAATCATCGTCCACCATTAACACTTTCACGTTGTAGTGGTGCAAATGTTCTTGAGTTTCTTCGTTACTTAGATCAGTTTGGAAAAACCAAAGTTCATTCAGAAAACTGTGCTTATTATGGAAACTCACATCCACCAGGTCCATGTCCTTGTCCTTTGAAACAAGCTTGGGGTAGTCTTGATGCTCTTATTGGTAGGTTACGTGCTGCTTTTGAAGAGAATGGTGGTTCATCAGAGATGAACCCTTTTGGAGCACGTGCTGTGAGGTTATATCTTAGGGAAGTTAGAGATGCTCAAGCTAAAGCTAGAGGAATTGGTTATGAGAAGAAGAAAAGGAAGAAGCTTAATCAAAATCAACAAAATGGGTCCATGAACATGATTATGGTGGATCAGGAACATGATGTAGTGCATTCTTCAGGGTATGGTCATGGTGATGGTTTTGTTAATCAGTACTCAAATTTAAATGGGACAGCTAGCTTCTAGAAATGCTGCTGAAGTTTCTAATTTTTCATTATAGTGTGTTCAAGATATATAATATACTTCCCGATCGTTAGTTGGTTCAGGGGTGATTGGCGATGAACTGGCAGGGAGGATCACAGTTCGATCCCCCACAACTGCGATTGGGAAGGGGCTGGAACCACTTGATGCCAAAACTGACTTCCGAATAAGATTAAACTAGTGGTGAAAGCAAAAAAATAAAATGTAATATACATTAATTATTTATTTATGATATGGACAATATTGTATTCCATGCATGTGTTGATTGAAGATGTAAAATCATGATCTACAGATTCTATGATTAATGTGGTAGGGCTCAAGGATATGTAATAAAGGGTGTGGTCATTATTAATTTTAGCTTATTATAGTACTGTCGTGTTCTAATATTTACCAGTGGAATTTGGTTCTATTATATGCTTTGGATTTTAGGGTAAGGGAAAAGTATAAGAAAAGTTTGAAGTAAACATGCTTTGAAGTAATACATACGTGCATAACCTACAAGTATAAAAAAATATCTATCAAGATTAATGAATGTTGTGCATTTTATGAAACTTTGTTAACAACTATTAAGACACATACATTTTCTCAACTTATATAACCTTCATATAAACAATTTTTGCAACAGACATGTACGCGTACAAAGTTAAGTTAGCGGCCACATGAACCTTTTTGTAAAGAACGATCATTAAAAAAATAACGGTGTAATTTGTTACAAAGTTAAGCAGCAGAAAAGTTGCTGCTAAGGATCTGAATCGTAAACTTAGAGGAGCTCTGAATATATTCTACAAGAATATTTTACGACAATATTTAAAGTTGAAGAGAAATATATCCAATTTTTCTTTTTGTATCATATCTTGAATGGATAACATTTAACTACGAGGGAGTTTTAAGTTTGTGGTGTTGAGAATCAATCCGTCCCATCTATTGAGTGAATGGTGAGGGATTAATCCGACTTTACTGTTTTCCCCATTAATTTACCGCATTTTATTCAGCAGAATCAAAATTTGAATGACCTGCACTAATGAGAAGCTTCCACTGCTTCATGGAAAAGATGGTGAACTGAATGACCTGCAATTCTACCTGTTTTTGGAGTGGGGTTTACACAATTTTACTCACAACTTCCACTCTAGTATTTCATCTAAGGCTGAGTTAAAATCTTTGCATTTTTATCACTATTATTACAAATTTACAATAATGTAACTGCGACAGAGCATCAATTTCTATTTAATTTATTAAAAAAAAACTTTTGGATATTTAATTTATTATACGTTGTTCATCGAACTAATCTAATAGCAATTTCAGAAAGCAGATAAAAGCAACTTACAAACGAGAACGGATGTCAAATTTACACGCGCCATGCCATAAGAATAACCATTTGTTCTACAACCACCATTCAGTAATGTCTATTAATATTATACATCAAACAAACAGAAAATCTGCTGGTTGCATTGTATCGAGACTAAGGCATCAAAAAGATAATAGGCAACACTCAAAACTGAATCTAGATAAATCTTAAGAACCAATAAATGAAATATTACTCGGTCCAAAACATTGTAAAGGATAGCACACATTTCTGAGTCAAAACCCATATATGCTACACACATAATAATATAGACACCTCTTCCGCGGAGCCTAGAACTCAGGGGACAAATTTAATGTCTTTGAAGTATTCATGCTCAAGTGCGCCCCTGGCAGTAATTCTTCTGCTTGGATCCAAGCGAAGCATACTCTGGAATACAGTACACAACACATCCACAAACATTACTCAGAACAAGTTAAAATCAATGAAAACAATTTTAAGGATATAAAACAAAGGACAATCACTTTCCATCTCCCTATCCTTTCATTTCAAAACTCATGTAACCTTTGGTTTCACTTTAGTTTATCCTAGTTCTCAAATAACAGAGATAGTACTTCCTCTTCATTGATAACAAAACACATGTAACCTTTGGTTTCACTTTATCACCATAATAGAGAAATAATTCCTTTGTTCAGTATTTTAAAAATATCATATTTGATGTTATCACTTACAGATAGAATATCAAGACCAGCTGGCTCAAGATTTGGGACTAGAGTTGCCAGGTCCTGCAACATACAAAATAAGGTTAAGGGGAATGTTAACTTGTGCCCTTAAGGGCACATGTTAAGAAGACCAATATAGTAAAAAATTTATTGCAATACTTTTGTAGGTAGTTTTTGTATCATTAAATATTTTTGTATCATTAAATGCTACTTTCCATTCTTAGGTAACTTATCATGTGCCCTTAGGGCACATGTTAACATGACCCTAAGGTTAAATATGGCAATAGAATCCTAACATTAATTAATGCAACTTAAAGATCCATTTAATTACCTGAGATGGCCACTTGGGAAAGGCTGATTTAAAATCAGGCAATGAAGTCACTCCAGGCCATGTATCTTCATTCGGTGTACCCATGATTCTTCATATAAGGAACAATGAGCAAAATTATAAGCATACATTATATACTATTTATTTGTTTGTTACAAGCCTATTTGGAAGTAAAAATATATTGGTTGCATTACATAGATTGCAATACCAGCAGCATAATGGTCCATGACTTATATTTTGAAATGAGGGAGTATATACTTTGATCACAAAATACTGACGGAAAATTCTAGTAAAATATGTAGCACAACTCCTCCCATGTTCCTCCATTTTTTGTGACAAAACCCTAAACTGGATTACTAAACATTGCCCGAAATCCAACTTTATCATCATAACTAAACCCAATCCATATGGCTGAGAAATGTTCATGTAAAATACAGGCATCAGATAGTTCATGCCACCTACATATTATTTGCACCGAACTATCAAAGTACTACATACAGTAATTGGAAAATCCCAGTATACATCTGAGCCATAATTTCAATCAGGGACGGACCATTCTAGGGCGGGGATGTGCCATGGCACCCCTCAAAATTTTATTCTTTTTCGTAGATATATATTGCATCAAGAGTGTTTTATCTATATATTACAAGTTTCCCGACCTCATATATTGTCAATTGTATCTAATGGCGTACATAGTGGCAAGAGTTTGTTTTGCGGGCATATGGTTCAGTGATCGATCCCGATAGTTGTCATGTTTTGTTTCTAGTATATTATTAAGTTATTATTGAAAAAATGTAATGAGAAGGACCGAACATGCGCACGTAAGGTAAAAAAGGTAGCGATTTAACCACTATACCAAGATTTCTTTACATTAAATGTTAATACTTAATTATAAATATGGGGGTGTTAAAAAAAATTATCATAATATGGCAGCATCTAAAATTTCAATCAAGATCCACCACTTATTCCAATTTAAGTGTAGAGACATTTAATGGACTTAGGAGGCATTCTGTCAAATTCTTATCTGGCAAAAAAACTACGTACCTGAATATTTTAAACAATTCATCAATCTCCGAGTCCCCTGGGAAAAGTGGTCTTTGGTTTATCATCTCTGCAAATATGCATCCCACGGACCAAACATCAACTGGGGTAGAATATTGACGAGATCCAAGCAATATTTCTGGAGCTCTGTACCATAGAGTCACCACCTAAAAACAATCCCCAAAACCACAGTGCAGAAAGAGGAATGAATATTACGTTTTAAAAGCCCATCTATCATTATACTTATTGACAAGATTTTCATGTTCTTAAAGAATATATTCCAATAAATCTTTCAATTTTAATAATTTCAATCATTTGTATTTTTTTAATGGGCATTTCAATCATTTGTATTTGAAAGAAATAAAGACTATAAAATGGCTGACACAAAAACAGAGCAAAAGCCAAAAAAAAAAAGTGACGGACCAAGAATTCTTGCTTCCCATGTTTGCTTGTCGATCTTACTAGCTTGTATATTTCATGTATTTAAATTTATATGAGTGACAAAAATATCAAAATTTAGCTAGATGGATAACATACAACAGACCATATAATTTCAGAGTTCGCACAAGACAATTTCTTCAAGTTAATTTGCGAGTTAAATTCAGGTTATCTCCGTAAAGAAAAGTTAAAATTAGCAATTTACTAGGGGGAAAGACAAATAATACATCAATGGACCAATAAATGGCATAGGGCACTATCAGTGACCATTTCAGCAAAATCATCTAGAGAAAGGTCTTTATACTTGTCTCTACTAAAGTCTTTTCTTAGGCCTCCCTTTACCACTTTCAGTCGAACTATCCTCCCTTTGATCGAGTCAGTGGCCTACTAGAGCCTCATTCGTCTTATTCTCAAATGACCAAACCACTCTACTCGAGTTTCCATTATCTTTTCCTTAATTTAATAATAATAATAATAATAATAATAATAATAATAATAATAATAATAATAATAATAATAATAATAATAATAATAATAAGATGAACAAGAGAAGGATCCAGCACATAATAAATTATAGTCAGGGAGAGAAAGTATAATCTGACAGATCTTGTCTTGAAGATCTATTGCATTGCTTTAGCATTATAAACCAGTAAGATTTTCGACTAAATTTTGTAGTTCATAATTATTCAAACATTAAAATTAAAACGAGTAATTAATTATTTTCTTGTACATATGCTCATTAATATCAAATTTATATTATCTCCATAGATGACCAAATTCCAAAAGCAAACATAAGGTAGCACACAAACCTCGTGTGTAAATGTCCTGACAGGAATTCCAAATGCCCTAGCTAATCCAAAATCTGCAAGCTTTAGCGAATTAGAGCTGCGATCTATCAACAAATTTTGTGGTTTCAAGTCTCGATGAAGAACTCTATGAGAATGACAGTAAGCAATTCCACAGAGAATTTGATAAAGGAACATCTGCAAAGAGCATCATTAAACAATTCAAATTCCAAATTAATCCGTCCACTTCGCCACCATTAGATCTCTTTTTCAATCCGTGATAAAATACATTCATATTAATGGCGCATGATAAAGTACAAATATTTAGCCATGAACAGAATGCACAATAAATTGCCATGTAAAAGATACAAAATATAATGAAATGAAAAAGATACAAATTAATACGACATTTTTATTTCCATGTAATGCCTTGCAGCAACAAAGAGTTCCATGTAATGCGCAGATTATTGTTTCTCAGAAACAGAGAATTCCACTTCATTTTCAGTAAGCACTTAACAGCCCCAATCAACACGCTAAAGGAAAAACTTAATCAACCTGTCACTCGTCTTCATAAATAGGGAACTGTTATGGACAAAGTCATACCAATCAACTCCAATCCAACTTGTAATTCATAAAAAAATTCATGAGACATGCAAAATATATAATTATGTATGGACCTGCATTTTGACAAGCTATAGTTATGTTGCCAACCATAATGCTATGTAATCATCATCAACTTTCATATTTGATTTCTTCGATATTATTTGGATGATAAAATCATTCAATCAGTGGCTGAGTTGTATTTCTTGCTCACGAAAAGATAAAATAAAATCTCCAAAGAAAATAGAAGTAGAGACGTCACACACCTTTATTTGTCGCTGATCTTTTGAAAATTCAGGTGATGAATCCATATGCTTCTTTAGATCTAAGTCAAGGTACTCAAAAACCAGATACAATCGCTTCTCACTGTGCACCACATCCCGCAGCCTGCCATCAGCCAATCATAACTCAATAAATAAATGGTTAAACCAGAATAACATTACGACAATAATGTATGGTCTGTGAACTAATCAGCAACATATCCAAAGGAACTGAAGTCAACATTCCACAGGTTTTCCAGTACTATGCAATCCTAATTTTAACAGTATAACATTGCCCACAAGACAGGTACACAATCATGAAGAACACGGATCACACAATAATGTAAGTAGCGCATATATACAGCACTTTGGTGACCAGGATAATACAAATGCATATTCAATTCACAAAGACATAAACCATCGTTTTCAATCTGTAATCATATCGCAAATGACAAACATTGATGTTCTAAGCAGATCTATTACTATACATCAATGTAGCAACAATAGCACAAAATAAACACCAAATTCAACCACTAAGCTTCACATTAAACATTAATCTTCTTAATATCAAACATAATATTAGCATTACTTAGTGCATCAATTTGATAAATCATAATAATCAGTATATGAAACACATGACATTACTCATCATCATTCATCAAAATAATACCTAACAATGTTCCTGTGTTGCATTTCTTTCAAGAGAGAAATCTCACGAATAGCGGTACTAGGAACTCCTTCATCTTCCTGCTCGAGACGAATCTTCTTCAAAGCTATTATTTCTTTGGTGTCACGGTCACGAGCCTTGTAAACGACACCGTATGTACCTTCTCCAATTTTCTCAACCTTCTCGTACTGCAAAATAAATATCAGAGAATTAATCGGAGAATATTTTGGTATTAGGAAGGAGAAAAATAAAGTAGAAATGGTTGTTTGACTAACCTGTTCCATGAATGAAGTTGAAAGCGATGATATAGTTCTAAGTAAGAAAGAAAAAGAGAAATGAAATTAGAGAGAATAGAAGAAGGATGAAGAAGATCTGAGAGAGGGAGTTACATACTTACCAGAGAGAGAGAGAGATAGAGAGAGGGGGAGAAACGGTTACACAGACAGCGCGCCGTGTAGGTGTTGTCTCTCCAGTCTCATACAGTCTAGTCTCAGTCTCCGCCTCTCTGCACTTTCTCACCCTCTTATTTTACTTTTTTGTTAATAAAAAATGGTATTTGAGTTTTTTATTTTTTTATTTTTTTATATATAAGGAAATGTTTATTTTTAGGTTCATGTTGGATGAATCTAATTTATGATATTAATTAGATATATTGAACATTTTACGAATTTAAAAAGTTAATTAAACATATTTGAATGGGCATAAGAGTTTTTTTTTTCTTACGCCATCAATTTAATTTAGTTCGGATGTCAGTTCTGACATCAAGTGGTTTCAGCTTTTCAAAATTGCGGAAGTCGAAAGATCGAACCGTGATCCTCTCTACGAAGTTTAGTGTCAATCACCACTTAATCAACTAACGATTTATAATGGACACAAGAATCTGGTCCATTCACATAAAAATACATTTTAATTAAGAATAAATTATATTTTTCTCACTTAAGAGATATTTAAATTACACTCCACTAGACTCTTGTGTTATGTTAAAATATATACTTTTTTTCCTTCTTATACTAAATATTAGAAAAAATCACACTTCTCTTCTCTCCCATGAAAAAAGCTTAAATTTCATCTATCTCTTATATAAACCTACATTTCTCTTCTTTAATAAAGCTTTATTTTAATATAATCAAATATCTGATACATATATTTTCATTATTATCTTTTACTCACATAAAGAAAAACATATAATGTTAAATGTTTTTAGAAATTATACAGAATAAAAGGCAAATTTCAAATAAATTACTAAAATTGGTTAAAAATAACTATTTTGTATTCTAAAATAACAAATTTTTTAAAGAAAGGTAAATTAATTTCTTATATGATGCCTTAAAGTTTTTTAATATAAAATAGTACTTTAAAGTTAATTGTTATTACAAAAATATTTATTTACGTTAATAATATTTATCTACGTTAAAATAATAAGGGATTATATTTTAATATAAGAGATGATGAGAGTATAATTAAAACTTCTTTCAAAGAGAGAAGAGTGTTTTTACTCTTGGTTTAATTATTTAAAAGCATGCCCGGCCTTGAGGGTAGGCAATGAGTGCGACGGCCTGATGCCCAATATTTTAAGGGGCCCAAATTTTTTTATACCTACCTATTAATATAAAAAAAAATTAATAATACTTAAAAGAAAAAAAATATAATTAGGCCAAGAAAATATGTGTAGAATTATTAAAGAAAGGGGCTCAATTGGTAGAAAATATGATTATGTATAATTAGTAGGATTGTTGAAGAATAATTAGGCGGATAGTTTGTTTGATTAATGCACTAGAAAGTTTTGAATTTTTGCTTGGTATAATTATTTGGTACGACATTTTATTTTCTATTAATATTGTCAATAAAAAGTTGCAATCTAAGTCTATGTGCATTGATGCTACTTGAGAACATCAATGTCACAAGAAAGATTAAAAGGTTTGGCAATTTTGTCAATTGAGAAAGATACGTTGACGGACATTGATGTTAATGGGCTTATCAAGGATTTTGCATCTCAAAGTGCTCGAAGAAATCGCTTATTATGAATTTTTGAGTAATTTTTTTTTATATTTTGTAAAATTTATTATGTATTAATGCTATATATATTGAATGAAAGAGGTTTTTTTTTTATGTTTGGCCTAAGACCCATAAAATATTAGGAACGAGACTATTTAAAAGGTATGCATTATATGATTATTTTCTCTTTGTATTTTTTTTTCAATAGGTATGCATTATATGATTATTTTCTCTTTGTATTTTTTTTTTCAATTTTACGTGAATGACCAAATCATATCATACAAGAGTTTCTTCTCCATTGAAATTTACATATATAAATGTAAAGTCTTGAAATCAAATTTGAATAAAGGCGTGTTGGTGTTAGTTAATAACTATGAAGCTACAATATTTTAAAAATGACGAAGTATTATATCCAATACCGATATTCGTCTGATACTTTTCGATATTCGTATCGGAGAATATCAGACAATTAAAATTATTTTTTAAAAAAAATAATTACCAATACGTATCGGATACTTCTTCGATACACGTATCAGAGAAGTATCGCGAAAATAATGTTTCTTTGTGATAGAAATGAATGATATGAGACTGATACAGTTTGTGTTTCCTCTTAAATAGTAAATGTTAGAGTATGATGTTCTTTATGGATTGACAACCATATGTATTTTAGATGGTACCGATGATGTTTTGTTTTTTGGATAGTAATAATTATCCCTTTTGAGTAGTATTTAATTAAGTTGAGATATGTAATTGTCATTTGTTTGCTCAATTTTAGTAATTTGAATGTTAATTTATTATCTTTCTCGAATTTTGTTATGTTTATATATTATGTATTTGTATATTTAATTTTAAATTTATTTTTAAACAACATATCGCGACCGTATCGTATCGGGAATTTTTAAAAAAAAAATCGTATCGCCGTATCGGTATCGTATTGTATCGGTATCGTGTCAGGTATTTAGGCTTCATACGTTAATAATATTGATGTTGTCGGTTGAACTATGTGATATGGATGGATATATACTTATGTTTTATTATTTTGAGTATAATTTTTCTTCATTTCTTCATATTACTCTCAAATGGTAAAAAAAAAAACAAAAAAGTGAATGTTAACTTGTGCCCTCAAGGCACATGATAAGAAGATAAATATGGAAATCATTTATTAAAACATGCATACCATTCATTTATCTAAGCATTAAATTTTATGTATCATTAAATACTACATTTATATTTTTAGATAGCTTATCATGTGCCCTTAGGGCACCAAAAAAAAATACTCCGTATTACTCTCATATGAACCGTCTTTCATCAAATGGCGTGATTCTTT
This sequence comes from Trifolium fragiferum, assembly GCA_954870985.1. Lineage (NCBI taxonomy): Eukaryota > Viridiplantae > Streptophyta > Magnoliopsida > Fabales > Fabaceae > Trifolium > Trifolium fragiferum. The sequence continues at coordinate 14,561,230 of OX940790.1, read as the reverse complement.
ATTTCTTTTTTGTTATCCAATATGTAATGATTGGGTAGATTGTTTACTTGGCACAAGAGCATGTTTAGTCATGAAACTATAGTTAATGAAAGGAATTTTAAAATCTCTAATGAACATTTAATATCATCAAAGATGATGAGTACCATGTTATTGTTTAGACTTTAGAGGGTAAGGGTCAGTTTGGTTATGGTTCAAATTATAAGAAGGCAGAGGATGAGAGTAAAAGGAAATTAATTTTTTTTTAAGTATTTTAGTGGCTTGAAGTTTCATTTTTAAGATGGATAAATGAAATGTTTAAGGTTTGAATTCCGACTCCCCACATATATAATGTAGTGTCCTATATCAACTGAATTAAACTCGCGGAACAAATTATTATAATTTTAATTATAGTGATATAATTAACCTTATATTCATTTCAAAATACCAAAATTCTAATAATTTTATATAAAGAGTATTTTATTAAAATTTTGTATTCAATTATGTATAGAGTTATCGGTTATTGATTTTTCAAGTTAATTGTTTATTGAATAATTATTTTGACAAAGTAAAGTGAGTAGTTTTAAAATTATGAGATTATTGTAATATTATAAAGATAAAAGTAAATTAATTGTAAAATATTTTTTCTTCTCATGTGAACCAAACATATATTTAATAAGAATTTCTTCCCTCCCCTACACACCCTAAAAATCTTCTCTACTTTTTAAAATAAATGGAAGACTTCAATGGTAAACGAATATATACAAATAGAGCATTGACGAGTCTTTGTACAAAAATATTTTTGGCATAACTCGTGTCCAACGATAATTTAAAAATTGAATTTCATTAAACTTTTTTATTTGTTTTTCTCTCTTATAAATAGATCAGTGTGGTCTTTCTAATTTTCGTTTCACTTGATGTTTTAGCTAGCTTTTTTTTTTTTTTTTTTTATAGGTTTTGGGTAAGGTCTGGTCCCCCCATTTTGTAATTTTTTTTTTCATTTTTTATTAATAAAGACGAGCACTTGATAGAGGATTAAAGTTCACAAGATGTGCCAACATAGTTGGGATGCCTTATGTTCTTTTTGATGTCATTATACTCTTAATTCAATTAAAAAAAAATGGAGCTCTTAATTTCATTTGAAAAAATGAAGAGATTAAGAGAATCATAATATCTATTTAAGTGGTAACTTATTTTTTAGTATAAATTTAGGTTGAACTTTTTTGTCCAAACATGATACTTATCATCTTATAAATTATAAAATAAAAAATTCAAAATTACTTTAATCAAAAATCAAATTGATGGTAAGTGTATATTTTCTTATACCATTTTTAAAACGTGGAGACTGTTATTTTAATATGTTCATAAATAATATTTAATATAAAAAAATTAATAAATATTAGGGTTAAACATATTTTTAGTTCCTATATTTTGCGAAATTGTTAAGAATGGTCCCTACATTTTAAAAATGGTCAAAAAAATTCCATAAATTTTTCTGTTATCAAGAATTGTCCATTCCGTATGTTTTTTCAAGGTCAGCTAACATAATACTTATTAGTGGACCCTACCATTTTAATTTTAGTCCTTATATTTTAAAAAACTTATGGGACTTTTTTTTAACCTTTTTTAAAAGGGTTAAATATGTTTTTATTCCCTATTTTTATGCGAGTTTCGACTTTTAGTCCCTACATTTTTTTATTATATTTTTAGTCCTCACATTTTTGCCGTTTGCATTTTTAGTCCATACCGTCAATTTTTTGTAACTTGGATAACGAAATAAGCCACATAGGATGACACATAGATGTCACGTCATTCGATGCAAATATTATCCTAGTCAATTTAAGTTATCATATGTGGCCAATTATGTTATCTTAGTCATAAAAAATTGACTAAAAATATAATAAAAAAAATGTAGGGATTAAAAGTCGAAACTCACATAAAAGTAGAGATTAAAAACATATTTAACCCTTTTTAAAATATAGGAAACATTCTTGCCTATTTCGCAAAATGTAGGGACTAAAATTTAAATAGTGAAATCCACTAATAATTATTCCACTAATTTAAATAGTGGGATCAGTTAATTTAAATTAAATGATCACAACCAAATAAATGTTACCTTGACGACAAACAAAACACCATCACAGTCAAATGACAAAATCACTGAAAATATTGGAAAAAGAAGTCAAAATTATATACAAACTACTAATTTAGACAGGGAAGAAAAAAACATTGCATATGAATGATTATGAGCCAATAAAATGTGGTAGACGGACAATAAGCTATGCCGCTGTATAGCAAAACCCAATATGTGAAAAATTAAAAATCACTTGTCTTCCAAATGAGGAAGGAAGAGAGGACATAGGAGTAGAGGGAAAATGTTCAAAGAGACACCTTTAGTCTAGAGAATTTTCTTGTGGATATTACTTTTCTTCGTTGAAATATTATTATTTCAGGATTAATTTTTCACCAGCTTTTGTAAATTTATGCTCTTTTTAAGGAACTCCTTTCGACCTTAATTATAAGTAAAAATTAACATTTTAAATTAATCGAATGATTTATTATAAACTTCTTGATATGTACTATATTTTAAAATGTATGTAAATTATATAAGATATAAAACAAGAAAAATGGGAACAAGGATAAACAATGTCACATAGATGTTTGTATTTTGATTAATAAATAACACAACTCACTTACGATTTGTTCCTCTCAATATCACACCCATTAGGAATAAATCAGCTTGTAAAAGCAAAACTAGGGGACTTATACATGCATAATCTTAGTGCTAGGGAGTCCAAAACAAGCAAATGGCATTAACTTTAACTGTGTACCACTTTAAGGTTTGAGTTGACTTCAAGCATGAAATATTTGACCATAAAAATATACTTCTTTTCAAATGAACAGTCACAAAAATCTTCATAAAAGTCTATAAATATTCCTCCCAAGTCAAGTCCAGCAACAAGCAAATGAAGCAAAAGAACAAAATGAAACATGATATTACTTCTCTTCATGCATATTACTTCTCCTAATCCTAACCACACATAACTTCATTCATGCTAACTCAGAAAATTGCAATCCAGATGACAAAAAAGCCCTTCTCCAAATCAAGAAACAATTTGGCAACCCAACAGACCTCTCTTCATGGGATCCAACCACAGACTGCTGCAACACATGGCGAGGTGTGGGTTGTGAAACCTTCACCCCAACATACCGTGTCACCATGATCAATCTCTTCGACCTCAACCTTCCCAAACCTGTCCGCTTTCCACCCTCTATAACTAACCTCCCTTCCCTTGAAATCCTCTATCTCACCGGCATTCCCAACCTCGTCGGTCCTATCCCGCTCTCCATTGCCAACCTCACTACACTCCAGTATGTCAGCATCACCAAAACCAACATATCCGGCGAGATACCCTACACCCTCTCACAGATCAAAACACTTGTAAGCATAAGTTTCACTTATAACAAACTCACCGGTCCCCTCCCCGCTTCACTTTCGACTATCCCTAGTCTTGCCGTAATTGCCTTCAGCGGCAACAAACTCACTGGAAAAATACCTGAATCGTATGGCTCGTTCCCAGCTCTCTTTACAGGGTTGCTTCTCTCACGAAACCGTCTCTCAGGGAAGATTCCTGCTTCACTAGGGAAACTGAACCTTGTTGACTTGGACTTGTCACGAAACATGTTGGAGGGTGATGCTTCGATGTTTTTTAAGTCGAACATAGTTACTTATACAATATCTTTGGCGATGAACTCGTTCTCTTTTGATATAGGGAAAGTTGGGTTGTCAAAGGACTTGAATAAGTTGGATTTGAGGAACAATAAAATCTATGGTACGCTACCTGAGGGATTGGCGAATCTTGGGTATCTGCACAAGCTGAATGTGAGCAATAATAACCTGTGTGGTCAGATTCCAAACTTAAGATTTGATGAGAGTTGTTATGCTCATAACAAGTGCTTGTGTGGTTCTCCTCTTCCTGCTTGCAAGACTTGAATTAATAGATCCTACAAAACTATATATATGTCTTGAATAAAGAAGATGGTGGTCTTCATTTCTATTTCTACTATAATGCATATAAGAATATATGTATTGGAAAAAATGAGATTATATAATTTCGATACATTGTAAATAGTTTGGTCCACAAATAGCCAAGTTATTTCTATTACCATGATAATGTCGATCCAGTCAAAAAGAAGATTGAAGATCCAAGTTAAAACATCCAATTAAAAGAAAGAAAGAATAGAGTAAACAAATTAAAACATTCACATTAATAAAAGAAGATACTTACTTCCATAGTCGCGTTTGACTCATATACCTCCCATGGTCAGAATAATAAGAAACCAAACTTAAAAGAGAGGTTGTTTGCAGCTCAAGCCTTCTATCAAACACTGTGTCACCACTAATGCACCTATTCCATATTTGATTTCAAATTCTAAAACAAGGCTACACAACAAAATGAAACATGATTTTTTTTCAGAGATTTTTACATGATTGTTTATTATAGGCTTAACTATCATTTAAGTCCCTGTATGTTTCCAATTTTTTGGTTTTAGTCCCTGTAAGTTTTTTTGTTCTAAATTAGTCCCTTAATGTCTTAATTTTTTTCGTTTTAGTCCCTGCCGTCCAATTCCGTTAAAAAAACGCTTAGGTGGCAAACGGAGGGACTAAAACCAAAAAACGAAAATTCCTTCTTGCTCTTGTTTCTGCAACCATGTCATCATCTTCCTCTTTGCATATGCTTATGTTTCCAACATGGTGTTTGAAAGATATGGCTGCTATTGCTGAATGTCGTGAAGAATTCAAACAAACAGTTTTCCCTGTTTTTTATGATGTCGATCCATCTCATGTACCAAAACAGAATGGGGTATACCAGAATGACTTTGTTTTCCACAAGAAGAAATTCAAATTGCGGAGAGTGAAACAGAGTGTGGAGAGTGAAGAAGAGAATAAACAAATTGTGTAGTGAGAAGAAGATAACAAGAAACAGAAGATGTGGAGAGGAGAAAAAACAGAGCAATGAAAGCATGTAGATATGTTGTTCAAAATGGCATGCACCAGACCTGAATTTCTGGTGGTGCTGCATACACCAATAATTTAGAAGATTCAAAATTCTCTTCATCTGCTCCACTTTAAATCAGCTCCATAGTCTATTCTCGAATCGGTGTAAACACAATTCCCTCCAATTTGAATGAACATTTGAAAATGATTAACATTGTGGCCAAAGGCATAGAAAGTTTGGAGCTAACCAATACATCTGCAAGAAATAAAACCAAACAACATTTCCCTTAAGGACGATGAAAAAGGCCATTAAACATAATTGACTTCAAACAATTGCAAATTTGTTTTTTGGTTTTAGTCCCTCCGTTTGCCACCTAAGCGTTTTTTTAACGGAATTGGACGACAGGCACTAAAACGAAAAAAATTAAGACATTGAGGGACTGATTTAGAACAAAAAAACTTACAGGACTAAAACCAAAAAATTGGAAATATACAGGGACTGAAATGATATTTAAACCTTTATTATATTGAAGATGTGATTGTTGAAAACTTTACCTCAAATATGATAATCAATTGTTTTAACTTCTAAGTCTTTTTTATTTTTGGTACAAAAGGGGTCTAAGCCAAAAAAAAAACTACAATGAAATAAGATGGGGGTAAGAAACACCTCTAGCATCATTTGCAATAATGCTAATTACTTCCCTCCTAGGTTGGTTGTAAATCAAAATATCAGCACCATGAGTACATCCCAGATTAGCAAAAATGTATGCTCTCATATTTATCTCTCAATAGCCGCTGCAAAAAAATATATTTGGCTCTCGATAATCACATACAAAACTTTAATTTCTCAATTCGACCCTATCAAGGCTTTAATTCTCTTCATAAGTGCTATTCCAACAACACTAACCCTTTCTTCCATGCGACAAACCTTGAATAACCATTGCCGAGTCAATCTGAATCTCCAACTTTTCGATACCACATTACCTTGCCACACATAAACCTTCATATAAGCCCCATAGCTCTGTCATATAAGCTGTAGTTACCAAGGAATTTGGAAAATTCACGAATCCATCATCCACTATCATCTCTAATAACTCCGCCACATCCAACACACCCAGAAGAAACCTTAGCAGCTCCATCCGTATTGAGACTAAACCATCCCTCTTGCAGAGCTTTTCAACTAATATTAACATATGACTTTCTTTCTTCTATAGACCTACTATGATTCTCGGTGTCTGTTATAGGAAGTAAAATATTAATCACATGACACCAAGGTTGAAAAGGGCAACACAAAATGCAGATCGTGAACTCGCTGATTTCTCCACTTCCTTAGCCAATAACACGTTGTCGCCCAAATAGCATTCCACTGGATATTACTTAGATGGCCTATCTCCGGGCTCATATAATAATCTATCCAATCTTGCAAACCACTAAGAAAAAAACATGATCTTCTATCTGGCACAATTAAATGGCGCCAAACAATTGAAGCTAATGGGCAGTCACGAAGAACATGGATTGTCATTTCATTTCTTCCTGCTATCCACAATAAGAGCAATAAGGCGTCGTTTCGTACTAACGAGCCATGTCATGTCATGATTTGAGTTATGATTCTCCATGTCATGTCAAATTGAATATTGACACACCAAATGATATTCATATTCCTGAATTCTTAAACACCACCATTGCATATGGAGTTTTGAATCATAAGGTAAAATTAAAAGTTGGAGTACCGATAATGTTGCTCAGAAACATTTAACAATCTTTGAAATTATGCAGTGGTACACGGTTGATTGTTATCAAATTGGAAACATATGTCGTTGAAGGTAAAATGATATATATATGACAACAATATTGGTGAAAAAGTTTTTATTCATAGGTTATCATTGAATCCTTCAGATAAAAGAATTCCGTTCAAATTTCAACGTAGCCAGTTTCCAGTGGTTGAAAATATTAATGACCGATGAAAATGAAAAATATACGGATAAAACTGAAAATGTTATTTATAAAGAAGTTTTTCGTATTATCCATATATCACATATTTGTAAATTGTTATGTCACATATATGACCCGTGCGAGTGCAAATGCACGGACATGGTGTCTAGTTAAATAAACATGACAATCAAATAAATGTTACCTTGACGACAAACACAACACCATCACAATCAAATGACAAAATCACTGAAAATATTGGAAAAGGAAGCCAAAATTATATACAAACTACTTATTTAGATAGGGAAGAAAAAAACGTTGCATATGAATGATTATGAGCCAATAAAATGATGTAGGAACTAGGAACATTGACATTTTTTTATTTTCTTAAAATCATAAGTAATCTAACTGCGATTGGGAGGGGGCTGGAACCACTTGATGCCAGAACTGACCCCCGAAGCAGATTCAACTGGTGGTGAAAACCGAAAAAAATAATAATATTATGTGTGCAAATATCTTTATAGAATTATATTAGCTATTTATCAATAAGGAGCCTTAATTGATTAAGTGATCAAGTAAAGATAAAAGGCTATTTAGATTTCTATTTAGAAATTAATTAATTAATTGGATATGGGCTCAATATGAGTGGATGTCAGGATGACCCATTTTGGAATAATGGGAACCCTAATGGGTCATCACACTATATATAGGCTATGGTCCCCAATATACCAGACCACCGCATATCGCCTCTTCTCCCCATCTGAATAGCGCTTAGGGCATAAAGAGTCTCGGTTGAGGAAGAACCACAAGTCACCGGGTGCTCGTCATCCGTCTCTCTTTGCGTTTCAGGATTGCCTCATCAATGGTTAGTTCACCTATGATTATTTTATCCAGGTATTCCTAACACCGATCTTTGATAAATCAACATGTTGTAGATCCTATTTCATATACATGCTTATATGTTTATTTGGCTTCCACACTAAAGTAAGATTAAAGTTCTAATCTTTATTATTGATCATGTGTTATATGATTAATTAGTAAATAAATTCCAACAAGTGGTATCAGAGCGGGTCTTCATGTTTGATTTATTGGGATTTGTGACTTTGTTAACAATTTTGTCAAAACCCTAAGTTCTTACGGTTTCACATCTGATTAATGAGATTTTATATATTGTTAGAAAAGTTTGTATTCTTTCGATTATGTGTTCATCATCTCCTAAATTTGGATCGCACTTTTCGAGTCATGTATTTCACAAAATGATTAATTTTGTATATTGATTATTGACATGACTTACTTGGATAGGATTCTAGTGTTTTGTGTTTGGCTTGCGATGATTACCAGGTCAATTGCTTCATATAAAATTTCTTCCTATTTTTGATTGTCATGAAACTATATATTTGACTTCATAATTGTTTGGAGTGAATTTTATTATGATCACAATTTTCGGCCATCGCTTTCAGAGCATTTATGGTTAGATTGGCTCAAATAAGGTGATATAATTTGAAAGAATTAATGTTTTATAATTTTCTATCGATTGTCAACGTGAGATTATTAACTTTATTCATAATTTGTGGCAACTTTGCGACTCCGGTTCAAATTCCTACTTTGCACTATTATGTTACTGTCAATTTATTATTAGATTGAATAAGGTCGGTAACAAATAAAGCTTTTGTTTTAATTCAAATTTTAAAGTAGCGTTCCTTTAAATTTAAGATAATGTATTAAGAATTTCGTTCGGTGTATAAGTAACAGGGATAATATGGAATTTGAACCAATAATAGATATTTCGTTTGGTATGCCAACCTGAATTATGAGAGTCATATAATTAAATCGATTAAGAAATTTAAAACTTAAGGCGCATTCCGTTTGGTTTTGGAATGTGATATCGGTTTATTTAGACATTACAGCTTGTTGTCTATAAATAGAATTTGGATTTAATTTTGAAGATTTTTCGGTTTTCAAATCAAATATTTTGATTTGACTTGGTTATAATGTTTGGTATATTGTTGTATCTATCCAGTCAATGCTATTAGCAATTAAAGATTTTGATTTGTTTTGAAATTGAAAATATTCTAAAATCAAATATTTGATCTAAAACTAAAATTGATTCACATTAATTTTGTACTTAAAGTTTATTTTGAGAAATAAGGCGTATAAAGATATGACTTATATATATTTGGTTATTATATATATTTTTGCAGAAAATTATTTGTCTTTAAAGCAATTAATATTGATTCTCAAAATAGCAATTTGGTATGTACCAAAATTAAAGTTAGGATTCTTTAAATTTTAGAAAATAAAGATTCTACAATTAATTATTTATTTATAGAATATAAAGTTTTGTTTCCTTTTGTTTTAGAATTCATTTATTCTAAAAATATTTGTTTATTTATAAAAAGGATAAGGAGTTATTCCTTTTAATTTGGAAACTATGATTATAGAATTATTTGTGTCTTTATTTAAAGAATTATTAAGTATATGTGAATTAATTATGGCATGAATATTCTTTAGTATATTTAAAGATTTAATTTTTATTTTATTTAAAATTAAATATTTGGTTTATAGCATGATGACAATGTTTGAGTTTATTGTTATTAAGTTTCTACAATAATTTTATTTTGTCATGCTCCTCGAATATTTTTCCATGCCAATTTTAGTTTGATAGTGAGAATTTATTCTCACATAAGGGATGTCATTTAATTTTATGATTATCAAGCGACATCATAAAGGAATACGACCTACATTTTGTGAGTAGTGCCTTGTAAATTTAAGACTTTTCCCATTTAATTTAATAAATTGTCAGGTGAATTTTGATTGAGTTGGTTGAAGCAACATGTTGCAAAAGTAACCTCTGTTGTGTATATTTAATTCAATTGGAATCACAAATTACGTATAAAATTATTCATGCAAGCTATTTTGGTCTGTCAAAAGGTAGACACAGTTTGGCCGAATAATTATACATATGTATTCAATTTATTAAATTGTCTAGTAATTTTGATTGAGTTGGTTGAAACAACAAGTTGCAAAAGTAACCTCTGTTGCGTAAATTTGATTCAGTTGGAATTACAAAAGATGTGGTGTGAAATTATTCATGCGAACTGTTATAGTCGGCCAAAAGGAAGACACAGTTTGGCCGGATAATTTCATTCCTGTGATGGTAAATGTGTGGTGATTATTAAGTTTTTTTTTCCATGTGGGTAATGGTTGGTGTCAAATACGCACATTATCTGACAGAACCTATTACCAATGTTTGATCATTACGTTGAGAGTACCACTTGCAGTTAATTCTTGGCAATCAAAGATTGTGGATTAATGGTGCGTTTGATATCTTGTTTCGTCTTATAATTTACAAATAAAGATGTGCATGTCCATGTAATAATTTATTGACATGCATAATTGTGTAAGTGTAAATCCGTACAAGTATTTTGTGGATTGCATACACAATATAATGGTAAACATGTGACGATCATAAGAATTTATTGTTTGTCAATATTGATTGTGAGTGTTTGATCATTGTCACAAAATACCACTAGCAATTGATGTAATTTTCTAAGAGCTTGACATCAATGGTGCACTAGGTATTTTGGTGAGTAATTTTTTATTCTCTATAAACTAATCAAGTTTAGAAAGTGAGTATACTCCTAATCACGTAGGTCGTGTGATCATAAAGTTTTGTTTTTCAGAGACATTAGAGGTGTTATTTAAGATGACATTAAGTTTGTGTCATATTTTCTTTGCTTAAATTAAAGTGCTTCTAAAGCAACAAGGCGAAAGATAAGCTCTCATTGGAGAGATAATATTTCATTGGGATCATTGAACAAAGAAAATATCAGGAGCACATTAAGTAATTATTTAATCTTACTAAAGCGTTGTGGTTTCGACGTCAATCAAGTGACATTGTTGAAAATATAGCCTTTAGTGTTTTCAATGGTGCACTAGGTATTTTGGTGAGTAATTTTTTATTCTCTATAAACTAATCAAGTTTAGAAGTGAGTATACTCCTAATCACGTAGGTCGTGTGATCATAAAGTTTTGTTTTTCAGAGACATTAGAGGTGTTATTTAAGATGACATTAAGTTTGTGTCATATTTTCTTTGCTTAAATTAAAGTGCTTCTAAAGCAACAAGACGAAAGATAAGCTCTCATTGGAGAGATAATATTTCATTGGGATCATTGAACAAAGAAAATATCAGGAGCACATTAAGTAATTATTTAATCTTACTAAAGCGTTGTGGTTTCGACGTCAATCAAGTGACATTGTTGAAAATATAGCCTTTAGTGTTTTCTTTGCACAATTAGTTCTTTCGCTATTAAAGTTAGAAATGATTCTTTGAAATGATCATTTCATAAAGTGTGCAATAAAGAAAATATTGAAGCAAGAGAAATAAAATAGTGCTCATTATGTAAATACCTCAAAGGATAAGGGCAAATAAAGAATAATAAGAAAATATGATCTAAACTGATAAATCTCCAATGATGTTGAAAGACACATCAATCTAGAGGGGAAATAAGTCGGTGAAGATTGATGGTATTTCAACTATTTGTTAGATTGTTGTTATTAACTTATATTTGTATTTAAAAGACAATTTGTGGATCATTATTTGAGTTTAGTTTTGTTTTAATTCTTTATTATTATTTTAAAACGAGGGATCCAATATGTCTTTTAAATATAAATATTATTATAGTCAATTCAGTTATTATTTGTGACATTCTAAAATTGTTGAAACATTTAAGAAATATAAACTTTGGTCCCATTTTAATGAGCATTTTGATATAGAAACTTCAAAGTCTCTTGAAAATATTGAGTTTGGGGGAGAGATATGGTAAAACAACAAAATTGAGTGAGGAAGAATTGGTTCTAAACCAATTCATAAAGTTGCTATTTATATAGTAAATTTGGATCCTCATAAGGATATTAGTGGTCTTCCTCTCAGTTAAGTTAAGAAATTAATTCATAAATATCAAACTCAATACCTTCAAGAATTGTGGCGTCGAGTGTCATAAAGTATTGACTGGAAAGAGAAATCATATCTCTTTTGATATGAAAACTCTATTAGGATAGTCACGACACTTGTTAGTTATTATAATTTTGGAGCTTCATAAGATGGATATCAAGATAGTATTTCTTAATGGCGACATTATGAAATACAATAAGGTGCAATAAGAGAAATTTTGTATCAATAGACACGAACTACATGGTTTGCAAACAAATGAAATCCATTTATGAGTTTAGGAAGTTGTCTCATTAATGGTACCACAAAAGTCTCATCAAGTAATTGTCTCATTTGGTTCTGAGATGTATATTATGGAGAGTTGTGGGTTATACTGGGAGCATGTTTATATTCTTAGTTTAATATGTCGATTTTATTTTATCAAGTCAACAATGATATATGATCATTGTGCCAAACCAAGAATTCACTAACAAAAGTTTAGTGACAAAAGATCTTGGGCACACCTCTTTTTTATTAGGAAATTTGATACTTAGAGATCATTCTCATTGTATCATTCGGTTTTTCAAAAGAGTTATATCTGAAATTCCTGGCACGCTAGATACAATGCTAGATACAATGCTCTAGCTTCTTAACCCTGAAACGTAATGCTGTATACAATGCTATAGCATCCTACTGCGTAAATCTCAAGATAAATAAAAGCAAATATCTGAAAGCAAGTAAAGAACACGGGATATTTGTTAACCCAGTTCGGCGCTCAAAGCAAGCCCTAGTCTGGGGGATACCAATCCAGGAAGGAATATCACTATAATAGTTCTAGTTGTAAGTCTTCAGCAAACACACGTTTACAACTTAAAACCTAGGCAACTACCAATGATTCTTCAACCTAGGAACTCCTAAGTCTGAGATCCCATCTCACTCCCTTACAACCTTACAAACAGCAAGGATTACAAATACACAAGAAAAAGTATTTTGGAGACACACTCCTAAAAACTAACACTCGTACCTAAAGGCTTAGAGTGCACAAACACACACACAATCCTAACTCCGTACTTCAAAGCTTAGGAGAGGATCACAAAAGTACAACTCAATGAAACACGTCCTAAACTTGTATCAAGGTGACACAAGAAAGGCTCACAATAAAACAAAACACACGCAAAAACCTAGGAGACTAGACAACACAATAACGGCGTGAACAATTGAATGAATTAGGTTTTGCATAACCTTTTTGTACTCCAGCAAAGTCCTTGATCCTGAAATAATTATGAGCTTGATTTGTTTGACTCAAGCCATTGACCATATTAATTAAAAAGGATTCTTTCCAAAAATAAACTTCAAAGAGATTCTTCATAGAATTATTCTTGTCAAGGATCTGAAGTAATAAATGATGATCCTCAATATAAGCAAGACACACAGGCGCCATGCAAGATTCATGAAAGAGAAAAACAGATCATTCCATAAATGCAATACGCGCCCTCATATTACCAAAAGCCGGATACGATGATGTAGCATCTTATACCACATCCTGCTCACAAAAAATGCAGCCAATACAGAGGACTCAACAAACTCCCCCTTTGGCAAATTTTTGGCTAAAACAAATAATGACCATACAGATACTTAAACAGATACTTCAACTACATTTCTTTTTCTCAACACAAGCACACATGGATAAAGATTTGTAGTGACTATTCTTCAAAACAGATTTCATACTACTTCTTCATGGAGACCAGTAAACAAGAATATAAATGTATCTTTTAAGAATATCAGAGAGGCATGCAACAGCGGAACATAGCCTTAGATGGTCAGGATAGTCAATATTGACAGGATGCTGTAGATAATGCTACAACATTTCACAGTACATCTCCCCCTGCACATATGCATAGGATGTTGGAGCATCGTTTCCAACATCTCCCCCTGCAGATCACATCTCATTTCTCTAGAGCACTCATGCACACATATCAGACATCAGATCATACAAGTCCACACATACACATACTTCATGCAATCTATGCAACAGACATATCATAACCATAGCAGTGCAAACTAATAGCAGGCGAGATCAATGTAAAACACACCAGATAATCAACCAATAATCAACCAAAAACACCAAATTTATACTCCCCCTTTTTGCCACAAATTTGACAAATTAGCAGTACAGAGTTATGAGGTTCAGGAGCTTATTACAAAACAGGGTCATCAGAGTCTCAGCCCATATAACAGAACAGGAACAAAAGTAGCCAATAGAAACAAAAGAAACAAAAGTAACAAGGCAGCACATAAATCATCCTTCAATCAGAAGCACTGGAATCAGTCACCTCCAGCTCCTCTGTATCACCACCAGCTTCTTCATTCACAGCTGCATCAGATGCTGCAGCATCATTCACAACATCATTACCCACACCAAGACCTGCTTCCTCAGCTTCCTCTTTCTTCAGGGCAGATATAACCAGCTCAAGCCTTTTCTTCTGCTCATCCAGAGCTTGCACAGTAGCTTCCAATGAGGCAATCATATCCTTCCTACTCAGACTTGAAGGTGGATCTTGCCTGGGTACAAATTTGTTTGTCATAGGCCCTGCTATGTCAGCAGCATGGGCTCCTTCAAACAACTTGAAGTGGAGAGAAAGGGGTGCCTCTCTTTTGAGGGGTTCATCAGCAGCAATTAAAATGTTGGGGTGTTGATCAATAATTATTCCACAAATAAGACTAGGGAAGGCTATAGGCATCTTGATTGCCCAAGACTTGCCATGAGCCATGGTTTGCTCAAAAATGTAAGTCCCATAGTCAGCAACAGTACTAGTTCCAATAGAGTAAATAAGCCTAGCTAAACCAGTGGCTATGTGAGATGTATGGGTAGTAGGAACCCAATTCACAGTTCCAATTTTGTTCAAGACAGCATACTTTACAGAGAGCATGCAAGAAGGTACCTTACCTTTAGATGGCCACACCTTGACCTGATTGGCTGTGATGGTCTTGCACACTTCATTATTGGTAACATCAATGGCAGTGTAGTCATCCTCTTGCCTACCCAGATATCTGTTGATGATTTTTGGTGAAAACGCCACACATTTGTTTCTGACCCAAACCTTCTGATATTCATTGCTGAGAGGATTGTCACAGTCTTCAGCAATATTCACAACAAATTCTTTAACGAGCTTGGCATAGCAATTGCACAAGCCACTGACAGTTTTCATTAGACCTGCATCATCCAACAATTCAACTACCTCCTTCCAAGCCAAGGTTTCAGCAGACAATTCCCTTTCCAGCCCTATCCTTCTTGCAAATACATATTTCCATTTCTTAGCACTATCCACAAAGTGGAATGACACATCATCAATGGGCACATCAGGGACATTTGGTGGCACCATCTTCCCACCTACCTTCTTCTTAGATGCTGGGATGCTTGGAGCATCGTGTTCAGCATCATCATCTGACACAGCAGCAACAGCCTTTTTCTTCTTCAGAGCCCTCTTCTGAGGTGAGGGTGTGATGCTTGGAACATCTTGTTCAGCATCATACTCAGAATCACTCAGACTCACATTCTTTCTTTTGGAAGTTTTCTTCTTTTGTTGAGTAGGAATCTCAACCTTGCTTGAGCTTCTACTAGGTCCCACAACTCTCTTCTTAGGTGACTTTGTGGGTACACTCTTTTTCTTCTTCACAGACTTTAGTGCTTCTATTTCCACCTCAGCCTCTTTTCCTTTTCTTTCCCTTAGACGCCTACCAATACCAGTTTTTCCTGCAAGAGATGACCCAACAGATTTGACCACAACAATGTCATCTTCTTCTTCACTAGCTTCCACCTCAGCAGTTTTCTGAGTTTCACCTTGTTCAGGTTCAGCATCAGATGCCACAACATCTTCAACAACATCTTTGTCAGCTTCCTCTCTTACCAGGGATGCTGAAGCATCAGGTGTCGCATCCTCTTGAGAGATGCTTTTGGCTAGAGACTGAAGCACATCTCCAACAATATGAGCCTCCTCATCTAGTTCATCATCCTTAGGAGAGTCAGGAACATGAGATTGTGGCTTCTCAGTTTCTACAGCAGTTTCCCCTTTTTCAGCATTAGGGATTTGAACAGTGTTAGTATCGATCTGCACACTTTTAGAGGTTGCTGCAGCATCGATACCTACAATCAGGCTGTCAGAGCCCTGATTGGCAAGAAGAAACCCTTGCATGTCGAAATCGGAGTTGTATCATGATTTGGATTTCTTGACCCTTGGTTTCTTACTTCCCGTTGTCTTAACTTTCTTTGTGGACTTGGGTTTAGAAGATGAAGTTTTGTGGGGGTTTGATGTTGAGGGCAGAGGCAATGGAGGGATGAACAGTGGAGATATGAACAGCAGTGGTGATGACATTGGATTGAGAATCAAGGGGAGGGTTTTCATGTGACGGTGAGGAGTGATTGGGGGAAGCGATGGTAGGAGAGTTGACAGGGGAGGTTTGAGACATGATGACGGCAAGGATGTGAGAATAGGATTGAGAACAAGAGTATTGTGAGGGTTGAGTGAGGGGATTTGATAGAGAAGTGGAGAGGTTATAGTGTGATGTAGAATAAAAAAGGAAAGAATCAAAGTGTAAAGATTTGAAATAAAAATAACCAACCATAGATAGTGGCGTGTTATGGGAGAGATTAAAGCCATGATTGTCTTGATCAACGTGCAACCTTTGATGAAAGAAAATAACTGCTGCACGCGCCACTATCACAAACTGTAACTGCTATAACTCTTCATGGAGGCAAATTCCTAACTTGCCCCTTAGCTTCTCAAACTGTACGGCATCAAGCGCTTTGGTAAAAATATCTGTCACTTGCTCTTTTGTACCAACATGTTCCAAAGTAACAATTTTGCTTTCAACAAGATCTCTTATGAAGTGATGACGAATGTCAATATGTTTTGTCTTGCTATGTTGAACTGGATTTTTTGAAATGTTTATTGCACTCATGTTGTCACAGTACAATGTCATAGCATCTTGTTCAACATCGTATTCTTTCAGCATCTGCTTCATCCAAACAAGTTGTGAGCAACTACTCCCAGCAGCTATGTACTCAGCCTCAGCTGTGGATAAAGCCACACAGTTTTGCTTCTTACTAAACCAAGAAATCAAGTTATTACCCAAAAAGAAACAACCTCCTGAAGTGCTTTTTCTATCATCTGCACTTCCAGCCCAATCAGCATCACAAAATCCATAGAGCTTAGAATCTTCAGAATGAGAGTATATTATTCCATAGTCACTAGTTCCATTCACATATTTCAAAATCCTCTTGACCTGAGTCAAGTGGCTAACCTTAGGATCAGCTTGATACCTTGCACAAACTCCAACAGCATAGGTGATATCAGGCCTACTTGCAGTCAAGTATAGCAAGCTCCCAATCATACTTCTATATAGACTTTGATCCACACTGATTCCCTTTTCATCCTTATTAAGTTTCAGGTGAGTAGGTGCTGGTGTTCTCTTGGAGGTGGCACTTTCCATACCAAACTTCTTGACTATGTTCCTTGTATACTTACTCTGAGATATAAATATGGTATCATCCATTTGTTTGATTTGAAGTCCAAGAAAGTATGTCAATTCCCCAACAAGACTCATCTCAAACTCATATTGCATTTGCTTGACAAAATGTTGTACCATCGTATCTGACATCCCACCAAACACTATGTCATCAACATAGATTTGAGCTATAATAAATTTACCTCTTTCTTGCTTAACAAATAAGGTCTTGTCTGAAGCTCCCTTTCTGTAACCTTGATCTTCCAAGAATTGAGTCAACCTTTCATACCAAGCTCTGGGTGCTTGCTTCAACCCATATAGAGCTTTCTTCAATTTGTACACATGACTTGGATGTTCAGGATCAACAAAACCCTTTGGTTGTTCAACATACACTTCTTCCTATAGGTATCCATTTAGAAAAGCACTTTTTACATCCATCTGGTAAAGTTTGAATTTGAGAATGCAAGCTACACCCAAAAAGAGCCTGATGGATTCTAGTCTTGCAACAGGTGCAAATGTTTCTTCAAAATCCAGACCTTCAACTTGAGTATATCCCTGTGCCACAAGTCTTGCTTTGTTCCTGGTGACAATGCCATTCTCATCTGACTTGTTCTTATACACCCACTTAGTTCCAATCACATTCACATCTTTTGGTCTTGGGACCAAATCCCATACCTCACTTCTTTTGAACTGATTTAATTCTTCCTGCATGGCCTCTATCCATGCTCCATCAGACAAGGCTTCTTTAACATTCTTGGGCTCAAATAGAGATACAAAACAAGAATTTGAAATAACATCATTTGTTCTTCTAGTAGTTATTCCCTGTTCTGGATTACCTATGATCAACTCTGTGGGATGATTCTTCTGAACACGCACTGAAGGTCCTTTCTTTTGAGCTTGTTATCCAGAATTTGTAGTATTGGTCTCTTCTTCTATCTCTTCATCAGACTGATTCTCACCCAGATGTTCAGATGCTGTAGCATCGTGTTCAGCATCGTGCACAACAGGAACACCCTGATCTTCATTAACAGTTTCTTCCAGAGTAGAATCTTGAACTACAACATTTATGGAATTCATCATTACCTGAGTCTTGGAATTAAACACTCTATAGGCTCTGCTGTTTGGAGAGTATCCCAGAAAGATCCCTTCATGGCTCTTTGGATCAAGCTTTCTCCTAGGCTCTCTATCAGCTAGTATGTAACACTTGCTTCCAAACACATGGAAGTGTTTAACAGTTGGTTTCCTATTTTTCCACAGCTCATACAGGGTAGATGTGGTACCTTTTCTCAGTGTGACCCTGTTGTGAATGTAACAGGCAGTGTTCATAGCTTCAACCCAAAAGTAGTAAAGAACATTCTTGGCATGAAGCATGACTTTGGCTGACTCTTGAATAGTTCTATTCTTCCTTTCAACTATCCCATTTTGCTGTGGAGTGATAGCAGATGAATACTCATGCTTAATTCCTTCAGTTGCACAAAATTCATTGAATCTGGAGTTTTCAAATTCCTTTCCATGATCTGTCCTGATTTTTACCACATTGCTTGCCTTTTCCCTTTGAATTTGAAGACACAATTCCTTGAAGGCTTCAAACGCATCTAATTTTTCTCTAATGAAATCTATCCAGGTGTATCTTGAGTAGTCATCTACCATAACAAAAGCATACCTTTTTCCTCCAAGACTTTCAACCTGCATGGGTCCTATGAGATCCATATGAAGTAGCTCAAGGACTTTGGTGGTTGTCTGATGCTCTAGCATTGGATGCGGCATCCTGACTTGCTTACCAATTTGACACTCACCACATTTGTTCCCTTCTATGTTCTTCAGTTTAGGCAAACCCCTGATAGCTTCTGATGAAATGACTTTCTTCATCCCCTTCAAGTGAAGATGACCTAGCCTCTGGTGCCACAGTTTCACTTCATCTGTAGTTGTACTGAGACAAGTAGTATTCAAGGCTTCTTCCTGAGGTATCCACAAGTAACAATTATCCTGGGACCTGGTTCCCTTCATTAACAGTTGGTCTTCTTCATTATTCACAACACACTCAGTTTTGGTGAAGTTAACTTTTAGGCCTTGGTCACACAGCTGACTTATACTGATCAGATTTGCTATGAGTCCCTTAACCAAAAGTACATTTTCCAAATTGGGCAGTCCATGATTCACCAGATCCCTAATTCCAAGAATTTCTCCTTTAGCACCATCTCCAAATGTAACAAAGCTGGTCTTGTATGGCTTTACATTCATGAGATATTTTTCTTCACCAGTCATATGCCTGGAGCATCCACTATCTAAGTCTTCAAGATTTCCCATGCTTCCTTGGCTGACACACAGTTTTTGATCAGTTTAAAAACATTTGTGTCCACCCCATTAAATAAAGCATATATGGCTTTGTTGTTATACAGAGCTGCAGCCTCTTCTTCTGTAGTCCACTCAACCTCTGGTTTCTTTACCCCTGTCGAGGTTCCTTCCTTGCTAGCAACAGTAGGATGTTCCCATCCAGTCAAAACAGCCTTCCAAACCTTGCTATCAATGGATCTTAGAAAAACAGTCATTTTGGATTTCCAGTGATCATAGTTATTTGATCCATTGAGCAACGGTGGTCTATTCATGTATCCTCCATCCTTTTCCATGATGCCAGAAATATGAGGTCCTGAATCTCACCCTAGAGACAGGCAGGGTGCCTGCTCTGATGCCAATTGAAATTCCTGGCACGCTAGATACAATGCTAGATACAATGCTCTAGCTTCTTAACCCTGAAACGTAATGCTGTATACAATGCTATAGCATCCTACTGCGTAAATCTCAAGATAAATAAAAGCAAATATCTGAAAGCAAGTAAAGAACACACGTTTACAACTTAAAACCTAGGCAATTACCAATGATTCTTCAACCTAGGAACTCCTAAGTCTGAGATCCCATCTCACTCCCTTACAACCTTACAAATAGCAAGGATTTCAAATACACAAGAAAAAGTATTTTGGAGACATACTCCTAAAAACTAACACTCGTACCTAAAGGCTTAGAGTGCACAAACACACACACAATCCTAACTCCGTACTTCAAAGCTTAGGAGAGGATCACAAAAGTACAACTCAATGAAACACGTCCTAAGCTTGTATCAAGGTGACACAAGAAAGGCTCACAATAAAACAAAACACACGCAAAAACCTAGGAGACTAGACAACACAATAACGGCGTGAACAACTGAATGAATTAGGTTTTGCATAACCTTTTTGTACTCCAGCAAAGTCCTTGATCCTGAAATAATTATGAGCTTGATTTGTTTGACTCAAGCCATTGACCATATTAATTAAAAAGGATTCTTTCCAAAAATAAACTTCAAAGAGATTCTTCATAGAATTATTCTTGTCAAGGATCTAAAGTAATAAATGATGATCCTCAATATAAGCAAGACACACAGGCGCCATGCAAGATTCATGAAAGAGAAAAACAGATCATTCCATAAATGCAATACGCGCCCTCATATTACCAAAAGCCGGATACGATGATGTAGCATCTTATACCACATCCTGCTCACCAAAAATGCAGCCAATACAGAGGACTCAACAATATCAATAAAGTTTTTTTGAACAAACCAGTTATATCAATAAAGTTGAAAGCAAATTCGACGTGAAAGTCAATAAACTAAGGGATTGTTTTAATCATAAAGGAAGATTGTTTAAAAGTCTCAATAATTGGCAAAAAGAAAATCTGAAAATTTAGAAAATAAAGTGTTTTCTTATATGTTTTAGCTTTGAGAAACTTATTTATGATCTTACTTATATGCATCCGAAAATAGCGTGTGTAATAAGATCATTTAGCAGATACTTGAGCAATTCAAAATTGTTGGAATGAAGCAACCTTAAGGATTGTTATAGAGAACAAAATTAATTTGTGCTCACATATCGGAGATCGAATAATTTGGAGATCATCAGTATGTTTGACTCTGATCATTTTGAATGTCCATTTATAATGGAAATTTCTAACTCAAGAAATGACTGTAAGTATTTATGTCACTTGGTTGCATAAAGTAAAAGATTTTTTGAAAGACACCTCAAGTTATATTGTGACATAAATTGGTCAGAGAATGCTTCAACAACTGTTTTATTGTTTATCAATTTATAAGTTGTTGAAGGATAGAACATATAAATATAAATTTTATACTAGCTGACTCGCTAATCGAAGGCTTGACACCTAAGGTCTTTCATATTGTTGTTGTCACTAAGGATGTCTTGGATTAGTGGGAGTCTCTCTTTAGTTATGTTCTAACTTTGGTATTGATACAAATTCATAATATTTGTTAAGGTTTTCTGCAGAAATAAAGTTTGAGGTTATTGTTATTATAACCTATTATGTATCTTTTGTGCAAATATTAATTTGCAAACTTCAGTTTGATCTCGCTAAAGACTTTAGTTGGACCAGTTGGAAATAGGCATGATTTAGAGATCACATTGTATGAAATTTCCATGTCACTCATCCATATCGATCCATGTCGTCAAGTACATTGATATGGTGGTCGTCGGGGTTCCGTCACGTTATACGTCAGTGACGACAGCCGCGGTGGTCCCATCATTGATGTATGAGATGGACCAGATTGTAAGGTTGAAATCTAAAAATAAATAGTATTCGGATGCGCGCCTAAAGAATAATGATATAATTATTACGATATATAGCCCAAGTGGGAGATTGTTGGAATATTTTATGATATTCCAATAATATTATCTGGGCAAATATCTTTATATAATTATATTAGCTATTTATCAATAAGGAGCCTTAATTGATTAAGTGATCAAGTAAAGATAAAAGGCTATTTAGATTTCTATTTAGAAATTAATTAATTAATTGGATATGAGCTCAATATGAGTGGATGTCAGGATGACCCATTTTGGAATAATGGGAACCCTAATGGGTCATCACACTATATATAGGCCATGGTCCCCAATTTACCAGACCACCGCATATCGCCTCTTCTCCCCATCTGAATAGCGCTTAGGGCATAAAGAGTCTCGGTTGAGGAAGAACCACAAGCCACCGGGTGCTCGTCATCCGTCTCTCTTTGCGTTTTAGGATTGCCTCATCAATGGTTAGTTCACCTATGATTATTTTATCCAGGTATTCCTAACACCGATCTTTGATAAATCAACATGTTGTAGATCCTATTTCATATACATGCTTATATGTTTATTTGGCTTCCGCACTAAAGTAAGATTAAAGTTCTAATCTTTATTATTGAGCATGTGTTATATGATTAATTAGTAAATAAATTCCAACAATCTATTATAAACTTCTTGATATGCCGCTGTATAGCAAAACTCAATATGTGAAAAATTAAAAATCACTTGTCTTCCAAATGAGGAAGGAAGAGAGGACAGAGGAGTAGAGGGAAAATGTTCAGAGAGACACCTTTAGTCTAGAGAGTTTTCTTGTGGATATTACTTTTCTTCGTTGAAACATTATTATTTCAGGATTAATTTTAAATTTATGCTCTTTCTAAGGAACTCCTTTCAACCTTAATTATAAGTAAAAATTAACTTTTTAAATTAATCGAATGATTTAGTATAAACTTCTTGATATGTACTATATTTTAAAATGTATGTAAATTATATAAGATATAAAACAAGAAAAATGGAAACAAGGATAAACAATGTCACATAGATGTTTATATTTTGATTAATAAATAACACAACTCACTTAAGATTTGTTCCTCTCAATATCACACCTATTAGGAATAAATCAGCTTGTAAAAGCAAAACGAGGGGACTTATACATGCATAATCTTAGTGCTAGGGAGTCCAAAACAAGCAAATGGCATTAACTTTAACCGTGTACCACTTTAAGGTTTGAGTTGACTTCAAGCATGAAATATTTGACCATTTGACCATAAAAATATACTTCTTTTCAAATGAACTGTCACAAAAATCTTCATAAAAGCCTATATATATTCCTCCCAAGTCAAGTCAGTAACAAGCAAATGAAGCAAAAGAAGAACAAAATGATATCATCAACCATGCAACACTTCTATTCATGCATATTACTTCTCCTAATCCTAACCACACATAACTTCATTCATGCTAACTCAGAAAATTGCAATCCAGATGACAAAAAAGCCCTTCTCCAAATCAAGAAACAATTTGGCAACCCAACAGACCTCTCTTCATGGGATCCAACCACAGACTGCTGCAACACATGGCGAGGTGTGGGTTGTGAAACCTTCACCCCAACATACCGTGTCACCATGATCAATCTCTTCGACCTCAACCTTCCCAAACCTGTCCGCTTTCCACCCTCTATAACTAACCTCCCTTCCCTTGAAATCCTCTATCTCACCGGCATTCCCAACCTCGTCGGTCCTATCCCGCTCTCCATTGCCAACCTCACTACACTCCAGTATGTCAGCATCACCAAAACCAACATATCCGGCGAGATACCCTACACCCTCTCACAGATCAAAACACTTGCAAGCATAAGTTTCACTTATAACAAACTCACCGGTCCCCTCCCCGCTTCACTTTCGACTATCCCTAGTCTTGCCGTAATTGCCTTCAGCGGCAACAAACTCACTGGAAAAATACCTGAATCGTATGGCTCGTTCCCAGCTCTCTTTACAGGGTTGCTTCTCTCACGAAACCGTCTCTCAGGGAAGATTCCTGCTTCACTAGGGAAACTGAACCTTGTTGACTTGGACTTGTCACGAAACATGTTGGAGGGTGATGCTTCGATGTTTTTTAAGTCGAACATAGTTACTTATACAATATCTTTGGCGATGAACTCGTTCTCTTTTGATATAGGGAAAGTTGGGTTGTCAAAGGACTTGAATAAGTTGGATTTGAGGAACAATAAAATCTATGGTACGCTACCTGAGGGATTGGCGAATCTTCGGTATCTGCACAAGCTGAATGTGAGCAATAATAACCTGTGTGGTCAGATTCCAAACTTAAGATTTGATGAGAGTTGTTATGCTCATAACAAGTGCTTGTGTGGTTCTCCTCTTCCTGCTTGCAAGACTTGAATTAATAGATCCTACAAAACTATATATATGTCTTGAATAAAGAAGATGGTGGTCTTCATTTCTATTTCTACTATAATGCATATAAGAATATATGTATTGGAAAAAATGAGATTATATAATTTCGATACATTGTAAATAGTTTGGTCCACAAATAGCCAAGTTATTTCTATTACCATGATAATGTCGATCCAGTCAAAAAGAAGATTGAAGATCCAAGTTAAAACATCCAATTAAAAGAAAGAAAGAATAGAGTAAACAAATTAAAACATTCACATTAATAAAAGAAGATACTTACTTCCATAGTCGCGTTTGACTCATATACCTCCCATGGTCAGAATAATAAGAAACCAAACTTAAAAGAGAGGTTGTTTGCAGCTCAAGCCTTCTATCAAACACTGTGTCACCACTAATGCACCTATTCCATATTTGGTTTCAAATTCTAAAACAAGGCTACACAACAAAATGAAACATGATTTTTTTTCAGAGATTTTTACATGATTGTTTATTATAGGCTTAACTATCATTTAAGTCCCTGTATGTTTCCAATTTTTTGGTTTTAGTCCCTGTAAGTTTTTTTGTTCTAAATTAGTCCCTTAATGTCTTAATTTTTTTCGTTTTAGTCCCTGCCGTCCAATTCCGTTAAAAAAACGCTTAGGTGGCAAACGGAGGGACTAAAACCAAAAAACGAAAATTCCTTCTTGCTCTTGTTTCTGCAACCATGTCATCATCTTCCTCTTTGCATATGCTTATGTTTCCAACATGGTGTTTGAAAGATATGGCTGCTATTGCTGAATGTCGTGAAGAATTCAAACAAACAGTTTTCCCTGTTTTTTATGATGTCGATCCATCTCATGTACCAAAACAGAATGGGGTATACCAGAATGACTTTGTTTTCCACAAGAAGAAATTCAAATTGCGGAGAGTGAAACAGAGTGTGGAGAGTGAAGAAGAGAATAAACAAATTGTGTAGTGAGAAGAAGATAACAAGAAACAGAAGATGTGGAGAGGAGAAAAAACAGAGCAATGAAAGCATGTAGATATGTTGTTCAAAATGGCATGCACCAGACCTGAATTTCTGGTGGTGCTGCATACACCAATAATTTAGAAGATTCAAAATTCTCTTCATCTGCTCCACTTTAAATCAGCTCCATAGTCTATTCTCGAATCGGTGTAAACACAATTCCCTCCAATTTGAATGAACATTTGAAAATGATTAACATTGTGGCCAAAGGCATAGAAAGTTTGGAGCTAACCAATACATCTGCAAGAAATAAAACCAAACAACATTTCCCTTAAGGACGATGAAAAAGGCCATTAAACATAATTGACTTCAAACAATTGCAAATTTGTTTTTTGGTTTTAGTCCCTCCGTTTGCCACCTAAGCGTTTTTTTAACGGAATTGGACGACAGGGACTAAAACGAAAAAAATTAAGACATTGAGGGACTGATTTAGAACAAAAAAACTTACAGGACTAAAACCAAAAAATTGGAAATATACAGGGACTGAAATGATATTTAAACCTTTATTATATTGAAGATGTGATTGTTGAAAACTTTACCTCAAATATGATAATCAATTGTTTTAACTTCTAAGTCTTTTTTATTTTTGGTACAAAAGGGGTCTAAGCCAAAAAAAAAACTACAATGAAATAAGATGGGGGTAAGAAACACCTCTAGCATCATTTGCAATAATGCTAATTACTTCCCTCCTAGGTTGGTTGTAAATCAAAATATCAGCACCATGAGTACATCCCAGATTAGCAAAAATGTATGCTCTCATATTTATCTCTCAATAGCCGCTGCAAAAAAATATATTTGGCTCTCGATAATCACATACAAAACTTTAATTTCTCAATTCGACCCTATCAAGGCTTTAATTCTCTTCATAAGTGCTATTCCAACAACACTAACCCTTTCTTCCATGCGACAAACCTTGAATAACCATTGCCGAGTCAATCTGAATCTCCAACTTTTCGATACCACATTACCTTGCCACACATAAACCTTCATATAAGCCCCATAGCTCTGTCATATAAGCTGTAGTTACCAAGGAATTTGGAAAATTCACGAATCCATCATCCACTATCATCTCTAATAACTCCGCCACATCCAACACACCCAGAAGAAACCTTAGCAGCTCCATCCGTATTGAGACTAAACCATCCCTCTTGCAGAGCTTTTCAACTAATATTAACATATGACTTTCTTTCTTCTATAGACCTACTATGATTCTCGGTGTCTGTTATAGGAAGTAAAATATTAATCACATGACACCAAGGTTGAAAAGGGCAACACAAAATGCAGATCGTGAACTCGCTGATTTCTCCACTTCCTTAGCCAATAACACGTTGTCGCCCAAATAGCATTCCACTGGATATTACTTAGATGGCCTATCTCCGGGCTCATATAATAATCTATCCAATCTTGCAAACCACTAAGAAAAAAACATGATCTTCTATCTGGCACAATTAAATGGCGCCAAACAATTGAAGCTAATGGGCAGTCACGAAGAACATGGATTGTCATTTCATTTCTTCCTGCTATCCACAATAAGAGCAATAAGGCGTCGTTTCGTACTAACGAGCCATGTCATGTCATGATTTGAGTTATGATTCTCCATGTCATGTCAAATTGAATATTGACACACCAAATGATATTCATATTCCTGAATTCTTAAACACCACCATTGCATATGGAGTTTTGAATCATAAGGTAAAATTAAAAGTTGGAGTACCGATAATGTTGCTCAGAAACATTTAACAATCTTTGAGATTATGCAGTGGTACACGGTTGATTGTTATCAAATTGGAAATATATGTCGTTGAAGGTAAAATGATATATATATGACAACAATATTGGTGAAAAAGTTTTTATTCATAGGTTATCATTGAATCCTTCAGATAAAAGAATTCCGTTCAAATTTCAACGTAGCCAGTTTCCAGTGGTTGAAAATATTAATGACCGATGAAAATGAAAAATATACGGATAAAACTGAAAATGTTATTTATAAAGAAGTTTTTCGTATTATCCATATATCACATATTTGTAAATTGTTATGTCACATATATGACCCGTGCGAGTGCAAATGCACGGACATGGTGTCTAGTTAAATAAACATGACAATCAAATAAATGTTACCTTGACGACAAACACAACACCATCACAATCAAATGACAAAATCACTGAAAATATTGGAAAAGGAAGCCAAAATTATATACAAACTACTTATTTAGATAGGGAAGAAAAAAACGTTGCATATGAATGATTATGAGCCAATAAAATGATGTAGGAACTAGGAACATTGACATTTTTTTATTTTCTTAAAATCATAAGTAATCTAACTGCGATCGGGAGGGGGCTGGAACCACTTGATGCCAGAACTGACCCCCGAACCAGATTCAACTGGTGGTGAAAACCGAAAAAAAATAATAATATTATGTGTGCAAATATCTTTATATAATTATATTAGCTATTTATCAATAAGGAGCCTTAATTGATTAAGTGATCAAGTAAAGATAAAAGGCTATTTAGATTTCTATTTAGAAATTAATTAATTAATTGGATATGGGCTCAATATGAGTGGATGTCAGGATGACCCATTTTGGAATAATGGGAACCCTAATGGGTCATCACACTATATATAGGCTATGGTCCCCAATATACCAGACCACCGCATATCGCCTCTTCTCCCCATCTGAATAGCGCTTAGGGCATAAAGAGTCTCGGTTGAGGAAGAACCACAAGTCACTGGGTGCTCGTCATCCGTCTCTCTTTGCGTTTCAGGATTGCCTCATCAATGGTTAGTTCACCTATGATTATTTTATCCAGGTATTCCTAACACCGATCTTTGATAAATCAACATGTTGTAGATCCTATTTCATATACATGCTTATATGTTTATTTGGCTTCCACACTAAAGTAAGATTAAAGTTCTAATCTTTATTATTGATCATGTGTTATATGATTAATTAGTAAATAAATTCCAACAAGTGGTATCAGAGCGGGTCTTCATGTTTGATTTATTGGGATTTGTGACTTTGTTAACAATTTTGTCAAAACCCTAAGTTCTTACGGTTTCACATCTGATTAATGAGATTTTATATATTGTTAGAAAAGTTTGTATTCTTTCGATTATGTGTTCATCATCTCCTAAATTTGGATCGCACTTTTCGAGTCATGTATTTCACAAAATGATTAATTTTGTATATTGATTATTGACATGACTTACTTGGATAGGATTCTAGTGTTTTGTGTTTGGCTTGCGATGATTACCAGGTCAATTGCTTCATATAAAATTTCTTCCTATTTTTGATTGTCATGAAACTATATATTTGACTTCATAATTGTTTGGAGTGAATTTTATTATGATCACAATTTTCGGCCATCGCTTTCAGAGCATTTATGGTTAGATTGGCTCAAATAAGGTGATATAATTTGAAAGAATTAATGTTTTATAATTTTCTATCGATTGTCAACGTGAGATTATTAACTTTATTCATAATTTGTGGCAACTTTGCGACTCCGGTTCAAATTCCTACTTTGCACTATTATGTTACAGTCAATTTATTATTAGATTGAATAAGGTCGGTAACAAATAAAGCTTTTGTTTTAATTCAAATTTTAAAGTAGCGTTCCTTTAAATTTAAGATAATGTATTAAGAATTTCGTTCGGTGTATAGGTAACAGGGATAATATGGAATTTGAACCAATAATAGATATTTCGTTTGGTATGCCAACCTGAATTATGAGAGTCATATAATTAAATCGATTAAGAAATTTAAAACTTAAGGCGCATTCCGTTTGGTTTTGGAATGTGATATCGGTTTATTTAGACATTACAGCTTGTTGTCTATAAATAGAATTTGGATTTAATTTTGAAGATTTTTCGGTTTTCAAATCAAATATTTTGATTTGACTTGGTTATAATGTTTGGTATATTGTTGTATCTATCCAGTCAATGCTATTAGCAATTAAAGATTTTGATTTGTTTTGAAATTGAAAATATTCTAAAATCAAATATTTGATCTAAAACTAAAATTGATTCACATTAATTTTGTACTTAAAGTTTATTTTGAGAAATAAGGCGTATAAAGATATGACTTATATATATTTGGTTATTATATATATTTTTGCAGAAAATTATTTGTCTTTAAAGCAATTAATATTGATTCTCAAAATAGCAATTTGGTATGTACCAAAATTAAAGTTAGGATTCTTTAAATTTTAGAAAATAAAGATTCTACAATTAATTATTTATTTATAGAATATAAAGTTTTGTTTCCTTTTGTTTTAGAATTCATTTATTCTAAAAATATTTGTTTATTTATAAAAAGGATAAGGAGTTATTCCTTTTAATTTGGAAACTATGATTATAGAATTATTTGTGTCTTTATTTAAAGAATTATTAAGTATATGTGAATTAATTATGGCATGAATATTCTTTAGTATATTTAAAGATTTAATTTTTATTTTATTTAAAATTAAATATTTGGTTTATAGCATGATGACAATGTTTGAGTTTATTGTTATTAAGTTTCTACAATAATTTTATTTTGTCATGCTCCTCGAATATTTTTCCATGCCAATTTTAGTTTGATAGTGAGAATTTATTCTCACATAAGGGATGTCATTTAATTTTATGATTATCAAGCGACATCATAAAGGAATACGACCTACATTTTGTGAGTAGTGCCTTGTAAATTTAAGACTTTTCCCATTTAATTTAATAAATTGTCAGGTGAATTTTGATTGAGTTGGTTGAAGCAACATGTTGCAAAAGTAACCTCTGTTGTGTATATTTAATTCAATTGGAATCACAAATTACGTATAAAATTATTCATGCAAGCTATTTTGGTCTGTCAAAAGGTAGACACAGTTTGGCCGAATAATTATACATATGTATTCAATTTATTAAATTGTCTAGTAATTTTGATTGAGTTGGTTGAAACAACAAGTTGCAAAAGTAACCTCTGTTGCGTAAATTTGATTCAGTTGGAATTACAAAAGATGTGGTGTGAAATTATTCATGCGAACTGTTATAGTCGGCCAAAAGGAAGACACAGTTTGGCCGGATAATTTCATTCCTGTAATGGTAAATGTGTGGTGATTATTAAGTTTTTTTTTCCATGTGGGTAATGGTTGGTGTCAAATACGCACATTATCTGACAGAACCTATTACCAATGTTTGATCATTACGTTGAGAGTACCACTTGCAGTTAATTCTTGGCAATCAAAGATTGTGGATTAATGGTGCGTTTGATATCTTGTTTCGTCTTATAATTTACAAATAAAGATGTGCATGTCCATGTAATAATTTATTGACATGCATAATTGTGTAAGTGTAAATCCGTACAAGTATTTTGTGGATTGCATACACAATATAATGGTAAACATGTGACGATCATAAGAATTTATTGTTTGTCAATATTGATTGTGAGTGTTTGATCATTGTCACAAAATACCACTAGCAATTGATGTAATTTTCTAAGAGCTTGACATCAATGGTGCACTAGGTATTTTGGTGAGTAATTTTTTATTCTCTATAAACTAATCAAGTTTAGAAAGTGAGTATACTCCTAATCACGTAGGTCGTGTGATCATAAAGTTTTGTTTTTCAGAGACATTAGATGTGTTATTTAAGATGACATTAAGTTTGTGTCATATTTTCTTTGCTTAAATTAAAGTGCTTCTAAAGCAACAAGGCGAAAGATAAGCTCTCATTGGAGAGATAATATTTCATTGGGATCATTGAACAAAGAAAAATATCAGGAGCACATTAAGTAATTATTTAATCTTACTAAAGCGTTGTGGTTTCGACGTCAATCAAGTGACATTGTTGAAAATATAGCCTTTAGTGTTTTCAATGGTGCACTAGGTATTTTGGTGAGTAATTTTTTATTCTCTATAAACTAATCAAGTTTAGAAAGTGAGTATACTCCTAATCACGTAGGTCGTGTGATCATAAAGTTTTGTTTTTCAGAGACATTAGAGGTGTTATTTAAGATGACATTAAGTTTGTGTCATATTTTCTTTGCTTAAATTAAAGTGCTTCTAAAGCAACAAGACGAAAGATAAGCTCTCATTGGAGAGATAATATTTCATTGGGATCATTGAACAAAGAAAATATCAGGAGCACATTAAGTAATTATTTAATCTTACTAAAGCGTTGTGGTTTCGACGTCAATCAAGTGACATTGTTGAAAATATAGCCTTTAGTGTTTTCTTTGCACAATTAGTTCTTTCGCTATTAAAGTTAGAAATGATTCTTTGAAATGATCATTTCATAAAGTGTGCAATAAAGAAAATATTGAAGCAAGAGAAATAAAATAGTGCTCATTATGTAAATACCTCAAAGGATAAGGGCAAATAAAGAATAATAAGAAAATATGATCTAAACTGATAAATCTCCAATGATGTTGAAAGACACATCAATCTAGAGGGGAAATAAGTCGGTGAAGATTGATGGTATTTCAACTATTTGTTAGATTGTTGTTATTAACTTATATTTGTATTTAAAAGACAATTTGTGGATCATTATTTGAGTTTAGTTTTGTTTTAATTCTTTATTATTATTTTAAAACGAGGGATCCAATATGTCTTTTAAATATAAATATTATTATAGTCAATTCAGTTATTATTTGTGACATTCTAAAATTGTTGAAACATTTAAGAAATATAAACTTTGGTCCCATTTTAATGAGCATTTTGATATAGAAACTTCAAAGTCTCTTGAAAATATTGAGTTTGGGGGAGAGATATGGTAAAACAACAAAATTGAGTGAGGAAGAATTGGTTCTAAACCAATTCATAAAGTTGCTATTTATATAGTAAATTTGGATCCTCATAAGGATATTAGTGGTCTTCCTCTCAGTTAAGTTAAGAAATTAATTCATAAATATCAAACTCAATACCTTCAAGAATTGTGGCGTCGAGTGTCATAAAGTATTGACTGGAAAGAGAAATCATATCTCTTTTGATATGAAAACTCTATTAGGATAGTCACGACACTTGTTAGTTATTATAATTTTGGAGCTTCATAAGATGGATATCAAGATAGTATTTCTTAATGGCGACATTATGAAATACAATAAGGTGCAATAAGAGAAATTTTGTATCAATAGACACGAACTACATGGTTTGCAAACAAATGAAATCCATTTATGAGTTTAGGAAGTTGTCTCATTAATGGTACCACAAAAGTCTCATCAAGTAATTGTCTCATTTGGTTCTGAGATGTATATTATGGAGAGTTGTGGGTTATACTGGGAGCATGTTTATATTCTTAGTTTAATATGTCGATTTTATTTTATCAAGTCAACAATGATATATGATCATTGTGCCAAACCAAGAATTCACTAACAAAAGTTTAGTGACAAAAGATCTTGGGCACACCTCTTTTTTATTAGGAAATTTGATACTTAGAGATCATTCTCATTGTATCATTCGGTTTTTCAAAAGAGTTATATCTGAAATTCCTGGCACGCTAGATACAATGCTAGATACAATGCTCTAGCTTCTTAACCCTGAAACGTAATGCTGTATACAATGCTATAGCATCCTACTGCGTAAATCTCAAGATAAATAAAAGCAAATATCTGAAAGCAAGTAAAGAACACGGGATATTTGTTAACCCAGTTCGGCGCTCAAAGCAAGCCCTAGTCTGGGGGATACCAATCCAGGAAGGAATATCACTATAATAGTTCTAGTTGTAAGTCTTCAGCAAACACACGTTTACAACTTAAAACCTAGGCAACTACCAATGATTCTTCAACCTAGGAACTCCTAAGTCTGAGATCCCATCTCACTCCCTTACAACCTTACAAACAGCAAGGATTACAAATACACAAGAAAAAGTATTTTGGAGACACACTCCTAAAAACTAACACTCGTACCTAAAGGCTTAGAGTGCACAAACACACACACAATCCTAACTCCGTACTTCAAAGCTTAGGAGAGGATCACAAAAGTACAACTCAATGAAACACGTCCTAAACTTGTATCAAGGTGACACAAGAAAGGCTCACAATAAAACAAAACACACGCAAAAACCTAGGAGACTAGACAACACAATAACGGCGTGAACAATTGAATGAATTAGGTTTTGCATAACCTTTTTGTACTCCAGCAAAGTCCTTGATCCTGAAATAATTATGAGCTTGATTTGTTTGACTCAAGCCATTGACCATATTAATTAAAAAGGATTCTTTCCAAAAATAAACTTCAAAGAGATTCTTCATAGAATTATTCTTGTCAAGGATCTGAAGTAATAAATGATGATCCTCAATATAAGCAAGACACACAGGCGCCATGCAAGATTCATGAAAGAGAAAAACAGATCATTCCATAAATGCAATACGCGCCCTCATATTACCAAAAGCCGGATACGATGATGTAGCATCTTATACCACATCCTGCTCACAAAAAATGCAGCCAATACAGAGGACTCAACAAACTCCCCCTTTGGCAAATTTTTGGCTAAAACAAATAATGACCATACAGATACTTAAACAGATACTTCAACTACATTTCTTTTTCTCAACACAAGCACACATGGATAAAGATTTGTAGTGACTATTCTTCAAAACAGATTTCATACTACTTCTTCATGGAGACCAGTAAACAAGAATATAAATGTATCTTTTAAGAATATCAGAGAGGCATGCAACAGCGGAACATAGCCTTAGATGGTCAGGATAGTCAATATTGACAGGATGCTGTAGATAATGCTACAACATTTCACAGTACATCTCCCCCTGCACATATGCATAGGATGTTGGAGCATCGTTTCCAACATCTCCCCCTGCAGATCACATCTCATTTCTCTAGAGCACTCATGCACACATATCAGACATCAGATCATACAAGTCCACACATACACATACTTCATGCAATCTATGCAACAGACATATCATAACCATAGCAGTGCAAACTAATAGCAGGCGAGATCAATGTAAAACACACCAGATAATCAACCAATAATCAACCAAAAACACCAAATTTATACTCCCCCTTTTTGCCACAAATTTGACAAATTAGCAGTACAGAGTTATGAGGTTCAGGAGCTTATTACAAAACAGGGTCATCAGAGTCTCAGCCCATATAACAGAACAGGAACAAAAGTAGCCAATAGAAACAAAAGAAACAAAAGTAACAAGGCAGCACATAAATCATCCTTCAATCAGAAGCACTGGAATCAGTCACCTCCAGCTCCTCTGTATCACCACCAGCTTCTTCATTCACAGCTGCATCAGATGCTGCAGCATCATTCACAACATCATTACCCACACCAAGACCTGCTTCCTCAGCTTCCTCTTTCTTCAGGGCAGATATAACCAGCTCAAGCCTTTTCTTCTGCTCATCCAGAGCTTGCACAGTAGCTTCCAATGAGGCAATCATATCCTTCCTACTCAGACTTGAAGGTGGATCTTGCCTGGGTACAAATTTGTTTGTCATAGGCCCTGCTATGTCAGCAGCATGGGCTCCTTCAAACAACTTGAAGTGGAGAGAAAGGGGTGCCTCTCTTTTGAGGGGTTCATCAGCAGCAATTAAAATGTTGGGGTGTTGATCAATAATTATTCCACAAATAAGACTAGGGAAGGCTATAGGCATCTTGATTGCCCAAGACTTGCCATGAGCCATGGTTTGCTCAAAAATGTAAGTCCCATAGTCAGCAACAGTACTAGTTCCAATAGAGTAAATAAGCCTAGCTAAACCAGTGGCTATGTGAGATGTATGGGTAGTAGGAACCCAATTCACAGTTCCAATTTTGTTCAAGACAGCATACTTTACAGAGAGCATGCAAGAAGGTACCTTACCTTTAGATGGCCACACCTTGACCTGATTGGCTGTGATGGTCTTGCACACTTCATTATTGGTAACATCAATGGCAGTGTAGTCATCCTCTTGCCTACCCAGATATCTGTTGATGATTTTTGGTGAAAACGCCACACATTTGTTTCTGACCCAAACCTTCTGATATTCATTGCTGAGAGGATTGTCACAGTCTTCAGCAATATTCACAACAAATTCTTTAACGAGCTTGGCATAGCAATTGCACAAGCCACTGACAGTTTTCATTAGACCTGCATCATCCAACAATTCAACTACCTCCTTCCAAGCCAAGGTTTCAGCAGACAATTCCCTTTCCAGCCCTATCCTTCTTGCAAATACATATTTCCATTTCTTAGCACTATCCACAAAGTGGAATGACACATCATCAATGGGCACATCAGGGACATTTGGTGGCACCATCTTCCCACCTACCTTCTTCTTAGATGCTGGGATGCTTGGAGCATCGTGTTCAGCATCATCATCTGACACAGCAGCAACAGCCTTTTTCTTCTTCAGAGCCCTCTTCTGAGGTGAGGGTGTGATGCTTGGAACATCTTGTTCAGCATCATACTCAGAATCACTCAGACTCACATTCTTTCTTTTGGAAGTTTTCTTCTTTTGTTGAGTAGGAATCTCAACCTTGCTTGAGCTTCTACTAGGTCCCACAACTCTCTTCTTAGGTGACTTTGTGGGTACACTCTTTTTCTTCTTCACAGACTTTAGTGCTTCTATTTCCACCTCAGCCTCTTTTCCTTTTCTTTCCCTTAGACGCCTACCAATACCAGTTTTTCCTGCAAGAGATGACCCAACAGATTTGACCACAACAATGTCATCTTCTTCTTCACTAGCTTCCACCTCAGCAGTTTTCTGAGTTTCACCTTGTTCAGGTTCAGCATCAGATGCCACAACATCTTCAACAACATCTTTGTCAGCTTCCTCTCTTACCAGGGATGCTGAAGCATCAGGTGTCGCATCCTCTTGAGAGATGCTTTTGGCTAGAGACTGAAGCACATCTCCAACAATATGAGCCTCCTCATCTAGTTCATCATCCTTAGGAGAGTCAGGAACATGAGATTGTGGCTTCTCAGTTTCTACAGCAGTTTCCCCTTTTTCAGCATTAGGGATTTGAACAGTGTTAGTATCGATCTGCACACTTTTAGAGGTTGCTGCAGCATCGATACCTACAATCAGGCTGTCAGAGCCCTGATTGGCAAGAAGAAACCCTTGCATGTCGAAATCGGAGTTGTATCATGATTTGGATTTCTTGACCCTTGGTTTCTTACTTCCCGTTGTCTTAACTTTCTTTGTGGACTTGGGTTTAGAAGATGAAGTTTTGTGGGGGTTTGATGTTGAGGGCAGAGGCAATGGAGGGATGAACAGTGGAGATATGAACAGCAGTGGTGATGACATTGGATTGAGAATCAAGGGGAGGGTTTTCATGTGACGGTGAGGAGTGATTGGGGGAAGCGATGGTAGGAGAGTTGACAGGGGAGGTTTGAGACATGATGACGGCAAGGATGTGAGAATAGGATTGAGAACAAGAGTATTGTGAGGGTTGAGTGAGGGGATTTGATAGAGAAGTGGAGAGGTTATAGTGTGATGTAGAATAAAAAAGGAAAGAATCAAAGTGTAAAGATTTGAAATAAAAATAACCAACCATAGATAGTGGCGTGTTATGGGAGAGATTAAAGCCATGATTGTCTTGATCAACGTGCAACCTTTGATGAAAGAAAATAACTGCTGCACGCGCCACTATCACAAACTGTAACTGCTATAACTCTTCATGGAGGCAAATTCCTAACTTGCCCCTTAGCTTCTCAAACTGTACGGCATCAAGCGCTTTGGTAAAAATATCTGTCACTTGCTCTTTTGTACCAACATGTTCCAAAGTAACAATTTTGCTTTCAACAAGATCTCTTATGAAGTGATGACGAATGTCAATATGTTTTGTCTTGCTATGTTGAACTGGATTTTTTGAAATGTTTATTGCACTCATGTTGTCACAGTACAATGTCATAGCATCTTGTTCAACATCGTATTCTTTCAGCATCTGCTTCATCCAAACAAGTTGTGAGCAACTACTCCCAGCAGCTATGTACTCAGCCTCAGCTGTGGATAAAGCCACACAGTTTTGCTTCTTACTAAACCAAGAAATCAAGTTATTACCCAAAAAGAAACAACCTCCTGAAGTGCTTTTTCTATCATCTGCACTTCCAGCCCAATCAGCATCACAAAATCCATAGAGCTTAGAATCTTCAGAATGAGAGTATATTATTCCATAGTCACTAGTTCCATTCACATATTTCAAAATCCTCTTGACCTGAGTCAAGTGGCTAACCTTAGGATCAGCTTGATACCTTGCACAAACTCCAACAGCATAGGTGATATCAGGCCTACTTGCAGTCAAGTATAGCAAGCTCCCAATCATACTTCTATATAGACTTTGATCCACACTGATTCCCTTTTCATCCTTATTAAGTTTCAGGTGAGTAGGTGCTGGTGTTCTCTTGGAGGTGGCACTTTCCATACCAAACTTCTTGACTATGTTCCTTGTATACTTACTCTGAGATATAAATATGGTATCATCCATTTGTTTGATTTGAAGTCCAAGAAAGTATGTCAATTCCCCAACAAGACTCATCTCAAACTCATATTGCATTTGCTTGACAAAATGTTGTACCATCGTATCTGACATCCCACCAAACACTATGTCATCAACATAGATTTGAGCTATAATAAATTTACCTCTTTCTTGCTTAACAAATAAGGTCTTGTCTGAAGCTCCCTTTCTGTAACCTTGATCTTCCAAGAATTGAGTCAACCTTTCATACCAAGCTCTGGGTGCTTGCTTCAACCCATATAGAGCTTTCTTCAATTTGTACACATGACTTGGATGTTCAGGATCAACAAAACCCTTTGGTTGTTCAACATACACTTCTTCCTATAGGTATCCATTTAGAAAAGCACTTTTTACATCCATCTGGTAAAGTTTGAATTTGAGAATGCAAGCTACACCCAAAAAGAGCCTGATGGATTCTAGTCTTGCAACAGGTGCAAATGTTTCTTCAAAATCCAGACCTTCAACTTGAGTATATCCCTGTGCCACAAGTCTTGCTTTGTTCCTGGTGACAATGCCATTCTCATCTGACTTGTTCTTATACACCCACTTAGTTCCAATCACATTCACATCTTTTGGTCTTGGGACCAAATCCCATACCTCACTTCTTTTGAACTGATTTAATTCTTCCTGCATGGCCTCTATCCATGCTCCATCAGACAAGGCTTCTTTAACATTCTTGGGCTCAAATAGAGATACAAAACAAGAATTTGAAATAACATCATTTGTTCTTCTAGTAGTTATTCCCTGTTCTGGATTACCTATGATCAACTCTGTGGGATGATTCTTCTGAACACGCACTGAAGGTCCTTTCTTTTGAGCTTGTTATCCAGAATTTGTAGTATTGGTCTCTTCTTCTATCTCTTCATCAGACTGATTCTCACCCAGATGTTCAGATGCTGTAGCATCGTGTTCAGCATCGTGCACAACAGGAACACCCTGATCTTCATTAACAGTTTCTTCCAGAGTAGAATCTTGAACTACAACATTTATGGAATTCATCATTACCTGAGTCTTGGAATTAAACACTCTATAGGCTCTGCTGTTTGGAGAGTATCCCAGAAAGATCCCTTCATGGCTCTTTGGATCAAGCTTTCTCCTAGGCTCTCTATCAGCTAGTATGTAACACTTGCTTCCAAACACATGGAAGTGTTTAACAGTTGGTTTCCTATTTTTCCACAGCTCATACAGGGTAGATGTGGTACCTTTTCTCAGTGTGACCCTGTTGTGAATGTAACAGGCAGTGTTCATAGCTTCAACCCAAAAGTAGTAAAGAACATTCTTGGCATGAAGCATGACTTTGGCTGACTCTTGAATAGTTCTATTCTTCCTTTCAACTATCCCATTTTGCTGTGGAGTGATAGCAGATGAATACTCATGCTTAATTCCTTCAGTTGCACAAAATTCATTGAATCTGGAGTTTTCAAATTCCTTTCCATGATCTGTCCTGATTTTTACCACATTGCTTGCCTTTTCCCTTTGAATTTGAAGACACAATTCCTTGAAGGCTTCAAACGCATCTAATTTTTCTCTAATGAAATCTATCCAGGTGTATCTTGAGTAGTCATCTACCATAACAAAAGCATACCTTTTTCCTCCAAGACTTTCAACCTGCATGGGTCCTATGAGATCCATATGAAGTAGCTCAAGGACTTTGGTGGTTGTCTGATGCTCTAGCATTGGATGCGGCATCCTGACTTGCTTACCAATTTGACACTCACCACATTTGTTCCCTTCTATGTTCTTCAGTTTAGGCAAACCCCTGATAGCTTCTGATGAAATGACTTTCTTCATCCCCTTCAAGTGAAGATGACCTAGCCTCTGGTGCCACAGTTTCACTTCATCTGTAGTTGTACTGAGACAAGTAGTATTCAAGGCTTCTTCCTGAGGTATCCACAAGTAACAATTATCCTGGGACCTGGTTCCCTTCATTAACAGTTGGTCTTCTTCATTATTCACAACACACTCAGTTTTGGTGAAGTTAACTTTTAGGCCTTGGTCACACAGCTGACTTATACTGATCAGATTTGCTATGAGTCCCTTAACCAAAAGTACATTTTCCAAATTGGGCAGTCCATGATTCACCAGATCCCTAATTCCAAGAATTTCTCCTTTAGCACCATCTCCAAATGTAACAAAGCTGGTCTTGTATGGCTTTACATTCATGAGATATTTTTCTTCACCAGTCATATGCCTGGAGCATCCACTATCTAAGTCTTCAAGATTTCCCATGCTTCCTTGGCTGACACACAGTTTTTGATCAGTTTAAAAACATTTGTGTCCACCCCATTAAATAAAGCATATATGGCTTTGTTGTTATACAGAGCTGCAGCCTCTTCTTCTGTAGTCCACTCAACCTCTGGTTTCTTTACCCCTGTCGAGGTTCCTTCCTTGCTAGCAACAGTAGGATGTTCCCATCCAGTCAAAACAGCCTTCCAAACCTTGCTATCAATGGATCTTAGAAAAACAGTCATTTTGGATTTCCAGTGATCATAGTTATTTGATCCATTGAGCAACGGTGGTCTATTCATGTATCCTCCATCCTTTTCCATGATGCCAGAAATATGAGGTCCTGAATCTCACCCTAGAGACAGGCAGGGTGCCTGCTCTGATGCCAATTGAAATTCCTGGCACGCTAGATACAATGCTAGATACAATGCTATAGCTTCTTAACCCTGAAACGTAATGCTGTATACAATGCTATAGCATCCTACTGCGTAAATCTCAAGATAAATAAAAGCAAATATCTGAAAGCAAGTAAAGAACACACGTTTACAACTTAAAACCTAGGCAATTACCAATGATTCTTCAACCTAGGAACTCCTAAGTCTGAGATCCCATCTCACTCCCTTACAACCTTACAAATAGCAAGGATTTCAAATACACAAGAAAAAGTATTTTGGAGACATACTCCTAAAAACTAACACTCGTACCTAAAGGCTTAGAGTGCACAAACACACACACAATCCTAACTCCGTACTTCAAAGCTTAGGAGAGGATCACAAAAGTACAACTCAATGAAACACGTCCTAAGCTTGTATCAAGGTGACACAAGAAAGGCTCACAATAAAACAAAACACACGCAAAAACCTAGGAGACTAGACAACACAATAACGGCGTGAACAACTGAATGAATTAGGTTTTGCATAACCTTTTTGTACTCCAGCAAAGTCCTTGATCCTGAAATAATTATGAGCTTGATTTGTTTGACTCAAGCCATTGACCATATTAATTAAAAAGGATTCTTTCCAAAAATAAACTTCAAAGAGATTCTTCATAGAATTATTCTTGTCAAGGATCTAAAGTAATAAATGATGATCCTCAATATAAGCAAGACACACAGGCGCCATGCAAGATTCATGAAAGAGAAAAACAGATCATTCCATAAATGCAATACGCGCCCTCATATTACCAAAAGCCGGATACGATGATGTAGCATCTTATACCACATCCTGCTCACCAAAAATGCAGCCAATACAGAGGACTCAACAATATCAATAAAGTTTTTTTGAACAAACCAGTTATATCAATAAAGTTGAAAGCAAATTCGACGTGAAAGTCAATAAACTAAGGGATTGTTTTAATCATAAAGGAAGATTGTTTAAAAGTCTCAATAATTGGCAAAAAGAAAATCTGAAAATTTAGAAAATAAAGTGTTTTCTTATATGTTTTAGCTTTGAGAAACTTATTTATGATCTTACTTATATGCATCCGAAAATAGCGTGTGTAATAAGATCATTTAGCAGATACTTGAGCAATTCAAAATTGTTGGAATGAAGCAACCTTAAGGATTGTTATAGAGAACAAAATTAATTTGTGCTCACATATCGGAGATCGAATAATTTGGAGATCATCAGTATGTTTGACTCTGATCATTTTGAATGTCCATTTATAATGGAAATTTCTAACTCAAGAAATGACTGTAAGTATTTATGTCACTTGGTTGCATAAAGTAAAAGATTTTTTGAAAGACACCTCAAGTTATATTGTGACATAAATTGGTCAGAGAATGCTTCAACAACTGTTTTATTGTTTATCAATTTATAAGTTGTTGAAGGATAGAACATATAAATATAAATTTTATACTAGCTGACTCGCTAATCGAAGGCTTGACACCTAAGGTCTTTCATATTGTTGTTGTCACTAAGGATGTCTTGGATTAGTGGGAGTCTCTCTTTAGTTATGTTCTAACTTTGGTATTGATACAAATTCATAATATTTGTTAAGGTTTTCTGCAGAAATAAAGTTTGAGGTTATTGTTATTATAACCTATTATGTATCTTTTGTGCAAATATTAATTTGCAAACTTCAGTTTGATCTCGCTAAAGACTTTAGTTGGACCAGTTGGAAATAGGCATGATTTAGAGATCACATTGTATGAAATTTCCATGTCACTCATCCATATCGATCCATGTCGTCAAGTACATTGATATGGTGGTCGTCGGGGTTCCGTCACGTTATACGTCAGTGACGACAGCCGCGGTGGTCCCATCATTGATGTATGAGATGGACCAGATTGTAAGGTTGAAATCTAAAAATAAATAGTATTCGGATGCGCGCCTAAAGAATAATGATATAATTATTACGATATATAGCCCAAGTGGGAGATTGTTGGAATATTTTATGATATTCCAATAATATTATCTGGGCAAATATCTTTATATAATTATATTAGCTATTTATCAATAAGGAGCCTTAATTGATTAAGTGATCAAGTAAAGATAAAAGGCTATTTAGATTTCTATTTAGAAATTAATTAATTAATTGGATATGAGCTCAATATGAGTGGATGTCAGGATGACCCATTTTGGAATAATGGGAACCCTAATGGGTCATCACACTATATATAGGCCATGGTCCCCAATTTACCAGACCACCGCATATCGCCTCTTCTCCCCATCTGAATAGCGCTTAGGGCATAAAGAGTCTCGGTTGAGGAAGAACCACAAGCCACCGGGTGCTCGTCATCCGTCTCTCTTTGCGTTTTAGGATTGCCTCATCAATGGTTAGTTCACCTATGATTATTTTATCCAGGTATTCCTAACACCGATCTTTGATAAATCAACATGTTGTAGATCCTATTTCATATACATGCTTATATGTTTATTTGGCTTCCGCACTAAAGTAAGATTAAAGTTCTAATCTTTATTATTGAGCATGTGTTATATGATTAATTAGTAAATAAATTCCAACAATCTATTATAAACTTCTTGATATGCCGCTGTATAGCAAAACTCAATATGTGAAAAATTAAAAATCACTTGTCTTCCAAATGAGGAAGGAAGAGAGGACAGAGGAGTAGAGGGAAAATGTTCAGAGAGACACCTTTAGTCTAGAGAGTTTTCTTGTGGATATTACTTTTCTTCGTTGAAACATTATTATTTCAGGATTAATTTTAAATTTATGCTCTTTCTAAGGAACTCCTTTCAACCTTAATTATAAGTAAAAATTAACTTTTTAAATTAATCGAATGATTTAGTATAAACTTCTTGATATGTACTATATTTTAAAATGTATGTAAATTATATAAGATATAAAACAAGAAAAATGGAAACAAGGATAAACAATGTCACATAGATGTTTATATTTTGATTAATAAATAACACAACTCACTTAAGATTTGTTCCTCTCAATATCACACCTATTAGGAATAAATCAGCTTGTAAAAGCAAAACGAGGGGACTTATACATGCATAATCTTAGTGCTAGGGAGTCCAAAACAAGCAAATGGCATTAACTTCAACCGTGTACCACTTTAAGGTTTGAGTTGACTTCAAGCATGAAATATTTGACCATTTGACCATAAAAATATACTTCTTTTCAAATGAACTGTCACAAAAATCTTCATAAAAGCCTATATATATTCCTCCCAAGTCAAGTCAGTAACAAGCAAATGAAGCAAAAGAAGAACAAAATGATATCATCAACCATGCAACACTTCTATTCATGCATATTACTTCTCCTAATCCTAACCACACATAACTTCATTCATGCTAACTCAGAAAATTGCAATCCAGATGACAAAAAAGCCCTTCTCCAAATCAAGAAACAATTTGGCAACCCAACAGACCTCTCTTCATGGGATCCAACCACAGACTGCTGCAACACATGGCGAGGTGTGGGTTGTGAAACCTTCACCCCAACATACCGTGTCACCATGATCAATCTCTTCGACCTCAACCTTCCCAAACCTGTCCGCTTTCCACCCTCTATAACTAACCTCCCTTCCCTTGAAATCCTCTATCTCACCGGCATTCCCAACCTCGTCGGTCCTATCCCGCTCTCCATTGCCAACCTCACTACACTCCAGTATGTCAGCATCACCAAAACCAACATATCCGGCGAGATACCCTACACCCTCTCACAGATCAAAACACTTGCAAGCATAAGTTTCACTTATAACAAACTCACCGGTCCCCTCCCCGCTTCACTTTCGACTATCCCTAGTCTTGCCGTAATTGCCTTCAGCGGCAACAAACTCACTGGAAAAATACCTGA
Organism: Trifolium fragiferum; assembly: GCA_954870985.1. Taxonomy (NCBI): domain Eukaryota; kingdom Viridiplantae; phylum Streptophyta; class Magnoliopsida; order Fabales; family Fabaceae; genus Trifolium; species Trifolium fragiferum. Next base: position 14,516,938 of record OX940790.1, on the reverse strand, counting down.
ATCGTATGGCTCGTTCCCAGCTCTCTTTACAGGGTTGCTTCTCTCACGAAACCGTCTCTCAGGGAAGATTCCTGCTTCACTAGGGAAACTGAACCTTGTTGACTTGGACTTGTCACGAAACATGTTGGAGGGTGATGCTTCGATGTTTTTTAAGTCGAACATAGTTACTTATACAATATCTTTGGCGATGAACTCGTTCTCTTTTGATATAGGGAAAGTTGGGTTGTCAAAGGACTTGAATAAGTTGGATTTGAGGAACAATAAAATCTATGGTACGCTACCTGAGGGATTGGCGAATCTTCGGTATCTGCACAAGCTGAATGTGAGCAATAATAACCTGTGTGGTCAGATTCCAAACTTAAGATTTGATGAGAGTTGTTATGCTCATAACAAGTGCTTGTGTGGTTCTCCTCTTCCTGCTTGCAAGACTTGAATTAATAGATCCTACAAAACTATATATATGTCTTGAATAAAGAAGATGGTGGTCTTCATTTCTATTTCTACTATAATGCATATAAGAATATATGTATTGGAAAAAATGAGATTATATAATTTCGATACATTGTAAATAGTTTGGTCCACAAATAGCCAAGTTATTTCTATTACCATGATAATGTCGATCCAGTCAAAAAGAAGATTGAAGATCCAAGTTAAAACATCCAATTAAAAGAAAGAAAGAATAGAGTAAACAAATTAAAACATTCACATTAATAAAAGAAGATACTTACTTCCATAGTCGCGTTTGACTCATATACCTCCCATGGTCAGAATAATAAGAAACCAAACTTAAAAGAGAGGTTGTTTGCAGCTCAAGCCTTCTATCAAACACTGTGTCACCACTAATGCACCTATTCCATATTTGGTTTCAAATTCTAAAACAAGGCTACACAACAAAATGAAACATGATTTTTTTTCAGAGATTTTTACATGATTGTTTATTATAGGCTTAAATATCATTTAAGTTCCTGTATGTTTCCAATTTTTTGGTTTTAGTCCCTGTAAGTTTTTTTGTTCTAAATTAGTCCCTTAATGTCTTAATTTTTTTCGTTTTAGTCCCTGCCGTCCAATTCCGTTAAAAAAACGCTTAGGTGGCAAACGGAGGGACTAAAACCAAAAAACGAAAATTCCTTCTTGCTCTTGTTTCTGCAACCATGTCATCATCTTCCTCTTTGCATATGCTTATGTTTCCAACATGGTGTTTGAAAGATATGGCTGCTATTGCTGAATGTCGTGAAGAATTCAAACAAACAGTTTTCCCTGTTTTTTATGATGTCGATCCATCTCATGTACCAAAACAGAATGGGGTATACCAGAATGACTTTGTTTTCCACAAGAAGAAATTCAAATTGCGGAGAGTGAAACAGAGTGTGGAGAGTGAAGAAGAGAATAAACAAATTGTGTAGTGAGAAGAAGATAACAAGAAACAGAAGATGTGGAGAGGAGAAAAAACAGAGCAATGAAAGCATGTAGATATGTTGTTCAAAATGGCATGCACCAGACCTGAATTTCTGGTGGTGCTGCATACACCAATAATTTAGAAGATTCAAAATTCTCTTCATCTGCTCCACTTTAAATCAGCTCCATAGTCTATTCTCGAATCGGTGTAAACACAATTCCCTCCAATTTGAATGAACATTTGAAAATGATTAACATTGTGGCCAAAGGCATAGAAAGTTTGGAGCTAACCAATACATCTGCAAGAAATAAAACCAAACAACATTTCCCTTAAGGACGATGAAAAAGGCCATTAAACATAATTGACTTCAAACAATTGCAAATTTGTTTTTTGGTTTTAGTCCCTCCGTTTGCCACCTAAGCGTTTTTTTAACGGAATTGGACGACAGGGACTAAAACGAAAAAAATTAAGACATTGAGGGACTGATTTAGAACAAAAAAACTTACAGGACTAAAACCAAAAAATTGGAAATATACAGGGACTGAAATGATATTTAAACCTTTATTATATTGAAGATGTGATTGTTGAAAACTTTACCTCAAATATGATAATCAATTGTTTTAACTTCTAAGTCTTTTTTATTTTTGGTACAAAAGGGGTCTAAGCCAAAAAAAAAACTACAATGAAATAAGATGGGGGTAAGAAACACCTCTAGCATCATTTGCAATAATGCTAATTACTTCCCTCCTAGGTTGGTTGTAAATCAAAATATCAGCACCATGAGTACATCCCAGATTAGCAAAAATGTATGCTCTCATATTTATCTCTCAATAGCCGCTGCAAAAAAATATATTTGGCTCTCGATAATCACATACAAAACTTTAATTTCTCAATTCGACCCTATCAAGGCTTTAATTCTCTTCATAAGTGCTATTCCAACAACACTAACCCTTTCTTCCATGCGACAAACCTTGAATAACCATTGCCGAGTCAATCTGAATCTCCAACTTTTCGATACCACATTACCTTGCCACACATAAACCTTCATATAAGCCCCATAGCTCTGTCATATAAGCTGTAGTTACCAAGGAATTTGGAAAATTCACGAATCCATCATCCACTATCATCTCTAATAACTCCGCCACATCCAACACACCCAGAAGAAACCTTAGCAGCTCCATCCGTATTGAGACTAAACCATCCCTCTTGCAGAGCTTTTCAACTAATATTAACATATGACTTTCTTTCTTCTATAGACCTACTATGATTCTCGGTGTCTGTTATAGGAAGTAAAATATTAATCACATGACACCAAGGTTGAAAAGGGCAACACAAAATGCAGATCGTGAACTCGCTGATTTCTCCACTTCCTTAGCCAATAACACGTTGTCGCCCAAATAGCATTCCACTGGATATTACTTAGATGGCCTATCTCCGGGCTCATATAATAATCTATCCAATCTTGCAAACCACTAAGAAAAAAACATGATCTTCTATCTGGCACAATTAAATGGCGCCAAACAATTGAAGCTAATGGGCAGTCACGAAGAACATGGATTGTCATTTCATTTCTTCCTGCTATCCACAATAAGAGCAATAAGGCGTCGTTTCGTACTAACGAGCCATGTCATGTCATGATTTGAGTTATGATTCTCCATGTCATGTCAAATTGAATATTGACACACCAAATGATATTCATATTCCTGAATTCTTAAACACCACCATTGCATATGGAGTTTTGAATCATAAGGTAAAATTAAAAGTTGGAGTACCGATAATGTTGCTCAGAAACATTTAACAATCTTTGAGATTATGCAGTGGTACACGGTTGATTGTTATCAAATTGGAAATATATGTCGTTGAAGGTAAAATGATATATATATGACAACAATATTGGTGAAAAAGTTTTTATTCATAGGTTATCATTGAATCCTTCAGATAAAAGAATTCCGTTCAAATTTCAACGTAGCCAGTTTCCAGTGGTTGAAAATATTAATGACCGATGAAAATGAAAAATATACGGATAAAACTGAAAATGTTATTTATAAAGAAGTTTTTCGTATTATCCATATATCACATATTTGTAAATTGTTATGTCACATATATGACCCGTGCGAGTGCAAATGCACGGACATGGTGTCTAGTTAAATAAACATGACAATCAAATAAATGTTACCTTGACGACAAACACAACACCATCACAATCAAATGACAAAATCACTGAAAATATTGGAAAAGGAAGCCAAAATTATATACAAACTACTTATTTAGATAGGGAAGAAAAAAACGTTGCATATGAATGATTATGAGCCAATAAAATGATGTAGGAACTAGGAACATTGACATTTTTTTATTTTCTTAAAATCATAAGTAATCTAACTGCGATCGGGAGGGGGCTGGAACCACTTGATGCCAGAACTGACCCCCGAACCAGATTCAACTGGTGGTGAAAACCGAAAAAAAATAATAATATTATGTGTGCAAATATCTTTATATAATTATATTAGCTATTTATCAATAAGGAGCCTTAATTGATTAAGTGATCAAGTAAAGATAAAAGGCTATTTAGATTTCTATTTAGAAATTAATTAATTAATTGGATATGGGCTCAATATGAGTGGATGTCAGGATGACCCATTTTGGAATAATGGGAACCCTAATGGGTCATCACACTATATATAGGCTATGGTCCCCAATATACCAGACCACCGCATATCGCCTCTTCTCCCCATCTGAATAGCGCTTAGGGCATAAAGAGTCTCGGTTGAGGAAGAACCACAAGTCACTGGGTGCTCGTCATCCGTCTCTCTTTGCGTTTCAGGATTGCCTCATCAATGGTTAGTTCACCTATGATTATTTTATCCAGGTATTCCTAACACCGATCTTTGATAAATCAACATGTTGTAGATCCTATTTCATATACATGCTTATATGTTTATTTGGCTTCCACACTAAAGTAAGATTAAAGTTCTAATCTTTATTATTGATCATGTGTTATATGATTAATTAGTAAATAAATTCCAACAAGTGGTATCAGAGCGGGTCTTCATGTTTGATTTATTGGGATTTGTGACTTTGTTAACAATTTTGTCAAAACCCTAAGTTCTTACGGTTTCACATCTGATTAATGAGATTTTATATATTGTTAGAAAAGTTTGTATTCTTTCGATTATGTGTTCATCATCTCCTAAATTTGGATCGCACTTTTCGAGTCATGTATTTCACAAAATGATTAATTTTGTATATTGATTATTGACATGACTTACTTGGATAGGATTCTAGTGTTTTGTGTTTGGCTTGCGATGATTACCAGGTCAATTGCTTCATATAAAATTTCTTCCTATTTTTGATTGTCATGAAACTATATATTTGACTTCATAATTGTTTGGAGTGAATTTTATTATGATCACAATTTTCGGCCATCGCTTTCAGAGCATTTATGGTTAGATTGGCTCAAATAAGGTGATATAATTTGAAAGAATTAATGTTTTATAATTTTCTATCGATTGTCAACGTGAGATTATTAACTTTATTCATAATTTGTGGCAACTTTGCGACTCCGGTTCAAATTCCTACTTTGCACTATTATGTTACAGTCAATTTATTATTAGATTGAATAAGGTCGGTAACAAATAAAGCTTTTGTTTTAATTCAAATTTTAAAGTAGCGTTCCTTTAAATTTAAGATAATGTATTAAGAATTTCGTTCGGTGTATAGGTAACAGGGATAATATGGAATTTGAACCAATAATAGATATTTCGTTTGGTATGCCAACCTGAATTATGAGAGTCATATAATTAAATCGATTAAGAAATTTAAAACTTAAGGCGCATTCCGTTTGGTTTTGGAATGTGATATCGGTTTATTTAGACATTACAGCTTGTTGTCTATAAATAGAATTTGGATTTAATTTTGAAGATTTTTCGGTTTTCAAATCAAATATTTTGATTTGACTTGGTTATAATGTTTGGTATATTGTTGTATCTATCCAGTCAATGCTATTAGCAATTAAAGATTTTGATTTGTTTTGAAATTGAAAATATTCTAAAATCAAATATTTGATCTAAAACTAAAATTGATTCACATTAATTTTGTACTTAAAGTTTATTTTGAGAAATAAGGCGTATAAAGATATGACTTATATATATTTGGTTATTATATATATTTTTGCAGAAAATTATTTGTCTTTAAAGCAATTAATATTGATTCTCAAAATAGCAATTTGGTATGTACCAAAATTAAAGTTAGGATTCTTTAAATTTTAGAAAATAAAGATTCTACAATTAATTATTTATTTATAGAATATAAAGTTTTGTTTCCTTTTGTTTTAGAATTCATTTATTCTAAAAATATTTGTTTATTTATAAAAAGGATAAGGAGTTATTCCTTTTAATTTGGAAACTATGATTATAGAATTATTTGTGTCTTTATTTAAAGAATTATTAAGTATATGTGAATTAATTATGGCATGAATATTCTTTAGTATATTTAAAGATTTAATTTTTATTTTATTTAAAATTAAATATTTGGTTTATAGCATGATGACAATGTTTGAGTTTATTGTTATTAAGTTTCTACAATAATTTTATTTTGTCATGCTCCTCGAATATTTTTCCATGCCAATTTTAGTTTGATAGTGAGAATTTATTCTCACATAAGGGATGTCATTTAATTTTATGATTATCAAGCGACATCATAAAGGAATACGACCTACATTTTGTGAGTAGTGCCTTGTAAATTTAAGACTTTTCCCATTTAATTTAATAAATTGTCAGGTGAATTTTGATTGAGTTGGTTGAAGCAACATGTTGCAAAAGTAACCTCTGTTGTGTATATTTAATTCAATTGGAATCACAAATTACGTATAAAATTATTCATGCAAGCTATTTTGGTCTGTCAAAAGGTAGACACAGTTTGGCCGAATAATTATACATATGTATTCAATTTATTAAATTGTCTAGTAATTTTGATTGAGTTGGTTGAAACAACAAGTTGCAAAAGTAACCTCTGTTGCGTAAATTTGATTCAGTTGGAATTACAAAAGATGTGGTGTGAAATTATTCATGCGAACTGTTATAGTCGGCCAAAAGGAAGACACAGTTTGGCCGGATAATTTCATTCCTGTAATGGTAAATGTGTGGTGATTATTAAGTTTTTTTTTCCATGTGGGTAATGGTTGGTGTCAAATACGCACATTATCTGACAGAACCTATTACCAATGTTTGATCATTACGTTGAGAGTACCACTTGCAGTTAATTCTTGGCAATCAAAGATTGTGGATTAATGGTGCGTTTGATATCTTGTTTCGTCTTATAATTTACAAATAAAGATGTGCATGTCCATGTAATAATTTATTGACATGCATAATTGTGTAAGTGTAAATCCGTACAAGTATTTTGTGGATTGCATACACAATATAATGGTAAACATGTGACGATCATAAGAATTTATTGTTTGTCAATATTGATTGTGAGTGTTTGATCATTGTCACAAAATACCACTAGCAATTGATGTAATTTTCTAAGAGCTTGACATCAATGGTGCACTAGGTATTTTGGTGAGTAATTTTTTATTCTCTATAAACTAATCAAGTTTAGAAAGTGAGTATACTCCTAATCACGTAGGTCGTGTGATCATAAAGTTTTGTTTTTCAGAGACATTAGATGTGTTATTTAAGATGACATTAAGTTTGTGTCATATTTTCTTTGCTTAAATTAAAGTGCTTCTAAAGCAACAAGGCGAAAGATAAGCTCTCATTGGAGAGATAATATTTCATTGGGATCATTGAACAAAGAAAAATATCAGGAGCACATTAAGTAATTATTTAATCTTACTAAAGCGTTGTGGTTTCGACGTCAATCAAGTGACATTGTTGAAAATATAGCCTTTAGTGTTTTCAATGGTGCACTAGGTATTTTGGTGAGTAATTTTTTATTCTCTATAAACTAATCAAGTTTAGAAAGTGAGTATACTCCTAATCACGTAGGTCGTGTGATCATAAAGTTTTGTTTTTCAGAGACATTAGAGGTGTTATTTAAGATGACATTAAGTTTGTGTCATATTTTCTTTGCTTAAATTAAAGTGCTTCTAAAGCAACAAGACGAAAGATAAGCTCTCATTGGAGAGATAATATTTCATTGGGATCATTGAACAAAGAAAATATCAGGAGCACATTAAGTAATTATTTAATCTTACTAAAGCGTTGTGGTTTCGACGTCAATCAAGTGACATTGTTGAAAATATAGCCTTTAGTGTTTTCTTTGCACAATTAGTTCTTTCGCTATTAAAGTTAGAAATGATTCTTTGAAATGATCATTTCATAAAGTGTGCAATAAAGAAAATATTGAAGCAAGAGAAATAAAATAGTGCTCATTATGTAAATACCTCAAAGGATAAGGGCAAATAAAGAATAATAAGAAAATATGATCTAAACTGATAAATCTCCAATGATGTTGAAAGACACATCAATCTAGAGGGGAAATAAGTCGGTGAAGATTGATGGTATTTCAACTATTTGTTAGATTGTTGTTATTAACTTATATTTGTATTTAAAAGACAATTTGTGGATCATTATTTGAGTTTAGTTTTGTTTTAATTCTTTATTATTATTTTAAAACGAGGGATCCAATATGTCTTTTAAATATAAATATTATTATAGTCAATTCAGTTATTATTTGTGACATTCTAAAATTGTTGAAACATTTAAGAAATATAAACTTTGGTCCCATTTTAATGAGCATTTTGATATAGAAACTTCAAAGTCTCTTGAAAATATTGAGTTTGGGGGAGAGATATGGTAAAACAACAAAATTGAGTGAGGAAGAATTGGTTCTAAACCAATTCATAAAGTTGCTATTTATATAGTAAATTTGGATCCTCATAAGGATATTAGTGGTCTTCCTCTCAGTTAAGTTAAGAAATTAATTCATAAATATCAAACTCAATACCTTCAAGAATTGTGGCGTCGAGTGTCATAAAGTATTGACTGGAAAGAGAAATCATATCTCTTTTGATATGAAAACTCTATTAGGATAGTCACGACACTTGTTAGTTATTATAATTTTGGAGCTTCATAAGATGGATATCAAGATAGTATTTCTTAATGGCGACATTATGAAATACAATAAGGTGCAATAAGAGAAATTTTGTATCAATAGACACGAACTACATGGTTTGCAAACAAATGAAATCCATTTATGAGTTTAGGAAGTTGTCTCATTAATGGTACCACAAAAGTCTCATCAAGTAATTGTCTCATTTGGTTCTGAGATGTATATTATGGAGAGTTGTGGGTTATACTGGGAGCATGTTTATATTCTTAGTTTAATATGTCGATTTTATTTTATCAAGTCAACAATGATATATGATCATTGTGCCAAACCAAGAATTCACTAACAAAAGTTTAGTGACAAAAGATCTTGGGCACACCTCTTTTTTATTAGGAAATTTGATACTTAGAGATCATTCTCATTGTATCATTCGGTTTTTCAAAAGAGTTATATCTGAAATTCCTGGCACGCTAGATACAATGCTAGATACAATGCTCTAGCTTCTTAACCCTGAAACGTAATGCTGTATACAATGCTATAGCATCCTACTGCGTAAATCTCAAGATAAATAAAAGCAAATATCTGAAAGCAAGTAAAGAACACGGGATATTTGTTAACCCAGTTCGGCGCTCAAAGCAAGCCCTAGTCTGGGGGATACCAATCCAGGAAGGAATATCACTATAATAGTTCTAGTTGTAAGTCTTCAGCAAACACACGTTTACAACTTAAAACCTAGGCAACTACCAATGATTCTTCAACCTAGGAACTCCTAAGTCTGAGATCCCATCTCACTCCCTTACAACCTTACAAACAGCAAGGATTACAAATACACAAGAAAAAGTATTTTGGAGACACACTCCTAAAAACTAACACTCGTACCTAAAGGCTTAGAGTGCACAAACACACACACAATCCTAACTCCGTACTTCAAAGCTTAGGAGAGGATCACAAAAGTACAACTCAATGAAACACGTCCTAAGCTTGTATCAAGGTGACACAAGAAAGGCTCACAATAAAACAAAACACACGCAAAAACCTAGGAGACTAGACAACACAATAACGGCGTGAACAATTGAATGAATTAGGTTTTGCATAACCTTTTTGTACTCCAGCAAAGTCCTTGATCCTGAAATAATTATGAGCTTGATTTGTTTGACTCAAGCCATTGACCATATTAATTAAAAAGGATTCTTTCCAAAAATAAACTTCAAAGAGATTCTTCATAGAATTATTCTTGTCAAGGATCTGAAGTAATAAATGATGATCCTCAATATAAGCAAGACACACAGGCGCCATGCAAGATTCATGAAAGAGAAAAACAGATCATTCCATAAATGCAATACGCGCCCTCATATTACCAAAAGTCGGATACGATGATGTAGCATCTTATACCACATCCTGCTCACAAAAAATGCAGCCAATACAGAGGACTCAACAAACTCCCCCTTTGGCAAATTTTTGGCTAAAACAAATAATGACCATACAGATACTTAAACAGATACTTCAACTACATTTCTTTTTCTCAACACAAGCACACATGGATAAAGATTTGTAGTGACTATTCTTCAAAACAGATTTCATACTACTTCTTCATGGAGACCAGTAAACAAGAATATAAATGTATCTTTTAAGAATATCAGAGAGGCATGCAACAGCGGAACATAGCCTTAGATGGTCAGGATAGTCAATATTGACAGGATGCTATAGGTAATGCTACAACATTTCACAGTACATCTCCCCCTGCACATATGCATAGGATGTTGGAGCATCGTTTCCAACATCTCCCCCTGCAGATCACATCTCATTTCTCTAGAGCACTCATGCACACATATCAGACATCAGATCATACAAGTCCACACATACACATACTTCATGCAATCTATGCAACAGACATATCATAACCATAGCAGTGCAAACTAATAGCAGGCGAGATCAATGTAAAACACACCAGATAATCAACCAATAATCAACCAAAAACACCAAATTTATACTCCCCCTTTTTGCCACAAATTTGACAAATTAGCAGTACAGAGTTATGAGGTTCAGGAGCTTATTACAAAACAGGGTCATCAGAGTCTCAGCCCATATAACAGAACAGGAACAAAAGTAGCCAATAGAAACAAAAGAAACAAAAGTAACAAGGCAGCACATAAATCATCCTTCAATCAGAAGCACTGGAATCAGTCACCTCCAGCTCCTCTGTATCACCACCAGCTTCTTCATTCACAGCTGCATCAGATGCTGCAGCATCATTCACAACATCATTACCCACACCAAGACCTGCTTCCTCAGCTTCCTCTTTCTTCAGGGCAGATATAACCAGCTCAAGCCTTTTCTTCTGCTCATCCAGAGCTTGCACAGTAGCTTCCAATGAGGCAATCATATCCTTCCTACTCAGACTTGAAGGTGGATCTTGCCTGGGTACAGATTTGTTTGTCATAGGCCCTGCTATGTCAGCAGCATGGGCTCCTTCAAACAACTTGAAGTGGAGAGAAAGGGGTGCCTCTCTTTTGAGGGGTTCATCAGCAGCAATTAAAATGTTGGGGTGTTGATCAATAATTATTCCACAAATAAGACTAGGGAAGGCTATAGGCATCTTGATTGCCCAAGACTTGCCATGAGCCATGGTTTGCTCAAAAATGTAAGTCCCATAGTCAGCAACAGTACCAGTTCCAATAGAGTAAATAAGCCTAGCTAAACCAGTGGCTATGTGAGATGTATGGGTAGTAGGAACCCAATTCACAGTTCCAATTTTGTTCAAGACAGCATACTTTACAGAGAGCATGCAAGAAGGTACCTTACCTTTAGATGGCCACACCTTGACCTGATTGGCTGTGATGGTCTTGCACACTTCATTATTGGTAACATCAATGGCAGTGTAGTCATCCTCTTGCCTACCCAGATATCTGTTGATGATTTTTGGTGAAAACGCCACACATTTGTTTCTGACCCAAACCTTCTGATATTCATTGCTGAGAGGATTGTCACAGTCTTCAACAATATTCACAACAAATTCTTTAACGAGCTTGGCATAGCAATTGCACAAGCCACTGACAGTTTTCATTAGACCTGCATCATCCAACAATTCAACTACCTCCTTCCAAGCCAAGGTTTCAGCAGACAATTCCCTTTCCAGCCCTATCCTTCTTGCAAATACATATTTCCATTTCTTAGCACTATCCACAAAGTGGAATGACACATCATCAATGGGCACATCAGGGACATTTGGTGGCACCATCTTCCCACCTACCTTCTTCTTAGATGCTGGGATGCTTGGAGCATCGTGTTCAGCATCATCATCTGACACAGCAGCAACAGCCTTTTTCTTCTTCAGAGCCCTCTTCTGAGGTGAGGGTGTGATGCTTGGAACATCTTGTTCAGCATCATACTCAGAATCACTCAGACTCACATTCTTTCTTTTGGAAGTTTTCTTCTTTTGTTGAGTAGGAATCTCAACCTTGCTTGAGCTTCTACTAGGTCCCACAACTCTCTTCTTAGGTGACTTTGTGGGTACACTCTTTTTCTTCTTCACAGACTTTAGTGCTTCTATTTCCACCTCAGCCTCTTTTCCTTTTCTTTCCCTTAGACGCCTACCAATACCAGTTTTTCCTGCAAGAGATGACCCAACAGATTTGACCACAACAATGTCATCTTCTTCTTCACTAGCTTCCACCTCAGCAGTTTTCTGAGTTTCACCTTGTTCAGGTTCAGCATCAGATGCCACAACATCTTCAACAACATCTTTGTCAGCTTCCTCTCTTACCAGGGATGCTGAAGCATCAGGTGTCGCATCCTCTTGAGAGATGCTTTTGGCTAGAGACTGAAGCACATCTCCAACAATATGAGCCTCCTCATCTAGTTCATCATCCTTAGGAGAGTCAGGAACATGAGATTGTGGCTTCTCAGTTTCTACAGCAGTTTCCCCTTTTTCAGCATTAGGGATTTGAACAGTGTTAGTATCGATCTGCACACTTTTAGAGGTTGCTGCAGCATCGACACCTACAATCAGGCTGTCAGAGCCCTGATTGGCAAGAAGAAACCCTTGCATGTCGAAATCGGAGTTGTATCATGATTTGGATTTCTTGACCCTTGGTTTCTTACTTCCCGTTGTCTTAACTTTCTTTGTGGACTTGGGTTTAGAAGATGAAGTTTTGTGGGGTTTGATGTTGAGGGCAGAGGCAATGGAGGGATGAACAGTGGAGATATGAACAGCAGTGGTGATGACATTGGATTGAGAATCAAGGGGAGGGTTTTCATGTGACGGTGAGGAGTGATTGGGGGAAGCGATGGTAGGAGAGTTGACAAGGGAGGTTTGAGACATGATGACGGCAAGGATGTGAGAATAGGATTGAGAACAAGAGTATTGTGAGGGTTGAGTGAGGGGATTTGATAGAGAAGTGGAGAGGTTATAGTGTGATGTAGAATAAAAAAGGAAAGAATCAAAGTGTAAAGATTTGAAATAAAAATAACCAACCATAGATAGTGGCGTGTTATGGGAGAGATTAAAGCCATGATTGTCTTGATCAACGTGCAACCTTTGATGAAAGAAAATAACTGCTGCACGCGCCACTATCACAAACTGTAACTGCTATAACTCTTCATGGAGGCAAATTCCTAACTTGCCCCTTAGCTTCTCAAACTGTACGGCATCAAGCGCTTTGGTAAAAATATCTGTCACTTGCTCTTTTGTACCAACATGTTCCAAAGTAACAATTTTGCTTTCAACAAGATCTCTTATGAAGTGATGACGAATGTCAATATGTTTTGTCTTGCTATGTTGAACTGGATTTTTTGAGATGTTTATTGCACTCATGTTGTCACAGTACAATGTCATAGCATCTTGTTCAACATCGTATTCTTTCAGCATCTGCTTCATCCAAACAAGTTGTGAGCAACTACTCCCAGCAGCTATGTACTCAGCCTCAGCTGTGGATAAAGCCACACAGTTTTGCTTCTTACTAAACCAAGAAATCAAGTTATTACCCAAAAAGAAACAACCTCCCGAAGTGCTTTTTCTATCATCTGCACTTCCAGCCCAATCAGCATCACAAAATCCATAGAGCTTAGAATCTTCAGAATGAGAGTATATTATTCCATAGTCACTAGTTCCATTCACATATTTCAAAATCCTCTTGACCTGAGTCAAGTGGCTAACCTTAGGATCAGCTTGATACCTTGCACAAACTCCAACAGCATAGGTGATATCAGGCCTACTTGCAGTCAAGTATAGCAAGCTCCCAATCATACTTCTATATAGACTTTGATCCACACTGATTCCCTTTTCATCCTTATTAAGTTTCAGGTGAGTAGGTGCTGGTGTTCTCTTGGAGGTGGCACTTTCCATACCAAACTTCTTGACTATGTTCCTTGTATACTTACTCTGAGATATAAATATGGTATCATCCATTTGTTTGATTTGAAGTCCAAGAAAGTATGTCAATTCCCCAACAAGACTCATCTCAAACTCATATTGCATTTGCTTGACAAAATGTTGTACCATCGTATCTGACATCCCACCAAACACTATGTCATCAACATAGATTTGAGCTATAATAAATTTACCTCTTTCTTGCTTAACAAATAAGGTCTTGTCTGAAGCTCCCTTTCTGTAACCTTGATCTTCCAAGAATTGAGTCAACCTTTCATACCAAGCTCTGGGTGCTTGCTTCAACCCATATAGAGCTTTCTTCAATTTGTACACATGACTTGGATGTTCAGGATCAACAAAACCCTTTGGTTGTTCAACATACACTTCTTCCTATAGGTATCCATTTAGAAAAGCACTTTTTACATCCATCTGGTAAAGTTTGAATTTGAGAATGCAAGCTACACCCAAAAGGAGCCTGATGGATTCTAGTCTTGCAACAGGTGCAAATGTTTCTTCAAAATCCAGACCTTCAACTTGAGTATATCCCTGTGCCACAAGTCTTGCTTTGTTCCTGGTGACAATGCCATTCTCATCTGACTTGTTCTTATACACCCACTTAGTTCCAATCACATTCACATCTTTTGGTCTTGGGACCAAATCCCATACCTCACTTCTTTTGAACTGATTTAATTCTTCCTGCATGGCCTCTATCCATGCTCCATCAGACAAGGCTTCTTTAACATTCTTGGGCTCAAATAGAGATACAAAACAAGAATTTGAAATAACATCATTTGTTCTTCTAGTAGTTATTCCCTGTTCTGGATTACCTATGATCAACTCTATGGGATGATTCTTCTGAACACGCACTGAAGGTCCTTTCTTTTGAGCTTGTTATCCAGAATTTGTAGTATTGGTCTCTTCTTCTATCTCTTCATCAGACTGATTCTCACCCAGATGTTCAGATGCTGTAGCATCGTGTTCAGCATCGTGCACAACAGGAACACCCTGATCTTCACTAACAGTTTCTTCCAGAGTAGAATCTTGAACTACAACATTTATGGAATTCATCATTACCTGAGTCTTGGAATTAAACACTCTATAGGCTCTGCTGTTTGGAGAGTATCCCAGAAAGATCCCTTCATGGCTCTTTGGATCAAGCTTTCTCCTAGGCTCTCTATCAGCTAGTATGTAACACTTGCTTCCAAACACATGGAAGTGTTTAACAGTTGGTTTCCTATTTTTCCACAGCTCATACAGGGTAGATGTGGTACCTTTTCTCAGTGTGACCCTGTTGTGAATGTAACAGGCAGTGTTCATAGCTTCAACCCAAAAGTAGTAAAGAACATTCTTGGCATGAAGCATGACTTTGGCTGACTCTTGAATAGTTCTATTCTTCCTTTCAACTATCCCATTTTGCTGTGGAGTGATAGCAGATGAATACTCATGCTTAATTCCTTCAGTTGCACAAAATTCATTGAATCTGGAGTTTTCAAATTCCTTTCCATGATCTGTCCTGATTTTTACCACATTGCTTGCCTTTTCCCTTTGAATTTGAAGACACAATTCCTTGAAGGCTTCAAACGCATCTAATTTTTCTCTAATGAAATCTATCCAGGTGTATCTTGAGTAGTCATCTACCATAACAAAAGCATACCTTTTTCCTCCAAGACTTTCAACCTGCATGGGTCCTATGAGATCCATATGAAGTAGCTCAAGGACTTTGGTGGTTGTCTGATGCTCTAGCATTGGATGCGGCATCCTGACTTGCTTACCAATTTGACACTCACCACATTTGTTCCCTTCTATGTTCTTCAGTTTAGGCAAACCCCTGATAGCTTCTGATGAAATGACTTTCTTCATCCCCTTCAAGTGAAGATGACCTAGCCTCTGGTGCCACCGTTTCACTTCATCTGTAGTTGTACTGAGACAAGTAGTATTCAAGGCTTCTTCCTGAGGTATCCACAAGTAACAATTATCCTGGGACCTGGTTCCCTTCATTAACAGTTGGTCTTCTTCATTATTCACAACACACTCAGTTTTGGTGAAGTTAACTTTTAGGCCTTGGTCACACAGCTGACTTATACTGATCAGATTTGCTGTGAGTCCCTTAACCAAAAGTACATTTTCCAAATTGGGCAGTCCATGATTCACCAGATCCCTAATTCCAAGAATTTCTCCTTTAGCACCATCTCCAAATGTAACAAAGCTGGTCTTGTATGGCTTTACATTCATGAGATATTTTTCTTCACCAGTCATATGCCTGGAGCATCCACTATCAAAGTACCAATCTTCCATTGATGAAGCTCTCAAAGATGTGTGGGCAATCAACCCTACATTCTCTGTCTTAGGCTTCCATTCCTTCTTCATAGGCACATCTTCCTTCACCTCATTTGCTTTAGGTTGTTGAACAGGATAATCATGAAGTCTATAGCGAAAGGGCCTAATGTGACCTCTTTTTCCACAGTGATGACAAACCCATCTTCTGTATACTCTCTGGATTTTAGGCCTTTGATGGCCTTTTGGATTGGACTCCAGAGCAAACTTGGGAACAGGGTAAGCTCTAGAATGCTGAGCAGGATGCTTTAGCATTGTTACCCCAGTGCAAGGATCAAAAACATCTTCAGTAGATTTGAACTTTGTCTCAAGATTCTGTTGGTACTGATTCAAATGTGAGTAATTATAACCTACTGAATTGGCCTTACCATTTGGTAGATTCTCAAGAATCTCCTCTAATAGATTTGTTCCTGAGTTCAATTGACCTACACGCTTCTTCAAGTCCTCCATTTGAGCATTGACAAGAGCAACTTCTTCTTGAGCTTCTGTAGCCTTCTCAGTTTGAGCCTTTACTTCAGATTGAAGGAGGTTGATAGTCTTCTTCTGCTTCTCAAGTAATCTGCACATTTCTTCAAATCTTGTGAGTAACTCTTTGTAAGTACTGGCTAGTTCATCATAAGCCACATCACCATCTTCATCAGTATCACTGTCTGGAGTACAAATTCCAGTTAAGGCAGTTACATGCTTAGCAGATTCATCCTCTTCCTCTGAATCTTCATCTGACCAAGACACATTCAAACCCTTTTTCTGTCTTTTCTGATACGTTCCACATTCTGATCTTATGTGTCCATATCTTTCACACTCATGACATTGAACACCCTTGCTTTGGCTAGTCTTTCTCTTCAGGCTTGAATTTCTTCAAATTACTTTGCTGTTTATTGATGTCGAATCTGATGCTAGGAGCATTCTGACGATTCCTGCGATCAACTCTCTTCAGCACCTTGTTGAACTGTCTTCCAAGCATGGCTATAGCATCTGCAATGCTTTCTTCTTCTTCATCCTCATCTTGACCATTATCCTCATCAGTGTTAGAGACAAAAGCAATGCTTTTGGCCTTTTTCTCACCACGTTCATCTAGAACAGTTTCAAAAGTTTGAAGAGAACCAACCAATTCATCCATTTTCATAGTAGAGATGTCATGTGCCTCCTCAATTGCTGTCACCTTCATGTCAAATCTTTTGGGAAGATATCTGAGAAGTTTCCTTGACAATTTCTCATCAGACACTTTTTCTCCCAAGGCTTCAAATGAGTTGGCAATATCCAAGAGGGTCATATGAAAATCTTGAATGCTTTCATCATCTTTCATCTTTAGAGTTTCAAACCTGGATGTGAGATGCTGAATTTTGGATTGCTTCACTTTTGTGGTACCTTCATAGCAAGTCTTCAAGATTTCCCATGCTTCCTTGGCTGACACACAGTTTTTGATCAGTTTAAAAACATTTGTGTCCACCCCATTAAATAAAGCATATATGGCTTTGTTGTTATACAGAGCTGCAGCCTCTTCTTCTGTAGTCCACTCAACCTCTGGTTTCTTTACCCCTGTCGAGGTTCCTTCCTTGCTAGCAACAGTAGGATGTTCCCATCCAGTCAAAACAGCCTTCCAAACCTTGCTATCAATGGATCTTAGAAAAACAGTCATTTTGGATTTCCAGTGATCATAGTTATTTGATCCATTGAGCAACGGTGGTCTATTCATGTATCCTCCATCCTTTTCCATGATGCCAGAAATATGAGGTCCTGAATCTCACCCTAGAGACAGGCAGGGTGCCTGCTCTGATGCCAATTGAAATTCCTGGCACGCTAGATACAATGCTAGATACAATGCTCTAGCTTCTTAACCCTGAAACGTAATGCTGTATACAATGCTATAGCATCCTACTGCGTAAATCTCAAGATAAATAAAAGCAAATATCTGAAAGCAAGTAAAGAACACACGTTTACAACTTAAAACCTAGGCAACTACCAATGATTCTTCAACCTAGGAACTCCTAAGTCTGAGATCCCATCTCACTCCCTTACAACCTTACAAACAGCAATGATTTCAAATACACAAGAAAAAGTATTTTGGAGACATACTCCTAAAAACTAACACTCGTACCTAAAGGCTTAGAGTGCACAAACACACACACAATCCTAACTCCGTACTTCAAAGCTTAGGAGAGGATCACAAAAGTACAACTCAATGAAACACGTCCTAAGCTTGTATCAAGGTGACACAAGAAAGGCTCACAATAAAACAAAACACACGCAAAAACCTAGGAGACTAGACAACACAATAACGGCGTGAACAACTGAATGAATTAGGTTTTGCATAACCTTTTTGTACTCCAGCAAAGTCCTTGATCTTGAAATAATTATGAGCTTGATTTGTTTGACTCAAGCCATTGACCATATTAATTAAAAAGGATTCTTTCCAAAAATAAACTTCAAAGAGATTCTTCATAGAATTATTCTTGTCAAGGATCTGAAGTAATAAATGATGATCCTCAATATAAGCAAGACACACAGGCGCCATGCAAGATTCATGAAAGAGAAAAACAGATCATTCCATAAATGCAATACGCGCCCTCATATTACCAAAAGCCGGATACGATGATGTAGCATCTTATACCACATCCTGCTCACCAAAAATGCAGCCAATACAGAGGACTCAACAATATCAATAAAGTTTTTTTGAACAAACCAGTTATATCAATAAAGTTGAAAGCAAATTCGACGTGAAAGTCAATAAACTAAGGGATTGTTTTAATCATAAAGGAAGATTGTTTAAAAGTCTCAATAATTGGCAAAAAGAAAATCTGAAAATTTAGAAAATAAAGTGTTTTCTTATATGTTTTAGCTTTGAGAAACTTATTTATGATCTTACTTATATGCATCCGAAAATAGCGTGTGTAATAAGATCATTTAGCAGATACTTGAGCAATTCAAAATTGTTGGAATGAAGCAACCTTAAGGATTGTTATAGAGAACAAAATTAATTTGTGCTCACATATCGGAGATCGAATAATTTGGAGATCATCAGTATGTTTGACTCTGATCATTTTGAATGTCCATTTATAATGGAAATTTCTAACTCAAGAAATGACTGTAAGTATTTATGTCACTTGGTTGCATAAAGTAAAAGATTTTTTGAAAGACACCTCAAGTTATATTGTGACATAAATTGGTCAGAGAATGCTTCAACAACTGTTTTATTGTTTATCAATTTATAAGTTGTTGAAGGATAGAACATATAAATATAAATTTTATACTAGCTGACTCGCTAATCGAAGGCTTGACACCTAAGGTCTTTCATATTGTTGTTGTCACTAAGGATGTCTTGGATTAGTGGGAGTTAACTTTGGTATTGATACAAATTCATAATATTTGTTAAGGTTTTCTGCAGAAATAAAGTTTGAGGTTATTATTATTATAACCTATTATGTATCTTTTGTGCAAATATTAATTTGCAAACTTCAGTTTGATCTCGCTAAAGACTTTAGTTGGACCAGTTGGAAATAGGCATGATTTAGAGATCACATTGCATGAAATTTCCATGTCACTCATCCATATCGATCCATGTCGTCAAGTACATTGATATGGTGGTCGTCGGGGTTCCGTCACGTTATACGTCAGTGACGACAGCCGCGGTGGTCCCATCATTGATGTATGAGATGGACCAGATTGTAAGGTTGAAATCTAAAAATAAATAGTATTCGGATGCGCGCCTAAAGAATAATGATATAATTATTACGATATATAGCCCAAGTGGGAGATTGTTGGAATATTTTATGATATTCCAATAATATTATCTGGGCAAATATCTTTATATAATTATATTAGCTATTTATCAATAAGGAGCCTTAATTGATTAAGTGATCAAGTAAAGATAAAAGGCTATTTAGATTTCTATTTAGAAATTAATTAATTAATTGGATATGAGCTCAATATGAGTGGATGTCAGGATGACCCATTTTGGAATAATGGGAACCCTAATGGGTCATCACACTATATATAGGCCATGGTCCCCAATTTACCAGACCACCGCATATCGCCTCTTCTCCCCATCTGAATAGCGCTTAGGGCATAAAGAGTCTCGGTTGAGGAAGAACCACAAGCCACCGGGTGCTCGTCATCCGTCTCTCTTTGCGTTTTAGGATTGCCTCATCAATGGTTAGTTCACCTATGATTATTTTATCCAGGTATTCCTAACACCGATCTTTGATAAATCAACATGTTGTAGATCCTATTTCATATACATGCTTATATGTTTATTTGGCTTCCGCACTAAAGTAAGATTAAAGTTCTAATGTTTATTATTGAGCATGTGTTATATGATTAATTAGTAAATAAATTCCAACAATCTATTATAAACTTCTTGATATGCCGCTGTATAGCAAAACTCAATATGTGAAAAATTAAAAATCACTTGTCTTCCAAATGAGGAAGGAAGAGAGGACAGAGGAGTAGAGGGAAAATGTTCAGAGAGACACCTTTAGTCTAGAGAGTTTTCTTGTGGATATTACTTTTCTTCGTTGAAACATTATTATTTCAGGATTAATTTTAAATTTATGCTCTTTCTAAGGAACTCCTTTCAACCTTAATTATAAGTAAAAATTAACTTTTTAAATTAATCGAATGATTTAGTATAAACTTCTTGATATGTACTATATTTTAAAATGTATGTAAATTATATAAGATATAAAACAAGAAAAATGGAAACAAGGATAAACAATGTCACATAGATGTTTATATTTTGATTAATAAATAACACAACTCACTTAAGATTTGTTCCTCTCAATATCACACCTATTAGGAATAAATCAGCTTGTAAAAGCAAAACGAGGGGACTTATACATGCATAATCTTAGTGCTAGGGAGTCCAAAACAAGCAAATGGCATTAACTTTAACCGTGTACCACTTTAAGGTTTGAGTTGACTTCAAGCATGAAATATTTGACCATTTGACCATAAAAATATACTTCTTTTCAAATGAACTGTCACAAAAATCTTCATAAAAGCCTATATATATTCCTCCCAAGTCAAGTCAGTAACAAGCAAATGAAGCAAAAGAAGAACAAAATGATATCATCAACCATGCAACACTTCTATTCATGCATATTACTTCTCCTAATCCTAACCACACATAACTTCATTCATGCTAACTCAGAAAATTGCAATCCAGATGACAAAAAAGCCCTTCTCCAAATCAAGAAACAATTTGGCAACCCAACAGACCTCTCTTCATGGGATCCAACCACAGACTGCTGCAACACATGGCGAGGTGTGGGTTGTGAAACCTTCACCCCAACATACCGTGTCACCATGATCAATCTCTTCGACCTCAACCTTCCCAAACCTGTCCGCTTTCCACCCTCTATAACTAACCTCCCTTCCCTTGAAATCCTCTATCTCACCGGCATTCCCAACCTCGTCGGTCCTATCCCGCTCTCCATTGCCAACCTCACTACACTCCAGTATGTCAGCATCACCAAAACCAACATATCCGGCGAGATACCCTACACCCTCTCACAGATCAAAACACTTGCAAGCATAAGTTTCACTTATAACAAACTCACCGGTCCCCTCCCCGCTTCACTTTCGACTATCCCTAGTCTTGCCGTAATTGCCTTCAGCGGCAACAAACTCACTGGAAAAATACCTGAATCGTATGGCTCGTTCCCAGCTCTCTTTACAGGGTTGCTTCTCTCACGAAACCGTCTCTCAGGGAAGATTCCTGCTTCACTAGGGAAACTGAACCTTGTTGACTTGGACTTGTCACGAAACATGTTGGAGGGTGATGCTTCGATGTTTTTTAAGTCGAACATAGTTACTTATACAATATCTTTGGCGATGAACTCGTTCTCTTTTGATATAGGGAAAGTTGGGTTGTCAAAGGACTTGAATAAGTTGGATTTGAGGAACAATAAAATCTATGGTACGCTACCTGAGGGATTGGCGAATCTTCGGTATCTGCACAAGCTGAATGTGAGCAATAATAACCTGTGTGGTCAGATTCCAAACTTAAGATTTGATGAGAGTTGTTATGCTCATAACAAGTGCTTGTGTGGTTCTCCTCTTCCTGCTTGCAAGACTTGAATTAATAGATCCTACAAAACTATATATATGTCTTGAATAAAGAAGATGGTGGTCTTCATTTCTATTTCTACTATAATGCATATAAGAATATATGTATTGGAAAAAATGAGATTATATAATTTCGATACATTGTAAATAGTTTGGTCCACAAATAGCCAAGTTATTTCTATTACCATGATAATGTCGATCCAGTCAAAAAGAAGATTGAAGATCCAAGTTAAAACATCCAATTAAAAGAAAGAAAGAATAGAGTAAACAAATTAAAACATTCACATTAATAAAAGAAGATACTTACTTCCATAGTCGCGTTTGACTCATATACCTCCCATGGTCAGAATAATAAGAAACCAAACTTAAAAGAGAGGTTGTTTGCAGCTCAAGCCTTCTATCAAACACTGTGTCACCACTAATGCACCTATTCCATATTTGGTTTCAAATTCTAAAACAAGGCTACACAACAAAATGAAACATGATTTTTTTTCAGAGATTTTTACATGATTGTTTATTATAGGCTTAAATATCATTTAAGTTCCTGTATGTTTCCAATTTTTTGGTTTTAGTCCCTGTAAGTTTTTTTGTTCTAAATTAGTCCCTTAATGTCTTAATTTTTTTCGTTTTAGTCCCTGCCGTCCAATTCCGTTAAAAAAACGCTTAGGTGGCAAACGGAGGGACTAAAACCAAAAAACGAAAATTCCTTCTTGCTCTTGTTTCTGCAACCATGTCATCATCTTCCTCTTTGCATATGCTTATGTTTCCAACATGGTGTTTGAAAGATATGGCTGCTATTGCTGAATGTCGTGAAGAATTCAAACAAACAGTTTTCCCTGTTTTTTATGATGTCGATCCATCTCATGTACCAAAACAGAATGGGGTATACCAGAATGACTTTGTTTTCCACAAGAAGAAATTCAAATTGCGGAGAGTGAAACAGAGTGTGGAGAGTGAAGAAGAGAATAAACAAATTGTGTAGTGAGAAGAAGATAACAAGAAACAGAAGATGTGGAGAGGAGAAAAAACAGAGCAATGAAAGCATGTAGATATGTTGTTCAAAATGGCATGCACCAGACCTGAATTTCTGGTGGTGCTGCATACACCAATAATTTAGAAGATTCAAAATTCTCTTCATCTGCTCCACTTTAAATCAGCTCCATAGTCTATTCTCGAATCGGTGTAAACACAATTCCCTCCAATTTGAATGAACATTTGAAAATGATTAACATTGTGGCCAAAGGCATAGAAAGTTTGGAGCTAACCAATACATCTGCAAGAAATAAAACCAAACAACATTTCCCTTAAGGACGATGAAAAAGGCCATTAAACATAATTGACTTCAAACAATTGCAAATTTGTTTTTTGGTTTTAGTCCCTCCGTTTGCCACCTAAGCGTTTTTTTAACGGAATTGGACGACAGGGACTAAAACGAAAAAAATTAAGACATTGAGGGACTGATTTAGAACAAAAAAACTTACAGGACTAAAACCAAAAAATTGGAAATATACAGGGACTGAAATGATATTTAAACCTTTATTATATTGAAGATGTGATTGTTGAAAACTTTACCTCAAATATGATAATCAATTGTTTTAACTTCTAAGTCTTTTTTATTTTTGGTACAAAAGGGGTCTAAGCCAAAAAAAAAACTACAATGAAATAAGATGGGGGTAAGAAACACCTCTAGCATCATTTGCAATAATGCTAATTACTTCCCTCCTAGGTTGGTTGTAAATCAAAATATCAGCACCATGAGTACATCCCAGATTAGCAAAAATGTATGCTCTCATATTTATCTCTCAATAGCCGCTGCAAAAAAATATATTTGGCTCTCGATAATCACATACAAAACTTTAATTTCTCAATTCGACCCTATCAAGGCTTTAATTCTCTTCATAAGTGCTATTCCAACAACACTAACCCTTTCTTCCATGCGACAAACCTTGAATAACCATTGCCGAGTCAATCTGAATCTCCAACTTTTCGATACCACATTACCTTGCCACACATAAACCTTCATATAAGCCCCATAGCTCTGTCATATAAGCTGTAGTTACCAAGGAATTTGGAAAATTCACGAATCCATCATCCACTATCATCTCTAATAACTCCGCCACATCCAACACACCCAGAAGAAACCTTAGCAGCTCCATCCGTATTGAGACTAAACCATCCCTCTTGCAGAGCTTTTCAACTAATATTAACATATGACTTTCTTTCTTCTATAGACCTACTATGATTCTCGGTGTCTGTTATAGGAAGTAAAATATTAATCACATGACACCAAGGTTGAAAAGGGCAACACAAAATGCAGATCGTGAACTCGCTGATTTCTCCACTTCCTTAGCCAATAACACGTTGTCGCCCAAATAGCATTCCACTGGATATTACTTAGATGGCCTATCTCCGGGCTCATATAATAATCTATCCAATCTTGCAAACCACTAAGAAAAAAACATGATCTTCTATCTGGCACAATTAAATGGCGCCAAACAATTGAAGCTAATGGGCAGTCACGAAGAACATGGATTGTCATTTCATTTCTTCCTGCTATCCACAATAAGAGCAATAAGGCGTCGTTTCGTACTAACGAGCCATGTCATGTCATGATTTGAGTTATGATTCTCCATGTCATGTCAAATTGAATATTGACACACCAAATGATATTCATATTCCTGAATTCTTAAACACCACCATTGCATATGGAGTTTTGAATCATAAGGTAAAATTAAAAGTTGGAGTACCGATAATGTTGCTCAGAAACATTTAACAATCTTTGAGATTATGCAGTGGTACACGGTTGATTGTTATCAAATTGGAAACATATGTCGTTGAAGGTAAAATGATATATATATGACAACAATATTGGTGAAAAAGTTTTTATTCATAGGTTATCATTGAATCCTTCAGATAAAAGAATTCCGTTCAAATTTCAACGTAGCCAGTTTCCAGTGGTTGAAAATATTAATGACCGATGAAAATGAAAAATATACGGATAAAACTGAAAATGTTATTTATAAAGAAGTTTTTCGTATTATCCATATATCACATATTTGTAAATTGTTATGTCACATATATGACCCGTGCGAGTGCAAATGCACGGACATGGTGTCTAGTTAAATAAACATGACAATCAAATAAATGTTACCTTGACGACAAACACAACACCATCACAATCAAATGACAAAATCACTGAAAATATTGGAAAAGGAAGCCAAAATTATATACAAACTACTTATTTAGATAGGGAAGAAAAAAACGTTGCATATGAATGATTATGAGCCAATAAAATGATGTAGGAACTAGGAACATTGACATTTTTTTATTTTCTTAAAATCATAAGTAATCTAACTGCGATCGGGAGGGGGCTGGAACCACTTGATGCCAGAACTGACCCCCGAACCAGATTCAACTGGTGGTGAAAACCGAAAAAAAATAATAATATTATGTGTGCAAATATCTTTATATAATTATATTAGCTATTTATCAATAAGGAGCCTTAATTGATTAAGTGATCAAGTAAAGATAAAAGGCTATTTAGATTTCTATTTAGAAATTAATTAATTAATTGGATATGGGCTCAATATGAGTGGATGTCAGGATGACCCATTTTGGAATAATGGGAACCCTAATGGGTCATCACACTATATATAGGCTATGGTCCCCAATATACCAGACCACCGCATATCGCCTCTTCTCCCCATCTGAATAGCGCTTAGGGCATAAAGAGTCTCGGTTGAGGAAGAACCACAAGTCACCGGGTGCTCGTCATCCGTCTCTCTTTGCGTTTCAGGATTGCCTCATCAATGGTTAGTTCACCTATGATTATTTTATCCAGGTATTCCTAACACCGATCTTTGATAAATCAACATGTTGTAGATCCTATTTCATATACATGCTTATATGTTTATTTGGCTTCCACACTAAAGTAAGATTAAAGTTCTAATCTTTATTATTGATCATGTGTTATATGATTAATTAGTAAATAAATTCCAACAAGTGGTATCAGAGCGGGTCTTCATGTTTGATTTATTGGGATTTGTGACTTTGTTAACAATTTTGTCAAAACCCTAAGTTCTTACGGTTTCACATCTGATTAATGAGATTTTATATATTGTTAGAAAAGTTTGTATTCTTTCGATTATGTGTTCATCATCTCCTAAATTTGGATCGCACTTTTCGAGTCATGTATTTCACAAAATGATTAATTTTGTATATTGATTATTGACATGACTTACTTGGATAGGATTCTAGTGTTTTGTGTTTGGCTTGCGATGATTACCAGGTCAATTGCTTCATATAAAATTTCTTCCTATTTTTGATTGTCATGAAACTATATATTTGACTTCATAATTGTTTGGAGTGAATTTTATTATGATCACAATTTTCGGCCATCGCTTTCAGAGCATTTATGGTTAGATTGGCTCAAATAAGGTGATATAATTTGAAAGAATTAATGTTTTATAATTTTCTATCGATTGTCAACGTGAGATTATTAACTTTATTCATAATTTGTGGCAACTTTGCGACTCCGGTTCAAATTCCTACTTTGCACTATTATGTTACAGTCAATTTATTATTAGATTGAATAAGGTCGGTAACAAATAAAGCTTTTGTTTTAATTCAAATTTTAAAGTAGCGTTCCTTTAAATTTAAGATAATGTATTAAGAATTTCGTTCGGTGTATAAGTAACAGGGATAATATGGAATTTGAACCAATAATAGATATTTCGTTTGGTATGCCAACCTGAATTATGAGAGTCATATAATTAAATCGATTAAGAAATTTAAAACTTAAGGCGCATTCCGTTTGGTTTTGGAATGTGATATCGGTTTATTTAGACATTACAGCTTGTTGTCTATAAATAGAATTTGGATTTAATTTTGAAGATTTTTCGGTTTTCAAATCAAATATTTTGATTTGACTTGGTTATAATGTTTGGTATATTGTTGTATCTATCCAGTCAATGCTATTAGCAATTAAAGATTTTGATTTGTTTTGAAATTGAAAATATTCTAAAATCAAATATTTGATCTAAAACTAAAATTGATTCACATTAATTTTGTACTTAAAGTTTATTTTGAGAAATAAGGCGTATAAAGATATGACTTATATATATTTGGTTATTATATATATTTTTGCAGAAAATTATTTGTCTTTAAAGCAATTAATATTGATTCTCAAAATAGCAATTTGGTATGTACCAAAATTAAAGTTAGGATTCTTTAAATTTTAGAAAATAAAGATTCTACAATTAATTATTTATTTATAGAATATAAAGTTTTGTTTCCTTTTGTTTTAGAATTCATTTATTCTAAAAATATTTGTTTATTTATAAAAAGGATAAGGAGTTATTCCTTTTAATTTGGAAACTATAATTATAGAATTATTTGTGTCTTTATTTAAAGAATTATTAAGTATATGTGAATTAATTATGGCATGAATATTCTTTAGTATATTTAAAGATTTAATTTTTATTTTATTTAAAATTAAATATTTGGTTTATAGCATGATGACAATGTTTGAGTTTATTGTTATTAAGTTTCTACAATAATTTTATTTTGTCATGCTCCTCGAATATTTTTCCATGCCAATTTTAGTTTGATAGTGAGAATTTATTCTCACATAAGGGATGTCATTTAATTTTATGATTATCAAGCGACATCATAAAGGAATACGACCTACATTTTGTGAGTAGTGCCTTGTAAATTTAAGACTTTTCCCATTTAATTTAATAAATTGTCAGGTGAATTTTGATTGAGTTGGTTGAAGCAACATGTTGCAAAAGTAACCTCTGTTGTGTATATTTAATTCAATTGGAATCACAAATTACGTATAAAATTATTCATGCAAGCTATTTTGGTCTGTCAAAAGGTAGACACAGTTTGGCCGAATAATTATACATATGTATTCAATTTATTAAATTGTCTAGTAATTTTGATTGAGTTGGTTGAAACAACAAGTTGCAAAAGTAACCTCTGTTGCGTAAATTTGATTCAGTTGGAATTACAAAAGATGTGGTGTGAAATTATTCATGCGAACTGTTATAGTCGGCCAAAAGGAAGACACAGTTTGGCCGGATAATTTCATTCCTGTGATGGTAAATGTGTGGTGATTATTAAGTTTTTTTTTCCATGTGGGTAATGGTTGGTGTCAAATACGCACATTATCTGACAGAACCTATTACCAATGTTTGATCATTACGTTGAGAGTACCACTTGCAGTTAATTCTTGGCAATCAAAGATTGTGGATTAATGGTCCGTTTGATATCTTGTTTCGTCTTATAATTTACAAATAAAGATGTGCATGTCCATGTAATAATTTATTGACATGCATAATTGTGTAAGTGTAAATCCGTACAAGTATTTTGTGGATTGCATACACAATATAATGGTAAACATGTGACGATCATAAGAATTTATTGTTTGTCAATATTGATTGTGAGTGTTTGATCATTGTCACAAAATACCACTAGCAATTGATGTAATTTTCTAAGAGCTTGACATCAATGGTGCACTAGGTATTTTGGTGAGTAATTTTTTATTCTCTATAAACTAATCAAGTTTAGAAAGTGAGTATACTCCTAATCACGTAGGTCGTGTGATCATAAAGTTTTGTTTTTCAGAGACATTAGAGGTGTTATTTAAGATGACATTAAGTTTGTGTCATATTTTCTTTGCTTAAATTAAAGTGCTTCTAAAGCAACAAGGCGAAAGATAAGCTCTCATTGGAGAGATAATATTTCATTGGGAACATTGAACAAAGAAAATATCAGGAGCACATTAAGTAATTATTTAATCTTACTAAAGCGTTGTGGTTTCGACGTCAATCAAGTGACATTGTTGAAAATATAGCCTTTAGTGTTTTCAATGGTGCACTAGGTATTTTGGTGAGTAATTTTTTATTCTCTATAAACTAATCAAGTTTAGAAAGTGAGTATACTCCTAATCACGTAGGTCGTGTGATCATAAAGTTTTGTTTTTCAGAGACATTAGAGGTGTTATTTAAGATGACATTAAGTTTGTGTCATATTTTCTTTGCTTAAATTAAAGTGCTTCTAAAGCAACAAGACGAAAGATAAGCTCTCATTGGAGAGATAATATTTCATTGGGATCATTGAACAAAGAAAATATCAGGAGCACATTAAGTAATTATTTAATCTTACTAAAGCGTTGTGGTTTCGACGTCAATCAAGTGACATTGTTGAAAATATAGCCTTTAGTGTTTTCTTTGCACAATTAGTTCTTTCGCTATTAAAGTTAGAAATGATTCTTTGAAATGATCATTTCATAAAGTGTGCAATAAAGAAAATATTGAAGCAAGAGAAATAAAATAGTGCTCATTATGTAAATACCTCAAAGGATAAGGGCAAATAAAGAATAATAAGAAAATATGATCTAAACTGATAAATCTCCAATGATGTTGAAAGACACATCAATCTAGAGGGGAAATAAGTCGGTGAAGATTGATGGTATTTCAACTATTTGTTAGATTGTTGTTATTAACTTATATTTGTATTTAAAAGACAGTTTGTGGATCATTATTTGAGTTTAGTTTAGTTTTAATTCTTTATTATTATTTTAAAACGAGGGATCCAATATGTCTTTTAAATATAAATATTATTATAGTCAATTCAGTTATTATTTGTGACATTCTAAAATTGTTGAAACATTTAAGAAATATAAACTTTGGTCCCATTTTAATGAGCATTTTGATATAGAAACTTCAAAGTCTCTTGAAAATATTGAGTTTGGGGGAGAGATATGGTAAAACAACAAAATTGAGTGAGGAAGAATTGGTTCTAAACCAATTCATAAAGTTGCTATTTATATAGTAAATTTGGATCCTCATAAGGATATTAGTGGTCTTCCTCTTAGTTAAGTTAAGAAATTAATTCATAAATATCAAACTCAATACCTTCAAGAATTGTGGCGTCGAGTGTCATAAAGTATTGACTGGAAAGAGAAATCATATCTCTTTTGATATGAAAACTCTATTAGGATAGTCACGACACTTGTTAGTTATTATAATTTTGGAGCTTCATAAGATGGATATCAAGATAGTATTTCTTAATGGCGACATTATGAAATACAATAAGGTGCAATAAGAGAAATTTTGTATCAATAGACACGAACTACATGGTTTGCAAACAAATGAAATCCATTTATGAGTTTAGGAAGTTGTCTCATTAATGGTACCACAAAAGTCTCATCAAGTAATTGTCTCATTTGGTTCTGAGATGTATATTATGGAGAGTTGTGGGTTATACTGGGAGCAGGTTTATATTCTTAGTTTAATATGTCGATTTTATTTTATCAAGTCAACAATGATATATGATCATTGTGCCAAACCAAGAATTCACTAACAAAAGTTTAGTGACAAAAGATCTTGGGCACACCTCTTTTTTATTAGGAAATTTGATACTTAGAGATCATTCTCATTGTATCATTCGGTTTTTCAAAAGAGTTATATCTGAAATTCCTGGCACGCTAGATACAATGCTAGATACAATGCTCTAGCTTCTTAACCCTGAAACGTAATGCTGTATACAATGCTATAGCATCCTACTGCGTAAATCTCAAGATAAATAAAAGCAAATATCTGAAAGCAAGTAAAGAACACGGGATATTTGTTAACCCAGTTCGGCGCTCAAAGCAAGCCCTAGTCTGGGGGATACCAATCCAGGAAGGAATATCACTATAATAGTTCTAGTTGTAAGTCTTCAGCAAACACACGTTTACAACTTAAAACCTAGGCAACTACCAATGATTCTTCAACCTAGGAACTCCTAAGTCTGAGATCCCATCTCACTCCCTTACAACCTTACAAACAGCAAGGATTACAAATACACAAGAAAAAGTATTTTGGAGACACACTCCTAAAAACTAACACTCGTACCTAAAGGCTTAGAGTGCACAAACACACACACAATCCTAACTCCGTACTTCAAAGCTTAGGAGAGGATCACAAAAGTACAACTCAATGAAACACGTCCTAAACTTGTATCAAGGTGACACAAGAAAGGCTCACAATAAAACAAAACACACGCAAAAACCTAGGAGACTAGACAACACAATAACGGCGTGAACAATTGAATGAATTAGGTTTTGCATAACCTTTTTGTACTCCAGCAAAGTCCTTGATCCTGAAATAATTATGAGCTTGATTTGTTTGACTCAAGCCATTGACCATATTAATTAAAAAGGATTCTTTCCAAAAATAAACTTCAAAGAGATTCTTCATAGAATTATTCTTGTCAAGGATCTGAAGTAATAAATGATGATCCTCAATATAAGCAAGACACACAGGCGCCATGCAAGATTCATGAAAGAGAAAAACAGATCATTCCATAAATGCAATACGCGCCCTCATATTACCAAAAGCCGGATACGATGATGTAGCATCTTATACCACATCCTGCTCACAAAAAATGCAGCCAATACAGAGGACTCAACAAACTCCCCCTTTGGCAAATTTTTGGCTAAAACAAATAATGACCATACAGATACTTAAACAGATACTTCAACTACATTTCTTTTTCTCAACACAAGCACACATGGATAAAGATTTGTAGTGACTATTCTTCAAAACAGATTTCATACTACTTCTTCATGGAGACCAGTAAACAAGAATATAAATGTATCTTTTAAGAATATCAGAGAGGCATGCAACAGCGGAGCATAGCCTTAGATGGTCAGGATAGTCAATATTGACAGGATGCTGTAGGTAATGCTACAACATTTCACAGTACATCTCCCCCTGCACATATGCATAGGATGTTGGAGCATCGTTTCCAACATCTCCCCCTGCAGATCACATCTCATTTCTCTAGAGCACTCATGCACACATATCAGACATCAGATCATACAAGTCCACACATACACATACTTCATGCAATCTATGCAACAGACATATCATAACCATAGCAGTGCAAACTAATAGCAGGCGAGATCAATGTAAAACACACCAGATAATCAACCAATAATCAACCAAAAACACCAAATTTATACTCCCCCTTTTTGCCACAAATTTGACAAATTAGCAGCACAGAGTTATGAGGTTCAGGAGCTTATTACAAAACAGGGTCATCAGAGTCTCAACCCATATAACAGAACAGGAACAAAAGTAGCCAATAGAAACAAAAGAAACAAAAGTAACAAGGCAGCACATAAATCATCCTTCAATCAGAAGCACTGGAATCAGTCACCTCCAGCTCCTCTGTATCACCACCAACTTCTTCATTCACAGCTGCATCAGATGCTGCAGCATCATTCACAACATCATTACCCACACCAAGACCTGCTTCCTCAGCTTCCTCTTTCTTCAGGGCAGATATAACCAGCTCAAGCCTTTTCTTCTGCTCATCCAGAGCTTGCACAGTAGCTTCCAATGAGGCAATCATATCCTTCCTACTCAGACTTGAAGGTGGATCTTGCCTGGGTACAAATTTGTTTGTCATAGGCCCTGCTATGTCAGCAGCATGGGCTCCTTCAAACAACTTGAAGTGGAGAGAAAGGGGTGCCTCTCTTTTGAGGGGTTCATCAGCAGCAATTAAAATGTTGGGGTGTTGATCAATAATTATTCCACAAATAAGACTAGGGAAGGCTATAGGCATCTTGATTGCCCAAGACTTGCCATGAGCCATGGTTTGCTCAAAAATGTAAGTCCCATAGTCAGCAACAGTACCAGTTCCAATAGAGTAAATAAGCCTAGCTAAACCAGTGGCTATGTGAGATGTATGGGTAGTAGGAACCCAATTCACAGTTCCAATTTTGTTCAAGACAGCATACTTTACAGAGAGCATGCAAGAAGGTACCTTACCTTTAGATGGCCACACCTTGACCTGATTGGCTGTGATGGTCTTGCACACTTCATTATTGGTAACATCAATGGCAGTGTAGTCATCCTCTTGCCTACCCAGATATCTGTTGATGATTTTTGGTGAAAACGCCACACATTTGTTTCTGACCCAAACCTTCTGATATTCATTGCTGAGAGGATTGTCACAGTCTTCAACAATATTCACAACAAATTCTTTAACGAGCTTGGCATAGCAATTGCACAAGCCACTGACAGTTTTCATTAGACCTGCATCATCCAACAATTCAACTACCTCCTTCCAAGCCAAGGTTTCAGCAGACAATTCCCTTTCCAGCCCTATCCTTCTTGCAAATACATATTTCCATTTCTTAGCACTATCCACAAAGTGGAATGACACATCATCAATGGGCACATCAGGGACATTTGGTGGCACCATCTTCCCACCTACCTTCTTCTTAGATGCTGGGATGCTTGGAGCATCGTGTTCAGCATCATCATCTGACACAGCAGCAACAGCCTTTTTCTTCTTCAGAGCCCTCTTCTGAGGTGAGGGTGTGATGCTTGGAACATCTTGTTCAGCATCATACTCAGAATCACTCAGACTCACATTCTTTCTTTTGGAAGTTTTCTTCTTTTGTTGAGTAGGAATCTCAACCTTGCTTGAGCTTCTACTAGGTCCCACAACTCTCTTCTTAGGTGACTTTGTGGGTACACTCTTTTTCTTCTTCACAGACTTTAGTGCTTCTATTTCCACCTCAGCCTCTTTTCCTTTTCTTTCCCTTAGACGCCTACCAATACCAGTTTTTCCTGCAAGAGATGACCCAACAGATTTGACCACAACAATGTCATCTTCTTCTTCACTAGCTTCCACCTCAGCAGTTTTCTGAGTTTCACCTTGTTCAGGTTCAGCATCAGATGCCACAACATCTTCAACAACATCTTTGTCAGCTTCCTCTCTTACCAGGGATGCTGAAGCATCAGGTGTCGCATCCTCTTGAGAGATGCTTTTGGCTAGAGACTGAAGCACATCTCCAACAATATGAGCCTCCTCATCTAGTTCATCATCCTTAGGAGAGTCAGGAACATGAGATTGTGGCTTCTCAGTTTCTACAGCAGTTTCCCATTTTTCAGCATTAGGGATTTGAACAGTGTTAGTATCGATCTGCACACTTTTAGAGGTTGCTGCAGCATCGACACCTACAATCAGGCTGTCAGAGCCCTGATTGGCAAGAAGAAACCCTTGCATGTCGAAATCGGAGTTGTATCATGATTTGGATTTCTTGACCCTTGGTTTCTTACTTCCCGTTGTCTTAACTTTCTTTGTGGACTTGGGTTTAGAAGATGAAGTTTTGTGGGGTTTGATGTTGAGGGCAGAGGCAATGGAGGGATGAACAGTGGAGATATGAACAGCAGTGGTGATGACATTGGATTGAGAATCAAGGGGAGGGTTTTCATGTGACGGTGAGGAGTGATTGGGGGAAGCGATGGTAGGAGAGTTGACAGGGGAGGTTTGAGACATGATGACGGCAAGGATGTGAGAATAGGATTGAGAACAAGAGCATTGTGAGGGTTGAGTGAGGGGATTTGATAGAGAAGTGGAGAGGTTATAGTGTGATGTAGAATAAAAAAGGAAAGAATCAAAGTGTAAAGATTTGAAATAAAAATAACTAACCATAGATAGTGGCGTGTTATGGGAGAGATTAAAGCCATGATTGTCTTGATCAACGTGCAACCTTTGATGAAAGAAAATAACTGCTGCACGCGCCACTATCACAAACTGTAACTGCTATAACTCTTCATGGAGGCAAATTCCTAACTTGCCCCTTAGCTTCTCAAACTGTACGGCATCAAGCGCTTTGGTAAAAATATCTGTCACTTGCTCTTTTGTACCAACATGTTCCAAAGTAACAATTTTGCTTTCAACAAGATCTCTTATGAAGTGATGACGAATGTCAATATGTTTTGTCTTGCTATGTTGAACTGGATTTTTTGAGATGTTTATTGCACTCATGTTGTCACAGTACAATGTCATAGCATCTTGTTCAACATCGTATTCTTTCAGCATCTGCTTCATCCAAACAAGTTGTGAGCAACTACTCCCAGCAGCTATGTACTCAGCCTCAGCTGTGGATAAAGCCACACAGTTTTGCTTCTTACTAAACCAAGAAATCAAGTTATTACCCAAAAAGAAACAACCTCCTGAAGTGCTTTTTCTATCATCTGCACTTCCAGCCCAATCAGCATCACAAAATCCATAGAGCTTAGAATCTTCAGAATGAGAGTATATTATTCCATAGTCACTAGTTCCATTCACATATTTCAAAATCCTCTTGACCTGAGTCAAGTGGCTAACCTTAGGATCAGCTTGATACCTTGCACAAACTCCAACAGCATAGGTGATATCAGGCCTACTTGCAGTCAAGTATAGCAAGCTCCCAATCATACTTCTATATAGACTTTGATCCACACTGATTCCCTTTTCATCCTTATTAAGTTTCAGGTGAGTAGGTGCTGGTGTTCTCTTGGAGGTGGCACTTTCCATACCAAACTTCTTGACTATGTTCCTTGTATACTTACTCTGAGATATAAATATGGTATCATCCATTTGTTTGATTTGAAGTCCAAGAAAGTATGTCAATT
This sequence comes from Trifolium fragiferum, assembly GCA_954870985.1. Classification (NCBI taxonomy): domain Eukaryota; kingdom Viridiplantae; phylum Streptophyta; class Magnoliopsida; order Fabales; family Fabaceae; genus Trifolium; species Trifolium fragiferum. Next base: position 14,481,258 of record OX940790.1, on the reverse strand, counting down.
CCCCAACAAGACTCATCTCAAACTCAGATTGCATTTGCTTGACAAAATGTTGTACCATCGTATCTGACATCCCACCAAACACTATGTCATCAACATAGATTTGAGCTATAATAAATTTACCTCTTTCTTGCTTAACAAATAAGGTCTTGTCTGAAGCTCCCTTTCTGTAACCTTGATCTTCCAAGAATTGAGTCAACCTTTCATACCAAGCTCTGGGTGCTTGCTTCAACCCATATAGAGCTTTCTTCAATTTGTACACATGACTTGGATGTTGAGGATCAACAAAACCCTTTGGTTGTTCAACATACACTTCTTCCTATAGGTATCCATTTAGAAAAGCACTTTTTACATCCATCTGGTAAAGTTTGAATTTGAGAATGCAAGCTACACCCAAAAAGAGCCTGATGGATTCTAGTCTTGCAACAGGTGCAAATGTTTCTTCAAAATCCAGACCTTCAACTTGAGTATATCCCTGTGCCACAAGTCTTGCTTTGTTCCTGGTGACAATGCCATTCTCATCTGACTTGTTCTTATACACCCACTTAGTTCCAATCACATTCACATCTTTTGGTCTTGGGACCAAATCCCATACCTCACTTCTTTTGAACTGATTTAATTCTTCCTGCATGGCCTCTATCCATGCTCCATCAGACAAGGCTTCTTTAACATTCTTGGGCTCAAATAGAGATACAAAACAAGAATTTGAAATAACATCATTTGTTCTTCTAGTAGTTATTCCCTGTTCTGGATTACCTATGATCAACTCTGTGGGATGATTCTTCTGAACACGCACTGAAGGTCCTTTCTTTTGAGCTTGTTATCCAGAATTTGTAGTATTGGTCTCTTCTTCTATCTCTTCATCAGACTGATTTTCACCCAGATGTTCAGATGCTGTAGCATCGTGTTCAGCATCGTGCACAACAGGAACACCCTGATCTTCACTAACAGTTTCTTCCAGAGTAGAATCTTGAACTACAACATTTATGGAATTCATCATTACCTGAGTCTTGGAATTAAACACTCTATAGGCTCTGCTGTTTGGAGAGTATCCCAGAAAGATCCCTTCATGGCTCTTTGGATCAAGCTTTCTCCTAGGCTCTCTATCAGCTAGTATGTAACACTTGCTTCCAAACACATGGAAGTGTTTAACAGTTGGTTTCCTATTTTTCCACAGCTCATACAGGGTAGATGTGGTACCTTTTCTCAGTGTGACCCTGTTGTGAATGTAACAGGCAGTGTTCATAGCTTCAACCCAAAAGTAGTAAAGAACATTCTTGGCATGAAGCATGACTTTGGCTGACTCTTGAATAGTTCTATTCTTCCTTTCAACTATCCCATTTTGCTGTGGAGTGATAGCAGATGAATACTCATGCTTAATTCCTTCAGTTGCACAAAATTCATTGAATCTGGAGTTTTCAAATTCCTTTCCATGATCTGTCCTGATTTTTACCACATTGCTTGCCTTTTCCCTTTGAATTTGAAGACACAATTCCTTGAAGGCTTCAAACGCATCTAATTTTTCTCTAATGAAATCTATCCAGGTGTATCTTGAGTAGTCATCTACCATAACAAAAGCATACCTTTTTCCTCCAAGACTTTCAACCTGCATGGGTCCTATGAGATCCATATGAAGTAGCTCAAGGACTTTGGTGGTTGTCTGATGCTCTAGCATTGGATGCGGCATCCTGACTTGCTTACCAATTTGACACTCACCACATTTGTTCCCTTCTATGTTCTTCAGTTTAGGCAAACCCCTGATAGCTTCTGATGAAATGACTTTCTTCATCCCCTTCAAGTGAAGATGACCTAGCCTCTGGTGCCACCGTTTCACTTCATCTGTAGTTGTACTGAGACAAGTAGTATTCAAGGCTTCTTCCTGAGGTATCCACAAGTAACAATTATCCTGGGACCTGGTTCCCTTCATTAATAGTTGGTCTTCTTCATTATTCACAACACACTCAGTTTTGGTGAAGTTAACTTTTAGGCCTTGGTCACACAGCTGACTTATACTGATCAGATTTGCTGTGAGTCCCTTAACCAAAAGTACATTTTCCAAATTGGGCAGTCCATGATTCACCAGATCCCCAATTCCAAGAATTTCTCCTTTAGCACCATCTCCAAATGTAACAAAGCTGGTCTTGTATGGCTTTACATTCATGAGATATTTTTCTTCACCAGTCATATGCCTGGAGCATCCACTATCAAAGTACCAATCTTCCATTGATGAAGCTCTCAAAGATGTGTGGGCAATCAACCCTACATTCTCTGTCTTAGGCTTCCATTCCTTCTTCATAGGCACATCTTCCTTCACATCTTCCTTCACCTCATTTGCTTTAGGTTGTTGAACAGGATAATCATGAAGTCTATAGCGAAAGGGCCTAATGTGACCTCTTTTTCCACAGTGATGACAAACCCATCTTCTGTATACTCTCTGGATTTTAGGCCTTTGATGGCCTTTTGGATTGGACTCCAGAGCAAACTTGGGAACAGGGTAAGCTCTAGAATGCTGAGCAGGATGCTTTAGCATTGTTACCCCAGTGCAAGGATCAAAAACATCTTCAGTAGATTTGAACTTTGTCTCAAGATTCTGTTGGTACTGATTCAAATGTGAGTAATTATAACCTACTGAATTGGCCTTACCATTTGGTAGATTCTCAAGGATCTCCTCTAATAGATTTGTTCCTGAGTTCAATTGACCTACACGCTTCTTCAAGTCCTCCATTTGAGCATTGACAAGAGCAACTTCTTCTTGAGCTTCTGTAGCCTTCTCAGTTTGAGCCTTTACTTCAGATTGAAGGAGGTTGATAGTCTTCTTCTGCTTCTCAAGTAATCTGCACATTTCTTCAAATCTTGTGAGTAACTCTTTGTAAGTACTGGCTAGTTCATCATAAGCCACATCACCATCTTCATCAGTATCACTGTCTGGAGTACAAATTCCAGTTAAGGCAGTTACATGCTTAGCAGATTCATCCTCTTCCTCTGAATCTTCATCTGACCAAGACACATTCAAACCCTTTTTCTGTCTTTTCTGATACGTTCCACATTCTGATCTTATGTGTCCATATCTTTCACACTCATGACATTGAACACCCTTGCTTTGGCTAGTCTTTCTCTTCAGGCTTGAATTTCTTCAAATTACTTTGCTGTTTATTGATGTCGAATCTGATGCTAGGAGCATTCTGACGATTCCTGCGATCAACTCTCTTCAGCACCTTGTTGAACTGTCTTCCAAGCATGGCTATAGCATCTGCAATGCTTTCTTCTTCTTCATCCTCATCTTGACCATTATCCTCATCAGTGTTAGAGACAAAAGCAATGCTTTTGGCCTTTTTCTCACCACGTTCATCTAGAACAGTTTCAAAAGTTTGAAGAGAACCAACCAATTCATCCATTTTCATAGTAGAGATGTCATGTGCCTCCTCAATTGCTGTCACCTTCATGTCAAATCTTTTGGGAAGATATCTGAGAAGTTTCCTTGACAATTTCTCATCAGACACTTTTTCTCCCAAGGCTTCAAATGAGTTGGCAATATCCAAGAGGGTCATATGAAAATCTTGAATGCTTTCATCATCTTTCATCTTTAGAGTTTCAAACCTGGATGTGAGATGCTGAATTTTGGATTGCTTCACTTTTGTGGTACCTTCATAGCAAGTCTTCAAGATTTCCCATGCTTCCTTGGCTGACACACAGTTTTTGATCAGTTTAAAAACATTTGTGTCCACCCCATTAAATAAAGCATATATGGCTTTGTTGTTATACAGAGCTGCAGCCTCTTCTTCTATAGTCCACTCAACCTCTGGTTTCTTTACCCCTGTCGAGGTTCCTTCCTTGCTAGCAACAGTAGGATGTTCCCATCCAGTCAAAACAGCCTTCCAAACCTTGCTATCAATGGATCTTAGAAAAACAGTCATTTTGGATTTCCAGTGATTATAGTTATTTGATCCATTGAGCAACGGTGGTCTATTCATGTATCCTCCATCCTTTTCCATGATGCCAGAAATATGAGGTCCTGAATCTCACCCTAGAGACAGGCAGGGTGCCTGCTCTGATGCCAATTGAAATTCCTGGCACGCTAGATACAATGCTAGATACAATGCTCTAGCTTCTTAACCCTGAAACGTAATGCTGTATACAATGCTATAGCATCCTACTGCGTAAATCTCAAGATAAATAAAAGCAAATATCTGAAAGCAAGTAAAGAACACACGTTTACAACTTAAAACCTAGGCAACTACCAATGATTCTTCAACCTAGGAACTCCTAAGTCTGAGATCCCATCTCACTCCCTTACAACCTTACAAACAGCAAGGATTTCAAATACACAAGAAAAAGTATTTTGGAGACATACTCCTAAAAACTAACACTCGTACCTAAAGGCTTAGAGTGCACAAACACACACACAATCCTAACTCCGTACTTCAAAGCTTAGGAGAGGATCACAAAAGTACAACTCAATGAAACACGTCCTAAGCTTGTATCAAGGTGACACAAGAAAGGCTCACAATAAAACAAAACACACGCAAAAACCTAGGAGACTAGACAACATAATAACGGCGTGAACAACTGAATGAATTAGGTTTTGCATAACCTTTTTGTACTCCAGCAAAGTCCTTGATCCTGAAATAATTATGAGCTTGATTTGTTTGACTCAAGCCATTGACCATATTAATTAAAAAGGATTCTTTCCAAAAATAAACTTCAAAGAGATTCTTCATAGAATTATTCTTGTCAAGGATCTGAAGTAATAAATGATGATCCTCAATATAAGCAAGACACACAGGCGCCATGCAAGATTCATGAAAGAGAAAAACAGATCATTCCATAAATGCAATACGCGCCCTCATATTACCAAAAGCCGGATACGATGATGTAGCATCTTATACCACATCCTGCTCACCAAAAATGCAGCCAATACAGAGGACTCAACAATATCAATAAAGTTTTTTTGAACAAACCAGTTATATCAATAAAGTTGAAAGCAAATTCGACGTGAAAGTCAATAAACTAAGGGATTGTTTTAATCATAAAGGAAGATTGTTTAAAAGTCTCAATAATTGGCAAAAAGAAAATCTGAAAATTTAGAAAATAAAGTGTTTTCTTATATGTTTTAGCTTTGAGAAACTTATTTATGATCTTACTTATATGCATCCGAAAATAGCGTGTGTAATAAGATCATTTAGCAGATACTTGAGCAATTCAAAATTGTTGGAATGAAGCAACCTTAAGGATTGTTATAGAGAACAAAATTAATTTGTGCTCACATATCGGAGATCGAATAATTTGGAGATCATCAGTATGTTTGACTCTGATCATTTTGAATGTCCATTTATAATGGAAATTTCTAACTCAAGAAATGACTGTAAGTATTTATGTCACTTGGTTGCATAAAGTAAAAGATTTTTTGAAAGACACCTCAAGTTATATTGTGACATAAATTGGTCAGAGAATGCTTCAACAACTGTTTTATTGTTTATCAATTTATAAGTTGTTGAAGGATAGAACATATAAATATAAATTTTATACTAGCTGACTCGCTAATCGAAGGCTTGACACCTAAGGTCTTTCATATTGTTGTTGTCACTAAGGATGTCTTGGATTAGTGGGAGTTAACTTTGGTATTGATACAAATTCATAATATTTGTTAAGGTTTTCTGCAGAAATAAAGTTTGAGGTTATTATTATTATAACCTATTATGTATCTTTTGTGCAAATATTAATTTGCAAACTTCAGTTTGATCTCGCTAAAGACTTTAGTTGGACCAGTTGGAAATAGGCATGATTTAGAGATCACATTGCATGAAATTTCCATGTCACTCATCCATATCGATCCATGTCGTCAAGTACATTGATATGGTGGTCGTCGGGGTTCCGTCACGTTATACGTCAGTGACGACAGCCGCGGTGGTCCCATCATTGATGTATGAGATGGACCAGATTGTAAGGTTGAAATCTAAAAATAAATAGTATTCGGATGCGCGCCTAAAGAATAATGATATAATTATTACGATATATAGCCCAAGTGGGAGATTGTTGGAATATTTTATGATATTCCAATAATATTATCTGGGCAAATATCTTTATATAATTATATTAGCTATTTATCAATAAGGAGCCTTAATTGATTAAGTGATCAAGTAAAGATAAAAGGCTATTTAGATTTCTATTTAGAAATTAATTAATTAATTGGATATGAGCTCAATATGAGTGGATGTCAGGATGACCCATTTTGGAATAATGGGAACCCTAATGGGTCATCACACTATATATAGGCCATGGTCCCCAATTTACCAGACCACCGCATATCGCCTCTTCTCCCCATCTGAATAGCGCTTAGGGCATAAAGAGTCTCGGTTGAGGAAGAACCACAAGCCACCGGGTGCTCGTCATCCGTCTCTCTTTGCGTTTTAGGATTGCCTCATCAATGGTTAGTTCACCTATGATTATTTTATCCAGGTATTCCTAACACCGATCTTTGATAAATCAACATGTTGTAGATCCTATTTCATATACATGCTTATATGTTTATTTGGCTTCCGCACTAAAGTAAGATTAAAGTTCTAATCTTTATTATTGAGCATGTGTTATATGATTAATTAGTAAATAAATTCCAACAATCTATTATAAACTTCTTGATATGCCGCTGTATAGCAAAACTCAATATGTGAAAAATTAAAAATCACTTGTCTTCCAAATGAGGAAGGAAGAGAGGACAGAGGAGTAGAGGGAAAATGTTCAGAGAGACACCTTTAGTCTAGAGAGTTTTCTTGTGGATATTACTTTTCTTCGTTGAAACATTATTATTTCAGGATTAATTTTAAATTTATGCTCTTTCTAAGGAACTCCTTTCAACCTTAATTATAAGTAAAAATTAACTTTTTAAATTAATCGAATGATTTAGTATAAACTTCTTGATATGTACTATATTTTAAAATGTATGTAAATTATATAAGATATAAAACAAGAAAAATGGAAACAAGGATAAACAATGTCACATAGATGTTTATATTTTGATTAATAAATAACACAACTCACTTAAGATTTGTTCCTCTCAATATCACACCTATTAGGAATAAATCAGCTTGTAAAAGCAAAACGAGGGGACTTATACATGCATAATCTTAGTGCTAGGGAGTCCAAAACAAGCAAATGGCATTAACTTTAACCGTGTACCACTTTAAGGTTTGAGTTGACTTCAAGCATGAAATATTTGACCATTTGACCATAAAAATATACTTCTTTTCAAATGAACTGTCACAAAAATCTTCATAAAAGCCTATATATATTCCTCCCAAGTCAAGTCAGTAACAAGCAAATGAAGCAAAAGAAGAACAAAATGATATCATCAACCATGCAACACTTCTATTCATGCATATTGCTTCTCCTAATCCTAACCATACATAACTTCATTCCTGCTAACTCAGAAAATTGCAATCCAGATGACAAAAAAGCCCTTCTCCAAATCAAGAAACAATTTGGCAACCCAACAGACCTCTCTTCATGGGATCCAACCACAGACTGCTGCAACACATGGCTAGGTGTGGGTTGTGAAACCTTCACCCCAACATACCGTGTCACCATGATCAATCTCTTCGACCTCAACCTTCCCAAACCTGTCCCCTTTCCACCCTCTATAACTAACCTCCCTTCCCTTGAAATCCTCTATCTCAGCGGCATTCCCAACCTCGTCGGTCCTATCCCACTCTCCATTGCCAACCTCACTACACTTCAGTATGTCAGCATCACCAAAACCAATATATCCGGCGAGATACCCTACACTCTCTCACAGATCAAAACACTTGCAAGCATAAGTTTCACTTATAACAAACTCACTGGTCCCCTCCCCGCCTCACTTTCGACTATCCCTAGCCTTGCCGTAATTGCCTTCAGTGGCAACAAACTCACTGGAGAAATACCTGAATCGTATGGCTCGTTCCCAGCTCTCTTTACAGGGTTGCTTCTCTCACGAAACCGTCTCTCAGGGAAGATTCCTGCTTCACTAGGGAAACTGAATCTTATTGACTTGGACTTGTCACGGAACATGTTGGAGGGTGATGCTTCGATGTTTTTTAAGTCAAACATAAGTACTAATACAATATCTTTGGCGATGAACTCGTTCTCTTTTGATATTGGGAAAGTTAGGTTGTCAAAGGACTTGAATAAGTTGGATTTGAGGAACAATAAAATCTATGGTACGCTACCTGAGGGATTGGCGAATCTTCGGTATCTGCACAAGCTGAATGTGAGCAATAATAACCTGTGTGGTCAGATTCCAAACTTAAGATTTGATGAGAGTTGTTATGCTCATAACAAGTGCTTGTGTGGTTCTCCTCTTCCTGCTTGCAAGACTTGAATTAATAGATCCTACAAAACTATATATATGTCTTGAATAAAGAAGATGGTGGTCTTCATTTCTATTTCTACTATAATGCATATAAGAATATATGTATTGGAAAAAATGAGATTATATAATTTCGATACATTGTAAATAGTTTGGTCCACAAATAGCCAAGTTATTTCTATTACCATGATAATGTCGATCCAATCAAAAAGAAGATTGAAGATCCAAGTTAAAACATCCAATTAAAAGAAAGAAAGAATAGAGTAAACATATTAAAACATTCACATTAATAAAAGAAGATACTTACTTCCATAGTCTTGTTTGACTCATATATCTCCCATGGTCAGAATAATAAGAAACCAAACTTAAAAGAGAGGTTGTTTGCAGCTCAAGCCTTCTATCAATTGAAGCTAATGGGCAGTCACGAAGAACATGGATTGTCATTTCATTTCTTCCCGCTGTCCACAATAAGAGCAATAAGGCGTCATTTCGTACTAATGAGCCAATCTTGTATTAGTGAGGATCCTGTCATGTTGAATTAACCAAATAAAGGTACAAACTCCTACCATGGAACTAATTTTCCATTTTTCAACCAATTGTTATTGATGGAACCATGACTAGCCGCTGTCCAGCCTGCAATACTGCTATACGCACCGTTGACAGTAAATTTACCGGTTCTGTGACTGGCGCAAACCTGAATATCATCCCCATTACTGTAGTGAGGAGGAACATAGCCTACTTGTGCATTTCCTTGTCTTCTATATTTACCTAAAAGTACCTGACTCCAAAGATTGTCTTCACCTTTTAGTAAAGCCTAACTCATTTTCATCAAGCATGCCTCATTCATATGAAGTAAGTTTCTGAGACCCAAACCTCCAACCTGTTTCAGCTTCGTCAAAATATTCCAAGCATGAAATAACGACAAATACAATTTCAAAAGTTAAAAGTTAGATGTTGCTAATTCGACATAAACTCACACCAATAAGAAACTGATGTGTGGGGCAAGCGTAACAAGCAACCAAATAATAAGGACGGGATAGAGACGATGATGCAATAATTCAAGAACAATAACCAATGCAAGAAGATAAAGAACACACGATCCATTTGTTTATCCAGTTCGGTGTTAATGAACCTAATCTGGGGGAGGGAGCAGCCCTTCCATACTATGATCAAATAGTCACCACTTTATAAGAGTTTCCCACAATTGGGTACAAGGAATTAGCAACCCTAATTTTACCCAAAACTCGAATCTCTTCCCGTGGCCAATAGACTCAATTTGACCTAGTCTACCTAAGGTGTCCCACAAGATGTTCCCAAAAGTAGTTTGGGATAGGATTCAAAACCCTATCCTTTTGTGGTGGCAAACCCCGACTCTCTACATCTTGTCACTCTCTTTTCTCTCCTCAATTTTTCTTTGAATAACACAATCTCTATTTATAGAAAAATATATGCCTATTTATTTTAAAAGATAATCTTATAAAATAAAATAAAATCTCATATTGTTTTTAAATATATCCTATTTAAAAACAAACACAATCTATTTTAAAACAAAATAAATCCAAGTCAGAATATCCTCCAAGAAAATATATTTTCCACAAAAATCTCCAAACCAAATCGCTCCCGCGCCCGGCGCCAGCCCATCCGCGCCCCGTGCAACGGACATAACCAAACTCGCTTTCTAGCAGCTTCCTGGCGCGCGGCGCCACCTATCCTGCGCGCGGCGTAGCTGACAGATTTCTTCAGAATTTTCTGACTTCTTATGACCGAGATTTTAAGGCATATCCAACAATTCTCCACCTTGCCTTCAAATCGATGATGATCCACTCAACCACCGTGCTGCTCTCTCCATCTTGAATCTTCATCCAAGATCACCGGTCAAGACCATGACCTAGGTGTTAGCCTCCACTTGCTTCCCGCAAGCATTGCCTCCTTCCCTTCATCCCTCGGAATGCCTTACGCTCTCATGAAGATCTTGCCTCCCACTACCATAGGACTTTTGGTAGCTACAAGATTCACCTCCTCCCTCTTCGACCCCCGGAGTATTCAGTTCCGTACTCTCGAAGAAACGCTTGTGCCCCGCTATCACCGGCTTTTGGATAGCTCAACATGCTCCACCGTACCCCTTCAGCCCCCGGATTGAACTTGTCCGTCCTCCTGAAGTATTGCTTGCCTCCGACTGTCCACGGATTTCAGGACAGCCCTACAAGGCTCACCACCCTTCGACCCCCGGAATGCCTTCCGTCCTCTCGAAGTATTGCTTGCCTCTGAACCCACCTTGGAATTTTAGGCGGTTCCACAAGCTGCAACATCAAACTCCCCTTGCACCCGACTACCTCCAGCAGTCCTACAAGTTCCCAAGTTTGATCAAGGTTGCTTTCAATTGCCTCCCTAAAGATCCTCTCAAGTTCTTGCACTTCTTCAGCCACAATTGAAACTTTTCCCACAAGGCCTCCATGGTTCCCCTTTGGCACTCTCCTCCCTATCTCCGATTAGATACCCGAGAGTTAATGTTGAATATCTCCCACTATTGGGAGACTCCACCTCAAACTGAGATTCCACCAAAGTACACCAACCATCCCCTTGTGATAAGCAAGACCTCTCCAATCGTGCTTCTCCCTTCAAGGCCTCAACCATTGTTCTGAATTAACACCGCCCTCATCTTCACATTCCACAACCCGTAGTTGTTACTCCCGGTAAACCTCTCATATCCTCCTTCAAACCCATGGTACTGGAATCGACTGATCCCCTTGCCCCACAGTGGGCGCCAATTGTTGCGAATTCGACATAAACTCACACCAATAAGAAATGATGTGTGGGGCAAGCGTAACAAGCAACAAAATAATAAGGACGGGATAGAGACGATGATGCAATAATTCAAGAACAATAACCAATGCAAGAAGATAAAGAACACACGATCCATTTGTTTACCCAGTTCGGTGTTAATGAACCTAATCTGGGGGAGGGAGCAGCCCTTCCATTCTACTATGATCAAATAGTCACCACTTTACAAGAGTTTCCCACAATTGGGTACAAGGAATTAGCAACCCTAATTCTACCCAAAACCCGAATCTCTTCCCGTGGCCAAGTGACTCAATTTGACCTAGTCTACCCAAGGTGTCCACAAGATGTTCCCAAAAGTAGTTTGCCCTAGGATTCAAAACCCTAGCCTTTTGTGGTGGCAAACCCCGACTCTCTACATCTTGTCACTCTCTTTTCTCTCCTCAATTTTTCTATGAATAAGACAATCCCTATTTATAGAAAAATATATGCCTACTTATTTTAAAAGATAATCTTATAAAATAAAACCAAATCTCATATTGTTTTTAAATATATCCTATTTAAAAACAAACACAATCTATTTTAAAACAAAATAAATCCAAGTCAGAATATCCTTCAAGAAAATATATTTTCCACAAAAATCTCCAAACCAAATCGCTCCCGCGCCCGGCGCCAGCCCACCCGCGCCCCGCACAACGGACAGAACCAAACTCGCTTTCTAGCAGCTTCCTGGCGCGCGGCGCCACCTATCCTGCGCGCGGCGCAGCTGACAGATTTCTTCAGAATTTTCTGACTTCTTGTGACCGAGATTTTAAGGCATATCCAACATTAGATTTTTTTAAATTTCTTTGCATATGTTGTGTATTTGACAAGATTTCTTTTATTGAACTATACTTTTAAATTGGTCCCCTCAGTTTAATTTTTAACTTTGTCTCTGTTAATAGGAATCAAACTAAAGTTCTCCGAACAATTTGTTTTAAAAACTTATTAAATCACTTCCTTCCCAAATATCAGTTTTTGCCATAATCATAGATATTGTTTGTAGTGCCAGGGAGTCCAGTAAAGCATTGCTACCTCTCTAGGACTCTATCCATTGTGTGTACCAGCATATATTAACGTGTGAGTTGACTTTAAGCATGAAATATTTGACAAGTGTTCAAATGAGCTGTCACAAAAATCTTCATCACAACATCCAATAGCTATACTTCATAAAAGCCTATAAATATCCTTTCCACAACAAGTAACTGAAGCAAAGAAGAACAAAATGATATCATCAACCATGAAACACTTCTCCTCATACATATTACTTCTCCTCCTAATCCTAACCACACATAACTTCATCCCTTCACACTCAGAAAATTGCAATCCATATGATAAAAAGGCCCTTCTCCAAATCAAGAAACAATTTGGCAACCCATCACAACTCTCTTCATGGGATCCAACCACAGATTGCTGCAACAGCACATGGCTAGGTGTTACATGTGACAACTTCACCCCAACATACCGTGTCACCATCCTCGATCTCTACGACCTCAACCTTCTCAGACCTGTTCCCTTTCCACCCTCTATAACTAACCTCCCATCCCTTGAAATCCTCTCTCTCACCCGCATTCCCAACCTCGTCGGTCCTATCCCGCTCTCTATTGCCAACCTCACCACACTCCAGTATGTCACCATCACCCAAACCAACATCTCCGGCGAGATACCCTACACCCTCTCACAGATCAAAACACTTGTAACCATCTCTTTCACTTATAACAAACTCACCGGTCCCCTCCCCGCCTCTCTTTCGACTATCCCTAGCCTCGTCGGAATTTCCTTCAACGGCAACCAACTCACTGGAACAATACCTGAATCGTACGGCTCATTCCCACCTCTCTTTACAGGGTTGCTTCTCTCACGAAACCGTCTCTCAGGGAAGATTCCTGCTTCACTCGGGAAACTGAACCTTGCTGACTTGGACTTGTCACGGAACATGTTGGAGGGTGATGCTTCGATGTTTTTTAAGTCGAACATACTTACTTATACGATAACTTTGGCGATGAACTCGTTCTCTTTTGATATCGGGAAAGTTGGGCTGTCAAAGGACTTGAATAAATTGGATTTGAGGAACAATAAAATCTATGGTACGCTACCTGAGGGATTGGCGAATCTCCGATATCTGCACAAGTTGAATGTGAGCAATAATAACCTGTGTGGTCAGATTCCAAACTTAAGATTTGATGAGAGTTGTTATGCTCATAATAAGTGCTTGTGTGGTTCTCCTCTTCCTGCTTGCAACACTTGAATAAAGAAGATGGTGGTCTTTATTTCTATTTCTATTAGAATGCATATAAGAATAGATGTATTGAAAAAATGAGATTAATTTCCATAGATTGATAGTAGATGGATATTGAAGAAGCAGAAATAAAAAAATTATGTGTCAATGGCACTTGCAAGGCTGCAAGATTGATAGAAGATGGATTTTTACCAATCTTTCTCTATTACTTTCAACTGGTTCATGTTGTCATATAGATATGGACATAATGAAAATGTTTATATTTACCAATTTGAACCTAAAGCTTACAATTAAGATAGGTTCAATATCTGCAACAAAGAATAGGAATGGAATATGAGATCAATATGCAACAAAGAAACAAGAGAAAGAGAGATAACAGACAAGAAACAGATGATTAATTAAAATTGCTCACACTGTATCAGAGTTAGGAAAGACGTCTGGCAATTGGTTTGAAAAAAATTCGAAAAGATTGGTTGAAACTACAAATCGTCTAGTAATTAGACTCTGCTTTTGTTGGTTATAATTTTGTACAGTATGATAAAATGTGGTATGATTATATTTTGTCAAAAATAAATAATATTATAACATTATAATTATATCAAAGTATTTTATTACTTATCATATCATTATAAAGTATGTACCAAATACATGACAAAATAAAGTAATAACTATCATATTTGTTATCATGTCTGCATCAAACACATGATAAGAACGTGTGGTGTCCATATCCTATCTTATCCTTATCCAGCTCTGTTGGAACATTGATGTGAAGATAGAAAAAAATTAGAAGGTTGGAAGATTAAACACTAAGTAATTAAACTTTGATCTAATATTGTGTGAATTGAAAAAATAGAGTGTGGGGGTCCCACATAAAATAGAACACACATTAGTAGTGTTTAAATAGTGGTATTTAATTTTAAATACATGATAATGATGAAAATAATAATTATTATTATTTTTATTCATGAATATCACTTCCCATAATTTTAGCTTATGGTTGTTGTGATAAGATTGAGAATCCAACTGAATTTTCTATCTTTCCCTCATTAGTTTGTTATTGTGGATTTGTTTCTTTTGATCTCATCCACAAATGCTGTTGAACGGATTATTGGATAAGTTTCTTTTTGATCTTATCCATTAGAGTAATTGATGTAGCAATTTTTGCTAAAACAGTTACAAAATCTCTATATAAATAGAGGACTCCACTCAGTTCAAAAACTACACCGAAAAAGAATTCCTCTAAGATCGAATCTTTTTCTTCTTTCTCCCTTCAACTTGTGTTTACGAGTTGTTCCTTATTCTCTTTATCTAATCTTTCTGTCCCTTCGGTTTTGAGTGGTATACATACCATATTTGACCGGTAATTCGTTACCGTATAGAAGGTGTTACTTCTCGAACGATTATCAACAGTGCATTTGATAATCGCACAGTGAACTGGGCTGTTTTATCCTGGAGGCGCACGGCTTATAGTCTACCTTGCACAAACTTTGGGTAGAGCCATGAAACGTCTTAAAGAGAGCGACCTGATCGTGACTCAACCCGGTAAATTCTTCGGTGATTTTCCCTTTCAGGTATTTTCCAAAAATCAAAACCAACAATTTAAGACGTTTAAAAATCACTATGAACACCGAAGAAATTACTGGTAATGGAACGGCTACTGCTGAATTCAATAGACCGTTCAGGTTTCAAGGAAGTCACTTCAAACGTTGGCAACAAAAGATGCTCTTTTTCTTAACTACAAAAAAGGTTGCCAACGTTCTGACTGAGAATATGTCTGTGATACCTGCGAGTTCGGAACCATCTGGTTCGAATAATAACGGTAAAGCAATGGATGTGGATATCACTGATCCTGCTGAGAAGGCAAAGCAAGCTGAAAAGGATAACACTGTCAATATTGCAGTAGCCCTTTGGAAAGAGAATGACTATCTATGCAAGAATTTCATTCTGAATGGTCTCAATGACGAGCTGTATGACTACTACATCCGCTATGAGAATGCTAAACAGGTTTGGGATGCTCTGGAAAAGAAGTATGATACTGAAAAAGCCGGAGCTAAAAAGTATGCGGTTAGCCACTACTTAAAGTTTCAGATGACTGATGATAAATCAGTAGAGGCACAATCTCATGAGCTTCAAAGGATTGCTAATGAAATAGTGTCGGAAGGAATGCAGTTGGATGAACAATTTCAGATTGCTGTCATCATCGACAAACTGCCTCCTAATTGGAGGGACTTTAAAAATATCCTTAGACACAAGACTAAGGAGTTCTCCATTGAGAGTCTTATTACTCGTCTTCGAATTGAAGAAGAAGCGAGGAAACAAGACTTAAAAGAAGAGGTGCTTGTTGTCGCTGGCAACAACACTAAAAAGAAACATGTGGGTGCTGTTCTGAAGCCTAATGGCAAACAATTCAAGAATCAGAACAACTCTGCACATAAGAATTCCAATCGGAATAAGAATGGGTACCCACAAAAGGCCCAAAGTCAACAACCATCTTCAAAGAATGATACCGGAACCACCTTCAGCTGTTATAAATGTGGAAAGCCAGGTCATATGGCTAAAAAGTGTAGGAACAGGCCGAACCCTGCTGCGCTGGCTCACCTGACTACTGAAGAGCAACAATACATTGCTATGATAACTGAAGTCAACCTAGTTGGTGGAACTGATGGATGGTGGCTAGACACTGGTGCATCTCGCCATGTCTGCTATGATCGTGCTATGCTCAAAACATACACGACTGCTGAAGACAAGAAAGTGTTGCTGGGAGACTCCCACACCACTAATGTTGCTGGAATTGGAGACGTGGAGCTGAATTTCACCTCCGGAAAGAATCTGATATTGAAGGATGTGCTTCACACTCCAGAAATTCGAAAGAATCTAGTTTCAGGTTATCTTTTGAATAAGGCAGGGTTTACCCAATCTATAGGGGCTGACATGTACGCCGTTACTAAACATGGGGTATTTGTTGGGAAAGGGTACGCCACAGATGGCATGTTTAAATTATGCATTGATATGAATAAAATTTCTACTTCTTCTGCTTATATGTTGTGTGATTTTAATATTTGGCATGCCAGACTCTGTCACGTAAATAAAAGAATTATTTCTAAATTGGGCAACTTAGGAATAATACCGAAAATATCTTTGAATGATTTTGAAAATTGTGAATTTTGCAGTCAAGCTAAAATTACAAAAGATTCGCATAAATCAGTAACGAGAGAATCTGAACCATTAGATTTAATTCATTATGATATATGCGAATTGGATGGAAACTTGACTAGAAACGGAAAAAGATATTTTATCACTTTTATTGATGACTGCTCCGACTACACTTATGTGTATCTAATGAAAAATAAAAGTGATGCGCTTGATATGTTCAAAATATTTGTAAAAGAAATTGAAAATCAATTCAATAAAAGAATCAAGCGTTTTCGTAGTGATAGAGGCACTGAATATGGATCACACACATTCAATGAGTATTATAAAGAACACGGAATCATTCATGAAACAACTGCTCCTTATTCTTTGGAAATGAACGGTAAAGTGGAAAGAAAAAATCGAACCTTTACCGAATTAGTAGTTGCTATCATGCTTAATTCCGGTGCAGCGCCTCATTGGTGGGGGGAAATTTTATTAACTGTTTGCTATGTGCTAAACAGGATACCCAAAACTAAGAACAAAATTTCTCCATTTGAAATTTTGAGGAAAAGACAACCCAAATTGTCTTATTTTCGAACATGGGGCTGTTTAGCCTATGTAAGGATTCCTGATCCTAAGAGAGTTAAACTCGCAAGTAGAGCCTATGAATGTGTATTCATTGGGTATGCATTGAATAACAAAGCATATAAGTTTTATGACTTAAATGCTAAAGTAATCATAGAATCAAATGATGCCGAATTCTATGAAAATAAATTCCCTTTCAAATCTAGAAATAGTGGGGGCACTAGTGGGGGCTCTAGTGGGAACACTACATCTAATTACAATCCGTTAATTAGAAATAGTGATGAAAACATCGAAAGCGATGTTATAGAACCTCGAAGAGGTAAGAGAGCAAGAATTGCTAAAGAGTATGGACCCGAATATGTGGCCTATACATTAGAAGAGGATCCATCATGTCTAAGAGAAGCTTTGTCTTCCTTGGATGCTGACTTGTGGCAAGAAGCCATTAACGATGAAATGGACTCTCTTGAATCTAACAAAACTTGGCATCTTGTTAACTTGCCTCCTGGATGCAAACCGATAGGTTGTAAGTGGATTCTTAAAAGGAAACTAAAACCTGATGGCACAGTGGATAAATACAAGGCTCGCCTTGTAGCCAAAGGTTTTACTCAAAGAGAGAATATAGATTTCTTCGACACTTTCTCACCAGTCACTCGAATCACATCCATAAGGGTACTTATCTCGTTGGCTGCCATTCATAATTTGTTAGTACACCAAATGGATGTGAAAACTGCTTTTCTAAATGGTGAATTAGAAGAAGAAATCTATATGAAACAACCGGAAGGGTTTGTGATCCCTGGACAAGAAGACAAAGTTTGTAAGCTAGATAAATCTTTGTATGGTCTTAAACAAGCCCCTAAGCAATGGCATGAAAAATTTGATAACGTAATGATATCAAATGAGTACAAAGCGAATGAAAGTGACAAATGTATTTATTATAAGTATGAGAATAACATTTGCACGATCATATGTCTCTATGTAGACGACCTACTCATATTTGGATCAAACATTCATGTCATAAATGCTGTGAAATCACTGTTGTGCAACAACTTTGATATGAAAGATCTTGGAGAAGCTGACGTAATTCTTGGCATCAAGATTACTAGATCAGAAAAAGGAATTTCCTTAAATCAGTCTCACTACATTGAGAAGATCTTAAGGAAATATAATTATTTTGATTGTAGACCTGCAAGCACACCGTATGATCCCAGTATGAAACTCTTTAAGAACACTGGAGATGGTGTTAGACAAGCAGAATATGCAAGCATCATTGACAGCCTCAGGTATGCCACTGATTGCACTAGACTCGACATTGCCTACGTCGTGGGACTCTTATGCAAGTTTACAAGTAGACCTAGTAAGGAGCATTGGAATGCTATTGAAAGAGTCATGAGATACTTGAAAAAGACCATGACTCTAGGATTGCATTATCAGAGGTATCCTGTTGTACTTGAAGGGTACAGTGATGCAGATTGGAACACCTTATCTGATGATTGCAAAGCGACCAGCGGATATGTATTCAATATCGCTGGAGGAGCTGTATCCTGGAAATCCAAGAAACAGACTATACTAGCTCAGTCCACCATGGAATATGAGATGATAGCACTGGCTGCTGCCAGTGAAGAAGCAAGTTGGCTAAGATGCTTGCTAGCTGAGATCCCTTTATGGGAAAAACCGTTACCAGTTGTGTTAATTCATTGTGATAGTACCGCGGCTATCGCAAAGATTGAGAATCGTTATTATAATGGTAAGAAACGACAAATTAGACGGAAACATAGCACGATTAGAGGACTAATCTCCAATGGTGCGGTTAGAGTCGACTACGTACGTACTGATGAAAACTTAGCCGATCCTTTGACGAAAGGACTAACAAGAGAGAAAGTCTTAAATACATCTATTAAGATGGGACTAATGCCTATAGCTCACTAGTGATGGTAACCCGACCTAACTGACTGGAGATCCCAAGAAATAGGTTCAATGGGTAATAACAAGTCATAAAGTGATAAAACATGCTATGAGTAAAAAAATAAAGAAAGCATGATTCCTGCAGCGAATAGAGGATGAGATAATAGAAACTCTTAATGAGATCTATACTCCATATGGAGTGGAGTACACAGCTACAGGAGTACCCTTGATAGACTCACCTATGCGAATGTGGAACTGAGGCCAGTTCCTATGGAATTTGGGGCAAAATTGCTAGAGCATTCGTTAAACCGGGATATACGTGCATGGCCATAAAAGCACGGGCTTTTAGAATACACCTTAAGAAAAGGTTGTGTGTGGGTTCTGTGTCTGAGATTGAGTTCAATGCTACGTGCCACTCTTGTCAATCAGAATTTTACCCGCTATGCAAAGGTTCAAGTTGTTGGCGACACCTTTGTTTATTAGCAGCCTTATAGAACACTTGGCGTTATACTCAAAACCATTTTTTAAATTCAAGTGGGGGATTGTTGGAACATTGATGTGAAGATAGAAAGAAATTGGAAGGTTGGAAGATTAAACACTAAGTAATTAAACTTTGATCTAATATTGTGTGAATTGAAAAAATAGAGTGTGGGGGTCCCACATAAAATAGAACACACACATTAGTAGTGTTTAAATAGTGGTATTTAATTTTAAATACATGATAATTAGAGCTGTCAAAAGGGGCCGGCCCGGTCCGGCCCGCATCGGCCCGGGGGCCATAACATATAAAAGGGCTTTAGTGGGCCGGCCCTTTAAGCCTCATGGCCCGGCCCAATAAGCCCAGCCCGATAAGCAAAGGCCTACATGGTCCAATGGGCCGGCCCAACAAACTTTCATTTTTTTTTTGAAAAATTTATTTTACAAAATAAATTCAATGGACAATAAAACTACATATGTATCACACACAAATTAATATCCATATAATTTGATTAATTTCTTTCTTATACTTTTCTATTTATAATGATTGATTAAGTTGTTATTAGTTTTTTCAAATAAAGATAATCACAACAAACTTGGTTTAATCTTAAAAAAAAAATAAAATTGGTTTAATAATTATCTTCTAACTAAAAATCTCATCTTTTATTACTTAATTATCTAAAGATTTAATGGTAACTAAAATTTCTTATTTTTAGCTAAAAATATTTTAAGAATTTTTTTAAAATGTTTTTTTTTAACTCTTTAAGGGGCCGGCCCAAAAGCCCGTGGGGCCGGCCCATAACGGCCCATTAAAAATATAGGCCCGAGGGGCCGGCCCAATAAGGCCCGATCAATTTTTTTTAAAAGCCCGGCCCAATAGTCCGACCCATTTTTACAGCTCTAATGATAATGATGAAAATAATAATTATTATTATTTTTATTCATGAATATCACTTCCCATAATTTTAGCTTATGGTTGTTGTGATAAGATTGAGAATCCAACTGAATTTCCTATCTTTCTCTCATTAGTTTGTTATTGTGGATTTGTTTCTTTTGATCTCATCCACAAATGTTGTTGAACGGATAATTGGATAAGTTTCTTTTTGATCTTATCCATTAGAGTAATTGATGTAGCAATTTTTGCTAAAACAGTTACAAAATCTCTATATAATTAGAGGACTCCACTCAGTTCAAAAACTACACCGAAAAAGAATTCCTCTAATATCGAATCTTCTTCTTCTTTCTCCCTTCAACTTGTGTTTACGAGTTGTTCCTTATTCTCTTCATCTAATTTTTCTGTCCCTCGGTTTTGAGTGGTATACATACCATATTTGACCAGTAATTCGTTACCGTATAAAAGATGTTACTTCTCTTCATCTAATCTTTCTGTGCCTTCGGTTTTGAGAACGACCTGATCGTGACTCAACCCGGTAAATTCTTCGGTGATTTTCCCTTTCAGGTATTTTCCAAAAATCAAAACCAACAAGCTCTCTATCACATTATATCTCTATCATATCATGACTATCAAACGGACCATAAATATGTCATCAATTATTCTTAATAATATAAATTGAACATCGGTAAAACTGAAAAATATAACAAAATGTCTACAAATATGACAAAATCAAGCTTACATTACAACAAAATCAATTGTTTCTTCCTTATATATGTGAACCCTCTGATTTTTAAGAGAAGATAATTTGCTAATTTGTCAAAATTTAAATAAGCCTAACAAAAAATCGACTCGTAATTTCTCAAGTTATTCGTTCTACGATCTGATTAACTACTGATATTGTAGATATGTTTTGTGGTGCCATGGAGTCCAATAAGGCATTGCTACCTGAATCCATTTATATTGACAATGGCATTAACGTTAGTACTTATTAGTGTGTACCACTTTAAGGTTTGAGTTGACTGCAAGCATGAAATATTTGACCATAAAAATATACTTCTTTTCAAATGAGCTGTCACAAAAATCTTCATTGCAACATCCAATAGCTATACTTCATAAGAGCCAATAAATATCCATCCCAAGTCAAGTCCAGCAACAAGCAAATGAAGCAAAAGAAGAACAAAATGATATCAGCAACCATGCAACATTTCTCTTCATGCATATTACTTCTCCTAATCCTAACCACACATAACATCATTCCTGCTTGTTATGAATCATAGAATCATAGGGATAAAGGTCATAGATGTAAGCAAGATAGAGAGCATAAGAGTATTCGTGTGGGAGATACTCATAGAGATTCATAGTGGAATGAATATAGATTGATAAAAGATTGTAAATTGTGTACATTAGTGTTCTATTTATAGGACTCAATTAACTAACTAATTGAGTAACCAACTATAACTAATTTCTAACTAACCAACTAACACCAACAAACTCTAACTATCTTAATAGCCTCCCTCAAACTCAACATTGGGAAATTTACCAATTTGAGTTTGGATACAAAGCTAAAACCAAACAAAGAAACAAGCACAAAGAGCCTTCAAACAACACTAAATTCAAACACTTGCAGTAAGTACATTGTACTTGTAGGAAGCAAAACAGAAGCTGAGACACTTGCATGACAGCAGAAGCAAAAAAGCAGACTTCAACATACCAAAGGAACTGAAAATGAACCAAGTGTGCATGTGAAACTTCAAACCAAGGAAATTCCAAACCATCTTCTATAGTTGATCATGGTCTCTATGCAAGCAAAACCCCATCTCATTATGCCACAACCAACCATGTAATGTTTGAACTTATATCAGTAAGTGTTGGTCATGTTTGGATCTAACTCAAAAGATTCACTTATATCAATTAGCATTGAAGATGTTGCAATAGACCAAGGATCAAAAGAATTGCCACATGTGAGTGTCCAAAGAATCAATAAACCACCGGTGATCCAAAATGGATTGTGACTACACTACCCAATTGAGCAACCAGAATTTTCATCAACATAATGCAATTGCTACCGAAACGGTTTCTGAAGCCATATGCAACTAACAATCAAACAAGCTTGAACAATATTCCAGAACTAACTTCTATATTTTCCTCCCTCAAACTCATGGTAAGAGAATTCTTAGTATGAGTTTGGAAAAGACAGCCCAAATATAAATGAGAAGAACATCAACAATATAAGCTTCCAGTAAATCAACACAAAATCCATTGAATTGGGCCTCTATGAGATCAATATTCATGTAGTAAAACTCAGTAAGGGAAGCACTCAATTAACTTGTTGCTGCTGTATAATGCATTAATCAAAAACTTGAAACAACACAGTAGCAGTGTTTGACAATCTATGGCACATAGATTTCAAACTGAAATCTAGACATGTCCTCATTAAACTAGAAAGCAAAACAGATCGATATTTTTCACGTTGAAGAATAGAAGCCTCTAAAACTTGAAAATGAACCAAACAGAATTTCAATCTAGCCTTCAAGAACCAAAGATTCACCATAAAGCTTTCAAATCAAACAGTCTAAACCTTCAATAAAATCTGATGAGCTTGAATGACAAACCTCAAGAATGATACATATCAGGAATTCTTCAAAGTTTTCTTCAATTCCAGAAATCAACTCAAAATCGTTGCAGTTGGGCTTCAAATTCAAAGAAAGGTAAGAACCAACTTCGACGCTAAGAAGGTGATTGCCACCGGGATCGAAAACTGTGATTACATAATCTGTTTCGCCATCATTGTGAGTTTGAGGTTCACGGCGAAGAATTTCTCCGTAATCATCAAGAACATTCGCAATGGAAAGAGGCTTGATGACTACACCGCCGGGATCGAAAACAGTGATGCATGAACCATGATGCTGAGAAAAGAAACGGATGTTCTCCGATGAACATAGTAGCAAATCGGAAATCATCTCACCTTTCTTGCTATTCTGATCTTGATCGTGCGAAAATTGAACGTTGCCGTCATGTTGACGCTCGACCTTGATTGAAGAAGAGAACGCTTGAACACCGTATTGATTCTGCAATTTTTGGCAGACTGCATAAAGCACAAATGCAGGCTCGAAATTCTTCGATTGTTTGTCTTCTTTCGAAGCGGTGATCGTGAAATCAACATCGCTGCAGCAAGAGTCACCAAGAAAACAAGTAATCTCCCCAATCTTGATGGAGAAACCATCAAAATCGGATGCAATCGAAGGAATAGGAACCGGAATGATTGGACTTGCGAAGCTGCCAAAAAGGATTGAAGCTTGTGGAGTAGAAGATTCCAGATCTTGAGTGCCGAGAATTGCAACATCATCGGATTCATCTTCTTCACAATTTTCAGAATTGTATGCGGAAGCGAGATCTTCATCTTCATCCCTCGGGTATCGCTCTGATACCATGTTATGAATCATAGAATCATAGGGATAAAGGTCATAGATGTAAGCAAGATAGAGAGCATAAGAGTATTCGTGTGGGAGATACTCATAGAGATTCATAGTGGAATGAATATAGATTGATAAAAGATTGTAAATTGTGTACATTAGTGTTCTATTTATAGGACTCAATTAACTAACTAATTGAGTAACCAACTATAACTAATTTCTAACTAACCAACTAACACCAACAAACTCTAACTATCTTAATACTGCTAACTCAGAAAATTGCAATCCAGATGACAAAAAAGCCCTTCTCCAAATCAAGAAACAATTTGGCAACCCAACTCAACTCTCTTCATGGGATCCAACCACAGACTGCTGCAACAGCACATGGCTAGGTGTAGATTGCGACAACTTCACTCCAACCTACCGTGTCACTGACCTTGATCTCTCCGACCTTAACCTCCCTAACCCCGTCCCTTTTCCGCCTTCCATCACTAACCTCCCTTCCCTCAACCTCCTCTTTCTCACCCGCATCCCCAACCTTGTTGGTCCTATCCCGCTCTATATCGCCAACCTGACCACACTCCGGTATGTTGCCATCAGACAAACCAACATCTCTGGCGAGATACCCAACACCCTCTCACAGATCAAAACACTTGTAACCATCAGCTTCACAGACAACAAACTCACTGGTTCCCTCCCAGCCTCACTTTCGTCTATCCCTAGCCTCGCTGGAATTGCCTTTTACGGCAATCAACTCACCGGAGCAATACCTGAAACGTACGGCTCATTCCCGCCTCTCTTTACAGGGTTGCTTCTCTCACAAAACCGTCTCTCAGGGAAGATTCCGGCTTCCCTAGGGAAACTGAACCTTGCTGACTTGGACTTGTCACGGAACATGTTGGAGGGTGATGCTTCGATGTTTTTTAAGTCGAACATACTTACTTATACAATATCTTTGGCAACGAACTCGTTCTCTTTTGATATCGGGAAAGTTGGGTTATCAAAGGACTTGAATAAGTTGGATTTGAGGAACAATAAAATCTATGGTACGCTACCTGAGGGATTGGCGAATCTTCGGTATCTGCACAAGCTGAATGTGAGCAATAATAACCTGTGTGGTCAGATTCCAAACTTAAGATTTGATGGGAGTTGCTATGCTCATAATAAGTGCTTGTGTGGTTCTCCGCTTCCTGCTTGCAAGACTTGAATTGAATTAATAGATCCTACAAAACAGTGTATGAGTTTTGAATAAAGATAGTGGCCTTCATTTAAACTATTAAATAAAATTGGACTTTAGATCAAACTAATAAAACATTTTAATAATTTGATGATTAAGATGATATGATTGATTGATCGAATTAAATGCTTTAACAAATATATTCATCAGAAAGTGTGTTGATGTAATAATTTTCCATAACAGATCTCCTAATCCAACTCCAACAGACAATGACTCAATATATAATAAAATTACTGCACACCATTATATTATGCAGCACTCATCATCAGCAATTTCAGTCCTTATTGCAAAATACCCTTACCAGTGCCTAGACTTGTCCCAAACTCCTATCACCAATTTTAGATATGTTGACATATATAATGAAAACAAGGGCTGGTAAATAAATTGCAAAAGTTGCATTGAAAGTAGTCCAGAAAAAAAGTAAATTTGATTAGAATTTAAAAAATGATATCAAAAGTAAAGGACTGGGAAATGTAAGTTTGACAAGGAATTAAAGGCTAATGAAAGTAAATATAAATTGAAGATAAATTGTTGAAAACGTAAAGATGGGATAAATAAGGTTTTTTCTACACTACCTCTTGATAATTTGGAGATATTTACTCAACAACGAATGAGAACAAGCTATATGCATGTGAGTAAAAGTTGGTTAAAAGTTAGTTATGGGTACCACATACAAATCTACTTATGTGGCTTGTTCTCATTGGTTGTTAGATAAATACCCCCAAATTATCAAGGGATAATGTAGGTCTCACCTAATTATAAAGGTTTCGACTTGTAAAATAACTTGGTGAAATTTAAGTGAAAAATAAGACATGCAAGAAATTCATACAGCTTGAATCCATTTCTAGTTTAGTAAGTAGGCATAACAATGTAAGTAATTCAACTTTTAGAATACTGTGGGAACTCCTATTTTATAGAGATCTACATTTGCTCCATCGCGTCAAAATTGTGATTTAGGCACTTCCTCATAAGCAGTTTGAACCTTTCATATGCTTAAAGAGACTCTGCGTCAAGTTGCTCAAAATTAGCAAGTTCTGCCTTTTTGTAAAAACTGGGAATTTGTGAAAAAACGGTCCAAAAAATTATATTACTCTAGGTGTGGATTGTACCACTGGGCAAACATTGTATCTAAAATTTCGCTCACCCGGTCAAAGAGACGGCAAATAGCCGGAGTTTCATTTGATCTTTAGTCACATCATCTGCCTTGCATATTTGACAAGTCTCATAGAAACGGGACATGTGTTCCCATCGATCCCTAATAGTACTTTCCATCAAATTGATCGTCTCGCAAACCCGCTAGAACAGTGTTTTTGATATCAGACCTTCAACAGTAATTACCCATAGTACGCCTAGGTGGCCGTGGTGGAGATGGCTCTGCCATGACTTCTTCGTAAATTGACTCCACGTCAGAAGATATATAACCTTGCGCTTTAGTCAGCACTTTCTTTGCCAATCGAGCTAACCGGATTGCTTTCTGATTAGCTTACGCTGTTTTTTCAATTTCCGAATCAAAAGTTAACTCTTGTACAACTCTACCTTGTTAAAATTTAATTGACAGAAAACAAAATACTAAAATCCTATGTAAAACAAAATTGCCTTGTTAAAATTAATCAACGAACCCCAACAACGGCGCCAAATATTTGATGGTTTTTTGGCAACTGTACCAAATTTAATGTCAAATAATAATAAAAAGTTTGTATCCACATATAGATACTGTTTCAAATACAATTAAACAATTATGACTAACTTCGGATGCTTGAAACGACCAAGTTAAAAAATGTGAGCTGCATTATTTTAAGGAAAATGTTAACTTGTGCCCCTGAACACAAGTTATGGAAGACAAAAAATAGAAAAATTGTCTTGAAATTTGTGTACTCAATATTTTTAAAATGTAAATAATGTTGTTTTTGATGCAAACTATACCTAAAGTAAAAAAATAAAAGCAAAAAAGTACCTTTTTTATTTTCTTAATTGCCCTAAAGATACTAGTTAACATGAGCCTTATTTTAATGCGAGCTTTGTGTGGTCAAATTCCACAAGCTGAAAACTTTAGAAGGTTTGATGAGTATTGTTATGCTCTTAAAATTTAACTGCTTGTGTGGACCTACTCTTCCACCCTGCAAGACTTGAATTGAATTAATGGATCCCCACAAATTAAATGATGGTGACCTGCATTTAGAGAGAGAGAGAGAGGTGACTCCACCAATCAATTGAGATAAAAACCTTTACACAATTACAAATCAAATGAACCTATGAGAGACCCAACCAGCAGCCAGATAAACCTATGAGAGACCCAGCCAGCAGCCTAGTTGAAGTGTCTTATTCAAGAATTTGCAAATCACATATTCTAAGAATAATAAAAAGTGGTACAAACAAGCCTATATATATCCCTGCAACAAGAAAATGAATTGAAGAACAAAATAGTAATGGTATTATCAAACATGCAATTCCCCTCATGTATATTACTTCTCCTCATGATCCTAACAACCCATCACTTGATCATACCTTCACTGTCAGAAAAATGCAACCCAGATGACAAAAATGCCCTCCTCCAAATCAAAAAACAATTTGGCAACCCAACCAAACTGTCTTCATGGAACCCAACCACTGACTGCTGCAATGGCACATGGGAAGGTGTTTCATGCGACACCGATACACAAACCTATCGCGTCAACAACTTAGATCTCTACGATCTTGACCTCCCTCGACCCCTTCCAATTCCACCTTCCATCACAAACCTCCCTTTCCTCTTCTACCTCTCTCTCTTCCGCATCCCCAACCTCGTTGGCACAATCCCCTCGTCAATCACCAGCCTCTCCAAACTCCAGTACCTCTACTTCAGTGATAGCAACATCTCCGGCGAGATACCCAACACCCTTTCTCAGATCAAAACCCTTGTAACCCTAGATTTCTCCTACAACAAACTCACCGGTCCCCTCCCCGACACCATTTCGTCTCTCCCTAACCTAGTTGGAATCACATTCGACGGCAACCAACTCACTGGAGCAATACCGGAATCATATGGCTCATTCTCAAAGCTCTTTACATCGATGACTCTCTCACGAAACAAGCTCTCCGGGAAGATTCCAGCATCTCTGGCAAATCTGAACCTGTCGTTTGTGGACTTGTCACGGAACGCATTGGAGGGTGATGCTTCGGTGTTGTTTGGATCGAATAAAAACACTCAGAAGATAGTGTTGGCGAAGAACTCATTCTCTTTTGATATTGGGAAAGTTGGGTTGTCGGAGAGTTTAAATGGCTTGGATTTGAGGAACAATAAAATCTATGGTACGTTACCTGAAGGATTGGCAAATCTTCGGTATCTGCACAAGTTGAACGTGAGCAACAATAACCTGTGTGGTCAGATTCCAAACTTAAGATTTGATGAGAGTTGTTATGCTCATAATAAGTGCTTGTGTGGTTCTCCTCTTCCTGCTTGCAAGACTTGAATTGAATTAATAGATCCTACAAAACTATGTATAAGTTTTGAATAAAGAAGATGGTGGTCTTCATTTAAACTATTAAATAAAATTGTACTTTGGATCGAACTAGTAAAACATTTTAATAATTTGATGATTATGATTGATTGATTGATCGAATTAAATCCTTAAACAAATATATTCATCAGAAAGTGTGTTTATGTAATAATTTTCCATAACAGATCTCCTAATCCAACTCCAACTCCAACAGACAATGGCTCAATATATAATAAAATTACCCAACTTCAAGTACATAATAAAATTACTGCACACCACAATATTATGCAGCACTCATCAGCAATTTTTGTCCTTATTGCAAAATACCCTTACCCTTACCAATGCCTAGACTTGTCCCAAACTCCTATCACCAATTTTAGATATGTTATATTAATGAAAACAAGGGCTGATAAATAAATTGCAAAAGTTGCATTGATGGTAGTCCTGAAAAAATGTAAATTTGATTAGAATTTAAAAAATTATACCAAAAGTAAAAGATTGGGAAATGTAAGTTTGACAAGGAATTAAAGGCTAATGAAAGTGTTAAAAGAAGTCCCACATCGTTTGCGAGAAAGTCTGAACAAGTGTTTATAAATAAGAGGCAATTCTCACCTTACAAGCCGATTTTGTAAGAATTAGTTAAACCCAAAACTCAATTTTAAGATGGTATCAAAGCATATCCGCGATTCACTGGGCCACTTCGTCGGGCCGTCTGCAATCAAGTTTTGAATCGGGCCCTCCACCTATCTGAGCAACAAGCCCAACAGTGCTGAGCGCAGGGGGGGGTGTTAAAGAAGTCTCACATCGCTTGCGAGAAAACCTGAACTTGTTATGGGCACCACATACAAATCTACTTATATGATTTGTTCTCATTAGTTGTTAGATAAATACCCCCAAATTATCAAGGGGTAATGTAGGTCTAAGCCTAATTATAAAGGTTTCAACTTGAAAAATAACTTGGTGAAATTTAAATGAAAAATAAGACATGCAAGAAATTCTTACGGTTTGAATCCATTTCTAGTTTAGTAAGTAGGCTTAACAATGTAGGTAATTCAATTTTTAGAATACTGTGGGAACTCCTATTTTATAGAGATCTGCATTTGCTCCATCGCGTAAAAATTGTGATTTGGGCACTTCCTCATAAGCAGTTCGAACCTTTCGCGTCAAGTTGCTCAAAATTAGCAAGTTCTGCCTTTTTTTGTAACAAAATGGGAATTTGTGAAAAAACACTCCAAAAACTTGTATTACAACTCTAGGTGTGGATTGTACCACTTGGCAAACTTTGTATCTAAAATTTCGCTCACCCGGTCAAAGAGAAGGCAAATAGCCGGAGTTTTATTTAATCTTCAGTCACATCATCTGCCTTGCATATTTGACAAGTATCATAGAAACGGGACATGTGTTCCCATGGATCCCTAATAGTAGTTTCCATCAAACTGATTGTCTCGCAAACCGGCTAGAGCAGTGGTTTTGATATCAGTCCTTCAACAGTAATCACCCATAGTACGCCTAGGTGGCCATGGTGGAGATGGCTCTGCCATTACTTCTTCGTAAATTGATTCCACGTCAGAAGATATATAACCTTGCGCTTCAGTCAGCACTTTCTTTGCCAAACGAGCTAACCAGATTGCTTTCTGATTAGATTTTGCTGTTAGAATGCAAAGAGACCGGATGCAGAACATGGTTTTCATTTTCTTAATTTTTAATTGAAATGTTAAATCTAAGCCGTTGATTTTTTCTTAGCCACGTGTCTGTTGCTTATAACCAGAAATTGAGATGGCCATTTCCTCTCCAAATGGAGAGGATTCGGACTCTACTCGTCCACCCTGCAAGACTTGAATTGAATTAATTAATGGATCCCACAAATTAAATGATGGTGACCTGCATTTAGAGAGAGAGAGAGAGAGAGAGGTGACTCCACCAATTAATTGAGATAAAAACCTTTACACAATTACAAACCAAATGAACCTATGAGAGACCCAACCAGCAGCCAGATGAGCCTATGAGAGACCCAGCCAGCAGCCTAGTTGAAGTGTCTTATTGAAGAATTTGAAAATCAGATATTCTATGAA
The DNA here is from genome assembly GCA_954870985.1 of Trifolium fragiferum. NCBI lineage: Eukaryota > Viridiplantae > Streptophyta > Magnoliopsida > Fabales > Fabaceae > Trifolium > Trifolium fragiferum. Next base: position 14,450,675 of record OX940790.1, on the reverse strand, counting down.
TTGTTGTAAGAATAATAAAAAGTGGTACCTACCAACCAAGGAGTCCAATAGCCATCGCTATCTCTACCCATTATTATGTCAACAGTGTTGAAAAACCCATAAATTTAAAGGTCTGAAGCTATTGAAGAATATGAAGTAACTTTGCTGCAGTCATAAATAAATGCTAGATTGCATCTTAACTCTGCGAAAATGTTCAATAAATAATAACCATCAAAGCTAAAATAAAAATAAAAAAACCAAGGAATTGTCAATTACTTGAGATCTAAATGCACTATGATTTGTGAATATGACATGCAACCATATGCAATTTAACTAAATCATAAAATAAATGTGAATATGACATGTAACCAAATGCAATATTACTTTTTTTTAGACGATGTTTTAAAATTTCGACTGCAGAATGAATCGCTGAAAAGTACATATCATAGTTCAATAACGGTCCAATTGCAGAAGATGTTTTAAGTGGTGGATCAGCAAACTTGTTGAACAAGGCAAGCTAGACCTAATCAAAGGAAATCAGGGTACCATCAAATATATGGCTGTGGCAATGCCAAAACCACAATCTGAAACCACCATTGCTATTTCTACCCATTATTATTTAATGTTAGTTGACTTCAAGCATGAGATATTTGACAATAAAGAATACTTTTCAAATGCATATGCTGTCATAAAGACTATTATTCAGTATTAATGCAATATCTTATCCTCTCATAGACACATCAGCTACAAACAAGCCTATATATATCCCTGCAACAAGCAAATGAATTGAAGAACAAAATGGTAATGGTATTATCAAACATGCAATTCCCCTCATGTATATTACTTCTCCTCATAATCCTAACAACACATCACTTGATCATACCTTCATTGTCAGAAAAATGCAACCCAGATGACAAAAATGCCCTCCTCCAAATCAAAAAACAATTTGGCAACCCAACCAAACTTTCTTCATGGAACCCAACCACTGACTGCTGCAATGGCACATGGGAAGGTGTTTCATGTGACACCGACACACAAACCTATCGCGTCAACGACCTCGATCTCTCCGATCTTGACCTCCCTCAACCCCTTCCAATTCCACCTTCCATCACAAACCTCGCTTTCCTCTCCATCCTCTCTCTCTCCCGCATCCCCAACCTCGTCGGCACAATCCCCCCGTCAATCTCCAGCCTCAACAAACTCCACTACCTCTACTTCAGCCACAACAACATCTCCGGCGAGATACCCAACACCCTCTCACAGATCAAAACCCTTGTAACCCTAGATTTCTCCTACAACAAACTCACTGGTCCCCTCCCCGACACCATTTCGTCTCTCCCTAACCTAGTCGGGATCACATTCGACGGAAACCAACTCACCGGAGCTATACCGGAATCATATGGCTCATTCTCAAATCTCTTTACATCGATGACTCTCTCGCGAAACAAGCTCTCAGGGAAGATTCCAGCATCTCTGTCAAAGCTGAACCTGGCGATTGTGGATTTGTCACGGAACGCGTTGGAGGGTGATGCTTCGGTGTTGTTTGGATCGAATAAAAACACTCAAAAGATAGTGTTGGCGATGAATTCATTCTCTTTTGATATCGGGAAAGTTGGGTTGTCGAAGAATTTGAATGGTTTGGATTTGAGGAATAATAAAATCTATGGTATGTTACCTGAGGGACTCACTGAGCTCAAGTTTCTGCATAATTTCAACGTGAGTTACAATAATCTGTGTGGTGAAATTCCACAAGGTGGAAACTTGAAAAGGTTTGATGAGTATTGCTATGCTCATAACAAATGCTTGTGTGGTTCTCCTCTTCCCGCCTGCAAGACTTGAACTGAATTAATTTTTATATGTGTTACTGTATTTGAAATAAACAATGATAATAAGAAAATAAAGGTCATTTATAATAAGACAATAATTCCATTCAATGTGAATAGGAAATGTAACGAAAATCAAAATGACTTGTCTATAAAAGTCAAATATTTAATAAAAGAATGTGAAAGGTTGTGTTGTTGAAAAATGTAATAACCTGTATTAATTTCTAGAATATTATTACACAGTGTTATAGTAGTATCTGGTATTGGATTACATGAAATAATCTAGACTATTATTTACAACTAATACATCTCCATTTTATTTATACAAGAAAGTTTACAATTTAAAAGAAAACTATAACTAAAAATTATTTCTTGTGCAGCTTTTGCCCTTGTTGCACCTATCTTATCTGAAAAATAGAAATTACAGATGAGATTAAATCTCAGTGAGTTCTTAACTATCCTCAACCCTTCTAACCCGAATACCCGGATTTTCTAACTGTCATTAAATAAGTTAAGTAAAAAGTTCATTTCTATTCAACAATAGCAAATAAATAAAAGTCAAACACTCAAACATTATTATCTCGTCGATTTTATCTACAAGGCAACTAAGTGTGAGCGGTCTCAAGAGCCTTGCCTATCCGGATGGAAATATCATCGCTCTGCACTTGTGCACTTTTCACACTTGTGCATACCGATATTGATACCTCTCTAGATCAATAATCCATTGATCTCAACTAATTTTATATTCATAATAATATGTCATTCTTTTCTAACCACAAAGGTTCATTCTTATCTTTAATTATTATTATAAAATAAAAGGAAACTATGTTCATTGGTGAAAAGGGGTATCTATGAGCATTCTTTTTAATTATTTATTCAATTAACAATTTTCTATTAATCAAATTACATTATCTTTTCTATTAGTTCTAACATTTTATGAACCAATACTAGTTAATAATGGATCTCATCATTAAGCTAAACCTACATTGGCTAAGGGTCTCAAAATTACATAAAGGACAAAAACAGCGCATAAACCACACCTGCAAATTTCACTACTAAAATCCAAACAATCCATTTAGTTCAATTTTATGCATCCTAACTTTTCTATAACAATGCTATTAACAGTTCCATACCACATTTTATCTAATTTGCAAGCAAAATACAAATATTTTCTATAAAAATGCTAATAACTGTTCTATTAACCAGTCACATATCTTGACTAGTTTTCTAGAAATGGGTATTGCAAGTATATGAAACTCTTTTCTCATAAAACCACTCTCAAGGTTGTAAGTTTTAACCAAATCAAACCTATATTTAAGAACTCACCTTTGATATTGATGATGAAAGTGAGGAAAAGGCAATGTGTTGACAATAGCTTGAGAAACCATTGATTCTTGACTTGCTTAGCTCTAACTTGTTTTTTCCCCTTCAATCAATGTGGTTAATAAGCTTCTTAAAACAAATTATTCGGGAATCCGAGTTTGATAATAATTTTTATTTAACTTTAATTACTTTGCGGCTTAATTCTAGATTATAAGACTTTTTTAAAAAATCAAAGGGTTAATAAAAAAAAATCAAAATAATTTTTAGGCTTAATAGATCTTTAGGTACTTGTATTGTATGTTCGTGAATTTTTGGTTTTAGTCCCTGTATTTTATTTTGTTGCAATTAAATCCCTTAATGTATAAATTTTTTTGGTTATAGTCCCTAAAGTTAAAATCCGCATAAAAATTTGCAGCTTTCGTGGAGATTTTCTTTTAGATTTTTCTGCAGATTTTGACCTTAAGGACTAAAACAAAAAAAATTGTACATTCAGGAACTTATTTGCAACAAAACAAGATACATAAACTAAAACAAAAAATTCACGAACATACAAGGATCAAAAGATATATTAAGCCTAATTTTATACACTTGTGTAAAAAAATGTCATACACATAATGAAAGACTTGTAAGTTAGCTAGCAGCAAGCAAGATCACATGTGTTTAAATGTCTGAAGCTATTGAAGAATCTGAAGTAACTTTTTTGCAATCATAAATAAAAGTTAGATTGCCTCTTAATTCTTCAAAAAAAGTTCAATAAAATAATAGTAACAAACTACTCCTTTGGACCTTATTATAAGAAAAAATTTATTTTTTAGATTCATAATATTTGATGTATTTGATTCATGATATGAATTAGATACATTAAATATTCTGTTAACTTAAAAAACAAACTTTTTCTTATGATAAGGTTCGAAAGGAGTAATATCAAAGCTAAAATAAAGAAACCAAGTATTCCAAGGAATTGTCCATTAGTTGAGAAATAAATGCACCAACTCTAAATGATACAAAGCTCAACAGCCAGATTCTTGTTGAAGCATGCATGTTGCTCTTTGGTGTAATTTGGTGGGGGAGTAATTCTTACATGTTTAGGACATTTCTTTGGATCACTAACTTCTTGAGGATAAGAAAATTTGACATGGAAATTTGAGATTCAATAGTTTTGCTCTATTGATGTATTTCTATCCGGTTTTCCTTATACAAAGGACATTGATGATAACAAAATAAATAAAAGCTAGATTGCATCTCTATTTCTAATAAGTCATAGTAAAAACTAATGACAAAATAAGAACAAAGAAAGAAACAGGTGCTGAAATTTGGATTTGGCAGAGTCACTAGTATAAGAAACAAAGATAGAAACAGATTACTGTCCATCCATAATAACAGAAAATTCAGATTTGAATTATTATGTTTTTTTTTTTCTAAGACTAAATACATGCATGTATGCAATGTAAATACTAAATCTAACAAACCTCATTGAAGTATCTTATTAGTAATATATTTATGGTAACCCTGCCAATGCCAGAACCAAAACCTAAAATTCAAGAAATTGCAAATAAAATATTCCAACCAAGGAGACCAATCTCTACACACTATTAATTATGATGACGATGACATTAATCAACGCAAGTTGAATTCCAGCATGAAATATTTGACAATGAAGAATACTTTTCAATTGCATGAGCTGTCACATAGATTAGTATATAGTATTCAGTATATTAATGCAAGATCTTATCCTATAGTTACTATACATATATAATCCTATATATATCTCAGCTACAACAAGCAACTGATAAGAAAATGATATAAAAAATGAAACACTTCACCTCATACTAATCCTAGCTACACATTACTTGATCATACCTTCAAACTCGGAAAAATGCCACCCAGATGACAAAAAAGCCCTTCTCCAAATCAAGATACAATTTGGCAACCCAACAAGTCTGTCGTCATGGGATCCAATTGCCGACTGTTGCAACCGCACATGGTACGGTGTTGGATGTGACACCGACACACAAACAAACCGCGTCAACTACCTCAGCCTAGACTTCCTCGACCTCCCTCAACCTGTTCCCATACCACCTCAATCACATACCTCTATTTCCTAACCTTCCTCTTCATCTACCGCACCCGCAACCTCATCGGTCCTCTATCCCACCTTCCATCTCCAAACTCACCAAACTCCTCTATCTCACCATCAGCAACACTAGCATAAACGGAAATATACCTGATACTCTCTCGCAGATCAAAACTCTCTTAACCATTGATTTCACCAACAACAAACTCACCAGTCCCCTTCCAGTCTCTCTCTCTCATCTCTCCCTAACTTCGATGGAATATCATTCGATGGAAACCAACTCACCGGACCAATACCAGAATCATACGGATCATTTCCGAATTCCTTTACAGTGTTAAGTCTGTCAAGAAACCAGCTCTCCGGGAAGATTCCAGTGTCTCTGGCAAAACTGAACCTTAAGTATGTAAACTTGTCACAGAACATGTTGGAGGGTGATGGTTCGGTTTTCTTTGGATCCAAGAAACGGATTAATGAGATAGTGTTGGCAAAGAATTTGTTTGCTTTTGATATTGGGAAAGTTGAGTTGGCGAAGGATTTGAAGCAGTTAGATTTAAAGAGGAACAAAATCTATGGTACGTTACCGGAGGGACTGTCGGAGCTTAAGTTTCTGCATTATTTTAATGTGAGTTACAATAACCTGTGTGGTCAAATTCCACAAGGTAGCAACTTGAGAAGGTTTGATGAGTATTATTATGCTCAAAATAAGTGCTTATGTGGTTCTCCTCTTCCTGCTTGCAAGACTTAGGTCAAATTAGTTAGGCATAATAAACAAACATAATGGCTAATGCTTTTACTAATGCGGCAATTCTTAAGCTAGTCACCATGTTGTTAGTTTTATTCCTCATTATATCGAATACATTTTGATTAAGAGACGTGCTATTTCAAGTGAACAGAATTATGACAAATTCATAGTGAAAAATTCATGAGTGTCAGTTTCTTATTTAGTTGAAAACATGAGTGGATGGATGAAAAGTTGAAAAATTCAACTTCAGCGACACCACTATATATGTCGTGATGTTTTGCGAGAATATTTTCTCTATAAGTAGCATTAGCCTTTGATTAATGATATGACTTAAGTTTTTTTTTTTATAAAATAAATAAATCAAATGTTGAGTTTAAAAGATTATGAGAGATACACCAGAGCCAAACAGCATAAGAGATACACCGGAGCCAAACAACATATAAGCAACAGACAACTAGGAAAATCGGAAGTTACACAATATAATATCACCAAACTACTTAGGAAACTCAACACGAGATCTGATCCAAGACCATCGACATTCAACTCCACGATACATCACAAGTTAACTCCATTTTGATGTCATCAATGCCGCAACAATAAGTTACAATCATTCTAACAAAAGCAGCATAGCAGGGCCAGAAGAAATGATAAACCTGTAGCTACAAGATTAAGAGCCAGAATTTAATCGCAAATTTGGAACTAATCTCACAAATTTGCAACAACTAACATACATTAATTCTAACAAGAGCATCCTATGGTGGTAAAGTAAAACAAACATGCAGAACAAAAAGTTAAAAGTAACTTAGTATATACCCAACTATGCCACAGGTAACTTATATATATAAGTCTTAACAATTAACTTTTGCATCCTCTCAATTATGTGTACTACTACTATAGCAGCTTCTCCATCTTAAATCTCATCCACTGATTTTTTAAGCATTATATCTATGGTCAGCAATTCATTTGCTTATGGTGGATAAATTAAGTCATTTGTCCACCTTAAAAGCCACCATATATGCCTATATATGTAGTACAGTACAATATATCCCAATAGCAAGCAAATGCATTGAAAACAAAATAATATCATCAACCATGCAGCACTTGCTACTTCTCCTCCTAATCCTAACCACACAACACTTCGTCATACCTTCACTCTCAGAAAAATGCAACCCACAAGACAAACAAGCCCTTCTCCAAATCAAAAAAGAACTTGGCAACCCAACTGAACTCTCTTCATGGAACCCAACCACAGACTGCTGCGAACACCGCAAATGGGCAGGTGTCTTTTGCACCGAGACAGGAAGCTACCGCGTCCATAACCTTGATCTCTCCGACCTCAACCTCCCTAAACCCCTTCCAATTCCACCCTCCATATTCACTAACCTCCCTTTCCTCTTCTTCCTCTCTATCACCCGCATCCCCAATCTCGTCGGTCCTATCCCTCCGTCCATCTCCAACCTCGCCAAACTCCAGTACCTCTATATCAGCCACACCAGCATTTCTGGAGAGATACCAAACACTCTCTCACATATCAAAACTCTCTTAACAATCGACTTCTCCCACAACAAACTCACCGGTCCACTCCCAGAAAGCATCTCCTCTCTCCCTAACCTCTTGGGAATATCATTCGACGATAACCAACTCACCGGTACAATACCAGAATCTTATGGCTCCTTCTTGAAGCTCACATCGTTCACTCTGTCAAAAAACCGTCTCTCTGGGAAGATTCCGGCGTCTCTAGCTAAACTGAACCTTGCATTTGTGGACTTGTCACAAAACGCGTTAGCGGGTGATGCTTCGGTGTTTTTTGGTTCAAAGAAAAGTACTCAGAAGATATGGTTGGATAGGAACTCGTTTAGTTTTGATATCGGGAAAGTTGGGCTGTCGAAGAATTTGGAGGCGATCGATCTGAGGAACAATAAAATCTACGGTACACTACCTAAGGGATTGACAAAGCTGAAGTATTTAAGTGAGTTGAATGTAAGCAACAATAATTTGTGTGGTGAGATACCAGTTGGTGGAAAATTGCAAAGGTTTGATGAGTCTTGTTATGCTCATAATAGGTGCTTGTGTGGCTCTCCTCTTAGAGCTTGCAAGGCTTGAAATTTGAATCCAATCTCACAACTATGTGACTAGTTTTAAATAAAAAAGATGGCGGGTTTATATAATTTTAAATCCATGTGACAAAATGTATTGTGTTGATGTAATTTTGGATGATTAATTACTAATCCCTCTGTCTCATATGCTATTATGTGTCTCTAGGATCAAAATGGAGTATAAAACTATTTTGATATATTAATATATTATTCTACATTATAAAAATTGTGCACATATCAAATGAAATACATAATATGTATAGAACATATAGAGTAGTAACTGTAAAAGAAAAAGAATGGAAAAACAAAGGAAATTCTATAACACAGAAGTAGCACATAAACATTTGGTTGTCGTACTAGTAAGAGATTTTTTTTATGTGTTTCGTTGCGATGAAAAGAATACATTATGATAGAATTGAGTTTGAAAGAATTAATTTTGGTTAAAATTGAATACAAATTGACACATTAGTTTAAAGTGAATTATCGATATTTGATGTTATTTGGATAACTTGAATCGAAATAACTTTTAGATGTATATTACCAAATTAGATTTTATGTGTATTTTTACAATTGAGTTTTTATGTGTATTTTCATATTAACACAATTAGTAATTACTGGTAGTTAAATATAATGATAAATATATTTTTGGTCCTTTATAAATATAGATTTAATTTTAATTTATGTTTCGATATATTCACATAAATGTGTTTCACATCAATTCATTTACTGCAACATACTCTTATATCAAGAAAATAATACAAAATTTGCCACAATGCCTTTTGCAAAATTTGTATTATACCTTGTTGAATACAGGTATATTAATAACAAAATACAAGGAAAAACAATTCAAAAAAACAGAATCTCATAGTAGGAAGAAAAAAAATTATCAATTCAAGACACATGATGAAATAAAGTCGATTGTTTTCCACTTTCTTCTACAATATGCTAAAAATGAATAAAACAAAAATAACAATGAAAAAGAAAAAGCAGAAATGACATTGCATCAAAGAGGTAGTTCTAGTGTGGACCAGAGTGAAAGGAAAAAGTAATTACATTGCATTGCATCATATATCAAAGTACATAATTGCATCATAGAGAGGTGCACGTGAACTTAGACACAAAAGGGAAGGAAAAAATTAAAATAAAAATGTGAAAAAAGAGCCGAATATAAAGATACACAGAAGTAGAAACAAAACTCAATAGCTAGAGTTATGGAGAAGCAGACTTTTGTTGTCACAAAAATAATACACATAATTGACAAAAAATAGAATAAAAAAGAATTAAATAATATATATTTTTAAAATAAATAAATGATATGGTTTGTTATGGACACTTATTTGTTTATGTTATGATTTTTATGAATTTGTAATGTTTGAATTGTTGAAATTATGTTTGGATTATACTTAGAAGTATACTAACAGTCTCATAGTGAGGTAAGTTCTGGCATCAAGTGGTTCTAGCCCCCTCCCAATCGCAGTTGCGGGGGATCGAATCGTGTTCCTCCCTACCAAGTTCATCGTCAATCACCACTGAACCAACTGACGATTGGTTAAACGGGTCCTACACTAAACTAGAATACAACATGAAAACCTTGTTAAAAAAAAAAAATACAACATGAAAACATTTAGAAAGCAACTTTTCTAGCCCATGCCCCATAGAGTCACTTTGAGAGTACACATCCAAAAAAAAATACTTGTGTTAAGTATACTTCCAAACAAAAATATGATTCTCTTTTTTCAGTCTGGAAGTAAATATACTTTTAAACACATGATTTTTTTAAAAACCTGGAGAATTTTTTTAAAGTAGCTCTCAACATTTATAAATAAAAAACTAAGAGAATACAACATGAAAAATTGGCTTTTGACAAATACTAAAACCCATAAGACAAGTTGATCACATGATTATCCCAGGTCTATTAGATTTTGTTTTAGATCTAGTGCGATGCACCTTCTTTGGAACTTCAGTAGTTAATGCATACATCTTCACAGCAAATAACTCATCAGGGAATCCTTTCTGATCCTGGTAGAACAAAAAAACACATTGTTCAAAATCAGAATCAAAGAAACTGAAAAGGATGGGTAACAACTGTACTAAGTTTATGAAAGGACATCTAAGAGAAGCATCCTATGCTACACAAGAAAATGGGCATAAGGAAATATTGTTTAAAGTAGAACAACATGCTTCAAAATCATAATCAATGAAACAGAAAAGTATGGGTAAAAAAGTGTACTATGACAGAAGAGATTCTCAATAACTTTGACAGAAGAGAAGGGAAATCAAATATATACACATTGTTCAGACAATAAAAACAAGCAGTGCTATAATAAAATGATGTCAAAGATAGGCATCCTGCGCTGGTTAAAAACACGAGCATTGTCATGAGGAAAAACTATATTTTAATGTAGTAGAACAACTACATGCTGCACACAGTAGTGGAATCTAACTTCCCCGGTTTTATCCCATTAGATTTTCCTGGAAAGGTTTTTAACGAGGCAGATGTTGTTTATGCCCATAGCTGTTTATATTGGGTTATGGCCTACTACCCCCAATATTTGTAATTCCACTTATTTTTCTTTTAATTAATTTTAAAAGGGCATCTATGCATTTTATATATATTTTTTTAAAAAAATCCCCTTTTCCATTGTAAAAATTTGGTGTCAAATTCTCAATCTAACAATTTTTTTTTATCACATCTGATTAACCAAAAATTGGTGGCAAAATCATTTTCACGTTCCCCATTCAAAACACACTAAGATATAGATCTTCCGCAATAATTATAATTTTAGATTTGGAGGAAGAAGATTAAAGACATTTGTATCATCTTCCATGGTAGATGAATTATAAAAAATCAACAAAGTTGTTGGTTATACTTATCAAAAGTAGAGTACCGCCTATATAAATAAAAACATCTCCAGGAAGCGGCATTCTGTTTATTTCTAAAGATAAAAGAAAATTAGAACGTAAGAGATATCATAAAGATCAGCTGTGGTTGGTTGAACCTTGTCTGGCACTTTTAATCTTTCAAATGAAAAGACAGTAAATTACCTTTGCTTTGTAAACATGCAAGCCACACCTAGAAAAGAGTTCTCTGAAGTATGAATCGGATCTTGTAACGCTCCGGTCTTCATTATCAAGCACAAATCCTGCAAAGAACAAAGCATTAATCCAAAACAATAAAGTTCAACTTACACTCATTACTAATCATTAAGAAAAAATTAACAAGACACCTTCTATCAATGGGTGGTATTCAAGTGGATCTTATCAACTATGGAATGGATCCTACAAAATAGGAAGTGACCCACATAACATTTGGTCTATAATAGCGTTTTGGAATCGAGAGTTTATTGCTAGCATTCCTCACTTTTTTATGTATACCTTAACATCTCTTGATCTTGAATCACCGAAAAATTCTAAAGTTTACTTTGTTCGGACAAACTTTAGTTTTTATCTTTATCAGCCACCTACAATTATAATGTAAAATATAATTTTAACTAAATATATTTTTAGTGATACAAAAGACAAAGTACTAACCCATATTTATACAAATAGAAATTCTGAATCCACGGCGGAAATATGGAAGCTATTCTGACATATAATCTAGGAAAATCTAAAGTCTAAACTATTCTCTATTCTAAGATACAGTCGTGGTATTATGAGATATCCTCTGGATATTTCAGAGGACATGATATATGACAGAACATTATGGCGTCGTTTGATCCACGTAGCCGACCCTACTTAATGAGATAAGGCTTGGGTGTTGTTGTATCCTCCGGATATTACAATTTACAACACCACCCACAAGTTCAAGCTTGAAAAGGAAAAGTAACCAGACAATGCTCCACAAAACATGACTGCAGAAACTCATGGCTCTGCAAAACCAGAGCTCCTCTACTGCTGTCTAGATAGAAAACAGTTTTAATAAGTTCTATTAAAAAAAATATGATCAAATACTTGGTCAATAATCTTTAAAACAAGCATGATTTTCCCCCACAACCTAATTAAAAATTTAAAACCAGAAACACTAATTAGTTTTCAATGTGTGGTTTCTCTTTAACTGGTCTAATCCCAAGGAAGTTCATCTTGTGGTACTGTCCTAACATCTTAACATCCATTTTTAAACATGAAATTGTTGCTCCAACTTCCATATATTAAAACTTTATTTTTCATCACTCTGAACATACAGTTTAGACTAAATACAGTCAAGTTGGCTGTAGCCAACCCGAAATTCCGCAACTTAGAGAATATAGAACGAATGAATTAAAATGCACGAATATGGAAAATAGTGTATTATTTCTGAAAATGAAAGGTAAATGCAAGAGGATGAATATCCTAATGCCCACAGAGGCAAGAAGCCAAGTGTCCATAACAAACTGCAATCTTCCATAATGAACTCACACTCCCCTTACCTCACTATATATACTACTAAGAAGCATAACAAACTTGCCAACTCAACACCCTATCTCACTCACTAATTACTCATAAAACCTCACTATACTCTTTATTACAATAATAGCCCTTTTCCTATATCTCTCTCATACTTGGTCTCTATCATTGGCCATATAGGTTTCGAAAAAGCAAATTAAGGGAGTAAATCATTCAATATGATTGGAAAGACAGAAATGCAACAAAATGCAACTTACCAGATCTGGCAATGTTCTCCTTCAAGACAAATAGTCCACCTGGTTTGAGGCCAGCCTGTATTAATGCCATGAGTAAAAACAAAGGAGAAAAGTGAGACTTTTCTGTGACTTAAATTCAAGTTAGATAACAATAACGGTAGGAAAACTCTGCATACTTTTTTGCAAGGTTGTCAGAACCGGACCGGTCACCGAACCGGTTCAAGTGGTCAGACCGTTTTAAATATATAAAGAAATAATGACTCGATATTCCCTAGTTTCACACATTAAAATATGAAATGTCATAAAATCAATATAAAAATTAAAACTTTAGTACATTAGACATAAAATTTCTAATTCAAATCAAATTAGAATTTACATAATAACTAAGTTAAATAACGCAAAATAGTACCATAACATCCACACATGGGCAATATAGTGCCAAGTTCATACATATAAAAACATAAATGGTTATCAAAACATAGTGTCAACTTCATTCATAATAACTAAATATTCATCAAAAAGCTAAAAACTAAAATCTCCATAGTGCCAAGTTCTTCATAATCTAAAAAAAAAAACTATTAATCATCAAAGTTTGTTTCTCCGTAACCAAAGATGACACTTGGAATGAAAACATCTTCACCATTTGAACCACCATCATTTACTTCAATATTATTATCCTCTTCAACTATAAACTCCTTATTCATCATCACCTAATTTTTTGAAGAAGCATCATCACCTAATTAAATAAGAAATAGTTACAAATATATTTGATTATTTCAACTTCCAAGTAAATACTCCCTCCGTTCCTTTTTATAAGAGACAATTCACCTTTCTAGATTCATTGAATAATTAATGTATCTAGTCTATATTATAGATCAAATATATTAATTATTCAATGAATCTAGAAAGGTGAATTGTCTCTTATAAAAAGGAACGAAGGGAGTAGTAAGTACAATACATATTCAATATATGCAAGACAATATAACTAAACTAAATATTAACTTTTTGTTTCTCAACGAATTTTCAACAATTGGAATTGCATCATCATGATAAAGGAAATTCTTAATCTCATTAATATCAAGTTCATGAGGTGCTTCTTGATTCACCCAAAAATCTATGTCATCAATAGGATCATAATAAATCTTCTTAGATTTTCCTCTACAATAAAACATAGCTTTAAATTTAGAGGCTCTTGTTATATATAATAAGCAAAAGAAATTGTGAAATGACATAAGAAATATTATACCTATTTTGCAAACACAAATTATAAGCAACATAGACAAGATCATTAAGTTTTTGATGTTCAAGTCTATACCTTCTCTTTGTATGGATACGTTCAAAAACACTTCAATTTCTCTCACACCCCGATGAAGAAGAAGTTTGACTAAGAATACAAATGTTAGAATCAATAAATCATCTAGCAATTGTCATCTTCGCTTTGTGCACTATATTTCCTTGCTTGAGAATGCACTTTTAAGAGTTGGTTGGGAGCCTTGACCGGATCGCTTTTTCCTGGTTCGCAGCCGGTTCGAGCGTTTTTTCCCGGTTTGTCTGCTCCCCGGTCTCTAGGTCTGATCAGACCGGATGCAGGTCCAGTTCCCGGTCTGATTTTGACAATCAACTCTTAAAAGTATATTCTCAAGCAAGAAAGTAGTCCACAAAGCGTAGATGGCAATTGCTAGATGGTTTATTGATTCTAGCATTCGTATTCTTAGTCAAACTTCTTCTTCATGGGGGTGTGAGAGAAATTGGAGTGTTTTTGAATGTATCCATACAAAGAGAAAGAATAGACTTGAACATCAAAGACTTAATGATCTTGTCTATGTTGCTTATAATTTGTGTTTGCAAAATAGGAATAATTTTTCTTATGTCAATTCACGATTTCTTTTGCTTATTATATATAATAATAGTCTCTAAATTTAAAGCTATGTTTTATTGTAGGGGAAAATCTAAGAAGATTTATTATGATCTTATTGATTGCAAATCTATTGATGACATAAATTTTTGGGTGAATGAAGAAACACCCCAAGAATTTGATATTAATGAGATTGAGAATCTCATTTATCATGATGATGCAATTCCAATTGTTGAGAATTCGTTGGGAAACAATCAAGGTTAATATTTAGTTTAGTTATATTGTTGTGCATTTATTGAATATGTATTGTACTTAGTACTTACTATTTACTTGGACGTTGAAATAATCAAATATATTTTTCACTATTTCTTATTTAATTAGGTGATGATGAATTTGGCACTACGGAGTTTCTATTTGAAGAGGATAATGGTATTGAAGTAAATGATGGTGATTCAAATGGTGAAGATGTTTTCATTCCAAGTGTCATCTTTGATTGAAACAAACTTTGATGACTATAATGATCATTGATAGTTTTTTTTAGATTATGATGAACTTGGCACTATGGAGATTTTAGTTTTTAACTTTTTGATGAATATTTAGTTATTATGTATGAAGTTGGCACTATGTTTTGATAAACATTTATGTTTTTATGTATGAATTTGGCACTATGTTACCCATGTGTGGATGTTATGGTACTATTTTGCGATATTGAACTTAGTTATTATGTAATTTCTAATTTGATTTGAATTAGAAATTTTATGTCTAATGTACTAAAATTTTAATTTTTATATTGACTTTATGACATTTCATATTTTTATTGTGTGAAACTAGGGAATATTAAGTCATTATTTATTTATATATTAATTAAAATATATATATTTAATTAAAAACAGTACGACCTCGGTTCGACCACTTGAACCGGTAAGTTCACCGGTTCGATGTCCGGTTCTGACAACCTTGCTATAAACTATCAACCCTAAGAAGTGCTAAGCTTAATTACACACAAACTTCCAGAATATCAAACATTTCTGTATACCCAAATAGTAAGTGACAACTTTTTGATAGTCTAGAAACCAAAAGATTACTGTACAGTTTCTTCTATGACATTTTGATTTTGAACATTTAGTGTTAGTGGCAACTTTTTGATAGTCTAGAAATAAAAGATTCCTACATACTGAAAAGTTGTATATGTTATGCATATATTTAGAAATGGTTGCTGAATTCTTATCATGAAATATCATTCACTGTATTTATGCAAGACTTGCAAGTTAGCTAGCACTAAGATAATACATCATTTTAATTTGGTAAATGTGAACCAAAACAATTCAATCATAGAAAACCCCAGATAATAAATCATTTTAATTTTAAAATATTGGTAGATAAAGCTGAGTGCTGCTGAAGCCTTACATAAATCCTTAGTTCTATAGAATATTTTAATATATTGATTGTTTTAAATGTATTTCTTGATTCCCAATAAATGAATACCCTGATATGCATGGTCATAAATGAGGACTTACCTTTGCTCTCTTGAAAAATGTAATAAAATCATCATCTGTGAGATGACCGATACACCATTGAATCCATATTACGTCATATCTTCCAATATCTGGCGTAAAATCCTACATCAAGAGAATCAAGAGGTCTCAATAACCACAGTATCACTTTTATGTCGTCTTCTCTTTATTTTATTTTTTAATAATTCTGTTTTAAAGTGGAAGTTGGGAAAGCTGTTAAGTACGCCAACAATGTTGGTCTCGGAGGAGTTGGTCAGACAAAACAAAATTATAAACATGAAATTTCAGCAAACGGAAGATAAAATATGTATCGTATGTTTTCTTATTACGTATATCTTTATAAGTGGGTGTGCCCATAAGTAATGTGTTGGGCTTGTGACCACACAAGAATTACTCCTATTCACATTTGATATTATCTCAAGTTCTTATTCATCTAACCGGATGAAAATAAAATCTGCCATTTATGTGAAAGTGAAGTACACACACCTGAAGAGGCACACAATAAAAATTAACTGCTTTGTGCATATCTGAATTCGCATAATCTCCAGAGGTCAACGTTTCACGTGCAGCCTCTAAGAAATGGGATACTGGCTCAAGAAGATCCACCTGAATTTTAAAACAAATAAGAAATAATTTGTTAGATATTGGTTCATATATGAATAAGTATCAACGATAATTCTATGGTATTTGGGATATTATTGGATAATAAGAGAATGCTAGTGATGTATTATTATTGATACAAGAAAGGAATTATAGAAAAGTAACCAACCTCTAGGAATTAGAGAGCCTAGTCTCTCCCAAACCCAACCCACATAAGAAAACCACTCAATGATCATTATTCCTCATCCTTATTCTATTTATAATAATCAAACCCACTAACATAATGATAATATTTAATAAGCACTACCCCCACTAACATAATATCCATATTATATTTAATGAGCACCACACCCACTAACATAATGAGCTTAATTACTCGGACCTTTGGGCTTATGCCTGGCATACACATGTTTGATAGGAGGCTTACTAACAATACTCCCCCCCTAAAGATTCACCTTATCCTCAAGGTGAAGGATAACATAAGTGTCCGCCAGGGTCCCATAACTTGAAACAGAAAGATTGTGTTGTACATGAAATAGGAAAATTTCCTTCCGCATCAAATTTGCTCGCTGCTGTCAATCTTCTTGTGACAGGTTTTTGGGACGACATTGTTACCGACAATGGAACTTTCTTGTTCCTAGACTTAGGAATATCAGCAACCACCGTGTGAGAGCCGATGTACGGCAGTTTCGACATCAGCGGCTGTTGGTCTAACCATTCTGGTGGTGGCTGCTCATTTGGTTCATCTCTAAATCCCAATTCTCTTATTTTCCCAGTTGCCAAATTTCTTAAATGTGATGGCAATGGTGACATTGATAGTGAGTCTTCTGCCTGTGATGGATTGTCCATTTCTGCATCACTTCTCTGGACCTTTACTGGAATGGCACTTATCAATGAATTTGTATTCTTCGCTTCGTCATCAACTGCACAAATTTTAACTTTAGTTTGAGATGTTATTGGCTCTTGTTTCTCTTCTTTAATTTCAGTGTTGTCTCTGTTTCCTTGGCCTTCATTTTCTGAATCCAGAAGACAATCCCAAACTTCAGGTTGGAATCTCTTTAGGATGGCCTTTGAAAAATCCAACCAAGAAGTAATTGGATTTCTCTCCTTCCAAGAAATCCACCAATCAAGAGCATCTCCTCTCAATGCAAATGCAACAGCCCACCGAAATTTCATCTCTTCGGGCACTCTTCTTGACCCAAAATATTGTTCTGCCTGGATCAGCCACCAATAGGCCTCCTTTCCATCAAATCTTGGAATCAATCCTACAACCATCTTCACAGAATATCGCTGGATCAGAATTGCTCTGATACCAGTGTTAGATATTGGTTCATATATGAATAAGTATCAACGATAATTCTATGGTATTTGGGATATTATTGGATAATAAGAGAATGCTAGTGATGTATTATTATTGATACAAGAAAAGAATTATAGAAAAGTAACCAACCTCTAGGAATTAGGCTCTCCCAAACCCAACCCACATAAGAAAACCACTCAATGATCATTATTCCTCATCCTTATTCTATTTATAATAATCAAACCCACTAACATAATGATAATATTTAATAAGCACTACCCCCACTAACATAATATCCATATTATATTTAATGAGCACCACACCCACTAACATAATGAGCTTAATTACTTGGACCTTTGGGCTTATGCCTGGCATACACATGTTTGATAGGAGGCTTACTAACATAATTAAAGACGATTAACTAACTTTAAAATATCAAGCATGAAAGAGTTCCAAATTCAGTTTAAAGAAAAATATTGTCGGCACATGTAAGAGAGGAAGAGGACCCATGCATACAAAGGAAATCGAAGATAACAAAACAAATAAAAGCCAGAGTGCCAGACCACATCTCTAACAAGTCATAGTAAGAAAAAGAAGTTATAGGAAAAAATAGGAGCAAAGGAAGACACGTAGATGCAGAAATTTGCATTTGGCAAAGTCACCAGTATCAGAAACAAAGAAACAAAACAGATCACTATCCATGTTAAGTAGTTGGTAATAGCTGCAACTAAATCATGCCAGTTTGTATTTATTCATCAACAGAACAAGGCTGTGACACTACTAAAATGCTCCACCCGAACAGGCTAAATAGTTTTAACTCATTGGGCTTGAGACCTGAAAGGTTACAAGCCAACATGCCCTGTTTATAGGCTATCGTCCACTTATGACAGCCCTGTATAAGTTCAATACACACCCCTATAACTCACTCAGGTCGTGTCAAAAATTACTGCTGCTAATTTTAGATGCTTTCAATATTATAATTTCTGCTTATCTACCCTCCCCTTTTCCTTTTGAATAAGATATTTGCTTCATATCCTAGAAGCTGCTAAGTAGATTGCACTGATAGCTAATATACATATGGACCTGGACATAAATGTATTCAGTACAAACCGAGGTCGATAGAAAAAATAGATTCTCACATAAAGTTTTGAAGGAAAAAAAATACTTTTGAGGATTCCCTACAGCTTGGTTGAGCCTCAAACGAGGGTATGCATTAAAAAAATCGTAAACCATCCATAACAAGACGAGTGCCACTACCACCAATAAAATGCTATTATATGGTCAAAAAAGCTTCAACCCACCACCTTAAAAACAAATTGCTTCTAAAACTCACTAATTATATTACAGTTTTACAACCACTCGAAACTAAATAGAAAGGAACATAATCATGATCCAACTAGATCTACATTCAGTTTGTCCTCTTCTTCCTGGTATCTCTCGAACATGCCAACATTAAATCACTTTCAAATATGAACAATGAAACATGATCTCAGAAGAGAGAAACTACTTTTAGGAGAGACGTATCCTTGTTCAGTCTACGAACCAAAGCTTACTTTCTTTTAGTTAGTCACATACCAAATAGCTTAACTTCTTTAAGTTAGTTACAGCTCAGTAAAAAGAATCAGTTAATTGTGCACAAAAGTAAATAAATAACATAAAATTCAGATTCTTAGTGAGCTATGTCTCTATTTCTCAGAGCTTACTATTTAGTATTTACAAACTCTGACAAACTTTCAACTAGAATTGTGTCACATGCATGCACCAATAACAACTACTCAAAAATAAAATTAGTTAATGAGACAAATTCAAATACTTAAGGTAAATCTAACAAACCTCATTGAAGTATCTTATTAATAGATTTTTGGTAACCCTACCAATAACAACTACTCAAAAATAAAATTAGTTAATGAGACAAATTCAAATACTTAAGGTAAATCTAACAAACCTCATTGAAGTATCTTATTAATAGATTTTTGGTAACCCTACCAATGCCAGAACCACAATCTGAAATTCAAAATTTTACAAATCAGATATTCCAATAATAATAAAAAACAATTTGTACATTTGCATATTGCATTTGAATGAATGAAAGAAAAAAAAAATACCAAGAGCAACGAGTGGTTGGGTTTTAACATGAGAAGAAAAACGTTCAGATAAGATAATCTTCAAGAAATCATCACTGCAACTAATATCAGGTTCATTGACATGTGAAAAACCTCCCAATACTCCATCCACAGTTGCATTAACACCCTATTCAAATAACAAATCATGATGAAATTCAATTGAATGATTCTTGAGGAATTGGAATTTGTGAAGATGGTAATTAGTACCTCCCAATAAGAGACGCCTTGACGATACCAGACGGTTTTCTTGTTAAGGTCACCGGTTTGTTCATTCCACATCTCGTCGGCGGTTTTGTATTCGCGGCCATTGGAATCTGAGCCGCCGGCGTCCATGCAGCTTATTTTATGGATTTTTGGTCGGAAAGAGAATTGAGGGGTGTGAAAAGTACTTGACGGAAGAGAGTGAGAAGGAACCCAGCAACGCAACATATAATACCCAAATAAACTCTAATAACTATTGAACCAACTAGGTACAATGGAAATGGGACATATATATATATATATATATATATATATATATATATATATATATGGTTCGATTCCCACGGAAGGCAAAAACTCCACTAGAGAGGGGTGGAGAAAATCGTGAGGTGGCAGTGCCGGGACGACCTATGATGGTGGGGCCTGGGCTGTTACAGACTCCGGGAGTAAGTCTCCATTGACTTACTCCGCTTAATAACTCGATTTTGGCATTATATTTTTTTAATCGAACCGTTAAATTCAAATATCTCATTGAGTAGATCAACTCCACAAAATTTTATAAAACCAAACCACATATATTTATTGTAATAGTTTTTTTAAAAGCACCACCAAAAAATAGTTTTTTTTAAAAGGATATATATATATTAATTTACCTTTGTATTAGTATGATTTATTGCATTTTTTGTTTTAAATTTTTTAGTTTTTCATTTTTTATTTTTCAATCTAAAGACTTGAAATTGACTATGGCTCAGAAGCCAAAGAGAGAATCCACTCTCTATGAATAAACAACACACTTGTTTGATTACTTAAAACTTGAATGAGAAAATACATTGAGAGGCTCCTATTTATAGGAGAAGAGAAGCTAACATGAGTACAATTAGGGGTGTCAAAATGGATGGATTGGATGGATTTGGATTGGATTGTTAATGGATGGATAAAAAAAATCCATTAATCCATTAACAATCCATTAAAACTCATTCAAAATATTCAATCCAATCCATCCATTGGAGATAAAATCCAATCCAATCCATCCATTATGGTATTTTAAATGGATGGATATCCATCCAATCCATCTATTAAATTACTATTATTTTTTAATAACATATTTATTAATTAAATAGATTATTTTTATTAATAACATAAAACCCAAAAAACACCGAAAATCAAAAAATCGGCCGAAAACCCAAAAATCGGCCAAAAACCGAAAATCGGCCGAAAAACCTAAAAAAACCTGAAAATTCATAAATCGGCCGAAAATACAAAAAATCGGCTGAAAAACCTAAAATCAGCCAAAAAACCAAAAATCGGCCGAAAACACAAAATCGTCCGAAAAACCGAAAATCGGCTGAAAACCCTAAAAACATCCGAAAATCTATAAATCGGCCGAAAAACCTAAAATCGGCCGAAAACACAAAAAAAGGTTGAAAACCCAAAAACTCAGCTGAAAAACCTAAAATCGGCCGAAAACACAAAATCGGCCGAAAAATCAAAAATTGCCGAAAAACGAAAAACCGTCCGACAAACCTAAAATTGGCCGAAAACACAAAAAACCGGCCGAAAAACCAAAAAACACCAGAAAATTCTAAAATTGGCCGAAAAGTTGATTTTAGGTTTTTCGACTGATTTTTTGGATTTTAGGATTTTCGGGCGTTTTTTGGATTTTCAGCCGATTTTCAGTTTTTCAGCCGATTTTTGGGTTTTCGGGTGTTTTTTGGATTTCCGGCCGATTTTTTGAGTTTTTGGCCGGTTTTTGGGCTTTCGGCCGATTTTAGAATTTTCGGGTGTTTTTTGGGTTTTCAGTCGATTTTCGATTTTTCAGTCTTTTTATGGGTTTTCGGCCGATTTTTTGAGTTTTCGGCCAATTTTAGGATTTTTTGGGTTTTCGGGTGATTTTCGGTTTTTCATCAGATTTTTTGTGTTTTCAGCTGATTTTAGGTTTTTCGCCGTTTTTTTGGTTTTTCTGCTGATTTTAGGTTGTTTGGCCGATTTTTTGAATTTTGGATTTTCGGGCATTTTTTGGGTTTTTCGGTTGATTTTCAGTTTTTCGGTCGATTTTTGCGTTTTTGGGTGTTTTTTGGGTTTTCGGCCGATTTTTGGATTTTCGGGTTTTTTTAGGTATCCGGCCGATTTTTTGGGTTTTCGCTCGATTTTAAGATCTTCAGGTGTTTTTTTTGGTTTTCAACCGATTTTTTATTTTTGAATTGATTGTTAATTTTATTTTTAAAAAATTGATTATCCATTGGATTTGAGATTATTGTACTATATATGATCCATTGGATTTTCAAATTAAGATGGATGGATTGGATCCATCCATTAATTAAATGGATGAATTGGATCCAATCCATTTACTATTTTTTTTACTAATGGATGGATTGGATGGATCCATTAATGAGTGGATTGGATGGATAACGGATAAATGGATAATTTTGACACCCCTAAGTACAATGCAAGAAGACAAGTGTTAAAAGAGTAACATGCAACTAGACAAGTGTCCTTATTGAAAACTACAAGTGTTTCTACATGCATGACTACAAGTGTGCTTCATGAATGGATTATGCAAAAGAAATGGACTTGGGCCAACTTATATGGGCTTATGCTTGGACCTCAATCATTCTCTATCATTCTCCCGGGGTTGGAAGAGACTCGTCCTCGAGTCTGAGGTGATCGAAAGACAAAATCCATATTGACATATTTCCAAGGCGGCTTAGGAACTTGCAGTGGCGCGTCTAACCCTGTGTTCTGACTCTCGACATTGTCCAAGTGGCAAACCATGCATCTTATAATATGTTGGTTAACATCTATCTCTAGCTTTGGCCAATAAAAATCTTCTTTGACTTGCGCTTTAGTGATTAAAGACACTAATGACTTGGATCTCTTTTTATTTTTATCAAATTCACTCGGTGGTAACGGAGTTAACTTGATTTTAATTCCATCTTTGATGAAGGAGTACGTGTTGGCATAACAATCTTGATGGACATGACGATCATATTGCCAAGGTCTTCCAAGGAGAAGGTGGCATGCATCCATTGGGACAACATCACACCAAACCTGATCTTTATATTTGTCGCCAATGGAAAATGTAACAAGGCAGCGCTTGGTAACTTTTATTTCACTTCCATCGTTGAGCCATTGCAAATTATACGAATCAGGATGACTTTCTGTTGGCAACTTCAACTTATCCACCATGTAGTTTGACACTACATTTTCACAACTTCCACTGTCAATAATAACATCACAAACCTTTCCAGCAACAGTGCAACGAGTATGGAAAATGTTGTTTCTTAACCAATGTGCTTCTTCGGTGGACGCATGTAGGCTTCGTCTAATCATCAATGACTCACCTTGATCGGCAACTACGATTTCTTCATCATAAACTGGTTCTAATTCTTCTTCCTTTTCAAGATCATCTCGAGCTTCTTCAGGCTCTTCATAAGCTTCTCCTTTGATGATGGTGATTGTTCTTCGGTTAGGGCAATCAGAGGCTATATGTCCAAAGCCTTGACATTTGAAACATTGGGTGGCCTTTGTTTTATTTTAAATGGAGGGTTTATGTAAAGGCTTATTTGAGGAACTAGGTTGGTCAATTGGTGGTTTGTGTGGGTAAGAAGATCTTTCAATAGAGGAAAAATTCTTGTAGGACGACCCTTTTGATAACTGTTCCTCAACTCGTATGGCGAGGCGGATAACGTCATCAACTGACCAATATTGTTGGAGTTGGACAGGATGAGCAATGTCAGTGTTCAGTCCTCCTAAGTAACGAGCTATTGTTTGTTCTTCCTTTTCATGAATATCACACTTCATCATTAACTTTTCAAACTCTCTAGTATATTCTTCCACCGATAAATTCTTTTGGTGAAGATTTTGTAGTTGAATGAAGTTGTCTTGGTAGTAATGGGCAGGCAAAAACTTGTTAATTCTCGCCGCATTTTTTCCCAAGTCTTGATTTTTCTTTTCCCTTCACGTTCACGCTTCTTCTTAAGATTCTCCCACCATATGGAGGCATGCTTCTTTAACTTGACAGCAATGATCTTTACCTTCTTTTCTTCGGGTACCTCCTTGTACTCAAATACCCGTTCGACAGTTTGAAGCCAATCTACGAACTCGTCTGGTTGTAGTTTCCCTTCAAAATCAGGTATTTCGACTCTGATGTCGTCACTTCTGGCAGACCTTCGCGGTGGTCGGCGATGTCTAGTAACAGAAGAATCGCTACCGGATGAGTCGACTTCGGATTGTCGTTGGTATTCATCCAATAGGATTTGTTGAGCCTCTACCGTCTCTTGCAACTGTTGAATTTGCGCACGTAAATCTTCCATTTCCAAATCCTGGCGTGGTTGGCGTCTGGGAGGCATTTTGAAGTTTTTTTTTTTTTTTTTTTAGGGCAGGGGTAAAATGGTAATTATGAAAATACGGGGCAGAACTTCAATTTAGGAAAGTTTGGGGTAAATCAGGAAATTCCAAAAATATCTGGACTGAAATGTAATTTTTTGAAAGTTTGGGGTTAAATGGTAATTTAGGAAAGTTTAGGGTGAAAATGCGAATAAAATAAGATCAGGGGCAAAATTGTAATTTTGGGTCTGTTGCTGACGTGGCTACGGTGACACGTGGCAGGTGGTGGTTGGGCAGGGGATATGACGTGGAGGCTGAAGTGTATGGGGTGACGGGGCTGGCTGCGTGGCACGATTTGACACGTGGCAGAGGATGGTTGGATGACGTGGCGATGACGGGGCAGGGCTGGTAACGTGGCACGTGACGTGGCGCGTCTTCTTCCTTTGCAGGCGCGTGAGGGCGCGTGAAGACAGGGCACGGCGCGTGGACGGCGCGTGGTCCTCCGGTGATGGCGCGTGGGAGCGCGTGCTGCGGCGGGCGGCCGTGAAATTTTGTATTCTAAGGTTTTCAGACCTTCTGAACACGATGGTGGTGTTAGTTTTGCGAAAAAATGGCCGCAAAGTAGAGTTTCGTGGGTGGCAGCTTTGTTGCACCAAAAACACCCTAAGGAAACTCAAGCTTTCCGTTGATTTTCTCAAACAAACTCAACTCCGGATTTGGAACCTTGCTCTGATGCCAAGATGGCTCAGAAGCCAAAGAGAGAATCCACTCTCTATGAATAAACAACAAACTTGTTTGATTACTTAAAACTTGAATGAGAAAATACATTGAGAGGCTCCTATTTATAGGAGAAGAGAAGCTAACATGAGTACAATGCAAGAAGACAAGTGTTAAAAGAGTAACATGCAACTAGACAAGTGTCCTTATTGAAAACTACAAGTGTTTCTACATGCATGACTACAAGTGTGCTTCATGAATGGATTATGCAAAAGAAATGGACTTGGGCCAACTTATATGGGCTTATGCTTGGACCTCAATCATTCTCTATCAGACTACTGAGTAAAGTGACAGGAAAGAATCCACTCTCCTTCTTTGTATAGCCATGCCAATGAAAGTACGAAGTAGTAATGATAACATTCTGCCTACAATCCTAACCTACATGCAAGATTTAAGATTACTTGTTCAAATTGAAGGGGTGAAATTGCTTGTTCAAGTAAATTTGCTTGTTTATGCAATACACTTGTGATATATATATATATATATATATATATATATATATATATATATATATATATATATATATATATATAGAGTAACTCTAATGAGTTACTCCAAATCACGACCCTCTATTTTATTCTGATTTAATAGTTTTAATTTCTTTTAATTAGTACACATATGATCCTCTTTTTATTCTCTTCCACCTAAACATGTCTTTCTCTTCGATTGAATAAAATCTATGCAGTGCCCTAACTCCATTATAGATGTTGGCTCGTCCAATTGAATTCCAGAAGTTCCTCATCCATAATGGGAGAGTTGAACTACCATAGTCCCAACTCTATTTCTCTCAATTTTCAATGTCATTGTCTACTTGTTTTGATGAGAGATTGACTATATCACCAACATTGTTTTTTAATCAATGACTATCACCAACATGAATCACATTCCCTAATTCCCTCCTCATTTAATTCATGAATCTGTCGCTGGAAAATTGAAGTGTTCTAGTATGATTTTTAAATTAATTTCAGATTTCAGATTTAGGTCATTGTTGACATGTTCTATGCATTTGGATTTAGTATAATAACGTTGCTTATCTATATCAGATTAATGAATAATTGGAATAAAAGACTAAAGCAAAAATAGAAAAGTTGAGATGCCTATAAAGGGTGCGTTTGTTATAGATTTTTTCAAAATAGATTCTTATAGTGTAAAAAAAATTTGTGTAAAAAAATTTTACA
The DNA here is from genome assembly GCA_954870985.1 of Trifolium fragiferum. Taxonomy (NCBI): domain Eukaryota; kingdom Viridiplantae; phylum Streptophyta; class Magnoliopsida; order Fabales; family Fabaceae; genus Trifolium; species Trifolium fragiferum. The sequence continues at coordinate 14,424,145 of OX940790.1, read as the reverse complement.
AAGAAACTTTTTATAAAAGTTTTAAATGAAAATTTGGTTTGAATAGTTATTCTTAAAATGTTATTTTAGGTATTTCATCATTTTATTGAAAAAATATTTGGATATCAAAATTTCAAAAAAATCACTTTTTTTGAAATACAACTTTTTGTAAAAATTGAAATTTTGACTATGTTTTGATCTTCAATAATGTACATTTATGTTATATAATGTCAAAATTAGTGTTTGAATTTAGAAAAAATGAATATAAAAAACTTATAATATTTTGAAAAACGATTTTATAAAATCTATTTTAAAAAATACAAAAAAAAATCTATTTTTTTTTAAAGCTAAAACAAACACACTCAAAATCAAGAGATTGAGGGAGTGAAACAATAAGAGCGATGGATTCTTCGTCACCGGAAGAAATCAAAACAGAGCCAAAGTAGATATGCACATGAGAATATTTTAGGGTTCACGGAAAATAAAATAGTAATTAATTTACACCATTAGATTAAAACTAAATAGAGGATCATGATTTGGAGTCACTCAATATTGTTACTTTTGGAGTCAGCATATTCCTCATATATATATATATATATATATATATATATATATATATATATAGCTAATGCTACGGTGGACCACCTGACAAGTGATCTACCGAATACAAATTTTACAAAATTTATTGGTAGATTGAAAGTTTATATCATATAGAGCATCCATAAAAAAAAATTTAAAAATTTAAAATCATTTGATATTTTATTGGGATTTATCAAGATTTACAGTATTTAATAAACCGTTAATCTTGATGGATCTCAATAACATATCAAATGATTTTCAATTTTTCTAAAATTTTCTATATATGATCTATATGATATAAACTTTCAATCCAACGATGCATTTTGTAAAATTCGTATTCGTTATAGGGTTTTTCATGAATGGTCCACCATGGACCACTTGAAGAAGTGGTCAATGTTAGAATTTTCCATATATATATATATATATATATATACTATTATTATTTGCCTTCCTCAAAGTAAAAAGTACACTTGGCGTCCTCACGTTAATTCTCAAGGAGCAAATTCATATGTGGCACTATTTTAATGGCGCGGGTTATTATACATAAGCATATGTTTATGCACGGTGCATAAGTGAAACTCAGCCATTAGATCCAGTGACACGTGTAATAATCTTAGACTAACGCTCACAATCTGAAGCTCGCATTCACCCGCACCTTACCTCTTCTTCTCCGACGCGACGTGACCTTCTCAACTGTCCTTCTTCGACGCGGCGTGATTCTTCTTCGGCGTGATTCTCTCCGATCTGTTCATCTTCTTTTTCGCTTTCTGTCGATTTCGTTTTCATCATCGTTTTTGTTTTTCGATTTCGTTTTCCTTCTTCCGTTCTGGTTCATCTTCATCATCGATTTCATTTTGCTATTTTCATCATTTTCCCCAAATTCTAGTGTTTAATTTCAGGTTAAACTGCTACATAGTTGGATTTAGGGAAGAATGATGTTAGTATTTTTTTGTTATCTTTACAAGTTTACATTTTCTGATGCACCTTGTAGCTATTTTCAATCTAACATATACTTGAACTTATTATATGAATGTGTTTTTCAGGATATAGTAAGCATTTATGTTTGGAGGATATAATAATTCTTGGTTGGAATATATGTTGGTACATCTGTATAAAAGTTTTCAGTTTCAAACAGATAAACCTGCAATATAAAAATCATACCTAAACCATTTTGCTGGAAGAATGGTTTCAAAAAGTTGTATTCCAAAACCATTTTGCTGGTAGAATGGTTTCAGGGATTTAATGCTTAATTGTTGTATCTTAAACCACTTTGTGTTTGTGACTGTGCAGGTGTAGGTGTGGTTTCAGAGATCTTCGTGTTGAGGGACTGATGCTATTTAGTTTTGTGCTTCTGTTATAAACCTGCAATATAAAAATCATACCTAAACCATTTTGCTGGAAGAATGGTTTCAGAAAGTTGTATTCCAAAACCATTTTGCTGGTAGAATGGTTTCAGGAATTTAATGCTTAATTGTTGTATCTTAAACCACTTTGTGTTTGTGACTGTGCAGGTGCAGGTGTGGTTTCAGAGATCTTCGTGTTGAGGGACTGATGCTATTTAGTTTTGTGCTTCTGTTTGTAGGCCTCGGTTTGTTTAGCTTTGGTTAAGCTTAGTGTTTTTGTATAGTAGCATTCTTTAGTTTTGGTTAAGCTTAGTGTTTTGCAGGCCTCATTTTGCTGTTTGTAAGAACAATATTTTTATAGAGCACAAATTGTAATGGGGAATGGTAATAGAAAATGAAGAATATGAAAATGAGGCTATGATGTGAAAGATTATTTTCTGTAATTGTCGATTCTTTTCTAAATCATGATTAAAAATGAATGCTACAATGCTCATTTCTGTGCTAACTAGTAACTACTATTGGTTTTAAAGTTGAACTGAATATGAAAATAACTTATGGTGATAATTTTGTTCTTATTGGAAACCATAAGAGATCTATTTTGGTTTCAGATACAACACTAGTGAAACCATTAAGTCACACTTATGGTTGCAATTATCATCTTTATTTTAAATTAAATATGAATATTTTATTGAAAACTATAAGAGGACTACTTTGGTTTCTTTGACTAATCTTTTTAATCTCACATGCATATACATAAAATAAATGGTTTAGGAAGCAACAATTAAACATCAACTATCTGAAACCATTATACCAGCAAAATGGTTTCAGAGTACAACTCTATGAAACCATTCTACCAGCTAAATGGTTTAGGAAACAACAATTAAGCATCAACTATCTGAAACATTCTACCAGCAAAATGATTAAAGTACAACCCTCTGAAACCATTTAATTATACTTTAAATAAGCCCTGAATGAGAAGTAATGGTAATGGTCAAATGGATTAAAAAACAAAGAGTCTTAAAGAGAAACTAACTCTAAATTTATATATCAATTGTGTCACTTGAACTCAAGTTTGGTTAAATGCTGAGTTCATTCTAACTCTACTAATTTTCAATTCATAGATAGACAAACACCTTACAATATAAATATTATTTACATAGACTATCATTGTTCTGGAAACCATTTAACAATATTAATGGTTTCAGTGTATAACATCTTGAAACCATTTAACAATATTAATGCTTTATTTTGTAACAGAGAACCATTGCAACAGATAACCCCTCAAACTTTTTTGATCTTGCATTAATTTATTCAACTCCTGCTTTCGGCATCAATTTAAAAGTATTGTTTGAGTTCCATAAACAAATTGATTTTGTATCAATTTATCCAACTCCTGCTTTCGTTTGTGACGGAGAGATTTGGGGGAACGTTGATGATGATGATTTCCGGTGAGGTTATGATGTTGAACAATGATGATGATGTCCGGTGACGTTGAATCATGACGGTGGTTGTGCTTGCCGGCGACGTTGGTCGTAATTCGGGTGGTTACGATTTTCGGTCATTGATTATGATTTTGGGGGCGCGTTGATTTTGTTGTTTCTGCGCGTGGTGGAGGCTTATGCACGGTGCATAAGTTTTGACTTATGTAGGATAACCAAACCCCATTGACAACAAAATATTAATTTTATGATTTTTTTTTGTCTTTCTTATTTTGCCTTGCTTTTAATTTTTTTTACCAATTATTGAATTTACAAACAAAAAAATAATATAGATATTAAGATTGGGATGAATTCTATAGGATAAGTACCAAAAAAAAATCCATTGTCAAACAAAAAAATAGAATTGCTTTGATTTGTTTTTTTTTTTTTAACAATTATTCAATGTATTGCCAAAAACAATAATAACGAACCTTACAAAATAAAAAAATAAACAAAAATTAATTAAAAGATAATATATATATATATATATATATATATATATAGGAGATGTATCAAGTGAGAAATGGTATTTTTATATGAGAGCGAGAGGAAGAAATATGAACCATTTGATTAAAATAAAAGGTTGAGATTAAAAGTGAATCATGTGTTCCTCTTTTAGGTCAATTCACGCAAACCTTTTGTTCCTCTTTCAATTACTGAAACTTTTTTGGTTTCAAGACCTTGTTTGTACAGCCCCGTCGCATTGATACCGCTCAAACCTCCATGAGCCTTGAAACAAACAAACTCCCCATCTCCGATGAGGACTCCAACATTAACCTGAATAATTGAAATAGAAAAGAAAATTGGTCGTTGGATGGTCACAGGTTTTCAGAATCAATTGATTTAATTTATAGATTTGAAACAAAAATTAAAGCTTTGACTTTTTGATTATGTTGATAAATCTTGCGACAACAATTGATTTGGCTTTTGAAGCCAATGAAGCAAAAACGTGAATAGAAATCTATTGGATTTGGATATAATTTAAAGCATACAAGCAAGATCTAAAAAACCATGTCGGTTGCACTCTTGAGTTGTTTTATAGAATGCTCCTTGGCAACTGATATGGATTTTGTATGATGGAGATGGAAGAGAACCGGAGTCCAAAACGATGAAAGAAGATGCGACGACGGATTTGGATCCTCTCCTTTTTTTTCTTTCCAATTCCCTCTCCAATTTTTTTATGTGTCTATATCTTTCATCATTTCTTCTCTCTCATCATCATTTATTTATTTTTAATTTTTAATTTTTCTCTCTTCACACTCACAAAACAATGAATTGGAGAGGGAATTGGAGAGAAATCATAGGAGATGATCCAAATCCTGCGACGACAGTCAATATGCGAAGAATAAAAGAGGAACAAAAGATTTGTGTGAATTTAATTAAAAGAGGAACACATTATTCACTTTTAATCTCAACCTTTTATTTTAATCAAACGGTTCATATTTCTTCCTCTCACTCTCATATAAGAATACCCTTTCTCACTTGATACATCCCCTATATATATATATATATATATATATATATATATATATATATATTATAGTAAATTACATTACCTTCTCTTGAGAGGTGATTAAATTACATTATTCTCCCCTCTTATGTTAAAATATAAAATTTTCTCCCCTCTTATACAAAATATATTAGAGAAAATTACTCTCATCTCCCTCGAAAGAAATTTTAATTTCATCCCCCTTCCCCCTAATATTAAAACATACATTTTCCTCTTTTAATCAAACTTCATTTTAACTTTTTACACGAGCTTTATTAATTCTTTACGCAATTAGAAATAAATCTTTTCCATTAGTTCATATATATCTTTGAATAGGGTGGGTGGGGTAGCTCAGGTGGCATTTGCTGACTGAGCGGGTGTAGGTTGTTGGTCAAGGGTTCGATCCTTGGCTGCAACAAATGTAGTATTTTCTTTGTAAATAAGTTTGTGGTACTTATAAACCATCAACTTTAAAAAAAAATATCTTTGAATATTTTAATGGAACATTTTATAAAAATAATTAAGATATGAGACCTAAAGTTTTGTTCATGTTGTTTTGTATATTACACGGGTTTGATTTAGTTATTCATACTATAAGAAATTACTCTCTTCTATTAGATCAAATATCTTTTCAAATTGTAACCGAATATTTTACGCATATAATTAAGACGCGAGACATAAGATTATAGTCTCAATTGTCTTTACTTTTTACATACGTTTGATTTAATTCTTCACATCGTAATAGATTGCCCTTTTCTGTTAGATTAAATCCTTTTTGATATTTTAATTGAAAATTTTGTAAAAAAAAATTAAGATGTAAGACCAAAGATTATAATTTCAATTGTTTTTCTTTTTTACACGGGCTTGATTTTGTTTTTCACACCGCAAGAAATTACTCTCTTCTATTTGATCAAATTCATCTTAAAATTTTAATTGAACTTTTTACAAGAAATTTTAATTGAACTATTTGATCAAGAAATGCCTAAGAATATTGTCTCAAATGTTTTTACTTTTGACGGCTTTATTTATTTCTTTACGCCGTAAGAGATTATCATCTTCCGTTAGAACAAATTTCTCTGGATATTTTAATTAAAGTTTTTACAAAAATAATTAATAATTGAGACCTTAGGTTATGATATCAATTGCTTTACTTTTTATTCGGGCTTCATTTAGTTCTTCAAGTTGTAAGAGCGATTGCCCTCTTTCATTGGATCCTATCTCTTTGGATAATTTACTTGAACATTTTATATAAATAAATAAGTTATGAGGCCTAAGGTTATGGTCAGTTGTTTTACTTATTACACGAGATTGATTAGTTCTTCACACCGTAATAAAATACTCTTTTCTGTTAGAGCAAATCTCTCTTGAAATTTTAATTGAACTTTTTACAAGTATTATAAAAAAGCGAGACATAAGATTATAGTGTCAATTGATTTACTTTTTACACGAGCTTGAATAAGTTTTTCACACCTGTAAGGGACTATCCTGTTATATGAAATTCATTTTGATATCTTAATCAAAAAAATTTAAAAAAAAAAAATTAAAATGTGAAACCTAGGGTTATGGTCTCAATTGTTTTATTTTTTACACATGTTTGATTTAGTTCTTCACAATGTAAGAGATTATCATCCTCCGTTAGAACAAATTTCTCTGGATTTTTTTATTTAAGTTCTTACAAAAATAATTAATAATTGAGACCTTAGGTTATGCTATCAATTGTTTTACTTTTTACTCGGAGTTAATTTAGTTCTTCAAGTCTTAAGAGCGATTACCCTCTTCCATTGGATCATATCTCTTTGAATAATTTACTTGAACAATTTATATAAATAAATAAGTTATGAGGCCTAAGGTTATGGTCCAGTTGTTTTACTTATTACACCAGATTGATTAGTTCTTCACACCGTAATAAATTACTCTTTTCTGTTAGAGCAAATCTCTCTTGAAATTTTAATTGAATTTTTTACAAGTATTATTAAAAAAGCGAGACCTTATATTATAGTATCAATTGATTTACTTTTTACACGAGCTTGAATAAGTTCTTCACACCTGTAAGAGATTATTCTCTTATGTTATATGAAATTCATTTTGATATCTTAATAAAAAAAATTTACAAAAATAAGTAAAATGTGAGACCTAGGGTTATGGTCTCAATTGTTTTACTTTTTACACATGTTTGATTTATTTCTTCTCATCGTAAAAAATTACTCCCTTCCATTACATCAAATTCCTCTTGAAATTTCACTTGAACTTTTAAAAAAAGAAAAATTTAAGACCTTAGAATACAGTCTCAATTGCTTTACTTTTTACACAGTCTTTATTTATTTTTTCAGACCTTAAGAGATTATAATTTTCCGTTAGAATAAATTTTTCTTGATATTTTAATTGAAGTTTTAAAAAAATAATAAAGATGTTGGACCTAAGATTATGATCTCAATTACTTTACTTTTTACACAGACATTATTTAGTTTTTCACGCTGTAAGAAATTACACCCTTCCGTTAGTTCAGATATCTCTTGAAAATTTAATTTAACATTTTACAAGAATAACTGAGATGTAAAAGATTACGAGCTTTACTTTTTACACAGACTTAATTTAGTTCTTCACACTATAAGAAATTACTTTCTTCTGTTAGTTAAATGCAACCCCTCTTAAAATTTTAATTGAGCTCTTTACAAAAACAATTAAGAAGACCAAAGATTATGGTCTCAGTTGCTTTATTTTTATACTCGGGCCCGATTTTAGTTCTTTCTACCTTAAGAAATTAACCCTCATTTGTTAGATCAAACTTCTTTTAATATTTTAATTGAACATTTTATAAAAATAACTAAGATTCGAGGTCTAAGGATATCGTCTCAATTTCTTAATTTTTTACGTGAGTTTAATTTAGTTCTTCATACTTTAAGAGATTACGCCTCTTCCGTTTGACCAGATATCTCTTTGAATATTTTAATTGAACTTTTTTACAAAAAATAACAAAGATGCGAGGTTTAAGATTTTGGTTTCAATTATGTTTTACTTTTTACACCGGCTTGATTTAGTTATTTCCATTAGATCAAACACATTTTGATATTTAATAGAATTTTTTTTACCTAATAGTCAAGATACAAGGTTTAAGGTTAGATGCTCTTGAATGAGTTCTTCATTCCATAAAAGATTATCCTCTTCCATTAGAACAAAACGCTCTTGATAGATTAATTAAATTTTCTACCAAAATAAGAATAAAATAAATATATGTGCACGTTAAAGTCTAAAATCATTAATTCTAACAAAAAAAGTCCAAAATCAATATATTTTTATGAATGAAAGCTAACTCATATATAACGCGGGCAATTTTCATTTCTAAGTTAGAGAAAAATCAATATCCTGGAGAAAAACAATATATTTTTATGAATTAAAGATAACTTAGAGAAAAACAGAAGAAACAATGAGAGGAACAACAACAACAACAACAACAACAACAGCGACAACAACAAAACATTTTTAGCATAGATCTAGCCCTTCTGTTTCAAAATTCAGAAAATTCCTGGAGAAAAATTTCAACAGAGTTATGATTTATAAACAAAACCAAACAAAATAGATCTAAAATCTCATTGCCAAATAAACTCATTGAAACTGCTGTATAACAACATAGTTTGGGCATGCTTAGAATCATTTTTGAATTTGAGACATTTATTTGGGCATGCTTAGAATCATGATTACGGCAAACTGTTCGGGTACGGTGGGGACTGATGTTGTTGGTGGCTGACCGGCAGTTGGATTAAGTGACGTGTGTCGATAGTAGCGGTGTACCGAGTGGTTTCGATGAGTTTGATGAAAAGATTGAAGTTGCTAGTTATTGTTGTTGAAGTTCCGATGAAGACGAGGAAGAACACATTCTTTTATTTTAATTTTTCTTTAAAAAAAATAAATAGGTATTTAACTTTTAAAATAGTTTGCTTACTAATTAAAAATGTCACTATAAGTTGACACGTGTCGCCACGTGATTTGTTAGCTAATTAGAAAAACGGGTCCATATTGTGCCACATCACTATTCTGTTAACCAAACAAACGGAAGGACCAAACTGGATAACAGCAAAACTTATAGGATTTCTTTTAATCAATTTAAAAATATATGGACTAGAAACATATATATATGAGGAGGGATCCGTTGACTCCAGGAGTAAGTCTCCATGGACTTATTCCGCTTAATAACTCGATATCGGCATTATATTTTTTCAATCTAACCGTTGAATTCAAAGTTCTCATTGAGTAGATCAACTCTACAAATTTTTATAAAATTTCAAAACAGTTTGATACTTTTTCTGTTAACTTTAATTGAACGTACGACAAAAATTTTCAAAAAACCGTTGAATTTTAATAGTCTGAATACATAACTTACATTTTTTGAATTTTTATAAAAATTTATGGAGATGATCTATTCAATGAGATCTTTGAATTCAACGGTTGAATTGAAGAAATATAATGCCGATATCGAGTTATTAAGCGGAGTAAGTTAATGGAAGACTTACTCCTGGAGTCAACGGATCTCTCCTATATATATATATAGCATTTTTAAAATTTATAAAAAAAAAAAAAATGAATTTCTAGCCCGTGCTTGGCACGGGTGTCCATACTAGTATGTATATATATATATATATATATATATATATATATATATATATATATATAAGATCTTTATATTACCATCATCATCATCACTATGCATCAATGACCATCATCATACATAAAATTAGGTTTAGAGTTAAATTGTTGCAAACTTTTTTTTTGTCAAGTAGTTTAATGGCTAGAATTTCACCTTTAAAGATGAATGTAACACCCCGATTTTCGAAGACCAAAAAGTAGGCATTTTTTTTCTTTCTAAAACAACAAAGACTTTGAAATAAAACATTCACGATCGCACTTAAATTAAATAAGAGTAAACCATTTTCAAAATAACGATCGTAATGCAATGCCTCTTTTATAAATTGTTTTCACATATAAAAGTTTTAAGATTAGAACCAAACGTTATGTCTAAACAGACATAGCGACATCAGTTATTCCAAATAAAACATCATACTACAAGTTTGCAATACAAATGCAGGGAAGCATAAAGAAGAGTAAACAAGACTCTTAAACTACAACCCGTAAGCTGATCTTTAAACTCTAACGGAAGATGACTGGGTGACGAAGACCCACAGACAGCTTCAAGCCTTGCCGCTTCTCCACGCGGTATAAATAAACCCCTAAAAATGCTCGTAGAGGGTCACGATCTAAAAATAACATATAACCAAAAATACGCAGCGCAAGATATACAATACATGGCAGCATATACTCATTTATCATATGAATCACACACCATAGAATTTAAGTGCACAAATTGTCTATCAATCACACACGACATTATTCGAATGCACAATTAGCCTATCAATGCAGACTCTACATGATTGTGATCACCCTACCCGGGACTGTTTCACATGCATGAATTCCGGAATTTAACCTCTCCGCAGAGAGTCGTAGGTCCAACCCCTACTAAATGTGTAGTCTCCAACCGACGTACACAATGGTGAAGTCTCCAACCGACAAACACCAACTCAATAAAATCCCGCAGGATTAGGTGGTCTCCAACCGACACACCCCGTGCAGTCTCCAACCGACATACACGACTATGAAATGCATGGGCATATATTTTCTGTTTTAACATATATAGGGCAGTCTCCAACCGACAAACCCCGTGTATTCTCCAACCGACATACACGTTTCATATATGCTCATGCAACAATTAACATACCACTCAAGCATATGTAATTCTCAACCACATGCCAATACATACATTTCGCCAAATCATATGTAAGACAAATAAACATCATGTACAACAAGATATTCAATCAAGTACATGCATCAACATTTCATATTATTCAATCATATGAAATTCACAACAACCACTCAAACATGTGTAGAATATAGCATGTTCTCAAACAAGTTCTCGTCACGAGAATACATCACAAAACAACCATGCTCATAATTCATATTGCATCACATCAAGCAAATACACATATTCAAGCAACAATTACACATGCATAAAAAGCACTCGATATTTCGAGGTATATGAAATCATTAGAAAGTGCCCTTACCTCGGCAAGCTTCCAACACATCAACTTACGCTACGCGAGCAAGATCCGTATCTCTCGAAGAAGTCCCCAATTCGACTAATCCTCTTAACCTTTCACAACACATAACTTATCTAAGTTAATACCACATTCTAATTGATTACTCAAATAATCCTAGCTCGGCTACTAATGGATTCAAGACCTATGGTTGTTCCCTCACAACAAACTAGGTTCGACTCATTATCAAAACGGCTCTTGAAAATACAACACTTAAAAGAATCGATTTTATCTCAAAAGCGTCATTAAATAAAAACCAACTATTAAAAGCATTTCCAAAAGAAAATCTCTTTTCAAATAACTTATGCCTTAAGTCATAAGTTCCAAAATCTTTTAAAACTAAACAAGTCCAAACTAAAATTTTTCTCGTGCGACTTATAACAAAATACTTTTTTTTTTTGCGAACGTAACTAAAACGTTTTTCTAAATAGTTCACAAACGTCAAACTCTTAAAATATAAATCCTTGACAAAAGAATTTTCATTTCGATTCACAAATCGTTTTTCAAACAGTTTTCTCTTTTCATAGAAAAATAATCTCTATTATTTTTCTACTACTATACTTAAATTTTAAAAACGGCAATAAAATAGTTACAAACATGAAACGACCATAACTCGGTCATTCTTTATCCGATGATCGTAAACCATATGTCAAAATCACCGTCTCGAAAAGACGAATAAAATGGCTAACGTTTTAGGACACAAAAACAATTTTATAATGCCATAAACACCCTTTGAAATTTCGGCCAGAATTAAAATTCCTCAAAATCATTATTTTCAAAAATCAAACATAGTTAAAATACTTATAAAATTACCAATTTCACATTAACCAACTCAATTGAATAAATTTTCCAAAACTAAACAAATTCCAAAACCCTAACTTCACAAATCATAAAATTTTAGGGCTTTTCAATTCTAACATTTTCTTTTCAAAAATTAAGACCATAAATCACCTTGTGATTACTTTAATTGCAAGAAAACTATTTCACAAATTGATTTCAAACATTTCATAAAATCAACAACTCTCTAAAATACTTACAATTAAATTTTCTTCTTAGATCTATCTATAACTATCATGGATCTATACCTTTAACAAAGGAAAACTTAAAAGCTCACACTATCCAATCACAAGGGCCTCACGGCCAAGGAGAGAAAATGAGGGAGGATAATTTTTCTTACCATGAAACTTAGCTCATAATCACCACCATGATGAGAGGGTCAACTTTGGTTCCAAGATTTCTTTCTAGATCTCTCACAAAAATGGATTTAAGCTTACTAAGTTAAGTAGAAAAATGTGTTGGGTGATGAAGGGAAAGAAAGAGTCTCACGTGAGAGAGGAGAGGAAGAGTGAAATGATTCTAAAATTTTCCCAAGTCTTCTTCATACAATTTCTTGTAAGTTATGGCCATTGGATCAAATAGTGCTAACTTGCTATGATTTAATCCTAGCCATCCACCTTTTACACTCACAAGGATAAACATGTAATATCCTAGGAAAATATCTAGATATTTTTGTGATCATGCCAACTCATCTCGCTCAGTTCCCGCGCTCGCGCTTAAACGAATCGTATTTCGCATACCGATAAACTTTACGGAAACAGAAAATTCTACCGTAAATCACTTAATTAAAACAATTCACAAACCTTCGAATAAATTTTATTCCGAATAAATTTTCGCTCTTAAGCTCGGAAAAATACAATGAGATCAAATCATCATAATAGTCGATATATAAAGTCTTCATTTAAATTTTGACGGAAATCAGAAACCGTAAAATTTTCAAACAGCGGGTATATCTTGCCCGTTTTCTCAAAAACCACTAGAAAATAATTTTCAACATTTCGACGAGACAAAAATGTTTCTAAACTCATTTAAAGCTCATAAAATCAGTGTGCCAATTTTTTCAGCATAAATTCTGTCAAAACAGACAATTAAACAGAAAATCAATAAAAACAAATAGCACAAGCTAATTAATATATCAAAAATCATATTTCTGCTATAGTAATTCTACGGGTCTTACAATGAATAAGTGGGAGTACCAGAGTTCGAACTCCGATCACTGCAATAATTTGCAATGTCCCTGCCAATTGAGCTATGCTCATGAGGACAAATTGATGCAAACTTTATTAGGGTTAAGATATACTCCCTCCCGTCACAAGAAACTTGACTTTTTTGTACATTGAAAAATTAATGTATATGGTCTATAATATATACTCCCTCTGTTACAAAATATAACTAAAAATTCACTTTTTAATTCATTGTATTATTGATGTATCTGGACAACAATGAACTTAAAAAGTGAATTTTTACTTATATTTTAGATTAGATTGGAGTAGTATATATATAAAAATGTGCCAACCGGTTCAAAATAACAAGTTGAATCGGATCAATGTTGTATCGAGTTGAACCATTTTTAATTAATTGTTTTTGATTGGATTATTCGATTTTTTGATAAGGATGGAGATTAAAGAAATTGAAAAGTAATGGAAGATTGCCCTTTTCCATTGAGCGATCTAAATGGACAAACATGTCAAACTCTTTTTCTGTGTGATACATTTAAAATTTTATTTTATTTTGTTTGGGTACAAATTTAATAATGAATTTTATTCTAGGAAGTTTTCTTGGAGATCTATAAGTGCAAATAAATAAATATTTATTCAATCAAATAAACAAAACGTAGGACTTTTTTAAAGTGATCAATAAATTCCAATTTGTTGTAAGCTTAAGAGAAAAAATGTCTCAAATTATTGAGTTTGTTTATTTCACCATCCTCTTTATTTCCTCGTTGGTTGTTGTAACTCATGTTGGAGGTAAACCATTTTCACATCCTTTTGAACTTTCTTGTTTATATTATACAAAAAAATTTCATCCCTTCTAATATTTTTTTTTTTTAAAATCACAGCTGAGGATCCGCCGGATTGCAACAAGGATTCTGATTGTCCACCCCTTTTTTGTCCAATTTCTTATGTTGCAAAATGCATTTCTTCTATGTGTATTTGTCTTTCATATTCACAATGATATATATTGTAATCTCAACGAATATATACTTCAACTTCAAATATCATATACATGAGACAATTGTAAAATATAGTATAAAGATACCTTGCCTTTTATAGTAACCTAGTTAGGGCCGAAAATGAGTCGGCCTGAGTCGACTCGATAGGAAATGATTCAGCTCGAAATTCAGCTCAAGTTCGAGACGAACTCTTTTTTCAGCTCAAGTTCGGCTCGTTTAAAATTCACGAACTGTTCGGTTCGTTATTTTCAACTCGTTAAGTCAAATCACATGATTTTAACGCCAATTTTTTTGTCAAAATTTGATCTTTAACATTTTAAACTATTTTTTAAAAGAAAAAAACATATATTAAATCAAAATAAAAATCATTCCAAGTGTATAATGAATAAATGAGTACAAAATTCAAACGGACATAAATCGATACAAGTAACAATGAAAAGTCTTTTGAGAAAAAGGACGTTTAAAGGAGTAAAAATTTTTTTTTGGTAAAGAAAGAGTGGGTAATAGCCGCACATAGGGAATCAAAAGGCTTATTGATGTGTACAATTAAAAAGATTTTGAATCGAACTTCGAATTATTCACGAATTGGCTCGGATCATTGCAAACCCTAAACCTAGTAATTAAAATTTCACCTATTAAAGTGAATAAACGGATCTACCTCTTCATATTCCCATATACACCCTTCATATTACTAATATCTAGACCATAACGCCTCCACTTATTCTAGGCCCAAAACACTCAAGCCCAATAAATATTCCTTCAAACCATCAATTACTCTAATTTCTATGACCAAAACTAGGGAATACGATGATCTGAACCAAATTGTGAATAGTTCGAAATTCGATTCGATAATTGATTCGTGAACTTGGTTCATAAACCAAATGAGCTAAACTTGAATTAAAAATTAAATTAAATTTGTTTTTTTTTTGACAAAAAATTAATTTTGTTAAATAAATAAAATGAACATAAACTATATAGTTCGACTCATTTGCCTCATGAACTAACTGAATTAAATATAACTTTTCAAAATTTTTTAACTATATAAATCAATGAATTTATCTTTCCCATCCTTTTTATATCTGCATTCTTTGCATATTGAATGAAATCTCAAACCCATTTGCAAATAGCGCTCAACATTATTTCCACATCATCCAACATTATCTCTTCGTTTTGTTGGTTTTTCTTTGAAACTCTATTATTTGTATCGGTTTATGTCGGTTTGAATTTTTGTACGCATTTATCTATTATGCATATGGGATAACTTTTATTTTAATTTAATATTTGCTTTTTCTTTTTTTAAAAAATTTGTTTAAAAGGTTAAAGATCAAATTTTGAAATTTTGACAAAAAACTAAATATAAAATAATGTGATTTGACTTAATAAGTTGAACCTAACGAGTTGAGCCAAACTTTTCGTGAATTTTAAACGAGCCGAACTCGAGCTGAAAAAAGAGTTCGATTTGAACTTGAGTCAAATTTTGAGCTCAACCAATTCCCATCGAATCGAGCTCAAGCGAGTTCGACTCAGTTCGACTCATTTTCAACTCAAACCGGCATAAATCGATACACGTAACGCGGCATAAATCGATACACGTAACGGAGTTTCAAAGAAAAACCAACAAAATGAAGAGATAATGTTGAATGATGTGGAAATAATGTTGAGCTCCATTTGCAAATGGGTTTGAGATTTCATTCAATATGCAAAGAATGCAGAGATAAAAAGGAGAGGAAAGATGTTTCTTCTTAAATAGAAAATTAAAAGCTTTTTAGAGAGTTTAAAGGAGAAAAATTATGTTTTTGGTAAAAAGAGAGTGGGTAATAGTCGTACATAGAAAATTTAATGAGTTGAATCTAACGAATCGAACCGAACTGCTTGTGAATTTAAAACGAGCTGAACTCAAGCTGAAAATAAATTCAAGTTGAACTTGAGTCGAACTCGAGCTGAAAAAGGAGTACAAGTTGAACTTGAGCATAATTTTGAGCTGAACTAATTCCTATCAAGTCGACTCGAGCTCAAACGAGTTCGATTCCTCTCGACTTATTTTCAACCCTAACAAAAATCCATAAAATCATACAAAATATAAATTATGAAATTTACGCGCCAAATAACAATTAACATATAATTAATTAAATAATTAAAAACAAATTGTTACACACTTCTAGCTCCTCTAAAAAATGTTCATGATATTGTTAGAAATGATATTATGAGAACCATCTTTTTCATGAATAATTTTTTTTTTTTCCTTTTTAGCTTCCATGCAAATAATTACTTCTTCTTGTGTTTTATTATTTTGATTTCAGTTTTTGCCCCAAGCTGTCATAAAAGGACAAATATTAAAGAAATTGAAAAGTAATGGAACCCTTATCCATTGAACGAGTTAAATGGGCAAACATGTTAAATGTTAAAATTGATTACATGTTATATATTAATGGGTGATGCTAAATAGTATCTTTGGGACACTTGTTAAGTATACTAAAAAAAATTAATATTAGAAAGATAACTTTTTACATTTTTAAGGTATTAAATATACAAATATTCAAACGTCGGTTTAACATTTTTCTATATTTAATAATGAATTTTATTCTATGAAGTTTTCTGGGAGATCTATAAATGCAAAAAAAATAAAAATTATTCAACCAAAAAACAAAACACAGGACTTTTACAATTTAAAGTGAAGAATTAAAGTGAAGAATAAATTCCACTTTGTTGTAAGCTTAAGAGAAAAAATATGCCACAGATTATTAAGTTTCTTTATTTTGTGATCCTTTTTATTTCCTTATTGCTTCTAGTAACTGATGTTAATGGTAAACTATTTTCAAATCCTTTTTAACTGTTTCTGTGTATCTTATACACAATTTTTAATATTTGTTTTATTTTTCATATCACAGCAGGGAGTCATCCGGATTGCAACGAGGATTCAGATTGTCCACCCTTTTTTTGTATAGTTCCATATGTTGCTAAATGCAATTTCTTTTCTTTAAAATGTATTTGTCGTTTATGGTACAAAAATTATATGTGAAGACAATATAGAAAAATATAGTCATCAGATACATTGTTAATAAATGTAGTTTTATCTCTTTAAATTTCAATTGTTCGATTTTAGTCTCTAACTGTTTCACAATTGCTCAAATACACTACAAATTTATGCAATTTGAATTATCTGCAACAATTAGAAATGATCCAAACTAAAACTTATGTTACAAGTGTTGCTAAAAGTTAGCCAAAAATATAAAACATAGTACAAGACTTGTTCTAAGGATTAAATCTAAAGGAAAAAAAATCCGATGACATTGTAACTTACCTAAACTGAAATCGCTTGTGTTCCTTAACTTTATCTTCGTGAAATGTTTTATGATTGGTTGGTAGATGTCAAAACAAGGTTAGCCTTTTTTTTTTTAAGAAGTTATAAATTAGCCCACCTAAATTAGCATCGGTGAGAATCGAACTTGAGACAATGCTTTTGATGGAAAGGAATATTCAATATATGTACCAAGCTTCACACTAACACACTCCCAGGACCTGAAGCGTGAATGATGTAGGAAGCCCAACGATAGACCTATAGACTCTGATCCGATACCAGGGAAAGGTTATGGTCCATAAGCCAAATCCTTATGCGCCCCCCATTTTACTCGTGCGCCCCCCATTTTACTCATGCACCCCCCAAATTTCTCGCGCACCCCCAAATGTCATGCGCCCTCCAATTTTTTTTATTTTTATTTTTTTTGTGTTCCTTCCTCCCCCCTGATTTCTAGTCAAAACCATTTTGCTGTTGGAATGGTTTTCAGGAGTTGTACTGTAAAACCATTAAGTGCATATATAAAATGGTTTTGGAGTACAACACTATAATTATGCACTTACCATTTTTTTCCCTCCCCACAGATTTCTAGCCAAAACCATTTTATGCACTTAACACTTACAATACTAGCCTTGACCCTTTCCAATAATTTTCAACATGACAAAATTATGAAAGTAGTTATAATATATAAGTTGAGATATGACCCAATCATAGAAGACAATCAACAATCTTTACCCAATGCACTTAATGGTTTTGGCTAGAAATCTGTGTGGAGGGAAAAAAAAGTTTAAGTGCATAATTATAGTGTTGTACTCCAAAATCATTTTATGTACTTAATGGTTTTGAAGTACAACTCCTAGAAACCATTCCAACAGCAAAATGGTTTTGGCTAGGAATCTGGTGGAGGAGGAAAGAACAAAAAAAAAAAAAAAAATGGGGGGCGCATGACATTTGGGGGGTGCGTGAGAAATTTGGAGGGTGCATGAGTAATATGGGGGCGCGTGAGAAATTTTCTCTCACTTATGGATGGTGCATAAGCTTGGCTTATGGACAATAACCACACCCCTAATACCATATCACGAATATCGAAATCTAATTCATCCATACAAAATCGGCTTGTACGGTGAGATGTGTCTCCTCTTTATAAACTCTTTTCAAGAATCCTATCTATTTGATGTGGGACTAAATCCCACCAAATGTTGGCGGCTAACATAAAGCTTTTTTAACTTGATGCAAAGTTGTTTCATTTAAATCCATTCTCTCATCAATCATCTGTTGCAACTCTGCATGATGAACTGTTCTTATGTAGCTAAGAAATCCAGCATCATGTCCATCAATCTCCTCTTGAATACTCTTGTTTAGTATCATCTTTAGCAAAAATACTCCAAACTTGCATATCTTTATTATATAATAGAAAACTTTAAATCAATTACCATATAAGAGATTAAAACAAAAAATATAAAAGACAACATGTAGAAAGAAATTATGATTGTGCATGCTAATTGTCTATTACTAGCGATGAAGACACACACAGTCTATCCACATTTTCTATGTTTTTTGTTGTTGATATTGTGTTATGAAGCAAATACACAAATAGTCGGACACAAACATCAAATACAACACTAACACATAATGATGATAACAATTTGAAAAATAGAACCACATGTTTATCTACAATAAAAGACAGAGATGCAATGTTTGGTCGGTTTCGAAGATCCATTTTCGGGAACGATTCAACACAATTTGGGTTGTTAGATTCATTGCAAAGATGGCTAGCAACAATAGTGTGTTTGAATATTTCATCAAGGTCTATCATAGGAGATGAATTGCAGTATCTTAGAGATGGGTTTTTGAGACAGTTGTTGAAAATTGTAGTGTTGAAAATTAGTTTGTTATTATATATACTAGACTTTGACCCACGGATTTAGTTGAACGATAAATATACGATTTAAATTTTTGTAATAAAAATTGTAAATAAAAAAACAAAATAAAATCTAAATATAAATATATTGAAATTTAAAACAGAAAGTACAAATGAAATTAAATAATACTAATAAATTAATAAAAATAGAGGATACCATAAAATTGAAATCATATAGAATCAAAATAATTTGATTCAAAAATGGTACTACAAAATTAGGTGGTTAGGATGGAGGTTTCACATCTCTTTGACTCAGGTTCAATTTACACATTCAACAGTGATGATAAAAAAAATCATACATTCAGCAAAATAAATATATTTAATTTATTCTTATCAATTTTGTACTCACTAAAAATTTCATTTTAGATTCTACATCAGTTAGACCAATCTTGAATAATTAAGTCAAAGGATAATGATTTCAAAAGATTGAGAAGATGACAAATCATGTTAATGTTCAAGGTGACATATTTAATTTTATAAAAAGTATTTTAAAAGTTATAATTTTTATATCAATCAATATTTTTCTATTTTGATTGTATACCTATGTTATTTTCAATACATAGCAAATGACTAATTCAACATTCAAATTTTGGTGAGAGAAGTGTGTTGTTTTCAATACATAGCAAATGATTAATTCAAATTTAGGTGAGAGAAATTAGATGAGAGTATTAATTAATAGTGGTTTAAGAGGGAAAAATTAGGGTTAAGTTAAGAGCTTAATTAGGGTTTTAGTAGGTACTAAACACAACTTTTATTAAGATTAAGATAAGATGAGTCTTGCTAATCAGTGTCCCGGAGCACTCTTTAAGCTTTCTATTAAAAGAAATTATTTATGTAAAAAGTAAAGTATTTCAATTTTCAATGCTCTGACTTCATATTTCCATAAAAAGTTTATTAAAAGTTAAAACTTACTATTTAAGATGCTTAAAGAGTACACCAAGGACACTCGTTAGCATTTTCCTCTATATATATATATATATGAGCATTAATTGTATTCATTTTACTATCTTCGATCAATTTTTTATAATTTTTTTCTTCAATATAAATCTTTATAATATTTACTATTTGAAGACTTTCTAAGTTTTTATTTTCTTTCCCCAAATCATAGATATCTTAACAAACAAGGATGAAGTAAGTTATTGAAATTGTGGTAGCCATGAATGAGTTTTTTTTTTTTTTTTTTTTTGACAAAAATAAATTTAATACATTTCGTTAATCAAATAAGTATGAATACTAGCTATACAATGAAAAATCGAATCGAATTAATAGGACGACTAAACATAAGTTATTTTCTAGGATGCGTGGTTTTGACAACAATTGGTAACTGTCCTGTTTGTCACTTTCGTTGCAAGTTACAAATCAATCGTACCCAAATTTAGAACCGTAACTAATAACTAAACAATAAACACACACAGTACTTCATACAACATTCAGAGTACTTCAAAATTCAAATTTGTTGTTTTTGATATCTGAAAATTGTTTTCGAAAATAAGATACTGAATAAATTACTGGGTTGAGTCGCGGGAAAATACGCTTTCTTTAAGACGTTTCGTGGCACTGCCCAAAATTGTGCAAGCAGACTATCAACCACGCCGTCTCCAGGATAAAACAGTCCAGTTACAACTGTATACCGAATTGCTACTGCACTTGTAGAAATCGGTCAAGAATTACACCTTCTTAAGTGATATTACGACACCACTCGAATTGATATTACGATATCAATCTATGAATTAGTGGCACTACAATACCACTCTATTGATACTACAATGTCAATTATTAATGGTACTACAATACCATTTTCATATGGTGACTAAGACCATTCTTAAATCAAAGGGATTATGATACTATGATCATTCTTAACTTGAAAGAACTAGTGATACTTTTATTACTCTTTAAACATAATAATACACAACAGATAAAATAAACTTTAATATTCTCTAAGCAATTAGGAACACAACTTAATATAGCTCTTCTAAATTTGCATAACCAAATAAAGAAACCAATCAATGTGCTCGTTCATTCTATTTTCTCAATATGGCTAAATTTCAACAGATACAATTATAATTTGCATAAATATTAAAGAACCTTGACATATCGGCCACAAATACAACCGAAAACAATTTCTTTAACAAAATTAAGAAACATGAAAATTTGTTTTAATGAGTACAGTAATTGAAAAGAGTAAGCAAACAAAACCTCTTGTTGATGTTTTCCTCAAAAAAGTCATGTAATGGTAGCATGATCAAATGTGCCGCCAAACTCTCGTTCTCAATTTTTCATGAACTATATTCAATTTCCAAAACAGCCACTTGCAAACACTTTATTTTGATTTGAGGTAAGAGAAAATTATATGTTACAAAACTTACTATGGCAGCAACCGTAGCATAGAAACATAAGTATATGGTGCAGTGGCTATTTATGTATTTTTCATTTGCTATACATTTGAGTGGCGGCTCAACTAGCAGAGGAAAGCATATGCCAAGTCGTGTAGTATCAACTAGGTTCTGTTGTTTTTTTTTTCTTTCAGAGTGATGGAATTAATAGAAAATATCAAGGTAATCAGAACCGGACCGGCCATTAAACCGGCATACTCATGGGTTCAGGGTTTTAAGGTCGGACCGGGGTTCAACCGGAGTCGAATTTTTTATAATTATACGTGTATTTTCTTTAGTTTTAAATTATATATAAAATAAAAATAAATAAAGAATTACACACAATATTGATAGTTTCACATTATTAATAAAATAAAGTATTAATAAAGTGTCAAAATTTATATGCCTCCCAAAATTGTCATTCCGTATTTTCTTTTCTTTTGGTCTAAATTACCTTTTATTTTAATTTTTTCAAATTAGAAAAGGTTATGTTTTTAGTATGCTTATCATAGAAAGATATCTTCTTTAAAAAAAGTTCATATTTGTACTTGTTTTATATTTGGCCCAAACCCAAGCCCATTTTATTCATGATATCAAAACCCTAATACTTATATACATTAGTAGGTAGCCGCCGCTGTGTTTGTGCACCCAGCCAACATCTCAATTTTTTTGCTTTTATCAGTTTTAAAATCTAATACTCATCCAGTTATCTCTTTCACATTTTCAATTCCTTGTCTTGAGCTCTTCATTTATTTATCTTGTTTCTTCTTATTTGTTTTCTTTGTGAATAGCAGTATATCATCAAACTATCTTCTTCTTCTTCTTCTTCTTCTTTTACCTTTAGCAGTCTGCTTACAATTAAAAATAAGGAATGATCGATATTTTTTACCTGGTTTTGGAAGAAAAAACAAAAAAGTGGTTTATCCTGAGGAACCGTGTGAACCGCGGTTTTTCCCGGTTTTCCCGATTTTCCTCCGGTTTGCCGGTTTATTTTCCGGTTCGTTGATCAGGCGGTTTAGAAGGCTTATTAGACCGGACACTGGTCCGGTTCCCGGTGGGGCCGGTTGAACCGGCCGGTCCGGTTCGGTTTTTATTACCATGGAAAATATAATCCCCCACCAACTTAATTCCTATAAAAAAGGAGATCATGTTGATACTCAATAAAGGGTGAGGTGGTCGTATAAATAGGAAAACATGTTGAGACTTTTTCTACCATCCTTCCTATCATTTAGTAGCATCAAGTGACTTCCCACAATATGAATAATATCTTTATAATATACGTCTATCTTTAACTTTTATATTTTTAAAAATTAAATAATAGTATGCTCTACTATCAAATGTGGGACTTGAAGACCAAGTGGGTATGGCACAAGTGGTAAGCGGCTTGGGCCCCTTAAGCATTTGGTCAGGGGTTCGATTTCTGACCGGTGTGTATGGAAAAGCATCGCTTGGGAGAGGCAGCCCTTAAATGCGTTCCAGATCTTCGAAGGGATTAGTCTCTGCAAGTCGCGCTGAGGATACCCTGGGAAACCAAAAAAAAAAAATGTGGGACTTGAAGATTAATTTTATTTTCAATTCACACATAAATGTGTTCTATGTTCCAACAAAATTAATAGGAAACAAAAAATTAGTTGAGAATTACACATCTATTTGGATATCTATTGGTATTAGTATATCTGTTATTTTCGGATTTAGAAAACAATTTGTAAAAGTTATCGCCGAAGAATTTATTAGCGGAGTCGCGGATTATGTCGCTTTTTTTAAGATGTTTTGCGGCATTATTCAAATTTATGCAAGGTAGATTATCAACCGCAAAGTCCCCAAGATAAAACAACTTTCTAATTTTTTTATACTAAATTGCTACTGCAGTGTAGAATTCGAGCATAGATACACCCTCTATTGATTCGATGAACCAATTCGATAATCGATACAAGAGTATCAATTATGTATGGCAGCCAAAGCCACTCGATGAAACAACAAAGAAAATATTTTATCATAGAAGAAGCAAGTAGAGAAGAAAAAACAGAAAGATTTCAAGTTGCAGAAATCTGAAGAAAAAAGAAGAAGAAGTGAAATACGATGCCGGCTATTTATAGAAGAAGTGAGAAAATGAAAAGGGGTCAAATCGTGGGAGTTGGAACCGATCCATGTGCAATCACGCCAAGCATATCCATCTGACTTGGTCTCTTGCATAATTAACATGTGTGCAAAATAAAGACCTATGCGCAAAAAAAAAAAAATCTTTTTCTTAGCGATAAAAAATTAATATATCACCAAGCTCAAGTCCGGTCTGATCCGAGCCGGACGGCGGCGCGCGTGTGTGATATTCGAGCATAAATACACCCTCTATTGATTCGATGAACCAATTCGATAATCGATACAAGAGTATCAATTATGTATGGCAGCCAAAGCCACTCGATGAAACAACAAAGAAAATATTTTATCATAGAAGAAGCAAGTAGAGAAGAAAAAACAGAAAGATTTCAAGTTGCAAAAATCTGAAGAAAAAAGAAGAAGTGAAATACGATGCCGGCTATTTATAGAAGAAGTGAGAAAATGAAAAGGGGTCAAATCGTGGGAGTTGGAACCGATCCATGTGCAATCACGCCAAGCATATCCATCTGACTCGGTCTCTTGCATAATTAACATGTGCGCAAAATAAAGACCTATGCGTAAAGAAAAAAAATAATTCTTTTTCTTAGCGATAAAAAATTAATATATCACCAAGCTCAAGTCCGGTCTGATCCGAGCCGGACGGCGGCGCGCGTGTGTGATATTCGAGACAATGCATGCGTGGTCCGCTGTTTATAAAACGGGGTACCCCTTTCGGCACACCCCAAGAGGACAATTTTCAATATATAAATACTATCAAGATGTGTAATCTTTTCTATGTGGGACCGAAAGAGTTTTTTAAATTTACACTTAGCTTGATTCCAACACTTGTGTTTATTACCATACTAAGCTTCCTCCAAATAATCATCATGTTCCAACAATATCCGTTGAGGTGATAATTTTGATATATAGATTAACATATATACTGTATATTAATTTTTCTATATTAAACACATTTATGAACCTATATAAAATTATCCATCTCAACGATGTCTGGTATATATCTAAATAAAATGTGTATCAGAATGTTCACTGACTGGCCTAGGAAATTGAATCCGCTGTTAGAACAACACGTTTTCGCATTAATGAAAACGGTTAAACGGTGAATGAAATAGCTAATTATAATTTTTAGTTTATAATTTAAAATACTGAGTTTGAATTTAAACTATTCGATCTCAATCTAACAACTATCTGATATTCTTATTTCTAAATGCATGAATTAATAAAAGGATTTCTGAATCGCAATTTTTACCCATACTTGACACGAATCTAGATACTAGTTCAACAAATTCAAAAACATTCAAACTCACATTTCTACGGTGGCCAATGTATTAAAATTTATGATGCCTATACTCAACCACAAAAGCTAACTTGAGAGTTGAGGTTTGCACTACATTTATAAAGGCTATCTATGCCATATATCTAGCCAATGTGGGACTTATAACACACCCCCTCACGTCCATAACTGAACAAGCTGGAACGTGGAATCAACGACGGGTGCCCCAAATATGGAAGGTCTCCACAACAAACGGATCTAGAATAGACTCTAATACCATATTAGAATTTATGATGCCTATACTCAACCACAAAAGCTAGCTTGAGAGTTGAGATTTGCACTACATTTATAAAGGCTATATATGCCATATATCTTGCCAATGTATGACTTCTAACACAATGTGGAATCGGCACTCGTAAAAAGTATTGATGATTTTGCCCTCAATATGTCATAAAAGGATAGAGATTAATTAAAAATTCAAAAGTAATGAAAGATTGCCCTTATTCATTGAGCGAGCTAAATGGACAAAAAAAAAAATGTAGGTAAAAATTTAATAATGAATTTTATTCTAGGAAGTTTTCTTTGGAGATCTAATATTTTTAAAGCGATTAATAAATTCCAATTTGTTGTAAGCTTTAGAGAAAAAATATGCCTCAAATTATTGAGTGTGTTTATTTCACCATCCTCCTTATTTCCTTATTGCTTGTTGTAACTCATGTTGGTGCAGGGATGGAAGTCATAGAACGAGGTATATAGTTAAACCAGAGACATTCTTACATAGACACACTAATATAGGCACAATGTTTAGACACACACACATCAATCAAAAAAATTAAAATGAAAATAAAATAATCACATCAATTAATATTATTTTAATCATTTTCTCTTTAATTTTTTTCTACTTATGTATGTGTGCCTAACACATCAAATTTATACTTGTGCCTAATCAAGTATTTTCCGTTAAACCATTTTCATATCCTTTTGAACTTTCTTGTTTATATGCAAAATCTTTCATCCCTTCTAGTAATTTTTTTAAAAAAATTCACAACAGCGATTAGGATTGATTGCAACAAGGATTCTGATTGTCCATTCAGTTTTTGTTCAATGTCTTATGTTGCAAAATGCATTTCTCCTTTATGGTGTCTTTGTGTTTCGGACGAGTACTTCAATCAAGGACCATGATTTAAATCGGACCAAGATTTCCCGCCGTCTACCATTCACGCAGTTTCTTGACTTCATAAAAAGACATGTCCTTATCTTTTTTATCATACTCTTCTTTGAATTTGCAGTTTGTGCGACATTATCTTCATATTATATTGTTGCAAAAACCCTTTAGAAGAAAATTTATCTTCTTTTAAATGTATTTGTTGCTGATATTGATACTATAATTTGAAGGGACATGGTTCAAATAATATATGTGAGACAATAGAGAAATATAGTCATTAGATACATTGTTAATAAATGTAGTTTTGCCTCTCCAAATTTCAATTACTCAATTTTCATCCCTAAATGTTTCACAATTAAATACACTATAAATTTATGCAACTTGGATTATCTATCTTAAAAATTGAGTTGAGTCTAAAGTTTGTCTTTATTTTATAAACACATATTCAATTCAAATTATCTTAACAATCTTCAACAACTACAAATGATCCAAACTCAAGTTTATGTTACGAGTGTTGCTAAAAGTTAGCCAAAAAAAAAGTACAAGGTTCTATGGATTAAATCTAAGTAAAAAAAGTTCATCTTGACGGCGAGTTAAGTTAATATTCCGCTTTGCTTTCTTTTAGCAAAGACTTGTTGTAATGTAAATTGCCGGATGGGTTTACCAACCAAGAAAAACATTGTACTTTTGAGAACTTGTAACTTATCTAAACTAAACTTGCTTGTGTTGCTTAACTTTATCTCTGTGAAATGTTTTAAACTCGCTTTATATGCCTTTGATAGAATATTCAATATGTGTCAAAAAATCTATAAATGCTATTTTTTTCCGTGCTTGATGCGGATCTAGATACTAGTTCAACAAATTTAAAAACCCTCAAAATCGCATTTCTAATTTTCTATAGTGACCAATGTGGAATCTGCGCTCGTAAAGAGTATTGACGATTATTTTTATTTCAATTTTTGCCCCCAATATGTCATAAAAGGAAAGAGATTACTTAGAGATTTTTTTTTTGACACAAAGAGATTACTTAAAGATTGAAAAGTAATTAATGGAAGAATATTGCCCTTATCCATTGAGCGAAGTAAATGGACAAAAAAATATTTTTTTGGGTAAAAATTTAATAATGAATTTTATTCTAGGAAGTTATCTATAAATGCAAGAAGATATTCAATCACATAAACAAAACATAGGACTTTTTTTTAAAGTGATCAATAAATTCCAATTTTTTTGTAAGCTTAAGAGAAAAAATATGCCTCAAATTGTTGAGTTTGTTTATTTCACCATCCTACTTATTTCCTTATTGCTTGTTGTAACTCATGTTGGTGCAAGTCATAGAACGAGGTATATAGTTAAACCATTTTCATATCCTTTTGAACTTTCTTGTTTATATGCAAAATCTTTCATCCCTTCTAGTAATTTTTTTTTTAAAATTCACAACAGCTATTAGGAGTGATTGCAACAAGGATTCTGATTGTCCATTCCGTCTTATGTTGCAAAATGCATTTCTCCTTTATGGTGTCTTTGTGTTTCGGACAAGTACTTCAATCCAGGACCATGATTTAAAACGGATCAAGATTTCATGCCTTCCACCATTCACAAAGTTTTTTGACTTCGTAAAAAAGACCTGTCTTTATCTTTTTTATGTACTCTTCTTTGAATTTACAATTTGTGCGACATTATCTTCATATTGAATTGTTGTAAGAACCCTTTAGAAGAAAATTTATCTTCTCTTGTATTTGATGAATCGTGTACTTGGATCAAATCACATTCGTGATTTATCTCATGTGTTGCTAAACTTTCCTCGTCATTTTATTTCATGAGATTGTAATTGTAGTTTGTTTCACATATCTTCATGAGAGAGTGTACTTCCTCATATAAACCTATAGCTTGTTTGTGATATATACCACGTATGAGAATTAAAAAAATACCCGCATATCTAAACTAACAAAATATATACTTGATAATATATTGACAACAAATAATATATCAAAAATTTATTTGTCCCAAATTGAACTAAAATATTGCACATCTAGACCAATTAGTTCTATATTGTTTAATCAATCTCTAAAAGGACATTTATTCCCAAACACAGAACGAAATCAAAGCGAACACAAAAGAAGAAGAAGGAGAAGTCCGAATCACAACAACAACAAATTGAAACGAAACAGAGAGCAAACCCAAACACCAAACTGAAACGGAAACAGAACGAGAAGCAACTACTATGATTTTTTATATAGAATCGTTTTAGGACATTTACTATACTTATTTTGTAAGAAATATCAATATCTCATAAGCTCGTCAGGAATCTTGATGATATACAAAATAAATCTTAAATATAACAAAATCATTGCCAAATATTTTCTTAAAAAATGAACAAATTGCGGATTATTTTGTTAATTATTTTATGTCTAGTTGTTCCTTGATGTCTAGAAGCTCTTAATTCAGTTAAAAAAAGAAATGAACAAAATGTCATTTTTCATATTTCTTATTTGGAAATATTCAACATGAATAATATACAACATGCGTACCACATGCATATATTATTGCTCGAGTATATAAGGAGACTTATTCATATTTCTTAAGCTGTCTCTTCAATAATTTGATTTATATGCCTCGCACAAATTAAATCCTTCAGAGATTCTCATATATTCATCATTATTAAGTGAGTCATTCAAGTATGCTAAAACACATTTTTCACTTAAAGTGAGTATTTCATATGCTACTCAACTCAATTAATTACAAAGAGGTTTTTGAATTCACTTCAGATGAATATGTCTCTTGAAAATCAATGATGAATATTTATCAATATCCTTGAATAACAAGTCAAACTCTAAATATTTTCTTTTCACATGAAAAATTATTTATATCTAATTATTTTCATCTTCGGGTGTATGAACTGCTGGTCCAAAAACATTTCGCTTTGCAAGACTAGTTTAACTTTGTATGACTTGCGTCTATCTATTTAGTTAATCATTTCATTGTCTATAATCCTTATAATAGACGTTGGCTCATGATTTTCATTGTCATCTATCACATATAGCGTTTTATTATATGCAATAAATATTTTCAACATTGACTTCACTCGATAAAATCATATTTCATTCGCATTCAGATTGTTCACTCCCTTTTTGTCCAATTCCATATGTTGAAAAATGCATTTCTTTTAAATGTATTTGTTGTTCATATTGATATTATAATTTGAAGGGACATGGTTCAAATAATATATGTGAGACAATAGAGAAATATAGTCATTAGATACATCGTTAAAAAATGTAGTTTTGCCTCTTCAAATTTGAATTGCTCAATTTTCATCCCTAAATGTTTAACAATTGCGCAAATATACTACAATTTTATGCAACTTGAAATCTATTTTAAGAATTAAGTTGATCTAAAGATTGCCTCTATTTTATAAACACATATTCAATTCAGATTATCTTAACAATCTTTCAACAACTACAAATGATAAACTTAAATTTATGTTATGAGTGTTGCTAAAATTTAGCCAAAAAAAATAGCACAAGACTAGTTCTAAGGATTAAATCTAAGTAAAAAAAGTTCATCTTAACGGCGAGTTAAGTTAAAATTCTGCTTTGTTTTCTTTTAGCAAAAATTAATTTGTTGTAATGTAAATTGCCGGTTGAGTTTACCAACCAAGAAAGACATGGTACTTTTGAGAACTTGTAACTTATCGAAACTAAACTCGCTTGTGTTCCTTAACTTTATCTCTGGGAAATGTTTTAAACTCGCTTTATATGCCTTTGATAGAATATTCAATATATGTGTCAAAAAAATCTATAAATGCAATATTTTTCCGTGCTTGATGCGGGTCTAGATACTAGCTCTGTTGGGGAGTTCGGGGGAGCTCGGGAGAAATCATGGGGTCAATGTTTCAAGATCTCAAAGAGATTTTGACACCACATCTCCACCCAAAACCTTAAGGCATTAGGTTAATGGGTCACCTCTCTTATAAATCCAAAATTCTTCCCAAATATAGTTGATGTGGAACTTAACCGCTCACACTTGAAACCCAACAAGTTCAACAAATTCAAAAACCCTCAAAATCGCGTTTCTATAGTGACCAATGTAGAATCGGCGCTCGTAAAGAGTATTAACGATTATTTTTATTTCAATTTTTGCCCCCAATATGTCATAAAAGGATAGAGATTACTTAAAGATTGAAAAGTAATTAATGGAATAATATTGCACTTATCCATTGAGCAAAGTAAATGGACAAAAAAAAACATTGTTTTGAGTAAAAATTTAATAATGAATTTTATTCTAGGAAGTTTTCTTTGAAGATCTATAGATGCAAGAAGATATTCAATCACATAAACAAAACATAGGACTTTTTTTTTAAAGTGATAAATAAATTCCAATTTTTTTGTAAGCTTAAGAGAAAAAATATGCCTCAAATTGTTGAGTTTGTTTATTTCACCATCCTACTTATTTCCTTATTGCTTGTTGTAACTCATGTTGGTGCAAGTCATAGAACGAGGTATATAGTTAAACCATTTTCATATCCTTTTGAACTTTCTTGTTTATATTATGCAAAGTCTTTCATCCCTTCTAGTAACTTTTTTTTTTTTCATTCACAACAGAGATTAGGCCGGATTGCAAGAAGGACTCTGATTGTCCATCTCATTTATGTTCAATTTCTTATGTTGTACAATGCGTTTATTTGGTGTGTATTTGTGTTTCAGACAAGTTCTTCAATGGAGCAACACGACATATGGTCCATCAAGGACCATGATTTAAAACCATTGGATTATTATGTTATCAAGCAGCATCTCGCACAAAATCTTTTCTTTCCATTTTTTTTTGGGTAGGTTTCTTAGGGATGACAATGGATATCATATGGGTAGGGTATTATATATAGTCTTTATTTCCATATCCGCAGTTTGAAAAAAGACTCGTATCCATTTTCATATTCGTGTGAGTGACAATTTTTGCCTTCGTACCTACGTTCTATAGGTACCTAAGTACTCATACCCGTATCCATTACCCGCATTTTTAATAAAAATAAATTTATCAATTATAAAATATCATATCATTTTAATAGAATTCAAAAAAATTCAAAGATTTTAATGTTGTTTTCATGAAAATTATAAACAAAATTATTAGTAAAATCATGCTGAAGTTCATTTCTCTATTGACATATTTAAATTATGTTATAAATAAACATTTTTTATTTAAAATGTATAATAATATAATAATGTTGTATTTTTTAAAAATAATTGGTACTAAGGTACCCGTACCAACACTCATACCCGCTCAATTTTGTGGGTAATTACATATACCCATGGTCGTACTCAAAATGCGGGTTTTTACCCTACCCATTGTGAATATTTTTTATGGGTATTGAGTGTGAGTAAATTGTCATCCCAAGGTTTCTTTCCATTTCACTATTCTCTTTCTTCTACTCTATTCAATGTTTTTTTTTAATATTCAATGTTTCTATAAAAAATGTCTATTTAAATATATTTCTTTTTCTAATCTTATTTTTTTGGTAAATTTTCTTTTTGTAATCTTATTTTTCTTTTTGGTAAATTCTATTTTTGTAATCTTATTCAAACATAAGAAAATAAAATCATCAGTTAAATTATTACTTTACCTAAAAAAACTTCCCAGTAAAACAAATGTAACAAATTATTAATGTATAACTTTTTGCAGATAAAGTGTGACAAAAAAGTTAAAATTCACACACAATATTGTTATCTCGCATTCGAATTCGAGTGAAGGTCTCATACCTAGCAATTTTGACTTTATTAAGTTAAATTGGAATTTGCGGACATTTTTTTTAAAGCTTAAGGTCAATATAAGTTTTTTGTCCCTAAAAGTATAGAAAATTTTGATTCACCTTTTGAGATGAATAAGTTGGAAATTCCATGTTCACACAATAACTCTTGAATATAAAATATCATATGGTTTTTGGTTTTTAAATCATGGTTTTAAATCATGGTCCCGTGCTGGTCCATTGTAGAACTTAGTGTTTCATATTGATATTGTAATCTCAACGGACATAGGATCCGTTTGATGAAAAATATATATGTAATTTTTGTTAGTAAAAATTTAGGCTTTAATGCAGTTTTGGTTCCTATATTTTGAAAAACTTAAACTTTTGGTCCCCTTATTTTAAAATCCAACTTTTTGATCCCCTATTTTAGTTTTTTTGAAAATTTGGTCCCCCAACTCAAATTGGTCAAATTTTTGCTGATGTGTCAAACTCATTAATGACGTGGCATTGTCCAGGTTGACAATCATATTCCTAGTCATTATTTGTTTTTTTTTTAAATCAAATATTTTGTTTTAAAAATATTAAAACAATAAAATAATTAATAATAATTAGAAAAACAATATAATTATATGAACAAAATCATGAAACCCTAAATTCCCAATTTTAAAAAAACGCAGAAACACAAGAAGCTTTTCACCCTCTCAATCGCGTCCTTCATTCTTCTCCTTCTCTTCCTCTTAAGCCTCTACTTATTTCCATTTTTCAAAGCCCTCTTAACTGTAGCTCTCATCCTCCAAAACAAGCTTCTGCAATGCTTCTTGCCATAAACATTCATCCATTCTAAGTTTTCTAACAAACCCATTTTAACAAAGCTTGAAAATTTACAAGAAAAGAAGGAAAGTTTTAAACTTTGAGAAATCCCATATCAAACATCTTCAACAAGCTTGGAAAGGTTTTTCAGGGCGGTTGTTGGTGTGGGTTTTTCATCTGTTTCCCTGGCCGGTCTATTTGCTCCTGTCTGCTTCCCTGGGCAGGTTGTTTTTCGTGGTCTACAGGTGTAGTTTTTGGGGGGCTGGTTTTTTTTTTTTGAAGTTTTGTCACAGTTTAGAAAACGAGAATCCAAAGCAGCGGAAGATGAAGATGATCACGTTCCTTTGCGTTTCTACATTTGCGATTGTGCTATGTTTTTGTTTGACAGAGCGACTATGCTATGTTAGGGTTCCATGATTTGGGAATTTAGGAACTTCTGTGTTTGTGCGTTTAGTTCTCTGTTTTTTTTTTTTTTTTTTTTTTTGTGTTTGTGTTTTCTAATTATTATTAATTAATTATTTATTTTTTTGGTATAATTGTTTTCATATTTTGAAAACAAATTATTTGATTTAAATGAAAAAAAATAATGACTTGGAATATAATTGTCAATATGGACAATGCCAGCTCATTAATGAGCTAGACACATCAGCAAAAATTTGACCAATTTGAGTTGGGGGACCAAATTTCCAAAAAAACTAAAATAGGGGATCAAAAAGTTGGATTTTAAAATAGGAGGACCAAAAGTTCAAGTTTTTCAAAATAGAGGATCAAAACTGCATTAAAGCCAAAAAATTATTAATTAATGTCTAGAAGTCCTAGCTCAACTGACAAATGTCGAAATTGTTAGGCCGAACGTTGTGATCCGGATTTAAATTCGGGATCTCAAGTTTAATTTAAGTGGATTATCACTTTATCTAGAAAAAAAAAAGAAAAAAAAATTATTAATTAATATAAAAGTTTATTATTTGCATGAATTTATTTTTATAAGTTAAAGTTAATAAATTTGCCGAATTCGAACGGACCCATAGTCCAAATATCATATACATAAGATAATTGTAAAATATAGTCATTAGATTTTTTTATTTTTTTTATTTAGTATATATCATCTAAAAAGTTTCACATTGATTGGAAGGATTGAGGTTTTACAAATCATAAATTCAATACCTTAATATATATTTTTCAGAAAAATGTTATTTTATAAGATTAATAAAAGTATGTTATTTTACTCCTATAGTGTACCACAAAATGAATATGGGGACATTATTTCTCTATGTAAAAATCTCTTGTCCACTAATAACAACTATGTTGTGTCGTTTGTACGTAGGCAAACAAATAAGGTTGCTCATTGTATCGCTAGAGCATCTTTATCTCAGTTTAGCCCCCACGTCTTTTATGATGTACCGTCTTCTTTGTACCAATTAATTATTAATGAAATGATCTAGCTTTGCTTTTGCTAAAAAAAAAAAGTATGTGATAGAATTGTATGATCATTTTCAATGCAGTCTAACAAATACTATTAATTTAACGCATGGATAGGATATTATGCAAATTGGATTATCTGCAACAACTATGATCCAAACTCAAATTTATGTTACAAGTGTTGCTAAAAGTTAGCCAAAAATATAAAACATAGTACAAGACAAGACATGCTTAGAACTTCTACTATGTAATCAAAATAACGTATTGTGACTTATCTGAACTGAACTCGCTTATGTCCCTTAACTTTATCTCCGTGAAATGTTTTATGATTTGAAGATGTCAAAACAAGATTAGCCTTGTGTGCCTTTGATACAACATTGAATATATGTGCCAAACTTGGATACTCATTGTTTGATTGGTCTATGCACATTAATCCAAGGGATAAAGCTTGTTTAACTTGATGCAAAGTTGTTTCATTTAAATCCATTCTCTCATTAATCATATGTTGTAATTCTGCATGATGAAGGGTTCTCATGTAGCTAATAAATCCAGCTTCATTTCCATCAAATTCCTCTTGAATCCTCTTGTTTAGTATCATCTCTAGCAAAAATACTCCAAACTTGCATATCTCTAATATGTAATAGGAAAAATTAAATCAATTACCATATAAGAGATTAAAATTAAAATAAGAAAAAAAGAAAAGACGACACGTAGGAAGAAATTTTGATTGTGCGTGCTAATTAATTGTCTATTACTAGCGGTAAATTCACGCGCTGTCTATCCACATTTTCTATGTTTTTTGTTTTTGATATTGTGTTATGAAGCACATACGCAAATAGCCAGACACAAATATCAAATACAACACTGAGACATATTATGGTAACAATTTGAAAAATAGAACCAGATGTCTAGGTGTCGTGACGGTTTCAGACATCAACACTCTTTGACCCTAAATATACACTCAACTTAAAGTGTCGGTGCTATATAGTATAATTGAAGTGTACTTAAAGTGTTAGTGCTATATAGATTGTTGTATAATTGACGCGCGGAGGGTAAAATTGTAGGGATTGTTACTTTTTCTACTGTTGTTTCTGTTTCCAACTTGAAACCTTGAAATCAATGGTTCAAGATTATCAGATAACAAAACACTACTTGTCTTAAGATCATAATCAACTTCAGGCCATTCCTCATGCAGATATACCATACAATCAACAATTCCCATCAAAACTTTCACTCTATGATTCCATGATGGTGCTTCCCTTGATAACCACATTTCAACATTTTCATCTTTTCTCCATTCTGTTATAATAGCCCTGAATTTTCTACCTTTACACCACCCTAAAACCTTAACAAGATTCTTGTGGTTTAACTCAGACAGTATCTTACATTCCTCAACAAATTTATGATAACTATCCCTTGATATATCATCCCAATACATCTCAATTTTCACTTTAGTTCCATCTCTTAACACTCCTTTATAGATATGAACAATATCACTCTTACCAACCAAATTTTCCTTCGAAAAACCGTAAGTTGCCGCCTTTAGAATCGCCGGCGTAAATGTAAACCTTCTACTATGAAATATTCTTGGAAGAAAATCAGGTCTATGAAAACAAAGCCATGCCAAGAAAATTACCATCAAAATAACAAGAATAGGAAAACCAACCAATAAAATGATAGCTTTTATAGTAAACTTATTATGATCAATGAGAGCACCAGAATGAAGAAAACTAGAAGAATTAAACTTTTTGAAGAATTGTGAATCAGAAGTTTCACTCTCAGAAAAACAGTTATAAGAGAGGTTAAGAAAAGTAAGGTTAGTTAATGGAGAGAAACTTTCAATAGGAATTTCACCAGAAAATTCATTGAGACTTAAATCAAGAGACTGAATTTGAGTGCAATAAAGAACATCATTTGGAAAACTACCCTTCACAGAATTGTTAGAGAAATCAATAGATAGAATACTCAATGGACAATATTTCCAAAAGAAAGTGAAAGACAAGTAAAGAGATGCAATGTTTGGTCGGTTTCGAAGATTGATTTTCGGGAACGATTCAACACAATTTGGGTTGTTAGATTCATTGCAAAGATGGCTAGCAACAATAGTGTGTTTGAATATTTCATCAAGGTCTATCATAGGAGATGAATTGCAGTATCTGAGAGATGGGTTTTTGAGACAGTTGTTGAAAATTGTAGTGTTGAAATCTGGTGGTTTGTGTAAGTTTTTGAGGTCTTCTAGGACTGTTGCACATAATGTTTTTATGGGACATAATGATGATAAAATTATCATCATAGGAATAAAGATGAAGCAAGTTGGTGAAATGGTGGTAGCCATGATTATGAATGAGTTATTTTTTAGGATACATGATTTTGGAACATTTGACAAAGGAAACTAATTTAGGTGGTGATATGGAATAACTGTCCTGTTTGTTGCTTTTGTTGCAAGTTACAAATCAACCGGAACCCAATAGAAAACCGCAATGACTATACAAATTAACTCAGTATTTGAAATTATTTTTGAGTTTAAAGGATATGCACCGTCTGTCTAAATTAATTTTACACCGATAACCAATAAAAATTTATCAACGTGTCATGTCATATAAAAAAAATCGGTTGCGATTGGTTGACAATGTAAAATTATTTTACACTATCAATGTATATTCTTCTACACGCACAATCCCAAATTAATCATAGAAAAAAGAATGAGGGTCAGTTGGGAGATCATCCAATCGAGTTTAAGAACAATTATACAAGTGAGTTGGACACCACATTTTTATCCAAAATCTTAAAGCGTTGGGTTTACGGGTCCTTTCACTTATAAAGTGTTCAATCTCCACTTTTTCTAAACAATGTAAGACTTAACTGACTCACACTTGCAACTACAGAATATGCACTGACATTATAAAATAATTTTACACTAGAATTTCATGTATTTCACCAGATCATCTCACTTCGCCCCGCTTTCCTGATATGACATGGAAGATTAGATGGTTCTTATTAGATGTCGGTGTAAAATTAATTTACATTGATAGTGCATGATCTTTAAACTCAATTAATTATATTTAGGGGCAAACACACAAATTTTAAAAAACTAAATTATAGATAATTTAGTCACATCATTTCATATTAATTGATCATTTTAAGTTTTAAATTTTTTTAAGCGCTAAATAGGTGTTTATCCCTGTAATAATAATAATAATAATAATCAACAAATAGTGATAAAATAGAAACCTTGTGTTATTTATTTCATTTCATCCGATGGTATGTGGACTTTCTATTTAAAGGGTGGGGGTCCTTCTTCAGACGACTGGAGAAGTTTGTTTATACCGTGTTTTCAAAATTCAAATTTTGAAATCAGATAAAGACAAAAGACAAAGAGAGAAAATGTCGACGGCGAATATGAAGGGTTATTACAAACAACAGAAGAAAACCCCCGCAACCACCACCAAATCCAAGAAACCTCCGATTCACACTTCCAATCTCCCCCAACCACCATCCACCGTCGCATCCCGCAACACCAATCAAGGTTCTGCTCATTTCCCCTTTTCCCTTCATTTCTAGGGTTTTCTTTCTTTTCTTTTCATTTTTTCCAATCTGATTTAGGTTTTCTTGATTTACAGATGAACAAGACGAAAACGAGAAGATGCTGCAACAATTCGACATGGATATGAAGTATGGACCTTGTATTGGG
The DNA here is from genome assembly GCA_954870985.1 of Trifolium fragiferum. Taxonomy (NCBI): domain Eukaryota; kingdom Viridiplantae; phylum Streptophyta; class Magnoliopsida; order Fabales; family Fabaceae; genus Trifolium; species Trifolium fragiferum. The sequence continues at coordinate 14,386,329 of OX940790.1, read as the reverse complement.
ATGAATAGGATGGAACGCTGGGAACGAGCAGTGAAATTTGGTATGAATCCTCCTGAAGAAATTGGGAAACTCTTGGAGATTGGTAAAGTTCAGCAAGAATCTTTGTGGGATACTCGTATTTAGAAATGCTTAACTTTAATCACTTTCTGACTTTTGACTTTGTTTAGGGAAATCAGTTTCTGGCTGTGTCCCTTTTCCCTGTGTTACTGTTACTGTTAGGGTTTGAGTATCAATCTTGTTATGTTATGTGGATTTCAGTATTTTAGGGTTTGGTTTGTTAAGTGAATGTTGCTGATTGACAGAGATCTCCGTGTTTAACTTGTTTCAATTTTAGATATCCGACTTGATTTTTGAAATTTGCGTGTTTTTGTGTATCATTTTATGTTGTTCTGAGGTTTCGATAAGGTTTCATCGTCGTTTTGCTTCTGATGATGAAGCTATAGCAAGGTTTCTTTCATGTGTTGTTATGATTTTTGATCAAGTTTATTATTGTTTTGCTTCTAATTCTGTTATTGTGCATCATTTCATTGTTTATGTATACCGTTTCATCATCATTTTGATCGGGTTGAGTTGATTAGACTTTAGAGGGAAGTAAGCAAGATAAAAACATTAATAGATTCTTTTTTAACCATCTTGATCATAAAAATAGTTTACATTATTGATTCTTTTTACCATCTTGATCAATGATGTAAATTAGGAAAAACAATTTTTTCGAATCTTTTAGGCAAGTCTTGATGAGACCTTATTTTCAAATCATTTTAAGTGATACATAAATAGAATGTTTATAGAGCTTTAAGCCAGAAGATATAAAATCAACTGCAATGTTGAACAATGATATAGGAGAAGTTTAATTTATCAAAGAGATATGATTGTAAATAGAAAGGGACTGCTGTTAGTGTTATCCAATCCCCCTTTTGGTGGATGTAATGCAGTTCTTGTAGCTTTTGCTGCTTGAGGGAGTAAATTTTAAGTCAGATGATACTTATATGATGATTTTTGACAAGAAATCGTATTGAATGGAAACAATATCACACCTTATGATTATATCAATAAGACTGTTTGTGAGTCTTAACTTAATTCTGGTTAGAAGTTTTACTAGCTTATTACATGCACATTTTTAGTGTTTTTATTTTGTAAACATGATTTTACTAGCCTATGAACATTATTAGTGTTTTTCTTTTCTTTTTGTAACAAACACGGTTTATAAATTGACGTTCAAATGATTTCGTATACGATGTAGAACTCTTGACACCCTCCTCTCTATATACACCCGCACAGAGGCTGGCTTGAAAATTTAAGTTGCAGAGGCAGAACATTAATAATCACAAAAATTGGATTGTGGCTTGAGTTGACAATTTGGTTTATTGGTCAAGATTTCTATTATGTTCTTTTTTTTTTTTTTTTGAGATTTCAATTCCTAAAACTCAGAAAGGCCTATCCACCCACCAGATTTTCTTGGCAAACTCTTGTTTACAAGTATAATTATTTTTGTGTAAAAAAAAAAGTATAATTACTATTTTTTTTTTCCACAAATTGTGAAATGTAACAATAACAACTATTGTGCTCACCCGTTCCTTTTTATTTTTTTTAGTTTTTTTTTTTTTTTTAAATGTAACAATAACAATTGTGAAATAATGTTTTTTTAACCCTCAGTTTTTAAGAGAATAGGTCTTGGTAATTTGAAGTTCAACTGCTATGTAAGTAAAATCTTGATCAATAATTGCTTTTCTCTGAAATTGAATTTTCTTCATAGAGAAAACTCATTATTTACTGAACCTAATCACTTAATTACATCAATGATTGTTTTAATAAATACTTTTAAGAATTTATCGGAGAAATAAAGATCAGGTGGTGGAATGAAATATTTCATTGCATCCAAAATCTTTATTTCTGACAAAAATATTTAAGGATGCTCAACTGACAAAAATTATCGAAATTGTTAGGCTGTGATTTTCAAAGTTATCGGAGATGAAAGTTTGAAACATGGTGGTGGATGTTGAAAGCTAATGGATATTTTATTTTTCAGCAGGAAAGCTAATGAATATTAAAGTTTAGGCTTAATTATGGTTTTGATGCTCATATTTTTAATTTTTTGCAGTTTTTGTCCCCCTATTTTTAAATTCGATAATTTTAGTTTCTCTAACACATATTTTGTCTAAAATATGATGATACAACATGTTTTAATGAACTTTATGAAAGATTTTTCTTACAATTTTATTGATGTTGGTATTTTTTTCATCATCAAATCAGATACCACGACGTTTAAATCGTATCATATTGTCAATTTATAGTTAAAAATTATGATAGAGGGATCAAAACTGTCGAATTTTAAAATAAGGGGACCAAAACTACAAAACATTAAAAATAGAGGGATCAAAACTGCAATTAAATCTAAAATTTATATAAACATTGGTGATTGATGTTTGAATGTTATCATAAATTTTAGAGTGTTCTTCTTTGTTGGATATACAAGTTTGAATATATTAAGTTTTTATAAAATTTATTTTGTATAGATAGATATGAAAATTTGATTATAATTATTTGTTATGAAAATATGAACTAAAGGGAGATGATAATATGATATTGTAAGGAAGAAGAAGAAGAGATGGAAAGTGAGATTGCAAAGACATGGAGTTGCTGGCGGATTTGCATTAGGTGCAATCGACTCTACACGATGCAGTCGTTTTATAGTCGTTTGATCTTGATCGGACGGTTTAAATAAATACAGTCAGTAAATGCATTTTTTAAATCACAATCGTCTGATCTTGATCAGACGTATATAAATAGACCTGTTGCACGATTGCATGAAAAAGTTGAATGCACATAACCCAAATCCGATGCTGGCGGTGGTTATTGTGTTTATTCCTGACACATGAAAAATAATCAAGTGTAGTTGACACATAGTATAACATGACAATCTAATGGTTTAAAACAATTCTTATTAGTTAATTAATATACAATTCATTGAAACCTTTATTATGTTTAGATATGAATTCAGGTATATCAATTAAATGCTGAAAAAAATAAAAATTAAATATGTTTTTGATCTCTATAAAATTACTAAAAATATTTTTTGACAGAATAAAATTACAAAAGTTTATTTTTTGGAATGTTGGTTTTTGTTCTTATCGACATGTTTTTGTTCCTACAAAATTTCTATGCAATCGATTTTAATCACTACTATTTTCAATATTTTAAAAATTATTTAATTATCATTAAATTTTTAATAAGTTTTATTCAAGTATGTTTAGAAAAAAATGAAGGGTAAATAGGTTATTATTCCTTGCAAAGTAGATGAGTTTTGTTCTACCCCGTAATATAACTTTTTGAGATTGCCCCTTGTAATATTTTTTATTTGATTTACCCCATAATAGAGTATGTTGACTTAAGAATTCATCATTTAACTCCTTGTAATATTAACGAATTTTGATTTATCACCTGTAATGTTAGCGAATTATGTTTTACCCCCCTCATTGACAAATGGGTAATCCAAATAAAAATATTATAGGGGATAAACAAAAAAAATATTAAAGGGGGTAAATCAAATTAGAAGAAATTACAAGGAGGTAAACTCAAAAAAATATTATAGACGTAAAACAAAACTCATCTACTTTGTAGGGGTAAAAACCTATTTACCTAAAAATAAATAAAATCTTAGTGTGGAAATAAACAACTAATAGAAGTAAACATTTATTTTGGTCAAAAAAAGTAAATTTTTATATTTTTGTAAAAAACAAAAGTAGACATTTATTATTACATTACATAATAAAATAAATTAATATCATAATTTTAAATAAGTATTTTCAGTCATATTTTGAATGCGAAAAATATTACCCAAAAAAATAAATAAAATCCCCAATGCAGAAATAAACAACTAATAGAAATAAACATTTATTTTGGTCAAAAAGGTAAAGTTTATATATTTGTAAAAAAAAAACAAAAGAAGACATTTATTATTACATAATAAAAGGAGTAAACAATTCTACCCCCAAAAAAAGTAGACATTTTACGTAGTAAAACATGAAAACCATGAGCCATCATGTCAAATGTTAAAACCATAGCAGTTTTAAAAAAACGAATGTTTATTGATATTTTGAGACGAATCAGACAGAGATGGTGACATTCTCGGTCGGTGGTTCCGACGACGGTGAAGGACCTAGCAACGCAAACCAGAAGCGCCGAAGGGTTGACGACGGAGGAGAAATAGCAACAACAACCACAGATGAAGAAGAAAATCAACAATCATCACAAGAAGGGTTCGAAATGGAAAATTCCCCCATTGGAACCCTAGAAAACGACACAGATGAAGGAAACTCTTATGGATCTTACTCAGGACAAGCTAATGACATGTGTAAGAGCGTTTCTGCAGTCATTTCTGATCCTGATGTTCTTGATTGCTTCATTTGTTCTGAACCATTGTCAATTCCTATATATCAGGTTAGTTTCTGTTTTATTTCTCTTTTTTATTTGATTCTGGATTGTTTTTTTGGACTGTGAATTTTTCATTCTTTTTTGTTCTTATGATTGTTTATTTGTGTATAAATTTTGGTCTTTTTTGTTTCTTTGAACTGATTTTTGATGATGTGAAAGTATTGTTGTTATGTTAAATTTAGATTAAAAAGGTTATAAAAAAGTGATTTTGAGTTTGATAAGATTTGGGATTTTGAGTTGTTAAGATTTAGGTTAGTAATTTTTGTACTGGTCAAGTAGTGTAGTGGCCAGAATTTCATCCATTAAGGTGAATAAGTGGGAAATCCCGGTTCGAATCCCGACCCTGTATATTGCTTGCAATGATGCTACCAACCGAGCTATGTTCACAGGATAGGTTAGTGATTATATTGTGAGCTGAGATTTAGGTGAATTTCCCTTTTGAAAAGGAATGGGGAAGTTGTATATCCATTTGTAAGTCAATTGGAAACAGCTCTACCTGATTGATGAATTCAAGTATTCAACCAATGTAACACACAACCAATCCATGAACTCGTACCCAATGCCTTAAGATTCTGGGATAAATTTGTTATGGTGGGTAAACTGTGTGATTTTACAGTAAAAAGTTCATTGGATGTGGATCTTTGCGTTGTTTTGGACTCCCCTATGAAAGGCCATGGTTTAAGTGTGGACTTTCCGATGATTTGTTTCACCCTTTAAGTAATTTTTTATTCCTGAAATGTGGCTGAGTGAAGGTTGATTTGTTGGCATAGGTATTTGTAGAGACATGTTTCTCTTCTTTTTGTATTTGAGGGTTCAAAAGCAACAACTTTGAAGAATATAAATATTGAATGCAAAGTTCTGTTAATGGAGTGTTAACAGCTTTAAGGATTTGAAGGTGATGCATTGACTGCACTTTCCTATATATACACAGGGGTTTGTTGAATAGTAGTCTGTAGTCTTCACTGTTACAATTGAATGAATTTCTATTGCAGTCTTGCTCTTCAAATTTAACCACAAATCTAAATTAACATTGTCATGAAGGTATATAGGTAAATGATTTAGGATCTCATAACGATATAGCTGATGTTCTGCGATAAACTGTTGAGGACGTATAATTATAAAGGAAATCAGTCTTAATCGCTAGATGTTTCTTGCAAATAAGCTGTTTTTACTGATTTGTGACTGTAAGATAAATTCATCGTGATGATACTTTTTATCCTCAAAACTTACTAACATTTATACTTCATACATTCCTTGTGCTCAAAGTTGTTGATGTTTATCGTTTGCTTTGAATTTAAATTGACGGTGGCTTTTGAAGCACAATGCTAATGATGATGGTATCCTCACATTATGATTAGTATGTCACCTTTCATTAAAAATATTTTATGTGGTTACTGTAATTTGAAGGTAATCAATAAAAGAAGGGGGAATTCACCTTTTATTTTTTATTGTTTTGTTTGTTGTTTCATGTAATGAGAAATCTAATTTGATACTTTCTTTGTGATTAAACGACAATTCAGTGTGAGAATGGTCATATTGCTTGCTCTAAGTGTTGCGGCGAACTTAGGAACAAATGTCCCATGTGCTTAATGCCCATTGGGTACAATCGTTGCCGGGCTGTGGAGAAGTTGCTTGAATCTATTAAAATATCATGCCCAAATGCAAATTATGGCTGTAAAGAAATGTTTAGTTGCAATATGAAAAGTAGCCACGAGAAGGAATGCCTATATACGCCATGTAAATGCCCACACACAGGTTGCGGCTTTCTTGCCTCGTCCAAGGAGTTAGCTCTCCACTTCAGCTATAGGCATGTAGGCTTTGGAATACAGTTTAGATATGGCAAATACATATCTGTCTCGTTAAATACTTGTCAGAAAGAAATTGTTCTTATAGATCAAAATGACGCAACACTATTTGTTGTTCACAATAACCTTAAGGAATTGGGAAATGTGGTCAATATTAGTTGTCTTGGTCCCAAAGCGATGGCGAGTTTTGATTATGTTGTCAAGGCTAAATCTCATGCAACCAAATTGAAACTGCAAACTACTGTGAATACCATTCAAGACAATAATGGTGGTGCTCCTACAACCAATTTTCTTTTGATTCCTTCAGATTATTTTGGATTTGGACCACTCAAATTGGATATTCTTATAAAGTCTCACTAAACTGTTGTTTAAGATTGAAGGTTACTACAACTTAGTTGATTGCTATGTGTATTTATTTACTTAATTTAGGAGTTTATCATATTGAACAATTTACTCTATGTGGATGTAATTGAATTTGACTGCTCTCAAGAAAGGTGCTCTCATTGAGTAGCAAACTGAAAAATGCTTTTGTTAATGAATGGGACCATTGTTTCAAAATTATCCCGTTAGCATGTAGTATCTTAAAAATCTAAGTTTTGTTTGAGTCTCTTGATGACAATTAGTTTAGTCTAAATAGGAGCTTATGTATACATATGCAGGTATGAATAGAGCAATTGCTGGTTACCAAGTATTTCTGTGCAGTAAAATTAAAATAGCATTTCTGCGGTCATATTGCAAGGAGTTTCATAGGATCAAATCGTATGGAATTATTAGGATTTGGATCCTCTCCGGTCCCTTTCTCTCATGCTCTTAAGTTTCGTTTGGATTAACTTATTTTTTAGCTTATGAAAACAACTTATACAATTTTTATGTATTATTAGAAGTTTGTCAAGATAGTTTATGATAAAATATTTTATAAAAATACAATTTTTATTAATGTGAACTCTAAAATAACATAAAATTTAATTTATATTACATAAGCTGTTTGCATAAATTTAAAAATAAGCTAATCCAAACGGACCCTTAATCCTGCCCTCATCTCGGTTATTCATTCATCTTTTTTTTTCTCTCTCTTTTGCACTATTATTTTTTTCCTTTGTAAATCAACAACTCGTGGATTAAAAAAAGAAAGAGAAGGCTGAACACAAACAGTAGAAGATGATTCAAATCCAAATTATTATTGGAGCCTTGGAGGAGTGCTCGGAGCACTCTTCCAATACTCTTTCTCTTATTGAACAAAATTCATGCATCACTTTTTCCACACAATATATTTTTTGTTTTGAAATTAGTTATTAGTATTAATATTTTTCATTTTTGAAGGATTTGAACCCATAGTAAATTAAAGGAAAATGCATAATGGATGTGATATAGTGCTCCAAAGTACATTAAATGTATAAATAGGATGTGATAGTGATTCAGACAAAGTAAATTAAATGGACATCGATATTAAAAGAAGGACTCGTCATGTGAACATAATTCAATTGGTACAGATATTACAAGTAAAATTAAGGATCGAAGTTCAAACATTGATATTTTTACTTAGGAGTGGCAAAATGGACCGAGCCCACTGGGCCGACCCGTTTGACCCGTCATTTTTTGCAGGCAGGACTGAGGTTTTCGACCCGCTATCTCAAGTTGGCTCGCCTCGCCCCACCCCATTTTTTAGCGGGATTAAATGGGTCGGGCTTAAACGGGGGCGGGGCCGGGCATGCCCGTTTTGCCACCCCTTTCTAGTATTTATCGTTTTATCTTATATTGTAAGGAATTACTTATTAACTTAGTTTGTGATTCTGTTAGTTTAATTAAGCGTAATTGTAAGAAATTGCTTATTAACTTGGTTAATGTTTCTTTTTGTTTAATTATCTCTATTCTCTGCTGCAATCTTCTCTTAATTATCCCTAAAAATAGGAGGTAAGAATTGTAAGAAATTGTGAAGTTATTATCATTCAACCCGTTTAATATTTTCTTAACATTAAATTGTGAAGTTATACTTCAAATTGTAAAAAAAAAAAAAAGTATTTGGCAGCCCGCAACCCCATTAATAAACGGACGGGCTTGAGTTTTGAGTCCGAACATCTAAGTTGGCCCATCCCACCCCGTTTTTGGGCGGACTTAAACGGGGCGGGCATGCCCATTTTGCCACCTCTACAGTCTCACTATTTTATCTTAAAAAGTAAAATTTTAACTATTATTAGACTACTTGATAAAAAGAGGTCAAATTATAAGATGGTAGATTCCTTTCTCATTAATTGAGTCATATACTGTACCTCCAAACATCTTCAAAGTACATGGAATTAGGTTAATGATGATAAAAGTGTACTCTCCCCATGAGCAATCTTGCAAGGCAGAAGTTGATGAGAAATACGTACTTGGTTACTATATATAACTTCAGCGACGGGGCTATACAAAATTTGGGCAAAGTTACAATAGATTTCATTTATCTTATTTATATATATATATATATATATATATTTTATTTCTTTCATAAATTGGTCATTTATAAATATCTGCAGATTAATCTTTCATCTTAATTATTTGTATTATGTTCATCCTTTATCTCTTTATAATTGTACACGGATTAATCTTTTATAAATGAGTGATTTGAAATATGAACACATGTGAAGGGTTTAAAACATTTTATTAAATCTAAAAAAAATTAAGATAAATAGCCTATAGTATAATTTTGTCCAAAATTTAATATTTTGATCTATTTTATAATTTTGTAACTTTTTTAAAGTCTCACTAATTTTTTGCTTTAGATCTCTTGAGTGAGAGAGAGAGATTGCAGCAACAATGATGTGATGAAGAAACAAAATATGAAAACTAAAATAAACATAAACAACAATGAAAAAACATTCTGTCAAAAAAAAAACATTATAAAAGCTCTTCATATTAATATACTATTATTATTTGAACAAAAACCCTAGCTAATATTGCATAATAATAACTATATAGTAACAAAAAAAAATGGATTGATAAATATGACTTGTTATCGTAATTAATTTCATCAAACCCAACTTAATACATAGTTTTATCAGAATTACAATAAAACATCGTAATTTTTTCTATATTTTAAAATTTTGATAATACTGTACTTCATAGTCTCACCGTAATTCTAAACATATACTTAAACGGATAATACATACATATATAAAAACACAATTGCAACAACAAAGAGAGGATGAAGACGATTTGATATGAAAATCAAAAGAAACATAAGCAAAGCAACTGAACCCCAAGTAGATTGTCCTCCATCACCACCATCCATATTTGTCACATTAGATTCTGGAGCCACATAGCGTCCAAATAGGGACATAAAGGTAATCACAAGTGTTAAAAACAAGAGGAACAAATTAAGGTTGGTGCTTGTTGATTGCATGTTCATATATGATGAAATCCATAATAAGAACACAACAATACCAACTATGGCCACTAGTTGAAGAGGTGGAGTTGATATTGAGGATAAAGAGTTTTCCATCCATCCTTTCTTCAGTTCTGAATCATTAGTCTCGTTCACTAGTGTAGCCATTAATTTTTCTATCTCACAAAGTCTCAACTTTTTTTGGGTTTCTAGGAATTGAAATATACGTTTCTTGAAACTATAGTAGTAGTGGATATATAACACTATTGGTCACACTCGCATATACTATATATAGACTCACAATAGATAATGTAACATACTTTGGCCCCGTTTGAATTAGCTTATTTTTGAGCTTATGAAAACAACTTATGCAATATAAATTAGGTTTTATGCTATTTTATAAGTTCAAATTAATAAAAATTGTATTTTTATAAGTTATTTTATTATAAACTACCTTGAAAAATTTATAATAATACATAAAAATTGCATAAGCTGTTTGCATAAGCTCAAAAATAAACTAATCCAAACGGGGGCTTTGTCTTTGATATTTTATTTTGTTAGTTGTCAATTCCTTTAAAATGAAATAAGTATTTTATGAAAATAAAAATTTATGAATTTTTTTTAAAGGATATGTGTTTTTTTTAAGGTTTTTTTTCCTAAAAATAAAATGATAAAAAAAATGCATTTTTGTGTATGTAAACTCTATTCTCAAATATATAAAATTCTTGGAAAAAGAAATTTTTTCCAACGAAAATATATTTGAATGTTATTAACCAAACATATTCCTTTAAAAGACTTAGAAATAGTTTTCATGCAAATATATAGTTGAGACTTGACCAGTTAAATATGCTTATAATATAAAATTATTTCCTACAATTAGTAATATAGAGTTAAAAATATTTCATGCAAATTGAATTCATATTTATTTCTTAGGAATATATCACAAAATGTCTGTTAAAAGAAGCAATTAATAAAATATGTATATAGTTAAATATATGTCATGCAAATTGAATTCATATTTATCCATATGGAATACATTCACTGATTCACAGAATGTCTTTAAGTTAAAAGAGAAGATGTTTATAATTAGTCACATGAACCCAATTCTTTTATGTGCATTTCTGTAATTCTGTCTCTCTATGATTAGGTAATTATGCTCTCTATTTCATATAGTTATACCCTATTGATCATCATTAGACAGTATATTCTTTCTATCCCATGATTATTGTGACATTATATTTATGAAACAAAATTGTCTTAAAAAATGTCACTTTAAATTTTTAATGTAGTTTCGGTACAATATTTTTCATAGCAACAATGATTGATGTATTTATCATTTATGGTTTAAATTTTACGACAAATTATCAAAATATTTGTTGATTAATTTTTATTTATATTTTATTTGTATATTTTCAAATATCAATTCAACACTTTATTTTTTTCTCTATATATCTCTATTTTAATTTTTTTTTACAATATCTCTATTTTATAATTATATCATCAATTTATATATCACTCACTTTATTTCTTTCCAAAGTTTCTATGATTTTTTTGGTCTATGAATGTCAACCAAAACATCTTCCTTCCTTTTCACAACAAACACTGAGATAAATATTTTGGTCTCTATAATATAACAAAAAACTCTTCAAGTGTACTCATTTCATCAGTTTATCTCAATAAATTTTTTAATAAAGTTTTTAGCTAGATAGATAATATTTTAACCATTGACTATTTTATTTTTCTGGTATTCATTCTTCAATTTTCATAACAAGATTAATCTCATTTAGTGTAATATTACAACAGTTTACAAAAAACTAATAACTATTTCAAATATAAACAATCTCAAATGGCTGAATATTTCATGAAAGTTGAACTTGAATATGTGGTTTGAATGCAACTCCAAACCATTGGGTTTGAATAACCATATATGATGTAGATAGATTCTGATGACTACAAAAATTGTCTTATCACGTGGTAGAGGATTTTTTTTTACACAAACAAAATGATATTTATTCATTCAAATCGACAAAATACATCAAATACAATCACATATTCAACTATTCAAATCCCAATAACTATATAGTGAATTCATGAAAGTTTTAAAGGTAAAATGTTTATGGTGATTAAAGGTTTATAACTATTTCAAATAAAGTTTTAGTGTAATATTACAATTCAAATTCGTACATTCAGATTAAAAAGTTTTTTGGTGCCTTTAAAAAGAATAATAGGTCCTAAACTATTAAATTAAATTTAATGGTGAGAGATTTGAATAAATAGATTTTGAGGAAAAAAATATTATCAATAACATTGACAATAAGGTTAATTTACTTTACAATAGGATTTGAATTTTGTTAATTTAAATTACAAAGTCAAAAATTCTATTTGTTGAGCCGAACAACCAAACAGTTTGAAGTAAATATTTTTCTAATTAATATTACAATTTTAAGATTTTAAAATTATATTTTCTAATTAATATTAGTTGCATTGCATGGCTTCGAATTTAATGATTTCACTTTATATGAATAAACCTGTACTAGTGTATTGGTCAAAAAATTAATTTAACATATTTCTTGACAAAAAAATACTAGTATTTATTTTAGGAAAAGTACTCTATCTTTGATTTTTAGTTAGAAAAAAGTCTTTTCTTTATTTACACAGTTTTACTAATTTGTGTGAATTTGTCACTAAATTAGTTATTTTATTAAAAATAGATAAACGATGGAGAGAGATAATTCCAAGGTTCTCATTTATGTCTACGTTATCTTGAGCATAATAAAAATCCAAGGCAGAGACAGAGAACGAGTTATTAATAATAATTGAATCTCCAGTAACTTAGCAGCACAGATACATAATTCTGGAAATTTCTTCACCGAGGTGGGGACAACATTCACATGTTCGAAGGAGAATATTCAATTCAATCGGCAAACTAGACCTTCGTGGCTCATTCATGCATGCAAATGGACCTTTATGTGTCACATTTCAATGTTGACACTTGAGATCTTTTGCACACTTCGCCTGGATTGGGGGACCAATCACTTACACAAGCTCTCAAGCTTGCTTACACCCTCGTCAAGCAAGTAAGCATTCAATTTAATTACTTACTCATTCGTTCTCATATATAAGTAGGGTTGTAAATGAGTCGAGTCGAACATGTCTGAGCTCGACTCGACTTGATAAGAATTTATTCGGTTCGAAACTCGACTCGAGTTCGAAACAAACTATTTTTTCAGTTCAAGTTCGGCTCATTTATAGTTCGCGAACAGTTCGATTCGATTCGTTAGGTTCAGTTCGTTTGCTCGAATCACATGGTTTAAAATTCGTTTTTTTGTTAAAAAAAGTCAAATTTTACGTATTTGACTTTTTAAATTAATTTTTTTAAAACAAAGAAATTGAAAAACAATAAAAATTATCCTAATAGAAAAATAATTCAAAGCTACAAGGAAATAAATACATTGAAACAAGCTAAAAAATAAGTAAAAATAAATATATTAGTGCATTATATTAATTGAAAAAAAAATTTATTGGTATCTTTCCGTCAGATTTTTTATAAAAAAAAGTTTTAAAAAGTGTAAGGTATATATATATATATATATATAGCTGGTTCATGAAACAAACGAGTCGAATTGCATACCGTTTATGTTTGGCTCATTTAATTAACGAACTTGATTTTCAGCTCAAGTTTAGCTCAATTGGTTCATGAATTAAGTCCAACGAGTTAATTAGCGAATCGAGTCTCGAATTCTTTTCGAGTTGGTTTGGTTCATTATCAACCCTATATATAAGCATAGATTTAGTAGTTTATATTATAGGCTAAATAAATAAATTATTAGTAAATTTAATTTTTTCGTTATATTGAAAAAATGATGTATCTAAATATTATGTATCAAAAAATAAAAATCACGTGATTTGTCGGGGGATAAAAGATTTGTTTGAGCTGCTAATATGAATGATTATCGATAGAAGGTTTCATTTTATTTGGTTGATTTGAAATTCTTGAGATGACTTAGACCATCTCCAATGGTGAGTATTTATTTTTTAAGTATTAGTACCTAATAAGTACTCCCATTGGAGCAAAATATAAATGAGTATCTAATAAGTACTGGTTTTATAATGAGCATTGGTATCTATTTTGTTTTTGTGGGTCTCATTTATAATGCTATAAAGTTATTGGTTAGATGTATTATTAGTGAGACTCATTTAGAACTTTTTAAGAGATTTTGGATTGGAGGGATTGAGTACTTATTAGGTACTATTATTAAAAAAATATAAATAAGTGATGTGTACACGTAGGGCCCGGTTAAGTACTAAAAATGAGTATCTTTATTGTGGATGCTGTTAATTGATACAATATTCTTTTCGACCATCTGATGCTTTGGAAATTGGAAATTGGTATCTTTTTGTCTATTTGGGATGGTGCAATTGCAATCTCTACAAAGGAGAATGGATCCTCTCAATTTGTTTTTTTTTCAATTTTTCTCAATTTTCACATCTCAATCATTAATCAACTTCTCTCAATTTCTTTTAAATTTAAATATTGATTTAAATATATAATTCAAAGGTCTATAATCCACATTATTTCCTCAATTCTTTTTTCCACTTGAGAGAATCCATTCTCCTCTACAAAGGTGTTATGTGAGTCCCATTAATTAGAACCACATCATTTTAATACAACTCATTCACTTTTTATTTTAATAATAGTACGATTTTAAAAACTCATTTCGAATCTTACAACCAGGGGCGAAGCTAGCCATATTTTCATGAGGTGGCCAAATATAAAAACAATTCAAAAGTAATAGTAAAATTAACCCAATAAAAATGGTCAAATGCATATATATATGTCCTTTATATTTTATATTTGTATCAGATAAATTCTTTAATTTTTTTTTTTTTGTATCATCTAGGTTCTTTTGTTATATTTTGTTAACAAAAAAGACGCCGTGATCATTAATTTGATGACGTTGAACGACCTAGATGATAAATAAATACAAGAAGAACTGATTTTAGAATATGTTTTCTTTAAATACATCATCTTTTTTTTGTAACGGAATACAACAGAAGGACCCATATGATACATTTTAAAAACTTAAAGGACCTATTTGAAACAAAAAAAAAAAAACTTAAAAGACATATCTAATACAAACGCAAAACTTAAAGTACTTCCATATGTATTTGGCCAAAAAATTAACAATAACTTCTATATATAAAGTGCACTTAAATATACAACAAAAATTGCACCAAAAAACAACAAAGGAAATAAAAAGTGGACTTGTATGTAAATTGCACTTAAGCAACAACATATGTTGTACTAAAAAAGAAACAAAGAAAATAAAAAGTGATAGTACCTATTTATGAAAATTTAACTCGGCGCAAGTTGTACGTATCTCTACCTTTTTCTAGCCGATTAGTTGCTCTTGTTAAATCAATAAATTTATTAGGGTGGCCAAATATATATAATTAGGGGTAGCTAAATATATATTTATACCTACTAATATATTTTTTTTTTGGGGGTAGCAAGGGCTACCCCATTGGGACACTACCCTTCGCCCCTGCTTACAACTTTATCACACATACTAATATTTTATTGCAACATAAAATATTAATTTTTGTATTTTTAATTAGTATTAATATTTTTCTGTTAAAAAATAAGTTTAATAATAATACGAAAAGAATTGAAAATATTCTGTGAAAAATATAAAATATTATCAGGAAGGTATTTTATAAAGATCAATACTAATTATTTTATAAATAAACAAATAAAAAAAAATTTGTATGCAACTATAACTTTTATAATTTAAGGGCATTTACCCTTCAACGAACGAGAAAATCCGCATAACTAGATTTGTATGTGATCCTTACAATTAATTGTAACAAATTTGTGGAGATCACATACAAATAGTTTGTTCTCATTGGTTGAAAGGTAAATATCCTCAAATTATAAAAAGATAAATTAAAATTTCCCTGATTTTTTATTTCAATTATTAGTGGTAGTATGACTATAACTGTATAACATAGCATGTATCATGACATGAATGCATCCTCAAGAAAGTTGTAACTCGAATTAAAAAAGTCATAATATTGGATTGAACTTAGGGATAGATCTAGAAGTTTTGATTTGTGGGAGGTAATGTATATGTCACCATTTACCATTCAACGATTTAAATAATCAAGCATGATAAAAAATACAAAACTATTTTTTGATATTATTTAGGACCTGAAATTATGTTACATTCAAGGTTTATATTTTTATTTTGCTTGATTGTTATATTTTTCGTTGTTGATAAAGTGATTCTTCATAATATATCAATCTAATTTATATTGAAAGATTGACACATTCATATTTTAAGTATCCTATGTGATATTGTATAAATTGGCAGTGATGTAGTTGGTGGTGAATGGTGATTAGGTGAGTACACGAAGTATGAATATGCGAATGATAGTTTCATCATGTCATCACATAGTGGCAAATATTCCCTTTTGATTATTTAGCCACTTGATTATTTAGAAAAGTCATAAGCCTAATCACTTGGAATGGATTAAACTTTTGTTGCAACTTGAAGATTAATCGATCGACGAGCTAGATGAGAAGCTAATTGAAGCATCATATCGTAGTTAAATATTCTCTAATTATATTTTGTTTTTTTAAAATATTAAACAGTGCCTCTGGAGCATTGATTAAGTATATTAAAATAGAAATTCTGTCACGAAATGCGTACATTTAATACCTTAAAAATATAAAAAGTTATTTTTTCAATATTAATTTTATTTTTTATTTTCTTTTTTGGCATACTTAACAAGTGTCCCGAGATATTGTTTAGCATGACCTTGTTTTTTTAGCATGAGCATAATACTATAATATTTGTTCGAAATTTTATTGTTATTATAAAAAAATTGCAAATGTGTTGATGAATAGAATAATTGTTAATACTGACTAAAGTAGCATACAAGACAATAAAACAAGAGAAAAGCCAAAACAAGAGTCTAGAGAGAGTATATCCACCAAAGTCATAAAACACCACCACTAAATAGTCTTTACATAAACCAATTAATTGTTACAATGAAACACAAAACTAAATTAGCTAAATTGATTCTAATATATCAGAGATATAGTAGTTGTTATAAACATAATTTAGTTGGTGGAAGTAACTCAATGAACCTAAATCCTTCATAGCAAACTCAAAGGCAAGGAGTGTCATGATAGATTTGCGAAGGTCATGGGAAGAGGTGATGAGTATAATGTCGTCAACATAAAGCAAGATGTAAGCTATGCCAGAGCCACACCGGTAGATAAAGAGTGAATGATTTGAATTGCTATGCTGAAACCCAATGGTGGAGACAAAATCAGCAAAACGCTGGTACCATGCACGAGGCGCTTGTTTCAGACCATAAAGGGATTTTCGCAGACGACACACATAATCTGGTCGGTGAGGATCACAAAATCCCACGTCTTATTTCTAATAAGAGCATCAAACTCAGATTGCATTGCGGATTTCCAATTTGGGTCAGATAAGGCTAGCATTGGGTTTTTAGGTATGGGGGAGATGGCATGGTTAAGGTGAGAGACAAATAAGTTAAAAATCTTTCGGGGTTTAACAATGCCTTTCATGCTACGGGTGGTGATGGTTCATGCAGGTGGAGGTGGTGAGGAAGAGGGGGTTGTAGTGGGTGAGTTGATCGGGTTCATCGGGAAGGGTGGCTGGTCAGATATGGTTGTTGGTGTTGGTTCGTCAGGTGGTAATATCTAATTTTGCCATTGATGAACAATGTAAGGGTGCAGGTCATTATTTAGGAAGTCATAGGAGTGAGGGGAAGGAGAGTGTATCTTGGTGAAGGGAAATTGTGTTTCATCAAAGATAACATGCAGCGAAATTATTAATTTTATTTTTGACAAATCAAAACACTTGCAACCTCTATGATTCAACGGGTAACCCAAGAAGACACACGGAGTAGGGCGAGGTTGTAATTTATGGATGGAAGATGACAGAATTAAAGGATAACATAGACAACCGAAAACTCTTAGATGTGTGTAGGTGGGATCTCGGTGAAGTTGTGTTAGTGATTGATTTTGAAGTGTTTTGTGGGGAAGAATGTTTAAAAGGTAAGTTTCCATGTGAAGGGCTTGATGCCAAAACGATGTAGGAACAGAAAAATGAGCTAGCATAGTACATATCATATTATTAGTGGTTCTGATTTTGCGTTCGGCTTTCCCATTTTGTGAGAATGAGTGGGGACAAGAAAAACGAAAAATAAGGCCATGATCAGTGCAATATTTTCGAAATAGCTCATTATTATATTCACCGCCATTGTCACATTGAAAGGATTTTACATTTTGCAAAAAATGTGTTTGAATGAGTTTTGTAAGTGACTTAAACGTTTCAAATACTTGAGATTTTCTGCTAATAGGAAAAGTCCACAAGAAATTTGTGAAATCATCTAAAAATAGTACATAATATTTATGACCTGCAGAACTTAAAATTGGAGACGTCCATAAACCACTATGTAAAATATCAAACGGCATCAATGTTGTAGTTTGAGAATTAAAAAATGGCAATTTAACCTGTTTGCCTAAAACACAAGAGTCACAAATAACAGAAGAATTAAAGGGTTCACAACATATGAACTTATTTTTGCGAAGGGAATTTAAAACAGATACGCCAGGATGACCGAGTCGATCGTGCCACAGGCTGGACGTAAGACAGACAAAACTGGGGGGAATGGTGACTGGATATAGATCACCATGGCTGTCACACCTCATGAGAGGAATCCCCGTCTGAAAATTAGATATAGTAAAGCCAAAAGGGTCAAAAGAAACAGAAACATTGTTATCAGTGGTGAGTCGTCTAACAGAAATTAAATTTTTAATAATGTTCGGAGCATGCATGACATGGTTTAAGTTAAGGGGTTGCTGAGAGGTGTCAATTTGTGTGTGTCCGGTGCCGTGAATTGGAATTTCATGGCCACTGCCAACAATAACTTTCTGATTTGAATTACTTAAAGGAAAAAAAGACGAGATATTACCTCGTGATTCCGAAGTGTGAGATGTTGTGCCAGTATCCATGTACCACTGATTGTAAGGAGTATGGAGAGACATGGTGTGCATAGCGGCCTCAATGTCTGTCGGTGTCTGAGATGATGTAGTGGCTGTATACGCCTGTGGGCGCTATCCTAGGATGCCCGGCTGCTTTGGAGGGCCGACAGGACGTGTCCACTGAGAGGTGGGATACAGACAAGGTGGCATAGCCCATGGTGGGGGAGTCCAACCCCATGGTTGCCAGGCTGGGTACTATTGATGCCAAGGGGGAGGTGACCATGATGGAGAGGCATTGGAAGCTCCAGACTGAGGTCCACTGCGGTTACCACGTCCCCCTTCGCGACCCTGGTTGTCACGAGAGCGAGAACAGTTACTGGGACGCCGATTTTCACGCCGAGAGAAGTCTTCTAAAGGTTGCTGTTGAATGGTGTGCATGGAAGCATGAGAGTCGGTGCTTTCCATTTTAGCCATACCGACTTCTTCCAAAGTGAGCATGGAGCGAGCCTGATAGAATGCGGGAAGAGGATTACTCGGACGAATCAATGTGGCAACACTGCGGTAAACTTCTAGAAGACCATATATCAGTTGAAGAACCAAACAATGATTGTTGACAAGAGAGTCGACATTCCTCAACCAGTCAGAGAGCATCTTAAGGCGCTGACAATATGTAGAGACATTGAGAAAATCCTCCATGCAAGTGTTGGAGAATTCTTGCTCAAGAGCGACAACACGAGCGTTTTGATTGTCCTGAAAAATATCTGCTAGACGATTCCATGCTTCCATTGCAGTGGAGTCGGGTTCTAGAATAATAGTCAGCAGATCGGTGGAAATAGTGGAATAGATCCATTGAAGAACAGTGGCATCAAGAGTGGTCTACTGTTCATGTTCATCATCGGTAGGGGCTGGTGGTGCTTTTCCTATAGATGGTACGATGTGATGGAGGACTCGATGCGAGCGAGCATGGATGCGGAAGAGCTTGACCCATGTGCCATATTGATCTTTCTCCATCTCGAGAACAATAGGAATATGATTCTTGATGTTTGAAACGGAGAGAGTAGGATGAAAATCCATCTTTGAGACTGCTTTTAAAGAGGAAGATGGTTTTGCCGTATCGGAATCACGACGGTCGGGAGTGGTGGTTCTGCCGGTGGTGTCGGAGTCACTATGTTCAGATTCAGACATCTCAAGCCTAAGAGAATGGGAACAGACGATGGATGCAAAAACAACAGTAACACAATCTGAAGAAGGATGAGGTGGGAGATATCAATGTGAAAGGAAAACACTAACATAGTTACAGGATGATGTATCCATCGTCTATAACAAGAACGCGACCGAAATCACAAACAGAAGCGAACGTTGTGGTCTTGGTCGATCTGAAAGGGGGAAAATGGAAGGAAATCTCGAGCGACGAACGGAGCAGAAACAGAGCACGATCGGAGAAGAGGTTTCATCGGCGGCGGCGGCGGCACAAACAGTTGCAAACACGATCGGAGATGGTTGTTGGTTCGCATGTAAGGCTGGGGCTGTGTTGTGCGGCGGCGTGCAAGATGTGTGGTGGCGCAAGTGGGTTTCACAACGAAGAAGAAGACTCGCATTTCACTCATGTGTTTATGTAATTTTTCCTTTTTTTTTAAATGAAAGAAAAAGAAGGATCGGTTAGGGTGATACCATGTAAGACAATAAAGATAATTGTAATTTGATGATTGCAGGGCCGACCCTGAGGCAGAGCAAGCAGGCCCATAGGTCAGGGCCTCAAAAATTCAAGAGCCTCATATTTTATTTTGAAGCCCAACATACACAATATTGGTTAAGTAGGTTCAGTGTGAGGGTGTGGGTTCTATTCCCTCTTGTGATAGTTTTTTTTCCATTAATGTCATTTTATAACTTTCAAGTGTCTAGAGGGCAAGTTCTATCCCTCTTTTGACAATTTTTTTCTTTAGTTTCATTTTAAAATATATTTAATAATATTAATATATTATACAAAACAAGTTTTTTCTATAAATAAAACTATTCTACAAGTTATACATAATTTAACTACTTTATTTTTTTTTATTAAGGGTCCGTTTTTATTATTTGTCTCGGGCCTCCAAAATCTTGGGACAGGCCCTGGATGATTGTATTCCAACTAGTGAAATGTATATATACAAGTTACAATTGTGTAAGTCAACTATAGGAAATAATTACACATAATGGAAAATAATTACAAACATAATTATTCTCTAATCGAGGAATATTTTTATGTAAGACAGTAAAGATAATTGTAATTTGATGATTGTATTCCAACTAGTGAAATGTATATATACAAGTTACAATTGTGTAAGTCAACTATAGGAAATAATTACACATAATGGAAAATAATTACAAACATAATTATTCTTTAATGGAATAATATTTTTATGTAAGGCAGTAAAGATAATTGTAATTTGATGATTGTATTCCAACTAGTGAAGTGTATATATACAAGTTACAATTGTGTAAGTCAACTATAGGAAATAATTACACATAATGGAAAAAAATTACAAACATATATAATTATTCTTTAATGGAGTAATATTTTTATGTAAGACAGTAAAGATAAGGCAAATGCTAACATGTGCCCCAAGGGCACATGATAAGGTGCATTTAATTAGTTAATATCCTAATTTAATTAATTAATGTCACACTCACACTTCACTCCACCTTAATTAATATTAAAACATAATCTTCTATATCAATTAACCAATTAAAACATAATCATCTCTTTTTATATACATCATATTTTTTTTCTTTCTCAAAACATATTAATCTCCTTAATTATTAGGCACATGTTTTTTATTTTTTTGATTCAATTAAACATTTAAGTACTTTGTTTTTTGTCTTAGTGAATAGGACCGAGAATTATAGTATTATGTCGTGATGATAACAATTATTAGTGTTATTTTGATTTTTGAATTGCTAATATGTTTTGGAATTTTATATAATTTATAATTATAATTTAATTTTTGTTTTTAGTTTAAAATCAAAAAGTTGACTAAAAATATGCGCGTATCTTTTAATTAATGCAGCTGTATCTTTTAATTAATGGTAATCATATCTTTTAATTATTTGGATCATATCATTTAATTAATAAAATTAAATAATGCTACTTTTAAAGTAAATTAAGTGATATATCACCTAATTAAATATACATTATCATGTGCCCTAAGGGCACATGTTAGCGGAACCCTAAAAATAATTGTAATTTGATGATTTTATTCTAACTAGTGAAATGTATATATACAAGTTACAATTGTGTAAGTCAACTATAGGAAATAATTACACATAATGGAAAATAATTAGAAACATAATTATTCTTTAATGGAGTAATATTCTTATTCTATCAAGAGTGAGTATATCCACCAAAATCATAAAACACCTCTAAATAGTCTTTACATAAACCAATTAATTGTTAAAATGAAACACAAAACTAAATTAGCTAAATTGATTCTAATATATCAGAGATACAGTAGTTGTTATAAATATAGTTCAGTTGGTAGAAATATCGCATATCTTAATATATAAAAATTAGAGTTCGAACTTTAATACTCTCTTTTAATTATATTAAGAGTGAAATCATAACCATCAAATTATTTTTTTAAAAAAAAATTAAAATATTAGAGATATAGCAATAAAATTTGGCACATATCATATGTGAGCAAGCCAAATGGAGGCAACTTACACTTCCAGTTTGACTAAACCAATTAACTAGAAGATGTCATGCACTTTGAATTAAGTTGATTGAAACAAGTTGTGTTCTCTCCAATTGTGTGCAAGTTAACTCTTTGATTGTGCATTATTTTAGTCTTACACCCTTTTCTCTGAATTGGATTATGATGTTTCAACAATAATCAATAATAAAAAAATGTATTTCTAATAGATGACAATCAAATATATATTAAAATAAATTAATATGACAAATCGATTATACATATTTTTTTTCATCTTTTTTTGTAATAGTCTCCCTGCATGTTTAGCCATTAGCAACAACCATGCATTCTTTTTGACTAAAACCAACCACCACTTCTTATTCAAATAAAAATGAAGACTTTATTTTAATAAAGTTCAAAAAATTCATACCATAGCACACTATCTAGTTAATATATTATAGGTTTAATAGATCTTTTGGTTTATGTCTGTTCGCGAATTTTTGATTTTAGTCTTTGTATCTTATTTTGTTGCAAATAAGTCCTTGAATGTACAACATTTTTTGGTTTTAATTCATAAAGTCAAAATCCGCAAGAAATCCGAAGGAAAATTTCCACGAAAACTGCAGATTTTCTTGCGGATTTTGATTTTAGAGACTAAAACAAAAAAAATTATACATTCAGGGACTTATTTGCAACAAAATAAGACACAGGGACTAAAACTAAAAATTCGCAAACATATAGGGACTGAAACACCTATTAAGCCATCTATACACTATTATTGTCAACAAAAAAAGAAAAATCTATACACTACTACTAAAACTCATTTATAAATTTGAAGCATGATAAGCACAAAATCACAAACAAAAATGATGCCTCTAAGATCATATTTCACTTTTGTACTACTAATACCAATTTTATTTTCATTTGCATCTTCAGCAATTGATACTAGTACTCATGAAGATAATTTCCTTCAATGTCTCTATAGTTATTCACATAACTCTTCAATCTCTAAACTTGTGTACACCAAAACCAATTCCTCTTACTCATCAATACTGCAATTTTCAATTCAAAATCTCAGATTTGCAACCAACAAAATACCAAAACCCCTTGTAATCATCACACCTAAAGAAATTTCTCATATTCAATCAACCATAATATGTTCACAAAACCATGGCCTGCAGATTCGAGTCCGAAGCGGTGGACATGATTTTGAGGGTCTGTCCTATGTTTCTGAGGTTCCATTTGTTGTCATTGATCTCATAGACTTTAGAGGAATTGAAATAAATGTCGAAAACAGAACAGCTTGGGTTCAATCTGGTGCAACAGCTGGTGAACTATACTATGCAATTAGCCGAAAAAGCCGAAATCTTGGTTTCCCTTCTAGTGTTTGTCCTACAGTAGGTGCTGGTGGACTCTTCAGTGGTGGTGGCCATGGATTTTTGGTACGTAAATACGGTCTTTCATCCGATAACATCATTGATGCTCACATAATTGATGTGAAGGGTAGGTTTCTTGACAGACAAGCAATGGGTGAGGATTTGTTTTGGGCTATTAGAGGTGGTGGAGGAGCAAGTTTTGGTGTCATAGTTTCATGGAAGATAAAACTTGTTTATGTTCCATCAATTGTGACAGTGTTTATTGTTCCAAGAACATTGGAACAAAATGCAACAAAGCTTATTCACAAGTGGCAATATGTGGCAAGTAAGCTTGATGAAAACATAATCTTTGGTATTGTCATAAAAAGGATAAATTCAACTTCAAGTAAAAAAGGAGAGGCAAATTCAACAGTAGTAGCTTTATTTCAATCCTTGTTTCTTGGAGGTGTAGATAAATTCATACCCTTGATGCAAGAGAAGTTTCCTGAGCTTGGTTTGGTTAGAGAAGATTGTGTTGAGATGAGTTGGATTGAATCAGTTCTTTACCTTTTCGGATTTCCGAAAGGTGTAAAACCTGAAGTATTGTTGAATAGAGTAATAGGTGAAAAGGATATATTCAAAGCAAAATCAGATTATGTGAAAATTCCGATTCCTGAATTTGGTTTAGAAGGAATATGGCCTATGTTTGTTGAAGATGGTGCCAAAGATTCATTGATGGTAATGTTGCCTTTTGGTGGCATAATGGATAATATTTCAGAATCTGAAACTCCATTTCCACATAGATATGGAAACTTATATGTAATTCAGTATGCAGTGCATTGGCATCAAGAAGGTGAAGATGCTGAAAAATTGCACATAAATTGGATGAGAAAACTTTATAGTTATATGGAACCTTTTGTTTCAAAGTCACCAAGAAGTGCATATTTGAATTATAGAGATCTTGATATTGGGGTGAATAATAAGATAGGCTACACAAGCTATAAGCAAGCTAGTATTTGGGGTGTTAAGTACTTCAAGAACAATTTCAAAAGATTGGCAAAAGTGAAGACTAAAGTTGATCCTCAAAACTTCTTCAGAAATGAACAAAGCATACCTTCTCTTGTGTCCAAGGGACACAAATAGATACTTTATTATTTATCTTTATAGTACCCCTATGCATAAAAAGTGTGTTCGCCCCCCTTGTAATAAAATTAAAAGAATGGCATCACAAACCTTTCAACCTATAATATAATATAATAATATTTTATTTCCTTACAAAGTCACTAAAACACTTGTAATTATCTTAATTACATTTCTTAGTAATTCTAATCCCTAAACAATATGTGATGTCAATGTGGGTTGTGTCTTCTTGTGTTTTGTCAAAATATTTCAAGTCCTTTATGAGGTAGTTTAAAGAAAAATATTGAAAAGTGGTATAATTTGAAAACTTATGTTGAATTTTCTTGAAGATAATAACTTATAGTTTTTTATTTATTTATGTGTTGAAGTTTAGAACTTTAGGTAGTTAAGTGTTTTGAGAGAGGGGAGAAATTTTAATGAAGGGAATGAATATTATTAATTATTTATATGTTTGGTTTAAGATCAAACGAGGGTAGTGAAGGATCAGAGAGATATTTTAAATGCATATGTTTGGTTTGCTAGAGAAAGTAGATGTGTTTGTAGTTCAGTTTAGATCGGTTTTAAGATAAAAATTTATTCGATTTATAAATAAATTTAATTGTGGTTTGGTTTGAATTTAAATGACATATTAAAAATTAATTCAATTTGATATGATTCAATTTTATGCGGTTTAATTTGAATCAGTTTTTAAATATTCAAAATACAAATACAATTTTCTTTTTTATATAAATTGCAAATGAATGAGGAACTATGAAATTTTATGAAACTTAGAGTGTGCGGCAAAAAAATTCAACTAAATCAAACCTTGCCTAAAGTGGTAAATTTTTAACACCTTTGTTAAGAGTATTGATTTGAAGAATATGTTTCTAACTAAATCTGTTTCTAAATGATGACGATCATTTATAACATTGAAATACTCCATAGTATGACCAAATGATTATCCTTTTTTTTTTTTAGTGGCTAGATATTCCACCCTTAAGGTGGATAAGTGGGATAACATTGATCGGGGTTCAAATCTCAGCCCCCTACATATATCATGCAGTGTCCTACCAATTGAGCTAAGTTTACGGGATGATTATTATCCCTTTGATTCACGAAAAATAAATAAATCGATTATTATGCAACTTTGTAATAGTCTCCTTTCATATTTAGAAAGTAGCAACAAGTAACAACCACTTATTCAAATAAAAAGAAAGAATCTATTTTAATACTAATTTAATTACAGTTGAAAACATTCATACTTTATTAAAATAAATTATAAAGTCATAATTCAAATTCATACGCTTGACTTGTCTACCATAGCACACTATCCAGTTAATCCATTCTACTACTAAAAACTCGTTTATAAATTTGAAGCATGATAAGCACAAAATCATAAACAAAAAATGATGCCTCTAAGCTCATATTTGACTATTCTACTAATACCAATTTTATTTTCATTTACATCTTCAGCAATTGATCTTAGTAGTACAAATGAAGATAATTTCATTCAATGTCTCTGTAGTTATTCACATAACTCCACTTCAATCTCCAAACTTGTTTACACCAAAAACAATTCATCTTACACATCAATACTCCAATTTTCAATTCAAAATCTCAGATTTGCAACCAACATAACACCAAAACCCCTTGTAATCATCACACCTAAAGAAATTTCCCATATTCAATCAACCATAATATGTTCCCAAAAACATGGTATGCAGATTCGAGTCCGAAGCGGTGGACATGACTTTGAGGGTCTGTCCTATGTTTCTGAGGTTCCATTTGTTGTCATTGATCTCATAGACTTTAGAGGAATTGAAATTGATGTAGAAAACAAAACAGCTTGGGTTCAATCTGGTGCAACGGCCGGTGAACTTTACTATGCGATTAGTCGAAAAAGCCAAAATCTTGGTTTTCCGGCTAGTGTTTATCCTACAGTAGGTTCTGGTGGACTCTTCAGTGGTGGTGGCCATGGATTCTTGTTGCGTAAATACGGTCTTGCAGCCGATAACATCATTGATGCTCACATAATTGATGTGAAGGGTAGATTTCTTGACAGACAAGCAATGGGTGAGGATTTGTTTTGGGCTATTAGAGGTGGTGGAGGAGCAAGTTTTGGTGTCATAGTTTCATGGAAGATAAAACTTGTTCATGTTCCATCAATTGTGACAGTGTTTACTCTTCCAAAAACATTGGAACAAAATGCAACCAAGCTTGTTCATAAGTGGCAGTATGTGGCAAGTAAACTTGATGAAAACATAATCATTAGTATTGTCCTACATAACATAAATTCAACAGGACAAGCTTTATTTCAATCCATGTTTCTTGGAGGTATGGATGAACTCATACCCTTGGTGCAAGAGAAGTTTCCTGAGCTTGGTTTGGTTAAAGAAGATTGTACTGAGATGAGTTGGATTGAATCCATTCTTTACATTTTTGGACTTCCGAATGGCGTAAAACCTGAAGTGTTGCTTAACAGAACACAAAGTACAAAGGATTTTTTCAAAGCAAAATCAGATTTTGTGAAAATTCCCATTCCAGAAATCGGTTTAGAAGGAATATGGCGTATGTTTGACGAAGATGGTGCCAAAGATTCAATGATTGTAATGTTGCCTT
Organism: Trifolium fragiferum; assembly: GCA_954870985.1. Classification (NCBI taxonomy): domain Eukaryota; kingdom Viridiplantae; phylum Streptophyta; class Magnoliopsida; order Fabales; family Fabaceae; genus Trifolium; species Trifolium fragiferum. The sequence continues at coordinate 14,358,946 of OX940790.1, read as the reverse complement.
ATGGTGGCAAAATGGATAACATTTCAGAATCTGAAACTCCATTTCCACATAGATATGGAAACTTATACATAATTCAGTATGCAGTGCATTGGGATCAAGAAGGTGATGAAGTTGAGAAATTGCACATAAATTGGATTAGAAAACTTTATAGTTATTTGGAACCTTTTGTTTCAAAGTCTCCAAGAAGTGCATATTTGAATTATAGAGATCTTGATATTGGGGTAAATAATAAAACAGGTTACACAAGCTATAAGCAAGCTAGTATTTGGGGTGTTAAGTACTTCAAAAACAACTTCAAAAGATTGGTAAAAGTGAAGACTAAAGTTGATCCTCAAAACTTCTTCAGAAATGAACAAAGCATACCTTCCCTTGGGTCCAAGGGACACAAATAGAACTCTTTAGAAGAACAAAGGTCATAGTAATAGTAAAACATAAGTTGCTTTGTAATTCCCATTTTATGTGTGCTATTTTTAATTAATAAAAGTTTAGGAGAATTTGTTTGGTGTGGGAGCTTACTAGCAGGCTTCAAGATTCAAATAGTGTTTTTTGGGTGATAAGAAATGTTTTGAGAGATATTTTTAGGCTTTTTGGATTGATTTTAATCCTTATAAACTAGACCAAGCTTTGTTGATTTTATACATGTACTGATGCAACATTCATCAATTCGATATTATGTGTGTGGATTTCGTTAAAGTGACTTGTGTTTGTTTTCAAACTTTTTCCTTTCTATAGGTTTAGTGACTTGTGTTTGGTTATTGATGCCAATATCGTAAAGAGCTTGTGATTAGCACAATATGTGACACTTTGCTTTCCCAATCCAGTTCCATAAGTCTTCTAACTTGGCGAATAACCAGATACCTTGCATTCCAAGCTTCTCTGTTATTCAAAGTATGCACCACAACTTTGGATTCTGTGTTCAATTCCACCTTCTTGAATTCAAATCTCCATTCTAATCACAAGTTCTTTACAACACTATAACTCTGCAACAAATGCACTGCGATTTCCTAAATATATAGATAACCCACCTAGCCATTCACCATTATCATCAGCTCTAAACAATCCTCCGCATCATGCATGAAGCCCACTTTAATGCGCTCCATCCGAATTGGCTTTTGTACATCCTCGCTTTGGCTTAGTCCAACGAATCATAGATTTTTGAGTACTTACCATCCTTCAATTAGTAACAACAGAAACCTACTAAGATAATTTAGCCTATTCCTAATAGCAAGACATTCTATCCCATACTTCCGGCCAGTCCATTCCATTGCTTCTACCATAATGAGATAAATTCAAATTGATTGAATCATGTAGACTAACATGAAAGAATTGTTGTCTTATTGTATAATCTATCAATCTATTCCAAATCATCATAGCCACATGTGAAGTGGTTTTGCTAGTATCGCCACAATGTTTACAGAAAGGTTCTCCCATTTTATTCGATGCTTCCGGTGGTGATCAGTCACAGGCCTAACACTCCTGATTCAGATTCATTTTATCAGTCCTACGTACATAGTATCTTATATGGTGTCGAAACTATGTAAAGCCTAGAGCTCGATCTCTGTCACATACAAATATCATTATCATTCTCACTCTGAAGAGGAGCAATGGCAAGAATTCAATTTTTGAACAGAGAAAAACTTTTTTGAAAATCAAAAAGTGAGAAGAAACTAGGATGTGGCCATGGTTACAGGCATATTCTAAATCTATGCAAACATCTTGTTTATGATTCTGTTTACTTATGCAATGTTTGACATTTCTTCTACTACTTTTAGACTTTAGATTGAAATTTTTGAACAATACTTGTGTACACGTCAACAGTGACGATGTTTGGTTAACAAATACATGTAAAATATTCAATGCAAAAATTATTTACACAGAAACAATCAATAAAAAGTCATTAAAATAATACTAATTAATGTTGAAAACAATCATACCCTGCATGTTTAACAACGGCACTTTACTAAAGTAAAATGAAAATTCACAATTCAAAGTCACATGCTTGACTTGTCTAACATAGCACACTCTAGTTTATAAATCTGAAGCATGATAAGCACAAAATCAGAAACAAAAAATGATGGCTCTAAGCTCATATTTGACTATTCTACTAATACCAATTTTGTTTTCATTTGCATCTTCAGTAATTGATACTAGTACTCATGAAGATAATTTCCTTCAATGTCTCTATAGTTATTCACATAACACCACTTCATTCTCTAAACTAGTGTACACCATAAACAATTCATCTTACTCATCAATACTCAAATTTTCAATTCATAATCTCAGATTTGCAGCCAACAAAGAACCAAAACCCCTTGTAATCATCACACCTAAAGAAATTTCCCATATTCAAGCAACCATAATCTGTTCCCAAAACCATGGCCTGCAGATTCGAATCCGAAGCGGCGGACATGACTATGAGGGTCAGTCCTATGTTTCTGAAGTTCCATTTGCTGTCATTGATCTCATAGACTTCAGAGCAATTGAAATAAATGTGGAAAGTAGAACAGCTTGGGTTCAAACTGGTGCTACAATTGGTGAACTGTACTATGCAATTAGCCGAAAGAGCCGAAATCTTGGTTTTCCTGCTGGTATTTGTCCTACAGTAGGTGTTGGTGGACACTTCAGTGGTGGTGGCCATGGACTCATGTTGCGTAAATACGGTCTTGCAGCCGATAACATCATCGATGCTTACATAATTGATGTGAAGGGTAGGTTTCTTGACAGACAAGCAATGGGTGAGGATTTGTTTTGGGCTATTAGAGGTGGTGGAGGAGCAAGTTTTGGTGTCATAGTTTCATGGAAGATAAAACTTGTTCATGTTCCATCAATTGTGACAGTGTTCACTGTTCCAAGAACATTGGGGCAAAATGCAACAAAGATTATTCATAAGTGGCAATATGTTGCAAGTAAACTTGATGAAAATATAGCCATTCATATTATCATAAAAAGGATAAATTCACCTTCAAGTAAAAAAGGCGAGGCTAATTCAGCGGTACAAGCTTTATTTCAATCCTTGTTTCTTGGAGGTGTAGATAAACTCATACCCTTGGTGCAAGAGAAGTTTCCTGAACTTGGTTTGGTTAAAGAAGATTGTACTGAGATGAGTTGGATTGAATCGGTTCTTTACGTTTTCGGATTTCCAGAAGGTACAAATCCTGAAGTGCTGTTGAATAGAGTAATAGGTGAAAAGGATATTTTCAAAGCAAAATCAGATTATGTGAAAACTCCTATTCCTAAAATTGGTTTAGAAGGAATATGGCCTATGTTTGATGAAGATGGTGCCAAAGATTCAATGATGGTATTGTTGCCTTTTGGTGGCAAAATGGATAATATTTCAGAATCTGAAATTCCATTTCCACACAGATATGGAAACTTATACATAATTCAGTATGAAGTTCATTGGCATCAAGAAGGTGATGAGGCTGAAAAATTGCACATAAATTGGATTAGAAAACTTTATAGTTATATGGAACCTTTTGTTTCAAAGTCTCCAAGAAGTGCATATTTGAATTATAAAGATCTTGATATTGGGGTGAATAATAAAACAGGTTACACAAGCTATAAGCAAGCTAGTATTTGGGGTGTTAAGTACTTCAAGAACAACTTCAAAAGATTGGTAAAAGTGAAGACCAAAGTTGATCCTCCAAACTTCTTCAGAAATGAACAAAGCATACCTTCTCTTGTGTCTAAGAAACACAAATATAATTCCTTAGGACAACAAAGGTCATAGTATAATAAAATATAAATTGCTTTGTTATTTCTCTTTTATATGTGTGTGCTTCCTTTTTCTACCTTTCACCGTCACTTTAATCTGATTCGGGGTTAGTGTGCGTGCTTCCTTTAATTGATAAAAGTTTAAGAGAGTTTTGTGTAGGGGCTCACTAAGAAAAATCCCAAGATTGAAATAGTTTAAGGATATACTTGTATATTATATATGATAAAGATTCTTAGTAAAATTTATAGATATTTTTCAAATGAGTTTAATCTTTATCAATTTAACTAAGCTTCGTTGTGTTTTTGTTTTCAAACATTTTCTCTTCTAGGTTTAGAGAGTTTGTTACGTTATGGTTATTGATTGTAAAGAGATTACGGTAGCTTATATAGCAAGTCAATGTAGTAAAAAGTTTTATAATAAATATTAGTGTCTAAGATAGAATGATTAGCTGATCCAGATCTATTGATGTAAATGCAGCACATAGTACAACACAATTTTAAATCACAATCTTTGATTTTAAATCTGATGGTTCAGATTATATATTAACTATAATTATTCTCGGTCGTCGATGTTAGATCGAATGCTAAGACCATCTCCAATGATAGTATTTATTTCAATAAGTGGTACCTATTAGGTACTACAATTGGAGCAAAACACATTCTAGTACTTATTAGATATCACTTTTCAAATAAGTACCATCTTTTTTTTCATTAAAATATATTTTTGTGGGACCCAATTATAAAGATATAGAGTTATTGATAAAATGTAGAGTTATTTATGCGCTCCATTTATAACTTTTTAAAAGGTCATGTGTTGGATGGATTGAATACTTAATAGATACTATAATTATCTATTAAGTATTCAATACTATAATTAAAAAATTATAAATTAACCCAAGAGCACTTAGATGAAATGGCGCGGGTCTCTTCTAACTTAACCAAGGTCCTGGGTTCGATCCCTGACTTGGGCATGCAGCAGTGTTAAAACTCTTAGGGAAAGTTTGCCACCCATTTGGGTCCCACAAGGCTCGAGGGATTAGTCTCTGCAGTTGCGCGCAGAGGATACCCGGTTTACACCAAAAAAAAAATTTATAAATTAATAATGTGTACACGTGGTACCCATTTAAATATTCAAAATTGAAGTGTTCTATTATGGATACTCTAAGATAAATAACTGTGTGATGCATCAAATACAAGTCCATGATTAGCTTATCATCGTATATCCTTTTTGCAATTATTTTTGGGTAACATGAGAAAGAAAATGTTACTAAAACCATTTTTTAAATGTTACTAATGATATTTGTCAAAAAAAAATTACTAATGATACTTTGAATGGTTTATTCCATTTTTAAATGTTACCAAACCATATATAGAGATTGACTACGAAATAACTATTAAATAGGTAACTGTTGTGAATTTCATTACCACACCAATAAATTTATGATGTATAGAGCAAATATAATCAAGCAACCAAAACAGCGAGAACCAAACAATATAATTACGAACAAATAAACGGCGAAAAGATAAAAGACACAATAAAATTTGTTAACTCAATTCAGTGTTAATGAATCTACTCTGGTGGACGGCAGCCACCTCCGTTCCACTTATCAATCAAGTTCTCAGTTACAATGAAATTCCGAAAACAAGGGTTACAAGAAATAGCTTTCATCTTATTATACCCAAGTCCCGAATTTCTTCTTGTGACCAAAAAATTCAATTACAAGTGTTTCCCAAGGTGATAAAATGTTTCTCCAACCCTAGAGTCTTTCCAAGATGTTTCTCTATTAACCCTAATCTTTGTGTTGGCTCCAGAAACCCTTACAAACATCAGAAAAACGCACAGCTTTTATACTCCTCGCGTGCCTGCGCATTAAGCAAGACAGACTGCGCATTGCGCAGGAGGCAGAACTTGCACCTCCTTTCCATGCTTCAGTTCTGCGCATTGCGCAAGGCAGACTGAGCAGGAGGCAGATTCTTCAGTCCCTGTACATGTTTTCTGAATCAATTCTAAGGCAATTCCATCAATCTCCACCTTGCCTTTTAATTGATAGTGATGCCAACTTACCATCAACTACCATGCTGCTCTACTTGTTTACATCATACTCTCTTCGAACTCCGAAGTGAACCGCTCTATACTCTCGAAAAAACGCTTGCCTCCAATTGTCCTTGGAATTTTAGAACAAATCTACAAGCACCACCGTACACTCTTCAGCCCCTGGATTGTTCATGTTCATACTCCTGGAGAATTGCTTGCCTCTCAACTTAACCTTGGAATTTTTAGGTTAGTTCCACAAGCTGCAACGTAAGACTTTCCTTGTAACCAACTACCTTCAATAGCCCTACAAGTTCCCAAGTCTGATTGTCACCAATCTTCCGATTGTCTCCTTGAAGATCTTTCAAGTTTTGTACTTCTTCAGACACAATCGAAATATAACACACAAAGTCTCCATAGCCATACCACTTTGGTGCAACATTACCACTCTCTTCCCTATCTCTCATTAGATAGCCAAGAGCTATTCTTGATTGTTTGTCTTCCTCTAGTCCTGCTAGTAACAGTAACATTTCTTAAATGTTACTAAAACCATTTAGTAACATAGATTTTATATGTGGTGAAATTTGTAGCTACTAAACTACTTAAAAAAAAAAAAAAATTATTTTTAGCTATTAAATAGGTCAACATTTCTTCGTGAGCTAAGCTCAGTCGGTAAGGATATTGTACATTATGTGCAGCGATTAGAGTTTAAATTCGGGTACACTCACTTATTTATCTTTAAAAGGTGAAATTCTAGCCAATAGACTACTTGACAATAAAAAAGACACATTACACATTTATACTTGTTTCCGTTTCACTTGAATCAAATATACTACTGTAGTACTTTTTCCCATTAATCATGCAAGTTAATTAACTCTTTAATCATGCTTAACATGATTCATTTTTTTTAGTATGATGCCAAAATATTGCGGTTACCAAGTACCTTCATTATCTTATCTTCATCAATCATCATATCATATAATGCCACAAAATCTCTTAACCCCACTCACTCACAACACTCCAAATAATGCCCAAATCAAAACAAATCAAATAATCTTGAATATATCAATCAACTCAGAATGCCAGATCAGATAAGAGCAATAAAACAGCAAGTTTCACGTGATTCACTTGTCTACCGACTGTCCATAGTAGATTAAGCACACTACTAAATGTGTATTATGCTTTTCTCACCAAACATGCATACACTAAATACATATGAAATACGGACACTCTTTAGATTAATCATGTCGCATGACACGATATTAATACTAATAATTACATTTAATTATTTAATTTTCTTAAATTATTATTGATTTCAACGTGTCAGTATGTATGTTGTGTTCAGTATTCGTGTTTTTGCTTCATAGATAAATACCAACATAAACTGGAGCTTTCATAAACTCGTTTTATAAATTTGAACCATCATCATATGCACAAAATCACAAACATAAAATGTTGCCTCTATGTTCATGTTTCACAATTGTACTAACAACAATTTTATTTTCATTTACATCTTCTGCAATTGATATTAGTACTACTCATGAACATAATTTTCTTCAATGTCTCTATAGTTATTCACATAACTCCACTTCATTCTCTAAACTTGTTTACACCAAAAACAGTTCATCTTACTCATCAATACTCCAATTTACCACTCAAAATCTCAGATTTGCATCCAACACAACACCAAAACCCCTTGCCATTATCACACCTAAACAAATTTCACAAATTCAAACAACCATAATCTGTTCACAAAACCATGGCCTGCAGGTTCGAATTCGAAGTGGTGGCCACGACTTCGAGGGTCGTTCTTATGTTTCCGAAGTTCCATTTGTCATCATTGATCTCACAAACTTCAGAGAAATAGAAATAGATGTAAATAACAAAACAGCTTGGGTTCAATCTGGTGCATCACTTGGTGAACTTTACTACAAAATTAGCCGAAAAAGCCGAAATCTTGGTTTTTCTGCAGGTGTTTGTCCTACTATAGGCATTGGTGGACACTTCAGTGGCGGCGGCTATGGAAACATGGTGCGTAAATTCGGTCTTGCAGCCGATAACATTATCGATGCTCACATAATTGATGTGAAGGGCAGGTTTCTTGACAGACAAGCAATGGGTGAGGATTTGTTTTGGGCTATTAGGGGTGGTGGAGGGGCAAGTTTTGGTGTCATTGTCTCATGGAAGATAAAACTTGTTCATGTTCCATCTATTGTGACAGTGTTTACTGTTTCAAGAACATTGGAACAAAATGCTACAAAGCTTATTCATAAGTGGCAATATGTAGCAAGTAAAATTGATGAAAACATAGTCATCAATGTTATCTTGCAAAGAGTAAATTCAACAGTAGTAGCTTTATTTCAAGCCTTGTTTCTTGGAGGTGTAGATAAACTCATTCCCTTGATGCAAGAAAAGTTTCCTGAACTTGGTTTGGTTAAAGAAGATTATACTCAGATGAGTTGGATTGAATCAGTTGTTTACCTTTACGGTTTTCCGAAAGGCGAATCGCCTAAAGTGTTGCTGAATAGAACACTAGCTGGAAAAGATATCTTCAAAGTAAAATCTGATTTTGTGAGAATTCCCATTCCTGAGATTGGATTTGAAGGAATATGGCCTATGTTTGATGAAAATGGTGGCAAAGATGCAATGATGTATCTTTTTCCTTATGGTGGCATAATGGATAATATTTCTGAGTCTGAAATTCCATTTCCACATAGATATGGAAATTTATACCAAACTATATATTCTGTTCATTGGCATCAAGAAAATGATGATGTTGAAAAAGGGAAAATGAATTGGATTAGAAAACTTTATAGTTATATGGAACCTTTTGTTTCAAAGTCACCAAGAAGTGCATATATTAATTATAGAGACCTTGATATTGGGCTGAATAATAACAATGGATACATAAGCTATAAGCAAGCTAGTGTTTGGGGTGTTAAGTACTTCAAAAACAACTTCAAAAGATTGGCAAAAGTGAAGACTAGAGTTGATCCTCTAAATTTCTTTAGAAATGAACAAAGTATACCTTCTCTTGTGTCTAAAAGACACAATTAATTATAATTTCTTGGAGTAACAGAGGCCATAATAATGAAATAGATGTTGCTTTGTTATTTCTATTTGTCTAATTAATTTTGTTTTAGAGCATGAGTAAATATACTATTGTTTTAGAGGCCATAATAATGCAAATGTATTGATGAACAGAATACTAATTAGTAAAGCTGAATGAAGTAGCAGACAACATAAAATCAAACATGAGATACAGGGAAATAGGTTAGGTACAGTCGACTTTTCTGTGCAATTGTTTTATAGCCATTCAGTTACAATCGGTTAATAATATAATTTTTATCTCATGACCGTGACCATCCAATCAAACACAACTGCATAGAAAAATTGACTGCATAAAATTCGAGTTCACATAAAAGCAATTCTAAATATGGAATGAATTCTCTCCCTTGACGCGAGGGATATAGGGAAATTTGAACCATTAAATAAAAATGAGATATTAAGTAGAAAATAATTATGATGTTTATACAAAAGCAAGAAAGTCATCTCAATTGCATGGTGATTTGGAGTTCAACTAAAAGGAGAATTAAAGCCTAATCAAATATTATTTCAGTCAAAATACCAATTTGAATATTATATTTGTTTTATTAAAAACAGAACATATCCATAGAGATACTCTAACTATGTGGAGTGGTTGTAGAGGATAGTGTTGGGTGCCTGCCTGCCACCATGTTCTCATATCTGAATTATTGAATAAATAAATTTAATGTAATATGTGAAAGTATATATTTGATTCACCATCCTCTCCAATTTTTTTCTTTTATGTTGATTATGCTGGGGTTGATTGCAATGTAAGTCTCATATTGTTAATGAAGGAAAAAAAGGTTAAAGAAATTATATTTGAGAAGTCTCACATTGCTTAGAAAAGTGAATGGTGGGGGAGCTCAATGCGATATATAGAGACCTCAAGTTTCTTGTTTCAACACACCAAGCAGTAGCACATGTAAACATTTTAAGTTTATATTCATGTAGGTTACTTTTTCTCTTATGCTCTTTTTAGAGTATTTGAGATGTAGTTCAAATATTTACTTTAGAGAGTGTGGGGCCGTGGTTTTTTCTTCGATTTTGGAGTTTCCACGTTATATTTTCTCTATGCCGACTTTTCCCACCAAACGTGATTCTTCATACGGATTTGGACTTCCGCTGTGAAGTTTAGGCTAGAGAAAATTGGTGGAATAATCATGTTTGGCTTGTGGAAAATCAAGTTAACGATGTGTTGATGCAATCAGGGTTACACAAGGTCAGTCTGAAGAGGCGGTGGAAAAATACTCGGGTTACGACTGAAACAACAACTTTATCATGAGGATGTGAAGGTGCTAGTGGTGTGAAGTTCGGAATCATAGGAGTTTTGAAGTCGTGGACTTCGGATGCTCCAATCACATGTGTTTGAAGAATGAATACGTTGAATTCCTAAAGCTAGTTGAAGGTGGAGTGGTTCATCTTGGAGACCGAAAAACTTGTAAGGGTCAAGATATGGATGAGGTTCTTTTTTACATGATGTGAGGTATGTTCTTGAACTTAAGCGGAATTTGTCGTCTATAATTATGTTTGGTGATCTAGAGTATGAGACTAGATTTGATCATAAAATTATAGAAATTTCATTTGATGCAAAGATAGTTGGTTTTACTATTGATCATGCATCTGTTACTAATGGTGATTTTCATGATGTAGTTGAAATATGAGACTTCAGGTAAGTACTTGTTAGTGACATGAGTTTAGTTGGACTAGTGAAATAAGGTTTACTAGGTGATGTAACTAAACTGGAATTGTTTGAGCCTAACAATGGTCTGAAGGTAGTTTCAGAGCAGTTTAAAGTTGTTCAAGTGGCACATGGGCATCAATTGACATGGATGCAAGATGTGTGATAATAGCGTGCGGGCATTGGTTGGCATCAGAGGCGGATCCAAGGCCAATCTAGTCTGGCCACTTGCCCGGGCTCGGCCGCAAATTTTCAGTATTTTAGGGGTTAATTTAGAAAAAAAATTAAAATATTTAGGAATTAAATTAGGGCAAAACTGAGTTATTTTGTTCAAAACTTAAATTTTTTAGTACAAAATTGAAATTGGCCAAACACTTTTGGTATTTTAAGGGTTAGTTTAGGAAAAAAATAAAATTCTTAGGGATTAATTTAGGGCAAAACTGAGATATTTTGTTCAAAACTTAAATTTTTCAATGCAAAACTGAAATTTTTGTTTAAAACTGAAATTTTGCACAGGCTTTCAAATTTTTTGGCTCCGCCACTGGTTGTCATTGATGCAAGGTGCGCAGTTATCTCGATGGCTGATGAATTTATGGAGAAAGTTAACATTGAAGTTGCACCATAATTTTTCACCAAGGTTTCAAGATGAAATTCTTGGGATGACTTGGTTCCAACTGATGAAAATTCTTAGGATGATTTAGTTCCATGTGAACAAAATTATTGGAAGGCTTTCCAAGTGCAGTGTACTTTTTATGGTGGAGTATGATAATTTAATGATTGTCGATGTACACAATGATTGTCGGTGTAGACAATGAAGATTGAACCATTACAATCAAGTTGGAGATTGTTGGGGTTGATTGCAATGTAAGTCCCACATTGCTAATGAAGAAGAAAAAATAAGTCAAAAGAAATTATATTTGAGAAGTCCCACATTGTTTAGAGAAATGAATGGTGGGAAGCTCAATGTTATATATAGAGACCTCAAGTTTCTTGTTTCAACACACCAAATAGTAGCACTTGTAAAAACTTTAAGTTTATATTTATATTTGTGTTTTTTTATTTTTCTCTTATGCTCTTGTTTTATAGTATTTTAGATGTAGTTCAAATATTTCCTTTAAAAAGTGTAGGTGTCCTGGGGTCATGGGGTGGTCGAGAGTGAAATCTATATGTTATAACAATTTTCATATAGTGTTTATTCTCATGAGGTGGTTGAGAGTGAAATCTATATGTTGTAACAATTTTTATATAGTATTTATTTTCTGATTGCCGATTTAGACAACAACCATAATTTTTTCTCAGATTTTGAAATTTCTACGTTAAATTTGTGTTGTTGATTGTGTTCTTTTATTTTCACTATCCCCATTTTTTCCAACAAATTATTATTTAACATGTTTTCATCACTAAGTAAAATTAATAGATTAATGTAAAAGCTCTGAATTGCAGCATGCAGCCCCATACTCTCAGCTCATTGCTTCGCATTACACACAGTGCAGTTGCTTCCCCTTCATGTACAATTTTGTCTCCGTGCATGTTTAGAAAGTAGCAACAACCACTTCTTATTCAAATAATATAAATTTCAACCAAGTTGAAAAATACTACTCTCTCTATTACAAAATATAAGTTTTTTTAATCATATTATACAAATTAAAAAAAATATAATTAATGTTGTATGAAAAAGAGAAATTATGAATTAGTTTACAAAATTGTTCTTCATTAATTGTGTTGGAAAGATAAATTGAAAGTGTCACGACCCAATTTCCCATCATAACCGGCGCACGAACTAATACTAGTTCGGCAAGCCTAATGACCAAACTTAATAAACAAAATATATAAAATTTTCAATATAATCCTTTACTTCAAAAAAAAATTGAATGTCATAAAGAGGTAAAAACCAAATCAATAATTTTATAAAAAAAATATAAAAAATCGAGCATAATTAAAAAGAATCAAAATTGAAGAAAGTAATTAATCCGATAGAATTTAATGAAATCCAAATTAACTTTAAATAAAATATAAAAATCTAATAAAATAATTTTTTTTTAAAAAAATCATTGGGATAGAATCGAGAGATGGCTCCATCACGTTGATAGCCCTTTTCTCCTAAGAGTGGCCTCTCACTTAGTGGCGGCTCCATCTAACGGATAGTCCTTTTCTCCTCGATTCAAAATATCAAATCTATCGATTAGGGAGTCTACATCTCGTTGATAGTCCTTTTCTCTCCTCCTAATGACGGCCTTTCGACAAGGGTGGCTCCATCTAACGGATAATTCTCCCTAACCAAAATCACATTACTAGGTGCACCTAGGTCGTCGTCATTATAACCGTGATTATTAAAATACATCTATTAAAACCATATTTCACAACATTTCAAAAAAAAAGAAAATTCGAAATATATACAATCCAAACGGAATTGAAAATATCCCACTTTATAAAAATAATTAAAGTGAAATCCAAAGGGAGAATATCAACATTTTCAAAAATATATATATCTCAAAACCATATTCCTCAACATCAAACTTATTTAAAATATAGTTATTGCTGAAATTATAGCTCGACAGGAAGGATCCCTGGTCCTACGTATCCCTCAACGGCTAGGGAATCAGAGCCACGTAGTTCTTTAAGTATTGATTAACTCTCCACGAAGTATATAAAATCTATCTCGTTTCCTTATGTGCAAATAGACCACATCTACAATTGAGACTAATAATAATCTTGTCATAACTCATATCGCTTATCGTTTCCCACTACAGAGCATTCTCTAATCAATTTTATGACTATACTACCTAAATTCATACAACACAATTATCCTAGTTCCAAACAGTCCTAAAACACTCCTAATCTCATGTTAATGCCATTTATATACACTCAAAACAGTTCCAATGATTCCAAACAGTCTCAAAACTACTCTAATCTCAAGTTATTAGAAAGTTGGTACTCTAATTTTTAATTTTTTTTTTAATAAGGTCCCTACTCACGATTTCTTAGGAATTTGGGTAGAAATTCCTAATTTTCCAACACATATTTATCCTTGAACTCTTACTCTACAAAAATAAAAATATTAAGCATAATAAGAACTCACCTTTAATTAGAAGTTGAACTTGAAGAACATAGTTTGAAGTTTTTGGGGCTATGTTTCGGCCAATAGGTGGAGAATGAGAGAAATTGAAACTGAGGTTAAACCTTTGTAAATTCAATTGAGAGTATTGGAGAGGTAGAGCCACACATGCAAGGATCTCTCAGTGTATCTATGAAAGAAAAGGGACTTGGCATACCACTAAGGAGTGCACAGCAGAGAAGGAAAAGTGAAAGAAGAATTGGATAATATTATTTTTTTTTATCCCTTAAGTTCAACCTGGATGTTTCTAGAGAAATTTATTTTTCTATTATTTTATTTTTACATAATAAAATACAATAATTAAAATATACACACATATATATATATACACACACACATAGAAATAAAACTACATTTATTACTTCAATATAATAATTTAATAAATGAATAAAATAAATAAATTTAACGGGTGTTACAGAAAGTTTAAAAGAAGAAATAGAAATAAATAGTTAAGGTTATAATAGAAAAAAGAGAAATAATACTTCATTGTTAATGCAAATTGACTTATATTTTGGAACTATTTTTTCTTCAAAACGACTTATATTTTGAAACGGAATTAATATAACTCATGCCCTACCATGTTTATTGTTTAGCAAGGGAATTTTACTAATTTTTTTTATTAAAAAAAAAAAAAACAATGATTCAAATTGGAATCTCATACCCTGTAATTATTGTTCAAGATTTTTTTTATTATAAAAGAAATTGCAAATGTGTTGATGAATAAAATACCTACTGAAGTAGCATATGCAACTTAATTAAAACAAGAGAAAATCCAAAACAAGAGGCAAGAGAGAGTATATCCACCAAAAGTCATAAAACACCTCTAAATAAACCAACTAAATTGTTAAAATGAAACACAAAACTAAATTAGTTAAATTGATACTAATATATCAAAGATATAACAATCGGCATAACCATATCTCAATTGGTAAAAATATACATAACATATAATATATATAAGGATCAGAGTTCAAATCTCGATACTCTCACATATTTATTTTGAGAGAGATATAGCAATAATGTTTGCCACACTTACACTTTCAGTTTGACCAAGCCAATTAACTATAAATGCCATTTGATTGTGTGCAAGTAACTCTTTTTAATTGTGCATTATTTTTAGACTTATTATTTCCTTTTCCGTGGATTGGATTATGATGTTTCAACAATAATCAGTAATAAAATATGTTTTTAATAGATGTGACATAAACTTATATATTAAAATAAATTAATATGACAAACCGATTATCCATTTTTTTTTTGTGCAACTGCATGTTTAGCCAGTAGCAACAAGTACTTTCTTTTCTTTTTTAATTAAAACCAACAACCACTTCTTATTCAAATAAAAATGATGAACTTTAATTTAATAAAGTTGACTAGTCTACCATATCACGAAATTTGCTACTGTAAAGTTTCAACTGTTAATTATAAATCGGACGGTGCATATAGTAATGGTGTTATAAAATTAATTGAAATAATCTCGACCGCATATTTTAGATCAGACAGTCTTGATATAAAACTGTCGGAAACTGTCCGAGAAATTACTGCAAGCAATCTGTTTCGCTAGTTAATCTATTCTATACACTACTACTACTACTACTAAAACTCGTTTATAAATTTGAAGCATGATAAGCACAAAATCACAAACCAAAAATGATGCCTCTAAGCTCATATTTGACTATTTTACTAATAGCAATTTTATTTTCATTTACATCTTCAGCAATTGATCATAGTAGTACAAATGAAGATAATTTCATTCAATGTCTCTATAGTTATTCAAATAACTCCACTTTAATCTCTAAACTTGTGTACACCAAAACCAATTCCACTTACTCATCAACACTCCAATTTTCAATTCAAAATCTTAGATTTGCAACCAACACAACACCAAAACCACTAGTCATAATCACACCTCTTGAACCAGCCCATATTCAAACAACCTTAACATGTGCCCAAAACCATGGCATGCAAATTCGAATCCGAAGTGGGGGCCACGACGTTGAGGGTCGGTCCTATGTCTCCGGAGTTCCATTTGTCATAATTGATCTCAGAAACTTCAGGGAAATTGAAGTAGATGTAGAAAATAAAACAGCTTGGGTTCAATCTGGTGCAACAGCTGGTGAACTATACTATGCAATTAGCCGAAAAAGCCGAAATCTTGGTTTCCCTGCTGGTGCTTGTCCTACTATAGGTGTTGGTGGACACTTCAGTGGTGGTGGCTTTGGCACCTTGATGCGTAAGTACGGTCTCGCCGCAGATAATGTAATTGATGCTCACATAATTGATGTGAAGGGTAGGTTTCTTGACAGACAAGCAATGGGTGAGGATTTGTTTTGGGCTATTAGAGGTGGTGGAGGAGCAAGTTTTGGTGTCATAGTTTCATGGAAGATAAAACTTGTTCATGTTCCATCAATTGTGACAGTGTTTACTGTTCCAAGAACATTGGAACAAAATGCAACAAAGCTTATTCATAAGTGGCAATATGTAGCAAGTAAAATTGATGAAAACTTAGCCATTAATATTGTCATACAAAGAATAAATTCACCTTCAAGTAAAAACGGTGAGTCGAAATCAACAATACTAGCTTTATTTCAAGCCTTGTATCTTGGAGATATAGATAAACTCATTCCCTTGATGCAAGAGAAGTTTCCTGAGCTTGGTTTGGTTAAAGAAGATTGTACTGAGATGAGTTGGATTGAATCAGTTGTTTCCCTTTTTCAATTTCCAAAAGGCGTAAAACCTGAAGTATTGCTTAATAGAACATCAACTATAAGAGATATTTTCAAAACAAAATCTGATTTTGTGAAAATTCCTATACCTGAAATTGGCTTAGAAGGAATTTGGCCTATGTTTTATGAAGATGGTGCCAAAGATGCAATGATGATATGGTTCCCATATGGTGGCATAATGGATAATATTGCAGAATCAGAAATTCCATTTCCTCATAGATATGGAAACTTGTACCTTATTCAGTATGATGTACATTGGCATCAAGAAGGAGATGAGGTGGAAAAATTGCACATAAATTGGATGAGAAAACTTTATAGTTATATGGAACCTTTTGTTTCAAAGTCACCAAGAAGTGCATATTTGAATTATAGAGACCTTGATATTGGGGTGAATAATAACAATGGATACACAAGTTATAAGCAAGGTAGTGTTTGGGGTGTTAAGTACTTCAAGAACAATTTCAAAAGATTGGCAAAAGTGAAGAGTATAGTTGATCCTTTAAACTACTTCAGAAATGAACAGAGTATACCTTCTCATGTGTTCAAATGAGGCAAATAGAATTGCTCTTTGTTCTTAGCAACTAAGGTCATAATAAAATATAAGTTGTTTTGTTATTTCTCTTTCATATGTATTTATATTTTTCTTAATAAAAATTTTGAGGAGTTGAGTTTTGGATGCTTACTAGGATTAGAGAAATCCCAAGTTCAAAGAATGTTCTGCAGCAAAATTTGATCATACATCTTTTTGAGATATAAACTAAATATTTTTCAATTGGACCAATCTTTGTTGACTTTTATATGTAACTTTGCAACATTTATCAATATCTTATCTCTTGATATTATATGTGTGTGGATTTTTGGTAACTAGATTGTGTTTGTTATCAACCTTTTTCCAGTCTAGGGTTTATTGAGTTTGTTATGAGCAAGATTTCCATTGGCACAAATATTAATGATTTTGGTTTAGGCACATTCACAAATGATAAAAAATAGAAGGAACAATTCTTACATGGTCACAAATATAAATAATAGTAAGAGTTTAGGCACACACTCGTAAGTATGAAAAAATAAATTAAATAATATGTATTTTTTGTTGATAATAACAAATAATATGTATTTTTAAATAAATAAATTATATTTATTTCGATGAGTGTGTGCCTAAACTTTTTTATTTAGTTTGTGCTTAGTGCTTATGTAAGTGTAGCTTAAAATGGAAGATGAAATAATTAATTTATCATTATTATTTTTTATATTTTTTTTTATTACTCTCGTGTGTGCCTAAAACAAAATTCTTTTTATTTGTGTCCATCCAAGTCTTGATATGTTACATGACGAAATTGTTTAATTGGATCCTTTCATTTATCCTCTTCTACATCTCTCTCATTTCTATATATCTCTCTCTTTAATAAAAGGATTTAAAATTATTATGAGAGAGTAGTGGAGATCGAGGAAGGAGATAGATGTAGAGTAGAGTGAAGGAGATGATTTAAATCAGTTATATAATGGTTGTTGATTGCGAAGACATTACAATTTACCCATAAAGAAAATACCGTGCTTATACATAGAGAGCCAATACATAAAATATTTCAATAAGTATGTGTATCGTATGTAACGTCTAACTCAACCGACAATTTCAATATTATATGTTGAATATTTTTACATGAGTCTAAACATAAGATCTTACAGTTGTGCACGTGAATTTCATATTCGTCATATTGTCAATAGACAAAAAAATGTGTATGTGTTATACTCACTAGTCACAACAAAAAAAATAAAAAAATAAAAATAAATACTCACTGGTCATAACTCACAACTCTTTGTACATAAATATTTAGTCCAAATTTAAAACATTCATGCAGTCTGATTAAGTTTTTCTTCAATATGAATCGTCCAATCATGATGATCGGACAGTAAGATTTGTTTGACTGCATACAATCCGGGTTCTAATTCATCCGCTTGCAAGACACGTTATTCTCTTGTTTTTTCCTCATCCAAAGAACTGGCAGGTTGATCCGCCTTCACTTTCCAAAATCACTAATCCCAAAACTCTCCTCTCACATCAAATCCTAATTTTAAATTTCCCAAATGTAATCTCAAATATCTTCCAAAAGCGTAAATCCAAATTGTAAATCCCCAATCTCAAATAACTCTGGCCAAATGTAAAATGTGTTTTTCGCCAGATATAAAATGTATTTTTTGTAGTAGTGTCTCAATCTCAGACCCTCATGAATGTCGCATGGCTCAACCCTCAATCGTAAATTCATCTTCAGTGGTGTTGCAAAGGATTTTTTTAATGTCGTTGACGTATTCGTTCAATGTGATTATTCTTTCTTCTTTTTAAATTTCTTTGTTGAAGTTCACATTTCAGGAGTTATTATACTTTGATATTTTTCTTAGTTTATCGTTCATAATTTGGTTTAAATTCTTTAGAATTTTTTACTTGTGAAATGAAATTCTTAGTAGTTTCTAAACTTTCGAAATCTCTATCTTCCTTCTCTGCTCACTTCATCTTAAATTTTCTTTTTTTTGTTCGGTTGTTTCAAAGAGTGGCATCTGCCATATCGAATTGATCTTCGCATCAATATTAGAGTGATTCAAATTTCTGCTGTGTAGTAGTTAATTGGTATTCAGTATGAACTTGACCGTTTTATTCTGGAGATTTCGCGGTTGATAATCTACCTTGCATAAATTTAGGTAGTGCCGTGAAACGTCTTATAGAGCGACCTAGTTAGCGATTCGACCCAATAATTTTTTTAGTGGTTGATTTTCAAAATCGTTTTTTAAATCCAAAAACAACAACTATTTCTTATTTAGTAATATGTAGTAGGGAAATTTAAAGATACTTGTGTGGAAATCTTTCTATTTTGTTTGAAGTGTTTTGATGATTTTAACTTTGTACAATGTTAAGTTTATTTGAGCTTCTTATGTTTAATTTGTCTTGCTGACCCAACACCATTAACTTTGGCATTAACATGTCAATATTAACATAGAAAGTTAGTAAAATTATGGATTTACGATTGTTAAGACTAGAATGTTGTTTGTAACATTTAGATTTTGCTGTTTATCGTTACTCAATCCATAAGATTTAAATTAAACAAACAATTGGTACAAACAAACATTGAGAATTTGAAAACAAACAATTGTAAATTAAACCAACAATAGCACAAAGACCTCAGGGGCCACCACCACCATTCATCTTCATTCTCATGAATCTATCCTCATTGCAATTCTTTCCCCAAGAATTTCTTAATATCTAGTATTTCCTATCATCGTCTTCTATTGCGTACATAATCACATTAAATGCATGTTATTGGTACCTCTTAAGCGGATATTCAACTTCACACGACCCTTCAAATATACCGCCAACATACTCATTGAAGGCGTGACTGAGAGTCACTATAACTAATACCGGATTTTTGATATAGCCGTTTGGAGGAAACTTTCACCAACTTGTAATCTCAATGTCACTAATTCTTCCAAAATATTTCATTCTAGCGCTACGACTAATTCCCTTGCTTGACGTGTATGGATAAAGGTCGCACATTTCTAAGTCCTTGTTTTCAACTATATATTTAAATGCTTTGTTTACAAAACCTTTGTGACACCCATTGTTACCTCTATCGCAATCGTCCAGTTGTTGCTGTAACAATTTTAATAGCTCGCCAGTTTTGATTTTCAATATATGAAAACACATAGTACTAAACTTGAAGGGAAAGTACTTTACGTTTGACTTTCATATTTTTCATAATTTCTAGACTAGTTGCATAATGACTTTCTTGCATGAATGTTTTACTAGATGTCAATAGCCCTGTAGATTCAAGAGAACGATGGGGCTTTAGTCAAATAAAAAAAAAAATTGGAAGATCAAAATCATCAAAGTGCTCAACTTAAAGAAAAAAAGGTTAAAGACCACAAGGTATGTGTGTGTGAGATATAAAGGGAAATTGATCCTTAATTTAAAAACAGTGAGAAAGATAAGAATAATTGAACAAGTGACAAAAGTGTGTTTAAGACCAATATGTTTAAAACATTCACCACATATATTCTTGGATGATGCATTCTTCTGCGGAACTTCTCTACCTACCGATCCATCAAATTCATTTTTTTTATGTTCAAAAGCAAAGTAACACATTGTAAAGAAATAATACATCAGATTTCAATGAAAAAAAAAAAACTGAGAAGTAAGGGAGAATAAGAGAGATGAATTAGACTTCTTGATTGCATGTTGAAGTGCCATTGATTTGGAGAGAAAGAAAGATCCTTGAACTGCTATGAGCTTCTGAGAGAAAAAAAGCCTTTTTTTTTTATAGAAAAAGTAACACTTTGAAGTTGAATTTTGAGTCCTAATTTGTCATTGTTGATTTATGTAATTCAATCTGTCACTATGTTGGCTTGGTGAGGCCCAACAGTGTTACATTCAAAAACAAAACATAGCCACATTGTTTAGTTTTCTTTTAAAATTCAATATAGAAACACATAATATCACATCAGTCCATCACATTAGCATGCTCTAACCCTTCTCAATCAATTGAAAGATGACATGTAGGAAATCCCTTTGGATACAATATCATATCAATCTTTATCATTGTGTCCTCTTTTGTTAATCCACTAATTTTCATGATTTGCATTTCTTTTGCATTCTTCAAAATGTACTCTGCAAGTTTGATGTCACAACTCCTACCTCTAAAACCGATAAGCACACATGTTCCAAGCTCAGACGAAAGGCATATGGGAAATATCAGTGGGTCCACCCATCCATAAACAGAATCCTCTTGACGGTCCTACCCATGAATTTCCAAAGCAAAAGCATAGGGAAATGACTTATCGGCAATGTAAGCAGCTTCCGTGGAACGCTCAACACATCCTTTTTCAACTTCAGAAAATTACCCATTTGAAAATCACATGCAGAATTGAGAATATCTGGCTTCATCAACACTAATTCTTGGAGAGAAGATGACACACAGATGAATGACAGGAGAGTGGAGATAGTATAGAATTTCACATTGTTGAGAACCAGCTTATTTAAGGAAGGTAAACATAAGAAGTTACAATGGTAAACTACTCAATCGGTCGATTGCCATGACGGTCGACAGTTGCGTTTTTGAAAGTTTCTGCAAATTGAAGAGTTCCAGTTAGGTCAAGCCTTTTCAAATTTGTAAGAGCATAAGTAGTGAGCAAGTAAGAGTAGAAAGTAATTACTTAACAACTTATATGAAAATGACTTATATGAAATAACTTAACAATTTAACAACTTATATGAAATAGCATAATTAACATCTTCTAAAAATAACTTAACAACTTATATGAAATAGTTTATGAAAACAACTTAACAAATTACAAGGAAGCTCGATGGAAGCTCAAAATCTCGACGGAAGGAAGCTCGAAATCTCATATATAATCTCGACGTTCAAATCTTAACTGATGAGAATGAAGCTCGACGAAATCTCAGAAGCTAGAATCTCGGAAGCGTTGAATCTCAGAAGCGGGATTTTAGGGAATTGTTCAGAGAGTGATTATGTAATTTGAGGGGAATTTACATAATCTTATAATGAAGCTCGAAATCACGCTGGAAGCGTTGAATCGACGGAAGCGTTGAATCTCAGAAACGTGATTTTAGGGATTTGTTCAGAGAGTGATTTTAGGGATTGTTGGAGAGAGATTTCTTTTTTTGTTCATGCAGTAAGTTTTGTGAGTTTTTTTATTTAAATTTTTATATTTATTACATTTTTAGATATTAGAATTTTAATATTTAATTATAAAAAAATTCGCAGGAAATTCCTCAGAAATGCCTGCGGATTTTTCTGAAAGATGCAGATCCGCAGGAAATTCTTGATAGTGACAAAAACGGCAGGAAATTCCTTAGGAATACCTGCGAATTTTCCTAAAAACTACAAATACATAGGTAATTCTTCTTAGTGATCAAATCCGGAGGTAAATCCTTAGAAATATCTGCGGATTATTTTCCGCAAAAAAATCCACAGGAAATTAGAAGATTTTTAGTAGTATAAGATCATTGAGCTGCTCTTATTTATTTACTTACTAGCTGCTCCTTACTTACTTATCAGGTGCTCTTAGATTTGAACAAAAGCATCAAATAAAAAGGTAATTTATCCTTTTTTTCAAGTTATCAACTTCATTCGTCTTTTATAAACATTTGTTCTTTCATTCTAAAAATGACTCCTTTTTTGTCTATTTCTTTTGGGTTTTCTCAAAAAATGTTTTATATTGAGCTCTTTGTTTGTTTAATTTATTAGTCAAAATTGTTAACGCGTTTGTTAGGTACATCCATTGAGATAATGTTAAAGTTTTGTTACATTAATCAATTTGATAACTTTTTTTGTCAAGTAGTAGGGCTAAAAATTTCATTTTAAGGTGAATAAAAAGAGTGTTTTAAGTTCAAATTTTGATCATTGTATATATAATGCGATGTTTCTACCAATTTGATAACATTTCTATGACCACAACTCAATATTATAGTTTATAAAAGGGTTAATAAGTATTTACCCACAACTAAATATTTTGTTCAACCGATTTAAAAAGTGAAAATTTCTTGCATCCAATGGGAAAAACCAAAAAAATATATTTTGCAAGAGGGGAAACTTAAAGAATTTTTTTACCGAGGAATAAAGTAAAACACTTCTACTTTACAGAGGATAAAAACCTATTAATCATTTATAAAATTTCTAGTACGGTTGTCTATATCCAAAATATTATACCGATCATAAGTCTAGTTAATTAGGCCACACAAATAGCCCATTGTTTACTAAAAAATGTTGTGATTAGTATAAATAAATAGTTCTATACATTGTCGTATTTTTGTTAAATAAAAAGTTGTTCTATTAACACATCTCTTGTTTAATATATGTGCAAAACATTCTAATTTAGATTGAATGCAATTGTATGTCGTTGATAGTCATAGCACACATGGTCAAATTTTAATTCAATATATCTCTTTACTTATGCATATCTTTCTCGTATCTTGTCCATAAAATTGAAGGATACCATATACAAAGGCAAAAACAAAAAGGGTTCAAAATAACAACGATGTATAACAGTTGGTTCGTCGGAATCGCGCCCTCACAACGAAAAAGCTTCTTCAATAACGGCATAAATCTCAATAAATTATTTTTTTTTAACAACAAATATTTATTAAAACATCTTTGAGGATAAAAAATGATCAATGGAAGATGAAGAAAAAGATACAAAGGGCTAATACAACTAAAGCCACACCTAACTACACAACACCAACACACAAACCGCACCCTTCCCCTATGTGTCACGACCCAAATCCTGACCGACACACGAACTATCACACTAGTCCGGCAAGCCTTATGACCAAACTTAACAAACCATAAACAAGAAATTCCCAAAATGATCTTTACTTCAAAATAATATTCACAGAAATTTCGACAGAGTATCCTCTGTATTTTTTAACATTTCCCAAATCGGAATAAATCATGTTTATACACTTATAAACCAGCCAGAAATTCAAAATGACATAACTAGATGTTTGTGCAACTCAAAATATAACATCTCTGAACTACCAATAGCTGCAGATACATCAATGGTCCAATTTATACATATAGGAGACATACCAAAAGAGTGACACTGATAGATCTTTAGCTCTGCTAGAAGCTTTCTACTCAGCTGACTTTAAATCTGAAAAAATATAAGATGAGGGGGGGTAAGTCACAAAGACTTAGTGAGAGACAACAATCACCATCAACTAGAAGTGAAACACACAAGAGCACGAATAATTAGTTTTCTCAAACTTAATTTCAATTTAGGAAAGTGGTAATCATGTAAAACTATAATTAATCCATAATCCCGTGTAAACGTGAAAATTCACTAAACTTGTAAATTTATCCATAAAAGAAAACTATTCAAAAATCAAACGTCATAAAGAGGTGAAAATCAAATCAACAACTTTATAAAAATATAGAAATCGAGAATAATCAAAGAATCAAAATACCCATCTTTAAAGAAAATATGGAAATCCAATAAAATAAAATCGTTGTCAGAGAATCGAGAGATGGCTCCATCTCGTTGATAGCCCTTTCCTCCTAAGTGCGGCCTCTCACTTAGTGGCGGCTCCATCTTACGGATAGCCCTTTTCTCATCGATTCGGAAAACATGTCATCAAACCGAGAGTTAGCTCCATCTCGTTGATAGCTCTTTCCTCCTAAGAGTGGCCTCCCTTAGTAGTAGCTCCATCTAACGGATAGCTCTTTTCCCTCGACTAATGAAAAATCAAATCTATCGATTAGGGAGTTTACATCTCGTTGATAGCCCTCTCCTCCTAATAGCGGCCTCTCCATAGGGGTAGCTCCATCTAACGGGTAATTCTCCCTAACCGAATAACATTACTAGGTGCACCTAGGTCGTCGTCATTATAATCGTGATTTTTAAAAATACATCTCTTAAAACCATGTTTCAATACATTTCGAAAGCTTTTGTTGAAATACATATAGTCCAAACAGAATTGAAAATATTCCACTTTATAAACCATAAGTAAAATCAAATCCAATCCAATTGGAGAAGATCAACATTTTCAAAACACATATCTCAAAATCAAAATTCTCAACATATCAAACTTACGCCCAAAGTATATAAATCAAATCTCAATTTCAATTCTTATGCTCAATAGATCATAGTAAATCCAAATAAAGACCGTATTAACATCGATAACTTTAAAAATTTAATAACGATGATGAGAAAAATGTTTAAAGGTTGTGTTTCCCGATTTTCATAAATACTTAAACATAGAAAATAAGCAAAATAACAATAATAACCATAATTAAAATATGTGATAATGATCATCATCAACTCACAGTTATGACGAATCAACTAAGTTTGCTCTCCAACCACTCCTGAGAAGCATGTGAAGCTTCCGACGTCATATCTGAGTATCATAATGTTTATCAAAATTTAGAAAATCAATCTAGAGTTTTAACTAAGCATATGGAACCATAAAATCCCCAAATATCTACTATAATCTCTAATATTAAATTTCTAACCCAAACTACACATACCAAAAGACACAATATTGAGTTATAAATTGTATATTTACCTCAAAGAGTTTCAATATGCAACTCTCCAAGAATGGGTACTCATCTTCATCCCTAGAAAATTAACTCTAACCCCAAAATTATACCCAATCACATTAGTAGAACTATGAGGAAGCCTTATTTTGAAAGGAGTAAATATTTTCATGAGTGTTTGATTTGTTTGTGAGATTAATGAGTTGGTAAAAGCAAATGGAAAAGAAGCAGTAACATAAGAGGGATGAAGGAAAAAAATGGAAAAGGGAAAGTGAGAGTGAATGAATAATGTGAGTGGTTGTTTACGTGGGTTCTGACTTCCAGACCCTTCTTTTTTTTATTTTTTTTATTTTACTTACTACTCCCTCCGTAACAATATATAAGTAAAAAATTTCAAACTTAGTTATAACAAAATATAAGCAAATTTGACTTTTTTCCTTATATAAAATCATAGAATGCCAAAAATACCTTTAGTTAAATGTGAGTACTCCAAACTTGAGTATACTACATGATTATATAAAAAAATACCAAAAATACCATTAATGAATGTTACCTTAAAAAGATATCACCATGATTATACTACATGATTTCCAAAGTTGGCTACATTTCTCAATACTATTTTTTACAAGCTCAAGCATTATTTATACTCTCTTTTTTTAGGGAAGGCCTATTTATACTCCTTTTTTCTTACGGCATGCCTATATTGAGTTAATGATTTGCTCTATTTTTACACTAAACTAGGATTACTAATTAATCTAATTAAACATATTTTATGAGGGTAAAATTGACTAATTATTAATATAATGAGGGCAAATTTGATAATACATTTACTAATTAATAAAGTTGACTATATTTCTTAAACTATGTGAAATGACGGTTTTTGCTTATATACCGTTACGGAGGGAGTATTATTTATTTACTTTTATTATTATTATTTTTTTTTTGGAACGGTGTGTTACACTATGAGTTTATCATCCTTGGATGATAAACCTCCTATCAATATCTTGTCTCTAGATATTATATGTGTGTGGATCTTTTTGTAACTGACATGTGTTTGGTTATCAAACTTTTTCCACTCTATAGGTTTATTGAGTTTGTTATGACTGATGAGCAATATTTCCATAGTCGCAAATATTAATGATTTTGGTTTAGCACATTCACACAAATGATAAAAAATAGAAGGAGCAATTCTTACATCACAAATATAAATAAAAAGAGTTTTTTTTTTTTTTTTTTATGAAATAAATAAAAAGAGTTTAGACACACACGGATAACCATGAAAAAAATAAAAGAAAATTAAATTAAATAATATGTATTTTTTAAATAAATAAATTACATTCATTTTGATCGTGTGTCTAAAGTTTTTTATTTAGCTTGTGCCTAAGTAATTGTAGTTTAAAATAGAATATGAAATAATTAATTTATTATTATTTTTTATATAAATAGTGTACACAGTGCACTAGTTAAGCAAGTTTTTATGAATTTTTTTTTAAAAAAATTGTGCATTCAATGATTTGAAAGTATAAAAATTTATCTTATCTCTATTACTTTTGTCTTTTATTTCTATTTTTAGCATGCTTAACAAGTGTACCGAATACACCGTTTAACATGACCTTTACGTGCATTTGAATTTGTCCCCATCCAAGTCTTGCGACGTTACACGAGGAAATTATTTAATTGGATCATTTCATTCACTTTTCTCTACATCTCTCTCCTTTCTCTTACTAGTTAAACTGATTCATTGTTGGTGTTCTACAACTTTATTTAACCTAAAAAACAGACAATGTCTGTTTCATGTATAATCAAAAATTACTTTTAAAATTCATTGAAAAAACAATATATCTGACTTATATATTATTGTTTAGATATATTATTTTTTCAACAAATCTAAAAAATAGAAAATAAAAAATTATGAAACCAAAAAAAGTATATTTTTGCAAATTATTAATTAAATATTAAATTTAATTTAGTTCCACTTCACTGTCCACTAGTAAAAAAAAAGCACGACTAAAAAGAAAAGAAATGTCCCTAATGTAGATTCCATAAATGCAAATGTCACATTAATGTGCTTGAAAAGCTTATATTAAAGCGAATATACGAGTAAAAAGCACACACTAATGATGTGTGTTTTGGTATATGCCATGGAAGATACCTTTCCTCTACTTTCCGCCTCACCAACAAAAAGGCCCTACTTAAGCCAGCACCATTAATTAAAACCTCTCCTCAACAGAGTCTTCAGCTTCAACTATTGCTCTAATCAAAATGTATCAAGTTCAAATCCAAGGAAGCAAAAGAGATGATGGTGCTTTTCGTGTTAGCCTAACTATGAATTAGTAGGTCATGGAAGAAAGTTGAGAGAGCCTTAATCTATAGGGCAACTATGATCCTTTGGCAATGTATCCTAATCTTAAAATTATATTTGGACTATATTTGTTTTGTTGTTAAGTCCTATTGATTTCTCAAGTTATATATATATATATATATATATATATATATATATATATATATATATATATATATATATATATATTGTGTCTTTTTTGAGGTATTCACAAGTTATTGTTGTAGTCTTAATAAACATAATTTGATATTTGATTTTACATGTGATCTTATTACATTTTTCTATAACATATTGAAATAATTATACAGGAGTACTACTTGTGCCGTTTAGATCCAATTCTATTGTTTTGAATTTTGATATATTATATGGATCCAGCATTACAATGTGATATCCATCTTTATTATTATAAGTCTCAACTTGTAGTGACTATATTAAATATTTGATTGAATGTTTTTATCCGAAATTAAATTTCAAATTTTACAGTTATATGTGAATTTTAACAATTTGTTGTTTTAGAAGTCAAAAAAACTATTTGTTGTTTTAAAAAAATTGATTAGAAAGACACATAAATCATGTAAAAAAAAACACTCGCGCACACATAAATCTGAGAATAACTAACTAGTTTAGGGGGGTTTGTCAAAAAAAAAAAAACTTAGGGGGATTTGACCTACCAACTCAAGCCCAAGTTAAAGCCTACACTAGCGGAAGATCCAATTATTATGCACCCCCAGTTAGTAATGATGTTAGTAATGTTGGTGATATTTTGCCATCTATGAAGAATTGATAAAGACTATAAAAATTAGTGAAAGTAAAAAAGTCTATTCCATATAATAATTATTAAAATATAAATAATTTATAGTAGTGTAAAAATATTAATAAGTATTAGGTACAAAACTTATAAAAGTGATACTGCGATGCGATTTAATTGAATGTAAATGTAAAAATATTTTATGTTGTCGGCGTAAAATAATTAATCTCTTTATATTTAAATTAACTGATTTTGGGAGGTTCAAAGTCAAAGACTAATTTATTTATTTATTTTTTTGTCTAGTAAAGAAATTCTAGTTTAAAGTTAAATAAGTGGAGTTTTTTGGATTCGAACTCCAGCTCCAACATAATATATGTGATGTTTTTACCGATTGAGCTAAGTTCACGGAGACAAAGAATAATATTTATAAACTAATTTTGGAGCTACAAACATTTTTGGCTTCGTTTGGTTCGAAGGAAAGAAAGTAAGAGGAAATAAAATTACGCAAATCAATGAATGAATTTAAAGTAAGAGGAAATAAAATTACGCAAATCAATGAATAAATTTGAACTAATGTTACTTTAAATTCATTCATTGATTTGCGTAAATTTATTTCCTCTCACTTTCTTTCCTTTGAACCAAACTGACCCTTAAAGTCTATTAGCAGTGGCACATTTTTATTTTGTTTTTTAGAAATTAAAATTATCATTTACGATTTCTAATGGGAACAATTTTAAACAAATTTTATTTATGTTACGATTGAACTTTAGATTACAGGATCTTTTTTCCTGATAATCAGAGGTTACCATCAAAATAAAATAAATGGTTAAATATATTTTTTGTCTCTCTAAATATATCAAATTTTATTTTTAGTCGTTATAATAATTTTGTTCAAACTTTAGTCCTAAAAATTTGAATTTTTATCTCTACTTTTTTTCCAAAAATTCTCGCATTACATTCTAAATGACTTTTTTAAAACATATCATTATTAAGATTTTAAAATATAATTATTAGTTTAATAATTTAACTATTTAGTCTTTAATTTTTGTTAGTTTATCTATAACTTCAAATTAAAGATTAAATTGTTAAACTAAAAATTAAATAGTTAAATAATCAAACCAATGATATTTTAAGGTCTTAATAATAATATTATTTTTTCATACTACCAAAAAAAATAATACATTTTTCTGTCAATAATAATGTGTTTTTAAAAAAATCACTTATAGCATAATACGTGAACTTTTAAAATACTAAAAATAGAAACTAAAATTGAAAACTAAAAATTTATGAGACCAAAATTTGAAAAAATTTAAAAATAAAATTTAGTATACTTAAAAGATTAAAAATTTATTTAATCATAAAATAAAATTATCAAATTTTTTTTCTTTTACCACCAATTTAATTTAGTTTGGGAGTCACAATTACGAAGGATTAAACCATGATTCTCCATACCAAATTCAACGTAAATCACGACCGAACCTACTAACATTATCATTTTACCCCTAGATATTTAGTATCCAAAGTAGCATTAGAATTTATTGCTTTCACATTTTGAAGACTCAATTAGTTGACAATTGACACAGCTAAGATTTCCTTGTTTCACAAGAATCCTCTCTCCTCTCTTCTCACAACACTCTTAATCGTTTTCCTATCATTAAGAATGCATACAACAATTGTAGCAACCCTTGTTCCATTCTTAATCTTCATCATTCTAGTACCAATCTCTGTTTCAAATTCTATACCAATGTCTGTCTCAGAATCCAACACCATCCTCCAATGTCTCTCACTCAATTCAGAACCTTCTCATCCAATCTCTGAACTCACCTATTTCCCAAACACTTCTTCATATTCACCAATCTTAAATTCATACATCAGAAACCTTAGATTCAACTTATCCACTACACCAAAACCCATTTTCATTCTAACCCCAACTCATATCTCCCACATCCAAGCATCAATCATATGCTGCAAAAAATTCAATCTTGAAATCAGAATCAGAAGTGGTGGTCATGATTATGATGGTCTTTCATATGTTTCACAATCACCATTCATTGTTCTTGACATGTTTTTGCTTAGATCAGTGATTATTGATTTAAAAAATGAATCTTTGTGGGTTGAATCAGGTGCAACAGTTGGTGAAATTTATTATAAGATTGCTGAGAAGAGTAAATTTCATGGTTTTCCAGCTGGGATTTGTCCAACTGTTGGTGTTGGTGGACATTTTAGTGGTGGTGGTTATGGTAACATGATGAGAAAATTTGGGTTATCTGTGGATAATATTTTGGATGCTAAAATTGTTGATGTTGATGGAAGAGTACTTGATAGGGTTTCAATGGGGGAAGATGTTTTTTGGGCTATTAGAGGTGGTGGTGGAGCTAGTTTTGGTGTTATTGTTTCATGGAAGATTAAGTTGGTTTCTGTGCCTGAGATTGTGACTGTTTTTAGAGTTGAAAAAACTTTGGAACAAGGTGGTGGTGAGATTGTTCATCAGTGGCAATATGTTGCTGATAAGATACATGATGGATTGTTTATTAGAGTTGTTGTTAGTCCTACGAAGCGAAAGGGGGAGAACACGATTAAGGCGAAGTTCAATGGTTTGTTTCTTGGTAATGCACATGAGTTGCTTGATGTAATGAATGAGAGATTTCCTGAATTGGGTTTGGTTAGTGATCGGTGTATTGAAATGAGTTGGATTGATTCGGCGTTGTTTTGGTATAACTATCCGGTGGGGACTTCGAGTGATGTTTTGCTTGAAAGACATTCATCGACTGAGAAATTCTTGAAGAGGAAATCTGATTATGTGCAGAAGCCAATTTCGAAAGTTGAGTTTGATGGTATATGGAAGAAAATGATTGAACTAGGAAAAGTTACACTTACATTTAATCCTTATGGTGGGAAAATGAGTGATATTTCCGAGGTGGAAACACCGTTTCCGCATAGAGCTGGTAACATATATAAAATTCAGTATTCAGTAAGTTGGAAGCAGGAAGGTAATGATGTTGCGAATCAATATTTAGATCAGATTCGAAAGCTTTATGATTACATGACACCTTATGTGTCAAACTCACCAAGAAGTTCATATTTGAACTACAGAGATGTTGATTTAGGTGTCAATGGAGATAGGAATGTTGGTTATGAAGAAGCTAGTATTTGGGGCAAAAAGTATTTCAAAGGAAACTTTGATAGGCTTGTAGAGGTTAAGACAGCATTTGATCCAAGCAATTTTTTCAGATATGAACAAAGTATACCATCACTTGCATCTAAGTCTAGTATAATGGCAGAATAGAAGCAGCCATCAAGAGGTGTCTCATTATTAGAGGTATCTAGAAGCATGTCAATATTATTGTAAACCATTTTAGACATATATTATAGTTTGTCATCTAATTTGTTTGGTTAGAAAATTATTTACTCTCCAATTGTATCTTCCCTGCCTGATAAAGGGACTTTGTTCATTCTGTTTTAAGCTGAGATGAATGATGTATAGAATGAATAAGATTATTATTATTATTTATTTTTGTAGCTAAAACTATCACTATCTCAGAGGATTTGAACACATGTTCTTGTATATTAAAGTGTATATTTAGAAATCCATTTATGCCAGCCAGCAGCCTGCAATGTCCATTTATATTTTCAGAATCATATAGAAAGAAATTAGTATATAGTACTATATACGCAAGTGATGAAATGTAATACTAACACAATGCAAACTAAATGTACCTGTTGAAGAATTTGAAGTCCTATTCCAACAATTAACGCACGCTTGATTCCTGATTATAGCAGAGCTCTCCATTTTGAACCTTTTGCAGCGACTTCTGGCATACTCAAACGCATCATTAGTCCCGAGAACTGACCGACCATCGGCCTGAAAAGCTTCGCGGCCATCTATAGGTATGTCAAAGCGAGAAGTTGAAACAAACCAAGCATGCGGAGACTGACACTGCAGCAGCAAGATCTGTATGCAAATAAACGCTTTGGAGTCCTTTAGTTTTTGGATATCTTCCTTTTGGGTATTTGTCCACCTTAAATAAGCTGATATGAGTGATGATTTATATAGAATAATAATTTGGTAGTTTATTGAAAGTTTTAGACAATTTTTTTACTTATAATTAAAACAACACTACTCATGTTGTCTCATTTGTTTTTGAAACATTTTGACTATCTTTAACAAAAAACTAAATAAATTGGTGATAAAGCACCTAAAACCGCAAACTAATAAAAAAAATCTATTGTAAAAAATTTAATATTTTTGAATTTGTTTATTATCTTCCAATTAAAGTTTTAAAATGGACCCCACACTTACTTTTAAGATAATGTAAAGATTCGTTATAAGATAAGGATCATGATAGATGACATGATAAGTTGGAGAGGTGAGATTGCTTGTTCAAGTAAGATTACTTATTTAAATAAACTTGTTTGTTTTTCCAATAATAATGATATAAATGAATACACAGATCCTCTCGCTTATAAAATAATCAATCTTCTATTTTTTAAACGATGCGATTCAATTCACATTTACCACAATTATATATTACAATATTATATTTTAAAGTAATTATATAAATCTCTAACCGGTGTTAAAGTAATTATATAAATCTCTAAGCAGTGAGATGTGATGAAATATATTTGTAAAACTTATGCTATACAGATCAAATTATCTGGTGCTCTATACAAATTAGTATCTTAAACTGGTATATTAATTATTATTGTTATTATAACTCTTGAATTTTTATATCGGAGTATATATAAAAAATAGAGTAAATAGAAAAAAATTATGTCGAACTCAGTTTTGAGTTGAAAGCGAACTGAATCTAATGAGCGGAAACGAACTGTTTGTGAATTTTAAAAGAGTCAAACTCGAGCTGAAAAAAAAGTTTGTGTCGAACTCGAACCGAGTTTCGAACTGAAATAAGAGTCCGTGTTGAATTCGAGCCAAGTTTCGAGTCGAACCAATTCTTATCAAGTCACATGTTGGATTCTACGGACTCATTAGTCATTTCCAACCCTTCACACATTAGTTGCAATCTGTTAAGGTGTTCATGAGGTCGAAAAATTACTACTAGTATTTGCTAAGTTAACAAAAAGAAAAAAACACACGAGAAAGCCAAACAACGAAACTAACAAACAGCCGAATCAATGAAAGGTGTTTCAAAGCGCTTAGTTTTGCTACGAAAAACTTGGTATCGTAGTTGTTCACATGTTGCATTCCATCACAACGTAGCCCCAGAAACAAGTTCACTGCTCAATCACTGCTACAACAGAGACCTTTCCAAAGCCATGCAAACCTTAGATACCATGGAAAAACGTGGAGTTTGGGCTGATGCAATAGCGTATTCTGAACTCATCAAGTGTTGTTTGGCTCATAGAGCTGTTAGGGAAGGAAAACGCGTTCATCATCATATATTCTCAAATGGGTATCAGCCAAAAACGTTTTTGATCAATACTCTTATCAATATGTATGTAAAATTCAATCTTTTAGAAGAAGCACATATACTGTTTGATAAAATGCCTGAACGGAATGTTGTTTCGTGGACGACTATGATATCTGCTTACTCTTTTGCTAAGCTTAATGATCGAGCTATGAGGCTTTTGATTTTTATGCTTAGAGATGGTGTCATGCCTAATATGTATACTTTCTCGTCGGTTTTGAGAGCGTGTGAGAGGTTATGTGATCTTAAACAGTTGCATTCTAGTATATTGAAAGTAGGGTTGGAGTCTGATGTTTTTGTTAGGAGTGCTCTTATTGATGCTTACTCGAAGTTGGGTGAGTTGTTGGAAGCTCTAGGTGTTTTTCGTGAGATGGTGACAGGCGACGCTGTTGTTTGGAACTCTATTATTGCTGCTTATGCTCAGCACAGTGATGGGGATGAAGCTTTAGAGCTGTACAAGAAAATGAGGAGAACAGGGTTTCCAGCTGATCAGTCGACACTCACGAGTGTTTTGAGAGCTTGTACTAGTTTGTCATTGTTGGAATTAGGGAGGCAGACACATGTGCATGTGTTGAAGTTTGACCAAGATCTTATTCTTAACAATGCACTTTTAGATATGTATTGTAAGTGTGGTAGTTTGGAAGATGCAAAATTCATTTTCAACCGGATTGCTGATAAGGACGTAATTTCCTGGAGCACCATGATTTCTGGGTTGGCTCAAAATGGTTTCAGCATGGAAGCACTCAAATTATTTGACTCCATGAAAGTCTCGGGTCCAAGACCAAACTATATTACAATTCTTGGGGTTCTGTTTGCGTGTAGTCATGCAGGTCTAGTAAATGAAGGTTGGTCCCATTTTCGATCTATGAAGAACCTTTACGGGATAGATCCTGGAAGAGAACACTATGGTTGCATGCTTGATCTTCTTGGAAGAGCAGGAAAGCTTGATGAAATGGTTGCGTTGATTCATGAAATGAACTGCGAGCCAGATGTTGTGACGTGGAGGACTTTGCTTGATGCATGTAGGGCCCATAGGAATGTGGATTTAGCCACATACGCTGCTAAGGAGCTTATAAAGTTGGATCGACAAGACACAGGAGCCTATGTATTGTTATCTAATATTTATGCAAATTCAAAAAGGTGGGATGATGTTGCAGAAGTTCGGAGGACTATGAATGCAAGGGGGATAAGGAAAGAACCTGGATGTAGTTGGATTGAAGTCAATAACCAAATACATGCTTTTATTGTGGGAGATAAATCTCATCCTCAAATAGAAAATATCAATAGGAAGTTAAACCAATATATTCATAGACTAACTGAAGCTGGTTATGTTCCGGATAAGAATTTCGTGCTACAAGATCTTGAAGAGGAACAAAGTGAATGCTCCCTTCGACATCACAGTGAAAAACTGGCAATTGTTTTTGGTATTATAAGCTTTCCTAAGGAGAAAACTATTAGAATATGGAAGAACCTAAAGATTTGCGGAGATTGTCATATATTTGCAAAACTTATATCAAAGCTAGAACAGCGTCACATTGTAATTAGAGACCCTATTCGATATCATCATTTTCAAGATGGGGTCTGCTCTTGTGGTGACTATTGGTAGCAGATAAGATGCACAAGACAGAATCTGTGACTACCATCAGGGTCAAAACAGCATAGATGAATCCACAATCAACTAACTGATAAAATGACAGAAAGCTTGCAGCAGTGGTATATCTAATAGTTAACATCAGGTTGAATAAGCTTATTCTTTCTCGTTTTCCTTTATTTGCTTATATATATATTTGATTTTGTAAAAGAAAATAAATCGCAATTCTGACCCTAGGTTTTAGCAAATCAGTACAAGGAGTCAAGGATCAATATCTTTTTATTCTAAACTCCATGATAAGGATATGAGGAATAGATAATTGGGGTGGACAAGGAGATATTCTGGGCCTGTGATACTGCCAAAGAGAACTGCCCTTTTCCACCAAGAGAAAAAAGAAGCAAAATTTTGTCGACCAAAATCTGTACTATGCTTGTTACAGTCAATAAAAGCAATTATGAAGCATATCAACCCTAATTAAAAGAAAATCCTAACCCTTGGAATAGATTTGATCCTGATCTGTTTATGTGATGGTCTCTATTGCTACAAGCTACATCCGGAAAATAGCCATGAAGTTATCCAAACTAGATCCATTCCAGTGGCAGTTTGGTAAATGTTACAAATTATGACTCAAATTCTACTTATTTCTCTAAAAACTAGAGAAAGTTAAAGCAGTTTCATTATGACTTGGATATGAACTATGTAAGCTTTTGATTTAAATCTTTCTTTGATTCTTCTGTTTCTTATGCATGCAAATTATTCTCGCAGCTTATGATCTGGAGTCTAAATGTCCAGAAATTTTCAATATTGAAGTCTTTTGGGCAGGCAAAGACTCTTTCTAAGGTATATACTACTGTTTTGATGCTATGATTGGTAGAATTAATACAAATTATTTGTTGTATATTTACACAAAGTTATGCCTAATGACAGTTTTATTAGTGTATTTTATGGAATTCAGAGACAATTAGTATTTTTTTCTCCATTTTGAAGTCACTTGGCTGCTTTGCATTTGCCTTTCTCCTTTAGCAACGCATTTGGCCGAAATCATTACACAATTTCTAGCTACACATTTAGACTTTAGAGGATATGACAGAAATTGTGGTTGGCATTGAGTTCTTCTTGCAGTGTTATATATATATTTATATACAAATTTTAGTGCAAAAGTAATTTTCTTATCATAAGTTTATTTTCTACCATCTTCTTTGTAAAATAAAGTTTTTTCTGGGTTTCTATGTGGATATCAGGTTCCGCATTGTTTTCTTAGTCCTGCTAATTTATACAGAGATTGGTTTTCTCTTTTGAGCTATTGTACTACTGGAAAATAGATAAAATGCATTGAATTGTGTCATAATATGTGGTGTACGCCATGTCGACTCTCGGGATTGGTTTTCTCTTTATAGAGCAAGATACAGTTCAAACTAAAAGTTAACATTTTCAGTTAATCTGGGAAAACACATGCTCAGCCCTACATTTTAGTTTTTATTCCAATTGTGTTTAAACCACAATATTTTTGGCTCCTCTAACTCTAAAATTTTCATGACTTAGCTTTGTTGTATACATAGATAATTCAGAGGTGAGATTTGGAGAATTCTTGGTATGGTGGAAGTTTATTTCATAATTGCTATGAGGATATTGGATAGGGTAGGTTTAGCTTATGATTGTAAAACATATTTTCACAGTGTCGCATTGCGCTGCGATTGAAACTGGGAGCTTCAGTTGACCGCATACCGCAGTTCCTAACACACCAACAGATGCTGGTTACAGAACTTGGAATGCAGGGGTTATACTGGTTACTAAAATTTGATATTGACTTTGGAGTAGTACTATTTGATTATGACCTATTCCCACTGCACACAACAAGTAGTTGCGAATCAAATCATGTTCTAAGCATTAATGACATTCCTTGTTAAGTAGGTTTTGTATTTACTCATGCCTTGTCCCTGCACACCAAGTTTGAAATGAAATATTTACTGCTTCTATTCTTGCTTATTTTATTTTACATATAAGTAAAAGAACAAACTATGAAACATGTGTTCCTTTTGAGTTATTTCTATGTCATTATTTTTCTCTTTAAAATATCATGACAACATTACTCCACTATCTTTGTTCCAATAATTACTCCACTATCTTTTTCTTAAAAAGTGTGAAAAATTCTAAAGAGATGAAATAAAACTTGTCAAATACTATTAATATACTTATTAGACAACACAATTAAAAAAAAATTATATCAAAAGGGATGAGATAAATCTTTCCCTCTTTTATGTTCCTTTTTAGTAGCCCACCCTACCTGCCAGCTTATGTTTATACAGATCCAAATTTGCTGCAATTAATAATTACACAGTTTGCCACTGTTTTGAATCACAACCATTGATTTTAAACCGGACAACTGTGATTAACTGTCACAATTAAATCTCAACCACAATTATAGAGATGACATTGTAAATTCCGAGTCCTAAATTACACATGACACAGCACCTTTGCCAAGTTTTCATCGACTTCGAGCTAATGATAATCAAACATTTTATTCCAGCTTCTTCTATAATATTTTCTATGCTCTCTAGTAAAAATCGATCAATAATAATAAATTAAAAATACTATACTATAGCTTCACGTTTATTATATTACCTCATCCGACATATAAAATTGTTTTTGACAAGTCTTATGTTGTTGTTAAGCAAAGAAACAAAACATAGTCTTCTTAGTTCTTATGTTGTTGTCGAATAAGCAAAGTAATAACCCGTTACACTAACACAGTTGCATTGCATTTTACAGAATGGGAAAATCTAGTTCTTTAGTTCATTCTTCTACAGTTTTTCTTCTTTTGCTTCTTCTTGTTAATGTCTATGTTTCAGAAACATCCCCAACACCAGAATCAGTGTACACTTCATTTCTTGACTGTTTAACAAACCACACAAACCCTTCAGACCAAATCTCCAACATACTCTTTTCTCAAAACAACTCTTCTTTCTCTACTATTCTCCAAGCTTATATTCGTAATGCTAGATTAAACAAAACTTCAACACCAAAACCCTTACTAATCATAACTCCTCTGCAACAATCCCATGTCCAAAGTACCATACTTTGTGCCAAAACCATTCAAATTCAGCTCAAAATAAGAAGTGGTGGCCATGACTTTGAGGGTATCTCATATGTCTCTAATCATCAACCCTTTATTATTCTTGACATGTTCAATTTTAAGAACATCACTGTTGATATACAAAATGAGGTTGCTGTTGTTCAATCTGGTGCAATTCTTGGAGAGGTTTATTATAGGATATGGGAGAAGAGTAAAGTGCATGGCTTTCCTGCTGGGGTTTGTCCTACTGTTGGTGTTGGTGGTCACTTGAGTGGTGGAGGGTATGGTAATATGATGAGAAAATTTGGGTTGTCTATTGATAATGTTGTTGATGCTGAAATTGTTGATGTTAATGGTAGGATTCTTGATAGGAAATCAATGGGGGAAGATCTTTTTTGGGCTATTAGAGGTGGTGGAGGAGCAAGTTTTGGAGTTATTTTATCATACAATATTAAGTTAGTTCAAGTACCTGAAGTTGTTACTGTTTTTCGCGCTGAGAGTAGGTTGGATCAGAATGCCACCGAGGTTGTGTTGCAGTGGCAACAAGTTGCGCCGCAGACCGATGACAGGCTTTTCATGAGGCTGTTGATTCAGCCTGTCAGTTCTAAGGTTGTGAAAGGGGAGATAACTGTTAGAGTCACTGTTGTGGCTATGTTTCTTGGAGGTGCTGATGAACTTGTTGCAATATTGGGGAAGGAGTTTCCTTCTCTTGGTTTGAAGAAAGAAAATTGTTCTGAAATGAGTTGGATTGGTTCAGTGCTTTGGTGGGCTAGTTTAGGGGGTGATTCAAAACCGG
The DNA here is from genome assembly GCA_954870985.1 of Trifolium fragiferum. Lineage (NCBI taxonomy): Eukaryota > Viridiplantae > Streptophyta > Magnoliopsida > Fabales > Fabaceae > Trifolium > Trifolium fragiferum. The sequence goes on along the minus strand of OX940790.1, from coordinate 14,319,581 downwards.
AAGTGCTTCTTGACAGGAATGTTGATTCGGCGAAATTTCTCAAGAGGAAATCTGATTATGTAGAGAATCCAATTTCAAAAGATGGTTTGGAAGGGATATGGAAGAAAATGATTGAATTAGGAAAAATTGGATTAGTTTTTAATCCTTACGGTGGAATAATGAACACGGTAGCATCAGATGCTACCGCATTTCCTCACCGTGCAGGGAATCTTTTTAAGATTCAGTACTCGGTAAATTGGAATGAACCTGGAATTGATGTGGAAAACAATTTCACAAATCAGGCTAGAACATTATATAATTACATGACACCTTTTGTTTCCAATAGTCCAAGAAGAGCCTTCTTAAATTATAGGGACCTTGATATTGGTACTAACAATTTTGGAAATAATAGTTATGAACAAGGGATTGTTTATGGAATGAAGTATTTCAATAACAACTTTGAGAGGTTGGTAAAGATCAAAACCGAAGTTGATCCAAAAAATTTCTTCAGGAATGAACAAAGTATTCCAACTCACCCTGGTACGTAATTCTGTTATGGAGTTATGAAATTGAATATTGAATTGATGCACTCTTTTCTTTCCTTTTTTATTGGTTGGCCTAATAGTTACTAGCTACTGTTTTCGTAAATAATTTCATGATGATAAAAGTTTCGGATTGGAGTAATTGAAGAAATTATATGGTATTTCATTTGATTTTTGTGAGCTAGGAAAGTTTTGGTCTTAGTAATGTAGATGAAAAAAGGCAGAAAATACATTTGAAATCTCATCATTCACTTTCTCTTATATCATGCATATGCTTGAACTTGTTGCAATTTTGCAACCATGAAATTTTTAGATTTTCTTTTTCAGTTTGCCATTTGTTGTTCTAAATGATATCTTTAAATACAAATTGTCAATCCTCTATGGCCAAAATAAAATGAAACCCTTATTACGAGTGATACTAATTAATATCTTGATAGATTGATCTCTTCTAATGAAGTATAGGTCGCAGAATTCATTTTTAATGTCTTTCTGTCAATGATTGCAGGTTTGGACTCCAATGCCGCCGGTACAGGTTTGGACTCCAATGCCACCGGTACAGGTACCTCTGGTGCTGACAGATTGTTACTTTCCAGCATGTATAGGAAACTTATCATAAATGTGGTACTTGTATGCTTTCTAATCCTTGAATTGTTTATCTGATTGTTGTAATTATACGTACATGGATTTAGTTTAAAATATCCTACGAAGAAGATAAACTCTGCTGTTTATTTGGTTAAAATTTTAAACTGTCTCTTTACAAAGAAATTTGTCACCTGAAATGGGTATGCTAATCTCAGTAGATCAGTAGCAATCACATTGGCAAATGGATTCAGTTCAGGAAGAAAAAAAATACAATGAAATGTAATACAGTATGACATACAATTCAGTGAAGCACGGACACTTCTCAAATTAGCCGTGTCCGTGTCGGACACCGACACTTATGATTACACTTAATTATGTCATTTTCTCAAATTATTATCGGTGTCCGCATGTCAGTGTCTGTGTCGTGTCCGTGCTTCATAACACAAGTAACTCCTAATTATATCAGTTTTGGCTTACATATTTCTGTGATTAGAATGAAGTCTAAGCATTTAGGCCAAGTCTAACTCAACTCTCAAAACCGACTTTTAAGGCGATTACTGTCTACCACTTACAACCGCTAATTTGTTCATATCACTAATTGACTTGTAACCTCAACATAAAATTAAGTATTTCAAATTCAACAGCCCGAAGTTATTCAAAATTCAACTGCTTCATTTATCTGCATGTTGATCTGGGTATGAGTTTGTTCCGAACAAGCCTCGGAGAAGTTAAATAAAATTCAGTCTTTGAAAACACCGATAAAACCACCACTGTATATTATAATGATTATCACTCAACCAGAAATAAATTGATCTATAGGCTCATGCAAAATATAATGGATATGAGATTGCATATGATTTTATAGTAAGGCACAAATCAGTTCCTACAAATATAATACATTGATCAATAAGAACAACCAAAATACATGAAAATGATTTATGAGATTAAGTGTGATTTATATTATGGCACAAGTAAAATACAAGGCTACATGCTTTAAAATAATATCTTGAAATACCTCATCAGTTAAAAATCATGTTTAGTCCATCTTCTATTATGTAGTTTTCATTTTATTTATTTTTGGTATCTTAAACAAGTACTTAACCAGAGTGAGTTGTTTGATGAAAGAATCAATCTGAAAACCTTAAAGGAATATAATTAATACTGATATTGCTGTGAACATGTAATGCATTGCACTTGCACCAGAATTATTATATAATATTTTGAAATGTTTGTTCTGTGCTGTTTTCTTTTTCTTTTCCCAATGATATGCAAATGACACTTATCAATTTGTGATATACATATTAATTAGATAATGCAATTAGAAAAATAAATACTCCGTATTATATTTGAAAATGACACATATTTTAAGAAAGTAGTATATCTTTATCTCTTCTATTCCTCTATTTTGTTCCTTTCCAAATGTGACGTTCAGGTTGCAAATTTTAGCATGTCACTGCCGTCCTTATTATTAGCACACTAACTTGTGCTCACTAGCTGCCATCTTTTAATATACTACTGTATTAAACACATTGACTGATAAAACCTAGTATGCAAGATGGCATCTATTTTAAATTCGAGTTCTAAACACCATTTAGTGTGCCATTTGCCTAGTTTTCATCGACTTCAAGCTAATGATAATAAAAAACAACATTGTTAACACAGACCATAAACATCATCCAACTTTTTATTCCACCTTTCTTTTGTCATTAACTTCAATGAAACAAACCTGAGTATTTTCCACAAGTAGTAATAACCAGCAGTTACACTAAGTAACATTTACTCAATGGGAGAACCTAATACTACTTTGGTGGTTCATTCTTCTAGAGTTTTTCTTCTTCTGCTTTTTCTCAATGTCTGTGTCTCAGAGACATCCCCAATGCCAGAATTAGTGTATACCTCATTCCTTCAGTGTTTAACAAACCACACAAACCCTTCAGACCAAATTTCCAACATACTATTTTCTCAAACCAACTCTTCTTTCTCTTCTGTTCTCCAAGCCTATATTCGTAATGCTAGATTAAACAAAACTTCAACTCCAAAACCCTTACTGATCATCACTCCTCTGCAACAATCCCATGTCCAAAGTACCGTACTTTGCGCCAAAAACATTCAAATTCAACTGAAAATAAGGAGTGGTGGTCATGACTTTGAGGGTATCTCATATGTCTCTTATCATGAACCCTTCATTATTCTTGACATGTTCAATTTTAAGAACATCACTGTTGATATACAAAACGAGGTTGCTGTGGTTCAATCTGGTGCAATTCTTGGAGAGGTTTATTATAGGATATGGGAGAAGAGTAAAGTTCATGGCTTTCCTGCTGGGGTTTGTGCTACAGTTGGTGTTGGTGGTCACTTGAGTGGTGGAGGGTATGGTAATATGATGAGAAAATTTGGGTTGTCTATTGATAATGTTGTTGATGCTGAAATTGTTGATGTTAATGGTCGGCTTCTTGATAGGAAATCAATGGGGGAAGATCTTTTTTGGGCTATTAGAGGTGGTGGAGGAGCAAGTTTTGGAGTTATCATATCATACAGTATTAAGTTGGTTCTGGTACCTGAAGTTGTTACTGTTTTTCGCACTGTCAATAGTGTGGATCAGAATGCCACTGACGTAGTGTTGCAGTGGCAACAAGTTGCGCCGCAGACTGATGACAGGCTTTTCATGAGGCTGCTTATTCGGCCTGTTATTTCTAATGTTGTGAAAGGGGAGGTAACTATTAGAGTCACTGTTGTGACTTTGTTTCTTGGAGGTGCTGATGAACTCGTTACACTCTTGGGGAAGGAGTTTCCTTCTCTTGGTTTGAAGAAAGAAAATTGTTCTGAAATGAGTTGGATTGATTCTGTACTTTGGTGGGGTAATTTTGGCAATGATTCAAAACCGGATGTGCTTCTTGACAGAAATATCGATTCGGCGTCATTTCTCAAGAGGAAATCTGATTATGTGGAGAATCCAATTTCAAAAGATGGGTTGGAAAGTATATGGAAAGTTATTAAATTGGGACAAATAGGACTGGTTTTCAATCCTTACGGTGGAAAAATGAGCGTGATAGCTTCAAATGCTACCGTGTTTCCTCACCGGGCAGGTAATCTGTTCAAGATTGAGTATACGGTAAATTGGGACCAACCTGGAATTGATATCGAAAATAATTTTATAAATCAGGCTAGAATTTTATACAGTTACATGACCCCTTTTGTGTCCAATAGTCCAAGAAGAGCTTTCTTAAATTATAGGGACCTTGATATTGGTACTAATGATTTTGGAAATAATAGTTATGAACAAGGGGTTGTTTATGGAATGAAGTATTTTGATAACAACTTTGCGAGGTTGGTCAGTATCAAAACCGAAGTTGATCCAGAAAACTTCTTCAGGAACGAACAAAGTATTCCAGTTCACCCTGGTAAGTAATAGTGCATGGAATTATGAAATTCAATATTGATTTGATGCACTTGTTTGTTCCTTTGTTATTACTTGGCCTAGTAGTTCCTCTTACTACTGTTTTGTTGAATAATTTGATTATAATAATAAAACAGAAGAGAACTTCTCAACATCTTGATAGATTGATCTTTTCTAATGAAATATAGGTTGCAGGATTCATTTATTGAATGTTTTTCCTTCACTGATTGCAGGTTTCAACTCTGCTGACAGTACCTCTAGTGCAGACAAATTGTTACTCTCCAGCCCTTATTGGAAACTTATAGTAAAGTTGGTAATTATATTGTTTCTCATCCTTGAATTGTTCATCTGATTATTGTAATTATACAAACTTTTAGATTAATATCATGTAAAGAAGTTAAACTCTGCTGTATCTGTATATTGTAACAATAGGCACTCCAAAATAAAATGTACATGAAATCAACTCCTACAAATATAATACACTGATCAATAAGAACATCTAAAATACATGACTCTGACTTATAGATTGAATGTGATTTATATTATGGCTCGAATCAGCTAGTACAGATAAAATAAAAGGCTACATGCATTAAAAAAATAATCTTGAGATACCCTCAACATATTAAAATTATGTTTAGTCCATATTCTATTATGCATTTTTTATTTGTACATTAAACAAGTATCTAATCAGACTAAGTTGTGGTAATGATAGAGTCACATTTCCAGAGACAGAATCAAAGTGCTAAGCTTAAAGAAATACTATTATTACTGATATTGCTGCAAACATGTATTGCACCAAAATTATTATTAAAAGCATTGTGAAATGTTTGTTCTGTGCTCTTTTGTTTTTCTTTTCTCAATGATATGCAAATATTAGGTGAGATATATGCATGTTGCTCAATGAGAATAAAGCACACCAATAATCTAGAAAATTATCACTGTGGAATAAACAATGACAAGTGCTTATAGCATTTTTGGCATGCTTGCCACTTGCCAGATAGACTTGAATGAGCTGGAAAAACCAAAAATATCATAACTCAATTATTTATCACACACTAAAAGAAATAAACTTGTGTGGTCCAATATGTATTCTTCTGTATAAAGTCCAATCCTCTACCATCCTTTATCTTATGTAGCTTTACTCTTTCAAGAATTTCAATGGATAAGTCAAATGTTATGCAATTTTTTTCCATTTTTGTTATACTTCTTCTACATGTTTCTAATTCTCATGCAGCCTCATCAAGTGAGTCCATTTATGTAACCTTCCTTCAGTGTCTTAAAAACCACACAACATCACAAGATCAAGTTTCCAACATAGTCTATTCCCAAACCAATGTATCATACACCTCAATTTTTCAAGCCTTTGTTAGAAATGCAAGATTCAACACCCCCTCCACAACAAAACCATTACTTATCATTACCCCTCTGCAAGAAAACCAAGTACAAGCCACTGTACTTTGCTCAAAAACCATTGGTCTTCATCTCAAAATCAGAAGTGGAGGTCATGATTTTGAAGGTATTTCATATATCTCTGATGTGCCCTTTATTATCCTTGACATGTTCAATTTTCAAAACATCATTGTCGATATACAAAACGAGATTGCCGTGATTCAAACGGGTGCAAGTCTCGGACAAGTTTATTATAGAATATGGGAAAAAAGTAAAGTTCATGGCTTTCCTGCTGGTGTTTGTCCAACTGTTGGTGTTGGTGGACACTTGAGTGGAGGAGGGTATGGTAACATGATGAGAAAGTATGGTTTATCTATCGATAATGTTGTTGATGCTAAAATTGTTGATGTCAATGGTAGAATTCTTGACAGGAAAACTATGGGAGAAGATCTTTTTTGGGCTATTAGAGGTGGTGGAGGAGCAAGTTTTGGAGTTATCTTATCGTACACGGTTAAGCTTGTTTCGGTACCAGAAAAAGTTACAATTTTTCAAGTTGACAAGAGTTTGGAGCAGAATGCTGCTGATATTTTTTTTCAGTGGCAACAAGTTGCGCCGCATACCGACGATAGGCTTTTCATGAGACTAGTTTTGCAGCCTGTGAATTCGAAGGTTGTGAAGGGTCAAAAAACAGTAAGAGTTTCAGTTGAGGCTTTTTTTCTTGGTGGTGCTGATGAACTTGTGACATTATTAGGAAAAGAGTTTCCTTTGTTGGGACTAAAGAAAGAAAATTGTTCTGAAATTAGTTGGATTGAATCAGTGTTTTATTGGGCTAATTACAATGATGTTTCTTCTTTAAATGCACTTCTTGACAGAAAGCATTACAAAGTACATTTTGACAAGAAAAAATCTGATTATGTAAAGTCACCAATTCCTAAAGATGGACTGAAATGGATAATGAATAAGATGATTGAACTTGGAAAAGTTGGTCTTGTTTTCAATCCTTATGGTGGAAAAATGAATGCGGTAGCATCAGATGCTACCGCATTTCCTCACCGTGCAGGGAATCTGTATAAAATTCAATATACTATGAGTTGGGAACAATCAGGAGATGCTGTAGCAAAGAGTTTTATTAGTCAGATTAGAATGATGTATAGTTACATGACTCCATTTGTGTCCAAGAATCCAAGAAGTGCTTATTTGAATTATAGGGACCTTGATATTGGTATCAATAGTCATGGTAAGGATGGTTATAAAGAAGGAGTGGTTTATGGTAACAAGTACTTTGGTGAAAATTTTGAAAGGTTGGTTAAGATTAAAACAGCAGTTGATCCTGAAAACTTTTTCTGGAATGAACAAAGTATTCCAACACTGCCAAGCAAGGCACAGGGAACCTAACCGACAGAAAAATAGTTGAACAAGTCATTTGACTGTCTTTTGTTCTGACCCTATGTGTATTAATGGAATTCATTAATTTGATTTGTGGTGTATTATTTGTCATTTTGAAATAAGGTTTAATACACATATTTATTTATTTGTCATTTTGAAATATAGTTTAATACACATATTTGTTTGACACACATTCATGTAACTGCTAGACATTTATATATTGGACATGCCATTGTTGTGAATTCAATTAATATCACACTAATAATTTTGATGTGTGGAGCAAATAGAATAAACAATCAAAAGCGAGAACCGACAATAATAATCGCAAACAACAATAAAGGGCGAAAAGTAAAAAGGACACAATAAGATTGTTTACCTAGTTCGGTCAAAGTGATATACTCTGGAGGAGAGAACAACTATCCGTTCCACTATCAAATCAAGTTCTTAGTTACGTTGAAATCCTCCAAAGAGATTACAAGAATTAGCCAATACCCTAATTCTACCATTTGCTCGAATTTCTTCCCATGAACACAAAATTCAATGAAAAGTGTTTTTCTAGGTGATAGAATGTTTATCCCAACCCTAAAATTTTCTCAAGATGTTTCTCTATTAACCATAGTCTGTATATTAGCTTTAAAAACCCAAAAAACCTCTTAAAACAATCAGAAAATGCAAACAACATATTTATGCACTCGGCTTGGCGCCCAGCCTCCTGCGCCTGGCGTAGGCAACATACTGCTTCCCACAAAATCACAACATGTTTGCACCTGGCGCCATCCCCTCTGCGCCTAGCACAGGGGCCAATAGCACAACATGTTTTCTGAATCATCTTTTTCAAAGTTAAATATATTTTTATTTTTTTAAATATATCAACTTTTATAATTTTATTTTTTAATATTTTTTTTAAAAAATTGGCTTTGATGTACTTTTGATCCCCCTATTTTGAAATACATGAACTTTTGATCCCCCTATTTTAAAAGCCAACTTTTTGATCCCCCTATTTTAAAAGTCAACTTTTTGATCCCCTTATTTTAGTTTTTTCTAAATTTTAATCCCCAACTCATTTTGGTCAAATTTTTAAGGCTTAATTGGTCAAAATTTTTAATATATATCATAAAAAATATATTTTTTTAAAATAAAATCTGAAAAATATTAAAAAAAAAAGTTTTTTTATTTTAATTTCAAAAATCTGAAAAATCAGAGTTTTTTTTAAAAAAAGTTAATTTTTAATTTTTTCTTAAATAAATAATGAAAAAATTTTTAAAAAATATGCAAAATTAGTTTTTTATAAAAATCTAAATTTTTTTTTTTAAAATCTGAAAAAATTTATCATTCAGATTATTTTAAAAGAATAAATATTTCAGAATTTTTTATAAAAATAATATTTTTAAGACATCAGTTTTTTATTATATAATGTTTTTTTAAGACATGTCATTAAAAAAAATATTTTAAATTTTATTTTAAATTTTTTTATAAATATTAAAAAAAACTAATAAGATTTTTTTTAATATGAAATTTTAATTTTTTTAAAATCTGGAAAATATTATAATAAAAAATATAAAATTTTAAAAAAAATTTGAAAAATATGTTTTTACCTCAAAAACGAAAAATATTATTTATTTAAAAAATTCTGAATTATTAATTTTTAAAAAAAAATAAGAAAAAATGGAAAATATTGTGTTTTTAAAAAAATCTGAAATATTAATTTTTTAAAAAAATAATCTGAATAATAAAAATTTTCCAGATTTAAGAAAAAAATAAAAAATTTCAGATTTTTTAAAAAATATTAAATTTTCAGATTTTTTTTAAAATATTCAGAATTTTTGAAGAAAAATTTAAAAATTACAGTAACTTTTTTAAAAAATTCAGCCTTTTCAGATTTTTTTAATTAAAATAAAAAAAATATTATTAATATTTTTCAGATTTTAGTTCAAAAAATAAAAAAGTATATTTTTTTATGATATGTTTTTAAAAATTTGAGCAATTAAAACCATAAAAATTTGACTAAAATGAGTTGGACTAAAATATAGAAAAAACTAAAATAGGGGGATCAAAAAGTTGGCTTTCAAAATAGGGGGATTAAAAGTTCAAGTTTTTCAAAATAGGGGGATCAAAAAGTTGGTTTTTAAAATAGAGGGATCAAAAGTTCATGTTTTTCAAAATAGGGGGATCAAAAGTGTATTAAAGCTAAAAAATTTTGTTGCCTGAATTTTACATTTTCAATTTTAGTCTATCTTATTTTGCATCAAAAAAATAATAAAATTGCATCAAAAAATGACTTGTTTTATAAAATAAAAATCACCTGTAACATAATTATATATATAAAAAGAAAATCATTTGTAACATGCAACATGAACTTTTATAATAAAGAAGAAAAGTTGAAAATCAAAGGACCAAAGTTTGAAAAATTTAATTTAAATGACTAAAAATAAAAATTTGATATATTTAAAAAAATATAAATATATTTAACTTTTTATTTTCTTTTTATGACAGCTTTAGTTTTATTTTTTCTTTCTGTTGTACGTGATAATCTTCCAGTAAAATGGAAGACAAAATGTACCCAGCTTTTGCATTTTGAATTATCTTAATTTTGCGGACTTTTTTTTTTAACGGCAAACTTTTTCTATTTGTGCCATTAAAATTTAAGAAAATTACTTTTGTCATCCTATTAGTTTTGGGCCACGTCCTACGAAAATATCAAAATATCCCTGTCCGTTATTTAAGCTACGGATGGGGTTTGCGTCCTAAGTCACGGATGTGTTAAAAATGATTGTTTTTCCCACGCCTCAGGATTAACATCTCCAGAGACATCATAATGTTTTGTACATCATAAAAAAAATTGCAAAACAGGAAAAGAAACATAACATAGAAACATTAACATTATAAAGTGCGAAACTCATTCATTATATTATTATAACATTACATTTCAAAGAAAATTACATTTAATTGTTATTACATTCCAAAGAAAATTACATTAAATAAAAGTCTATTCTATTAGATTGGTCATAGTGACCAATCTTCCTGGGGGTGGGGAAAACCGAAGTCACAAGGGTCGCCGTAACCACCACATCCGCCGTATCCACCCCACCGCCCCTGCCCCTTGGGGAAAACCCAAAGGCGGTTTAACTCTGATTAATCATAATGATCTTAATAGGCCTAAAAAATTCCCTCGCCGATTAACATAATGATCTCAATCTCATTATAAAAAAATAAAAATAAGCCTAAGATCATTATGATTAATCAGCGACGGACAATGAGACAGTTTACGCCTACATTAAAAAAAAAATTACAAAATATAAAACTAAACAAAAACTCTAAAATGAGAAGAAATGGAAGATGAGAGAATGAGAAGAATTGAGAATGAGACAAAATAAATTGAAAATGTGTCAATTTATAGAATTTTTGCCTGAATTCTACTAGCCAGTCAAAGTAACAGCTACACCATCATTGGCCACCGTCCTTTGACTGTTGTTGTTGCCAAATTTTTGAAAACTGACCATTCGTGCCCTAAGTCCCGGACGACCAAAAGACAGGCACCTGCCTTGTTGGCCAATCAAATGTCTTCAACCTCCTCGACCCTTGGCTGCTGCAAAGACCAATGACTTACGTCCATCCGCGACTTAAGGCGCAGAATGCAGCGTAGGATGTCTGTATCATAGGACACAAATTGTCTGCACACAATTTTTTTTTTGGCCAGGAATTCACCACCACGTGTATAAATAGGGGGTGGTGGTTGTTTTCTTTCACTCATCCATTCACTTACATATTTTTAGTTTAAGAAAAATGTAAAATTTAAATTTTCTGTTCGATGCAAGTTTCCTTATATAGCCATTTTGGCCGCACACGTGGCCAATCACAAGCGGCCATGTGGCAGGCCTTGACCAAAACAGGGAAAAGCCACCACCGACGGTTCCGTGACTTGGGACACAGATTAAAAACGTAGGGTGTCCGTGACTTATGGCACGAATGTTTCTGTGACAGGAGAGTAGTGTAGTAAGTAATTATAATTTTTATTAAATCAAGCACAAAAACTACATCAATTTGGCCGTTTTACATCCGGGATTTTCATTTCCGGTCAAATAATTATATTAATATTACATTATAAATAAAATTAGAAGATGTTCTCCAAAAGGTACCACCTGCCAGCTTTGCAGGACAAGGCTTTCCAACATGCTTCCGACCAAGCGAATCAGCAGCACTAGAACTTCCCATTTTGAAATCCATAAATGGAGGCCTATTAGTTTCTTCTTCGATTAGTCATAGAGTACCCAATAATTAGGAGACAAAAGTCCATCACCGATAAGCATAGAGCATCCAACTATGTTGAATAAACACACTGATGGGTGCTCTATGACTAATCGGCGGAGGACTATGTGCCCATTTGCACGCCAAATGACAAAAATAAAACATACTATAAAAAAACTAAAAGAAGAAACATGTATAAGAAGAGAGGTGGGAGAGGTGTGAGTCTTTGCATCACCAAGTTTGCTATTTATATGCAATTTGGCCGTCCATGTGACTAATTAAAATTGGTCACGTGGCAGATCTTTAACTGAAACAGAAGTGCATGATCACACAATAATCCGTGGCTTAAGGCACGGATGATTGGTGAAAATATTAAAACATTACTCATTTTTACATATTCGTGGTATAAAGCACGAAAGGGTATTTTGGGAAATTCGTAGGACGCGCGAGCAACCCATAGAGTGGCAAAAGTAATTTTCAAATTTAAACCAAGTATTGTAAATTTATGAAGCCACACATTGAATCTTATTTTTGCACATGTTCGTCGAATTTCGCAAATAAGTAGCTCGCCCATATAGAATAACTATTATTTCTCTCCTCTTTTATTCGCTAGTCCAAGTATATATATAAGTTTTCGTGTTTTATTTTTCTCCTCTCTTTTTCTATAATTTAAATTTTATTTATAAAAAATATATATCTACAAATGCAAAGATATACTCTCTCCGTTACAAAATATAAGCAAAAGTTTATTCATAAAAATAAATGTATTTGGTTTAAATTTTGAACCAAATACATCAAATTTTTTTAACTCACTTTTGGTTATATTTTATAATGAATTGAGTACTTTATAATTTGGTTATTTTTTTGGAGATACTTTGATTTTTTTTGGAGAGATACTTTTGATTTTATTTTTTTTTTAAATGTTAAATTGTGTCTTTGCAACACTAGTTAAAGAATTAAATAAGGTAAATAAATATTGAAACTTTTGTACTTTACTTTTGAAAAGTATAAAAAATATTTTTCAATGTTAGATTTTCTTCTTTTCTTTTTTCCAGTGTCGGATCTCAAACCAATTTTTTCAAAATTGAGAATCTAAATCTCAACCAAATGACCTCTCGAAAGACGGGCAAAATTTGCCTTTTTTAATATTTTTAACTAATGCTCAAACACTAATTAGCATGACACTTTGAACAATTATGCTCTAGTTGTAGCAAAATTTTCACAAGATTGACTAATTAGTGGAATGAAAAGTGGTGCACAAGCCCTAGTCAAATCTTGGTGGAAACATGAATTAAATACACTATATAGTATTATAAATGTAATGTTTCCTTAAGGTCCAACCACAAGATGGTGAATCAGGTTAGGTACGTGATTTGAGTTGAAAATATAGACACTACATAACATAAAGTATATTGTAGTGTAAGTGTGTAACGAGAAAAACACTTTGGACCTTTAATTTTATTTACGAGAGTTTGTTTGTGGAAATAACTAACTTACCAGTATGAAAGTAGAAAATGTGCAAAGACAATCTATGTTATATGCTTATAAGTCTCAAGCATAATTCAATCTTAGTACAAAACATTGAAACAATAGGATCAACCCATGTGATGTGGGGCACCAATTGAAAGAAATCAAAGACAAAGAGTACTATTCACTTATATGCTAATGCTACAGATTGCATAGATTAATATAGGGCACACAAAAACCATAATATGTTTTTATGTTGCGTTTAACATATATTAATTAAATCATAATTTAGACAATAATGTTAAATATAACCAAACCACAAACCCTTGAGAGTTTGGACTTTAGACTCTCCAAACATTTACTACAAGGCAAATGTTACCTACACTCTCTACCATTTTTATCCACCCCTCAAAATTAGTCAAAAATATGGATCATGATTATTACATACAGTTTCACGCACTAGTGAATATTAGTCATTAGTTATTAATTTAACATCTGACGTTTAAATCACACAATCAAATTATACCATAAAACTATATCAACCGTCAATTAAATTGGATGGTTGAGTCTCAAAGTACCCCCGTCATTTACATCGATTTGTACTTATTTACTTTTTTTACAAGATATTTATTTATTTACTCATTCAATATTCAAGTATACTACTATAATATCTTATGATGTACTCCCTTCCCTCTGCAGAGTAATTGTCGCAATAATAATAATAATAATAATAATAATAATAATAACTAGTATGTTAGTCCGTGCCGTGCACGGGATTATTTTCTTTTTTAATATTATTTATGTGTTTACTTTAATATATTATTTGAACAATTTAGTTAAAAATAGTAAGATAAAATTGATATAGATTTTGCATGATATATATTTAATAATGATATAAGATAAAGCGAGATGAAGAATATTATTTCGCTTCCCGTTATACACTATTAAAAGATAGATTTTTTCTTTCATCTTCATCTCTCTAGGACTATACAGTGACTCTTTAAATATAAAATAATTATAAACTTCATTCTCAAATGAAAATTTAATTAATCTAGGTGCATTTTTAATAGTGAAATCGAAAGTGTTACGCGTTTCTCATTCTACACCCGTGAGAGATTCTATCTCTCTCTCTCTCTCTCTCTCTCTCTCTCTCTCTCTCTCTCTCTCTCTCTCTCTCTCTCTCTCTCTCTCTCTCTCTCTCACACACACACACACACACACACACACTATTTCTACATTTCTCCCACAGGATCATTTTCATTTTTAATAATATTGATTTGCTTATGTTCTTCATTTTCTTTTGAAGGTTGTCTATGCCATTTTTCATTTTATATTATTTTGAATGTTGCCTATATTTTTCTTTCAATTATTTATGAAATTGATTTTATTTAATTTACTTGAGTATGAAAATGCGATATATGTTTAACGATGTTACAGGGACATAGTAGGATGAGAAGTACTCCCTCATTCCCCGTTCAACAACACTATGAGATTCTTTCTCCCTCTCTTTCTCTCACGTCTCTATACGGACTCCATCAACAAAAAATAATTGTAAATTTTATAATATTTTTCAAATGAATATTAACATACTTTGACCGTGTTTCTATACTCTAACTATTTTTTGTCATTGTACCACAAATAATCAATTTTCATGTGTGAGCGTCAAATGGAAAAATCTATGTATGAATCTTCACTCACATTGATAAATTAGCATCCAGAAAAAGATTTGAACGAATGTTTATGGAAAGCTTAAAATCGAAATTATAAATAAAAAACTCATTGATTATAAAAAATTAAAATTATATTAATTTATTTTAGGTTTCAATTCCCATGAATTTTTTCAGTTGGATGAAATATAGTGAAAGTGCGATGTCCACATAATATGGAAAAACTCCCGTAGTCGGAATTCAAATTTTAATTAGTCAATCTATATTTTTAATAGTGTAGTGAGATTCTGTTTCCCATTATATACCATTGAAAGATTCTCTCTCTCTCTATCTCTATCTCTCTCTCTCTCTCTCTCTCTCTCTATATATATATATATATATATATATAGTCTCAGTTACACGATTTTATAGGGATTGCATCAACAAAAAATAGTTGGTAATTCTATATTATTTTTATAATGAATATGAATAACATTTTTTTGCTCATTTATCACTATCTTCTACATACACTTTTTTTCATGGTGAGCCAATTTTCATCGTGCTAAATAAAATTTTGAATAAGGGATCCCCGTAATAAAATATGGATAAACCCTATAGTTAGAATTCAAAGTTTAATTAGTCAGTGTGTATTTTTAATAGTTGGGTGGAAAGTGCTTCCGATTTTTCAATTTATACCACCGAGAAATCCCCCCCCCCCCGCCCTCTTTCTCTCTCTCTCTCTCTCTCTCTCTCTCTCTCTCTCTCAAAACTCTATAGGGGTTCTATAAATAAAAAAGTTGTTAATTCTATATTTTTTTTAATGGATATCAATAAAATTATCGTGCTCAGTTCTCACGATCATCTACATACAGTTTTCATCATGAGGATCATGTTTCATCGTGCTAGATAAAATATTGAATCAGTAATCCCAATGACAAAATATGAAATTATGAATAACTTCCACATTAAAAATTCAAATTTTAATTCGTCAATGTATATTTTTAATAGTGAGGGTTAGAATGCTCCCCGTTTTTCATTCTACACCATCAAAACTCTCTCTCTAATTCTATCTGTCTACCGTGTCCATTACGGGACTCTATAGCTACTCCATGAACAAAAAATAGTTGTTAATTCTTTATTATCTTTAAAAAAATCAACATAGAAATATTACATGTAATTGAATGATTGGATAATAGATACATGTCAAATCAAATTTTAGCCGAAGTTTTCACATAGTTTTTATATAGAAAATACATAATATTTAATCATGGATTAAATAAGTTTGTCATCATAAAAAATATATGTTAGTAATTAAAATATAATATTTTAATTTCTACAAAAAAAAATATAATATTAAAAAAACTTTAATTGAATTTCACCAACGCAATATTATTAAAATATAATAATAAAAATATTAAGATACGTATAACATTAGAGTTTCTAAAATTAAAAATACCAAACCCCACAAAAAGAAAGAGTTTCTTAAAAAAAAATATAATATCAGAGATTCTATAAAAAGTATTAGATTTTTTACAAAAAATATACTCGCATAATATTAAATTTTCTACAATAAAAAAATATTAGAGAATCTCTAATTGAGTGACAAAAAAAAAAAAAATACAAACTCGATAAAAAAAAAAGATAAAAAAGAAAAAAGACTCTAGTTTAGTTGTATATATCCAACAATTTTATTTTATAATAATGGGTTAGAGAAATATATCTGATTAATTTAATAGTATATATCCAAAAATTTGTTTTCTTAAAAAATAATGGGTTAGAGAAGATTAAAAAAATACAAAATAAAATAGAAAAACTCTAATTGAATGCCACCTAAACAAAAACTCTAATAACTCTAATTAAATGCCACAAAAGCAATTTTTCTTGAGAGTGCACGAGAAGGCTCCGTGAGAATCTCGCTATGTATATAACTAGTATGTTAGTCCGTGCCGTGCACGGGATTATTCTCTTTTTTAATATTATTTATGTGTTTATTTTAATATATTATTTGAACAATTTAGTTAAAAATAGTAAGATAAAATTGATATAGATTTTGCATGATATATATTTAATAATGCTATATAGGATAAAGCGAGATGAAGAATATTATTTCGCTTCCCGTTATACACTATTAAAAGATAGATTTTTTCTTTCATCTTCATCTCCAGGACTATACAGTGACTCTTTAAATATAAAATAATTATAAACTTCATTCTCAAATGAAAATTTAATTAATCTAGGTGCATTTTTAATAGTGGGATCGAAAGTGTTATGCGTTTCTCATTCTACACACGTGAGAGATTCTATCTCTCTCTCTCTCTCTCTCTCTCTCTCTCTCTCACTATTTCTACATTTCTCCCACATGATCATTTTCATTTTTAATAATATTGATTTGCTTATGTTCTTCATTTTCTTTTGAAGGTTGTCTATGTCATTTTTCATATAATATTATTTTGAATGTTGCATATATTTTTCTTTCAATTATTTATGAAATTGATTTATTTAATTTACTTGAGTATGAAAATGCGATATATGTTTAAGGATGTTACAGGGACATAGTAGGATGAAAAGTACTCCATCATTCCCGTTCAACAACACTATATGAGATTTTTTCTCCCTCCCTCTCTCTCACGTCTCTATAGGGACTCCATCAACAAAAAGTAATTGTAAATTTTATAATATTTTTCAAATGAATATTAACATACTTTGACTGTGTTTCTATACTCAAACTATTTTTTGTCATTGTACCACAAATAATCAATTTTCATGTGTGAGCGTCAAATGGAAAAATCTATGTATGAATTTTCACTCACATTGATAAATTAGCATCCATAAAATGATTTGAACGAATGTTTATGGAAAGATTAAAATCGAAATTATAAATAAAAAACTCATTGATTATAAAAAAAAATATAATTATATTAATTTATTTTAGGTTTCAATTCCCATAGATTTTTTCAGTTGGATGTAATATAGTGAAAGTGCGATGTACACATAATATGGAAAAACTCCCGTAGCCGGAATTCAAATTTTAATTAATCAATATATATTTTTAATAGTGTAGTGAGAATTGTTTTCTGTTTTCCATTATATACCATTCAAAGATTCATTCTCTCTCTCTCTCTCTGTGTCTCTCTCTCTCTCTCTATCTCTCTAGTCTCAGCTACACGGTTTTATAGGGGTTCCATCAACAAAAAATAATTGGTAATTATATATTATTAATGAATATGAATAAAAATTTTGTGCTCATTTATCACTATCTTCTACATACACTTTTCTTCATGGTGAACTAATTTTCATCGTGGTAAATAAAATTTTGAATAAGGGATCCCCGTAATAAAATATGAAAATATGGATAAGCCTACTGTTAGAATTCAAATTTTACTTAGTTAGTGTGTATTTTTAATAGTTGGGTGGAAAGTGCTTCCGATTTTTCATTTTATACCACCGAGAAATCCCCCCCCCCCCCCCCCCCCCCACCACCCCCCCTCCCTCTCTCTCTCTCTCAAAACTCTATAGGGGTTCTATCAATAAAAAAGTTGTTAATTCTATATTTTTTTTTTAATGGATATCAATAAAATTCTCGTGCTCAGTTCTCACTATCATCTACATACAGTTTTCATCATGGGGATCATGTTTCATCGTGCTAGATAAAATTTTGAATAAGTAATCCCAATGACAATATGAAATTATGGATAACTTCCACATTCAAAATTCAAATTTTAATTCGTCAATTTATATTTTTAATAGTGAGGGTTATAATGCTCCCCGTTTTTCATTCCACACCATTGAAACTCTCTCTAATTCTATCTGTCTTCCGTGTCCATTACGGGACTCTATAGCTACTCCATGAACAAAAAATAGTTGTTAATTCTTTATTATTTAAAAAAAAATCAACATAGAAATATTACATGTAATTGAATGATTGGATAATAGATAAATGTCAAATCAAATTTTAGCTGAAGTGTTCACATAGTTTTTATATAGAAAATCATGGATTAAATAAGTTTGTCGTCATTAAAAATATAATATATGTTAGTAATTAAAATATAATATTTTAATAATTTCTAAAAAAAAATATACTTGCATAATATTAAAGTTTCTACAATAAAAAAATAGGGTTAAATAGTTGATACCCCCTGTAAAGTAGGTCGGTTTTGCAATACCCCCTGTAAGATTTTTTTTCAAAGATCCCCCCTGTAAAGTAGGTGCTACGTGGCGATTCTTGGCCCAGATGGCACTCCAATGGGGATATCCAAGGAATCTTTACAATGCAAGGGGAGATATTTGAAAAAAAATCTTACAGGGGGTATTGCAAAACCGACCTACTTTACAGTGGGTATCAACTATTTAACCCAAAAAAATATTAGAGAATCTCTAATTGAGTGACAAAAAAAAAAATACAAACTCGATAAAAAAAAGATAAAAACGAAAAAAAGCTCTAGTTTAATTGTATATATCCAACAATTTTGTTTTATAATAATGGGTTAGAGAGATATATCCGATTAATTTAATAGTATATATCCAAAAATTTCTTTTCTTAAAAAATAATGGGTTAGAGAAGATTAAAAAAATACAAAATAAAATAAAAAAACTCTAATTGAATGTTACCTAAACAAAAACTCTAATTAAATGTCACATAAGCAATTTTTCTTGAAAATGCACGAGAAGGCTCCGTGGGAATCTCGCTATGTATATAATAGAGATAAAGATAATAATAATAATAATAATAATAATAATAATAATAATAATAATAATAATAATAATAATAATAATAATAATAATAATAATAATAATAATAATAATAATAATAACAATAATAATAAGAAGAAAGAGTGTCACATTAATTTTCAAGTATCCAAATTACCTTAATTTGTAAATTATTGGGGTGTGAAAATTACGTACCATATGTGACCTTATCCATGAAAAAAAAAAATGTTTAGAAGAGCATTACAAAAGATTGACGTATTGCTTACCTAAAAAAATAATTAATTTTCGAATTTTCCTTTTAATGTCTCTATCTTGCATTGCATCTATGGAATAAGAAATAAAAATTGTAAGCCACATACAAAAGAAATCTTTATTCTTGTGTGCATAAAGCAAAAAGTGAAATAAAGAAATAGTTTTGATCTAGAAGACATCAACGTTTTGAGATTAATTAAATTAAACCATATCAAATTGAATTTTTTGACTTGACAAGAGGGTACCATCCTAGTCTTATCTTATCTTATCTTATTTTAAAAAAGAAGGAAGTGAAATATATGTATAATAACAAAGCCACATTTGCATTAATAATTATTATTTGTCTCTCTTTTCCAGGCTAAATTTATAATTTCTCACTAATCACTATTCTTTTTCTAAGATCTTTAACTTGTTGTCGTTTTGTGGCCTTTAAGCTGAAACTTATTGTATCTTTGTCATTTTCAATTGACAAAGACACCATTTGCTTTGCATTGTTGCACATGGTAGAGAGTAGAGACTAGAGAGCATTGTATGATGAAGACATGCTAGAGTTAAAAGAAGAACCCTTTTAAATGCATCATTAATTCTCGATCCATACAGTTGATTACAAAGAAAATGACCCCTTTACCACCTAATTGGTCTCACTCAAAGAATAGTCTTTGTAGTTTTATGTAAAACTATTTGCTTTATTATAAACAAAGTCTTGAGGATAACAGTGTTAACATTGTTTAGTAAAAACAATAATATGATGGTTCAATGCTAATTGAGATAAACTTTAGGCTCCTATTGTGATAAAACAGTGTTTACTTTAGGCTCCTATTGAGATAAACTTTATCTTTTAATGCCTAGTAATCTTTACGAGTATCATCACAATAGGAGCTAAAGAATTGGAATATCATCACACTGAATAAATAATACACTTGACAAAAACAAATATTCTTGTTTCTACTGAACTAAGCGACAATTTTTTGTCCACTGTATAAGTTGTCTAAAATACCTAAAATAACATTTTGTCCATCAAATATTATATAAGACAAAATTTATTCAATACCTTAAATATTTGTCATGTGTTGTTCTCTTTTGTATTGTTCTATACTCCCGCCGGTCACATTTATAAGTAAAAAAAACTACTTACGCAGTGTTTAAGAAATTTAGTTAAGTGTAATTAATTTTCTTGATTTAAGATAAAATACGAATAAATTTACTAGATTAAGTCTTATTTTTCTTGGAAATCACATGCACATTTTAAAAAGTAAAGATATATTAGGAATAACAATATTAATTAATTTAAAAGTGGATAACTTTTGTTCATAATAGTAACCAAAATTTAAAGTATTTTTTTACTTATAAATATAACCGAAGAAAGTACAATATTTATATTTTGCAGATCAAATTTGCCCTAAAGTAGGTATTATCAATTCATTCATAGAGTATGTTCTCTATCAAGGTTTTCACCCATATACATTAAATTAAGAGTATACAAGTGACTTTTTTTTTTTACTTCAAGTATATGAGCAACTCTAACTTTATACTGTTGCTCAAAACTTTAAAACATTAATTATAGGGTTAATAGACTTTTACCCCTATAAAGTAGGCGAGTTTTGCGTTACCCCTCTGTAATATATTTTTTTGAGATTATCCCCCTGCAAAATTTAATTTTTTGACTTACTCCCTATTGCTGACGTGGCAGGCAAAAAAAACAAAATAATCGATTTAAAAACAACACTTTTTAAATCGGTTGAACAAAATAACCGATTTAAAAAGTGTATTGAAGGGGGTAAATCAAAAAAATAAATTTTGCAGGGGGGTAATCTAAAAAAAATAAATTACAAAGGGGTAAAGCAAAACTCGCTTACTTTGCAGGGGTAAAGACCTATTAACCCTTAATTATATATTGCTTAATGCAACATTTTCATCAAATCAAATGTGTCACTTTTCTAATTAAAATGTTTTTAACTTACTCTATTTTAAAAAAATAATTTTATCTGACAAAAAACTATGTAGACTTAACCGTAGGCATGTAAACCGGTCTAATTTATTTCCACCCTTAATTGTGACCCACAACTTGAGGAGATTTTTTCCTTGTATATACTTTTTGGTTATCATCATTGGTGGTACAAGGGATTATTAATTTATTATGATGACAAGAAAATGACATTCAAATGAAGTTGAACACACAAGATTTCTAATTGGCTTCCAAGATCCCAAAAATGGCAAGCAATAAGCACATTCTAAACCTCTTTTGTAAGTCATAGCAACATATTGAAGCAGCAGTTGACACGCTTGCCATGGTGGGTTCTGATGGTCCTTCACGGCAGGAAACATGTACGTATGTTAAGGCTACAATCAAGGATTCTTTCAAGGAAGAAAATTCATTCATGGTTCAAATTTTGAAATTTATCTATATCTATATAATATATAAAGAGAAAATAAATTTATTTATTTTTTATATCAAGAGAAAATAATATTTGGTGTAACTTTTTTTCCTTCTCATTTTACCCTTCATAATTGTAAAAATATTTCAAAGATGAAAGTTGAAATCGGTTACCATATTTCAAAAGCATAATATAACTACTCTAAAATTAAAACACAAAAAAAAAAATCTATCTATACAATATATAAAGAAAAAACGATGTTTTCAGATAATCTTTTTTTCTTCCTATTTTACCCTTCATAATTGTAAAAAAGAACGGACTGACGGACATGAACGCTAGAATGTATAAAGTAAATAAATAAATAAAAACAAACAAACAAAGGAGGGCAAAGGGACCTGGATGCATAGACCTTTTGACCCTCACTTAGCCATAAACATTGAGGTAGTTGAACAACTGCACCTCTGTTCTATCTATATTTTTATTCTAATTAGTTGTTTCTTTATGTTTGTATTCATTCATATTAGTGTAAAGAAATTATGTACCAAAAAAAAATTATATTAATGTAAATAATATTTTTGAATTAGAGGATTGGAATGACAAATTTAGAAAAAAAAAAAAAAAAAAAAAAAAAAAAAAGGTCAAATTTTGAATGATGATAAATAGAGGGAACCAAAATGGCTAGGACAACTGACAAAAATGTCGAAATTATTAGGTCGTACGCCATGATGGAGTTTGAACCTCAATCCCTTCATTTTGTGTGTGAGTTTCAATTAATGACTTGTTATTTCGTCTATCTATAAAAAAATGCTAAATCATTGCTTATGAAAAGGGGGTCTTTAAAAACAAGCTTATGGCAATCCACAATTCCCAATTAACTAACAAATCTCGATATTCCTAGGTTAGACATCTTCATAGAATTCGTATTCAGGACTTCACAATTGTGCGTGTGAGTTTCAGTGATATTTGTCACTTAATCCAAGACCAAAACAAAGTCCACGACATGTAGCAGACCTGTGCCAAATTTTTCAAAGAAATCTATTTATATAAAGTCTAGTGGTTTTCTTCTTTTTCCATACATATATGTTAGTTTTCTTACTGCTCTGCCTTTCAAAATATTTCATAATGTAACACCACAACTTACATTATTTTGTATTTACACGTTCAAAAACTACATTGCATCTTAAACAATGACTCTTATGGTTCTACCTGAGTTAAGCCTTAGTGGGGATTGGGAATTTCCTCCTACATCAATTACTCTCTTTGCAAACAAGTATTAAAAAACTTAAACATGCATGAGTCATTAAACTTTAAGTAACACAATAATGTGAAGCAACAAATATACTATAATTGGTTTAACTTTTAGACAGTGGACCATACAGTTATAATCACCAGATAACCAAAGAATATATTTAAATTTAAATTTATGGATATAATAGATAATTAACAATAACATATAATCAATCATACAGAATATACTTTATTTGTTGAATGATTACATAATGCTGCAAGTATACAAACATGCTTATTTCTTATGGGCCCATTCAAGACTAATGCTTTGCCTTGCACATGACTAATGGACAATACCAATGGACACAGATTTCTTGATACAGATCTTAACCGTTCGATCTCTAATCTGAACTGTTTAATCTCAAATCAATTGTCAAGGTTAATTACTGCGTGCAACTGCGTGATATTTTTTATGGCTAAGAGGCATATAGAAGTCTTGTCTGATTATTTAGAATGTGAAAGTGGTACATGTTAATGGGAACAAGTTAAAATGAAATAAAGTTTATATTCCACACTATCATAATTAAAATTAGAACATTGACCCCAAAACAATACCAATACTCTTCATCTATATGACGTATATGTTAGATCAAATTTCCCTATATTATTTCAAAACAATTACATAGTTTCTCACATTATATATAGTGCATTTGTGACACCCTCATTCACCACAAAAATAAGAACACACACAAAATTGATCATGGTATCACCAATCTCACCCTTGCAAATTTTAGTCCTTCTATTATCAACACTTTCATTAAAAGTTTCATCTTTAGTACTTCAAGAAAGTTTTGTCCAATGTCTCAAACTGAATTCAGATAGAACATATCCATTTCACACAACAATTTACACTCCAAATGAACCTTCATTCACAACTATCCTTGATTCATTAGCAATGAATCTAAGGTGTTTAGCACCATCAACACCGAAACCCGAATTCATATTCACACCCTCCCAAGATTCACATGTCCAAGCAGCAGTAATTTGCTCCAAGAAGCTTGGAATCCATCTAAGAGTAAGAAGTGGAGGACATGACTATGAAGGACTCTCATATGTTTCTAAAATCGAAACACCTTTCATAGTCATTGATTTAGTAAAACTCCGCGGCATAAATGTTGATACCAAAACCAACACTGCTTGGGTTCAATCCGGTGCCACAATCGGAGAAGTCTACTACAGAATATACGAGAAAAGTTCGATTCTCGGTTTCCCTGCCGGCCTATGCTCAAGCTTAGGTATTGGTGGACACATAACAGGAGGTGCATATGGAACATTGATGAGAAAGTATGGTCTAGGTGTTGACAATGTCCAAGATGCTCGAATCGTTGATGCGAACGGAAAAATCCTCGACCGAAAAGCCATGGGAGAGGATTTATTTTGGGCTATAAGAGGTGGTGGAGGTGGAAGTTTTGGTATACTTCTTTGGTGGCATATAAAGCTTGTTCCTGTTCCACCAACAGTGACAGTTTTTACCGTCACTAAAACTCTAGAACAAGGAGCAACAAAAGTTCTTCATAAATGGCAAGAAGTAGCACCTTCCATTGATGAAAATCTCTTTATTAGAGTCATAATTCAACCAGCAAAAGATGGAAACAAAACTCAAAGAACAATTACAACTTCTTATAATGCTGTTTTTCTTGGTGAAGCAAGAACACTACTTCAAGTCATAAAGAAAAGTTTTCCTGAATTGGGCTTAACAAGAAAAGATTGTCAAGAAACAAGTTGGATCAAATCTGTGCTATATATTGCAGGATTTCCAAATGATACACCACCTGAAGTTCTTCTCAAAGGAAAACCAACATTCAAGAATTCATTCAAAGCAAAATCAGATTTTGTCAGAGAACCAATACCAGAAACTGGTCTTCAAGGATTATGGCAAAGGCTATTAAGTGAAGATAGCCCTTTGATGATTTGGACTCCATATGGTGGAAAAATGAGTGAATTTTCAGAATCTGATACCCCTTTTCCACATAGAAATGGAACATTATATAAAATTCAGTACTTATCAATATGGCAAGAAGGTGATAAGAATGTTGCAAAGCATGTTGATTGGATTAGGAAGCTTTATAACTATATGAGTACTTATGTGTCTAAGTTTCCAAGGGAAGCTTATGTGAATTATAGAGATCTTGATTTGGGAATTAACACTAAGAATAGTACAAGTTATATACAAGCTAGTGCTTGGGGAAATAGGTATTTTAAGGGTAATTTTAATAAGTTGGTTAAGATAAAGACTAGAGTTGATCCTGAAAATGTGTTTAGGCATGAACAAAGTATTCCACCACTTGCAGTATGAAAAATTTCAAAGTGGTGAAAAAAAAAATGTGAAATAAGACACTGTGATGCAAGTATCAAAAAAGGGCTCATAATCTAGTTTAGAAAAATAAAAGATACATTTAGGTTTATAAGATAGTGATGATTAAGTGTCTAATTGTAATGTTTGATGTTTTTGTGATGTGTGTGTGTGTTGTGTGATTTAGGTGTCTAATTGCTTGGAAGTGTTTGTTGCTCATGCAAAAAATGTAGTGCAACTGATTTTATTTTTTTAAGGATGTGAATTTTCAAAATATGATTATATGAAGTAAAAGAATTGTTACTATGCTAGCTTATTGTGAATTTGATATATTTTATGAGACTTGGAGGAATCTTTATTTGGTGAAAACTGAAAATAGAAAGGGAGAGTGGAATTATATATAAAACCTTTAATGTTGTCAATGGTTAAGAACTATTGAAAATTTGAAATATCTCCTACAAGAAAAGAACTATTGATATAATGTCAATTTAAAAATAAAATTACATCAATGACTTTATCTTAATCTGCCGACATTATTAACCTGCCTCTGCTTCCATAGCAATCTAATAATTTTACTGTATAAAAAGAAAGGCAATCCAATAATGTTGTTGGTGACTTTGGGTCATCTATGTATAGGGTATAGGCTTATACCTTGTAATTTTATTTTTATTTTTCATTCTTTGTAATATTGAATTTTTTGAACTCGTCCTTTGGATGAACTTTTTAAATCGGTTATTTTATTTAAATTGATTTAAAAAGTGCTATTTTTAAAACGGTTAATTTGTTCAACCGATTTAAAAAGTGCAAATTTTTTGCACCCAAGTGGGAAACCAAAAAAATTTACTTTGCAAGGGGCAAGTCACAAAAAAAAAATAACAGGGGAAAAACAAAATTTGCCTATATTACAGGGGATAAATACCTATTTACCCATATATATATATACAAAGAGAGAGAGTTAGGATCCGTTGACACCAAATGTTACACCTTTCAATAACGTTTTAACCGATATAAATTTTATAAAATCCACCGTTGGATTGAAAGTTTATATCATATAGATCATTTGTGTAAATTGTCAGACAAATTCAAAATCATTTGATATGTTATTGAGATACATCAAAATTAACGGTTTGGCTGTTTTTTTAAATGCCGTTAATCTTTATGCGTCTCAATAACATATCAAATGATTTTGAATTTGTCTGATAGTTTACACAAATGATCTGTATGATATAAACTTTCAATCCAACGGTAGATTTTATAAAATTTATATCGGTTAAAACGTTATTAAAATGTGTAACATCTGGTGTCAAACTAATTAGTGTCAACGGATCCTGACTCATATATATATATATATATATATATATATATATATATATATATATATTGGAGGAAAATTTCCCTCCTACCCCTATATTCAATTTTTCATCTTTCAGATCATATTTTCACTTTATTATCATCTGACATCACTCCTATAATATTTTTTCGGTATATAAATTTTTTCAAAAAACTAAGTTAATATTTTCGGAAGCAAAATTCTCAAACCTGAATAATGGAGAAGTTTTCCGGACATTTAGCCACAGTTAAACCGTGGTTAAACTAAATAAAACTTTGAAATTAAGTTTTTTGATAGCAAATTTATTTACTTTTTATATAAAAGGGGTCTAAACTCAAGGAAAAAAAACTAAACAGAGATGACTCTAGGAATATCTATTCCCATTACATCCATAAGCAATAAACTACTAAAATTAGCCAGTTTTAAACTGGAATAATTGAGAAATGTTTTATGGAAAATTAAATTGTGGCTAAACTGAATAAAATTTCAGAATTAAGATTTTCGGTAGTAATTTTAAACTGGAATAACTGGGAAAAGATTTCCAGAAATAGCCATGGTTAAACCATAGCTAAATTTTGGTTTTTTTAAGCTCAAATGCATATTGCCAGAAACTCGTAGCTAAAATCGTACCTAAAATACATACTTCTGAAACTTTAGCCACGTGTTAACCATGGCTAAAATTCCGGATTTTTTTCTCAATATTCCAGTTTGGTTTGAAAATTTGCAAGGATGAAGTGAAATGATAAAAGAGATTAAAAAACTGGAACATTGGCTAATTTGTATGGATGGAAAGTTAAACGTATGGGTGGCAAAATGGGTTAGACTGTTGGGCCAGTTTGTTTACCTATCATTTTTGATGGGCTGAACTGAGATTTTTGGCTTAGTGCCTTAAGTTGGCCCATCCAACCTAACTTGTCTAAAAAATGGGCTTGGATGAGTCAGATGAATTAGTCCGCGGATATTTAATTAGAACTTTGAACTCAAATTGAATTTTTTAACTCAAAAGCCAAAGTTGACTTGTCCCGTTCCATTTTTAAACTGGTTTAAACGGGGCTAGTCGGTCACTTTACCACCCCTAATTAAATACATATTTTTTTAAAACAAATTCACATTGCCAGAAACTCGTAGCTAAAGTCGTACCTAAAATACATACTTCTGAAACTTTAGCCAAATGTTAACCATGGCTAAAATTCCGAATTTTTTTTCTCACTATTCCGGTTTGGTTTGAAAATTTGTAAGGATGAAGTGAAATGATAAAAGAGATTAAAAAACTGGAACATTGACTAATTTTAGGGATGAAAAGTTAAACGTAAAGGTGCAAAAATGGATTAGATCATCGGACCAACCTGTTTACCCGTCAATTTTTTATGGGCCGAGTTGAGGTTTTTGGCTTAATGCCTTAAGTTGGTCCGTCCAACCTAACTTGTCTAAAAAATAGGACGGAATGAGTTAGATGAATTAGCCCGCAGATATTTAATTAAAACTTTTCAACTCATATTTAATTTTTAAACTCATAAACCAAAGTTGACTTGTTCCATCCCATTTTTAAACTCGTTTAAACGGGGCTGGTCACTCACTTTACCATCCGTGATTAAAAGTAGGGATGGGAGGAAATTTTGTCTAGACCACAATGTTAAAATTTGGGTCGTGAGATAGAAATCTATCCCAAGTTTCTCAGCCTATATAATCTCCATCTTCTTTCAATATATTTCACACTTATAATTGCTTCTATTCCCTTTATATAGAAATTGTTAGCGGGATTAATTTGATACAGAAAAAAGGAGAGATTTGTTAGTGGTAAAAGAACTAAAATAAAATTTTGAAGCTTCTTTATACCGATCACTCCTTCCCTTTTTATGAACCCCATTTTAAACTCACAAGATGGGTGCTTGCTTAATAAAACAAATAAGGAGAGTAAGATTCATTTGTTGTGCAACGTGCATAGTAAATTCTTGTTATTGTTATTTTATTTTGGTCAATGCATAATAAATTCTTTTTTAAAAAATATGGGAATAAGATTCTTGTAAAAAAAAAGGGAATTTGGGATCAACCACCTAATCCATATGAAGTCTAGAGCAGCTAAGCTACACCTTAGTATATGATTATTTTTTTTATAAAAGTCTATTAGGTCATTTTAAAATCATGTTAGACCGTTTCTGCGAGGTTAATTCAGTTAGTGGAGACATTGTATTTTATATGAAGGGGTTGGAATACGAACTTTGGACATTTTATTTATCCGTTTTAAAAGTAAAATTTATAGTCACTAGACTACCAACCAAAAAAATATACTACTGGTTCAAATCTGGACAAAAATATGCTACTGATTCAAATACAGAAAAAATTTATTTATAATGTACTAAATAAATCTTACATTGAAAAAAATATGATATATATCACATATGTGACATAATATAACTGATAAAATAATTATCATATATGAAGGTGGCCGGGGTTCGAACTCCGGTCATCCCATTTATCCACCTTATGTGTGAAATTTCTAGCTACTAGGCTAATTGATAAAAAAACTTTTGACTTCTAAATATCATATATATATATATATATATATATATATATATATATGGTTATGTTTAAACTACTCATACAATATAGAAGAATAATAGTCATTTTTTATTGAATGTCAATGTAACAAAGAGTGACTTAAAAAAAATATATATACGCATGACCTAACTACCTTTGCTATTGCACGGATCTCTTGCTGGCCAGAAAATAAAGGTTGTTGCCTAGAAATATTTTGAGTGAGATATTTTTAGGCACATGGGATCTTCTCTTTATGAGCTTGCCTAAATGATACATCGTTGTAGATAACAACTTTTCTTCTTGTTACCTTTCTTTAAAGAAAAAGGTCCATTTTCACCAACAACAAAAATAAAAAGGGCAATTTAAACAAATTCATTATAAAATGTTCTAATGTTTACATTATCCCAAAGAGGTAACTAAAAATAATTCCAAATCATTTTCTTATCTTCAAAATCATTACATCAAAACTCCATGATTAGATAGATATTGGCACCAATCATCATATCATATATTATACACAATTGCAGTACACATAGTGGGAAGGGAACAAAGTTCTTCACATAATTACAATTTTGAGGCCTCAATTGTATCCAATAATTTGTAGTGCATAAATCAAGTCAAATAACAAATTTCCATATTTCATAATGTCAACTATATACACCATTCACATGGAAGTGGACCTAACTAATAAAATGAATTACTCATTCATTCACACATGACGTTTTTCTTAGCTCAAGTACACGTATATTAAGATAAAACTAAGACTATGAAGTAGTATATATTAACAAGCTTAGAGAAACATGTTATCACAACAAATGACAAAAGACAAAAACATCATGCAATCTATGATGTCCTTCTTAGCAACTTTTGTTGTTCTTTTATCTGTTCCACTATCCACTTCATTTTCAATTGAAGAAACTTTCAATAAGTGCTTAAACATCCATTCACAAATTCCAAATCAATTTCCATCAGTAATCTACACTTCTACCAATAACTCCTACACTTCAATCCTTGAGTCAACTGCTCAAAATCTAAGGTACTTGTTGCCTTCAGTTCCGAAACCCGATTTCATATTCACTCCCTTTCATGAATCACAAGTCCAAGCAGCTGTGATATGTGCAAAACAGCATGGTATTCATATGAGAATACGCAGCGGAGGACATGATTATGAAGGGCTTTCGTATGTTTCTCTTATAGAGAAACCGTTCATGATACTAGATCTGGTTAAACTGCGTGCAGTTAATGTCGATATTCCACATAACAATGCGTGGATTCAAGCCGGTGCAACGATCGGTGAAGTTTATTACAAAATTTCCGAAAAAAGTCCGGTCCATGGCTTCCCTGCAGGCCTTTGTACTACTTTAGGTATCGGTGGCCTCATTACTGGAGGTGCATACGGTTCTATGATGAGAAAGTATGGTCTCGGTGTTGACAATGTCATTGACGCTCGAATCGTTGATGCTAATGGGAAAATTCTTGACAGAAAAGCAATGGGAGAAGACCTATTTTGGGCTATAAGAGGAGGCGGAGGAGGTAGCTTCGGAGTTATTCTCTGGTGGAAGATCAAGTTAGTTCCGGTGCCGCAAACTGTGACAGTTTTCACAGTAACAAAAAGCTTAGAACAAGGAGCTAACAAACTTCTTTATAGATGGCAACAAGTAGCACCAAGTATTGATGAAAATCTCTTCATCAGAGTCTTTATTCAGCCAGGAAATAGTAGTGTTCCAGGTCAAAGAACTGTAACTACTTCTTACCAAGCTCTATTTCTTGGTAGAGCTAATAGACTTCTCCAAGTTGTGAAGAAAAGTTTTCCTGAATTAGGCTTAACAAGAAAGGATTGTTTGGAAACTAGCTGGATCAAATCGGTTCTTTATATCGCCGGATATCCAAATGGAACACCACCAGAAATTCTGCTCAAAGGTAAACCTACATCCAAGGCTTACTTCAAAGCAAAATCAGATTTTGTCAGACAAGTGATCCCGGAAACTTCCCTTAATACCTTATGGAAAGTTTTTCTTCAAGATGATGGTCCTTTAATGATATGGAATCCCTATGGAGGAATGATGAGTAGGATTGCGGAATCCGCAACGCCTTTTCCTCACAGAAACGGAACGCTTTACAAAATTCAGTATTTATCTGCATGGATTGATGGAGAAAAGAATATGGCAAAACATATGAAATGGATGAGGAAATTTTACTCCTATATGACACCTTATGCATCAAAATATCCAAGGGAAAACTATGTAAATTATAGAGATTTGGACATAGGGATGAATCAGAAGAATTCTACAAGCCTTTCATTGGCTTACTCTTTCGGTTATAGGTATTTTAAGGGTAACTTTAATAGGTTAGTAAAGGTGAAAACTAAAGTTGATCCATCAAATTTCTTTAGGCATGAGCAGAGTATCCCTCCACTGCCAATTGGTAAGAAAATGTAGATGGCAAGAAGAGAAGATCAAAGGGGTGATTATGGCTAGAATGCTAGATCAAATTTTCAATGTCACAAATATGATCAAGTTCAATCTGTTTACATGTTAAATTATTATTAATTGAAGAATAAAGATTGTGTGCATATATTTGTTTTCAATTTTGTGCACTGATAAAAGCATGGTATAGTGCAGATTTATGATAATGTGCTATTTTTTAAAATAAATAATTGGGTCCATTTGCACTTCATGTAGGAGCACTATTTGTTGGAATGGAAAAAGTAGATGTTAAGTACCATATAAGTAAAGCAACTCATACTTAATACTTAACACAAATGTGGTGTCTAAAGTCAATTGTGTGTTGCTCTTAGTTCAATGTGATATGCTACCATTATACATCAATTTTTAAAATAGATAAATATAAGGTTGTTGACATAAATGGTATTGGTGCTTAAAAAATACATCCACAATCAAAGCAACAGCGCGAGACGTGCTTAAAAAATGCTTAAAAAATACATCCACAATCAATGCAACGCGCCACGCGTGCTTAAAAAATACGTCCATAATCAATGCAACGCGTGACACGTGCGTCATATCTTACCGAAAAGGACAGAGTCAACTTGAGACCATATGACCAAACATGAAACATGGTTAATGAAAATATATATCATGGTGATTGGATAAAGATATTGAAACTTTCAAACATGGTTAGCAAAAACTACACTTTAAATGAAATGAAATCACAGTGTTAGCGTAATTTAGCCAAACTTGTCACCAATTCAAACATACACTTTTGTGTTTCCTTTCATACTATCAAGGGATTCCCATCACATAGGCATGCTGCTTGTTTAAGCTTAACAATTAGCAGCAGCAGCAGCTGCCTTCTTCATAATTGCCATCAACTGTGTAGTCAATGTTCCTTCCTAAGTTGAGAGAGAGAGAGAGAGAGAGAGAGAGAGAGAGAGAGAGAGAGAGAGAGAGAGAGAGAGAGAGAGAGAGAGAGGACTGTGAACGGACAAAAGAGATTACCTACTAAATGAATTTGATACCTATTATCGATTTTTACATAATGTTCACACAAGATGGCACCTTAACCCTCAAAAAACATCAAAGGAGCAAAGAAAATTAGACAATCACAAACATGAACTCTTGACTTTTTTTGTCTGAACTCCTCAATCTGCTATAATTAACCAATGAACAAATGCAGGCTCAACTGTTACTTATCTACGCTTGGAATCCACCTTTGATGGAGGGGGAACCGTTCCAAAAACCTTATCCCAAAATGGTGATGTGATGCCAAAGCCAAGGCTCTGGACCCGGTAGTGATGATTCAAGTGGTACTTCTGCAAAATAAGGAGCGAACAATTGCTTATCGTTAACGCTTGCAAGATTTAGATAATTGCTAATGCATCATATACAAAGTGCAACAGTACAGTAGTATACAATGTCATATTCGAAAAAGAACGACCCATGCGCCGTCATATTCTGTGTAGGAGCTGTTTATCTTTCACCAAAAAGGTCACTCTTGTTACTAAAGAAAATGGGAAGATCCAAATTTCTTTAAAATAGTTTAGAGAAGAATGCTATTATGTTTTGTGACCCAAGTTTAAGAGACTCGTATGTATAAATAAATGGAAAGGAATGTCTCAATAATAACTACGTATGAATTTGAAGTTCTTCAATTTCTAATCAAATTAAATAATGGCAGATGCTAAATGACCAACTTTTGATCAACTAATATGTCTGGTTGTGGTAAAGGTAAACTATCTACAGTTATTAATTAAGGAGAATGATTTTGCAAAAATAACACATTGGAGCAAGGAATTGCAATTTGATTGTCGTCCACATTTAAAGAAGGGAAAGTACTTGTACCTTTAGATTTTTGGGCCCATCACTCTTTGGTTGACCATGATGCAAGTAGTAATGTGTGCAATCATACATTACATAGCCCAACAAAATGCCTCCAAACACAGCAGGAGCAATTGAAGGAGAGCATACAAGCTTCACTGAAGACCAGATCTGAACATTGCAAACAAAAATGCTAACTTCAATTCATTGAACCTCTTTTCATAAGCATATGCTTGGAAATCATTAAGCATCTTTCACCAATATCACATATATATAATCAATCATTTTGAAAAACAACAAGATGTTTTTGGCCATTTCCAAAAGCTAAAACTACAAACTATATTATGGATGAAGAAGTTAAGCAGGGATTTCATTGTTTAGGGGAGCTCATAAAAGAGGATTTTGATAAGGTTTATGAGTTGTTTGGCAGCATCTTAACCTCTGCATTTGACCCTAACATTATTACTTCTTTCTTCACAGACTTCAATATAAGCTACAATTATGTCAAATACTATAACACATCCTCAAAATTTCGAAGTACTTAACATAGTTACCAGCATCAATTGAATTGATAATGGTATCAAAACCAAAATCCTAAGGTTGCTATTCCATTCATTCCTTCAGAACTAAACAATGACATTTGAAATCCATCATTAACACCAGAGTTATAAATCATATGATGACCTGAATTAACATAAATCAAGCACAAAAGACAAAACCCACATAACAGAATACTAATGTATCTTTACTACATGTATTAAGACAGAGAAAATAGATTGAATCATAAACTCAAAAAAAAAGGTGAAATTTTCATTGATTCAAATTACCAGAGGTATATATCAGAAAAGTAAATTATCTTTAGAGGTAATAAAGGCATGCATATAAGAAAAAATCATTATTTAGAACAAAATGGTATACCGGGAGGGCTATTAAAGCAGCTGCAACTGGTGGGAAAACAAGTCTTAAGCTATCCATGGGATGCTTATGATGGCAGCCATGAAGAAGATAATGCAATGTATTTCCCCAATAGCTCGTAGTTTGAACATGGAAAAGAAAACGGTGCAACAAGTATTCGGCCAATGTCCATACAAAAATTCCAAGAACCACGAAAAGAGGGAGATGAGGAACAGGTAGTCCCAATCTAAAAGAGTTATAAATGAACCAAGATGCAACCGGCACCCAAACAATTGGAATCACATACCAAGCTGTTCGCGTGAAAACCTGTTCCAACAACACAACTCTTAACAACACAACTGCAGAGACTAATCCTTCGAGCCAGGTAAAAGTAAAACCACAACACAACTCTTAATAATGTAATTAATTTCAATTGATTATTTTTCCATTGTAAACCTAAAATCATAAACGCACAATTGCACAGACTAATTCCTCGAGTCAGATAAAATCACGATAATTACACAAAATGTAGGTAAGGGTAGGGTATGTACCTCCAATAAATTGCTTTGAAAGAAACGAGGACCTTCCTTACCCATAATAGGTTGGTGAACCCATTCTTCATAATCTTCACCAAGATGACCAACCTATGAATCAAATTACATTATAACATAATTAAGTAATTAAAGAATTTTTAAGCATAATTAAAAATGTAATGTGAGATTAGTGATTACCTACCTGACAAACAAGGGGCTTATTCAAATCAACAACAAATTTGTTTGCAACCATCTTGCAACTGAAAAAATAAAAACAAAAATTAGGATTAACAAAATCAGATCTGAGAAATGCAATGAAAATAAATAGAATAGAATTGAATCGAACCAGTGTTAAGTCTCCCTCTTTCGCGTATAAGGTGAGAGAGGGAGTCTTAAATCTCAGAAGATGTGAATTGGAATCTGAGTTTGCGATGAATGAATGAATAATGTGATGATAATTAAGATTAAGATTATGATTATTATTATTAATTAATTAAATGTAAATCTAAATTAAGGTGAATTTAAGAGGTTGTGATCCACACGTTGATGGAAGAAAGAAGGTGAAATAGAATACAAAAAAATAGCGTTGCATAATTACATTGCCTTAACTAATTATCAAACCGCTTCTCTACCTTTCATCACCGTACGTTAAACGCTTAATACAGCTTATACCCTTTCTTTTTCTTCTATTTTATCTTAAACCCCTTTTTTTTTTTTTGCTATTTAGTCCCCTCTTTTGTTATAGGATAGTTGATAAACACTGCCTTAGATAAACCTTGCTTGTAGTGATTTTGAATAATAATTTGGTGTTTGAATGGACAAAAAATCCAGCTGTTTTTGCAAAATGAGCATGAAGTGGGGTATGTTGAAGTTGTAGGGGACGGGCAGAAGAATGTTTTAAATGCACATGGCACGGATCAGTAAGTGAGATATGTTGAATCTTGAAAGGGACGACCAAATGTATTTAAAATTGAGAACCACTCCCCCCACTATTTTTCAAATTCTAAAACCCTCCCTACTTTATATTTTTCATGTTTTTTACAACATGTGGCGTCGTAATTCATATATTATTCTCTCGAGTCTCGTATATAAGTAAATATTTATTAAATAATTGATGTATTTATTTTATATTATAGATCAAATACGTTAGTTATTTCAATTAATCTAAAATAAAATTTATGTTTATATGAGACTGAAAGAAGTATAGGATACTTCGCAACTTTTACGTAAATAAAAAATAAAAGTAAATAACTTTTTATATTTTTAAAGCATTGAATGCACATATTTTAAGATAAAATTTTTATATTAATATGTTTAACTAGTGACTCGAGGACACTGTTTACACTTTCTTTAAAATATTTCATTTTTATTTTATTAGAGGTCAATTTTTACAATGAGAGTTCGGTCTCTAATTTAATTGGAGCGACCTATTTTTGACGCAGATAAATGACAATTTTATATAGAGCACTAAAATTATATTTCATTATTTGACTTATACTAATGAGGTGCTATATGGGGTCGGATAAATTACGGGTTCATTATAATTTGGATCACTGAATCCCTTGAAATATAAGTTGTTGAGGGTTCAATTTATTCAATGGGGTATAATTCTTTCGTAAGATTTAATTGCTCTCACGCTTTTAAGTCTTTCTGGCTTTAGCTTGTCGAATGAGATCGGGTCTCCCACCTTATATGTTTAAATTTGTCAAAATACACCATAAAAAAACTTAATTTGCTTTCGGTGAATTTTTTCATTTTAGGGGGATTTAAGGGCTTGTTTGTTATAGTTTTTTTAAAAATAAATTTTTATAGTGTAATATTATTTCGTGTAAAAAAAATTACAAAGAAATTTTTTATAAAAGCTTCGAATGAAAATTTAGTTTGAATAGTTATTCTTAAAATGTCATTTTAGGAATTTTATCATTTTATTGAACTTTTTTTGGATATCAAAATTTCAATAAAATCACTTTTTTAGAAGCTATTTCAAATAGATTTTCATAAAAATCATTTTTGAAATATAACTTTTTGTAAAAATTGAAATTTTGACTATATTTTGATCTTTAATAATGTACGTTTATGTTATATAATGTCAAAATTATTGCTTGAATTTAGAAAGAAACAAATATAGAAAAAGTTATAATATTTAAAAAAACGATTTTATAAAATCTATTTTAAAAAATATAAAGAAAAAATACATTTTTTTAAAGGTAAAACAAATGCACCCTAAATCGTTTGATTAACAATCACATAATTGTTTTTTCATTTTTTTCCTGGAATTATTTTCTCTTCATTTCGGTGAAATTTCAAAAACGGAATTGTTATAGTGTGGAGATGTCCTTGAGGGACGCAAGAGGACAATTCATCAAAGTTGAAACATTGTGGAGGCATGCCATTCCTTGGGTCTGGTTATCCTATATAAGCCAAGCTTATGTACGGTACATAAACCAGCACCCCCCCCCCCCCCCCCTCCCCCCCACCTCCAACTCATTTTTTTTAAATTTTTTTTTTTATTTTTTTTATTATGTATGATTAAATATTTTCGTAATTATTTTTAAACTAAAATTATGCCCAAATTATTTTGGGGTGGAATAATTTCATAATGGATCTTTGAAAGCATAAATATTGTTGAAAAAAATTTTCTTGAAAAATCGGAACTTTTTTTTCGAAAAAACAAATCGAAAATTATTTCGGAAAAAAGATCGGAAACTTAATGTCCGATTATATTTGGTTTTAATGTCCGATTATAACAAATGGTTATGGATTATTTATGGACGGTTATTTAGGATTATCCAAGATAATCAACACTAGTTTTGTAAGAAACCATTAGGCAATTATTTTGGTTTCACATAGAAAATTATCAAAACCATTAAACCACATTTATGGTTTCAGTAATAATCGGTATTTAAAATCATTGAACCATTTAGTGTAAAACCATTTTACAATACAAATGGTTTCACTGTTTAACTCTCTGAAAGCATTTAATCAGCATAATAGTTTCCAGGATTTTTAAAACTATAAAAACACAATATTGGTTTCAGTAAACACATAAAACCATTTAACAATAGTAATGGTTTCATTGTATAACTACCTGAAACCATTTAACCAGCATAATGGTTTCCAGAATTTTTAAAACCATAAAAACACAATATTGGTTTCAGTAAACACATAAAATCATTTTACAATACAAATGGTTTCACTGTTTAACTCTCTGAAACCATTTAACCAGCATAATGGTTTCCAGAATTTTTAAAATCATAAAATAACAATATTGGTTTCAGTAAACACATAAAACCATTTTACAATACAAATGGTTTCACTGTTTAACTCTCTGAAACCATTTAACCAGCATAATGGTTTCCAGAATAATATTGCATAAATAAATGATTTCCAGAAACCATTTAACTCTCTGGAAAAAAAAATTGATTTTTATTTTTTGGAAAAAAAGTTTCCGATTTTTCAGAAAAAAAGTTTTTCGATTTTTTTTCGGGAAAAAATTTTCAGAAAAAAGTTATCGGTTTTTTGGGAAAAAGTATTTGATCTTTTTTCGGGAAAATTTTATGATTTTTTTTCGAAAAAAAGTTTATAGTTTTTCCGGAAAAAAGTTTTCGATCTTTTTCGAAAAAAAAGTGAAAAACAACAATTCAAAAAAAAATTTAAAAAAAAAATCAAAAAAAATGAGTGGAGTGAGGGGGGGTTGGGGGGCGCGCAGAGTAATGTGGGGGGCGCGCGGAGTAATGAGGTGGGGGTGGGGGGTGCGCGAGCAAATTAGGGGGTGTGTGAATAAAATCCTTGTGTTTTGATTGGCTTATGCACGGTACATAAGCTTTGGGCTTATGTACCATAACCTTTGCCCCATTCCTTTACCTCTCGAAGCCGAAGCATGAGCTTGAAGTAAGCAATTACAAGGTTAAGGAGTATGTGCATTTAACGTTTTCATAGAACTAGATTATAATATAAACTACTCGTTGATGGAATCTCAGGAGAGCTAAACCCTCAAATCAAACTTTAAATTATGCATGCTTGTAAATTTTTTCTACAATTTCTATCAAACTTAAAACAACAAACCAACAATGTTGCTCATAAGTTAACACAAACACATTGTATTTTATTGAATGAAATGAGTTAAATTTATTACTTTAAAAAAATAAGGAAAATGATAAACAGTGCCCCCAGATATTAGTTAAGCATGTTAATATAGTAATTTTATCTTGAAATGTGTGCATTTAATGCCTTAAAAATATAAAAAGTTATTTACTTTTATTTTTTATTTTCTTTTATGGCATACTTAACAAGTACCCTAGAAGCACTGTTTAGCATGACAAGAGTTTTTTGTGATGAAAAATATATTGCGTACCCATTTTTTATTTAATTTAAATTATGATGTCATGATTAAACTAAGATATGTTTTTTTTATAATGATTAAACTAAGATTTTATAAAATATTTTTATTATAAGATGTTATAAATTTTTTAAGTTGGTATGCAAATTTAGTGTATTCAATCATGACATTTTACCATTACAAAATGTCTCGTGATATCAAAACAAAAATTTAATTAATTTCAATGGATTTTTTTAATAAATTGTATTTTTATGAACTTTGTTGGATATTTTAATGATTTTTTTTGTTTT
Source organism: Trifolium fragiferum (assembly GCA_954870985.1). Taxonomy (NCBI): domain Eukaryota; kingdom Viridiplantae; phylum Streptophyta; class Magnoliopsida; order Fabales; family Fabaceae; genus Trifolium; species Trifolium fragiferum. The sequence goes on along the minus strand of OX940790.1, from coordinate 14,279,836 downwards.
AAAAAGTTTTTCTCCAAAATATGAAATTTTTATGGATTTTAAATCTTACTCTTTTCGACCTTATAAAAGTCAACCAATATTGTTATCCTTAAATATAAGCAAAAGTTACTAAAGAAGTGAGCAGTTTATATGCACTACTCACAGAATACCTGCCATTGATGTCATGACTTCAAATCCAAAAATTTGAAATGTTAGGTGGCAGAAAAACATCAGCTAGCTAGTAAACACCTATACTCCCCTAGCATCTCTTCCTCTCATGCCCTCAACTGGCGGCGCCATTGCTAGGCTGCCCCTCCCTCCTCCCACCTTAACTCACACATAGCGGCTATTGTACTCGTCTTATTATTAGACAAGTCAAAAAGGTGGTGAAACATCACACTCAAAGGAACCCCGCCAAGCCACATGTCCGTTCAGGACAAAGTAGTAGTCCCATCACCGACCCTCTGCTCAATGGTCTCCGCAAACCAACCCACTCCGACACTGTTTTCACCATCCCTAATATTTGAAACCTCCCTCCTCCACCGCAAGGAACCGCGCCGACCCCCTGCTTTTAACCGTCCTACCTCCTCGCCGTACCGGGTAGTCATCACCATATACCACATCCCTCCATTGTCAACCAACAACCGCCAACACCACTTACGTAAACTCCCACATCTGCCTAACCCCCAGCCCTCCAAACTCCTTACCTAAACAGACACCTTTCCAACTAATGCAAGATATTTTTCTATGATTCGGCTCCCCTCCCCAAAAAAAAAATTATTCGATAAAGATTTCATGAAAGAGATTATACCTGACGAAGCCTTGAAGAATGAAAGCACATAGACAGAGATGATTTGTGCAAAAAAAAGTTAATAGAAAAATTGAACACTGCTGAATTAGAATTTGTGTGAAGTGAAGGTTTTAGAGTAAGAAGTAATGTTATTTGGCTCTTCTGCATAAAAAGGATATATATAGTTCTCAACGTAGAGTCAAGTGCGTTAATGTGTATCTATGATATCAATGGTTGTCAAAATAACAGTTTATTTTGATAAGTTAGTTTTACTAAAAAAGATAAAATAAATATAAATGTGTATATACCTTAGAAGCTATTTTCATAAGCTATATTTAAAAACTTATAAAAAATAAGTCGAAAAAAACTTATAAAAATTATCATAAACTATTTTTACAAGTTCTTCCAAACATTATCATAAAACTTATATCAATAGATAATCTCAAATAAATCGGTAGGTATAAATAAAATATAGTTGCGTTATTATTTTATGCATCCTCCGCAAGGAACCTCCGCAAGGAACCGCGCCGACCCCCTGCTTTTAACCGTCCTACCTCCTCGCCGTACCGGGTAGTCATCACCCTATACCACATCCCTCCATTGTCAACCAACAACCGCCAACACCACTTACGTAAACTCCCACATCTGCCTAACCCCCAGCCCTCCGAACTCCTTACCTAAACAGACACCTATCCAACTAATGCAAGATATTTTTCTATAATTCGGCTCCCCTCCCCAAAAAAAATTATTCGATAAAGATTTCATGAAAGAGATTATACCTGACGAAGCCTTGAAGAATGAAAGCACATAGACAGACATGATTTGTGCAAAAAAAAGTTAATAGAAAAATTGAACACTGCTAAATTAGAATTTGTGTGAAGTGAAGGTTTTAGAGTAAGAAGTAATGTTATTTGGCTCTTCTGCATAAAAAGGCTATATATAGTTCTCAACGTAGAGTCAAGTGCGTTAATGTGTATCTATGATATCAATGGTTGTCAAAATAACAGTTTATTTTGATAAGTTAATTTTACTGAAAAAGATAAAATAAATATAAATGTGTATATACCTTAGAAGCTATTTTCATAAGCTATATTTAAAAACTTATAAAAAATAAGTCGAAAAAAACTTATAAAAATTATCATAAACTATTTTTACAAGTTCTTCCAAACATTATCATAAAACTTATATCAATAGATAATCTCAAATAAATCGGTAGGTATAAATAAAATATAGTTGCGTCATTATTACTTAATTGTATTTCACTTTTTACATACTCCCTCTATGACAAAATAAGCAAAGTTCATATTTTTAGACTCATTGCATAATTAATATACGAGTTTACTATATTATATATCAGATACATTACTTATGCGATAAATATTTAAGTGAGTTTTGTTTATATTTTGTCACGATTAAGTCGGATTCGGATTCCCATGTTCCGATAAATGATTGGAGTATTACCTAGTAATCACCATGAAGAATGAGCTTTCATAGTATCTGTATCCTTCCATATAAATTCAGCAAATGAATTACATGATACTAAAATGTGGAAGTAAGTAAACAAAGAATCAATAATGAAATCCAGTATGAAAAATTTGATCCACCAAAGATCATCATTCAATGTTCCATCAAGAAGTTGTAACAGAACATTTTATCAAAGACACCTTGGATCTTCCTCGTATTGAAACACCACTTGTCTTCAACTATTTACTGTCAAATTTTCTAGCTTAACATCATTGAGCAGCAATGATGATTTACTCACACAATCTACCACCTCCTCAATTAATTCAAAATCTTTTTCAACATTTTTACTCAAACTACATTCACTTCTTGACTTCTTGTACTCTCAACTTGGCATTCTTTTAACTCTTTTTTCCTTTCCCTCACCATGCAACTTTTTAGAAAAAAGTTTCTTCAACTTTGATTTCAACTTAACAACACTGCGGTTACCTTTACTATTTTTGTCTCCTTTGACACAATCCAATGTAAGATCATCACAAAAAGTGTCTCTAACCTTAATTTCTTCGAAGAACAAGGAATCAGTAACACACGATTCAGCTGCAACAACCTTAATTTCATCGTTCGCTTTAGAAGACATAGTGAAACGCTTCACTGCATATTCAAGAAACAGAAGAACAAATGCTGAAACGGTGATTCCATTAGTGAGTTTCTCAAAACTCGCAATCGAAACGATAACTACAACCATCATGAAAAAAGTAACAAGAACCGATTTTGAACCCGACCCATTATTGTTTCCCCCAACGCAACTAACCCCACGACCCGAATTCACTGCCCTAATGATCAACTGAGTCAAACTCGGTGACTCAGTGCTAACAACAGTGCAACCGATGAAACTAGGAGTTTTTGGCGACGGTGGATCAGAGATTTGCCGATGAAACGGGTTGTTGGAGTTGGGTTTTTTGAAGTGGGTACGGTTTTTGACGAAGAGATTGATGAGGGTCTGAACGAGGAGAGAAGCAGCGAGTTTGGACGAGTGAAGATTTGAGACGATTTGGATAAGTCGGGTTACTCTGTTTTTGTTGGTCCATAGAAGCGGCATGGTTGAGTTGAAGAAACGCTATTGTCTCAGATGCAATGTAAAGTAGGGTTTGAAAGAGCGATCATCATGGTTTATATTTATAGATTGAATCAATCATCGTGATCATCGGTTTTTTTTTTTTTATTATCAAGTAGTTTAATGACTAGAAATTTCATCTATAAAATAGATAAGTGGATGACGAGGTTCGAACCGCGGCCCACTGCATATAAAATATGATGTCTAACTAACTGGGTCAATGTGTGGATTTAGATTCTCGATTTTTTAAAATTTATTTACATTTAAATAAAAGTTAATTGAGAGAGACAAAAATATTATATATGTAAATGTATTTATGTAATTTGTTGTAAAGACAAAAATACATTAAAGTTTTGCCCAAATATAAAAAAGATAGGAAATTATAAATTTAGATAATCTAAATCCGATATGTGCCACTAATGTAGCCTACATATAACTTTTAAATTTTAAATTTAAACCTTTTAATTTTAAACCAACTATTCATATAATTTTTCTAATCCTCAAACTTCTTTATTTAAATGTTTGAACTAAAATTGTAGGGCACCAAGGCCTAAGAGGGGGTTTGGAAATAGTTTTCAACCAGCAATAGACGCGCCTCGGTTAGAACCTCATAAGCTGCATCATTGCCCCAAGCGCAAAGATGCTTATTCATCTCACTCAGCTCCGCTTTTATACAAGCCTTGTATCACATTTTGTTTCCACCTTAGCGATGTGGGACGTTGTGGATTCTGATAACTCGTGATGAGTTCAACTTGTCCATTATTATGACCAAACATATTCATAGCTTTCAAACCAATCAAACAGAGCTTAACATTATTCTGACCATTATCAAAGGAACAAACCAAGTAGAAACTTAAAATTTTGTGCTCACAGCTCACCTGAAAATCACAATGTTATTACTAAATCTTAGTTTATTCTCTTGTTTCTTATATTATCCCCATTCAGTTCATTCTTCATCAATGAATAACTCTATCACTCACTTAAACTTTTAACATTCTCATCTCAAGTTTGAATCATCATATTGACATGTGAGCCTTAGCTCATAAGTTTTAACTTATGCAGGAAGTCATTATTTAAGAACTAATCTTATTCATTACCGTATTGATTGGTTATGTGAAAAGTAGATGATGGAAAAGTGAGTGAAATTGAAATTTTCAAGTGTTTGGATCACCATTAAAAAGGGAAGGAAGGAAAAGACATAATGTATTCTCAACTATACAAATCATTCCTGAAATAAACGTGAATAATGGAGAAATTAACTGTGTTTTTCTTTCTTCACTCCAAACAATATAATCGTTTCTACTTTTCATTCTATGTAAATGTTTCTTAAAAAATGTATCCCAATTTTTCGATTTACCAAGTGTTTAAAAAGATTAAACCTGGCTTCAGGCAAACTATAGGACCTCCTCACCACCAACCAAATCATAGTGTCTTATCTGCTTCTTTTTGGTGCTTGTTTCAAACCATTCACAGGTTTGAAGAATGAGCTTCTAACCAAAAATCATCACAGGAAACCGGCATCATAGTGGCTTATCAAAACTTTACTGTCAAATTATTCTTTATTTTTATAGATGATAGTTATGTTTTTTGTCTAGGATATCTGAAACCAAACACTATTTCATCCTGATGGAGATTCACTTAAAAACTGGCATATTTCACTAGATGTTATGGCCTGAGTTTTTTCTTCATTTGAAGGACTAAACTATTTGATCAATAACTGACTGACTCTATTTTTTCATTATTTAAATAAGTTTAAACGCCATTAAATAATTTTTTACTATTCCATCGAATTCACTGCATATCCATTTAAAATAACAGAATCACAAATCATAAATAAGAATAAGAAAAGTATAAATTCGTATTTAATTCCAAGCCCCAACCAATCATTATTGACATATCGTCATGAAAGGGAAAAAATTTGAAACGGGAATTGGCAGACGTTTATGTGTATATAATCATCTACCTAGTAAAACATTCAATGAATTAATAACAGAAGCTCAATTTCATACAAACACCAATGAACAAGTCTATGTATTTTGAATACTCATCAAATTAAACTCGTTCAAAGCCATCGGTATTGCAGTTTGAAACAGCTTTTACAATTCACAGAGAGGCCTCAAGCACCAACCTCCCCTTCCTCCTCCTCATACTCTTCCTCATCAGCAGTAGCATCCTGGTATTGCTGGTACTCTGCCACCAAATCATTCATGTTACTCTCAGCTTCGGTGAACTCCATTTCATCCATTCCCTCACCAGTGTACCAATGTAAGAAAGCCTTGCGCCTGAACATAGCTGTGAACTGCTCGCTAACTCTCCTGAACATCTCTTGAATGGATGTTGAATTTCCAATGAAAGTGGATGCCAACTTAAGACCCTTTGGTGGTATATCACACACGCTAGACTTGACGTTGTTAGGTATCCACTCAACAAAGTAAGAAGAGTTCTTGTTCTGTACATTTATCATCTGCTCGTCCACCTCCTTGGTGCTCATCTTACCACGGAACATTGCTGAAGCAGTCAAATAACGACCGTGGCGTGGATCTGCAGCACACATCATATTCTTAGCATCCCACATCTGCTGAGTCAATTCGGGCACAGACAAGTTGCGGTACTGCTGGGATCCTCTTGATGTCAATGGTGCAAACCCAACCATAAAGAAGTGGAGACGAGGGAATGGGATAAGGTTGACAGCAAGCTTTCTAAGATCAGAATTCAGCTGCCCAGGGAAACGTAGACAACAAGTAACTCCACTCATGGTAGCAGAAATGAGGTGGTTAAGGTCACCAACTGCAATAAATAAAAAATGAAACATACAACTAATACGAGAATACACTATTTCAAAAAAGCAACTCAAAAACCAAATGATTACAAAATTCCAACAACCATAACCAACAGTTATGAGTGAGATCATACAAGGCCTAATTAAACCCACTATAATCCTCCCACCACCATGATGATTATAATCCTAATATAAATTGTAAATGTAAAAATCTACAGCATACATCAATCATTAATTAACACAACACTTTATCTCTAGCTAATAATAACACCAGCATTGCCATCAACAACAACCCAACATCATCAACAAGATAATCATTGGCACACATGAATAAAACAGAAAGAAAAAACTGCTTTCCTCTGTTTTGTTTTTTAGTGTTATCTTTTCAATGATACCAAATGTACCACTTTCACTTTATATCTGGTTTTTTTACTTATCATTGGCAATTTCAATATCAAACACAATCATCAACAAAAAGTTATCTATCATCACCATGGTCTATTCTATTATATTCCATTATGTCTACAAAATATATCAAATAAATTCTGTTTTCTCCTAGTTGACAATCATTACCTAATCAAATTATCTAATAGTAGCAATAACAATCAAACTCAGAACAATATCATATAATGCATAAATATAAGGGAATGAGAAAGTTACAAGTTGGTGTGGCAAGCTTCAATGTACGGAAGCAGATATCATAGAGAGCCTCATTATCCAAAACCATGCATTCATCAGCATTTTCAACAAGCTGATGCACAGAAAGTGTTGCATTATATGGCTCAACAACTGTATCAGATACCTTCGGTGAAGGAAACACAGAAAACGTCAACATCATTCGATCCGGATACTCTTCTCGAATCTTCGAAATAAGAAGCGTTCCCATTCCAGAACCAGTTCCACCTCCCAATGAATGACACACTTGAAATCCTGTTCACACATTACAAAATGAAATGAAAAATGAAACCCTAACAATAATTGAAAAATGAATTGAATTATTGATAATTTGATACCCTGCAAGCAATCGCAATTCTCAGCCTCCTTCCTCACAACATCCAAAACGGAATCAATGAGTTCAGCGCCTTCTGTGTAATGACCTTTCGCCCAATTATTTCCGGCACCGGACTGACCGAAAACGAAGTTATCAGGCCGGAAAATCTGACCGATCGGACCGGATCTAAGTGAATCCATGGTACCTGGTTCAAGATCCATGAGGACGGCGCGTGGAACGTACCTTCCGCTACCGGCTTCATTGTAATAGACATTGATACGTTCAAGTTGAAGATCGGAATCGCCGCTGTATTTTCCGGTATGATCGATGCCGTGTTCGTCGCATATAACTTCCCAGAATTTGGCTCCGATCTGGTTACCGCATTGTCCGCCCTGAATGTGGAGGATTTCTCTCATTTTCTCGGGAAAATTAAAAAGCGAGGGAAAATGCGAGAGAAAATAAGGAGGTTCGAACGCGAAATGCGAAACGAGAGAATTTGCTGTGTTGTGATTGGTTAAAAGAATTTAAAGAGGTGATTATGCGGCGTCGTTTTGAAAGGTTAGTTATTTCTGACGGGTAATAATCATTGGTGTCGTTTTGTTTTTGCAAAGAATTTATTCCATTTTTTTTATATAGTGATGAGTTGTTTTCTGGATTTGTGTTTTTTTATCTGTGGGAATTCTAGCCACCATTCAATTCTTTCTTTTTCTAGCTGTTTTTTAGTGTTTTGGTGTTCTAAAAATATACTGTTAGTAACTGATTTTGTGGTGGAAGCCAAGTAAAATATTTGTTGCAAAGACATATTTGTAAAAATTAAATAATTAGTTATGTTTATGATAAGTGTGTTTTTAACTTAATAATTTTTTATAATTGCATTTTAATTGAAAAAAATTGCAACTATGAAAGGTTCGTAATTGATGTGTGTTAAGGTATCGTCACCTTTATTGAAGACGCAATCTTCTTGTATAATCCTTCTCCAAAAATAGGAGGGGGAGTATATCTGAAATTTGAAAAGACGTTCTGATGTAAAAATAAGACATAGTGGTTATTTCAAGATAGATTGATAAGATAAAAGGTTAAGTTTGGTTGTGGTTGAAGGCAACTAAGAAAGACTTTTGTTTTGATTTAAATATTTAGTTGTCAAATCTTTATAATTATTTAAGATATGCGACATATAATGCTTTTGTTTGTGCATTTTGTTGTGTTGTAACTGGCCTTTGGCTTATTTTTTAGGCACACTTTGTACTTGAAAAAAAAAATTAACTTTTTCAAAAAATAAAATACGACATGGTGTAGTTAAGGTTTAAGTGGGAGATACGGAGTGTGTTATGTTTTTGGATTGTGAAATAAGCCTTGATTTATAGTGATTTTGAGCTCTTTCATGTGTGTTTATCCTATTCATAGAGTTGTTGTAGTGTGTAGTCGAAGTCGACGTTACAAGTCCTTTTCCTAATGTGTGCAATGGTGAGAATGCACCTAACTTCTGATACTTATTTCATTTTCTTTTGTTTTGGTACAAGTTAAGAAAAAGCACGTTGCAAGTCCTTTTTCTTTTGTTTTGTGCAATGGTAGACATTGCAGTGTAGTCGAGGTGGACACTGCAAGTCTTTTTCCTAATTTTTAAAACTATTCAAAATTATAATAATTGAGCTAAGGAAAAAATAGAAAAATGAAATGGAGAGAATCCTAACTCATTTAACGGCAAAAGTTATTGTCCATAAGCCTTAAACTTATGGACGGTGCATAAGTTATTGTCCATAAGCCTTAACATTAATAGACTCCTTTTCTTGTTGGACAAGTTATTTAGATATAACTTATCTATGTGTTGTATACCGATGCTGACATATTTTGATTATTCTTTAGTTTGGAGTTTGGACTTCTTAAACTCATACCTTGGCATATAAAAAATAGCATGAGTGTCGTTAATTGAGTAGAAAATAACATACTCCCTCCGTCCCATTTTATTTGAGCCAGTTGACTGCCTCACGTTTGCCAATATAAAACTTTAACGATTAATATTTTTAATTGTATAATAGTAAAAATTATAAAAATTTGATATTTTGAAAATATAAATCGAGACGAATCCAACAAGATCTTATATGCTAATATTTATTTTTTATTTATGAATAGAAAAATAGAGTCAAAACGAGATATATGAATAGTGTCTGCAGTCAAAATGGCTCAAATAAAATGGGACGGAGGGAGTATTCACATTAGGGATAATTGATTTTGCAATTCAGATTAATTTGAGTTTGAAAAAAGTCATCCAAATTGAACAAAGAAAATGTAGTATGCTACTTTATAATACAAATAATTACAAACTAAGCAAGCACATCCTGACTTAGATCATCATTAATGAACATATACATCCGTATAATTTGAAGAAAAATAGCAGATTCCATTCAATTATGTTGAAAGAAAGTGGGAAAGCTGTGGGAGATTGAACCAAAAATCCATACAATGAAAAAATTGAACCAATCCAATCATGTAGTTCCTCCAAATAGAATAGCAACAAATGAGAGCTGATTTCACAAGTCACAAGCAACACAATTTTTTCAGCATTGTAACTTCACTTGATCTTTCTAAGAGTGTTCATATAGGTATAACTAGACAAGACTACAAAAAGCTTGCGGAACCTGCAGAAATGAAATCAATTGTTAAATAGGAAAAAAAGATGTTTTGTTCTGCAATTCATATGGCTTCACAGTAAAAATTAGGTAAAGCATGCATACCACACCCACTGGCTTTTGTGTTGGGCCATAGCAATAAAACTTCTACGCGAATGTTCATTTACCAAGCACTGCATGGTTCCATTTGAGGGCAGCATGGCCCATAACATGGACAACCATATATCAATTGGACCACTATATTTGCGCAATATGTTGGTGCTGACCTGAGAATAATGATGACATCCGAAAAGAATAAGTCAATTTGAACAAGTTTTAATAAAATGATTGATCAAATAAGAGAAGAAATAAAATTAAGAAAGCAAAAACATACAAGCTCCCAAACTTCAATATTTCCTCGTGAAGTATCATATAGTAGCTTGCTGCTTACAACATGGAAATTTTTTAGGTCAGTGCTATGGTAGCAGCATAAACATAAGAGAAAATGATGTGATTAGTTTACTGAATCAAATCTAAATATGTATGTCTCTTGCACTTAATTTCATAATCTTTCATTTGCTTTGATACTGTGCTAGAGATCACACATATGACATGAAGACTAAGAACTGTTAAAGAATCCAGAAGGACAATTCTAACAATCAGCAAGGCACAATAAATAGAAAGATCGTTCGTAAAATTCAAACAATTACCACCAGGAGCATGCATTGTCAAGCATCAATATCAAATTTAACATGATGGTATAATGTGAACCTCTGCAGCTTGCAGGAGCTTTTGAAATAAAAGATTATGTTTAAAAAATATACTGACAGGAATTGGAAAATCTATTCAAGATTATTTGAGTTTTGAAATGTTTTAAGGAGACGAACTAAGATGCTCCTCTTAATAACAAGGACAAAGTAAGATCACACCGATGAAAATGGGATCATAGCATGATAAAGAAGGGGGCAGGGAAATGACCTTAGAATAGTGTATTGTTTGCACCGTTATCACTTGTTTATTGTTAATTTAGTTCTGAAATTATATCTAGTAAAATAAATCTAAAACTGTACAAGTGTTATAGATCCAGATTTTTCCAGTTTTTTCAACTTACCATACTCCATAATGCACATCACGATGATTGCAATGTCCTGAGACGCCATAGTTGTCAAATGTAATAATCTGGAGAAAAGGGGATAAATGAGAAGTGCTTCCTTATAAAATATAATTTGAGCAGAAAGACTAATATGCCAAAAGATGCTTATGGCATAAAAAATGGAAGCTTCAGAACTCAAACTATGTTTACAAAGGCAGGATCTTACCATATCAATACAGTGACTCGTTATTTCTTCCTCAATAATTTTTGCCAATAAGTTGTGGTTCCAAACTTTACCAAAACCATCCTATGTATAATAACAATATAAAGAGGGCAGTATAAGGAACTAACAAACATCTTTTTAGTAAAACTAAATTTTATAATTCCAAGAGACCTATTAGATCAAAACCTGCAGATCTGGATGGTTGACGATCTTCACTTGTTGCATAGGAACCTGTGTAGCAGAGTTATACAAACAATACCCTTATCAAATTGCTAGATAGAGACTACCTTTTACTTATGTAAATAACATTATCAAACAAAGGGCTTCCTGTGTTTCCTAAGAAAATTCTGCTCTAAGGATAGCTATGACTACTAAATGATCTAAGGAGAAAAAGTTGAAACCACATCAATTTCAAGCCGCTTTATAAATCACCTTGAGGGATACACAAGCCTGAAAAAGCTCTTGTTTTCTGATATTTCCTTTGCCGTCTGCATCACCTACAGAAAAATAATAACAATAAAAACTATTTAAAGGATTGAAGAATAAACATCTATTCATTCTTAAAGCCTTAATTTTGTGACATCCAGAATCAAACATCTAACGTTCAAAGAAAAATTCCAAGCCATAAATCTTAATGCATGCAAATAGAAAACATACAATAATTAATATGAACTGTGCAGCTCAGAAAAAAAATCAGAATCATAATGCTACTATAGTTTATTAGTTTGATGATAACATACACATCTATCACTGTTATTGATTGTGGATGGCAGAAGAAAAAAATAAACCATTCCCGCCATAAAACTCCATGGCACCGCCATCCTTCATAATTTGGCCATAGTGGTTAGCAAAATATTTGCTACCACAATCTGCTATGGCCGCTATTTGTTACCAATGACGTCTATTATTACCTCATCCATAAAATTGGACTTCTTTTTGCATATTATCTATTTTAGCTAAATATCAGTGAATAGGTATGGATGTATATTTAGTGGCAACATATGGTTCATCAATAATATATAACTCTATACATTGAAAGCGGTTCAAGTTTATCTTCTGTCAAATTTGAACTTGCTTCATATGCAATGATTCCACTTGAAGAAAAATAAACTAAAAATGGGGAGAAAGAAAATACAGTAATATTAAAATTAATAAAAAAAAATTAGCATAACTAAAAATTTATAGAGCACAAAAAATCAACATAAACACATACATAGTGTTACTGCTATAAATTACAATATAAACAGATTATCTAAAGTAATCACCATTAGATAAGCAAAGTATTTGAACATTATCCCCTCTTGAAGTGAGAAAATTTATAGTTGGAGTGAAGAACCTGCAGAAATGGAATTTCAAGACAATGTGAAATCCTAATGAAGAAATTTGAAAATATAGACTACAAAACCATAAGATCCCCTTCTGTACAAATTAGATTAGGGACTTAGACTTCAAAGTTCACTTATTTATTTACAAGCATTCAGGGTTATCCTCGATACAAAGATGAATAAATGCAGAAGATATATTTTGGATCACAGTTTCAAGCAAATAATATAAGAAACGCCAAATATAATGGAAAGAATTTAGTTCTAGAATTAGTCATAACTCATTGACAAACCTCATAGCGAATATAAAGACATTTGCTTGAGAAATTGAAGCCCAAAATAATGAGTATATTCATTCCTCAACCATATATTATTACAGTGGGCAAAATAAAATAGGTTGTTTTATTCATTTAGCACATTATATAAAGGGAAATAGTTTGCATTACAGAATGATAAAATGAGCTGGAATATTTCTAACAGACAACAGTCTATAAATTTTCTCTAATTGAATGAAAAGGAACAAAAATGTAATTTCCCAAATTTCACACTGATTTCTAGAAGTTAACTTTGCCTCAAACCAAGTTATGTTTGGTTTTGAAGGTGAGAAAAATATTCTATAAAATTGATTCTAACTAAAATTGAGTTGAAGATAAAGTGATTATATATTCATGTAAAAGTGAGTTGAACAAAAAAAATTGTGTGTAAAAATCAATTTCAAAATCAGATGCTACGATTTCTAGCTTCAAGTAAAATCAATTCTGGAGTCAGAATCATTTATACTTTTGAAAAACCAAACAAGCCAGAATCAATTCTACACGTCTAGAACCAATCTTGGCTGCTCCAGAATTGAAACCAAACATACACCGAAGAATCAACTAAGCATTGAACTTCATATAACTTGTGAATGAGTAAGTAGCTGAGACACAACAATGTTTATATTTAAATTCTCTTCAAATGTGTCAATGAAATCATATACAAAAAGGAATAAAAGAACCCTAATTAGAACTAACTAAACCAATTAGCACTATAACTGGACCAAACCAACAAAACAGCTTTTTTTTAATCAGAAATCTCAAATTCAAAGCTAAATTAAGTGATTAATATGTCAATCAATATCATTAACAGATTAAAAATATTGGCAATTTTGAACATACATGGATTCATCATCAGGATGAGCAATAACTAGCAAAACATTTCTCTTCCGAAAAGCTCTAACTGAAAACAAGCAAACAAAATAAAAATCAAGGAAAATTAAAATAAATTAATTTCAGAGTAAAATAAAATGGAATCGAAAGTGTACCGTTAAGCGTGAAGTGTTTGGTGAAAGGGGTACGAGGGAGAAGGAAAATTTTGCAAAGAGAAATAATCCAAAGGAAAATGAGAGAAGAGATTATGAGAATCAAAGCCATTGGTTAAAATCGAAACCGCGATTCAATGATGAGTGATCAAAGTATATTGCATAGCATTTTTTTTCTTCTCGGATTTCAATTTCATGGTAACTGTCGCGGGAATCATGAAGTTGGAGAAAAGGGCCACAGCGATTAATCCAACCGGGTTAACTCGTTTAATATCAGTTAACTCGGAATTAAAAAAAATGTCACAGCATATCTCAATTTTTGGAAAGCACAGCATATCTCATTTCATTCAATAATATGATTATTGATCTAATAATAAAAATGAATTTATACATAATGAAATACTTGTCTTTAATAATAAAGTGTGTTATGAGTTTAATTTAAGCATAATGCTATTTCTCACAAACATGTTTTCACGGAAGCATCGCGAACAGTGTATTATAATGGCCAAGGTTATTATACATAAGGATATCTTTATGTATGATACATAAACAATTACAGATCATTAGATTTTATTTACACGTGGAATAATCCTATCATCCTCTCCCCTGTTCTCAAGATCTTACAAGAACCCTTCAATTCCTTCCTCGGCCAAATCGCGCGAACCAATTCGAATGAAAATCGGATTCTCAACAATCTAATCGGTGGCGTGAGAGTGAAATCAAGCAAGAAGAGAAGCGCAAAGAAGTTTTTGTTTCCCTTGTTCGTGTTGATCTGTGTTGCATGTTTGTGGTCATGGAGAATTGGTTAGGAACAAATCCAACACATGAAATGGCTGTACGTGCACACGGCGTTGCTGCTTTGGCACTTCGTGGAAATTCAGCTTGTCTTAACTTTGCTGATTCAGCTTGGCGGTTGCCGTTGCCGGCGTCAACTGATCCGAAAGAGATTAGAAAAATGGCTGCGGAAGCTGCTTTAGCATTTGCTGTTGAAGATGTTAAAACTAACACTAACACACAACAACTTGTAATTAGTATTGATTATGATGTAACTGATGTTAATAGCATTGGTGTTATGGAAGATGATGATAAAATTTTGCAGGGACTGTGTGTGAAATTTCCAGAGCTGGAGCAGGACATGAGATTACATATTAGTTTCTATGATAATAATTTTAGAAATGCTTAATTGAAATTCATATGCAATAATTTTAGGAATGCTTAATTGAAATTAATAATTTTATGAATATGAAAAACTTGTTCATATGCAATTTCATCTTGGTAATTGAAATTATGGTTTGAACCTTGATGCTTAATTGTTGCTTCCTAAACCATTTTGCTGGAAGAATGGTTTCAGAGAGTTGTACTCCAAAACTATTTTGCTGGTAGAATGGTTTCATAGAGTTGATGCTTAATTGTTGCTTCCTAAACTTTTTTGCTGGTAGAATGGTTTCAGAGAGTTGTACTTCAAAACCATTTTGCTTGTAGAATGGTTTCAGAGAGTTGATGCTTAATTGTTGCATCCTAAACCACTTTGTGTTTGTGACTGTGCAGGTGTGGTTTCAGAGATCTCCGTGTTGAGGGACTGGTGCTATTTAGTTTTGTGTTTCTGTTTGTAGGCCTCAGTTTGTTTAGCTTTGGTTAAACTTAGTGTTTTGGTATATTAGCATTCTTTAGTTTGTAGGCCTTAGTTTGTTGTATTCTTTAGTTTTATTAAGAGTAAATAAGAACACTATTTTTATTGAGCACAAATTGTAATGGGGAATAGGAATAGAAAATGAAGAATATGAAAATGAGATTGTGATGTAAAAGATTATTTTTGTAATTGTCGATTCTTTTCTAAATCATGATTGAAAATGGATGCTACAATGCTCATTTATGTGCTAACTAGTACTACTATTGGTCTTAAAGTTAAACTGAATATGAAAATAATTTATGGTGATAATTTTGTTCTTATGGTTTGCACAATTATTTTGAATAAAACATGAATATTTTATTGGAAACCATAAGAGATCTACTTTGGTTTCACATACAACACTAGTGAAACCATTAAGTCACACTTATGGTTTCAATTATAATATTTATTTTGAATAAAATATGAATATTTTATTGGAAACCATAAGAGGGCTACTTTGGTTTCAAATACAAAACTAGTGAAACCATTAAATCACATTTATGGTTTCAGTTATAATTTTTATTTTAAATTAAATATGAATATTTTATTGGAAACCATAAAATGACTACTTCGATTTTAGATACAAAACTAGTGAAATCATTAAGCCACATTTATGGTTTCAGTTATATTACTTATTTTGAATAAAATATGAATATTTATTTTCTGTCTATGCATCACTGCATTAGCATTTAAAAAGAAAAGACGGTACATGAGAATCAATAATTCACGATTTTCACCATAAAATCAGAATTTTGTATACAAATATCGAGAAAACTGATATGCATGTGCAAATATAATTGAATCATAAACATGTCTTCTAATAGTTCATCGAACCATCAAGTAGTAGAAACTAAGTAGTTCTTACAATTATCTTCATAATTCATAATTTTAACCAACAAATCAATAGTTGCATGGTAGAAGCTAACCAAACAACAAACACGCTGGAGAAACTACTGCTAAAATCACAATCCTAACAACTATCATGCACTCTTCAAATCACAATCCTAACAACTATCATGTTGCATATGCTATCTTTCTAAGCATTTTCTTATAGTATAATGTTGCTTTCTAAGCAATTCTGAGATCCATAATCTTTGCTACTTCCTGAACTTTAGCTCCCTTTGGCCAATTCATTGATGAAGCTGTTCTATGACTAGTCTTCTTAATCTCACCTGCATATATGTAAAATAAATGGTTTAGGAAGCAACAATTAAGCATCAACTATCTGAAACCATTCTATCAGCAAAATGGTTTCAGAGTACAACTCTTTAAAACCATTCTACCAGCTAAATGGTTTAAGAAGCAACAATTAAGCATCAACCATCTAAAACCATTCTACCAGCAAAATGGTTTCAGAGTACAACTCTTTGAAACCATTCTACCAGCTAAATGGTTTCATAGTACACATACAGTGAACCAAATCAACAAAACCATTTCCGGCTAACATATAGAATTTTTAAATTATTTTTTCAGTTGATTTTTTTCAATTCAATTAGGGTTATACAGATTCAATTACTTTCCAAACTCAACAACAAAACCATTTCCAACTAACAACATAAACAAATTAGATATGAAAAAAACTAAATTACATATGAAAAAACCATTTTCAGTCTCAAATTGAATCTATTCTTTGTTTTCTAGCCCTCTTTCTTACCTAGAAATTGTTTCAATTATAGAAACTCACATGCAATTCAAACACAAATAGAAAATTGAAGATTAGGGGTGGGTTCGTGAGAAAAGTGAATAACACATAACAAATGGTTAAATTGATGAAGTTAGTATTAAAATCCCTAAATCCTTTTACATGCAATTCATTCACATAACACCAAGGTTCTATTACTGTAACTATAAATCCAACATAATAGAAACTCACATTCAATTCAAACACAAATCGAAAATTAAAGATTAGGGGTGGGTTTGTGAGAAGAGTGAATAACACATAACAAATGATTAAATTGCTTACCTTGGTTCCTAGTTACTCTTAGGTGGTTGAACGATAGAATGCTTCCAAGAGATTCACTATCAATTTGATATTGTGAGCTGGTTTTGATCCTTTTCTTGAAAAGAAAAATGGACGATGGTGAAGAGCTTTGTGATGGCGATGAAGGACGGAATCGGTGACGGTGATGATGATTTCTGCGATGGTGATGAACGACGAACTCGTCTGCATTGATGATGCACAATGGTGACAGAAATGAGAAAAGCAAAAAACGAAAAGTGAAAAACGATTTTAAATGAGCTTTGGGTGGGGTGGGCAAAGGTTATTATGCATAAGCCTGATACTTATGCACGGTGCATAAGTCAATATCCACCCTCAGATCCAAACAACACGTGTAATAATCATAACTGAAGAACTTTGTATTTTTGTTTGCTCAATTTCGGCCACATTTTATATGCGATTCGATCACCGATTTCGAAAACTAATACCTAATTCATTCATAAAATCGAACGACGATCAAACCGGTATAAAAAACGTCGAGTTTCATTGATTATTGAGGGAGAACGAACCGGGTCGACGAATCGGGTCGTCGCGACCCGTTTCTGCAGAAAATGGGTGAGGAAGATTATGAACAGTGACGCGCCTCCACGCCCACTCTCACTGGCGGCGCGTGGGGGCGCGTGCGGTGCCAAGGGGACTCCAAATTTTTTTTTTTTGTTTTACAAAATAATAGGAAATAATTTTCTGGGAATTTTGGGACCAGTTAGGTATTTTTCTGAGACCTGGAACTATTTTTAGTTAATTAAATGAGGTAAATATGCTTTTATAAATATCAGATATTAATAAAATTTTCCCAAAATTTTATTTAGGGTATTTTGAATTATTTGGAACGGTTGGGGATACCTCACTCTCTCTGGTTTTATATCGTGTTAAAAATTTAAATTTATGACCATTATTATAGTTAAATGAGCATTAGTGCCAATATGTTATACACTGAAACCATTTGTATAGTTAAATGGTTTCATACTATTATACACTGAAACCATTAGTCTAGTTAAAAGGTTTCATAGCGTTATACACTGAAATCATTATTCTAGTTAAATGGTTTCATAGCGTTATACACTGAAACCATTAATCTTTTTATTTGGTTTCAAGATGTTATACACTGAAACCATTTGTCTAGTTAAATGGTTTCATACTATTATACACTGATACCATTATTCTAGTTAAATGGTTTCATAGCGTTATACATTGAAACCATTAATCTTTTTATTGGGTTTCAAGATGTTATACACTGAAACCATTAGTCTAGTTAAATAGTTTCATAGCGTTATACACTGAAACCATTATTCTAGTTAAATGGTTTCATAGCGTTATACACTGAAACCATTAGTCTTGTTATTTGGTTTCAAGATGTTATACACTGAAACCATTAGTCTAGCTAAATGGTTTCATGGCGTTATACATTGAAACCATTATTTTGGATAAATGGTTTCATATGGGCATTAGTGTCAAGATGTTATACACTGAAACCATTGTTATTAAGTAAAACATCACATAACCATTTTACAAAATCATGCTACATAAAGCAAAAAATCATATAAAGCAATTAGGGTTAGTTTAGTTGAGAAAAATTTGGATAGTATGCATGAGATATTGGATTCGATCATTTTTTTATTGTAAAGAAAAAAAATTCATATATATATATATATATATATATATGTAATTAAGTATGAAATTTTATTTATGTTGTGATTATGATTGATAAAACTTAAAATTAAATTGTATGTTTGACAAGTATGCTTTATATATACATGAACCATTGGTTATTATGTTGGGCTTTGAGGGGGTGTATGACGAAAATTAATTAAAAATGCATTCTTATAATATATACTTCAAAGGAACAAAAGTTATTATTTAATTGGAAACGGGAGGCGCGTTAGAAATTTGGGTGGGGGTGCGCTAGAAGTTTGGAGGAGGGAAAAAAATTGGAGGGCGCGTTAGAAATTTGGAGAGGAAAAAAAATTGGGGGGCTCACAAGAAAATCTAGGGAGAAAATGGGAAGAAAAAAAAAACTGGGGGGTGCGCTAAGCAAATGGGGGGCGCGCAAGTAATGGGGTAGTATATGGGGGCGCGCGAAGCAAGTGGGGGGTGCGCTAAACAACTGTAAGAGTGATTATGTTAAGGTGGACTTTGGTGGGGTGTATAACAAAATGAGAGGGGTGCAAATAGAAAGTTTATGCACGGTGCATAAGCATGGGCCCATGCTTGTGCACCATAACCAGACCCGGTGGAGTGTATAACGAAATAGGAGGGGCCCAAATAGAAAGTTTATGCACGCTGCATAAACATGCTTTATGTATAAAAACCGGACCCTATTATAACATGTAGGGACCACTTCAACATTTATTCTACCCACCCATGTTTTCATCTCAATACAATCTCAATACAATCCAACATTTATAAATGATTCGCTGTGTATTCGTGATAAAATATTTCGCTTGATTTAGCATTGCTCTTAATTTAATTGATAAGAATAATGCATTATACATAAATAGGATATGATTCAAATTTTAGACATTCACTTAGTAATTTGTAAGTCCACCAGACAGAGTATATGACAAAAAATAATATTTTATATATGATAATAAACTTGCATAAAACATAGAGAAAGATTGTTGATGGTGAAACTTATTATTTCGATTTAAAATTTTAATTTTGTTACAAATTAAAAAAATAATGATTATGATATATATTTTTTGATTACTAATGATTATGATATTTAATAGTATAGAGATTAGTTTTTAGAGATTATATAGAAAAATTTAATTTACTTTGTGTTTGTTTATTGTAATTAAAATAACTTTTTTTAATAAAATAATCATTAGTTTTTTGGTAAGGAAGCTAAAGAAAGAAAGAAAAAACTAAAAAGAAAAACTAATCACGAAGGAAAAGGTTCCCGTTGCATCACTCCTAAGTAGCTCACGAACGCCTTCTGAAGGAGAAGCATGTCGACATCTGATGAGACCTCAAATTTAACGAAGAAATATTTTCATTGATTCCCTTCTCTAAGTGTGTGATAGAGAGAGACATTTGCCTCGGAGAGCAGCTCCTTTATATCTTGGATCAATACAACATAAATGTGGTATATAACTTGGGTACATTTGATGAGGTTGACACAGTGTAGAGAATCAGAGTAGCAGGCAAGTTCATCAATGTTCATGTCGTTGGCCAGCAAGAGACCCTTGTAGATAGCATACATTTCAGCGAGCAAACTATCAAATGTTTCCTGAATGTAGCCTGAGAAGTCTGCAAGATAGTGGCCGAAAGTGTTTCTTAGAATGCAGCCAAATTCAGATCGAACGGGAGAACCAAGACAACTGCCATCCATATTAAGAATGACACAAGAATGATTGTTATTGTTCCACTTGATATATCTATCAACTATTCTGTCGTTAGAAACAGGAGAGAATCAGTTCCTGATGGTTTCGACAATAGCTCAGATATTGAAGGGGAGCCAACTTAAAGACCAAGTCTCATTGTTCAGGAACATCCGGTTGCGGTGTCTCCAAGACCACCAAACACCAGCCGAGAAAAGGAGAGCCTGTGAACATGTAGCACCCAGCTTGAGCCAATCATACACATCCAGATTGGAGAAGAAATCTAGATTGTTAAAACCAATGTGGTTCCAAAGGCTACATGAAAATTCACAATCCCGAATGCAATGAAGGAACGATTCATCTTGGATGCCACAACTATGCAAGTGGCAGAAGGACTCATTTTATGGTGATTGAGTAGAGAAATGGTAGGCACGGAGTTGTGACAAGCCAACCAAAATAAGAATTTGATCTTTTCCGAAAGTTGAAGTTTCCATATCCAAGACCAGGATTGTAAGGGATTATGAGTAGATATCGGGTCCCTCAGGGAGAGTAACCAATTATAGCCACTTTTAGTAGTGTAAGTGACATTTTTATTGTTGGACCAAATAAAGGCGTTTTCGATGGAATCACTGAACCTGAAAGTAGTGTTGTTAATGACATCAAAGACCAACGGAGCGAGCTGGGTGTAGAGACTCTGAGTATGTGGATTTTTCGTGAAAAGCATGTCTTTGACTGAGAGCTGCAGATCATGTATGTTGACATAGAGAACTAGTGAACCAAGGCGGCCAAGAGCGGTCCAAGGAGTGAACCAAAAGGAAGAAGATCATGAACCTGCACGCCAAGAGAAATCGTCTTTGATGATGTCTTTTGCTCGAATAATAGAAGACCAAGTTGAAGAGCTACTAGAAAGGACGTTGGAGAGGAGGAAATTTGGCCCAACTATATATGTGGATGAGGTCCATTAATTTGTTTGGATACAATATAGAAAAGTTATTTTTTTAAATACAAAATAATCTCCACATTTTAACATTTGTTTTCTCCCTCTCTAAAGAAAATCTATTATTTGATAAGCTACTCTTAGCAGCTTCTTATTTTTAATTGTTTTCTGATTATTTTTAAATTTTGATTATTTTAAAAAACTATAACAAACAGATGAAATATTTATAAAAGTAATTATTTTTATATAAAAAACAAGGCTTGATTAGTATTCTAGTCCCTTAAAGATATTTTTGGTTTTACATTGATCCCTTAAAGAATTTTTTTTTACTTTGGTTATAACAGCTCGAGCCCCATCTTAGGCGATCCCGGTATTGCCACCTCACAATCTTTTCCACTCTCTCTCTAGTGGAGTTTTTGCCTTCCGTGGAAATCGAACCACGTATGTACCCTGTGTCCAGTTAAATGTGTTGGAACAAAATGTATTTAAGGTTAAATTGGTAGTACTAATAATTTACTCTAGTGTGCAGGATTAAAAGTTAAAATTTGCATATCTGAGCGCATTGGAATTTTGAAGGAATTACTTCTGAACCTATGCCTCTGAACATGTTCATCTGAGCACGTTAATTTCTGAAGTCACTGAATTTTGAAGCAAGTAATTCTGAGCTACATCAGATCCGAATTCTTGAAGACTGTGTCTTGTAGTCTTGGTCTCACTGATGGAATCAAAGTGAAAAAGGGTTGACCATGGAAAAGTCCTTTTCAAGTCAGGCTTCAAGAACGAGTATTTCCTCATTTGGCTTAAACTGCGTTTCAGGAATCTAAAGCCAAAAGGAATCACTCATTTTGTAGTAAGCGTCAAAGCTCCTAAAACTGCTAATCAGAACAGCTATTAGCACTCTGATCAATACAAGGGAGCGTCTCAAGAATTCTTCAAACGGCTATAATCTTCAACGTCCATATTTCCTAGCTATATAAGGAAGAAGACCTTTGAAGAAAAACAACAAGACTCTAAGCTTCTGAACGTGCATACACTCTGTCAAATTCAAAAGCTATCAAACACTTAGAAATTTTGTGAAACATTTTTAAGTAGTCTTGTAACTGTGTTGTATTTTGTAAACACCTCTGATAGTATATCAAGTGTTCCCCTCATATTTTTATTAACATTAAACTTGAAAGAAGTCTCTTGCTTTGTGTTTGAGCATTGGAAGTCTCTTGCTTTGTGCTTGAGCATTGAAAGTCTCTTGCTTAGTGCTTGAGCATTTGTAATCTGAGTGATTATAGTAAAATCTCTTGTGAAGAACAAGAGGACTGGACTACTCCTATTTTGTGGGAGGAACCAGTATAAAACTTGTGTGACCCTCCTTCTCTACTCTTTTATATTATGGGTACTTAACTTAACCGCTGCGAAAAGAATTAAATCTTAGAAAAATCTAAACACAATTCAACCCCCCCCCCCCCCCCCCCCCCCCCCTTTCTTGTGTTTTTCAACCTTCAAAGTGTTCAATCCATTCTCATTGCTACTAGCTCAATTGGTAGTGAAAATGAATTAAACATGTATTTGAACATAGTTCAATTGGTAAGAACATCATATTATATGTGCGAAATTTGGGATCCGAACTTAGGTTTCCTGACTTATTCACTTAAATGATTGAATTTTTAGCTACTAAATTACTTGATAAGAAAAAATGTATATTTTGTATTTTTGTTTATGAAAAAATATATTGTATGATCTTTTTTTTTGTGCATTTTTTTACTTAAGAGCTAGTTAAAAAAGCTAATTTTTAACATTGGTGCCGGAGCTCGAAATAGTAGCCCCTTTTCCAATTGCTATTTGCTACCCACTTTTGCCGCGTCCTTCTCTTTATTTGAAGTTGCGTCCTGGAATTATTTTGTTTTTATGTTTGACCACTCAAAAATTTGACTTACTTTGAATTTGCATCTGTGCTAAAAAAAATATGAACTTTACACATAATAAAGATAAAAATATTCTTGAAAATCAAAGTAACTCCCATATGATATGAATATGTTTAATAAAATAATAATTTATTTATTGTTAAAATAATTTTGTCATAAAGGAAAACTATGTCAACATTAGTCTAACCAACGAAGCAAAGTTTGGCCAAAGAAGAAAAATTAGTCAAGCTTCCGGACAACAACTTTTAGCAATGGGATCAACGGCAAGACCGAAAATTTTCCATCTATGAAGATATAAACATAGACTGTTGATTAAGTCAAAAATAATAAATAGATATAACTTGTAGAACTTAAAGACATTGAAGAACCTGTAGACAGTTGATTTAGTCCTTAATATCTTTTATTTATAATATGAGTCATAATATTTTGTTAAGGAAAAATAAGTACTAATTTTTTTATGCAAAATGAATAATTTTTTAAAATTTTGTTAAGGAAACTTATAAGGGAGAAAAGTTATAAGGTTTAGTGTATTGGTAAGAAATCTGAGTAATATGCATGAAGTTTAAGATTTGATTTTTATTACTAACCTATGAAGCCCAGATACCGACACGATACGATACCAATACGCCGATACGTAAATTTTTTTAAAATCCGCAATCCGATACTGCCGCGATACGTTATTTAAAAATTAAATATATAAATACACATTATATAAACATGACTAAAATCAACAATATTAATAATTAAAAGAGAAAATATCTAATCTTATATCAGAATTTTAGAAAAAACTCAAATGTTTGACACCATAGTTTTTCTTTTGAAAAGTAAAAAATTATATTGACAAAGGAAAACTACGAGAAGTGCTAAAGATATAAACAAGTATCGGGTATTGGGACGTATCAAACATGTATCAGATATTACTTTTTTATTTAAAAATAATGTTTTAACCAATACTTTTCCGATACGAGTATCGAGATGTATCGGAAGAGTATCGAATATTATTTTTTTATTTAAAAATAATAATTTAATCGATACTTTACCGATACGAGTATCGGGACGTATCGAAATAGTATCGGTATCAAGAACGTATCGGACACGATACGTCGCCATTTTTTGAGTATCGGGCTTCATAGTTACTAACTATAAACACAAAAAAAGAGCTTCTAAGGACGAGGAGATCGAGGGTCGCAAAATTGTGATTAGGAGTGACAAAGAAAATGAATTTATGATTTTTTTATTTTGAAGTGTATAGTACCGTAGTATAAACACTTATGTAGGGAACTTTGAAGATTTCTTAAAGATTTGAAGTTGGTTCATTTTCGTGACTTTATTTGGATTGAGATGTTGATGATTTGAAAGTAATGGTTAACAATACTACTATTTGTTAAGAGGAGAGACATAAGTTTGATGGATTTGAGTTTAAAATCATTAAAGATTAGAATTTGTCATTATTATAGAGAGATTTGGATTTACCGTTTTTTGTAAATTCACGTACCTTGCCGCAGTAGTGAATCTCGGCCATCCTTTGTGATTTAACAGTTTCAATTAAACAATTCAAATTTTCATAATTTTATACAGTATTAAATCTTAGCTGTTTATTTCTAATCGAATGGTCTAAATTAATTACTGTATCGTCGCAATAACTATGTTATATCCAATCCCCTTACAGATAACTTATTGTAAAGATGCTTTGATAAATCTAGCACGTGATGAAGGTTTTTTTTAGTGTATATATCAGCGAGCAACACTTACATGGCCACAACTATTTGAGTATTATACTTAGACACACACACATAAATCAAAATATTTAAAACAAAAATAAATTTATCACATCAATATATATCATTTTAATTATTTTCTCTTTATTTTTTTTTTTTATGTGAGTATGTCCAACAAATAATATTTGGGTCTGTACCCATATAAATATTTCTCTCTATATCAGCAATGTCTTACACAAACTAGTTCATTTTATTTTGTCGATGTAATTAGAGTGTACTTTTCATTTAGTTAATAAGTAGTTTAACTTTTGGCACGGGTCTCACACTAGAGTTAAGTTTTAACAAATCCAAAAATAACATTTGTATAACAATTAATGATAACTATTTTTGAAACAACAACATTAAATAAAATTAAATTTGATAACGTTTGTTTATATTTAAAGAAAAAAAAATATTTGTTTTATAGTCTTATGAGTAAGACATGAGCTAGCATAGTTTTAAATTTAATAATTCCACACTTCCACTGAGACTTTATGTAGCACTTGTGTTTATACGTACAACACGTTCTTAGACACACTTTTCTATATCTACGAGTGATTCACTTTCCCTTTCTCACTTTCTTTTGTTTTCACATCCAATATATATATATATATATATATATATATATACATATAGGCAAATTCTAATATGGACCACTTATTCAAGTGGTCCATGGTGGACCAACGCTATAACGAATACGAATTTTACAAAATCGACCGTTGGATTGAAAGTTTATATCATATAGATCATCCACAGAAAAAATTAGAAAAATTGAAAATCATTTGATATGTTTTTGGGACTCATTAAGATTTACAATATTTAATAAACCGTTAATCTTTATGGATCTCAATAACATATCAAATGATTTTCAATTTTTCTAATTTTTTCTGTGGATGATCTATATGATATAAACTTTCAATCCAACGGTCGATTTTGTAAAATTCGTATTCGTTATAGTAGTATTGACTACTTGTCCACGGTGGACCACTTGATGAGGTGGTCCACCATAGCATTGGCCTATATGTATATAGTACTTTCTTTATTCCTTAAAAAACTTACACAGTTGCAAATTGCAACCCATAGAAAAACAAAAACATGTCTTCAACAGTTTCAGGTTTGTTAACAAACATGTTAGACAGATTACTAACAACAGCTTTTCATAACATTTCAATGGCAAAAGGTCTTCATAATGATGTAACCAATCTCCAAAACACTCTCATAATCATAAATGCTTTCATTATTGATGCTGAAAACAAACAAACACAAAGTAACTCTATTTCTCTTTGGCTTCACCAACTCAAATATACTTTATTTGATGCTTGTGATATTCTTGATGAGATTGAATGTGAATCTTTGAGGAATCATGTTGTTAAAGCTAATGGAAAATTCACTACTAAGGTACAACGTTTTTTATCATTTTCTAGTAACCCTTTTGCATTTCGTGTTAAGATGGCTAATAAGATCAAAGATATAAATCATAAGATAGATGAGATTTGTTCTCTTAGGATGAAATTAGGTTTATCAGTATCATCAGAGAATCATGCAAGTGGAAGTGGACATAGTAGTACTAGGTTTAGGAGAGAGACTCATTCTCATGTTAGATCTTCTCATGTGATTGGTAGAGATGAAGAGAAAGAAAAGATTATTAGGTTTTTGATGGAACCACCATTAGGTAGTGATGATGATGATGATATTGATGTTATTCCAATTGTTGGGATTGGTGGGTTGGGAAAAACTACACTTGCTCAGTTAGTTTATAATGATGATAGGGTGAATGAGCTTTTCGATTTGCGTATGTGGGTGTATGTTTCCGATGAGTTTGATGTTAAGAGGTTAGTTTCGGAGATTCTTAAAGCGATGCATGGAATGGAAGTAGATGCTCAGATGCATAGTTTTGATCAATTGCGAAATCTGCTTCGCGAAAGATTATGGGGGAAGAAATTTTTACTTGTTTTAGATGATGTTTGGAATGAAGATTATAGAGAATGGCTTGAATTGAAAAAACTATTACTAGGGATGCGTGACGATGGAGAGGATAAACTCGGTAGTAAGATTATCACGACCACTCGTAGTGACAGGGTTGGTTCGATAATGGGGAATGCTTATAAACACAACTTGAAGTATCTCCCAGAAGAAGAGTGTATAAAGCTTTTTGTTAAGTGTGCATTTTCAGCAGGAGAAGAGAAACGGTATCCGAGGTTAGTGGAAATTGGGAAGGACATTGCTAGGAAGTGTAAAGGGTTGCCCCTAGCCGTGGTAAGTTTAGGGTGCTTGCTTTACACTAGACTTGATGAAAGTGAGTGGAAGAAAGTAAGAGATAGTCAAATTTGGAGAGTGAACCCTCAAGATGATGATGGCATTTTAGCTGCATTGAAACTAAGCTATAATCACTTGTCATCTGGATTGAAACTATGTTTCTCGTATTGTTCGATTTTTCCTAAGGGTTATGAGTATACTAATTTGGAGCTGATTTCTTTTTGGATGGCGCATGGATTACTGCAAACCAGAAATGAAGACGAGGAGCCAGAAGATCTCGGGGAGTTTTATATTCAGGAGCTAGTTTCAAGGTCTTTCTTTGAATGTGCTTCCGAAGAACAACTGGTTATTGACGGTCTTATTTCCGAAGAACTTGATCTTCTAGGCATTTCCTTTTTCAAAATGCATGATCTTGTTCACGACCTTTCCGTGTTCACAATGCAAAGTGAAAGGAAAGTAGTGAAGTTTAATTCAACAAATGTTCAAGAAAAAGTGCAGCATTTGTCATTCTCAGACAGCGGCGAAGGAGTTCCTGCCTTTGGTAAAACGTCGAGTAAGATTCGAACCATTGGATTCTGGCATGCGTTTCAAAAGGAACTTGCAATCACCGAACCGTTTGTCAAATGGATCTCCAACAAGTTCAAGTATCTCAGGGTGTTGAATATTCAAGGTTCTGATTTTCGGTTCTTACCGGACTGTTTCGACAAAATGAAACATTTGAGGTATCTTGATCTAAGCTATTGCCGGAGGTTGGAAAAACTTCCAGATTCCATTTGCAAGCTTCAAAGCCTAGAGGTATTAAATCTCTGTAAATGTGTAGCACTTGCATATATTCCCCAAAAATTGAGGAATCTTGTCAGCCTTAGGATTTTATGGATTACCATAACAATCACTGATTTATCTTTCATAGGCATTGGAAACTTGAAACATCTACAAATTTTAATTTTGTGGAATTGTGATAATTTGGTCTCACTTCCACGCGATTTGAGGCACTTGACTTCTTTAAAGAGACTAACTATTGAGGCTTGTAATGAGGTGATTAGTTTTGAGGATGAAAAAGAAGACGAAGAAGAAGAAAATGAAAACTACCCTTTGAAACTTGAACGATTTACAATTGACAAATTAACCAACTTGGCAGTATTACCTGGTTGGCTTAGAAGATGCGGTAAAACTCTGAGGTACCTCGGCCTTTCAGAGTGTTCAAGCTTAATGGCATTGCCAGAGTGGTTGGTAAATCTAACATCGCTTGAGACGCTTCTAATTGCTGATTGTCGAAACTTGGCATTACCACAGCATATGGATCGTCTTCAAAACCTTCAGAATTTAAAGATATATGGATGCCCTAAGCTAATTGAGAGGTGCAAACAAAATACAGGCAGTGACTGGAACAAGATAGCTCATATCCCAAATGTTGAAGTAAGTGTAAATCCTTTATTTTCTTTGCCTTCTATTTCATATGTACTTATTGCTTAGTTATTCTGATTGTCTTACTTTTTTTGGACTCAATTTCTGCTTGTCATTCTGAATCCTATATTCTATAGGCACAATTCAATTTGGATTTTGGAATTCCCTGTTAAGTCAGTTCTGTCTTTGTGTTCTTAGGACCGGAATCGGACTATGTACCGAGCCTTAAAATTTACTGTAGTGTTTTGTTTTTGGACGGAGTTATTGCACAGTATGATACACACTCATGACTTTCCGATCAAACTTCTTAGTAGTAGCGTAACTTCCAAACAAATAAAAGCCCTTTTCTAGCAGCCAGCAACTCTGCCGCAAAGGAGTCAAGTCCTGCAATTTCTGCTGTTTAACAAGTCTGTTTTCTCAGCCATAAACACACACACTCACATTCAGATTTGCTGCTGTAACAGCAGGCCGCAGTAATCCATTTAGGCCGTCCGGTTTCAATTTAACGGCTGAGATTGATTTAACTAAAATTCAGTTTTCAATATAGACCGTCCAATCTAAGATTAACGGCTGAGATTAAAAACTGTGTTGCAGCGTGTAATAATTTCTGCAGCAAATCCAAGTCCCTCACATGATCCATGTCAAACACCAAACCAAAATTGCAGCAACATTATTTTAACCATTCCTTGCTGCAGTCTTCCTGTCTACCATACAACCTTATTATAACATCGTAAAGAGAACCAACATTGCTTGAAACTCACATAGGACATCAGGAGTAAAGAACAAGGACGTCCAGAACATTAAATAAGCTCCATCCAGGGATATCAATCTAGGCTTTGGATATTGCTTTAACAATTAAGAGTTTTTATTAAACATGCACATTGGGACTTTGGATTTGGATCCTCTCATATCAAAATTTGACATACCTGTCAGGAGTAGAGAGATACACACACAAATTTTACATAACAAAATCATATGAAATTTTGAACTGCACATTTGTTTTTGCCTGTAACTAACTAACTTTTCTTTTCTGTTGGTTTCATCATGCTAGCTTGGCAGCGATTAGGATCACCGACAATATTGCAAACACAATCACCAAACATCATGGAGACAGCAGAGAGCTTGAGGTTTTCCTTTTTTGTTTTGTTTTCAGCACCAGTATCCGGCCCACTGGACCATCTAATCTGGTTCGGGGGTTAGTTCTGGCGTCAAGTGATTCCACCCCCCTCCCGTGGTCCTCCCTACCAAGTCCAGCGTCAATCACCACTGGACCAACTAACGATTGGTAGAGCTTGAAGTTTTCATTTACTCAGTTTCCTACCCCTCTGCTGCCAATCATGTGCAATCCCATTTGTAGTTTTGCCTTGCAGTTGCCCATTGATCAACATCCAAGCAATAACGCAAACAACAAAAATCAATGGATTCGTAAGTTTCTCCTATTCCAAATACAATATAGAAAATAATTAGTTAAGATATATTTTTTTTTTTCTCTTTCTTGTACATTTAGGACCATTTGGTAGAATAGAGTAAGAGAAGATAGGAAAAGGTAAGATATTCTTATATTATCATAATATCTTGCTATTCGTTGGTGTACATTTTATCTCCTGTCAAGTGTACATTTTATCTCATGGAGAGTTTGGTTAGAAATAATGATGATATGATACTGATTCCTCCCCTTATTTGCAACCCTTTCTTCCTTACAATTTTCAGCATTGGTTGCATTTTTTGTTATTATGAACCATTTCAAAATCTTATTGTTGAATGAAACTACAAAAAACTTGATTGTTCGATTATAGAGATTAGAGACTATGATATAATGTTGTGACAGATTAACGGTCTTAGAAAATTTGTTTGTTGAGTGAAACATGAATGATTTTATTTCTGTCCATCATCAAATTGGCAAAGAAAGAAATGCAATCATCAATGATTTTATAAAGATCGGATGCTCGTATTCAAATAAAAAACAACTAATTTAAACTAGAAAGAAACTCACCAAGTGTTACTCTTCTTAATTAGACCTCTAGCAATCATTTCACGAAGAAGTTCCATTGCCTTATCATGCTTATCGTTTTTTTACCAAAGCACGAATACGAGGTTCGTAAGTTGCAGCATCAGGGGTGCAACCGGTTTCTTCCATTTTTGACAGTATGGACAGCGCTTCATCAAACAAACCTTCTTTAGAAAACCCATTAACCATCAGACTATACACCCTAAGACTTAATTGATATCCCTTAATCAAAAGATCCTGATATACCTTTTGTGCATCCCTAAGTCTACCATTTTTGCATAGTCCATCAACAAGTAGTGTGTATGTACCCATATCTGGTTGAATTCCTCTGTCTTTGATCTTCCCAAATAACACAATTGCCTTGTCAACATCACCCCTTTTGCATAAAGTATCTAATAAAGAAGCGTAAGTGATAATATTAGCTGGTTGAACCTCTATCGTGCATCTCATCGATAAAATCCCAAACATCATAAATTCTCCCTGATTTGCAAAGTCCATCAATAAGGGAACTGTATGTTATAGTGTCCGGAGCCATGTTTTTTAAATGCATTTCTTTGAAGAGATTCACAGCTTAATCCACCATTTTATTCTTACATAATCCATTAATCATGATACTGTAGCTCTGAAGATCAGGTTTCACTCCTGTTCGAGCTATAGCGTTAAATACATATGTGGCCACGTTCAAGTAACAATATTTTTGGGCCTAAAGCCCTTACTTAGATTGTCTTATCAGCTTGATTTATATACAAATAGAAAAACCTTCATTTATTCATCGGATCCCTATATAATAATGAGTTTGCGGTCATTCACATAGCATCCATACATGGGGACAGAGCTACAAGGAGGACAACATATAGGTCATGGTACTCAAAACATTTTTTTAAAAAAATTATATACTAATATTCTATTATACCTTTTGTGAACCGTAAATGTTTTTAGAGGATCGGCGTGATGAATGAGCGAGATAGAAATTGAGGAAAAAAATTTCAAATGATAAAGATTTTGGCTTCTTACAATATGAAAGTAGACAAAATATTCACGAAAAATGTCCCTAAAAATACAAAATACATTTCTCCAATTATCGTACATGTACAAGAAAACATATCATATGCTATTAAGCAATAGATTTATGCAACATTGTCTCATCATAATCGTAACATACAAAATGTTCAAGGTCAAAGATTGAACGGATCTAGTAATATGCGTGTAAAGTTAAATATTCTTCAATAATGTCCTTATGCATATTATGATATTATGTTCATTGTGTGATTTATCCATCAATTTTAGCTTGTTCTTTTTGGATCATCTAAAGAAGTAGCCGACGTTCATATTTTTTTTTTCTTGTTATAATAAATAAGTGTGATTTTCACATATTTGTTTGTTTTGATTTTTTGTCTTTGTACGGTTTATTTTGTTATCCCGTCTTCATAAGGTGTATTTTGTTTTTCCGTATTTGTGCGGTGTTCATTTGCTTCAGATTAAAGGATTAGTTTCGATCTAGTGCAGATCAAATCATTGTCGACTTTGGTGTCATTGACGCTACAAATTAGAAGGCATGAATATTCCGAATATTTTAATATAGTTATATCATATTTGTAAGATTATGCAATTTGCTGTTTTATGTTATTAATATATATGTTGTGAATGTACCGAACATAAATTTACAAGCACTGCCAGCCCTAGTTTTAGAGAAAATTTTCTTTTGTCTCCAAGGTCTCTTTGTTCATCATAGAGGGGTGATTTTGGGTCATTTTTGGCATAGAATCACCTCCTCTACATATTTTTGTTCTCTTCTTTTAATATAAATAAGTTATTTTCACATAGATTAAATTTTTCTTGTGTTTTTTGTGTAATTTCGTCGTCTAAGTGCGGCGTTGTGTGGGTCGTCGTCTTGTGCGGCGTTATTTGATTTCCCGTATTGTTGCGGTGTTCATTTGATTCTTCTCGAAAGATTATCTTCAGTCAATTACAGATTCAATCAATGATTTGGACATCAACGTTGCAGATCCGGAAGCATGGATATTCCGGTGATTTTAATTTTATCATATTATTTGTAGTAGGCATTTTGCCGTTGTATGCTATTAACTCGGATGCTGTGAGTTTGTTTGCAGATTCATCCTTTACGTTTTTAGCGAAATTGAATATGTGGTTGTATTTGATGTATTCTGTCGATTTGAATGAATGAATATCTTTTTGTTTGTGTCAAAAAAAAATATATATATGTTGTGAATTTGTTCGCAGATTTTTTTTTTTTTTTTTTTTAAAAACTTTAAATATATATTACATTGATATACTTTATAATTTGAATGAATACAATTTATTTTTAATAAAAAAAAAAACTCTCAAGTTCTCAACAACAAATTTTCTATATATAGTTTATTGCAGACTAAATTTAACCCAAAACATGCTTAAAAGGACCATACAATTTGTTACCTATCCTGCTGGATTTATCACTATTAATTAATGCAAATTTATATTCTTACTAATTATTTTGCATCAAAAGTTTATGACAATATAGTAATGGGATTCGTTGTCCCAATATAAGTATAGTGCATATATGAAATGGATACATAGTACAAATCGTCAGTTGGTTTAGTGGTGATTGACGCTGAATTTGGTAGAAAGAACCACAGTTCGATCTCCTGCAATTACGATCGAGAAAAGATTAGAATCACTTAATGTCAGAACTAACCCTCGAACCAAATGCAAACGGTGAAGGACACTGCCCTACACATTCTATAACCACGTGTCTCCCAGCATAGAGTTATAGTTCCATGCACACTCGACACTTGCACATACCACATTCTTAAATTATTTATATTGTTTCATTTCATCTTATAAACTATGATTCTTCCTTCTCTTCTCAACACTCAACACCATTTGTTTGTACTAAACCAAGAGAAAATCATCCATCAAATAAATATCATGAAGGTACGCTTATTTCATCCAAGAGGTTGCAATATATTTGCGTCACACCCCATTATGAATTTTGTCACCATTTTGCTTGAAAATTTAAATATGCTTTTAGCTTTTAGAGAAGGTAAATATAAATATTTCTGTAAGTGTTTTTTTAGTCACTAGACTTTGACCCGTGCGTTGCACAAATTTAGTTGAATGATAGATATACGATTTAAATTTCTATAATTAAAATTGCAAATAAAAAAACAAAATGAAATCTAAACATAAATATATTGAAATTTAAAATAGAGAGTACAAATGAAACTACAATACTAATAAATTAATAAAAATAGAGGATACCATAAAATTGAAATCATATAAAATCAAAATAATTTGTTTCAGAAATGGTAGTACAAAATTAATTGCAAATAAAATCATTTTGTGATGTGTTATTTTCAATACATAACAAATGACTAATTCAAAATTCAAATTTAGGTAAGAGAAATGTGTTATTTTCAATACATAGCAAATAACTAATTTAAAATTCAAATTTATGTGAGAGAAATTAGATGAGAGTATTAATTAATAGTGGTTTAGGAGGGAAAAAATTAGGGTTAAGTTAAAAGCTTAATTAGTGTCTTAGTAGGTGCTAAATATAACTTTTATTATAATTAAGATTAAGATTAAGATAAGTTAAGATAAGATTAAGATTAAAATTAAGATTAAGATTTTCAATACATAGCAAATGGCTAATTCAAAATTCAAATTTATGTGAGAGAAATGTGTTATTTTCAATAAATAGCAAATGTGTAATTCAAATTTAGGTGAAAAGAATTAGATGAGAGTATTAATTAATAGTGGTTTAGGAGGGAACAATTAGGGTTAAGTTAAGAGCTTAATTAGGGTTTTAGTAGGTGCTAAACATAACTTTTATTATAACTAAGATTAATATTAAGATAAGATTAAGATAAGATTAAGATTAATTAGGAAATAGAGTGTTAAGTCCATATTTTACTCTCCAATGCAAGTCTAAGTCCAATGTATTTTCTTTTTTAGTTTTTCAAAGTTGTATTTGAAATTCAAATTTGAAATAGTAATAATAAATAAGGTGGTAGTTGGGGGTGTCATTAAGAGGGAGATTAGGAGGGAAAACATTAGGGTTAAGTGGTTGCATAATTAGGGTTTAAGAGAGAGCAAAACCTTACTTTTATTAAGATTAAGATTAAGATTAAGATAAGATTAAGATTAAGATAAAATTAAGATTAAGATAATGTGTTTGGGACTGATACACCATCTTTAATTCTAAATTTTTATATAAAATAATATTTTTAGCCTCACCATCTTTAATTCTAAATTTTTATATAAAATAATATTTTTAGCCTCAACTTTTTAAGTTGTGTCCAATTTTAATCTTCAATTTAGTTAAAAAAAAAAAAGGGACTAAAATTAGAAAATTTATTTTTGCACTAAACTTAAAAAATTGTGAATTTTAACTAACTGCTGAGATTATATTTGTGTTACTTATCATGTATTAAGGGAACTTTATGTTATATAATCATTTTTAAATAAATATAAGAGATTAAATTAAAATTTAAAATAAACATATGGGACCAAATCTGCGATTAAGCCACCGTTGACGAGAATGGATCCCCTCAAGTGCACTTTAGGGTAAATTTTTTTTCAAACCATTGATTTGGGAGAAGAGAGAGAAAAGAAAAAGTAAAAAGGTAAATTTAATGGTGATGATTTAACAATTGAGACAATTGAGGGAAAAAAAAAATTGAGAGAATCCATTCTCACCGTTGACTCTAAAAAACATGTTCAATATAATCTGCTACATATTTGAGCAGGATCATGGATGACACATGATTTTGTTGTGTCAGGACCAGGCTCACTCTAACTTGCATAAGAGAAAGTCTACCTTGATTGCTGATGGGAATCATGCTGCGTTTAAGGTATATATGATGTGTGTGTGTAACTTTTATGTATACTTTATGGTATGCAATATTCTTTATGAATCATTGATCTAACATAACTCCTTGTATATATTAGAAGACATCAAGGAAGAAAAGCTATGTAGACACTCTTGAACAAAAGGTTAGTCTCAGTTACTCTTGTTCTGTGCATTATCATTACATTGCAATCAAAGGCTGATATATATACAAATGGAAAATAGAGCTAGAATTTGAAAATATGAACATGCAAGTCACATTAATTGGTTTACCTTTAGAATTGTCAAAGTGATATAATCAAAGAAATTTCCTTAGTAGAGAGCATCTTCTTCATTATCATAGCCTGCAAATTCTTGCTTTGCATTAATAGCAGGCAGAAGATATCTTTACTAGAGAACAAAAATACAATGAGGATGAGGATAACAACGACGCCGGTGACAACAACAATGAAGATAAAGCCGGAGATGATGATGTGGTTGATGATCAACAAGAGGAAGGAGAGTACTTACTAGGAGACGAGGGTCCTACTACAGTTACAGATGAGGTATACATCTTTCAGTCTTTAGGAATACTTGATACTTACAGAATACTTTTGATTATGTCTTTTCGATTCTTCTTACAGGACGGAAGTCACAAAGGTCTGTTCTCGAAAGATGCTCGACATTTCAGCCATGGATGTCACTTAATGGAAGGAGAGATGAACCATGGAATGGAGGACTATGTTTTTGCTCAATGCAAGAAGCTCAATGGTTACGATTTAGGACTCTATGCAATATTCGATGGACACGCAGGCCGCGATGTTGCAAAATATTTGCAAAGCCATCTATTTGAAAATATACTGAGTGAGGTACATACTTTAATGATTGGTATATTATATTGTAGTTTGCACATTATTATTCGCACTGCCATTTGATTTCTTGATCCTGCATGAATAGCCCGATTTCTGGGAAAATCCAGTGCATGCTGTTAAGAAAGCATGTAAAGCTACGGATGATGAGATTCTAGAAAACATAGCCGGTTCGCGTGCAGGATCAACGGCTGTGGCAGCAATACTAATCAATGGAGTAAAGCTACTGGTAATCAATGTTGGTGATTCTCGAGCAATATCATGTAAAAATGGTCTTGCGAAGCAACTTACCGTGGATCATGAACCGGAGAAGGAAAAGGATCTGGTTGAGAGCAGAGGCGGTTTTGTGTCTAAGAGACTGGGTAATGATGCAATAAACTCAACAAAATCTTAGAATTTCAAGTCTTGGCATCACAATCATAATAGAAGATTACAAGTTTTCAACTTGAAAGTTCTCTTGTTCGATATGCGTCATTTTATTGTTTCATCTTGTTAGGGAATGTTCCTAGAGTGGATGACCAGTTAGCAATGACAAGGGCATTTGGAGATGGAAAACTGAAGGAGCACATCACTGCAGAACCAGATGTGATGATTAAGAAGATTGATGAGGACACTGAATTCATCATTTTGGCAAGTGATGGTCTTTGGAAGGTACAAGGATACTTCATTTATTCTAAATTAATTAATGACAATAAATTTTGAAAAGTAGAGGAATGATTTGAAGTAATATCTTTAATCAGTTGCTACCTTATTGCAGAAGTGTTTGGAACTGTTAAGAATGAACTGTGTTAAGTAATTATTAACAAAAATATTGTGGTAACTGTTCACCATTGCAGGTGATGACAAATCAAGCGGCATGTGACTGTATCAAGGATGTTGATGATGCTCAAAAAGCAGCAAAAAAGTTAGTGACAGAAGCAAAACGCATGGGAAGCTATGATGATATTTCATGCATAGTAGTTATGTTCTAGCTTATGTGCTGCTACATTTTATGCATATTTGCCTTTGTTTACTGTATATTGCTTTGAATTTCTTAATTCAAACAAATGTTTCTTTAAAATATTTTCGAGGGTCATGTACTATCATTAAAATATAATGGAATTTTAAATATTTATCAAAACAATATTCTGAATATCCACCTTAGTTGAATGGTTTTTTGAATATCACATTTGGGTCAATAAAATCTCATGTATATCATCCTATTTTCACAATATGAATATAAATTCATATTGCAATTGGTTTCAGGGTCATCAACTATAGTTTCACAAATGAATTCTCTCCTTCAAAACGAACATATGCTGTCATTTTTTTTACTAATTTAAGAGCAAAACTTACTTTAACTTTCTCATTAGTACTAATATAAGAGCAAAACTTACTTTAACTTTCTCATTAGTGCTAATGAATACGCCATCTGAATTGTTGGTGAAAGAAAAACCAAAACACAGTCTACTGTTTTGATGGTTGTCAAATAGTATAAACTAAAACAAGTCATTAGCTGTGTAAGATTCTACCATCAGAAACTAGCATGTCTAATCCAGAAACTGTACTGCTATTTAAAACTTCATGGGACTCCAAAGGAAGACCCTAACATTTTTTAGCATCCAACTCCTTAAAATATCTCGAAACATTTGTCCTAGCAATCAATTTCAGACTCTGAATGGTCACAGATCAAAAGTCACAAAACATGACCTAACCAAATCCATGCCTTAACTAAACCTATGAATACTTCCTTCCCTTAACTCCTAGCATCCATTCTATTTTGCTTGTATTCTTGCAAGCCCAGCAATCAGAACTGTACATGACTCCATTCCCATATTACATTATAATGGTTGTCTATATTAGCATCCTTCTGGACATCATCTTCATGACTCCATTCCCTTTTAAACACAGCAATCTGTGAAGCAAACCCTGGTTCAACATCAGCAGAACCACCAACCCCACTGAATTCCACATTGTAATTGTGTCGTGCAGCCAACTCGGATGCCCACCGTATGAACTGTTCTCTGGTCCACTCAAATTTGTGGTCATTATTTCGAAACTTGCATGACTGTAAGAGGGTTTGATCGTCCGATTCTTCTTGGTCTTGGGCAGGAGGACTCGACCTTTGTAGCACTACATTGTACTCAAAATTTGGTGTAGAAACAATGAGAATCCTCGGACAAAAATAACTTAATGCCACGTCGCCAAAGAGACAAGCTTGATCTTCCTCCATATGTTCAATCACCTGCATTGTATCATCAATTTATATCGGTTTACTCAGTTCCATGATAATCAGAGTTTCAGCACAGATGCAGACTTATGGGTATAAACATCGTGCATTTGCAAAATATTGTGTCGTGGTTGCATGATACACAATCAATTCCAATGGCTAGTAGTATGAAGTATATTCCAGCAATTTGATGCAGAGGTATTCATATACTATTGTAAGTGAAAAGAATGTAGAAGTGCTTGTTCACAGACTAAAGAACAAGGCCACGAGTGGCATGAGATTTAAATGAATGCTAAAACTAGAATGTGTTTAAATGAATGCTTGCCAACATGGAATTCATCTCCTCTAAAGTGAGATCTCATTTTAGAGGGTAAAGGAAAAGGAAATCATCTCAGGTGTTAGATAAAATAATTGCTGATTCATATTGTAACATACTCATATTATGTGCATGCATGTGGATCTGTTGATCTGATTTCACAAGTATAATACTGATGAGAGACTATTGTCATTGCACTGAGCAATATGACTATCGTATCGGATATCAACATAAATATTCATCTTCCCCGCCAGTTCTATCAACTAATTTCAATTTTCATCACATTTAGCAATTCTGCATGAGACTCTTCATATTTGCAATTTGAACTGAAGAGCTAAACTGAATTTTAGAAGTCACAAAACATCTTCTAATTGAAAATTCTACTATTCCACATTCAAACAAACTCTTTTACTTCCCTATCTGACCTGAAGATAATTCAATTCCGGCTAAGGTTCAATTTATAAAAATTAAGCAAGCATTCAAACATCCGAATATGAAGTCATCGTGAACTTAATTATCAGATGGTAAACATATTATAAATTCAGCACCAAAAATATCACACATTATAGATGATTTCATACAAGAAATGAAGTTTGAGTCAAAATAAAATACAAGGAATGAAGTATATTGATTTAGGACACACATCAATTGAAATTGTAAATAATAAGAATATCAAATGGATTAAGAAATACCTCTAAACAAGTACCAATATCAAATCCATGCAACCTGGAATCAAAATTTGTAATTGAACCTTCATAAAGAATAAGTGACTTTATGTGTTTACTTGTCACACCAGCATCTAATTTTGAATTTAGTACCTGCACAATTTATGCACATAAAATCAAGCAGCTTACAGATAGAATTCACACACACACACACACACACACACAAGAACGAAATTATGATTTCAGTTTCCAAAACAAAGAACGGTATGTCCTATAAGACTAAGACCTTCAAGATCAAAAGGCCACCTACATCCAACATAATCTTCAATTCATTACATAAGCAATATTTCCACACTGAGCAGAATTCAAGTTAGTAAATATCAAGCCATAGACATCTACTCCAATATTAAAATATTTTCATTCAGTTAAATAAGGCACAGACATGGTACTGAAAATAATAATGATAAAATAGTGAGTGTGACCAATTACTTTTCTATTTTCAAAGGTTATGTGCACCATTATTGTTAGGATATAGGATAAGGATAAAGATGAGTTTGTTAGGATATGAAGTTAGGAGTGAGTTAGGGAAGTCATTAGGTAATGGGGTAGTTAGGAATTATGATGTATACATATGGAGGTTTTGTGTAGAGAAGGATTCAGATTTGTTAACATTTGGTGAATAGAGCAGTGGCTCTATTGTAGAGAGTGGGAAACCCTTGGAGGAGAGTTTTCTCTCTATTCTTATTTTCTCATAATGTGTTCTTTCATTAGCTCTTTTTAATTCAACGCTTGGCTTCCTAATAATTATGCACAGATAAGACTGACATATTACAAGATCAGATGGACATAATAAACACCTCAAAATCTTGATAGAGTTGGGACACGTCACAATACAGTCATTACTTAGGCATATTTAGGATCAATCTTGAGCATACAGTGCTCTCGGGTATTATACAATCCAAATAATAAGAGACACTTTTTTCTTGAACATCTAAACATAAACCCTAAGTACACTACTTAAGAAAATTAAATGCAAACATTGAAATAGGAAAGTGCATGTAAACCTTTGCAGCACGTGTAAGACCCTTCTGCGAAATATCAACACCAGCAATTTTCTCCAGCGAAGTTGTGTAATTTAGCAATGCTTCCAACAAGCTTCCAGATCCACATCCAAAATCAAGCTGCGATGAAAGAGAACCTCAAATTCACAACTCAGACTAACAAAAGAAAAGAGAAGTTGTGAAAGTTTAGTATACCAAATTAGTAGCATGGTATTCTAAAATGTGTTGCACTGCAAATTCCACTCGTTGCTTTGAAAGTGGAGGGCTAAAAAGAGCCTGCTCCATTCTTTCCTCTGGAGGTGCTGCAACTTCGGTCAAACTTATTTCATACTCCACACAGCAGGCCTCTGAAAAATAAGAATATAAAACCATTGACACAATTTGCAAGTTAGTATCAGCATTTTAGCCACTTGCTAAACAACGTACATGAGTGTGTTTGGGGAGAGGGTAACAGGAGAAAGCAACTCACTAGAAGATAACAAGGACGACACTTTGGCTGAATCACCAGCTTTAGCAAAAATCAAATCAGAAGTGAGCAAGTTTGTGTTGAAATAAGCGTACTGGCCGACAGACATCTGCATCACAACCTCCTCAATGTAGGAAATCACAGCACCAACCCCGATCTCAAACTCAAACTCATTACAAACTTCAATAACTTCTTTCATATTTTCATTCTCCACAACCAAAGATACTGAATAACTAATACAAGGTAAAGATCCATTGCCTGGACAGATACCAGAGTCTGGACCTTCAATCTTTAAGTTGCAAACCCCATTTACTAACATGTTTAGTGATGAATTTTCACACATTGGCTCAAGTGATTTATTGCACTGTATTGCATAAAGCTGGCACTTCTGAATAGATTGACCAGCAAAAATATCTCTGAAAAGGTTTTCGGAAGAAATGTGGATACTGAAGTTGCCTGCAGTCTCATAAAGCAGGTCAAAAGGAGAAGTTACACTGTTAAAATACTTGTTCAGCCATGATAGAAGTTTCAATGAGGCATTCTGAATAGCATCATTCTGCTTCTTATAGCAATCCTCGGGGGAACACAAAAGTATTACATCCCCGCACTTCGAAAGCAACTTTAATTCACATTTAAACATCTCTGAATCTGATTGCTTTGGATTTCCATTTACAGAGGCCCCATTGGCACATTCAATCACATCAGTTCCTGAGTCTGCAGCCTTAAAACATGATTCTGATGATTCAGTTGGTATTTTGGGAGGATGACTTATAATGGAAAAGAGAGGTTCAGACAGGCGATACTGGCGACAAAACATACAAAGTATATCCCTGGGAAGGGAACCCCTCCAGTTAACTCTTGTCGTATATCTTGAAGGCAACTCAGCTGTGAGTAGTGCCTCTCTGGATAATTTGTAAATTCCCCCTGGAGTTTTCCCTAGAAGCATCCTGCATAGAAAACCTAGCAATCATTTACTAAATAATACAAAGTTGAGTAATTTTACACAACAGAATCTGACAAATACTTCTGACCAATAAAGAAGACAAATGTTCATCTAAAAAACTTCAACAGATGCAAAAATGCATGGGACAAAATTAGTATACATCACAAAAGCACCGTGCAAATGAGAAACAAAAGTTGGAAGATCAGAAAAAATTCCTAGTTAAATAATAAAAGTTTTCTATTTTTCTTATGAACATTCAGCTTGCAGCAACGTCAGAAAGGTCCTTCTATTTTTCCTAACCTAAGCAACCGCGGGATGCCTAATAAAAACCTGGAGGAATTATTTATTAGATAGTTTTTAAATTATGTCGAGTAAATAGGAAATCTACTCACAATTATCAAAACCAGCAAATATTTTCAGGTTGGTCTACCCAAAAAAAATACTTCAGTGGGCCAGCATAGTAAAGCAAAAGTGCATGACACTAACAACTTTTCATCAAGTATAAGTTTAGCCAAGAATATAATATAAGGTTGACCATTGTACTATTAAAATGTCAATAAACATTTGAATTTAAAGAGACCTGAAATATAACTGAACCGTTACATCCTCATAGAAAAGATCTCTAGATTTCCGTGTATATCCGATGCATGCTAATATTGCATCACCAACTATATCTTGCCCAGACAAGTATCTTGCCCTTACATTTAGAGATCCCTCAAAATGAACGGTTTCGTTTCCAATTCCCGATATAAAAGACTGATCCAGTAGATATGACTGTGGAGCAGCAAAGAACAGTCTCGTCTCGGAAGAAGCTTTACCTATATTCCTATTGGAGCCACAAAGATCACAAATAAATTAAGAGAGCAATTATCTAGTTTAAGAAAATTATTTGTAAATCCACTATACCTTGAAATCAGAACATTGGCATCATCTTCTAAACCAAGTTCATTTGCAATGATATCAAGGTAGTACTCTCTTAAAGACATACAGAGAGTCACAGCTTCAACATGTTTTTCCATTGAACTAGGAATGCGTATAGCCTTAACCCGAATGCATTCTTGTGAACCACCTTCTTCCATTAATGACTCAATAATATCTTGTGGATATGGACTCAGCTTTCTAATCCAGATATGTTGCTCAGAGATAGCAAGAAACTCATGTAACATTGTAGTGGCCCTTACTATATATGGAAGCACCAAA
Source organism: Trifolium fragiferum (assembly GCA_954870985.1). Taxonomy (NCBI): domain Eukaryota; kingdom Viridiplantae; phylum Streptophyta; class Magnoliopsida; order Fabales; family Fabaceae; genus Trifolium; species Trifolium fragiferum. Next base: position 14,236,358 of record OX940790.1, on the reverse strand, counting down.
AATGGATTTGACTCCACCTCAGGATTAATACACTTACACAAACTAAAAATCTTTGCATCACAGACAGAGATGACAGAAATAGGAATTGATCCACATTGATCGCCTTTCCTCCTCAAAGTAGCTCGAATGTGACCACTGAGTGGATGGTCAGACATAAGAAACTGTAAAAGTGTTGAATGGCAAAGGAAAATGGTATCAGGCTGAATTTAAATTCACCGACAGTCACAAGTAATAGTGGAACATAATAGAGCCCGAAAAAATACTTCTTATTGACTAACTAATTTTTCAATGTGATGACCAGCAAGGGTAACTTTTAAGTTATGACTTACTAAAAGATTACAGAAGCAAGACAAAAAAACTAAAAGTAGAAAGATAGAATTCATAGAACTTGATTTTTTCATCCTGTCCAACAACTTTCAGTGATCAGACTAGTTCTAAGGATAAGAATATAGTAGTGTATCCGTAACGTTCACCACAAAAAACATTGATATTCAATAACTTGTAAAGGACTACAGACTAAATAGTACACAACATCAGTGAGGAAATTGTTCTCAAACTTCACCGCTAAATGTCGTAATTACTAGCTCAACCATGAACAGGCTATATACAGACCAATCTAGCAATTAGGGGGAAAAATTACAAGTACAAGGACGACCAGGTGAAACGGAGTGAGAAACCTGAAGGATCTTTTGATCATCCAACTAAACAGAACAAAATGATTTAGGATGAGTTTGTAAAACAACTTAATTAAGCACTACCACTACTTAATAGGAGTTTATCATATAAGACCTTGTATACAACCTGTTTCAACGATAGAAGGACGTTTATCATATAAGTCAAAAACACAAGATAAGTGCTTATAAGCTAACTATCATAAACTATTTCTATAAGCTATTCATTACACTTGCATAGGCGCTTATGTCACAAGATAAGCTCTAATTAAGTTCTTACAAACACCTCTTATTACACAAAAGGGATTTTACATTTTAGTGATCTTAATACTTCATTTTCATAACAGAAAACAGCCATCACTCAATACACAGAAAAATTTACCTACTTTTTCTGAAAACAGATAGGCGATTCGAGCAACTAAACTTTCTTGTGCCTCCTGAGGAGTAAGATCAGTGGTCTCTGGAATGATACCAAGCTGCAGGAGAGTAATTCTTAGTTGTAACATTGTGAAAGTTAAAATATCATACTCCTCTCAAGAAAGGTAAACACTTGAAATAGAAGATATACTACAGCACAAAGTTAATTCTTATAGCAATTTAAACAATAATAATAATAGCACAAATAGGAAGCATGCATATAGAATAAATTGTATCTGCAGAATCGGCAATAGGAAAAGATCCATTTGCCTATCCTCAGTGTTCAAATATATAGTTTGCTATGAGTCAGTATAAAATAAAATGAAACATCACATTATAAAAGTCTCTAATACAAGAGAATGACCCCAAAAAATAAAGCCATGGAAAATTTTAAGGGTTTGATATTCCAGTGAAAAAATACCTTCTCTATAGCCATCTCTGCTGCAGATTGCTCTGCATCCTTCTTTTTCTTAAAGGTCTCCGATACAACTGTAAGATCTGGAAGCTGCAATGTGCAGCGGTAAAGACAGGGTCCAGTTTGAGGAATGCTTAACCCAGGACATCCAGTTTGACAGACCTCCTTCACTTCCTCAACCACGTAGCAAGCATTTTTGCCAAATTTTTGGTGTATTATAGCCTTAGGTGTAAGGGTTAGCTTTTTCGGTGCAACCACACAACGTTCTTTTGTTTCCATGAGAAAGCTCAGAACATTTCCAGTCTATTCTTGAAAATCAACCGTAAAACAATATATCAGCCAAAAACTATCTATCTGCAACTGGTAGAATTATGAGAATCTCAAGGATTTCGTGAGAATAGAGAAAGAACGAAACTAACTGAATCTAAAAAATAATTTATCTTTAAATCACCATTTCAAAAACAAAATGCTCAAGGATTAAAATGAGAAAAAATTACAATTTATTTGTGAATCCATACTAATATTTCCAGAAATCATGTAAATATATATTAATATACTAAAAACGGAAAAAAGAAAAACTTAAACCCTAAAAAGACAGAAATGTTAAACAAAAATCAAATAAATTTTTAGAAGCATAATAATGCATAAAGCTGCGTGAGTGTTAATCTCTTGTAATGAATAATGATGTTGATTTTGATAGAATAAAATAAGCACAATGAAAGAACAAAATCAGTGAAAATCGAAGCGAGAGAATAAAGCGAGAATAAAAATAGTGAAAAAAGTGTAAAAGCAGTTAGAAAAATGAATAAATTTGAAAAATGAATGGAAACTGAGAAGAGAGTGAGAGAATGTAGTAGTTACCTTGAGGTTCTTTGTTGTTGAATTGAATGTGAAGGAAATTAGGTTTTGAAAGAAGAAAGAATGAATTAGAAGAGTTGAGGGAAAAAGCCAAGACGAAGAGGGAAAGATTTTTGGCTTATTAAGAGTCAGACTCACTGCAAAAAGTGTCTGGGTGGATTCCGTAACCGAATCATGCTGCTAGTAGTGTGCTAACTTGCAAGTTAAGTTTTAACTTGGAGTTGTAATCTAGTGGTTAATGAGATCCTCGGTTCGAACCCGGATCACGACGTCCGATTTAGTAATTTGGATATTTGTCATTTGAGCTAAGACTTCTAGACGAGCTCATACATTATTAATAAGTGTGAATTGTGATTTATATAGTGTACTTTCTCTATTGTTAATTATAAGAAAATATTTATTTTTTAGATATGTTGAAATGTTGAGAGAATGGATCCCCTCAAGTGCACTTTAGGATAAATTTTTTTTCAAACCATTGATTTGAGAGAAGAGAGAGAAAAGAAAAAGTGAAAAGGTGAATTTAATGGTGATGATTTAACAATTGAGACAATTGAGGGGAAAAAAAATTGAGAGAATCCATTCTCAAATGTTGATATATCTGTCCTATATTATAGTCTAAATACATTAAAATTTTAATATATTTAAAAAATGAATCCTTTTTTATAATTATGACCAGAATATTTTCATAATTTATACCTATTTTGTTAAAAATATATATTTAATATGATCCGCTAAATAAGTCAGTATCATGTACAATATATAAAAAAAATATATTAAATTGATGATATGGTATCTTTAAAAAAAGTATTTGAATCATTTTTTAGATATCGACTTTGCACATCATTAGCATATGAAACTGATATCCTCATTGTCAATAGTGAGTACTAGTTTTTTAAACCATGGGTACTTAATAGATACTCTCATTAGAACAAAGTAAATTTGAGTATCGGATATGTATCCGTGCTACATTAAGCACCGTCTCTTTTCTCGAGAACTCACCTTAATTTTCAATAAGATTTTTTTTCTGCACTCACTTAATTTTATAATATATTTTTTTTTTATTATGTACTGTGGTATTATTGATGAAATTCATTTTAAATTTTTTGAAGAGTTGCTGCCTTGTTGGATTGGAGTGATGAAACACTTACTACATAGTATTATTAAAAAATTATAACTAAATAAATAAATTATGGGTATATGAGATCGAGATTTTTTTTTTGAAGGAATATGTGAGATCAAGTTTTTTTTTTTAATCAAACAAACTTAATGCATTTTATTGAATATTGATTATCAAAGATTCAATACATGAAGGAATAATCTCAAATCTATGGAAACTAGACCAAGAATTGGTCACCATAGCTAATGTATGAGCAACCAAATTCACTTGTCTCTTAACAAACTTAACTTCAAAGTTTGCAGATAATAGCATAATAAGAATTATATCATTAACGATTGAGAGAAACTCTGAATTGTCTTGCCGCTTTGTGCGAATAGCTTCAACCAACACTTGAGAATCACTTTCGAATTGGACTCGTTCGAAACCTCTATGTTTTGCTTCATTCACGGCTTGCAATAATGTCCATGTTTCTCCCTCCTCTATTGATAAAACCAACGGTTGCCACTGTGTGAATCCAGCAGTAAACTCACCAGAACTATTACGAAAACATGCACCCATCGTTGCCCTTCCTAGTCTGACAAAAAACATTGCATCTACATTGCATTTTAACCATTCTATACGAGGCATTTCCCACCGATTTGTGCTTGAAATTGGGACATCATGACTTCGCAGCTTATGAACATCAAACCACTCACTCCAATGGTCAAACGCAGCTCGACCAACTTGACTTGGCCTTCTAACATTATCATTCCATATTTTGTCATTCCGATTATTTCATATGCTCCAAAACACTCTCTCTGCCGCACTACCTTGCTGACACGCTGCAAAAACCATGACAGATGATAGTCCGACTGCTTGCCAGCTAGACCGGAAAGATGCACATGTGAAGGTGTGTACATCGTCTTCAATTTCCTCTTCACACAGAGGACAATGAAGATCACAATTCACATTACGTTCGAAGAGCCGACACCTCGTTGGGAGGCAACCCCTACATAAGCGCCAAAGAAGATGACGCACTTTATGTGGAGCATGCGCTTTCCATATTGCTTGCCAATTACCTTCCACATGATATATATAACTATGAATAATACATTGCATAGCAAGCTTGTAACCCGATTTGACAAAGTAACAACCATTTCTCTCCCCCTCCCAAACCATTTTGTCCTCATAAACCGATCCAATAAGAGGTGTCGCGATAATCCTCTTTGCCACATGGTCTGAAAATAACATGCGAATTTTAGCAATATTCCAAGCTTTATAATTTTCCACCATCAAGTCTTTAACAAATAAGGCATACACACTTTCGGGTTGAGGCGAGAGAATCCAACGTTCTCCATTCCCACACAACCAAGGATCATACATGACGCGAATCTTATCACCACCACCAATTCTTCACCTACACCCAAGTAAGAGAACCTGTCTAGCTTTCCAAATACTACGCCATTCAAAACTAGGATTATAACCCAAGGGAGCTTCAAATAAAGTATAGCGTGGAAAATACCTTGCTTTAATAAGTTTAGCCACCAATGTCTCCGAATTTTGTAAGATGTGCCACGTTTGTTTTGCTACCATAGCCATATTGAATGCCTCAAAGTTACAGAAACCCAAACCACCTTTGTCTTTAAGACAAGCAAGTCTCTCTCATGCTAACCAATGAATACCTTTACTATTAGCATTACCACCTCCCCACCAAAAAGCATTCAACATGTGAGATCGAGTTAAATATTTAAAAATGGAAAGCTTTATTGTAGATGTTTCAAAATTGCGATCCCCACCCAAATTCAGGAACATGTACTTCAATTGTCATGATGTTTTATGCAATAATAGATTTGAGCTGTTCATTTAAGATTAGACGTTCAAATCACTTATACAATAAACTAATCTCAACAATCATTTAAATTGAATAGATTAGAGTCTAACTAAGTACTCCCTCCGGTCACATTAATAAATAAATTTGACTTTTTTTTAATACATTAAAAAATAAATGTATGTGGCTTATATTATAGATCATGAATTAATAAAATAACAAAGCATAAGCCAAAATTGTCACGAAATTTTCTGTCAATAAATTTATGGTGGATTTCTTCGCCAATAAGTAATTATAAATTGTAAATGAAGGTTTTCTTATTATGATTTAGATTTTTTTTAAAGGCAATCAACCATTTTATTTTAGAAACAAAAAAAAGATTAATAAGCTTACCTTAACAGAGGAGGTGCTAACATAACATAAACATTATAAAAATCTTATTAATATTTTTTTTTGTAGCTTATTTTTATTAATAAGCATATTAATATAAAGGTATAACAAAAAAATCTAAAAAAAATTGTAAGCTTATTAATATATTTTGTAAGCTTTAATTTTATTAATAAGCTTAATTGTTTTTCCTATAATAAATATCAGTATTATTTTTTACATAAAAATCTGAATTTTTTTTTAATTTTAAAAATTACTCTTTTTTCAAATAATAAAAATTTTCTTCAAAACAATACAAAAAACATGTTTTGGGAGGTGCAAAAAGACTGTGTTGGGTTAAGTAAAAAATATATTTGGGCTTAGAAAAAAAAACTGTTTAGGTTGATTATAAACCAATTCATTTATAAAATATTTATGTTTTAAAATAATTAATAAATATAATTTTTTAATCAACTAATTAAAAAATAATTAGTTTAAGTAAAAAACCTATTTAAAATTGGTTCAAGTGAATAACCGAGATTTTATTATAAATTGGTTATAAATTGATTCCGAATCGATTATGAACCAAATTCAAATTAGTTTTACAAAATAATCGATTTTTTGTGTAAAAAAAAATAAATTTTTAAAAGGAATAATTTTGAATCTAAACCAAACCATAAATTAGGTTTGATGTGGTGTGGTTTTTAAACAATACACACCCCTAACGACTTTCTCAAAACAGTGATGCTATGCAGTACAGGATTGTGTTATAGAAGAAATGCACGACAGTAGGAAAAGCATAACTATACAATGGTAGTGGTGGTTATAAAGATGATAAGTGATGGGTAAAAAGGTAATAACAACTCAATAATACTTCCTCCGTTCCTTTTTATTTGATGTTTTAGAAAAAAAATTATTTCAAATTGTTTGATGTTTTGATAATTTAAGGTTATATTTTGTCTATTATATCCTCCTTCCCAATTTTTTTTGACTAAATTTTATATAATCTTTTTATTGTATCTTTATTTTTTAGTAAACTTCTTCATATAATCTTTTTATTGTTTTTGTTTTGTTCTTTTTTTTCCTTGCATGTTGAAAATCTTGTTACACAACATTAAGAAACTCAAATTGACTACAACTTGAAAATACGAGAATTTTTAGAACACATAAACTTTTGAAATACTCTACTTTAAAAATAAAAATGTGACTACAACCCAATCACAATAAGTATTATTTCATGCCTAAATAATCTTTGACTTCTCGTACTAAAATTGGTTCACACTTCATTTGAATGAGTAGTTGTCCTATTCTTTCTAGCCTTTGTTTTTCATTAAATAAGTTTTCCTTTCTATTCTTCCGATGAAGTATATCTTGTCAAAAAACCGATTTTTTTTTTGTTGAAAAGGCAAAAACAAAAAAATTGGTTTGTTACGATCCGCCTTTAATTTTTTTGTGGTTTTAATTTTTTGGAAAGATAAAGTGTGTACAAAAAAATAGGAATTTTTTTGTGATTAAAATTAGAGTATAATATATTCCAAAAAAGGGTATAATAGGAAAATAAAGTGCAAAATTACACTTTATTAATTTGACCTTTTTTTTCTCAAACATCAAACAAGAAGGAACGGAGGGAGTAGTACAATTATTCTCTTCAAATTTGATTCCGTAACATTTAGCATTTTCCTTCTCAAAAATATCATCTATAGATATGGATCTTGATCCTCTCATGTGTTCTCCTCTTCTACTACCTCTCCTGTGCAATTGTTAGCCATTGGATTGATCTAACAGTTGATAGATAAAAAGGTAATTAAAGGAGAGAGAAACTTCATCTTCTTCAATTTTTCAATAATTTTTTCTACACTACGGTTTACACTTTACTCTCATACAGCAAGGCCGCTCCCAAAATCTCCTCCTCATTCTCTGTTCTGTTTCAATTCTTCCCAATTTTCTAAACTCTCTCTTTTCACACCCAATTTTCCATTTCCATTATTTTTCTTTAATCCAAAATTCAGGTAAAAAATAAATATTCACCCATCTTTTTCCATGAATCTCAAACACCAAACTCAATCTCAGTTAAAAATCTAAAGATTTTGCCACCAATCCATTTTAGCAAAACAACTAGTTTCTTTAAAGATATGATTTTTTTTCTTTCTTTAACTGAAGTTTCTGCATTCTAACTTCTCTAGATGTGTCCCTTTTCATAGATTTTCATTGGGTTTTATTTAATTTTGATTTAGCATATTAGATCTGTCAATAGAAAATGAACTGATCGGTGCTTCCGGTCATCGCTGCCGGTAAGAACGATAGCCCGTTTTATGGCCACGCCGCTGCCACCAACACATGGTCATCTCCTCTGCGTTTAACACTCGTCACAACCCTTCTCTCTCTCTCTCTCTTGTAAATTATAATACAGATTTATTTATTTTTATTATCTTCACTTTTGTTCACTCAACCATTAGATCAATTCAATGGTTAGAAACTACACAGAAGAGGCAAACACAGGAGAGGATCCAGATCCCTATAGATATATATATTACTCCATCTAGTCATGATTATAAGCAACAACAAAAAAAGGCACACCCTTTAGGTCTGTTTGGTTCGGATGTTTTAGAGGGGAGGGGAGGGGAGGTGAGGGAATATTTTAAATTTTTATAAAAAAAAGGATAAAAATAGATGATAACAATATTCATGCGAATCATGACCTTTTTCCACCCATTTGGTAAAACATGTCTTGAAAAATTAAAGCTACGCTATGAATTCCTAAGTTTTATATTATTGTTATCCAAGTTTGATATTATTGTTACAATTGTATATCTGTATGAGATTAATAATGTTCTTATTGTATAATATAATTTTATTTACATATATATCCAACAAAATATATAATTCAAAACATATTTATAACTTTTTATCATTTTCTTGTACTAATAACTTCTTTTCTTCGATTGATTCTTCTTTTTCAAAATGCTTCATCGAGTATATTTTGATTAATCACCTGTATCCAACAATTCTACACAAAAAACCAATCACCATTATATCAAGTAACGCAATAAAATGACAGAAATCACAGTCCATTAAAATAATTATAAACCAAACTACATCAATATGTTGAAATCTAAAATGAATTTTTTAATGAGTACAAAATTGATAAGAATAAATAAAATATATTTATTTTGCGGAATGTATGAATTTTTTTATCATCACTGTTGAATGTGTAAATTGAACTTGGTCAAAGAGATGCGAAGCCTCTATCCTAACCACTTAAACTAACCAAACATTCATAATAAATTTATTAAATTATATTGAATTTTTTTTAGATATATTTTTGACCCAAAATTTTAAAACCTAAAATATCTGCTTCGATTATTTGGCTTTTAGCCAATTTTGCAATTAGTTTTGTACTGCCATTTCTGAATCAAATTATTTTGATTCTATATGATTTCAATTATATGGTATCCTCTATTTTTATTAATTTATTAGTATTGTTTAGTTTCATTTGTACTCTCTATTTTAAATTTTAATATATTTATGTTTAGATTTCATTTTATTTTTTTATTTGCAATTTTTACTATAAAAATTTAAATCTTATATCTATCATTCAACTAAATACGTGCAACGCATGTGTTAAAGTCTAGTTATAATAAAAGTAAGGTTTAGCAATCACAATTTAATCCTAATTTTTTTCCCTCATAATCTCTTTCTTAATGACCACCCAAACAACTTATTTATGACTTCCTTATTTCTCTCACCAAATTTGCAAACACTATGCACACGTTTTTATATATTATTATTATTTTTTGTTTCTTTGTATAGAGCCACATAAAACTTTAATGCTATATTTGTATTGTATCTCATTATTTTTCTCTTTTTTTTTTTTTTTTTTTTTTCTCATTGTAAGCTCTCTCTTTTCTCATATATACGCTTCTTTCACTTATTTAAAACAATCCCACGGTAGCCAACCCTTTTGCCGCGTACCACCTCCTTCTCTCCCATTTTTCGGCCACTGTTGGCAGCCACCTGAGAAACAAACCAAACAACCTCTTCATTCTGAGCTCAGAGCAGCTTCTCCAGTCACCACCACGTTGAAAATTGTCTACGTCGGAGTTCTCTTCTTCTACTCTACGAAAGAGAAAGATTACAACTTTGCTTTGATTTTATTCCCCTTTTAGCATTGCATCTAGGAATCTCGAAATCTTAAATTTGCTGAGGCAAGTTTTTTTTTGTTCTTTCTTTTGGTTCTTTCTATTTTTCGATTTTTTGCTTTTTGTTTCAGTGTTTTTTTTTTTTTTTGCAAAACGTATCTATGACTTTTTTGTAGCTTGAGGCAAACTTTTTTTTTGTTCTTTCTTTTGATCCTTTCTTTATTTCGAGTTTTTTCTTTTTGTTTCGGTTTTTTTTTTTGAAAAACGAATCTATGACTTTTTTTAGCTTGAATTTGTGGAATTAGTTGGAAATTGTTGCTCTTTTGGTAGATTATCCAAGAAAAGTTGTAGATCAGATGAAAGTGAAAATTCAAATACAATTGCACATGTAGTTTACAAATAAATTTTTCATAATTTGTTATCCTATTTATGTGATTTCTATGTAATTTTAATGGTTATTATGTCATGATATTAATACCGTTTAGTTCCATTTGTATTGCCTATTTTACGTTTCAATATATTTATATTTAGATATCATTTTATTATTTTTTTATTTACAATTTTTATTATTGATATACAAATTTAAATTGTATATCTATCACACAACAAAATTCGTGCAACGCACGGGTCGAAGTCTAGTTATTACAATTTTAATTTTTGTGTAGAATTTAATTTTATATATTATTTATTAGGTTAGATCGATCATCAAGATCAGAAAATTATTATCAATATGTAGGACCTGTTTGGATTGACTTATTATTGAGCTTATGCGAAACAGTTTATGCAAATAAATGAGTTTTATTATGTATTATTATAAACTTTTCAAAGTAGTTTATGACAAAACAAGTATAAAAATAACATTTTTTTTTCACTAAAAACTTATGAATCAACATAAAACTTTTTTTTATTTTTATGTTATTTTCATAAGATAAAAAATAAGCAAAATCCAAACAGACCCATAATTTGATTTCGGAAGTTTTCGAGTCTATTGAGTTTTTATATTTAGTTATTTATAAAGCGGATAATTTTAAAATTATGAAACTCCTTTAATATTATAAGGATAAAAAAGTAATTTAATTTTATCATTTCTCCCCTCCCCTTGTGAACCCAACACATTTGTAATTTAAATTCGCTCCCTCCCTTCCCTTCTTTTGAACCAAACATATAATATCTCTCCTCCCCTCCCCCTCATTAAAATTTCTCCCCTCCCCCCTCGATTAAACCAAACAAAGTAGTCAAAATAGTAGAAAAATAATGTCATTTCCAATTTTACCCTAGGAAGTATTTAGATTGAGCAGCTCCATCGGATTTTGTGCTATTTCAATTACTAGCTAGCCTCTCCCTCGTTCACGGATCTTCATCTTCATCTTCCTTTTGTTTAAATGCCCTCATCTACCATCTAAGTTCCATTATTGGTCATTCGCTTTCTACTTTTCTAAATTCTAACACAACTACAAATATATTTATTAATTATTGGTGCGTAGTTTGATTTTTTTTATCTTATTGTATGTTCTTTTGATTCAGATTGACGTATTAATTTTAATTTAATACAAACTCAAGCAATAACGTGGTGTCAAATTCTCTTTTAGATCTTGGAATATTGAGCCCATAGTTTTTTTCCGAGCTCCCCCGGACTCCCAACTGTGGTATCAAAGCCGTGGTTCGGCGTGGTGGGGAGCGGAAGGGGATCCTGGTACTGGATCAACTATAATATGTGGGAACTCACACTTGGAGGAGAATGTTGAGTTTCAATTGTGAGTAATTAAGTCCAACATCAACTATGTATAAGAAGAATGTTGAATTTATAAAAGAAGTTGCCCATTAACTTAATGTCTTAAGATTTTGGGTGGAGATGTGATTACAAAATCTCTTTGAAATCTTGAAGCATTGAACTCATAGTTTCTTCTTACCTCCCCCGAACTCCCCTAGTTTTAACACCGTAGTTCTAAAGAAATGGATATTCTATATCCTTTGATTTTGCCAAAGGCGTAGGTTATTTTTGTGAGTTTATTCACATGTTTACCTTTTTCAATTTTAAAGACATTAAAATTGTGTTGTTTTATTGACAAACCATACTAGTTTATGTACAGCGGTTGCTATGACCAATTTAACCTTGTCCTTTAGGTCCTTTAAAGAGGCCAAAAGTAAGAGGGAATTTCATAGAGTTTGATAATAAACTAGAAAGATTTTGCCCAATCATGAGGTCGACCAAGCCACACCCGTGGCGGGGCCTTATGCCCCTATGCATGTTCCATAGGCACTGTGCACTACGTCAGTATAATTTGTTTCAAGGAAAAAGATGTTTGAACCAAACTTGGTTTGTAAATATCCATGGCCTATAATTGTGTGGTGTGTAACATCAAACCAATGAAATGTCTTATGGAATACATATCCTGATAAAATCAGATAAATTTCATAATAAATGAAAGTCCCTTTTACATTATTACAACAATTACAATGAATTACTAAACCAACAAATACAAAAAAACAAATACAAGCTATATAGTACCACTAAAACACGGCATCAAAATATTGATGAAGACTTTTACACTATGCCCACATCACTTATCAGAATTTTCATCAATCATACATTACTTTACATCCACTCATATTATCATGTATACATGTAACTAATTATCTGAAAATATGTTATTTACATCCATAAGAAATGAAGAACGAGTAGAATGTCTAAAGTGTTGGTGTGGGAGTTGTTCTGCAACCAATAAGTAAAAAAGCCCCATAACCCCAGTGTGTTCTTTGGTATTGTTGTAGATAGACTCTAGAGTTAAAATTTCACCGTCAATTATTTTGACAGAACTTGATTGAGGATAACAAGAGGACATTCCTACAATGTACCCTGCCTCATTTCCTGCTTCATTTCCCTTTCCATAACTTGGTGTTGAAGAACATATAACTCTTCCATCCTGAAAAAACATAACCCACAATTTCACCAAACTACTCTATAATTAATTAAAGTGTTACTACCGACACATTTACAATTGTTTCCGAGAAGATTTGACTTTTTGACTCAAAGTTACAATTACAAAGTCAAAGTCTTACTACTGAGCTCATATCAAATATTCATGAATGATTGTAAGTTGTAACTATTGCAAATTACCTGTCCATAGAGGGTGGATCCAATTCCTCCTGAATGCTGATGAGCAACACCATAAATCACATAGCCACCAGTTTGAAATGGGAGACTTGTTCTCTTCACATGAACACAACCATTTCCCTCCTTCTGATATGTGCTACAAGATTCAACTTGATACTCAACCTAGAACAAAGAAATCAATTTTGCTCATTATATACACAAAAAGTATGGAACTATAATTTATGTTTTGAAGTAAAATATTGAGATTGAGACATAAAATATGGAGTTCCAACGATCGAAAAACTCCACATTCATGTTATCAACACATCAGTAGCTGTTGGATCAAGATAAGACGATCTTAGATGCTATGCCCGATATTTTGAATTTTAATAACAATCTAAATCAGTGTATTTCGTGAACTGTCGATCTTGAATTTAAGAGTTACCGATGGCTTGACACCGTGAATGCAGGGTCTCCTCCCAACAACATGGAATTTATTTCCACACACTACATGTTTCTTGATGAATTTTATTTACCTGACAATCATGATCCGAGTTGAATCCTTTTGAATCAGAAGATAGTTGCAAAGTATCAGTAACATCAAGCATATATATCTTAACAGGCACTATAAAATCATCCCAATCAATCCATTTAATTGTGTATTTTAGGTAGAGGCTTCTCTTTGGTCCCTTAAAATATTCCCTCAACTTGCAATGTGTATCGTCATGACAACATAAAATTCCTCCTTTATAATTTGGCCTTATAGCGCTCCAATCTTCATCCACCGTGACATTATAAAGATCACACCTGCACTCAGTGCACCCTAACTTATCCACCACGCCGCGCGTGTCAATGGCATGGATATTAACCATCCATATCTCCTCAAATCCTTCCGGAACCTCTTCAGGATTACCTATTTCTATTCCAAAAGGATCCGGAATATCCATTATCGTTCCTCGTGTTTCAGATCCAAGACCAAAGTATTGTCCATTCTTATTTCCCTGGCATATACCCTTGTTTCTCACCATAACAATATCAGAATTTTCAGGTATCTTTTGACCATCATGTTTTGTTTGTGTGGCATGTTTACTTTGATAATATCTTTCAACAAGCCAATGATGGAGATAAATTTCATGGAGAGGTATAGAATTTCCAGCTTCATCAACAACTTCAGCATTGAAGCTCTTAATTGCTATATGACCTTTTGGGAAATCAATATTATAATAATATTTCTCAATAACTGATCCAGGTTCTAGCTCAAATTTAGGGGACAAAAATGCAGCTGATTTTATCTTATTTTCAGTTTTGACCAAAGAACTTGAGCATGGTGTTCCTGACAACAGCATGAGTATTGCCAATGAAAATACCAAATCTCTGATTACAAACCACATGTTGATCTGTGAATTAAATACTTATTAGTAGTAATTAACTAGTTGTTGATTAAAAACATGTTAAATAAACATATGCATATTATAATAAATGTACTATTTCTATAAAATTTACCAACAGCTATAATACAAGAGATTTTTGCAATAAGAAATGAATATATAATGATCAAAATTAAAGGTAAATTTAGAGGTAGAAAATCAATATTAGAGGTAAATTTTGATTAAATCACGTTGAATTTTGTTTATCGAAATAATTTTACTATATATAAGATGATTACATATGAACAAAAGAAAGTATGAGTCAACTAAATTAACCGCAAATACTTAGTGGTTACAGAAGCGTGAGTAAAAGAGTGTGTCCGGCAGTGGCGGAGCCACTCATGTTTGAGGGGGTTCATGTGCACCCCCTGAACCTTATACTTTTGCACCTATAATCCTATTTTTTTTCCATTTGAACCCCCTCACTTTTTTACTTTGCACCACCCTGTTAGAACACCTGTCCCATTTTGCTTGCTTTTTCACTTTGCACTGTTACAATACTTGCAATTGCACCGTTACAATACTTGGACTAGCACATGAATAAGGTTTAATAAAGGGAGTATATTATATTGTATATGCTATGATAAATGCTAATATGTGCTCTAAGAACACATAATAAATAATTCAATATTGAAATATATTTATCCAAAATAATTACATATGAGTAAAAAAAATAAAATATTGTATTTTTTAATACAATTTTTTTATTTTAGGATACTTAATATATGTTTTTAGGTCATACGTTAACAAGACCCTGTATTTATCCATAATCTTAGGGGCCGTTTGTCCTATCTTATTTTTGAGTTTATGCAAACGGCTTATGCAATATAAATTAGATTTTATGCTATTTTATAAGTTCAAACTAGTGAAAATTGAATTTTTATAAGCTATTATTTTATCATAAACTGCCTTGAAAAACTTATAACAATACATAAAAATTGCATAAGCTGTTTACATAAGCTTAAAAATAAGCTAGGCCAAACGGACCCTTAATAATGTATAATTTATTAGTTTGCTATACAATTTGAATAATACTTTGTTATTTATTTATCAGTTATGTTATACCTTAATTAAAACCACTTTCAATTATTTTAGTAAAAAAAAATTATTTATTTGATATATTATTATTAATTAAAATTTAATTGCCTGCACCCCCTGAACCAGGGTCCTGGCTCCGCCACTGGTGTCCGGTACAAATATATAAATAATTATAGTTAGATGAAATGAAAGTATAACTTGACAATGTACAAGAAAAAAAAAAAAAAAAAAAAAGAATGTAGAAGAGAAGATGGAAAAGTTGTGTATACCTCAACAAGAGAAGAGAGATAGGAGAAGATAGGGAAATTAGAGTGTGTTGGTAGCAAAGTAGATTCACTTTATTTATAGAGAAATGAATTGATGAGATGAGAGTGTAGAGAAAGAGAGCCACCTCAAACACGCAAACATGCCCCATAATAATATGTCGGTGACAAACTGGTTCACTAGATTTTTCCTATCCGGATCCTCAGCAGCAAGCTTGTCTGCTGCACCCACTGCTGCAGCATTCTTATGCGTCGGATTAAATCTAAAGGCTCATATATTAAACACTAATTAAAATATAAAAAAGGAAAAGATAGGCTTTCACACAGAGCAACAATGGAGGGCGCTAGTTCACCACCCAGTGGTTCCACGCACCCACGACTCTGTGGCGGCGGCGGATGTTTACTAATTTCAAAGGCACAAATCCAATTTACTTTTTCAAGATTATTTTTCCTAATTCGATTATGCAGTTGATTTTGCTACAAATTAACTATTGAGATTTATTTGGTGTTATTGTGATGCTCATGTTCATTTGCAGTATTTTATGATTAACGATTATCCTTAAACCAAAAACAATGTTGACGGAAAATATTAAAGTTGCAATCCAAAGAATTAAAAAAAAGTTCTTGCATAATAAGTTGCATAAAATTGTTGTGAAGAAAAAAAGATTGAGTATTGAATAGAAATTGTTGATAACGAACTCTATGTTTCAAAAGAAATTGAATGAAAGATTATTGACAGAATTTAAGATGAAAGTAACAGAATGACGGTGCCTTTGATCTCCATTGATGCACTGTGTGGAAGCCAACAAAGAAAGGGGATAGATTGCGTATTTTATATTTTAACTAATGTTTAATATATGAGCCGTTGATTTAATCCGACGCATAAGAATGCTGCAGCAGTGGGTGCAGCAAACAAGCTGGCTGCTGAGGATCCGGATCGAGATTTTTCTGTTACATGAAAACAAACAAAAACAAATTGCCTAGTGCTCTCTCTGCTAGGGTTTAGTATTTTCTTCTCCAAGTGAGAAGCTTGTCTTTTATTACTTGATTTCACCAAATTTTACAATTCTTTTAACAGAACTTTTGCATAGCTACCATCCAGTAATCTACAATGGCTCATCTCGACCTCGAGGGTTTATCGTTACATGATGAGGAGGGAGAAGGCTTTTGCTTCGATTTTGAGGAAGAGGAAGACGAACAAGTTGATCTCACATGGTGCCTTGTGGGACGTTTTTTATGTGAGAAAACCATCCATTTCAATTCGATGAAAGTCAGAATGGCGAACCTTTGGAAACCGGTAAAAGGAGTCACTATCAAAGAGACATCGGGGGGAAAATTCCTGTTTCACTTTGCTCATCCTCTTGATATGGAGGCAGTGCTCAACGGAGGTCCATGGACCTTTGATAACAACATGCTAATTCTGGAACAAGTCCAACTGGGGATGCAACTTGAACGTATACTGCTGTTTTATGTTAATATGTGGGTGCAAATCCATGATCTACCAATGGGATTAATGAAGGAGTCTGTGGGTACCAAGCTGGCCAATTATATTGGAGCGTTCGTGGAATATGACAAAAACAACAAGACGAGTTTTTGGAGACAATTTATGAGAATCCGGGTCAAAATTGATGTCAGGTTACCACTCAAGAAGGATACGAAGGTGAAGGATAGAGAAGGAGCTTGGTGTACTGTGAGATTCAAATATGAGAAGTTAGGAGTCTTTTGCTTTGTTTGTGGAATTATGGGACATGCTGAGAATAAATGTACCGTGCGATATTCGATGGAGGAAGATAATGGAGTTAGAGAATGGTCTTCGGAGATCAGAGCGGAAACCAGGAGATTAATCGGTAAAACTACTTCAAAGTGGCTGAAAGAGGAAAAGGATAGCCGGCAGGAATTGGACGGTGGTGATACAGGAGATCAATCCCAGTTTCCGGTTGGTGACAGACAAGGAAGGCCCACATCAGTTGACGTGGCATCAAACAGCAGAAACATTCACTTACACATTCCCATGGCCCCACTCTTAACCCACTACATACTCGGACCTTAACCAAACCCGTGTCCGACCCAAAATTAACCCGACCCAAGAAAGCAAAAATTAACCCGAAAAAATCCAGCCTAAACCGAAACCCACCCGAACCAGAAAAAACCCAGGAGGAGCAGGCAGCCATGGAATCTCAGAGTGACAAAAAAAAGAAGACGAGAAGAGACGAGTCCTGTAACTGAAATCAACTCAGAAGCTTATGAGCATTTTTTAACGGCAGGTCCTGGCAGCCAGGCTTGCCTGCCAGGACCTGCCGTGACCAATGAAGATCCTAAGTTGGAATTGCCGGGGATTGAGCACCCCGAGCGCAATTCCAAACCTCCGAAGTATTGCTCAAAGTCACCAACCTGACATCTTATTCTTATCTGAAACTTTATCAAAATCTCATACTATGGAACGTGTTCGTGTTAGTCTGAACTTCAAATCATGTCTATCAATAGATGTGGAGGGTCGAAGTGGAGGTTTATCTGTTATGTGGCGGGAGTCTATAAGTTGTAGAATTGTGAACTATTCCAGAAACTTTATTAATCTTATAGTAGAAGATAAAAAGAAGGAAGAATGGAGGCCGACTTGCTATTATGGTTACCTGGAGAGAGACAGAAGACGTCAAGCATGGAACTTGCTGCGTGAACTCAGAGACATGTCTGACCTTCCTTGGTGCATCTTAGGGGATTTCAATGATTTTTTGTCACAGGAAGATAAGAAGGGAATCCACCCGCACCCAAACTGGTTATGTAATGGCTTCCGAAGTGCAGTTAGCGAATGCGACCTCACTGATATCCACCTAGAGGGGTATCCATACACTTGGACCAAGAGTAGAGGCTCAACAAATATCATTGAAGAACGTCTTGATCGTGCTATGGCAAACTCTAAATGGATCATGAACTACCCTAATGCCAAGCTTATGAATCTTCTCACATCTCATTCAGATCATACTCCGATATTGCTTCAGACTTCACCATTGGTCAGGCACGGTAGAGTATATTCCTTTCGATTTGAAAATGGGTGGTTGAAGGAGGAGGATATTGGTGATGTTGTGGAGGAAGGCTGGGGCCGAGAGAGAAGTAGAGATGTTACGTACAAAACGGCCAGGTGTGCGGAGAAGCTAAAGAGTTGGGGTAGGAGGAAACAGATGAGGTTCAAGCAAGACATCCTAGAGTGTAGTGAAGAGATGGAGAGACTTAGAGGACACCATGATGCTACAAACTCGGGGAGGTATATTGAATTACACGAAAGACATGCCAAGTTGTTAATCCAAGAGGAAAATTATTGGAGACAACGGGCAAAGATGCATTGGTTGAAGGAGGGGGATATGAATACAAAGTTTTTTCACACGTCGGCCTCTATGAGACAACGAACGAAGAAGGTTGAGAAGTTGCTTAACAAGGATAACATTGAAGTCACCGATCAAATGCACTTGTGTGAGGTTGCCATGGACTATTTTGAAAATCTATTCAAAGCTAATCCAAAATCACATGAACCGGTCTTATCTTTGATTGAGCCGAGAATTATGCCAGAGGACAATGAGAAGTTGTTGGCGCCTATATCTAAAGAGGAAATCAAAGAAGTGCTCTTCCAAATGCATCCTGACAAGGCTCCAGGTCCAGATGGTTTTAACCCGGCTTTCTACCAACATTTATGGGATTTGTGCGGTAATGACATCTATGAGGCTACAAAGGATTGGCTTGAGAGAGGATAGTTTCCCTCTTCGTTGAATGAAACCAACATTTGTTTAGTGCCTAAGTGTGAGAGTCCTCGTTCCATGAAAGATTTGAGGCCAATCTCCTTGTGCAATGTTCTGTACAAAATGGTCTCTAAATTGTTGGCTAATAGGTTGAAGGGATGTCTTGAGAAGTGTGTGTCGGAAGAACAATCGGCTTTCATCGAGGGGCGTTCCATCCATGATAATGCCTTAATCGCCATTGAGGTTATTCATGCACTTAAAAAACGTACAAGAGGAAGGAAAGGGGAGCTAGCTCTTAAAATCTATATTAGCAAAGCCTATGATAAAGTAGATTGGGGATTCATGCGCGGTATGCTTGAAAAGTTAGGATTTGCCAATTAGTGGATAAACTGGATGATGCTATGCGTTAGTTCTGTGACCTACTCAGCTTTGGTGAATTTTGAAAAAGTTGGACCTATCTACCCGGGGAGGGGACTAAGGCAGGGGGATCCTCTCTCTCTCCTTATCTCTTCATCTTGGTAACTGAGGGTTTGACTGCTCTTGTGAAGCATGCAGTAGCCAGAGGTGACTTACATTGAGTGAAAATTTGCAAAGGGGCACCGTCAGTGTCCCACCTCCTTTTTGCTGATGATTTTTTTTTGTTTTGCAGGTCCACTTTAGATGAAACCAATCAACTGATGCGAATCCTCCATATTTATGAAGAGGCGACAGGGCAGGAAATCAACTTGACTAAATCAGAGGTTTACTTTAGCAGGAATTTGAGTCTAGCAGCCCAAGAGGACCTCTCAAAAATTATGGGAGTTAGGCATGTGCTTGGAACGGGTACCTACCTTGGCCTTCCTTCTATGATTGGGAGAAAGAAGAGAGACGTTTTTGCTTACATCAAGGATAGAGTGTGGAGGAGAATAAATTCATGGCGTGGGAGAGCTTTATCAAGAGCGGGGAAGGAAATAATGATCAAGTCCGTGTTACAAGCAATTCCTTCTTATGTCATGGGTGTGTACTTGTTACCGGAATCCACTATCAAAGATATAGAGAGAATGTTGAACTCTTTTTGGTGGGGCGGAGGATCAAATCGGAAAGGCATTAGGTGGCTTGCTTGGGACCGAATGACTTCCCCTAAAACTCTAGGGGGATTGGGCTTTAGAGATTTGCAAACTTTTAATTTGGCAATGATAGCAAAGCAAGGGTGGAACCAGGGGCGGAGCACCTTTTGGGCCGGGTAGGGCCATGGCCCGCCCCAATATTTTAATTTTGATTTTCATAGGTATATAAATACATATTTTTGTTAAGTAGAATGATATATATATACTTGTAGTTGTTATATTGTTTCACATTATTGTCCTTGTTCAAGTGGTAAGTTAAGCGCCTAACATTGATGATGTCTGCAATTCGACCCTCACTGGGTTCAATTTTACCTTTTTATTGCTTTTTTCAAAGCTAGTTGCCACTCCAAACAATAATAAATCAATAATTATTGTTGTAGTCAAATTATTATTTTATTTTTTTCAAATGAGAGGTCAATATATATATATTTATTGTATCATGACGTTTTAATAAATATAAAATTTATCATTAAATTTTAAAATTTATATCATATAAATGATTCATGTTTTAAGAAAAAAATACTACAAATTATGCATTTTTATACAACAATTTATAAATTTTTAACTAAAAAAAAAATAGCACTTTTGCGGCCCGCCCCAACATTTAGGTGTTGCTCCGCCACTGGGTGGAACATCATTACAATGCCTCATACTCTTGTGTCTAAGTTGTACAAAGCAAGGTATTTTCCAAACTCCTCCCTTTTTGATTCTAAGATTGACCATAATCCAAGTTTTGCTTGGAGAGGTATTTGGAAAGCTCGGACAATTCTAATGAATGGGTGTAGGTGGAGCATTGGTAATGGTACTAGCATCAAAGTCATGGGCGAGCCTTGGTTAAGGGACAAGGAAGAGACATAGGTTCCTTCGCTGCAAGTTCAAGGTGTGTATAATATTACGATAAATGAACTTATGCATGCTCATGAGAAATCATGGAATAAAGAGAAAATTGAGTCCCTTTTTAATACACATGTTGCTAAGCGTATTCTTGATATACCATTGTTTAATATGGTTGAGGAGGATAAATTGATATGGGTTGATAGCACACAAGGCCAATATAGTGTCAAAAGTGGATATAATTTGATGTTGAATATTTCAGGCAAGGTACACAAGTTAGATCCTCATGAAGATTGGAATAGCCTTTGGAAAATTCATGCACCACCAAAGGCAAAACACCTTCTTTGGCGGATATGTAAAGGGTGCTTGCCAACTCGATCCCGGCTTCATGAAAGGTACCATGTCCTTTGTCTTGTCCTCTTTGTGATCATGATATTGAAGATGATTGGCATGTGCTTTTTAATTATGAATATAGCGTCCAAAGTAGACAAAGTGTTGGGCTGGATTTGATGATAGCGCCTTGGCTGCAAGCTGACCGTACCCTGCGCGATACTGTGCTTGGAATCTGCTCCACGAATGATAAAAATGATGCAGGCCTATTTGCTACTCTTGTTTGGGTATTATGGACAAACAGAAACAATAGTGTATGGAACAATACTAAGGAAATGGGCAGAACTCTAGGCTTTAGAGCCAAGCACTTATGGGATGAGTGGGCTGCTGTGCAACAAGTACAATTCCACCAACATATGGATAGTAATAACAATCAGCTCTTGTGTTGGCAAAAACCACCAGAGGGATGGTTCAAGTGTAATATCGACGCGGGTTTTCATCAAGAGTTGAATGCAACTAGTGGAGGTTGGTGCTTGAGGAATCACTTGGGTGCATTTATAGCGGCAGGTACAAATTGGATGGATGGTTGATGTTCCATTATTGAAGGCGAAGCATTAGCCTTACTTGAAGCCTTAAAAGCCTTGGAACAAAGCGGCATATCTCATGTTATTGTCGAGACGGATTCTAAGAGCTTGGTGGACGCCATTCAACATCTCCGTGCGGGACAATCTGAATTTAGTTTAATTGTTTCTCGTATCAAAAATATATTATCATTAAATCCAAACTTTTTGGTTAGGTTTGTTAAGCGGCAAGTGAATATGGCTGCTCATACATTAGCTAGGGCGGCCATCTTATGGCCTCGTCGCTGTACTTTTGATAGTTTACCATCTTGTATTTCGTCTATTTTGAATAATGAAATGATATGAACTTTTGTTTGTCAAAAAAAAAAAAAAAGAATACAAATAACTTCTAACATAAAAAAAAAAAAAAAAATTCTAACATCGCAAGAAATGCTAATGATAAATTAAGAGGAGATTTATTACTTATAATCCACCAAACTTCAATGAAATTAATTATATTCCATTGAAACCATTTTTGAACAAATTTAGAGTTTTCAAAATATTATTCCGGTTTTATATATAAGTAATTCTTTACTTTTGAAGTTTATTTAATAATTTTTGTAAGAATAAAGTTTATTCAATAATTGATGTATCTATTATTAATGAATCTAAAAAATGAAAAATTATTTATATATGAGACTAAAGGGAGTAATATTCTAAGTAAATGAACATGCGGATGATGCCTTCTTGAAAAACAACCCGCCCTCTTCTAGTTAGTCCGATATCAAATAATAGTAAATGGTTCTTTGATATTAGAGTTTCTGTTGATACCGATATTTTTACAATAAAATTTATTTAAAATTGGAATTTATTTTAAAATAATAAATATAACAAATAACATGTAATTAAATAATTAGAAGGATTTCCTTAAAAATATAATTAGAAGGATTATTAAATAATATATCTAACAAAATTTTAGAATAAATGAACTGATTTGAAGTATTTTCATGAAAGTTGCAAATTTCGCCTTTCATAGTCCTTTTAAATATATTTTTGGGTAGTGCCGTAGTGAAAAAGAAAACTTTATTGCAGTGTTTGTTTAATTAAAGAGAAAGATTTTCATACATCACAAATTCAACATCAAACACCTAATAATATATTTGGTCAGCAGTTTTGTGATATTTTCTCATTGGGATGCATGTCAGGCCAGACTTCATGAAAGAGAGGAAAGAATTATGTGGACACAAAAATTTGATCATATTATTTAGGGTTAAATATGTTTTTAGTCTCTATTTTTATATGAGTTTCGACTTTTAGTCCCTACATTTTTTTATTATATTTTTAGTCCTTACATTTTTGCCGTTTGCATTTTTAATCCTTACCGTCAATTTTTTGTGACTTGGATAATAAAATCAGCCACTTAAAATGACACATAGATGTCACGTCATTCGGTGTAAATATTATCCTAGACAATTTAAGTTATCATATGTGGCCAATTCTGTTATCCTAGTCATAAAAAATTGACTAAAAATATAATTAAAAAAATGTAGGGACTAAAAATATATTAAAAAAAATATAAAGACTAAAAGTCGAAACTCATATAAAAATAGGGATTAAAAATATATTTAACCCTATTATTTATGGTATGTTTGGTGTAAAGGGGGGAGAGGTTTTAATGGTCATATGATTGATAATTGATTCAAAAGAGAAAGGAAACGGAGATTTTTTAATTAAATATATGCGTGATTCATAATGAGGGGAAACTTTTAAAGTGAAATGTTTAACCACCGAACTACTTTAAATGAAAAAAAGAAATAATATTTTCTATCAAATTATTAAAATTTTATAGCTTATTAAATTCTTATTCATTATTATTGGAGTGTTATTGATTTTTATTTGGATATATTTAGAATATTTTCAATGGTGATACTACTTTGAGTATCATATATTATTAATAAGTGGTCCTTACAATGTCAAATAATATTTATGCAACTTGTACATGTTTTGTTTCAGTGGTGATATCACTTTGAGTATCATACATTATTAACAAGTGGTCCTTCTATATTTATTTTTTTAACTTTGTCTAAATAAAAATAAAAATTTATTTAATTTAATAAATTCGTAGATAAATAAATTAATAATTCAATATAATGAGAAATACAAGACAGTAAATAAAAAATGGTGAAAAATACTTAAATATGACGAAAAATATATAATAAAAAATATATAATTAATTTTGATTATACTCTTGTCTGAAATGCTCCCAAATGTATTTTCTTGTGGCAAGAAAGGAACATGATTTTTTTTTTCTGGGAAGTATGTGCTTCTTCATTAAACCTATTAATATTTTATAGATCATTTTTACTTGATAATTGTGGCACTTGAGGAGCTTCAACCAAAGTTGTACGTATTAGGTGGTGGTGGTAATGAATAAATAAAATAAGAATGATTTTGGAAATTTTACCGGTAGGATATTGCTTTTGAAATAAATTCATGTAATCGTGAATATTATTACTGAACATATTATGATTCATTTGATAGAAAATAAATAAAACACGACTCGAGAACAAAACAAATAAAAATTGTGTAATATAGAAAAATATAAAATATGATTAAATGTTTGTAAAAAAAATAAATTAAATGTCATTTAATGATCAAACAAAAAAATAGTAACATTAAATTGATGATACGCCACGGTACCTTATTTAAGGTACCAATATTATCAATTTTAATACTCTCTATGCAACGTTATGAAACTTCAATGATAAAAATAATAAGGTATCATATCATTGGCCTATGAAACTCTCTTAGTTATCTTTATTAGAGATGCTCTTATTTTGATTTGTATATATTTATTAAATTCTTATTCATAGTTGACAAACTAGCTTTGTTATATGTGTATACCAACCACCATTGTTCCCAGCACGTAACATGTTTATTTTTATCGTCATAGTGCAAACTATTGAAAACACTGGGTGGCGCTACAGAGCAATAATGGTGTGGCAAATGAAGATGTCTTTGACGTGGGGAAGTTAGTCGGAGCAACTTTCACAGGTGACTCATGTAATATGTTTAGTGTTCTATCTAAGACGGGAGCCGGCAAACCTGCTTCGGGTTGTCCCTCGCAAGGAGGGGCTGATGCGGCAAAGGAGGGGACCTAGGGTTTGTGTTTCGTTCTTGGTGTTGGGGGTGCGGGAGTTGGGATGAAGTTAATTTCTTGGAATGTTAGGGGGTTGGGTAGGGTCGATAAGCGGAAGGAGGTTCGGAAGTTGGTAGGGGAGAAAAACCCGTATATAGTCTGTCTGTAGGAAACAAAATTATCGGCTTATCACGATTATCTGTGTTCGTCTTTGTGAAGTAATTCTCCATTTAGTTTCTCTTTTCGCCCGTCGGAAGGGGCTTCGGGGGGTCTTCTTAGTATTTAGGACACCTCAGAGGTGGAGGTTTGGGCGTCCATTAGCCAGGATTATGTTTTGTGGTGTCATGGCCGTTTTTTAGGGACTGGAGAGGAGTTTCTTTTGGCTAATGTTTACGCTCCTTGTGATGCGGTGGCGAAGCAAGGGTTGTGGAACTCACTGTCAGCTAGGCTGCAGTAGGCGGGAGGCTTGAGGGTGTGTATTTGTGGGGACTTTAATGCGGTTAGGAGCGTAGATGAAAGGCGCTCCTCTCGGATTGGACCGCGTCCCGTGGATCATGTTGCTTTCAACCGGTTTATTGATGACAATTTCATGGTTGATCTTCCGCTCTGTGGCCGCAAGTTTACGTGGTTCAAAGGGGATGGTCTCTCTATGAGTCGCCTTGATAGGTTCTTGCTCTCGGAAGAGTGGTGTGCGTCGTGGCCTAATTGTCTTCAGGTGGCCCAGCTGTGGGGCCTGTCGGACCACTATGCCCTTGTTATGGAATCAGATAATCAGAATTGGGGTCCTCGTCCGTCAAGGATGCTAAAATGCTGGCGTGATATACCAGGTTACAACCTATTTGTGAAGGAGAAGTGGCAGTCTCTCCGTGTCGTTGGTTGGGGGGGTTTTGTTCTGAAGGAAAAACTTAAGCTGATGAAAGGGGCCTTAAAGGAGTGGCATGTGGCTCACTCCCAAAACCTTCCGAGCAGAATTAACACGCTCAAGGGTCGATTGTTTGCTCTTGACTTAAAGGGGGAAGAGGAATTCTAGTCTGAGGTGCAGGTTGAGGAGCTTTATGGCATTACGGCTGACATTCATTCGTTGTCACAAAGGCATGCCAGTATCTGTTGGCAGCAATCCCGCTCGCAGTGGCTTTAGGAGGGGGATGCTAACTCCAAGTATTTTCATTTTGTGTTGGCTAGCCGTCGGCGAAGAAACGCTATTGTGTCGATCTAGGTGGATGGAGTCGCGGTGGAGGGAGTGCACCTTATACGGCAGGCAGTTTTTACGCATTTTGCGAACCACTTTAAGTCCAGTAACTCGGATGGCCTGGGGTAGGGGATCTCCGGTTCAAACAACTTTCAGTGGCAGAGCGAAGCAGCCTTACCAAACTCTTCACGGAGGCGGAGGTGAAGGCGGCGGTGTGGGATTGTGACAACTTCAAAAGTCCGAGTCTCGATGGGACTAATTTCAGTTTCCTTAAGGATTTCTGGGGGGAGTTAAAGGGGGATGTTATGCGATTCATTTCTGAGTTCCACCGAAACGGAAAGTTAGCAAAGGGTATCAACTCAACGTTTATTGCCCTTATTCCAAAGGTGGACAACCCTCAAAGACTAAATGAGTTTCTGCCCATCTCGCTGGTGGGGAGCCTTTATAAGATTTTGGCCAAGGTCCTAGCTAACAGATTGAAGCTGGTTGTTGGCAGTGTTGTCTCTGACTCGCAGTCGGCTTTTGTGCAGGGAAGGCAGATTTTAGACGGTATTCTCATTGCAAACGAGGTGGTGGATGAGGCTCATAAGCTAAAAAAAGAGTTGTTGCTATTCAAGGTAGATTTCGAAAAAGCTTACGATTCGGTGGACTGGATTTATTTAGATGCGGTCCAGGGGAAGATGGAGTTCCCGCCGCTGTGGAGAAAGTGGATGAGAGAATGCGTCGGTACTACTACGGCTTCAGTGCTAGTCAACGGTAGCCCTACTGGTGAGTTCCAGCTTGAAAGGGGTTTGAGACAAGGGGATCCGTTATCCCCTTTCCTTTTCTTGCTGGCTGCCGAGGGTCTGAATGTGATGATGAGGGCCACGGTGGAAGGAAATAAATTTTCTGGGTACAAGGTGGGTTGCCAGGGGGAGGTGACTGTGTCGCATTTGCAGTTTGCCGATGACACGTTGTTGGTGGGGGTCAAAAGTTGGGCTAATGTCAGAGCTTTGCGTGCGGTGTTAGTGCTTTTTGAGAAGATGTCGGGCCTTAAATTAAATTTTCACAAGAGCTTGTTGGTCGGCATTAATATTTCTGATTCTTGGTTACATGAGGCGGCGTCTACTTTGCGTTGTCAGGTGGGGAGAATACCCTTTATCTATTTGGGCCTTCCTATTGGTGGTGATCCGAGGCGTCTGGGTTTCTGGGAACCGGTAGTGTCTCGCATTAGGAATAGATTGTCTAGATGGAAGAGTCGCTTCTTGTCTTTTGGCGGCCGTCTTGTTCTTCTCAAATCTGTCTTGACATCTTTGCCAGTCTATGCTCTTTTCTTCTTCAAAGCCCCTTCAGGTACAATCTCTTCTATTGAATCTCTTTTGATTAATTTTTTTTTTGGGTGGGAGTGAGGAGTCTAGGAAAGTTTCGTGGATTAACTAGAATACTGTTTGCTTACGAAAGGAGTATGGAGGGTTGGGGGTCAGACAGCTTAGGGAGTTTAACATCGCCCTCTTGGGCAAATGGTGTTGGAGGGTCCTAGTGGAGCGGGAGAGCCTGTGGTTTCGAGTGCTTGCAACTCGTTATGGGATGGAGTTTGGGAGGCTCAAGAATGGGGGGAGGACGGGGTCGGCGTGGTGGAGGGAGATTGTGAGGATTAGGGATGGAGCAGGTGGGCTTAGGGAGGGTTGGTTTAGGGAGAGTGTGACTCGGACGGTGGGGGATGGGACATACACCTTTTTTTGGACCGATCCTTGAATGGGTGCTATTTCGTTGAGCGAGCGGTTTGGTCGTTTGTTTGATTTAGCGGAGATCAAGACGAGCTCAGTGGCTGAGATATTTTCTTTAGGCTGGGAGGCAGGGGGAATGTCTGGGTGTGGAGGAGACACCTGTGGGCGTGGGAGGAGGAGATGCTGAGGGAGTGTCAGTCTTTACTTTCTCCCGTGTTCTTGCAGGTTGAGTCCTCTCACAGGTGGCGGTGGCGACCGGACCCTATTTTAGATTACTCTGTCCGGGATGCTTATCAGATGCTGACATCACATGAGACAATTACTCTTGGGGCTGCTGCTGATCTTTTGTGGCACAGACAGGTCCCCCTGAAGGTGTCTATCTTCGGGTGGCGTCTTCTGTGGGATCGGTTGCATGTAAGGGCAAATTTGGTTGCTCGTGGCATTCTTTCTCCAGACCTTCATTTTTGTGTGACAGATTGCGGCAACATTGAGACAGCTCAACATTTATTTCTTTCGTGTGGCACCTTTGGCTCGTTGTGGCCTCTTGTCCGGTCCTGGATCGGTTTCTCTTCGGTGGATTCTTCGTGCCCCACGGATCATTTTGTTCAGTTCACGTTTGCAGCTGGTGGGCTCCGTGCCCGTCGGTTATTTCTCCAGGTTGTCTGGCTCGCCTGTGTTTGGGTTATGTGGAATGAGCGCAATCAGCGTGTTTTCAGGAATTCCGCAAGCTCGGTGCTTCAGCTTTTAGACAGAGTCAAGATGTACGTCTACCGGTGGATGCAGGCGTCTAACATTACTTTAGTGACGAACTTTCACTCTTGGTGGTCGAACTCTTTGCTTTGTTTGGGTCTTGACTGATTTTATTTTACTTTTGCTTTGATGGGTTCTTCTTGTATACTTTTGTAGCCCTACTCGGCACACCTTGTGTTGGGAGGTCTACTTGATCTTTTGGTGTTATATATATATATGCTTCATTTTGGCCTTTTCAAAAAAAAAAAAATTAGAATAAAGATAGATAATATTGAAATTTTAAAATAAAAATTAAGGATAATTATGACAGTAAAGTAAAATGTTAAAGAACTTTCCTCTCCTCCAAAATCTTCCTATTTGGGGAAATAAAAAAGTGAATTTAGAAAGAATTTTGTTTCACTCCTCCTAAAAATTAAAACAAGCGCCTTAGGGATGACGACGGGTAGGGTATGGGTAGGGTACTATAGTCTTCATCCCCATATCTGCAGTTTGAAAAAATACCCGTACCCATCCACATACCCGTGTGAGTGACAACTTTTGTCCCCGTACCCATGTTCTATGGATACCTAAGTACCCATACCCGTTATCCGCATTTTTATTAAAAATAAATGGGTCATGCTAAACAGTGCACCCGGTGCACTAGTTAAGCATACCCAAAAAGGAAATAAAGAGACAAAATTAATGCTAGATAAATAACTTTTTGCATCTGTAACACATTAAATGCACAAGTTCCAAGAAAAATTTTCTATATTAATATGATTAACCAATGCACTAGGTGCATTTTCCAAAATAAATTGATCAATTATAAAATATCATATCATTTTAATAGAATTTAAAAAAATTCAAAGATTTTAATGTTGATTCATGAAAATTATAAAAAAAAATTATTAGTAAAATCATGTTAAAGTTCATTTCTCTATTGATATATTTACATTATGTTATAAATAAATATTTTTTTAATTCAAAATGTGTAATAGTATAATAACGTTGTATTTTTTAAAAATAATTACATATATTATTATATAATAATATATTAAAAATAAATAAATATAAACTACATGGATATATGCAGTGGGTACTAAAGTACCCGTACCCGCATCCATACCTGCTCAATTTTGTGGGTAATTACCCATACACATGCCAGTACCCAAAATGCGTGTTTTTACCCTACCCATAGTGGATATTTTTTGTGGGTAAATATGAGTAGATTGCCATCCCTAAAGCACCTTGACCAAAAAAAAAAAACAAACCAACAAGCATATATAATTAAAAATATTACCTTTTTTTCCTGAAAAAACCTCAATGAAACATATTTTTTGTCACATACACGTTTGATAAAAGATAAAAAGATAAAATAATTAAATAATAATTTATTTTTAAAATAATTAATGATATTAATTTTATGTAAGTATGATCAAATTAAATGTGGTATAACCATCTAAATATTTTCCATAACAGAGATATAGTTAATATGATTTGATGTCATTTGTTTAAGTTCCAATATTTTAGAAAATCTAGATCTAAATAAAATTCTAAGTTCATTTTTAATTTGCTCGCAAACTTTTTTATAATATTCCAACCATGCCTCCGAAATATCATTCAAAATACATGTTGACATAATAATTATCAGAGGCGCGCAGAAAAATATTTATACATTGTACCAAAAAAAAAATATTTATACAAAGGTTTAAATATCAGTCCCAATATGTTCTCAATTTTTTGATTTTAGTCCCTATAAGTTTTTTTGTTCTAAATTAGTTCCTCAATGTGTTAATTTTTTTTCGTTTTAGTCATTGCCATCCAATTCCGTTCAAAAAACGCTTAGGTGGCAAACAGAGGAACACGTGGCCTATGTGTGCTGGCTTTCTGAAGCTGATTCACACTTACATAAGGACCAAAATAAAAAAACAAATTTGCAGCCCTAAATTCTCAAATTCCTTCATCTTTCTCTTCTCTTCCTCTTCCACATCTGAAATTCGTTCTTCAAAATTGCATGTTGATGATGACAATTTTCAAAAAAATCTTTTCTTGGCCGCTCTTTCAATTTGGCGTTTCTCTCGACGGCAAAGATTGGCTTGAGCTTGGATGCAATGGAGGCAGCCACAACGCGAACAACTTCAAGCGCCTCAACTGAATCTCTTTCGCCTTCAAGCAGAAAACACGCATCTCTCAAATTGTCTATCAATTTGTGAAGTCTGTTTTTTCCATCTGCCAATGTATCGACATGTTTATGCAAACCTAAACACCAAACATACACCAACAATTCTTTTATGTTATAACCATTTCCCATTGAACCTAAAAGAAGGAAGAGTGTTTTGAGTTCTTGACTTTTTAAATAATCATAACTTAGTTCAATAGCTGAATACACTTTAGAATAGAAACATCCATCAAAGTCGAAATTTGTTAACTGCTCAAGTGCATCCTTCCAAGCATATAAGTCCTTGTTCTTCGATGCTTCCACCAAATTAACAATTAAAAGTGGCAAGAGGAAGAAAAATGCATAAACAAGAGGAAGAACGAATTTCAGATGTAGAAGAGGAAGAGAAGAGAAAAATGAAGGAATTTGGGAATTTAGGGCTGCTAATTCATTTTTTGGTTTTGATCCTTATGTAAGTGTGAATCAGCTTCAGAAAGCCAACACACATAGGCCACATGTTCCTCCGTTTGCCACCTAAGCGTTTTTTGAACGAAATTGGACGGCAGGGACTAAAACGAAAAAACTTAACACATTTAGGGACTAATTTAGAATAAAAAAACTTACAGGGACTAAAACAAAAAAATTGGGAACATACAGGGACTGAAATGATATTTAAGCCTTATACAAACAACAAAATATCTTTTTTTAAGTGATTTAGTGGTAAGATATTCCACTCTCCACAATGGAGCTTCACATATTTTAGTACTTAAATGGGTCCTGCATGTACACATCACTCAAATATAATTTTTTAATAATATTATCTAATAAACATTAAATCACTCCAACCCAAAACCTCTTAAAAAGTTTTAAATTGGTCTCACAAATAACACATCTCACCAATAATTATATGTCTTTGCAAATGGGTCCCACAAAAGTAATATATGTATCATTGCTTATTGTAGCACCAGTACCTATTAGGTATTAGTTTGCATTTTGCTCCAATGGGGGTACCTATAAGGTACCGATTCTTAAAAAATAGGTACCCACCATTGAAGATGGTCTTAAGATGGATAAGTGGGATGACCGGAGTTCAAACCCCAACTTCTGCATATATAATGCAATTTCTTACTTAAACTAAGCTCATAGGACAAATATCATTTCTTTTTATCAGAACGAATTGAAAATTAAGTTAATAATTTTGTAAGGAAAAAAATATATTTAACCATATATTACGCCAGCTTCTATAATGCACGTGTACTCCATTTGAAGTTAATAATCTTGTAAGGAAAAATATATATTTAACCGTACATGTACATTAATTTTTCTAAAATTGTTGTATCTCGTATTAATATCTGCATCGGATACCGGTACGGTTAAGAAGCGAACACATAATTGTTCTTTTTTTTTTTTTTTTTTTTTGTCAATTAGCCTAGTGATTAGTATTTCCACCCTTAAGGTGAATAAGTTGGATGACCAGGATTCGAACCTCAACTCCCTGCATATATAATGTTTTGTCATACCAATTGAGCTAAGCTCACGGGAGTAAAATGTTCTAGTTTGGCAATGAAGGCAAAATGTGTAAAAAGGAGAAAAATCGAAATATAAATATGAAAGTGTAAAAAGGAGAGAAATAGAAATATAAATATGAAAAGTGATGAAATTTGGTAACAAAATTAAGAAATGGTGGTACCTCTGAAGCCCCGATACTCAAAAAATGGTGACGTATCGTGTCTGATACGTACTCGATATCGGTACTCTTCCGATACGTCCAGATACTTGTATCGGTTATATCATTATTTTTAAATAAAAAAATACCTGATACTCTTCCGATACGTCTCGATACTCATATCGAAAAAGTATCGGTTAAATCATTATTTTTAAATAAAAAAGTAATACCCGATACATGTCTGATATGTTCAATACCCGATGCTTGTTTGTATCTTTAACACTTCTTGTGGTTTTTCTTTGGCAATATAATTTTTTACTTTTCAAAAGAAAAATTATGGTGTCCTACTATACAGGTTGTTAAACATTTGAGCTTTTCCCAAATTTCTGATATAAGACTAGATGTTTTTTGCTTTTATTATTAATATTGTTGATTTTAGTCATATTTATATATTGTGTATTTATATACTTAATTTTAAATTTAATTTTTAAATAATGTATCGCGGCAATATCAAATTAAAAATTTTAAACTTTTTTATATATCGACGTATCAGTATCGTATGAGCTTCGTAGAGTGGTACCAAAAAAATGAGTGGACATGGGGTCATTTATTTTCTATTTTGTTTGAAAATTGAATTCAAAACAATCACGAAACGAAACTAGCACGTGTGATAAAATAAAACTCTTAATCACAGAGTCAATAATTTGGAAAAAACAAACTATAGCCTGACAAGACGAGCATCAAAACCAGACAAATTAACAAGAGGGATCATGACACTCACTATTCTGCCACGTTTGGTTGAAAAAGAAATTAACCCGTCGACTCATTTTTTGGTACCACCATTTGAAAGAAATATATTTTGGTGAGATAGTTGCATAATTTAAAAATATTTATCTATCGAATGAGAATAAGATATATCCAAACTTTGTTATATTCTAATTAGGCAATCACGAATGAAATCCTTACAATATACATATATATATTAAAAATTCTTAAAGTTTAACCCTACTTCCTTTGTGAAAACCCTACCTCCTTATATAAGCAATGATGTCATGCTTATGTAATTATTGATCAAACATTACTTTACACATGTCATTCATTCATTGTCCGCCATATGTACCATCTCGCCACGTTACCTTTTACACCTCAACATCTACATCATCCGCCACGTCATTCCAGCCACATCAGCAACATACTATAAAATTATAGTTTTGCCCCTGTACTTTATATATTTACATTTACACCCCACACTTTTATTATTTCCGTTTTGACCTCTGTACTTTTATAAATTGCATTTTGAATCCTAATTTTTTTAAAAACTTCAAATTTGCTTCTATTTTTTTTTTAAAATTATAGTTTTGTCCCAATATTTTTGAAAATTTCAGTTTTACCCTTAACAAAAAAATTAAAACCCTATTTGTTTTTTACACTTCCCATTAAATGGAATTTTATGATTGATTACTTTGAAATTAATGTCTAAAAGTTTTATGAGAAATTTTATAGTGATGTTTATGTTTGGTTAAGTCCATATGGTTGTTTTGCTAGAGATAATATTCCAAATGTCTCTTTAGACTTTATGTTGAGTATTGAATAATTGGATAAAATCCTTTATATTGATATGTTTTTGCCTATTATTTGATAATGTCTGATTTAGGTTCACATCAATAACAATCCAAAGAGAGATGAACATGACAACTGTTTTGCAGTAAAAGAAGTAACAACAATTGAGTTGTCTGAGGCAGAGATGGCCTCTACATTGCAATTTAATCTCGGTGGAACTTTCTTGCTTGAAAGCAACACAATGTGTCAAGAGTGTTTTTGTTAACTTGGATGAATGAAAATAATGACCAACAATTTACATTTTTACAACAAAAGTTAGCATATAGCTCTATTATGATAGACTTTTAACCACCCTAAATCTCTTCTACCTCGCAACTTAAAATAATCTATTAAGTTAAGAATGTTCAATTACCACTGTAACATGGTCAATTTTATGGTGTACAAGTGTACTAACTTAATAAAAATTGATGGGTTTGCATAGAGATTTGAGTGTACTTAACAAAACACTACTACTTCTCTTGAACTAAGAATGTCTAATTTTAATCTATAAAGATGTATCGTAAACCTTTCTATAGCATCTAATGACTCTTCTAAATAAATATTTATAACGGGTGATTGAACTCTTAATTAAATGTTAATGTTTCGAATTTAACTAACTTTTACGCGCTACTTATAAATAGGTTTGTAATTTATGTGCTCCGCTTACATAAAGTTTTAAAATTTTTGCGCATTATGTCAAGTATCATATCTCTAATCCTCCCAAGAGACATTTATTTCATAGGAGTGGTCTTGATTGTGGGGGTTGGTTCATCTACTTTGCCTCTTCCTCGATCAAAATCATTTGTTCATTGTTTGATCCAAGCATTGACATTATCCGATATTATTTTTCTATATGCGGCAACACTACTTTATGGCACATGATTAGTTTCAACTATTTTGATTGTTGTCTTAATGAAGTTTTCTTTTTAACTCATTGATGTTTGTCCATTAGAATCGTATTAATTGCGCAAGAAAATAGGGTAAAAATTAAATTTTTATACATGTCACGGGTCTTTGAAGGTTCCACAATAAAATTTGATATGATTGAGCTATCCAAAAATAATATGCAATGTGCTTCTTGATCCTATTATCAATGACCATATGAATGATTTTTAATTTCATTATCTTAACGCGTTCCTTTATAATCATATTAATTGAGCAGCAAAAAAGGGTAAAAATTACATTTTTATACATGTCATGGGTCTTTGAAGGTTCCACTATAAAATTTGATGTGACTGAGCTATCCAACAATTCGGTGTGATGCTTCACTTGATTCGCTTTATTATGGCATTCCACAAAACATGTGCAACGCACGATTAATGCTATAAGCACATGTATCCTTTTTATGATATATATTTTTCTTTTATATGAATGTAGACTTTGTAATCGTAACTTGATGCCATCTCTAAATTATTTAATGCTTGCAACTAAATCACTTAATCCTAACCGAGCATTCAAATAATTGGAATTATCAAATATTATTTTTCTATATGCGCCAACACTACTTTGTGGCGCATGATTAGTTCCAATTTATGTAGTTATCTTTACTTGATTTGATCCTTGATGTCAACTATTTTGTTTGAAGTCTTGATGAAGTTTTCTTTTTAATCAATTGATAGTTGTCCTTTAGAACCATATTAATTGCACAAAAAAGGGTAAAATTAAACTTTATACATGTCACGTGTCTTTGAAGGCTCAACTGTGAAATTCAATGTGACTGAACCATCCAACAATAGAGTGTTTCACTTTTGTATTGTATTATCCCATTATCAATGATGATTATATTAAGTATACTCTTAGGCAAAAATTAAATTTTATACATGACACGGGTCTTGAAAAATCCACTATAAAATTTGGTGTGATGCTTCACTTGATTCGCTTTGTTATGGCGTTCCACAAAAGCCGTGCAACACTACGGGCCAGCGTTAGTTGGATAGAGATTGTATTCATTGATTTAATTTGGTTAATCCCTTTGTATGATTTAGTCTTTGAACCCACATCAAACATTTCTATAATTACCTTATATCATACCGCTAATCTAAAGCAACAACTATGATTGACATACATATGTCGTTCCGCCGAACCCGTGCATCGCACGGGCAGGCGACTAGTGTGTAAAAAGAAAAATATAAAGAGAACATAGTGTCTCCCGTGGGAGACTCTTTCTTTGTGTGTGGTAATTCACATCATTTAATGATTTTTATAATTTCTTTTTAAAATGTTCATTCTTTTCATTTTAATGGCCATGAATCATAATTGCATCAAATTTTCCATTGATGAGAGAGAATCTAGTCTCAAATATAAATATCACAATGATATGATAATATAATTATGTAGATGATGATATAATATTAATAATAAATTGATTAACTGGTAAGAGTTTTAAACATTTAAGTAAATGGATTAGAAGTTCGATCATTAATTATTATATGGATTGGATCCGCATTTGAGCGGATGTGAGTAAAGTGCAAGTTGGGTTGGGTCACTGAGTTAAACGGTCATCCATAGCTGTAAATACCCCTAAATTAGACGACTTTTAATGCTTGACTGCATGTGCATCTCGATTGCACTAAATCCAGGTTTTTACAATTTTTTTAGGAGGTAGAAACTGTTGAATGTTGTTTGAAGTCCCACATTGTTTAGATTTCGCATTGTTGAATGTATAAACATGTGAGGGAAAAGTAAGGCGGTATTGGACAAACTCTTCGAAGAGCAGAAAGGTCTTGGTTCTAGGAGGATAGTTACAGAGAACAGTACCAATGATAATTCCCAAATTAAAAATGAAGCTCCCATGGAGTGGACCGAGGAACTAGAAAATAGTTTGATACTTGCTGTTGAGAAGTATAGGAAGTATGGTTCCAACACCACTTTTGATATTATCAGGAAGGATATATCTTATAAAGATTTCTTTGGTGATAGATATGTTTATGCTCTTAGCAAAAAGTTTACCGAGTTGGTTCACATAGAGAGGATTAGAGCTCTAGTTCCGGATAATACTGTTGTTGATGAGTTGTTTGCTGCTAGAGTAGGTGGGGAACATAATCAACCACTTGGGATTTTGGTTGAGTTTACTATCAATGATGTTTTCATTTTCCTCCCTGTTATGAGGGAGGAGCTAAACAAGAACAAGAATTGAGCTATCTGATGAGATGGACATTCACACTTTCCTCCTGCCATTTCATATGTTTCTACTTTCTATGATTACTCTAGACTTCAAACAAACTCTAACAACACAACATTTCGAATGTTGCTGTTGAAGTTTCTTTGAAGTCATACATTGTTTAGATTTTCGAGTTGTTGAGTGTATATATATGTGAAGGAAACCTTATCCTAAAAGCTAGCTTTTGAGCTTGAGATTCAAACATATTTAACATGGTATCAGAGTCGGGTTAATGACTGCAATGTGGGCATTTGACCCAAGTCCACGCTAGGCGTGAGGGTGGGTGTTGAATGTTGTGTTGTTGGAGTTTGTTTGAAGTCTCCCATTGCTTAGTTTCCCGGGTTATTAAGTGTATAAATATGTGAGAGCAATCTCACCATATGAGGTAACTTTTAGGGTTGAGATCCAAACATATTTAACAGAAACAAATACTTATATTTATCAATTTCCCCCCAAATTTTATCATCAAATTATTTTGAACAATTAAGTTGGGCGTTTTCACATTTTCAATGGGCTTCCACAATTCATTGGGTTACTCGGTCGTTCATTGGGTTTCGCCCTCCGCATCACCCCTTGTCCAGATCCGAAGCGAAATTGTTGGATTTTGGTTTCTTTACAGTTTGGGAGCCGTGGTGGTGTCGCCGCCGGTAGTTATGCGGTGTTATATAAAACCACTGTCTGGTTTGTTTCTTTTGGCTTCCCTTTTGCGGCTTTCTTGTTCATTTCTCCATTGAGTGGGGAAGCGTCACCTAGATCTTTTCATCATTGTAAAAACAACCCTGTTCGACCACCGCCAGAACCACCCTATCTCTGTAGATCCAGTTTCCCAACACTCCTTTTTGTTTTTAGATCTGTCTTTGGGTACTTTTAGTTGTTTGTTCGTCCTTTGTTTCTCATCAACTTTGTTCATGGTTTGTGCATCTTTTGTTGTTTGTTTATCTCTTCCCTCCCTCTATTTAGTAATTTGTCAATTGGTGTGTTCACCTTCTATCTCTCCTCCTTAGGTTGTTTCTATTTGTGATCGTTCGTATCTTGGTTTTGTGGCTGCCCTTCAAATACCTTTGGCTATGTTAGCTTTATGTATGAATGAATGAAATATATTATTTTAGACCAAAAAGAAAATAAAATAAACTGGTAGCTTTTGACTACCCTGTTTCAGTCATTCATTGCTTCGTTTTATAAATTTTATTTTGCCAGAACTCTCTCTTCTCAGTCCACCCAATTTGTTCACTGAATCCCATCAAACACTGTGTGAAGAAAGGTACTTCTACTTTGTAACCAAAAAAAGGTACTACTCCAAAAATATGATATGACGAGGGTAATTTAATTTAGACAAAATGGATCTATAAATTCTTTAAAATATGATATGTTTTTTTTTAAGTATTTTAAGTTATAAATAAGTTCTTTAAATTTGTATAAGATATGTCATTTAAGTTTTTTAAATAACAAGTAGATGCTTTAAGGTTTGTAACTTATTAATTAAAAATTCAAGCTATACAAACAAACTTGCCTCGTAAATTATCAATCGTTAAATAGTTCAGTGATGGTTGACACTTGACTTGGTATGGAGGATCACAGTTCGATTTTTTACATCTGCGGTCGAGAGAAGGTTGAAACCAATTAATGTCAGAACTGACTCCCGAACCAAATTAGACGTATCAATGGGTGGGATACTGGTGGTGAAATAAATAAAAAAAAAAACCTGTCCTATAAATTGAGCATTTACAGAGTCCAACATAATCGCATACCGATCACTCCCAATATACTTCTTCTCAAGAGATTTTTTTACTAGATAAACGATACTCATTTATTCAATTGAATATAGTACATCAATACAATACAAACTCACAAAATAAATGGAAGCTTTATAATATGCTAACACTCGAGACATACTTGTTTTTCTTCTATAGCTAGGACACTGCTAAGAGATCTGTATTTTTCATTCACACTTCACAATTTTGTCTTCTTTTTGTTTTTTTACCAATCATATAGTAGTTTGATATTATCCACGACATTCCATATTATTATATATATATATATATATATATATATATATATGTGTGTGTGTGTGAAAACTATTTATCTAAAAATATATTATTAACATCCATAAAAAATGAAGAACGAGTAGAATGTCTAAAGTGTTGGTATGGAAGTTGTTCGGCCACCAATAGATAGAAAAGTCCCATTACTCCGGTGTGTTCTTTGGTGCTATTATAGATAGACTCTAGAGTTAAAATTTCACCATCAAATATTTTGACAGAACCTGGTTTAGGATAACAAGTCGACATGCCAACAAGGTACCCAACTTCATTTCCTGCTTCATTTCCATTTCCATAACTTGGTATAGAAGAACATATAACCCTCCCATCCTAAAAACATAATACATACATAAATTTCACAAATCAAAAGAGAACACCACACAATTAAATAAATAACACCATTTTCTTGTTAAATAAAATATTTAGTAACATCGATTGAAAACTATTGCATGGAAAGACTAAGGGAAGAAATAGGTAATATATTTTATAAGCTTATAAAATATATTTTGAGTCAAGAAAGTGATATCCTCCAAATTTACAATTGTCTACAAGCAGAATTGAAGTTCAATGTCAAAATCTTAGCACTGAACTAACACCAAACATTTAAGAATGATTATAATTTGTAACTTTTGCAAATTACCTGTCCATAAAGAGTAGATTCAATGGCACCTAAATGTTGATGAGCAACACCATAAATCACATAGCCACCAGTTTGTAGTGGGATACTTGTCCTCTTCACATGGACACAACCATTTCTCTCCTTATGGTATGTACTGCAAGCTTCAACGCGATACTCAATCTGATTCAATGAAACATGTATTACTCACAATAGTATTAGTATGACATGAGATTGAGACAAACAAACTACAAATGTTTAGGCTCAATATTATTCGCTTCAAACTATTAAAATAAATGTTTCTGTATAAATATATTTTTCTAGATGAATTATTCATTTACCTCGCAACTATGATCAGAGTTCATTACTTTTGAATCATCTGACACTTTCAAACTATCGGTCACATCAAGTATATATATCTTCACCGGAACTACAAAATCATTCCAATCAACCCATTTCACTGTGTATCTTAAGTATAGGTTTCTCTTTGGTCCCTCAAAACCATCTTTCAACTTGCATTGTGTATAATCATAACAACATGACAAACCTCCTATATAATCCGGCCTTATAGCTTTTCCATATTCATCGACCGTAACATTATAAAGGTCGCATTTACACTCAGTGCACCCTACCTTATCCTCGGCGCCACGAGTATCAATTGCATGAATATTAACCAACCATTTCTCTTCAAACCCTTCTGGAATCTCTGCAGGATTACCTATCTCTATACCGAAAGGATCCGGAATATCTGTTGCCGTTCCTCGTGTTTCAGAACCAAGGCCAAAGTACTGTCCAAGAACATTTTCTTGGCATGTGCCACTGTTCCGCATATTAATAATTTTATCAGATTCTTGAAATATGTTGCGGCTTTCATGCCTTGTTTGTGTGGCATTTTTACTTTGATAATATCTTATAATAGCCCAATGATGGAGATAAGTTTCATGGAGAGGTATAGGATTTCCAAATTCATCAATTACTTCGCCATTGAAACTCTTGAGTGCTATATGACCTCTCGGAAAATCAATATCATGATAAAATCTATTGATAACTGATCCTGGTCCTAGCTCAAATTTAGGAGACAAAAAAACAGCTGATTTGATTTTAGGTTTAATTTGAATAGAATAGCTTGAGCAAGGTATGCTTAATAGTAGCATAAATATTGCCACTGGAAATACAAAATCTCCAATTAGAAACCACATGTTTATCTGTCACAAAAATATTTATTAGTAATCAACCAACAAACATTGATTATTTCTAAAGAAACTGTTGATTAAAAAACTACTACCTCCGTCCCAATATATAAGATCTACTTTGATTAAATGACACTATTCAATTATCTTGTTTTGACCGTATTTTTTTAATAATATATAGATACAAATATTAACACATAAGATCTTGTTTGATTCGTTTTGATAAGTATTTTTAAAATATAAATTTTTTATAATTTATACTAATAGATAATTAAAGATATTAGTGATCAAAATTATTCATTGACATACATGCAGTGGTCAAAATGAGTCTTATATTTTGGGACGGGGATAGTATTAAAGAAAAGCATAATGTGGGCAAAATTGAAGATGACAAATTAGAGAGTCTTTTGCGTACTACATAAGCCGGCCCTAATGTTTTTTAGAGAGATAAGCTATTTCTTCTCTTTAAGTTTCTTGATTTTCATTCACTAAAAAAGGGTAATTTTGTGTCTTTTTTTATCCGGTATTAATCGCCAATTTTAATCTTCTTTTTTTCAATCTAAATAAGTCATTTTCACATTGATTATGATTTTATTTGGTTTTTTTTTATTTTTTATTTCGTCGTCTCAGTGCCACGTTGTTTGATTTAACGTCTTTGTGTGTTGTTCGTTTGATTTTCTATTTTGGTGCGGTGCTTGCTTTCCCTTTTGTTGCAATGTTCGTTTGATTGAATTAGAAGATCAACATCGGTCAACTATTGATTTACACAGTGACTAAATTTGTCAACGACACATATCCGATGTCTTAGGTAATCCCATTACTTTGATTTTGTGCTGTTGTTGTTGGTTCTTTTTTCATTCTTTTTCTGCCTTAATGAATTTGTTTCTGGTTATTTGCTGATCGATTTTGTTTCTGTTTTAAGCCCAGTTTGGTTTTGTTGGTGTGGGCCTTTTTGTTTCTCTGGTTTGAAGTCCGTTTACCTTTGTATTTGGGAGGGTGTAATACAATTTGTATTTATCTTTTCTGTTTTCTATATCAATAAAATTTAGCGTTTTATAGATGGTGAGATTTACTCTACCTTTTTATAATTTCAATGAAATTAATTTGTATACACACCGTAAATATAATTTGATTGAAAGCTCGTATAAAAAATATTTACACAATCGGAGCATAAAATTTAAACTCTCAAACAATTCATCAACAACAAAAAAGACGTAGTTTAAACACAATTATGATCAAGATTGTGAAGTATTTTTAAAATTTTTGAAATGAAGTGATGTTTTATATGTAAACCACAATTATGATCAAGAGTGTTTGGATGTTGAAGTAATATCTAAACTGTTAGCATTTCACCAAAGGACAAATTTCGGAAGAACTCGGATTAAATTTTTGGATGGAATAATTTCTTGGTCAGACTTTATTTATCTCATGGCCGAATTTTAAATTACTAGAGCCTTCATCCCCTATGAATCAGAGGATTAAAAAAAAAATTGCACTGTTAACGCATAAAAATTAAACTCTCAAACAATTTACCAATAAAATGCTATAGACATTAATTTTACCCTCGATAATTATTATTCTTATTATTTATTTATTATAATATGAAATATTTAAGTTTAGAGAAGATAAATACTTACTAAAAAAATCACATCTGTTGAGGTAATTTGTGCTTAATTCGGCACTAGGTTACCCCTTTATAATATGTTTAGACACATTATTTTTTGAGCTAGCTTTTTGAAATGAGATTCAAACTCATTTAACTATATATATATATATATATAATTAGCATTACATAGATGAAAGTATATGTATGGTCAAGACTGTACAAGAAATATGATTTTTGACAATAATTTTTTTCGTTAAAAGTTGTTACAAGTCGCTGGTAAAACATCCAAAGACAATTTTACCAGCGACTTGTAACAAAAAATATCGTTGTCAAAAATCATATTTCTTGTAGTGAGAATCAATAGATGAACGTAAAATGTATAGACCTTGATCACACCAAATTAAGATTTTAATTTGGAATTTTGGATCATCTGAAACAAACATGAATTGTAAAACAGGAGAAAATTTCCAAGAACAGAAACAAGGCATGAACAGCTTATAAATGGAATGGCTTAAGTTACGTACCTCAGAGATAGAGCTGGAAACCACTGAGTTGGGCTTTTTTTTGTGAAAAATTAGAACGTGTTGATATAAAGTAGATGGATTCACTATTTATAGATGAATCAATGGTTGAATGAATGAAAGTGAAGTCACACACATGACCCACACCACATGTACCGTGCTTTAATTTTTTTCAAAAATGTTT
Source organism: Trifolium fragiferum (assembly GCA_954870985.1). Classification (NCBI taxonomy): domain Eukaryota; kingdom Viridiplantae; phylum Streptophyta; class Magnoliopsida; order Fabales; family Fabaceae; genus Trifolium; species Trifolium fragiferum. Next base: position 14,192,686 of record OX940790.1, on the reverse strand, counting down.
GTGTCAAATGATCGTCCATTTGGCTTATGCACTCTTTTTCTAACTTATTGGGCATGTTTTCACATATATTTTTGGTTAAATATATTTCTGATTTCAAAGTTGTTTTTTTCAATGAATTTAAAAAAAAAAAATTTGTTTATATTTAAAATTGGAGAGGGAGTATATTTTTATTTTTATTGAAGGATGACTTATCTGGTAGATTATAATTATATATACACATCAATTATTTATTAAATTTGAAAATAATTTTTTTAAATAAAAATTAAAGGGAGTTCGAAATACACAGTACAATATTAGAAGGGTCATATTTTTTATAAATAGCTTAGGGCTTTGTTTGTGAGTTGGGTTTTGGAGGGGAATGCTTATTTTTTTTTTTTTAAATTAAGAACATTATAAAATGCTTTTAAAAATAAATAATTTAAGTGTGATTGAAGTATTATGTGATAACTTATCTTTCTTCTTTCAATTATTATTTTAAAATAGTAACTATAGACCTACAATCTAGAAAAGAAAAATAAGTCTTTCCTTTCATTCCCCTCAAAAACCCAACTCCCAAACAAAGCCTAGGAGTATCATGTTAATTGGTGTTCTTATATATACTCCATCCGTTCTAAAATATAAGTCGTTTTGACCATATTACACAAATTAAAAATGTAATTATTGTTGTATAGAAAAAACAAATTATGAATAAGTTTACAAAATTGTCATTCATTAATTTTATGGGAAAGATAAATGAAAAAGGGAGAGAAATAAAAAGTTAAGGGTATAATAGGAAAAAGAACATTAAATGTTTCATTGGAATTGTAAAGCGACTTATATTTTGGAACAAATTTTTTCTCCAAAACGATTTATATTTTGAAACTAAGGGAGTATACTATTAGTACTTCTTCCGTCCCTAGCTAATTATAGGATTTTTTTACAATAAAATAAAATTAGTCCTTATATATAAGAATTTCTACAAATTTTTACATACAATTATTATTCTTTTTTCAAATACATCATTCATTTATTTTTTAAACAAAATATAGCCTTCATTAATACCACTAATTTGTATTGGAATATATGGAAAAACAAACATTAAATATAAAGTGCAAATTAGTCCAACAATTATTACTCCAACGACTTTTTTTAATGTTGTATTTTTTAGTAGAGATTCCTATATTTAGCGCCAGAAGGAGTATCGGTCAATAAAATAAAATAAAAAAATTATATTAAAATTAATAATTTTTATATTTTTAAAATGTGACTATACAAATTAATTTCAAAATAATTTGACTGTATTTACTTTTATAACTAGCACCTAAAGAGGAACTAGTTACCATTTTCCATACAACTATACTCTAACCATAAGGATTAAGGAAGTTTATAACCAGTAACTAGAATTTAATAGCATATACCAATTACCAACTATGGATTAGTTTAAAGTCGTACGCCTCTTTAAGTAAGTTGTCGTATGTTTGAAAACTTTGTAGTTAACATTATAAGAAATATAATTTTTGACAGTGATTTTTTTCGTTACAAGTCGTTGACAAAATTAATTTTACCAACGATTTGTAACAACTTGTGACAAAAAAAGTCGCTGCCAAAACTTTTCAGTTCTAACTAGGAATAGCAAGACCTTAATAATCATATAGTTCGACGGCAATGTAAGTAAAATCTAGTTAAAAAATTATGCCACCTATAAATTGAATTTCGATTCTCTCAAACAATTTGTCCTATAGTAAAACTCTTTGATCGATGGAGTCAAATGTTTTAGTTCTCATACTTATATTATGATAACAAAAATAAAGCATATTTCCATAAAAAAAAAAGATATTTTTACTAAAAGTCATACATGCAATCTATAACTTACAATTTTATTTAAACCAAAGTTATCAATCAGCTACAACTTTGCTATTTTTTTTTTTTAAAATTAACTTATAGTGATAAACGTAAACCATCACTGAATATCAGATGTTCGTAGGTATATATAGATTAGAATTTCTTTTGTCGTACCGTAACAAACATTTATCTATGGCCATAAATTTTAAAAATCCGTAAGTATAAGTCAATTTTTTTTAAATAGTAATGGATTTTTGCTTTAAAAACCTTGGTAAGCCGTCAATTTGTATCTACGAGTTGCATCATTTTTGTAATTTATTTTTAAAATTACACATTTTTAATGATAAAATTAAAAAAATATACCCTTTTGATTAAAAATTCAAAATAAAAGAATTTAGGATAATTATAAAGGTTTACTATTCTCGTATTGTTTGGTAAATTTAGTGGTAGAAATAGATAATAAATATAAAATAAAAATATATTTTCAATTAATAATTATTTTTTCCTCAACTAAAATATATAAGAAAGATAAATTTGAGAGAATAAAATGATAAGTTATAAATAAATTTTATTTCGAAAAAAGTTATAAAATAATAAAAAGAAGTTGTTATAATCTCTCGAGAAAAAATTGTTACCAATATCCCTAATTTAGTTATGTAAGCTTATATAAGCTATAATTTATCCACTAAATATAAGCTCAAAAATCTGACTTGTCAAACAAAACCATATAGTTTTGAGCATTTATGATAACAATCATTGTGATCTAATATACTCTCTTAAAAATATCATTAAAAATACATGTTGATGTTGATATAATATTCTGTATGAACAACAAATTATCAATTTTTTTACATGGACGAATTGAAAAATAAAAGTTAATAATATTGTAAAAAAAAAAATTTAACCATATATTATACACAAGGACAAAAATATTACAGAGTAAATAAGTTTTTATATTTCTGCAAAGTAGACGAGTTTTGTTTTATCCTTTTTAATATTTTTTTGTTGAGATTATCGCATGTAATATTTTTTTTATTTGATTTACACCCTCTAATGAAATATGTTGACTTAAGAATCCGTCATTTAGCCATGTAATGTTAACGAATTTTGGTTCACACCTCTCATTGACCATGCCAAGCCATCAATTATAAGAGTAAATTAAATTAAATAAAATAATATTACAAGGGGTAATTCCAAATAAGTTATTCTGTCAAAAAAAAAAAATCCAAATAAGTTATTACTGGATTTGAATCCTCTTATTTTTTTCTCTCTGATTTTTTTATGTGTCTTTTTCTCTCGTCATCATTTATTTATTTTTTATTATTTATTTCTCTTTCTTCACATTCACAAAACAAAGAATTGGAGAGAAATCAAAGAAGAGGATCCAAATCCGTTATTACAGGAGTAAAACAAAACGGATCCGGATCCTCTAATGCATTTTCTCTCCAGCTTTTGATTCTGCACTAATTTCAATCTTTGAATGTTATACATTTTTTTCTCTCTTCTTTATTATTTTTTTCTTGTGTGAATAACAATCATTAGATTACAACTGAAGAGATGACAGGACAAAAAAACATAGAAGAGAATCTAATTTCAAACAAAACTCACCTACTTTGAGAAGTTAATAACTTATTTACCCAAAATTATATAATAGAAACTTTGAGAAGTAAGTGCGCGGAAGATTCTAACATAGGCACAAACATAAATGACAAGTGTTACGCACACTCACACAAATAAAAAAAAATTAAAGATAAAAGAAATAAAATGATGTTGATTGATGTAACTAAATTATTTTTGCTTTAAATTTTTGAATTTATGTGTGTGTGTCCAAATATATATAATTTGGGTTTGTGCCTAAGCAAATCTTTCTCGTAAGTGCGCTGTTCTAGATGGCAATGAAGAGCAAAAGGTGTAAAACAAAAAACGAAATATATAAATACAAAAAGCGATGATATTATGATGATTACAAAATTGAAAACGTGGTACGAAAAAAATTATTGCACAGGTATTTCTTTTCTATTTTGTTTGAAATTAATTGAACTCAAAACAATTACGAAACGAAACTATATAGCATTTGTGATCCAAACTCCTAATCGGAGATCTAGTTAATATATATTTTGGAAAACAAGGATGACAAACGTGGTATCGTGACACAGTATATATAAGATATATGTGTCACGTCTCCGGATACTTTGGATTTATATAAATGAATAAGCAACTATTTTGATCCACTTAATGTACACGAGTCTGTCATTGTGATAAAATTAAGCCAATGGTACTTCAACACACTTTACGGCATTAGCAAAATCAACGAAAGGAACTTGGCTCATATTTAAAAGGATATTTTAATAAGGGAAACTTGTATAGTTAGTTGTGGGATTTTAGTTAACATGACTCTTCATTTGTTTTCTTAATTTCTCCTCTCCATTATTACTCCATCTGTTTTAAATTTTTGATCCTTTTACGTTTTTAGTTTTGTCTTAAATCTTTAGTCCTTTTAATAAATCAATGTACAATTAGTGATATTTTACCATTTGTATCTTTACTAACATTAAAACATTAATTAAATATATTTTTTCTTTCTTAATAAAATAAGGGTAAAAATGACTTAATTTATCAATTTTTATTATTTCTTAATCTCCGTGCAAAATTCTGAAAGGACTAAATTTTTGGGACGGAAGGAGTATATCAGGACCGGCCCTATGGGGGGTGCGGCAAGTGCGACGGCAACGGGCCTCAAAATTTTGAAGGCCTCAATTCAAAATTTTGAGGTCCTATAAATAATAGTTATATATTGTTGGTTTTTATAAGATATTATATGTACTCGATAAATTAATTTTGAGATCCTATAATAATGGTTAAATATTATCAATGTTCATAAAATATCATATGTTTGGTGAAAAAAATCCCAATCAAATAAAAAAAAATAATGATTTATATAGAGGATAATTTTTTATTAAAGGTCCCTTTTTAATATTTGAACCGGGCCTCCAAATAGTCAGGACCGGCCCTGAGTATAGTTATGAAGAATAATTGGACACAATGTCATATCATTGCATTTATATTTTCAAAACTTTAATAATGTAAGAAATGGAGAAAGCGAAAAATAAAGAGGATTCCAACTGCTTTAAAGAAGCTCAAATGCATTCATTAGGTCTTTTTTAAATTTCACGTTTGTAATAGTTAGGTCTGACCTTTAAGTTTTTTAAATAGCAAATAAGTTTTTTAAATTTCTTAGCTAACAAATCGGTCATTTAAGTTTTTAACTTATTGTATCGTTACAATTATTCTAGTTATCCTCCCTTTTAGTTGAGACTCAATTCTGGACATCATGGTCACATTAGATTAAGCTTCAAAGTCATCATTGTTAATATGAAAATTAACAATCATGCCAATATTTTGGTAAACGTATGATAACTAGAAGAATAATGGTGGAAATGATTTTGAAGGAAGGAAATTAGATAGAAATTAGACAATTTTGAATTTGTTTGGTAGATTTTATCAGGGGTGAGCATGAACCCACAATCCGACTCGAAACCGGCATAACCGCCAATATATAGAAGCACTCGATCGGGTGTGAGTCGGGTCTCAGGTCAATAATTGTGAAAAAATCGGTCATAAACGGTTGTATATGGGCAGATGCGGGTCTCTAATTTTTTTTCTTCTTTATAACCGAAACCGACCGAACCATTACTAAAATATAAATTAATTGTAGACATATTGTTTATATTGCTTGATTTTGGTTTATAAATTGAGATATGATTTATGTTAATGTCTCTTTTTCCAATCGGTGTAAAAATCACTTGCATTGTTTTCGTTGATTTATGGAAATTTTTCCTTAAATTATAAGAGTTGAATATTATATTACTTATAATCAATTTTTACTTATAAAAAAAATAGAGGACAAAAAATAAGTGAGATATTCTGTTAGACAAACCAAAAAATCTTGCCCAATTAATCGTGCATATACATGCAAGGTCTTTTTTAAGACCAAGGAGCCTGATACTTTGTTCCGTATGCACTTTACAATAGGGTAATAATGTCATGATACTCCATAGTAGGGTTGGGAGTAGGCCAGTCGGTCTCCAGGGACATGCGGCATGATATGATTTAGGTCATGCTATGCCAAGCTTGTTTATTAAAAATGTCAGGCTTATGTTTTGAAAAAAAACATATTTACATAAATAGATCAGGTTTAGGTTTTTAAAAAAGCTTACAAAGCCTATAATTATTTATATCATCATATATAAAAAAATAAATATTATTTATATATATACAAAATATTTATTTATCATAATCATATTTGTTATTTTATTAGCTTTTATTTAATGTTGAAGAAATTATGAAAATTTAAATGTGAAATAGGCTTCAAGACCTATTTAATTAGCCTATTTAAAAAAGATTATATAGACACCTATATTTAACACAAACTTTTAAACAGGCTACAAGGTCAGACCAGACTATAAATAGGGCCAGGCCAGGCAAAAAAAAAAGAACATTTAATAGGTCATAGGTCTGACTTAGGCTTAAAGAAATATCATAGGTCAGGCTCAGATTTGTCAAAACATGGCATAACATGGCCTATTCCCTAGGGGTGATCGTATCCGAACCAATTCAAAAGTAAAACCGCAAACCGAACCAATCCAAACCGAAAACCGCAAAAATCGCATTTGGTTTGGATGTATTTGGATGACTTTTTCATTGAACCGCTAACCGCATAACCGCGATCCGCAAAAACCGCAAACACCTCGGTTAACCGTTAAAACCGCATTAAGTTACAATTATATTCCAATACCACTAAAATCACATTAAGTTTCTATTATCCTCCAATATACATAGCTCAATAACAATGGACAAATATATCATTGAAACAGAGTTCACTATTCAATTATTTAATTATTCAATAAAACATGACAATAAGTTAATTATTAGATGGAGACACTACTGTAATGTTCATTTTTTTGCTGTGTAATTTGTTGTGCAGGTTTATTTTTTAAGGAAGTGTCATTCTCTTTCTGATAACACCACAAACTTAAGGCTTAATTTGGAATTTATTTGGGTGTGTTGTATCATTTCTGTACATATTGTCATCAAAGAATTGGCTTGACAAATATTGTGTCGAAAAAATAATTTCTTATGCCATAAACCGCCGCCACCGAACCGATCCTAACCGCATTGGTTTGGTTTTGTTTGGTTTGGATGACTTTTTTAAAACTGAACCGAACCAAACCGAACCGCATGATTTTTTATCTCGCGGTTAGGATGACTATTTCGCTCATAACCGAACTAAACCGCACCGCGAACACCCCTACTATTCCCAACCCTACTCCATAGTAATAAGCAAAAATATAAACAATATATCACTAAAACACATCATCACAAAATTGATGAAAGCTCATATAGTATGTCGACATGCAAGACATACTTCTTGAATATCATAGCAGTACCACAATGAGTTGAAGAGTAATTCTCATTTTATTCTTGTGTAAAAGATCATCTTACATAGAGAGCTGCTATTGATTTATATACAAAGTACTAAAACTGTTGAAGTACTGTAACAGATAAGAAATTAATAAAAAGGAAAAATTAATAGACTTCCTAACTATAAATGAGATAAATTAGCATCTTTATTAGTTAATATCCCCCCACAAGCGGGACTGTGTATGTCACAAAGGCCAAGCTTGGCAATTAAGGAGCTAAAAGAGGGTGACAACAATGATTTTGTCAGCACATCAGCAAATTGAGCAGAGGAAGGAATAGGGAGGAGATGAATGAGCCCACTCTGGATTTTCTCACGGATAACATGACAATCAATCTCGATGTGTTTAGTTCTCTCATGAAAGGTGGGGTTATGAGAGAGATAAATAGCAGATTTGTTGTCGTAATAGACCGAAGCAGGTTGTGAAAAAGTAACACGTAGATCACGAAACAAATATTGCAGCCACTGCAATTCACAAGAGAGGCTAGCAAGAGCGCGATATTCGGCTTTAGAACTTGATCGGGAAACCGTAGATTGCTTCTTAGATTTCCAAGAGATGAGAGAAGAACCAATAAAAACACAGTAACCAGAAACAGAGCGACGTGTAGCAGGGCATGATGCCCAATCTGAATCAGCAAACCCAGACAGCTTCAAAGAAGAATTGGCAGAGAAAAAAAGTCCCTTCGCTGGGCAACTCTTAAGGTACTTCAAGACACGAGTATCTGCCTGAAAGTGAACTTCTCGGGGACGAGAAATAAATTGACTAAGTTGTTGGACAACAAAAGGCGGCCAATTAAGCTTCTGAAAGCCGATTCATCATGATATAAGGGAGAATCCGAGTCATGTAGTTTCAAGGAGGAGTCATAGGGAGTAGAACAAGGCTTCGCAGCAAGTTGGCCACTGTCAGAAAGCAAATCTAAAGTATACTTGCGCTGATTGAGCAAGATACCACTCGAAGATCGAGCTATCTCAAGACCAAGGAAGAAACGAAGTTTGCCTAGATCTTTAATACGGAACTGTTGATCCAAGAAAGATTTGACATGCTGAATTTCAGCGAGATCATTACCCGCGAGAACAATATCATCCACGTAAACTAGAAGAGCTGTTATTTTGGAGCCAGAAGTCTTTGTAAATAAAGAGTAGTCAGCAGATGAATGTTGGTAACCAATGGAAACAAGAGTTGCTGAAAGTTTGGCGTACCACTGGCGACTTGCTTGTTTAAGGCCATAGAGAGATTTGTGAAGCTTACATACTTTGGTTGCCCTTGGAGAAGAGTTAGGAACCTTGAGGCCTGGAGGGAGTTTCATGTATACCTCTTCATGAAGGTCTCCGTGAAGAAATGCATTATTAATGTCAAGTTGCTCAAGAAACCAACCTTTGATAGAAGCCAAGCTCAGAAGAGCTCTTACCGTGGTCAATTTTGCCACAGGAGAGAAAGTGTCAAAATAATCCACACCTTCTATTTGAGTGTATCCTTTGGCGACAAGGCGAGCTTTATGACGCTTAATGGTCCCATCAGCACGAAATTTTACCTTATAAACCCACTTGCACCCAATTGGAATTTTTCCCCGTGGAAGGTCCACAATCGACCAAGTGTTAGTGGCAGTAAGAGCTGTTAATTCAGATTTCATAGCTTCTATCCAACATTCAAATTTACAAGCTTGGGCATATGTTTGGGGCTCAGTGGTGAAAGATATAGTAAGACAATAATTTTTGTAAGGGATAGCACATTTATCATAAGACAAAAAAGAAGAAATGGGGTAAGCAGAATTACCTAAATATGATTGATGCAGAGAAGAGGTGAGAAGACTGCAGTGATAATCTTCAAGATATCCTGGTTTCTTTTTGATCCTTGTAGAATGTCTCAATGCATTATTGATAGGTGGAGGAGGTGGTGCATGAGGGATAGTGGAAGCCGAAGGGGTAGGCTGAGATGAAGAAGTAGAAGGGGATGGGTTAGACTCGGATGTAGGAGTAGAAATGGAAGAAGAAGAAGAAGATGGGTTAGGTAAAGTATCAACGGGAGTTGGTTCATGGATGACGGGGTCAAACTCAGCAAGGGGAGTGAGATCATAGGAATCAAAGGAAGAATGAGGACTAGGTGGAGTAGAAGAGGATGTAATAAGAGTAGAAAATGGAAATTGATTTTCATAGAAAATAACATTTCTTGACAAGAAAAAATCATTGGAATGAATATCATAGAGAAGATATCCTTTGGTTCTTTCTCTGTAGCCAAGAAAGACAGTTTTTCTAGCACGAGGTTGGAATTTAGAACGGTTTTGTTGGGTAGTGGAAGCAAAGGCTAAGCAACCAAAGACCCGTAGGTGGAGAAGAGTAAGGGGTTGTTTATGGAGTAATTCATAAGGGCTTTTATTGTGTAAGAGAGGGGAAGGGATGCGATTTATAATATGTACTGCATGTTGCACAGAAAAGTGCCAAAAAGAAATAGGAATTTTAGATTGGAAGGAAAGAGCACGAGCAACATTAAGAATGTGTTGATGTTTTCGCTCAACAATGCCATTTTGTTGAGGGGTTTCAACGCAAGACCGATGATGAATAATACCTTTAGCTTGATAAAAGTTAGACATCAAGAATTCAGGTCCATTATCACTTCTTAAACACTTGAGTTTCATTACTAGAAAAAGTTGAAATACCGACGGAATTTAGAGACATAATATATTTCGTCTCTAATAGAGATGGAATTAGAGACAGAAAAAGCAGTTAGAGACAGATATTTTTATTTTAGAGACAGATATTTTCATTTTAGTGATAGATTTTGTCCGCCTCTAACAGTTTAGAGACGAGGAAATTACCGACGAGATCAAATCCGTCTCTAACCTGCTTAGTGACGGAATATTTGCATTTTAGAGACAGATTTTGTCCGTCGGTATTTCAGATTTTTCTAGTAGTGTTTAATGTGAAATTGAGTTTCAACAAAAGAAATGAAATTGGTGAGATGTTGTCTAACTTCACTTTTGGTTTTCATGAGAATGATCCGTGTAAAACGACTAAAATCATCTACTAGTGTAAGAAAATATCTATGGCCAGAAATAGAAGGGGTGGCATATGGTCCCCAAATATCAGCATGTAGTAAATCAAAAATATTGGAGGTATGAGTGACATTATGTGGAAAAGATAATTTTCTTTGCTTTGCGTAATGGCATATATCACAAGGAGATTGAGATTGTTTAAAATTCACAAAAGGAAATTGCAATGAAATACATTTGTGTATTGAATCAGATATATGTCCTAGTCTGGTGTGCCAAATGGAAGAGCTTGTGTGGTGTCACCGAGTGTTTGAGAGATAGAATTGCAATAAAGACCAGAATTGGAACCAGAATCTTGAAGTTCAACAGATGAAGGATTCAACACAAACAGTCCTCCCAATCTCTTAGCTGTACCAATCACTGTCCGGGGTGAAATCTGCAAAATGACACAACAATTAATGGAGAAGAAGACATCATAAATTGTGGTATCTAAAAGTTGGGTGACATAAATCAAATTAACATGGAAATTAGGGATGTAATATACATTATGTATAATAAGGGATGGAGAAAGTTGCACGGTTCCAGCAATTGTGGCAATGGTTTTATGGCCATTTGGTAAGGACATAAAGACGGGAGAAATTGTGTTGTAAGAGACAAAATTATGCAAGGAATGGGTAATATGGTCTGTAGCGCCAGAATCTACAACCCAGTAAGAAGAGATCTTACCAAAAGTGGGAGAAGAGGATGAGTTTAGAGCTGCTGGAAGAGACATAATAGAGTTGACAGAAGGTAGCTTGGGACTTGGATTGGAGGGATTTGGTGAAGCTTGTAATGTTGAATGTTGTAGAAGCTGTAAAATCTGATTATACTGCTCCTGAATGGTGTTGATAGTAATTGAATTGAGATTGGCGCGGTCTTCTTTTGGTGGGCCAGTAGACGCGTTAGCAATAACATTTACCGACTTAGAACTTTTATACTGATAACCTGGCGGATATCCATGTAAAGCAAAACAATCGTCAACAATATGATTGTGTTTTCCACAATGAGTGCAGGTTCGATTATTAGAACCACGACCTCCATGATGATTGCCGCGACCTTTGCCGCGACCACCGCGATGAGTAGAAGGGAAACTCGAATTCTGTTTGCCATAATTAGAATCAGTTTGTTGAACATGCATAACAGAAGATTGTTGATCAATAGGATTATCAGTAACATTAGAAATTAGCATCTGCCGTTCTTGTTGTAGAACCAAGGAAAAACATCGATCAATATCTGGTAAAGGATCAAGGAGCATGATTTGAGACCGAACGTTTGCATATTGTTCATTCAAACCGTTCAAGATTTTGATGACTTTGTCCTGTTCTTTGTGTTTCTTCAAGTCAGATGCAGCACCGCAGGTGCATGGAATAGCACACGAACAATCTTTGAGTGGTCGGAAATTCTCCAATTCTTCCCAAAGTGTTGTCAAATGAGTTAAATAAGAAGAGATATCTAAGGTACCTTGCTGATAGCGAGCAATTTCCTCAAGAATGTCAACGATTCTAAAGATATCGCCGTTCGCGAACCGCCGCTCCAAACACTTCCAGACAACTGCGGCACGATCGCACCACATGATTGACTTGGCGATGGTTTCTGAAATAGAGCGTTGGAGCCAGGAAAGTACCATGTTGTTGTAACGGATCCAAGGTTCATGAAGAGGATCAGAAACATGAGGAAGAGGAAGAGTGCCATCAACAAATTTTAACTTGTTCTTAGAGATTAGCGCTACCTTCATTGAGCGAGACCAGGTCTGATAGTTTTTGTTATCAAGAAGAGGAGTAACAAGGATAATAGATGGATTCTCATTAGGGTGAAGGTAATAGGGATTAGTGGGATTTGTGGCAAAATCAGAAAATGGTTGATTTGCCATTGATGAATAGTGTAAAATAAAGAAGAAAAATATGAGGAAGAAAAAAGGAAGTGAGCTAATTAATCTGATACCATCTTGAATATCATAGCAGTACCACAATGAGTTGAAGAGTAATTCTCATTTTATTCTTGTGTAAAAGATCATCTTACATAGAGAGTTGCTATTGATTTATATACAAAGTACTAAAACTGTTGAAGTACTGTAACAGATAAGAAATTAATAAAAAGGAAAAACTAATAGACTTCCTAACTATAAATGAGATAAATTAGCATCTTTATTAGTTAATAATACTTGTTCTATTCATTCACAACTTTCCAATTTCGTATTATATATATATATATATATATATATATATATATGTAAAAACTATGAGAGTTGCTATACGGCACGATAGAAACAGTGCACGAATTTGTACGGCAAACTAATTTATAAGTGAATTTCTCTTTTAATGAGTGCTGGTTTATACTAATTAATAATGTTATAGAATATAACTAGTAGTTCCTAGCATACAAACATCCAGAATAGACAAAAAATGGTAATATTCTAGTTTTGTGTGCAGCAACATTTCACTGTCTGGAAACCAATGGAGATCAATATCTCACAAACAATAGAAAACTATGGATGATTTTCATGAACAAACGCATTCACTACCCTAAACATATCATTTGGAGTCAAATCGTGATAATGAAGAATTCAAATTATAACAATTAGCTAAATCGTGCAACCGACGACATCATACACTTTAGCTTTTTCCAAAAACTATATACCAATTAAGGAGTGGATCGATTAATAAAAAATACAAACTATATATCCACTAAAACACAACATCAGAAAATAAATGAAACTTTATAATATTCCCACATCTGAGACATACTTGTTTTTCTCCTATAGATAGGACACTACAAAGAGAACTGTATTATTTATTTAAAAATATATATTATTAACATCCTTAAAAAGTGAAGAACGGATAGAATGTCTGAAGTGTTGATATGGAAGTTTTTCTGCTACTAATAGGTAGAAAAGCCCCATTACTGATTACTCCAGTGTGTTCTTTGGTGTTGTTGTAGATAGACTCTAGAGTTAAAATTTCATCATCAATTATTTTGACAAAACCTGATTTAGGAAAACAAGTTGACATTCCTACAACATATCCTGCCTCATTTCCTGCTTCATTTCCATTTCCATAACTTGGTATAGAAGAACATATAACCCTCCCATCCTAAAAATATAAAACATAAATTTCACAAAACAAAAGAGAACACCACAAAATTTAATCATTGAATTCTAATTTGCAGGTACGGTTCAATTTTAACTTATAACACCAAGTATTTAAGAATGATTATAATTTGTAACTTTTGTAAATTACCTGTCCATATAGAGTAGATCCTATTGCACCTAAATGTTGATGAGCAACACCATAAATCACATAGCCACCGGTTTGTAGTGGGAGACTTGTTCTCTTCACATGGACACAACCATTTCCCTCCTTATGATCTGTACTGCAAGCTTCAACATGATACTCTACCTGAAACAATGAAATATGTATTGCTCACAATAGTACCCCAACAAGTAATGGACTAGCGTTATCATGCTTTATAGTCAAATAGATATTTCTATCTATTTTCTGTTCATGTGTAATTATTTTGAATATATATGAAAAGAGAGGATATTATTATAAAAAAAATTCAAAATTTTTGGATTTCAAAACATTCAAAATTACATAATTTTTAATTCCTGGCTCAATATTATTTGCTTCAAACATCCAAAGAAATGATTTTTCATAATACATATTTTTAGATAAATTATTCATTTACCTCGCAAGTATGATCATAGTTCACTCCTTTGTAATCTTTTGATTGTTTCAAATTATCGGTCACATCAATTATATATATCTTCCCTGGAATTACAAAATCATCCCAATCAATCCATTTCACGGTGTATCTTAAGTATAGGTTTCTCTTTGGCCCCTCAAAACCATCTTTCAACTTGCATTGTGTATCATCATAACAACATAACAAACCTCCTTTATAATCTGGCCTTATTTTTTTACCAAAATGGTGTATTTTTTCAAGCTTATTATCAAAAGGGTATAATTTTCAAACAAATTACCAAAAGGGTGTAAGTCGTCACTACCATGTACGACTTACCCCCAACTCAAATTTTGTTTTTTTTTGGCAGTGATGACTTTCACTTTTTTTTTTAATTGTCGTTCCTTTCACTTTTCTTTGATAATTGTAAAAAAAAAAAAAAAAAAAAAAATGAAAGTCGTCAATGGCAGTGACGACTTACACCATTTTGGTAATTTTTTAAAAAACTACACCATTTTGGCCTTATAGCTTTTCCATATTCATCTACCGTAACATTATAAAGGTCACATTTACATTCGGTGCACCCTATCTTATCCTCGGTGCCACGAGTATCAATTGCATGGATATTAACCAACCATTTCTCATCAAACTCTTCTGGAAGCTCTGCAGGATTTCCTATCTCTATACCGAAAGGATCCGGAATATCTGTAGTTGTTCCTCGTGTTTCGGAACCAAGGCCAAAGTATTGTCCAAGACTATTTTCTTGGCATATGCCACTGTTTCGCACATTAATAACGATATCAGATTCTTCATGCATCTCGCGGCTTTCATATTTTGTTTGTGTCGCATTTTTACTTTGATAATATCTTACAACACCCCAATGATGGAGATAAGTTTCATGGAGAGGTATAGGATTTCCAAATTCATCAATTACTTCGCCATTGAAACTCTTGAGTGCTATATGACCTCTTGGAAAATCAATATCATGATAAACTCTATTGATAACTGATCCAGGTCCTAGCTCAAATTTGGGAGAGAAAAAAACAGCTGATTTGATTTTAGGTTTAATTTGAACAGAATAACTTGAGCAAGGTGTGCTCGATAGTAGCAGAAATATTGCCACTGGATATACAGAATCTCCATATAGAAACCACATGTTTATCTGTCTGAAAAATATTTATTAGTAATCAACAACTATTGATTATTTCTAAAAAAAATGTTTATTAAAAGACTATTAAACAAAGGGTAATAGTGATTTTGATATTAAAAAAAAATTCTAATTTATCCTTTCATAATTTGAGGGCATTTACCCTTCAACCAATGAGAACAAACCATTTGTATGTGGTCCCTACAAATTTGTTACAATTAGTTGAGGGGACCACATACAAATCTACTTATGTGCTTGTTCTCATTGGTTCAAGAGTAAATGCTCTCAAATTATGAAAAGGTAGATGAGTACTCACCTGAAAATTATTTTCAACATTCAAAATATCTTTTATGCATTCAATCTCATATTTGAATTAAAAATTCTTTTTGTTTTTGTTGTTCTTCATTCATATAATCCACAAATAAGTATGTTTCTTGTAACAGTAGTTTGGTTTGCCAGCCACAAATGTTGTTCTTGATGTCAATGAAGAGCAAAAGGTGTAAAAACAAAAAAGAGGAAAATGTTAAACAATTCTTAGAATTGAGAGTTGAGCCTAACTCATCCTCACAAAACCGGCTTTTTGTTAGACTACTAGACTTATCACTTAGAAGGGGGGGTTGAATAAGTGATACTTGAAACAATGAGGTTTAAAAAAAAAAATGTTTCAATTTAATCAAGCGAGCGGAAGAGCCACCGGATCGGTAGTCTACGCACCGATTGACCAAAGGAAAGGTAGTATTAAGCCTTGAACGATTTTGTGAAAAGATACGAAAATGTTCGAGTTCAAAATAAATTGAAATTAAACAATTTTAAATTCAGTCCCAAGCAAGTTACAAATCAATATTCAAATCAATCACAATCAAGCAAGAATCAATTGAATTTTTGTGAACCAATACGAACACCAAAAATTCAATCGATTAACAAATTAACGAAATTATGAAATTCAAAAGAGAGAGGGAGAGAGAGAGAGAGAGAGAGAGAGAAAGAGAGAGAGAGAGAGAGAGAGAGAGATACGATGTGATTAGGGAGTTCCCCGGATTGCGCGTCGTCCACGCGTTTGTCCGAGTATGTCTCCCCCCAAATAACCAAACGGGTTATTTGAGAGTTTATAGATCAAAAACTTGATGAACAAAAAGGTGCACAATTTACAATTGAATCTTATAATCCTATAACGACACAAAATGTAAACTAATGCGAATAACCTCGACACACAACGAAACTTCGCCCTCTGATTCCAACGATCCACCTTGTGCCAAACCGCACCCGATCGTCCAGCTGAGTCCTTCGTTTCTTGTTGTCGAATCCTTCAAGACACGCACGATCTTGAATCACTTGAGAGAAACACTAGAACCTTCGTCACACAATTCAACCCGACTACGATTCTGATTCACCGCGAACCGTATCGAACGTTATCACACAAAAACACAATCTTTATTGAATTGATCACATACTCAAAATTCAATTTGATTGCAATCCTTGATGAAGATGATGAATTTGTGATGAATCAAACCTTTGATGCAAATTCTCACTCAATTTGTATCCAAAGCGTTTTCTGAACTTTCTCACTAGTTTCCTCTCAGTTACAATGACACACCACATTGCTATTTAAAGAGAAAATAGAATTGAGCAAATTTGGGCAAAATTTAACATACATGTATCGATACACAGATGACCTTCTGCCTCTGAGTGACCACTTTTGTATCGATACAAGTGATATATGTATCGATACAAATTGCACAAAATCAGTCTGAAGTAATTTCAGGACATTTGTATCGATACACATGTTTATGTATCGATACATAATACCTAAAAATCAGTTTTTCAAAGTTTTAAAAAGGTTTCACGCTGTCAAGTCATTTGTAATGTTGCCAAAATATGTTCTACTCTATTTTCATGTGTTTTGACAATTATTAAAACATGAGGATGAACTGGTGCACTTACATTCTCCCCCTTTTTGATAATTGTCAAAACTATGCATAAGCTAACTAAGCCTATACCTAATATGCAAATAAAATAGCAATATGTATACAGACGCAATTAAACACCAAGGCTAACAATAAGCACGCTCCCCCTGAGTTGATGCCATAATGCGATTGTCATAGTAGATAATATTCAAGACACTTTAGCTTTTTATCCTTAGCTTGTGCATCCAAATCTCTCCCCCTTTGACAATATCAAAAAGAAGAAGAGAGTCTATTAGAAGTATCAAGTTCAATCAATTTTGACCGAAGTCATATCGTGCACTTACATTTGTCGAAATGCACATATATGATAAAAGTTCATAACCAATATAAATACATACAAAGATATGCCAAAATATATCAATGACGAATACCAAATATCATGACAAACATGGAATGTAGAACAACAAACCAAAACCAACGCATGAATATCGTAACACATCGACATTTTTTAATCAAGTAACATATCCAAATATGGGACGAAATAAACTAAGCAATGCAACAAATGCATAGACATAACATGATTATCCATACAACAAAATTATCCAAAATAACAAGTTATACAAAACCAAAATGAATGTTGTCCAACCATGACAACATTAGAATTATCCGTACAACCATATTGAATAAGCGAAGTCATAAGCAATTTTTATGACTTCCAAATAACATGTATGTATGAAACACATATAATCAACAAGGTACATACTTATGCATGCGAGCAAAAACAATACCAAAGCACATTATAACATGAGAACACATGTTAAACCATATATGCATGATAAGACATTCACATAAATGAATCAAAGTACCAAAATTAATCATATGAAAATATATGTGTATGTATGCACACAAAGTCACATATAAGAACAAAACAAGCATATACAAGCCAAGAATGAACTTAATATGACATTTGTAATGATCTTTGTCAAATCCCCATTTTAAACATAAGAGTCTCAAAAACTTATAAATATTTTTGAGCAAAATTCTTGGAAATGGAGGATTAGACAACTATCAATGCGAATATCATATTAAGGTGAAAGTTATATGTATATGAAACCAATGTACAAATGTTAAGTGAAAAAAAATATAAAGGTAAAGGTAGAGAATAGAATCTTCCCTTAAGTGTTAAGTGGAGGAAGTGATCAATTTCCACAACTTTGTAAGTATCGAGTTGAAGCTTTTCTCATCATATACCTTGTTCATAAGTCTTGAACTCCATTGTTGTCGGTGTCTTTCGTCAATGGTTCAAGACGTTTTCCTACATACTTAGACATTTGAAATAGGTCCCCAACTCATGTTGGGTCCTAGTTGGTTAGTAGCACCATTATTGCCTAACTTAGGTAACCATTGCAATTTGCCTTTTGGTACCAAGATTTTTCGAGCATGGCATTTTGCAATAGTATGACCCTTGTCACAACAATAATGACAAACGATATGAGGATTACTTTTCTTAGGATCCTTTTCAACAAATTTATACCTTTTATTTATAGGTTTTAACGATTTGTTGAATTTAGATGGATCAACCGCAAAAGTAATCTCCGGCTTGGATGGTTCTTTTAGCTTATCTTGTAACTTTCGCAAGTCTCTATATAAGTAAAAGCATCCATCACATCCGGTTCTATCGTTACCGTAACTATTACCATGACTTGCACTTGACCTTTCTAATAATGATACCTTGAAAGCTTTCAACTCTTCTTCCGTTTCGGAAACTTTCTTTTCAAGAGCTTTGTTAACTTTTATAATTTCTTTTAATCGTTTGAAAGCTTTCCTAGTTTCACTACATAGATCCTCAAACACACTTTGCAAATCATGATATTCTAACGAAGTATATGAGCTAGAAGGATTTTGGTTTACCTTTTTGGGAGCTTTATCCTTCTTTTTGTGATGATGAGTTGTGAAGCATACATTAGCCACTTCGCCTTCATCACTTGAACTAGAGCTTGATGATGAATGAGATGAAGAGCTACTACTCTCCCATGCAACATAAGCTTTCTTTCATTTGCTCCTCCTTTTGTTTGAAGATGACTCCTTCTCTTTTCTCTTGAGATTAGGACAATCCGGCTTGTAGTGACCAACTTGGCCGCACTCATAGCATATCCCTTTCTTGGAGTACCTAGCATCTTCATTCTTCCGGTGGTAACCACTATCTTTCCGAAACTTCTTAAGATTGTTATCGGAATGCCTTATCCCATTCTTTCTCACATATCTATTATAGCGTCGAACGAAGAGCTCCATTTCCTCATCATCGGAATCGTCTTTGCTTGAGCTACTTTCCACTTGCTCAACCTTTTTGGACTTTGACTTTGAGGCTTTTAGAGCAATTGACCTCTTGTCCTTTTCTTTTTCTTTTTCATGGTGTTTTTCCTTTTTCTCACCTTTCTCATGCTTGTCCAACAAACTAAGCACTTGTTCATGTTCCGTTAGCTTACCAAACAATGTTGTGAGGCACAAGGTAGTAAGATCATTCGCCTCTTTGATTGCGGTGACCTTAGGTTGCCATGACCTATTAAGACACCTCAAAATTTTGTTAGTAGCATCTTGATTAGTGATTGGTTTGCCTAGACCATGTAACTTGTTGGTGATTTTAACAAATCGTTGTTGCATATCCGCGATGGTTTCACCATCTTGCATATGGAACAACTCAAACTCTTGGGTTAAAGTGTTTATTTTCGAAATTTTGACCTCATTAGTTCCCTCAAAGTGAGTAACTAATGTATCCCACATTTTCTTAGCCGTAGAATAATGCGACACATGATAAAATTGTTCAATCCCAATGGATGAAATAAGTATGTTTTGTGCCTTTGCATCGTAATTGACCTTTTTCTTTTCATCATCCGTCCATTGTGCCATAGGCTTATTTATGACAACACCATTGGGGTCGGTCATTGTTGGAACAAATGGACCGTCCTCAATAGCATTCCACACTTCACCATCAAAAGAATTGATGTGAATGCGCATACTACTTTTCCAATAGTCAAAATGATCTCCATTGAATATAGGAGCCCTATTATACGCCCCTTTCGGTGCGAAAGCCATGTTTTCTAATAATTGGCACAATCCACCGAATTTTGTAAACAAAATTGAACCGGGATCGTGATACCACTTGTTAGACTACTAGGCTTATCACTTAGAAGGGGGGGGGGGTTGAATAAGTGATACTTGAAACAATGAGGTTTTAAAAAAAAAATGTTTCAATTTAATCAAGCGAGCGGAAGAGCCACCGGATCGGTAGTCTACGCACCAATTGACCAAAGGAAAGGTAGTATTAAGCCTTGAACGATTTTGTGAAAAGATACGAAAATGTTCGAGTTCAAAATAAATTGAAATTAAACAATTTTAAATTCAGTACCAAGCAAGTTACAAATCAATATTCAAATCAATCACAATCAAGCAAGAATCAATTGAATTTTTGTGAACCAATACGAACACCAAAAATTCAATCGATTAACAAATTAACGAAATTCAAAAGAGAGAGAGAGAGAGAGAGAGAGAGAGAGAGAGAGAGACACACGATGTGATTAGGGAGTTCCCCGGATTGCGCGTCGTCCACGCGTTTGTCCGAGTACGTCTCCCCCCAAATAACCAAACGGGTTATTTGAGAGTTTATAGATCAAAAACTTGATGAACAAAAAGGTGCACAGTTTACAATTGAATCTTATAATCCTATAACGACACAAAATGTAAACTAATGCGAATAACCTCGACACACAACGAAACTTCGCCCTCTGATTCCAACGATCCACCTTGTGCCAAACCGCACCCGATCGTCCAGCTGAGTCCTTCGTTTCTTGTTGTCGAATCCTTCAAGACACGCACGATCTTGAATCACTTGAGAGAAACACTAGAACCTTCGTCACACAATTCAACCCGACTACGATTCTGATTCACCGCGAACCGTATCGAACGTTATCACACAAAAACACAATCTTTATTAAATTGATCCCATACTCAAAATTCAATTTGATTGCAATCCTTGATGAAGATGATGAATTTGTGATGAATCAAACCTTTGATGCAAAATCTCACTCAATTTGTATCCAAAGCGTTTTCTGAACTTTCTCACTAGTTTCCTCTCAGTTACAATGACACACCACATTGCTATTTAAAGAGAAAATAGAATTGAGCAAATTTGGGCAAAATTTAACATACATGTATCGATACAAATGATGGTTTGTATCGATACAAAACCATTTGACCAGCGTTCAAATTGAAAATTTTGACCTATGTATCGATACAAACACGTATGTGTATCGATACATATATCAGTTTCTTGAAATCTTGACTGATATGTATCAAATCATGCAAGCATGATTCGATACATCAAGCACTTACTGGTTTTCTGAGAAGCAGGGGTGTGTATCGATACATGCAAGCATGATTCGATACACAGATGACCTTCTGCCTCTGAGTGACCACTTTTGTATCGATACAAGTGATATATGTATCGATACAAATTGCACAAAATCAGTCTGAAGTAATTTCAGGACATTTGTATCGATACACATGTTTATGTATCGATACATAATACCTAAAAATCAGTTTTTCAAAGTTTTAAAAAGGTTTCACGCTGTCAAGTCATTTGTAATGTTGCCAAAATATGTTCTACTCTATTTTCATGTGTTTTGACAATTATTAAAACATGAGGATGAACTGGTGCACTTACACTTGTAAGGTGAGGATTGCCTCTACTTTATAAATACAGGCCATCTCATATCCGATGTGGGACTTCTAACACACCCCTTCACGCCCAGCACTATTGGGCTTGGTGCGTGGATATAAATGGTGGATGGCCTGGTCGGATATACGTTAGCAGGCGACACAACGGATCGTGGAGAGGCTCTGATACCATTTTAGAATTGAGAGTTGGACCTAACTCATCCTCACAAAACCGGCTTGTAAGGTGAGGATTGTTTCTACTTTATAAACACATGTTCAGGGCATCTACCTCCAGACATTAATTGGTTAAACATATTAAAATAAACATTTTATCTCAAAATACGTGCATTCAATACCTCAAAAATATAAAAAGTTATCTTTTTAATATTTATTTTATTTTTTATTTCTTTTTTTGACATGCTTAACAAGTGTCGAGTCACTGTTTAGCATAACCCAATATATAAATACAAAAAGTGATGATATTATGATGATAACAAAATTGAAAATGTAGTACAAAAAAATGATTGCACAGGTATTTCTTTTCTATTTTGTTTGAAATTAATTGAATACAAAACAATCACGAAACGAAACTATAGCATATGTGATCCAAACTCCTAATCGCAGATCTTAGTTAATATATTTTGGAAAACAAGGATGACAAAGGTGGTATCGTGACACTAATATTGTGTCACGTCTCTGGTTGAAGAAGAAGACCTTCTTTCTTCATATGAGGTTCTCATGATGCCGGGTACTTGGATTTATATAAATTATATAAATGAATAAGCAACTATTTTGATCCATTAATGTATAAGACTCTGTCAATTATGATAAAATTAAGCCAATGGTACTTCAACACACTTCATGGCATTAGCAAAATCAACGAAAGGAACTTGGCTCAATTAAAAGGATATTTAATATAGGAAACTTGTATAGTTAATGTTAGTAAAATTTAAAAAATATTGTTTTTGATGTAAGAGTTATAATTTTTATATTTTTATTAGTGTTGTGGGGTTTTAGTTAACATGACCCTTAAATGAGTGTTAGGATTCTCTTCATTTGTTTTCTTAATTTTTCCTCTCCATTATTATTTCCTTCGTCTTAAATTTTTGGTTCTTTTACCTTTTTAGTTTTGCCCCAAATCATTAGTCCTTTTAAAAAACCAATGAACAATTAGTCATATTTTACCATTTGTATCCTTACTAAAATTAAAACATTAAGTAAATATATTTTATCTTTCTTAATAAAGTAAGGGTAAAAATGACTTAATTTATCAATTTTTATTATTTCTTAATCTCCGTACAAAATTCTGAAAGGACTAAATTTTTGGGATGGAATGAGTATAATTTTGAATAATTTTAGGACGTATATTAAATAATTGAACACAATGTCATATCATTGCATTTATATTTTCAAAACTTTAATAATGTAAGAAATGAAGAAAGCGAATATTCCAACGGCTTTAAAGAAGTTCAAATGCATGCATTCATTGGGTCTTTTTTAAATTTCGCGTTTGTAATAGTTAGGTCCGACCTTTAAGTTTTTTAAGTAGCAAATAATTCTTTTAAATTTCTTAGCTAACAAATCGGTTATTTAAGTTTTTAACTTATTGCATCGTTACAATATTCTAGTTATCCTCCCTTTTAGTTGAGACTCAATTTTGGACATCATGGTTCACATTAGATTGAGCTTCAAAGTCATCATTGTTAATATGAAAATTAACGATCACGCCAATATTTTGGTAAACGTATGATAACTTGAAGAATAATGATGGAAATGATTTTGAAGGAAGGAAATTAAGATGATTTTGAATTTGTTTCGCAAATTTTACTAAGAATGAGGGACAATTTCGTCATTTTCGCTTATTGCAAGATTCCACGAAGCTTTCTTACACTGGGGCTCCACCTAAACAAATCTTTCTTTCATGACAAGTAATCCAAACAGTGGGAGGATTTCGGTTTCCGTACTTCCTCTTCTTCAACAATCTATCTCCCCACCTTCATCGATCAAAATATAATAGTATATCATCATAAAAAACTTATTATTAACTACCCTGAGAATAAATCTTCAAATTCCTGATAAAAAAAGGGAAAAAAAAAGTGAGATGAGAGAGAAAGTAGAGAGAGAGGGTGTGGGAGGAGGTAAGGCGATTGCAGGAGATAGGGCAAGGATCCATGACATTGACCAAAACTCTACTTCCTTTTACTTTACAAACTTCCCGGAGGAGCTCAAATCTGCGGATCTTTGGGAAGTGTTCTCAAGCTTTGGTCTAGTGTGTGATGTCTACATCCCTTCTAAAGTGGACAAATGGGGTAAGAGGTTTGGCTTTGTGAAGTTTAAAGAAGTGAAGGAGGTGGAGGAGATGTGTAGGAGACTTGCAGATGTGTGGTGTGGTACCTTCAAACTGAGGGTTAATCACTCTAGGTTTAGAAGGAATGAAGGCAAGAAGAAAATGAAGGAGGTTCCGGTGAAGAATGGAGGAGGAGATTTTCGACCAGTGCATCATGATTTTTCCTTCAAAGATGCTCTAACACCTTCTAGTCATGGGAAGGGGATTGTAGCAGGTGATAAGGTAGGCGCGGTGCTCAAGATACCAGTTGACTCGGCACATCTCCAAAATTTGAAGAGAAGCTTTGTAGGGTTCCTTTTACCAGGAGTGGAAGTGAGGGTGATCAGAACAACTCTCTTGGTGGAAGGTTTACAGCATATCTCAGTTACAAATATGGGAGGTAATATGGTATTGCTTCACAGTCCTAGGATCGGGGAGCTGGATCGAATGATCAAGGCTAGGGAGGAATGGCTTGGCTATTATTTCTTTGACATTAAACCTTGGTATCCTAACATGGTTAATGTGAACAGAGAGGTGTGGGTGAATGTTTTTGGGATCCCTCTTCATGCATGGGGGGATAATCTGTTCAAGCTACTAGGAGCAAGGTTTGGAGCTTTTGTTGATTATGATGAACCAACGGCAAGCAGGGCAAGATTGGATGTTGCTCGTATGAAGATTTCGACGTCGATACGGTCACGAATCGAAACTCCGGTGGTTCTGTTGGTGATGGGAGTGGCTTTTGAGGTTTGGGTTGTGGAGGAGGATGAAGAGAGGAGGACTGGTAAGGAAGTGGAGCGAGAGATGGGAGGTGACCGGAGCTGGGGAGGATCTTCATGTTTTCCGGTAAACGCGGTGGTTGCGTGTGATGAGATTTTGTTAGTGTCTGGGGAAGAGGGAAAGGTAGAAGGAAGTGTTGACTTGTCTCCTAGTCAACCTCGGGATAGACCCTTAGCTATAGAAAGGGACAACCCATACCTTTTGGAGGAAAGGAGACAACTTGATCCTTGGAGATCAAATCAAACTCTTCTCATTGAGGGAGAAAGAATGTCAGGTGGTGAAAAGGAGTTGGTGACTTTAGACTCAGTAGAAAGAGAAGAGGGTGGGGCCCGAGGAGGTGAGGTGTCAGGAGATTTCTTAGCACGCGTGGGTGACTGTGTTAGTAATACAAATTTTTTGAATTTGGCTGAGAATGAATCAGCAGGAGGTTTAAAGGAGGGATCCACTAAGTTGGTTGGGCCTAGTGGGCTGAACTTATTACTACAAGATGAAGACTTGAAGGGGGGTGGTAATAAAGACTTATTGGAGATTGGAGGAGTTAATTTAGAAAATGGGCTGGATCGGGTAGAAAACTATGGTGAGGGGGGCAACCCGATCCAGGGTGAAAATTCTGGAGATGAGATGGGTTACGTGGAGAGCAGTGAGAAACCGATGGAAGAAACGCACTCTTCCTCTTTGTCTAAAGGCGAAGCTGTTGTGGTTACCAAGCAATTGGTTTTGTCTAGCTTATCTGAGAATTCTTCTTCTTCTCTAAGTGAGACAGAGACAGAACTATCAAAAATGCAGGTGCAGAAAAAACATGGAAATCGTAACAAATTACCCCTTGGGTGTGGTCCTAAATTTCTTCAATTAGTGGAAGCGGCAAAAGAAGTGGGAGGTGGAGGCAGGCGGAGAAGAGGAAGAGGAGGGGGAGGAGTTGGAAGATCTCGTTCTGTTCCAGCGAAGCAAGGGAGAAGTGTTATGGGTGGTGTACCTGTTAATTTAGTAGAAGATGTTTTATCTCCTGCAAATGTAGAAGAAACATCATTACAACAGAATTTCGAAGTGGAAGGGCTGAATTTGGAGGTGGTGTTACCAGGACCTATTATTTCTCAACCTTTGGATCCTGATACCCAACAGAGTGGGGCTGTTTATGTGGTTCCAGAAACGCAGCAGGGCCCTTTTGATAGTAACAATCAATTGATCAAGGAAGCTAAGACTATCTTGGGCATTCAGAAGCAGATAGGATTTTCTTTCCCTACCAATGAAGCTGAGATTATTAACAAGTTAGTAGAAGAAGAGATGAGAGACCAAGAGATGTTGAAGGAAAGGGAGCAACAGCCTGGTGATCAATGATTATAGCCTCCTACAATGTTAGAGGCTTGGGAGGAGTAATTAAAAGGAGGAAGATTCGTGAATTGATACGGAAACATAATATTCAGTTCTTGGCGATTCAGGAAACTAAAATGGAGAATATTTCCGATAATCTCTGTTATAGTCTTTGGGGTTCTCATGACTGTGATTGGTCGTTCCGTCCGTCGGAAGGAAACAGTGGTGGTATTCTCTCTATATGGTGTAAGTCTATCTCTTCCCCTATTTTTTCGTTTGCGGGAGAAGGTTTTGTTGGTGTTTGCTTGGAATGGGGAGTGTTGAAGGAAAAATGTTTTGTTGTAAATATTTATTCTAAATGTGACCTCACTTCGAAAAGAAGGATGTGGAATAATTTAGTTATGTTAAAGACGGGGTTTGGGGGCGGTAAGTGGTGTGTTTTGGGGGATTTTAACTCGATATGTAGAGTGGAGGAAAGAAGGGGGATCATTGAAGATGGTAGGCAATGGTTAACTTCGGAGATGGTTGCTTTTGGGGATTTTATGAATTTCATTGAGCTTGTAGACCTCCCGGTGCTTGGGCGTAAATTTACTTGGTTTCACGCAAACGGGAGGTCCATGAGTCGGATTGATAGGTGCTTGGTGTCGGAGGAGTGGTTGAATGATTGGGGAGTTTGTTCTTTGTGGGTTCTCCCTAGGGATATATCGGATCATTGTCCGATAATTCTCAAAAGAAATAATAGTGATTGGGGGCCTAGGCCTTTCCGGTTTAATAACCATTGGTTGGCGCACAAAGATTACAAAGAAAGTTGTGGAAGAAACTTGGAGTAGTCAAACGGTGACCGAGTGGATGGGTTTTGTGCTTAAAGAGAAGCTCAAAAGTATCAAAACTCGGTTAAAGGAGTGGAATAAGGAAGAGTTTAGTAGTATGGATGCTAGAATTTCAACTTTGATAGATGAAATCCACGAGCTAGATGTTAAAAGTGAAAGTATGGGGTTGTCGGATGATGATGTAGTGGTGAGAAAGGCCAAGTTCACCAATCTTTGGAAATTACTCAAAAGCAAGGAGGCAACTCTTTTCCAAAGATCTAGATCAAAATGGCTTCGTGAAGGAGATGCTAACACCAAGTATTTTCATGGGTGTGTGAAGGCTAGGGTGAAACGTAATGCGATTATGGCTCTCAAAGTTGGTGATAATTGGTTAGATTCTCCTCCTTTGGTAAGAGCGGCGGTTGAAGAGTTTTTTGCCAATCATTTTGCGTCCCCTAGAATAGAAAGGCCAAGGCTTGATGGTGTTAATTTTCCTATGTTATCGGAAGAGGATAATTTGGGGTTGACGGCACCTTTTTCTTTGGAGGAAATTGAAATTGTGGTTAGAGAGAGTGATGGGAATAAAAGCCCCGGTCCGGATGGTTTTAACTTCAACTTTGTCAAAGATTCTTGGGATCTTTTGAAAGGAGATATTAGAATCCTCTTTGATCAATTTCATGGGAACGAATGCCTTCCGAAGAGTTT
This sequence comes from Trifolium fragiferum, assembly GCA_954870985.1. Lineage (NCBI taxonomy): Eukaryota > Viridiplantae > Streptophyta > Magnoliopsida > Fabales > Fabaceae > Trifolium > Trifolium fragiferum. Next base: position 14,164,993 of record OX940790.1, on the reverse strand, counting down.
TCTTTCTTATTTTGTCACTTTAATTCCGAAAGTTGATTCGCCTTTTGGCCTCTCCGATTATAGGCCTATATCTCTTTTGGGTTGTTTGTATAAAATTATTGCGAAAGTCTTGGCTAATAGACTCTCCAAAGTGATGAAGGTGATTATTGCTTCAACTCAATCGGCTTTTCTTAAAAATCGCAACTTAGTGGATGGTGTGTTGGTGGTGAACGAAGTTATTGATTTGGCTAAGAAGACTGGGAGGGAGTGTATGGTGTTTAAAGTGGACTTTGAGAAGGCGTATGATTCCGTTGATTGGGGTTTCTTGGAATATATGCTTTATCGGTTTGGTTTTAATGAGAAGTGGATTCGTGCTTGTGTTTTCGCCGGGAACTTGTCGGTGCTTGTGAATGGGAGTCCAACAAAGGAATTTAACATTAAAAGAGGCCTCAAACAAGGCGATCCCCTTGCGCCTTTTTTATTTCTTTTGGTGGCGGAGGGATTCGGAGGTGTTATGAAGAAGGCGGTGAGTGAGAATCTCTTTAGAGGTTTCGAGCTAGGTGGAGATGGAGTGGTTATCTCTCACCTTCAATACGCGGATGACACTTTATGTGTCGGAGAGGCTTCGGTTCAAAATCTTTGGACTTTAAAAGCCATTTTAAGGGGCTTCCACTTGGTGTCCGGTCTCAAAGTAAATTTTTGGAAAAGTTGCTTGTTGGCGGTGAATGTAGATGATGATTTTATGGATTTGGCGAGTAATTTCCTTAATTGTAGAAGAGGTACTTTTCCTTTCAAATACCTTGGTTTACCGGTTGGGGCCAATCCGAGAAGAATTGCGACCTGGGATCCGCTAATTGCCTACCTTAAAAAGAGACTTAATTCGTGGGGGAAGAAACATATTAGCTTGGGTGGTAGAATCATATTGATTAATTCGGTTCTTAATTCGATTCCAATCTTTTTTATGTCTTTCCTTAAAATGCCATCTCATGTGGTAAAGGTGGTGAAAAGAATTCAACGCGAGTTCCTTTGGGGAGGTGTTAAGGGTGGGAGGAAAATCAATTGGATTAGTTGGAAAACGGTGTGTCGTGACAAAAAAGATGGTGGTTTAGGGGTGAGGGATGTGAGAGTGGTGAATATTAGTCTCCTTACAAAATGGCGATGGAAATTGATAAGTGAGGAAGCGGGGTTGTGGAAGGAAGTGTTAATAGCTAAGTATGGTGGGGGGCTGACACGTGATGTTTGTTTTAACAATACTCCGGGTGTTAGAATTGCATCAAATTGGTGGAAAGACATTTGTATGATTGAAGACTGTGTAGAGGGTAAAAATTGGCTTATGGAGAGTATTAGTAAAAGAATGAATAATGGTGCTTCAACGTTGTTTTGGTCTCAGCAGTGGATGGGAGAAGTCTCTCTAGCTTCTAGGTTTCCAAGGCTCTTTTCCTTATCTACTCAAAAAGAAAGTGTCGTGAGAGATATGTATCAAAGGAATGGGGATAGTCTGCTTTGGAGTTTCAATTGGAGAAGAAGACTTTTTAGTTGGGAAGAAGAATTAGTTATTGAGTTAAATTCTCTGCTAGAGCAGGTTAGGGTGTCGGAAGAGATGGATAGATGGTGGTGGAATCCGGACCTCGAAGGCGAGTTTTCGGTGAAATCGACTTACTTGCACCTTGCTAAAGAATTGTTGGGTGTTAGTAATTTTGATGGGAGCTTGAAAAAGGTTATGGAGCAGATATGGAGCAGCCCTGTTCCCTCCAAAATTATTGCCTTCACTTGGCAATTATTACACAATCGTATCCCTACGAAAGATAATTTGAGACGGTGTGGAGTTATTCGTGACACCAATCTTACCGACTGTGTGGTTTGTGAAGGGGTTAGGGAATCGTCGAATCATCTATTTCTTCATTGTAGTTTTACCGCTCGGATTTGGATGGAAATTTGTAGTTGGCTGGGAGTGATTTTGGTGATGCCTGAAACTATGCACTGTTTCTTTGAGTATTTTATAGGTTTTGCGAGGTCCAAGAAAGCGCGGAAAGGTTTTAAATTGGTGTGGCATACTACATTATGGGTAATTTGGAAGACCCGGAATGATGTTATTTTCAATAATGTCGTCAAGAGTGTCTCGGAATGTGTTGATGAAATTAAGGTCCGAACTTGGAAGTGGAGTGCCCATAAATTGAAGATTACGCCGTGTTTGTTTTATGAGTGGAGTTGGGATCCGGGTATTTGTTTTGCGGGATAATAATTAGTCCAGTTTTGTTTGTTCTGTTCTTTCTTGTTAGCAGGTGCTGGTTTTCCTGGTTTTTAGTTGCTGCTGTTTTGCTTTTGCCTTATGTTTTTCGGTAGCAGGTTGTTGGTTTTGTGCTTGGGGTGGGCTCTTTTGTTTTTGCTTAGCTTTGGTGGTGGGGCATGTCCCCTGTTTCTCTCTGTAACATTGTAAAGTACTTCTTGTACTAGCTTTGTGATTAATATATATTTTGCAGTTTCAAAAAAAAAAAAAAAAAAAAAAAACTTATTATTAAACTTGAAAAATTTAAAAGATTTACTGTTACAAATGTTAAACTTAAAAAACCCTTAAATGCATCTGGCGTTAAAAGAAACACAAAACTAAACTAGCGGTTTTGTAAGTGTAATCCATTATTTTAATTTATTATTAGGTAAGTTTAAAGTTTTTGTTTATACATGATATATGTCCCATATCTTAGATTATGCCGCCTAGTTATCATCCAACTCTTATCCACATGATAGTGTTCAGAAAAATGTTCTACGTTCCCCTAAAACCTTGATACTTCTCTTTTATAAATATGTCATATTGACTACGTTATATATGTTTTATCTAATCTTAAATATCTCTCATATTCGGTGTCTATTGACTTAATTATCGGAGTTGTGCAGGTACCACTCATTCCTTCACAACAGGATATAAACACCAACAATCCATAATCAAGACTTGCTACAACGCTTGCCTATCATTCAGGTCTTAATTAGGCCTGAAAAGAATCAATTACTTTAGCTATTATCTTATTTTAAATACTTAGTTTTTTTTTTGTTTCTTTTTAAACTACCAACATTAGTAATTATTATTGTTAATATTTTTTACTAACAATGAAAATTAAATATTTAACCTCCTTTATCACTTTACTTCCTAACTTATTTTAGGATAATGTCTTTAGTTTGTTATGCCTTTTGAGAGGGTTGCTGTTAATAACTTTGATGTGCATATATAGTTCAACATGGCTATCACTTAAAACTGATAGTACCAAGAGAAATTCATAATTATTTTAACAAATTAAATTCAACATAACTGGAGTAGCGTCTAACTAAATAGATCATAGTTATGGATAGGCTAGGCTATTGCGGTTTTAATTTTCAGTTTTGTCCTTGTTTAGCAGCCGATGTAGCGTCCATATATAGTTTTGGTGGTGTTTGCAAAAGGGCTGGTCCATTATTCTGGTTCTGTATGGTGCTCTTGTCCTCTCTGTTGTTTTGAGTCAGTCCATCTGGAGGGAATTTTCGTTTGGTGTTGGTTCGGTTGATCTCATCATCCTTGCTCGTTTGGCTTCGATATAACGGGTGGTGTCTTGCTGCAATGGTTTCATTTCCATTGGAAGGGGCTTGTAGCAGATGTTCCTTGCTACAGGTTTAGTTTTTTGAATTGGCATCGCTAAGTATATAGCTCTTTTAGCTTTTTAAGGGAAGGTGTTGATTTGTCTAGGAAGTTTTCTTTTTGTATTATAAAGGGGACCATTTTTCTATGTTTTTAGCGTATTGGTGTATCAAAACTTGTCTTGTACTATTTTGGGCATCCCTTATGCCTTGATCTATTTAATTCATTTTCCTTTGCCTTTGCAAAATAAAAATAAAAAATATGTGTGATTTTTTAAAAATAAAATTAAAAAATTTTAAAAAGAGTTTATGATTGTTTTTATTTTATTTTTTTAACGATGTGGCAATAAAAAATAAATAAAAGTTTAAAAATATCAACTTGTGTGTGCCACGTCATCATTCTGACTCAGTCAGATGTCAAGTTGTGTAACCAAAGGCCAAATGGAAGGAATCTTCAAATTGCAAGGGTTAATCCTAAAAAAATATTACGGGGAATAAAATAAAACTCGCCTACTTTTTGTCGGATTAAAATTTGCTACAATAATTTATAACACAGTTTTCATAATGTTTTTATTTGAACCATTAATTATAGATCGGAAGATACATATTGATTATGTGATAAAATCTCTTGAATTAATTGCAAATGTACATTACAAATCGACCGGTTCTAATACAAGGAAAATTTACTAATGTTTCTTTTCTTCGCAACTAGAAAAATTGAAATTAGCGAAGGTATGAATCTGTCACTAAATGAGTGAATTTCCATCACAAACAATATCAGTGACTAATTTAGCGATGAACATAAATTCGCATTTAAATCATGCGTCGCAAAAATTGTAATATTCCGTTACTAATTTTGTCACAATTAGTGAGGGATTTTGCTCCCTCTCTAATTTCCGTCACTAAATTATAATTTTTTAATAGTGCTTGTAGACCATATTGCTTTATTTTGGTTTATAAATCAAGATATGATTTATGTTAATGTCTCTTTTTTCAATTGGTGTAAAAATCACTTGGATTGTTTTCGTTAATTTTTGGGGATTTTCTCCTTAAATTATAAGAGTTGAATATTATATTCCTTATAACTCAATTTTTACTTATAAAAAAAGTAGAGGACAAAAGATAAGTGAGATATTCTGTTAGACAAACCAAAACAAATCTTGCCCAATTAATCATGCATATACATGCAAGGTCTTTTTTAAGACCAAGGGGACCGATACTTTGTTCCGTATGCACTTTACAATAGGGTAATAATGTCATGATACTCCATAGTAATAAGCAAAAATATAAACAATATATCACTAAAACATAGGGATGTCAATTTCATCCGTAAATGGGGATCCCCGTGGGGATTGCCCCGTTTGGAGATCCGAAGTTGGAGAATTTTTTCCCGTGGGGATGGGGATGGAGGAGAAAATTCCCCCGAAAGAGGTTTGGGGATGAGGATGGTATTTGATCCCCCGATCCGCGGAGAATCCGTCCCCGAAAAGTTTATTAAAATAACATTTATAAATGTATATTTAAGTACTTTATAAATTGTTTTTAATTATATTTTCACACAATATGTGTATACATTTGTTTATATATGATGTTTATTAGTGTCATAAGACTCACACTAATATTTTAATTTTTTTATTAGTTTTATAATTAAGCTTTACTATTTTTTTGCAACTAATTTGATCGAAAATAATAAAAATTTGATAACTTTTTAAGGTTGACGGATCCCCGTGGGAACTGTGGAGATCCGTGGGGATGGGGATGGAGGAAGAATACTCCCCGAAGCGGGGAATGGGGACGGGGATGGGGAATGTTTTAGATGGTGGGGCAAGGAGTGGTAAAGTACCCTCCGCTCAATCCCCGCCCCGTTGACATCCCTACTAAAACACATCATCACAAAATGAAAGCTTCATATAGTATGTCGACATGCAAGACATACTTGTTCTATTCATTCACAACTTTCCAATTTCGTATTATATATATGTAAAAACTATATACCAAGGAGTGGATCGATTAATCAAAAATACAAACTATATATCCACTAAAACACAACATCAGAAAATAAATGGAAACTTTATAACATTCCCACATCCGAGACATACTTGTTTTTCTCTTATATGTAGGACACTACAAAGAGAACTGTATTATTTATTCACATTCACAATTTTGTCTTTTTATTTTATCAGTCATATGTACTTCGATATTATGCATGGCACTCCATATTATATATTTAAAAACTATTTATTTAAAAATATATTATTAACATCCTTAAAAAGTGAAGAACGGATAGAATGTTTGGAGTGTTGATATGGAAGTTTTTCTGCCACCAATAGGTAGAAAAGCCCCATTACTCCAGTATGTTCTTTGGTGTTGTTGTAGATAGACTCTAGAGTTAAAATTTCATCATCAATTATTTTGACAGAACCTAATTTAGGATAACAAGTTGACATGCCGACAAGGTACCCGACTTCATTTCCTGCTTCATTTCCATTTCCGTAACTTGGTATAGAAGAGCATATAATCCTCCCATCCTAAAAATATAAAACATAAATTTCACAAAACAAAAGACAACACCACGAAATTTAGGCCCTGTTTGAAATGCATTTCAAAAACTGTTTTTTGGTTTTTAAAAATTTTAAAATAGAAAATTTGTTTGGTAGACTTGTTTCTTAAAACTGTTTTTAAAAAACTGTTTTCAACTTTTTAGTTTTAAAAACTAAAAAACTGAAACAACCAAAACATATTTTGGTTTTTAAAAACAAATTTATAAAACAAGTTTTCAAAACTAAAAAACAAAAGTGATTCAAACAAGCCTTAATCATGGAATTCTAATTTGCAGCTACGGTTCACAATTTTAACTTAATAACACCAAGTATTTAAGAATGATTATAATTTGTAACTTTTGTATAGTACCTGCCCATATAGAGTAGATCCTATTGCACCTAAATGTTGGTGAGCAACACCATAAATCACATAGCCACCGGTTTGTAGTGGGAGACTTGTTCTCTTCATATGGACACAACCGTTTCCCTCCTTATAGTCTGTATTGCAAGCTTCAACATGATACTCAACCTGAAACAATGAAATTTGTATTGGTCACAGTAGTACCCCAACAAGTAATGGACTAGCGTTATTATGCTTTATAGTGTAATTATCTTGAATATATATTCATATATGAAAAGAGAGGATATTATTATAAAAAAAATCACTATTTTTGGATTTCAAAACATTCAAAATTACATAATTCTTAATTCCTGGCTCAATATTATTTGCTTCAAACTTTCAAAAGAAATGTTTTTTCATAATACATATTTTTAGAAGAATTATTCATTTACCTCGCAACTATGATCAAAGTTCATTCCTTTTGAATCATCTGATAGTTTCAAACTATCGGTCACATCAATTATATATATCTTCACTGGAACTACAAAATCATCCCAATCAACCCATTTTACGGTGTATCTTAAGTATAAGTTTCTCTTTGGCCCCTGAAAACCATCTTTCAACTTGCATTGTGTATCATCATAACAACATAACAAACCTCCTTTATAATCTGGCCTTATAGCTTTTCCATATTCATCTGCCATAACATTATAAAGGTCACATTTACACTCGGTGCACCCTACCTTATCCTCTGCGCCACGAGTATCAATTGCATGGATATTAACCAACCATTTTTCATCAAACCCTTCTGGAATCTCTACAGGATTACCTATCTCTATACCAAAAGGATCTGGAATATCTGTCATTGTTCCTCGTGTTTCGGAACCAAGGCCAAAGTATTGTCCAAGACTATTTTCTTGGCATATGCCACTGTTTCGCAAATTAATAACGTTATCAGATTCTTCATGCATCTCGCGGCTTTCATATTTTGTTTGTGTCGCATTTTTACTTTGATAATATCTTACAACACCCCAATGATGGAGATAAGTTTCATGGAGAGGTATAGGATTTCCAAATTCATCAATTACTTCGCCATTGAAACTCTTGAGTGCTATATGACCTCTTGGAAAATCAATATCATGATAAACTCTATTGATAACTGATCCTGGTCCTAGCTCAAATTTAGGAGACAAAAAAACTGCTGATTTGATTTTAGGTTTAATTTGAACAGAATAACTTGAGCAAGGTGTGCTCGATAGTAGCAGAAATATTGCCACTGGATATACAAAATCTCCATATAGAAACCACATGCTTATCTGTTAGAAAAATATTTATTAGTAATCAACAAATATTGATTATTTCTAAAAAAAAAAAAGGTTGATTAAAAGACTATTAAACAAAGGGTAATAGTGATTTGATATTAAAAAAAAAACTCTCAGCAACTTCTCATTTTTAGTTATTTTTTAATTATTTTTAGATTCTAATTTTTTTTTAAATCTAAAACAACCATAAACAATAATTTTAAATGTAATTATTTTTATAAAAAAAAGTTTCTATAAAAAAATTATAACAAACGGCTTCAAAGAAAGTATCCACTTATCAAATAAACAACATAAATATGCATAAAAACATATTTCAAACAATGAATTTAATTTGTATACACTCCAACAAGTGTAAACTTTTGTGTTTTGTATTGCGGAAGCCGATACAATTATAGTTCTCTACTACGACTGATTTTTTTTTTTTTTTTGTATATTATTGCGGGATTTTGGAAGATATATTTTTATATAGAGATTAGCAATATTTGTATATGCAGAGATCCTCTTGTTGTTCTCACTTATTATTTTTCATTGTTGCATGACTGATGACTCTATATATAGAGTTACCAAAAACCCAAACTTTTAATACACATTTTTAAATAACAAACAAATCTTAAAATTTTTAAACACAAATATAAATTGATCTTACGTTAAATATAAATCTAATTTTTTAAAAAATATTTAAAATTATTTTCAACATTCAAAATATCTTTTATACATTCAATCTCATATTTGAATTAAAAATTCTTTGTTTTTGTTGTTCTTCATCCATATCATTTACAAATAAGTATGTTTCTTATAACAGTAGTTTGTTAGCCACAAATGTTGTTATTCTCTACTTCTTCATGTATGATGTAATTTTGCGGTCGAGATATATTGTTGTTCATCTACATCTTCATATGATACATGAGCATATGAAGTTGTAATCTTGTGCTCTGTATCGGTGGGATATATTTTTATTCGGAAATATTTTTATATTTATAGATTCCTCCAATTCTATTGTTCTTTTTCTCATTTCCTATTTTTAATTCTATATGGCTCAATATATAAATCTACAAAAAGAACTTCTAAAAAAAATTCTTTAAATAACAAACAAATTAAATTCAAAACAAAAATATAATCCTATATCCTTATATATTAAATATAAATCAAAAATCTTCAAAAAATATTTAAGCATATTATTCTCAAGACTTTTTTTACACATATATCCAATAAGTAATATTATGTAGATATTTGATGAATCTTTTTGGAATGAATCTATATATATAGAACACTAATATAATTTGATTGAATGCTCGTATAAAAAATATTTACACCGTCGGCGCATAGAATTTAAACGCTCAAGCAATTCATCAACAACAAAAAAGACATAGTTTAATTAGTATATTGTCAAGATTCGATATATGAACGTAAAAAGTGATAGCCAGGAGAAAATTTCCGAGAAGAAAAGCAATAGGCAGAAGAGCTTAATTAAGTTACGTACCTCAGAGGTAGAGAGACTGGAAACCACAGAGTTGGACTTTTTTGGTGAGAAATTAGAGTGTGTCAATATAAAGTAGATGGATTCACTATTTATAGATTAATCAATGGTTGAATAAGAGAATCAATGGCCACATGATTGTGGATATTTGACTTTATATATGCACTCTTTCTCTAATTAGTAATTTGGGAATTAATTATAGGTTAGAGTAATTTAAGAATTTTGTACACTATGATCACATTAGATTTCAAGGAGACAAAGGGGGCATCGTGACACTATATAATATATTGTGTCACGTCTCTGGTTGAAGAAGACACTATATAATATATTGGTTTTTTTTTTGACTAAATATAATATATTGGATTTATATAAATGAATAAGCAACTATTTTGATCCACTTATAAATGTTAATGTATAAGAGACCGTCATCATTTTGATAAAATATGATATAAAATTAAGAGAATGGTACTTAAGTCTTCAACACACTTCACGGCATTAGTAAAATCAACGAAAGGAACTTAGCTCAATTAAAATTAAGGATATTTAATATAGAAACCTGTAGATTGATGTTTAATTTGTAAAATATAAAAAACAATGTTGTTTTTAACGTGAAAGTTACAATTTTTTTATTTTTAATTATTGTCATATAAAAAAAATTACGTGAAAGTTACAATTTTTTTACTCTTAATTAGTGTCATGAGACTCTAGTTCAGGGATGGTGGTACAACATAAATTATACATATTAATAAGCAAAAATACAAACAATATATATCACCAAAACACATCATCACAAAATTGATGAAAGCTTTATAATATGCCGATCGACATCCAAGACATACTTGTTCTATTCATTCACAGCTTTCCAATTTTGTCTTATTCCTCTCCGATCAATCACATAGTCCATATATACTACATATTACATTTATGTAAAAACTAATTATCTAAAAATATGTTACCAACATCCATAAAAATTGAAGAGTGAGTTGATTTTCTAAAATGTTGATAAGGGAGTTGTTCTGCCACTAATAGGTAGAAAAGTCCCATTACTCCGGTATGTTCTTTGGTATTGTTGTAGATAGATTTTAGAGTTAAAATTTCACCATCAATAATTTTGACAGAACCTGGTTCAGGATAACAAGTAGACATTCCTACTAGATATCCAACTTCATTTCCTGCTTTATTTCCATTTCCATAACTTGGTATGGAAGTACATATAACCCTTCCATCCTAAAAAAATAATTCACAAATTTCACAAAACAAACAAGTAATACATTGTGTTTTAAGTTATTGATCAAAAGTATTAGAACAACAAATCGGAGACAAAAGTAAATATATTTGAAAAACATAAACAAAACACCACAAAATTGAACATATTATTATATAGTTTATTTTTAAATACTACTAGTTTATAAGATTATCTCTTAACATACTTGTGCCATTAAAAACAATAAAAAGAAATCAAATATATTCAAGGGCCCGTTTGGCCTAGCTTATTTTTGAGCTTATGCAAACAGTTTATGCAATTTTTATGTAATATTATAAGTTTTTTAAGGTAGTTTATGATAAAATAACTTATAAAAATTCATTTTTCACTAGTTTGAACTTATAAAATAACATAAAACATAATTTATATTGCATATGCCATTTGCATAAACTCAAAAATAAGCTAGGCCAAACGGGCCCCAAGTGGTTAATAAACTCTATTTAGAACGAATCGTTTGAAAATATTCAAATTCGATTTCTGAAAGGAGCAATTCTTAACCAACTCTATATTTTTAAGAATGATTGTAATTTGTAACTTTTGCATATTACCTGTCCATATAGGGTAGATCCAATTCCACCTGAATGTTGGTGAGCAACACCATAGATCACATAGCCACCGGTTGGTAGTGGGAGACGCGTTCTCTTCACATGGACACAACCATTCCTCTCATTATGATCTGCACTGCAAGCTTCAACTGTATAATCAATCTGAAACAGAGAATTTGGACTAGTGTTATGTTTTTGAGTCAAATTAAAATTGTGACAAACAAACTACAAATATCAAATATGGATTCCGTGTAGTCGAGAGATTCTACATTCACGTAATCAGTACAACAGTGATCGTTAAATCAAAATTTTGCAATTTTAGATTCCAGATCAATATTTTGGATTTCAAAACATTTTAAATTTGTATAATTTATGAATTGTCCAATCTTTGTCCAACAGTCGTTGATGAATTGGCCGCATGAATGTAGGGTATCCAGACAACATGAAATTCATTTCTTCATAATATATTTTTTAGATGAATTATTCATTTACCTCGCAACTATGATCAGAGATCATTCCTTTTGAATCATCTGATAGTTTCAAACTATCGGTCACATCAATTATATATATTTTTACCGGAACTACAAAATCATCCCAATCAACCCATTTTACTGTGTATCTTAAGTGTAGGTTTCTCTTTGGTCCCTCAAAACCATCTTTCAACTTGCATTGTGAATAATCAGGACAACATAACAAACCTCCTTTATAATCTGGCCTTATATCTTTTCCATATTCATCTACCGTAACATTATAAAGGTCACATTTACACTCAGTGCACCCTAATTTATCCTCGGCACCACGAGTATCAATTGCATGGATATTAACCAACCATTTCTCTTCAAATCCTTTTGGAATCTCTTCAGGATTACCTATCTCTATACCGAAAGGATCCGGAATATGTGTCGTCGTCCCTCGTGTTTCAGAACCAAGGCCAAAGTAATGTCGAAGAACCAATTCCTGGCATATGCCACTATTCCACACAAAAACTTTATCAGAGTCTTGAAATATCTTGCGGCTTTCATGTGTTTTTTGTGTGACATTTTTACTTTGATAATATCTTATAATAGCCCAATGATGGAGATAGGTTTCATGGAGAGGTATAGGATTTCCATCTTCATCAACAACTTCAGCATTGAAACTCTTGAGTGATATATGACCTCTTGGAAAATCAATATCAGGATAAAATCTATCAATAACTGATCCAGGTCCTAGATCAAATTTAGGGGACAAGAAAACAGCTGATTTTATTTCATGTTTAGAATAACTTGAGCATGATGTGCTCAACAATAGCAGAAATATTGTCACCAGAAATACAAACCACATGTTTCTCTGTAAGAAAAATATTTATTAGTGATTAACGAATTGTTAATTAAAAAACTATTAAACAAAGAAAGCATACAAAGGAATCCACTCATCAAATAAACTACACAAATATGAATAAATAAAACATAGTTCATTATTAGAATAGTAGAATACAGTTATGATCAAAGATTACACGGGGGGTGGGATAGTGCAAGAAGTGATATGAGTTATACGGGTTATAAGTGGATAGAAAAATCCAATTGAACCGACGATTCAAATTGAAGAAAAAAAACCGATTTTAATGATTCGGATAAAAAATCAATTTTTATGATTCGGATTAAAAAACCAAAATAAACCAATTGAAAACTGACGTGGTTTAGTTCGATTCGATTCTCAATTCTAAATTTAAGAACCGATGAACAAACCGAACCTATATATATATATATATATATATATATATATATATATATATATATGATTTTTGCTAACCACACCCAAAAAAACTTAGTTACACCCCAAAACGACTAAAATACCCTTAAACATAGTTAGTATGCATGCAATGTAAACTAAGTTTACAAAATGTTTATGTAAACTTAGTTAAACTTAGTTTACATAACCTTGTGTAAATTGAGTTAACGTGAACCTCTTAAACCTAGTGTAAATGTGAACTGAGTTTACAAAAGGTTATGTAAACTGAGTTTACATATACTTTGAAGTCTATTTTAAAAATACGTGATCTTATGTTACATTAGGAGTTCACGTAAACATTTAATTTAGATTAGATCTGCTAACGATTGAAATCACAGGGAAACATGAAATCACATGAAGAAAAAAAAGAATGCCTAGAATTGAAAAAGTATAAATTCACTAACCTATGCAATAAAGTCTTAATGGTATATCTTCAAAATTCAATCTTTTTATTGTGAATTTGTTATTAATTACACATTAATGGAGTTTGTGAGTTTTGAGAGAGAACACGAGGTTCGTGAGAAAGAGAGAGAAGCGTGAAACAAAAACATAAAAAGATGAGAAACGGTTTTTTAAAAATTTATATATAAAGAAGGGCAATTTTGGTATTATGATTAAATTTTATTGAAAATTGGGTGTAACTAGGGTTTTTTGGGGTGTGACTAGCAAAGATCTATATATATATGATTAAGTTATTAATTTTTTATACATTTATTATTAAGTAATAAATTTTTTTAGACAACTCACATCTATTAAAAAAATAAAATAAGGCCAACTACTTATAAAAAAGAAAAAAATCTTCCTCACTCAAATCACATTACAAACACTAACTCATAAACTCTCATAGTCACAGCCGCAAACAACCTTCTATCAAGTGTTGTTTTGATTTTTGTTTCGATTTACTCTCAAGTGTTATTCTGCTCTACTTGTTTGTGATTTTTGATTTTCATTTTAATTTTTTGGTTTATTTTTTTTACAACAGTTTAAACATATTTTGGTTATATAATTAAATTACCAATTAGTAAGTGTGTTCATTATATAAATGAGAACTTATTAGATAAACTTATTGAAAAAAAATTATATTTTGTATTTGATAACTGTACCGGTCAGGATTTTCTAGGCCCAATTACAAACAAAGCCCATTCCTAAGACAAGCATCGCCAGGGCGACACCACCCCCTATACAAGATGTCGCCTAAAGCATTGGGTCAGTCCACCAGTCTCTAACAAGGTCCAATGCCACGCACCCCCTATCACACGATCTTGCTACTATGAACAGAGAAAAACTGGCTGGAAACCACGATCATATGGTGGAAATAACTGCTCCACTCTTCGCTTACAGGGATCGTGGGAAGTTACTTCCTAAGCATCTCTCCACCCCCATCCTCTATAAATAGAACATCCATTAATCGGAAAAGGGACTGAATACACGTTACATTTTTAGCCTACATACTTTAGACCGATATTGAACACACAAAATATACACTCCTACGTTCCAAACAGGAACAATAACCTTATAAGGAAAGAATTAACTTTTGGGTAAATAAATGTGTTTTGGACACTTTTATTGTTTGAATTAACTTTTGCTATGAGATCTAAGTTCATTAATCTCTCTCAATAATTAATTCTATCCGTTATTCTAAATCTAATGATAGAAAGAGGAGAAACATCTCCATAAATAAAAATAACATATAGCAATTTAATTTGCTAATTTGAAATTTGTCTTTTTTTAGTAGTATATTATTGGTTTTAATTCCCCTATTTTTTTTTATTATGCTACAAATTTAAAAGAAAAATGCTCCTTTAATAAAAAAAAAATCCAATCCATTTGTATTTACGTAAAAAAGAAAATGAAAACATTTGTATTTTCTTTCTAAAAGAATGTTGTATTTTATTTCTAAAACATTTGTCTGGATCTCCCTGTGTGTGTTTTTTATTTTGACACCTTAACTGTTTTAGCTAACTTTTGAGATGTAATCTAAACTGATTTAACAATATATAACTAGCATTAGATATAGATGCAAGTATATGAACGTAAAAAAAAGTATAGAACTTGGTCATACCAAGTTAAGACATGAATTATAATTATAAAACAGGAGAAAATTTTCAAAAACACAAGCAATAGGCATAAACAGGCTGTAGATGGAATGGCTTAAATGGCGTACCTCAAAGTGAGAAAGAGTGGAAACCACAAATTTGAGCTTTTTTTGGCAAGAATTTAGAGTAGAGTGTGTCCGTAGCAAAGTAATGGATTTACCCATTTATAGATGAAAAAATGATTTTTGAATGAATGAAAGTGTAGTCACATGTCACATTACTCTGTCTATGAATTTCGCCATTTTTGGACTCATTTCAAATCTTGTTTTAGCCTCTAATTTAATGATACAGTAGTAGTAAAATGTTGTAGGAACATTTAATATGTTGGTGATTATTTGGATATGGAAATTGTAATTTGTATTTGTATGAATTTTGCCGATAAGTTCGAGTCTTATAATTAATATTATATAGTACTAATATGTATTGTCAAGAAGTCTCATATCGATTCGAGATGACCTAAATATATATTTATAAAGTAAAAATAATTCTTATTTTAAAAATCGATTTTGTATGACTCTCAATTTTAATATGTATTTCATAAAATGGAGACAGATATAATCAATATCAAGTAGAATGGGGACCGATGCAGATGCTGCCTTAAATGGCCTTTGTGCCATGTACAGCATGGGCAGGAGGTAACTGTGTGTAATCTTATCTAGGGTTGGGAATAGGCTAGGCCGAGGTAGGCTTTGCCGAACCTGAGCCTGGCCTGTGAAAAAATTGAAGGTCTGAGCCCGGCCTATGGCCTGTTATAGGCTTATCTTTTAGGCCTGAGCCCGGCCTTTTGAAAGTCTTACATGGCCTATTAGTCTACTATGTCAGCCTATTTCTCATGAACATATTTAAATAATTATTTATATTTATTTTTAAATATACTAATGAGCTAATAAACCAATGAAATTAAACTTCTTTTTTATTTTTAATATGATATTTTAGAGAATTTGACTATATATGACATCATATTTTAATTTAAAATTATAATGATACATTTATATATGTGAAAAATTAATTTACATTAATAAACTTAAATTATTGAAAAGTTAATAAATTTATAATGTAATAAAAGTATAAATTTTAATATATAATAATAATAAATGTAAAAATATTACTTATATTTATTTAAATAGGCCGGCCTAATAGGTTTAAAAAGCTTTTTTAATGGTCTGATGTCTGACCTATTTAGCTAAATAGGCTTATAGGCTTATAAAAAAGTCTTGATCTACTCTGTTTAAAGAAATAGGCTGACCTGACCTGAACCTATATAGATTAGGCCGTAGGCCCCTATATGCCGACCCGGCCAATTCCAACCCTAATCTTATCCCAAGGGTAGAAGGCAACCACGTCCCTAAACACCAGTGCCTACACTTTCAGCCTTTCATTTCTCTTAAACAGTTCTTCACTTATTTTTATGTTGTGATCAGACATGTTTTTCATATTTTTTACTGTTACATCATTTTTGAATTTTTCTTTCTTCATTTTTATAAAATCTTCTTAAATAATCCGTTTGGTATGGTAGAAAGAAAGTTAGCTAGAGAAAAAAATTTATGGAAACCGCGAATGAATTTGGACTAAAGTTAGTCTAAGTTTATTTATTGATTTTCGTATTTTTTTCTCCCTTACTTTATTTTTATTGTACCAAACAGATCTTAAATTTTTAAGGATATTGATTTTATTTTATAAGTTATTAATTGTTTTTTAACAACATACTTCTAATTATAATACTCATTCCGATCTTTTTTAACTGTTTGTTTTGAATAGTAACATCAAATTAAGAAAGTGGTTTTTTGCACCTTATCTTTCTATTATACCTTGATTTTAATCTATCAATAAACTCGTTTTTTTTTTTTTTTGCACACTTTCTCTTTACAATAAATTTAATATATTATGTAAAAAAACAAAATTCAATATGTTATGTACTACCAAAAAAAGATTTTTTTTAAAAAAATTTAGTTTTCCAAATATATAGCATTGATTAGTTTTATTGAAAAAAATAAGAGTAATTGACAAAAAGTACAATTGACAAATCGTACCCTTAAAATACTAAACAGACAGTTGAATAGAAACACTAAATACGGCAAAAGCGGACAGTTAACAAGGAACGAATGGAGTATATTTTTGGTAAAATTACACTGCATATTTTTGGTAAACAACATGTGGAAAAGATTGGGCGACATGCCGACATGAGCTCCACACACAACAAAATAACAAATTCTCTTTTTCTTTTTTTTGAAATAAAACAATTTCTTTTAGTATATTGGCTAGGCTCATACTTTTATTATGAGGAGAAATATATACATGGAATTCCAAATTTCAACATGGGTCAATGCATATGAACTTTCTTGCATCTACCAATTGAGTTGCGCACTTGAACAATAATACATTCAATTTTTAATATATTAATATTAATTATTGTCAAAGAGCTTTCCATTTTCTTAAAGATATTACTGCACTAAGTATTCACTGGTTTACCACTGACAAAGATTGTTTGTAACAAATTGCAGGCAACAGTTTATTACACTGCACCAAGATTGTTTCAGATGCTAAATTAAGGTTTCAAATCAGAGAATAGTTCTATAAAATGTGTTAAATTATTATCACTTTTTACCCTTGAGGCCTTGACAAATGACCTCGTTCTCACTATTGAAAAGAGAAAGATGAACATGGACGAAAACTGACCCAATTGAACTGCAACAGTAACAGCTGAGGAACTGACAGCGGCCAGAGTTGAGGCGTTGTTACAAACAAGCAACAATGACAGAGCGATTGCAAATTCGTTTCAAGAGAGAGGACGTTTGAAGCAACTTCGAGACATAGTAGCATTAGCTACTCACAATTTTAATTAGTAAACCAAACTTGGCTTGTCTAAATCCAAGGCCTGTAATATGTAATGTGTACCATCAACATAATAAAAACAGATATTTTCATAATAAAATGGAAGTCACTTTTACATTAAACAGCAATATGGTATAACCTATCACATTGCCATATGATACAAGAAATAGTATACTATATGTAACTAACTATCTAAAACTATATTATTCACATCCACAAAAAACGAAGAACGAGTAGAATGTCTGAAGTGTTGATATGGAAGTTGTTCTGCCACCAACAAGTAGAAAAGCCCCATCACACCAGTGTGTTCTATCGTGTTATTGTAGTTGGATTTTAGAGTTAAAGTTTCACCATCGATTATCTTGATAGAACCGGGTTTAGGATAACAAGTGGACATTCCTACAATATACCCTACTTCATTTCCATTTTCATAACTTGGCATTGAAGAACATATAGCCCTCCCATCCTCAAAACATAATACACAAATTTCACAAAACAAACTACTATATAATTAAAGTGACACTAATGACAATTTTACAATTGTCCTTAAAAAGATTTCAACTATGTCAGTAGAAGTTGCAAGGTCCGTCTTACCACTGAGCTGACACAAAGTATTTAAGAATGACTTTAAGTTGTAACTATTGCAAATTACCTGTCCATATAAAGTTGATCCAATTCCTCCTGAATGCTGATGAGCAACAGCATAGATCACATAGCCACTAGTTTGTAGCGGAACACTTGTCGTCTTCACATGAACACAATCATTGCCCTCTTTATGGTCTGTGCTGCAGGATTCAACATCATACTCAACCTGAAACAAAAAAATCCACTTTGCTCACTATATACCCAATAAAGTAATGGACTAGTGTTATGTTATAGAGTTACATTCGTGCCATCAATGACCGTTGGATCAAGATTGGACGGTCCTAGATTAAAACCTCAGAATAAAATTTGTATAAAATCTGTATATTGTCCGATCTCGATCCAACATTCACCGATATATCGACCGCATAAATGCAGGGTTTCTCAACTACACATAATCCATTTCCACAAAGTCCATGTTTCTTGATGAACAAATTTACCTTGCAATCATGATCTGAGTTCATTACGTTTGAATCATCTGATATTTTCAAAGTATCAGTAACATCAATTATATATATCTTAGCAGGCACTATAAAATCATTTCAATCAACCCATTTGACTGTATATTTTAGATAGAGGCTTCTCTTTGATCCCTCAAAACCTTCCTTCAACTTGCAATGTGTACCCTCATAACAACATAACACACCTCCTTTATAATTAGGCCTTATAGTGCTCCAATATTCATCCACCGTAACATTATAAAGATCACACTTGCACTCAGTGCACCCTAACTTATCCTCCGCACCGCGTGTATCAATGGCATGAAGATTAACCCACCATTTCTCCTCAAACCCTTCTGGAACCTCTGCAGGGTCCTGAATATCTGTTTCTGTTGCTCGTGTTTCGGATCCAAGGCCAAAATACTGTGGAAAAACAGTTTCCTGACATATGCCATTGTTCCTCAGAAGAACATGATCAGAGTTTTGAAGCAGTCTGTGGCTATAATTTTCCGTGTGTGTGACATGTTTACGTTGATGATATCTTGCAACAGCCCAATGATGGAGATAAGTTTCATGGAGAGGTACAGAATTACCAGCTTCATCAACTACCTCAAATGTTTAGTATTATTGATTAAAAGGATATTAAACAGCAGATTATGAAAAATGTATTGTCTTCATCAAACTCACTTACATGTCAGTACAATAAAATTCTGCAATTAAATGACCATACAATACAACTATGTTTTAAATCATAAATAGAGCTATGATTAATTAGTATTAGATGGTTGAGTATTGTGCAAGCAAGTATATGATAAAGAAATAGAGAGATGAAAGTAAAAAGTATAGAACTTGATGACAGCAAATTAAGATTTTGGGTTATATGAAACAGACATGAATTGTAAAACTATAAATTTTGAGGAACATTACAAAAAGCAATAGAAAACAACATGTTGAAGAGATTGTGTACCTGGAAAAGATTGACGAGAAAGTTAGAGTGTGTTGATATGAACCAGAGTAGATGAATTGAAAGTGTTATTTATAGATGAAGACAGAATGTATGAATGAAGGTGTTGAGAAACAAATAAGTCACAGCCTTTCATTTCACACTCGAGATAAAAAGTTCAGTCCCAATTAGCAACTCAAATACATTTGGTTCTTTCTTCATTTGGATTGAAGACAATTATTATAGTTTATTCAGTTTTTTTTTTCACAACCGTTATCCCGTATCCGGTCATTGGAACACCTAATCTGATTCGGGGTTAGTTCTGACATCTAGTGGTTTGAGCCCCTTCGATCGCAGTTGTGAGAATCGAATTGTAATCCTCCCTAGCAAGTCTAGTGTCAATCATCAGTATTGGACAATCAAGTTATTGATAGTTATTCACGCATTTTAGATGCATAGAAGTATATAATTCTAGATTTAAATAGTTCTATTTACCATTAATTTATTTATAGCTTATGTCTAGTTTACTAGTATAAGTTAAAAAATATATTTATTAACAATCTTTTTATTATGAATTTATAGCTTATTTTAGTGTCATTTATTTCAAATATCATATGAGTTTATACCTTATAATTTTTTCTTTCACTTTTACCTTTATTATATTTATTATTATGTCATTTTACATAATTGATACAATTTTATTTTATTTTACGCAATTGATACAAATTTTGTTAAGAATTGTATTTTTATATTATTTTAAATTTTGCATTACTAGAGCATATAGGGCCTATTTGGATTCAACTTATTTTTAAACTTATGTAAATAGTTTATGCAAATAAATAAAGTTTTATGTAAATAAACAGACCCGTAATACAGTTTCAAGTATCACGAGTTGATATATTGCATTAAAATTTTGTGAAGAAAAAATATATTTTTCTTTTTTTTTGACAAACTGAAGAAAAAATATATTACATTAAAGTAAATATAAAATAAATTAAAATTTGAGCATATTAAAATCTACCCGAATTCAATATCAGGTCATCCTATAAATGTCTCTAGGAAAAGTTGAGAGTAAACCACAATTTTGTCATGTTTTTTTCATTTCAAGTCCCAAACCTATGTAGGCCATTTTTATTCTTGTTCTTATCTTAATATAGTGATATATCATGACTTCTAGCTCTTATCATTTATGATCAACCAACAGTACTGTACCAAAAAAAAAAATCAACAAATAACACTTATGTAATATTAGTAAGATAAATGAAAAATGTAGGCTGATCAATATGCAAAATCAACTCCACTTCTCTTTCTATTTTCATAATCCAAATATGAAGATATTACGTCACTAAAGTATTCAATGATTTTCCACTTACTGTAGAATTGATGAGCAAACTGCAGGCAAGGCAACAGTTTATTACACTTACTGTAGAATTGTTTCAGATGCTAAATTAGAGTTTCAAATCAGAGATTAGTTTTATAAAAATGTGTTAATATATTACTATCACTTTCTTCTCTTGAGGCCTTGACAAAAGAGTTTGTTTTCACTATTGAAACGAGAGAGACGAACATGGACGAAAACTGACCAAATTGAAATGCAACAGTGCAGCTGAGGAAGGGACGGCGGCCAGAGTTAGGCGAACTTACAAACGGACGGAACAGCGATGATAGATCTATGAATGACGATGTGGAGGCGGCCAATGAAGCAATGGCGGTAAGGAGCAATAGGAGAGGAAACGAATGTATTCACGGCTAAGGATGGCAGACAACTGACTTGTTCCATAGGGAAGCCACTTTTAGAATTGGGTATTGGGCCTAACTCAACCCTACAAATCCGACTTGTAAGGTGAGGATTGCCTCTACTTTATATAACTGTTGTTGTAATTCTCTTTCATCAGAGTCATAGACGTTAGCTTCATGATCAGTTTCATCTTTACTTTGTGACTGGTAACACTGGTTAGTCTCTAACCGAGTCTCATCATTTCCCTCTTCTGCATTATCATCATTAGTAACTTCTACATTAACTTCATCAATATGTTAATATCATAATCATTGTTAGATGATGATGCTACCTCCTTTTTTTGAGATTTCAACAGTAGATACACATACACTTAATTGATATTTATAAGGTTCTATATATTAAAAGCTCTATGTATTTAAGTTATTCAAATATAGTAATAAGGTTCCTCATGATAGTGCCTCAAACAATCTTAGATTCATACTTAGACTTTTATTTCATGAGTATACAATGTGGTCTATCAAATAAGAGCCTCTTGTTTCTATTGAACAAAAACAATGAGCAAGAGAGATTCAACCTGTGAAAGAGCGAGAGATTCAATCTGTGAAGGAGAATCAACCAGTGCACGAGAGAAATTCAACCTGTGAAAGAGAATTCACATGGAATGACATTCGAGATTTAAATTCTCTAATTAAATTGTGGCAGCGATTAACAAAAACTGCTGTGTAACCCGCCACAACATATGAGCGAGGGCAGTTTACACAAACGGTCGCAGGCAACAGTTTATTACACTGCACTAAGATTGTTTCAGATGCTAAATTGAGGTTTCAAATCAGAGATTATTTCTATAAAATGTGTTAATCTATTATCACTTTTTACCCTTGAGGCCTTGACAAATGATCTCGTTCTCACTATTGAAACGAGAAAGACGAACATGGACAAAAACTGACCTGATTGAAATGCAACAGTAACAGCTGAGGAAGTGACAGTGGTCAGAGTTGAGGCGAAGTTAAAAACGGAGGAAGCAGCAACGATAGAGCTATTGCAAATTCGTTTCAAGAGAGAAGACGTTTGAAGCAGCTTCTAGTTCTAGACATAGTAAAATTTGCTACTCACAATTTTAAATAGTAAACCAAACTTGGCTTGTCCATATCCAAGGCCTATAACTTGTAATGTGTACATCAACATAATAAAATGTCTTGTGACATTCTAATTAAAAACAGATATTTTCATACTAAACGGAAGTCGCTTTTACATTAAGCAGCAATATGGTATAACTTATCACATTGCCATATGATACAAGAAATAGTATACTATATGTAACTAACTATCTAAAACTATATTATTCACATCCACAAAAAAGGAAGAACGAGTAGAATGTCTGAAGTGTTGGTGTGGAAGTTGTTCTGCCACCAACAAGTAGAAAAGCCCCATCACACCAATGTGCTCTTCCGTGTTATTATAGTTGGATTCTAGAGTTAAAGTTTCACCATCGATTATCTTGACAGAACCTGGTTTAGGATAACAAGTGGACATTCCTACAATATACCCTGCTTCATTTCCATTTCCATAACTTGGCATTGAAGAACATATAACCCTCCCATCCTGAAAACATAATACACAAATTTCACAAAACAAACTACTATATAATTAAAGTGACACTAATGACAATTTTACAATTGTTCTTGAGAAGATTTCAACTATGTCAGTAGAAGTTGCAAGGTCCGTCTTACCACTGAGCTGAGACAAAGTATTTAAGAATGACTTTAAGTTGTAACTATTGCAAATTACCTGTCCATATAAAGTTGATCCAATTCCTCCTGAATGCTGATGACCAACAGCATAGATCACATAGCCACCAGTTTGTAGCGGAACACTTGTCGTCTTCACATGAACACAATCATTGCCCTCTTTATGGTCTGTGCTGCAGGATTCAACATCATACTCAACCTGAAACAAAAAAAAATCCACTTTGCTCACCATAAACCCAATAAAGTATGGACTAGTGTTATGTTTAAGTTACATTCGTGCCATTGGATCATGATTGGACAGTCCTAGTTTTCAACCTCAGAATTTTATTTATTTTATAGCAATCAAAATCTGTATATTTTGTTGATTGTACAATTGATCCAACATTCATTGATATATCGACCACATAAATGCAGAGTATCTCAACTACACATAATCCATTTCCACAAAGTACATGTTTCTTGATGAACTCATTTACCTTGCAATCATGATCTGAGTTCATTTCTTTTGAGTTATCTGATAGTTTAAGATTATCAGTAACATCAATGAAATATATCTTAACAGGCACAATAAAATCATCCCAATCAACCCATTTCACTGTGTATTTCAGGTACAGACTTCTCTTTGGTCCCTCAAAACCTTCCTTCAACTTGCATTGTGTATAATCATAACAGCATGACATACCTCCTTTATAATCTGACCTTAAAGACCTTCCATATCCATCCACTGTAACATTATAAAGTTCACACTTACACTCAGTGCATCCTAACTTATCCTCCGCCCCGCGTGTATCAATGGCATGAACATTAATTAACCATTTCTCCTCAAATCCTTCTGGAACCTCTGCAGGATTACCTATCTCTATACCGAAAGGGTCCGGAATATCTGTTGCTGTTCCTCGTGTTTCGGATCCAAGGCCAAAGTACTGTGGAAGAACATTTTCCTGACATACGCCATTGTTCCTCAGAAGAACATGATCAGAGTTTTGAAGCATCCTGTGGCTTGTGTGTGACATGTTTACGTTGATGATATCTTGCAACAACCCAATGATGCAGATAAGTTTCATGGAGAGGTACAGGATTACCAGCTTTATCAACTACTTCAGCATCTAAACTCTTGATTGCTACATGACCTCTTGGAAAATCAATATCATAATAATATCTATTGCTAACTGATCCGGGTCCTAGCTCAAATTTAGGGGACAAAAAAACAGCTGATTTTATCTTAGCTTCAGTCTTCAGAAAAGAACTAGAGCCTGGTGTGCTCAACAATAGCACAAGTATTGACAGCAAAAATACCAACTCTCTAGGTACAAAGAACATGTTGATCTGTCAGACAAATGTTTATCGGTAATTAGTAACTAATTATTGATTAAAAGAATTATGAAAAACGTATTGTCTTCATCAAACTCACATATCAGAACAATAAAATTCTGCAATTAAATGAGTATAATAATCAAACGGTAAATATTGCAAAATAGTGTCTTCTTCGAAAGCTTTTGAAGAATTGAATTTAGCTACAATACAGAGTAAACAAGCCAGAACAGAATTTGCAAATTGCACAGCAAAGGGCAAGATAATATACTGTGAGATCCATTCACCAAATAAACGACACAAATAAGCATGAAATGAACACGATCATGATCAAGGTTTTAAATCATAGTCACATTATGATGCAGCTAAATACAGTTGATGCAAGCAGCTTCAATTGGAATCACGACAGCTGTTAAAAAATTTAATGTTGTGATAAAATTGTGTCACGGAACAGAATATTTTTAAAACCTTAATTATGACATACAGATACATCAATACGGTTAAATCTGAAGATTTAACATACGATACAGCCAAGATACTTTAATAAAAAAAAATTTTAAATAAAATATTCATTGTTTAACAATAATTGTGTCAATCTCTTCTCCATTTTCATCATCAAGGAACAATGTAGCTTCCAACTCTAGTTCACCTTTTCTTTTTACTGTAAAACATAAAAAAAAAATCTGGAATCTTGTCTTTAAATAAAAAAAATGCCAGGTTTTTTGGAGTTCGCCTATCTGCCGTATCATATGGTATCTTATGTCATATCTATGTCATTCAAGCGTATCCCAAACATATCGGCCATATTTTAAAAAATAAATTAGAATTGCCGGATACTTCCCCGATACGCATCGGAAAGTATCAGACTTGTATCGTTATCAGATACAATATTTGACACGATACTTGGACAATTTAGAAGTATTCCCAGCTTATGACCAAACAACTATGTTTATAAAAAATAAGTAGAGCTATATAATTAATCAGCGCTGCTATATGCAGCGAAAGATTTGTCCCGAAAATTTCACGAGCGCACTTTTTTGTTTTGGAAGCAAGCAGGCCTTTTCTAAATAATAACAAACTGTTAACTTTTTTTATGCGATAATATCTTAAAAATTAATTAGCAAATATAAGTTGCACCTGCCCCATCACTTCATACAGATATTTTTCAGCGCAACATGAATTGAAAACAGTACAAAGAATTGAAGTAGCAACAAGGAAGTTCCAGAAAAAACACAAGCTTCCTTGTTGCTATCAACAATAATACACACATTCATAAACATTGCTAAATCACTTAATCTTGTCTATGGTAATTTCTAGAACTTTTTTTATTTTTAATCAGGTAATTTCTGGAACTTAAACACAATATTTAGTGCTTAACAAGATGAAAAAAAAAATATTGACAATTGACAAAATAGCCAACAATAAAGGAACGGCCACGACGAAGGAGAAAAAACACACACAGTGGATGCAAAGCATGGATTGCGTACCTGAAAAAGATTGAGGAGAAAATTAGAGTGTGTCGGTATTAACCAAAGTAGATGGATGGAGTTATTATTTATAGATGAATGAAAGTGTTGAGAACCGGCCACATGAGAACGTTTATTATCACAACAACAAACAGAGAAGTCACTGTCCTTTCTTCATTTGAATTCAAGACAAATATTACAGTTTTTTACTCTCTCTCTCTCTCTCTCTCTCTCTCTCTCTCTCTCTCTCTCTCTCTCTCTCTCTCTCTCTCTCTCTCTCTCTCTCTCTTCTCTCTCTCTCTCTCTCTCTCTCTCTCTCTCTCTCTCTCTCTCTCTCTCTCTCTCTCTCTCTCTCTCTCTCTCTCTCTCTCTCTCTCTCTTCGTTAAAGATTAATAAAACAATCAAGAGAGAGATGAAAAGTTAGGAGAGGATGGAGATAATAAGTGAAGGAGAGAATCCAATTTGAATTTAAACACAGGTTAGATTCTATTTGCCATTAATTTATTTATATCTCATACAGTAAATTTGAGCAGATTGAAATCTACCCAGATAAAGTTAAGAGTAAACCACAATTTTGTCATGTTTTTTTCATTTCAAGTCCCAAACTTATGTAGGCCATTGTTATTCTTGTTCTTATCTTAAGATAGTGATATATCATGACTTCTAGCTCTTATCATTTATGATCAACCAACAGTACTGTACCAAAAATAAAATAAAATAAAAAAGATCATCCAACAGTACTTATATGTAATATTAGTAAGATGAATGAAAAATGTAGGCTGATCAATATGCAAAATCAACTCCACTTCTCTCTCTATTTTCATAATCCAAATATGAAGATATTACTTCACTAAAGTATTATATTACCTAATTTTCCACAGAAAGAAAGAGAACAGTTTATTCCACTTACTGTAGAATTATTTCAGATGCTAAATTAGAGTTTCAAATCAGAAATTAGTTCTATAAAAATGCGATAATCTATTACTATCACTTTCTTCACTTGAGGCCTTGAGAACATGGACGAAAACTGACCAAATTGAAATGCAACAGTGGAGCTGAGTAAGAGGAAACGAATGCATTCACGGCCAAGGATGGCAGACAACTGACTTGTTCCATAGGGAAGCCACTCTTAGAATTGGGTATTGGGCCTAATTCAACCCTACAAAACCAGCTTGTAAGGTGATGATTGCCTCTACTTTATATACACATATTTAGACCATCTTGCAACCGATGTGGAACTTCTTAACATTCACACCTGTGGCGGGACCCTATACTTGTTCTATAGCCACTTTGCAAGTACTTTTCAAGAAAGAAGATCCTTTAAGAAACTTCAGGACATTAGCTACTCACAATTCCTAATGTCAGGACATAACCAACATTAGCTACTCACAATTCCTAATTGTACATACAGGACAATACTTTCAATTTTCAATATACTAATATTAATTATCGTTAAAAGTTTCACACGTCTGAAGATATGTTTATAAGTGGAGACATTGCTCACCTTAATATAGTGACATATCATGACTTCCGTTCCTCGTGTTTCAGATCCGGAATATCGGCAGGATTACCTTTTAACTGATATCTCATTATTTGCTTTAGATAACATGGTTAAGCAAAGCTGAGGCGTAGGATTTGAATGAGTAGTTATTTAAGGACCAAATGTATCAAATTCAAATCCATCATTGTAGTGCAAAAAACGATGGTAATGTATATTATAATTTATAACCCCTATCATATTGTTATTTCCTCTACTGCTAATTTGGAAAATTATTAACATGCACCTTGAATTCAATATCAGTTTATCCTATACAATGTCTCTAGGATAAAGCTGAAAGTAAACCACAGTATTGTCATACTTTTTTCATTTCAAGTCCCAAACTTATGCAGGCCATTAGCCATATATAAAATTGCTTGAAACTGTGTAAGACTTTCTTATCAGGGATGAAAATTAATAGTAGATGAAGCATGAATCCTTTTTAATTTTCATTGTTGTGATTGAAGAATGAACCCTTTTCATCAAATACCTCTATAAAAGGTAAGAGTGAAATTCAGTAGTACTAGTTATTATAGATAAAATAGAAAGTTTTGTCCTTTCCAAATGTAGATTCTGAACTACTAAACATGCATTTGTGCTAAACTGGTATAACACTCTTGTTCCAACAAACCAATGAAAGCTTAAGTTACAAAACTGCAGTAGCATAATAGCGGCAAAAAATAACAGAACGTTAAAAAACTTATGCGGCAATCCTCTTTCAACCTTGCCCCAGATAAATTGGTTTCGGATACTCTCTCACTTCTAGTTCCAGAAAGATCAACAAAATTCTGAACAAAAAAATAATCAATATTTTATGATTTTCAATATCTTAAGAATTGTACACTAACCTTCAACAAGAGCGAAGTACCTATGCGATGACAAGAAGAGAAACAAATATCCCTGCCAGAGAAGAAACAGAAGAAGAGTAAGTGATTTGTAGCACCTCTCTCATTTTTAGATTATCAAGAGCAACACAAATATATAAACAGAAACAATGAGCAAGAGAGATTCAACCTGTGAAAGAGCGAGAGATTCAATTTGTGAAGGAGAATTAACCAGTGTGCGAAAGAAATTCAACCTATGAAAGAGACTTGACATGGGATGACATGCGGGTTTTAAATTCACTAAATTGCGGCAGCGATCGACAAAAACTGCTGTGTAACCCACCGCAACATATGAGTGATGGCGGTTTTACACAAACCGTCACAGTTTCAGTGTTGCAGATTTTTTAATTTCTTGTAGTGCTTTAGTCACTACTTATTATGAGTGCGATTTTCAGAGTTGGACAAACTAGGAAGATCTTGTGCAATCATGCACGCAAATTCTTTTTTCCAGACCAAGCAATATTGGAAATTATCATCTGTTTTCATTCATTGTAAGAAATGATACAATCTTACAAA
Organism: Trifolium fragiferum; assembly: GCA_954870985.1. Classification (NCBI taxonomy): domain Eukaryota; kingdom Viridiplantae; phylum Streptophyta; class Magnoliopsida; order Fabales; family Fabaceae; genus Trifolium; species Trifolium fragiferum. The sequence goes on along the minus strand of OX940790.1, from coordinate 14,135,999 downwards.
GATAGTGTATACTTAATGTATACCAACTCTATACTATTACTTACATATACAGTACAATACAAGTATAAGGAGATACAATTGATATACTCTATTAAGCAACAACTGTGGCAGGTCCCTATGCTAGTTCAGTAGGCACTATGCAAATTTGTTTCAAGAGAGAAGATGTTTGAAGCAACTTCTAGACATGGTAACATAAGCTACTCACAATTTGAAATATTAAACCAAACTTGGCTTGTCCATATCCAATGCCTATAATTTGTGATGCGTAACGTCAACATAATAAAATGTCTTGCAACGTTCTAACGAAAACAGATATATGTCACTTTTACATTAAGCAGCAATATGGTATAACAAACTTATCACATAGCCATATGATACAAGAAAAAGTATACTAAGCCAAAGTATACTAAAACACGGCATCACAAAATTGGTGGAAACTTGAGAATATTCCCACAACATTCAGGTCATACTTGTTTTTCTCCTACAGCTAGCTGAAAAGAGAGAGAAGTGTATTATTTAGTTACCTTTCCCAATCTTGTTTTTACTCCTCTTGATAAATCATATATCACTTTGTACCATCCACGACACTCCACTTATATAACCATATATGTAACTAACTATCTAAAACTATATTGTTCACATCCACAAAAAAGGAAGAACGAGTAGAATGTCTGAAGTGTTGGTGTGGAAGTTGTTCTGCCACCAACAAGTAGAAAAGCCCCATTACACCAATGTGCTCTTTGGTGTTGTTGTAGTTAGATTCCAGAGTTAAAGTTTCACCATCAGTTATCTTGACAAAACCTGGTTTAGGATAACAAGTGGACATTCCTACAATATACCCTGCTTCATTCCCTGCTTCATTTCCATTACCATAACTTGGCATTGAAGAACATATCACCCTCCCATCCTGAAAACATAATACACAAATTTCACAAAACAAACTACTATATAATTAAAGTGACACTAATGACAATTTTACAATTGTCCTTGAGAAGACTTCAACTCTGTCAGTAGAAGTTACAAGGTCCGTCTTACCGCTGAGCTGACACAAAGTATTTAAGAATGACTTTAAGTTGTAAATATTGCAAATTACCTGTCCATATAAAGTTGATCCGATTCCTCCTGAATGCTGATGAGCAACACCATAGATCACATATCCACCAGTTTGTAGCGGAACACTTGTCCTCTTCACATGAACACAACCATTCCCCTCCTTATGGTCTGTGCTGCAGGATTCAACGTCATACTCAACCTGAAACAAAGAAATCCACTTTGCAAACTATATATGCAATAAAGTAATGCACTAGTGTTATGTTTTAGAGTTACATTCGTGCCATCAATGACTGTTGGATCAAGATTGGACGGTCCTAGATTTCAACCTCGGAATTTTTTTCATTTTAAAGCAATCAAAATCTGTATATTTTGTTGATTGTACAATTGATCCAACATTCACCGATATATCGACCGCATAAATGCAGGGTATCTCAACTACACATAATCTATTTCCACAAAGTACATGTTTATTGATGAACTCGTTTACCTTGCAATCATGAACTGAGTTCATTTCTTTTGAATCTTCTGATAGTTTCAGATTATCAGTAACATCAATTATATATATCTTAACAGGCACAATAAAATCATCCCAATCAACCCATTTCACAGTGTATTTCAGGTAGAGACTTCTCTTTGGTCCCTCAAAACCTTCCTTCAACTTGCATTGTGTATAATCATAACAGCATGATAAACCTCCTTTATAATCTGACCTTAAAGGCCTTCCATATCCATCCACTGTAACGTTATAAAGTTCACACTTACATTCAGTGCACCCTAACTTATCCTCCGCACCGCGTGTATCAATGGCATGAACATTAACCAACCATTTCTCCTCAAACCCTTCTGGAACCTCTGTAGGATTACCTATCTCTATACCGAAAGGATCCGGAATATCTGTTGCCGTTCCTCGCGTTTCAGAACCAAGGCCGAAGTACTGTGGAATAACAGTTCCCTGACATACGCCGTTGTTCCTCAGAAGAACATGATCAGAGTTTTGAAGCATCCAGTGGCTATCATTTTCTGTGTGTGTGACATGTTTACGTTGATGATATCTTGCAACAGCCCAATGGTGAAGATAGGTTTCATGGAGAGGTATAGGATTGCCAGATTCATCAACAACTTCAGCATTGAAACTTTTGAGTGCTATATGACCTCTTGGAAAATCAATATCATAATAATATCTATCGATAACTGATCCAGGTCCTAGCTCAAATTTAGGGGACAAAAAAACAGCTGATTTTATATTAGCTTCAGTCTTCAGAAAAGAACTTGAGCATGGTGTGCTCAACAACAGCACAAGTATTGACAGTGAAAATACCAACTCTCTAGGTACAGACCACATGTTGATCTGTCAGACAAATGTTTATCGGTAATTAGTAACAAATTATTGATTAAAAGTATATTAAACAGCAGATTATGATAAATGTATTGTCTAAATCAAATTCACATATCAGTACAATAAAATTTTGCAATTAAATGAGTATAATAATAATCAAAAAGGTAAATATTGCAAAATAGTGTCTTCTTAGGAAGCCTTTGAAGAATTGAATTAAGCTACAATACAAAGTAAACAAGCCAGAACAGAGTTTGCAAATTGCACAGCAAAGGGCAAGATAATAAACTGCACAAATAAGCATGAAAAAGAATAGTTTGAACACAATCATGATCAAGGTTTTGAATCAAAGTCACGTTTTGATGCAAGCAACTTCAATTGCAATCACAACAAGATTAAAAAATTTAATGTTGTGATTACAATTGTGGTCACAGCACAGAACATTTTTAAAACCTTAAGTAGGACATAAACTTATGACCTATGAAGGCGAAATAGTTGATACGATACGACACAGATACAATGATACGATAAAATCTGAAAATATAAGATACGATACAGCCAAGATACTTCAATAAAAAGTTAAATTTAAAATAAAATATTCATTACTTAATAGTTAACATTGACTGTGTCAATCTCTTCTCCCTTTCCATCATTAAGGAACAATGTACCTTCCAACTCTAGTTCACTTTTTTTTATTTATTCTAAAACATACAAAAGAAAAACTGAAATCTTGTCATTTAATAAAAAGAATAAAAAATCCTAGTTTTTTGGAGTTCAATGTATTCGAAGTCGTATCCTTGTCACCAATCGTTAGTTCGTTCAGTGGTGATTGGCGCTGAACTTGGTAGGGTGGACCACGGTTCGATCCTCCGCAACTGCGATCGGGAGGGGGCTGGAACCACTTGATGCCATAACTGACCCCCGAACCAGATTCAACTGATGGTGAAAACAAAAACAAACAAAAAAAGTCGTATCCGTGTCATTCAGATTCAGCCGTATCTTGTGCCGTGTCATTCGGCTGTATCTCAAACGTATCGGCCATATTTTATTAAAAGAAAAACGTAATTGCCTAATACTTCCCAATACGTATTGAGAATTATCAGATACATGCCGGTATCGGATACACTATCTGACACGATACTTGAACAATTTTGGAGTATCGGGACCTTCCCAACAACTATGTTTTTAAATAACAAATAGAGCTATAATTAATTAGTAATAGATGGTTGAGTATTGTGCACGTATATGATGAAGAAATAGAGAGATGAAAGTAAAAATTATAGAACTTGATCACAGCAAATTAAGATTTTGGGTTATTTGAATGAAACAGATATGAATTGTAAAACTATAAATTTTGACGAATATAACAAAAAGCAATAGGAAACAACAACATATTGAAGAGATTGCGTACCTGGAAAAGATTGAGGAGAAAGTTAGAGTGTGTCGATATGAACCAAAGTGTTATTTATAGATGAAGACGGAATGAAATGAAAGTGTTGGGAACCGGCCACATGTGAGAACGTTTTTCACAACCTTTCATTTTCATATTTTTGTTTTTTATTAAAAGGGGCTAACAAACAAAAAAAGTCACATCCTTTCATTTCATTTCATTTCACACTTGAGATGAAAAGTTGAGTCCAAATTAGCAACTCAAATTCATTTGCTTCTTTCTTTATTTGCATTCAAGACAAATATTTTTGTTTATTCACACATTTTAAATGTGGTCAAATTATATAGAATTCTGGATTCATATCTTCAATTTTTAATATACTAATATTAATTAATTTTAAGAGTTTCACTCTAAAAATGTTCATTTTACAAATTGGTTATGTAAAGTTTGAAATTTGAATCCAATTTCTAAGAATTTAGTAAATGTATTATTATCTAATAAGGAAAGAAAATATATTCCATTAAGTGTATTGTTAGCTGTCATGTATATTGATTTTGTATATTAATTAGGTGATTTGCTGTACCTTTGAACAAGTAATTATAGGCTTAGTTTAAGGAGATTCATGACAGCTAACAATACACTTAATGAAATATATTTTCTTTCCTTATTATTATCTTTTTTAATTTATACATATTTTTAGCTTTGTGTCAAGGTAGAGCCAAGATCCAATTTTTCTGTTGTTAATGTTAAACTTGAGAAATTTAGAGTGATCAATGTGAAATTATTACATATATTCTGATATGTAAGTTTGTCTAATGAATTTCGGTTAAGATTGAATTTTGAATTATGATTTAAATAATAAATTATGCCTTTTTTCATTCAAGTCCCAAACTTATGCAGGCCATTGTTATTCTTCCCTTGAGGCCTTGATAAATGAGCTCATTCTCACTATTGAAACGAGAGAGACGAAACATGGACAAAAACTGACCTAATTGAAATTCAACAGTGTAGCTCAGGAAGTGACAGCAGCCAGAGTTGAGGCGAAGTTACAAACGGAAGGCGCAGCGACGATAGAGCTATGGCCTATGAATGATGATGCAGAGGCAGTCGATGAAGCAATGGCGGTGAGGAGTCAGTGGAAGATGGATGAGGAAGCGAATGCGTTCACAATTTGGCCAAGGTTGGCAGACAACTGACTTGTTCCATGGGGAAGCCACACCTGTGGCGCGCGGGACCATATACTTGTTCTATAGCCACTTTGCAAGTACGTTTCAAGAGAGAAGATCCTTTAAGCAACTTCAGGACATAAGCAACATTAGCCTAATATTAAACCAAACATGGTTTGTCCATATCCATTGCCTAAAGTTTGTGATGTGTTACATCAAAATAAATAAAAATGGCTAATAGGTTATAAGTATTCTAATGAAACAGATACATTCTTCATAATAAATGGAAATCCCATTATTTTAAGCATATCTATGTGCTACATTGTACAACAGACATATCACATAGCCATATCCATATGATACAAGAAAGAGTGGATGAATCCTAAAATACAAACTAAACAATTACAGGAAACTAGAGGATATGCCCACATCCTGTTTTTCGCCTATAGCTAGCTAAATGCAGAGAGAAAGTGTAATCATCCAATTACACTTTCCACTCTTGTCTTTATTCATTTTGACCAATCATATAGTACATTGATATCATCAATGCCACTCCTATATTTACCATATAGTATATGTAACTAGTTATCTAGAAATATATTATTTAAATCCATAACAAATGAAGAACGGGTAGAATGTCTGAAGTGTTGGTATGGGAGTTGTTCTGCTACTAAAAGGTAGAAAAGTGCCATTACTCCAGTGTGCTCCTTGGTATTATTATAGATAGATTCTAGAGTTAAAGTTTCACCGTCAATTATCTTGACAGACCCTGGTTTAGGATAACAAGTGGACATTCCTACAATGTACCCTGCTTCATTTCCGGCTTCATTTCCATTTCCGTAACTTGGTATAGATGAACATATAACCCTCCCGTCCTGAAAACATAATCCACAGATTTCACAAAACAAGCTACTGCACAATATGTTTAACTTTTCGATCAGAATTAAAAAGTGGCAGAACAACAACCCTAGTACAAAAGTAAACATACGAAATACACAAACAGAAAACACATGATATTTGATCAAAAAGTTCGGTCAATTGTTTCTACAGTCTAGTTTATTTATCATATCACAACTAATGTTTAAATACTCAACAAAAAGAATCATTGATAGTCCTCAATTGCTAGTAAATCACACCAATTTTTTGTTATTTAAATTTCACAATTGTTCTAGAGAAGATTTAAACTCTATCTATTGAAGTCACAAAGTCAAAGTTTTAACACTCACCTGTCCATATAAAGTTGATCCAATTCCACCCGAATGTTGATGAGCAACCCCATAGATCACATAGCCACCTGTTTGAAATGGAAGATTTGTCCTCTTTACATGAGCACAACCACTTTCCTGCTTTTGGTTTGTACTGCAAGATTCTACTTGATACTCATACTGAAACAAACAAACAAATCTATATTGCTCGCTACAATATACCCAACAAAGTAATGAACGAGTGTTATGTTTTTAGAGTAAAATTGAGATTGATGCAAACGATCAGCACACCAGCAGTCGTTGGATCAAGATTGGAGGATCATAGATTCCAGGTTCGGTATTTCGGGTTTTAAAACAATCAAAATTTATATATTTTGTGAATTGTCCGATCTTGACCTAACAGTCACTGATGCGTTGACTACGTGAAAGTAAGGTATCCCAACTACACGGAACCCATTTCGACAAATCAAATGTTTCTTGATGAATTCATTTACCTTGCAATCATGATCTGAATTCATTCCTGTTGAATCATTTGATAGTTTCAAAGTATCAGTCACGTCAAGTATATATATCTTAACAGGCACTATAAAATCATTCCAATCAACCCATGTCACAGTGTATTTCAGGTAGAGACTTCTCTTTGGACCCTCAAAACCTTTCTTCAACTTGCACTGTGTATCATCATAACAACATGACAATCCTCCTTTATAATCTGGCCTTATAGCTTTTCCATGTGCATTGACCGTAACATTATAAAGCTCACACTTACATTCAGTGCACCCTAACTTATCCTCCGCACCACGTGTATCAATGGCATGAACATTAACCAACCATTTCTCCTCAAACCCTTCTGGAATCTCTCCAGGATTACCTATCTCTATACCAAAAGGATCCGGAATATCAGTTACCGTTCCTCGTGTTTCAGATCCAAGGCCAAAGTACTGGTCAAGAGTATTTCTTTGACATATGCCACTGTTCCTAACATGAACTCTATCAGAGTCTTTACTTTGATGATATCTTACAACAAGCCAATGATGGAGATAAGTTTCATGGAGAGGTACAGGATTACCAGCTTCATCAACTACTTCAGCATCGAAACTCTTGATTGCTATATGACCTCTTGGAAAATCAATATCATAATAATATCCATTGACAACTGATCCAGGTCTTAGCTCAAATTTAGGGGACAAAAAAACAGCTGATTTTACTTTATCTTCAGTGTTTACAATAGAACCTGAGCATGATGTGGCCAATAACAGAAGAAGTATTGCAAATGAAAATACACAATTTCCAGATACAAAACACATGCTGCTGATCTGGTAGCAAAATATTTATTAGTGACATGTGAGAACAATATAATTATGCAATTAAATGAGTATGTATAATGATGAGAATGTAAATCCTCTTAGGAAGGCTTTAAAGAATTGAATTAAACTACAAAATAAACAAGATAGAAAGAGTTTGGAAATTTGACAGCAATATTAAAATGGGCAAGATAATATATTATGGTATCAATTCAGCATATAAAGTAAGTACACAAATATGCAAGCATGCATGAGTTATCTGAAAGTAGAGAAGAATTTGAGGAACATAAGAAACAAGCAATATGCAGCAACTTTGTGTACCTCAAAAAGAGAAGAGAGTCTGGAAAATGACAGCTGGGGTTTGTTTGTTTGAGGAGAAATATTTAGAGTTTGAAGGTATTGGTAGATTTCACTTTATATTTATAGATCAATGATTGAATGAAACTGTATTATTGGTAAATAGTAAAATGTGTACCTCCAAATTATCCTCTTTCCATGTGGCCTTTATTGGTCCATGTCCCCACAAAAATGCCTCTCATGTTGAAATTGGTCTCTCATTTGTTCACCCTTCTCCAAATCCATATATATGATTACCCTTAAGTAGCCTCTTCTAACCCTGTTGGCTTTGCTTGTTTTTTTCTACTTTATCCTTTATTACAACAATCTTTAACAAAAATTAAAGAAAAGTTGTTGGACTAATAAATTTGTTTTAAAATAAAAGAGTAATAAATGACTTAATCTCATGACTTGTGTGAGAATTAACTACAAGAGAATAGTAAAAATACCGTATGCTAATACCATGGCTTGAATATTGAGCATTTATCACTCTATATCTATGTGTCATAATTTTTTGTAGAACAACTTTCAAGATTATTCAATACTAGTATAATCTTGAAGGCCATTCACTTTATTTATTTAGCAAATCCTTGAATATTATTATTGGTTACTCAAAGGCTAATATTTAGATATAATTTCTCTCAATTTTATTTTTTACTTAAGGGTAATCATATATATTATGATCCCTGTAGGAATTGCTTGCTCAATATAAGGCATGTGCATCATGACTCAATGAATATATGTTTTGTTAACTTCTTGCTCAATATAAGGGACTATGAAATATTAATGCTAGAATCATGTTTGTTACACTACACTGTAAGATTGTTTCATATGCTAAACTAGTGTTTCAGATTAGATATTAATTCTATAAAAATGTGTTAATCTATTACTATCGCTTTCTACCCTTGAGGCCTTGACAAATGAGTTCGTTCTCACTACTGAAACGAGAGAGACAACATGGACGAAAACTAACCTAATTGAAATGCAACGTACGGTGACAACTGAGGAAGTGACGGCGGCCAGAGTTGGGGCGAAGTTACAAATGGAGCGAGCAGCGACGATGGGAGCTATGAATGATGATACGGAGGCGGATGATGAAGCAATTTCAGTGAGAAGTCAATGGAAGATGGAAAAGGAAGTGAATGCGTTCGCAACTTGGCCAGGGGTGACAGACAGACTGAATATCTTCTGTTAAAAAGTGTTTTCTGCAGTGGTGCAAGCCACACCCGTGACGGGGCCCTATACTTATTCTGTAGCAACTTTGCAAGTATGTTTCAAGAGAGAAGTTCTTTTAAGAAACTTCAGGACATAAGCAACATTAGCTACTCAGAATTCCTAATATTAAACCAAACATGGTTTGTCCATATCAATTGCCTAAAATTTGTGATGTGTAACTGATATATTCTTCATAATAAATAAAAATCCCTTTTACACTAAGCAACTATATGGTACAACAAACTTATCTAGCTCATATCCATATCCATATGATACTTATCACATAGCCATATAACCTATTCTTATGATACAAGAAAGAGTGGATGAATCCAAAAATACAAACTGTATAGCATCAAAAAAAATAATGGAAACTAGAGAATATGCCCCCACCTCTGGTTTTTCTCCTATAGCTAGCAAAATACAAAGAGAAAGTGTAATTATCCAATTACACTTTCCAATCATGTCTTTATTCCTCTTGAACAAACATATAGTATTTTGATATCATGCCACTGCAATTATATTACCACTTACTTAAATCCATAAAAAATGAAGAACGGGTAGAATGTCTAATATGTTGGTATGGGAGTTGTTCTGCTACTAAAAGGTAGAAAAGTCCCATTACTCCAGTGTGTTCCTTGGTGTTATTGTAGATAGATTCTAGAGTTAAAGTTTCACCATCAATTATCTTGACAGAACCTGGTTGAGGATAACAAGTGGACATTCCTACAATGTACCCTGCTTCATTTCCAGCTTCATTTCCATTTCCGTAACTTGGTATAGATGAACATATAACTCTCCCGTCCTGAAAACATAATCAACAAATTTCACAAAACAAGCTGCAACTATGAAAAACGGAAACAAAGAACACATAATATTTGATCACAGAGTTTGGTCAATAGTTTCTGCCGTCTAGTTTACCATATTACAACCAGTGTTTAAATATGTATAGTTTATAAGATTACCCTTGAACAATACACATGTCAATAAACTCAACAAAAAGAAACAATGATAGTCCTCAATTGTCGAAGAATCATGCCATTTTCTTGTTAATTAATTAAAACATCTGTTACCATCAATTGAAAACTAACACATGCAAAGATTAAAGAAAAAAAAAGTGATAATCTAGTCTCTTCTAAGGGGAAGAATCATTATTGATTAGACCATTCCATAATTACCTTTGAATAAATTCTTTCCTGTTGAAAGTGATATCTAAATTTCACAATTGTTCTCGAGGACATTTTAACTATCTATTGAAGTTACAAAGTCAAATTCTTACCACGCACCAAGTATTTAAGAATTACTATAAGTTGTAACTATTGCAAATTACCTGTCCATATAGAGTTGATCCAATTCCACCTGAATGTTGATGAGCAACAGCATAAATCACATAGCCACCAGTTTGTAATGGGAGATTTGTCCTCTTTACATGAACACAGCCATTTTCCTCCTTGTGGTCTGTGCTGCAAGATTCTACTTGATACTCATTCTGAAACAAAATAAAAATCCATGTTGCTCATTATAAATTATAATACCCAACAAAGTAAATAGTCTTGTGTTTTAGAGTTAAATTGAGATTGAGACAAACAAACTATATATATAATCCCTAAAGTTGAGAGGCTCTACATTCATACAACCAGCACATCAGTAGCTTAGCTGTTGGATCAAGATTGGACGATCATAGATTCCAAGCTCGGTATCTTGGATTTTAAAACAATCAAAATCTATATATTTTGTGAATTGTCCGATCTTGATCCACTGATGCATTGACTATGTGAATGCAGTGTATTCCAACTACACGGAACCCATTTCAACAAACCAAATGTTTCTTGATGAACTCTACCTTGCAGTTATGATCTGAATTCTTTCCTTTTGAGTCATCTGATAGTTTCAAAGTATCACTCACATCAAGTATATATATCTTAACAGGCACTATAAAATCATCCCAATCAATCCATTTCACAGTGTATCTTAAGTAGAGGCTTCTCTTTGGACCTTCAAAACCTTCCTTCAGCTTGCACTGTGTATAATCATAACAACATAACAAACCTCCTTTATAATCTGGCCTAATAGACCTTCCATATGCATCCACCGTAACATTATAAAGGTCACACTTACACTCAGTACACCCTGATTTATCCTCTGCGCCACGCGTATCAATAGCATGAACATTAACCAGCCATTTTTCCTCAAACCCTTCTGGAATCTCTTCAGGATTACCTATCTCTATTCCAAAAGGATCCGGAATATCAGTCGCCGTTCCTCGTGTTTCAGATCCAAGGCCAAAATACTGTCCAAGAGTATTTCCCTGACATATGCCACTGTTCCTAATTTGAACACTATCAGATGGCAAGTTTGCTTTACTTTGATAATATCTTACAACAAGCCAATGATGAAGATAAGTTTCATGAAGAGGTACAGGATTACCAGCTTCATCAACCACTTCAGCATTGAAACTCTTGAGTGCTATATGACCTCTTGGAAAATCAATATCATAATAAAATTCATTAACAACTGATCCAGGTCCTAGCTCAAATTTGGGGGACAAATAAACAGCTGATTTTACTTTATCTTCAGTCTTGAGAATAGAACCTGAGCATGATGTGCCCAAAAACAGAACAAGTATTGCTAGTGAAAATACAAAATTTCCAGACATAGAACACATGTTGATCTGTTAGCAAAATATGTATCAGTAATTATTGATTAAAAAAATATAAAAGAACTTATTGTGAAATTTGTATTGTGATCATAAAATTCATTCAAAAGGTAAATCTAGCAAAATAGTCCTTCCTAGAAGTTACGAAGCACGGACACTACTCGGATTAAGCGTGTCCTGGTATCGGACACGCATCGCCGACACGACACAGACACTCATGATTAAGTTGAATTATATTATTTTCTTAAATTATTGTGGATGTCGACATATCAGTATTCGTGTCGTGTCTAGTGTCTATGTCCATGCTTCATAGCCCGGGAGCCTTTAAAGAATTGAATTAAGCTATACAGAATAAACAAGACAGAAAGAGTTTGCAAACTTGACAGAAATTTTAAAAGGAGCAAGAGAATATATTTTAAAAGGAGCGGATGAATTCACCAAATAAAGTAACAACAGATATAAGCATAAAAAATCAGAGAGCATGTAGAAGAGAGAGATTGTATACCTTAAGAAAGTGTGGTAAATGACAGAGTGTGGAAATTTAGAGAGTATCGGTGTTAAATAGTATATTTCACTTAAATATATAGATGAATGAAAGTGTACGTAGATACTTTCTGCCTTTCATTTCACACTCAATATTTTGCATTTTCTGTTCTTTCTTTTTGGGACACGCGGCGGCTAAATATATTAAACCATCAAATTACCAAAAAAAAAACTACATAATTTGTCTTATCCTTTTAACAATAAATAATTGACAATGAAATTTTGGTGTTGTCACTTCTAAAAAAATTTCTCCATCTTCAAAAATAAAATAAAAAATTGTGCGGATTAAACGCGGAAATCATATTTAGTAGTTGTCGCTTTTATATGTTGGGGTCAGCCATGACGTATTACAGCGGCAAAGGGTACAGAAAACTGGTTAAGGAAAGCAAAATGTTCAAAGTTCACAATCCAATATTAATTCAATTTTTAAGGTGAAACACATTGAAGGAGACATATCCAAAAAAAATTAATGGTAAGTGACATTAGATTATACTATTAGGATAATAATAGTTGAAATATTATTATAGAAATTTTGTACTATTAGGATTACTACTATCGATGAAATCAATTTTACATAAATATATTCAAACATAAACAACTCTATATTTAATTTACTTTTAACTAAAATCAATTTTTTTAACATGCACTTAGTTTTTCTCGCCACAGGATAGTCCACCTGCTAAACTGTACCTGTGTTTCTAGGTTTGACACCAAAGGTTTTGTTCCCTTTGGAGTTAATTTCCTTTTCAATTAAGATTGAATTTGATCAAGACACTGACTCATTTAGCTCCTTTGAAATTTGAGAGTAAATTAAAAATAAGTGAAATCCTGGTGGGTTTTGTTTTACCAATCAGGTCTTCTGGGTTCTTCTCATGTGTGATTAGCAAGGACAGAGGGATTAGCCGAAAGAGGGGTCGATAAGGTGTGAAAAGTGCATCATATTATCATAGAAAATTACAGTATTTGATCTATGACCAAGAGTGCTCATACACCGTGCAAGATGAGTGACTCGCATAGAGCCAGCAGCCTTGTTACAAAAGAAAACCCGCAAAGAAAAACAAGAATCGATCAAAATCTTCGTCTCTAAAATACATGTACAAGTTTTTAGTAAATACGCTTTTCTATCTTTGTCAGAAATCATGTCCAGCTAAGTGCTAAATTACCTAATTAACATGTCTTTGGAGTCCTCATTAGCAGGTTCCCTTGAGGGAACTCAAACCAATAAGAGACATTTCATCACAAAACCACAGTATAAACTAGCTAAACAACAGTGAACGCAAATCAGAAAACGGCATTTCTTGAATTTATTTCGAAATAAATAATTAGGATAATACAATTTATTTTTTATTTAATTTAATATAAAAGAAGAAAAAAACGATCATAAACACTATTTTACCCCACCAGTTCCCCCAAGTCCACACGGATATCCACCTGTCCTTGACTTCCTTCAAGCTTTCTTCCTATTTGTTGATTCTTTTTTTTTACAACATTGAGATGATGGATCACATTTGGACATGAAAACTGCTTCATTCAGCTCCCTATTAAAACCCAGAGCAAGAAATCGGGAGAAACCGGCATGTTAATCTTCCTTACAACATATATCAAACTGCAATAACCACAAAAAGAGGGGGAGATTTTCACTAGACCAGATTCAGAAGAGGAAGTTGCAGAATAATAGAGAACTATAAACAGGAAATAACACACCATATTCAACTGAATTTAAGAAATTGTAATGATATATTAAAATGAGAATTGATGTTCACAATTCACGTGTTTGATTCAAACCAAACTACAGAACATTCTATTAACCTATTTTACTAACATCTAATGAAGCAGTGCACAAAACACACGAAGCAGAAATTTTCTCTGTCAAGCTAAATGGCCCTTTGAAGCTGGATGAACCTTAAACAGACATAACCATGTTTGTTTCAACTTTCAACAATAGTGCAAACATCAGGAGTAAATGTGAGGGAAGTTGGCTCAAAAATGCCCTCATTTGGTTTGCTGGAAAAGAAAAAGAAAAAAACACAGGAGATGGAACTGCAATAGTCGATAATACAAAAAAGTTTCCAAAATGACACATAAAATGAGCTGATAAGCTTATATTATTCTAAATACTAAATTTATCCATCAAACTTTTTTAATTCAGAACTACTTCACAACAAAGTGATATCTTACATATTTTCTATATAAGAGCATAAGATGTCTTCATAAAATACTAATTCCTTTCTTTCAATTTTTCTACCCAACCAAACAAGTAAAGAGAACACTTATTTTTCCTTACCCAGTTTCTCTTTTCTCCCACTCCTTTCCATCCAACTTCTTCCCACATTCAAACATGTCATCACCGCCTTGTCCCCCTTACTACCCTGTCCTAGCAGCACATGGTAGTAGTCTGGTAGACATCCCATCTTACCAACAGGTTAACTCCTTAGAATATTAGATCACACTTGGACAATAATAGAATATCTTAGGGGAAGCCAACTAGCTGAGGAGAGGCACAAGGCAATCTACCAATCTCATTCTCTAAGAAGCACTATATGCATCATGACTTTATATTTGCAATAGGAACACCTTACTAAGAAGGAAAAACCGGAGAGATCAAGTGTCTCTGCACATATATTATAACTATATTAAGAGGCTCATTTTTATGAATATTATTAAGATGGGCTTATTGTGTTATAGTGAGCTCACTTCACTGAATATACATAAAATGGGTAGCAGATGATTTTTCAATATGCTTTCCAAATACAGAAAGAACCACGATTTTAACTTTGCAGATGCTAGCATCTAAGACAAGGGTGTACAGAAGTTCACAGGGAGGAATGACTTTAACAATCCCTTTATCTATACAAAGTGAGAATGAGCAGCTGGTTTTCGTTCATAAGCCAAAACTCCGTCTGAATCAGACATGATTGCTCATGCTCAGTCATCAGCATTAGTAAACACACTTCTACGTATTGGAATTTAGAACTGCCTCCAATATATATATATATATGATACACCAACTACTTTTCTAAAAATGGATCCTCTCATAATATTTTAATCATGTGAAAATTGTGTCTATCTCTCCATGAGAAAACAACTAAGAATCCCAAATTGGATGAGATAAGACCTGAAAATGTGTTTGTACAAGTGGTGGGCAATTCTCACAATTCAAAGAAAGAAGGATGGTGCAGTGGTGCACCTCTAAAAGAAAAACATGTCATGTTTGATTATAACAAGAAATTGATCATGTACATGCCAAATTTAGACGATGTAATAAGGCAAATGTAAGGCAAAACTATCCACTTATCTTTTTTTGCATAAGTTTGACAGTTAGATGAGTTATTACTTATTAGTACTTTGTTCCTTTATGACCCTGGGGTCGTAAAGGAACAATTGTGCAGATAAACTCATCTAATTGTTGCAAGCAGAGTGTAAAAGAAGATAAGCGGATGGTCATGCCCGACATAGACCTTCTTATTGTGTCTAGATATGACATGGGCGCTATCAATTTATTTCAACGATCAAGCACAATTTGTTTTCCTCTTAGAGGTGCACAATTACTTCACGCCTCTTTGTCTCTCTTTTGGTGTTTGTAGCTAGTACCCCTAATTATATACCACCCTAATCAGTGTAAGTTGAGAGCTTCCATACTCCTCCGATGCCATAATCTTCGAGAAATTTAAGAAATCAACAATACACTTAAATCAATAATACACATCATATTAAACCGATCAATACCTCTTCCAGATGATTTTCAAGAGCCAAACCCTTACTGAATTGAGATGCCAATAACCGGAACAATTTCCATTGAACACTGAATTTTGCCAATTTAGGTAGGTTCAATTCAACCTCAACCTCTAGGATCACCGATGATATGTCTATGACTATGGATGGCATAAGTAATTCCAAATCTTGCAGCAAGGCTGAAACGTTTAAGAATGATACGAGAACCGACTTTGTGTGAAATGTTACCTCATCAAGCACCATATGAGTAAGATTAGGCAAACAGTTCGCAGGCACCTCTGAATCAATCAAGATTTTATGCAGATAAACTTCAACGAGTGTTTTACACTTGATTATCTCCTTCATTACGTACAGTCTTGGTGACATTCGAAAGCACATATACTGTATTGCATTGTTACTGATAAGTAGAGAGATTATCTTTTCAAGCTGGCGAGTATCAAATGGTGATGAAAGAATCTCCAAGTAACAACTGATGAAATTTCTTCTTCTTGATGTTATATGCAAAGCATCGAACATCCCCGAAAGATTGTTTCGATCAGATATTTCAAGGGTTGTAACCCCGAGAAAAACTTTTTCCCATCTCTTTGATAAGATCATCGTTGCATAAGCTTCTTTGGAGGGAAGAAATGACAGAATCTTGCAAAGGAGTTCGTCTGAAATATTAGAGAGATGATCGACGTTTGCCATAATCTTTAAACCTTAACGATTTTGTTTTCTGCGATGGCCGACGCTATGGCAAACGTCGATCATCTCTCTAATCTTTCAAACGAACTCCTTTGCAAGATTCTATCATTTCTTCCCTCCAAAGAAGCTTATGCAACGATGATCTTATCAAAGAGATGGGAAAAAGTTTTTCTCGGGGTTACAACCCTTGAAATATCTGATCGAAACAATCTTTCGGGGATGTTCGATGCTTTGCATATAACATCAAGAAGAAGAAATTTCATCAGTTGTTACTTGGAGATTCTTTCATCACCATTTGATACTCGCCAGCTTGAAAAGACAATCTCTCTACTTATCAGTAACAATGCAATACAATATATGTGCTTTCAAATGTCGCCAAGACTGTACGTAATGAAGAAGATAATCAAGTGTAAAACACTCGTTGAAGTTTATCTGCATAAAATCTTGATTGATTCAGAGGTGCTTGCGAACTGTTTGCCTAATCTTACTCATATGGTGCTTGATGAGGTAACATTTCACACAAAGTCGGTTCTCTTATTATTCTTAAACGTTTCAGCCTTGCTGCAAGATTTGGAATTACTTATGCCATCCATAGTCATAGACATATCATCGGTGATCAAGCCAGATGGCAATCTAGAAATCCTAGAGGTTGAGGTTGAATTGAACCTACCTAAATTGGCAAAATTCAGTGTTCAATGGAAATTGTTCAGGTTATTGGCATCTCAATTCAGTAAGGGTTTGGCTCTTGAAAAT
This sequence comes from Trifolium fragiferum, assembly GCA_954870985.1. Lineage (NCBI taxonomy): Eukaryota > Viridiplantae > Streptophyta > Magnoliopsida > Fabales > Fabaceae > Trifolium > Trifolium fragiferum. The sequence goes on along the minus strand of OX940790.1, from coordinate 14,118,632 downwards.
CATCTGGAAGAGGTATTGATCGGTTTAATATGATGTGTATTATTGATTTAAGTGTATTGTTGATTTAAGTGTATTGTTGATTTCTTAAATTTCTCGAAGATTATGGCATCGGAGGAGTATGGAAGCTCTCAACTTACACTGATTAGGGGTACTAGCGGATCGTGGGCATATTCATTTCATGAAGAATAGACTTTATGTGGAAGCTCTCAACTTACACTGATTAGGGTGGTATATAATTAGGGGTACCAGCGGATCGGGCCCTTAAACACTGTATATAAGGTGCATTATGTGGTATATGGGTTGAATGAACCAAAACCATAAGACAAAACAAGGCAGATGCCTCAAAACGAAAGCCCCAAGTAACTGTCATTAAGTTATAATTGATCAAACACACAATACAATAAAACTTGTCAACACATCATTACAAAAGGCATCAAATTAAACTAATTAACATTCCATTCGATTTCTACGAGAAAGGCACCGATTATTACGCGAATGCCGAACAACTAACAATATATACACCTTAAAATAGCAACATCATTCAATCATCAATTTCAAATTTCTCAAATTTTATCCAATCATCAACATTTCCAAGCATGAATAGTATAAAAGACAAAAATAGCAATTAGAGAGATAGCTAGTTCCTTACCTTTGAGAGTGACCCTCATCTTGAGACAGGCTTCTGCAACAATGCAGTTAAGTAAAGCTCCCCATTCTTAACACCACCAGCATCAGTCTTATTCCCCGTTGCCCACTTCACTTTCTTGTAACCCAATTTCGAAATCAAAGGCTTATACACTTTCTCAAGATCCACACCCTTACTAAAAAAATGATCCAACCACAAATACCCTCCACCTCTCAACACTCTATCAACATCAAACAACAAAAACTCCAACATCGTAACCGGAATCCACCGATTCACCGCACGACCACACCGAACAATATCCACAACACCGTCAAACATCGGTAACCGCTGCTGCAACGGAACATGAAGTGGCACAAGTCCCCTCAACGCAACAGCTTCACTATAAGGCGCCACAACGTTCATCGTCGTTGTCACCACCGTCACATTACGAATCTTCATCGCAGCGGCAAATGAGCCAGTACCACCACCGACATCTAATCCAAGCCGGAGAATCGATTTAGCTGATTTCGCGATCTGGATAAGCTGTTGAACTGGTAGATCCAGATCGGAATTGTATGAAGTAAACTTAGAAACTTCACGAGAAGGTTGAAATCCTAGATTAGGATTTTGACGGTTAAGACAATCAAACGATTTGCATGAGTAACGATCCCAAATTACAGATGAATCAGGGAGAGAAGAAGGAAAAGGAGTATGAGGAAGCGAATTTGAGTTAGTTTGTTTCTTCGGCGTCCTTCGGCGTCGGAGAGAAACAACGCCGGCGAGGAAGAGGATGACAACCGCGAAGAATTAGCGATTCTGCGAGATCAGAATCGGAAGGACAGATTGAAAACGGTGTGTATGTCATGTACTTATGGAGAAGATCAGGGTGGTTATGACAAGATGAAGCAATTGGTGAGAGGTGTGAGTATAGTAATAGATCTGAAGGGATTGTAGATTTAGTAGGGGTGTTTGAATCGGTGTTTTGGAGGCGCGTGAGGTGGTTAATGGTGGCGCGTATGGTGTGAAGTTGACGGAGAAGTTCGTCGGGGATTGGTGGGAGTGGTTTTGGGGATTTAGGTGATTGGAGTGTTGTGGATAGGTGGTAGAGTGAGAGAATGTTGGTTGCTACCATTGCTATTAGAAGAAGAAGATTTAGAGTCATGGTGCTGAATGTGAAACCCATTTGGTTTCTGTGTTTTTCTTGTTTTCTCTGTTAAGCTTAGATTTGAAGTGTTGTTGTAGCTCACTGTGTTGTCGTTGCTTATTTGGTTTGGTTAATTGGGATTTGGGTAGTTAATTATGATTATTTTATGATTAGCAAGTGGGGTTTGTGGTTGAGTTGACTAATTGGACTTGGAGAGTGTTTCATGTGAGTACTAGTACAGTGTAGGGTGATAACATTTATGATATGTGATGTGATTATAAGCTGTTTGATCATATGAATCCAATCATGATCTAGTACTAGTACTATTGCTGTAAATATGTGGGACCAATTTGAGGTTTAGTGTTTAAGTACTTTTTTTTTTACTTCAGCTTTAGTATTTACTGTTTTCATGTACGTAAATAGTGTAAATATGAATTTATGGATGCTTCATTGCTTCTGTGTTTAATTTTTCATTTCATTTCTTTGTTTGTGCTATCTTTCTGGATTTTAGATTGATTAGAGACTTTAAAGCGTAAATAATGTTAACCGTGTTTGAAGGAACTTGTATTGTAAGTAAGAATCTGAATCAAATCCAAGTAGCAGTACAAATTGTAGGTTGCAAAGTAAAAAGTCTTTAATTTGCTAGCAAGGACAACACTCAAAATAGAGAAAGCATTAAGTGTGTGTTTGGTTTGGCTTCTACATGCCCCATAATCAATTCTACACTTAAAATGAAATAAAAATTGTGTTTGGCTACTCACCAAAATCAATTCTAGGGTGAGTAGAATCAATTCTAACTGAAACCAGTATTTCTAGCTTCTACGGTTGGGAGAATTGATTCTCCATTTATGACAATGCAAAAGGTACAAACTCCTTTATTAATTTTCTTAACTGCCCTCTTTATTTTTTTGCTTTATCCTCCCATTCTGCGCTTCGCCCTCTCTCTCTCTCTCTCTCTCTCTCTCTCTCTCTCTCTCTCTCTCTCTCTCTCTCTCTCTCTCTCTCTCTCTCTCTCTCTCTCTCTCTCTCTCTCTCTCTCTCTCTCTCTCTCTCTCTCTCTCTCTCTCTCTCTCTCTCTCTCTCTCTCTCTCTCTCTCTCTCTCTCTCTCTCTCTCTCTCTCTCTCTCTCTCTCTCTCTCTCTCTCTCTCTCTCTCTCTCTCTCTCTCTCTCTCTCTCTCTCTCTCTCTCTCTCTCTCTCTCTCTCTCTCTCTCGGTACCATTCAACACCTCCTCTTTCTCTCCCTCTCTCTCATCATTCCATTTCAATTATCATTCTCGTCAATCCTCATTTCATTCACCACGGTTGAATTTACATTCCATAATGTTATATCTGATCTACAACACTCTTGAATTTCCTTTGAATTTGCTTTAACCATTTTCTCTGTTTAGATCTGTATGAAAAAGTTGTTACCATTTCAGAAACTCGTAGTTGTAGATTTTGCTTATGAAATTGCTCAGTTTGTTGGATCTAGCTGATCTAATTATTAATTTTGTTAATTTTAGTAGTTTATTATATTAATTTTGGTTTTGTCGGTTACTTGCTTCAGGAGAATTAATTAAATTAATAAAAAAGGGATAAAAAATGAAGGTGATAGACAAAATTCGATCAGCTGCGGCGGATCCAAACAGAGTAGTGTTTTCATTTGAGTTTTTTCCGCCGAAAATTGAAGATGGAATTGATAATTTGTTCGAGAGAATGGACCAAATGGTTGCTAATAATATGTCTTATATGTTTTTATCTATGCCCATTTTGGTAATTATACATTCAAAATCAATTTTGTTTGAAGATTTCCAAACAACATGAATTGACAACAATCAATTATGCATTATTATATCCAAATATAAATCAATTCTGTCAAAATCAATTCTGGTAAAATCAATTCTATCCACTGCAGAACCAAACATACACTAAGTGATTGTAGGCCTAACATGGCACTAAAGTTTGCCTTTGACATCAAGGTTGGTCCCTAGTTTTTACTTTTTAACTCATGATTGCTTTAATCTTGTTAAATTCATAAAAATAAAATCAATTTACAAGTACACTTTCAGTAAAAAAAAAACCATTTTATTCAAATTTTATGACGGATTTATGGTTACGTACGAGGAGACTAAGGTTGTTGATAACGCTCCTCGAAATAAAGGTGTGTATCACATGTATGTCAAGGATTTATTATTAGATGAATATAAAGTTTGAGATGTCATTAAAATTTGTAATTTATTCACAAGCTCGTGTGTGAATGATATTATTGAAGTGTCACTTTTTGCTTCGATGCTTGAAGATAAATTAGTTTGGATGTTATTCTATTAAATTCGGTTATAATTTAGCAATGAGATACATTGTTTACAGTGAACGATTTCCTGTGATAGACAATTTGAATGGTATTTGAAGGTCTCAACTCAAGATTTTCACAAAGTATGTCATTTACTTTGGCGTCTTTGTCAATGATGTCTCCAGATGAGATATCGTTTGTTACAACGACATGTTGATTGTTCATTGTTAAGTCTTGTTTGTGATCATGATGGAAAAGACGACTTGCATGTGTTTTTTGAGTGCACAACGGTGCGAGATAGATGGCAGACAACAAGCCTTGAGGTTGCCACACGGAAATATGAGTATCGATTTGAGTTTGCAATTGCTCGAATTTTTGCAATTTGCATTAAGGAGGATAGTGGTATAGGGTGTGTTGCATATGGCATGATCAAAATAAAAAGTTTGAAATGATAGTAAGTTTCAAATAAACAAGTTTTGTTATGTGGAACGAGTACTTTTCTGTTAATACACTACAACAACCTGTAATAGATCTGAAATGTGACTAGCAATGTATGTCAATGGACAAAATCAAACGTTGGATGGATAAAATATAATATCAATGTTTCTATTTTTTTAAAACAGGTGTGACTAATTCACCATATTGTTTTCCACGAAAGTCAATGTATGGTTGTAGATACCTCATGACATCAAAACATTATTATCCGGTATGGAGGGGGGAACTATTTATCTTGCCTCTTGTGATGGGAGAGACATGTGCTCAAAGATTTGTCATGTTCAATTTGAAAATGACTCTAAATTACTGGTTGATGTGATCCGGTTAAAGCAAAGAGACAACTATGAATTTAGTTTAATTGTTGCTAATATTATTCATAATAAGTCATCGTTCGTAAATTTTGAGATAAAAGTTGTTAAGAAACAACATTTAATTGTTCATACTCTTAATATGATTATGATTGATTATTGAACTAATTTTTATAAATTTGAGTTTTTTTTTTAATATTTTTGTATAGAACATTTATTAATTACTGAAATGCCTTAAATTTATGTTGGTAAAAAAAAAAAAAAAAATCCAGAGATCAAAATATGAAGTAAAAAGAGGGAGTGTACAAGTAAAAGGAGGGGATGTAACAGAATCTTACGATTGAAGTACATCTTGGTTCGTAAATAAGCGCTTATTTCAAACGCGATCTGTAGTAGTGGTGGTGCTGCATAAGGAATTAAGGACTAAGACAAAACAAAACCAAAACCCAAACCCCCACTCTCAAACTCACAAAGGATTCTTTCTTCTTCTGCTAATCTAATCAAATGGTAACTTCCGATTCCATTTCCCTCTTTATTATTCAATCAAACACATAGCGTGCACCATTTTTAATCATCGAATCGAAAGCATATATGAACTGAAATTTGTATGCTAGGGGGTTATCTCGTGCTCAAAATTGTGTCACGTTTGATCTTTTTAAGAATTGCTTTAAATTTAATTATTGGGATGATTAACTACAAAGTTTTGCGTGTTAGGGTTCTTTGCTATAATGGTGTTGTGTTTACTGTGCAGATTTTTTTGTTTTGTTTTTTAGTATAATTGTTACTTGTTTGTGGTTTATATATCTTATCTGATAATTTCAGGCTGATCCTGAGTTGGAAGCAATCAGACAGAGAAGGATGCAGGAGCTTATGGGTCGACAAGGCGCGGTTAGCAATCATTATGATTATCCTATGTTTTGTTTATTATTATTCTTTGACAGTAGAGAGTGAGAATTTGCTTGTGATTTGTGTCGATATTGCAGGGAAATCAACAGAGCCCCGACCAGCAGAACGCTCAGGAGGATGCAAAGAGGTTAGTTTATGATTATACATTTCTTTTGCTATTAACTCAGTTGCATAGAATTAGTTTAAGGAGCTTGTTGATCGGTCGATTTATCTTTACGATGTAGTTGGATTTTTTTTTCCCCTTGGAGTGACGATGATTTTTTATTTGAATTGAAAAATGATTAATTTAGGGAGGCAGAGGAAAGAAGACAAATGATGCTTAGTCAGATATTGTCTGCTGAAGCACGAGAAAGACGTAAGTATATAACAAAATCTTTCTTAGATGTTATTTGACTTTTTATCTATTATAGCACTCTCGTTTTTCCTTTTAAAGCTTAGCCTGATCGATGATTGTCTTAAAGTAACATGGTTGTGTATTTTGCTGTACTTTTACTACCGGCTGATTGATGATTGTCTTCAGTCAGGCTTCAACGATTAATTAAATTTTATAAAACATAGTTGCAGTATTTTCTTATACTTCCATATATTGTATTTGTAACGGGCTTCTGTAAGATATTTTGAAAAACCAAATTTTATTCATAGAAGTTGTTCAGAATCATAAAACATACATCGTATGTCAGAAATCAGAATAGAATACAAAAGATATTTACGAAAGTACCCATATTTCTTGTATAATCTTGCAATGGCTGAAGTGTTCCGCTGGAATTTATATCAAAGTTAATAAAGAATATTAGTATATTTGGGTGTTACTATGTACTCATTATGCCCAATTAGCTTAGTTTCTACTCAAGTTACATCATCTGAGTTCTGAAGTCTATCTTGGAAAAGTTCAAATAGTCTCCAACTCACCTGATGATTTTGACCCAATAATAGAACAAGCAACTTTGGTGGTGTTTTTGTCTCTCTGATACTTCATACTCGTAGTTTGATATGTAGACATTAAGTTACTTGCAGTTTTTCTTTCCCTCTACCCTCTGTTCTCTTTTTGTCCATGTGTGCACAATTGTGTATTTTAGGTAGTTACCCTCTGAGGTTATCTGGTTGGATTGGATAACACGATAGATACCATATGGTTGGTCCTGCTTCACTTCATAGCATTAAGGGGGTTGGATGATAGCATTTTGTTGGGGCTGGCATGCCTTTTTATAGCTTAAAAATCTGAGACGTGTCTCTTTTTTTACCAACAGCAAAAGGAAGATGGATTTAGGAGGTATAAGTTGACTTATGAATGTATTCAATGTAGTAGGGTTGGAGATTTGATGGAACTATTTTTGCTCAAACGTATATAGGTAGGAGGATCAGTGTAGTTGTCTTAGTTATTTATTTGCAGACACAGTTAGATAAATCACATTTGCATCTAAACATTATATATTTAAACATCGAAAGAACATGTTTACCAATTTGCCTCTTAATTTTCCTATGAGAATCTGAAGGAGTGAATTATTTTGCTACACAGAAATGACTTTCTTTTCTCTTTTAAATTTGTGATATAATTATGTGCAGTTGCTCGAATTGCTTTGGTGAAACCAGAGAAAGCAAAAGGTGTTGAAGATGTTATATTGAGAGCTGCTCAAATGGGTCAGATAGCTGAAAAGGTATATTAGATCTTGTTTTTTCCTGCAACTTTTCTCATTCTTATCACAAGTTGGTAATATTTATTTCATCTATTGTCATCCAATCTGAGAGGTTCTAGTTATAACATCTATTCGTTTGATCAACCGCTGGTCTGAGAAAGGTTCTCTATCTAGGATCAATAAAAATATTGGTAACAATTCCACGAATGATCTAACATGGTATTCCGTTATTAGAGGTTTAGTGCTATCATCTTTCATGTAACTTCCATGTAAAACTCTACTATTTAGTTTATTATAATATTTGATAGGAATTTTTTCAGAATCCTATACTACAGTTAGGATTGTAAAGGGAACTAGACACATGAGATCTTAAAATGGAACGTAAGATATTACCTCACATGGTTATGCTTTAGAAATTATAATAAAATTATACTATTACATTACAAGTAAACTAAAGTGCTGACACCTTTTTTCTCTCTATGCGATCTATTATCATATAGAAAGTAGAAAAGGCGAGTCAGTGATGGGGAAACTCTGGAAGTCTTATACTGCAAACCCACATATAAAAAACTATCCAATAAGTCTTGTGTCTTTGCTTGGAAACTAGAAAAATATATGCAGTAAATAAAACCAACTAATCTGAACTGATGTTGGTGCTTGAAATACTGAAATACCAACTCAGATAGAGGCTTTCTACAAGGAAGGACTGCAAAGGAAGAATCAGTACTAGGCTTGAAGCACCTAGTCGCGGAGAAGGGAAATGGTCGATTTCCCTTCCCATTGCAAATCATGCCGGCTGAGGGTATACATTTGGGTTTAGGGTGGGGGTGGGGGGTGGTATGCTTGGTTGTTCAGGTTTTTTAGTGTGTTTCAAGCATTTCGTACTGGGTTTGGAATGTATAGTTGTATAATAGTAGTACAATTCTACATTTAGAGTTGTGATTATGAGTTTATGACTACCTTGTTTGACGGTAAGATGCTGAAAGTCAAAGAAGGCTTGGTTGAGAATGAGTTGTTTAGGTATAGATTTTCTATAATGTGTTTGCATGCAAGGATTTGGTTTTTGATGGTGACTTACATGAGCCAATTTCAGATCACTGGAAGTTGAAGTTTATTTGAAAGTTCCAATTGTGTTAGTGTTGATATATAATCTGTGGGACAATGGTTTTACACTGTTTTCCCATTTTGTAACATCCTATCCCCCCTATTTCCTTGAATAATAAAAGCTATTAATTTTTCCTTCCAAAAAACTGGAACAAAGCAATCACTAGTTAGAATTGTTTATTTTTTGGTTGCTTATATAGTATATACAGATATGATGTCCCGGTGGACATTTAAGTAATCAGTCCATATCAAGCATTATTGGATCAAGATATCTTCCATGACTGATGACTCATTTATTAAATGGAATTCTTAGGTTACTGAAGAAAGACTCATAACACTGCTGGAGCAGATTAACAGCCAAACAGCAAAGCAAACAAAAGTTACAGTAAGTTGTAGAATATTAGCTGCATTGTTCCATTTTCATTTATCAGTTTATGTATTTACTCTCAATGTTTTTTTTATTTACTTTTTCAGATACAGAGGCGTCGAAATGTTCTTGAGGATGATGATTAGCTTTCACCGTTTCTTAACTGGTTTATTGACTATTGACTCCATTTTTAATCGTGCATGTATTTTACAGACTAAGTATTTTGTAAGTGGGTTGTGAAATATGTTTTATTTTGAATTTTTGGGCGTCTTGCACGGCCACCAAATTAAAACAGCATATTTGAAATATGTGTGGGAATGAATGGAAGTGAAAGGTTTGTTATTCGAGGAAGGGAAAATGCATAAAATGAAGTTGTAATTTAGTAATTTTTCAGTTTCATAAAAAACATATTTCATAGGCTTAAATGCACTTTTGGTCCCCCTATTTTAAAACTCAGCTTTTTGGTCCCCCTATTTTTAAATTTAACAAAATATTTTGGTCCCCCATCAACTTTAATGATGTGGCACATATAGTGTGCTGTGTTGGCACTAATGAATTGAGAAAAATATTTTCCATGTCATTATTATTTAACAAATTTTATTATTAATTTCATTTATATATTAAAAATCAATTTTTTTTTTTTTAAAAGAAAACTTCCTCTTCAGCATCATCAGCACAACACCAGAATCATCACCATCAAGGAATCATGAGAAAAAAAAAAAAAAAAGTGACTATTTAGAGAGGTGAGAGAGAGAAAAGCATGTTCCTAGGATTTTCTTCTTCTTCTTCTTCTTCTTTGTGGAATCAATGTTCACCCTTGTAGCCAAAATCTGGAACAAACATCCACCCTTGCAGTGGCTTTCCTCTGGCCTCTCCGCCGTTTATAGCGGTGCTCTATTTTATGGCCACGCAGCCGTCTGCCGTCGTGCAACCCGCAATTTACTCTATGAAGCCTTCATCAATAAGGTAAATCTAGAAGAGATTGAAGATGATGAAATTATGAAAACGCAGATCTGAAATCGAAACAAAGGGATTTCGATTGATTTACTCTGAAAATTCATATTTGAAATCCCGATTATAAAATGATTTTTGTTTTCTTTCTGTTTTCCATTTTGATTTTGCATTATTATTAAAACGGTGTTTTCTGGATGTGTATTTACGGTGATGATGGAAGAGTAGAGAAGGAAAATATTATTGGGTTGTGATGCTTGCGTGGAGAAGATGAAGAAAACCCATTAAGATTAGGACCAATTTAGAGAAATAATGTTTCATAATTGTTTTTTTTTTTTTTTTTTTTATGGATAATGTTTCATAATTGTTATTGAAATACAATAATGACATTTAATTGCCACATCACTGCCACGTCATCAATTACAGTGCCACCTCAATAAAATTAAAGGGGGACTAAAAAAATGTTTGAAATTGAAAATAGGGGGACCAAAAAGCTGAATTTTAAAATAGGGGATCAAAAGTTCAAAAATATCAAAATAGGGGGATCAAAAGTGCATTTAAGTCTATTTCATATTAAGAGATGGTTTTTTTATTTTTCAAGAACAAGTTTGAAAAATCTCATTGATAGCTCTCTTTGCACTGATCTTTTCGTCTCAAAACACTGACCATGGGTATCTTACTTACCATCAAATATCGATAGTCGTCTTCTAACATTACCGACCTTAAAATGTCGGGTTTTCATCATCATAAACAACCTGATTTCCAAGATCTCTTGCATTGCATTACCATAATGAAAAAAAAAGAAGAAGATAAATTGCTCACTCTTGTGACTCTGAATGAACCTTTATCGGTGGAAGAAAGAAATAGCGACACAACTAGATGTACCTTGTTAACTAGGCCAAGACTAGTGTGTGCAAGCGAGCTATATCTCGCACCGTGCATGAGCAATTCAAATGAGCTTGAATATCAATACAAGAAGGAACAAGTATGTTAGTCTGCAAAATATACGCATTAGAAACATGAATTTCAAATACATAGTCTCTATTTTAGGAGTTTGTAGGGAAATATGAAGACGAATTTGAGAATATAAACGAAAAACGGAAAGGGAATAAGAGAGGTTAGTTCCTCGCCTTGCATGGAGGAACTCAAAATATGTATTGGAAGATTATGCATGAATTTTCTAATCTTTCATCTCTCTATATAAAAATAGTTTGACATTATTTTTTCTTTTGTTGCAAAAATAGTTTGTACATAAGCATTTATATGATAAACACTTTGTTAATTTGTTTATCCAAACTTATGAAGCATGAACTCCGGCACAGACACCTGACATGACGCGGATATTGACGTATCGACACTGAAAACTTAAAAAACATAGTCACATAGGACATTGACACCCTACATATACTCATTATTTATTATGATTAAATAAAGGGTCTTGCTAACGAGTGCCCTCGGGGCACTCTTTAAGCATTTCATTTAAAGAAACTTTTTATTCAAAAAATTAAACATTGCAATTTTCAATGCGTTGACTTTACGCATTCCCATAAAAATTCTATCAAAAGCTTACTATTTAAGGTCTTAAAGAGTGCCCCGGGGGCACTCGTTAGCATTTACCTTAAATAAAATAGTAATCTTATTTATAAAGACATATATATTAGTATTTGACTTTTATTTATCCATCTACAGTGAAAAGGTTAAAAATGTTGTAACCAAATTTAATGTCTTTAACTCCTTCATCGATCCACATATTAGTATATGGGTAGAAATATAGGTCCTCGTAGAAATATAGAGCCTGTTTGATTCCCTTCTCAAAAATAGTTTTTTAGTTTTTAAAAATTTAAAACTTAAAAACTTAATTATTTATTTTGACAGTAACTAAAAAACTTAATTGGTAATCCAATTTTACAAAGTGTTTTCAAAAATAATTTATATGTTAAATTTTATATGTTTAACTCAATGCATAAAATAACTTTTTATTAAGTATTAAAAATAATTTTATATTAAATTTTATATTCTAAAATAATATAATTTTCAAAGAAAAGAAAAATAATATTTTAAAATGATGAATTAAAGTTTACGAGCTTGAAATGAATTATTATCACGAAATTATTTATTTATGTTAAAATGGACTAAAGTATATATTTTCATATAAAATTGTTTTTTAATCGACTTTAATAATTTATCTGAGATTTGTATTTTATTTTGTACAGTTTCATAATTTATAACAACATTTAACATTATATGATATGTTAATGATGTGAGCAAAAAATAACAGTTAAAATACACAGAGGAGAGGAGAATGAAATTCAAGCTTCTTTCAAAGGAGGAGAGTGTGATTATAATTTGTATAAGAGGGGAGGAGAATGTATATTTTAACATAAGAGATGAGAGTAGTGTAATTTAAACATATTTCAAGAGAGGTGAGTGAGATTATAATTTGTATAAGAGGGAAAAAAAGTGTATATTTTAACATACGAGCGGAGAGTAGTGTAATTTAAGAATTTCTCAAGGAAGAGAAATGTAATTTACTATAAGAAACTGTATAAATATTAGTTTAAAGATAATTTTAAGTTACACTTAAATTATTATTTTAAGATATTTAGTTTAAATTTATATCAATTTTATTTTGAGTCTAAATGACATGCACTAGCGTTGTAAATTATTACCTCCATCTTAAAATATAAGACCCTTTTGGATAAATCACGAGAATTAAGAAAGTTGGTTGTAATATTAAATGTGTTGACTATTAATATTATTTTTACAAATTTGCCCTTTATGAGAGAAAATTAGTTGATAATTTTACAAAATATTTATTACCAATCGCAGAAAACGGTGTATCATGATTAAGGTTATCGAGGAAAAGAAATAAGGAAAATGCTAAACAGTGTCCCCGGGCACTAGTTAAACATATAAATATGGTAATTCTGTCTCGGAACTTGTGCATTCAATGCATTGAGAATGTAAAAAGTTATTTTATTAATATTAATTTTATCTTTTATTTCTATTTTTAGCATGCTTAACAAGTGCCCTGGGGCACTGTTTAGCATGACCCAAGAAATAATAATTGTACTTGAAAAGTGGAAAGAATTCTTATAAAATGGAACAAGTAAAAATATGTAAAGGGTCTTATAATTTAAGATGGAGTTAGTAATTTTTACACTGTCAATCATTAAGAATATTTTAACTTTCCATGTCATATGAAGATAGTAGGGTTAAGTGAACTAATGAAAAACATAATCGTAATTAGTTGATAGTGTAAAATTATTTTATATTGATTGTGCGAATTCTCATTTCTCTTTTATTTTTTTATTTTTGTAGAGTTTTATTTTTTGTTTAATTCTTTCCACCTTACACGATTTACACGACCACCTCACACCTTCAAATTTGACAGGGTTCATCTTTACCCCAAAGCGCGTGACCTTAAGATAATATGAACCGCACACAAAAAAACATAAGTTAAACAAAAACATTATCAATATCACCCAAACACAAAACCAATAAACGTCAACACTGTCCTATTTTCTTGTACCTTTTGTAAATGAAATCATCAACATTATACTTCAATCAAATCATAACCTCCATCCCCACACATTCATCGTTAAAACAAAAAAAACTGTTCTTTTCTTCTTTTCTTTTGCGATCTCTTATTCTATGAACAATCTTTCTCTTTTCTGAAACCGACCCACATCATAAAAAAGTGTTTGATTCTCAAAAGCCACAATTTTTTCATCTATTGAATTGATTTTCTACAACCCCACATGGATAAGGAGCCACTGCTCCCATATTTCAGCCCAAGGAAGAAGCTTTCGCCATTGCCACATCAGCTTTTTCCTTTGCCTGAAAATGATGAAATGGTTCTTCCTGTTACCCCTTCTGAGTTCAAAGATCGTCTCATCTTTGGTCCTACGCCACTTGATCCTTCACCTTTGGCTGATGCTTTAACACTTTCACGTAATTCACCAAAATCTTGTTCTTCTTCACAAGATTTTGTTGATTCTTCATCACAGCAATTACCTTCTTGGCTTGTTGATCCTAATTATTCAAGGGGTAAAACAAATCTTCATCGTTCCAAAACTGCACCTGCTATGGCTGTTATCAGTGATTTCAATCATCGTGAATCTGTTAAAAGACCTCAATTTGGTAGCCAATCTATTGTTCATCAAGCTGTTATTCTTCTTGTTCTTTATTTGGCTTTAGGGGTTGTTATTTATTGGTTCAATCGTAATAATTTTACAGCGACGGAAACTCATGTTATAGTAGATGCATTGTATTTTTGTATAGTCACAATGTGCACAATAGGTTATGGTGATATTACACCTAATAGTACTGCAACCAAAATTTTCTCTATATTGTTCGTGTTGATTGGTTTTGGTTTTATCGATATATTGCTTAGTGGAATGGTTAGTTATGTTCTTGATTTGCAAGAGAATCATTTGTTGAGGGCAGTGAAGGGAAGGGGTGGGAAAGATGGTAGGTCATATTTAGTTGATGTCAAGAAAGGGAGGATGAGGATTAGGATGAAGGTGGCATTGGCACTTTTGGTTGTGGTACTTTGTATTGGACTTGGTGTAGGGGTTATGCATTTTGTGGAAAGGCTTGGATGGGTGGATTCTTTTTATCTTTCAGTTATGTCTGTTACAACGGTCGGATACGGTGATCATGCTTTTAAGACCATGCATGGTCGTATTTTTGCTGCAATTTGGTTGCTTGTGTCAACGCTTGCAGTGGCCCGAGCATTCCTTTATTTGGCTGAGGCGAGAGTGGATAAACGGCATAGAAGGATGGCAAAGTGGATTCTTGGTCAGGATATGACTGTTGCTGAGTTTCTTGCTGCTGACATAGACAATAATGGATTTGTTAGGTACGTATTGATCACTATGTTTCCATTGTATAAAGGTTAATTGTTTTCAATATCAATAGATGTTTCTGTTTGTGAAAGTAGAACATGGAATTGATTTACTTGCTGCTTAGATTTTCAAGATACTTTTTCCTTTTGTTTCCTATATGTTTCACCAACCATTTTCTGAAGTATGAATTTTGTATCTGCATAAATGCAATATATTATTAGCTGAATTTTTTTGATCCGGCAAGATAAAATATGATGTGAAAACAGGAATTACCTTGCTTTACAGATTTGATGATATCTTTAATGTCTGTTATTCAATTAAATTCAGAGTGATTCTTTGTGGTTGAATATCTGTTTTTAGTGAGACTGAATTTATAATTCTAAGACTGTTAACATCATTCTGTTTCCAGATCAACTAGTCCAAACAACATTGCTATCTTTAGCTGTAGAAGACACTAAGAGCACATGTAAAGGCAAAATCCCTAGCAAAGTTTTTTTTTTGGGCATGGGTGGGGGGCATGTGGTGTCGTCCCCTCTACCATACCCAAATGTAGGACCAGTTCAAACTTGGGTGTTGATCTCGCCCCGGAAAGGTACTCATGTTAAAAGTGAGGGACTTGATGATATTATCTACAGGACTAAAATTGCTGATAACATGAGAAATATGGGTAGAAACTGCCTGCCGAATCTCAGTGATTGTTAAAGTAGCATTCGATGACTGACTATGAATGAGAAACTTGCTAGCAGCCATTTTCCCGAGGTCTGCATGTGTTGATCATATAGGTCTAGTATAATAAAAAATCATTATCACAATTCAAAGTCTTTATTCCTTCTCTTCCCTCCTTCCTAATCTAAAACTCTGCAACATCTTCTAAGTGCATATCATCCTTTTTGATCTATCCGCTGAGGGTTGGAACTATAATAACATAGAAAATTCATCATCTCCATTATTCTTTTGTTGTTAGTTGAGTCCAAAATTTCAACAACATTTTACCTCACAAGTTTTCTCTTTGTTAGCTCTCGCTGCTGTGTTCGTTCGGCAGCCTCCCACAATCTTGGATAAAATTTGAACCTGACTTCCTCAAATGCAATCTGGCCACAACTATTCCTAGATGAAGTTTGAACTATTGTAGATTTAGTTTGGCCTTAGCTATTTCAGATTAGTGACAGACTAGCTATAATCAATATCCCATTCGGCCATTGCAGATTATACTGATGGTGATATGTCCTATCTTATATTTTTTGAACGGCAAAAGATAACTAATATATACGTGGAATGGAAAAAGTAAAAGTGGTAATCTGCCCACAACAGTAGAAAAAGTACAATATCGTACTCAACCTAAACCCAAAGAAAAGCTAGCGAAACACACCCAAAAACGGAAAGGCAGAAAAAACAGCGAACATACAAATGGTTCTCGACTCCACCGCCCCCGAACACCATATGCACAAAGAATCAACTCCTTGAGGAACTATACTTCTATAAGCCAAATTATCCCTTGTAGGTAGACGGCCAACTTCCACATACTTTGTCTAACACCCCACACATAATTGGATCCAAAGATGGAGAAGGAAGTAGAATGTGACAGAGATGAGAATAATTGGATTTGACCGTGTACACACCTCTGGGGCCATTGTTGCACTGCCATTGATCATCTAATTGAGAGACTTCAACCGAACCTATAATGAGGAGGAGGTTCGAAAGCAAATCTTGTTCCCACAAGAAGAAGGGTTGCCGCCAAATTAAACGCCACACCTAACTACCGTTCTCCCATTCACCCATTTTTTTGATAGAGATTCGATTGGAGCGAGACTTTATATAAACGGGGAAAAGCCTATCGAAGTGGAACATTATAAGGCATGCCATGGCGAATTATTCGTGGCTGTGATACAGATGAGCCCCGGTCTCAATTTCTTTTATTATTATCTGTATACTAAATTTTCTTGTGATATAAGGCTTCTTCTACATGCTGTTCTTGGTAGATTTGGTGAAGTTTTATCCTTGCTCTATATGACTGTGATGAGACCCTTGAGTTCAATAATGAAAAGAATAAGGGAATATTATTGGCTTAGCAGGTGAACCATGAAGTTGAGGGGTTAAAAGAGTATTGTAAAAGGCAAACATAACAACCGGTTCTTGATCTTGATGATCCTTCCAACCATCTTGCTAACTTGTCTTTCCAGTAATGCTCGTCTCTCGGATGTCTCCATGTTACCCGAGTTGCCTTTCTAGCCATGTTTTGAGGCCTTGTCTAACATGCACAACTTGAACATGTCTTGCAACATGCATAAGTGACCTAATAGCCATAGGATTTGATGATTTTTAAATTCAATGGCTAAGATTTAGTCATGCATTAAGTTAGTAACTGATTTTTTATTTATTTAAAAACCAAAAGAGCTGCCTACTATAGATAATTATGGTTGTACATGGTGCAAGATATGGTTTGCTTCTGCACCATAGACACCCAAATTATATATTCAATTTTAAGGATTAAAGCTTAAAACTTATAAGTCTTTAAACTTGGTCAGTTGGTTGTAAATTTGAGTATCTCTTGAGATTGGTTTCCAGTATTTTTACATTTCATGGCTGGTTTCCTTATTCAATTAAGATTATGAATCAAGTTTTTATCATGATTAATTTTCGTATTTAAGAGTCAAGTACTTAGTCTTTATATTTCATGATTAGTTTCCATATTTAATTATTATCATGATTTTTCTTATTTAATTAGGATTATCAGTCAAATATCACTATAATTAATAAGGGTTCACGCGAAGTTTTTTCTATCATAAAAATCACACTCACAATTCAAAGTATTTATCCTTTCTCTTCCCTCCTTCATTATCTGAAACCCTATAACTTCAACAACCTTTGTTATATCCTTTATTGTGCATTTTTAAATTTCTATGCAAGTTTTCATAAATGTTAACTCCTGTTTAGAGATATAATGCTCATAGGGCTTTGCATTTAGATTTTTTATTTCTTCCCGGAGCTGTCCAGGTGTTTGATGCTAATATATGGTAGTACATGTTAATTTAATTGCTGAGAAAGCGAAAAACTGTCGGACAAGGCTGTATTTTGACTATTTTCTCAAAATTACAGTTGATGATGTTTCTCTATCCATTTTATGGATAGGTCCAAGTGAGATGCTATTAAGAGTATTTTGAGTGGATATTTGTAGTAATTATAAACCACTAGAGGATTTCCCTGGCAGTAATTTTCCAGATATATTTATAATAAAAGGACAAAGAGTTGTGAAAGAGGGAATGATTTGTGATCAAATAAGGAGCAGATTTTATTAGATACACTGAAACTGAATTACAGATTACAAAATCTGTTATTCAGTTATCCTAGTTCACTTACTTGTAACTAAGTGAACAAAGTCTTAGGCGATTAGAAGTATTGATATCAGTATAAATACCGATCTGTGTATCAAATCATTTTAAGAACAGACTATCAAATTCAATCAGAACTTTCCCTCTCTTTCTATGTATTTACTCTTTCTGTTAGTTTTTATTTACTTTTTCTGTTAGTTTTTCTATTTACATAATGGCAAAGGGTAAATAGACTGCGACCATACTAAGCAGTTAAAGGGAGCAGTGCCCAAAGTAGCATAGATATTTCCTATGAAACCTATACAGTTAAATATTTAAAATGTGTTTTATGTTTGTAACCATATTAGTCGAGGATGATCATAATTCACCAATGGATGCTGGTCAGATGTTTACCATAGTAGCTGTAGAATGCAGAAGAGAGAGGAGGAAGGTGGTGCTTCAATAATCAAAATTAAAACTTAATAATCTCCTTAAGTAAACAAGAAAATGTTAGAACAAACAAATTCAGCAAAGCAACGAGATTTAAGCCTTTCTTATAACGGCCACGGTGTATGACTTGAGAAGAACAAATGCTTATGTGTGTAAATCACTAGCAGATTGTCAGAGAAGAAGAAAAAAAAGCTTGGGGATATTTGAAACATTGTCATTTTATGTATAAGATAGGATGAATTTAACTCAAGCTGTCAAATTTCACGATTAGGTCATATCAGTCTTCTGACATTAGTACTTTGCCAATTTTGGGGGCTTCACAGGATAATATATTTTTTATTAATTGAATTCTTATGGTAATGGAAAACCTGATCAAGTGCTTTTCTTGTTTGAATCATGTTTTTTAACTTATATCCTAGACATGTTAATTTATTCTGATTGAATTTGGTAACACATATCTTGTGCTTTTGGCTGAACATATTATGTTTTTTGATATGCAGTAAATCAGAATATGTTATATACAAGCTGAAGGAGATGGGAAAAGTGACAGAGAAGGACATCATGCAGGTCAGTGAGAAATTCGATATACTAGATACCGGCAACTGTGGAAAAATAACACTTGCTGATCTCATGGAGGGTCATAGTTGACGAGCTCAATAAGCATGGCTAGTACTCCTTCGGCGTTCCTAAACCCACCAATCAAGCTGCCTCCAATGATCAATGTGATTTTATATCCAATGTTGTCACATAAAGAATGGAGTGCCAGATTCTCAAGTTGCATAGGAACATTTTTCATTTGAGGGTTAGGAAGGATATTAGATTATCAAGTTACATGTAGGTAATAATTTTCCCTCTCACACCCTTTTGTCACGATCAGTAACTTGACGAGGCACAATATGCCGGTGAATTTATGGAGTTCTTTTGCCGGCATTTTGTAAATGATTTAGAGGATGATAAGTATTGGTCTTGGTGGAATTCCGGGTATTATCAATCAATTACAGTATTGTTAGGTTGATGAGATGGCTTGTGGTGGAAATAGAGAGGACAATTTTGGTTGGTTAAATAATTATTTTGTACATATCCTTTTTGAAAATGAATGAATGCATTGATTCTTTAGATTATCTCTTGATTAGTTATGCAAATCAATGAGGAACATCTTGATATTGTTTTTGCCAAAATGATTCAATTAGCCAAGATTGTAATTCTCATATAAGTACTTGCATATCCTATTCTGAGTTGAGTAAAGATACTTGTTCATATATTTCTGAGTAAAGTAAATATAATAGCATTTTCAGTTGCAATTTGTTTTTGAATGTTTTAGATTGTGCACATGCCTTACAGAACAAGTAATATGTAACTTTGATGTGCCTTTTGGATTTTTCTCAAAGAAAAATATCCATCAGTAAAATTGTTGAATCATTTGTACTTATAACAGTGAATTAATCTGCAAGTGAGATTTTGCTAGAGAGGAACCAATACTGTTGAGATTCGGTATGAGAATGTTGTAAAAAATGTCTCAAGATTTGATCTTGTCCTACAGAATGTTGATCTTGAAAACCCCTTGGTAAAGTCATCATTTGATCAAACTGTTAAAAGTAAAAAATAGTATCTTCCAATCATGTTCTCTCTCTCTCTCTCTCTCTCTCTCTCTCTCTCTCTCATACACACACACACACACTCTATATAATTGTCATATAGCTCTACTGTATACCATGTTGCAACATGCATTATTGGGCTGACACAGGTGAAAAATATTGATAGCCATAGGCCACATATATAAGCTAGCTAGGACAAACACTTAGTAATATGTAGTAGATTCATTTTATATTCCTCCCTGACACTGATTCTATCAGGAACAATAATTATTAACTGCTTTATCAATAATGTAGCATTCATCTGTTGTGAGGCCCTAGAAGGGGGAATTCTGTTTTCTTGCAATCACCAATCCCAAACATTCATGCATTCAGCATATTAGTCATCGTAGTTGGATCAAGATAGAACAGTCTATATTTTAACGTAGATTTTGTATTTTAAAAAAGTCTAAAATACCGAACTTTCATTGAACACATCGGTAATGGTTTGTCGAAATTAAGATTAAAAGGTCTAAACTGTTTAATTTTGATACAACGACCGTGCTCATGCTGACAATGTCAATTAGTAAAAGGGTGAGTGAGTGAATGCATTTAAGTGGGGCAAAAAGTTTTTTATCTAAAAAGCCTGACATGTTTGACAAATTAAAATGTTCCAAAAACTAAAATCTTTTGACTTGTCTAACTAGCCCTTTTACATACTTTAGAGCAACTTGATTGTTCTTCCACAACTAGTCTAAAAATTTATAAAACCTATATAATTAAGTTCTGGTTGCATCTTTTGTAGTGGTTTCATAATTTTGATTGAACAAGCATCAAGTAAGCCACCAAACAAATAGAAAATGACAAAAACACATAGTGCTAGTCAAAGCTACACGTTATCTAAGACTTGTGCAGTCTTTTGACCATTAAGAAAAAAATTAATATTAAATCACATTAATTAATCAACAAGGTTCAAGGTAAACTCACCTTGGCAGCATTCTCCATGTAAATTGTTTGACAAAGTTATCATAATTTGGCACAATTGAAAGAGGTTAATTTGAGTGAGATAAATTAAAACACAAGTCAAGATTCTTAACTGTTAAAAAAAAACATGTGAATGTGACTAATTGTTTGCATAAATTAGGCTTGTTGGAATTAGGTAAGACTTGGACCATATTATATAAATGATAGACTATGCTTTTTTGGTTTTCATTAATAGTATGAAAAGGGTCTTAAATTTTGTATTATAAGAGATAAAAAAGAAAGAATTAGGTGTATGCTTTTGATTATTTTTGTTCTCAAAAGGCTGCTTTCATTATGTTTTCTTTTAACCTTTTCTCTTTATATTTTGTTTACTAGCTTGTTTTTGTATAAGAAACAATCATTATTTATGTTTCCATCTTGGAAAAACAAATAAAATTGTAATGATAGCGGTTAATTATGTTTATGAGAATTCAACCAAATTCATTGTTGAATGGAAAGTTCTACATAATTGTGTTTTACTAGTAGTACATGTGTGACTTAGCTTGGTATAGTAGTAGTATATGTGTGACTTAGTAATTGACAAAGGATATTATGCATAAGCCTAATATTTATGCACGGTGCATAAGTCAATATCCATCATCAGATCTAAATAACACGTGTAATAATCTATAACTGAAGAACTTTGTATTTTTGTTTGCTCAATTTCGGCCACATTTTATATGCGATTCGATCACCGATTTCGAAAACTAATACCTAATTCATTCATAAAATCGAACGACGATCAAACCGGTATAAAGAACGTCGAGTTTCATTGATTATTGAGGGAGAACGAACCGGGTCGACGAACCGGGTCGTCGCGACCCATTTCTGCAGAAAATGGGTGAGGAAGATTATGAACAATGACGCACCTCCACGCCCACTCTCACTGGCGGTGCGTGGGGGCGCGTGCGGTGCCAAGGGGACTCCAAATTTTTTTTATTGTTTTTACAAAATAATAGGAAATAATTTTCTGGGAATTTTGGGACCAGTTAGGTATTTTTCTGAGACCTGGAACTATTTTTAGTTAATTAAATGAGGTAAATATGCTTTTATAAATATCAGGTATTAATAAAATTTTCCCAAAATTTTATTTAGGGTATTTTGAATTATTTGGAACGGTTGGGGATACCTCACTCTCTCTGGTTTTATATCGTGTTAAAAATTTAAATTTATGACCATTATTATAGTTAAATGAACATTAGTGCCAAAATGTTATACACTGAAACCATTTGTCTAGTTAAATGGTTTCATACTATTATGCACTGAAACCATTAGTCTAGTTAAAAGGTTTCATAGCGTTATACACTGAAATCATTATTCTAGTTAAATGGTTTCATAGCGTTATACACTGAAACCATTAATCTTTTTATTTGGTTTCAAGATGTTATACACTGAAACCATTTGTCTAGTTAAATGGTTTCATACTATTATACACTGATACCATTATTCTAGTTAAATGGTTTCATAGCGTTATACACTGAAACCATTAATCTTTTTATTTGGTTTCAAGATGTTATACATTGAAACCATTAGTCTAGTTAAATGGTTTCATAGCGTTATACACTTAAACCATTATTCTAGTTAAATGGTTTCATAGCGTTATACACTGAAACCATTAGTCTTGTTATTTGGTTTCAAGATGTTATACACTGAAACCATTAGTCTAGCTAAATGGTTTCATGGCGTTATACACTGAAACCATTATTTTGGATAAATGGTTTCATATGGGCATTAGTGTCAAGATGTTATACACTGAAACCATTGTTATTAAGTAAAACATCACATAACCATTTTACAAAACCATGCTACATAAAACAAAAAATCATATAAAGCAATTAGGGTTAGTTTAGTTGAAAAAAATTTGGATAGTATGCATGAGATATTGGATTCGATCATTTTTTTATTGTAAAGAAAAAAAATCCATATATATATGTAATTAATGTATGAAATTTTATTTATGTTGTGATTATGATTGATAAAACTTAAAATTAAATTGTATGTTTGACAAGTATGCTTTATATATACATGAACCATTGGTTATTATGTTGGGCTTTGAGGGGGTGTATGACGAAAATTAATTAAAAATGGATTCTTATAATATATACTTCAAAGGAACAAAAATTATTATTTAATTGGAAACGGGGGGCGCGTTAGAAATTTGGGTGGGGGTGCGCTAGAAGTTTGGAGGAGGGAAAAAAATTGGGGGGCGCGCTAGAAATTTGGGGAGGAAAAAAAATTGGGGGGCTCACAAGAAAATCTAGGGAGAAAATGGGAAAAAAAACTGGGGGGTGCGCTAAGCAAATGGGGGGCACGCAAGTAATGGGATAGTATATGGGGGGCGCGCGAAGCAACCGGGGGGTGCGCTAAGCAACTGTAAGAGTGATTATGTTAAGATGGACTTTGGGTGGGGTGTATAACAAAATGGGAGGGGTGCAAATAGGAATTTTATGCACGGTACATAAACTTTCCTTATGCATGATAACCAGATCCGATCATGCTTTTTTTCACTGTGTTCTAGAAGTTTACTAGAGTTTTTGAACACTAAGCAACGATTTTTTCTCTTCCCACCCCCCCATTATCTTTTTCACCCCCATTAAACCCGAAAATACCCCTTAATAAAATGGTTCGGATTCTACGGTCCGCGAAAATAGGGAAATTTGGTTCGGAAGCTAGCATCCGCGCGGGGAGTGGTTCGGATAACGCGTTCCGAACTCCCCTGATATAGTAACAGAACGTGGGTTGCTCATATCAGTTTATGTTTTTTTGAAAATTAAAAGGGTTTAGGTGGGAAAAGGGGAGTGGAGCGCGATTTTGATCTTCACATCATCAACAAACATCAAATTGAAGTTAAACAAGTAAGTGATATGCTAATTTAATGATTTATTCATGAATTTATGTTTTTTTTTCATTTTTGCACAAATTTCATGCATATGTAAATTTTGAATAACTGAGTTTGTGATGAATTGTTGTTGATTTCGTTGCTTGAATTGTTGATCATGATGTAATTGTGTCATAGGTTCATGTTTAGGATCAATGCATGTTTAATTAAAAGTAAACCTAATTGTTGATATCAATTGTGTTGTATGTGTTCTAAGTGTTTGATAAAATGCTTGAATGAATTGATTTTCAGTAATGCATTGATGTGAACCATTTTATTTTTGCTTCGAGTAATTTGAATAGTATGATGCATATTTGGTTGGTTGGTTAGTTGTATTGGAATTGTTTCGATAAAATTCGTTATGTTTATTTTGACATGGTTCTTGGTTTGTTGTTGTTTTGTTTGTAGCAATGGAAGACATTGGTAGAACTCGGACAGGCACGACTACCCGGCGTGGACATGCTTCTGCGCGTAAGGAGGCCGAGGCTGGTGCTCCTCCGAAACGAGGTCGTCGTCGTGGGACGAGAATGGTGGAAGGTTTGGTTGAAGGAACTCACGACGCCGAAGCCGGTGGTTCAGGTTCAGGCGGTAGTCGTTCTCGGTCAAGAAGACTCCGTAAAGAAGCAGAAGAGGCGGCTCGGCCAGGCGGTAGCCGGTTAAGAAGACGCATCAGAGATGCCGAACCAGAACCTCAGGAGCAGGAGCAAGAAGGTGCATATCTTAACGATGACTCAAATTCTGACCATGAGCAAGCACAAAGAGGCGAACCTGTTGAATCACAACAAGATCAACCAGCTGTAGAAGAAGAAGAAGAAGGAGAGGGCTACGGAGGCGGACCGAGTGATATGTCATTGTTATATGACTATCACAAGCATAAGGCGATTCCGATATGGAATGTTCGACACCATGAAGATCCGGTATACAATTTTACTATAATTAAGTTTATTAATATATTTCGATTGTTTACATCGTATTAATGGTTTTTGTAATTTTTATTTTTTTGTAGCTTTTGAAGAAAAGAATGAAGGCTATACCGAACGGCAAGAAGGTGATCGATATCCCAAAACCGGCGCGCAATGTTGAATGGTTTTAGGATCCTATTATTGAGAGTGGGCTGGAGCCGCTTACCAGGACCAATTACAGCATACTTGATCAGGGGCTATTGCATGCGTTTGCGGAAAGATGGCATCCGGAGACTAGCACATTCCACCTTCCTATAGGTGAGGTTGGAATCACATTGGACGACGTCCAATGTCTGCTGCATCTTCGGATTGACGGCCCGTTTTTGGACCATGCGAGGTGTTCGAGATTAGAAGGAGTAGAATTGGTGAGCAGGTATCTTGGAATGGAAGAGAGTGACGTGTGGAAAGATTTTTTTCAATTGAAAGGTCCGCACATGAGGTATGGTGACTTGGAGTATTTGTACGAAGAAAATTGGAGTTTGGCTGAAGAAGCGTTGGAGGAAGAAAAGCCGATGGAGGAGGTCATAGTGTTTCGGGAGAGATGCATCCGAGCATTTTTGTTGCATTTGGTATGCTGTACCATATTCAGCAACAAGAGCCAGAACTATGTCGATGTCTTGTATCTCCGCTACTTCCAAGATCTGACGGAAGTTCATCAATGGAATTGGGGTGCTGCTGCCTTAACGTATCTTGAGCACTTCTTGGATAGCGCTTCTACGGCGGGAATCGGTCAAATAGCCGGATACATGTCATTATTTCAGGTAAAATTTGTAAATTATAATTTTTTAAAATATGTTGTTGATCGATTTCTAATTTTAATGGATAATGTTGTTTTATTTTATTTTTTGCCGATTGAAATAGTTTGCTTCGTTATAATTTTCAGGGGTGGATCATTTCACATTTTCCTAGAATGAGTGTGTGGCGTTTGGCCGACAATTATGTTGAGATGCTTCCTCGTTGTGCACGGTTTGAGCCCGGACAAGGACATAGGGATGCAGCCGGTTATAGGGAGCATTTGGATAACCTTCAGATGTCGGACGTTTTGTATACTCCCTACAATGATCATCGCCATGTACGGCCTTTGGTTGATGTTTGCTGGTTTTCGGGTTGGCTAAGGAGTGGAACTTGGACAGCAAAACATTTACCGGAACGTGTGCTGAGGCAATATGGCCATATTCAAAGCATTCCAAGGGACCCTGCTGTGTCTGCTCCAGGCGGCTTGACTATGGATCAAATTGATCAAATTTTTAATGAAGAGATGGCAGACCGGATGATTGACGGAGAGATGAGGGGTGCAGTAGTGCAGAACCCATGAGACTATGTCCCGGGTTACGTAGCTTGGTTTTATAGAGTCTCACATCCTCTGATGCTCCGACCATCCGCAAAGAAAGAGCCCCCTCGTCCACCGATGTTGGAAGTGTTGATTGAGCAACAGGGACGCAATCATGTGAGGGATACGGTGCAAATATGTAAGGATGTGCGTGAAGAGCTTCAAAGGGCAGTTGGAGCGGGTGAGGTTGTGGCCGGCACTCCTATGTATGATACGGTTCAGCGTGTGCTTGGGATGCTTGATCCAGCGGTTGTATATGCATCAAGACGTGTCGCAATGGGGATGCCTGAAAGACGTCGCAAACGTGCGACACAGTAGTTTTTATCTTGTGTTTAGGCTTTTGTTTTTTATTTTATTCCTTGCTTGAACTTAATGTTGAATTCGCAATCGTTGTATGACATTTGTTTTGTAAATTAATGACAATGTTGTGTGTTTGTTATATTTGCGTAATTTAAATTATGTTGCTTTGATTATTTGCTTCGTCTATAACTGGTTTGGACAGGTTTAGAACCATTTGGTTCTGTCTGCTGTGTTTGAAACTGCAGAATTTAAGGTTCTGACTTGGTTCGGAAGCTAGAATCCGAGAAAATTTGTCTGCATTTTATTTCGGATTCTGCGTTCCGAGAGACACAAACGTGTGTTTTTTTCATTGTTGTCATTATTAATGTTATTATTATAAATATTATTGTTATTATTATTATAATTAGTATTATTTTTATTGATTTTATTGGTGTAAATATTGTTAGTATTATTTTTATTGTAATATTATTGTTATTATTTTTATTAGTGTAAATATTGTTAGTATTATTTTTATTGATTTAACTTAACACAATAATACTCAAAAATATTTTTATTAATACAACAACATTACATTACATTGCATTACATTTATTTTAGACTAAAAAAACAACACACAATGAAAAACTACATTACATGTAACACAACATTTAATTAAACTACATTACGTTAAGGATAACGACATTATGGATCTGCTAGATTCACGGTGTAGTCCTCATCGTCGTAAAAATAATAATAATAATAATAATATATATCATTTTTAATAATACTAGTAAAAATAATAATAATAATAATAATAATACTAACAATAATAATAATAATACTAACAATAATAATAATAATAATAATAATAATAATAATAATAATAATAATAATAATAATAATAATAATAATAATAATAATAAAAATAATGTTTAATGAAGGAAACATCAGCAGCTGCGCAATAACATCACTTCGGAACGCAGAATCCTTGCAAAATTTGCTGTAAATTTTGCGCGGATTGTAGAATCCGAAATACACTTATGCAGTAGCAGAAAAGCAGAAAACACCAGATACATGTAACCATGTTACAGAACTTGCAAAACCTGTAAATTTAACATTGACAGCAGACCAAATTTTGACAGAAATAGCAAATTTTGAAATACAAAAGTATCTTGCAATTTTCAATATAGATAATAATTCGACATACATAACAAAAGTAACTTGCATTTTTCAAATTCATCTAACATTGTCCTAGTTTGAATTTGAACTTACAAGTCATTACGAGTTATATGCCAAAAAAAGTCGAATGCGCAAAATAACAAAGTTCAAGAAACAACTTCAAATAACAAGTTCATATTACATCACAATAAACCTCAAACACTTTGCTAGTCGGAATCGGAGCACTCTAACGGATTATCTTTACTCGAACCAACACCAACAAATTTTTTTGCTTTCTTATCAGGACACATATTGTCTTCAAGCTTCTGAAGTGCATCAAACTCCCTCTGTCTATCCAACATACTAAACTCCCAAGCCGCAGCTTCTTCCGTACAGTATTGCCTCCACCCGATGGTAGTCGGAGGTAACGGACAATCATCCTTCAACTTAACATACACAAAATGGGCAGGAATCAACCCCATGCACATAATCCTTGAAGAAGGATCTTTCGGAGGGCTGCCTCGCAATGGGAAAAAGGTCTCAGACCTGCCGACACTAGGATCAACCAACTCGACGACAATCTTGTTGTAGTAAGTAGCAACTACATGTCCCATGTCGGGAAAAGTGAACCATTTCTCCAAGGGGGCAACACGGCGGGAGCGTCGCGGGCTAGAGACCAATGCATCTTTGATATATTGGAGACGTTCCTTTCCACCAAACACCTTCTCATACAATGGTCTATGCAAACCAATCTCCCTTCCCATGTTCAGTTTTACCAACTCAAAATCTTCTTCCGTCTTACCGCTATCCAACGCGATAACTCGGTAACCGCAATATCCGTCACCCTCGACGTTGATAATGTCGTCAATATATGGGCGCATAAAGGAAGGCATGTTGGCAAGAAAAGGAATGGCATGCTCAGGTGTTTGACTTGGATTCCATTTCCCGATTCGAGCACCTTGTTTTGTTGAACTTGAAGGCTTCGAGACTGAAGCTTGGCTATCCGGAAATTGTTTGTCAACATGCTCCCAACGCGAGAGCTCTCTAGTAGTAGATTGACCAATGCGTGCACCCCTTGCTTTCTTCACAACTTTTGTTTTTTTGTCAACCACCGGACTTGTCAAGGCGGTTGTTTCCGGGAAAGCAAGCTCACGGAGTTTGTCTCTAATTTCCGACTTCATGTTAACGTCAACAACCTTCAACCTCTCCTAAAATCGAAATTACAAAATTAAATCAAGTTGCATTCGTTAAAAATACTAAAAACAGAAAAATTGCCTATAAATAAATTCAAATAACTTGCAATTGTAATGTAATACCTTGATAGCTTCAAACTCGGCCGTGCAAGCATAATCATCAACGTCTCCAACTTCGCGATCTTCAATCGCTAACTTCTTCCAATGAGGATGAACCTCATCAAGTCTTATTGGCCGACGGATCTTGATCTTCTTTGCCATGACACATGCACACGGCAAACCATAACTAAAGCGGAAGACACAACCACACTTATCTTTATCCGTACCACAATCGGCAATTCTTGAGGCTTCATGGTACAAAAAATCCAATGCGGCACGAGATATCTTGAAAATAACTTGCTCATACAAGAAGCGTTGTATCCCGAACCGATGTTCTTCAACATTCAAACTCAAACCAAACGATACCTTAACTGCGCCAAACTGATTAGTTAACATCTTCCCGATCGCATCGAAACACTTCACGAAATCACCGTTACCGTCTGGCAAATATCGCTTCAAAACTCCGTGAGATGATTCAGCTCGATTAGTTGTCGTATTACCAAAGTGCAAAACTTTGTTCGTCCATGCTCTGACAACTTTTTCTTTATCCCTGTCCAGAACTGTCGATTCCACATAATGCATAAACCTTGGCCACCTTTTGCAAAGCTCCCTAAACTCCACAAGCCTCTCATTATATGTTTCAATTGTAGGCGACTCCAACAAATCATGAAAAGCATTCGTAACCGTTGCAACCACATCCGAATGCTTTTCGTTTTCTCCAGCTTTCACTTTGCAATACAATTTGCTCTTTGCCTTAACATTTTTCTCAACATGGAATCGACATACCAATGGAGTGGCGTTTGGAAACACTTCAGCAACTTGGTTCATCAGCGCGGTATCCCGATCCGTCACAACCACCTTCGGTCCGAGCTCCTTACTCTTCAACAGTTTTTGACATTCTTCTAAAGCCCATCTGAAGTTGTCCTCTTTTTCGTTACTTAAGAAAGCAAAATCAATGTTGAACGTCATGTCAGTCGACGTTACACCAACCATCTCAAACAACGGCATGTTGTAACGGTTTGTTTTGTAAGTCGAGTCCATCAACAAAACATCAGGAAAGCTATTAAACAGATCAACTGAAGTAGGATTGGCGAAAAAAACATCTTGAATTGTTGTAGACTCACTTACGGATCTAGTCTTGTATATATACTTGTTTTCTTCCAAAGTCTCAAAAAGATGTTGCATTTCACTTCTTTTCCCCCTTTTTTTCATTTTCATCCGATAGCGTGCGTTGTAGAGTTGCTTATACGCCATCACATTCTCTGGATCTCTCTCTCTAATTGTGCTCATAATGTTCCTTGGCGGAACCAAATTTCTAGTAAGTTCCTCGACTAACGCCTTCCCTTTCGGATCCAAATGCCCCACCATTAGGTGACCATCTAACACTTTATCCAAAGGATGGTTGTGTTTTCCGGAGACAACCGAAACATGCCAATCGTTCGTTGAATGGAAGTGGCCACGTAGCCGAAACGGGCATTGACATTTTCTTGTTCCGGTAGCTTCATATTTTATCTTCTTGTTTGACGGTTTGTAAACACCGCCCCTTTCACACCCAAGAACAAGCTTCTTCTTCCTATTATTACCACCGTTGTCGGAATGTTCAATGACGATTGAGAACTTTAATGCCTTTGCTACATTCCGAGCCCACTCAATTAATTCGTCACGAGTGGCAAAAACTTTGTCGGTTGCAAAACTTGAGGTTGTATCAATGTCAACAACCGGAGGAACTGAAGGATTAGACACCGGAGGAGCTGGAGGATGACAATTGATGGGCTCAACTGCAACCAATGCCTGCTGTACAGGTATAGCGAGGACCAATTCTCGCATTTTCCGTGTCGGAGCCAAATTTACGTCCATCACTACAAAAAAAATTTAACAACATTTAATCACATTATCCAACAATACACTATCATACAAAACCTATAGGCACTACAAATTTAATCTACATGATTTAATTAACTCACATGCAAAAATATTGTCACTAGCCTAACATTTTACTACCTAAACAGAGGCTCTGCAGACCTGCTGCAGGAAAATTTTTCGCCTAAGTCTATTTCGGAATGCAGAATCCGAAAACATTTCAAGTTTTCTCGGATAACAGAATCCGAACACGGTCTTGTCAGGATCGGAAAACCTAGAGTTCTAGAGCGACTTACAGCTATATACAATTGAAATTAATCGGTTCAAAGTGAAATTTACCTTATGTTTGAGCATTAACAAGTGTTGATTCCGTCAGATAACTTCCCGAACTTTGATTTGAAGCACCAATCACAATGAGAACACAAAATGGGGTTGGAGCATTGGAGGTTGATTATGGAAGAGGAAAAGATGAAAATGAGCAGCATCCCTCTGCATTCTGCAGTATATCAGCATAGCACGGAACGCAGAATCCGTGCACCATGCCGAACGGATTCTAGCGTCCGAACTGCATTTCACTTCTTTGTTTTTCTCGGATCGTAGAATCCGAACCATCTTTGACAGGGGTATTTATGGAAATTCAGGGGGTGAAAAAGATAATGGGGGGGTGGGAAGAGAAAAATTCCTAAGCAACCTATACATTTGCAAAAATAAGAAACTAAAAGAAAATGTCTTAGAATTAGGAGTTAAGCATAAGTCAACTCTACAAAACCGACTAACAAAATAAGAATTCTTTTCACTTATTGATATATATTCAGGGCATCTCGCAATCGATGTGAGACTTTTAACATGTTAAATATATAATTTTTCACTCAAAATATATTTCTTCCAAGTTTAGTCTCTACAAAAAAGTTTCTCCAAAGTTTGGTCTTCCACTTATTTGCTTTTTTTAGAAATGGTCACTACCACTTTTTTCTGCTAACTCAAGAGACAGAAATTCAGCGGAATTTTTAAATGATGTGGTGGATCATGGATGTGTCAAGTATACTCATCTAAGTTTCACATTGAAATATTTTAATAATGTTACACCACTTAATAACGATTTAAAGAATAATTTTCTTACAAAATTCATCGTTAGACCGAAAGTTTATATCATATAGACTATCCAGATTAAATTTTACAAAAATCAAAAATCATTTGAGCAAAAACATAATAGTTAAAAGAGTCAAAGTATACACCACTTATATTATACTATGTCACATTTTAATTTCCGATTTGAATTCATTGTAACAAAAATGAAGTCACAGATTATGCAAGTGATTGAAACAATCAATGAAATGTCTCCAACATATTTTGAATATAAACATGAATAAGAACAAAAGTTGACATTTCTTTTGGGGAGAAGGGAACATGGTAAAAATGCGAGGCAGAAAAGTTAAAAAGGACTACGTCAAATTAAACTTAACAATTGTAATGTTTTTTACAATTAACGATTCTGACTAATACTACTCTATTACTAACACTTAATCTAGTAAATTGTTGGTGGGTCATAAGAGATTAAGAGGGATCAATATACACGTCTTAGATTAATTAATTAATAATGCTAAAGTTGAAAGGATTATTAGTGGGTAGAACAGTCAATAATATGCTTGACTTATGCAAGAATCAAATCAAAGATTAACCTTTCACATTATTAATAACCTTCCAAGCTCAACTCTAGTGTGGAAGCATTGGAAGCCGTGCTGCCGTATGCTCCTACTACAATAAACTTTAATTTATATTTTTTATCGATGACCATATCGATAAAAATGTTCAAAACATCGATGATAATAATATTGTTGTCTCATGAATTCATAGATTAATGGTTTTAATAATTTTTGTAATAATTGAAGAAATGACTTAACTGATATCGATTTAAATAAAACAATAGAAAATAAATATGCATTTGATATAAACTATCATTAGTTAGGTTACTGTATAAGCCATGAAAAATATGAGGATCATGAGTTTTTATTTTTTAAGAATATCATTAACAATTGTCAGAATTTCTGATAATCTTTTGACATTAATCCATTGTGGATCACATATTCGGATGATCCATGTTAGGACTAACATTTTATATTATATTTATACATCAATAGTATTAGATTACAAAATAGGCTATTAATTAAAAAATTGTAACAAGTTGGAACATTCCAAGTGGCATTAATGGTGAGTGTGTATATTGATGAAATGTTGACTTTAGCCATCAAGTCAAATTGGAAATAATTATTCATAAGGAAAAAATAAAATGAGTTAGAGGCCAAAAAGTGATTGATGATGTAGATTGATTTACTATCATACATTACTCTATGCTACAAGACAATGAAATAGTCATAAAAAACTTGTGGAATACAGAAAAGAAAACTTGTTATTTAAGTTAAATTTGGTGCATTATGAAGAGAGGCTTTTCTACTAGATAAGAATTGCTTTGTCTGGTGAAATGAAATTTCTCTAACATATGCATCACGATGTGAAAGGTGTGGGGAGCACATTATGGAGGACGAATAAGTTAATAATTACTTAATTAGGACTATAAAAAGATCCTTTCCAAAATTTTAAAAAAGAAAATAAATATGAATCTATGTAACAAATTAAAATAAAAACAAGTACAAGTCACTTTTTTTTGGTATATTTCACATTTAATTAGTTCATTTTTAATTACTAACCACTTATCTTTGGACATCTTGAACTATCCTCTCTTTCATTAATATATTAATCTCCATTCCTTTTTATTTATCTTTTTAGAATAGTAATATCAAATTAAGAAAGTATATTTTTGTATTTTATTTTCTTATTATACCTTAATTTTAATCCGCCAATAAATTCCTATTTTTTTCACACATTTTCTCTTTCTAATAAATTTAATATATTATTTACAAAAAAAACAAAATTTAATATACTATGTATCCAAATTTTTTTTTTATAAAACCTTTAATTTTTCAAATATATAACATTAATTAATTTTATTGAAAAAGATAAGAGTAATTTATATTGGATACAATCGACAAATCGTACTCTTAAAACATCAAAAGAACAATTAAATAAAAACGTTAAATGTAACGACAAAAAACAAATAAAAAGAACCGAAGGAAGTATCATTTTAGCCTCTTAAAAAAATTAAATTCAAACCTAAATAAAAATGTCTAATATCTATTTAATAATATATATTGATATCCCGTAAAATAAAATAAAATATATATTGATATTGTTATTACTTGAACCAAGATTTATCGACTTTTTTGTAACCCTTTCTGCCCTAATTATGGTAGTTTACGTGACAATCACATATTCCTACTTGTTCATGCAACCGTTATAAATGCAAATTATAGGTTGCAAGTTGGTTCACCGGCCTAACTTTAGAGTACATTTGATCGATATGAACCTTGTAATTTTCTGCATGTGTAAATTAGTGTCCTTGTTCTACAACTAACTTTAGAAATTGAAAATTCTATACAGCATAAAGTATAAAGCAAGATTCTATGTATGTGGTATAGATATGTTCTTTCAGAAAAAATTGTGTCTTGTTTTGTTTCCCCTTTGGAGTATTATTCTCTTTATATCACAAAAATAGTACTCGAATCAAATTTTGTCACATTATCAAAAATGGCTATACTATATCTGAGTTATATAATTTGTCATATCATGCTCAATTATTTTAGAAAAAAAATGAAATTATGTGAATTTGTAACTTTTATTAAGACTTACTATTCGGTCCAAAGACCGAATTAATCTCACCATGATAACTTTGTGACTCGATCTTTTTACTATTGTACTCGTACAGTTTGAAACCTCAGTGATGGTTTTTTTTCTTTCTAATATTCTACTTTTTTTTTATCGGTTTTTGTGGTATTTTTCAGTTGGTTTGTTGAAAAGTCTTTAAAGTATTTTGGCCTTTTAGAATTCTATTTTGAGAGAAGGTGTTAAAAGTGGCGGATACCAAATACAATTTAACGTCCTTTTAATCCTACAAATGACTTTAAAACATACGGTTGAATATGTCATTTCTAAAACACCTATTGTAAAATTGAACATATATACACAACACAATAATCATAGGAAATCCAATATCTATATCCATTATATGTGGGATGCAGTAAGGAAATCCAATTACTTTTCTATGTGTTTGCTATCTTGTACTTCACTTTGTTTATTTACTTCAATTAATTGTTCTTAAAATGGAGTATCTCTCTGTATTGAATAATCCTTATATTCTAACAATTGAATTTGACTGAAATATATTTACTATATACTAATACCATAATATGCCGAACTATATTTATCAGCAATGATCATTAGCAACAAGATGGGACTTTAACCATGTCATGTGTCACGTGATCCACACCCACCTTTTCTCTTTGAATATAATTCGGGTGGATAATGGATTGGGTAGGGCGGGTTTGGGCCAAAAAATACCAACCATTTCAATCCGCGGTTATAATAACGAGGTCTAATCCGACCTTTTTTAAAAGTTCGGTTTTTGCGGGTTCGGTTTGTGCGGATTGACGGTTTAACGGGTCGGTTAATTTCGGTTTTGAACTAACGAAAGAAAAATCATCTAAAAAATAAAATAAAAAAACTCAATTATATGGTGTGAATAGAACATGAGTGCAAGTGAAACAGAATAAGTATAAAGTAAAATAAAATAATAAAAATAAATGTATGGTGGTATTAGTATTTGAGTAAGAGAAAAACTAGTGATTTTCAACTACTAGTTAATGATTTATTGTTTCCAATTTCCAAGCAAACAAATGATAACAAATTTTGAGTTTATATGTCTAGAGATATCTTCGGACACTTCATTATGTTTTATATGTTAAATAAAATAAAGCTTACGATTTATGTAATTTGGGCGGGTTCGGGCACCGTTGGATTGATTTTAGAAAACCGAATGCGCCCATTTTAACCCGTCTAAAATCGAAAATATATGGCTGACAACCCAATGATCCGCAGCAACTCGCTCGCTTAACCATTTTTCGGTTCGGATTGTTCGGTTTGAATCAGTTTACAGATTTTTACACACCCTAATTATTCCATTCAAGAACATTGACTTTGAGGCATTGCATGTCATTTTGTCCAATTCCATTTCTTTTCAATCTTTACCATAATCGCCCTAATTTCTATTAATTTACTCTTTGTTGCACCAAACTAACATTCTGTGCATATTTTTAAGTTTCATGTTAGTTCTTATCAATCAAAATTCACCCTCAAATTCACACTTCTTTTTAAACCAATACTTTGTTAAAATTCACTCACAAAAGCAAGTAAGATCGATCGCTTAGGTTAACAACTTATTGATTTAAAATATCAAGATCACATTGATTAAACATTCATTTGACGTACCAAAACACGATGACATAGATATAAGTTGGCCCGCCCCGCCTCTAAGTTGTCCCGCCCCACCCCATTTTTAGCGGGCTTTAAACGGGGCGAGCCGCCGGATTTGC
This sequence comes from Trifolium fragiferum, assembly GCA_954870985.1. Classification (NCBI taxonomy): domain Eukaryota; kingdom Viridiplantae; phylum Streptophyta; class Magnoliopsida; order Fabales; family Fabaceae; genus Trifolium; species Trifolium fragiferum. The sequence goes on along the minus strand of OX940790.1, from coordinate 14,082,383 downwards.
CACCCCTAATTTTTTCCCTTGGTCTTAAATTTTTGTTTTTCAAATTAAAACCTACGATACAAATTTTAGGAATGTAAAAAAGTATTGGCAAGCCAAGTAACGTGGACCATGAAAATGACTTGTCAATGCCTTAAATTTGGGGGGCCGGAGGCATCCGGATTGTGTCGACATCTCAATGAACCTAACAAATAACCTGCCCTCTTCAATATTGATAATGACATCCATCATAACCTATCACCAAATACTTAGATATTTTATGCAACTTATAAACTAATTTAATTTGGTCAACAATCTCATTTTTTTTTCATTATTTTTATTCGTTTTATTTAGAACAATATACCAAGTCAATTCTTCTTTTGAAAATTTGCAAAAAGATAAAAAGGGAATATGGTGTCCCCTTTAAGCAACCGCTCCCATCCAATCTCTAAAATCATATGCTAAACTTTTTTTTTAATTTGTCTTCAAAGAGTTACATAAGCTTTCCATAATTGACGTATTAATGTTTGAGCTTTTTCACTACCAATCATATTGCTGAATTAACCTTAGCTTCTAGATATATTTAGGGTCTTAACCTTATTTGAGTTCATTTTATGATATAAACATGACGCATAGGTAATTCTTTTTCACGTCATGCATGACATATTTACTTGATTTGTATTGTCTTTATCATTTTTTTTTTCACTACCCGATTAAATATCGCACTAACTATTTTATTCTTATTTTATGAAATTTTCACTACTTAACTATAATTGATTTATATATGATAATTCATAAGACACAAAAATTATCCTTAATCAATCAATTTTTTTATACATAGTTAAGAATTAAACTTCTAATAAAAATTTATCACCAAACTCAGTTTTTTTTTTTAAAAAAATTACACTAAAAGAAACCGAATTTTAGTGCAACTTGATATATATATAGGCAGCGACAACTTATGGTTGCCTTAATTATAGTTTTGATAAAAGTTTTGTAGGAAGTTCTAGCAAATGTTAATATATATAATAAAAATAATAGGCTCAAGTGGTCAAGAATTTTCCGTAGAACAAATTATTTGAAAGGACTTGAGTTTGATTTCTAGTAAAAATATTTTTGGGCAAGCTACCTACTGAATTAATGCAAAAAAAATGTTAATATATATATATATATATATATATATATATATATATATATATATATATATATATATATATATATATATATATATATATCGACCAATTTGATTGTCACTAAAATAAATATTTTTTAGTATTAGTATTAGCTTTTGTTGAAAGTGGAAAACAATTGAAACATTGACTTTTTGAACGATTCACTATCTTTAGAAATGTATTTTCTTTAATGACAAATATATTACATATAAATATAAAAGTGAAAAAAGTACAAAAGAAAATTTCATAAATTAAGGAGGTACAAGACGTACACTCCGCTAGAACTCAACAAACTCTAAGGTAAGACAAGAAAACAAAATAAATCACAAGGTGATATACCACCAATAAACTATAACCCTCATAGACATCACCACAAGAAGAAGAATACTCGACAGAAAGAAAGAGACAGAGATCAACCAGAGGTAGGACAAAACAACTAGAGAACCTCCAATCTCCCTAGCCTATAATTAAAGACCCAACATGACACCCAAACAAACTCTACCGGTTCCAACATAAAATAAGGTGAATATCCCACTCGTAAAAGGAACAGGGTGAGCCAGATTTTTACCTAGAAATCACTTCCAAAATAAAAGTCTCACCCTATCAACCGGACACTCGACATAAAATATCTCTTCCGAAAAGAAAACATCATTTCGAGATTTCCAGATAATAATCTAGATAATTCGAATGTTTCAATTGAATTTTTTCGATTTTAAAATTAATTTTTATTTGGATAGAGTACAAAAATGATTCATTGTAACCTTGATGGGCATTTTTCAAAATTTGAGAAATCAATTTCAAAATATATGAAAGTAGGAACTAATTTGCAAAATTTTAAATTTTAGGAACAACTGTGCATAATTTTAAGGGTTAAAATATATTTTTAGCTCTATCAAATTAGGAGCTTTTAAATTTAGTTACTCAAACTAAACATTATATATCTTCATTTAAAATCTCAAAATATGCATTAGATACCTCTTTTATATATTCCAAATATTTTACACATTCATAATTTGATGTGGAGTTCAACTATTTATACTTAAAATCCAACATTTTTTTTCATCAAATACGAGTTCCACATCCTTTAATTAATCCAAATATTTAGTAAAAAAAATTAATCCAAACATATCATGATCCATTTGTACAATTTTCTCATTAAGCCGAACCAAACTCTAATACTATTTGTTAGCAAGAAGATTACCCATAAAGTTCTATAATGACTGCTTAATCAAATAAATATAAATTATATAATTCATGGTAATGTTATGTGATCCAAGAAATTTATCCATACTCAGTGAAGTCAAAGGGTAAAGAAATAACTTAGCACTGCATTCTTTGAGCAGCAAGAAGTTTTCATGATAATGCATGTCTTCTAGTTCTAGGAGATTGGTTAAATTAATTAATAATTATAAATATCAAATCAAGGTTACTTTATAAAAATTATCCTGATTGGAACAAAAGGATAAAAGTGGGGACAAAGTGAATCTTTATAAATTATTTCATTCTGATGGATTTTAAAGTTTTATTTTCCCTTAATCTTTCCCACGCCATAATTAGTGGCAAACTGTATAACTATGAATAATTCTTATACAGTCACTAGTATTTAGACCTATTATTTAGTCACTCTCAAAAAGAAAAAACTTTGAAAAATAATTAAATAATAGTTTTCAAATTATTAAATGATGTAGGAGTTTTTGTAAGTGTGTGACCAATGTAATTTCTTGATTGTGTGAACATCTCATATAAATATAGAAGGATTGGTTTTATAATAATATTATTTCTTTTTGTAAAAAAAATGATATATTTAAAAATATCTGCTCACCACTTTTAATTTTTAATACAATCTTAATTACTGATTTTAATTACATTCTTTAATTAAAACTTTTAATTGTGGTTTAAAATGAGATCTCAATCATTTTGGACTGAATTTGAATTTTTAAAAAACATGAGAGCCCGACTTGCAATAATTAAAAATTTGTATGGATTAATTTGCAGAATTTAAAAATAAGTTTTAAAACATATTGAGATAATGTGATCGGTCTATAAATTCGAAAAATGTGAAGGGATCAACTTGATATTTTACATTTTTATTAGGTAAAGAAGTAATTTTAAATTGTAATCGCCAAAAATAAAATTTAAATCTCACATAAAGCTGTTGTAAATTTCACATAAATAAGTGATGATAAAAAGATTAATTGTACTTTTGCATTAAAAAAAAGAAAAATCATATTTAAAAGATTTATAGACGTCATTTTTTCAACAATAATAATGATATTTGAATTTTTTTTTACTAAATAAACAAAATGAAAAAGTCATTCTAATTTACATACACAAGTGGAGGAGTCGAGCCGGATTTCACACCGATCATAATGTTCGATCTAATAATTTCAAGATAATTTATCGATAGAGTTAGATTTTTTGGGCAATATTTCAACATCTCTAATTCCATTATCCATTCAACATCACATTTACACTCTATTTATTTCTCCCAATTACATCACTCTCACTAACTTTTTTCCTCAAAATGTTTAATTGATATATAAGTCTAAATATTTTTTATTTTATTTTTTTCAAGACAACATTTATATTAACTTGCACATAAAGTAAAACAAAACATCTTAAGAAGGATTATGGACCAAGTTAGTGTTGTTAATAATTCACGCAGTTTCACGGGATAATAAATATGACTATTTATTTAAAATTGGACGGTCTAAATTACATGTGCAGTATAGTAAAACGATCTCAACCATCTTTATAGATCAGACAGTTGAGAGCTGTAACCGAGGATTATGTGTATACACAGTACACATATACACACACTATCTTGCAGCATCTCTTGCTAGCATACATGACCGTACAAGTGTCATCATATAATATGGTTTTAGATAAGGTAACCTATCCCCACCCCAGCTTGTCAAGCTTTCTCAACATTGCTGTAGTCACACAATCTGATTCTTTCTATATACTTATTTAGAATTAATATAATATTTATAATTCTAAATATGCTGGCTAGCAAAGGCCAAAAGCTAATTATTATTGTTGTTGAACTAAAAACAGTCATAGATTTGCCTTTACGTAAAGCATCTTGCTGTGCTATGAAAAAGAAAAACTGGGAGTGAAAAGGAAAGCACTGAAAATGATATGACTAAGTCCATATTCTTATTTAATACTAGTTCAATTCAAAGCTTAATATAATGTGCCATGAACACGGAAGTATTATAGCTTGGCAAGGTAGCTGAGATATTTATGTATTATTTGAATTTAGTTCATTAAATGTTTGATTAATTTCGGTTTTTTGTTACATAGATTAAAGTATAGAAAAAAATACAAAAAAAGAGATAACATCGTTATAAATGACACTCTTAAAGTATCGGCTAATTAATAAGTCCGAAGACATATTAGGCGGCGTCTGGTGAAAGTGAAACACAATCAAATTATCTAAGTTGTTAGCTTGCATTTTTGCTATAACATTCATATGAATATTTTCTTCACAAGAATATGATGAAGAGATATTGTCCAATTCTTCGGTTTAATTTTCTAATAATCTCCAAGCCAACATTGTACACATTGACTGAACATCCTAGACACCCATACAATCAAAATATCTGCAGCGCAAGGACATAACATAAGAGTAAGACAATGAACAATGGTTTATTCTTGATCACCAAAAAAGAAAATTCTTTACATGAATCTTGATGGCAAAAATATACTTCTAGTAGGAGAGACTTGTGACAAGTTTAATTTCCAAACAAAGAATAGTGCACCAGCCGAGAGGTGCAACTTCCAAATCCTCGACCAAGATTTTTGAGAGATTTCAATATGGTGATGAGATAAAAGCCAATTATAATCACTCTATTGTAAACTCACCATTTGAACTTAATTGCATTCCAAACTCTTGAAAGATACTCACTTCGGGTCTATTTTATAGAAGATGCTTCACTTATCTGTTTTATTAAATAATACTCACTCCGAACACATTTATAAGAAAAAAAAAACTATTTACACGGTGTTTAGAAATTTAATTAGATATAATTAATTCTCTTAATTTAAGATAAAACATGAATAAATTTACTAGATTAAGTCTTATTTTCTTTGAAAATCTCATGCACCTTTTGAAAAGTAAGAGTATATTATGAATAATAGTATATTAATTAGTTTAAAAATAGTTAACTTTTGCTTATAATAGTGCCCAAAATTTAAAGTGTTATTTTGCTTATAAATATGACAGAAGGGAGTATGTATTTGACATATAATATAAACAAATGCATTAACTATTCAATAAATTTAGATAGATAAAATATCTCTTATAAAAAGAATTAGAGGAAATAATAACATTATTTGGTGTTTCTCTATCCAAAATGAACTCTATAATGGAGTCATAACTTTATCAAGCATTCTCCATCGACCCGTCTCATATTATAAGAGAAAAAAAATCACACTTATTAAGAAAAAGTAAATCATAATGATTTAAAGTATATTTTTTTTGAAAAAAGTTACATAAAAAGATGTAAAAACAATTTTTATTGGTTATGGAAAAAATAAGAGAGAGTAAATTTTTCTTGAAAAGATAAAAATATTTGTGTTTTTCTCTTATATTTTGAGATAAAAAAAAAAAGAGCTTTTTTTCTTATAATATGGGACAGAGGGAGTAAGTCTTTTCATGCTCATAAACACGTACAAACTAATTTATAATGCGATAAATTGGGAGGAGAAGTTATGGTGCATAAGATTTTTCCTTATGCACGGTGCATAAACAATGAAATTGCTTCATGCACCTTTCAAATTTCTCGTGCACCCCCCAGATGACTTATGCCCCCAATTTTTTTTGGTCCCCCCACATTTCTAGCCAAAAACCATTTTGGTGGTGAAATAGTTTCAGAGGGTTCTACTTCAAAACCACTTTGCTTGTGGAATGGTTTCATAGGGTTATACTTCAAAACCATTAAATGCATAAAATGGTTTGGAGTACAACCCTATAATTATGCACTTAACAGTTTTTTTTCCTCCCCCTCTCAGATTTCTAGCCGAAACCATTTTATGCACTTAATGGTTTTAGAGTGCATATCTCAAAAACCATTTCCACAGCAAAATGGTTTAGGCTAGAAATGTGGGGAACAAAAAAAATAGGCAAAATGTATCCATAAGTCCTTTAAGTTTTATGTTTGTAACAGATTGATCTTTTAAGTTTTTTAAGTAACAAATAAGTCCTTTAAGTTTTTAAAGTAACAAATAGGTCCTTTAAGTTTGTAATATGTAACATCTAAGTCCCTCAATTACTTAAAAAATAGGACTTAAATGCTACAAATTACAAACTTAAATGACCTATTTGTTACTTCAAAAACTTAAAGGACCTATCTGTTACTCAAAAAACTTAAAGGACCTATTACAAACGTTAAACTTAAAGGACCTATAGATGCATTTAGCCAAAAAAATAAAAAATAAAAATTGGGAGGAACAAGTCATCTGGGGGTGCGTGAGAAATTTGGGGGGTGCACGAGAAATTTGGGGGGAGGGGGGTGCACGAGTAATATGAGAGATGCGCTAAGTAATTTTCGTTGTTTATGCACATGATACATAAGCAATGCTTATGCACCATAACCCCTCCTAACAAGGCTTATGCACCATAACCACTCCCCGATAAATTAATAAGTCGAAATTCTAAATACAAAGGTAATTCACTAACTTATTTAACCCTAATAAAACTCTAATAATAATGTGTTTTCAATTAAGTTGAAATATAAGGAAATATGAGAGGTAATTCAATTAAGTTTGAAGTTGATTGAGGAAGCGAGATACAGATGCTTTGACACAAATATTTAGGTATAAAATTTAAACACACATACACAACTAAAAAAATTAAAAGAAAAATAAAATTGTCACATCAAATTATTTTTCTTTAGTTTTTATGAGTTTGTGTCTACAAATATTTTCTCTGTCCCAAAATAAATGATTTGTTTGACCACTGTTACGTTTGTCAATGTAAAACTTTGATCGTCAATATTTTTAGTTATATATTATTAAAAATTATAAAAATAATATATTTTGAAAGTAATCGTCGAGACAAACCAAACAACATCCCATATGCTAATATTTGCATATATATATTAGTAGAAAAATATGATCAAATGAGAGCATATGAATAGTATATTAAATCAAAATTAAATCATTTATTTTTTGGACGGAGGGAGTATTATTTATGTTTGTGCTATAGAAGAATTGAGAATGAATTCTCTCCATTGGAATTTTCTCAATTTTCCTCAATTGTTACATATCCACCATCAAACACGAGAGAAAAAAAGAGAACTAGAATTATAAAAATATAGAAGATTTAATTGAATGGTGTTCGTATAACAACTGAGAAAAATTGAGAAAATTCCAATAGAAAAAATCTTTTCTCAGAAGAATTGCTCTTGTAGAAGTTTGAGAGTGTGTTTAGTTTTATGAAAAGAAAAAACGGAAAATAAAATTATGAAAATCGATAAACAAAATTATACTAAATTTAGTTTAAGTTTATTTATTGATTTTTTACAATTTTTTTTTATTCCATGTTTATTTATTAGTTTCCGTAATTATTTTATTTTTTTCATTGTATCAAGCAGACTGAATAAATGGGGTGAAAGAATGAGAATGGATCCTCTCAATTTTTCCCTCTCAATTTTTTTTAATTTTCACATGTTAACCATTAATCATCTTTTTTCCATTACTTTTAGAATTAAATATTATTTTATATTTGTAATCCAAAGGTCAATTGTCCCACTTTATTTACTCAATTTTTTTTCCCACTTGAGAGGATCCATTTTCGTGAAAGAATAGATGGTGACGTTGGCTCCCCATCAGCACAGAAAGACAAACCGTCTTGGCCACGTGCTAGACACTGTGTAAAGGCTTCGGTCAAATGCCGGTGCCAGTCTAAGACACGTGCGAGCTCTCTATTATTCCCAAAATAAAGTTCGTGTTAAGTCGAAAAGTTTGAATCATTGACCACCACACTCAATTCCTAAACTAAACAACACTATTGTCTTCTCACTCACACTCCATGTTAATCTCACCTTTTCTTTTTCTTCCTATTATTATTTTTATTTTACACGTGATTAACATTATATGTAGTGAATGCAACTTTGTTTAACTTATTTGAATGATTGTATTAGTTTTGTTATATTAGATAAATCTACAAGAGAACATATATATGGTTCTAGTAGTTAGATTTGTTAAGGAGCATATTATGCATATTATTATTATGTGCATTGTTTAGCTATCCATCAATTCCAACTTGTATGATCTTGTTGGATCATTTAAATTAGTAGGTGACATTGGTACTTTTATTTCAAACTTTAAATATAATCGTTAATGTTGTGTTTTCTTGTAAATGCAATCATGAGTTGCAACATGCGTATGAAATTGAAATTTTTATCCTTATGAAACTGTCATGTAAGATACATTTTATAATTGCGTTTTTCTCTACAATACTATATATAGGGTTTACTGTAGAAATTAACTGGATTGATTGATGATGGAAATGTTCGTTTATATAAGGGGGTGCAAAGAGATTTATGCAACAAATAGAACAACTACATTTCGTATAACTAATTTTTTTTATCTCTCCACAAGTTTAATGATATACGTATGTGGTTATAATATTACTTGGACGGATAATAAATAAAAAATGAATTGTATAATAAATTTCAACAAGTAATTTTTTTTTTTTGGTAGATCTTTCAACAAGTAATTTAAAATATTAAAGTATGATATTAATTATATGTCATATTCATAACACTTGGTGAAAAAGAAAAATAGCATCTTCCGAAAATCCATCAATTATGTTCCCTTTGAATAATGAAGAAATTTAGCATGTGAGACTGACTAGGTAAAACCAATAGCAGAGTCAACCATACTATATTTGACTATTGGTTTTTAAATCAACCCAAAGACTGAAAATACAAACCAGTGCATGAAGAGTTTACATGGATCGGATTCCACTACCTAGCTTTCTACTTAAATTAGAATTATTTGTTTCATGTGGTACATTACATATTTAGTGTAGAATAGATTTTTGGCAATCCAAGAGAATACCAAAAAGTTAATTTGTGGGTGGTTTAAAAATATATATTTTGTTGTAAAAAAGGTTATTTTTGGTCGAGTTTTTTCAAAAGACTCAATGTTGGACTCTATCGTCAATATTTTATTTGAATAATGATATTTGTACAAGTAATTTCTTGAGACAAAAACTATATAAACAACAAGAGAAAAGAAAAGATTAAAAACAAATAAGAGTATGTAATAGAGAATTGTTCTAAAAATTATCCCACATTGTACAACTAAGATTATTTTTTTTTGTTAAATGTTATGTTAAACAATACTCCCGAAATAATGTTAAAAAAATAACAATGGAAACAAATTTAAAATAATTGTTTTAAGTAAAAAATATTATTTTCTAAAAGTTCAAGAAATTAAATACATTATTTTAAAACACACATTACTAATTTTGTATTTTTAACCATTACATCAAAATATTGTTTAACATTTTTCTTTTATTAAATGACCAGTTTAATTTATTTCCAACTTTTAGTGTTTCAAAGGGTTAAATCAAGATTCTTCCAGATATTAATTAAGAGTAGATTCTGTATAATGCATCTGTACATACACCTTGCAGTAAAAAAAATAAAAAAAGATACACACGCTTAATACATAGCAAAATACCATAATTTGTCTTGTAAAGAATTCTTGTATTATATTTTAATATCTGTTGATAGTGAGTGGTTAAAATATTTGGTCATGAAACGTATATGACTGGTAGTATCTTTTGTTGTTATTAATAATAATATATAGACCTTTCTTGTACCAAAAGAAAATAAAAATAATAAAGAAAAAAATAAAGATCTTCTCCAACGATTTAAAAAAATAGACAAGAAAAAATTATTAAAATAACAATAACAATAGTGATGCCAATTATGAGTGTAGTTTAATATGAATCCGTTTAAAGATTAATTTTACTATTTTTAATAAATTTTAATAAAATATTATTTGTGTTCTTCATTGTTTATTTAAATTAAATGGTAGATATTTGGGTCCCTTAACCATTTAGTCCTAGGTTCGTTCTCCGGCCAGTGTGTATGGAGAAGTATTTGTTGGGAGACATCAACCCCTTAAATAGATCTCAGTTATCTTGAGGGATTAGTCTCAGTAGTTGCGCGCGGAGAATACATTTGATTAAAAAAAATACAAAATAGTAAAGACAGATCAACTTTTGAACTATTTATGAAAGGTATATATTTAACAGACACACCTCTAATTAATGATAATCATCTTACCATAAAATTTAAATTATGTCTCTTGTTGAAATTAATCATAAATAAATATCATATTCTAACAACTTAGCTTATATTCATGGACATATTTTAGAGTGAATAATTAACAATATGTCTTTTGATTTATTTATAGGTATACTAGTATATAATTGTGCAAAGTTGTATTAATCTCCCTATATATCTTCTTAACTAATTATAATGATGAGTTTCCTTAATGGAAGTAAGATGGAGCAAAAATGTTTCCATATGAGAAAGCATGCACTTTCTACTCTTTTGATTGGAGGGTATATATTTTGTCAACCTCCTTTTTTAAAGTGACCACAGCATTTCTCTATTCAAACCCAAAGACTTTCTCATTTTTTCTTTTTCATTTTATTTTATTCTTATATATAACAATAACTTCAAGAGATAAGATTAACAAATTAGTCTCAACCAAAAACCTCACTATTTACACACTCTTCTCTCTATTTTATTTTGCTTCTCTCATTCTCTTTCTTCTTGTTCTTCATGTCTGATGAACATAGACAACCCTACTATCAAAACTTCATGCTAGATCATAATAATTATCATCATAAAACAGATCAAGGATCTATTAATAACATGTTTTGTGAAAAACAATTTTCTACAAATCCTAATTTAGGTTCATCTTATGATTGTTTTGATCCATCATCTTATAATATGAGTTTCACTGAAAGTTTACAAGGAGGAAACATAGATCATCACTACAATTCATCTTCACTCGCGAATAATTCTCCTTTCGGAGTATTATCTCCTTCATCATCAGAAGTTTTTTCATCTGTTGATCAAGGAAATAATCAAAAGCAAGAAGTCGTTGGTGGCGAAACCCTTCTTAACTCATCTATCTCTAATTCATCGTCTTCTGAAGCCGGAGGAGGAGGAGGAGCAGAAGAAGAAGATTCCGGCAAGAAAAAGAAAAATATTGGACAAGTTAAAGAAGAACCAGGACAAGAAGCAACTAAAAATGGGTAAGTAATTTTTTCTTCCTCTTATAATAAATTAAACTTATCTAAATATCATATCAAACCCTTGAATTTAATCTATTGATGGTGCAACAAGTGCTTATTTTACCTTTTTTTTTTCTTTCTTACAATGAATTATAGGAACAACAAGGTGGAGAAGAAGAAAGGAGAGAAGAAGCAAAAGGAACCAAGATTTGCTTTCATGACAAAGAGTGAAGTTGATCAACTTGAAGATGGATATAGATGGAGAAAATATGGACAAAAAGCTGTCAAAAATAGTCCATACCCTAGGTAATTTCAAACACATTTTTTTTTATTATAAAAAAAATCTCCTAATTTCTTTGCATTCAATCAATGGAAGAAGATCCAAACACTATTAACAAAGTCAATAATTCCACATAAAATTATTAAATCAAACACTCACCTATACTATGGTCCTATGGATCTGCTTGATGTGGATGTTAATAATTAGTTTCATAAACAAAACATTATTTCTTTTTAAATATATTCAAACCTATTTATTTACCCCATGTTCCCATTACAAACACTATATATCAATTGAATTAATCCTAGCTAGTAAAAAACAAAATGAAATGAATCCAAAGTCAAATCAAAAACCATGTTCAAATTAATCAATCTCCATGTATATTACATCTCTAGGGTCTATTCTAGACCCCATCAAAACAATGGCTAGCTATATACATATATATAGATATAATTTTTTTATATATATATACTAGTATACTAAATAAAATGAAGATGAACAAAAAGGTATGATGATTAATATAATTATTAGTACTAATTAGAATGATTTGGAAATTGTAGGAGCTATTACAGGTGTACAACACAAAAATGTACAGTGAAAAAACGCGTAGAAAGATCATATGAAGACCCAACAACTGTGATAACAACATATGAAGGTCAGCATAATCATCCTGTCCCCACTTCTCTTAGAGGCAATGCGGCTTCAATGTTCACACCTTCTCATTTGCTATCTACACCCACCCCTTTTACATCAACCGGGTCAAACTATAATTTCCCACAAGAGCTTCTTCTCCACATGCACCATAGCAACAACACTTTCAATAATCAGCCAACAACATATGCTACTAGTAATGCTTCCATTTATTCATCACATAATAATAATAATATTATTAACAACTCTCTTCTTCAACAATATCAACAACAAGTACTTCCTAATCATGATCAATACGGACTTCTTCAAGATATTGTCCCTTCCATGTTCCTTAATAGGACCAATCATAATTAATATTAATCTATATATTTTATGCACACTCTCTCTATATATTTGTACATATAGTTAGTTATAAGTTATTTCATTTAGTTAACTATGAGTACTTACCATGATGACATCTTCTATAGCTAGCTATAGGATGATGAATGGTAATTGGTAAGTGAGAAGTTTTATTAGTACTTATGTATTATTTAATCCTATAGGGAGAGGTTATTAGAAGAGAAAAATATGTATTTTGAAGCATATATGCATGCAGCTTTGGCAGCCCATTTAGTTGGGATTTTCATGCTATATATGTGGACTAGTACTGAGTATGTAACATCCATCCATGACATTATTGAGATGTTTTAATTAATCAATTACTTTATATATGGATTAGACAGAGGAAGAAAAGTGTTATACTCCATTTTTGTTTTTGTTTTTATTTAAATTAATGTTTATGTTCTAGGCCTATTTAAAAACTTATTGATCATATATATGTTGAACTATTTGCTTATGTGATGTGATCAACACACATATAATGTGAAACTAGTATCATTATATTTGCTTAATTATATATGGTCAAAATATATGTTGTTGTTTGGCTTGTTTGTGCCGACTGTTTTTTTTTATGTCTTCCTTCTTATTTTTCTTTTGACTCCTTTGTTTGAGTACTTGTGCTTAGGCCTCTCATCCCTCTATTTTAAGTTTAATTGATTATATTTGTCATTTAAGAAATAAAATATCATATTAATTTTATTTTTAAAAAAAATATATTCAATCAAAGTTAAGTTGATTGGTGCAGTTCTGTATGCTTAATTCAATTGATAAAGATTTTGTATTATATATGCAAGGGTCAGGGTTCGAATCCCAAACACTCCATTTATTCATCTTAAGGATGAAATTTCTTAACTGTTAAACTAATTGACAAAACAAAAAGTTGATTGGAGGTGAGACATTATTAGTTTAAATTTGATTTGATTGATTCAATTATTAAGAGGAGGGGGAAGGGTCAGGCAAGGGAAGGGAGAGGATCATGATTCCTCTAAAAAGTAAATTTTAGCTTCCCTCTAAAATAAGACGATTTAAAGGGAAGAGAAGATTTGCTTAATACTTGTATTTCGATTTGATTGTGTTTTTATATTAAGTTTTTTTTACAATATAATAAATTTAACTCATATCATTAATTTACAAAGAGAGATTGTCTTAAATAAACAACGATTAATCTAAAAAATGATTGTCCTAAGTTGGAAATAACAACAAAGACTTAATACTAGGCTAACATATATTTGTCTTAGATGTAGGCTAATATGTTCAACTATAACTGAGACATACGGCAAGGTTCTTCTAAAAGCACACTCATTCCTTAATTTCCAAATAGCTCTAACCATTGATTTATGAAAATCACATTTTCTCAAATTCTTAGAGGTACAAGTGGAAGTGATAAAAAGTAAAAACGGTATTTGATTAACGAATGTTTGTAGTCGGTTTTGAAGGCTGTTATTTTTGGATATGCAACATTTTTTGTGCCGGAATAGGTAGGTTTTTTGGGCATGCATGGTTATGGATCTTGGTTGTTGGCTAAGTTTGGCATGTGGACTGCTCTTGTTCGCGCAACTTGTAGTTTCTCGTTCTTTCTTCCCTTGTCGAGGTGTGTGAGTTAAGTGTTGTGGTTTTTTGGATTTTCATACTGAATAATGTTTAAAATTACGTAAAGTTGTGGCAAGAATTAAATACGATGAACATTGCATAAGAAACCTAACTCTTGATTTCGGCCAAAGCCAAACAAAACCGTTTCAACTTACTTTGTGTAACGGCCGTATTTTAATAAATAGAATTTTGTGTGATTATATATTCTTATATATTTATTTAACTGAATATATGTGATTTCGTGATTTTATGTATAATTATGTTCTGGCTAAGTGAAGGGTAGTTTAGTAATCTATTAGAATCATTAATCTAGTTGAGAGCCTTAATTAGGATTAGAAAGAGTTAATTATTATTAATTATGTGGTTTTCATTTATTAATAGAATGAAATGAGTAGTAAAGAGTAAAGTTATGATAGATTGAGAGTTGGACTTTGGTATTGGACCTAGGTTAAGTTAGTAAGGGTGTTTTGGTAATTGATGAGGGGTAACCTAGTTATAAAAGGGGAAAATTAGAGAGAGAAGTTCATTTGTCACAAATTTTGGTGGAGGAAGAAAGAGAAATGAGAGAGGGTTTTGAAATAGAGAAATAATGAGAGTAGAGAAACAAATCCCGTTTTCCTTACAACAGTCTCACTAAAACTTAAATTACCGATTCGTTAACCGTCGGATCTTGACGAAATTTTGAGGGTAGGTTCCTAACATCCAAACGCAACTTTTGACCGTTGGGATCGTCGAAATAAGTTCTGAGGTGGGAGAAATCGTGTTCTGAATATAGCAGTTCGGAATTGGAAAATAATGGGGAAAAAGTGAAGAAATGCATGAACAAAGGAGGGAAATCTTGAAGCTTGAAGGTGTAGAAGGGAGTCCAAGTGTAGAGCTTAGAGATTTAAAGCTTCAATCTAAGGTAAGAGGTTTAGATAATATAATTTTGGGTGATCAAAGAGAGGGGAGTTTGTCTATGACTCCACACCCAAACTCTCTTCACTCATTTTGGGTTTTGGGAAGAAAAGGGTTTTGGGAAGGTGTTTATAATTGAAGGTTTGATAATGATTCATGTATAATATGCTTCTACTTATGATTGTTGTATGAAATCCATGATAAAGTTGATTACTTGAACTTTGATTTTGATTGATTATATGATAAATGGGTTTCATGAGTTAATACATGAAAATATATGATTTATGACATGAAATGATGTTTGATGATGCTTTAAGTTGTACTTCTATGATTTTATTCTTTCATCAACAAGTTATGATATATGAACTTGTATGATTAAGCTCTGATGCAATAAATGGGTTGTTGTTGAATATATGAGTTTTTATAATTCAAAGAGTTTCAAAGCTTTTATATAAGTTGTTTCTTGAGTTGTTTAAGAGTCTAAATAAGTGATTTTAAGTATGAACATGTTTAGATATGTTATATATGAGTTATATGGTCAAATAAGTGCTTATAGGGTGTTAAAAAGTGATTTTTTTTGAGAAAAACGCGTACCAGCACATGCACATGCGTGCCACGCCTCCCCTGGTGCGTGCCACGCGTGAAAACAGTGGCAAATAGGGTGGAATTGCGTGCCACGCGCCCCTGTGGGCGTGCCACGCGCCCCTCAAAAATCAGCCGCGCACTCTTGCTTGTTTTGATGATTTCGGGGTCGTTTCTAATCCGTTTTTGATGCCGTTTGTTTCTATGGTTAGCTATCGAAGAGTACTTGAAGTAGGAAAGCTATTTTGCAGTGTTTGAAACTTTGATTAATTATTTGAATGTCGATGAATAGATGATGAATTAAAGTGTATGTTCATGTGTGAATAAGTGATAATAATTAGTAATGATTTGCATGCTTATAAAATGATTAGATTATGATCTTATGAAATGTCATAGGATTAGATTGGTTATATCTTGAGGATATGTGAATAATATGCTTAAGGTTGAATGATTGTTTTAGTAATTGTTGACTTGAAGTATGAGATGAACCTTATGTATGTATATGATATGTGTGATGGTTTATGAGATACGAGACTTATTTAATGATCATATTGATTAACTAATGATATATGATGATTAGAGATTAGTTAGCAATGTGTTGTGTTTGGATTATATATAAATTGAGAAGATGTTGTATGGAGTTGATGATGTCTATGATTATGTATATGCATATATGACTTGATAAATGATGATTGATTATGGTGAAGATTATTATTTAGTGATTGATAATAATAATTGTATGTCTAATTGAGTTGAGATAAATGAATTACTTTATGACATGTGTGCTTGGATGAATACCTTATTGATGATACCATGATGAGATTGATACATATTTGATGAGGAATATTAGGAGGGGTGTCCTTTTATTCATATGTATTTGTGTAGGGTTATCATCATGATGTGGTATGTGATCATTCATGCATGCATGGGTCAACTTGATGAGAAGTCTCTCAGGACTTTAAACTGAACTTGATGAGAAGTCTTTCAGGACTTTAAACTGAACTTGATGAGAAGTCTTTCAGGACTTTAAACTGAACTTGATGAGAAGTCTCTCGGGACTTTAAACTGAACTTGATGAGGGTACCACATGCATATAGTTGTGTCTAGGGTGACATGACATTATATAACTGACATTAGTTGCATTAGGAATATGTGAATAAATGTGATACTTGGTAATTGGCATTGATTGGTAATCCTTAATTTAAGTGATTAAATGTATTATGAGATAATTGAAGAATATTTGATGATGATGCGTATACTTTGCCAATTGATTGAGGATATGATATTATTGTGATGCGTTGTATGTGTATGATTATGTGTTATGAATTACATATGATTAATGTATGCTTATGAATTGAATTGTTAGACATAAACATGATATGTCCTAAGTGTTAAGTGTGTTCTTGCACTTAGTCTCTTTTCTGGTTATATTATCTAACCCTCTGTTTTGTGTATGTGATGGATTTGGGTTCCAGATCTTCAGGTTATGTTTGTGATCGAGTTATCAGCGAAGCTCCGCTCTGATGTGACACGGGGATGGGATTATTTTCTATGATGTATATAGAGTCTTTATCACTTATTTTAATTAATTGAGGATGTATCGAGTTTTAGAATTATTTTGTATAAGGATGTTTTACTAATTAAACTTGTTAGTAATCGTTTTGATGAAGCTTGTAATACTCGAACCACCAATTTTATAAATCAAGTTTTATTTTCCGTTGCGCAATTTGAAAGATGTTTTTATAAAGGTAGTATTTTCTTAAATACGGGTTTGGGTGTTACACTTTGTAGAACCGCCACATATGAATTTTTGTATTTCGTATTCAAGTTTCATCGTAATAAATAACATAACTCTTTTATATTATGGTTGGTGGAGGTTTTGGTCTTAGGGTTTGGTCTTAGAGGTTTTATAACATAACTTAATTACTTACGTTGAGTTAATTAGTGCTTCAAATCTTTTTCTTCTTCATCTAGTATATGCTTGTTTTTATACTTGTTGAATTTCTCCCTTTTTAATACAGTATATTAGTTTGTCATTAAAAAAAATGCATATATTTTGATGCACTTCATGAATATAAATTATAATTTTGGACTTGACATTTTGGTACTCATTTTTTAATATAGCATATATTTTGGATTCACATTTTCTTGAACATTGATGTGCGTCTAATAACTAATGTGATATTGTGATTTAAATTTTTGTTAAATGTTGTTGTTACCTCAATAACGTACACAATGAATTATAAATTGTAGCATGTGTTTTTTATGTGATTTTCTTCTCATATACAACGGTAGATTTTTATTTTATTTTTGATAAATTAGATTATGACAAAGGCATCCCATATATGCTAAGATAAAACAAAAAAAATTTAGACATTTTTTTCCATACACAGGCAACATCTGGTTAATAATTAACATGCCAAAATGTGGCTATGTTAAAGAGTGTGGTTAATTTATGAGGATGAACTAACCACGATTTTAGTTTTAAATTGAACTAGACTAGACTCATACATTATAAAGAAGTAAAATAAAATTGAGTTTTGAACTCTCATCTTTCATATAATATCTTATTAAATACTAAATGGGCTATTTTTATGGAACAATTGAGTTAACTATACTAAATTAAATTAACCATATTTTTTTAACGTAAAATATTAACCAGTGCCGCACTAGTATACAAAAAGTGGGTATTGATTTATGATTATTGTCTTGTTAAGGAGATAAAAATGTATGGGTTGTAGAGTAGATAAAATTATTAATAGAATTTATATTTTTTTTTTGACAAAATAATAGAATTTACATATGATTTATTAAAATGTAATTGAATTTTGAACTCAAATCATAGCATGCAGAATCTGGTATGTAACTAAAAAGATTGATTCCCCACCGGACGGTAGGGTATGTGAAAAGGAACATATGAGCAAATCTCAAAAATTGATGTCACCCCAAAAGACGTGCAAGGCCCAAAAAGAATTTGGAAAATTGCTTTTCATGCCGCCCCGTAATAGAAAAGAAGCAATTGTCCTTTAATTGATGTTCACACTTCACATTTGACCAACCATGTCAACGTAAAATAAATTAAGCTTCAAAGTTTTGTAGCATATGGATAATTTCTCAATCAACTTTTGCTCTAGCATCCCTTGCTTGTTCTCCCATAATTTCATACTCCTCTTCTTTCATAAGCTCTTAGATTGTCGTTGCAAAAGTAACTAATTAATTTCAACTGACTCAAAACCCTACCACATTTAGAGCTGTCAAAATGGGTCAGCCCACGCAAAAGTAACTAATTAATTTCAACTGACTCAAAACCCTACCACATCTAGAGCTGTCAAAATGGGCCAGCCCGAATGGGCCGGCACGAATAGCCCAATTTTTTCCCGGGCTTGGGCCGTAAAAATCTAGCCCGAATTAACATCCGGGCTTTTTAGCCCGGCCCGATAAAGCCCGCAAAAAATATGGGTCGGCCCGAATGGGCCGCGGGTTGCCCGCAAGCCCGAATAAATTATAATAAAAAATAAAAATAAAAAATATGAGTAAATAAGGAAGGATGTTTATAACATTTTTAGTTGTGCCACAAATTAAAAGCTCACACAAACATAATAAGTTAACAACACGGCATCAACACAACACAACACACACGTCACACACACCTTCCAATTCCATCAAACGCGCATTTAAGAGAATAAATATGCACTAGTAACGCAAATTAAATACATGCATTAGTAACACAAATTATACATAAAGAAATGAAAATAAGCTAAAAGTAAAAATAACTTATCGTGTCATTAAAATAAATAAATAAATAAATAAGCTAAAAATATAAAACCAAGGTCATGAATTATTTCTCTACGTAATTACTCGTAAAATGTAAGTAGCTTAAAAAACTTTACATTAATTATAACAAATTTCAACCTATTTGTAATTAATAATTAATGTTGTGATCTCTCTGTAATTTATTGCATAACAAATCTCTGAATTTGTCTAATTTATTGGGCACTTAAATTTCTTCTTTTTTCATTACCCTTCATCTATCTAATTTTGCTTTAAAAAAAAAAATTTAAAAAACCGGGCCGGGCTCGGGCCTTTTTTCCGCCCGTTTTTTTACCCGGGCTTTTTAGCCCGGCCCGAAACGGGCCGGGCCGCCCGTTTCGACACACATCTTTATAAAACATCGTCGAAGCATTCCATGTTAAGCGTAAGATTTTTCGGCTGAAGCCACAAATTCAATTTCCTCTAACAAGTGATGTTGAAAGCTAGGGTGCACAAGTATATGTTTTTGTTCAACTTGCACAAGCAAGATATTTCGAATAAGACAAAAAAGTTCATACCATACACCCTAGATATATCACACTATATAATAAAAGCAACAAAACCCATTTACCAACTTGGATCATTATAACCCATAACATATACACCAAAATTCTTTCAAGTTGGATCCATACTATCCATATCAACTTTTCAAAATCAAACTTCATTTATTTTATTATTTCACTGTCATATTATTCCTTCATCAATAACTTTATTTTTTAAATCTTCTTCAACACATCTTCATCCCTGTTCAACAAAACCCATTTATCAACTTCTCCATACTAGTTCATTTTCATTCCTCTTCATCGTCTTAATACTTGGTGTAAACGTGTTGAAGACTTGAAACGAAGGAGATCTATTAAAGGCTTCAGCTCTCATCTTCGAAATTTTAATTTTAAGGTATGAAATGTTAATGTTTTCAAAATTATAAACCCATTTTCCGTTCTTCACTTTATTAAGAACAAATTTTATTTTATTTTTGAATTAAATTAAGGATATATTGTTAATAAAAATCTTCGAAATTTTAAGGTATGAAATGTTAATGTCATCAAAATTATAAACCCATTTTTCGTTCTTCACTTTACTAAGAAAAAATTTATTTTATTTAATTTTATTATTAAATTAAATTGAGTATATATTGTTAATAAAAATGAGGAACATATCTTCAAAATGTTGAATTTGTTCTTAATAAAGTGAATAACACATGGAATGGTGTAGAATTTTGTTAGAGTTTTTAATTTCTCTTTTTACTACTCATGAATCTTTCTCCAATTTTAAATTAGTTTTTTGAAATAGAAAATATGTGATGATTGGTGATGGCGTTCTCAATCCGTTTAGGTGCTGAATTGTTCTGGTTAGGGGGCTGCGATTTGGCTGCTATGATTCTGTTGATTATTTCCCTGTTTCCCGGCTGTGTTTGTTGGTTAGCTAGGCGTTTCTGCGTTTTTGCTTTTGCTATTAACAAGGGTTCTGCCTTGTTCTTGTACTGGCTCTTGATTTCTACAAACACCCCTTGTGCTATGTAGATCTCTTTTATATATATAAATTCATTTTGCCTCTCAAAAAAAAAAAAAAAGTTATTAGTTATAGAATTTAGCCTAAATGAGAAGAAATTATAAATTACCTTGTATTCCTCTTTAGTAACAACCTTTAGAGATTTAATTTTAGGAGCTGTTTAGTGATGAGTAGAAATTATATGAATTACTCTCAATAATGTTGCTGCTGGAACTGTTAGGATAAAAGTTAGATTTTAACAAGTTTTAAGTCATAAAATAGTTTTCTGTTGGTGTGCTGCTGTTTTGTATGGGTGTTGCTGCTGGTGTTTTTCGGTTGTTTGGTACCCTGTGCTGGATTGGATTAGGCTGGACTGGTTTTGGGGGCAGTCTGCTAGTATACTCCTTCGCCTCTCTTTAGCTAGTTTTCCAGTTTTGCTTTTGTTTGTTATTGTTTTGGTGCACTGGCCTGTGTTTTTTCTCTTTTGGTTTGTTTGGTCTTGGGGCGTGTTTGTGCCCTCTGGCCTTGGTGGAGAACTTTTCTTGTCTCCCTTTTTGTTTGTACTGTTCTCTCCCTCCTTTGGTATCTCTTATACCATTGGTTGAGGTATTAATAAAAGATTCAAATCTCTTATATAGTACCACATTGTACAATACAACAATCTATAAAACCCTTTTAGTTGTATACAAAATAGAGGCTGTGACTAAAAATAAAAAATATGGAGGTTTTGAGTCAATAATAGTCGGATTCTCGTATACCAATTTAAGGTCTTTATGTCTAAATTGAATCAATAATAGTCGAATTTGGGTTTCCGCATACCAATTGAGTCATGATTCGTTCAAGTTAGGATTAACACTGGACAATCATGTGGATTATGCAAAGAACGAGGACACAACCGTGTGTCATGTCCTGTTTAGTATTATTTTATTTATTTAAAATAATTTTTTTAGTATTAATTTATTCTCGCATACCAATTGAGTCATGATAAGTTAGGGTTTTCAAGTATAAGTTGATCCAATGATACTCGAATTCGGATTCTCGCATACCAATTTAAGGTCTTGTGTCTAAATTGAATCAATACTAGTCGAATTCGGGTTCTCGCATACCAATCGAGTCATGATTCGTTCAAGATATGGTTTTCACGTATGAGTTGATCCAATGATACTCGAATTCGGGTTCTCGCATACCAATTTAAGGTCTTTATGTATAAATTGAATCAATAATAGTCGAATTTGGGTTCTCGCATACCAATCGAGTCATGATTCGTTCAAGTTACGGTTTTCACGTATAAGTTGATCCAATGATACTCGAATTCGGATTCTCGCATACCAATTTAAGGTCTTTATGTCTAAATTGAATCAATAATAGTCGAATTCGGGTTCTCGCATACCAATCGAGTCATGATTCGTTCAAGTTAGGGTTTTCACGTATGAGTTGATCCAATGATACTAGAATTCGGGTTCTCGCATACCAATTTAAGGTCTTTATGTATAAATTGAATCAATAATAGTCGAATTCGGGTTCTCGCATACCAATCGAGTCATGATTCGTTCAAGTTAGGGTTTTCATGTATGAGTTGATCCAATGGTACTCGAATTCGGATTCTCGCATACCAATTTAAGGTCTTTATAAAAATTTCTTTTAAACTAACTTTTTATCACTTAATTACTCTATCCAACATTTGTTTTAAGGTTTGTGAATGTTGGAAATTTTTTTTGTTATTTTCTTTCAACAATAATATAATACATTATCATAACCGAAGAAATATGGGTTCGTATTTTAATATACACCTACGTCAATTAATCCTATACAAATTCATTTATATAAACCTTTTAATTTAACATTATTTTTTTTTTTGACAAAAAATTAACATTATTTAAAAAAAAAAAAAAAATCATCTTTTTATTATATGTATGACATTATGATTGGACTACTCAAGTTTTTAATTAAGTCTAATATTATACATAAGATTTACTATATGTAATTTTGTTTTTATTTGTTGCTACTGTAGACATTTCTTGCTTCTATTATTATTTAGACATTTCTATATATGAGTCAAAACTAAGTTTGCAGAAAATAATTTTTTATTCAACTTATGAGTAAAAGAAAAACTCTGGCCAAAAATCGTAATTGTCCAATTTATTACCATATTGAAAAAAAGAAAAAAACTTTGTAGCATATGTAATTACAAAAAACAGGTTCAAAAAAAATTAAGAGCCCAAAACGAGTTAAAAAACCGCTCCAATTCACTATATAATTTGACCCAATCTGGTATTAAATAAAGACACCAAGTTGGATATATACAAAACCGGTACAACATTAATGACAACAAGTTATTATATGCTGTGGTCAAATGTAAAACTATAAAATCAATCCTAGCCATTGATTTTTACTTATTTTGGACTGTAGTTAAATAAGGGTACTTGTGCAAGTTGAACAAAAACATGAAGATTTCTCTTCCCACCCCCCCGGACTCTTTTTCACCCCCCTGAAATCCCAGTTTGCCCCTTGACTTTGTAAAATTTGTAAACAATAGTTCAGTAGACGCGTACTGAACTTTTTTAAAAGTTCGGAAGACGCGTACTGAACTATGAAGTTGTTCAGTAGACGTCTACCGAACTATATCTATATAAACCAGCAACACCAGGTTTCTTCCTCATTTCTTCATCTTCTCACACACACAATCAAATTCTCCATACGAGTAAATCGCGCGATTCCGGCCATTTGGGGGTTAAAATCAACATTGGAAGCTTGGCAAACTGATTCTACACGCATTAGAAGCTTAAAAACAAGGTAAATTTCGAACTCCACCGTTTATTTCACGCACCCATAGCTGCTAGGTTAGTAGGTTTCTGACACAGTTTAGTTCGGTATACGTCTACTGAACTATTTGAAAAATTCAGTAGACGCGTACTGAACTCTTCTGGAAAATGAAGAGCAAAAGTTCGGTGGATGTATACCGAATTATTGCGAAACATAACAGAATATGCAGTGGTCTCTGTAACTTGCAGAAAATGGTTTTAAATGATGTTTTATGCATTGTATGCTTGGTTTGTTTAGGAATTCAGTCATATTAATTGTTATTGCATTAATTAGTGAGCATAGTATGATTTATAGTTGCTTAAATTATGGATTGCATTATTGATGGACTCAAATGACTTATTAATTTATTTTTATCGTTTGTAGTAGTTATGGCCGATGAAGCTAAACCTCCGGACGAGTGTAAAGAAATAGTAGCGGCGGAGCCTCAAGTATCACCAATAAGAGTGGATATAAGGGATCATTTTGTGACGGATAGAACTTTCGAAAACAAAGAGGCTTTGGTTGATTGGGCTCGCGACATAGCTCTCCCGTTAAGATTTTCAATTGTCATTACAAGATCCGATAACGGCAAAGGTAGTAGGAAGTCGTTCATTGTGTTGGGTTGCGAAAGAGGCGGTACATACAAACCAACGGGCAAGAAGGTAAAATTCGAAGAGACGGGAACGCGGAAATGTGAATGTCCATTTCGTCTACGAGGTTACTTCCATGTAACGGGGCAATGGCATGTTACTGTTGTTGATGGCATGCACAACCATGTGCTGGACAAAGCATTGCAAGGTCACCTCATCGCGGGTCGTTTGAAACCGGTAGAAAAGCAACTTCTATCGGAAATGACAAAGAATTTGGTCCCGCCGAAGAATATCATTTCTACGTTGAAAGAGAGGGATCCGAAGAATGTGACTGTTTTGAAGCAAGTTTACAACGCCCGTTATAGGTTAAAACAAAGGGCGAGGGCGACAAGGACGGAAATCCAACATTTGCACAAGTGTCTTGATGAAAACAACTACTTCTTTAAAGCTCGAACCGATGGTGAGTCCGAGTTTGTTCAAGACATTTTCTTTGCACATCTGAAATCCGTATGTTTGTTCAACACTTTTCCCACAGTTTTGATTATGGATTCTACGTATAAAACGAACAAATACGGAATGCCTTTGTTTGAGTTGGTTGGTCAGACCTCGACCGAGGAAACCTTTAATATTGGATTTGCATTTATGATTAATGAGAAGGAAGAAAATTTCACATGGGTCCTTCAACAATGTGTTTGTCTGTTAAGGAACAAGGTGAGGCCGAATGTTGTTGTGACCGACAGGGATACGGCACTAATGAGTGCAGTTGCCACTGTATTTCCGGACTCCGCTCATATGGTTTGTACTTTTCATGTGAAGAAAAATATGTCTGAGAAGTGCAAAACTCTTTGCAAAATTAAAGATGGTGAAAAGGTGAAGCAAGGAGATGTGTGGACGGATGTGTCGAAAGCATTCGACGTCATATTGTACTCGCCATCTGAGGATGCTTATGTTGAAGCGGTTTTACAATTTAGGAAGCTATGTGGAAGGTGGCCAAGATTCTTGAGATATGTTGAGACCACAATTTTGGATACCGATAAAGAAAGGTGTGTTAATGCTTGGACTGACAAATTTTTGCATCTTGGCAACACTACAACAAATAGAGTGGAGGGTGCTCACGGTGTTTTGAAGGGTTACCTAAAGGACGGTCACGGTGACTTGGCCACGGGTTGGGAAGCAATCGACAAAATGTTGATTAATATGTTCAATGAAATACAAGGAACTTTTGGTAGGAATTTGTCGGTTGTGGAGCACACTTTCAAGGATCATTACTTGTACTCTTTGTTGATTTTCAAAGTTTCAAGACCCGCCTTGAATCATATACATAGAGAAGAAAAAAGAGTTGAAGAGTGCGGTACGGATAGCAAAAAATGTGGTTGTGTGGTGAGGTTTACCTATGGGTTGCCATGTGCGTGTTTGATAGCTAAAAAGATGCTTCACAAGTTGCCTATTCGACTTGATGAGGTTAACGCACATTGGAAGAAGTTATGCTTTTTGGAGGATGATGGTGGTTCGTCCGACGACGACGATTATTCTTGCTTGGCCGAATGGGATGCTATTCAGGTAAATCGTAATTTTTGCGCTTCTGACATTATATTTAATTTACGCACATTATTTTTGCGGTAGTCACATTATTTTTAATTTACGCACATTATGTTTTTTTAAATCGTAATTTCATTTTCCGGGCATTAACAACTTAATTGTTTTTATTTGTTTTTATTTTTTGTAGAAACGTTTGAAGCGAGTTGACGTATGCATGAAGGATGAGATAAGAAATCAACTTCGTGTAATTGCTTTTCCGGAGTCGACTTCTTTAAAAGATCCGGAACACAATGCAATATCTAAAGGTGCTAAAAAGAAAAAAGGGAAGACGAGTTCTCGCACAACTAGGTCCACGACCCGAGAACCGTCTCGTTGGGAGCATGTCGATAAACACTTTGAGGCTACTCAAGAATCTCAAACAAAACCGTCGTCGTCAAAGAAGAGAACAATTGCAAAATCTAAGCAAACGGTGAGCGACATTCCTCCTACGCGTAACATACCACGCATTGATGAAATGCCAAAGTTTATGCACCCTTACATTGATGACATTGTTGATGTGGTTGGTGACGGATTTTGTGGATATCGTTGCGTTGCGTTGGATTATTGTGGTAATCAGGACGATTATGAGTTGATCAAATGCCACATGCTTAAGGAGTTGAATTCGCACAAGGAGTTGTACAAGAGAGTGTTTGCACATGAGAGCCGTTTTAATTTCATCAAAGATGCATTGCACCCTCCAAAAAGACGAGTCCTTCCGGGTCATGTTGCACCGATGGATAAATGGTTGACCTTTCCGGATATGGGACACATTTTGGCTACTCACTACAACAAGGTTATTGTGGAGTTGACAGCCCCTGGGGACAGAGTATCGGAAACATTTTTCCCATTGCGTGGAAGTCCACCTTCGGATCCCGAAAAGAACATTCTTTGTCTTGGTTTGGTTCCGGGCCACTTTGTTCTTGTCAAGTTGAAAGAGGGATGTCCATTGCCACGCACTTGCCTCGAGTAGAGGAATTATCGGTCTGAAGAAGCCGCTGCATGGGAGTATCCGTTCATGAAACGTCAGAGCACTTTTGCCAAACTTTTGGAAAACGAGATGAAAGATGTTAGGAAGAAAATACTCACGGGAGTTGGTTCGACTAGTGATGATCCGTTTATTTGTTGATGTTATTAGCGAGGTTATTTGTACTTTGATGTTTTGGAATTGTTTTGGCTTGTATGATGCATTTACATTGGTTTTGATCCGTTTACATTGGTTTTACGCCATCACATTTTGTATTATACGACAACTATTTTGGTGATGTTGTTTCGGTTTTTTTGCGATGTACAAATTACATAATACATTAAATATAACTTAGTCGTTTCAATTATAATGTTGTTTGAACTGTTGAAATGTTTTTAAAACAGGTATCGATGCATAGTCGTATTAATAGGCGTTCCCTCAGGCGCCTCACCATCGTCAAGAGCCCTACGCATCTCTCTTCTTACGTTCTGACAAATCTCCCACGTATCAACCACCTCATTTCTAGTCTGCTCCTCAATCAACACCTCCAGCATAGGTGGCCTAGGTGGTTGTTGCTCCGCCTCTACCGGACGCATAATAGGATGCGACACTTTGTAGAACCATGATATGTAGCCAGCTTCGAAATCCCACGGATTCACCACCACTCGGCCCCTCAAGTCTTCATCAATCATCCTCGTCTGCAATTCATCCATCCACACTCGATCAATCTGAGCTATCGTCATGCCTGGTATAGCTGACAAAGACGGGTCTCTCGAAATTCCTTGCACATGCTTAAACTGACGGAGCACCCGTTCAGGCAAATGCTTTCCAAGGTCTTTTCCAGACCTTAACCACCCAGAAAAGAAACACTCATCAATCAACGGTCTGAAGGCTCGATGCGCATCATACGGGCTGAAGACAACATCAGACATCTGGAGGTTATCCAAACTTTTTCTGTATGACGGTGGATCCTTATGGCCTTGTCCGGGCAAAAACTTTCTGCACCGTGGCATACTCTCATTCCAGTTTGAAGTTATCCCCCACTGTGTCAGATCTGGGAAATGCTCAATTATCCATCCCTGAAAAAACATATAAACATAAGTTACGAAATAGTTGAAAAAATTGAAGTATAATTAAATGAATTAATTGATAAATTTATATACCATAACAAACGATAAGTATCCAGCAATCTGACCAGTGCCCTCCTCAGACGCATCGTCCAGATAACTTTGCAAATAAACCAGACATGCAGCACCCCAGTTCCACTCATGGACGGTAGACAGATCTTGAAAATACTGCATGTATGAAGCATCCATGTAGAACGTGCTTTTGTTGGTGAAAAGTGTACAGCTCACCACAAACAGCAAAAAAGCTTTAACACAACTCTCCCTGACCGGCATCATCTCCTCTAAGTCTGCTTCCTCAGTCTCCATCCTCTCACAAGTCTCCTTCAACTGGTTGTATATACCCTGTAGGTAGTTAAACCGCAGACTTGGCCCCTTATTCCTTTTAAATTCCGCCATAATAAGCTCCTTATCAACACCCAGACAGTCACTCACAATGTCAGCCACGTCACTTCTGTTCATTCTGTGATGGTTAAGAAACTTCCCTTGAATAGGGATATGCAGTAGGCACTGCACATCATCAAGTGTGATGCCAACCTCTCCAATAAGAAGATGGAATGTACTGGTTTCCGGATGCCATCTTTCCGCAAATGCAGTAAGCACTCCATGATTTAGCTTGCCAAAGTTGGTTTCGCATAGCCCTGCCAAACCAGTCCCCCTCAAAGTATCCCAAAACCACAACGCATTAGCATTAGGCTTTGGGATATCTATCAACCTTCTAGCATTGGCAATCGAACGCATAGTATCAGTCAAAATCTGTAACAACCGGATTAAAATGTGTTAGTCGTTTATAGGTAAAAAAAAATTAACAATACGATAATTTGTAATCATTTAATATTATACCTCAGAACCAGCTCGTGCAAGCCAAATCGAATTTGCCCTATGCTTATAGTAAAGCGATAATAGGGACAAATCTGAGGGCCCTCCTCCATACACAACTACCTCTTCTGCCTCCGGTGGTTGCTGATGTTGTTGTTCTGACCCTTGTGTTTGGTCTTGCTCGGCCCAATTTGCATTGTCGTCCAGGTATTGATCAACATCAGCTGCCTCATCCTGTGATGGGCGTGTGCGGGAGCGTGATCCACTAGCTTCAGCATCATGAGTTCCTTCCACAACAAGAGGTTGTCCTTTCTTGCGACGACCTCTTTTAGGCGCAGGCGACACTGCTCTACGTGCCGAGCCATGAGCCCTACTCTCCCTGCCGTGTCGCCCTCTTGCAACTTCTTCATCCATATCTACACAAAACAATAATGCATATTCAATCATCAGTCGTAATCAAAATTTAACCGTATTCAAATTTAACAAAAACCTATGTCTAACCAACTCAATATTCAAAATTTAACCAATATCTAAAAATTAAATTTAACATTCACCATAATAAGCAATAATCAACAATCTAGATAACTATTAATCAACATTCATTCATCATTCAAACCAACTCTAAATTCTAAATTTAACCAAAACCTAAACCTATCCATATTTCACATCAAACCTAACATGCAATCATCCTAAATCAACAATAAACCTCTAATCAACAATTTCAACAACATAATCAACACAAAATCACGAATTAGAGATTAACATTGACATAAACTAATCAAAAACGAAATTAAGAGATGTGAAGAAATATGAATGAAAATGAAGAAGTAAAATCAACATAAACTTACTTGATGGAGTAGAAATTGATGAACTTTGTGGAAGAATCACTCAAAAACGCAAGATTGATGATGATTTTCGCCCTAGGTTTCGTATTTCTCCTTCCCCCTTTCTAAAAAACTACTTCTGCATGAATGAGAGAAGAGAGCGCGCTCTCTGTTTCTATACAGAAACAGTTCGGTGGACGCGTACCGAACTCCTTTTAAAAAGAGTTCGGTGGACGCGTACTGAACTAAGGGGTAAAGAAGACGCAAAAGTTCAGTACGCGTCCACCGAACTTGGGTTACATGTGAGGGGTGCCAAAGGGGTGAAAATTTACATGAGAGTTCGGTACGCGTTTACCGAACCAATTTTTCCAAAAAGTCAAAGGTTAAAAACGGAAACCCGGGGGGTGAAAAAGATTCCTGGGGGGTGGGAAAAGAAATCTTCCAAAAACATGAGCTTGTGTATATACTATCTTCACAACACAAGAACAAATGCCTATTGTGTTCGGTATATGGTTGACAAACTATACAACTTGATTGGTAATCTATTCTCTTGCTATATTTAACCTTTGTCTATTTGATAAACAATTCCTCTCACGACGCCACAAGAAATATTTAACCTTTAACGATATTCGAATATGTCAAACTAAATTTATTTAAGTACCATTTTCTTATGTACATATGAATGGCATAAATTACATAGATTGGTATTTAATCAATTAAAAATCAGATTTATTTTTATTTATTTGTGATAATTAGAATTTTTAGCTCTATTTCCAAGCTAAATCAACTTTTAATATTTGTATCCAAAGGTAACTAGTTGAGATAAAATATGTAGTGCACCATATTATATACTAACACCGAAAATGACACACTTTTATCGAACGCATTATTTGAATATCAAAATATTGATACGTTTTATATTCAATTATTTCTATTTTTCTCTTGCATTTATTTCTACACTTTACACATATTATCAAAAAATGGGCCAATGTACTCTCGTAATACTTTAACTTAATTTCAAGTAATAATTTAGTTCTTTAACCGTTTACTATGTTTTTTTATTAAGAAAAACCGTTTACTATGTTATTTTTGACCTTTTTGATTCATCATCCATGTTTGTATAGATGACTTTTCAAACTTCAAATCTTGATTTTCTTTTAAAACATAAGATATATTTATGATTGAGAGGAAAAAAACTATAAATTTGAAATTTAAAATTTATATCCATATTTAAAAAGACTAAAATATAATTAGAAAAAACAATGGACTAAAATGTTAGTTGCAATTAAGTTAAGAGATCATAAATATAAAAAGAGTTTATTTTTATGTTGAAACATCATTTATCCAATTCTAGTTAAAGGGAAGCCACATGATTTCGTACAGAAACACAGGTGACTAGTATAAATGGTATGGATACCAAAAAAAGAAAAACCAATGAATCACTCTTCATGTAATCTCCATGCCATTTCTATGTTTATAGAAAACGTATGCCCATTTTTTTGGTCAAGTCATGCCTAATTTTTATAACCAATTGGTGTTCTCTCCATTAATTCAAATGAGTTTTTTTTTATCCACAAAAATTAAAGATCAAATACATATACATGCCCATTTTCTTTCGTGTGTTTATTTTTTTATTTCGTTGTCTGAATATAGTGTTGTATTGTTTGTCATCTTATGTGGTTACTATTTAATTTTTTGTATTGTTGTGATGTTCATTTGATTCTTATTAAAAGATCGATTTCAATAGATCACAAATTCAATCAATGATTTGAGCATCAAGGTTGCACATCCGGAGACATGAATATTTCGGTCACCTTTATTTTTATCATATTATGTGTTGTAGCATTTTGTCGTTGTATGCTATTAACTTTGATGTTGTGAATTTGTTCGCATATTCATCCTTTACATTTTTAATGATGTTGAATATTTGGCCTGTTTGATATATTTGTTCGCAGATTCATCTTTTACAATTACTATGGTCTCATTTTGACGAAAAATATCGCTATTGACGAGTTGGTCGGCTAGCTACTCAAATTCTCTCCAGGGTCGGCCTAAGGACAAAGCCACTAAGACTAGAGCTTTAGGCGCCAAGAAAAATTTACGTATGTAAAAAGGCCTCAAAAATATAAAATGCATATTTTTTTTATGTATTATAAGCCAAAAAAAATAAAAAATAATTTAAGTACAATAAGATATAAGATGGCATGCTTAATTTAAATATTTTGTATCTCAAAAAATAATAAAGATAAAATCTAAATAAAATTACTATAATATATGATTATTATTAATAGTAATAAAAAGGCCTAAATGTTTTTTGTTAATAGCTATCTTTAAAGTTTGCTTTAGGCCTTAATAAGTGTTGGACCAACTCTAATTCTTCACTGCATCAACCTTATAAAAGATTCCAATACATTTAGTATGTATTATACGTATTGTTTGAAGACATCAAAGAATTGATTTATCAGATAAAAAAACAATTGTACGAATTTTTTAACCAAACTTAAAACTTATTCAGATTCTAATCTTACGATTTATGCATCTCACCCTAAAGAATTCTTTGATATTTTTTCCGAAGCAACACAACTGAAATTTTGTTTCAAAGAATAATTCCAGTTTCTTTTTCTTTCTCGTCTTTTTTTTGTTTTAATTTGCTTTGTAAAAAAAACTTGAGAATACCAAATAATTGGTAATTGTCTTAATCATTTTATAAGAAAAGTGTGAAATTAGTTGAACACTACTACTACTAACATTAACATCAAAAAACATGATTAGTTGTTAGATTTGGGAAGTAGTTATTTTAACGTGTTAGTTAAATTAAACTTAAACCGTAACAAATTCACATTTACATTTTAAGCAAGTTAAGAAAACAAAGTAGCACCCAACATGGCAACAACAATTAACAAAAATACACATTAAATTGATTCAACGACTAAGCCAATAAAACGACATGCGTCAAAATAAAAAACGACACGTCACATACACAAACAACAAAGAGACTCTTATCAAAAACTGGTTTCATTGTTTGAAAAGCTTCTTCTTCATTCTTCTTTCATTCTTCTTCTAAGTTTCTAATCCAAATCCAACCACCGAAGAGAGAGACATACCCTCCGACATTTTCTCTATTCTTCAAGCAAACTCTTCCTTTCTCTTCAGATCTCTCTCTTTCTAGGGTTTCTCTTTCTTCTATTTATGATCACTCTTTCACACGCTTCTAATCCAAATCTACTACTGCTTCCGTTTCTTCATTTTTGGTATTATTTTCATTTTCATTATTATCAGATTTCAATCTCCAATGCGAGCGTTTTTTTTCTTTCTAATCTCAATTTTTGTTACTTTTTTGTAGATTGGAGCAGTTTTCTTGGATCGGAGATGGTTGTTTCCGGACCAATTACGCCGGGGCAGGTCTGTTTTTACTCTAATTATTTCATTTGAATGTCGAATCACGAATAGCTTCATTGTGACGATCGTCGAATTGTTTTGTTTCAGTTGATCTGTTTTAGTTTGTGCTTAGTTCTGATTTTTGTGATCTGGAATGTTTGGAAACTTATTTAATTTTGTTATCTAAGTTTCTGTAAGTATTTTAGCTAAATCGGAAAATGTATCGATTTCTGCGATTTTCACTAAAATTTGAGCTTATTGACGTGGAGTATAAGATAATTAGATCTAGAATATTCCAATTGTTTCAACGATGTGATGAGCTATATATAATATGCTAGAATTTGGGATGATGTATACTACAATTTTCTGATGGAGCTTTGTTTATTGTGCCTTCAGGTGTCTTTTTTGTTGGGAGTTATTCCGGTTTTTGTCACATGGATATATTCAGAATACTTAGAGTACAAGAAAACCTCGTCTCCTACTAAAGTGTAAGTTTTTCCCATATTATGGGAAAGAAAATTATTGACTTCAACTGATGCGATTTTATTAAGTATTAAGTTTGCTAGTGGAATAGGTTTGTCAAGGGAAATTTTCTTCTCTTTTGTTTGGTTGTTTCTTCTTGTGATTGGATTGGTGAAGTTGAAGAGGGTGATCAAAATGCTTTAGATAAGTATGTTATTAAACATTGAAATCTTGTGGTGCAACTTGATGGTATTTCAATTTTGATGTGATTTGGTTAAGTAGAAAATGTATTAGATAAGTCTTTGATGAGGTATTTGAGAATCAATAGTGGTCCTTAAATTAAGTAGCAGTATTTAGTATTTAAATATCAAGTTTACGACACCTGTGTTAGTTACACCTCTGAAGTTGCACTTGTGCCTTTATTTTAAAGACATAATAATATGTAAATTACTTAATTGATTCATAGTTGTATATTTAGCAAACCTGGAGTGTAAGATTTAAATGAAAAAAAAATAAAAAAATTAGATGCTGGGTAAAGCTTTGAACTTCTACCAACCAATCGGGGTCTGTGGAGCAAGCATCCATGAACTTCCTACTTTCAAAAATTGAATTTCTTGCATTGAAGTTTTTGACACATGGATTGTAGAAATTTACTTATCTACAAGTATTTTCTAATTCTGAACAATTCTCCTGGTGGACTGCAGTCATTCAGATGCTAATCTTGATGAGTTAGGGAAGGATACAATTAAGGAAGATGATCGGGCCATTTTGCTGGAAGCAGGGCTTACAAGATCATCATCAGCAAAACTCCATGCATCATCTGTCAAATTGAATTTGATTCGGTAATTTCCTGTGATATCCAATGTCAAGGTTTTCTTCGAAGGTTTTCACGTATATATTTTTAAGATCTTTACCTTCTTACTTGTTCTGTCTAGGTTCTTGACCATGGATGATTCTTTCTTGCTAGAAAATCGGGCAACTTTGAGGGCAATGTATGTCATTGTTTTGTAAATTACTAAAATACTACATGTTACACTCCTGAATCCTGAAAACATATTGGCAATTTTTTTACAGGGCTGAGTTTGGGCTGATTCTGTTTTATTTCTACATATGTGATCGAACCGACTTACTTGGAGATTCTACAAAGGTACAAAACACCACTTATTATATTTCCAATTGTTTTTGCTTCGATCTGCAACTTGAAATATTTTTATATAGTAGTGATTTTCTTAGAGAAACTTGTTCTATGACAGCTTCAATTTCTGTTTGCTTCTTTGTAATTGTTAGGTTTCTCGTTTAAATTTTTTCGCACTTTTTGTTGTTACTAATGCTGAGTTTTCTTTAGAATATTTTATACATGAGTTCTTTTAGAATTGTTTCCGTGAGTGCCTAGGAAGTAACTATTCAAGTGATTGAAAAGGATGCTATCTCATAAAATGTCCAGCTTGACTAGTTTTCATTTTTTGGATTTTACAATAGCCCAGTTCACAATTCACAGTTTTAGTGTGTTGGGGTGAGTGTTTATCAAATGTGATTTTGAACGAACTTGATTTTGTAAAATTTGAGTTTAAGGTGAAGTGGGGTGATTTATATTTTGATGTTTTAATGTAAAAGCAAGGTTGATGTACAATTTGGTGTAAATTTTTTCCAAAAAAAAATGGTGTAAATTTTTTAACCAAATACAAAAACTATTTTTTCTCACTTGTTCAACCATGGTTTAGTAGCAAAACCAATGTTGACGTTTTACACACAAACATGATATTTTTTTTAATAAAACCGCATTCGTCCCATGTCAAAGCAAGTTTAGGAAGCTCAAACGCTCACCCACATATGCAATTAGCCGTATACACTTTGATGCAACATTTTTTTGGTTCTATTTCTGTTAATGCTTTTTCATCAGGCTTCGTGAGATATATTCTGTGACAGGCTTCACTTCAGAAGAGATATCTTGTAACATTTTTAGCCATATACTCTTAGCTTAATTCACAATTTACACTTCTTGACTTCATATCCAATGTACTTTATGCAACAATATTTTGTCCAACAAAGCTATCACTCTTGTTTAGATATATGCTGCTACACGGGTTTGATTTTGGAATACTTGTATCTAATGGGTCTATGGATATGCTATTGAATAAACAATTGTCTTTTATTATTTTCTTACTTGTTTTTCCTTCATTTTTTTGACAGAACTATAATCGGGATCTTTTCATTTTCCTCTTCATTCTTCTGCTTATAGTTTCGGCAATGACTTCTTTCAAAAAACATAATGACACGTCATCTTCTAAACGAAGCATGCTTTACCTTAATCGGCATCAAACAGAAGAATGGAAAGGATGGATGCAGGTGGGTGCTCCTTTTTGGCTGATCTGAAAACTTGTAAATAGAGATGCTATATTTTTGCTTGCCTCCTAAAATTCATGGTTAAAAGTATTTACTCTACCTTTTCCATTCATTGACATTTTATTTTTGTACTAACATTGTTTTACCTGCTGCAACATGCCTGATTTGAAAATTTATCCGAGTTCTATTTGGATTTCTGTTTCTTTTGCTACTTTTCACTTTGTTTCTTTTGTTACTTTTTTAGTACATGGATTATGATTTATTTCATAGCTTTTCCAGGTATAAATTATGGAATACTGAAGCTATTTGATGATATGTGATGGAAATTGAGGCTTTTAGTTATTAAAAATGAAACTAAAGTTGATGTAGCTCAATATAGTCTCGGCGTGTGTTACTTTCAAAATGCCATAATTCATGCAAACTTCCTCCTTTTTTTATTTGGTTTTGAATTTGTCAGGTACTAGTTCTAACTATGTTCATGTTATTGTTTTGTGTGTTCAGGTCCTTTTTCTTATGTATCATTATTTTGCTGCAACGGAGATATACAATGCAATACGTGTTTTCATTGCTGCATATGTTTGGATGACTGGATTTGGCAACTTCTCCTATTATTATATCAGAAAAGATTTTAGCCTTCCACGCTTTGCTCAGGTGATATAGATATCTTGGCCCTGAGTACCATTTTTATTTTACTTATTTTTTTTCAGATTGTGTTGTCCACTGTCTGTCCTTAACTTGTTATTCTTTTTGCTTAAACAATATACTTAACACTTTAATGTGCCTTGCAGATGATGTGGCGGCTTAACTTTTTTGTGGTCTTTTGTTGTATCGTGCTTAACAACGACTATATGCTCTATTATATATGTCCAATGCACACACTTTTCACTTTGATGGTGTATGGAGCATTGGGTATATATAACAAGTACAATGAAAATAGCTCAGTGATGGCTGCAAAGATTGTGGCATGTTTTCTTGTGGTGATCTTGATTTGGGAAATCCCAGGATTCTTTGAAATATTCTGGAGCCCATTTGCATTCTTTTTGGGTTAGTAATACACGTAACTTGTACTTCTGTATGTTACTTTATTTTTTGGGTGTGTGTGTGTGTGTGTGTGTGACTTTCCTTGTCGTCATCCTGAGATTGCCAGTTGGTTTCACTTTACTGATTCACCGCCTCGAGCCAGTTCTTTTCCACCCATGGCCCCTTAATCTACTGTTTATGTTTTGATTTGAACAGTTTTATTGCCTTTCAAGACTCAAGTTGTTGAGGCCCCACTCCTGTTGTTTACAATAATTATTGGCAACACGATTACAAAATTTTACTGGTTATATATTTAAATAATAGATGTTTTCCCCCTTTTTAAAACAAGTTGTATGCGCACTCTTTCAAATGCATGTTTTTTATTGTTGTTTGCATGTTTCAAATTGATTTGCTATTATCAGAATGGTAAACTGGTATGCTTTTTACTGCAAGTTCATTATAGTAATCGTCATATGGCAGGTTATACTGATCCTGCAAAGCCTGATGCTCCTCGAATGCATGAGTGGCATTTCAGATCTGGGCTTGATCGCTACATCTGGATAGTTGGAATGATTTATGCCTACTTCCATCCTAATGTAATATCGCAGTAGCTTGTGTTGTAGTATTTTTTTAAATGATATCCAGCTATATTAAATTTGACATATTTTACCATTTCAGGTTGAGAAATGGATGGAAAAATTGGAAGAGTGTGAAACCAAGAGAAAATTAACAATCAAAACCAGCATTGTGTCAATTGCTTTATTTGTAAGTTACACGTCTTTTTATTATAAAACTGTTTGCTTAGATTATTCATGGTTTTCTCTTCTCTTTTTTATGTTATTACTTCAATTTACGCTGATGTAGTCATGTAGACCAAAAAGACTAAGCAAGAACATTTCATTTTCATTTTTCTTTCTAGGTTGGTTACTTGTGGTATGAATACATATACAAGCTAGACAAGGTTTCATATAACAAACTTCACCCATACACCTCATGGATTCCAATCACGTGGGTGTTATCTATTTACCTTTTACCTCTTTGCCTATTCTTCATTTTTTATGTAGGAAAACATTTATTTTTCAGTTCCATCTATTGATTTTTTTTAATTATTATCATTTTTCAGCGTTTACATTTGCTTGAGGAATTTCACTCAGCACTTGCGGAATTTCTCTTTGACCCTCTTTGCGTACGTTTTCTTTACCTTAATTATTGAAATTCCAAATTGAGTGGTGTTGGATTTTGCTTTTATTCGGTAATGCCTATTTTCTACTAATATTTGTTTCTTAATTTCCACCATTTTTTGTATGTGTTATCAGGTGGCTTGGCAAGATTACTTTGGAGACGTACATTTCACAGTTTCACATTTGGTTGAGGTGTGTATGCATATTAATCTTTTATATTCTTTCACTGTCTACTTCACTTGGCCTCAATTAATTTATCAATATGGGAGTGGGTGTGGTTTCTGTTTCACATGGATGACCAGCCATTCCATGCATTTTCTGTCGGAGATAACATTCCATGTTATCATGCAATTATACAGTAATGGGCAATTCTGAAACAGTTTATCTAGTCGATTGAGATACATGCTCAGATGATTTATGTATTATATTGAATTATTGTGTTTCCTACTTTCCTTACTTTAGCTTAATGAATTGAAAATATTACGATCGCTAGTGATGATGGCCCAAATCAATAGACAATAGTGCACAGCTAATTTTTAGATTTCTTGATCATGATTGTTCTCAATAGTTGCTGAATTCGGTCATGGTTTTAGAGATTGCAATTGTCATGAATAGGAAAACTTCTCATGATGTATGTTGCCTGTTTTTTTATTGCTAAGTTGTTCTGTGTCTTTGTTGTTTCTGTAATATTTCTTTGTACATTGGATCATGAACAAAATTTAGAAAAATTATAATGGATCAAAACGTATGAAAGAACTTTCCCTTAGGAAGATCTGTTCTTGATAATTGCCTCTTTGCATACAGATCAAATATGCCAAATGGACAGCCCAAGTGGCTTCTTTCTTTTATCCCAGAGTATCCTATGCTCAACTTCATGCTTACTACTGCTCTATACGTCTTGGTATGGATCTTTCTTTCCGTCTTAGGGCGACACTTTTAGCATCTATCTTGTTTTATTTATCTTCAAATTTCAGGAAAGATATCCCTATTAAGTTGCACCTTTTGTGCTGCAATGCTATCTTGACATTATTTTGCAGGTATCTCATCGACTTTTTGAATTAACAAATACCCTCAAGACAGTGTTCGTACCCACAAAAGACAATCGGCGGCTTTTGCATAATTTTATTACTGGGGTTGCCATTTCCGTTTCTTTATATTGCATTGCTCTTATTCTACTCATGATTCCTCGTTCAACGGTAAGTTTCTATTTGCTGGATGAACGGTTTGTGAAAAATCTCAAGGAAGAATAATTGTAGTCAGTGTTTGATTTTTCTTTGATACTGACAGATTTGAAATGAACACCAAAGAGAGTTTAAATAGACAGATCAATTTGAATTGACGTGCGGAAAGGAAGCTAGGTTGATTAAAATAAGAATATATGGGGTAATGTGGGATCTCATTTTTTCTGAAGAATGCCCCTATAATTGTTGGAAGTAGATATCCCCATTCACTGCATCAGATATAAATATTGGCGTTCGTTTGTATTGGAGTTTGGCGTATGAAGAGGGGGTTAACCCCAAAGGAATTTAGACCAATTTTATGTAGCTTCATTTGTGCGCACACATACAAGGAGTAAAGAGTAGCATCATGTTACAAATTTGTTGTCTTGGCTTCGAAGAAATTCAAGATTCATTATTGCCTGTTTGTATTCAATTTCCATTATCAATTTTTGACTTGTTACATAATGTGAAGGATAACAAAATATATGTATATTCATTTTGACAATCTTAGCGGAAACGCGTTGTCATACCCTTGTAACAATAGTTTTGTATTTTTTACTTGTTTTTTCGAAGTAAATTTCTTGGCGTCAAAATGAATACATAAAATTACACAAGTAAACTTTTGTACACCATTTCTTACCCTTGTTAACAAATTATAATCACTAATACATATTATTGAATAGTTCATTAACTCTGGGTATACAATTCAATATAACAAATTATAATCATTACTAAGAAAGGCTGAGTTTTTCTTTTGTTAAAGAGTTTAATGGCTACTATGTGATGCTCTATTTCTATAGGTTCGCATCCATTTTTTCTCTTATTAAAATGTTAACTTCAGCTAAATTCAATTGCTATAAAATACAATGAAAGAATATTTTTGTTAGTAAAACCCGAGTTGAACTTCATGAAAGAATAGTTATTATCCAGTGCAAAAAGTTAATGTCTTATGTCTATTTTCCTACTATTATTATCAAGTTCAATCTTCTGTTCATTATATACTAAGAAATCCTGTCTTATATTATATGTGAAACATATTTACATCTAAGTGCTGTAGAATTGTTTAGTAGAATGAAACAAATCTGGTCCCAAATTTCAAATAACTACCATAAGTTCAAAGAATTGTTTATTCTTTAAAGAGATACAATCAAGGTGCCACCTGAGTCTTGGGAAGTGGCAATTTTACCAAAATCCTTGTTCTGAATTAATCCTCTACAATTAATGTATCCTAAAGTTCTGCAATATATAAGATGGTGAACCAATGTTGCAGTATCTAATCCTGCATTCATGCTCATATGCTTGGTTTGCAAATGCTAGACCAATGGGACATACCCATGCTCTTGCAGAACTGCTGTCAATGAATTTAAACCAGCATAGATAAAGTCAGTTTGGGGATGGGTCCTATCGCCCGTTATAAATACATGCACACCGTTCATGAGTTCAATCCAGCTACAACCTGGTCTCTTCTTCACATTTTGTTGCTTCATTGTGTCTCTCATCTCAGATACTTCTTCATATCGACCAACCACTCCATAAACATTTGACATCAACACGTAATTTCCACAATGATCTGGCTCAAGTTCAATCACCTTACTTGCTGCAATCTCAGCCAAGTCTGTATCCTTGTGGTTACGGCATGCTGCTAGCAAAGACCTCCACCCCACAGGATCAGCCTTAAAGGGCATTGTTAGCATTAAATCATAAGCCTCCATGAGCTTCCCTGCTCGACAAAGCATGTCAATCACACATGTAAAGTGTTCAATAGATGGAGATACGCCATATTTTGAATCCATTTCTGCTAGAAATTCAAGCCCTTCCTTCACCATGCCAGCATGACTGCATGCAGATAACAATCCAACAAAACTGATTTCATTAGGTGCCAATTGAGCTTGACACATGCGAGAAAACATATCTAATGCCTCATCACCATAGCCATACATTCCATAACCAGTGATCATGATGTTCCATGAGGCCACATCCTTCTCTGTCATGATATCAAAAACCATGCGAGCATCTCTCATATTTCCGCATTTTGCATACATGTCCATCAAAGCATTGTTCAATAGAACATCATCAAACTCGTTGTTTATTCCTTCCTTCCCCAACCCATTTACAATCATATACCCATGTATCTCTCTACCATGCATCAAGGCTGCTAGATGAGTGCAAGCTGGAAGTACTGTTGTAACTGTAACCAAATCAGGCTGAACCCTATTGCCTAGCATCCTATCAAAAAGTTTCAAAGTTCCCCAATGATCACCACACCGTTGATGAACCGATATGATCGAGTTCCATGAAAAGACATCCTTTTCATCCATCACCTCAAATACATTCCAGGCATCACTAGCACATTTGCATTTCCCATACATATCAATCAATGCATTTGAAACAACAACACCGGAGTCATAACCCATTTTTATCACAAACCCATGAACACCTCGTCCATTGTCGAAATCTCCTACCACAGAATATATAGACAAAACACCAGTAACTGTATATCTACAAGGAACCATCCCATTTTCCACCATCCTCCTAAACATCACCAAGGCCTCTTCAAAGTGCCCAATATGCGCATACCCATTGACCATAGAATTCCAAAGAACAACATCTCTAACAGGCAATTCCTCAAACACCTCATGAGCATCCACCACCAATCCAAATTTCAAGTAAGTATTAACCAAAGCACTCCCAACAAAAACATCCAATTCCAACCCAAGTTTAAACAACAACCCATGAATCTTCTTAACCTCAAAATCCTCCCCAACATCACCACATGCTCTGATCACACATGGGAAAGTGAACTTATCAGGAACAACATCACTACTACCCAGATGGCGCATTTGCTTATAAAGACCAAACCCATATTGGGGAAACCCATTTGCAACAAATCCAGCAATGATTGAATTGTAAGCAAAGACATTTTTGTCATGATGGGTTGGGTAGTTGAAGACTCTGAAGGCATAATCAATGAGTGTGCATTTGGAGTACATGTTGATGAGACTTGTGATCACAAGTGGGTAAGTAAAGAAACCATTTTTGAGTAAATGGGAATGGAGTTGTTTGCCTTTGGAGAGGTTTGTATTTTGGGCACATGATTGAAGGGAGGTAATGCATGTTCCTATGTCGTATGAGGTTGAGAAACAGCGACTATGTTGTTGTTGTTTTGGAAGTACAAGTCTTGAGATTGTTGTCCCATTCATCTATAATGTGGCTTGCTAGAGCATAATGAAGGAAATCTTACATCATTTTGGTACTAAATTCAGTTATTGGCGCAAAAAAATCATTGAAATCATTGTCCACAACTCTTATTACTCCCTCCTTCGTCCCAAAACATCCACTTTCACTTAGCGTACTATTTATATATTTTGTTTTGAATTTATTTTTTTATTAATAAATAAAAATAAACAATAGCATGTAAGATTTTGTTGGATTCATCTCAATGAGTATTTTTTAAAATATTAAATTTTTATAATTTTTTACTATTATACAATTCAAAATATTAATCGTCAAAATTATGCATTGAGTTGCGTGCAGCTCTTTTTGGAACGGATGGAATAGTAGTTTTCGGCGTCCATGAATGAAATTATGACGAATAGTTTATAAGCTGTTGTAGTTTTTGTCTCATACCGTAAATAAGTCAACTGGTTGAATTTTAGAGTGTTTAGTAAAATTAACAATTCAACTATCTTATAAATGTGAAATGATATTAAACAATATTTAATTAAAAGTTTTTTTTTTAAGTGAGACTCTGTTTAGTAAAATTAAGCTATAAGCTAGCTGATAACTGAAAATTTAATATAATGAAATTAAAGTGTTTCGTAAATTTATGTGTTGTAATTATAAAATGACATAAAAGTATATGATTATTTTATGTGAGTGAATAATTATTTTTTTGAGTGGGTATTTTTTTTATTTAAAAAAAATAAAGAAATTAAAATAATAAGGTTAATATTGAAATAAAAGGTAAAAAATAATAAGTTATAAATTCAAAAGCTAATTAAAATAGCATCCAAAAAAAATTATAAACTAGTAAAAACAGCATTTGAAAAACAAGTTATAAACTAATAAAATAAGCTATATAAATTCTTTGAATAATTGTTGCCAAGCATATTTTTTTTAGTCAAATGGGCCTATAAGCAATTAGCTTTAAACGAAATTTTCTCTTCCCACCCCCATGACTCTTTTTAACCTCCCAATATTCCAATTTTACCCCTGTACAAAAACTTCGGAACGTGTTTTCTGAAGTTTTTCTAATTCAAATTCATCAAAATTTCGGAAAATACATTCCGAAATTCGTATTCTAGGCAAAAAAAACTTCGAAAAACGCGTTCCGAAGTTTAAAACTAGGGGCAAAAATGGAAATCCGGGGGGGGGGGGGGAAAAGAGTCACGGGGGGTGGGAAGATAACCAATGGCTTTAAACTAGCTTTTGTGTATTCCCAAATAGAATATTTGCTTCCATGTCATCATTAGTCATAATTTATGGTTTGTTCACCCTATCTTAAGGAGAAATTTTAATATGGGCACGAATATAAATAAATATAGTTTAGGCACACTCACAATAAATGGTAGAAATTAAAGAAAAAATAAAAAAAATTATATTGATTGATGTGATCATTTTATTTTTCTTTTAATTTTTAAAATTTTTGTATGTGTGCCTAAATGTTTTGTATCTATGTAAGAACCTAATTTAAGTAAATTCAAATTATATTGAAGTTACACTTTATCTGTTTGGTGGAACTCCACTATCTCAAAACATGAGATATGTGGTTGTTGACCAACAAAGAATGTCTTCTTTTGAAACATGAATGTCTTGTCAATTATTATAAAGTGTTCAAACAGCTAGTTTAAAAAACAATTTAAAATTTATTAGTGTATGCGTGTAGTTTAAAAATATAATTGGATTATGAAAAATAAAGAGAGGATATATTAGAACGAGGAGGGATCCGTTGACTCCAGGAGTAAGTCTGCATCGACTTACTCCGCTTAATAATTCGATATCGG
Organism: Trifolium fragiferum; assembly: GCA_954870985.1. Classification (NCBI taxonomy): domain Eukaryota; kingdom Viridiplantae; phylum Streptophyta; class Magnoliopsida; order Fabales; family Fabaceae; genus Trifolium; species Trifolium fragiferum. The sequence goes on along the minus strand of OX940790.1, from coordinate 14,037,978 downwards.
CATTATATTTCTTTAATCCGACCGTTGAATTCAAAGATCTCATTGGGTAGATCAACTCTACAAATATTTATAAAAATTCAAAAAATATAGTTATGTATTCGAACTATTGAAGTTCAACGGTTTTTTGAAAAGTTTGTCGTACGTTCAATTGAAGTTATCAGAAAAAGTATCAAACGATTTTGAATTTTTATAAAAATTTGTAGAGTTGATCTACTCAATGAGATCTTTGAATTCAACGGTCGGATTGAAGAAATATAATACCGATATCGAATTATTAAGCGGAGTAAGTCGATGAAGACTTATTCCTGGAGTCAACGGATCCCTCCTCTATCACAACATCTAGCGGCATGTGATCGATCCTAGACCAATATTTAATAGTATCGTGTGCTGGATTACTATCGTATCTCGTCCCATTATATAACAATCTAAAATTAAAAAAAAAATCTTTAGAATTAGCAACATAATAAATATCTTCACAAAATTTGTGTGTACTTAGAGCATCTCCAATGGTGATACCGCTTTGGGTATCATACATCACTAAAAAGTGGTCCCTACAATGTCATATAATATTTATGCAACTCATACGTGTTTTGCTCCAATGGTGATACCACTCTAGGTATCATACATTATTAACAAGTAATTAATTCTATTTAATTCGATTATACAAAAAAAGATAATATTAAATTGATGATACGGTACCTTAAATAAGGTACCGGTATCATCAATTTTGATACCATCTATGCCACGTCATGGAACTCCAATGATAAAAAAAAAAAAAAAAAGTATGCATCATTAGTCTATGATACTCTCTATGATACCCTTATTGGAGATGCTCTTACTGAAGTGTCGTTATTAGCCCATCAGAAGCAAATTTAACTCTTCGATAATTGGCACACTTCAATCAAGATTGTGCTCATAATTGTGTGATTTTCATTTGTTAATGATGCAGTACGGAAGCGGGAAGAATCAACAAGCGCTAATCCTATAATAAGAACACGGGTTCGCAAGCGACAAACCCGTCGAATAACTATTTAGAATACACCAAATAGTGTTCTGGAATCCACCAGAAAGAGAATATCTGGAATCCACCAGATAAAACTCTTGAAATAAAACTGGAATCCACCAGAGTGTATAATTTGAAATCCACCAAACTTGAGAAAATTCTCTATAATTTTATTGAATCAAAAGGTTTTTTTTTCAATGTTAGAATTGAGTCTTTATAAATAGTAAAATAAACCTAATACTAAAAAATAGAAACAAATATGTTTTAAAATAAAACAGAATTTCATAATATATATATATATATATATATATATATATTTTAATCCTAACTTAAATCTAAATCTAAAAGATATATTTATTTCTTAATTCTAACTTAAATCTAAATCTAAGAGATTATTATCCTAATAATGTTGAAATCAAAACAAACTAAAAAAACAAATAATAAAATAAAATCTATCAGCCGCAGTTGCGTTGAATTGCTCCTGCATTAGGATCCTCTTCTTATGAAGAACTCGACCTCGAGTTCTATTGCAATGAAGAGATGCCTTTGTCCGGAACTCATGAACACGAATACTAGGATCGAATACAAAAGTCTGTGTAGAACTATCTGGTGTCCACATAGATGGGCCATACATAAGTGCTTTTGATGTCTTTACCTTCTCCCCCACCTCAAAAGAACTCGACCCCGAGTTCTCATCTTGATAAAGGGCCTCATCTGCTTGGTATTGGCTCATGCGTTTATCATAATAGAAACTTAGTACCGGTTTCACTTTAACTACCAAATTCATTCTCGTTTGCTTGATTTCATCAATAATTCCTCTCTCAACATCATCTTCATCATAGTTGCTGGAGTTGACTTGCATTGCCCAGATAGAAGCATCATCATCAACTTTGTTGCAGCCGCCAACCCCAGTTCCTTGTGTTATTTCCTCGTAACTCACCTTAAAGTTGCATTCTTCTAATGCTTGAAATTTTTCGGAAAAATCAAAGGACTTTGTTATCTCACAGTTTATGAATTCACAACTATCATGGTCCACATTTGTCACTTGAGGAATTGATTGTTGTTGAACAATAGAAGTGGCAATTCCAGAAAGATTTTGAATTTGAGGAGTTGGAGTAAGAATCTCCAAAGTCTCTTTTTTCGGCATCTGCATAATGATCTTCTCCTGACCACTCAACAACGCTTTACCAGATGATGTCGTGTTCTTCACACTTCATTTCTGCGTCGTAGACGGGATCTCAAGATTTACACAATTGACAAACCCCTTTGATTTTGACACAATCTAAAAGATATATTTATTAAGTCTAACTTAAATCTAAATCTAAGAGATTACTATCCTAATAATGTTGAAATAAAAACAAACTAAAAAAATAAATAATAAAATAAAATCTATCAGCCGCAGTTGCGTTGAATTGCTCCTGCATCAGTTAATTTGATTAACATTTATTAATTGTGCAGCAAAATTTTAAAAGGTCAATTCAAACTCTTTTTCTCGTGACAAACCTTATTACTACTTCATAAAGGACCATAATTTACTGTAGTTTAAAAATAACACAGTAGTTAATTCGCTCCATTGATTTCACATCGGACAACTATGATATATATAGCTCAAAATTATCCTAACCATTCATTTCAATCAGACGGTCAATAGTGTAATTGTGTTAATAGAGTCACAACAGACAATCTTTTCCCATTATATGAGTATTCTTTTTTGAATGACTCTATTATCAATGCCGCCACGCCACCTCTTCTATTGCTACAAAGTAAGACAATTTAGAAAAACCAGTGTCCAGACCCGTGTCAAGCACGGGTAAAAATGCTTTTATAGAATTTTGTTTTATAAATTTATTAACTTATAAAAAATATAATTTACTCTAGACTGAAAATTTAACTTTTGATATTGCTTATGAAAAATTATCTATATGAAAAATAAATTTGTAGATTTATTGACTTAGAAAAATTTTATTTTAATATAATTTACTTTAGTCTGCAAACTTAAATTTTTTTTATTGCTTATAGATAATGATTTATATAACGAAACAAATATTTACGATCTTATATAATTTAAATAATTAAAATGACACTTTGTGATAAAAACTAATCAATATTCATCGAAAATCGAAAACTATAAATACTATATCAAAAAGTTATTTTAGGGATTTGTTATGTTTAATACGGTAGGTGATATCCCATTGTGTCAAAAAAGAGAAGATGATATCCCCTACAATTTTCTATCTAGCAAATTTTACAATTATATACGTATTTATATATGGAACACTGATATTATGTTATTGGAATCAAATCCAATAACCTCTTGTCTTCCTCGTTTCACAATCAAATCCAATAACCTTTCTCTGCTTCGACATGTCAGCATTTTCCAGTAAAATATATTTATTCTCGTCAAGGAATTTCAACACAGATTCTCCGTGTTCATATTGCGACGGGTATCGATACTCCGATGTGGGACGGTAATTGACAGACACAACATCAGCGTTGATTTCCGGCAGAATCTACAACAAACAGCATCGTAAGCAACATAATCGGGTGATAGATAAGTAAATCCACCGTCGTGGAAGAAAAATATGACCCGGAGAGAGGCGTTTTCGGATGAAACATTGATTTTTAATACTGTTATTGGAAAAATCAATGGGCTTCACACTAAGGAAAGTAATATGATGGATGTGGGATTTCACTCAGAGAACTTGGACATGTAGATAAAGTTGAGATGTTGAAGGGTATTGAAGAAATGAAGGATGGGCTTCGCACTATCCTGGTATGTTCTCTGCGTTGCATATATTTCTTCTATTGTATGTATTCCTTCACTATCGTCGTCATTGTTAGATTAGAACTATTGAAAATCACATATAGGTCTCAAGCTTCTCATCAGTAATTTCTGGATACATTTTTACAACCTTGGTAGTTCTTTTGGAAATTTCACACACAAATTCATGGTCTGAAAACACTTGAATCTATATCATATATAAAAAAGAAATTACCCAATAACATACTTTTGTGACAATATTATCATAAAATATTCTTAACTCAATTTATAATAATCTGAAATGTAGTTTGTTAAATCTAAATGATATTATTAAGGTGATATGAAAGTACATATGATATATAGAATTCCAAAGAAACAACACAATCCTAAATTAAAGGTTTTGAAAAACCAAAAATCCTCCACACGGATTCACACGGAGATACATACCTGTACCGGGCGAAATTCTAAGGGCCCAACAAGAAACGGCCCAACAAGTGATCTAGTAGATTCAAATCTTTCATTGGCGGGAAAAATAGAGCATGAGCTACGTGTATGCGAATGGCGACGCCCCCCAGACGCTATCAAACGATAAACCACCCACTATCTACAACATCATCACATGATCTCCACTAAACAAAGACCAGAAAGAAGGTAACCGTCCACCAAGCACATGATCTGCACACATGAGAGGTGGGGGAATTTAAAACCACCCATGATCAACATAATGGAGGAGTGCCAAAGCGGTTACAAAAGGGAAAAGCAAGGCATGATCACATGGAGGAGGATGCCTATAAATAGACTCTTCACACATCAAAAAAAGGGGACTTAACACATTTATTGTATCATTCACCACCCATAGTAAACTCCCTCCTGGATTGGTATCCCCCAGACTAGGTGCTTCTCACCGAACTGGGTCAACAAATAATGCGTGTTATTTATTTTCTCGTTCCTTATTTTTATCTTGACAAACCGAAAATTAGCCTAAGTACAATTGATACTTTACTCATTATCACTAAATATAAACCCCCTAAGTTCCACACCGGAACAATTGGCGCCCACCGTGGGGCCGCAGAAAATAATTCCCAGGCCTCAAGTTTCATTCATCAGGAGAGAAATTCAATTCCATGCTATTTTGGTCGATGCATACTCATTCATATATGTATAGTATGGGTTTTTTCAAACCAGTCGTACATATTACAAAGCTAAAATACGATTCTGCAGTTTCCTTCATCTTGGTGAGTTGAAGTATGTACATAATGCAAAGACATCCATCGTGAATAGGAAACTTTTTGGTTGAAGAGGAAACTTTTTGGTTATAAGTATAACTGCTTCTTTTCTTCGACAAGATTCTCTCATGTTTAATTTTGTTTCAACAATAACGTCGGTCGGAATTCACCATCCTGCCAAATTGAGGTTACCGAGCAACGACGCCGTCTCGCTGCTAAATCACCGGCATGGCACCTTCACTCATTATTGTTTCAAATACGGCAATATCCGTTAACAAGAGGCAGTGTAATCGGATATCGTCCAGGTGCCTTCATTCCTTTATTTTTATTTTTGATGTCTTAGAGCTACTCTGATGGATGTTTGGATGTGTTTGATTTCAATATACTATTTCTGATAATCAGACTGCCATTGAACATATAATGATGCGTTTACTTGATGCTTATTTATTTGTTATGTGTATAAAGGCCTATAATGAGTGTCACAATGTCCAAAAAATTGCACAGAAAATGAAATCATATGTTATAGTTGATAAATAAGGACAACTAGTCAAATTGAAGTTAATCAAATTAGATGATGAGGTCATAATGCCGTTATAATTGCATATGCGTATATATATACATTCTATTGGTGTTACTTTAAAAGAAAATTCATATCATAATCTTGTAGAATAAAATTAGGATATAAAGTTTAAAATTGCAATCTTTCAAATACAACCATGTTATAAGTCAAAATTCTATACAAAATTGCAGTATGCTTCTGCATTGATGTGGAAAAGGTATTAGTGTTTCTAAATTCTAATCTTATGTTTTGATTGGATAATTATGTGTGTGTACATACATGCCCAGACATACTTCAATCCCTTAATAGTCCTTTGTTGATTCATAAATACACATAATTTGTTCCTTAACAGTCTATTATATCCCTCTTTTCCATGGAGTCATGGTTTGATAGTAATATGTTTCATGATTCATTCTTGTTTGTACATTATTATCAATAAAAACAAGAATCAAAATCTATGAAGTGAAAGTTTAATATGTTTCTTCACATGGAGTGTGTGCATCAACTTTATGGTTGATGATTAAAATTAATATTATAAGTCATAAGGTGATTTTTTGCACGTTATTACATATACGAACTTTGATATATCTTTAACTCTATTCTTCGTAACATTGTCTGCATTTTTTACATGTGCAAAATACTATGAGCGCAACACTCTTTCAAGAGGCGATCACAAAAAACGAGGCGGACAAAGGGAATATATGAAACATTATCAGATCGTTTGCCATTTGAATGCTCATAACCAGATGATATCGTTCCAAATTTTTGGCAAACTTTACTCAAAAGATATTACACAATTAATTTCACATGCTAAGATTACATTGTGCATCTCTCTTCGTTTTTATTGTAGGTACAAATTGATTAACTCACCACAAAAGCTCCATTTGATAAAGCGTCACTTGAGATAAGACGCCAAAGGACAAAGCGCCATGTGATCGTCAGAAAAAGAAATCAGTGTTGAAATGCCATGGCGTTATCCATAAACCTTACGAGTTGGAAACGTCAGAAAAAGAAACGGCGCTATCCTTAAATCTTACGAGTCGGATACGACGGAAACGAGTTGAAACACCATGGCGTTATCCGTAAATCTTACGAGTTGGAAACGTCAGAAAAAGAAAACAAAGTTGAAATGCTTTGGCGATCACGTAAAAGGTGCAACGGTCCTTTGGGTCATCATAAAAAGACCAAACAATCAATAGCAAACACAAAGTTATGCAGGCATATGGCGTACACAACAAAACAGATATGAAAGAAATCAAAAGCAATGGCAAAGAAAATAGCCACAAAAGGGCGAGTAAAATCAAAAGGCGATCAAACGCCGTCATATTCAGAGTGATTGAGGTACCCCATGTATTCCTTTTAATTATACAAAATTTTTATCGCAAATCAAAATAACAAATGCAGGTAAGCCGTCGTTGGGAGAATATTATTTCTTGCAAAATTATCCAAGCAACGCCATTATGCATGTCGCCAAGGGCGAGGAAAAAGAAGAAGCAGTTGCAAAAGGGAATATTTCATTGAAGGGAGAAAATCAAGACACAAATTCAAGGAAAACTACAAAGAAACTACAACAAGTTCAAGATACAAATTCAAATAAAACGCCACGACGCCGCCACGAACACAATATCTTCTCTAGGCGAAAAGACAAAAGTACGAGCCAACAAAAGAGAGGGCGATGCGGAGCAGCACCACATCGCCAATGATCACCGATGAGATGACGTCAAAGAGGCAAACACGCCCAAGGCGAATAGAAATACAAGATTAATGCAAAGATGAGAGAAAATCAATGCTGCAAATAGGATTACTTATGGAAGTTATTATGCAAGAAAGACGAAGTAGAGAATGATTATTTCCCCACGTCTTACCACTATCACCACTTCGCCTCTTCGAGCCTCGTGCTTAGGGGGCTGTGTACCGGGCGAAATTCTAAGGGCCCAACAAGAAACGGCCCAACAAGTGATCTAGTAGATTCAAATCTTTCATTGGCGGGAAAAATAGAGCATGGGCGACGTGTATGCGAATGGCGACGCCCCCCAGACGCGGTCAAACGATAAACCACTCACTATCTACAACATCATCACATGATCTCCACTAAATAAAGACCAGAAAGAAGGTAACCGTCCACCAAGCACATGATCTGCATACATGAGAGGTGGGGGAATTTAAAACCACCCATGATCAATATAATGGAGGAGTGGCAAAGCGGTTACAAAAGGGAAAAGCAAGGCATGATCACATGGAAGAGGATGCCTATAAATAGACTCCTCACACATCAAAAAAAGGGGACTTAACACATTTATTGTATCATTCACCACCCATAGTAAACTCCCTCCTGGATTGGTATCCCCCAGACTAGGTGCTTCTCACCGAACTGGGTCAACAAATAATGCGTGTTATTTACTTTCTCGTTCCTTATTTTTATCTTGACACACCGAAAATTAGCCTAAGTACAATTGATACTTTACTCATTATCACTAAATATACACCCCCTAAGTTCCACACCGGAACAATACCGACACTTATAATATTATTTTATTTCATCCACTTCTTTTGATTTGCGACCTGCATTTGATAACTCGAGTGTTGCCCTATCAGGACCCTTGTTGAGATACTTGAAGAGATATTTTATTGAATTTGATTTGTTACAGTATTCAACATTGACATGTCCTGAATATCGAACCAAAATATATGGATTATACGGGACAACAAAACGGTTATCCAATTTTGCACCCTTCTTTTCAATTGTCACTCCAGTATTTCTACGTTTATAGCAGGGATATCCATCCTGATCAAGTGTAGTAGATGTGCGAAAATTTTTTGGGTAAAATTTGGTACACTTTCCTGCAGAGTTCATGCAGGGTGATCCTTTAAAAGACCCACCACATGGACCATGTACCATGAACTTTGAAACAGCCTCGGACAACCGTGGATATTGGGCAGGATCTGGTAACTCTGCAGAAATAATTCTGTCGATGTGATTCCCGGTTCTGAGTTTATTTTGACCATTCGACCAAATAAGAATATGTGCATGTGACAGATCTCTCTTTTGAAACCCAATTGTATACATTCCTACGATGAAATATCATATTTATATTTGATTTAAAGAAATATAAAAATAATTAATAAAAATTCAATACAATAATAATTTTTGCATACCTGCATCTACAGGCCCAAAAAATTGTTCTTTCTTGAAGTCATCCATCAACCTATCCAAACCCGTGCCAAGCGCAAATAAAATGCATTTGTATATTTTACTTTAAACTGTAAAATTAAAATTTTAATTACTAATGGAAGATAGTTAATGACAACTACATAAATATTTGTAGTCTTCTATAGTTTAATAATTAAAATAACACTGTGATAAAAATTAACTGTAAAATTTATGTATAGTGTCATAGATTTTCTTAAGAAGATTCCTATAGTTGGTATTTTTTATCAAATTAAAAATGTATCATAGTTGTTGTTTCTATTATTCTCCACTAAAAGATTATAAAATTGATGGAAAATAATTTCTTTGTGCGATATATGGAAAAGACTTTGAGGTTGCGTAAAAAGACTTTGAGGTGGATATGCATTACAAAAAAAATGTTTGTGTATGAATATGTGAGTAGAAATATAGGGTACAATATAAATAATAAAAATATAAAAATATAGATTCTTGATAAAAATATGAATATGTGATACTTAACCAGAAAGATAGGTTCTTGATGAAATTTTTAATAATATCCTCCCTTATAATATATGACTAAAAATATAGATTCCATAAAAATTATAAAATAAATAGATCTTCGTATTAATATATGAGTACAAATTTAGATTTAAGTAGAAATTGTAAAAAAAAATCATTAACAATAATGCTTAAGTATCTTCCTATATAAATTACAATACAAAATAGGCCCCGATATTGATGTATGAGTTGAAATTTAGGTCATGTAAAAACTTTTTAAAAAAATAGACTGTCGTATTAATATGTGAGTAGAAAAATAAACTACATAATAAATTACAAATATAAAGTAGATCCCGTATTAATACATGAAAAGAAATATAAGTTTATGCATTGTTTTACCAAATTAAAAATGTATAATAGTTTTTGTTTCTATTATACTCCACTAAAAGAATCATAAAGTTTATGAAAAATAATTTCTCTATGAGATATATCGAAGATACATCGAGGTTTCGTAAAAAGGCTTTGAGGTGGATATATGAGTAGAAATGTAGGCTACAACAAATTGTTTAAGCCGAAATACATGTTCATGTTGAAATTAAAAAAAAATAGTCTCCCTATTTATAAAATATCCCTATTTATAAAAATAATATATTTCATAAAATTTATAAAATAATAGATATTCGTATTAATATATAAGTAATATTATAGATCTATATAATAAAAAAGTCATCCATATTAATGCATAAGTAGAAATATATGTTCCCGTTGAAATTACAATAAAAAAAATAGAGGTCCTTATTGATGTATGAGTTGAAATAAAAAAAAAAACTTTAAAAATAAACTTTCATATTAATATATGAGTAGAAATATAAACTATAGTATAAATTACAAAAATAAAATAGATCTCGTATTGATACATAAAAAGAAATATAAGTTTATGCACTGTTTTATCAAATTAAAAATGTATCATAGTTGTTGTTTATATTATTCTCCACCAAAAGAATTATAAAGTTTATGGAGAATAGTTTCTCTATGAGATATATCAAAGAGACTTTGAGGTTTCGTAAAAAGGCTTTGAGGTGGATGTATGAGTTGAAATGTAGGCTACAATATAAATAACAAAAAAATATTCGTATTATAAAAAAACAGATTATAAAATAATAGATCCTTGTATTAATATGTGAGGAAAAATATAGATCTATGTAGAAATTATAAAAAAAAAAGTCATCCGTATTAATGCATAAGTAGAAATATATGTTCGCGTATAAATTACAATAAAAAACCAGGGTCCAAAGTATTGATGTATGAGTTAAAATATAGGCCAAATAAAAATTTTTAAAAAGTAGGGTTTCAAATTAATATATTAGTAGTAATACAAACTATAATATAAATTACAAAAATAAATTACAAAAGTAAAATAGATCATGTATTAATATATGAAAAAAAATATAAGTTTATGTAGGAATTAAAAAAAATTTGCATGTACTCGTATTGATATGAGTAAAAATATAGATTTCGTATAAATTAAAAAAAAATATAGATCTTCATATTAATATTTATTAATAGAAATATAAGTTCTCGCAGAAATTACAAACAAATAAAAAATAGTCATTTTTATTCATGTGAGTAGAAATATATGTACCAATAGACATTTTTAATATAAATAAGCCTCATTAATGAAATATAGATCTCGTGGAAAAAAATGGGATGATTTCATACAAAAATATATAATTCACATGAAATGATATTTTTCAATATATGCTAAGTATTACATATTCCATAACTATGTGTCCAAGGGATGCTATGTTTTTATAAAAAAAATAAAATAAAAAGAAATAGATCATATTGGTGTTGAGAATATATATATATATATATATATATATATAACAATTAAAATTAATTATATATTGATGATATTTTTCAAATAATTACAAATCTTAAAACAATTACAATTTTTGTCATCTAAAATAAAATACAATTACAATTGACAATTATGAAAATATATGAAATTCCAATACACAAAAATAACAAAAGTAATAGACCAAACAAACATACAATACTAAAAAAAATGACAATAAAATATCAAAATTTTATAAATAAAGACTCAGTATTATAACATTAGTTGATACTTCTTTATGAAAATTTATGAAAGGAATAATATTAATCTTCTATATGGACCTGCAAATAAAAAATTATAGCTCAAAATTAGTACGTTTATGATTTATCATAAAAATATCATTTAAATACAAAGCTTATATAACAAAAAAAATGTATATAACATATTCAAATCTTCATGATGTTTTTTGAATCATTATTATTTTTGTTGATCTGGTAAAGAAGTAGCAAAATCACTATTATTTTTTGATCTACAAATGTAGTAAAAAAATGTAAATTATATATGAGAGGCAACAAAAATAAAACAATGAAGATTGACGAAAGTGAATGCGAAGAAAAAAATGGAGAGCAAAGAGACATACCTATGAAATGTGATGAAAATAAACCTAAAAAATATCTCCTAAATAATACTTACAACATTGTAAAAAAAAAAAAAAAAGAATACTTACACTAGGTCAATGATATAATTGTTTAAATTAGAATAAAATCATTTTATTGATTACGTATTAATTACCTTCCAAAATAAAAGTTCTAAGAAGTCAACAAAGAGAAGAATTATGAACTATTTTCAAATTTCAAATAAAACATTATATTTTCTGTGCCCGTTTGTATGATCCAATTTGATGAAAATATAAGCGTGTTAAAAAATGTGAATGGTTTGATGAAAGCAAAAAAATATTGAAGTTATTAAGATAGAAGTTATTTTTGTAAAAAAAAAGGATAGAAGTTATAGAAGTTAAAAGGTTTTTAAAAAAACTATTAAGGGCATTGTGGGGATTTAAAAAAAAAGGCTACACCAAAACTAACTATGTTTTCCCTTTATATATAGTATAAATTTTTGTAAAAAAAAAAAAATAGAAGTCCCAGGGGCACTAGTTAGCATGACCCTTAAAAAAAAAGGTTATACCAAAACTAACTATGTTTTCCCTTTATATATAGTATATATATAGATATATAAAGATTACATTCAAAAGCTAGAGTAAAAAAAAGAGTAGTAAAAGATAAAGATAGGAAAAAATAGACTCAAATGATCTTAACTTCTTTAACGATTCTTGTTATGTAACATCGACAACTTTCACATTGTAAAAATACGCTTTAAAAATGTTCGTGAAATTAAAAAAAATACTTTTGCAACAACAAATAGAGAGCAAAACTACATCCCACAAAACTAATATAAATAATTTCTTCAAAAGAAACACATGTTAGCAAAGATTTTATACGTATAGAGATTCTAAAAAAGTGGAGTATTTTGAAAATTAAAAAAATAAAAATAAAAATTTGTGAGGGTTACACCGGAGACAAACATTGCATTGCATCCGGCTTATGGGAGAATGGTGTTTTGCACACTTGCAAGTGAAGTAAACATGTGAGTCCACTCCTTTCCAGTCAAAAAGGAACCTTCATCTCCCGAGCACAACAGAAAAACATAACTAGAAGAACTCAATCACGTTTGTAGATTGGATTAGCTTTCTTCGATCGGAGATGCTTGTTTCCGGGCCAATTACGCCGGGGCAGGTCTGTTTTTTACTCTAATTCTTTGATGATGATTTCAAGGTTCAATCACGAATTGCTTGACTGTAGTGAGCGTCAAATTGTTTTGTTTCAGTTGATTAGTTCTGATTTTTGTGATCTGGATTTTGTGGTAACTTGTTTAATTTTGTAATTTGTTATCTAAGTTTATGTAGCTAAATCTGAAAATGTATCAATTTGTGCACACTAATTAAGCACACAAATAAGGAAATTATATCTTGAAATTCGTGTATTCAATACATTTAAAGCGTAAAAAGTTGTTTTTATTAACATTAACTTTATGTTTTATTTCTTTTTTTATATGCTTTAACAAGTGCATTGGGTGCAGTATTTAGCATGAACTTTTATTTATTGATATATAGAATATGCTAGTATTTGCGATGATGTATAGTATACTACAAATTCTCTGATAGAGCTTTGTTTATTGTGCCTTCAGGTGTCTTTTTTGTTGGGAGTTATTCCAGTCTTTGTCACATGGATATATTCAGAATACTTAGAGTACAAGAAAACCTCGTCTCCTACTAAAGTGTAAGTTATTATTAACACTGTTATGGGAAAGCAAATTAAATTATTGACGTCAACTTATGCGATTTTATTAAGTATTAGGTTTGTTAGTGAAACGGGTGTCAAGGGAGATTTTCTTCTCTTCTGTTTGGTTGTTTCTTCTCGTGACTGGATTGGTGAAGTTGAATAGGGTTATCAAAATGATTTAGATAGGTATGTTATTAAACATTGAAACCTTGTGGTGTCACTTATGGTATTTCAATTTTGATGTGATAACATTGGTAAAGGAGAAAATGTATTCAATAAGTCTTGGATGAGGTATTTGAGAATGATAAGTCTTGGACGAGGTATTTGAGAATCAACAGTCCGTAAATTAAGTAGCAGTATTTAGTATTTAAATATCAAGTTTACGACGCCCGTGTTACTTACAGCTCTGAAACTGCACTTGTACTTTTATTTTAAACACATAATAATATGTAAATTACTTAATTGGTTCATAGTTGTATATTAAGCAAACCTGGAGATTAAGCTTTAAATAAAAAAATTAGATGCTGAGTAAGCTTTGAACTTTTGGACTTAGGATACCAACCAATCGGGGTATGTGGAGCATGCATACATGAACATCCTACTTTCAAAAATTGAATTTCTAGCATTGATGTTCTTGACATATGGATTGTAGAAAATTACTTATCTAAAAATATTTTCTAATTCTGAACAATTCTCCTGGTGGACTACAGTCTTTCAGATGCTAATCTTGATGAGTTGGGGAATGATACAATTAAGAAAGATGATCGGGCCATTTTTCTGGATGCAGGGCTTACAAGATCATCATCAGCAAAACTCCATGCATCATCTGTCAAATTGAATTTGATTCGGTAATTTCCCGTGAAATCCAATGTCAAAGTTTTTACGTATATATTTTTAAGATCCTTACCTTCTTACTTGTTCTGTTTAGGTTCTTGACCATGGATGATTCTTTCTTGCTAGAAAATCGGGCAACTTTGAGGGCAATGTATGTCATTGGTTTGTAAATTACTAAAATAGTACACATTACACTCCTGAATCCTGAAAACATATTGGCAATATTTTTACAGGGCTGAGTTTGGGCTGATTCTGTTTTATTTCTTCATATGTAATCGAACCGACTTACTTGGAGATTCTACAAAGGTACAAAAACACCACTTATTATATTTCCAATTGTTTTTGCTTTGATCTGCAACTTGAAATTTTTTTATATAGTAGTGATTTTCTTAGAGAAACTTGTTCTATGACAGCTTCAATTTTTGTTTGCTTCTTTGTAATTGTTTGATTTCTCGTTTAAATTTATACACGAATTCTTTTAGAGCTGTTGCTGTGAGTGCCTAGGAAGTAACTATTCGAGTGATTGAAAGGATGCCAGCTTGACTAGTTTTCACTTTGTGGATTTTACAATAGCCCAGTTCACAATTTACTGTTTTCGTATGTTTGGGTGAGTGTTTATCAAATGTGATTTTGAACGAACTTGATTTTGTAAAATTTGAGTTTAAGGTGAAATGGTGATTTATATTTTGATGCTTGTAATGTAAAAGCAAGTTTGATGTACATTTTGGTGTAATTTTTTTCCAGACTAATTTTTCTCACCTGTTCAACCATGGTTTAGTAGCAAAACCAATGTTGACGTTTTACACACAAACATGATATTTTTTAATAAAACCGCATTCGTCCCATGTCAAAGCAAGTTTGGGAAGCTGAAACGCTCACCCAAATATGCAATTAGCCGTGTACACTTTGATGCAACATTTTTTTTGGTTCTATTTCTTTTAATGCCTTTTCATTAGGCTTCGTGAGATATATTCTGTGACAGGGTTCACTTCGGAAGAGATATACTCTTAGCTTAATTCACAATTCACACTTCTTGACTTTCATATCAAATGTACTTTATGCAACAATATTTTATCCAACAAAGCTATCGGTCTTGTTTAGATATATGCTGCTACAGATTTTGGAATACTTGTATCTAATGGGTCTATGGATATTTAAATCAATCACCATACGATCAAAAGTTTCCATTTGTAGTTTATTATTTTCTTACTTGGTTTTCCTTCCTTTTTTTGACAGAACTATAATCGGGATCTTTTCATTTTCCTCTTCATTCTTCTGCTTATAGTTTCTGCAATGACTTCTTTAAAAAAACATAATGACACGTCATCTTCTAAACGAAGCATGCTTTACCTTAATCGGCATCAAACAGAAGAATGGAAAGGATGGATGCAGGTGGGTGCTCCTTTTTGGCTGATCTGAAAACTTGTAAATAGAGATGCTATATTTTTGCTTTCCTCCTAAAAATCATAGTTAAAAGTATTTACTCTACCTTTTCCATTCATTGACATTTTATTTTTGTACTAACATTGTTTTACCTGCTGCAACATGCCTGATGTGAAAAATTATGCGAGTTCTATTTGGATTTCTCATTCTTCTGTTACTTTTTTACTTTGTTTCTTAGTACATGGATGATTTATTTCATAGCTTTTCCAGGAAGAAATTATGGAATACTGAAATGAAGCTATTTGATTATATGTGATGGAAATTGAGGCTTTTAGTTATTAAAATAAAACCGCATATGTAGCTCAATGTAGTCCCGGCATGTGTTACTTTCAAAATGCCATAATTCATCCAAACTTCCTCTTTTTTGTCAGGTACTAGTTCTACTTCTAACTATGTTCATGTTTGTTTTTCCATGTGTTCAGGTCCTTTTTCTAATGTATCATTATTTTGCTGCAACGGAGATACACAATGCAATACGTGTTTTCATTGCTGCGTATGTTTGGATGACTGGGTTTGGCAACTTCTCCTATTATTATATCAGAAAAGATTTTAGCCTTCCACGCTTTGCTCAGGTGATATAGATATCTTGACCCCGAGTCCATTTTTATTTTACTTTTTTTTTCCAGGATGTGTTGCCCACTGTCTGTCCTTAACTTGATATACTTAAATCTTTAATGTGCCTTGCAGATGATGTGGCGGCTTAACTTTTTTGTGGCCTTTTGTTGTATCGTGCTTAACAACGAATATATGATCTATTATATATGTCCAATGCACACACTTTTCACTTTGATGGTGTATGGAGCATTGGGTATCTATAACAAGTACAATGAAAATAGCTCAGTGATAGCCGCAAAGATTCTGGCATGTTTTCTTGTGGTGATCTTGATTTGGGAAATCCCAGGATTCTTTGAATTATTCTGGAGCCCATTTGCATTCTTTTTGGGTTAGTAATACACGTAACTTGTACTTCTGTATATTACTTTTTATTTTTATTTGGGTGTGTGTGTGACTTTCCTTACCAGCTCGTCATCCTGAGATTGCCAGTTGGTTTCACTTTACTGAGATTGCCAGTTGGTTTCACAACCTTGAGCCAGTTCTTTTCCACCCATGGCCCCTGAATTGAACTGTTTTGTTGCCTTTCAAGACCCAAGTTGTTGAGGCCCCACTCCTGTTGTTCACAATAATTATTGGAAACACGATAACAAAATTTTACTTGTTATATATTTAAATAATGGATGTTTTCCCCCCTTTAAAAACAAGTTGTATGCACACTCTTTCAAATGTATGTTTTTTATGCATGTTTCAAATTGTTTTTATGGTTTTTACTGCAAGTTCATAATAGTAATCTTCATATGGAAGGTTATACTGATCCTGCAAAGCCTGATGCACCTCGAATGCATGATTGGCATTATAGATCTGGGCTTGATCGCTACATCTGGATAGTTGGAATGATTTATGCCTACTTCCATCCAAATGTAATATCGCAGTAGCTTGTGTTGTAGTATTTTTTTCAAATGATATCCAGCTATTTTAAATTTGACATATTTTACCATTTCAGGTTGAGAAATGGATGGAAAAATTGGAAGAGTGTGAAACCAAGAGAAAATTAACAATCAAAACCAGCATTGTGTCAATTGCTTTATTTGTAAGTTACATGTCTTTTTATTATAAAACTGTTTGCTTAGATTATTCATGGTTTTCTCTTCTCTTTTTTATGTTATTACTTCAATTTACGCTGATGTAGTCATGTATAGACCAAATAGACTAAGCAAGAACATTTCATTTTCATTTTTCTTTCTAGGTTGGTTACTTGTGGTATGAATACATATACAAGCTAGACAAGGTTTCATATAACAAACTTCACCCATACACCTCATGGATTCCAATCACGTGGGTGTTATTATTTATCTTTTACCTCTTTGCCTATTCTTCATGTTTTGGGTAGGAAAACATTTATTTTCCAGTTCCATCTATTATTTTTTTAATTATTATCATTTATCAGTGTTTACATTTGCTTGAGGAATTTCACTCAGCACTTACGGAATTTCTCTTTGACCCTCTTTGCGTACGTTTTCTTTACCTTAATTATTGAAATTCCAGGTTGAGTGGTGTTGTATTTTGCTTTTATTCGTAATTCCTATTTTCTACTAATATTTGTTTCTTAATTTCCACCACTTTTTGTTTGTGTTATCAGGTGGCTTGGCAAGATTACTTTAGAGACGTACATTTCACAGTTTCACGTTTGGATGAGGTGTGTAATGTGTATGCATATTAATCTTTTATATTCTTTAACTACCCACTACACTTGGCCTCGATTAATTTATAAATATGAGAGAGGGTGTGGTTTCTGTTTCATATGGATGACCAGCCATTCCATGCATTTTCTGTCAGAGATAACATTAAGAGGGATATGTGATGCAATTATACAGTAATTGGAAATTCTGAAACAGTTGATCTAGTTGGTTGAGATACGTGCTCAGATGATTTATGTATTATATTGAACTAATGTGTTTCCTACTTTCCTTACTATAGCTTAATGAATTGAAAATATTACGATCCCTAGTGATGATGACCCAAATCAATAGACAATAGCGCACAGCTAATTTTTAGATTTCTTGATCATGATTGGTCTCAATAGTTGCTGAATTCGGTCATGGTTTTAGAGATTGCAATTGTCATGAATAGAAAAACTTCTCATGATGTATGTTGCCTGTTTTTTTATTGTTAAGTTGTTCTGTGTCTTTGTTGTTTCTATAATATTTCTTTGTACATTGGATCATGAACAGAATTTAGAAAAATTATAATGGATCAAAATGTATGAAAGAACTTTCCCTTAGGAAGATCTGTTCTTGATAATTTCCTCTTTGAATACAGATCAAATATGCCAAATGGACAGCCCAAGTGGCTTCTTTCTCTTATCCCAGAGTATCCCATGCTCAACTTCATGCTTACTACTGCTCTATTAGTCTTGGTATGGATCTTCGTTTTCTTCTTTCTTTCATGTTTTTTTCTGTTACTGCTAATCAACCCTTAGAGCACCAATTAAGAAATAAATAAAAAAAAATCAAAAGTATAACATTAATACATTGAAAATTATAGAAAGTTGTACATTTTAATAAATTTATTTCAATTATTTTTTAACAGCGTCTTTAGGGCGGCACTTTTAGCATATATCTTGTTTTATTAATCTTCAAATTTCAGGAAAGATATCCCTATTAAGTTGCACTTTTTGTGCTGCATTGCTATCTTGACATTATTTTGCAGGTATCTCA
Source organism: Trifolium fragiferum (assembly GCA_954870985.1). Lineage (NCBI taxonomy): Eukaryota > Viridiplantae > Streptophyta > Magnoliopsida > Fabales > Fabaceae > Trifolium > Trifolium fragiferum. The sequence continues at coordinate 14,019,037 of OX940790.1, read as the reverse complement.
TCGACTTTTTGAATTGACAAATACCATCAAGACAGTGTTTGTACCCACAAAAGACAATCGGCGGCTTTTGCATAATTTTATTACTGGGATTGCCATTTCCGTTTCTTTATATTGCATCGCTCTTATTCTACTCCAGATTCTGCGTTCAACGGTAAGTTTCTATTTGCTAGATGAACGGTTTGTGAAAAATCTCGAGGAAGGATAATTGTAGTCAGTGTTTGATTTTTCTTTGATACTGACAGGTTTGAAATGAACACCAAAGAGAGGAGGGTTTACCTAGACCATTGTAAAGTGTAAAATACTTAGGAGGCACGTTTGGGATCAATTTCAGTGTTTGATTATGTATATGACTAGGCATCTCATCGACTTTAGGTAATAGAATTTTTCAGTGTTTGATTTTGATATGACTAGGTTTATCCATTGCATTGGATTGTCCTTTATACTTAGGAGGCACGTTTGGGATCTTAGAGACTCTTTGCCTCTACCCATGCTCGTAGTGTAATAAGATCGTGGTCGTTGTGCCACATGATTATCTTTATCCCATTTAGATGGCCCTTGCTATTGTTGGGCTTTTAGCCGATCCAGAACACATGATTTGGTTAAATATATGTAGTGACATGTTTGGAATTATATATGCTTGTGTGGTATGTTAATTATTGAACGAGCATATACGGAACGTGTATGTCAGATGGAGACTACACGGGTGTTAGAGTCTGTGTGGCTTCACCTAATCCTGCGGGTGTTAGAGTCTGTGTGGCTTCCTATAACAACGTTCTGCTTCAGAGAGTTTACATAGACAGATCAATTTGAATTGACGTGCGGAAAGGAAGCTAGGTTGGTTAAAATAAGAATACATGGGAATGTGGGATCTCATTTTTTTCCCCTGGAGAATGCTCCTATAATTGTTGGAAGTAGATATCCCCATTCACTGCATCAGATATAAATATTGGTGTTCGTTTGTGTTGGAGTTTGGCATATGAAGAGGGGGTTAACCCCAAAGGAATTTAGACCAATTTTCTGTAGCTTCATTTGTGCGCACACATACAAGGAGTAAAGAGTAGTTTCGTGTTACAAATTTGTTGTCTTGGCTTCGAAGAAATTCAAGATTCGTTATTGCCTGTTTGTATTCAATTTCCATCATCATTTGTTGACTTGTTACATATGTGAAGGATAACGAAATATATGTATATTCATTTTGACAATCTTAGCTGAAACACGTTGTCATACCCTTGTAACAATAGTTTTGTATTTTTTACTTGTTTTTTTGGAAGTAAATTTCATGGCGTCAAAATGGAAATGTAAAACTACACAAGTACAATTCAATATAACAAATAACAAAATTATAATCCTTACGAAGAAAGGCTGAATTTTCCTATTGTTTAAAGAGTTTAATGGCTACTATGTGATGACCGTCATCTTATCATATTAGCCTGTTTCGTAACCGTCTTTTAAAATTACTATTACATGCTCTATTTTTATAGGTGCGTATCCAATACAATGAAAGAACAGTTTGTAAGTAGTAAAACCCGAGTTGCACTTCGTGAAAGAATAGTTATTATCCGGTGCAAAAAGTTGATGTCTTTTATGTCTATTTTCCTACTATTATTATCAAGTTCAATCTTCAGTTCTTTATACACCTCGACACAATATCGCGAAGTGGCCGCCTTTGCTCAATTTGGCTCAGACCTTGATGCTGCGACTCATGCATTACTCAATAGAGGTGCAAGGCTTACAGAAGTACTGAAACAAGCACAATATGCACCACTTTCAATTGAAAAACAAATTCTAGTAACAGCATTCCCACTTTTATCATCACTCCCGGTACTGGCATTGGGATTATTAACCGATCGAAACTTTAATACAACCCTTTTTGATATTTTCAGTGTGTTGACAATGTGTATTTTAACTTTCATTTTTTTGTGACAAATTTTAACCTTCAATATATACTAAGAAATCCTGTCTTATATGTGAAACATTTTACATCTAAGTGGTTTAGAATGATGTACATATCGAATGAAACAAATCTGGTCCCAAATTTCAAATAACTACCGTAAGTTCAAAGAATTATTTATTCTTTTAGAGATACAATCAAGGTGCCACCTGAGTCTTGGGAAGTGGCAATATTTACCTAAATCTTTGTTCTGAATTAATCCTCTACAATTAATGTATCCTAAAGTTCTGCAATATATAAGATGGTGGACTAATGTTGCAGTATCTGAATCCTGCATTCATGCATATGCTTGGTTTGCAAATGCTAGACAAATGGGACATACCCATGCTCTTGCAGAACTGCTGTCAATGAATTTAAACCAGCATGGATAAAGTCAGTTTGGGGATGGGTCCTATCGCCCGTTATAAATACATGCACACCGTTCATGAGTTCAATCCAGCTACAACCTGGTCTTTTCTTTACATGTTGTTGCTTCATTGTATGTCTCATCTCAGATACTTCTTCATATCGACCAACCACTCCATAAACATTTGACATCAACACGTAATTTCCGCAATGATCTGGCTCAAGTTCAATCACCTTACTTGCTGCAATCTCGGCCAAGTCTGTATTCTTGAGGTTACGGCATGCTGCTAGCAAAGACCTCCATCCCACAGGATCAGCCTTAAAGGGCATTGTTAGCATTAAATCATAGGCCTCCATGAGCTTCCCTGCTCGACAAAGCATGTCAATCACACATGTAAAGTGTTCAATGGATGGAGATATGCCATATTTTGAATCCATGTCTGCTAGAAATTCAAGCCCTTCCTTCACCATGCCAGCATGACTGCATGCAGATAACAATCCAACAAAACTGATTTCATTAGGTGCCAATTGAGCTTGACACATGCGAGAAAACATATCTAATGCCTCATCACCATAGCCATACATTCCATAACCAGTGATCATGATGTTCCATGAGGCCACATCCTTCTCTGTCATGATATCAAAAACCATGCGAGCATCTCTCATATTCCGCATTTTGCATACATGTCCATCAAAGCATTAGAACATCATCAAACTCATTGTTTATTCCTTCCTTCCCCAACCCATTTACAATCATATACCCATGTATCTCTCTACCATGCATCAAGGCTGCTAGATGAGTGCAAGCCGGAAGTACTGTTGTAACTGTAACCAAATCAGGCTGAACCCTATTGCCTAGCATCCTATCAAAAAGTTTCAAAGTTCCCCAATGATCACCACACCGTTGATGAACCGATATGATCGAGTTCCACGAAAAGACATCCTTTTCATCCATCACCTCAAATACATTCCAGGCATCACTAGCACATTTGCATTTCCCATACATATCAATCAATGCATTTGAAACAACAACACCGGAGTCATAACCCATTTTTATCACAAACCCATGAACACCTCGTCCATTGTCGAAATCTCCTACCACAAAATGTATAGACAAAACACCAGTAACTGTATATCTACAAGGAACCACCCCATTTTCCACCATCCTCCTAAACATCACCAAGGCCTCTTCAAAGTGCCCAATCTGCGCATACCCATTGACCATAGAATTCCAAAGAACAACATCTCTAACAGGCAATTCCTCAAACACCTCATGAGCATCCACGACCAATCCAAATTTCAAGTAAGTATTAACCAAAGCACTCCCAACAAAAACATCCAATTCCAACCCAAGTTTAAACAACAACCCATGAATCTTCTTAACCTCAAAATCCTCCCCAACATCACCACATGCTCTGATCACACATGGGAAAGTGAATTTATCAGGAACAACACTACTACTACTACCCAGATGGCGCATTTGCTTATAGAGACAAAACCCATATTGGGGAAACCCATTTGCAACGAATCCAGCAATGATTGAATTGTAAGCAAAGACATTTTTGTCATGATGGGTTGGGTAGTTGAAGACTCTGAAGGCATAATCAATGAGTGTGCATTTGGAGTACATGTTGATGAGACTTGTGATCACAAGTGGGTAAGTAAAGAAACCATTTTTGAGTAAATGAGAATGGAGTTGTTTGCCTTTGGAGAGGTCTGTGTTTTGGGCACATGATTGAAGGGAGGTAATGCATGTTACTATGTCGTACGAGGTTGAGAAACAGCGACTATGTTGTTGTTGTTTTGGAAGTACAAGTCTTGAGATTGTTGTCCCATTCATCTATAATGTGGTTTGCTTAGAGCATCATGAATGAAATTTACATCATTATTGTCCACAACATCGAATATGAAAACGCGACATGGCTTAAACGGAGATGTTACAACTGCGTTAGAAGACTCTATTATCAACTGCGCCGCCTCTTCTCTTCTATTGCTACAAAAGGAGAAATTCTATGTTGGGGACAATCCCAAAACATCACATATGGACACACAGTCACATGAAATTTAAAATATTAAATAAAAAATATTAAAGTAATATTAATTGATGTGATTATTTATTTTTTTTAAATTCTTTTTATTTGTGAGTGTGTGTCTAAATATGATGTGTTGGGGTTGTGCCCAATCAAGATTTTCTCTGCTACAAAGTAAGGACCGGGACATATTAGAAAAATTCTAAAAGGGGAGTATTTTGAAAAAAAAAAAATTTAAATTTTCAGGGTTATTTGAAAGAAAAAAAAATCGCAAAAATGTTGGTAATTAGTAATAATTAAGGATCATAATTATTTGCTGTAACAGAAACTCATTGTTACATGTAATAGTAGATATTTTAAATCGGACGACTCATATTGTATTTTAACAAAATTAATATAAAACAATCTCAACTACTAATTTTAAATCATATGATCCTAATTAATAACTGTGTCATAAACAGTGCGGATTTTTCCGGCATAAAATCGTGTTCCGATAATTAAAGGTTGCTTTGAGATTTAGACAAGAGACAAACTTTGCTTTGCATCCGGCGTATGGGAGAATGGTGCATGCACACTTGCAAGTGAAGCAAACATGTGATGTGAGTCCACTCCTCCTTTACACCACACATAAGTAAATGAGTAGCAGTAAAAAAAGAGTAAAAAAAAAGGGTAAGAAATGACGTGGCAAAGTAGCATCAACACTTGAAGGTCCCTCTCAACTCAAGTAAGCACCCACCACCGTTCATTCACCTCTATTTTGTATTTTCTCTTCGCGGTTCCGATAAATTAAATTAATTAATTAATTAAATTATAGTACTAGATTTTTTCCCTTTTTTTTTTTTATGCTGCTGGTGGTAGATTCGTTTTCTAAGAACAAGGAAAAAGTATAATAAAAAAAGAATACTCCATAAAATAAAAATAAATATCTGATGCGGGCGGGGATGCGGCAGAAGCGGGTTTTGCGTCACTGAAGAAGAAGAAGAAGAAACCGTTATTCCTCTTTCTTTCATTCTTTCTTCATCATTCAAAAATGGCTTCAAAGCTAACAACATGTTTTGTGTGCTGGAATCTCAGCAACTGTAATCACCATTATAATCGCGCATTGCGCTCTCCTTTTCAACCTTCTTCCAAACTCCCACAACGTAGCACTATCATCATCAGGTACCTACCTCTCTCTCTCTCTCTCTCTCTATTAACATCATCAATTGCTTTTCTCTTCTTACTGGAGGATTATTACTATTGGTAATCAATTTTGTTTGTTCTGTTCTGTTTTGTTCAGTTCTCAGCAGAAAAGACAATATAACAAGAAAACATCACGTCCTTCAATAGATGATTCTTTGCAGACTCCAATTCTAGTGCCGCCGGATAATAATAATTCTACACCGCCGGTATTATTCACTTCAACGAACCTACCAATTATTATTTTCTGTTTCGATTGACTTATTTAAGCATATTGCCACACTGTTTCAAACAACTTATAAAATCAGTTTATAATATCTCCATAAGTTGGTTGTTTTCAACTTATTTTCATAAGCTCTCCATCATAACTTATAAAAGAAGTTTTACTTTATTTTATCTTTTCTTATAGAAATAGCTATTAGCTAATGATATGATAAGCACTTATGCTATAACTGCTTAATTAAGATGTTTATTAGAACTGGGTCTTAAGCTGAAAACAACTAATCACAATCATAGTAAGCTACATTCTTGTGTTATTCCAAACACTTAATACAACTAATTGTTTTTCGTTACATTACCAAAAGAACACTTAAATAAGTGGTTATGTAATAACATAAGTTTAAATAGGCGCTTCTTAGCATTCTCCTCACTATTCTGATTTTGTTGAATGGATAAACTTACTTCTTGAAAATAATTCATGAGGTTAAATAGTTGGCTTTTAGTGCTAATAACTAATTATTGAATTATGAAATAGGCCTTGTACGTAAATGGAGCAGAGCAGGCTGAACAGTTGTCTGACAGTCAGCTTGAGGATTTGTTAGCCATGATAAAAAATGCAGAGAAAAGTAAGATATTATTCTGGAATGTTTACGGGTTTCATTTTTTTAGACACACATTTTCTGTTATTAAGAATTCTATGTTCTTCTTCTTCCAGACATCCTTCTTATAAATCAGGCAAGAGTCCGTGCGCTTGAAGATCTACAAAAGATTCTTGCCGAAAAGAAAGCATTACAAGCAGAAATTAATGTCTTAGAGATGAGGTTGGCAGAGACTGATGCGCGGATTGAAGTTGCTGACCAGGAAAAGACACGGGTGGAACTCCTGGAGGGCCAGTTGGAGAAACTGCATAGTGAGTTGGCTCAAAAGGGAAGCGACACTGAATTGTATGACCTTCAAAATGGAGTTTTGAGTGATGCAAATGATACGATCAGTTCCCTTACCAAGGAGCTTAATTCAATAAGAGAGGAAAATGCCTCTTTGAAGAATGAAATAGAATCATTTAAAACACAGCTCAATGATGTCAAGAACAATGATGACCGTTTAGTGGTGTTGGAAAAGGAGCGTTCATTTTTGGAGTCGACCTTAAAAGACATGGAATCAAAACTGTCAATATCTCCAGAAGATGTATCTGAATTGTCTGCACTTAAAGTTGAATGCAAGTATTTATCGGATAAGGTTGAAAATTTGCAAGTGTTGCTAGATAAAGCAACCAAACAAGCCGACCAAGCTGTTATAGTGCTGCAACAAAACCAGGGTCTTCAAAGGGAGGTTGATAAATTGGAAGCATCTCTTGAAGAAGCTAACATCTATAAGCTATCATCTGATAAATTGCAAAAAGATAATGAGCTAATGCAACAAAAGATAAAACTGTTGGAGAACAGCCTTGAAAAATCTGATGAAGATATAAACTCTTATGTTCAGCTCTATCAGCAGTCAGTGAACGAATTTCAAGATACACTCAATATTCTGCAAAAAGAAAGCAAGAAAAAGATGCTAGATGAACCAGTGGAAGATATGCCGTGGGAATTCTGGAGTCAATTGTTGCTTCTAATTGATGGTTGGGCACTTGAAAAGAAGATATCAGTAGACGATGCAAAGCTTTTGAGAGAAAAGGTGTGGAAGAAAGACAAGGGTATTAGTGATATATATTTAGCTTGCAAAGGACAGAATGAAGACGAGGCTATATCTTCATTTCTTGGGCTTACATCATCTGCAACAAGGTATTGATTTTTAATTGTTTATTGCATTTTATATATCTTCCATTGTCTTATGCGCCCCTTACTTTTTATCTTTAGTCCAGGATTACATGTGATTCACATTGCAGCAGAGATGGCACCAGTAGCTAAGGTGCATTCATTGAATCCTTATCTCGATATTTATTTGTTGTGAACTCGTTTTATTTTATCCTTGATGTTTTTAATTCTTTCAACATGATCATTATTTGTTTCTTTATTTGATTAAGATTAGGATTTCAGTATTGGTATAAAATCACCTAGCCAGACAGAGAACTATATTTGATTTTCTTTAGTATGAAATCAACTAGCCACTCTCATTACATGAGTTTTAAGTGTACAAACAGTCAACAATATATATGTGTGGTAGGTCTTGGTGAGTCAAGCTTATGTACATGGTTAGCTTGATTATTTTGGGGTATTGATGACCAAACAAATGATAAAGAATATGTGAATAAAATATTATAGATTCCAGCTTAGAGTGCAAAAAATATTTCATACAAGTTGGGGTCAGTTGTCACTGGAGAGAGTATCCATTTATAGTAATTTTTTGAATCCATGGAAGTGGTGCTTTATTTTCAATTTGAATGTGAATGAGCAACATCCTATTATTTCTTGAATTAAATGAAAAACTCTCATATGAGAATGAATACAACTATTCCTCTGTACTATCAAATTTCAAATTAAAACTTAATTGACTTTAGAGCTGGAAATAAGTTTATGAGCCTTTGCAGCATTGGAAGTGCAGGGATGGCTCTTTTCTGTGTTGTACACATTGCTCCACAAACATATCTCAAACGTATTGCCCATTTTTTTTTTAAAAATAAAATTTAATTCTCGGATACTTCCCCGATACTTGGGAAATTTTGGAGTATCAGGGCTTCCTTAACAATTTCGTTCAGTTTTACAATATGCATTGTATGGTGTATGTGGGCTAGACTGTTGTCTAAATTTGAACCACAATGGATTTGTAAACAAACCTCGGTTGAGCTTTTGTTGATCCAATTTTGGGATTTGGTTTGGTATGAGAAAGGTCAGGTCCTTTGGATCTGTTGGTAAATAACTGTAACTCATAAAATTTAGGAAGAGGAAAACTATTTTTTATTGAATAGAAATCTGCTATTTAATACAAAGTTGCAACTGAAATAAATAACAAATACTGAGTAAAAAACTCCTAAACTTCAGCCACTACTTTATTAGCTAATAAGTAGCTGGAAATATAAAACAAACTCTCCTAAAGACTTGGTCAACAAGTGCAGCTAGCAGTAACAACTACTGATACACACGTTCAACACTCCTCCTTGTATCAGCGGTTGGATATTCCAAGTTTCTCCCTTAGTAACTCGAACCTGCTTCTTGGAAGAGCTTTTGTAAAGATATCTGACAGCTGATCTTCGGTCTTGCAATATTTCAAACACACAGCTCCATCCTTCTGTACATCTCTTAGAAAAAATAATTTGATGCTAAAATGCTTTGTTTTTCCATGAAAGACTGGATTTTTGGAGATGGCTATGGCTGCCTGGTTGTCCACCATTACTTCAGTAGTTGGAAATATAAAACAAGTGCAGCTATGGATTTTTGAGTTACAGTTATTTCCCAAGTAGCTGGAAATATAAAACAAACTCTCCTAAAGACTTGGTCAACAAGTGCAGCTAGCAGTAACAACTGCTGATACACACGTTCAACAGGATCCATATGAAGTTTGTAGTTTCATGGATCACTTGGTCAGACTGAACTGCAACAGTCCTTGAGTTGAGATTATCTTGTCTACCACTCAACACTTTCCCAGAAGGTTGGTCATTTGGAAGTTTCCTGAAGAAACAAACAGATTATGTCATTGCGTTCACTCTCTGATTGGGTGGTTCTTTTGTTATTCGTAGAATGCTTTCCCAGTGGAACCTATATGAGTATTCCTTAACTTAAAATTTAACATGATTAAGAAGCTCCCTGTTGATTCTTTCATTATACCTTTCCATATTGTTCTTCTTATGATGGTGCTTGATCTTCTGCTTTCAACTAATCTTTTTTTCACTTTACATAATGATATTTAGATTGAGTTATTTTTGTAACAGGTTGGTGGCTTGGGGGATGTTGTCAGTGGTCTAAGTAAAGCATTGCAAAAGAAAGGGCACCTTGTCGAAATTGTACTTCCCAAATATGACTGTATGCAATATGACCGCATTGGTGACTTAAGAGTATGCTATTTATCGAGAAAAGAATTAAAGAAGTTGATAAAGTCTTGGTTGTTGGTATCTTGAGCGACTTGTGATTATTTGATTATTCTTGCAGGCTTTGGATGTGGTGATAGAGTCATACTTCGATGGTCAAATATTCAAAAATAAAATCTGGGTTGGCACTGTTGAAGGTCAACAGTTAAATATTTCCATTTAACTTGAATGTCTTAATATGGTTTACTAACTTCACTTTGCTTATGCAGGCCTTCCTGTTTATTTCATTGAGCCCCATCATCCTGATAAGTTCTTTTGGAGAGGAGACTTTTACGGCGAACGTGATGATTTTAGAAGATTTTCATATTTTAGCCGTGTAGCACTTGAGTTTCTTCTTCAAGCTGGCAAGAAGCCAGATATCATTCATTGCCATGATTGGCAGACAGCATTTATCGTAGGACCGCCAAATTGTTTTTACCAAATGTTTGCTCTTTGAGTGACTTATTGTCTAAACATTGTTGTGCTATTATGCCAGGCTCCTCTATACTGGGATATATATGTCCCAAAAGGATTAAGTTCAGCTAGGATATGCTTTACATGCCACAACTTTGAGTATCAAGGGACTGCACCAGCTAGAGAGTTGGAATCATGTGGTCTTGATAGCCACCATCTAAATAGACCAGATAGAATGCAGGACAACTCAGCACATGATAGAGTCAATTCTGTCAAGGTATACTAATAATATGATTATCTATTCTTCCATTTATGAGAAAATATAACTATATAAGTAATAGTTCACTTTCCATTGGTCAGGGTGGTGTTGTATACTCAAACATTGTAACAACAGTGTCCCCTACTTACGCCCAAGAAGTGAGAACTGCAGAGGTATTGTTCATTTCTTGTTCTTGCGGATATTAGTTATTGTCTGGTTTAAAATATCCATTTTTTAATTAAAATAAAACAAGCATACACGAAGAACAAGCACGAGGTCAACTTTGAATAACAAATTTCCCTATAATTGCATCTCTGCTGACTAGATTGTTACCGGAAAGGATTGTTAAGAGATATATAACCACACAGATACCTTCATCTAAAACTTTTAAGAGAGTTGGTCCTTGCGTAGTATTTGCCTTTTGAGTCTTCATGACCGAGTGATGAAAAATTTGATCCATGCTACTTCTATGTCTCTGATTGAACTATAATACGAGCAGAGTTTTTTTAGACTGGGCTTATGCTTTGTCCATGCATTAAGCCAAATGAATTTCATGTGAGGGATTTGTTAAAACCATTCATGTGCTTTTTCCTAATAGCTTAAGATTTTTGAAGATTTGATTGTTAAGAATAGACATTGGCACTGTTTCTAAAAATGAAAGACTATTATTGCATACATTTTTGTACTAGCTATTGGCATTTGACATTGTTACGTGCAATATAAGGGGTGCCAGGAGATCTGGTTTGATGTGCAAATTGACATAGGGCTGGAATTAATTTGCCATTGATCTTTGGATTTGACAGTATATCTTTATACAGCTGTTAAAGAAAAAGTATATCTTTTTACAGAAAAATAGTGGAGAATCACACATAATTCATCATAAATGATGCTTTTAAGTTTGAACATGTATAAGCACTCTTCATAACTTTTCAATTTTAAAAGTTGGTCTCATGAATGATATTATTGTACAAAATGCAGGGAGGTAAAGGCCTCCAGTCAACTCTCTCCGCCCACTCTAAAAAGTTCATCGGTGTTCTTAATGGTATTGACACTGATATATGGAACCCTGCTACTGATCCATTTCTTGAAGTCCAGTACAATGCAAATGATCTTCAAGGGAAATCAGAGAATAAGGAAGCTTTGAGAAGGAACCTAGGTCTTTCTTCTGAAGATGTTAAGAGGCCATTGGTAATTATATATTGTTATTTCACAGGACAATTTATTTGATGCAATATATTATAGTTTTCTCTTCACTCTTTTTTTTTTTTTTGAAAAAAAAATTATGCTATATTTTATCTCATTAAGAATTCAAGCTTTGTCAGTTTTGCTTTTAATCCCAAAAATGCAACCAAAAAGCAGAGAGTGTTCGCATTTGTCGCCTATTGGACTTGAGATTTTGGGAGACTGTAGATTGGTTCTTGACAAACCATACAGAGGTGGTCTCAATCTATAGTTTTGTCTGAAACTTTTTGGTCTTAATCTATAGACAAACCATACAGAGGTGGCAAATAGGGGTGTTAGTTTCCCAAAGAAGTGTTTGAATGTGTTGTGACTTGTGAGGGATGCTGGAGTTTGCAGGACTTCACCTCTGAATAATGATAATCAATATTTACCTCCATCCCAAATTCTAAGAATTTACATATTTCCTACATATTTTAAGTTCCTGTATTCTATTCAATTAAATTTTGGATGTTGTTTTACTCGTTTACTGCTTGGTTGGCAGGCGTCTTTTATATATATGATGAAGTGATGTCTTAACTTGAAATTTATAATTATTTGTTACTCGTTTAGCAATTAATCATTCATGACTTGTTCTTAGAAATTAGAAATGAGGATGCGTTAATAGTTTGATCTTTCTATTCTTTTCTATGATAGGTTGGCTGCATAACAAGATTGGTTCCACAAAAAGGTGTTCATCTTATTAGACATGCAATATATCTAACATTAGAGCTGGGAGGTCAATTTGTTCTACTTGGTTCAAGTCCAGTGCCACATATTCAGGTCATTTTTTCTTTCCTTATAGCTGAAATTTAGAGGTATTCATCTCCACTTTAGAATGGAGACAGCTAAAAGAGTATAGCAGAAGAAAAATCATCTTAGAATATAGGTGGAATTCTTTCCCAGCACAAAAAAAAAGTATATTTTACATAGGTTATGTGTCAGTGAACTAAAAAACGTGCAAGTTGCATCTAGACGGCGCCCATTTGCCGCATAACAAATTTCCCAATTACTACGTTACTGTAAGCGCTTCTTCAAAAATTAAAAAATTTGATCATAAGGAAAGAAAGAAAAACCAAATTCTCAATTCCCAAATGCAACGCAACCTTTGAGTCCATATTCAACGGTTGCTGATTTATTCGCCTTTTTGATTGCTTTAGGTTAGAAATGTACTACTCTTTAGTATTCTGGTGACATGTACTTTTTTTTTTTTGAAACTGCAAAATCTTATTATAGAAGAAGGAGAGCTCTTAGCACAAGATGTACACAAGAAAGCTCTCTGCAATACAAAGAGAATCCATAGTCAAAACAGACCTCAGAAAAACATTACAAAACAAGAGGAAATCGAAAAAAAAAGAGCTAAAACCGGTAAACCACTATCCATTAGAAAGACAAATCAGCGGTTCTGAAATCCATTCGTAGAGCAAAACTGGCGACACCTTTGCTCTTCCTATCCACCACTTCCAAGATGAGAGCTTAACTTCCTCCAAGAGCCCTGCCAAATCAGTCACTCCATTTTCAAAAATCATCCTATTTCGGTGACGCCAAATTGACCAAATTACTGTGTTCCATATCATCACCATTCCTTTCCGCATCTGTTTGGAACCCATGACTGAACAGCAAAGCTACAATATCATCACCATTCTCTTCTCTGTCTGGTGACATGTACTTAAAAGCTAATTTATAAGTGCATATTAAATTGTAGTAATTAAGAAAATCTACAGTTAAGCCACTAGAATTGGGTTATTGGTGTGGGATTTGGGTAGTTTGCAGAATTAAGGGTTAAAACCTCGCAATTGTCATTGTAACCAAAAGATAATACATAAATCTGGGAATTCATGGAAGCATAATAACTGAACTGGATTATAGTCTACATATCCATACATACATTATATATTTGGATGCATAAGTAAGGGATACAGCATTTTTAAAGAAAACTAAGGTAAGAATACACTAATGATTTATTTATTATACTCAGTCCTAGAACAGCAAGAAGAAATCGGTAAAAACACCAAAGCAGCAAATAATGATTTCTATATTATAATTAACGGTGTATATATATGTAGAACGGTCAAATAATGATTTCCACATTTCAGTCAAAATAATAAAATAATGATTTCCACATTTCAGTCAAAATAATAAAATAATAGTTATTTATATATGTACTTATATAAACTCGTACTTTCTGCGAAAGGGAATATTTTTTAGATCTGTTTATTTATTTTTAAATGATTTTGAAGTAGACTGCGAATGAGAATAATTTTCTTTGACATGCCAATTCATTCCCCCTATTTTCTGTAAACTGATTATCAGTTTTCTCTTCTCTAGAGAGAATTTGAGGGGATTGCCAACCACTTCAAGAATCATGACCACATAAGGCTGATATTGAAGTATGATGAATCTCTCTCCCATACCATTTATGCTGCATCTGACATGTTCATCATTCCATCAATCTTTGAACCTTGTGGCCTAACACAGGTATGGTTGTTCATGAATTTCAAATATTAAAATTACTTATTGTAGTATACAACGATTAAAGTTAATTCATGTTCCATTCTTTTGTGATACATGTTTCCAGTAAAAAAAAAAATTAGAAACTGTATTTTGCTTATAGATGCTTATAAATCCCGACTATGAAATGATATTCGTTTAGTCAAATTCAGTTCATAGTTAAGTGTGTTAGCAGCCAACACTTGGTGGGATTTAGTCCCACATCGGATAGATAGGATTCTTGATAAGAGTTTATAAAGAGGAGGCAATCCTCACCTTACAAGCCGGTTTTGTAAGGATGAGTTAGGCCTCGATATTCGTTACATGGTATCAGAGCCTATCGGGTCTATCGTTGGGCTTCCTCCATCGGCCACGCTTCAGGCCCATTCGCCCGGCTGAAGCGTGAGGGAGGGTGTTAGCAGCCAACACTCGGTGGGATTTAGTCCCACATCGGATAGATAGGATTCTTGATAAGAGTTTATAAAGAGGAGGCAATCCTCACCTTACAAGCTGGCTTTGTAAGGATGAGTTAGGCCTCGATATTCGTTACAAAGTGAGCCACCGGAATCCATTTTCTGCGCCTGAAGGAAATAAAATAACGTAATAAAGAATCAATCTGTACAAAGATGGTCATATAAGTGAGTCAAGCAGACATAATTGAAGGGCTGGTTCTTTTGATTTTATACAGTTTCCTGTTATCTTTCCTGCAGATGATATCAATGAGATATGGTGCCGTACCTATTGTCAGGAAAACTGGTGGCCTAAATGACAGGTTAGCATAGCATATGTCATGAAAGTGCACTTATTTCTGAAGACTAACCAAATTCTGTTTCATTTTGTAGTGTTTTTGACATTGATGATGATACAATACCTTCACAGTTTCAAAATGGATTTACATTTTTGAATGCCGATGAGAAGGTAAAGTAAAATATCACGGTCCAACATAAAAAATGCTGTTCATGTTTTTAGAGTAGGTAATAGGGTAGGTTTGGCCCACCCAGCCTCCAATCTCCATATTTAGTGGGATGAAAAAATGGTACTAATTTAAGTTATCTAATGATTGCAATATTTAATTTGTATTTTCAGTATTTACGATACAAGAGAGTGTAGGAATAAAATCCTAATTCTACTCTCTTAAAATACAGGTTTAGTTTAATTGCAATTTTAGTATTTGTAACTTTGATTATGGACGATTTTGATCTCTCAAGTCTCTGTTTTTAAAATAAGCAAATTCATGTATGACTGATTGTCATGCCTGCTATAGATTTAGTCATGGAAAGCTTGACTTTATCTGTAACCTCTGTTATTCACCTTTCAACATTCTCATCTAAACATTATTTTATGCTGTTTCTTGTTCTGGTAAACTCTAAATGACACAATTTTGACAGGGAATAAATGGTGCCTTAGTACGCGCAATTAATCTCTACCAGAACGATCCTGAGAGTTGGAACCAACTTGTTCAGAAGGACATGAGCATAGATTTCAGCTGGGATTCTTCAGCAGCACAATATGAGGAGCTCTATTTAAAGTCTGTGACAAGAGGAAGGGCAGCAAAACGTGCTTAAGTTAGCCAAAGGAGGCTTTCTTGTGCTATCCATTCATTTTTGTCAGTTTCCTACCGAGATGGGAGATCAGATTCAATGCACTAACAGCAGGATTTACCTGAGCATACCGACCATGCAAGAACATCTCTAATCGATAATGATTACAAAAATTACTTTGAATGCAACGTGGCTACCGAAAGTGCGCTGCTAGATTAATTTCCATGAAGCAACATTTCTCATGCATTGATGAATTCTAGGAAGATATTTCAACTTAGCTATATATAGCAAGATTGTGTAGTTATTTTTCTATTATGCCCCCTCCTTTTGTACGTTTTTATAATATGTCAAAGGTGTACAAAGGCCATACATGTAAAGTGTTACAACTTAGTTTTCCACTAGAAAGAATGTATAATTTAATCATATACCAATCAAAATAAATATTCTTCCAATAATATATTGTCTCTCTTGGTTATCATCCTGTGAAACCAAAAGTCCATGCAATCTTGTTATCACTCTTCTAACTTTTTGTTATCTCTCTTAGGTGCTGTAAATTCAACACCATGACAACACTAATATTGATATCGAATGCATCATCTTCATGATTCGTGATGTGATACTGATAACTAAAATTATTCATAGCTAGCACTTGCTTATTTCATTTCAAACTCCAACATAACACTATGATTCGTGGTCTAGAATCAATCTAATCGTTTTTCCTTCATTCTGTATTAAGTCTAATGAATCAGAAAGAGGAAACCATATAACTTGAAAGCTTTGATCGAGTTAGATAATAACTTGTTGATCAAAGATACGGATGGGTGAGATATTGCCCTGTTTATACAGCTTATTGAACCAACAACTACGAATCAATTATGAGAAATGATATTTGGCACGAATAAACAATGGTAAAACCATCAAATGAAGTTGAAAACTAAACAATGCTTTGATAATGATAAACCAACACAGTTTAAGAAAATCACTCCAACCATTGAAACGAAAACCTTAAGAACACCAAGCCAATAAAATCAATCATAACTGTTTAAATCGATCCAATCCTTTGTAATTAAATTAAACTGGTTTATATTATAGAATAATTAAAAGGGACATCAATCATAATCTATCCAGGTTGTTGACAATGTAAGAGAAGCCTTTTGTCATTAAGGCGCGATGACCTTTAAACGTCCAGGTTGTCCCAATGCATATACTTTTACTAGGGTTGTCAAAAAATATCATTATATTATATGTTCAAGCTTCAAATACTAATGGCAGGTACCACATAAAAACAGGAAAGGAGTCCGATGAGCTTATAGTAGACGCGAGTGAACTAAGATAGTATAATAATGGAATAGAAACACGAATATGAAGGTGCACAGTTAATTGTTATAATCAATACCGTTACTTGTTACACTGAACAATCCACAATTGAACATGATGATAAAGGTTTAATAGTTACTAGGATCATGTATCCTTAAAACAAGCTTTCGGAAGAAAAAACCCTAGCTTGCCTCAGAATCCTCTTTAAATATAGGAAATATGTGCCTTGTGCAACAACTAAGAGTTAAAATAGAGGTAACCAAGTAGCATTATTCATTCTGGATCAGGTGAACCACCAGGGACCAACTGCATTGCACACCACATTGTTAGTATCATTATGATGCCGTAAAAACTAAAAAAAATCTGAGACTACTGTCACTGTTTTCTGTTTTCTAAAGTTGCCAAGTCAAAAGATTTATTAATAATCCATAGAATTTAGGTAAATATAAAACAATTGAGGATTTGGCACTTACAATGGCAATGTTGTTTCCATTGAGTAAAATCTGATCAAGCTTAGTAATCCTTCTCCCCTCAGCAGTGATCTCACTGTTGAATGAATATAAAATCAAATCAACTTATTAATTATGTGCCCAAGGCATCACCGTGAAGAATGGAGAACTAGCATAAATCATACAGACACAAAAGCCGTTATAAAAGTGAGAAAGTCTTCTGTAAGTACAGCATCAAATAACCACAGATTTTGTAAAGATCCTCCTCGCTAACAAATTTACACTTGATACATTAACTCCTCCAACCCCAAAACAAATAGCCCAATGAGAAAAATGCTTCTCAAGAATATTAATGCAATGATTTATGAAACCACTATATTTGCATGATAAACTGCACTTAACCTAGATGTAATAACACGCATTCCTAACAAGTTTAGAAGATGATATTGGCAGAGCTCAGAAGACTCTATATGGCATTACTTAGAAGCCTCTTGGTAATATAGCTCCAAGGTTCCGTTAGCATGCATAGGGAGTTCTTATAGACCTCAAGGGGTAGATGGCTACATTATCTAAGACCTGCATATTTGGAGCACGTCCTTTTAAGTTTAACCAGCTGACAGTTAGTAATGAGCTAACTGGAAGTTACACGATGTTAGATATCTTCCGGTCATGAGCAAGGTAGTCAGACTCGAGATCCTACGCAAGATTGGGGAGGGGTAACAAGATCGTGATTCGGGGGATCGTAACACGGATCGTAAGATCCTACCAAATTTAAAAATTCATATATAATGCATATAGATTCATAATATGAATATGAAGCAACATAATTTAGTAGGAAAAAAACTTCAATATTAGCATTAAAATTACTTAAAAACTGACATTCTTAGAAAATGACTCAAACACATCAAAACATCAAAACAGTAGCATAATTCTTCATCAAAACATTCATAGAAAATGACTCAAAAACATCAAACACATCAAAACATTAAACCATCTTAACCCTCCCAAAACAGTAGCAGACCACAAAACCATCTTAACAACATCTAAACAGCAGACCAGAACTGAAAATTTCATCCTAATTCACTCAATTCCCAAACAATTCATGTTGGAGTTTGTCATAATCACCCAAGGGATCATCAATTTCCAGCCAAGTGATGTTTTAGCCTGTAAACACCTCCTGTTACCCATTTTTTGCAGTACTTGCATTGAATTTTCCTTGGATTAACAGGATCAGGAACACCATGTTTCCATGCTATATCGGTTTTGTTTCCAGGAGCATTTTTTGGTCGTGCTTTCTGCCTTGGTGCAACTGCAATTGCAGGGGGAGCAGTGAGAGCACCAAGAGCCAAAGTACCACCAACAGCAGAGCTTGAAGCCATTGGGGAAGGAATTGAATGGATTAAAGAGAGAAAGAAAATAAGAGTAGATGAGAAGAATTGAATAGAGGAAATAAGAAGTGAATACTGAAGTGAGATCAATCAGTCCTATTTATCGTGAGATTTGGAGTGAGAAGGAAGTTCCACTAATCATGACATATATTGGGAAGTTACAGATATGGATTGGGAAGGTGGAAAAAAATTAATTATTTTAATTATCAATTAGTTGGTAGAATAAAAGAGACTGCACAAAATAAGGAACCGTTCAGTTTTCTAGGGGAAAAGGGAGAAAAACGGGGAAAAGAAAGAAAAAAAACGCATCTTTTAGACCCGGGTCCTGAACCGGGTCGCGTTTTCAACTTCCGGGTCGTACCCCTACCCGAATTTTCTGGTTTCAAGCAGAAACGGAAATAACTCGCGATTTCGTCCGATCTTACGCGTTTCCACTACGATCTCACCTGCGACCACCCAAAACCGATTCCGGCCATATTCCGGCACGGTGAACCCCTGTAGGATCTTAAAATCGTCCGATCTTACGCTTCAGATCGCGATCTTGTCTACCATGGTCATGAGGTAATTTTTCAGTATGCACTACTGAGGATAAGTCGTTAAGGTTTTGTGGAGTTACCAACACAGGCGCTTTCATATATGCAGAGGATGGCAGTAAGAGCGTTGGCACAATTGAGAGGCTTTCTCATTTGGTCAATGGGAAATGAAAGTAAACATATGGTAGTTCCTCTTGTATCGACTGAAGATGGGTAATTGGTAATAACAATCAAGTGCGAAGTAAAGGATCATGGTGGCTCTGAGTAACAATGCTACTGTGTTCGCCATATGGTTATAATTTTAGTTGCCTCTGGTTATTCATAGCATACAGACATTCAAATTAAGATACGCATCCATACAAATCAGTAGATAAGGAGCCTTTCACTTTCTCAAATGTTAACTAAAACCTTCCTAAACAACTGGAATTTCAAACCAACATTTTTACATTCTTTCAAATTCAATACCACATTTACAAATGACCTACTATAGTTCAAAATTCACTATTTAATATAGAGACCCAGAACAAATCAAAATCAATTTCAGTTTTGGCCATCTTTTCTTCCCAAAGGAAACCTACTTTCATAAAGGTTGGGGAAAAAATATAACTAAATTTTCCGACATCATGCCAATTCAAATTAAATGTAAACACTCACAAAAGATAGGGAAAAACTGTTAATTATTAAAATTAACGTAGTATAACAATTCCAGTTAGAAGTGTATTTTAAAAAGTTTGGGGTATCGAGTCCACACATGAAATATATGCATCCCTAAACAAACATGTAAATCTGGTCTTATTCCATCTTCCTACCCAACAAACATGTGTTTAACAGAAAAACAATCAAATGTGCACAATATAAATATAAAAAACAGAACATCAGAAAGTTTTGCAGATAAAATGAAAAAATGTGGTAGTGCAGGTCTTACTATTCAGTAACATCTTCAAGGACCATGTTGACATACACATCAAAGCCTCTAAGAGTACCAACAAGCTCCTTGTCACCTTTCATTATCACCCATATTTTTGAACCTATACAGCGGTCAATCAGCTCTGCATATTTTAAGCACAAAATGATATGTTATCTTAAACTTTGTTCAAGCTATATTGGATTACCCAAAAATGGTTGGAGTGAGATAGTGAAATACAAAAACCTGATGGGAGAAGCTGTGATGGATTATTAGCCATGAAGATGAATTAGTAATTTCACCAAAAACCTGTGAAGGGTACATAAAAATAAAATAGATGAAAAAGTTTATAGACGTTACCCAAAAAAAAAAGTTTTAGCTTTGCTATTTAACTATTCAACTAAATTAAATTCAAACAATGAAAATAAATATAAGAATTTGCCCACGATCCCAATGGCAGTGAAAATAACAAAACAAACAAACCATATAAAAAAAAAATCACAAGTTTCCAATGAAATTCAACTAATATTTGAAATTAGAGAGAAGCAAATTAACCTAAACAGAAATTACGATGACAGAGCCTGTAGCATTGAGCAACAGCTCAAATGATTGAAAACCCTCAAGAAATAGAGCAAGAAGTATGCCCTAGTAGCACTTCATTTTACGATTATTATTGTGAAGTGATTAATAATCCCTCTGTCCTATTTTATATGATCTTGAAAGAAAGAAAAAAAAACCAAAGTGTCTCAATTTGATTGTCCTTTTACATATCCAGTGAAACGGAAAATAATTTCCCGACTTATACGCTGATTCATTTTTATTGTGCTTTTTGATCAAATAAATGATAAAATAACTATTTAAGGATGTATAAAGGGTATGATTGTACATTATACAAAACTTTGTATAATATCTACGCTATTATCTACTTTTCTAAAGGACTGTGCTACAACCTTGGTATGGGAGTGGCGGAGCCAGGATTGTAAGAGAGCCTGGGCAAAATTTTAACCGAAAATTCACGATTCACAACGCTGATACAAGGTTTGATAAACACTTAGGGATATAAGAGATAATTTTAAGTTAAAGAATACATAAAAACCTGATAGAAGTGATTGCGCTTTGATACAGAAAATTGGCAAACAAGAAAGCAAAGTGAATACCGAAAATTGGCAAAAATAAGCGTATTTTCGTTCAACAAAAATTGAAAAACAGTTGATAAGTGTTAGGCAGAAATAAGAAATTATACATCCACATAGTTATAAAGTGATAACTATTTGCAAAAATTAACAGAAATTATAAAATGGTGATGCACACAGACTCTGTTATTTGTGTTAGTTTTAATATGAGAAAGAAGAATATCCCTATATCCCTACACATCATTCCAATCTGATTGTAACCTATCTTTGTTCAAACTAATGAATGAGTTTGTTTACACTAAAAAAATGCAAATTCTTCCAAAATCTTATGAATCAGTCACCCCACACCATCCCAAAAGATTAGGACTTTTCTACCGCTGTGGCAGAAATATTAATGGATTAACTGATTGATTGATTGATTTGAAACGCATGGTATAATGTTGGAATTAATCAAATTAAATACTCGTACTAAAACCTAGTTAACTACTAATATCAATGCCGCACAAGAGAATCTGAAAATTGAATGTCCGGCGTACCGGAGTGGTGCTCGGCTGAGACGCAGTGGCGGTTACTGCGGCCGCGAAACGCGGTGGAATCGCATCCTTGCGCGTGGTATAGCAGTGGGGAAAAAGAATTGCTAAAATTAAGTAAAAAGGAAAAACCTGGAAGGCTCCGACGACCAACTTCAGGTGCTTTCTCCGGCGAGTTGAGATAACTGCGACTCTTCAAAGTAGCACCTCAGTTTTGTTGTTTTAGGGTTTTTAATTTTCTCTGTTTTTTACTATGCAAAGGGTTTTAAGAGCTAAAAATTGTTGGAGTTTTTGTGTATTTTTTGTCAAATTTTATCCTTTTTATAATCTCAAATTTTAGAAACTTATCTAAACTCTAAAGTGAACAATTTATTTTGGAGTGTAAATTGAGTAGTCTTAGTCGTTGATTAACAAATTAAAAATTGATATTATACATATACCATTACAAATAATTATGTTTTTTTTTTTTTGTGAAATATTGTTAAAAGTATAATTAGCGGGTACAATTGAAAAAAGATAATTAATATTGTATTGAAAATTTTAAAGTGTCATTGGGACAATTATTTTTTACAAATGGGTCACTTATTATAAGGCAGAGAGAGTAAAAAAGTTCGAACAAATTTTTTTTCCTTATGGATTGTTTCTTCTAAGGGGTAGGTATTCGGTTTTTAGTGTCTTTTATAAATAAAACCAAACCAAACTATTTTAATTTGTTCGATCGATCGGTTTGTCCAAAATACAATTAAGAAGATATTGTCCAAATTATAGGTCTCATATGTTTCAAACAAACTATTCTTGCTATGTTTCAAAAAACTTCATGAACTAAAGTATTGCATACTCCAACTTTAATTTTCTTCGATTTTGATTTTATTGAAACCAAATAAGATCGGTTATTTTTCAATTTGATTTATCAATTTGATCGGTTTTGTGTGTACCGATTCACCCCTAATCTCTTCTTTCTTCATTAGAGATTGGTATTCATCCTGAAAAATACATATGGTTTCACTTGAGGGATAAATACATTATTCACTTTTTCACTACTTCCCTTGTAAGGTTTTTAATATTATGGAAATTGATTTTTCTCAAATGTTTCAAAAACAAAATAATAATTAAAGTAGTGTTTGGCCCGGCTTCTTTTGTGACTTTTCATGTTTTAAAAAGAAGAAGTTGGGCAAAATACAATTTAGAAACAAGCACTTATATAAAAAGTCACATTTTTATATAGAAGAAAACCAAGTAAAAAGTACTTTTTGAATAAGTTGATAAAACTTACTTTTTATAAGACATGTCTGACTTAGATAGTGTTTGGCCCAGTTTTTTTGTGACTTTTCATGTTCTAAAAAGAAGAAGTTGGGCCGAACACAATTTAGGAGACTAAGACTCAATAGAGCTCAAATATCAACAAGGTAAATAAATGCCAAAGAGGGTGTGATTTCTTCTATCCAAACCTCTCAAAATTTGAAATCACAGATTTAGCTAAATAGTAAGCCCAAACATTATCAGTCTATTGAATCTTCTCTTAGCTCTATTTGACACCAAAAAAAAAGTCTTCTCTTAGTTTTACTAAAATTTAAAGACATAAAACTTAAGGCTAATATAATAATATGTACTCTTGAGTTGAATCATTGAGACCAATTCACTTGCTTCCATGTTCTCAATATGAAGTATGAGTTTAAAATTGAGCTCTCAAATTTCTTAACAGAAAATATTTGGACATTACATTGTTAACTATAACAATTATGGTACACAAGAAGAAATGTGGACATAAATTAAGCTTATAACTTCTGCATCATTATACTGTTTTTAATCACAAAGAATTATTTTTCCTTTATTTTTAAGCTGTGTTAACTTTCATTTATTTTTCCTTTGTACAAAACCTCTTGTTTTATGGAAGGCTCAAGATGTATCAATGTACTTTTTACTAAGTTTGGTACTTAATTATTTCATGTTTTTCATTGGTAGATTATTCAACAGAAGGATTCTTAATATCAAATTTGATGGAACATGAATACTCAACTAATTTCAAACCATATGTTCTTCAATCTACATCCATCTGTCACACATTCACATCATAATATTTAAATATCCAATAAATAAAAATATGCAAGATCAAGACAAATAATCTCATTTGTCTAAGCATGACTAGTGGCAACCACTTCCGAGACACCTTGATATGAGTGGTTCTCATAAATACTCCTTTCAATTTCGTAAAGATTCTTTTTTTACGTTGAATAATTGATGTATCTGATCCATAATCTAAAAAACTATTCTTTGTTTTTATACGAGAGACTAGAGAGAATCAGTAATGCACCATTTTTATCTCTATCCCCTTACTAACAGATTATACTTTATAAAGAGATATCAAACACCTACTTCCATCCAATAAGAAAGTGCTATCTTAGATTTTGGATAAGTCATTTATGCTAAATGAACTGTAAAATGGGAAACATGGTAAAAATATTATCAACAAGTACAGCAAAAAGCAGGACCATCACTAATAACTTGTCTCCTTTCTTATATATATTCTTTGTTTTTAAGAACTTAACGACAAAACTCACACACATAAAGTGAGAAGAAAAGGAACATTGTGTGTTCGAACTTTCGTTCAAATGCTCAAATATATTGGCTAATTTTTACCATCTAAACTATACTTATGAGAAATAGATTATTCAACCTTTATATATAAATAATCAACCAAATGAGTGGCTTTTTTTGTAATTCCCATCATATTATAACATTATAACTCAAAGCAATTATCCTTTAGTATCTTTTGCTTTGTAACTTAATAAATCCTGAGGGTGTGAAACTGTTTGATTTTTTGTTAATGAAAAAGCCAAGTAACTTGTAAGACTCAACATTTCTATGTTACATACAAATATACAATTAACAAACCAGATTATGCTATATTCAATAACTACCTCATGAATTAAAATTGACAGATCCATTATGTGTAACCATCAACCCTTAACTTGGTTCTTTTCACAATTTGTCTACCTTTATCTATATATCTTCTTTTTTACACTTTGCTCTAATATGGCTGAATTAATATCAAAACATGCACCTGTCCATAACAGTCACAATTTTTTCAAATTTGTGGCCCTCATGCACCATGCAAACATGTGGACCCAAAAAACTATCTTACACTGCTGAATCACTTTAAAGCATAGCCTCATAAATTGAACCAATTTTAAGAAATACTAATATATATCTATAGGAATCCCACATTTACACATGGAGCACCAACATTGGTTACATATCATATAAAGAATCTAACCCATTCTTGGATTAGAGAAGTGCCAAGTGTAACATCAAAATCTCCAACTTCCAATGAGATTGTAGCTTTGGATAACACGAGATAAGAGCTTAACAACTTCATCTCTAGTATAAATAAACAGCTTTGTTCACCTTACCAAATCACAATTTATAAGAGTACAGTTATCAAAACAGAACAAGCATTTTTATTTCGTTGCAAAAAAAAAAATGGCCGCATCATCCATGGCTCTCACTTCACCTGCCTTGGCTGGCAAGCCAGTCAAGTTGACACCATCAAGCCAAGAATTGGGAGCTGCAAGGTTCACCATGAGGAAGTCTGCTACCACCAAGAAAGTAGCCTCCTCTGGAAGCCCATGGTACGGCCCAGACCGTGTTAAGTACTTAGGCCCATTCTCTGGTGAGCCCCCGTCTTACTTGACTGGAGAGTTCCCAGGTGACTACGGTTGGGACACTGCTGGACTTTCTGCTGACCCAGAGACATTCGCCAAGAACCGTGAGCTTGAAGTCATCCACTCTAGATGGGCTATGTTAGGAGCCTTGGGATGTGTTTTCCCAGAGCTTTTGTCTCGCAACGGTGTTAAATTCGGTGAGGCTGTTTGGTTCAAGGCCGGATCTCAAATCTTTAGCGAGGGTGGACTTGACTACTTGGGCAACCCAAGTTTGGTCCATGCTCAAAGTATCCTTGCCATCTGGGCCACTCAAGTTATCTTGATGGGCGCAGTTGAAGGATACCGTATTGCTGGTGGGCCTCTTGGTGAAGTAGTTGACCCACTTTACCCAGGTGGCAGCTTCGACCCATTGGGCCTAGCTGACGACCCAGAAGCTTTCGCAGAATTAAAGGTTAAGGAACTCAAAAACGGTAGGTTAGCTATGTTCTCTATGTTTGGATTCTTCGTCCAGGCTATTGTGACCGGAAAGGGTCCTTTGGAGAACCTTGCTGACCATCTTTCCGACCCAGTTAACAACAACGCCTGGGCCTACGCCACCAACTTTGTTCCCGGAAAGTGAGCGAGCTAGCGCGGTCTTGTGTTTTTTGTTCAGTATACCTTATTGTAATGTCTTCCTTCGGGAATGTGAATTATTATCATGTGTTGTATGCAAGTGAATGTTAGTGTTTTTCTTAAATTGTTCAAGTGTCAATTTTCTCTCCTAATCTTACATTATCAGCACTAATTTTCACATAATCTATGCTACTGAAAATTGAACTAATAAAATAAATTAAGAAATAAATAAATATTATAATGCACTCATTACTGTCATTTCAGCAGAAGCTATATATTGATCATAAATTCGACATAAACAAAAAAAACAAAAACAATGTCTTCGCATTCCAAATTCTTCTCATCGTTAAAACAGGTATGAAACAACAATTTCAACATCCTAAAATGTTGTTCTTTAAAATTTTTTAATGAATTAATTGATTAATTTGTTACTCAGGTTGAAAAAAGATTAAAATTAGAGAACACAGGAACAACAAAAACAACAGAATCTGACCAAGTACAAGAAAGCAACTTTGTATCAACATTGGGTTCACCTTTGTTTCTTCAACCAAGTTGTAACCAAACATGTCAAACCCAAGAAAGCAGTGAACCTCCTCAACAGTTTCTCTCAATTTCTGAAGGATTCTCACTGACCCATCAAGACCCTTCTCAAATTACTCCTTTAGATGACCCTACAAATGAAGCTCAAGAAGATGTTGATGAAATTGAACGGTTAATGATGCTGTTAGGAATGACAGATGAAAAAAGGGATGATTTTGATTTTGAGGATGATGATAATGGTTGTGATTCTTGTCATTGTGAAGGTGGGTTTTATTCAAAGATTGTTGGTGTGGAAGGACCAAAGTGTAAAAAGGAGGTTTTGAGATTAAATGGGTGGATTAAGCATTTTTTGAATGATGGAGTGGAGAAGAAAGAGCCTTTGAGGTTGGCACATTTGCTTTTAGGAAAAGCTGCTTTTGTTTCTGAGGCTGGTGGTTTTGCAGGCTTGGATTTCCCTTCAACCATTCAAGAATTTCTTCATATTGATCCTCCGAGTAACGAGTAAATCGGCATTTTAGTTATTGAAATTGTAAGCGTCGTCAATTTAGTCCCTCAAATCTGCAAAATAATAGTTTAGTATCTTAAACTGAATGTCGGTCAATTTAGTCACTTTTTCATATTTAGCGCCACAAATTTAAAGGTTCTATGTTAGCATTGATTTAACAAGACTAGGTAGATAAATATGTATGTCTTTTCTTGGTTTTGATGGATGTTTACAAACGAGAAATTTTGATGGACAGACTAAATTGATTGATTTAAGTTAAGGGACTAATTTGTTATTTCGTAAGTTTGAGGTATGAAATTGGCCGGCCCTTACAATTTGGAGGACCAAAATGCTTATTTACTCCCTAGTTTATTGAAGCTTTGATGCTCAATTCATGATATTTTTCTTTGTAGTTGTTATTATGCAAATGCAATAAATTTGTTTCTCCATTTTATATGAACAGAATAGTCACAGAGTAACTTGTTTTATTAGTTGTACAATCTTGATGATTGCTGTGAGTGAAGACTATTCTCTCAGTTGAGATTTATTCATTCTATAAAGATAAAAGTGCTTTGGAAAATAGCTATATGATCTGTTTTTAGTATGTGATAGCTCCTGTTTTTCGATGGGGGTTATATGCATTTTGTTATTCACTGCTTAACATTTTTCAAAGTCACAACATTGCTTATGTAATATAAAGTAACTTTTGAGCCTTTATAACATGTTATTTTAATTCCAAACCAACGCCATTCTCTGACTATACAATTGAGCAAACTTGAATGTATGTATTTATATATCTGCATTAAACTGAAGGAATTAATTACAGATTCAAAGTCCCTTGATAATTTGTTTCATAGATTACATACTAACTGGAAAACTAAACTGTATACTAGAATGGCTTTTCATTGTTAAAGAAACTAGTAATGAAGAAACTGGGAAGCATTCTTTTTCTCTTCTGTTGAAAAAACAGCTCCAAGTGTTGATTGATTGATGGTGTTTATCACTTAACACAAGACAGTAATACTATCTTGCTGTCTTAAGCTTCACAAGTGCAGATAAAACTTCATTCATATTAGGACGATGTTCAGGATCAGAGAAGGTGCAGCACAATGATAGCTTAAAGAGCTCTTCCAATACTTCTCCATGGTCTTTTGTGATCAATTCAGGGTCCATGATGTTGATAATCTGTTCTGGTCCATTCGCAACGGCTTTTGCCACTACATCACGCAAACTGATAAGAGAGCTATCCTCTTCTGAGAGCCCTGTTGGCCTTTTTCTTGTTAGAAATTCCATTACTATGATACCAAAGCTGAACACATCCACTTTAGTCGTTACTTTCTTCATGTATGCAAATTCTGAGAATTACACAGAAAAATATTGGTCAGAGAGTTAAATTCTAAAACAATCTAATTCTAATTTTGCTAAACAGAACAATCTAATGTGCAAGATTTTTACTCACTGCTACACAAACTTAAAAAAACTACATTATTCAATTGTGATAAAAACAGGTGACACATAATTCATTGATCATAAGAGATTAGAAAAGCCGTATACCTGGTGCCAAATAACCAACTGTGCCTTGCAAAGCTGCCGTTGAGGAAAGGGCACTACCATCCTGCAGATGAAGACCAAGAATTCGAGCTGTTCCAAAATCACTGACATGAGCTTCAAAATCTCTATCTAAAAGGATGTTAGAAGGCTTTAGATCACAGTGGACAATGGGAGAACCATAGCCAGAGTGCAAGTAATCCAATCCACTCGCGATAGAAATGAAAACGCGGACTCTTTCAAATAATGTCCATCTCGACTGATCTACATCTTTATCATGTATGATGCTATCCAAATTCCCATTCTCCATGTACTCTAACACTAAAGCCTTTATTTTCTGACTTTCCCAAGCATATCCAAGTATCTTAACCAAATTCCTATGTCTCAGCTGGCACAAGGTACTGGCTTCTCTCTTGAAGATCTTGTCAGTATTTGCAGAGAATTGATGCAAATTCAAGCTTTTTACGGCTACAACCTGACCATCTTCTAACTGACCCTTGTAGACGGTGCTCAAACTGGTAGCACCGATGATGTGGTCTGAGCTGAAACAACCAGTGGCATATTCTAATTCCTTTTGACTGAATCTTTTAAGACCCACTGATGAACAATGCACTGATTCATGATTCTCAGTATCACTGGTCTTTGTAGAATTACCAAATATGGTGCCTCGGTTGAGATATAAAATCAGAAGCACTACAAGTAGAAGTACAGCAAGAGATCCAAGGGCAGCAATGATGGCTATGGCCTTCTTGGATACAGAATGATCATTCTTTCTGCACGGACTTAGGAATTTTGCTCCACAAAGAGCCTGGTTTCCCATCATACTAGATGCATTCATATGCGCAAAGATTCCGTTCAAAGGTACGGGACCTTCAAGTTGATTGAAAGAAAAGTTGACCTGCATCAAGTTGGAAAGATTGGCAAATCCCTTAGGAATACTTCCCTTCAAGTTATTCTGAGAAAGATCTAAGGAACTAAGATTCTTAAGCTGAGACAAGCTTTCAGGGATTTCACCATCTAAATGATTTCTTGAAAGATTTAAGCTTTGAAGCAAGTCCATCCCACTAAAAATTTCAGCAGGAATATGACCTGAAATATTGTTTCCTGAGAAATCAAGGCTAAACATATTTCTGCACCCCACAAGTGTCTTTGGAAGGACACCTGAAAGATTATTGTTTGAAAAATCAATTTCTTGTGTCATTTCCAACATCCCCAACTCAGAAGGAACATTTCCAACAAAGTGATTGTAAGAAAGGTCAAGATACATCTGCATGTCTTTGAGGTGTGCAATGACATCTCCGGGAATCAATCCTGTGAGTTGGTTATGAGAGAGATCCAACATTAAAAGATGATCAAGCTTCCCCATGCTTTTCGGAATAGAACCGTTAAGTTTGTTTCCATGAAGATCCAAGAATGAAAGCATCTCAAGCTTTGAGATAGAATCCGGTATTTGACCAACCAACTTGTTTTCACTGAGCAAAAGTTTAGTCAATTGTTTTAGTTCCGAAAGTTTATCAGGTATTGTACCGTCTAATACATTGTCATGAAGAGCAAGTCCCTGAAGGAGAGAAAGTTTTGACAATTCTATTGGAATATGACCTGAAAATCTATTTTCAGAAAGAGACAGAGATGAGTTTATTCAAGTTTCCAATCTCCGGTGGAATCGGTCCTACGAAAGCATTTACATTCAACTGCAAACGCATGAGATTAAACAGATTCTTGATACCGGAATTTATCGATCCACTGAAGTTGTTTTCCGCCAAACTTAGAGTACTAAGGTTTGAACAGTTGAAGAGATCATTTGGAATTTCACCACTCATTTTGTTGGATGCAAGGGACAAAAAAGTCAAATTAGGTAGCTTTGAAAAACCCTCAGGAATTTTCCCAGATAATGCATTAAAAGATAAACTCACATTTAACAAACTAGTACAATTGATAATACTAGGAGGAACAGGACCATGTAAGAAATTGCTGTTCAAGACAAGAAACTTCAAATTACGAAGCACGCCTAAGTTTGAAGGAATTTCACCAGAAAGAAGATTCTGACTCATGGAAAGAGATGTCAAGTTTCTCAAATTTGTTACCGATGAAGGAATCGTCCCGGTAAACTTATTTAAATGCAAAGTTAACACTTTTAAGGAAGTCAAAGATCCAATCTCAGAAGAAATTTTTCCCTCTAAGTTATTTTCTGATAATCCTAAATGTGTTAATGATTTCAGCTTAAATATAGAATCTGGTATAGTTGAATTCAACTTATTATCAAATAACCTCAATGTTTGTAATTGAACTAAATTCCCTAACTCATGAGGAATATTTCCAATGAAATCATTCTCATATAACTCAAGAAAAACAAGATTTCTACAATGACCAATCTCAGAAGGAATTTTTCCACTCAATGAATTATCAAACAAGATAAGATTTTGTAAATTTGTTAAATTTCCAATCTCTCTAGGAATCACACCAGATAACTTATTTTGACTAAAATCGAAAGATTTCAAAAACCCTAATTTACCTATAGAAACAGGTATAGACCCAACAAAACTATTCCCAAATCCTGCAATTTGTATAATGTTAACTAAATTTCCTACATTTGAAGGGATTGTACCACTAAGATTATTGAAATTGAAAGCAAAACCTAACAAAGAAGTAACATTGAATATACTATTAGGTAAAGTTCCATTGAAATGGTTACTACCTAAATCCAAATATTGCAAACTTTTTAGGTTACCTAATTCATGAGGAACTGAACCTGATAGAGAATTATCAGTAAGATAAAGTGTTGTGAGTTGAGTGCATTGACTAATTTGTGGTGGAATTTGACCAGTTAATGAATTTGAAGTTAAATCAAGAAGTTGAAGAGATGAAATGTTACCAATAAATGGTGAAATTTCACCTTCAAGTTGAAGTTCAAAAAGTGAAATTGATATAACATGTTTTGATGATGTTTGGTTGTTACATTGAATTCCTGACCAGTTACAATGAGGTATTGTGTCAATCCAATTTGTAAGGATTTTGTTTGGATCATTTGTTATGGATTTTTTGAATTGTTTTAATGCTTCAATTTCAACTTCAATTGTTGTTGTTGTTTGAGCATGTGAAACAATAATGGATAGAATTGAAATGAGTATGACTATGGTCAATTTAAGGTTTAGAGAAAACATGATTGTGGAATTGGTTTGGTCAAATGAGTTTGAAGTTTTATGACATTGCATAGAAGTTGTAGTAGATGAAGGTTTTTATATATGATGATGATGATGATGATGATGATGATGATGATGATGATGTTCATGCATGTTGCATGTACTGTTTATTTGTCTAAGAAGATATGGCCAAATTTGTGAAAGTGTGTTCACATTGCATTATGATAAAATATGCTATATCATTCTTGGACACAAAATGAATACTCGCACAATTATAGAGACTAATTCATCGAACTATGTGGAATCTATATAGATAACAATTTCTCTTTAAGAATTTTAATGTTTGTGCATGCTCAAATAAAAAATCAAACTCAAAAGATTGATTACTTAAAGTTAGTAAAGATATGTGTTATCTCATCTAAACATTTTTAGGTAAAATGAATATATCTTTAAGTTGACTTAAGTTGAGTATTTAATGTTTGAATAATTGTATTAGTTAGTTAAGTATTTAAGGTTTGTATTATAAGTAACCAAACTTGGTGCATCTTCTACTGATTGAGACGCCATATAAGATACGCCAAATATTTATAATTATGTGTATACACAAAAACAAATGGTTTGAGACTTTGAGAGAGGGGGGAAGAACCAATGGGAGTTCCTTGGTTAATTGGCTATATCCATAGATATGTCCATATATATGAAAAATAAGGGGGTAGCATAATTTGGTTAATTTGTTTTTATAAAAAATCATTAGCACATAAAGAACTAATGAGTTTTTTGAAATTTTCTTTTCCTGCCCCCCACGTTTCTTTTTTACCCCCGAGTTTCGTATTTTGCCCTTACGAAAAACTTTGGTTTCTATAAACCGAAATTTTTTTGCCTTGAAATACAACTTTGGTTTTTAGAAACCGAAATTTTCTGAAATTTAAACTAAAATTTTTTCAGTTTCTGCGAACCGAAATTTTTATTAAGGGCAAAATCGGATTTTTGAGGGGTATAAAATAAACGCGAGGGGCTGGATAAGAAATTGTCGAGTTTTTTTTTATAAAATGCTCATAAAATTAGACCAAAATAAAAGTATATTATGGTTGCTACAGTTGACATTTTAGTCAAAGTGGGGGTGTGATCACAACCTCCACTAGGTTATTTATCTCATGCTTCTTTGTATCAGACAAAAAAGTTTTTTTGGGGGGCTTTTTATAATACAATTAAGCCTACAAATTCATAGAAATTAATTCATAAGTATCTAGGACTAGAAGTCTTCCTATACTTGTATGAATGCAACGATTTCTTTGAGGAATTTAGTTGAATTTCTAAGTACTTGAGTGAAGTATACGATTATTGACTTTTTGAAATGCTTAGCTCTGAAACAATTCAGTATAAGCAATTAAGAATACTAAAATATATGAATGGAAAATACTTTGGTACATTAAATTTTGGGAATACTGATATTTTGCGGTCATTTACTTCGCAGTTGTACTCTGAAATATCAAAATGTTCACTTATCAAAGGAGTATTAATCAATGCATCAATGACTTGTCTAATCGATGAATACTAGGATACATATGGTGTGGATTGTAAAAGCAGTCAATGAGATACAATATTTGTTCAACGAATTTGATTGAATTTATAATTTACTTGAGTCAAGTCGACGATTATAGACTTTTTGAAGTACTTAGCATAAACTAATTAGTATTAGCAATTAAGAATCTATAATAAATATACTAATCTATGCGTGGATGACTAGTTAATCTAATCAACTAATGAAGAAAATACATAGCACTGTACTATTAATCTAATGGGATGTGTGAATGTGTGAAGTACCAAAAGGTACTGCCAAAGACCAAACGCGTTTGTGGCAGAAATAAATGGGCAAGTGGTATGATAAATAATATGATGCAAGTGGCAAAACATAAACATCCAAAATGATTATCAATTTGAAGCATAGATTTGGATATTGGATTGTGACATGTGAATCCACAGCCGAACTATGGATAGAGAGTGTGAGTGTATATTAGGTCGGTCAATAATAATTCGTTGAAATGGGAGATAATGCAATAATATTTTGAGCCAAATAAATGCCAACAACTATGAAGTCCGTGACTTGTAGAATTTTTTTTATCAAAATAATTTATTTAAATAAAAACGAGCATTCTATTTGAGTGATAGTACAAATTGTCTACAAAGTGCACATTTATATGTGTGAGATTTGATTTTTCTTATGTGCTAAAGGTGATACGTAAAGAACAAAGGAAGGGGGAGGAGAGTTTTAACAATAGAGATGATGGGATCATAGGAAGCAAAATTTTCATTCAAAAGAATATAATTATTCTCCCTACGGGAAGAAAACAAACTCAAAACCGAATCAGTTCCGAACTATAGTCTTTTTTTGGTTACAGTTCCGAACTATAGTCTATACATACATATGTTTGAATTTTAAACAGATAATTTAGTCCTAATAGATGGCACCTGGTTGAAAGTTGAAACTATATGGTTGAAACTACATTCAGTATTTTCTAGTTCACTTCAACATATTTGAATGACATGAGGTCAATGACATGGGTACTGTTTTCCCATATATCTCACCAGCCGCTCATTTGAACCTTAGAACTCTGAGATGACCTACCACCCTTGTCTTTGTAACTATTCCTGGATGCAAGTGTCTTCCGTCCCCTACGAGCTGATGCTATAGCACGCTGTCTTTGCTTACTCAAGCTCTTTGTGAGTTCAGCTTCAATTTCATTGGTCTCCTCCTGTGAATCAAATTAATAACATTACAGTTTTCATATAAATGTTTTTCACATAAAGGCTAGATAACAAGGATAATATAAACTACAAGAACAATAATAGTTTCCTTTCAATAAAAATTCATCCATTCGATCTTGATAGAAAAACAAATCAATTTCAATTGCATTTGAACTTCTCGGATATTTACAGC
The DNA here is from genome assembly GCA_954870985.1 of Trifolium fragiferum. Classification (NCBI taxonomy): domain Eukaryota; kingdom Viridiplantae; phylum Streptophyta; class Magnoliopsida; order Fabales; family Fabaceae; genus Trifolium; species Trifolium fragiferum. The sequence continues at coordinate 13,984,213 of OX940790.1, read as the reverse complement.
ATTCCTTGTTAAAAAGGATGACATAAGCTATTTCTCAAAAATAATCTTCATGAAGAGAAAGCGCAAAACACCAAGATATTAGCTTTACCGTGTTGTTTGCCTCTTCCTTTTCGGATCCCTTTTCAGATCCACTGCTTTCACCTACTTCAGCACTCTCCTCTTTTCCATGACTTTCATGTCCCTCATCCTAAACATGGTTTCATTATCAATCTTCAATTCAATCAGAATTAAAATACGGAATTTGAATAACTAGCGAAATAAGCTGAAAAACATGAGGCAGGCTGTATATGCTCAGTAGTCAATTGGTGAACAAATAACAAATCTTAGATAAACTACAGGACGTTCAAATTTACATCCCACAGTTCACTTAAAATATAACAGAAGTTCCCACAATTAACAGAATTTCCTCCTCATAAAGCCCAGAAAGCAAGTTTTATATCCTTCCTAGGTTCTCCGGCAATAGTATCCTAAACAAATACATAAAACCTTCTATTAGTTATGCTGGGTCTTATTTGGCTCACCAGAACGGGTCTATTTTCTCAATAAGGATACCAATAGTGATGAGCCTTTTGACTTTATTCTAGTTTCATCTTGGAGGTGGTATTTAGGGAGTATCCTTGAGACCTTGTCTATTTTATGAATGGTGTACTAACCCATTGATGGTATATCTAGGCTTTAGGTGGTACTGTTATTTTATGTTTGTTGTCCTGTAAATGGGTCTGAAGTACCTCTTACTTCTTATCCTTCCTTTTTCTAGTTGATTTATTTTTCTGCTGTGTCATATTAGAATCAAGGGTATCAACAGTTTTCAGAAAGGCAATCCCCTAACAGATGAGTCTATTTGTTTTAACTTGTTGAACCACTAATGTTATATCTCTTTACATGTATGCCACTCCAAACTAAAATTATCAAAATAAAACATATGAACAAATAGCACACACCATTTCCCATAGCATGTATATCTTTTATAACAACAGAAGCTAATGGATATATTACCTGCTCTGACAAATGTAAAGAATCAACATTTAGATCGTCTGCTTCATTCAGGTTACTCGCCAAGTCACCATCTTCACTATCAGAATTTGTATCAGTCTCCGCCTCACCTTCAATAAACTGCAAGTAGATTTGAAGAGCTTTGAGGCAAAATAAAAAATAAGATAAATGCTTCAAAATCAGCAATGCACCATAACTAAGAAAAGGCAGAAAAAACACAATACCCTCTGAATATCTTCCTCGTCTTTTTTACTAAAGCCACTAGCAGCAAGTTCCTTATCTAGAACTCCAGCACTTTTGTCTATTGAAGAAAAACACAGTTTTCCAGCTTCGTTTCTCCCTGTATCCGAATCGTCGTTCTCATCTATGTTTTCTTGAAAAGACATATTGAACCTAAAACAAAAAGAGAGACTAATCATAAAGACAACTGGAATAATAGCCACAGACAAGATCCAAAATATTCCAATGAGGTTTCCAATTTTCCTTTGAGGTCTGTTTGATTTGCTACAACCTAGGGAACAGGATAGTGAAAAAACACTTCTCTTTTTTATTTTTAGAAAATATCACGGGACAAAAATTAAAGGACAAACCTCTTTCTGAAAAACTTAAAGATACATTCAACATCACGATCAAAGTACCTGAGACAAGGAAAAATACTCGGTTAAGGCCTAACGAAAATATATATATGTTGAACATCATGAAACTGAAGATGGAAAAGAACAGTTTTGTTTGTTAGTGATACCATAAATTTAAGAAATACTACTGTAACGTCTGCGTTACTTGGAAAGCTTTTCATTTTCACTAAGGCATACTATTTTTAAAACATAAAATGAATGAAACTGAAACAAAGTTATCAATAAATAAATTGATAGGATGTTTATCTCCAAAAATTGGAATGAAGAAAAGGATTTAATTGGTATGCACTTCAATGCAAAAAAATGTTTACACATGCATCCCATCACATATGAATATGATTGCCACGTAGATATTTGTGAAAATGTTTTAGAAACTTAATATAACAAAATGACATAATAGTTAGATACTAATATATAATTGATAGCATGTGTAAAACTTAGAAACTTGACATAACAAAATGACATGATAGTTAGATAAAATTGAATGCATGTGTAACACTTTTTTATACACAGTTCAGACCAATTAAACTCATAAGAAAAATTCTATTGACATATTTGAACTCATAAATTTCTCCGTTGAGAGCAATTCAGTAGTACAATATAAACGCCATTGCCACATTAGTTTTATACCACAGAAATGCTAAGATAAATGTATTTATGAATAAACAATCTACTATATTAATTACAGAAAGACTATTTATGTTTTATAAACTATGGACGAAAAGCTTATTACTAGTATAGCTATATGTAATCTATTTAATTCTCAATGAAGAGTGCGTTGAATATAAATGACATGTAGATCATATGCACTTTGTTAATTAACAAATAATGAATGGCAATCAAAAAGATATATTTTAAAATTGAAACAAAACATAGCAAATGAGGTTCACTTCAGAATTGTGATGAAAAAATAATTAGCATTCATACTAGCATGAAATCAAAGAAAAATAAACCGAATTCAGAGAGACGTAATACCATACAAGGAAGAGACTCTTACATCTTTGCATTACGGTGCGACACAGACACCATTTGTGGAAAATCAATCACGGTAATTTTTTCTTCATCGTCAATCTACAGCAAACGAAGCAGATTGTAAGATAGAGGCAGAAGCCACCAAAAACGACATATAATGAAAAAATATTTAGCATTCAATTTAACGATAAAGCTGACAAGCCGGTACAAGTTATTCAAGCATACCATGATGTTAAATTCATTGAAATCACAATGAATGAGCCCATGTTCTGCCAGCCGAATAATTATACCAATAATTGTCTCAAAAACTGTCTCTGGATTTTGTAATTGCTTCACCTGAACGCTACATTTGCAGAACCAAGTATACAAATTCAAGGAATTGTTTCCCAAAAAGACAGGTTAAGAACAAAAGATTGTTAAAATATATAAAAACATCTCATAATATTTGAACTGTAACCTTAGAGAAATTTAAAATATCTATCTACCTCTTATGATTGATCATGTTTCTTTAGATTTTAGAATATATTTCATAATTTAATTAGGATTAAACGTCTAGTAGATATCATGATTAGTTTTATTTAATTAAGAGTTGAGTAAGGCTTAGTGGTTTTTCAACATCAAACCATAACCACGTTTCAAAATCTATATCTTTAACTTTCTTCCTTCCTTATCTAAAACCAAACAATAGAGAGAAGATTAGATTTTAACAAAGATAGTTTTGTGGCAACTACTACAGCTAGTTCTGAAAAGTAAAGAGGGTCGGGAATTGAAAATTGTGGTATGACATAAGAAATTTGCGTTAGACTTATCCTGATCCATCACAATAATCCTAAAAGATAGAAACTGACAGTGACCATTTTCAGAGATGAAGTATTGATACAATATAAATAAACTACAAGTGACTACATGCAATTTAGCAACTAAAGCACATGCATCCAATGCATTAGGACTATGATAGTTATTAAACAACAACCCTGCTTAAGGAATGCTAGATATTATACATGAACAAGATGTAAAAGCAAGGACCAAATGGTCAAACCTCAAGCATATCCGGATACTGATGGAAAACCAATTCATTAACCACACATCAAATTTTATACAATTCTGACAGTCAAAAAACAAATACGACCACAAGATACATAGCACCAATTATACAATCACAATATCCAACACCGTTAGAGTTGCCTAATTTTGTTCAGTAAATCAGGAGATACATTTAACACGAATGCCACCCTAAACAACTTTTATGATTTTTCACAAAAAGAAAAAAGGGAACTTACAAAGGATAACCTTGGACAAGTGACATGATTACACAATGCCGATTATGTTCAATAGCTTGTGGAACGGGAAAGCCATGTGTTTCCAAAGCCTGCTCAGGAAAAGGACACATCACTAAAACAATTCAAGTATATAGCTAGATGAAAAAACAGAGGTACGGGACAGAGAGAGTGAAACCTTCATGAAAGCAAATTCTTTAAGCGCAGCAAGTCGAGATAAATAGAGCCAATTATAACTACTACGATGTCTTAAATAGTCACGCTTAGATTTAACAGCTCTAAAAGAAACTCTACCAAGCCTATGCAACTTCATAGCTAAAACAGTTCCATCTTCAGTAGCAACCTCAAATATATCTACCAAATCACAAATGACACAATTAGGATCAAAATTCACTGAATAAAAAACATCACCATACATTAAAGGGTTAATAGGCTTTTACCCCCCTGCAAAGTAGGCGAGTTTTGCGTTACCCCCCTGTAATATTATTTTTTTAGATTACCCCCCTGCAAAATTTATTTTTTTGATTTACCCCCCTTTAGCTGACGTGGCAGGAAAAAAAAAACAGAATAACCGATTTAAAAACAACACTTTTTACATCGGTTGAACAAAATAACCGATTTAAAAAGTGCATCCAAGGGGGTAAATCAAAAAAATAAATTTTGCAGGGGGTAATCTCAAAAAAAATAATTACAGGGGGGTAAAGCAAAATTCGCCTACTTTGCAGGGGGTAAAGACCTATTAACCCTACATTAAAACATTTAAAATAAGTACCAACCAGATTCCTTTCCAACACCAATCTGACGACCAACAGCCACAAAAACTTGTTTGTTCACCATTGTTTTGATGGCAAGAAAATCATAACCAAGGTAGGTTAATCGGTACCCGTCATCTAAAATTAAATTAAGCTTTCACATATTAGATTACCATTGATATGAACTTGTTCTATCATTATTATATAAATTAATAATAATGATGATGATTAAATGAAGATTAGAATGTACTAACATTTGGTAGAGTCGTGATGCAACAACTTGTGTTTAAGCAAGTTTTTCAAAACCTTGTAGGTGCCGCCATGCCTATAATGAACGAAGATGAAAATATGAAAATGAATATAGTAATAGTAATAGCAATTATGAAGTGAAAGAGAATGAATGATGAATACCTGAGACGAGCGATTCGGTCAATGAGTTCAATAGGTACAATTTCATGGTTTCTCATTCCCAATTCAACGGCGGTAAGAACCCTAAAATCATCTTTGGAGAGATATCTCAAAACGTCTACGTCAAGCTTCATTTTCTCTTTTCTTATTTATTATCAACGGTGGTAGTTCGCCGGCAGAAGATGCGGTGGTTCGTCGGCAGCGGTGGTTGTCTTGACAATTTGCTTTCGACAGTGTTGTGTGTGTGAGTGAGAGAGTAATATCTCTTTTGGCGGGTCGGGTTACGGGTATTGGGTGTTCAATTAACCTAAATATTTGGACTGGGCTGTATTACAAAATTGCCTAAATAATTACAAGGGATTTTCTTCTCGCACCCCCTGAGAATCCTCATGTGTACAAGAAAATCTGTAAGCTTTTCAATACTATTTTCATTTCCAAGAAAATTAAGTTGTGGTTTTAAGTTTTCGAAAACTTATGACAAGTAAATGGATTCGATTTAAAAAAAAAGAATGTTCTAATTATATACTACACAAGTCATCAGAATAACATTAACGAGTAATTATAACGAGTTTAAATAAAAGGCATGTCAACTATATCTAAATAGCATGTACATGCAAAAAGTAAGCATGAGAATAACATTAAACTTGAATCACAAACTAGATGAGTTGAATTTTAGTTGAAAATTAAGCTCCTTAAATAAATGAATTGAACTAAAGTTTTATATAGTTTGTCTCGTTTGATTTATCGGTCATCTCTTTCTCTTTTCCATAATTAGATTTATATAACTATTTTAGAAAAAATAAATTCTTTATCAACTCATTTTTGTATAAAATTAAATTGACTTAAAAACAAAAACATAAATGTTCGAAAATGACGTTGAATACAATGTAAATATTAGTTCATATATTTTTATTAACAAATGTCATTTTAAAAAGCAACAAACGCTATTTAAAAGCTGCCATTCATAGTTACAAATCTCAAGAAGATACCAAAGACCAAATTCTAATATTTCTTGGCAACAATTGGTTCTTAGTTAAATAATATACAGAATAGATAACAAATTGCCTGTCCAAAAAAAAAGGCAACAACTTATATTGAGTAAGACACTAATTTACATAGAAAATGTCATATTTTGGGTTACACTTGGTCAAATAATTTTATTTTATGCTAAACATGATAGCAAAAATAATAACATTATTGCATCAGTCCTTAACAAATGCTGCACTTCTTTACTCCTTATTATATAATCTCTATCGTTTGATTGGATACTTTGGAACATAATTTGTTACATCAGTAGTTTGTTGTCCACCGCCTATTGTAGGCTTCGTCACACCACACATATTGCAAATTAAATAGAAGTCACATCTGACAATTAAACGAGATTATAATTATCTAAAATCAAAGAAAAAAACACATGTGTAGCAAAAATATTTTTAGGGAAAGACTCCGACCTTTAACAATGGGTTAGAAATCCGAAAAAACATGTTTGAGTTAGATAAGTGGGAGGAAAACAAAATCGATTGTTCATAACTCCAAACTTCATCTCTCTATGAAATGTTGTCTAATTAATTTATTTATTTCTATGAATAAATAAAATAATTTTCAAAATATCTTAGTGTAAATATGGTAAAAAAACTAATAATAGAAAAAATAAAAACGAAGAACAATGCATGCAATGCAAATATGTGCATACGATAAATTTAAAAAATAACAACAAAAAAGAAAAGTATTGAATACAAATATAAAAAAGAATATACATTGCAAGAAAATTATATAAAGAGAATTTTATCGTCACTTTATTTTCAAAATATATAACAATTTTTTCGAGAAATTGCATGAAAGTCGTAGAGATTAAAGAAATATTTGCTTTTAGATATGGATGTAATGTTGAGACTATATATTATTCTAAACATGTATATATTGTACCTAAAAATAATATATTTCAAATATATATAAGTCATGAGAAAAGCATTAATGATCAATTATAACAAATTTAATAAAAAGGCGTGTTAACTATATATAAATAGTAAGGATCTTGATTCCTTGCAGTCGGAGAGTCCATGCAGTCATGCAGTCACTCTATTTAATGATCCAAATTTAAAGATCATAAAATAAATAAAAGACATAAAAAATATGGACCGTTGAGATTAAATGACTGCAGTGGATCCATTTCCAAATAGCAAGTATGACAATAATCACACACACAAAAAGCATGAAAATAACATTGTGAATTGTAATGATCCACACTGAGACAACAAATTTTGTAGGGTGTGGTGGTCTTTTTTGATGTTTGGATGGCAGATTGGAGTTGACGATAAACATAACAAACACAGACACAATCCTTAATTTGTTGATTTTGATTCATGAATCAAATGATTCAATATTAAGTTGAAAATTGAACTCGTTAAATGTGTGGAACTTGAGCTATCAGTTATTTGTAGTTCACCCATTCTGATATTGTATCATCAATTTTGATATTTTATATTTTTGATACTTTTTATGTCACGTAATGGAACTCCAATGATAAAAAAATAAGATACGAATCATTAGTTTACGATAAAGAGATACTCTTATTGGATATGCTCTTAGAATTTAACATTATATTTGTCCTTGTTCGAGTTACTTATCAATAAAAGTAAAACAAACAAAATTTAAGAAAAATGAAAGTAATTTAGTGTTAGAAGTGTTTTTGGTCGACCAAGTACAGTCAACAAAATTTCACTCCTCTTTTCCCTCAATTTTGGAATCAGATTACTTGCAGTTTCAGCAGGGTGTTGTAATTTATATGGGTCGTTCGATCTCTCACTCAACAAATAAGATTATTTTGCTTTATAAATTTGTATTTTAAATTTAAATCGTCTCCTCTCAAATCATTGATCATGATTAATTATAACGTGAAACTGCATCAATAATTAACATCAGTAAGTCCGAATCCTCAATTTTTTGTCCTCACAATTAAAGCCAATTTCCATATCAAATCATCATGTCATGATCATCCCTTCTTGCTTGTAGAAAAGCTTAGAGGGAAGGAAGATAATCGACTATATGCACTCAAAGTGAAAAGAATCAACCCCTCCTTCTCTTCTTACAACTTCAATTGATAGTTACTTCTATGTTCTTTGTTGTTGTTCTTCTTGCACAAACAAATTGTAATTCTTCGCATAAATTTGTTTATGGATAACAAATTTTTTCTACTTTCAGTTAGTAGGTAGGTGATGAAAAGTAATAGAAATTTATGCGAAGATTGTTTAAATTTTTATAAAAAATGAGAAAAAAAATGCATCGACCGTGTAAAATAATTTTACACTGTTAATCAATCACAACTATATTTTATTTTCATCTCTTTCTTGATATGACATGGAAGGTTAAAGGGTTAATAGGTCTTACCTCTGCAAAAGTATACGTGTTTTGCTTTACCCCTGTAAAAAAAAATCAAGTTTTCCCCTTGCAAAATATTTATTTTTTGGTTTTGTCCCTTGGGCGCAAGGAATTTACACTTTTTAAATCGGTTGAACAAAATAACCGATTTAAAAAGTGCATCCAAGAGGAAAACTTAAAGAAATTTTGTACGGTGGTAAAACAAAACACGGCTATTTTGCATGGAGTAAAAATCTATTAACCCAAAGTTAAATGATTATTATTAATTGTCGGTGTAAAATTTGACAAAAAAAAAGTGTATATGAATATTTTGAGATGTTCCGGTTATACCCTTTGATTCCCACCGTTCACCAAACGTTGTGCCATTTCCTACATATGAACACCTTTTTACGTACCCTTTCGAACTATATATATAGGGCATGTGATTATAACATAAATTACCAATCATTTATTTATCTCATAAGAAATTACCAATCATTTAACAGTATATTAATTATTTGGAGTAATTTGTTAGCATGGGAAATAGGAGGCAACCAGAAGTATGGGGTGATGGTTCTATTGTGGTGTTTTTGATCATTGCAGCAATTATTTTGTTTGGTGCATTTTTTATGGGAGCGGTTTCACCACCTGGAATTCCGTTGCTATTGGTGTTTCCCGTTGTTCTTGCAGTGCTTATATTTTTTCTCATTATATTCTCTTCTTAAGTGATCATGATATGTATGCATGCAACTCCTTCATTGTTGACCTTGGCCACAAATAATGAAGAAAAAGTAATAATATCGTAGTACATGATATGATGTATACTTTTTGTTTTTATGAATGATATATTTATTTTTGTTACTTTGTGAATTACATATATATTAGTTATTAATAAGCCTTCCAATTTGGTCAAAGGAAAAGATAAAGGCCTTCCGTGTAATCGGTTTTGTATGAGTAGAAATTCTTTCCATTTCTTAAAATAAATAGAGATTGCAATTACACAATTACTAAAGTTTTGATGTATGAATATTCAAATAATTTAATAAAAAAAATACTCAAATAATATCAACAATTCTCAAACAACGTGCATTCGTTTACTTTAAAACTATAATAATATATATCTCTATTTTTTTGGAAAACGGAGATAATCGATCCCTACTCGTTTTGTATGCATAGTGTAGTCATGTGTTTTTATAAGAAAAATGTTAATTTGTTAGAAAAATGTTAATTTGCCTCAAGAGTATAAAAAAAAAATGTTATGTTTGAAGTTGTATATTCAACTCCTTAATTATTTTAAAATTGTTTTTTCAGATTCTTAGATTGAATTTAGTGCAATTGTAATCCTTAGGAGACATGCATTTGTGAGAGATACATGAATTCTTTTTTTTTTTGACATGAGAGGGAAAATACAATTCTAACAAAAAAGAGTAAAGAGGGGGCAAAAATGTATAAATTCATGAACATCGAAATTCAAATTTTTTAACATAATTCTTTTATATTGGATACTTAAATTATGCTCTTAAAGGGTCTTCGGTCCTCTTTTATACAAAAAAAATTTTGCCCTTAACTTAAATTTAATTACTCCCTCCGTCCCTTATTATAAGCACCCTTATAAAGATTTTATTTGTCCCTAAATATAAGCCTATTTTCAATTCCCTAGACATATTTATTATTACTTTTCTAAACATAACCCCACTTTGCATTGAAATACGTAAAGTCAACTACAAATACATCTTTTCACCAATGATAATTTAGTAATTGCAATATCTAAAAAGTATACATTAATTACACTATCAACTTTTTTTAATAAACGTGAAATTTCTCTTGGGGGACTTATATATAGGGACGGAGGGAGTATAATATGTGTGGTCTTTATATAGGCATACACCTATGTAAAAGGCTTTGTTAGATCACTTTTAGCGTGAAATTTGTTTTTTCTTCGGTTGATTTTTCTTTTTAGGTAAAGTTTCTTCTGTTGATTATTCATTCATTTTTCTTAATTATTTTTTTTTAACAAGGCAAAATGAAATTATATTAAAACAAAATAAGCTCCGCAGCACAAGGTGTATCAAGAGAACTTATAAGAATTTAATTAACAAGCAAGCCTACTAAAAGCACTACAAACATAGCAAGTCAAATACTCAAACAAAGCAAAGGATTCGACCACTAACAATGAGAATTAGCAACAAGATTCACGTTTGACGCCTTCAGCCACCCCAAATAGTGAGATTTGACATTGTCCAATAAATGAGCTTCGGAATGTGACGCCTTTCTGAACAACCGCTGGTTTCTTTCATGCCACATTGTCCAGACACACGCGAGCCACATAACCTGCATAAAAGACCTCCTCGCGCGGTAACCACCTGCTGACTAAGTGAACTGAACAAAATGATCTGATGGAGTAATATGGTCTACTGCTGAAAATCCAATCCATGACCGAACTGCTGACCACAGAGAACTGAAAGTGCCACATGAGAAGAATAAGTGTTGTACTGTCTCAACTCCTCCATAACAAAATTGTTCTGCTGGTGAAATGACGCCACGGTATACCAAATTTGCCTTTGTTGGCAACCTATCCCGAAGAAGCCTCCAGGCTAAAAGAGAAACCTTCAGAGGAACTTGTTTGTGCCAAATAAGATCAGCACCTGCATCCAAAATGACCGGATCCTGGGATGTCAAGAGCTGATATGCGCTACGGATAGGGATGGCAATATACTCATACCCAATGGGTACTCAGAAAAAATACCCACAATGGGTAGGGTAAAAACCCGCATTTTGAGTATGAGCGTGGGTATGGGTAATTACCCATAAAATTAAGCGGGTATGGGTGCGGGTACGGGTACCCTTAGTACCCACCCCATATACCCATATAATATATTTTTATTTATTTTAATTATATTATTATATAATAATTATATAATAATATATATAAATCAATTTTAAAAATACAATATTATTATACTATTATACATTTTTAATAAAAAAAATTATTTATAACATATATAATGCAAATATGTCAAAGAGAAATGAACTTTAGCATGACATTACTAATAATTTTGTTTATAATTTTCATGAATCAACATTAAAATCTTTGAAATTTTTTTAATTTCTATTAAAATGATATGATATTTTATAATTGATCAATTTATTTTTAGCAAAAATGCGGGTAATGGGTATGGGTACATAGATACCCATAGGGTATGGGCACGGGGACAAAGATTGTCACCCACGCGGATATGAGGATGGGTACGGGTAATTTTTCAAACTGCGGGTATGGGGATGAGGACTATAGTACCCTACACATACCCTACCCATTGTCATCCCTAGCTACGGACTAAGTATCCACCCTGACGTTCGGGCTGCCACTGCCAAGTATCTGTAGACTGATCCTGTAAAGTAAAACCATGAAGTAAGTCATGACACTCCCTCAAACTCTCCTCCTCCCACGCCCACAACTAACGTCTCCACACCCACGCCTCCCCCTCATCCTCCCACCCTAAAGAGAACATCTCTTCTACCGAAATCGATTTGTTCTCTGCCAAATCAAATAAGCGGGCAAACCTCACACTCAGAGGACTCCCACCTGACCAAGGACCAGTCCAGAAAAAGGTATCTGAACCATCCCCAACTCGTCTCTCCACCCGACTCCTGAACCAGCCACCCCCTAACCCTCTGTCACCATCCTTAATTTTGACAATCTCCCTCCATCACGCTGACCCTCGCCTCCCTCCCCCTCGCAACAAGCCACCCTCAACCCCGTAACGAGCTGCCAATACCCTGAACCACAATAATTCCCCCTCGTCATTTTTCTTAATTATATTATTAATTGTGTTTGTCTTGCTTCCTCCGATGATTAAAAATGTTTAGTGAAAATATGTAGTATTATCCGTCTATCGGAAAATAAGTTCACCGTTATCTTGTTTACAAACTACAAAATCATGAATTTGACACTGATATATAGGAGGATAAAACAAACCTTTATCTAAATTTAGTTTCAAAGGCCTGATTATATTATTGAATTTGGATCATGTGAGATTTTGATTCTTCAAAATGTTTTTCTTTTCAATTAAAGGTGTGTTTGTTTAAGCTTTAAAATGATGCAATTTACATTGGGGCCGGTATATCCATTTGATAAGGTTAATTCACAACATCATGTGATGCAATTTTTTCCCTTCTTTTTTCATAGGTTTACTATTCGATCGGGTAACAATTTCACACTCACATGTGAGTTCAAACTTTATTTTTGACATACAAATGCTAATAAACTTCCAATCAAATAAACAGTTTAATTAATAAGTTTAAAATTGATCAATTAATAATTTTAATCATTGCAATATTAGCCATTACTAAAAAATCATTTATAAAATGGGTCAATTCAAATTACTAGAACTCCTGCCCCAAAACTTTGTCAACAAAGAAAAGAAAAAGAATTCCAACTCTTCTAATTCAATTTCAGGATGTAGGTTCAAGTATAACTTATCCACACAGTAAAATGAGAAAGTTAAAAGGCACATCAATGTGCAGCATATAATTTAATTATGGAAAGATTCTCATAAATTTTTTTTTTAAGGAAAGACAAAACACGTTTTTAGGTTGCTTCTTTTGCATTAGCATTACCAATAGTAGTATTATTACATGTGATCTCCTCCTACCCTTAGAAAAAACTTACTACCTTTAGTTGAGATCAAAATGTTTGCACCTTTTTATATATATACTTAATTTTAAGCAATATGTGAGGAATCACTCATGTGACTTTTGAAAGTTTTTCTTCAATTCTTTATGTATTGATAATGATGTATATATATCCGAGTTTAGCATGCTACTTTTGCTTTTTAAGTCTTTGTTACATTTCAATTTCAAGGTAAAATTCATTAAAGAACAAGTGAATATGATTGTTTATATTTTTGTTAGGACAACTAATTCTTAGTCTAATTTACTCCTTATTTGATCCGATTTTAATACATACTGATTAATGAAATTAATTTTTGTTTCGATAGAAAAAAAAATGAACATAAGGGGATTGCCATTTAATAAGAATTTGAAACTTTGTATACATTTTAAAAAGTTGATCGTGTGATTTTTAAAAAAATTGGTGAGCTCAATTAACACCAAGTCGAAACGAATTACCAAGCCCTTTGTTAAGCTTAAGTATATTATATTTATTTTTTTACAAATTTTTGGATAAAAAGTATTCTTTCAGTCCTAAAATGTAAGAAAAAATTAGTCAATAAACATAAATGCATTTAATCCAAATTTTAAACCAAATTTATAAGTTTCTTTAACTCATTTTTGTTTATATTTTGAGACGAAGAAAATATAAACCTTACTCTCCAAAGAAATACTAGAGGACATTGGTTCTTTAAATTAAATTTCCAAAAACATTCTAATTAGGATTTGTCAAGATGTTGAACTTCCAAGCTTAGTACCCTCTTTAAGTAAATTAAACTCCTAAAGTATGGGCCCGTTTGTTTCAGATTTTTTTGCAAAAAAATCTATTTTTTTATCTTACTTGTGTTTATTTCAGATTTTTCAAAAATCATTTTAGTAAAAAAATCATTTTTTTCATCAAAATGAGAATCTATTTTCAATAGCTTTTATCAAAATCTATTTTTTTATCACTCATCATCCTTCACCATCTTAAAAAAATATATTTTTATAATTGTAAACAAACGGCAAATAGCTTTAGATTTTCTTCAAAATCTCTACAAAAAAATCTCTAAATTTTTTTTAAAAAAATCCATTTTTTTTAAAGCCGAAACAAAGAGGCCCTATAGTGTGTATATGAGAAGGTGAATGGACCTTAAACGACAAATTAAACTAGCTGTAAATACCTTCTTTAATGACTAAGTAAATAAATGGTTAATTCCTTATAATTATCATATCATTCCCTACCCTTCTATATATACCGTAACCTTTCACACTCCACATTACCACAAACAATTTTCATTCATATTCATAGCTGAAGAAAAACACCACCTTTTCGTTTCAAAAAAATTTCCCACAATGATGACCAAATCAATTGGTTCAATGCTCATCTTTCTCTTCCTTTACCTCAATGCAGGTATAAAATTTGTTCTTGGCTATATGAATTGCATTTTATTAATTTAGATCTTATACATAACATAAGTTTAGTCTATTTTGATTTGATACTTTTAATTATATTGTAAGGTGTATTAAGATTTTTTATTGGTCTTGGATTTATTTGTGCAGGAGGGCATTTGAAAGTTGCTAATGGAACGGTAAAAATAAAAATTCCTCTTATCACTAAATTAAAAAATTTAAGTATTTTTATTACGTAGAAAAAAATTAGAAAACTGATCAAGTTTTTTTTTTTTTTGTTTAATTTGGTGATGAAATTAAATATTATAGGCAACTTGGTGTGTGGCAAAATATTCAGCAAGTGAAGTTGAACTGAATGCAAACATTGAATATGCTTGCAGCATTTTGGGTGATTGCAAGATTATTCAAGTTGGTGGATCTTGTTTCTATCCAAACACTCCCTTATACCATGCTTCAGTTGTTATGAATCAATTCTATGCTAAGAATGGAAGAAATGATTGGGATTGTTACTTTGCTGGCTCTGCCCTTATTGTTATCACTGATCCAAGTAATTAATTAATTAACCCTCCTTTTATTTTTATGTGATTTAGTTACAATTAAATATATTTTGTACATGGTTTAATTTGTTATGTTTGATTTATTTATAGGTTATGGGAACTGCAAATATGCATAGTGGAAAATGAGAAGCTCTGATGGAAGATATATATATATTTATTATAGAATAATAACTTTAGGCATAGATTATACTTGTATGACTATGTTTGATTTATATAGTCCTAACTCCATTAGAGCTACTAGGATCTCATGTAATTTCTACTTAATTTTAGAAGCTCTGGTGCTGCCTAAGTACATGCGTTTGTATTAAGTGATTAATGAATGAAGTTTTAGTTTTAGTTATCTATCTAAGTATGCGTTTGTATTTGATTATTATTATTATTAAGTGATTAATGAATGAAATTTAAGTTGGAAAAAACAGTAAAAAAAATGAAAAAGGGGCATTCCGAGAATTGAACTCGGGACCTCTCGCACCCTAAGCGAGAATCATACCACTAGACCAAATGCCCATTGATGGAAAGCAATGTTGAAACGCATTACATAAACGTAAATCTATGTTTAGCATTTAATTCTTTTACTAATGTTTAATTCTAAGAGAAGTGCTATGTGCAAACGTTTTGACAAACGCCCTTCAACACACGCTTGATTATTATGCCACGTCGCCCATTTTTGAAAACTAGTCACCGGTTTACAGGCTCACCAAGTTGTGCCTTTTTAAAAAAAAAAAAAATCAAAACAAGGAAAATCAGTTCAGATATTAAACATCACCAGAAATTTTCCCAACACGACTATGCTTCAATCACCTCCACGCCAACCATCACAAACCACCACAAGACACCGTCAACTTCCCCTTCCTGGCTCTGAACCACCAACACAAACCCACCGCATAACCAATGAAGCTCTAAACCATCAAAAAATCAACTTTAATTAGTCTAACTTATCCTCCACATTCTTACTACCGTAACCCATAAACTAGAGAAAGGAATCATTTAATATTCAAGCCCACCCTTCATTTTAAGAAGAAAAAAAATGGAAAATTAGTTGAAATAAGAAACACATAAAGCGTGAAAAGTGAGAGATGGGAGGATATATGGTCCTCTGTCGTTGCCTGTGAAGGTATGGTAACAATAGAGTTTTGAAAAGAGAGATGATGATGGTGTTGATCTTTTCAATTTCAATCTCAGATTTGTTTGGTGATAAAAAAAGTGTTACCGTAAAAAAAAATTGTTAAAATTTATTAATTAGACTTAGGCAGCCGGTAGCCGAGTTGGGAGCAATGACGTGGCTCACTAAACGAGCGAGTGTTGAAAGGCGTTTGTCAAAGCGTTTGCACATAGCACTTCTCTAATTGTAAATGCAAAATTGTCCGACGAAGCAGTTAACTAAAGTTGTGTCTTTTTTGGCAAATTATCGTTGAATCAAGCAGCAAAAAACTTTTGCATATTTTCTGCATCTATTTTATTATGAAATTTTACATTAAACTATTGAGATTGGAATTAAACTTGTCGAGATTGGGTTTTCGGTAGACATTGATTCCCATTTTTTTTCCACTAGGTTTACCACAACTAATAATTTGTTGTTTATTGTGGGTGATGGCCTTAGGTGTGGCAATCAAAGAGATAAACAGTGGTTTATCAAAAAAGAAAACAGATAAACACTGAGGGTGAGGGATTTTGAGAGTCATTAATATGAAAAAAATTTAATAAAATTAAAACAATAACTAAATTCTTATGATGAAGAGAATTTGATAAAATAAAATTAATAACTAAATTCTTACAAAAAAAGCCAATAATTAAATTGAAGGTAACCTGCTATAGTAGGTCATTTGGATAGGTTCACCGGTGGATCCTTATTTTTGAGTCCATATTAGAGACTTCCAAAATAATTAAAGATAAAATAAATAAATTATTAAAATTTATTATTCAAATTATAATCCAGGGCCTTCCTTAAGATTTTGGGTGCCATATGCAAATTATAATTTTGATTCCTCATTTTTTAATAAGTCATATAAAAATATATAATGTAAAAGAAAAGTTAAAAATTATACTTTCAATTGTTTTAATTCCTCTGATAATTTTTAATTTTTCAAATAAATTTTACCATCAAAATCATAAGAGTCTAATTTAAAATTTAGTTATAATATTTATTTAATTTATTTATTTTATCACTCGGACGGACGCACGCGCGCGCGGGTGCACACACACGCACATACACTCGCACTAAGTAAAAAATGTTGGTGCCTCTAAAATTTTTGAGCCATGTGCGGTCGCTCTTCTTGAACACCATCTGGAACCCTCTTGATTTCAGTTCTCACAATGGGTTGCAAAGTCGACACAGTGTGGCCAAGCAGGGAAGGAGGGAGATAAACGCTTATCATGTGACATTTCAGAACTAAATATTTGCTCTCGACAGGAAGTGATTTGTACCCAATGGCAGAAGCATCCGCAATTGCGTCATCATTTGGTATAAAAATTGTTAAATAGAATTGAGGATCGATAACGTCAATATGCACATAATATATAATTGAGAGACTTCTGTTTTGAAATTGTTGGAAGTATCTTGTAGCAGGGTTTTGGGTAGGTTAAAAGATGATGATGATAAGATGGTGATGATAATCAGTAACTTCAGCAATGTTAGAAAAAAGATTGAGGAATGTGAAGAAGGAGAAATTGCAATCCATTGAGAGAGATGTTGAGGAGTGCTCGGAATCATTAAAGCTTTAGAAATGTTTTAATCAAACTGATCAAACACTAAAATTGAACAAAAAACCAAATGAAGGATTATTATGTATACATTATTCATCTTCAAAGGATTATTATAGTAATAATTGTTTTAAACTAAGTCAAAAAATTTGAAGTTAGCAAGAGCTTGAAGCTAATTCAAACAAATCGTATACTCAGAATTTGAACAAAATCAATAACTAAAATTGGAATAATACACAAGGAATAATATATAAACTAAAACTACTACGCATCAATATTAATTTTATATTATATATTGAAATTGCGGTTCTTACATCAGATTTCCTCATTTACAAATAAGAATAATACATAAACTAAAACTACTACCATACTACACTAAATACATAATAATACAAGAAAGAAAAAAAAAATAAAACAACAAGAAAATTAAATCCCCAAATAGCGGCGAAGACAACATTGACGGTCATCTGAGGAGGAATTGTGGGACGATCCTTTGGCAGTAACATCTTGGAGACACCATAAACCACAATCGGAGAGTGGTCGAACACACGGTCCAAGTTACAATGACTCGGACAAAGATGTTCCTGACTTCCACCGAGCTATTAACTGTGGCAGTATGTTGAGCATACATTTTTTATCCCCATTATTTTAGTCAGGGTCTTCCCTAAGATTTTGGGTGCTCTATGCAAGTTATAATTTTGGTGCCTCATTTTTTTATAAGTCATATAAAAATATATAATATAAAAGAAAAGTTAAAAATCAAACTTTTAATTGTTTTAATTTCTCTGATAACTTTTAATTTTTCAAATAAATTTTACCATCAATCGTAAGAGTTTAAGTCTAATTTAAAATTTAGTTATAATATTTATTTAATTTATTTATTTTATCACTCAAACGCACGCACGCACGCAAGTGCACACACGCACATATACTCGCACTAAGTAAAAAAAATTGATGCCCTTAAAATTTTGGTGCCCTATGCGATCGCTATTCTCGAACACCCTCCAAAAACCTTATTTTATAATTACATTATGTTATTTTTAGAAGTTGGGTTGGGACCTTCTTACTTTTGTAAGAGCATCCATGTGAGGGGTGGACAGAAAAACCGTGATCTGACTTAACCCAAGAAAACCGAAAAAAAAGAGAGGGAAATGAGATGTTTGGATTGGGCCACGGGTTAGCGGGTTTAGAACTTCGGTTTGAATAGAGTTGACATGAGCGGGTACGGGTGGAGAGAATCGGACCGATGGGACCCGAAATCCGCCCGCATTAGTAGATCAAAATTTTCCGCTTAACATTTTCCTTTTGCGATATACACACTCTAAGCTCTTCTCCTGCCTTGTCTATTACAAGAGGTGAAGACTTCCTTATATATGAAGCTTCACTAGCAGTGCTAGCTCGGCTGTTTTCTAACTAACATATGCTGACATGGTAACAACCGTAACTACCTACAGTTGGATGCTAACTGCCACAAGGGGTTTCATGACAAGGAAACACCTTGAGTTTGGATATGATAACTGCATAGTTAGAAGGGGACATGGGTTTGGTGAGAGGATAAGCTAATTGGTCATCAGCAGGAAGATGGAACACATGAAGCTGTTTTGCAAGTACCTTTTCTCTGGCAAAGTGTATGTCTAATTCAATGTGCTTGGTCCTAGAGTGTAAAACAGGATTGTGTGCTAGTGATACTGCACTAAGATTATCACATAGTAAAGTGGGAGTGTGGAAAGGGACATGAAGTTCACATAAGAGTGACTGAATCCATAGTAAATCAGTTGTAGTATTTGCCATGCTTTTGTATTCTACCTCTGTACTTGACCTTGCCACTTGAGCTTGGTTTTTAGATCCCCATGAAATTAAATTTGGACCAAAGCAGATGCAAGATTACAAGAACCTGATGTAGATCTTCTGTCATCTTAGTCCGTGGCTCAGTCAGCATCACTATAAGCTCTTAGTGAGAAGGGAGGACTTTTATGAGATGGAGGTAGTAAAAGATCATGACTGATAGTACCTTTTAAGTATCTTAGAGTCCTTTTAAGTATCAATTCTTCAGACTAAGAATATGATCAATTTAAATCTTGAGACAATATAGAAGTTTTACTTCACTAATTGTTTTCAAAAAAAAAAAATGTAACTCTTGCTTCACCCATGACAAATTCACCTCCATCCATGAAAAATTGTAACTTCACTGCCAATTAAACCCAACAAGTATATATATAAATCAAGAGAAATATATTAAATAAAAAAAATTACAAAAATCTGAAGGGACATGAACCTTATTCAGCAACCACACAAATACTAAAGTCAATACAACAACAACTTATATAGTGTCCCTCCCTCATATTCATATATATGACCACCCTTCTTCTCATTTTAATCTTCTCAATTTTGCATTTGCTTCCTGTTCAATCTTCTCCTTTTCAATTTGTAATTTGCTGAATTTAGCTTTCGCGTCCATTTCAATCTTGTCCTTTTCGGTTTGTAATTTTCTGAGATTTGCTTTCAATTCCAATTCAATCTTGTCTTTTTCGATTTGTAATGGCCTGAGTTTGGTCCTCGTATCTAACTCAATCTTCTCCTTTTGGACTTTTAATGGTCTGAGTTTGCTATTCTTCTCGGCTTCAATCTTCTCCTCTTGACTTTTTAATAATCTGAGTTTACCATTCTTCTCATTTTCAATCCTCTGCCTTTCATTTGCCATATGTCTGTGTCCATCCATTTCTTTGATTATTGCTTAATTTAGGCCTAATTTCTCTCTATTTCCACTCTTCTCTGGTGACTTGTGTGTAACATGCTGTTTCTTAAGACAATATATATAGGCATAAGTGATTATCGGGTACTATTTTTTAATCATCCAATTGAAGCTAGTCGTCTTAAAATATTCATAATCTATAATATGAATATATAGTAATACGATGGTAACATGGTTGTTAAAAACATTTAAAATCAAATGTGGCCAAGAATGTTTTTGTTGGAAAACTAATTTATTTGGTAGCCGAACATAACCACTATGGAAATATGATATTCTAAAGTAACATTATTTGGATGAATTTGAAATATGATTAAATGATATTCAAAAGTAACATTATATGGAAATATGATATTCAAAACTAAGCAGCAGCAACAACCCTATACGTAGAAACCATTGTTAAGACAAAATATCCGCTAACCATTACTACAACATTGTGTTCATTACACTGTTGTTAGGGTTGGAATATGTGTTCTTGGAGTTTATTTAAAAATTCGCATTGCTTAGAATCCTGAACTGTCGAGTATATAAATATGCAAGGATAATTTCATCCTATGAGCTAGTTTTTGAGATTGAAATCCAAACATATTTAACGGCTTGGTTCTCTACATAGGCTAAATAAAGGGCTCTATTTTTTGGTGGAAGCCATGTATTAATTCAAAGTGAATTTTATCTACAAATCCTATCGTTAGTAATATGCCTTAATTGGTACTCTCTCTGGTTTTATATATAAGCAAATTTTACCTTTTTAGATATATTGAAAAAGTAATATATCTAGTCTATATTATTAATTAAATACATTACCTTTTCAATGTATTTAAAAAGCTAAAATTTGATTATATATAGTCAGTATTTAATTATCCTCAACAAAGCGGATAAATACTCAATACTTCTGAGGGACATATATAAGGATTGGAATCAAAATTATAACACTATATGTGAAATTGGGAGACACAAAACAATAATTTTGAAATGAGAGGACTAAAATCTAGTTTTAAATAAAATAGAGGGGCCAAAAATAATTTAAAATACAAAAAGATTATTTTCTCTTTTTCCTAAAGAATATCGGGCCACAAAAAATAATGATATAATGGGTTGGAGTTAAAAAAAATTTGTTCTCTCAATAGGAATATATAATTAAGCGGCTTATAAATTTGAGTTTATTTGACACTTTATCTACTCATTTTGAGTCATGAAAAAAAGCTGTCTTACACAAATAGAAGTCAGATTTATTCGCGGGGGATAAATATGTACCGACCCGACCTCAAGTCGACATCTCCGAGAGATTGTCCGCTTTGGGGTTAACCCGTCACGGTTTTGTCCTTTGTAGAAAATGCGTCTCGGTTGGTTAAAGGAGTGTGGCATGTTGTATATAAACTACCATTAGCCTCGAGTTTCAAGCGATGTGAGACTTTAAAGGTGAGCCAGAATAGATTCAAAGAAAAATGAAAGTAATATTTAGTCATAGAAACAAATTGAGACATCTCGATAAATACAATTTAATTGGTAGTTATATGTACACTGATTTGTAAGAATTTGAGTTTAAATTCGAAATTCCTCATATTTTAACACTTAAAAATGTGTGATTCTATACATTAAACTATTTGAAAAGAAAAAATTTGGGTCTGGTGAATTAAGTTGTCCCAAAAAAATTTCTGATGAGTAAAAGTTATTTGTTTTTTGAAAAGATCCAATTGAGTATCAAAGAATTTTTTTCATAGACTAAAAAAACATACATATCTTGATTCTACAATTAAATAAGCTAGCTTGATGTCGAAGGAAACAATTATAGAGCACTAGATTCTTCTCAACAATGGTACCAAAATTAAAATGCATTCAACAACGTCTCTAATGGAGGAACTCAGAAATTTGAAAAGGCCAAGTTTGACACTGGCGCTAGGATTGGAAACTAAAGTGTACTGTATATGGGTAATAATATATGAAATAATGTGTATCATGTGTGCAATGTACTTGATGTACTATTCGTCAAAAAAAAAAAGTACTTGATGTACTAAACATCAAATAATAATGAAACTGTGATGTTATGTGAAGCCTCGATACTAAAAAAATGGCGACGTATCGTGTTCGATACGTCCTCGATATTGATATTCTTTCGATACGTTCTGATACTCGTATCGGTAAAGTATCGATTAAATTATTATTTTTAAATAAAAAAATAATATTCGATACTCTTCCGATACATCTCGATACTCATATCAGAAAAGTATTGGTTAAATCATTATTTTTAAATAAAAAAGTAATACCCGATACATGTCTGATACGTCCCAATACCCGATACTTGTTTGTATCTTTAGCACTTCTTGTAGTTTTCCTTTGTCAATATAATTTTTTACTTTTCAAAAGAAAAACTATGGTGTCAAACATTTGAGTTTTTTCCAAAATTCTGATATAAGATTAGATATTTTCTCTTTTAATTATTAATATTGTTGATTTTAGTCATGTTTATATAATGTGTATTTATATATTTAATTTTAAATTTAATTTTTAAATAACGTATCGCGGCAGTATCGGATTGCGGATTTTAAAAAAATTTACGTATCGGCGTATCGGTATCGTATCGTGTCCCGTATCGGGGCTTCATAAGGGATGTTTATAGTGTGGTATGTGGATCCAATTTATATCCATCTTAAAATTTTTGCCATGATATCGGTGCATGACT
Organism: Trifolium fragiferum; assembly: GCA_954870985.1. Classification (NCBI taxonomy): domain Eukaryota; kingdom Viridiplantae; phylum Streptophyta; class Magnoliopsida; order Fabales; family Fabaceae; genus Trifolium; species Trifolium fragiferum. The sequence goes on along the minus strand of OX940790.1, from coordinate 13,961,073 downwards.
CATGAATCGAATCTTTGACCATATGTTTAAATGGATCAAAATTCTTATAAGTTTAAATGTTCAATATAGATCACCTCAAATGTTAAATAGACGAATCTATTGAATAAAATAAAAATATTTATTTAAAAATAATAGTTTAGACTAATTATAAATTAAATAAAAACTGAATATTTAAATTAATTTATAAATAAAAAGTAAAAACTCGAAATGAAAAAGTAAAATGATATTGAGAAAAAACTAAAAACAAAAGATAGAAGAAAAAACAAAAATTCTTTGGTCTAGTAAAAGAAATATATAACCTCAATCTCTCTATTTTTTTTGTGAGTTTCCAATCATTTGTCATTTTATTTGTGTATAAAAAGCGCCGAGTAACAAAAAATCTTTCAAGGCCCACTAACAAATATTTTCTTTTAAAAATAACGAAAGCTAATTAAAATATCTATTATTAATTGAGAGACTTCTGTTTTGAAATTGTTGGAAGTATCTTGTAGCAGGGTTTTGGGTAGGTTAAAAGATGATGATGATAAGATGGTGATGATAATCAGTAACTCCAACAATGTTAGAAAAAAGATTGAGGAATGTGGAGAGGGAGAAATTGCAATCCGTTGAGAGAGATGTCGAGGAGTGCTCGGAATCATGAAAGCTTTAGAAATGTTGTAATCAAACTGAGAGAACACTAAAATTGAACAAAAAACCGAATGAAGGATTATTGTATATACATTATTCAACTTCAAAGGATTATTATAGTAATAATTATTTTAAACTAAGTCAAAAAATTTGAAGTTAGCAAGAGCTTGAAGCTAATTCAAACAAATCATATACTGAGAATTTGAACAAAATCAATAACTAAAATTGGAATAATACACAAGGAATAATACATAAACTAAAACTACTATGCATCAATATTAATTTTATATTATATATTGAAATTGCAGTTCTTACGTCAGATTTCCTCATTTACAAAGAAGAATAATACATAAACTAAAACTACTACCATACTACACTAAATACATAATACAAGAAAGAAAGAAAGAAAAAAACTAAAACAACAAGAAAATTAAATCCCCAAATAGCGGCGAAGACAACATCGGCGGTCATGTGAGGAGGAATTGTGGGAAGATCCTTTGGCAGTAACATATTGGAGACACCATAAACCACAATCGGAGAGTGGTCGAAAACATGGTCCGAGTTACAATGGCTTAGACAAAGATGTTTCTGACTTCCACCGAGCTATTAACTGTGGCAGTATGTTGAGCATAGAGCTGTCAAAATGGGCCAGCCCGAATGGGCCGGCCCGAATAGCCCGATTTTTTCCCGGGCTTGGGCCTTAAAAATCTAGCCCGAATTAACATCCGGGCTTTTTAGCCCGGCCCGATAAAGCCCGCAAAAAATATGGGCCGGCCCGAATGGGCCGCGGGCCGCCCGCAAGCCCGAATAAATTATAATAAAAAAATAAAAATAAAAAAATATGAGTAAATAAGGAAGGATGTTTATAACATTTTTAGTTGTGCCACAAATTAAAAGCCCACACAAACATAATAAGTTAACAACACGGCATCAACACAACACAACACGCACGTCACACACACCTTCCAATTCTATCAAACGCGCATTTAAGAGAATAAATATGCACTAGTAACACAAATTAAATACATGCATTAGTAACGCAAATTATAAATAAAGAAATGAAAATAAGATAAAAGTAAAAATAACTTATCGTGTCATTAAAATAAATAAATAAGCTAAAAATATAATAACAAGGTCATGAATTATTTCTCTACGTAATTACTCGTAAAATGTAATTAGCTTAAATAAATTTACATTAATTATAACAAATTTCAACCTATTTGTAGTTAATTAATTAATGTTGTGATCTCTTTGTAATTTGTTGCATAACAAATCTCTGAATTTGTCTAATTTATTGGGCACTTAAATTTTTTCTTTTTTCATTACCCTTCATCTATCTAATTTTACTTTAATTTTAAAAAAAAAAAAATGGGCCGGCCCGAAAGCCCGAGAGCCCGTATCGGGCCGGGCTCGGGCCTTGTTTTTCCGCCCGCTTTTTTACCCGGGCTTTTTAGCCCGGCCCGATTAAGCCCGAAGCCCGAATGGGCCGGCCCGAAATGGGCCGGGCCGCCCGTTTTGACAGCTCTAGTTGAGCATACATTTTTTATCCCCATTATATCAGTTAGGGCCTTCCCTAAAACTTTGGGTGCTCTATGTAAGTTATAATTTTGGTGCCTCATTTTTTTATAAGTCATATAAAAATATATAATGTAAAAGAAAAGTTAAAAATTAAACTTTCAATTGTTTTAATTCCTCTGATAACTTTTAATTTTTCAAATAAATTTTACCATCAATCATAAGAGTTTAAGTCTAATTTAAAATTTAGTTATAATATTTATTTTATTTATTTATTTTATCACTCAAACGCACGCACGCGCGCAGGTGCACACACGCACATATACTCGCACTAAGTAAAAAAAATTGATGCCCTTAAATTAAAATGCATTCAACAACGTCTCTAATTGATGCCCTTAAAAAATTGATGCCCTTAAATTAAAAAAAATTGATGCCCTTAAATTAAGCTAGCTTGATGTCGAAGGAAACAATTATAGAGCACTAGATTCTTCTCAACAATTGTACCAAAATTAAAATGCATTCAACAACGTCTCTAATGGAGGAACTCAGAAATTTGAAAAGGCCAAGTTTGACACTGGCGCTAGGATTGGAAACTAAAGTGTACTGTATATGGGTAATATTATATGAAATAATGTGTATCATGTGTGCAATGTACTTGATGTACTATTCGTCAAAAAAAAAAGTACTTGATGTACTAAACATCAAATAATAATGAAACTGTGATGTTATGTGAAGCCTCGATACTAAAAAAATGGCGACGTATCGTGTCCGATACGTCCTCGATATTGATATTCTTTCGATACGTTCTGATACTCGTATCGGTAAAGTATCGATTAAATTATTATTTTTAAATAAAAAAATAATATTCGATACTCTTCCGATACATCTTGATACTCATATCAGAAAAGTATTGGTTAAATCATTATTTTTAAATAAAAAAGTAATACCCGATACATGTCTGATACGTCCCAATACCCGATACTTGTTTGTATCTTTAGCACTTCTTGTAGTTTTCCTTTGTCAATATAATTTTTTACTTTTCAAAAGAAAAACTATGGTGTCAAACATTTGAGTTTTTTCCAAAATTCTGATATAAGATTAGATATTTTCTCTTTTAATTATTAATATTGTTGATTTTAGTCATGTTTATATAATGTGTATTTATATATTTAATTTTAAATTTAATTTTTAAATAACGTATCGCGGCAGTATCGGATTGCGGATTTTAAAAAAATTTACGTATCGGCGTATCGGTATCGTATCGTGTCCCGTATCGGGGCTTCATAAGGGATGTTTATAGTGTGGTATGTGGATCCAATTTATATCCATCTTAAAATTTTTGCCATGATATCGGTGCATGACTCATGAATCGAATCTCTGACCATATATTTAAATGGATCAAAATTCTTATAAGTTTAAATATTCAATATAGATCACCTCAAATGTTAAATAGACGAATCTATTGAATAAAATAAAAATATTTATTTAAAAATAATAGTTTAGACTAATTATAAATTAAATAAAAACTGAATATTTAAATTAATTTATAAATAAAAAGTAAAAACTCGAAATGAAAAAGTAAAATGATATTGAGAAAAAACTTAAAACAAAAGATAGAAGAAAAAACAAAAATTCTTTGGTCTAGTAAAAGAAATATATAACCTCAATCTCTCTATTTTTTTTTTTTTGTGAGTTTCCAATCATTTATCATTTCATTTGTGTATAAAAAGCGCCGAGTAACAAAAAATCTTTCAAGGCCCACTAACAAATATTTTCTTTTAAAAATAACGAAAGCTAATTAAAATATCTATTATTAATTTAATTATTATAATATATCATTGATGGTTGGGGCACCGTCGATCAACTATGGAGTTCCATTGAACCTCATCGCGAGTCATTGGTAAATGCGTAATTCACCACCATTTGTTGTGGATACCACCAAAACTCCATCGCAGACCTTTGCCTGCTATCACTATTGTAACCACCATTATATATTTTTTGAATAAATATATTTAACCTAAAAAATGGTAGTTTATAGAGTAAAATTTTAACAATTTTATTTGTCAAATAACTTACTGATTAAAAAGTATATTGTCTAAAGTTCAAATTTAAACTCTTATATAATAAAAATATAACGTGATATTTCTACCAACTAAGTTAACTGTTAAACCATCATACAGATACAGCCACAGTTCCTCCGGTTGCAGAGTTAAAGTTGAGACGCAGCAATGGCGAAAAAGGCTAAAGCCCCTCAGAAGAAGAACGCTGTTTCTCCGGCCTCCACCTCCACTTCCTCCGGGTACATATTTGTTTCTCCTTTCTTCACTATTATTCACTTTATTGTGTTCTAGTCATTTACTTGTTTCAAACTCACTATACTTCAAAACAAAGAACACTCTCCTTGTTTGGTAGAACTAATGGAAACAACTTATGACTTGTCCATAAGCTCTTGAAGATAGTTTATGAAAATAAGTTATAACTTATATATCAAAACATATTGATTTTATTTTAGGAATTTCTAAATCTACAGAGATTTGATTGTAAAGATTAGTAGAGTGAAGGACTTAATTCAATTAAGAAATCGTTGGAAGACCTAAATTGCGCATTGGTTAATTAAAATATAAAAGTTAGGTCTTTCAAGCGATGTCTTTGTGAATTATTACATTTAACTATATGCAGAAGTAGTTTCCTTAACTGATAACTATATGCATTGAGTTTTTCAGTAAACTAGTGTTGGGGATTAAATCGAATGAGGGAATGAAGAGATCGGTGCGGCAGACTAAGTCAAGAAGAGAGATGACCAAAGCAAAACAGAAAAAGAACAAACAAAAGATTGATGCTAAGAAGCCAAAGAAACCACCCACTGCTTTCTTCTACTTCTTGTAAAACTTCTTTTATCTCCTCTTGTTCTTACTTTATGATGTTTATTTCTTCTTTTTAATGTGTTAGTATAAATAAACTACTCTTTGCATTTTCCATTTGTTAGAAATGTTTACGGGAATATATAAACTTGATAAGAGTTTAGCTCCAGTACAGTTTCTTTTTTGTATTTTCTAGGTAGTAGCTTTATTTGTACATATAAAAAAAGTAGCATCGACATTAGTAGTTCAGTATTAGAATGAAGTCGATGAACAAATATAGTTGGTGTTATATACTTGCTTTCTTTTGCCATCCTATTGATATTGGTATTTGTCATTAGAGTTATACGATCACTGAAGTTGATCGGATTCTGTTGTATTTCACGGATTTTTACTTAGGTAGAGTGTATTCTGACTTTCGAGGAATGATGCTGAGGAAGTAGCCATTTAATTATTAGCATTACCAACTCATCTTCAAATATGGCTATCATTAGTCAATTAAGAATGATTATTTTTTCCCGATACTTTCCTTGCTTCTGCTGTGTCTTATTGTTCTTTGTTCAATCATACTACCATTTATAAATGGCATTGTGCTTATTAATCTAACATAGTGACTGTATGTAACAACAATTGCTTCTTTTTTATATTGAAAATCTTAAAATGCTTCAATATGTTTACTGGAAGTTCTTTTTCATTTGGAAGGGAGGATTTTCGGAAAGAGTTTCAAGATCAGAATCCAGATGTAAAGTCAATGCGTCATGTATGTATAGAATCTTTCAGATTTAATATTTCTTCTAATTTATTTTATACTTTTACTTTCTCTTGAAGCAAGATTGTTGCACAAAAACACAATTGATTGTTTAAAATTATAAAAAAAAAAATCCAGTTATTAAATAGTTCTTGAGATTGTGTTATCTTCATCATCATGCAAAGTAATATTATTCTTTTTTGTTTTCCTCCTTCATGTGTTCATACAGATTGGCAAGGCATGTGGAGATAAATGGAAAACAATGACTTATGAGGTTAGTTTTCATCTGTACTTCTCCATTGCATGTTTAAACTGAATTGTGTTATTATGGCTGTGATGTTTGATGGCTGAAAATCGAGTGAATCATAAATTGAAGTTTCAAACATTGGCTCTAGGAAATTTGCCAAATCTGTTTAGATTTTTAATGTGGCTGAATGATTGAACTTGATTGCCATGTCTTAATCATGACTTGTTTGAATATGGATGAGTTAAATTTTGAACAAAGCTTGTGAAGAACAATTTATTGTTATATTTGAAACAGTTGGAATTCATTGTGACTACTTTAGAATTTCTTGGTTATGTATAATTTTGGAATTCAGTTATTGTAATGCAAAAGTTGCAAAACTGTTTCCTCTGGTCGGAATTCCAGGCTGAGATGATCTTCAGTTTCTTGACCGTCTAAGGGACAGTGTGTTTTTTCGATTTTTATGTTTTATCGGCAGCATTAAGAAGGTTTGTTTAGTCATTTAGTTCTTCATCAGACCTGATAGCACCCGGTTTATGCGTGTCTATTTTATAAAATGCCATTCGCTAGGGAGTCTGACCTGCGATTGAGGCACATGGAGTTAACAGATTTTGATGTGCTACTGCTTAGCGTTTTGCTGTTTATTCCAAATGAATATAGAACTAGTTTTTCAAGTTTGTTTTCTGTTAAATCAACTGGCGAAGTTGTATGGTTCATATATTTTGTTCAATTTGATCTGACCAAAAGAGAAATATCACTTTGGTTGAGCTCTATGTTAACAAAACTAGTATCTGACAGGAGAAGGTTCAATACTATGATATAGCAACAGAAAAACGTGCAGAATTTGATAGAGCAATGACAGAGTATAACATGAAAATGGTAACCAATCTGTCATATTCATGGCTACTGAACTGACTCTTGTTTGGCTAGTAATTAAATATACAATTTGTTTTCTGATGCTTGGCAGGAAAGCGGGGATTTTGAAGAAACTGACGAGGAGTCAGAGTATGACGAGTAGAACCATGTATTCATTTTCTTATTTATAACTTACAAGGCTTCACCTGTATTAATTGAAACTACTTGAGAACCTTAAGTTGTATATTCAATTGTAGCCATCTTTAGTTTGTCCTTGTGAATAATTATTATTTTTCTGCTTAGAAAAAGAAAATTATCATTTTTCTGTGTTGGTTTTTTCAATAAAGTACTTATGTTAGATGCTTGAAATCACAGTTTTCGGCATATATGCTTTAAACAGGTTCATTGTCTGTGATGCAATATCCACAGACATTTCCATTACTATGCAGTCTCCAAGCCGTCTAGCAAAAATCTTACTGACGATATTTGCGACTAATAAGCAGCATGAATTATAAAATAAAAGTGCCTATGAACTTCGAAGCTGCAAACGAAAGACCTTTTGATGTCATCGTTGTATGTATGACAACTTTTGATGTCTGATTTTAGAATCATTTGGCAAAGTGTTATACAGTACATGCACTACTTTGGCAACAGAATAACACACAATTTCACTCAACTTGCCAACTCCATCCATTAAGGAAGCAAAACTCCAAATACCTTACTAATCATTTCAATTCTTTGATAATATAGGATCAACATCCACAAACACAAAAATTAGAATCAGAACAAAAGTCTAAAATAGAAAAGGACTAAGAAAGATAGATCTTAGCAATTCTAAGTTTTAAGGAAGGATCCAGATTTTCTTTACATGTTTTATTCACTACCTAAACCACCTTAAAAGCTGTTCCTTGGAACAAATATTGAACTACTGTCTATGAGTTTCCACTTCACGTGTCTTAAAGGACGCCGTCTTCAATGAATCAGCGATACTTCTAACTTCAGCAATCATGGCAACCACGTCATTTAGTTTGTTAACTGCAGATCCCACACCCTGTGATTTGGAAATACACCGAACCAAAGTCAATGATCAATAACTTGCCGCACCAGAAAGGTATTGTACGTTTATCATTACGGTTTCTAATTTACTATAAAAGTTAAAGTGGGAAGAGATTTAATAAAAACCCGTACCACACCAGAAGCTCCAGCAGTGATAGCCATAGGTGCTGTAACAGAACTTAGCCCGGACGAACACATGACAGGTATCTTAACAGCTCGTGATATAGAATAAGCTGCTGCTAAAGTTGGTGTTGCCTACAATAACCAGTGAGTAAAATTTTGTTAGTTTAAGCAAAGGTTTGTCTCAAGCAACCATTATCTAAACTCAACAGAATCATGTGCTTATCATGTTCAATATTTTCAGACTCTTAACATGATTTATGAAACATATTTTCTGTTTACCTTCTCAATCAAACCGAGAACACCAGACTTTGTAGGATTGGAACATTTTCCTCCCTCAGTTTGAATAATATCTACACCTTCTAGTTCCAGTGACTCTGCAAGCTTGACCTGTTGAAGGTTTAGACTTTTTTGTTTATATATACTTGGAAAATATCGATAAATCAGCATGATTTTGCACTCTCGAAGTATAAATTCTATTTTTAATTGTAACCTGATCAGGGAGGCTTAGTGTGTGAGGAACAGTGACAGACAAAACTACAGAAGGAAGTATCCTCCTAGTCTCTTTTGTCAGACTCAGAATCTGCATACAAGGAAAAATGTGTAAGTGTCTATTGATATCTGTCATTTAAATCGGTAATAATATGCTGACTATCGGTGCAATACATATATAAATTAGGATTTAATTTATATGCATCGATAGTTTACATATTGTTTACACTGTCGGTCAATTATAACTGTTCAATTATTAAAAAAGTCTAACTTTCATCATAGCTAACTGTAAAGTCATGAAAATGATGGTTGGTGATTGGTTGATGGTGTAAAACGCTTTACACTTACAGTGCATCATTTGTTTAAAACATTCAAGATTGAATACTGAAAACCATTCTTTACCTGCTCTGGAGTAAAAATCACTCCCTTCTCATAGAATGAATCATAATTTCCAATCTCAACCTGCCAATGCAATATCTTGTTAAATACAAAAATCTCATAAAGACTTTAAATGTTTATGGTTATCCCATCTTTGACTACAGTATGAACTTGGAACTGATATTGGAAATGGAACTAGATATAAAGTCTAACCATTAGTGCTCCTGCTTCTACTGCAGCTGGAAATGTTGCAGGATCTACAGAAGAAACACAAACCTGCAAGAGCGATGAATTATAAATTGTTGACTCTTTTAAGAGTATATTGTAAATCTCAATCATTGATTTGTGATCAAACGAATCAGATTATGCATTCACTAAATCAATTTACGGTCACTGATTTAGATAGACAGTCGAGATCAGTAACTATGTGACACATTGTATATAAAATATGTTTCTGAGTGTTAAAGAAATTCATAAGAAAACCATGAGTATACCGGACAAGAAGTTAGGCTGATAGCTAGCTTCACCAACTCAGGGTCACATGCTATATCGACGTGAGTTGCTCCTCCCTGCACGGGGACGACAAGACACACTCATTCATAATTCATAGTTGTATGTTAGTTTGTAATGTGAAACACCTTATAGAAGAAAAAACAAACCATAATAAAACATCACTTAGAATTTAATCAAAGACATATTAAAAAGTCATGAAGATTCAAAAGAATAGTCCCAAATTCAAGATACATTCTAAATGGCAATAGTCTTTTAGCAGTAAAAAAACATTCATATCAATTATTATCTAGCAGTAAGAAACATTCATATCTAGCAGTAAGAAAGAGTGAAGTAATGAACCTTTTCTGCAGCAGTGACAACAGATGCAACATTATCTTTATCAAAATTCTGCAAGCCTGTTATAATCTTCAAAAGAAGCCAAATACATATCAACATACACATTACAACATTTATGGTAAAGAAAATCAATGAAAAGAGCAGATACAAATATGTTTTGCATGTCTTATTTTACCTTGAGAGCCGTTCTTTCGCGAAAATCCTTAAGAACAGATTCTTTAGTTGATGACAGTAATGCTTTAGTAGTAAAACTGGTTTTTCTTTTTAAAGGTAATAAACATAGCCTTGAAGTTGCATTCAATAAAGAGTTATTGTTGTGGTTTGGTTTAAGAGAAGTGATAGAAGAAGGAGAAGAAAGTGGTAAGCATGTTAAGGAATGCATGTTTGTGTATAATCAGTAGAAAGTAGGAAGAAAAGTTGGATTGAGAAGAAGCACTGTGTCAAGAGAAGGAAAGTAACAGATAAGATATGTGGCAGCTTTGAACTGTCCTGTTCTTGAGATAGATATTTTGTTGAATTAGAGAAGATTAAGCTCATTTGTTTAAGATTAAAATGAAAGTGATTATTACATAAAATAATTTTTAGAGGTTTGTATATTTTTTTATGTTTATCAATAATAGCAAAATAATGTTTTTTTTTTCTTTTCACAAATTACCAAGACTAAAACTCCACACCTTAAAGTTTACAATTCTCATTTTAATATTTTTTAAAAAATTTATTAATTTCATTTCAAAAACTTAAACATACACAATTAAAATTACTAAAGATGATCCTTTTTAGTTAAAAAATTACTAAAATACACGAATAATCTGTAATAAACTTTAGACAGGAGGATATGAGGGAATATGACAGTTGTAGATGCGAATCTCATGAAAACTCTCCTTTAAGAGAAAAAAGTTAAATACTATGAGGGAATAAGACAAATAAACACACTATGAGGGAATAAGACAAATAAACAGAAAAGGACAACATAAAAGACAGGAGGTATGAGGGAATATGACAACTGGGTGTACGAATCCGATGAAATTTCTCCTTAAAGATTAAAGACATTTAAGACAAAACGTAACCCTCCTCTTTAAATACTATCCTATCTCTTCCACAATTTCTACCAAGAAAGAAAGAAACTTGTGAATCATGGGTCGTAGAAAAATAGCTATGGAATATGTGAAAGACAAGGATGCAAGGTATGTGACATTTTCAAAGAGAAAAGATGGTATTTTCAAGAAAGCAAGTCAATTATCAACTCTTTGTAATGCTAGGGTTGCTGTGTTTGGATTCACCCCTGGTGGCAAGACATTTGCTTTTGGTTCTCCAAGTTTTCAAGCTGTGACTGATGAGTACCTTCATGAAGGACGACAAGGTGAATCATCAAACCAAAATGTTGAGAATCATGAAAATGAAAATCTCAACATTCTCAACGAACAACTTAAAGATGTGACCAAAGAGTTGAAGGAGATGAAAGCTACAAAGGACAAAAATGATAAAGTCCCTAATATTTCTCTTGATGGTCTTGATTTAGAGGAGCTTCAAAAAGTGAAGGCTAGATTGAAAGAGCTCCATGGTGACATTGAGGCAGCATCATCTTTGCTTATCCTTGCAAAGGAACCTAGATGATTGTGGGTTTAGTTGATTAGCGCCATTGTGTTTGGATGTTAAAATTAAATAAGGGGGAAATAATCGTATGTTATGAAAATTAATTACTAGAAATTTGGTTTGTAGAAATTTATCTTGAATTTGATGTTTTGCTTTGTGTCTAAAGTAAGAATTTTGCATCAGTCCTAATAAAATTAACTTTTAAGAGTAACTTTTCTTGTTAGATTTTCTTTCTAAAATTAACTTTTAATAATAAAATTAACTTTTTATAAGAATTACCTTTTTAGATTTTCTTTCTAGAATATATTTATTTTAATTTAATAAAAAAAAATGGAATGTATCCGGTATAAATTGCAACTAGATACATTTGACTTATTGTTGTATTTAATTTAGAATAAAAAAAAGTACATTATATTTTTCTCATCCCAAATTTTGTTCATCAAAAAAAAAAAGGAGAAAAAGAGAAGAGAAAGGAGTACATTATTGTAAAAGGCTGTAATTTTGTAAAGAATAGCTTTTAAATCGTCGACATGTACTGATTTATCTAAGTGGTAAAGCACTCAAACATTTTAAGCAAATGGTCATGGTTTGACATCCATAGGTGATCTTGATTTACATGAGCTTAAAAAAATGAAGATTATACTGAAAGATTATTGGGGCAGTCATCTTTGCTTCTCCTGAAAAAAGAAACCTATATGATCAAGAGGGTCATTTCAACAAGCATCGATGTGTTTGGATTGTAAAATAAGGAGAGAGAAAATTCAATGTTATGAAAATTAATTACGTACTAGGGACTTTGTTTGTCCAATTTTAAAAATTTATCTTGAACTTGATGTTGTTTTGTGTCTAAAATTTAGGAATTTGACTCATCAGTCATAATAAAAACAACTTTCCATAATAATAAATTTTCGTTTTAGATTCTTTCTACTATTAAATATAATAAAAATTGAAATGTATTTCTTCTAAATTTTATTTAAATACATGTGACTTATTGTTTGTATTTAAAATTTCAAGGAGTACATTATATCCCCTCACCCCAATTTTGTTCATATAAAATGAAAGGATTACATTATTGCAAGAAATTGTAAATTTGTAACAAACTACTTGCAAGCTATTAACATGTTATTTGTCTAAATGGTAAGAGATTTGGGCATTTTAAACAAGTGGTCAGGGTTTCGATGACATTGAAAGTGCTCCATGATGACACCAAGGTAACATCATCTTTGCTTCTCCTTGCAAAGAGAGCAATTTTTGTGTAGACAAGAGTAATTAGTCACCTCTTTTGGTCGAGAATATATTCTCACAAGTGAAAAATAAAATTGAGAAAATAATGTGGACTATAGACAATTAGATCATAAATATAAAACAATATTTAAATCTAAAAGAAATTTAGATAAATTGATTGGTAGTTAAGATGTGAAAATTGAATTTTTTTTTTTTTTTTCAGAGGATTCATTCTCCTCTTGGTCATATATACACTTAAAAAAGTATATAAATCATATAATTATTTAAACTAATATATATTTATAATTCTCATTTTAATATTTTTAAAAATTTTGATTAATTTCATTTCAAAAGCTTAAACATAAACAATTAAAATTACTAAATATGATCCTTTTTAGGTTAGGAAAATGCTAAATGCAGCGACAAAGTTAATTGCGAATTTTTCACGAATGATGTGTCAGCATCGCACGCGTTGAATTAATTTTTTCCAAAGTAGCAACCGAACCACCGCAAAGCAAGTGCAACCTCTGTTCCTCTGTTCATCTCTTCAGATTCAGATATTGTTCCACTACGTGTTCCTCCCATCTCTGAGTGTGTCTGTCGTCGCCGACCCTTTACTTCGTCATAGTTGTTCTTTCTTTGCTTTCTTTCGTCGTCGCCGTTTATTTGCCCTCGTTCGCTGTCGTCATTTCTTTTCCTTCCTTTATCTATTTTCTGTGCAAATTGAGTAATTTTTTTATTGAAAATTGACTTGATTTGTGGTTGTTATCGACTTTGTCAATTATCATATTTTTCATCAGATCGATAGTTAGGATTAAGCACTAAAGACAATGTTTAAGTTGCATAAATCACCATAAGATCAAATGGTTTAGCAATATTTTTGGGTGTCTTTTATTGATAACAACAAGAAGTTTACTTGCTGATTTTTTGGTTTTTTTTATCTGCTTGTGCATGTTGTTGATTTTGTGGCCGTTGCTTTTGGGGCCCTGTTCACCGATGGAGTTTTTTTTTATCTATTATCATACCTTCACACGTGAAAGAAACAGAGTCAATGGTGGGTTAAAGATTAGAGTAAAACAGCGTGACAAAGTCGGCACAACAAATTTTGTATTTATAATATTTTTTTAATATAGTAAAAGGTGTAATTTACTCGATTCGTGAAAATTCGGGATAAAGCTTTCGCTGCATATAGCAGCGCTCTTTAGGTTAAAAATTACTAAAATACACGAATACTCTGTAATAAATTTTAGATGTATTATTTATACACAATTATTATAAAATAAAGTGAAGACAAAACTAATTTATATATTCAATAGATTTCAGAAAAATCCTGTATTAAATATTTATTGGAGGAAAAGAATAATCTATTAAACATCTATGAATAATGAATACATGTACCTCTCTTCATTTCTCCTTCCATGACTATAGTTTTACAAATTTTTCTTATGCATAGAGAATATATTTTATTTGTAAATTAAATTGTAGCAGTCATTTTTTTAGTATCTTGCAGCATTAATCTTTCAAATTAACAGAAACTTTTCCACTGTGCCATTGTTGTAAGGTCTTCTATTCTGCTCTTTCCTTTTTTTTCTTTAGGCTCATTTCTGATATGTTTTGTTAGCAGCAGATACTCATACAAAGAATGAGGCATTGCAACAAAATTACTATTGACTGGAATACATTTTATATCCTCTCAGTTGGGGGTCTTCGTCAACATGTTATGAGGCTCCAGTCTTCGGCGGGTCACCATGACTTGACTTGACTTAGAAAGGCGAACATCTAGGCAAGGGAAAGTGCAGTGCGCCTGGCTGGTCAATGCCAACTTAAAAATTATTTGAATTAATTTCTTAGCTGCATTGATTATATATTTTCATGTCGTTAGTGTCGGCCTAACACATTGAGATCTAAGACAAATTTTATGATGATATATTTCAGTAAAATTGTTAAAGTTTTAATTGCTAACATTAAAATGACATGAGTATGAGTATGATCTCTTTCTATATTTAACTTTATTTAGACCATACAAGTACCAGTCGCGGCCAAGGTGATCGCGGGCTACTCCACCTGCACCAGAATAAACATTTACGCAATAGTAGCATCACATTTAATTTTGATCACTCCTTTATCCGAAGCTGTCCGTCTAGAACTTGTCACAGTTGGCGCACTCCGTACGCTAATAACAATATCCTCCTCACTAGACCTCTTGATGTCTTCAACAAGGTATTGGACTTGGATTTGGAGATTGCAGTGATTAGACACTCTAGCCATGAAAAACAGCTCATTTCTAGTGCATCAAATTCTATCCAAAACAGCAGCAAAAACAGTACTCCAACTATATCATCTATAGCATACTTTCCTGCACAAGTTAAATTGTGCCTGAATCAATCCTCCAAATTGGAATTGGAGCTCAAGAACATAGATCGATATCAACGAACTTGAAAAATCACCAAACCTGCATAGCCTGCCATACAATCTTTGAGAGCATGAAGCATATTCTCTGGTTCCAAATTGCAGATACGGCGCATGAGGCATTATTGGTCATAGCTCGCCATTTCCTGTTAACATTCTTCGATAGAATTTTGCGCCCAATTCCACAAGAATTTTGACTCATTTTGTACTATCTTTTCATTTTGTATATTATTACTTTTTCTTTTTTGATTACCATGATTTAAATATGAAGTTTCTACTACTGTTTAACAGTGACTAATTTCCGCCAAGTATGCTCTCCATCTCCCAACCAATTTTTTTTCATATATAGGAACCACAGATCGAACCCCTAACCACCTATATCAGGAGTCCAAGTCCCTTACACCAATTCAATGTTGGTATTTTGTATCTCATTTCTACCATCACCAATACAATAGTCTTTAAGCTTTTCTCTCTTATCTTGATGGATGCTATGTTTTAACACACTCACTCGCCGCTACTAACAGGTCTTGGTTGATTTTCCTTCCTTTAGCTACTAAGATGTTTCAGTTCTCTAAGTTTGAAAAGTCCAAAGAGCGCGTACTAGCCACTCGACCCAAACAAGCAACGACAAGCCCCTATAAGTCAGAGAAAGCCTTGGTAAATCGCGGCAGCGCTCTTGACTTGGGGGTCCGCGCATTCTCTTGCAGCCTTCTTTCTTAATGTGCTCTATGGCTTGAGCTTGACTCTATCAGTATAGCATTTCTTGCTAGATCGGATTGAGACACATAGAGAATATTTTGATCTGTTTCATTCTGAAATTGTTTTATTTATCTTGCAACATTAATCTTTGAAACATAAAGTTTTACAATGAAGTCACTTGGGACAATGTTGGCTTCACTAAGAATCTAAGATCTTCTAATGACCAATGGTTGGTATCATGATTGTTGATCAGATCTACCCTTTTCATGTTTGCTAATTTGATATATAATATGAAGTACAAACACTACTCAGATTAGGCGTATCCAGGTGTCGTCGGTACTTTTATAGCCGTGTCCCAAAATCACATTGAAATATGTTGGCAATAGAATCATGCACACAATACATGGATAAAGTCAAAGAAGTGAATAATTCATCAAGACTTTTCATCATAAATAACTCAAATATTTGACAATTAAAGAAGATAATTACATAATTCAGAGAGAATACCAAAATGGTAGAAACTAGAGATGAATAAATAGTTAGTTAAATTACATTATATTACATGAAAGAGAAGCAGAGAAAGAGAGAGACATTAGAAGCTGCAACCACAACAGAGGTAAAAAAAGCAAAGGGTCAGAACAAGAACAACAGCCTCAAAAGCAGAAACAACCTTAAAAACAACATCTTCCATGAATGAAACAGGCAAAGTAAGTCTGTTCCATTCGAACACTGATGATGATGATGACCAAAGAAACTTCAACCTCAATGTTTCTTTCTTCAACTTCTTCAAGAATGATCTCCTTATCTTCCCAATTCCAGCCATTGATATTATGATCAGTTTCTTTTACTGAATTACTCAAGAGAATGAATGAATGAATTAAAAAATTGATTTTGAGTTGTGGGTTTTGCTTGAAGAGTTGAGGGGATTATATTGTGGAAAAAAGGAAGCTTCTCCGTTGCCTTTTCGTTGAGTACTTTTCTTACTACTCACGGTTTTTCAATAGGAGAAAGAAAAATAAAATAAAATAAAATAAAATATAAATTAAGGAATATAGTTGACTAACAAGTGTTGTTGTTTTTTGGTAGAAGACAAATAAGTGTTTTATTAATGATAATCATCCTTTTACAATCACATAATAGTACTAAGTAATAGATAATTTTTGGATAGGAATTAATAATAATATATTTAAGCAAGTCATTTTTACTGCACTTACTTACAATTAGTACTGTAGGACATTTTTTGCTCATAACAATTGTGACTTGAATTTTAAGAATTTACATTTGATAAATATTGGTAAATTTTTTTAAAAAATTGTGACTTTCATTGTGGTTAGAAACTTTACATTTGTTAAATATTTGTAAATTTTTAATAAAGTATGTGATGTGATTATTTTTAATAAGTGTTGCACTGGGCGAATCCGTCCAGGCCCAATCCCCTGTAAATTTATCATTCGCGAAACCGGTTCGCCCGCCCCAACATGAGGGGCTCCGAGCCCATTACATCTCAGCCCAAGTACAAGACTCTCACTCACGGAATTACCACGTGAAACATATGCCTCAGACAATGATTGGAATGGAGTGGCGCGAATATCACCCCCCGCCCCCTCCCACTTCCTCCAATATCGGACTTAGAGATCATGGGATCATGAGGAAGTTACTCGGCTAATTAAGCTTCTCTATGACCCTATAAATACAATCCCAAAAGCATTTATAAAAACACACACAAAAATTACTCAGAAAAATCATATATATTACGCATAATCCCACTAATCATCGAACAATATACACCCCATACATTTCACACATGAACAAATGTGTATTCTCTAATCTATTTATTTTTTTCTAATTATATAAAAATAAAGTTAATAGTAAAGTACAGACGAATTAAAGACTCGTGATTAGAAAGAATTACAAAAGTTCCTATTAGGTCATTTAGTAGGGATATTGCATGTAAAATACAGGGATATGATACTTTTAATATTTCATTTTAAAAAGTAAAATTTTAATCACTGGACTACTTGACTTTAAAAAAAAAATAGATTTTCAACTTTTAAAAATAATTATTTTGTTTAATTTTTATAGTAGGAAAATCTATATGAAACTACAAGCTGTGTCTAAGAATTTTCGTCACGGACTTTATAGTCATGCTTGGTAGGTAGTTTGAAGTTACTTGATTGAGAAGTTTAAAGAGGAGACAGTATCAAGCGAGACTGCTTCACATTAGATAGAGTCAATTCGTACGTGCGCGACGTGAGTTGAGTTCATATGCGCGTCTCGTGACATTGAAAAATTATTGTACTTCATGCTATTGCCAATGCCAATGCCAAGTGGGTGGATGGATACTATCTACTTTCTACTCGTTTCTTCTTTAAGTAAGAAGGGGAACAAGCAAGAACTTTCTATAGGCATCCCAATCAAATTGAATCGGTGCACATATGTATTCGCACTGATTCAATTTTAACAAGAAAAATTTGAGTTTAGATTTTCTTCGATTTTAAAAGAGAAGGTTGAGACACATAATAGAAATATTGATATTCATTATGAATATATTTAGTTTATATTGAAATTAACTTAAGGTTCCGTTTGAATTGCTGGAATATAATGAAATGAAGCGGAATGAAATATTAATATTTCATTGTTTGGATTAGAAAAATAATACTTGAATGAAATATGATGAAATAAATTTCTTCTCATGTCACCACTTATCTTTGATTTTGTTCATCTACTTTTTAAAATATCCAAACAATAGAATATAATATTTATTTAATTCCGCTTCATTTTATTTCACTATACTTTGTTCCGCTCTGCTTCATTCCATTATATTTTATCAATTTAAACGGAGCTAAATCCTTCTTAATTAGAATTTGTTAAACAAAGTATTAAATTTTATTTATTTACTTTTATTTTTAAAGTTGATTATTAAATAAGTTGTTTTCTCAAAAAAAATCTTTGATTAAAAAAAGGGTTATGCTAAACAATGTTCCAGGACACTTGTTAAGCATACCAAAAATAAAAATAAAAGATAAAATTAATATTAATTAAATAACTTTTTATATTATCGATCCATTGAATACACAAGTTCCGAGATATAATTTCTATATTTATATGCTTAACTAATGCCCCGTGGACACTGTTTAGCATTTTCCTTAAAAGGGTCAAATTATATCATTGAAACAAAATTGTTTTTGACTTTTTAAATTTCTTTTAAAATAGTACCATTTAAAAAAAATCCTTAAATAAATTAAGCTATGCTAGTTCTTGTATAATTGATTATTAACAGGTTGAGGTGGCAATAACTCATTAACAAACATGATTTTTCCACGAGAATCACAAGCCGATCACACCAATAAAAAGTAGAAATGCTTGGAGAGAATCAGTACGATCCATACGTCTGGTTAGTCCCAATACACCCATTCGTCATGCTCTCAACTCAACAAACCAAAAGGATGGAGATATGTTAAAATTGATTGACATGTTAAACAAAAATGTCACAATATTTAATCAACTTAGCGTTCACTAAAGACTACAAAGTATTTATGCTTAAGAATTATTTTTTTAATGATATACATAATTAAGAAGATTTTAATTTTAATAGAATATGACACTACGTAAAGAGAATGTTACACAACATTTTTCAGCCTTTGACAATATTTTGTAAGTATGGTGAAATTATTTCAACAACTTAGTGATCTCGAAAAGAAAAAAAAAACTGAGTGAAGTTTGCGTGCAAAGGTGTAAAGGTCGATATTTTTGTTATAATGAGCTGACATTCTTTGTCGAACCACCAACTCTACTAATAATATTGTGAGAAACGAGAAGCCTAAGGATAATCACATTGGGGCGGGGGGAATAGTTTCTCCCAAGTGCATGATATGAGTGGCATGTATTCAATTAGGTCATTCTATGACCTATGTTTTTCCAGTGGCAAGCTCTCCCCGTGGTTCACTGATGAGGAGATTTAAATTTTAGCTAAGATTTGAAACAATCCTTCCCATTTATTTGTCATTTTCTCTTGGCAATTATCGTAAAATAATCGGACTCTAATCCACAACAATCTCCTTCTCCGCAGGATAATCAAAGATGAGTCGGGTGCGACTTGTATCTTTTGTGGTATATATTGCACGAGTTTGCTTATCATTTGTTTGTTACTTATGAGCTTTATCTTTAGATGTTGTTACTTATGAGCTTTATCTTCACGTGTTGTATCTTTTGTGTTGTTTGTAAAAGAAATTGCCTAATAGATGTGTATTAAGAATATACTATTAAAAAAACAAGTAAATTTCGCACTTATGATAAATAGTGGACATAATTGTACTTTGGATCTTTCTTTTTTTGAATAAACTAAATTAGTCCATTCAAATTGATATTAGAGAAAATCGAAATTGAGACTTTAAGAGGAGCACACTTCCAAGTCCCAAGTCAATACCACGGAACCAATCCAAGCGAGATTACTTTGGATCTTCCTATTTTACCCACTTACAAAAATAGTCTCTTTATTTTAAAGTTGAGTTTCTTAGACCATTAATTATCATATTAGTGGCAATTTTGGTCCCAACTTAAATTTTTGACTCACAAAAATAGTGTTGTTTGCCCCAATTGTAAATTTAAGCATATAAATACCAATTTAAAAGGAAAAATTTATTTTTTTTGGCTAAAAATCAACATTTTGGGTTAAAAGAATGGTTTGTGCACTTTTCCGATAATGAAATTGCAACAAATGTGATGATTGATTGAGGGATCAAGAGCTTCAATTTTAAGAGATTTGGACTACTATTGTCATTGTGATAAAATATGAGACCAAAAGTTCAACTAAATTTAAATAATATGTCAACAAAAAATAGGTTAGATGTCATGTTGGGAGTTCAAACCTCCGTCCTTCCAATTTAAATAAAGTGTGAGTTTTAGTAATATATACACATTAATCGGTGGCGGAGACAAGGTCTGGCTAGTCCGGGTACTTGTTTGTGAGTATGAGTTTTTTAATGATTAATTTAATGCGAAATTGAAATATTTCGTTTAAAACTGAATTTTTTTAGAATAAACCTAGACTTAATTAAAGATCAAATTACAAAACCACCCCCTTTTTCTTAATCAACAACCTAAATTGAAGATAATCATCACAAAACCTAAAATAAAATTCTGAGTTTCAGTCTAGAAGTCCTAGCTCAACTGGCAAAAATGCCGAAATTGTTAGGCCGTACGTCATGACCCGAGTTCGAACCCGGGATCTCACAGTTATGTGAGTTTAATTTCAGTGGATTTACCACTTCATCTAAGACCAAAAAAAAAATTTCTGAGTTTCAGAAATCCTAAAAACATCAAATCACAAAATCTAATCTTGATCAACAACCCATAAATTCATAAAAAAAAAATATATATTTATAAAATCTTTGACAAGAACAAAATTGAACATCTAAAATAAATCCCATTAACAAATGACAAAAGAAAGAACGAAAGAGATAGAAACATAGAATGAAAGGAAGATCTAAAATTGAAAGGAAGGTCTAAAATTGAAGATTTTTATCAATTTATGCATCTCCAATTTTGGGATCTAAAATGAAATATCTTTCTCATAGGTTCTGTTTGGATGCGTTTCAATTATTGAAATGAAACATGTTAATTGATTTATTTGTTGGAGTTGGTGTTGTGTTCCAATTTCTGGGATTTTTGTATGAAGATGGTGAAGAAAAAGATGAAAAAAAAGTAATAAAACGATCAAATTGTCAGATATAACAAGATTATTTGTTAGATATAACAAGATCCAATGATATCTTTTGTGACAAAACGATCAAATTGTTACAATTTTAATTTATTTTTTTGTCTGTAATTTAACGGTTAAAAATTCACCTTTAAAGATGAATAAGTGAGCATATCGGATTCGAATCCCGGTTCCTGCACAAATGTTCAATGTTCTTTATCAATTAAGTTAGGCTACAAAATATTAATGAGGTCTATGATGGACTACCATGTATATTGGTTCACCTTAGACAATCACATGCCACCTATTCCCAAGTTAACTTTTTTCCCAAATCTAATCGAAAGGACTAAAATGACAAACAATTATGGGATCAATGCGAAACCAAAAATATCATTAAGGGACTATAAGCCAATATAAAAATACCAGTTTTTTTATACAAAAAAATATTTTAAAAATTATATTTAAGTAGAGATATTTAAGTAATTTTATTAATTATTTAATGAGTATGAATATTCGCGGATGCGAATAATATTAAACCCGCATCCATATCCACTAAATACGAATAATTTAAATATTCATTTCTTTTGTTTGTGGATATTCATTAAGTTATCCGCTCTGTGTCTATGGTGTATTTTATCCGCAGATATCCATGGATACGAATTTTGTTGTCATCCCTACTTTGGAGTAGTATATATCTCAAACATTAGTTCTTCATGTTGTGACAGTTTATATCGGACTTGTTGTTAAAATATTAAAACTTTCGTATCTTCTATTATAGTAAAAGTTCTTAAGGGTTAACCCTAAGGACTTGGTGAAAACCCTAGCCCCTTATGTCATTGATGATGTCATCATGACATCATCCAATCCATATCATCCATTCATTAGCCGCCACGTGTATTGTGTCGCCACGTCACATTTTCCACTTCAACATCCACGTCACCCGCCACGTCACTCCCGACACATCAGCAACAAACTTCCAAATTACATTTTGCCCCTAAATTTTGTGTATTTACATTTGCACCTCATACTTTTATTATTTCCGTTTTGACCTCTATACTTTTATAAATTGCATTTTGACTCATAATTAATTTAAAAATTCCAAATTTGATTTTTTTTTTTAATTATAGTTTTGTCCCAACTTTTGTGAAAATTACATTTTTATCCTTAACAAAAAATAAAACCCTATTTGGTTAAGTCCATATGATTGTTTTGCTAGATTTAATATTCCAAATTTCACTTTAGACTTTATGTTGAGTATTGAATGATTGTATAAAATCTTTTATATTCATATGTTTACTTCTATTTTTTATAAATTCAGTTTTGTACCAAGATTTTTCAAAATTATATTTTTATCCTTAATTAAAATCTTTTATATTCATATGTTTACTTCTATTTTTACAGCTTCTAATTTTTATAAATTACAGTTTTGTCGTACGATTTTCCAAAATTACATTTTTACCCTTAACAAAAAAAATTAAAAAATTTCAAAGGTTATTTTGGTATTGTATTATAAGCATTAAATTTTAATGAGATTCTTTTATTCTTTCTAAAGTTTCTTGAAGAATCTTTACAATTTATTAATAATATAAGAATATGCATTTTATATGCTTTTATTTCAAATAATAAAATTTCAAACATATAATTATTAAAAATTTCATTTTTTTAAAGGATTTTTGTTAATTTTAAAAAATATTGGGTTTTGTTTCATGACAAAACGAATAAATCAAAATATTTTTTTTAAAAAAATATAATTATATTTAGAAAATACTATTAATTGCCGAGATTAAATGATTATAAATTATATAAGTTAGTATATTTTGCTATATTTTGCCACGTCATATGGTACAACTCATCTTCCACGTCATCCGCCATGTCAGTCCTGCCACATCAACAACACACTTTTATCTTACATTTTAGCCCCTGTACTTTTTGTATTTACATTTGCACCTCATACTTTTATTATTTCCGTTTAGACCTCTATACTTTTATAAATTGCATTTTGATTCCTATTTTTTTTGAAAAATCCAAATTTGAATCTATTTTTTTAAAATTATAGTTTTGGCCCAATTTTTTCAAAATTACATTTTTGCCTTTAACAAAAAAAAATGCTATTTATTTTTTAGGCTTCCTATTAAATAGGATTTTATGATTGATGTTTGGTTCAGTCCATATGGTTATTTTGCTATATATGATATTCCAAATGTCATTTTATAATTTGACCTCTGTACTTTTATAAATTGCGTGTTGAATCCTAATTTTTTTAAAAATTCCAAATTTGAATCTATTTTTTAAAAGTATAGTTTTGTCCCAAGATTTTTTAAAATTATATTTTTACCCTTAACAAAAAAAATTAAAACACTATTTGTTTTTTAAGCTTCCCATTAAATAGAATTTTATGATTGATGTTTTGTTAAGTCCATATCGTTATTTTGCTATATATAATATATTGATATTTTTTGTTTATTGCCTCTACATTCCAATTTAATATCGGTTGAACTTTTACAACAAAAGTTAACATATACCACTATTCTATTTTATTTTACACTTCCCAACTACTTATTTTGAATATTTTTTTTTATTTTCACTTAACAACTACTTATTTTGAATATTATTTTCAATATTATTTTATTTTATTTTATTTTACACTTGCTACAAATATTATTTGGCTTTGAAAAATAAAAGTAAAGAAAAAGAGTAGTAGACAAAAAAAGTCAGATGGTGTTAACCCTACTCCCTTTTCTTTAACCCTAACACTCATTCAAGCCAATTCATCCACTCCATTTAACTCCTTTCATTACTTGACACATACCACTTTAAACCTCTTTTGTGTAACTATGCATGGAGTACACATGTACTCATCTCCTTGCCTCTTCTATTCAACCTTTTTCTGTTCAAATACCCACACACTGACCAAACATAACACAAAATGCAGAGGGTTTGGGAAAAAACAAAAACCACCGAGCCAAAGAAAACACAAAATGCAGAGGGTTTGGGAAAAAACCAAAAACGACGGAGGGAGAGAAAAATACGCGTCTGAGAGGGTGGGGGAGAAGGTGTTGCATGCGACGTGAGCGTCGGTGGTGATGGCTGTGATGTTTTCGGTGATCTGTGTTGTCAGAGACAAGGTGTCTGATCCGATTTGATTCTTCTTCTCTTTTCTTGCTCTGTTTTCAATTGATTTTCTGATTTATATTGTTCTCTGTTCTTTTTCTTTGGTTGCATGGTTCCACTTTGTCTTCTGTACCTTAATTTCTCTTTACATGCAGCTGGGTATTCAAATCCATCAGTGAGCTTCTTCTTCTTCATCTGGGTTGAAAAACATGAACCCTAACCCCCAAATTTTTATTCTTCAAGTTTTAAACCACCACCAGCTTATTCTTCTTCATCTGGGTTGAAAAACATTAACCCTAACCCCCAAATTTTTATTCTTCAAGTTTTAATTTGATTTTTTAAACTTTAAAATTTTTCCAATTTTCTATTTTCTGGACAGATTGAGACAACTTTGAGATGGAGACCACGAATTCAGATGGAGTTTCAGGTTTGTTTTCAGTAACTTCAACAAATTTGTGAAATCTTATTCATGATAAAACATGCATGTTTTGATTATCATCAGTTAATTTCATACCCCAATTTAACATTTGCATGCATGTTTTGATTGCAGGTTGTGTCAGCAATTTTTTGGTATCTCTGTCTAATCCTAAACCCCAAAATCATGAGGTATTAGGATTCTGTTTAGGAATTTTAATGTTTTTTTTTCTCTGTCTGCATTTTTATGGTTCTGTTTGGAGATAAATTTAATTGAAAGGAAAATTGTTTGTAGGGGTACTTTGACTATGCTAACAAAAAAACCAAGGTTTGTCTCTGCATGCAACTGAGCATTCCAACCCATGAAAAAGTTGTTGAAATGGTGACATTTTGTTCTGGATTTTCAGGATCTTACAAGAAAGGCTGAGAATCAGTATTCATGGAAAGAGCTTGGGGCAATTCCTGATGCTTTGCAGGAGCTCAAGGTAGTTTTGATTATTTTTTTTTTTGTTTTTTTTTTGTGATGGCAAGAGTTTATATCATAAATTAGTTTTTTGAAATTTGGGGCCATTCATGTTGTTTTGCAGGAGCTCAAGGTTTCAATTGTTGTTTTCTTCTTTTTTTGTGATGGAAAGAGTTTATGATACAAATCCTTTTTTTGTTACTGACTTCTAAGCCATGCTCAGAGGTATGATCCTGCATGCATGATTGTGGTTTTTGATTTTATGATTTTAATTAGTGTGATTCTGCATGCAAGTTTGTGGTTTTTGATTTTGTGATTTTAATTAGTATGATCCTGCATGCATGTTTGTGGTTTTTGATTTTATGATTTTAATTAGTATTATTTATTAATTATATAGATGTTCAATTTTTTTAAATTATATTTTGCTAATATGTATGATAGTTTGGTGAGTATATTGATCAAGAGGGGGATCCTATACCAGAAGGACTAAGAAAATTTGTCGAATTGATTCTATCAAGAAGGTATATATAATGTTTAATTTCTTCAATCTTTTGTTTTTTTAATATGTATTGCAAAATTTATGTTATGTTTTTTATTCAATAGTTTATAGCAGAAATTGGTTTTTGATATTAATTATTTGATTGATCCCTTGATTTAGGTACTTCATGGCAGATTTGGTAATGGTATGTTGTGATAAGCAACTTCTTAGATCTAAATCTCTTGACAAAGTTGATTACACTTCCATAATTGATTATTAATTAGTAATATAGGGAAGTTGATTTAGGGATTTTTAAACTGAGGCATGTGAGATTGGAGATTAAATCCTTGAGAGGGAATGAAAATTTTTCAGTAAAATTGGTGTTCATACATCTTTAATCTTTTTAAAAGTTACAAATTTACACTAACAATGAATGTGAATGATGGATGTTGTTGAGGTTGAATAAAAACTATTTGCTGCTGTTGTGGACTTTCATTTGCAAAAAAAGGACAGATTCTTTATGTTGTTGGGCATAATGGGAAGGCATGTGAGTTAAATTCAGAAACAAGAAAGCTTTGAATGAGCTAAAAAAAGGGAATGTGAAACTTATCTTATGCTATATGTTTGGTTAAATGGATGTTTATTTATTTACTTCCCTGAATAATTAACTGATTTTGCTTTTGATCTCTGATAAAAAGGAAGAATGCTTCAAACATAGAGCTGACTCAGGTGGCCAGTCAGATGAGTAAAGGTTGCTATATTCTGTTTGTTTTGTAAAATTGCTGAATAAATAAATTGATTAGTTTATTGATTAGTTTATTGATTAGTTTATCTTATTTATTTATTTGGTTTTTGACATTTAATAATAGATTTTGTCTATAGTTTGTTTGTCTTGGATTTAGCCATTGGATTTATTTGCATTGTAGAGGGAATAGGCTTCACTTTAATTTATGGGATGAGTATGCTTTGAAGATGCAGAATTTTTTGGCCACTCATGACCAAACTCTACCTGTCATAATGATGTTCCAGCTCTACAATTACATTGATAGGTATGTCTTATGCTATATGTTTGGTTAAATGGATGTTTATTTATTTACTTCCCTGAATAATTAACTGATTTTGTTTTTGATCTCTGATAAAAAGGATGAATGCTTCAAACATAGAGCTGACTCAGGTGGTCAGTCAGATGAGTGAACCAACTGTGGTTAATCTTGGTGATGATTTGTTGCAGACTCCGCGGATGACTATAGAGGAGCTTATTGAATCTACTAAGGTTTTGATATTATAAAAATAGTATTTTGTGTTTTGATAATTTTATTTAGCTATCAAATTGGTCATATATTAAGATTTGCATAATGTGACTTGCCTTACAAGTCAAATCTTTTATGGTTGTCTCATGTAGGATTGCATGCTTATATGACAGGTTATCAATGTATTTACAGATGTGTTGTGCTTTTTCTGTGGAACAGAGGTGCTTTGGTTCTGTCTTGGCATGGACATGTGAGTTTGATACCGATGCTGGGTGGTTCTACCAAGCCTGCACTAAATGTGCATCGAGGATCAATTGCACTGGGGGTCAGCTTTTCTGTGATAAGTGTAAACTGCCCTAAATGTGCATCGAGGATCAATTGCACTAGATGTAGTATTTTTTTTTTTCACAGTTCTAATATAATCTTTTACAAATTATATGCTTATTTTGTTTGTTGATCTTTGTTTTATTTTTTTTTCTTGCTTTCCTATCGGGAGGAGTGTTTGAAACATCTACAAATTTAAAAAGATACAAAGATTCGGTTGGTTTGACAAAACATGTGATTGGTCAAGTTGGTGTCTTTAACTAATGTGTTTTTCCATAAAGGTAGATGGAGTCTTTTTATTTCAATCCTTCTATTGCTTACTTATCATTGTAGCTTCATTGAGTTTATTTATATTTTTTTTTGAAGGGCGGGCAACCTCCGTATGGTCTCTTGGTGATTCATCAAGTATATGATATGAATTTGTTACCATTCATCAAGATTGGAATTGAGAGGAATGTTGGCTTTATTTTAACTGTATGACTTGGGTCTTGAATGTTCTTCTGACCCATCATCATTGAGCCATGCCAAGAAGTATCATAAAGTGCATAACCTACTTAGTGTTCTACTAGGCTTTGGATTCCATAGTAAGAATTTTTCACTGCGAGACTTCGTATGATTGGTTCAAACTAGATTTTCAGCCGTTAAATGAGGCTTCTCGGTTAAAAGTTCTTGCTTTGAGGTCCGGTGCCTGGTGGAACACTAAGTAGGTCATGCACTTTACGATACTTCTTAGCATGACTCAATGATGACGGGTCAGAATAGCACTCGAGTTTAATATTTCCCTCTTCTTCATAGCAGATCTTATTATAATTGTTAATTGTATCAAATATAATATTCACACATGTTATCTTTATTATTATTGTTAATTGTATCAAATGTAATATACCAAGCCTTTGTATTACAAAACAAACAATTACTTTACAAACCTTTTTTATATATGTTAATGTTAAGGTCTATGAAATGCAATGAATAATACTCCATTTTATTGTATTGACCAAGGTTACCTACTAGCAAAAATTTCTTGGTAATTGGAAATATCCAATCTATCAAATTTCTAAAGTTTATTGATAATTTGGGGATTTCGTTTTTTTTTTCTTAAGTTTAAAAAGAGATTTGAGAACATAAAATAAAAAAAAGATTGATGTTGTATAAAAATGTATTAAATTAAAACTTGATTTTGATTTAGAAAGGAAGATTTAAAAAAAAAAAAAAGATTCAAAATGTTATTTATAAAAAAAAAGGATTTAATATGAATTATGTTTTCTGTCCGCTCTTTATATCGTATCCCTAATCTCAAACAGCGATCATGATTGGCCGCGACCATAATTGATATTAATATGTCGTTCCGCCGAACCCGTGCATCGCACGGGTCAGCGACTAGTTTTTTATAAAAGACAACTGAGTCAATAAAAATTAATGTATTTGATCTATAATTAACATAGTCTAAACTTTTGTTAACGCAACTATCTCTTATAAGAATTACTAGAGGGAGTACAACCTCCCTACCTAAATAGCCAAATCATAAAAAGGGACTTGGATCACTTTCTGACAAAATATTGCAGCTGGTTAATTTTATATATGTAAGGAGAGAGAAATAAAGAGGTGATGACGTAAGAGAAAAAATAAAAAGAGAGATAGACACATAAAAAGACAACAGAAAAGACGGGAGGATATGAGGGAATATGACAGTTGCAGATGTGAATCTCATGGAAACTCCCCTTAAGAGAAAAAAGTTAAATACTACGAGGGAATAGGACAAATAAACACAAAAGGACAACATAAAAGACAGAAGGTATGAGGGAATATTACAACTGGTATACGAATCTGATGAAAACTTTCCTTAAAGGTTAAAGACATTTAAGACAAAACACAACCCTCCTCTTTAAATACTATCCCATCTCTTCCACAATTTCTACCAAGAAAGAAAGAAACTTGTGAATCATGGGTCGTAGAAAAGTAGCTATGGAATATGTGAAAGACAAGGATGCAAGGTATGTGACATTTTCAAAGAGAAAAGATGGTCTTTTCAAGAAAGCAAGTCAATTATCAACTCTTTGTAATGCTAGGGTTGCTGTGTTTGGATTCACCCCTGGAGGCAAGCCATTTGCTTTTGGATCTCCAAGTTTTCAAGCTGTGACTGATGAGTACCTTCATGAAGGACGACAAGGTGAATCTTCAAACCAAAATGTTGAGAATCATGAAAATGAAAATCTCAACATTCTCAATGAACAACTTAAAGATGTGACCAAAGAGTTGAAGGAGATGAAAGCTACAAAGGACAAAAATGATAAAGTCCCTGATATTTCTCTTGATGGTCTTGATTTAGAGGAACTTCAAAAACTGAAGGCTAGACTGAAAGAGTTCCATGGTGACATTGAGGCAGCATCATCTTTGCTTATCCTTGCAAAGGAACATAGATGATTGTGGGTTTAGTTGATTAGCATCATTGTGTTTGGGTGTTAAAATTAAATAAGGGGGAAATAATCGTATGTTATGAAAATTAATTACTAGGAGTTCGGTTTGTAGAAATTTATCTTGAATTTGATGTTTTGCTTTGTGTCTAAAGTAAGAATTTTGCATCATTCCTAATAAAATTAACTTTTGAGAATAACTTTTCTTGTTAGATTTTCTTTCTAAAATTAACTTTTAATAATAAAATTAACTTTCATAATAATTACCTTTTTAGATTTTCATTTTAGATTATATTAATTTTAATTTAATATAAAAAATTGGAATGTATCCGGTATAAATTTCGACTAGATACATTTGACTTATTGTCTTTATTTAATTTAGAATAAAAATGTACATTATATTTCTCTCATTTTAAATTTTGTTCATCAGAAAAAGAGGGGAAAAAAGAGAAGAGAAAGGAGTACATTATTGTAAAAGGCTGTAATTTTGTAACGAATAACTTTTAAATCTTCGACATGTACTGATTTATCTAAGTGGTAAAGCACTCAAACATTTTAAGCAAATGGTCATGGTTTGACATCCATAGGTGATCTTGATTTACATGAGCTTAAAAAAATGAAGATTACACTGAAAGATGATTGGGGCAGTCATCTTTGCTTCTCCTGGAAAAAAAACCTATATGATCAAGAGGGTCATTTCAGCAAGCATCAATGTGTTTGGATTGTAAAATAAGGAGAGAGAATATTCAATGTTATGAAAATTAATTATGTACTAGGGACTTTGTTTGTCCAATTTTAGAAATTTATCTTGAACTTGATGTTGTTTTGAGTCTAAAATTTAGGAATTTGACATCATCAGTCCTGATAAAATCAACTTTCCATAATAATAAATTATCGCAAGAAAATGTAAATTTGTAACAAACTACTTGCAAGCTATTGACATGTAATTTGTCTAAATGGTAAGAGATTTGGACATTTTAAACAACTGTTCGGGGTTTCAAAGGGTTTCAATGACATTGGAAGTGCTACAGCTTCTTCAACGCTTCTCCTGCAACTTGTTCTCCTTTCGTCCTTGCTTGCTCCAGCACGCACCTAAAGGTACAGTATCTAAACGCTCCTTCTGTTCTTGGGAAAGGGGGCCCAAGGCTCATCCTTATGCTTTCGGTTTTAGAGTGAAAAACAGAGTTGGGGAGACCTGTCAAGCTTTAGGATAGCTCTTTTCAAAATATTTTATTGTAATAGAAGCTAAGCCATGATGACACCAAAATAACATCATCTTTGCTTCTCCTTGCAAAGAGAGCAATTTTTGTGTAGACAAGAGCAATTAATCACCTCTTTTAGTCATATACACACTTAAACAAAAATATAAATCATATAATTATTTAAAATAATATATATTATTTAATTATTACCTTTTCTTCATTTTCTTTTTTTTATGTGGGATTAAAATCACGACGAAAACAAAGAAATGGATGATAAACAATAAAAGTACAATCATAACACATTCATTCAATAAATCCATAAAAAAAAAAATTCATTCAATAATATTTAAAATTAACTTTTCATAAGAATTAATTTTTTAGATTTTCTTTTTAGAATAGCTTTATTTTAATTTAATGAAAAAACTTGGAATGAATTCAGTCTAAATTTCGATTAGATCGATACATTTGACTTATTGTCTCTATGTAATTAAGAATGAAAGGAGTACTATATTTCTTTCATCCCAAATTTTGTTTATCAAAAAATGAGGGGGAAAAAGAGAAGAGAATGGAGTACATTATTCTAAAAGGTTGTAATTTTGTAACGAATAGATTTTAAGTCGTCTATGTATGCTGATTTATCTAAATGATAAAGAGCTCAAACATTTTAAGCAAATGGTCAGGGACATCCATAGGTGATCTTGATTTACACGAGCTTAAAAAAATGAAGATTTCATTGAAAGATGGTTGGGGCAGCATCATCTTTGCTATTACTTGCAAAGAAACTTATATGATCAAGAGGGTCAAGTAGATTTCAGCAAGCATTGATGTGTTTGGATATAAGGAGAGAGAATAATTCAATGTTATGAAAATTAATTACATACTAGAGGTTTTGTTTGTCCAGTTTTAGAAATTTATCTTGAACCTGATGTTTTGTTTTGTCTAAAATTTAGGAATTTGACATCACCATTCTTAATAAAATCAACTTCCATAATAATAAATTTTCGTTTTAGATTTCCTCTGCTATTAAATATAATAAAAAAAGTGAAATGTATTACATCTAAATTTTATTTAAATACACGTGACTTATTGTATTTAAAATTTAAAGGAGTACATTATATCCCCTCACCCCAATTTTGTTCATATAAAATGAATGATACATTATCACAAGACGCTGTCAATTTGTAACAAACATCTTGCAAGCTATTATATTTGGTGGTTGAGTCCATTTTTTTGTTTGGACATTGGCTAACTTTTGTTGCTTTATTTTTTTGGAAGACTTGTTGTAATTTTTAGTAGTCTTTTTGGTACATCTTGTGCTAAATCGACTACTTTATTAGTGTAAATATATTTCTATTTTTGCCTGTTAAATAAAACTTGCAAGCTATTAACATATGATTTGTCTAAATGATAAGAGATTTAGACATTTTAAACAAGTAGTTATAGGGTTCAATGACATTGAAAGTGTTCCATGATGACACAGGCAACACCATCTTTGCTTCTCCTCGCAAAGAGAGCAATTTTTATGTAGACATATAAGCATTTAATCACCTCTTTCTTGATCATACACTCAAAAAACTATAAATCATATAATTATTTAAAATAATATATATTATTTATTTATTACTCTTTCTCCATTGTCTCTTTTTATGTGTGACTAAAATCGCAACCAAAACAAAGAAATGGATGATAAACAATAAAAGTACAATCATACGTCAAAAAAAAATTACAATCATGACATTCATTCAATAATATTTAATTAATTTTTGACCAATTTTTTATATATAATTTTCATCTTATTTTAACCTATTAATGTTTTTTTTTTATAATTTTGGACCAAAGAAATGGATGATAAACAATGATACTTTTCATCTTATGT
The DNA here is from genome assembly GCA_954870985.1 of Trifolium fragiferum. Classification (NCBI taxonomy): domain Eukaryota; kingdom Viridiplantae; phylum Streptophyta; class Magnoliopsida; order Fabales; family Fabaceae; genus Trifolium; species Trifolium fragiferum. The sequence continues at coordinate 13,928,179 of OX940790.1, read as the reverse complement.
TAACCTATTGACGTTATTTTTTTATAATTTATTATTCATTGTATGTAATGTATTTGCATAAAAATATTTAAATTTATTTATTATTATTAAAACAATATAATGTTTATTATTCATAAAATTTTTAAATATTGTTACTGGAAATATATCTTACATTTTTATTCTATTTTTATAATATTGAAATAATTATTTTTATCATATTTAATTTTTTTTGTAAGGGGTATTTATGTACTTTACAAAATACACATGTTTTCTTTTTTATTTTATCTCCTACCAAACTACTAAATACTCTTTCCTCGATTTATTTATTGGAATAAAAAATATAAATAAGACAACGTAAATAATATATACTTTATTATGAACATATTTCTTAATTTAAAAAACAATTCATAAAAGGTCATTTATAAAAATTGTGTAAAAATTAATGATTTTATATAAAAAAAAAAATTCAAAAGGTAATTTGTTAAAAAATGAAGCAAAATCTGAAAAAAAAAATATTAATTAATAAAATAATACAACTTAAAAAAAGCACATTATGACCATAGGCCAATACTACGGAGGACCACATCATCAAGTGGTTCACCGTGGACAAGTCATCAATACTATTATAACGAATAGAAATTTTACAAAATTCATCGTTGAATTGAAAGTTTATATCATATAGATCATCCATAAAAAGAAAATATAGAAAAATTAAAAATCATTTGACATGTTATTGAGACCCATAAAGATTAACGGTTTGTTAAATACCGTAAATCTTAATGAGTCTCAATAACATATCAAATGATTTTCAATTTTTCTAATTTTTTTATGGATGATCTATATGATATAAATTTTCAATTCAACAATGAATTTTGTAAAATTCATATTTGTTATAGCGTTAGTCCACTATGGACCACTTGAATAAGTGGTCCATATTAGAATTATCCTATGAACATATTATTTATTTGAAAAAACAATTCATAAAAGGTAATTTATTAAAATTGTGTAAAAATTAATGACTTTATATTAATAAATATTTTTTCAAAAGGTAATTTATTAATAAAAAATAATATTTTAGTATATTAATTGAATGTTTTATATTATATTATTTTCTTAGATTAAAATGGATAAGGATTGAGTTGTCACTATTATAAAATTCACCTATCCCATATTTTTTTTATCTATATAAGACAACATGTAAGAACTAAAATTGCATAGTTTCATATTTTCATTGATCTTTTTTATATCTTAGTATTATCTTGATCAAGAATGGTCCCTAAGAGGACATCAAAAGGAAAACAAAAGCTAGAGATGAAGAAGATTGAGAAAAAGAAAAGTGTTTATGCATCATTTTCAAAAAGGAAGTTGAACATTTACAAAAAATGTTCTGACTTATCAACACTTTGTGGAGCTTCTGTTGATGTTCTTATGTTTTCTCCAAGTGGAAAACCGTATTGTTATGGAAATCCTTCTTCTGAATCCATAACAAGAACTAGTTTGGATAATGATCAAAACTCTTCAATAGAAGAGTTTTTAAAGAATTTAGCTATTGGAGAATATAATACAAAAAATGATAAGTTGGTTGATGAAATTAATGTTGCCGAAGCGCGGCGTGAAGAATTGAAGAAGTTGACAAGCTCTGGCTGGTGGTCAATCAATGAAGAAAATGTTGATGACTACAATAATGATGAATTAATAAGAATGGAAAAACAATTTGTGGATTTTTCCAATATAATGATAAATAATGTTTTAAGCAATAGCCAAGACATTGATAATCATGGTACGTGTATATGTTCTAATTAACTATACTCTCTGGTTTAAAATATAAGCAAACTTTTACGTTTTAGGTTTATTCAATTATTAATATATCTGACTATAATATGGATCGAATATATTAATAATTGATCAACTTCTAATGAATCAAGAGAACCATCCGGTAAATCTAAAAGATAGAAATTTGTTTATATTTGAAACTTGAGGAATTATGTAGTAGATTCGATCTATATATTAATTGTGTCAAATATGTCATGTTTTTTGTTTAATTGATTTAAGTGAAAGTGATTATAATTTTTTTTCTTGTAGCTAAGTCTACCATAAACGAATTGAATAGAGTCGATTCAAGTCCTACTTATGTCATTCCTCTCAATGAAGCCAACCTTGATGGTGCAAGTAGAAGTGGCATGAAAAATCTTTGCCAAGAAGATAATGTGAATTCTGGTGGAAGTGGCAGTCAAGCTCAAGCTCTTCCAAATAATGATGAGAATGACAATTAAATTTATCCTATGCTTTGTCATATTTATGTATGTTTGATCATGGTGAAGGATATATTCATGATGTTGTCTTAGATGGATTCTTCGTCTTTCTTTACTCTTTTTTAGGGTATTTGTTTTTGTCGGATTTTTAGTATGTCTCCTTTTCTAAAGAATATTCTTATTTTATATTTACTTAATATATTTCATTAAGGTACTTTTTAGTTATCTTTTTTTAATGTGGTTGTAATCGTGTCTCAATTATCGTTTTGTTTGGTGAAAAATAGTGGATAGTTGATAAGCTAGTTTATAGCGGATGAACTTATAGTGAATAAGTTTTTATTTTTGGTAGATAACTTATAGCGAATAAGTTAGCTAGTTGAATTTGTAGTGATTGGTAAAATTAGCGGTTGAACTATCTGAATTATAAGTATGAAATGTTATAAAAAAAATATATGTTTGATTATTTTTTTATTTTTTTAAGCAAGATGGCAAGGTAAAATTGGAAGAAAATTGATAAGTTATAACTTCATAAGCTAATTGAAATAACGTTTGAAAAATAAGTTATAAGCTCTTTTTAAAAAAAGTTTATCAAAAAGAGCATTTATGGTCATATGAGCTTATAAGTTATAAGCTCAAAATTTTACTTTTCCAAGCTCCATTTGGTAAAGTCAAATTTTGAGCTTATAGCTTATAAGTTCATTTGACAAAAAAAAAAAACTCTATTTGGTAATTATTTTCACTATGAACTTATAGCTTATTTTATTAGCTTATAGCTTATTTTTCAGATGTTATTTCAAATAGCTTTTGAGTTTTTAGTTTATCATGTTTTCTTTCAATTTTATCTTTATCAAATACTACAAACTCAATCAGCTAACTTATCAACTATAAGCTATAAGATAACATATCCGCTATGAATTCATCCATTATAAACTAACTTATCAGTCGTGCGCTATTTTTTCTTGTGATGGGAGACATTTATTAAAGCTTTGGCTATCAATTTGTGTTATTAAAGTTAACTTCAGTGTGTTAATTATCCTTTCTTATGGTTTTTTATGATTGTTAGCTTGTAATATAGTTTTGAATCCATCAGTGTAGCTTGAATTGTCCGAAAACCCTTATGATGTTTTATTTGAATCAATTTCCATAGGGACAGGGTAGGAGAAATTCATGTTTGCATGCAAAAGTTTTTACGATTTTCAATTTCTCAAAGCAACGAAAATTGTTGCGCAACGATGCTTTAATTATGTATGAATTTAACATGTGTGTCTTCATATCAATTGAAGGCATAGATGTTAACTAAAACATCATAAGGGTCTCGTCTCTATTAGATTTTTTCTCAAAATACTAAACAAAATGTTAATTAGTTGTTAGGTTTACCGTTTACGTTTTAGATTCAGTGATTATTTTAATTCAAAAAAAAAACTTAAATAGGAATTTTAGGTCAACATAAAAACGGTGGATAAATATATTCAAGTATGAAATAATGCCATAAATGTTATCATTTAAGTATTGAATATGGAACAAACAAATGCCATACAAGAAAATGATAATACATTATGTGGAAATTATCTCATTGGTCTATAGCCCTCTTTGTAATAATAAATAAAATAAAATTATCTCATTGGTCGTGTGCCCGTGGTTTATGCCAAATGCCTACTAAAAAATTTCCCATAAGTAAGCACAATTCATAATTATCGAAATGGCGTCTTCATGATTCTTTTTCCCGTAATATATAGCAGCCTTTTACAATAAAAATATGTAATCAAACACTTTTTTCGATCACTATTACAAGTAAATTTAACTTTTTTAAATACATTGAAAAAGTGATATATTTAATTTATATTTGACTACGGAGGATACATATAAGATTGAAGCTACACAATGCTAGATTGGTGTATAATGTGTGTGCACATAACAAAATTAATGCAAATATTTTCTTTCATTAAACGTTAAAAGGTACAAAAGAAAATGATACTTCTTGAGATTTTTACAAAACCAAAGGCATCTAAAAATATATAAGGAGAATCAATCCTTCAATAAGGGAAGGATGTAACACATACTATGTGCCTCACAAAATAGTTTTTCTATTGATAGTCAATTTTGGCAACGTACATTGTTACAAGTATAATAATTATATAATGACAAGTTAAAAATGCATTGTTACAAGTATAATAATTATATAATGACAAGTTAAAAAATTATTTGGGTTTGTGTCCATCTTAAAATTTTTCCTTCTACTAAATATCAACCACCATAAATGTATCTCTCAATTGGAAAATGTAAATGGGATAATTAACATTGAAGTTTTGTAAAGTAATACAATCATAAAGTATTTTTTAGCAAATAAACGAAATGATAAACTATTAAAAACTCACATATACAAAGTGAAAAGATTAAAGTTCAAACTTCAATCATAACTTTCGACCTAATAATTTCGCTATTTCTATCAGTTGAGTCGTGGACGCCGGAAATGAAATGTAAAGATGAAATCATTCCATAATGATGAGTTTGCATCATATCATAGTCATAGTATTATAAAAGCCTTCTTTTACATGTGTATTATAATGATGAGTTTACATGCATCATAGAATTTCTCCCTAATGTGAATGTTTAATTAGGCCTTCAAGTCATAATATTTAATATGACATTCTCAACATGTACACCTCTCAATGAGGGACATCTAAAGCTTCAAGATTATAATGGATAGATGCACTTTTAACTATTTCTTGTAACATGTTACTATTTATACGAATTGCTACGTGTTATATTTGCATCACTCATGTATATGCTACAAGAAAGTCTAACTCGATATTTTGGATACTATTTGACTCAAGTTTCTTTTATATGCCCCATTGGCACTAGAAGTGTGGAAGAAATAGAAGAACAATATAATGTTGTTTTCGTCAACCATGTTTACATCGAGAAATTAAGGACAAATTACTTCTAAAATAATTGAAAAATAAGGTTTAATTTTCATTAAGATGGTCAGTGTTCACTTTTTGAAAGAAGAGAGTTAAAAATCTAAAGCCAAATCAATGAATTTATGATCAAATACGGTCTCAATACGTGACCTGAAAAATTTGCTCTCAATGATCGGCAATTTTTACGCAATAATTGACATAGATTTCATCAAATGAGGTCGAGTGTTAGAGTAAATATCAAAAGTAAATAGTCTTCAAGCATTCCTCTTTACTTCCTTGTCCGCCGGATTCAAGATCGATCGAATTAGCATGTTTGAAGATAGTTTAAGTGTTCATATTTAGAGGAGTACTACTAATTGTTACGAAATTGGCAGCAAGAAATGCAAGAATTACTCATATAAAAAAAAAAACAAAAACAAAATAACATGATGGGAGATTGGGAGCACAATACATTACATGGGGTAGTTGAAAATAAATGTGCAGTTGTGATGCATTCTTTTCTTTCTTTAGTTAATCTTTTGTAAGAATCATCATTTCCCTATTTAGAGAGCTTAATTAAGCAGTAGACACATTCATCAAGTTTAATTAAATGTTCCTTCACATATTAGTATTTTTCTAATATTCCTTCATTAACTTTTAATGTTGTAATAAAAAATACAAGTTAACGATATCGCAGTCAATTGAACGTGATTGTCAAACTCATAGTGAAATATAACAAATAATAATCTATTTTTTTATACCCTTTAAGATAAAATTCATTCTTTATATGTATATAAACTAAAAGTATAAATTAAAATTCATTCACTAGAAAGTATTCCCTCTACTATCCCGAATTATAATCATAAAAAATATACTCTCTTTTTTTTCCAAATTACAATGAAATTGACCAAACATATATCTTCTATAATTATTTTTTTACACAATCTCATAAAATTTGTTAAAAAAATCTAAATTATTATACATTTTAGTTTTGATTTATTCTTTTTCTTATACCTTAAAATTAAGAAGAATTAAGAAGTAATACAAACAACACTCACTCAAACATTTTATTTTCAATGCTCTATTTTATTGAGTGAAACGCACGTGAGATTCACCTATAAAATGATAGATTTCCCAAATAACATGAGTTAGGCTTAGAAATTGAGTTTTTGAGAGGTTTATTTAGAGAGGTAGACACAAAAATTAAGTAGCAGATCATTTCGGTACTTCATCAATTGTTTAGAGAGATAGACACAAAAATTAAGCAGTATATAATTTCAGTACTCCATCAATTATTTAGAGAGAAGAATTTATAAAATAAGGGAATTTGATCAATTAAAAATAGGCTAATTATATATAAGAGAGAGAGTAATTATAATTTAACCAATCAAAAATTGACACATAACATTCTTATTTTTTTTGCATCAAGAAATTCTTACGAAATAGCATTTTCTTTAATTTATTTATATTAGTTTCATATCATCCCTTAACTAGCCTATCAAAAAAAAAAAATTTATCCCTTAACTAATAATTAATATTACAAATTGATTTCTTAACTTTAATTTTGTTTGTCATATTAGTCATTTTCACTGACTTTTCTAAAAAAACGTTAATTTTGCTTATGTGGCTATTGATACGACTATGCAACACACTAAAATAGGTAGTTTGCTGAAAGAAAAAAAAACCGTCAATATTTCCTATTAAAACACTCCATATTTAACATGTTGATAGTGTATTTTTTTTTCGGTATTAGGTTGACGGTGTATTTATCCCCAATTTAAAAAAGTTGTCTAATTTACAATTTTATTAACTTTTTTTTTGAACTGCTAAATTTTATTAAAAAACAATTCCTCCACAAGACGTGTAAGGAATTGTTAAGGAACATACAACAAAAGGTAACGTGATATAACACAATTACCAACACATAATCCAACGCCCCAATTCACCCGTACACCAATCATGATTCTCTAAACCCACCAGAGAAAACCCCTACCCGACCCTAGGAGACACCACTAGACACTAACTTCCGAACTCGAATTAAAATTACTCGGCTCATCAGATCCAGCAAGTAGCCCCAAAAGTCGAAGGTTGAAGGACACCGGTAGTCAGAGAATCGACAGTCAACACCTGATGCAGTAGAGTTCTACCAGATACCAGAGACCTGCAAATCTCAACAGACTTGAACACCCCTCAGCGACTCTAAAAGTCCTGCAAATCTCAACAGATTTGAAAATGGTCAGGGACTCCAGTATCATAGAGAACCCACGCACACGACATTAACCATCCCGAACCTCGCCCGAATAACGTCCTAAAGGTACGATAAAACAACAACTACCGTCAACACGGAGTGTCTACGCACCTTGCCCTTTCGAGCACATCAGGACAAACACCAAGTCTCACCACCTCCTCATCAACAAGCCACCACCACCACCAGAGATCCTCACCAATAACCCACCACCAATACACAAAACCCATCAGCCCCAACCTCCGTCCACCCCACCCTTCCACATCGTCTCCGGCCAGGCCCCACCAATCCGCACCTGAAGCGGCAGCACCACCTCGTCTCCTCCACCACCCCTAGCACTACCCCGAGACACCCCGGCTACAACACTGCCGTCTCCCACCACCAAACCAAGACACCCCGGCTACAATCTTATTAACTATAACACCTAACAATATTACTCATAAACAAATCATTTATGCGTAGATAACAAAAAGTAAAGTTAACGTTTTTTTTGAAAACAAATTAACAGAAATGACAAACACAATGAAAGTTAACGACTAATTTGTAACGTTAATAAAATATTTCATTCGTCTTTAAATATAAGCAAAATTTGGTCGATAAAAGTGAATGTATTTGGACCAAATTTTGAGCCAAATACATAAAAAAAAATTTACTCATTTTTGTTTAATTTAAGGAAGAAGAGAGTAAGGGATTAATACCAATAAATAAGCTAAGGAAGTAATTGTTTAAGGGTCATACTAATCGGTGCTTCGGAATACTGGTTAAGAAAATCAAAAAAATAATCTTTTAAATTAAAAATAACATTTTTTAGACTTTTGAGAAGTTGACTGCACAAACTCTAATGTTATTTTATTAGTATATTTGCTTCATTAAATAGTGTCCCGAATGCATCGTTTAACATTTTCTATTATTTAATTTTAAAAATATAATACTCCATATATTAATATATTGATGACGATGATTGGATAGAATCAATTAACCGATTGACTATCTTCATATAAGCATTAATTACATAATTTGACCGAAGCTATTACGTTTGTGAAAGGCAAGAGAAACGTGTAATAATATCATCATAGCAAAAAAAACATTTTGTCAAAAAAAAAAAAAAATCACCGTAGCAAAATAAACGCAGGATTCGATTGCAAGACTTAAAAATTATATCATATTATCATTATCTTTAAAATTAAAATCAAAACTTTAGGGTGCGTTTGATCTGCTAAAAAACAAAGGACTGGATTGGACAATTTTTTTTGTACTCTGTTTGATTCAGAAACTAGTTATGGGACTGGACAAAAGAGGTGGCAAGAGACAGGACAAAAACAAGATTTTTTGTCCCCCACTAAACCACAGGACAACTTTTTGTCCACAGTATAACTATAAAAAATACGAAAACATCCATTTTATTTTCGAATATAAAAAATATCATATCTCTATCTCTCTCCGGTACAGTTTTGTTCTGTCCTGTACTGTCTTGTTCTGTCCTGTACTGTTCTGTCCAGTACTTTCTGTTTTGCAAATCAAACGGATCATTAAGGTGAATTTTATCATAAGCAAATACAGTAACATTTTTTTTTACTAAAATAACAATATTTATTCAGATTGCCTTATATTTTACATGCAGGATTAGAGTTTGAAGTAAATTTTTAATCATTTGATTATTTGACAAAAGAAAAAGTAAGAGTTAATTTATATAAATAAATAAATTTTTATGTTAATTTACAAAATCTCACTAATTAAAATCATATTTTTATAAGATGTTTTTTAATAAATTATCTTGACAAACTTATAATAATATATAATAAAAACTTATTTGCATAAATTATTTTGCACAAGTTAAAAAAATTCTAAATCTTAGTCAACAAAAAAAAATTCTAAATCATATGTAAATACTTCTTTCGATCACTATTATACGCAAAAAATCATTTTTAAATTCATTAAAAAACTTATATATCTGATCTATAATATATGTTAAATATATCAGTCTTTCAATAAACTTAAAAAAAGATCATTTGTTATAATAACCGAAAAAAGCACAAATTTAACAGCACTAAAAATTACAATGAAAGAATAAATTTGTGATATTTCAATCTAACAGTGCATTTCGTAAAATTGAAATTCGTTAAAGCATTATTAAACGGCGTAACATTGCTCAAATGTTACACCGATATAATTTGATTCCTCCCCATAATATAAACTAAATAATCAAATTTTTAACGGAATCAGTTGTCTCATATCAAAATGACAGAGAATAATTACTGCACAGTAATTATGTGAAAGAAATGAAAACGGAAGAGAAGAGAAGAGAAAATACGTCCTTTTTTCTCCACACAAAGACGACCATAATTCCTTGCTGGCACAATCATCAGCTCCCATTGTTATCACAAAATCACAACAGATTCATTTATGCTTTTCCCTTTTTACCCCTCATCACAAAATTCTCTTCTTCTGTATCTTGTGGCGGTGTTGGTAAATCTCTCACTTACATACATGCACACACACATATATAGATATATAGATATATATATATATACAGATCTCTCTCTCTCTTCTCTCTCTGAGACTACAACAAACAACAGCAAGAAACAACACATTTTCCCCCTTTTTCTTCAACAACCTTCAACCATGGCGGGATTCGGTGGCGGCCACTGTTTCCCGTACCCTCTATCCGTTGTCATCATCATTCTTGCTGTTGTTCATGCGATTATTGCTTCCATTGCTTCTCTTCAGGTTATTTTTTCACCATTTTCATTTATTTTTGGATTTTTTTTTATCAATTTAGGTTTTTCCTTTTTTTGTCTGATTGTTAGGATAGATAGATGGATAAGAAACTTAGTGTTGGAAAATGTGTTGAATTTTATTGAATGAATAGATTGAGAATTGAGATTGTTAAACCTGCATTTTGAAGAAGAAAAAAATTCATTGTTTTTTGCTTATTATCAAATTCAATTATTTGATGTGTTTGTGCTGTTTATTGTGTTTATTTGAATGCCCTAAAGACTTTGTTAAACCATACAATTGGAACTCTTGTTAAGTCAAGTGTCTTTTCTAATAAGTATTTGATTGTAGACTTTTATAAACCCCATGGGAATAATATGTTATGTTGAATGAGTAGTGGTTTGTGTTGGCATGGTGAAATTGTGAAGCTTGGTATGATTTTTATGGTTAATTAACTTGATATCAATGTCACTTATGTGCTTGAACTTGATTGTCATTTAGTTCAAGACTAGAGTTTTTGGAAAATTTGGATGGTATTTCATAACATTAACTTTGAGAAACTGAGATTTGAGTTCCTTTTGTTGTAGTGTAGTGTGAGTTCTTTTCCTTTACTCATTGTTAGTTTTTTTTTTTTTTTTTGGGTTCTTCAGTTGCTGAGGATTCACTTGAGAAGTTTGCAGCAAGGTTGGACTCGGCAAAAAGTAAGTGTATTTTTCATGCTACTATTATTTGATCTATTCTGAATGGATGAACTTGTTTAGTTTGTAAATGTAATCATAACTATATAAGCGATACGCAACTGGCCGCTATTTAGTGATCGGTACTGTAGTCTCACACTGCATATAGTTGTTGGAATTATGTCTTTGTTATACCGATTATCAAGATTCGAGAGCCTTTCCAATAAGATATTCATTTTAAAAATCAGGCTATAAATCAATTGTCTTGTGTGTTTATAGTAAAAAGCCGGAAGAATCTGTTTTTGTTACTATTTAAGTAACTATCTGTTTGTTAATTTATAGCGGTAATATCTGCCGTCCTTACTATAATTTCCCAGACTATTTTTTTCTCCATTTTCTACCCATCCTCTCTGTATGCAACAAATCCTAGTCACAATACAGTGTCCATGTGTCTATAACAGCTAATTTCAAGGCTGGAATCGTAATAAGAAAGGATAGACATACGGTAGAATATAGGTAATGTTGCTGGGATTTGTATATTGCATATAGGAATATGCTACTTCTATTACTTATTCTTTGAGCTTTTGAGAATATAATTTTTATTTTGGTATTTAGTTTTCTTGCCAGTCACCACTCTAGGTTTGTTACTTGCTATTACACCAGCTTCTGTTAAATATATTAGCTTCTGATGAAATGTTAATACTATGCATTGCAGGTTTTTCATCTATTGATTGGCTCTTCGAATTGGGGTTAGTTGTATTTACTTTTAATGTTCAAGTCTATTTTTTATTTTGTTTTTGCATTAGTATCTTGTCGGAAATGGCTAGAGATCTCATATTTCTCTACTAGATATCCACTGCAGTTATATCTCGTCTTATACTTGCATAAGTTTTGAGAGGTAGCACCAAATATGGTTGATAACTCACATAATTGAAATCATGTTATTTCATATTAATTATATATTCTTTAAGTGATATATAGATAAATGAAGTACTCTATTCGTGGACTTGTATTAGTTAATATCATTCCTCAAGTTGTACAACGAGAAGTAGAGTTAAATTGGAGTCTTGCTGGTCAATGAAAAATATGCTTACTGCCTGATATCATGTGTGGCTTGCCTGCTTATCCAATTCTTCTATGCAGAAACGATGATCTTTAATAACTACTTGATACAATTGTTGTCCAATGTGTGAATTTGTGAAATTGTTCTATTTTAGTTACTTATCACAAAATACACCAGCAATAGTTAACGCTGCCCATCCTCCTTCTTTTCTTTTTATTTCATCCGAACTTTTCAATTCAAATTTCAGGTTACTCCATTTATTTGGCATTGATACTTCTTGCTGCTTGCAAGGGATGGACATATTGGTCACACTCTTGTGGTTTTGTCTTTATGGGTATGCCTCTGTTTTGTATTAACTAGACACCTGTGATAAGCTTTTATTGTTGATTAAAATATTTAAACTGTTGAAAATTGTTTTGCAGCACTCCCCAAAGTACTTTTTTTTGCAGCATTTCTTCTTCTTTTATCCTTCTGGTATGTAACTTCGCTTATTTTTAAAATATTTGTTTAATTTTTACTGACTGGCAGTGTTTGCTACGAAAAATTTACTTATAGCAAGTACTAACAGTCACTCTTCATCCTTGAGAAATCTTTGCTTCCATCTGTTCCTTATTTATTTGTCTGTTCATCAATTTTGATTCATTTCTCCCCTTCTTACAAATGTATTGGTGAATTGTTGTTTACTCTGTATGGTAGCAAAACTTAATTCAGGCTGCTTTATTATTAGTATATATATCACAAAACAAACAAGCATGGCTTTTTTAAATAATGTGCATAAATATGCGCACTGGCAGTTAGGTTTGGTTTTCTGATTTGTCACGAAAACAAACATTATTTTGTTTTGGCGTTTTGAGACTTCGAGATAGTAATGTGATCTAATTTATTTTGCAGACATTTCTTATTTTAAACCATTTCTATTGTGTCAACTATTTTTGTTAAATGGTTGAAATTGACCCTTGAATCAGATCACATAAATATAAACGTGATAAAACTTTTAATTATAAGATGGTATATATATCCTCTAAAGTAGAAATTCTGTTAGACTCCTGCAAATAAGTATTGTGCAAGCAAATTTTTTAATTAGGTATTAAATTGATTGGTGTTGCAAAATATGAACACTAATATTTCAATTTTTATTATTTCCTTTTCTCTTTACAAAGTCCTCTGTTAGGATAATGATCTTTGGCTACAAAATGAATCACAACTAGAGAATGACTGAAAGTGACATTAACAATACTAAACTTTATTTATTTTTTGTTGGGCGCATAGGTGTAAGTGTAACCTTGATGATATTGATTTTTCAAAACGAAAATGTAATGGATTCGTTGATCAAAACAAATTTAGGATTGTGAATATAAAGATGTGTATCTAATATAATTTTAGGCTATTGTATTGCTACATATTAACTGCTTTCTACGTTGCACTTGGGTTCCTTTTGCAGGGTTGACCTATGCCATCAGCCAGACGATGACGATGACTATGAAGGAAGTTTTTCTGAGGAACCTTTGCTGGGAAAGACTTCAAATGAATTAATTTTAATAAACAGGGATAGACATAGAAAGTGTTTTCCTATTCGTTTTTCTCGTCTCGGATATCGTCAAAAGATTGTCACTATGGTATGAGAAACAAAATGTGCTTATTTTCATGCATCTCTTATTTTTGTCTTATCATTTTATCCTTAATTTTGACCGTGATATATAACTTTCACGTGTTTCCTTCAAATATAATGTCTTGGATATGACTCACCAGGTTTTGTTGCTACTTTTCATCACCGTCATGGCATTTGCTGTAATAATTTGGATTGGGCTAGGAAAGAATCCCATTGACTCTGAAGTGGCAGCACGGGTATGGACACCGTAACTTGATATGTTTTATATATAATCCATAATGCATCAAAAAAAGACTTAGATCTAAACGACTTGCTGAGATTTCAGTTTATGACAGAATGCAATGGCATTGATTGACTCATGTTGTCAGTCTAATCTAATGGGAAAATTTTCTGGTAGTGGTTGTTATTCATGTGATCTATGATGTCATGCACCACTCTGACTTTCTTAGTCGCATACTAGTATACTGGCATAGAAGTTGGGAATGACTTTTTCTCTAAACTACTGCTTTTATTTCTTTTCTTCTTCAAATAGAAAGTAAAAGATTGCTCATTTATTATTTTTAATTAGAAAACCTAAGTTTATATTTGCTATATAAAGTAGCTTGTGTTTGATTTTGATTTCACATAGAAAATTCTAAATCTAAACATATAAAGGATCTCATGCAGGTGTACTTGGATATTTCTGCTATTGGGATGCTTATCTTAAGCGGCGCACTGGCATGTTATGGTAAGCTAGCAACTGCTGTTCTTGTTGTTTTCCATTCTAAGTTAAGTAGGTTTGAAGTTTATTATCTTCTCTTGCTTGAGAAGATGTACTAATTTGTGTGTTTTTGTGTAAATGTGTCGGCATCAATCAATTTATGAACCTGTATATATTTGACTGATTACCTAGAAGGCACCGTTATTGTTAAATCAGATGAATTTTAGATTCTACATAATACTTGTGCTTTCATGCCTTCTACCATTTGTGTGATGCAAGCATTATGCATTCTCAAACTCTGCCGTTATAATTTGACTATCTTTCCTTGTTTATCAAAACAAAAATATGAGACAAGTTATATTGTAAAAAAGCTTGCATATATGGTAGGATACACCGAGCTAGTACTCTGTTCTTAACTAAAGAAATGTTTATTCTCCATAGTAATAACAATCATTTTAGGGTAATGGTGGGTGAGCAACAAGATGATACCAAATTCAAACATATTATGAGCCCGATTTCTCTAGGAAGTCAATCATAAATAAAATCATAGAATATTTATAGAAGGAATTTCTATTTGCAAAAAAAATAAATATAATCATGAAATGACAAGCTTTGGATGGATTTTTAATTTTAAAACATGCAAGTCAACAATTTTTATTGGTTGAAATGTTAATAACTAGTGAGTAATAGTGAGATGCCTGTTTTTGTAGACATAGTTTTTCATTGTAGTTTGTGTTTGCAGGAATCCTGTTGTGCTTGAAGATGAGCAAAGTGAGAGCTGAGAAACCTTCATCTGAAATGGGAAAGGTACTAGATTTCTGTCTCCTCTGGAGCAGTATATAACAGTCTTTGTGGTTGAACTTATTTGTTTTCTAGGGCAAGTAATCTGCTTGCCGATGGGTGCCCACTCATGGCTGCTTGCACTATATCTACATTTCTATTTGATCCGTACTATAGATGCTTATTTTAGATGCATGCACATGTATTGAGATTAGAGACAGTGACGCAGGCTTGTGCTGGCGTGCATAATATTTTTATAGATTATTCAAAGTGTTCCATTTTATCAGGTTGCAGGTTTAACTATGGTCTCTGTATTATGCATCACATCAAGTTCCTGCGTAGAACTTTTAACGGACATTCCTGTATGTATAAGTTAACTGTTTGCAAGAGTTTTTTTTATCATTGATAAAAGGATTAAAATTTCCTGAACTAGCCGTCACATTATTATTTTATTATTGCAGATGATGTTTCACTGGCACCAGCAGCGTACTATGAATGATGTTTATGCCTCTCTTCTGCTGATTTTGTATTTTTTTGTGGGTATGTGATGTTAATAATATAGTTATCGCCTCATAGTTCAGTTGCTAGAATCTTTTATTCTTTCCCCTTACGAGAGTAATGAGAAACTACGAAAACGTTGTACCTGGCCTGCTGCCTATAATATTTTATACTTTGTTTATGGTTTTCATTTTGATTGCTTTTTGAAATGGTTTCCTCCTTTAATTCTGAAGCTGACACTTTTTCCAGGTTCATCAATACCTTCAGCAGTGGTACTATGGGTAATGAGAGAATTACCACCAGCAGAAGCTGCTGATGTAATAGAAGAATCTAGTACAATAGCTTTTGTTCCTAATAGTTCGGTTGTTGTTCATCATCCTCAGCGATGGACTACAGCAACAAGCGTGCAGAATCAGGTCCCTATATCACACATCTCGTCCTTTGGTTAAATTATCTCTGCGGTATTCAGTTGATTCTGAAATATTTTTCCTTATCTTGTTCTTTATCAGTAGAAAAATAATTTTTTACATGGATTGCTCTTGACGGTTGAGGCTTTAAGATTCAAATTCATATTAGTCACAAGGTGAAGTTGAATGCCAGTCGAGCATATACGTAAATAGTACATATATGCAGGATATTATGATGTCAATAAATTTCTTAGAAAATGTTTGCTTAGTGAACTTGCTAGCATGGAATATTTATTATTGTGAATTAGTTTCCTTCATCTTATGGTAGTTATGCTTTTGTCTTACCTCAATAGTTTTTATTCTTCATCTTTATATCACATCTTGTACCCTTCAACTCATGCATGTCTTTTCTTTCCTACTTTGTTTTTGTCATGTTTGTGATTATGTTACTGATTAACCTACCTAAGAATTGTGTAGTGACATATGCGCTGTCATTTTTGCAGACATCAAGAGCTAGTCCTATATAATCTTTGCATGTAAATCTTGTTCCGATGGAGTTTCTTCAGAATATGTTGAACCTTAGAGCGAAGAATAGAGAAAATGATGGTAGTGGATGCAAGTACTACAGGCCTTATAGTTTCCAATTCCAATGTACTTGCGTTTAAATCTAACTGTATAGAGCAGCAATTTGATATATGAAAATTTCTTTTCATGCTATACAAGTTTTGGGATACAACGGTTGTTTGGAATCGCTCGGTTCAAATAACACTTTGCCTGATGTGAATATAAATGTTGCCAAGCAAGCATGTTCTTCCAACCAGTTTGCAAACTGAATTAATATCACAGTTTTGACAAAGATCTTTCTCTACTTGATTGATATTTTACCATATTTTTTAAAAAAACAGATGTCAAAATTTGATACAATATCTCAATCAAGGATCCGTTTGTTATAGATTCTTAAAAAAATTACATTCAATATTTTAGAGAGATTTTAAGTACTGTATAAACAAGTTTGTTTTACTTTGATAAAAAAATAAAATTACTTGTCTAAATGATTTTTTTTAAAAGCTTATTCAAAATGTATTTCATTTTAAGCAGTTTCTTTTAGAAGTTGTAACAAATGAATAAAAACTTGTAAAAGGTAAGCTTTTTATGTTTGTTACATTTTTTTTACAAGAAATAAGCCCCCAATCTAATAGTGTTTTACATTTAGAATAAGTGATCTATTCAATAAAAACTTTATAATCAACTTTTGGATTTGGGGGGTCTATTTTGAAATGCTATGTTTTCATGCACCCAGACAAATTAGAAGAAAAAGTAAGTGAAGATAGTTGCAAAGTTTAGCATTCACTCAAAGGTGCCAAAGGCTATGTAATACTAACAAGATGGAACTTGAAACATCGTGGGACCTAAACCAGTAATAAAGTTAGAATGCCACTGAAAAAAACAAAAGGTTAAATAGTGCGCCACTAAATGCAATATTGGGAGCCAGTGGTATGAAAATGCACATTCAATGTATACACGACAGTGATCTGTGTTATTGAAATAATAACTTTTGTACATTTCAATGAAGGTTGACCACAGCAATTATAGAGAAAATAATTCTTAGCATGGCATATAACAGTATAACACCATCATGCAGCAAATACGTATCCAAGGTGCAAAAAGCATCATGTACAGCATTTGGGAGAAATTATAAGTACAATAAATTTATAGTACACTAGTACATTCATGACATAAAAACATGCATAACAATGAACATTATTTTCAAGAAAGAAGCTTCAGTCAATCCCAACAATTCATACAGAAAAGAAATAAAAAAGTGTTAAACACTAGCTAGAAGTACAATTATTGCAGCATTTTCTTACATGACCAGAATAAGTAAAATGTCAGTTGCAATTTATTACTTTGCAAGGCATCTTCCCACGAAAGGTAACGAGGAAGGCGAGCGAGGCTGATGCTGGAAAGTAGTCGATAACAAATAGTGTTTTGCCTGCGGTGGCAACATATGTATTGTCCGACTAACATTTTCATGGTCCAATTCCGAACTGCTCCACTTCAACTTTGAGAGTCTTGAGGTATTTCACAGCTTCGTCCAAAACGGTAACAGTATCCATTTGGTTGCATCCGCCGGGCACGATATTTCTCAACATTTTCACCATCTTCTTCATCTCTAGGTGTTGTTTCTTTTCACTGTTACCGTAACCCTTTGACCCAGAAGAGTTTTGCACAGATGATAACCTCTTTTTCTTCCTTGATTTCGTACAATAACTGGAGCAAGTATCAGATGTACTGTCATCTTTTTCATGAGTCCTTGCTGTGCTGACTTCTTCGTCGTCATAGTTTTCGAGTTCGTCCGAGTCTAGGCTCATCAACGCATCAATGTCCTTAGAGTCCTCTTCAAAAGAAGATGACAATTCCTTTTCCATTTGATTGATTTTATCCTTTTCAAAATCTTGAGTATAAGTAGCATGAGTGTTGAAGCCAGGACTGTTAAACTTGTAAGTCGTCGCGGGATGGAACAAAATCCTGTTCTGTTGATCCGTTTGATCAAAGACAATGAAATTCTTTGGGCAAACCTCAGAGGGCTGCAAGTTAAACCTTTCAAAGGGTGTCATCTGCCTCACACCCGGAGGTAAAGCTGCATCAAATGCAGAAGCATGCGGAGCATTCATATAAGTACCAATGGCTTCATCTGCCAAAGGAAGTACCGCCTTTCCCGGATGAAAATAATCGTGAGTCTGCATTAAAATATCTGTTCACTCTCACTAAACTACGTGATCAATGCTGATTTGACCTATGCAACTGGAAATTATTCTGTACTAAAGCTGGATGGATGTTCGTACAGGGATGTAACAACTAAACAGCAGGTACTAAGCTAATTCCAATTCCATGAAACAAATAATGGCAACTTTAACAAAATAAAACTTCGACTTTTTATGACAGCCTTCTAATGAAGCAGTTCAATATAAGGCAATCTTTCCCCCCAAACCAACGTTCCTTGAAGCTAGACTACGTAACAGGTTTAAGCAATTGACGAAAATACTCAGCCTGTAAAAGAAATTATGGTATAAAAGGTAGCAAATTAGCAATGGAACGGGGAAAAGGCAAAACATATTTCACAGTTAATAGATACAATTAATAAATTCAGTGATGTTCACTACTGCAATTCATTAAGTGGCAGCTTATATAACTAGAGAAAACTAGTATCATCCCATTGAGAAAGTATGTTATGTATGTTCAAAAAGTTATCAATAATCTTTATAAAGCTGTTTCAACAATAAGATGATGGATATTGAAGGTAATCAATAACCTTCAATATTCTTAAAAATGAAAAAATAGATATGTCAAAAAATCCTCTTCTGTGCCGCATGCTAATATTTGTGCAAAAATTCTAATTCTTGCAGACAACAAAGAAAAACAATGCAAAATTTCATTTGATTTTCAAATCTCGTATTCTTCTCCATGGCAATCCATACAAAAGGAAGCAATATTTACCTGACAAACCAACATCAATTGACTGTATGCAATAACTCCAACACTCATTTTAATGAACCCAATTTTCGCAATGAACATTCTAAGCCCTGCCAGCAGTTTTGGTAATGAAAAAGAGGAAAAAACACTAATTAGAGGAGTTCCTCTACAGCTTAATCACCTGTGACAACAAGATAGGATAAACGCTCATCAAGTCCGAGAAAATAAGCAGTGTACAACATGAAATAGTAAGATATAAGGTTCTATACAATATTCAAAATAAAGTATGAAACTAAGGCAGCTATAGTCAGTGTACTGTACTGGTTCCATAATTTCTGCTTTCAACAGCAAGCCGTAGAAGTGCGGTTATAAATATGTTCTGATTAATTCACATTAGAATTTAAATTATGTGACATGAAATCTTGAACTAGATATTAAATTAAAATTTATGAATAAATAACAGTTGAGGACAAAATCTCTTACCTCGGCTAATTAAATTACAGAATCACGCGGAAAAAAACCACCAAACAAACACAACTCCTCTTGAACAAAGAAAACCACGGCATCTTGATTTAGCTCAATTCAAAAATATTAGCAAATAATACAAACCCAAAACTCTGACCTGAAAGTGTGAAAACCAAAATTAGAATTCAATTAAAATGCAAAAGCAACCATACATAACAGAGAAAATCAAAATCCAATCTAGCTCTAAAATCAAAATCCAAAAAATAAATAAAAAAAATAAAATAAAAACAAAATACAACAGTTATTATCCTAGTTCAAGTTTAACAAATCATTATTGTAAATCCAAAACAGATAAAAAAAAAATCATAAATCTAAGCTCAAGCACAGAATCCACTATTCAACTTTCATACCCATCAACTTAAAATAGATTTTGCAGTGAACTAAAGAATAAAGTTTCAATCTTTGCATCAGAACCAGACACAGTAATCAATTTAAAAGCAAAAAAAAATCAACAAATAAAAATTCAACATAAATATAAATCTATCTTCTTGTACCAAAAATAGAAACTTTTCACTAAAAAATAAAAAGGTAATCAAAATTGATAGATTTAGAATGAATGAATCGGAGAGAACAAATCAGAGTGAAAGAGTAAGACCTGAGATTTGTGAAGATGAGAAAGGAAATTGGTGATGGATCGGAGAAGAAGGGTTGTTGTGATGAGATGAAATTGGGAATTGGAAATTTTGGGAGAAGAGTTTTGATTTTGAGATTTGTTTGTGAAGAATGAAGAAGGATTTTCTCTTTCAAGACAAGATATGAAGGCGTGATGGGATGGGTCAAACATGGATGATTTAAGCCGTTGGATTAGATCGATATTGTTCTTGGAAATGCACTTCCGTTTATCGCGGGTGTGATGTTGACCGTTCGATTGCAGCACGCGTGAAGAGGGATGGTGCCCGTGAGGTTGACAATTGCACAATTATAATAATACAAATTTATTTATTTAGGCTTAATCATAAACAAACACTCGCTTTAGGCTTTAAGATATAGTATCTTTGCTAATGAAACTATTAATGTTAAAAGTCCGAATTATATTATGAAAATCATCCAAAGTATCGTTAAAATTAAAGTTTATACCATATATTCTAATGTTTCAATATATGATCGTACAACATCCAAGACTGAGCTCCATAAACCACAAAAACATATGAGGTTCTTCCTAACCTTAATAGATAAAGAAATCATTCTCCATTGAAGGTCCCCAAAGAAATAACCTCCATCAACCATGATGTCTTCAATTGCATCAGGCAACCCTATATCAGCAAAATAGTCGCTTCTTTCATGTAAATCGGTTGACACATCCTTAGCTGGAAAAAAATTGGTGACACATCCTTAGCAAAATAGAATGATATCGGGTGTTTTAGTCACTTCCCTTGAATCTCCTACAACAGTCCCATCATCAAGACACCAAACATGGATAATGAGCTTGCAATTGTCTTTGATATTATGAACAAGTCGATGTAACACAAGAGCCAAAAGGAACGGTCCTAACGGGTCACCTTATTGTACCCCCGTGGCGGACACAGTATGTTCATCCCTAAGGTATAATCTCATTGTCTAACCATAGAGAAACTCAACTCAAAAAGAAATAGATGGACATCTCACTCTTACCTCGCACAGTAGGGCCAACTTGTGTATCATGTTGAATGCATTCGATGAATCTACCGTGAGAATAGCCAAAGAAATATAATGGTGTTTTCCAATGGAAAAAATTAACACAGCGATTCAATGGAAAAATATAATAGTTATTGAAACCAACTTTAATTCTTTCTCTCTTAATTGACACATTATCACGTTTTCTTTATTATTGTCACTGTTCCACCACCAATTTTGACCGCTCGTATTCTTCTCTTTTGTGTCGCCGTCATTCGCCAACATGAGCATAGGGTAACTGTTGTTCGCCGACAAGAGCATAGGGTCGCCGTTGTTTGTCGACATGAGCACGGTTAGCCGTCGTTCGCCGACATGATCAGTACAGTTTCGCCGTCGTTCTTCCCCTCCATGAAGACGAAGAAGATGAAGGTCGTGACTTTGAATCTCAAAACCAACATAAACTAAAATTTCGTTTAAAATCCCAAATGAAGTTGATGAACTTAATCCTTTGTGGGAAACCCATATTTTGTTGGAAATTGGTTGTTGATTGCTTTGATTTCTATTATGATTGGAAAACCCATATTTGGGTGGAAATTGGTCGTTGAAGAAGATGAAAATGATTAAAGAGAATTAATTGACTACTTATGTTGTTTAAACTCACTCTTATGATGCTTAGTTTTCTTTTGTATTTAACATTTTAAGTTCCAATATTATGATGCTTAGTTTTCTTTTGTATTTAAACTAGCATACTAGTATTGTCGATGGGTAGTTGTAGCATGAAACAAACAACAAGGTACTATACTTTGAACTCTCCTTTGACACATGAAACCGAAGGGAGGTTAGTGTAATTTATGCTTATTGTTGTGACTGTCAATTAGAGACACTTCTTTCCAAATAACAAATTTAATCAATTTTTGTGACATTGCTAGAGGTTTTTTTTTAGAAACTATTAAATAATAACTTTTGTTATTATATATTATAAGAATCCATTTTTAATTAATTTTCGTCATACACCCCCTCAAAGCCCAACATAATAACCAATGGTTCATGTATATATAAAGCATACTTGTCAAAACATACAATTTAATTTTAAGTTTTATCAATCATAATCACAACATAAATAAAATTTCACACATTAATTACATATATATATATATATGGATTTTTTTCTTTACAATAAAAAAATGATCGAATCCAATATCTCATGCATACTATCCAAATTTTTCTCAACTAAACTAACCCTAATTGCTTTATATGATTTTTTGCTATATGTAGCATGGTTTTGTAAAATGGTTATGTGACGTTTTACTTAATAACAATGGTTTCAGTGTATAACATCTTGACACTAATGCACATATGAAACCATTTATCCAAAATAATGGTTTTAATGGTTTCAGTGTATAACGCCATGAAACCATTTAGCTAGACTAATGGTTTCAGTATATAACATCTTGAAACCAAATAACAAGACTAATTGTTTCAGTGTATAACGCTATGAAACCATTTAACTAGAATAATGGTTTCAGTGTATAACGCTATGAAACCATTTAACTAGACTAATGGTTTCAGTGTATAACATCTTGAAACCAAATAAAAAGATTGATGGTTTCAGTGTATAACGGTATGAAACCATTTAACTAGAATAATGGTATCAGTGTATAATAGTATGAAACCATTTAACTAGGCAAATGGTTTCAGTGTATAACATCTTGAAACCAAATAAAAATATTAATGGTTTCAGTGTATAACGCTATGAAACCATTTAACTAGAATAATGATTTCAGTGTATAACGCTATGAAACCTTTTAACTAGACTAATGGTTTCAGTGTATAATAGTATGAAACCATTTAACTATGCAAATGGTTTCAGTGTATAACATATTGGCACTAATGCTCATTTAACTATAATAATGGTCATAAATTTAAATTTTTAACACGATATAAAACCAGAGAGAGTGAGGTATCTCCAACCGTTCCAAATAATTCAAAATACCCTAAATAAAATTTTGGAAAAATTTTATTAATACCTGATATTTATAAAAGCATATTTACCTCATTTAATTAACTAAAAATAGTTCCACGTCTCAGAAAAATACCTAACTGGTCCCAAAATTCCCAGAAAATTATTTCCTATTATTTTGTAAAAACAATAAAAAAAAATTGGAGTCCCCTTGGCACCGCACGCGCCCCCACTGAGAGTGGGACGTGGAGGCGCGTCACTGTTCATAATCTTCCTCACCCATTTTCTGAAGAAACGGATCGCAACGACCCGGTTCGTTCTCCCTCAATAATCAATGAAACTCGACGTTCTTTATATCGGTTTGATCGTCGTTCGATTTTATGAATGAATTAGGTATTAGTTTTCGAAATCGGTGATCGAATCGCATATAAAATGTGACCGAAATTGAGCAAACAAAAATACAAAGTTCTTCAGTTATGGATTATTACACGTGTTGTTTGGATCTGAGGGTGGATATTGACTTATGCACCATGCATAAGTATCAGGCTTATGCATAATAACTTTTGCCGTATCATAGTAACTAATACTACCTTCTTTCCATTTTATAAGATTCATTTTAACTAAATCCACTATTTATATGTTTATTTTGACCGTATTTTTTTAAAAGTATATAAATGTAAATATTATTGTATAAGATCATGTTTGATTTGTTTCGATGAATATTTTCAAATTTTATAATTTTTACTAATAAACAATGAAAAATATTCGTAATCAAAATTATGTATTGGCATACATACAATGATCAACGAGTTCTTATATTTTGAGATGGAAGGAGTAGTAAAAATATTATAAACAACTTCGGAAAAACTAGGTGGTTAACAACATAGAGATGTGATCACATAAATGGGAAAATTTATGTTTGTTTAGTATAGTTTAGGGTTTGTATAGCTTTCAGCAAACACGACTACACTTTGCTGGCTGGTAGTAGAGATTAGGAGACATCATATGTGAGTTTTTGGTGAGGTAACATTGAGATTCCGGAATTGCCCCAATCTAAGAATTCCTTCCTACAAGCCGGCTTAGACCGCAAAGGTTCAAGACTTAGCCAAGTGTTAGCGAAGCTAGATTCTCGTAGCGAGGCGCTTCGAGTAGTGAAGTGCCGTAGCCAGCCGAAGAGTCCGCGGATGAAAAATCTACTGCCTAGGACTTGGTCGCTTTGCTTCCAAAAAGAAGATAAAAGAAAAGAAAAAATTATACATTGTTTCTTTGAGAACTAAATAGGTGGTTTTCTTTTCCTTAATACTTCATAGGGTTGGTCTAGTAAATTTTTGACGGGTATAATTTTATTTCTTCTGGTCTCTCATCACGACTTAACGGCGCAAACGTACTCCCCTGAATCCCAACACTTGGATTCTTGAATCCACTTTCAGTTTCAGTTTCATCGATTAACCATGGCGCAAACAAACCACCAAATCAAGAATTAACTATCAATATTCGATTCACTATCAGTTTCTCCGTTTCATCGATTCTTCCATTCAGTTTCGCCCTTTCATCTCGCCGTCAACGATTCCCTTTCGTCAACACTTCACCCAATCACCCTTCAAAAGCTTCAATTCAGGTTTCTTCGCAGCATTCAGGTCATTCTTCTTTTCTTCATTCCTGGTATGTTTCAAGAATGTTTCTTTAAATTATTGTTTCCTATTATTAATTTTATCTCTTATTTTTCAGCTTTCCTATGGTGCTATTAGCATTGAGTTCTGCGACATGGCCATATTGCCGACATTGACACAATCAGGTACCAATAGTTTATTAGTGTATGTTGTTATAGTTATTTGTTGCTGTTCTGTTTCGATTTTCCAGGTCCTGTTTGTGTTTTTTCTATGTGTATGTTAGTACTTTGTTTTGCTTTGTTCTGGTGTTGGGTGGAAGGGATCTTTGTGACCCTTTGCTCTTGTTTTGAACTTGTATGTTTTGGGTTTTTCCCATAGCTCACAGGTAGCTAGTAGTCAAATATATATAATATTGATAGCTTATATAGCTAGGATAAATATATGGCCCCATAAACTTTTCAATATCCTTTTTAGGCTTCAGCTTCAATTAGTCAATGGTGAGTGAGTATATACAAGTTAGACTTAATATTAATGGACAAATATTCATGGTAACTAGTTTTTTATAACAGATTTTAATCATAGGATAGATAGGTCTGTTTTATAGAAACTGTTTTAATTGATTTTAACAGTTTAATCATACGATAGATAGAAACTGTTTTAGCTGATTAAAACATACATGCTAAGATTTTAACAGTTTCTCTCTAATTGATTTAGTTTTTTATAACAGATTCTAATTGACAGTTCAAATACAATGCAAAGGTCAGATTTTAACAGTTTCTAAAAAAAAACCTCTAGCAATGTCACAAAAATTGATTAAATTTGTTATTTGGAAAGAAGTGTCTCTAATTGACAGTCACAACAATAAGCATAAATTACACTAACCTCCCTTCGGTTTCATGTGTCAAAGGAGAGTTCAAAGTATAGTACCTTGTTGTTTGTTTCATGCTACAACTAACCATCGACAATACTAGTATGCTAGTTTAAATACAAAAGAAAACTAAGCATCATAATATTGGAACTTAAAATGTTAAATACAAAAGAAAACTAAGCAGCATAATATTTAAACTTAAAATGTTAAATACAAAAGAAAACTAAGCAGCATAACATTTGAACTTAAAATGTTAAATATTTGGTGTCTATTCTTTAATTATTTTTACTTAATTAAGTTAAAATGTTTCAGTTAATTTTGTCAAATGGAGTATCGAGGTTGGATCCGTGATCCGACAAAAGAAAGTCAAGAATATATTTGTGGGGTTAACGAATTTCTTGACTTTGCTTTTAGAAATTCTGTAGAAAATTAATAGAGAGAATCGTGCTAAGTTTGAAGATGTTCATTGTATGGGTACAAAAAGTCTCCCAAAGTTGTTGTAGTGAAAGAGTGGAAATTTGATTCACCAAATACAACTCCCTTAATCCTTAAATTACTTAAAAAATATATAAAGAAGAAAAAAAAAGGCGTTTCTTTTCATTTCAAAATTGAGTACTACCGTTAGTAAAAAAGTAAACCTGAGTACTACCAAAAACATTTTCTTAGGCTTAAAAATTGTCAAAAGAAATTAAAATAAAGGATTAAATGATTTTTTTTGACAGAGGGATTAAATAATTTTTCAAAATAAAAATAGTCTTACTTGGTCACTTAACTAATTAAATTTTTTTGCGTAAAAACAATTAAGTTTTGTTTGGCAACACTACATTTTAAGCTTATAACTTATATGAAGGAAAAAAATAACCATTTGGTAAAGTTTTTGTTGATAAACTTTTTTTTAAGAAGCTAAGCTAGCCCACTTAAATTGACACCGATGAGAATTGAACTTAATCTTAATAGAAACACACTTTCAGGTCACAAACCAATATCATCAGACTAACCCTAGTGGGTTAAACTTTTAACTTATTATTTTTTTTGTCTTAGATAAAATGATAATTCATTAAAATTAAAGGAAAATGCTAACTAGTGCCCCCGGGGCACTAGTTAAGGATACTTAAAATAGTAAAAATGCATCGAAATGTGTGTAGTTAATGTTTGAAAAAGTAGAAAAGTGATGTTTTCAATGTAAAAATTACTTTTTTTGTACTCTTAACTAGTGCCCCAGAGTTATGAAATTAATTGAATTATATTTTATAAATATGATTTATTATGCGCATGCACTCTCACACACAATTTAATAAAATTGATTATGAAATTAATTTTTTCAAGAATATACAATGGGATCCATATGACGCGCTATTATTGATCCATATGTCATCCTTTATAGTGTTTTTTTAGCTCCTGTAAATTTTTTATTGGATTGCTTCAATGCGAGATTAGAAAACCCTTCATTGGAGGGTTTTAGTTTTCTTTTCCAATAAAAATGAATTTTACTTAAGACACTCTTTACTATCATAAATTCACCACCAACTCATTTTCTTTTTTCACGTTGAAGAAAAGTAGCAAATGAGCATTCAGTGACTCTCTTGTTGACTAATTAATTGGATGTTATGATTCACTCAGATTTAGATTAAAAAGAGTAGTATGACTTGATTGATAAAGCTTGGAAGTTTGGGAAACAAAATTAAGTTTGTTGAATTGAGATGGGAGGCCGTGGAGTGAAAGAAGAATAATTTCTCATTTATGGATTCTGCATCCAAATTGATTTTGATTTACAATTTTTGAGAAAACACAATGTTTTAAAAACCGGATCGAACCGACAGTCCAACCGGTTGAACTGTGAATCGGAGGGTCACTGATTTGGTATGTTGTTGGACCGAATATGCAATTGAATCGGTAGGGACCGGAGTGAACATATCGGGTGATGAAAAACGTCTTGAAGGCGAGTATTGATGATGTTGGGTTTGAATTTCTACCTTTGGGTAATATTCTAATTGTTTTTTAATAGTTGATTATAACGTATCAGAGTCATGAAAAATAATGTTTTTCGATCAATAATGTCAGCTCAGTGTCATATCAACAATCGTAAAAAAAAAATATGACCTAAAGTTTTCAATAATATAAAAATAAGGGAGAGAGGTGTTTTCAATTCACTAATGAAATAGTGATGTTTTATGTTTTTAAAATAAGTATTGCTTTATTATCATACAAATTAGATCTTTCTTATGTGTTTTTTTGTGTGGTTTCGTCGTTTCAGTGCGACGTTGTTTGATATCCCGTCTTGGTGCGGTGTTTGTTTGTTGGTTCCGTTTTGTTGCGGTGTTCGTTTGATTGAATCGACAGATCAACTTCAGTCAACTATTGATTCACACATTGATTAAGTTCGTCAATGATGCAGATCCGAAGACATAGGTATTCCAGTTACGTTGATTGTATCACATTATTTGTAGGCACGAGTATGTCCTTTTATGCTATTAACTTGGATGTTATGAGCTTGTTCGAAGATTCATTCTTTTCGTTTTTAAAGGTATTAAATTTGTATTTAAATCTGATGTACTCTACCGATTTGAATGAATGAATACCTTTTATTTTAGTAAAGAAAAAAGTATTGCTTTATTTTTGTAATATAACATTACTTAATTTTTTTTTAATGTGCCACAAAGTTAATAATGTGCATACAACTTTTAAGTCATCATTGCTCAAGTGCTACTTAATCTCTTTGGTACACAAACAGGAAGAATGTTAACATGTTTAGGGCACATATTAAAATAGCAAATGTAGATTTTTCTTTTTGAAATTTATGCATTTTATCTTTTCAAGTATTAAATTTATTGTATTATTAAATGCATAATTTATATATTAAGATATCTTAATGTGTGTGCTTAAACACACGTTAATCCAACAAATAAATAGAAAGTTGATAAAATCATTGTACCTTTTTTTTTACAATATAAAATCATTATACTTATTCTCTCATTTTTTTTGATAATATGTAAAAAAATCTCATTTTTATTAATATACAATACTACTTTTTTTTACATAAAATGTTTATATTATTTCATTAGTAATCAAATCTTGAATATAAATAAAAATGTCAAATTTGGCTAAAAATAGAATTATACTCTCGTCAAATTGTAAACATTTCACTTGCTTATCTCTTATTAAACTCACCACGAAAGTATGTTTTAAAAAAATTCAACATGAGAGTTCATAAAATAATACTCTATCAATAATAAAATAAGTTGACTGCATAATTAATAAATTTGTTTACTCCCTTCATATAAAAATGTAAATCATTTTACACAAATTAAAAAAAACAACAATTATTGTATGAAAAAGAGAAATTATTTTTGGTGTTACACTTTTTGCAAGGGAGAAAATATATGGCCAACAACCTAGTACTCATAAAAAATTAAATTAAAAGGGGTGGTTCACCTATTATGAACCACCTAATATGTAGAGCTCATCATGTCAAAATTATCGTTCCATTTATGAACCCCGGAATTTCCAATGCAAAAAAACATTGTTATTATCGTTTTTTATTAATTTTTATTTAAATATTTAATCAAAAACCATATGATAAACAATTCGTGCAAAATTGTTAGAAACAAGAAACCATAGTCTCCATATAATAGCACGATGAATTGATAACAAATTATCAAAACAAACACAACACTTTGTTATTAGTTTCTGTTACACCATTCACTTCGTTCTCTCCGTCATTTCATCAAACACAAACAATGCAATCACTTCAGATTCAACAACTACCTTCAACTCTTCGTCCTTCACCACTCGAACCACTCCGCAAAAAATCTTCCAATGCCGCCACCGCCGCCAAACCCAAATCCTCTAAAAGATTCACCCGTGTCTCCGCCGCAGTCACCACCACTGCTCCGCAAAGACAAAAGGATCCTAAGAAGCGTGTTGTGATTACTGGAATGGGTCTTGCTTCTGTATTTGGTAATGATGTTGATGGTTACTATGAGAAGCTTCTTGCTGGCGAGAGTGGGATCACATCAATTGATAGATTTGATGCTTCCAAATTTCCTACTCGGTTTGCTGGTCAGATCCGTGGGTTTAGCTCTGAGGGTTACATCGATGGGAAAAATGACCGGAGACTTGATGATTGTCTCCGGTACTGCATTGTCGCCGGGAAGAAAGCACTTGAACATGCTAACCTCGGCGGTGAAAATCTCTCTAAGGTTTAGCTCATTTTTCTCTTAGATCTGCATTTGTTTTATCTGAATTAAACTGAATTGAACCCTAATTATTAGAATTAACATGTGTTTTGATACTAATTGGAGATTTTTAATTTTGAATTATGTTTCACAGATTGATAAGGAGCGTGCTGGTGTTTTGGTTGGGTCTGGAATGGGTGGTTTAACGGTGTTTTCTGAGGGAGTTAAGAATTTGATTGAGAAAGGACATAGAAAGATAACACCTTTTTTTATTCCGTATGCAATTACAAATATGGGATCGGCATTGCTTGGGATTGATTTGGGTTTCATGGGTCCAAATTATTCAATTTCAACTGCTTGTGCTACTTCGAATTATTGTTTTTATGCCGCTGCCAATCACATTCGTAGGGGTGAGGCTGATTTGATGATAGCAGGTGGGACTGAAGCTGCTATTATTCCTATTGGTTTGGGAGGTTTTGTTGCTTGCAGGGCACTTTCTCAGAGAAATGATGACCCTAGAACTGCTTCTAGGCCTTGGGACAGAGATCGTGATGGTTTTGTTATGGGTGAAGGTTCTGGAGTTCTGGTAAGGATTTGTTTGTCTCGAATTTAATGTTTTCAAGTTGTTGTTTTTATATATTGGTTACCTTAATTGACAATAGTATAAAACTTTCCATGATTGAGTAAAATTCAATTACAATTGCAATGCTTGGATCATGCTATGAAGCGAGGTGCACCTATCATTGCTGAATACTATAATTTAACAGGTGTTGGAAAGCTTGGAACATGCTATGAAGCGAGGTGCACCTATCATTGCTGAATACTTGGGAGGTGCTGTTAACTGTGATGCCTATCACATGACTGATCCAAGATCTGATGGACTTGGTGTGTCTACATGCATCCAGAGCAGCCTTGTAGATGCCGGTGTGTCACCCGAGGAGGTACTGTTTTATTCCTTCGTCCAGGCTTACACTTTTTTGTTGCTAACTTTATCTGTTTGAAGGGTTGTTGGTCTCTCTCTTTCCCACTCAATTCATTTGTTTTCTCTTTCAGCATGTTTGTCCTTTCCAGTTGACTCTGATTTTCTGTTTGTTTGCATTCATACTGGATGTGTTTTCAACATTTTTGGTACATGATACTGATACAATAGGTGATGACATGATATGTACGAAAAATAGTAAACATCTCTTGTAAATCTCCTGCCATGTAGTTATGATTTCATGTAAGTCTACAAGATTTTCTATCATTGAGTTATGGATAAATAGATGTGAAGAAGTTGGATTTTTATAGAGTAAATTACATAAATTAGGATTCCCGTGATGCTTGAAAAGTATACATGTGAAGCTATGCACACATGGTGCAGGTGTGATGAGTTCTGGTGAAGCACAAAATATAATAGCTCCAGTGAACTCATTCCTGTTATAGCTCAGAAAAGAATGAAGCTATATGCAGAAAAGAAAAGGAGGGAAGTCGTTTATAAAGTTGGCAATCTTGTGTACCAAAATTCAGCCCTACAGATGCTGATTCTTAGCTAATGTTTAACGAGAAACTGAGTCTGAGGAGGGCAGGATTGGTAACTTATAAGCTGAGACTTCCGGTGGACAGTCACATTCTCCCGATATTCCATAGTTCATTATTGAAGAAATGAGAAGTCAGTCCATGCTTCTGCTGTTAGTCTCCACTACCAAGCATAACCAGATGAGATCTTAAGTATCATGGCTAACATAGATAGTACTTTGAGAACTCCTGTTATTTAACCAATATGAAAATTTTCTTGATTTGTAGCACCGCAAGGTGAAACTGCATGATGTTAGTTTTCTTAGGTTACCACCCATAAATTAACAGCTCACTCAAATAGTACCAGCATTGAGGATAAAGCACATTTGCTTGCACACGTGGCAGGGTGTGTGGGAAATGGGTAGAATTCTTTAGACAGAGTTGGATCATAAATGGGAGGTGGGGAAAGGGAAAAGGTAAGAAAGATATGATCTGTGAAAGAATTGGAGAGACCTAGGCATACCAAATTCCTTCGGCTTGTTGTATTCCATTTACTGTTTTCTTGTGTAGTCTGGTCCAGTATCCATTAGTATGTTTGCAAGAAGTCAGAATGAATTAGAAATGCCGTGTGATTAGAACATAATAAAACATCTATTGCTTGTGAGAGTCCAATTTGCTGCCTCGTTCAAATTCTGAGTTTATACCCAGTTACTCGCTCATTAATCAAGTCAAACTAGGGGTTTAAGCTGCTAACGGAAATAAGAGGAAAGACAATTGATGAGGCCATTGCTTCATTTTGATTTTGTCAGTTCTAGAAGTCATTCTTAACATTGAATTGATTTTCTGTTTATACTGCATGTTTAGTTGTCATTTCTAGAAGTTAGCAAAGTGAAACACTTGTCATTTGCTTCTTTTCAGGTCAACTACATAAATGCACATGCAACTTCCACTCTTGCTGGTGACTTGGCAGAGATTAATGCTATCAAAAAGGTTTTCAAGAACACTTCTGGTATCAAAATTAATGCCACCAAGGTATTATCACGTCACTTGCTTCTATTTGCTGTTGAAAGCTTTCTGTCTTCTAATATTTATTAATTCTCTGGCCATTAACTGATGGATATGGTGTTCTGTAATATCAGTCTATGATAGGGCACTGCCTTGGTGCAGCTGGGGGGTTGGAAGCTATTGCCACAGTGAAAGCCATAACAACAGGATGGGTGCATCCATCAATCAATCAATTCGTACGTTTACTTAATTCTTCGTTTTTCAGGATTATAATTGTTGTGTCTTCGACTCTATGGTAGAATCGACTGAAAGCACGGGCTTTCATTATTGGTGGATAAACTACTAGTCCCCCGTCTCATTTTATATGTCACTCTTGGAATAGGCTTGTCTAAAATTATCTTTCACTTTAGAATATCGGTAAAATACTAATAATTTTTTTGGTCATTAATAATCTTATTTATTGGTACCTCAACCTGTTATTTAGCTATTATTTAAATTCTTGCTACAATAAGGACATTATTACCTTTCAAAACCATACATAATCACTCTGTTTGCCTTGGTGAGTGCAGAATCCGGAACCTGCAGTTGATTTTGATACAGTGCCAAATGTCAAGCAGCAGCATGAAATTAACGTTGGTAAGATTCAACGACCAGTGCATTTTTCATTTTCACATGATAAAGACCATAATTTGGACTGCTAACTGACTGACAATTTTTTCCAGGCATTTCAAATTCATTTGGATTTGGTGGACACAACTCTGTCGTGGCCTTTTCCGCCTTCAGGCCTTGATTTTCAAGTTTGTCTTCAGGCCACGATTTCCAAGCTTGTCTTCACTTCATGCAGAACATAAAATCTAAATTAATTGAAATTTTGTTCTCTCTACATCATTGAGGCTATTTATTTTAAGAGTTCTTAATATATAAAAGCTGTAGTCCTGTAATTGTTAATTTTATGCTAATTGTGAACAAACAGTTAGCTTGAAGATTATTTGCTGTAGAACTTTTTAAATGTAGCAGGAAGGTTTCATTGGTTCGTAGTTATACAGCGGATAGAAAGTGTCGAAAGAGCTTATTTAAACATTCTTGTTGTTAATTAAAGATATTTATTAGCATGTATTCATCATACTTCTTGTTATTGAATCTTTGTTGGTTATATTTGAATCAGTTCATAGCTTTTCTTGATACGGGATGATACACTAATATATTGTTAAGAATGGTTTAGATTATGAGATGTACCACATTTAATGTTGGACATGGTTCAAATGCCTGTGGAGGACTTGTGAGAAAAAACTAATAACAATTTGATAGGAGTATTGCGGTTCTAGTGATTTTTTCTCACAAGAAAAAAGTGAAATTAAGAGAGAAATGAAGACTTCGTACATCTTGATCGAGGAAATCGGCCAGGCGAATTCTTGGTTGTGTTTAGTTTATAGTTTATCATTTTTTTCCTTTCAATTTTATCCTTATTAATATAAGAGAACTGCTATGCACACACTCTTTTACACACTCACTTTGACACACTCTATGCTATTGGACCACGTCATCTACTTTTTTTAACTCATTACCTTTTAACCGGTTAATCAGGTAAATCAATTTTTATTTTATTTTAATTTATTTTTTTCTTGTATCACTGTTCACCCACCATCTACGATGTCCATTACCGAGAAAATCCTTGACCTTCACCATGAGATGCTAACGAACAACAACACATCTCCGTCGATTTCTCAACCTAAGCCAACACAGAGGACCCATTCACGGAGGAGCAGGTGCGATAAACATGGAGTTGTTGCAATTTTTTATAGGCATAAAGGATGCATCATGTACAAATAGTTTCAGCGTGGTGATTAATGGTGTTCTTGTGTTTTATTGGTAGAGAAAGAACTTAAAAGGCAGTGGTGGTTTTGCCATATGAACTTAGGTGTGAGTAGTTAGAGACATAATAATAGCTTGTCTTTGTTAATGATTTTGGAACAGAAAACATCAAAAAAGAAAATAAGAGCAACACAACATAATCAATCACAAGTTGATTTGAAAAACAGAGGATTTTAGAGATTGGAAGAGGGGATGACGGTTGTCTTTCCCATGGTGAGTGAAGATGACGCTTTTGAGATCCAGAATTGTAAAAAATTAAATAAATAAAAAATTAAAAGTGTAAGAGGTAACTAACAAGTAACAGGTTTTGAGGTTTAAAAATTGAATGACGTGGTCCAATGAATGAGAGTGTGTCAATTAGAGTGTGTTAAAAGGTGTGTTATTAGCATTCCTCTTAATATAATTCAAAATAATTTTTCATCATTTCATATTTCTTGGCTAGTTCAATAATTAGTTTTACCAAATACTATAAATCTAATAGTTTATCTGCTATAAATTCATAATATAAGTTAGTTTATAAGCTAAAATGAAATATTGTGTCTTATAAGGATAAATCTATTGGTATCTACTATAGATATATTATTAAAATTTTTGAATCTCAATTCTTTACGATATTTCTTACAATTATATAATCTTAATAATACTCTTATCTTTTTTACGATATTACCTTATGCTTACCGCGTTCTAAAATATAAGTAAAAATTGATCAATTAAAGTGAATATATTGACTGATTTTTGTATATATTTTGGAACAGAAGAGATTGGCGGCGATAAACAACGAACAATTTTTTTTTGTCATGTCAATAGCCTGCTTTGATGTAATCAAACACACTATGCAATTTTTGCTTAATAGATTTTTAATTTTTAATATCAAAATCAAAATCAAAATAAATATTAAAAAGAAAGCAATAAAAGTGTGAGGCATAAAGCCATAAACCGGACCGGTCGCACTGGACCAAACCTTATTCCCGCCACAACGCAAATCCATTTCCCGCCAAAACAATGCCCTAACTCTAAAAAATCACTAGAACCGCAACACTCCTCTATCTTCCTCCTTCGCCACTCTCTCTCTCTCTCTCTCTCTCTCGTTCACTCAGAAGCTCCGAAAATGGACTTGAGCGAAGACGTTAGACAAGCTCACAAGCGAGAATTCGCCGATTTCCTCGATCAAGATGTACCTATTCTTCATTTCTCTCTTAATTTCACTCTTTTTACTTCTTCATTTCAAATAATTTCAATTTTTTTTGTTGATTCAGATCGGAAAAGGCATATACATGGACGAAATCAAAGCTCTAATCAACCACAAACGGCACCGCCTCATTGTCAACATCTCCGATCTCCACAACTTCCGCGACCTGGGTAACAGGTTCGTAATCGTAACCGCTTTAATTTTATTTTGTACATTGCACGCGCTCACTGTTTGAATTTTATGAGTTTTTTTTGTGTTTTTTAGAATTCTGAGAAATCCAAGCGAATATATGCAATCGTTCTGTGATGCGGTAACCGATGCTGCTCGTGCTATTGATCCTAAGTATTTGAAGGAAGGGGAACAAGTTCTTGTGGGATTTGAAGGTCCTTTTGTTTCTCGCCGAGTTACCCCTAGGGATCTTCTCTCTGAATTTATAGGTTCTATGGTTTGTGTTGAGGGCATTATCACCAAATGTAAGTAAAACTATTTTATTTTTCGTTTATAGTTTAGTATGATTCAATGCTGTTAATTTTTCATGAAAAAATGGGGTTATAGAAACTGATTTTTGATTCCTAGAGTTTATATGGAACTTGTCTGTATGATTTAAGCTTGTTTTTATCCAATTGCTCCTTGTTAAGGTTTAATTAGTAGGTTTGAGGATAGTTTTTCAGTTCCAATTGCTCTTTACTGTGAAGTTGCTGGGATCTGTGGGTTTTTCTGTTCTAGGGTTTAAGCTTTACTTTTTGTTGTGGTCATTTGTTAATGGTGTGAAACTGTATTGTTAGCAATAACTAATGTTAAACTCTGTACTTTTTGAAACAGTATTGATTTTAAGTGCAATATATTATACAATTTGAATAAGATTCAAGATTATCCAAATCCTAATTACAAACCAGTACGGACAAGATTATTTAATTTAAGTTTTTTTAATCTTTTATAGTCTTTCATGTTTTGAAAATATATCTCATTATCTCCCAAATTTTAGTTATCAAACATGAAACTTGAAAACATAATAAACTTGTTATACAGTTATAAGCAGGGTTGCCTATAATATTAATCATTTTCACAAAATTTGGTAGGTGAATATTGCTTATACTTACCTGTTGTGGGTGATTCTTTTGGGTATCCATCGAGTTTTGGGTCTGATTTTTATTTTAATGGGTCCGTGGGTGGAATGTTATGCATTATGCTAGAGGATAATGGTAATATAAAGGTCATTTCCTTGTTAAAAAGCATGCTATCTCTTTTTTTTTAAGCTGCAATTTGTGTTATCTATCCGTAGCTTTTCCTATTTTCTCTTTCCTTTCTGTTTCATACAGATTATAATTATGAACACAATTCAAAATATTCTACAATTGTGAATAAATACTCTGGTTCAAGTATGCTGGAATCTAACCTATTATTTTCATTTATAGGTTCTCTAGTAAGGCCAAAGGTTGTTAAAAGTGTTCATTTTTGCCCCACCACTGGCAACTTCACTAGCCGTGATTATCGAGATATTACATCTAATTTGGGTTTGCCCACAGGGTCTGTTTATCCCACAAGGGTAATCTCAAGATCCTTGATTTCTAGCATTGTTTTTATTACCAAAGGATAAAATTTACTGACCAAGTGTTTGTTGTAGGATGAAACTGGCAATTTACTTGTCACCGAGTATGGATTGTGCAAATACAAGGATCATCAAACCTTGTCCATGCAGGAAGTTCCTGAAAATTCTGCGCCTGGTCAGCTCCCAAGAACAGTGGATGTCATAGCAGAGGATGACCTTGTTGATTCTTGCAAGCCTGGAGACCGTGTCGCTATTGTCGGGATATATAAGGCTCTTCCAGGAAAAAGCAAAGGCAGTGTGAATGGTGTATTCAGGTAGATTCAGAAAATATACGGCTCAATTCCTTTGCTCTTGCTTTATTGAATAGAAACTTGACTGATTAATGTGCATGCAGGACTGTGCTCATAGCCAACAATGTATCTCTTCTCAACAAAGAGGCTAATGCTCCAATTTACAGCCCTGAAGACCTTAAAAACATTAAAAAGATAGCTGAAAGAGATGATACATTTGATCTTCTTGGTAATTCACTTGCACCTTCTATACATGGACATTCTTGGATAAAGAAAGCAGTGATTTTATTGATGCTTGGTGGAGTGGAGAAGAACTTAAAGAATGGCACTCATTTAAGAGGGTTAGTGCTTTCTCCTTGCATCCTTTTGTTTTGTTGGAAGATTGTATTATTGAAGTCCAATTCATTCTTTCTCTTAATATTGTTTATGGAAGTTTTTAATACTTGCCTGCATTTTTCTTTTAGTGACATTAACATGATGATGGTTGGTGATCCCTCTGTTGCCAAGTCTCAACTCTTGAGAGCAATCATGAATATTGCCCCCTTGGCAATATCAACTACAGGCCGGGGTTCTTCTGGTGTTGGTTTGACAGCAGCAGTTACTTCAGATCAAGAAACAGGTAAAATATACTTCAAGGGCAATACATAATTCTCTCATGACATTTGTTGTCTAAAGAAATTTTTTAATTTCTTTCTGTCAGGAGAAAGAAGGCTAGAAGCTGGGGCAATGGTTCTTGCTGACAGAGGTGTTGTCTGCATTGATGAATTTGACAAAATGAATGACCAAGATCGTGTAGCTATACATGAAGTTATGGAACAGCAGACTGTAACTATTGCTAAAGCTGGGATCCATGCATCACTTAATGCTCGTTGCAGTGTGGTGGCGGCTGCAAATCCCATATATGGAACTGTAAGTGGCATTCTGTTATTTGCAGTTCTGTTTTAACATAATTTACCAATATTCTACTGTACCTGTAACTCTTTTGAACATGACTTAGTGGCTTTTGTCATTTGATTCTACAGTATGATCGTTCACTGACTCCAACTAAAAATATTGGACTCCCAGACTCTTTGCTTTCTCGATTTGATCTCTTGTTTATTGTGTTGGATCAAATGGATCCTGATATTGATCGCCAAATATCAGAGCACGTCCTTCGTATGCATCGATTTCGTTCTGCCATTGATGGAGGTATATAAGCAGTTTTCAGTAAATGCTTGAAACGTGTGTTCACTAGAGAATTCAAATTAATGTACTTATCAATACAGGTGAGGCAGCACATGATGGGAGTGCAAGATATGGAAGAGAAGAGGAAGCCGATACTGAATCATCTGTCTTTGTCAAATATAACAGAATGCTACATGGAAAGAAAACTGATAGAGGTCGCAAACGCGATACACTCACAATTAAGTTTCTTAAAAAGTATATCCATTATGCTAAGCATAGGATTCAACCTGACCTGACCGATGAGGTGATGTTACTAATAGAAATGTCATTCTTTTCTTGATATATTGTGATTTTCCTTTAATATATTACAATTCATCCTCTGTATGGAACTTTTGGGTTGCTATATCTTTTTACGATTGCCACACCTGAGGGAGGTTCTTATGAAGTCTGATTTTCTCAATGATGTTTATGCTTTTGTTCCAATCCCTTATATCAATTAATTTTTTCCACAGGCATCTGACCAGATTGCCACAGCATATGCTGAGCTCAGAAATGCAAATTCAAATGCAAAGGTTAGTATTGGAAAGCTAATAGAAGCATATCAATAGTTGTACAGATTCATTTTTTATTGATATCTTGCTGGATTTATGCAGACTGGAGGAACACTTCCAATAACTGCCAGAACTTTAGAAACCATAATACGTCTCTCAACTGCTCATGCCAAATTGAAGTTGAGCAGAAAGGTACTGCACTTGGCGTCCATCTTTCAGATATTTGTAATATACTAATATCATAATTTGTGATACATGTCCGATTTGACAACAGTCATAACATGTCCGTTTTGACAACAGTCATATCATGTCCAGAGGCCATATCATATTAACCTCTCAATCTTTAGTTACATTTGGATGTTTTGATACACTTCCAGAGTTTCTTACGGGGCTCAACATTTTGAAGCCCAAATATGGTTTACCACTTCTTTGGTGTGTTAGATGATGGATTTTTGGAGCTAAATAATTTAAATCTCATTAACATCACTTTCGGCCAGAATAATGGTTGTACTGTCAAATCCCCAAAAATTACTTTTGGGCAAATGTTTGAAAAAATAAACTTACTTGCAAAATTAATTCTTCTAAAATACTTGATTAGATGTTGAACCTCAAATATGCATTTGGCACCCCCATTGGCTACATTTTGTTTCTTGTAATGATCGCTACTCTACTTATATGTTGAACCTAGTGGTAGTACTATAACTGCTTGTGATTGTGTTCAGCACTCTTTGTGATTGAATTTCCACCTGTGTTGCCAGGTTTCAAAGTCTGATGTTGATGCTGCTTTGAAGATTCTTAATTTTGCAATATATCATAAAGAACTGACAGAAATGGATGAGCGTGAAGAAGAGAGGGAAAGAGAACTGGAGAGAAAGCGTAAGGCTGACGGTGAAAATAATGGTTCTGATCGTGGTTCTAAAAGTAAAAAAGAGTAAGTGATAGTTAGTTTATACTATCTTTGAGGAAGCTAAAAAGACATGTCAAAAGCATCTTTATATCTTAACTATGACCATGTTTTGCGAGCAAAAAATTCATTTATTTCCCCTATTCTATCCGGAAGCTAAATTAACATCCTTTACAATAGTGGATAAGGACTATGGTACATTGATACCGTGTTAATATTGAGGTTTTTGTCGTCCTTATTTCTTAAATTTATTTGGGCCATTATTGAACTCCACCTTTTTCGTTTTTTTTTTAATTAGCTCAACATCAGATGCCATGGAAGTAGACGATGCATCAGAAGCCCCCCAACCTGCTGTTGGGCTCACTCCTGAAAGGTCTTTCAACTGCCAATCTTAAGACTGCTATAACTTTGTTTTCTTATATTGAAATATCTTCTCTACCTGTTTCGGATGTAAACTATTTTCCATTGTCATGCAGAATTGAAGCATTCAATACGCTATTTGGTCAGCATATGCGTGCCAATCGCTTGGATCTCATATCTATTACAGACATAGAGGATGTTATCAATAGAGGGGCTAGTTCCACTTACAGCTCGGCAGATATACTGCTCCTGTTAGAGGTACATTTTCTGAGGTGTTTTCTAATGGATTCCCTCTACATTTGCTACAGTAACATTAGGGAATATTAAATAAATAGGCACATTCATATCTCATACATATTCATCGAATAATCCTTATGTCTAGTTATACAGTCTCTGCTTTGTCTCTCTAATAAGCACTGTCTTTTTTTGGAATTTCAGAAATTGCAAGAAGACAATAGATTGATGATAGTTGATGGAATGGTGCATATGGTATCATAAATGTAACATCAAGTGCACAATATCTCAAACAAAGATTCTGGGAGGTATGCAATTTTGCTATTTGACTTTTATTTTTCTTTGCGGAGAGATGTATTATGTACAATTCATTTGTTGAATGTGTCAGTTACATCTCTATGGGAAATGATGGGATGAGTTACTAAATTCCAAACTAAACGTATTGCAGGGAGCAGATTTTGCTGCTAGGGTGGTCAGCAGTCTACATTGGTAGGAGACTTGACAAAAACTTTCAATTTTCAGAGTTAATATATTTACTTGCTGCCAGAGCTATCTGCTAATACCTCAACAAGGACATAACCAACGCGATCGTGTTGGCATATTCATAACTGAATTATTTGGGTCATAAGGAACTTTGTAATCCCCTCTTAAGTGTTCTTAGTTGTCTATGATTGACACTCCCTATCTTTATGCATTTCAATGCTGCTAACTGCCCTGTATTCAT
Source organism: Trifolium fragiferum (assembly GCA_954870985.1). Classification (NCBI taxonomy): domain Eukaryota; kingdom Viridiplantae; phylum Streptophyta; class Magnoliopsida; order Fabales; family Fabaceae; genus Trifolium; species Trifolium fragiferum. The sequence continues at coordinate 13,886,810 of OX940790.1, read as the reverse complement.
GTGTAAACAACTCTGAAATTGAACTCTTTTGGATATGGTTTACAAAATGAACCTAAATGTTTCCCTTGACCCTCGTCTGTGAGGTTGTGCAATATTTTTTTGTTAGCTATAAATTGGGTTCAAGCATCACCAGTCTCTTGACAAAAATAGGATATGGAAAATCATTTACTTTTTTTTTTTTTTTTATAAAATGAGTTGCACATAACATAGGCAATGTTTCTGATTAATCAATATTTAAAAAATTACTGCAAAGAAAATATTCACTATTTAGGTTTTTATTAAAATAAATAAGCTGAATATGGATTTTTTTAAAGTGACACTTGTGCTGGCAAACAAACCTAATGTTCACTATGTATTTTAAAACATTATAACAGTATGGGGGGTACAAGTTAAGCTAAACTTGTTAGTACACTTCCATTGTTGTTTCTTCGGTTGATGTATAAACAAGAGAAAATATCAACGAAAAAAATGGAAGTGTACTAGAAATATACTCCTTAAAAACTCAAATAAAAAACACTACTATTAAAAACACGAAAGAGCACAAACGAAAAGACGTCAAAACACATGACTACAGACACCTGATATAAGGGAGAAAAAAATGGAAGAAAAGACCGGCAAAGAACAAATCAATCACCACCAAAAGGCAACAGGACCCACAACAGCAATTCACCTACCGTTATTGGCTCCAACACAAGATCGATTGCACCTCGTATATTCATTTTCTTAGATATTTTTGTATGGCTCTAACTAAACTTAACCATTCATAAACATAATTGAAAAAATTCACATAAACTTTGTCCTTTTTTCTCTTTTTCTCATGCAAGTTGTAGCCTTGTAGTAGGAGAAAATGCATCCACAATATCACATGCTAAGAGAGGACAAGTCAACTTTACGAGGAAGAGGGGAGCCACTGATTCAAGTCCAAGTCAATTACCTAACAAGACGACTCAAATTTGGATTTTGAAAGCTAAGCATTCACATTTGGTGATGACATTATTCCTTATCTTTTTTTTTTTCGCTATAATTTGAGCTCTTGTTATCTCATTGACTTATGATTTTTTGCGCCATTCTTAATCCAAAAAAATACTTCTTTCACACTATTGAGTCAAAAAAAAATATTCTTTTTCACACGCAAATTAAGTACGAAGTTTTCATCGCCAATATCAAAATTAATTTCCATAAAGCACAGTAAGTAGGTTCTCCTTATCAATCGATTTTTTTCACACGCAAATTAGACCCTTAACCACTTACTTAAGTGTCAATACCCTTACCAATTTGAACCATTTCGGTTCTCTTTCACACTATTAATTATCATTTTTAGCTAGTAACTAGAGTCAATTCAATAGTGTTCCGTAAAAACTATATACATCTATTATTTATGCATCATATTATAACACTATATTTTTACCTCTAAATAAAAACTATATACCTCTATTATTGATGCAAGTTTCCTATTCTAATATAAATAGGGGTCTTGCTCACTAGTGCTAGTGCATATGTGATACCAGTTAAAGCAACTAAAAACAAGTATATTTTGCATTTAAATCAATATTTTTATATTTTTAATAAGCAATATAACAAGTTTTAATATTCATTTGTCATATTTAGTTCTTTAACTAGTGCCCACAACGATTACATAACATTTTCCTATAAATAAACAAATATATCCTCCTTCTCGGTGCTTAGACTCATACATACATTTTATTGTATTGTATTGAAAATGGCCAAACCATACTCTTTGCTTTGTATTCTCTCTGCCTCACTCTATTATTATTTCTTCACATGCTTAGCTATGAGTTGTAAAAAGAACATCACCACTGATGAATTTGCACTCCTTGCATTCAAATCATCTATTACCTTAGACCCTTATCATAAGCTTAGTAATTGGTCAATATCCTCTTCTACTTGTTTATCTTCATGCAATTGGCTTGGTGTCACTTGTGATGAACATCATGGAAGAGTAAAAGCATTGAATCTTAGTAGCATGAACCTTAAAGGTACCATTTCTCCTCAATTGGGAAATCTTTCTTTCCTTATTGTTCTTGATCTACATGGCAATAGTTTCCATGGTGAGTTACCACATGAGTTACTTTACTTGAAAAGATTGAAATTTTTGAATTTGAGTAACAATGGTTTTGTTGGAGAAATTCCATCAAGGATAGGATACTTATCAAAACTTCAATACTTGGATCTTGGCTATAATAATTTTGTTGGATTTATTCCACAATCTATATCCAATTTGTCAATGTTGGAGTATCTAAATTTGAACTCAAATCTCATCAAAGGAACCATACCAAACACAGTTTCCAACATGTCTTCCCTTGAAGAAATCTACTTACAAAATAACTCCTTATCAGGTATGATATACATTTAGCATTTTCTTTGATTAAATATTCTTGTATATAAATATATTTGAATCATCCTAATTAATGTCTTTCTTTTGTCTTATACTATATGTATCGAACTAAAGGAGAAATTCCGAAAGGAATCGGTGATCTTGCACGGTTGAGAATTGTGAACCTTGAATTTAATATGCTCAAAGGCAACATACTTATGTTCAACAACTCATTATTGCAATACTTGCAACTCGGTGATAATAATTTGACTGGCATTCTTCCATCAAATATTTGTCAAGGGCTTCCAAACCTTAGATCACTCTTACTTTACTTCAATGATTTCTCTGGTGAGATGCCAAACGTTTGGCGTTATTGCAAAGAGTTGGAAGCTTTAGGGCTATCCCACAATAATTTTGACAAAGGACTTATGCCACCTGAAATTGGAAAATTGACCGAGCTTCAATATTTGTATCTTGCTTCAACCAACTTGTATGGTAAGATATTTTTACCCACGTATTAATTGTTCATTTTTTTAAATAGACGAAATAATAAGTCATTAGAAACTCACACACACAAAGTGGAGGAACCAGGGTTCGAGCCCCGGTCATGGAATCCGACACTAGCAATTTCAACATTTCTGTCAGTTGAGCTAAGATTCGTAGACAATTGTTCATTTTTACACAGCTTCAATATTGAAGTCACACAATTGCATTAATAAATACTCCAATACTTTCATATTATGTTACAAACAGGTGAAATTCCAGTTTCTCTCTTCAACATCTCTTCTTTGATGGTTATCAACCTTGACAAAAACAACTTAAATGGAAATCTTCCACATGAGATGTGTCATCAATTTCCTCAACTTCAAATGTTTACTTTGCACACTAATAATTATAGTGGAATCATTCCGCGATCAATTGGAAACTGCACATCTTTACAATATTTCAGTTTAGCTGATAACTTTTTTGAAGGTATACTCTCAATTTACTATCTTCATATTTCAGTTTATGCTTCATCATATACATGTAGCTTTGTTTATTTGTTTTTTTCTTTATGATGTGTTTTTAGGTTCGATACCAATGGAGATTGGCCATCTCAATCAACTTCAAATTCTGCAACTGTCAAATAACAGCTTGAGTGGACCTATTCCTTCAAAACTCTTCAACATTTCAACATTGGAAGTTTTGATTCTACAAATAAATTTTTTCTCAGGCATGCTTCCATCAAACATGGGATTCGGTCTTCCAAACCTACAACGCCTACAAATATACGAAAACAGCTTTGTTGGAAAATTTCCAGACAGTATATCAAATGCTTCAAATCTCGCGACACTTGACATGAGTGATAATGAATTTAGTGGAGTTATGCCTAATTCTTTTGGAGATTTAACACTCATTGAATTCATCGGCATAGCTGGTAATAATTTGACATTAAATGATGATTCTCTTGAAATAAACTTCCTTACTTCACTTACTAGTTGCACATATCTTACATATCTTGATGTGTCAGAGAATATGTTATCAAAACTTCCCAAGTCCATTGGAAACTTATCATCATTAGAAAATTTTCTGGCAGATTCTTGTGGAATTAATGGAAATATTCCGCTAGAAATCGGAAACATGAGCAACCTCATTCAATTGTCCCTAGGTATGAATGGTTTAAATGGACCAATACCTAGTACAATTAAAGGGTTACAAAATCTTCAATCTTTGAATCTTGAATATAATAGATTGCAAGGATCTATAGTTCATGAGCTTTGTGAAGTTACCAGTTTGAGTGAGTTGTCTTTAACAAGCAATAAGCTCTTTGGTGTGTTACCAACATGCTTAGGAAACATGACTTCTCTTAGAAAGTTTCACATAGGATCAAATAAGTTTACTTCAATGATACCTTTCTCTTTTTGGAACCTTGAAGATATTTTAGAAGTAAACTTATCCTCTAATGCTTTAATCGGAAATCTTCCACCTGAGATTAAGAATTTAAGAGCTCTTGTACTATTAGATCTCTCAAAGAATCAAATTTCAAGTAACATTCCAACAGCCATAAGTTTATTGAGAACTTTAGAAACTCTCTCCTTAGCAGATAACAAATTGAATGGTCTTATTCCAACATCACTTGGTGAAATGTTAAGTTTGAGTTTCTTTGACTTGTCTCAAAATCTTATAACTGGTGTGATTCCAAAATCATTAGAGTCACTTTCTTCTCTTAAGTATATGAATCTATCATACAATAGATTGCAAGGAGAGATTCCTAATGGAGGACCTTTCAAAAGATTCACAGCACAATCTTTCATGCATAATGAAGCACTTTGCGGCAATCCTCGCTTACGAGTACCTCCATGTGATAAACAAATTAGAAAAAAATCAAAGAAAAAGATGATATTAATCATTTGCATATCATCTATAATTGTTCTGTTAGGCATTTTGGTTATTGCATGGATAATACTTCGGAGGCATAAAAGGAAAAAGGTCGAAAATCCACTTAAAAGGAGTGATTTGTCAGCTAATTTAGGGGTTGCAAGAAGAATTTCTTACTATGAACTTGTGAAAGCAACTAATGGATTCAATGAAAGTAATTTACTTGGAAAAGGTGGCTTTGGATCTGTGTATCAAGGAATTCTTTCTAGTGGAAAGATAGTGGCAATTAAAGTACTTGACTCGACATTGGAAGCAACATCAAGAAGCTTTGATGCAGAATGTAATGCAATGCGCAACCTTCGACATCGAAATCTTGTTCAAGTTATCAGTAGTTGTTCAAATGATGATTTCAAATCTCTGGTCATGGAGTTTATGTCAAATGGAAGTGTGGAAAAATGGTTATACTCGGAGAACTATCGTTTGGATTTCTTACAAAGGTTGAATATAATGATAGATGTGGCATCTGCATTGGAGTATCTTCATCATGGTTCTTCAATACCAGTGGTTCATTGTGATTTGAAGCCTAGTAATGTTTTGCTAGATGAAGATATGGTTGCACATGTTAGTGATTTTGGCATTTCTAAGCTCTTGGATGAAGGAAAATCAAAAACTCATACACAAACTTTAGCTACTCTCGGTTATGTTGCACCAGGTTATTTCTTCACTCATAATTCTAAGTTATATTATATCTTATCAATTTGAGTAAATAATAATTTTTTTAATACATTTTGAGAATTTTTTATAACTAGTGATTTAACATTTGCATACAGAATATGGATCTAAAGGAGTCATTTCAGTTAAAGGAGATGTGTACAGTTATGGGATAATGCTAATGGAAATGTTTACAGGAAAGAAGCCAACAAATGAAATGTTTTCGGAAGAATTAACCTTGAAAACTTGGATTAGTAAAGCAATGGTTAATTCAGTTATGGAAGTTATGGATTACAATTTAGACTCACAACATGTGAAAGAACTTCATGAAATTTTAGCTTTAGCTTTGAGTTGTTGCGCAGATTCACCTGAGGCAAGAATTAATATGACGGATGTAACTGCATCGTTAATCAAAATCAAGACGCGGTTAAAAAGAAAATAAAGAAATATATCTTGGTCAATTTTAATGCACACATTTTCTTATACTTTGGAAGTATCCTCTTGTTCCTTTATTCCCATAATATTTGAATCTAGATGTAATATAAAACATATTTTAATTGCAAATTATATGTAATTGCTATTTTCTACGTTATTAGTTTCTATTTTCTCTAACTAAAAGTGATTTTAAGGTACAATGATTTATGGTTGAGTACATTTATATAAAAGTGAATTGAACAATAAATTTGAGTGTAAAAATCAATTCTTATATCAAAAGCTCCAATTTCTAGCTTTAAGTTAGAATCAATTCTTGAGACAAAATAAATTTTACCCAAGCAAGCAAACATGTCAATTGCTGGTGAAAGACTAAGCATGAGGTATTGTGAAAACTAGAAAGCAAGTAAACACAAACAATGTTGACAATAATGCAACAAAATTAACTTAATGTAATGCACAAACGAATGATTCAATAACTTGGTTCTTCATTTCATTTATTGGCAGTACTACAACTTGTATGGCAGAGCTATGAGACTTATATGAAGGTTTATGGCAAGGAAATGTGGCATAAAAAAGTTGGAGATTCAAATGGACTCGAAAGTGGTATTATAAGGTTTGTCGCATGGAAGAGAGGGGCAGCGTTGTTGGAAGAGCACTTATTAAGGGGATTAGAGCCTTGATAGGATCAAAATGAATTATGTCATTTTTAAAAATTATTATTGGTGTCGACGTGTCAGTGTCATGTCTGGTGTCCGTGCATCACAACAATTTACAACCAATCTCCAAAAGCAATGGCTACCACTATTGCTGATGATGCTAGAAGTGTTTCATACTCCGTCTAATTTCTTTGTAGTTTGTGTTTTTTTAAGCTATGCCCCCTTCTTGTATAGGTTCTCCAATAAAATAACTTGCATGTTCTACTCTACACGATATATAAATATATTTGTTTGAACTACTACATCAAGCATACATACAATGACTCCGTGGCCCAATGGATAAGGCGCTGGTCTACGGAACCAGAGATTCTGGGTTCGATCCCCAGCGGAGTCGATTTTGTATTTTCGCTTTTTTTTGCATTAACTGATATTATATTATTTATGCGATTAAATAAATCAAACAAGTCAGGATGGCCGAGTGGTCTAAGGCGCCAGACTCAAGTTCTGGTCTTCGAAAGAGGGCGTGGGTTCAAATCCCACTTCTGACAAAATACTTTTTTTTTTTTCTCTTTTTTTTCCAAAAAGCTTACCACTACATAACATGCCAAAAAATAGGTAATAATGTAGTGGTATGTACTACTGTAATAATTAACAAATTTAATACTATTATTATCAACTTTCTAAAATTTCTACAAGGTCCTAATCTAAAGACAAATGTAATACAGTACAAGGTTATTATCTGAATTTTTTTATTTTATTTTGGGCTCTAAATTATTATATGAATAACTAAATAATTTTAACAAGTTAATTAATCCCGTTTCATTTTATTCTAACTCCTTTCAATCATGAGTCATGAGACAATGAATATCCAAACATAAAACAAATTTGTTCTTGTAACTTTTCCTCCCTTAAAACGAACAAGAACATGGTAACAGTGGATTCAATTCACTTCAATCAGTTGAAGGTCAGAGGAAGACAGGTCTATTTCTGGTTTGGCCAACAAAACTAAAGGCAGTGCTTTGTCAAACCCTAAATCAACAAATCATGTATACACCAATTGTAATTGTCAAAAATAAAATTCAAATTTTTTTGTCAAATTACATGATTTACAACAGATTAAAATAGCAATGTTTCTTTTGCTTCTATCTTCTCTTGTTTTCACCCTTCTTTTTGTTTATCTGGGGGTTTGAGGTGGTTGTTTTGCATCACAGGAAATCAGATATACTAGTACCAATTGTTGTAATTCCAGTGAATAATAACACAGTTTTAGTCTGCTTACAACCCCAATACAGTTTTAGTCTGCGTTCAACTCCTTGTGCCTTACCATAAGAAGATCCGTCTTTATAAATTATGGAGAATAATTGGTGCAATATCATGTGTGCTTAATCTCAGATCCAGATCCCACAGAAGTGGCCTTCAGTTGCTCCAATCTCTTCCGAAGATAGGCTTGTTTAAGTTTCTCACGATGAGCAGCTAACTGCTCCTGTCTGCGTAGTTTAATATCGGAAGCCTTTTCTCTCGCACGATTAGCTTCTTCATGAACTTCCCTGCAAATCGAAAAAAAGATTATGCATATGCTCACAGGTTTAACGAAGTAATTACCCAAGATAATCATGGATAAGATAGATCAAACATAACAAAAACTCCCCCTTCCGCCCCCTAAAAAAAGTAGTAGTAATAAGAACAAAAAACCATAATTAACTTCATCACTCCCTGCAAATATGAAAAAAAAAAAACAGGACATTGTATTTTATATATTCTACAAGTACAAGCTCAACCTAGAGGGAATTGTTCCTGCTAGTAAGGGTGGCATTTACAATGCACAAATTGTTGAATTTGTGCACCATGCACAAGTTAGAGAAAATAAATTTTAACCATTAGATTAAAAAGATTATTATAGTCTACCTACACCATATCTTTGTCACTTTGTCTTCAACTTCTCTACCATCTCGCTCTTTTCACCACCACCACCAAATTCAATGGCTTCGGTCACCTCCACCACCACAAAAATACTCAAAGAATATAGTCAAACAGTTGAAACCATGAATGAAGAGAAGAACAATGACCCATATTGTCTTGGCTTCCCATATTCAAAATTGTTACAAAGCTCCAACTTCAAAATTTAAAATCAAATCTTGCAAAAAAATAAATCAAATTGCGTTTACCATTTTAAAATTTAACAAACACCAACTTTCAAAAGCATAAACAACAAAACAGGTGAAAGAAAAAATCGAAATTTTAACTAAAACTTGAAGCAAAACAAAGGAAGTGAAAATGGGTTTGTGGGTAAAAGAGAATTTGTGGAATTGAATTTAATAAACTTTAACTGCAATCTATTCAATTCTTTCTTTGATTCTCTATAATTATTATTATTATTATTATTATTATTATTATTATTATTTTATTTTATACTTTTTGAGTTTTATTTATGAACAAACTGCCGTAATCAATCTAATTCATACAAGGTTTCATGTTGGTAAACATATAATGATTGTGGTGGAGGAGCGGATCTGGTGGTGGCGGAAGAGGTGATGCCGATGGTGTCGAAGTTAGGAGGGTGGGAGGGAGACGGGGTGAAGGTGGTGGAGGGTCGGATTGGGTGGTGGTGCGATGGTACAGAGGAAAGTTTCTTTTTGGGAGGAGAGAGAAGAAAAGAGAGATGAGGAGGTAGTGAGTAAAAGTCGGGGAGATATTATACTGAGTGACCATGATAAAAGTGTGTTCTTCCTTTAATCTAATGGTTGAAATAAAACTTGTGTATGATGCACAAATTTAACATTTGTGCACCCTAAATGCCACCGCTAGTAAGGTACTACTTACCTCAATAGGTTACAGCACTATATTATATAAATTGAAGCAATGCAAATTTAATATAATCAAACCACAAAACTAAACTTGACCCAGTAGGCGTTTAACAACTCACCCCTATGGGGTGAATGAACAGATGGGTACTCAATCACTAATTACCTACTTGCTACTGTATTAGTTATATTTGCCAATTCTAACACCTCATATGCTTTATGACAATCTCAGCACTGTTGCCTTAATCTTATTTTACAGTCCCAAACTACGCACATGGAGTCAAAAAAATGTTGAGCAAGAGTCTAGTGGTGTATCATATCCAATCTGTGGCTCAACTAGCTGGCATGCTAATAAAGGCCCTATCTACTCGGAGACTTGCTACACTCAGAGACAAACTCTGGAGCGTTGGATTACTTTGCCATGGTGCATCCACATTGAATTACGACAGGGTGTTAAGGAAATCATAATTAACATTCTACTTCTAGTAGCATTGCTGTTTGTTTCCATTGTATTTGCATAGATTATTTCTGCTGTAAGTTATAGTAGCTTCTAGCAGCTTTTGCTACTTCTGTTTTTTTTTAAGAGGATACTTCTGTTAGTATAGGATTCTTGTAGCTTATGTTGGTTAGAGTTAATTAACTAACTGATTCTTAGAAATAGTGACCAAGCTCACTGGAGTATTATTTATGGATAAGCTTGAGCAGAGGCTCTACAACTGGAAATGATAAACCAGAAAGACTCCTACCAAAGAGATACTCTCTCCCAAATGAATCCCAAACAATCAGCAAGAACCATCACCTATTGTCTCCCCCTCAAATAACAGCACTAAATGGAATCTATTGGCAGCTCACTCACTAACTAACAGCCCTCTCTCATGGTCCCACTGGTCCCTTTCCTCGTGCAGGTCTTCCAAATGGTGGACGTCTTTGGTATCGTTTTTATGATTGACACATCACGGGTAAAAGGCCCAAAAGTCGGATCAATCAACGTTTTCAGAAATATAACAACTTAACATTCTTATCACAGTTGCCAAACAGATTTAGCTTCCACATTGACCCAAAAGCCCATCATAGAAATCTTGTTTGACATTTCTAACCTTGATATTTGAAAGGAACCCTCAAATCATTACTATCACTCCCACCTATTAAGCCTATTTTGGTAATCATGCACCCAAATTCGATTTTAATATAACCAAACAACAGTACTATACTAATTCGACCAAAATCACATTGCAGAAAAAGTTCTCCAAACATAAATCACACTACAATGCCCACAATCCTCACACATGCATGTAAACCAAAATCAAGATCGTACAAAGTTAAGTGTCCAAACAATCAAACAAATACACACAAAAAAAAACTTTTGCATTGAGTCTATCCTAGCTACATAAACAAAAACATTGCATAAAAGTTATAAGGAAACAAATTGCATACCTAACATTACGCTTGTGTTCATCACCATCAACAACTCCAACACTCCGACCAGGTCCAAAAGGTTTCGAGCTAAACAGCGAAAAAACATCACCTTCACCATCACCATCCCCGCGTTCATTTTCTCGCAACACATTAGGAGTGGCAGACACATCATCATGATCATCACCCTTACGAGCAAAATCAACACAATACTTTTCTTTATCCTCTTCATCAGACAATTCACCTCTAACTAACTTATCATACAACTCAGCTTTCTTCTCCAATGCAGCATAATTCACTGAACCATCTTTAATAGCTTTCAACTCAAGTTTATCCCTAATCATATAACAACAAACACAAACAAAATCCCAATTAACAACAATAATAACAAAATAACCAAACTAATTCCTAAAACTATAAAACAATTATAATCGAATTAGGGAAAAATGATTTACTTGAGAGCACGGGCTTCAACACCGGAATTCTTATTGGAATAAGGATCTTTGGAATTGATTATGGTTTTGGCGCGTTGATATTCGGCGTCAGGACCTGATAATTCTCTGGATTTTTTGGAATCTTCTTGAGATTTGTAGAGTTCAGCTTTCAATTCGAGGATGGAGGAAGCACCTACGCCTTCTATGGCTCTGTGCTTCTTTGGCATTATCGATGATTCCGTTAGCCATCCTAGAGATTCCGTCGCAATTCTCTTCTTCGCCGTCGGTTCCTCCGTTCCTGTCATCTTTAAACCTAATTGAATTATTAGGGTTTTTCTTTCCTTCTTCTGCTTCTTCCTCAACCGCTTTCCTTTGTTCGTTTATCACGGTACCCGTCAACCTGCTTTCATATTTTGTAAACAAAATAAAGAGTAAGGACTTGTTTGTTGCAAATTAAATAAAGGGTTATAGATGTTTTTAATCTCTACATTTTGGCTCCGTTTGGATTAGCTTATTTTTTAGCTTATATAAAAAATTTATGCAATTTTTATGTATTATTATATGTTTGTCAAGGAAATTTATGATAAAATATCTTATAAAAATACAATTTTCATTAGTTTGAATTTATAAAATAGCATAAAACTTAATTTATATTGCATAAGCTCAAAAATAAGCTAATTCAAACATGACCTTTATTCGATTGTCAAGAATAATTCTTACAATTTTTTTGATGATGAAAAACCTTATAATTTTTTCTATTTAAACATTTTCTATTCAGACTAAAAAACCCTATCATGTTTACATATATGTCAGGACAGATTTAAGCAGAACCAAGCGACCACCGAAAGACAGGAACCGATTTTCCCAACCCGACAGACGAGTACGAATTTTATTCACCACCAGGTCCCAAAAAGACAATCGCCTAGGATCACCCCCAATAGGAAGACCGAGATACAAAAAAGGAGCACTCCCTACCGAACAACCTAACACCGTCGCCGCTTCGTTGACCCACAACTCAGCCACATTAATCCCTATCAACATGCTCTTGTGAAAATTCACCTTTAGTCTAGAGACCGAGTAAGGTGTCGTCGGCAAACTGGAGGTGAGATACAACTATAGGGACCCCTGTGCCGACAGGATAACCCATAAATTAAAATCTATTGAAAATTATAGACAATACATTAATTGTCTAAATGAAAAGACGCAATTACTACGTAATTAAAGTCGTCTTACAAAGTGAAAGATTTTCGGACCAACAGTCCATACATCTCATGTTGTAAAAATGATGAGATACAAATCAATTTTTGTGTGAATAGAAAATGTTTAAATACAAATATTAAAAGTTTGACTTGTTCAAACATATTGGTAAAAGTTTTGCTAGAACTCCTCAAGAGTTTCTGAAATCTGTTAATTAAAAAAGTTGAAATGAAATATATTTGATGATAAAAGTTTGCTTGAAATTGCAAACTTTGTATTTCAATGAGGTTTTGTGTATGATGTCACTTGAATTGATCTTAAAATACCATAATTTAATGGGTCATGCTAACTAAACAGTGCCCCTGAGGGGCACTTGTTAAGCATGCTAAAAAAAGAAATAAAAAAAAAAATAATGATAATAAAACATATTTTTACACTTTTGAGGCATGTTGACCACACATATTTCAAGATAAAGTTTCTATATTAATATGTTTAACCAGTGCCTCCGGGGCGCTGTTTAGCATTTTCCTAATTTAATTAGTTAAATTGATGACACTATTGCATTTTGCAAATTTGCATGTAGTGATATTTTATCTTTGTCAATATCAATAAACTTGAAGATATTGGAACACAGTCGAGCATATAATTTATAGAATTATATCTTAAAATACGACAATATCATCCAAACAAGTGGAAGTTAACAGAAAAGGAGGATCTGAAAAAACAGAAAGAAAAAAAATTAAAAAGTTATTTCTGATACAGATACAATATTAGTCATACTAACTAATATTGTATCTAATACAAGGTGTGACTCTGATCACAGACATTTTGCCTCAATTTCCTCAAGTGTAAGCCCCTTGGTTTCTGGTACAATGAAGTATATGAATACAAGCGACGCCACAGCAATTGCACAAAATATGTAAAACAAAATTCCTGCTCCCAGTAAATCCTGTAAATAAAAAAGATAAGCTTAAAATAATGATTTTGTAACAGATATGTAATGGAATACGGTCAATGCATTTGATTGAGAACACATGTGTGAAATATCAAAATCATGTTATTAAAGGTGACGGATTTAAAATTTAGATGTTTATTACCTTTAGCGGGGAAAAGGCAAATGTAACCAGGGCATTTGCCGCAAAATTGACAAGAACTGCTATACTAAGTCCTCGACCTCTCAGGCGCAATGGAAAAATCTCGGCTATCATAAGCCAACCCATTGGACCAAAGGAAATCTGAAAAACAATGAAGAGTCAATAAATGGCGTAATCATGGATATGGATATACAAATTATTATAAAAAGAGGGAAAACATAGCATTCCCTTATCTAGGTGAAAACTACATCACAGTCACAGATAGTATAAATCATGATATGAATGAAGAATGAAGACAAAGAAAAGCTTATTCACCTGATAACAACCAACATAGAGTAGCAGACCTACTACAGCAAGAACTGCGGCATTATCCAAGAATATGTAATATGAACCCAGTAAGAATAACGAGATCACCTGCCATATAATAAACACGTGTTCTTAAACTTTGAACTTCGTTTACAGAGCTGAAATTTCCATGTTACATTCATTCCTGTTATATAATTAGTCAAGTTGATGCAGCACACAAGACAAATCAGACGACTAGATTGAGCCTCTTAATTTGAGATAGAAATGAAAAATGTTTCTTTCTCAGGAAATTGCAACCAAAATTATTAGAGATTGAAAGGAACTTACTATTCCTGAAACTCCTCCAAGTAGTAAAGGTCTCCTTCCAAGTTTATCAACAACGACAACAGCCACTCCAGTCATAATCAACTACAACAAAAACAGGAGATTGCCGTGGAAAATATTTTAGCCATTCGATAGGAGATGGCATACAATTTACAAGTAAAAAAAATAGTTTTACACCAACATTGAATGAGAACTCATGATATTGCTTTGTAAGTCTACTTTGTGTCACAATTTAAAAATAACCGCAGAATGCTTGATTCTCATTGACACGCCTAATTTGCAGGTATAGATAGCCGATAGGTATAGTAATTATACACCGATGGCTAAATAAAATTTTCTATATAACAGGAAACCTCGACCAACATGTGATTAATCAAACTGAAAAAACTACAATACTACAACTACGTTATTATAACATAGTTCACGTGTTAAATATTAAGAATATGAGAAAGTGAAATCTACCTTGAAAAAACCAAGGAGAATAGAGACCCGGGTAGCATCAGCTGCTAAGGAGAATCCTGCACTCTGGCAAATTGAATTGAATAGTAATAGTGTTATTACACTGCATGATGCCAAGTAATAGATTATATGAATCTCAAATAGCATTCTTGAATTAAAATTAACATAACACCTGAAGGATTGATGCGGCGTAGTAGAGAACACTTGGTTGCCCTGTGATCTGTCATAATTTTCATCTTGTAGAATAAATATACTGAAATGATGGAACTCTTATAACTATTACTATTTCACTTGAGCAATTACACTACCTGTTGAAACAAGACCAATCCTGCACTAATCACAAGGGCCTTCCGGCATTTTCCACGAAACATTTCTACAAAGGTAACCTCATTTTCTACACCTATATAAGAAAACTCTGCCATAATCTCATCCACTTGCTGAGAAGCAGAATCATGAAAAGTCGGACCTTGAAGCTGGCACAAACTACTAATCGCTGTGTCTTTCAAATTCTGAAGATCCCCTTTTCCCTGTATAGCACGTAAAAGTAGCCATCTAGGAGAAGATGGGAGCCACCACATTCCAAATCCCATTATTACTGCAACAGGACTACTGATTCCAAACATATACCGCCACCCAGCAACAGTGTCTACCAACAAGCTACCTAGTGCATACCCTGCCTGCACAAATGAGCGATATGTAGCCATTTTAAGTACAACCGAGAAGCTCAGAACAGAAATTATTTTGACAGTAGAAGATTATTTTGAGAAAGCTATACGGCACTAGAAGGAAAACTAAAACTGTCTGTTCGCCTTTCTACATTTAGAGGACATACAAGAAAATTCAAGGTTCAACCAGAAAAGTTCGAGAACTTACAACAATCCCAATAACTATAAAGAACTCTTTCAGAGAGATTAGTTGTCCACGTATTGGTGTTGGAGCTGTCTCCGCAATGTACATTGGAGCAGCATGCATTGCCTAAAAGAGATAGAATGAACACCGTGTGTATTACTTTGAAGTAAATAAGTTACAGAGAAAATATACAACACATTATTTAAATCTTATCTCTAGACAGCTAACAGTACCTATACACGCATAATAAGTATAACTTATTTTTCCATTTTTGGTTATTGAAACAATTCTCGAAGCAACAATTCTAGAGCCTACAAAGCACTACTACTAACTGATATAACCAGATATAGCAATCAAAATTGAAAATACTACTTGAGCAATTTAATAATGGAGGCCAGTATGTTAAGTGTAGGCACAGATCATTTATTTTTCTATGATAAAAGGCTATATTCTTAAAAAAGGCATACCAGTCCAATTCCTATGCCAAATACCAATCTTCCAATCACCAATACAGGATAATTAGGAGCGAATGCTGTTATGAGGGCTCCAACAAGATACATCAGTGCAGCAACAAGCAGCTCTCTTCTTCGTCCTAAAAATAAAATTTGTCATGTAGGCTTCACCTGGGAAGGATATATCTAAAACAATAACTGATAAAAGGGAAAAATTACCTAAGAAGTCAGCAATATTGAAGGCTAACACAGAGCCTATTAAGGCACCATATAATGATCCACTAGTCTGCAAAAGACATCAAGCATCAATGTTTGAGCTCATATTCAAGATCCACATACAATTGCTACAATTAAAAAACGATTCATAAGAGGGACAAAAAGACAATGTAGGCATGACCAAATAAAGAACAGACCAAGAATTTAGTTTAAACTTACGAGAAGTCCAATTTCAACAGAGTCTAAGTCAAACCAAGTTATTCCACTTTGTGATGGTGACTGCAAAGAAGGGAGAAATTATAAGTACACAAGCAAACTATTGAAAAAATACAACAGAATATCAGCTTCAGAAAAACCTGTTTAGTGTTGCATTAAAATCAGTCAAAGTAACCAAAGAAAGAGGGGAAAACCTGTGAGGACACAAGGTGGGTTCTCCCCTCTCAGCCGAATTTTTTCATACACACGAGTCAAGGATTGAAACCATGATCACCTGCTTAAGAGGCCCAAGTCCCTCCCCACTTGGACCAATTCATTGTTGGTCTCTTTCCACCACTTCTATCCAGAGACAATGTGTCTAAACTATGTAGACACCATAAAAACCCAACTAAAGAGGTCATGTGACTGTTAAGTGTTAGGACTCGGGGCTGAAATTACATTACACGAGAGCTTCGGTGATATGGATCTGGGTGATGCAATGCATGAGTCTATACAATTAATAATCACGGTCATATCTATTGAAGTATATGGAGTACATTACAGATAAACCACGGAGTCTGGAGAACTATTATACTATGAGATTATACTTCAAACAGATGAAAAGTAACTAGAAATGGTACAGCAAAAAAAATCTGAATCTTTTAAGTTCGGAAAATTATTACAGGAGCTACACCATTAAACAAATATAATGAAAATATTGCTCCGTAACAAAATTTTATTAGAAGGGTGTACCTGAATGGAAATAGTTGCACTAGATGTGGCACCAATGTCATAGCCAAATAGTAGACCACCAAAAGCTGGGAAGAGAAATCTGAGATTTTTAAAACACGTTTTGCGTAAGTCTACAGGTAGAGATCTTATTTTATCTTCTTTTCACCAGGAAAGAGTATCACATAAGACTTGCTAGCAGAAAACCAAGGTTGGATACAGAACATGAAATGATGCCAATTCCTTCCTTGTTGTTAAATCGTTTCATCAACATCAAGCAAAAAGAAACGGAAGAAATTGAAAAGAAGTAACTCTTTTACAAGATATACATTAAATAAATCTACAGCATGCGACGCAAGTGACTTTTATCATGATAAGATATTAAATTGCACCAAGTGATTTCTCAAAAAACTATTGAAAGGAACATTGAATTCCATTGGAACCAAATTTCTTCAAAATGAAGAAAACCAATGCTCACTGATAATAACCTGGGACCAAATTCATTGTCGCCGCTATCCTCAGTCTCACCACCACCATAATAGTTTTCAGAACAAAATATTATTTCATGGAAATATAGTAACAAACCAAACACGGTTATCTTAGTCTATATGTGTAGTTAAACATTTCCACGGCACAATATTACATAAATCAAACAGCGCCCGAGACACAAGGAGACATGAATAGGTGATGTAAAAACAAAGAGCAATGAGATTCCTTCTCCATGACAATGCAAGGCACATCAGCCATCCTCTATCCTTCATGAGTACCACATTTCTCCACCCAGTAAACACAATCAACATAACACCATGCCTAGAAACAAAAGTCCTCTAATGTAGCTAGTCCAAGCTAAAAGTTGATTCTTTATGCAGCTAACATCTATTGTATATGTATATTTTAACATAAATGAAGACATGATAAAATTTCTTAGCAATGAGTAAAAGATAATACAGAAGGGATCGAAAGGTAATAACACCCACGGGAGAATTGCAGCAGAGATGGAATAGTCTTGAGAGCCATGAAATCCATTAAGCAGACGCTCCCTTTCACTTCTATCTTCAGCGGTTGACTTTCCTTCCTGATGAAAATCAATGCATTTCAAGTTATAAAATCTACTAAATACCACATAACAACAAATTAGTTTAGTTAGCACCAAAATAACACAAGTCTCTACTCTCTATGTATGAATGTGACCGTGTATCTATTTGCAAGCATGTTTCAATTTTTTCACAAAAGAGCAAAGACCCAAACCAAACAAATAGATACGAAGCACACACACCAGACACAACAATGATTTGTAGACACCAGTAATAATTTAAGAAAATTGAAGTGAATGTAATTTCATGTGTTAGTGTCGTGTTCAACACCAGACACACCTTTAATCTGAAGTGTCGGTGCTAAAAGTGAAATGCATAATTCCCTGACTACAATGACAGATAGACATGCAAACAAGGTTGTCACAATCGAGATTTTACCTTAACTCTTTTTGCCTAGGTAAAATCGAAACGTAAAATCGTCGATTTTACCTCATATTAAAATAATATTAATTTTATATACATAACATGTATATATACTTATATAATACTATAATGCATTAATAATTTAAAATTTCAAAGCTAAAATATACTAAATCACCATAATAAAATATAATATTCATAAAAATTGGGTTTTTTTAAAGAAATTGTCAATTTTTTATTTTTTTTTAAAAAAGGTAAAATTGTCTAAAAAAGAGTTAAAACCAAGGATTTTACACGATTTTAGAGATTTTACTACGAGTTAAATCGTGTAAAATCGTTCCAGATCACGATTTTACCAGAAAACGATTCTACCAACGATTTAACTCATTTTTGCTACCTAGAAACGTAAAAACTTTAAATCGCAATTTTAACAACCTTGCATGCAAAAAACAAAATGATAATTTTAAGCCTGTTATTTCATTGGACACTCTCAACATCAAAAGGGAAAACTTAATATATGCCAACTTGTTGAGTATATGAATTGCAAAACCACAGATGAAGCAGTTTAAACTTGTTTTATACTTTTCCTTGAGCTCATTTTTCTTGTTGATGTTAACCCTCTGATTCTCAGAAGAAGGAAAGAAGAAAAAAAAAACGGAATAATAGTTGAATTGAAGTCATTTTAATAGCAACAAGTTCATATTTTTTTAGGTCACCCATTAATGTTTTGAAGCCAAATTTCATCCCCTTTTTTAGCTTTTCATAAAATTTCAACAGTTTCACTCCCTTCCAATACAGTTATTTTCATAAAGCAACCAAAAACTACACATGCAAAGAAGAAAAAGGATGAAAAGGAGAAGAAGAAAGATAGTACCATTGAGAGAGAAGAAAGAGGTTGTTCTGGATCAGAAGCCATTGCTTTCGAGTTTCAAGTTTCAAGTTTGAAAGGTTGGTTCAACAAAAAACAGTTGGCACTTGGCAATATATAAAGGCAAATGGGTTTAGGTACCCATCCTACGTGTAAGAATGAGAATGGTCGAAGTAATATATTCTTTCTTTATAGTTTTTTAATCTTAGCTATTTATTTCATGTAATTGCAATCCAGCCCCTTTTACACTAATGATATTTCTTTGTTCAAAAAGTAGAGTTATTACGTTCCAAGTTTCAAAGAACCATTTCTCTCTCACACGGCTTTGTGCATCACATCGGTTTGCACTCCACCTCTCAACCCTGTTGCATTTCTCTTCTAACATCAAGTTGCACAGTAACAAATTCATCTCTCCCACAGTAACAAACTCATATGACCTTTTGATTTTTGGTGTTTGGTTCAGTGGTTGTTGGGTACACATGCAAAAGGTCGTGGGTTCAACTCCAGTTCCATGCAAATTTTAATTTTTTAACATTATTAATTTTTATTTTAAACACTAACTAGATTTTTTTTTGGTAAGAACACACTAAGTAGATTTGTTCCTTTTCTTTTTCTTTAAAAAAAATACTATTTCTTTTTTCGATTTGTAATTTGTGACGGAGGAAGTGATCCTAGTCCAATTAGATAATAGGCTGCGTTTGTTATAGATTTTTTTAAAATAGATTCTTATAGTGTAATATAATTTTGCGTTAAAAAAATTTACAAATAAATTTTTTATAAAAGCTTTAAATGAAAATTTGGTTTGAATAGTTATTCTTAAAATGTCATTTTATGTATTTCATCATTTTATTGGAAATTTTTTTGGATATCAAAATTTCAAAAAAATCACTTTTTTTGAAGCTATTTCAAATAGATTTTCATAAAAATCATTTTTGAAATACAACTTTTTGTAAAAATTGAGATTTTGACTATGTTTTGATCTTCAATAATATGCGTTTATGTTATATAATGTCAAAAATAGTGTTTTAATTTATAAAAAATGAATATAAAAAAACTTATAATATTTTGAAAAACAATTTTGTAAAATCCATTTTCAAAAATACAAAGAAAAATCTATTTTTTAAAGCTAAAACAAACGCACCCAATATTGAATGATCTGATTGAAAAAATAATTGATTTTGTTAGTCACAGTAAATGACTTTACTTATTTATAGATAATACGATAAACATATATCTCGTGTGTGATTTTTTTGTAATAAATTATAATTATCAATGAAAAATATTTATCGATTTTTCTTTTATGTACTAGTGATGACTATTTGTCATGAATTTTTTAATTTAAGTTTAAATATGTTTTTAGTCCCTATATTTTACAAAATCGTCAAGAATGGTCCTTTTTAAAAGTGGTACAAAAAAATCCCATAAGTTTTTTCATTATCAAGAATGGTTCATTCAGTCTATATTTTCAAGGTCAACTAAGGGAAAACTTATTAGCGGACCTCACCATTTTAATTTTAGTCTCTACATTTTGCAAACTATGCGAGAATGATCCCTATATTTTTTAAAAGGGTTAAATATGTTTTTAATCCCTACTTTTATGTGAGTTTCGACTTTTAGTCTCTACATTTTTTTATTATAATTTTAGTCCCCACATTTTCACTGTTTGCATTTTTAGTCCCTACTGTCAATTTTTTATGACTTGGATAACGAAATCAGCCCCATAGGATAATACATAGATGTCACGTCATTGTATGCAAATGTTATTCTAGTCAATTTAAGTTATCCTATGTGGTCAATTATGTTATCATACTCATAAAAAATTGACTAAAAATATAATTAAAAAAATGTAAGGACTAAAAATATAATAAAAAAGATGTAGGGACTAAAAGTCGACACTCACATAAAAATAGAGACTAAAAACATATTTAACCATTTTTAAAATATAGGAATCTTTATTACCTATTTTGCAAAATATAGGGACTAAAATTTAAATAGTGGGATCCACTAATAATTATTCTGTTAACTGATGTGGAAAAAAACATATCGAATGGTGTTTACACCGATTTTTGGTAAACAAACGCTAGTTTGAAAATTACTTGCAGGATCAACTAGTAAATCCTTTTTTAAGGGTTCGTTCAAGTCTCGGGAATTACGATGTACTTAATGCGTCTTTAAGAACAAAATTATTGTTCTTTTGAGTATTAGAATCGCATCCAACACTTTTTAATAAAAAGTTGTCTCATGACAACATAATAAGAAAATACTCAGATGAGCATTCAAAAGAAAGAAAAACAAAAAAAGATGAAAAGAAATGCGGAATTGTAAAAGAAAAAGGTAAAATAAGGCAAGAACAAAGCAATATTAAATTGCATGAAATGTAAATGGTGGATGAAATTCATCTCTATGCATTCTTCAACTCGTTTGCACACGCGGCGTGGACATTGTAGAGTTTCTAGAAAATATGATTCAACCCTTAATACATAGAAGTTACAACTATTTATAGAGAAAATAAAATAACTTCCGATATCTAAGATTTCGACAAATGTCCTATTCAATAACTTCCGATAACTTCTTTATAGGACTTGTTTGCTTGATGTGTTGCTCCACGTTGCTTGCTGCCACGTTGATAAATGTTTCACATGTAATCAAATGTCACAATGTTCTTAGTCGAAATACTCACATGGCTAATCGAAATGAGTTTTTCCTTCATTTTCAAATTCTAACACCAAGACATTATTAATACCATAAATTTTATAATTTTGTTGTTAACAAATGGACCATTCTTGATAACAGAAAAACTTACGAGACTTTTTGACCATTTTTAAAATATAGGGTCCATTATTGACAATTTCGCAAAATGTGTGGACCAAAAACATATTTAATCCTATCGTAAGAAAAACATATTTAACCCTTTAATTTTTCATCAATGTGAACTAATATTTTTTGTTGCTTATAAAATTATTTGTGAATGAACGTGCTCATTGATTTTTTATTGATATTTAAGTTTTATATTATACTAAAATGAAAGTTATTTAAAAAAACAAATAAAAAAGCCGATTTAAAAAATCATCTTCCCATTTCAAAAAAATAAATAAAAATCACCATCCATCTTAATTAACATCACCTTCCATCTCTTTTATTTGTTTTTTTTAATAAATCACCTTCCATCTTAATTAGCATGATTAATCCTCTTCAAAATGTTTATCTCATAAGAAACATCGTCTTTAAGAATTTAAATGCAGCATCATCTCGTTTAAAAAGAAGCCCTTTAAACATAACCTTTAATCTTATTCGCTTACTGATTTTTTTCGGTACCATTCTGTAAATCTACATATTTATACATAGTTAATGAATCAACCATATATCGAATCCCCTCATAATAAAGAGACCAAGATTGAGTAATAGTTGTGGAATTAAAATCTAAAATATTTGTCGTGTCAAAATCTGAAAATTGCCCATTATGTTGATGAACATTGGATTTGTTCATGAACATTCCAGATCTAATTAAAGTTTTTTTTTTATTTACAAAAAATAAAAAATGCAATTGTGTTGCCACATGTTACCATATCATTAATTTGCCAACTAAAAAAGGGACCGCAAGGTGCCACGTCAGCATTCCGTTTAAAAAATTAACGGCAGGGACCAATTTTAATAACGAAAAAAATTATAGGGTTTTTTTTCACTATAAAAATATTGTAGAGACTATTCTTGACTATAAGGTAAATTGTAGGGATTAAAAACATATTTAACCTTAAATAAAAAAGTGATTAATTTTGTCAAAAAGATATTTGGAAATTCTTTTATTTAAGGTTTTTAAAAGAAAAATAGAAATTATGAAAAAGAATAGAACGAATTATTAGAATAGAAAAGAAAAATAGAAATCATTTTGTATTTGTATATCAGAATGAATTTTTAATATTAACTCCAAAGGTTTACTTTAGTGGTAAAAAGATATTTCTTGAATTTAGGACCGGCCCAACAAATTGTGTGGCCTAAAGCGAACATTAATATGAGGCCTTTTATTTTTAAAAATATAAAATGAAAATTTAATTTAAAAATAAATAAATTAACATATTGTTTTTGTAAATAGGTATGCTATTATTATATATACTCAAAGAAATTATATTATTTTTTATTTATAATTTTTTTATGATAAAAACATTACTATAATATGAACTAACAAAGAGACAAACATGATTGCAAGTTATTTTATATGTTTTATTGCATATATAAGGTAAATTTTAATTAATTTCTTTTATTCAAATTAAAAATATCTATATTATTCAAATTTAACTAAATTTTATATTCAATAGTTGTTTTTAAACCTTTTTATAATTCTCATAAAAGAAAATTGACCAAAATTGATAATAGTTGTTTTTAAACCTTTTTATAAGAAAATTGTAATATAGATGATTTTTTTATTAAAGTTAAAACAAATAAAATTCTATAAGCTTCCGCAACATTTGAAAAGCATTGTTTTTCACGGTAAGAAAAATATTATTGACCACTATAACAGTTAACAAGGAAAAAAAAGAAGAAAAAAAATCAATTATATGTTTATGCTTTATAGGCCTCCACAGCATTTAAAAAACAAAAAGTAACAAATATGCACGCCATATCCACACATGCACGCCAACTGAGCTACCTGATCAATCTAGTTATTTTTTGACGGAGGCCTATAAATTATCCATTATGATTTGTGATAATGCATCCACAAGCCGCTTGACTATGGACATACGACCCATTTGTATTAACCTTGATGTACTTTGGGGGGTTTAGACCAATGCATGAAGTTTCAACGATGAGTTCCATCTGGGGACAAAAAGGGACAATTACTCTCTTTCTCAAATTGATAGGCCATATTGGTTGTTTTTGTTGTGAGATGTGTATCGAGCCCCGTTTATCTAGAAAAAATCAAGATATTGTGATCCTTCCAAAGAGACCAATTTGAGACACAAAAAAATGGGCCATTTTGTGATGTTGACTCCAATATGTTTAGTAAAGATGTTCCACTCCAACCAAGCATGCAAGACAAGACTAAAAAACTTGGCTCAATTATCTTCTTGAATGAATTGGTTCTAGTAGTTTTGTGCGTCCTCGTAATCTCAAAGCATATGTGTGATGGTTTTCATGTGAGATTGAACCTAAAACAAGTATAATCGGTTGTCATATGGTGATGTGCTTTCATTGCATTTGTTAGTAATGATTTGTAAGCTTCCAAAGAATTGGACGCATCCGAGTCAGACCTTTTCAATGCCAAATATGACAAAACAAAGGATGAACATCAGGAGTATCATTATTATTACTACTAGTAAATCCATTAAATGAATTAATACTAAAATTGTCACGTGTGGACATATCCTAGTTAGACATGTCATTATTTTTCGCAATATGTGCCTTCAAATTTGCAATCAAGTTGCAGATAGAGTCAATGACACAAATGGTCAGCATAGTCCAACTTCAGTCCTCTTTTTTTGACATAATTTGATACTGAATATTAAATTTCACCTATATGGATATAAGCTGATTATTGCTCTTCTAAGATCCCATAACTTGACAATGCAAAGGGTAGAGAATGAGCCACGTTTATATTTAGCTCTAAGAGCATGATTATCTGTATGTATGTACCGTTCCTACACTGACTGCAGCAGTACTAATGGGATAATTCAAGTTTGTCACCGTTCATAAAGTAACCATCGTGCTTCTGTACAAACACGGTTCTTTAAGTGCCACATAGACTATTGCTGTTTACTTTTTTCTTTCAATTGGCTATTGGAAAATATTATGGGGTTAAATGGTATTCATTTTAAAGTGTTTGATGAATTGTATGGATATTTAGTAAATATTGTTGAGTTAATTAAATAATTATAAAGTGTGAAAAAATATAAAATATTAAGTGGGACCTATTTAAAGAACTTAAATGAGTTAGATGGATGTGAATACTCTAATAACTTGAACCCAAAACTTACCAAGTTCTCCAACTATTTACAATGCAAGTTTAAGAGTACATGTTTTGCTCAACATACAAAGACTTCTAAAACCCACACCCCGACAAATTTTCTCCCAGAATATAGGATGACATTTGCATTTTTTATTTGTTGATCCCTATAATTAAAGTCTCTACAAATTTTCTTTGCTTCTCCGTACAATGAAGTGAGAATGTTTGCCAATGAAGTTATTCTTCCCGCAGAAAAGAGATTGTTAGCCTTCCGAGTATATAATTTCTTTCACATTTCATCAAGAGAAATGCTTAGTAAAGCGAATACTCAATCACGAATTTTTCACGAATCGGTGGAACCATAAGACATAGGCAACAAACATGCACCGCTTGCAATTTTCTATTTAATTAATTCAACTTAATTTCTTTATTTTTTTCATGCTTTTGAGTTCTATACTATGAGTTCTAGTAAAGTTGGATTTATATTTGTTATTCAATTTTTAGTTATTGGTATGATATATTTTAGACAAAATGAAAATATTGATTTTTTAAGTTTTATATTTGTATCAGATAAGTTCTTTAGCGTGTGTTTGATTCGTAAAACGGCAAGTATTGAACAGAGCAATACAGGATGGAACAAGATAGTACAAGACAAGACAAAAATGTATTGGAGAGATATAGAGCGATAATATTTTGTTCAATCCCATAACATGTTTCTACATCAAACAGAGTATCATAAAAGTTTTCTAATCCAGTTCCCTATTTTTTAGCAGATCAAATGCATCCTAAGTTTTTAAAATTGCAATCGTTTAAGTTTTACGTTTGTATCAGATAAATTTTTTAAGTGATTTTTAAGTGATTTTTAAAGTTTTTTAAGTAACAAATAAGTAATTTAAGTTTGTAATTTGTAATAAATAAGTCCATTAAGATAGGACCTTTTTAAAGAACTAATTTGTTGCAAACGTAAAACTCAAAGAACATATTTGTTACTTAAAAAACTTAAATGACCTATTTGATACAAACGTAAAACTTAAAAAATCTATTTGTAACTTAATAAACTTAAAGGACCAATCTAATACGAATTTAATTTTGTCTAATTTATTTTAATTAAAATAAAACTTTTAGAAAATAAAATAAACCAAAAGAAATATAAATCAGCTTACCCAAGAGTAGCTAATATTAACTACATATACAATAAGAAAGAAATATTAAAAAACCGTATTCGTGAAATCTTCGCACAAATTCCTTCGCTGCAAATAGCATAGCTGTTTCATCAATAATAAAAGTAAAAGAGTTGCGAGAAATTCTTTGGTGGATCATAGGGGCTCCCAAATACATTTCAAGATCGTCAGTTTTCTCAATGCCTATGTTATGACTAAGAATAGTCATAGTATGATTAACAACATCTTTATCTTTATCTTTATCTTTATCTTAATCTTAATCTTAATAAAAGTTATGTTTAACATCTACTAAAACCCTAATTAAGCTCTTAACTTAACCCTAATTTTCCCTCCTAAACCACTATTAATTAATACTCTCATCTCATTTCTCTCACCTAAATTTGAATTTTGAATTAGTCATTTGTTATGTATTGAAAATAACACATTTCTCTCACCTAAATTTGAATTTTGAATTAGTCATTTTCTATGTATTGAAAATAACACAGGTATACAATCAAAATAGAAAAAGATTGATTGATATAAAAATTATAACTTTTAAAATACTTTTTATAAAATTAAATATGTCACCTTGAACATTAGCATGATTTGTCATCTTCTCAATCTTTTGAAATCACTATCCTTTGACTCAATTATTCAAGATTGGTCCAACTGATGTAGAAATCTAAAATGAAATTTTTAGTGAGTACAAAATTGATAAGAATAAATTAAATATATTTATTTTGCTGAATGTATGAATTTTTTTTTATCATCACTGTTTAATGTGTAAATTGAACCCGGGTCAAAGAGATGCGAAGCCTCCATGCTAACCACCTAAACTAACCAAACATTCATATTAAATTTATTAAATTATGTTGAATTTTTTTTTTAGGCATATTTTTGACCCAAAATTTTAAAACCTAAAACATTTGTTTCGGCTGTTTGGCTTTTAGCCAATTTTACAATTAATTTTGTAGTATCATTTCTGAATCAAATTATTTTGATTCTATATGATTTCAATTTTATGGCATCCTCTATTTTTATTAATTTATTAGTATTGTTTAGTTTCATTTGTACTCTCTGTTTAAAATTTCAATATATTTATGTTTAGATTTCATTTTGCTTTTTTATTTACAATTTTTATTATAAAAATTTAAATCGTATATCTATCGTTCAACTAAATCCGTGCAACGCACGGATCAAAATCTAGTTATATATAATCTGAATAAGAAGCAACATCTTAAACCCTAATTAGATGTTGATTAAGGAGGGAAAATTATAATTAATGCAGGCTTTGCAGCAATAAATATCTCAATTGTACAACTCTTGTACCTATTACTAATGCTTGCACACGTTTTTATATGGTTTAAATTCTTTAATGTTATTTTGTTGTGGATCAAATATCACACGTATGTAATTGAGTTTGACATGGACGAAGTTAGTATTTGAATGAGCTTATTTTATTAGTTTATCTTTCTATATATTCAAAAACTGTAATTCTAACAATTGTTGTTGTTCGTTATTAGTGTGCAATTATGCTTCTGAAAACGTTAATGAGATATGATATGTAAATTTGATTAACATATACTACAATAATTTTGATATGTTATAAATATGATGAACAGGTTTAATGAGACTCATTAGAATATTAGTTAAACATAATTCAATATATATTGAAATTTTCCAAAAAAAAAAAAAAATACATGATTTGCATATCAAATTTTTTTTATTGTAAGTAACACAATGGTAGACTTAAGTTTAAGCACCTATAATAACAGCCATAAAATGACTTAAACAGAACTTCTCATTTTTTTTTTTAATCAAAAAGTTTTTGGCCTATATATATTTTTTGGTTTTGAAAGAGGCTTTAATTGGCAAATATTATAATTGATATACTATGATTTGCTTGGAAATCGCGATTTGTTTGCTGTCTATTAATTGGATATAATGGCAAATTCTATGGTACATTCACCAAAAATGAATGTTTCAAAAAAGTCATAATCTAGTGTGGCAAAGGCACAAAATTTTCTATGTGCAAATCTCAAATCTAATGGCTAGAAACCAATCAGCCCATTAGCACAAAAATAGTAGCAAAAATTTGGTAGCTAATCCGTAGCAATTAAGTTTAGTGCAATGAATAATATGATAGTAAAACTATACGGGAATGAATTCCTAAGAAGTCCGTGTGGAAGATTAATTTATCCAATAATCAGCTTTAAACCTAACATAGCTGATCTTGCTCTATATAAAGTTCAAATTAGATGGTTTAAGAGACTACACTATTGGTTTAGAAACTCAGGAGACCTCTATCTAGCTAAAGAATATAAGAAACTAGCTGAAACTCTTCAAAAAAGACTTCAGAATATTGCAAGATGACTGAAGAAAGTCTAACAAGTAAATTACAGAAAGTTTTAGATAACTTCTCTGATCTACAAGATAGGATAGAAAAACAAACATCCTATTTAGAAATTTTACAGTATGAAGAAGAAAGATATAAACCATATGAAACATGGAAATTTCATAATGGAATAAACTTTGATTGTTATGAAAAAGATGAAACTCATAAATTTCCTCACCTTTTTCATACAGCAAATCCACAGCTAAATAATATATCTTGTATGATAGCATACATGATAAAACTCTTAGAAGACAAAAACCTTCAATTTTCTCACGGGGGGGAAGAGAAAGGAAAAGAACTAGAAATAGAAAATATTCCTAGGCCTCTAGAAAACCTCGAAGAAACTTCTATTTCTACACAATTAAAAATTAAACCACCATCTAAATTCTTTTAGGAATGGACGATACAGAAGAAGCCCTTAATAGGCAATTAGAAAATTTGGAAAAACTCATGGTCTCTTTAGATATATCAGGAAAAAGTCAAGTAGTTGACGAAGAACCAAAAGAGAAAAACCAAATCATTTACGATTTTAGCTCTGAAGAAGAAGTAGAGGAAGAAAATGAAAATCCTTACTTCGTAAAATTCGAACCAGCAGAAACATCTGGTACAAAAAGAACTGCAGAATTCGAAAGAGAATTTACCAAACAAAAATTCCAAAAGGTACCCCATTATTATGTACCTACACAAAACCCATTTCAAGGGCAAGGAATTTTAGACATAGACTGTAGTTTTGATACAGCCAAGGATCTAAGAGATTGGTACAATACAAATAGTGTATTAGTCCAGTTAAATGAAGACCTTAAAAATTTAGGACCAATTGAAATTTTCAATTTCCTACAATATAAAACTAGAGGAAATGCTTACAAATACATTTCAACCTTACCACCAGAAGTTATGGGAACGATACCCTTAACAGGAGCTTTAGTAGTAGACTGGATTCATATGTTACTCGTAACAGAATTTAAAGGATGGAAGGACTCCATTCAATCTAAGATAGCATTTTCCGATCAAAATCTTTGGAAAATAACTAACCTAAAAATCTGCAACATGTGCTATGTAGATAATTTCATTTGTGAATTTCAGGACTATTATTACAACATAGATAATAGTACTAGAATTTCCAGAAACTTGATAGAACTATTCTATGACAAGTTACCAGAAAGAGTATCGGCTCAAGTTAAAACATTCTTTACTTCAGCATTAGCAGAAGGAAAAGTGGATGATACTCTAGGAGGAAGGATAACCACCTTGAAAATTTGGCTCCAAGAAATGTGTAGTCAAAAAATAGCTAAAAGAGAAGCTCAAGTATCCCTTTGTTGTAATAAACTACAAGACAAAGTAGGAAATTATGGTTGCAACTCTAGGAAGAAACCTAGAAAAACAAGGTTACAAAAGCCCTATAAGAAAAAGAAATTTAAGAAGGTTCCTTTTAGAAAATTCAAAAAGGGAAACAAAAAATTCTTTAGGAAAAAACAACCTTACCCTAGGAAGAAGATATGCCCACAAGGCAAAAAATCATGTACATGTTGGTTATGTCATGAAGAAGGTCACTATGCAAATGAGTGCCCTAAAAAGGAAAATTCTAAGAAAAATGTCCTACATGCAATATATGCAATGGGATATGAACCTATAGAATCAGATATAGAATCCAATGAAGACATTTATGAATACTGTACAGAGACAGATTCAGATGTCGAAGAAGATACTTGGTAAAGGAAATCCAAGTGCTACATTTATCAAAATAGTGCTAAAAAATAGAAACCTTTTAGCCTATATAGACACAGGTGCAACTCTTTGTTTTGGGAAAAAATCCATCTCTAGAAATTGGGAAAGATTAACCAAGCCAAAAGAAATAATAGTTGTAGATAAATCAAAACATCAGATATGGTTTAACCTTAGAGATGTGTCTATAGAAATTGAAGGATATAAATTTTTTATTCCAACAATCTACCTCCATGATTCAGGATTAGATCTAATCATAGGAAATAACTTTTTAAAGTTATATGAACCCTTTACTCAAAGAAAGGATACTATATCACTTCAGTGGAAGGATTTGGGAAATCCAAAAAATAGAAAAATAGTAACCACCAAAATAGTTACTAGAAATGAAATCTTAAACCTTATTAAGGGAAACCTTAAGGAATTAAGAACTATATGGGAAGGAAGAAGTTTCCATATTAGTATAGAGGAAAGATTAGACGAAGTCTGTTCAGATAACCCTCTAGACAGCCTTAAAAACACTAATCATGAACTCATAGTCATTAAGTTAAAAAATCCTAATGACGAGATAAATGTTCCAAATAGAATTCCATATTCTATTAGAGATGTTGAAGAATTTCAACAAGAATGTAAAGATTTACTTGATAAAGACCTTATTAGACCTTCATCAAGTCCACACTCTGCACCAGCTTTTTATGTCGAAAACCATAACGAAATAAAAAGAGGAAAGAGAAGAATGGTAATTAATTATAAGAAACTTAATTTGGCAACAGTCGGAGATTCTTATAAATTACCTAGAAAAGATTTTATTTTAGAAAAAATAAAAGGATGTAATTGGAGGATATGATATTTTGAATTGAGTGGGAGGGTTGTTTAGGGTTTAGGGCGATGAGCTTGACGGCAAATCATAGCCTTGCTTGATCCTTTGCTTTAGCCTTGCTTGATCCCTTGTTTTCAATCATGTCTACTTTTAATATCCCTTGGAAGTTCCTAGACGTTACCAATGAATCCACAAACACCAGCGCTGCACCTATCAAACAACACAAGACTTTTGCTCAAGCCCTAACTAATTTATGCGACATTCCGGTATCCCAACTTCAACAACCAGTGGTGAAAGGAGATGGTTTAGCAATTGAAATTCCTGATGAAGCCTATAACGCGGGTTTGGAAGCGTGTAAGCACAATCTTCATGGTCGTATCATATGGCCTAAGGGCGCAACGCCTCTCACCGTGGTTGCTTTAAAAGCGAAGCTTTCCTTGATCTGGCACAACCTTTCGCGTTGGGGAGTGATCTCGTTGGGGAAAGGCTTTTATGAATTCACTTTCTCATCCTTGGAAGATGTCAAACGTGTTCGTTCTGTTCCTTCCTGGAACATCAATCCTGGCCTGCTCAAGCTCTTTGCTTGGACGCGTGACTTTAATCCAAAGCTTCAACAAAATACTTCTGCTCAGGTTTGGGTGCGAATTTACGGATTGGCACAGGAGTATTGGCACAAAACTATCCTTTTCACCATTGCTGGAAGCCTTGGAACGCCTATTTGTATGGATGCTATCACTGCAAAACCCATGCACGAACGTACTTTTGGGCAATATGCTAGGGTATTGGTTGATATTGACATTAGCCAACCCCTCAGATACAAAGTTATGGTGGAGAGAAAAGGATTTGCGTTCTATGTTGATCTAGATTATGAGTATATTCCTGACTTTTGCTCTCATTGCAAGAGTATTGGTCATCAAGTGATCAATTGTAAGAGAAACCAAAAGGAGAAGGAGAGAAAGCAAGATAAAGAAAACGGTTTAAATAAGAAAAGTGTAGTTGTTGCAGCTCAACACAACGACACTGACCATGTTTCCAATCAACACGAGACTCAGCCTAGGAAGGAAGCTAATGGACCTGCTACTATGGTTAATGCAAATAATGAAGAATCTACTCAGCCTGTTGGTTTGCCTAATCAAGTGAATTTAATCAGTCCCGAGGTGAATGTTCAAGTGGAGGCTCATAACAATAACAATGAAGGCATTGTTTTAAGATCAATTCAATCCCCTAGGGCAACAGGTACTATTTTAAGTCCTATACAATCTCCTAGGGCTGCAACACAATTAGAGGAGGAACAACATGATGTAGACTCTGACAACAGGTCACAAGGTACCTTTGTTGATGCCACACAACACCAAATAATTGTTCATGAAGGTACTTCTATCACCCCTGAAAGAGTTATTCAAGATATGAATTTCTTGAAGCAATCTTGGGCCAATATGGTTGATGAAGAAGAAGAAGAGACTGCTATTCCTGAAGATCAAACTCATGATGAAGGATTTCAAGTGGTGAAAAATAGAGGACAAAAGAGGAATCAAAAGAAATCTGCTCAGGCTAATAGGGACAACTACACAACTAGATCAAAGGTTGTTCTCTCTAGGCCTTTCAAATGAAGTGCCTTTATTGGAATGTTAGGGGTTTGGCTAACTCCCCAACAAGACTAGCCTTGAAAAAGCTTGTTAATCAACACAATCCAGATATTATCTTGATCTCTGAACCATGGATGGATATTGATCACCTTCCTAGAAGATGGTTAGCTAACCTTAACTTAAAATGTTTTGCTGTCAACACTCGTGTTAATAAGGCGCCTAACATTTGGTGTCTCTGCAGGAATCACCTTTCTCCTACTATCCTCATCTCTAGTGATCAGTTTTTATCTTTTTCTGTTTGTAGTAATAATCATGTTTTTGCTATAGCTGCTATTTATGCTTCAACTAACTATTTGACTAGGAGAAGTCTTTGGACCTCTCTTACTAATCTGCAGATTCAATTCCCTTTGCCCTGGTGTTTCATAGGAGACTTTAATGTTATCCTTGGTGCTCATGAGCATAGAGGCAGGTCTAGTCCTGCTAGATTACCTATGGAGGAATTTCAACATTGGAGTGACACTTCTAATCTGATACATTTACCAACTAGAGGAGCTGAGTTCACTTGGTCCAATGGTAGAGGTGGCTTGAGACAAACTGATAAGAGATTAGACAGGGCTATATGTAATCAAGCTTGGATGGACCTTTGCAATATCAATACAGTTTCCACTCTTCTGAGGCATAAATCTGATCATTTTCCCATTTTATTAGATTTCCAAGTCACTGACATCAAGTTTGCTTCCTCTTTCAAGTTTATGAAAATGTGGAGTTTACATCCAGATTGTAAAGATGTGATTCAAGACAGTTGGAACTCTGAGATTATAGGCTCCCCCATGTTTATTCTCAGTTCTAAATTGAAAGCTTTAAAGCACAGGTTGAAGGATTGGAATGCTACTACTTTTGGCAACGTGCAAGAGCTTGTTAAAAATGCAGCTCATAATCTTCATCAAATTCAAGACTTGATTCAACAGCAGGGTTCATCTGACCTGCTTCTTCATCAGGAAAAGCTTGCTCACAGGGATTACGAAGAAGCTCTTAATAAAGAAGAAGCCTATTGGCAGGAGAAATCCAGAGTTAATTGGCACCTTCATGGAGATAGAAACACCAATTATTTTCATAAAATTACCAAAATTCGCACCTCTACTAATTACATTTCCTCTCTTCAAGATGGGGAAAATGTGATTATTGATCAAGACCTTATTGCTAACCATGTGGTGGATTATTATAATTCTTTGTTTAATTCTAACACTGTGTTGCAGGACTCTTTACTTGCTGATGATGTTATTCCTCATGCTGTTTCTGATGATGTTAATTCTCTTCTTACTCTCTTGCCTTCCCATGAAGAAATTAAGAAAGCTGTTTTTGACCTTAATAAGGACAGTGCTCCTGGCCCTGATGGTTTTGGTGCTTTCTTCTTCCAACATTACTGGGATGTTGTGCAACATGATGTTCAGAATGCTGTTTTGGAATTCTTTACTTCTAGCTGGATTCTCCCAGGTTTTAATTCTAACATCATTGCTTTGATTCCTAAAATTCCTGAAGCTTCTTCTATTGATCAGTATAGGCCTATAGCTATGGCAAACTTCAAGTTTAAGATCATCTCCAAGATCATTGCTGAAATTCTGGTGGCAAGTGTCAGATGTGTAGCACGATGTGTACACTTTAGGAATCGTACGATGTGTAGCCTAATGTGTCAACATCGTGGACAACTGAACTTGATGAACAAGTAAACAATATAAAGTGCAGAAAACAAAAGAACACGTGAGTTTGTTAACCCAGTTCGGCACTTATAACAAGCCCTATTCTGGAGGATACCAATCCAGGGATGAATCCACTATGGTAGTATCAATTCAAAGCTAAACTCCCCCGTTTACAACTTCTCACTTAATCACTACCCGTGCTAATTCTACCTAGGAACTCCTAGATATGAGAACCTCTGCTCACTCCCCCTCAACCTTACCCAGTAAGGATTTAATAACAAACTCAGTTGGAGACACACTCCTAGACAAGCGAAGCACTCGTACCTAAAGGCTTAGAGTGTTGCACAATCTAACTCCTTGCTTCAAAGCTTTGGAGAAAGACAACTAGAGATTACAACTCTATAAACTCAGTCCTTACTTGCATCAAAACTATGATCCAAGTGAAGGCTCACAAAGAACAAAGAACAACTAAAGAACTAAAACCCTAAGACTCAATTTGTAGACTTAGCTTCTTGATTTCAGTTGATGAATAATTGGTCTTCAGTCTTCCTTTATATAGAACAAGCTTCATGGGCTTTGACGAGTTGGCCTTGATAAATTTTGCCTTGAGATTTATTTGATCATAATCTTTTAATTGTTTGTTTCAAATCTTTTTGATCAAAGTCGGCCAATAAAATAAAACAGAACCATGAAAGATTATCTTGTTCCTTGGCGCGAAAGCTGGCACGATTTAATTTGAAAAACAAATCTTTTTCAAAAGATCGCGTTTAAATAAATGAAAGCGCGTCCAGTAGGGCGTCCAGATGTGAACCCTGTTGTGCCACACATCATGCTCCACATCATGGAATCAGGCTTATTTTACCAAATGAAGCCAACACCCTAAAAGGTCTCAACAATCTCCCCCTTTGGCAAATTTTGGGCTAAAATAATCTTTGAGTCACCCAACTAAACTTGGAGAGATGTGTAGGCACATCAGAGGCATGCAGCAGCGGATTAGAGCCTCGCAAATAAAGAGAGAAATAAACTCTCACAAGATAGGAAAATAAATTCCCAAAGACTGAGAAAAATAAATTCTCAGACACATACAAGCATGAGATTCCATGCACACATAAGGGAGGGTAGCAAACCCAGTAATAGTCTACTCCCCTTTGAACTAGAGCACTTTCCATGTACTCCCCCTAAATCTCATATTCCCTATAGGCTTCTTCAGAATGCATGGCCTAGAGAGATATAGAGAAGTTTTAAACTTGGCTTCTTAAGAATGCATGACCAAGTTAAAACTCACAGATGTGTCAAACATCACACAAAATAGCAACTTCTACAGGCTTCTTAAGAATGCATCACCATGTAGAAATCATACAAATGGATCAACCATTACACAAATTAACATCTTCAATTGGACTTCTTAAGAATGCATCACCCAGTTGAAAACGTACAGAATAAGTCTTCAGAAAAACATGCTTTAGAAAACTAATTCTTCAAAAAGTTGTTGAGAAAATATTTGAAGAAAAATAAGCATGTATACCAGATGTGTAGTCAGATGTGCCACACATCAGAACTTCAGAAGTTGGAGAAGCTTCAGAAGCTGAGCAGAGCTTCAGAAGTTGTAGTGCTTCAGAAGTTGAGAAGAGCTTCAGAAGTTGTAGTGCTTCAGAAGTTGAGAAAGTTTCAGAAGTTCAGAAGTTCAGAAGTTCAGAAGTTCAGAAGTTCAGAAGTTCAGAAGTTCAGAAGTTCAGAAGTTCAGAAGTTCAGAAGTTCAGAAGTTCAGAAGTTCAGAAGTTCAGAAGTTCAGAAGTTCAGAAGTTCAGAAGTTGCCCCATGTGGATGAATAGAATTTAACTCTTTTTCTTAATTCTCGTCTCAATTCTCTCGTTCTATTCTCTCTAATTTCTCCCAAAATTATCACATTGTCCCAACACATCACAATTTGCTGCAGTTAAGACTTCAAAGTTTTTTATTTTAATTTTTACTCCCCCTTTTTAGCCAAAAATTATGACAAACATACTGAGAGTAAGTAACACACCATAGAATGCAGATAGCATGAGATGTAGAGATGATATTAATAGTGCAGCAGGTACAGAACAGGCACGCAAAGGTGCATCAGAAATCCAGGGCATAGCCCACAAAATACCAGCAAAAACAAGGAAATACTGAGTACAGGGAAATATTAATGAATTACAATAATTCAAATATCCTGGCTCCCATCAGTTTCCTCAGCTTCAGAGTCATTGGGCTCCTCCTCCTCCAATTCCTCATCCTCAGCCATTGTTTGCTCATCCTCAAGCTCCAGTCCAGCAATGACTGCCTCCAGCTTGGCCTTCTTCTCATCCAGAGCCTTGCAAGTCTCCTTTAAAGCAGCAATCATGTCTGTCCTAGACATAGCATTGTTTGAGCTGGATGTGCCCACATCAGGAGTCACATCAGACTGCTTGAGACTAAAAGAAATAGCAGACTCTCTTCTGCAAGACAAATCATCCTTGCCCAGAACATCAGGTCTCTGGCTCAATATGATTCCACACAGTAGGGAAGGAAAGGCAATGGGTAGTTTGACAGCTAGGGTTTTGGCATGTTTGATAGTCTGATCAAAAATATAAGTACCAAAATCGAAGTTAACTTTGTTACCCACAGTATAGATGAACCTAGCCAAACCTGTAGCCACATCACAGTTGTGTGTGGTAGGCACCCAGTTAGCAGCAGCAATCCTGTTCAGGATGTTGTAGATTGGAGTGAGCTTGCTTGCTTGCAATTTTCCCTTCTTAGGCCAAGTCTTGACCTTTCCAGCTGTGATGGCCTTGATTATGTAGTTGTCATTTGCCTCCATCTCAGCAAAGGGCTCCTCACTTCTGCCCAGATACTTGTTGATAACAGTGGGAGAGAAGTGAATTTCTTTACCTCTCACAAAAACAGTTTGGTATTCTTTGTCCAAAGGATTGTCACAACCAGCAGGGATGTTTACCAAAAATTCTTTGACTACCTTCTCATAGCAGTCACCCAGTCCAGTAACAGTCTTCATCAAGCCAGCACGCTTGATCAACCTCATAACTTCCTTGCACTGCAAGGCTTCAGCACTGAGCTCCCTCTCCAGAGCTAACCTTCTATGAGCAATGTACTTCCATTTTCCAGCATGTGCAGGGTTGTGGAAGGAAATCAAATCAACTGGGATGTCAGGAATTCCCTGAGGAATTTTCTTCTTCCCATAGCTCTTCTTCACAGCAGACTCAATGTGAATCACATCAAGCTCCATATTGCGTTCCTCAGCAGATTCTTCCTCAGAAGTGATTTTGTATGAAGATTTCAAAGAAAATTGCAGAAAGATGAACAAAGGGTTTGAGAGAGATCAAGAAAATTTTTGGTCGTTTGAGTGGTTGAGAAACGAATGTGGTGATCAATGTGGTAGGCAATAAGAAAAATCTTGAGTAAACGGATTTCTTGGAGTTTTGAACGCGAAATAGCCGTTGGAAATATTGCCTTTGGATTGCGTGCAACTATGGATGGAGGGAAAAAACAGGTAACCGTTGCACGTCTAAATAGCAATTATGGCTATTGATCCTCAAAGAGGCAAATACCAAGTTTGCCCCTTAACACCTCAAACCTATTTGCATCTAAAGCTTTTGTGAATATATCTGCCAGTTGATTCTCTGTGGCAACATGCTCTAGAGTCACAATGTTGTCTTCAACAAGATCTCTAATAAAATGGTGACGTATATCAATGTGCTTTGTCCTACTATGTTGGATAGGATTTTTGGAAATATTTATAGCACTTAGATTGTCACAGTATAATGTGAGCACATCTTGCTGCACATTGTACTCACCCAACATCTGCTTCATCCAAAGTAGCTGAGAGCAACTACTTCCTGCTGCAATATACTCAGCCTCAGCTGTAGAAAGAGAAACACAATTTTGTTTCTTGCTGAACCAAGATATAAGGTTGCTTCCCAAAAAGAAACATCCACCAGAAGTGCTTTTCCTGTCATCAGCACTACCTGCCCAGTCAGCATCACAATAACCCAACAATCTTGTGTCTTCACCATGAGAGTAGAGAATTCCATAATCACTTGTACCACTGACATACTTAAGAATCCTTTTGACTTGATTCAGATGACTCATCTTGGGCTCAGCTTGGTACCTTGCACACACACCAACAGCAAAGCTAATATCAGGTCTACTTGCAGTGAGATAAAGTAGACTGCCAATCATGCTTCTGTATAGACTTTGATCAACACTGACACCATGCTCATCTTTAGAAAGTTTGAGATGGGTTGCTGCAGGAGTTCTTTTGTGATTTGCATTCTCCATTCCAAATTTCTTCACAATGTTCTTGGCATACTTGCTTTGAGAGATGAAAATTGTATCTTCCATCTGTTTGACTTGCAGACCAAGAAAGTAGGTAAGTTCACCTACAAGGCTCATCTCAAATTCAGACTGCATCTGATTCACAAACATCTTGACCATTGGATCAGACATTCCTCCAAACACAATGTCATCTACATAGATTTGTGCAATCATGAACTTGCCCTTTTCTTCTCTGACAAACAAGGTTTTGTCTGTTTCTCCTTTTCTATAACCTTGCTGCACAAGAAATTTGGTTAGCCTCTCATACCATGCCCTAGGAGCTTGCTTTAATCCATATAATGCCTTCTTCAATCTGTAGACATGATCTGGATAATTTGGATCAACAAATCCCTTGGGCTGCTCCACATAAACTTCCTCATTCAAGTAGCCATTGAGGAAAGCACTCTTCACATCCATCTGGAATAGCTTGAATTTCAAGATACATGCTACTCCCAGAAGTAACCTTATGGACTCAAGACGTGCCACAGGAGCAAATGTTTCATCAAAGTCTACTCCTTCAATCTGAGAGTAACCTTGAGCCACAAGCCTAGCCTTGTTTCTAGTCACAACACCACTTTCATCAGATTTATTCCTATAAACCCATTTAGTACCAATGATGTTGACTCCTTCAGGTCTAGGAACTAAATCCCACACTTCATTCCTCTTGAACTGGTTCAGCTCCTCTTGCATAGCTTCAATCCAAAACTCATCTGTCAAGGCTTCTTTCACATTCTTTGGTTCTACCTTTGACACAAAACAAGCATTGGATACAACCTCTCTTGACCTTGTCATAACCCCTGACTCAGGATTCCCTATTATGAGTTCTTTTGGATGATTCTTTTGAACTCTAACAGAGGGACCCTTGTTCACTGGAGTCACATCTTCTTGCTGATCAGTCTTCTCAGGAATCTCTATAACTTCAGAGTCTTCAGGCAGGGGGTGAGATGTGTCCACATCAGGATCAACATCAGGT
The DNA here is from genome assembly GCA_954870985.1 of Trifolium fragiferum. Lineage (NCBI taxonomy): Eukaryota > Viridiplantae > Streptophyta > Magnoliopsida > Fabales > Fabaceae > Trifolium > Trifolium fragiferum. Next base: position 13,846,904 of record OX940790.1, on the reverse strand, counting down.
TCATTATCTGAACAGTCATCTATGACAACATTGATGGATTCCATCATAGTTCTTGTTCTGTTGTTGAAGACTCTATAGGCTCTGCTGGTTATGGAATAGCCTAGAAAGATTCCTTCATCACTCTTGGGATCCATCTTCCTCCTTTGCTCTCTGTCAGCTAAGATATAGCACTTGCTACCAAAGACATGGAAGTGTTTGACAGTTGGTTTTCTTCCTTTCCATATCTCATACAGTGTGATTGAGGTACCTTTTCTCAGAGTTACCCTGTTGTGTATATAGCATGCAGTACTCATGGCCTCTGCCCAAAAGTAGTAAGGTAGCTTCTTGGCATGTAGCATAACTCTTGCAGCCTCTTGCAAGGTTCTGTTCTTCCTCTCAACTACACCATTTTGTTGGGGTGTGATTGGTGAGGAGAACTCATGCCCAATTCCTTCATCAGCACAAAACTCAGAAAATCTTGAGTTCTCAAACTCTTTCCCATGATCACTTCTGATTCTAACAATGCCATTATCCTTTTCTCTTTGTAGTCTAAGGCATAGTTCTTTGAATGCATCAAAAGTGTCAGACTTCTCTCTGATGAAGCTAACCCAAGTGAACCTTGAGAAATCATCTACAACCACACAGGCATATCTTTTACCACCAATACTCTCTACCTGCATTGGTCCCATCAAGTCCATATGTAGTAGTTCAAGAACTCTGGATGTCACCTGATGTTGTAACATTGGGTGTGACATCTGAACCTGCTTTCCAACTTGACATTCACCACATATGTTGCCTTCAACAATCTTAAGCTTTGGTAGACCTCTAATAGCTTCCTTGGACACAATCTTCTTCATTCCCTTCAGATTCAAATGGCCAAGTCTTTGGTGCCAAAGCTTTACTTCTTCCTCCTGACTTATCAAACATGTAGTGGAGTGAGCTGTTTCATCAGGAATCCATAGATAGCAGTTGTCTCTTGACCTAGATCCTCTCATCAGCAATTCTCCTTTGTCAGAAGTAATAAGACATTCATTCTTTGTGAAGTTGACTTTGAGACCTTGATCACACAATTGGCTTATGCTGATAAGATTAGCCTTCAAGCCTTTAACAAGTAGCACATCCTCTAGGTTAGGTAAGCTTTTGCTGCTGAGTTTACCACTGCCCTTGATTTCTCCTTTTGCTCCATCACCAAAGGTTACAAAGCTTGTTGTATGAGGCTTGATATTAGTGAGAAATTTCTCAACACCAGTCATATGCCTAGAACAACCACTATCAAAATACCAATCATTACTAGAAGATGCTCTAAGAGAAGTGTGAGCAATATGTGCAGTTTCAGAAACTTTAGGCTTCCACATCTTCTTAGGAGTGACCCTTGCTGTTTTGGCTTGCACCTGAGGCTTTTTCTTGGGATACCCATAGAGTTTGTAACAGAAGGGCTTGATGTGACCATTCTTCCCACAGTAGTGGCATCTCCAAGCATTAAACTTCTCTTTGCCAGCAGGTCTCTGATGTGGAGTGTGATGTGTCCACATTCTGCTAGGGTCAGGTTTCTTCTGAGCAGGAACAAACTTAGTATTTGTCTTCTTGCTGTGATGTTTGTTCTTAAATCCTACACCAGATGAGTCACCAGCATACTTTCCTACTTTCAAAATTTCATCAAGCATGTTGGTTCCAGGGTTGAGCATCTTTACAGACTTGGTCATATTTTTCAAGTTGGTTGACAGTAACTTGACTTCACTTTCAAGACTAGCAACTTGACTCTGTAGTTGACCCTTCTCTGTCTCCAGTTGACTGATGATTTCCTTCTGCTCTTCATTGACCTTGTACAGTTCCTCACTCTTGATAAATAGCTTTTTATGGACTGAGGCTAGTTCATCAAAGGTAAGTTCTTCATCATCAGATTCAACATCAGTATTATCCACCCTAGTTATGGCACTAACATGATTAGCAGCAACATTCTCTGAGTCAGTGTCAGAGTCTTCATCAGACCATGAAACAGTTAGGCCTTTCTTCTGCTTCTTCAGATATGTGCCACATTCTGATCTTATATGACCAAAGCCTTCACATTCATGACATTGAACACCCTTGTTCTGAGTTGACTTATCATCAGTTTTGGTTTTTGTTGAAGTGTTACCTAGTTTACTGATGTCAGTCTGGATGTTCCTCACATTCCTCCTTGGTCTTCTGTCCACCCTCCTTTGAAGCTTGTTGAATTGTCTTCCCAACATGGCTAAGTCATTTGAGAGGTCATCATCTGATTCAACAGCTTCTTCCTCTTCACCAGCACAAGATACAAAAGCTATGCCTTTTCCTTTCTTCTCAGTTTGCTCACCTAAGTTCATCTCAAAAGTTTGAAGAGAGCTCACAAGTTCTTCAAGTTTCATACTTGGGATATCTTGAGCTTCTTCAATGGCTGTGATTTTCATGTTAAATCTCTTAGGTAAGGACCTAAGCATCTTTCTCACCAGCTTTTCTTCAGACAATTTTTCACCTAGAGCCTCAAAGGAATTGTCTACCTCAAGCAAATTCATGTGAAATTCATGAATTGATTCTTCTTCTTTCATTCTGAGGTTTTCAAACTTAGTGTTGAGAAGTTGGATTCTTGAGCTTTTTACCTTGGCATTGCCTTCATGAGTGGTTCTGAGTACCTCCCAAGCATTCTTTGCAACAGTACACTGCTTGATCAATCTGAACATATTTTTGTCCACTCCATTGAATAAAGCATTCAAAGCTTTGGAGTTTCCAAGTGATGCAGTGTCTTCTGCAGCTGACCAATCTTCCTCTGGCTTGAGTACACCAGTGTCAACACCATTAGCATCCAAGATTTTGGGATGCTCCCAGCCTTTGAGCACAGCTTTCCAAGTTCTGCTGTCAAGTGACTTTAGGAAGGCAATCATCCTTGGCTTCCAGTAGTCATAGTTGGTTCCATCCAGGAGGGGTGGTTTGTTGACCGTTGTTCCATCCTTGTCCATGTTTCCAGAAAGTAACTTCCCTGGAGCTCACCCTCAAACAGGCAGGGTGCCTGCTCTGATGCCAATTGAAATTCTGGTGGCAAGTGTCAGATGTGTAGCACGATGTGTACACTTTAGGAATCGTACGATGTGTAGCCTAATGTGTCAACATCGTGGACAACTGAACTTGATGAACAAGTAAACAATATAAAGTGCAGAAAACAAAAGAACACGTGAGTTTGTTAACCCAGTTCGGCACTTATAACAAGCCCTATTCTGGAGGATACCAATCCAGGGATGAATCCACTATGGTAGTATCAATTCAAAGCTAAACTCCCCCGTTTACAACTTCTCACTTAATCACTACCCGTGCTAATTCTACCTAGGAACTCCTAGATATGAGAACCTCTGCTCACTCCCCCTCAACCTTACCCAGTAAGGATTTAATAACAAACTCAGTTGGAGACACACTCCTAGACAAGCGAAGCACTCGTACCTAAAGGCTTAGAGTGTTGCACAATCTAACTCCTTGCTTCAAAGCTTTGGAGAAAGACAACTAGAGATTACAACTCTATAAACTCAGTCCTTACTTGCATCAAAACTATGATCCAAGTGAAGGCTCACAAAGAACAAAGAACAACTAAAGAACTAAAACCCTAAGACTCAATTTGTAGACTTAGCTTCTTGATTTCAGTTGATGAATAATTGGTCTTCAGTCTTCCTTTATATAGAACAAGCTTCATGGGCTTTGACGAGTTGGCCTTGATAAATTTTGCCTTGAGATTTATTTGATCATAATCTTTTAATTGTTTGTTTCAAATCTTTTTGATCAAAGTCGGCCAATAAAATAAAACAGAACCATGAAAGATTATCTTGTTCCTTGGCGCGAAAGCTGGCACGATTTAATTTGAAAAACAAATCTTTTTCAAAAGATCGCGTTTAAATAAATGAAAGCGCGTCCAGTAGGGCGTCCAGATGTGAACCCTGTTGTGCCACACATCATGCTCCACATCATGGAATCAGGCTTATTTTACCAAATGAAGCCAACACCCTAAAAGGTCTCAACAATTGCTGATAGATTGGCTTCTGTGCTGCCTACCATTCTATCTGAAGAGCAACATGGTTTTATTAAAGACAGAAATATTCAGGACTGTTTATGCATTGCTTCTGAGGCTGTCAACCTCTTACATAACAAATCTTTTGGTGGTAATCTGGCTCTCAAAATTGACATTACCAAAGCCTTTGATACTTTGGATTGGCGCTTTCTCATCAAAGTGTTGAGATGTTTTGGCTTTAATGATGTTTTCATAAATTGGATCCAGGTCATTCTTAACTCAGCTTTTCTCTCTGTTTCTATTAATGGTAGATCCCATGGTTATTTCAAGTGCTCTAGAGGTGTAAGACAGGGTGACCCCTTATCTCCTCTTCTTTTTTGCATTGCTGAGGATGTGTTAAGTAGGAGTATATCTAAGTTGGTGGCTGAGGGCAAGCTCTCCCAAATTAAAGGCTCTAGAAATTTCATGATACCTTCTCATGCCTTCTATGCTGATGATATTATGATATATTGCAAAGGCAACCTTTCTGGTCTCAAAGCTCTCAAGGATCTCTTCACTAACTATGCTCTTGAATCTGGTCAGGTTATTAGCAACTCTAAATCTACTATTTTATCTGGTTCTATAACTGCTGGCAGGTTAGATTTGATTGTTCAACTCCTTGGCTTCAAGATTGGATCTTTTCCTTTCAAATATTTGGGGGTCCCTATCTTCAAGGGTAAACCTAGAGCTAGTTTCCTTCAACCTATTGCTGACAAAATCAAGCTCAAACTTTCTACCTGGAAAGCTTCTCTTTTATCTATTGCAGGTAGGGCTCAACTGGTTAGATCTGTGATTCAAAGCATGTTAGTTTATAGCATCTCTCTCTATTCCTGGCCTGTGTCTCTTCTAAAAGATTTAGAGCGCGCTATTCGTAATTTCATTTGGAGTGGTGATGTGGATCAGAGGAAGCTTGTTACTGTCTCTTGGAAAAAAGTTTGTAGACCTTATTCCCAAGGTGGTTTGAATATTCGTTCCTTAATCAATTTAAATAAAGCTTCTAACCTTCATTTATGCTGGAAACTTCTCAACTCTCAATGTTCTTGGGCCAAACTTTTGAGAGATAGAATTTTTAGAAATCAACGTTGTATCAATTATCATATATTTTCCTCCATCTGGAGCAGTGTGAAAGATGAGATGGAGGAGATCAAGAACAACACCTCTTGGCTTATTGGCAATGGGGACAATATCAACTTTTGGAATGATGTTTGGTGGGGTGGCATTCCCTTGGCTTCTCAGTTTAATATACCCTCTAATATCTCGTCTCATCTGAACTCTAGGGTTTGTGATTATATTCTCAATGGCAAATGGTGTATTCCTGATAGTCTTGTTCAGTGCTTCCCTACTCTTGCTACTATCGTGAATGAAGCTATTTTACCTATGGTTCCATCTCATGATGAGCGCCTTTGGAATCACTCTGATGACGGTTGCCTTACTCTCAAAGAAGCTTACAATTTTAAATCTCCTGCTTGGCAAGACCTTCTCTGGGCCAAATGTATTTGGAGTGTTGATATTCCTCCAGCTAAATCTTTATTGGTTTGGAGGTTAATGCTTGAGAAGTTACCCACTGATGAAAATTTGCGTGCTAGCGGCTGTCACTTACCTTCTATATGCAATCTTTGTCAAAGGTATGATGAAACTTCTTTTCATTTGTTTTTTGTTTGTGATTATGCTGTGCGTCTTTGGTCTTGGCTTGCAAGATGCTTGGACACTACCTTTCATTTTAACAACATGGAGGATATTTGGAAATTTTGCGATGTGGGGTGGTCACCTCAATGCAAAGTCACCATCAAGGCTGCATTTATTCATTTGTTGAATACCATCTGGTTTGCTCGCAACCAAGCTCGTTTCAAAGACATTGCCATTCCTTGGAGAACGTCCATTGGTTTGATTCAAGCCTACACTTTCCTATCAGGCAACAATACTCGCAAGGCCTCTTCGATCTCTATTAAGGATTTCTCAATATTGAAGAAGTTTGATATTAATATTCACAATCCTCGGACACCTTTGGTTAAGGAAATTGTTTGGCACCCTCCCTTGCAATCTTGGTTTAAATGTAATGTTGATGGCGCTTCGCAGGGCAACCCCGGTCCATCTTCTTGTGGGGGTGTTTTTCGTGATTCTCAAGCTAAGTTTATCCTTGCTTTTGCTGAACCTCTTAGTCATGCTACCTCATATTTTGCTGAGCTTTGTGGGGCAATGAGAGCCATTGAGATTGCTTATCAAAATAATTGGTTTCATCTTTGGTTGGAGTCGGATTCAATTCTTGTGGTTGGTGCTTTTAAAAGGAACGTCAAGTCTATCCCTTGGTCCTTACGTAACCGTTGGAAAAATGTCAAACACATGCTTTGTCAGTTTAATTTCTTAATTACTCATATTTGCAGAGAAGGGAATCAAGTTGCTGACGCGTTTGCTAACCATGGCCTTTCTTTGGATGCTCTTTCTACTTGGTCTAATCCTCCTTCTTTTGTTGAGGAGATGTTGGTTAGAAATAAGAATGGGTTTCCTAATTTTCGTTACTGTTTTTCTTAGTGGAGTTTTGCTTGGTTGCCTCCACTTTTTCTCTTGCTTTTCTTTGTTGTTTATTTTGGAGCACTGCACTCTTTTTCCCTTCACCTGGTTTTTCCCTTCGGGTTTTACAGGTAAGGTTTTTAATGAGGCAGTTATTTTCTCAAGCTCCCACTTGGGTTTTGGTCTAGTCCCCCCAAGTTTGTTTGTAATTTATCCTTATTTTATTTTAATATATTTGGGAGTAGGCTTTTTGATTAGGCTATTAGAGGGGTGCCAACCTAGTTGGGATGTCTCTATGGCTTAGTCTTGCTTATTCCTCCTTTGCTTAAAAAAAAAAAAAAAGGATGTAATTGGTTTTCTTCCTTGGATGCAAAGTCTGGTTATTATCAACTAAGACTAGCAGAAGAAACAAAACCATTAACAGCTTTTTCATGTCCACCTCAAAAACATTATGAATGGAATGTTTTGCCTTTTGGACTAAAACAAGCACCGTCAATATATCAAAGATTTATGGACAAATCTCTCGCAGGTTTGGATCATATATGCTTGGCATATATAGATGATATACTCATTTTTACAAAAGGAGATGAAAAGCAACATCTTCGAGATTTAGAAAGTGTTCTTTTAAGAATTAAAGAAAAGGGTATTATAATTTCAAAAAAGAAATCAAAGATTTTACAAAAAGAAATAGAATACCTTGGTTTAATTTTAAAAGAAAATGGGGAACTAAGTCTAGCACCTCATACCCAAGAAAAAATACAAGCTTTTCCGAATGAGCTTTCTGACAGAAAACAAATCCAAAGATTTCTTGGATGTTTAAATTATATTGCTAATGAAGGATTTTTAAAAGACTTAGCAAAAGAAAGAAAGCATTTGCAAAAGAAAATTTCAGAAAAAATTCCATGGTCTTGGACTAAAATTGATTCTGATAATGTTAAAACTATTAAAGAAAAAATAAAAATTTTACCCGAACTCTACAATCCAACAATAAAAGATTTTTTAATTGTAGAAACGGACGCATCACAAACAACCTGGGCAGGTTGTATGAGAGCCTTACCTAATGGTAAAGCAAAACTTTCTCTGAATGAGAAAGGGTATAAAATTGAAGAATCAGATCTTCAATCAAAACAATCTGAAACTTCGAAAGAAGAAACAGATACCAAAAAAGGCATTGAGTACAGTGCTTCTAAAATCCTGATAAAGGATACTGAAAATTTACAGTTATGTAAATATGTTTCTGGGACATTTACAGATACAGAATCTAGATACCATATTCAGGAACTAGAAACTCTGGCATGTGTAAAAATACTAGAAAAATGGAAGATTGACTTATTACCGTCAAGATTCCTTCTTCGTACAGACTCTAAATATCTTACAGGATTTTGGAGATACAAAATTAAAGCTGACCATAAACAAGGCAGATTAATAAGATGGCAGATGAAATTACAACAATTCGAGCCATATGTTCAATATATAAAATCTGAGCAAAACAGTTTTGCAGATACACTGACAAGAGAATGGAGCAAGCCATAAAGCTACTTCAGAACAACATCAAGCAAAAGGACGAACAACTTGTCGCCCTAGAAATCAAAAAAGCAAAAATCTCTGCCGAGAGGGGGGAGATGATTACAACACTCAAAGGTTTACAAAAAATGACAACAGATGAAAATCAATCAGCAAAAGGCTCAGGTGAAGTTCTTAAAAAAGAAGAAAACTGGGACCTCCTAGGACAACCTTCTGGAAAATATGACTACTATGTAAAATATACAACCCCAGAGAGTTCAAAAATCCCTAGCGAAACAATAGTACCCAGTGGTTGGAATATAGAACAAGAAGCAGAATCTTCAGAAACAACCTCAGACAGCAAGAAGTCTTGGGCTGACCAGGTCGAGGAAGAGGATGAAGCTAGAAAAAATGGTTTATCAACAACCATTCAAACAAGCGATCCCGTAGACAATGAAATGGGAAAGTTTGAAGCTTATGTCATTTTTGATGGTCCAATGAAAGGGATCTATAGAAAATGGGCAATAGCAAAGCAGCACATCTTAGGCAAGAATGTGCGTCACAAAGGATACAAAACCATGAAGGAAGCTGAGCAGGCACTTTACGGAGCCTACAAGGAAGTTACAACAGCAAAAAACCTTCAAAAATCTCCAACAATGGAGTCGAAAAGGAAGCTGTCGATTGACAAAATTCGTCAGCTCGAATACCAAAAGAATTTCCAGGTAACTGACCCAACCTATATGGAATTTAGTCTTAGATGGAAATGGTTAAACCATTATGTGGAAGAATTCACCACTGAATGCTTCTACCCGGCTAACAAATTTAGCTGTCCCAAGACAGTTACATTACCAGGAATAGATAGTACTACATGTCTATCTTTCTTTCAAAATGGTTTAATCCACACCATATATTTGGAAGAGCAACCAAAGAAAACCTTTGGGGAACTCAAGTTTCTTCCAAAAAATCTACAAAATTTGGCAGAAAAATTCAATAATTTATATGCCAAAGGAAAAGAGATCTTCCTAGAGATCGATTCAACATATCCTTGGTATGATGAAAATACCTTGGAGCTGGTCACAAAACCAATATACTTAATCAAGATTGGGATATCCAACAAAGAATATCCGGTCATGAATAAAGAAAGCACAGAATGGCATCCAGCTATGTATGTCAATCAAATGAAGAATTTTCGTCGAAAAGTTTCAAGATTGTCATCCCAGACAAACTACAGAATAATCTACGAAGACTCATCAATGATCGTGTATAGCGATTCCAGAAAACCAGCAAAAGAAAAAGATATCAAGGCAATCCAAGAACTTGAAGAAAGAATTGACCAACTGAAGGATGGTCATGAAAAATTACCAAGTGTAATTCAAGAAGAATGCTGTAGATATTTTTTACAGTATTACAAAAATCATAACTGTAAAAACTGTCAAAAATCGTCGGCACAAGAGGACAAGGAGGCTAACAGCACGGATCAACTGGCCACAATGTAGGACAAAAGTGTGCAGTGGTACCTTATCACATCTGAGTCAGATGGGGACCACTTAGTGATAAATAATGTAAAATACTATTTGTCGTTTTTCTTAGTGCGTTTCGCTTTTTTAGTGCGCATCACTTTTTCTGAGTGCATGTCACTATTGTGTGAGTGCGTGTTGCTTTTTCTGAGTGCACGTCGCCATAAGTGTGCTGTCATGGAAAGGGACGTCCTACCTAATATGTGAGCCCTTCTCCACTATAAATAAGAGCTCTAAGCTCAGTTGTAAATTACAGTTGAAAGAAATACGAAACTATTAACTAGTTTTTGAAGAATTAATTTCTTCTGTCCTTAGAATTATTTCTAAGAAGTAGCTCTTGAGGTAATACTCTGGAGGAGCTAGATCCTTGAGGTAATACTCTGGAGGGATCAACCATAAAACACAATATAATCAAACAGATTATATCCCAAAACAACACAGAAATCTTCGGATCGAAAAGTTTAACAAAACCAAAAACAAAGAAAATCATATCAGGTATGATTCTTATCACAACACTTGTTTATTATGTTATGCTGTTTACATAACAGATGGAAAGTTCGAATTTTAAAACTCAAAGATTATTTTTAAATTTTTTTGAAATTGAGTACACAGAACCTAGTTCTGATCACACATACTTAGAATTAGTCTTAATGGAAGACTATGATAAAAAGGTAACTTATTTACTGAAAAGAATCTCTGAACCAAATTTGGTTAAGATAATTGAAATTCTGGTGGCAAGTGTCAGATGTGTAGCACGATGTGTACACTTTAGGAATCGTACGATGTGTAGCCTAATGTGTCAACATCGTGGACAACTGAACTTGATGAACAAGTAAACAATATAAAGTGCAGAAAACAAAAGAACACGTGAGTTTGTTAACCCAGTTCGGCACTTATAACAAGCCCTATTCTGGAGGATACCAATCCAGGGATGAATCCACTATGGTAGTATCAATTCAAAGCTAAACTCCCCCGTTTACAACTTCTCACTTAATCACTACCCGTGCTAATTCTACCTAGGAACTCCTAGATATGAGAACCTCTGCTCACTCCCCCTCAACCTTACCCAGTAAGGATTTAATAACAAACTCAGTTGGAGACACACTCCTAGACAAGCGAAGCACTCGTACCTAAAGGCTTAGAGTGTTGCACAATCTAACTCCTTGCTTCAAAGCTTTGGAGAAAGACAACTAGAGATTACAACTCTATAAACTCAGTCCTTACTTGCATCAAAACTATGATCCAAGTGAAGGCTCACAAAGAACAAAGAACAGACTAAGACCTAAGACTCGATATCTTCAACTCTTGGCTTCGTACTTCATTATGTCTTCAGTCTTCCTTTATATAGAACAAGTTTCATGGGCTTGGATTTTCAATGTTGACAGCTGGCCTTTGTTGATTTTCCTTAAGATTTATTTGATCATAATCTTTTAATTGTTTGTTTCAAATCTTTTTGATCAAAGTCGGCCAATAAAATAAAACAGAACCATGAAAGATTATCTTGTTCCTTGGCGCGCAAGCTGGCACGATATACTTGAAAAACAAATCTTTTTCAAAAGATCGCGTTTAAATAAATAAAGGCGCGTCCAGTAGGGCGTCCAGATGTGAACCCTGATGTGCCACACATCATGCTCCACATCATGGAATCAGGCTTATTTTACCAAATGAAGCCAACACCCTAAAAGGTCTCAACAATCTCCCCCTTTGGCAAATTTTGGGCTAAAATAATCTTTGAGTCACCCAACTAAACTTGGAGAGATGTATAGGCACATCAGAGGCATGCAGCAGCGGATCAGAGCCTCACAAATAAAGAGAGAAATAAACTCTCACAAGATAGGAAAATAAATTCCCAAAGACTGAGAAAAATAAATTCTCAGACACATACAAGCATGAGATTCCATGCACACATAAGGGAGGGTAGCAAACCCAGTAATAGTCTACTCCCCTTTGAACTAGAGCACTTTCCATGTACTCCCCCTAAATCTCATATTCCCTATAGGCTTCTTCAGAATGCATGGCCTAGAGAGATATAGAGAAGTTTTAAACTTGGCTTCTTAAGAATGCATGACCAAGTTAAAACTCACAGATGTGTCAAACATCACACAAAATAGCAACTTCTACAGGCTTCTTAAGAATGCATCACCATGTAGAAATCATACAAATGGATCAACCATTACACAAATTAACATCTTCAATTGGACTTCTTAAGAATGCATCACCCAGTTGAAAACGTACAGAATAAGTCTTCAGAAAAACATGCTTTAGAAAACTAATTCTTCAAAAAGTTGTTGAGAAAATATTTGAAGAAAAATAAGCATGTATACCAGATGTGTAGTCAGATGTGCCACACATCAGAACTTCAGAAGTTGGAGAAGCTTCAGAAGCTGAGCAGAGCTTCAGAAGTTGTAGTGCTTCAGAAGTTGAGAAGAGCTTCAGAAGTTGTAGTGCTTCAGAAGTTGAGAAAGTTTCAGAAGTTCAGAAGTTCAGAAGTTCAGAAGTTCAGAAGTTCAGAAGTTCAGAAGTTCAGAAGTTCAGAAGTTCAGAAGTTCAGAAGTTCAGAAGTTCAGAAGTTCAGAAGTTCAGAAGTTCAGAAGTTCAGAAGTTGCCCCATGTGGATGAATAGAATTTAACTCTTTTTCTTAATTCTCGTCTCAATTCTCTCGTTCTATTCTCTCTAATTTCTCCCAAAATTATCACATTGTCCCAACACATCACAATTTGCTGCAGTTAAGACTTCAAAGTTTTTTATTTTAATTTTTACTCCCCCTTTTTAGCCAAAAATTATGACAAACATACTGAGAGTAAGTAACACACCATAGAATGCAGATAGCATGAGATGTAGAGATGATATTAATAGTGCAGCAGGTACAGAACAGGCACGCAAAGGTGCATCAGAAATCCAGGGCATAGCCCACAAAATACCAGCAAAAACAAGGAAATACTGAGTACAGGGAAATATTAATGAATTACAATAATTCAAATATCCTGGCTCCCATCAGTTTCCTCAGCTTCAGAGTCATTGGGCTCCTCCTCCTCCAATTCCTCATCCTCAGCCATTGTTTGCTCATCCTCAAGCTCCAGTCCAGCAATGACTGCCTCCAGCTTGGCCTTCTTCTCATCCAGAGCCTTGCAAGTCTCCTTTAAAGCAGCAATCATGTCTGTCCTAGACATAGCATTGTTTGAGCTGGATGTGCCCACATCAGGAGTCACATCAGACTGCTTGAGACTAAAAGAAATAGCAGACTCTCTTCTGCAAGACAAATCATCCTTGCCCAGAACATCAGGTCTCTGGCTCAATATGATTCCACACAGTAGGGAAGGAAAGGCAATGGGTAGTTTGACAGCTAGGGTTTTGGCATGTTTGATAGTCTGATCAAAAACATAAGTACCAAAATCGAAGTTAACTTTGTTACCCACAGTATAGATGAACCTAGCCAAACCTGTAGCCACATCACAGTTGTGTGTGGTAGGCACCCAGTTAGCAGCAGCAATCCTGTTCAGGATGTTGTAGATTGGAGTGAGCTTGCTTGCTTGCAATTTTCCCTTCTTAGGCCAAGTCTTGACCTTTCCAGCTGTGATGGCCTTGATTATGTAGTTGTCATTTGCCTCCATCTCAGCAAAGGGCTCCTCACTTCTGCCCAGATACTTGTTGATAACAGTGGGAGAGAAGTGAATTTCTTTACCTCTCACAAAAACAGTTTGGTATTCTTTGTCCAAAGGATTGTCACAACCAGCAGGGATGTTTACCAAAAATTCTTTGACTACCTTCTCATAGCAGTCACCCAGTCCAGTAACAGTCTTCATCAAGCCAGCACGCTTGATCAACCTCATAACTTCCTTGCACTGCAAGGCTTCAGCACTGAGCTCCCTCTCCAGAGCTAACCTTCTATGAGCAATGTACTTCCATTTTCCAGCATGTGCAGGGTTGTGGAAGGAAATCAAATCAACTGGGATGTCAGGAATTCCCTGAGGAATTTTCTTCTTCCCATAGCTCTTCTTCACAGCAGACTCAATGTGAATCACATCAAGCTCCATATTGCGTTCCTCAGCAGATTCTTCCTCAGAAGTGATTTTGTATGAAGATTTCAAAGAAAATTGCAGAAAGATGAACAAAGGGTTTGAGAGAGATCAAGAAAATTTTTGGTCGTTTGAGTGGTTGAGAAACGAATGTGGTGATCAATGTGGTAGGCAATAAGAAAAATCTTGAGTAAACGGATTTCTTGGAGTTTTGAACGCGAAATAGCCGTTGGAAATATTGCCTTTGGATTGCGTGCAACTATGGATGGAGGGAAAAAACAGGTAACCGTTGCACGTCTAAATAGCAATTATGGCTATTGATCCTCAAAGAGGCAAATACCTAGTTTGCCCCTTAACACCTCAAACCTATTTGCATCTAAAGCCTTAGTGAAAATATCTGCCAGTTGATTTTCTGTGGCAACATGCTCTAGAGTCACAATATTGTCTTCAATAAGATCTCTAATGAAATGGTGACGTATATCAATGTGCTTTGTCCTACTATGTTGGATAGGATTTTTGGAAATATTTATAGCACTTAGATTGTCACAGTATAATGTGAGCACATCTTGCTGCACATTGTACTCACCCAACATCTGCTTCATCCAAAGTAGCTGAGAACAACTACTTCCTGCTGCAATATACTCAGCCTCAGCTGTAGAAAGAGAAACACAATTTTGTTTCTTGCTGAACCATGATATAAGGTTGCTTCCCAAAAAGAAACATCCACCAGAAGTGCTTTTCCTGTCATCAGCACTACCTGCCCAGTCAGCATCACAATAACCCAACAATCTTGTGTCTTCACCATGAGAGTAGAGAATTCCATAATCACTTGTACCACTGACATACTTAAGAATCCTTTTGACTTGATTCAGATGACTCATCTTGGGCTCAGCTTGGTACCTTGCACACACACCAACAGCAAAGCTAATATCAGGTCTACTTGCAGTGAGATAAAGTAGACTGCCAATCATGCTTCTGTATAGACTTTGATCAACACTGACACCATGCTCATCTTTAGAAAGTTTGAGATGGGTTGCTGCAGGAGTTCTTTTGTGATTTGCATTCTCCATTCCAAATTTCTTCACAATGTTCTTGGCATACTTGCTTTGGGAGATGAAAATTGTATCTTCCATCTGTTTGACTTGCAGACCAAGAAAGTAGGTAAGTTCACCTACAAGGCTCATCTCAAATTCAGACTGCATCTGATTCACAAACATCTTGACCATTGGATCAGACATTCCTCCAAACACAATGTCATCTACATAGATTTGTGCAATCATGAACTTGCCCTTTTCTTCTCTGACAAACAAGGTTTTGTCTGTTTCTCCTTTTCTATAACCTTGCTGCACAAGAAATTTGGTTAGCCTCTCATACCATGCCCTAGGAGCTTGCTTTAATCCATATAATGCCTTCTTCAATCTGTAGACATGATCTGGATAATTTGGATCAACAAATCCCTTGGGCTGTTCCACATAAACTTCCTCATTCAAGTAGCCATTGAGGAAAGCACTCTTCACATCCATCTGGAATAGCTTGAATTTCAAGATACATGCTACTCCCAGAAGTAACCTTATGGACTCAAGACGTGCCACAGGAGCAAATGTTTCATCAAAGTCTACTCCTTCAATCTGAGAGTAACCTTGAGCCACAAGCCTAGCCTTGTTTCTAGTCACAACACCACTTTCATCAGATTTATTCCTATAAACCCATTTAGTACCAATGATGTTGACTCCTTCAGGTCTAGGAACTAAATCCCACACTTCATTCCTCTTGAACTGGTTCAGCTCCTCTTGCATAGCTTCAATCCAAAACTCATCTGTCAAGGCTTCTTTCACATTCTTTGGTTCTACCTTTGACACAAAACAAGCATTGGATACAACCTCTCTTGACCTTGTCATAACCCCTGACTCAGGATTCCCTATTATGAGTTCTTTTGGATGATTCTTTTGAACTCTAACAGAGGGACCCTTGTTCACTGGAGTCACATCTTCTTGCTGATCAGTCTTCTCAGGAATCTCTATAACTTCAGAGTCTTCAGGCAGGGGGTGAGATGTGTCCACATCAGGATCAACATCAGGTTCATTATCTGAACAGTCATCTATGACAACATTGATGGATTCCATCATAGTTCTTGTTCTGTTGTTGAAGACTCTATAGGCTCTGCTGGTTATGGAATAGCCTAGAAAGATTCCTTCATCACTCTTGGGATCCATCTTCCTCCTTTGCTCTCTGTCAGCTAAGATATAGCACTTGCTACCAAAGACATGGAAGTGTTTGACAGTTGGTTTTCTTCCTTTCCATATCTCATACAGTGTGATTGAGGTACCTTTTCTCAGAGTTACCCTGTTGTGTATATAGCATGCAGTACTCATGGCCTCTGCCCAAAAGTAGTAAGGTAGCTTCTTGGCATGTAGCATAACTCTTGCAGCCTCTTGCAAGGTTCTGTTCTTCCTCTCAACTACACCATTTTGTTGGGGTGTGATTGGTGAGGAGAACTCATGCCCAATTCCTTCATCAGCACAAAACTCAGAGAATCTTGAATTTTCAAACTCTTTCCCATGATCACTTCTGATTCTAACAATGCCACTATCCTTCTCTCTTTGTAGTCTAAGGCATAATTCTTTGAATGCATCAAAAGTGTCAGACTTCTCTCTGATGAAGCTAACCCAAGTGAACCTTGAGAAATCATCTACAACCACAAAAGCATATCTTTTGCCACCAATACTCTCTACCTGCATTGGTCCCATCAAGTCCATATGTAGCAGTTCAAGAACTCTGGATGTCACCTGATGTTGTAACATTGGGTGTGACATCTGAACCTGCTTTCCAACTTGACATTCACCACATATGTTGCCTTCAACAATCTTAAGCTTTGGTAGACCTCTAATAGCTTCCTTGGACACAATCTTCTTCATTCCCTTCAGATTCAAATGGCCAAGTCTTTGGTGCCAAAGCTTTACTTCTTCCTCCTGACTTATCAAACATGTAGTGGAGTGAGCTGTTTCATCAGGAATCCATAGATAGCAGTTGTCTCTTGACCTAGATCCTCTCATCAGCAATTCTCCTTTGTCAGAAGTAATAAGACATTCATTCTTTGTGAAGTTGACTTTGAGACCTTGATCACACAATTGGCTTATGCTGATAAGATTAGCCTTCAAGCCTTTAACAAGTAGCACATCCTCTAGGTTAGGTAAGCTTTTGCTGCTGAGTTTACCACTGCCCTTGATTTCACCTTTTGCTCCATCACCAAAGGTTACAAAGCTTGTTGTATGAGGCTTGATATTAGTGAGAAATTTCTCAACACCAGTCATATGCCTAGAACAACCACTATCAAAATACCAATCATTACTAGAAGATGCTCTAAGAGAAGTGTGAGCAATATGTGCAGTTTCAGAAACTTTAGGCTTCCACATCTTCTTAGGAGTGACCCTTGCTGTTTTGGCTTGCACCTGAGGCTTTTTCTTGGGATACCCATAGAGTTTGTAACAGAAGGGCTTGATGTGACCATTCTTCCCACAGTAGTGGCATCTCCAAGCATTAAACTTCTCTTTGCCAGCAGGTCTCTGATGTGGAGTGTGATGTGTCCACATTCTGCTAGGGTCAGGTTTCTTCTGAGCAGGAACAAACTTAGTATTTGTCTTCTTGCTGTGATGTTTGTTCTTAAATCCTACACCAGATGAGTCACCAGCATACTTTCCTACTTTCAAAATTTCATCAAGCATGTTGGTTCCAGGGTTGAGCATCTTTACAGACTTGGTCATATTTTTCAAGTTGGTTGACAGTAACTTGACTTCACTTTCAAGACTAGCAACTTGACTCTGTAGTTGACCCTTCTCTGTCTCCAGTTGACTGATGATTTCCTTCTGCTCTTCATTGACCTTGTACAGTTCCTCACTCTTGATAAATAGCTTTTTATGGACTGAGGCTAGTTCATCAAAGGTAAGTTCTTCATCATCAGATTCAACATCAGTATTATCCACCCTAGTTATGGCACTAACATGATTAGCAGCAACATTCTCTGAGTCAGTGTCAGAGTCTTCATCAGACCATGAAACAGTTAGGCCTTTCTTCTGCTTCTTCAGATATGTGCCACATTCTGATCTTATATGACCAAAGCCTTCACATTCATGACATTGAACACCCTTGTTCTGAGTTGACTTATCATCAGTTTTGGTTTTTGTTGAAGTGTTACCTAGTTTACTGATGTCAGTCTGGATGTTCCTCACATTCCTCCTTGGTCTTCTGTCCACCCTCCTTTGAAGCTTGTTGAATTGTCTTCCCAACATGGCTAAGTCATTTGAGAGGTCATCATCTGATTCAACAGCTTCTTCCTCTTCACCAGCACAAGATACAAAAGCTATGCCTTTTCCTTTCTTCTCAGTTTGCTCACCTAAGTTCATCTCAAAAGTTTGAAGAGAGCTCACAAGTTCTTCAAGTTTCATACTTGGGATATCTTGAGCTTCTTCAATGGCTGTGATTTTCATGTTAAATCTCTTAGGTAAGGACCTAAGCATCTTTCTCACCAGCTTTTCTTCAGACAATTTTTCACCTAGAGCCTCAAAGGAATTGTCTACCTCAAGCAAATTCATGTGAAATTCATGAATTGATTCTTCTTCTTTCATTCTGAGGTTTTCAAACTTAGTGTTGAGAAGTTGGATTCTTGAGCTTTTTACCTTGGCATTGCCTTCATGAGTGGTTCTGAGTACCTCCCAAGCATTCTTTGCAACAGTACACTGCTTGATCAATCTGAACATATTTTTGTCCACTCCATTGAATAAAGCATTCAAAGCTTTGGAGTTTCCAAGTGATGCAGTGTCTTCTGCAGCTGACCAATCTTCCTCTGGCTTGAGTACACCAGTGTCAACACCATTAGCATCCAAGATTTTGGGATGCTCCCAGCCTTTGAGCACAGCTTTCCAAGTTCTGCTGTCAAGTGACTTTAGGAAGGCAATCATCCTTGGCTTCCAGTAGTCATAGTTGGTTCCATCCAGGAGGGGTGGTTTGTTGACCGTTGTTCCATCCTTGTCCATGTTTCCAGAAAGTAACTTCCCTGGAGCTCACCCTCAAACAGGCAGGGTGCCTGCTCTGATGCCAATTGAAATTCTGGTGGCAAGTGTCAGATGTGTAGCACGATGTGTACACTTTAGGAATCGTACGATGTGTAGCCTAATGTGTCAACATCGTGGACAACTGAACTTGATGAACAAGTAAACAATATAAAGTGCAGAAAACAAAAGAACACGTGAGTTTGTTAACCCAGTTCGGCACTTATAACAAGCCCTATTCTGGAGGATACCAATCCAGGGATGAATCCACTATGGTAGTATCAATTCAAAGCTAAACTCCCCCGTTTACAACTTCTCACTTAATCACTACCCGTGCTAATTCTACCTAGGAACTCCTAGATATGAGAACCTCTGCTCACTCCCCCTCAACCTTACCCAGTAAGGATTTAATAACAAACTCAGTTGGAGACACACTCCTAGACAAGCGAAGCACTCGTACCTAAAGGCTTAGAGTGTTGCACAATCTAACTCCTTGCTTCAAAGCTTTGGAGAAAGACAACTAGAGATTACAACTCTATAAACTCAGTCCTTACTTGCATCAAAACTATGATCCAAGTGAAGGCTCACAAAGAACAAAGAACAGACTAAGACCTAAGACTCGATATCTTCAACTCTTGGCTTCGTACTTCATTATGTCTTCAGTCTTCCTTTATATAGAACAAGTTTCATGGGCTTGGATTTTCAATGTTGACAGCTGGCCTTTGTTGATTTTCCTTAAGATTTATTTGATCATAATCTTTTAATTGTTTGTTTCAAATCTTTTTGATCAAAGTCGGCCAATAAAATAAAACAGAACCATGAAAGATTATCTTGTTCCTTGGCGCGCAAGCTGGCACGATATACTTGAAAAACAAATCTTTTTCAAAAGATCGCGTTTAAATAAATAAAGGCGCGTCCAGTAGGGCGTCCAGATGTGAACCCTGATGTGCCACACATCATGCTCCACATCATGGAATCAGGCTTATTTTACCAAATGAAGCCAACACCCTAAAAGGTCTCAACAATAATTCTAGATAAATTCAAATTTAATCATTACCAAGAAAAGATTTTTCTCGAAAAAATTCAAGAAACTATCGAAGGAGACTTCGAAGAACATGAATTAAAATGTTTAGTTCGTGAGTTAAACAATTTTACTAAAAATTCCAAATACATAGAATGTTTTCAAGGACAATTCTATGGAAACTTTGCAAGCGTACATTATAGACTAAAAGACTCTCGAATTTATAGTCTAATAAAAACTTTAAATATTCTGCCCGATAATATTAGTGAAAATTCAGAAGAATTTTGAAAATTATGTCTGAAATCTCACTTTTTGAAGAAACATCTAGCTATTTTGCTGATGTTATACAAGATCACAAAATAGAAGAAGCAGACTTATCTCTAACTGTTGAAGAAAACTTTAAAAGAAAGTCTATAAAATTCAAAGAACGTCTTTTGAGAAAAAATATCTTGAAATTTGGAATAATGATAGGAGAAGAAGCAATTCCAATTGATTCTACTTCTGGAAATATTTTTATATCTACCATAGATAGAACACAAATTCAAAAAAGAATTTCAAGTCTTTCTGAAAAAGAAAGAAATAAAATTGGTTATATTCACATATCAACCATTCAGGTTTTAATCAAAAGTACTTTCATGAAAGGTATTGATACACCGTTAAATATAATTCTAAGAGACTCTAGAATTACAAATGATAGACAATCTATAATTGCACAAGGTAGATGCAATTTAAAATATGGAAAAATAAAGTTTGATATAAACTTACAAATAGGATTATCCCTAAAGGATAAGGATCTGAACAGATCCATAATCTTTAATTACAAATTAGAAGATTCAAAATTTATGAAAAAAGGAAATCATCCTTTTACAATATGCTATAGAATTAATTATGCTTTAAGTAATTCACATCATAGCATAGAATTTACAGGAAAAGATATAATTCATATTGATGAATTATTCACCCCTATAGTGACATTAGAGTCACCTATATTTAAAACTTTGGCAAGAAAGAGTTGTTCATTAATAGAAGATGACAAAAATCTGTTTGAAGAAACAAACGAAAAACCATTGATCAGAAGCCAAAGCCTTAGGGTAGCACCCCCAAAAAGAGATTTTGAAATCTCAGAACTAAAAGAATTAAATAAGCTACAAAGCTCAGTAGCAGAGTTGTCCTTACAACTCGAAAAATTAGATAAAAGAATCTAATTAGACTTCCGCAACCTGTTACATTTGCTACCTACGATAGCAATGAACTTAGCTGAAGAAAGAAAAAATCTAAAAGTCTATAGAAAAAGAATTCAAAAATTAGATTTTGAATATAGATGTCTAAAAAACTTGCTATATATGGATAGACCTCATGTTAATCCAATAATAAAAGCAAGACTTATAGAAAGAAAAGATCTATTGTCTAATTACAGACTTTTAGTACAATATACGAAGAATGAACTCCGTCGTTTATCTTACAGCTAATCAGCCAAAAACGCGCGAAACTCTGCCGCTCAAACTCTGGTATCAGAGCCAAAATCTCGATCTTAGGATAGAGAAAACTCACACCCTTAGATTTCTGAAGATACACAGAAACACAATTATGGAACTACACCATATAATTATGATTTGGTGGGACCAAATAAAGATTTTACTCCTATTGGTCTATTCAAATAACTTTTTCAATATTGTCAAAATATTGACTACACCTTAGAAGCTCCCTTGGATATAGTATAACGGAACATTTATTTTCACACGTTTTCATATAAGTATAATCTACTTTTATGGACAAATTGTTTTTGAGCCACTAAAACCATCTCCAATGGTTGATATCTATTTTTTAAGAATCGGCACCTAATAGATACCTCAATTGAAGCAAAACAGAAATGAATATCTAATAAGTACTGGTTTTATAATAAGCATTGATATCCATTTCATTTTTGTGGATCTATAAATAATGATGTAGAGTTATTTGTGAGATGTGTTATTGGCGGAACCAATTTAGAACTTTTTAAAGAGTGTTGGGTTGAAGAGATTTAGTGCTTATCATGTGCTATTATTAAAAAAAAAAAATGAATGATGTGTATACATGAGACTTAGTTAAATACTAAAAAATAGAATTCTCCATTGTATATACTTTAATACTTATTAAATGTTATTTATTCACACGATATCATTAGTATATAGCACAAATTCCATATGAAAAAGTAGAGATGATGTGAGAATAGGCAAACAAATATTTTCAAGATAAATATTAATGTGAGTAGTTGTGTGTTGTTTGTGTTTTTTATAGTTAATAATTGAATTAAATGATAATAAGATATAAGATATTGTCTCAAACTTTAACTATGTGAGTGCTGAGGGTTAAAGTTTGAAACAGGTCGTACAAAATGGTCACGGTTTGATGTATGACGTCAAAAATCACTCAAATGAGTTCTTATAAAAACCACTTTTAATGTAGTTTACTATGAAATTTTTAGAAGTGTATCTGATTTGAAGCCTGTATTTTTAATGGAGTTATTTAATATTTAAATTATATTTTAATTTGTTACATTTTTGCACAGTCAAAAAAATACTATATAAATCTCTATGATCTGTGTGAACGCAAGGACAAGATAGCTAGTTACTAAAAAAAGCTTTAAATTTAGTGTAGTTATTTTTTCTTTCTTACTATAGAATTAAAGCAGCATTTGTCTAAAACATCATTAATAAGAGTCACTTTATCTGTATACGCTTCGACCACTAAAACTAAGTCATCAACAAAACATAGATGAGAAAGTTTTAGCACCTCCTCTACCAAAAGATAAATGTTTATAGCTACCCTCATTAAGACATAAAACATAAGGGAAAAGAAGGTCCCTATGTCTAAGAGCATCTCTAATGGTGATACCGCTTTGGGTATTATACATCACTAAAAAGTGGTCCATACAATGCCATACAGTATTTATGCAACTCATACGTGTTTTGCTTCAATGGTGATACCATTCTAGGTATCATACATTATTAACAAGTTATTAATTCTATTTAATTCGATTATACAAAAAAGGTAACATTAAATTGATGATACAGTACCTTAAATAAGGTACCGGTATCATCAATTTTGATACCCTCTATGCCATGTCATGAAATTCCAATGATAAAAAAAATAAGGTACGGATCATTAGTCTATGATACTCTCTATGATACCCGTATTAGAGATGCTCTAAAACCTCTAGATGAATTATAGCTAGAAGTGGGTCCACCATTCCAATTTATACTTGCCGAAGCACAAGAACAATGATGAATCGGCTCCCAAATAGGATCTGTGATATTTAGAAGAATCAATGTGTTTCTAATAAGGCAAATTCTTATCTACCCATTACATTAGAATGGGCTCAGCTACCCATCTGTGTTGGCACAATCTAAGCCATCCATCTATCTGCTATTATTTATGCAATAAAAATTATAAAATTTGCAAGGCTGGTAAGTTAGAATAATATAATTGCAAAAATACCCTCTAATTCTAACACTGACTTTTCGTTTCATCCATCTGCTTCAGGTTTGCAAATTAACCTTTTTATTTTTTCATCTCTAAATTCTTCATTTGCTCTTAAGTTCTAGATAATTTTCGTTTTATTATTTTTTCCAAATTTCAAAACTTGAAATGCAACAAGTTGCGGTGAATCTTTATAAGACCTTTGTAGATCATGATTTTATGAATCTATTGTCACAAATCTTGTGTTTTTCAACAATCATAGAGAGAATAATCAAAGAAAAACCTTTTCTTTTTATGGGCTTCACAACTTCGCGAATTTTTGCGTTAATCTCATGTTTTGATGTTTAAAACTTGATAATTTTGTGTTGGGATCGTTGGAGATTCTATTCTGGTCGAAACCCACAAAAATCCGGACGAAATGGAGATGAAAAACTAAAGATAATGATGCTGGTGCCCGACCCGTGTTTTGCCCCGGATTTTGATATGGGTCGACCCGCTAGAGGTTGAAGGTGACACTGTTCACGTACGTGTAAAGCCCACTCGCGGGTTAGAGAGAGTGCAGGAGAGTGTGATGGCTACGAGCGTCCGTTTTGTATGCCGTTTTTTGCGTTGCACTTTACTTAATGAGCTTTATTTTACTGATATTTTTTTTTATTTTTTTACTGTGTTACATTATTTTTATAAAATATAACGACAATATTAATTAATAAAAAACAAATTAAATATTATTGTTTTGAAAAAATATGTTAGAAATATCATATCATATATTATGAATTAAATGTTGATATTCACTTCCCTTAATAGATATTATATAATTATATACGATTAAATTTTGAATCATAATTTGTCACATTATGCGTCCATCTCTAATTATAACAACCTTCAAAATATTGGTAAAATCCTACAATTAAATGCGATTGAAGGGTCAAAATTTACACATTAGCTTTTGTTTAGCTTATTTTCATGTTATGGAAATCGATAAAGAATCGAGTAATCAAATTACATGAAAATATGGGACTAAAAATAGATATTCAACCTAATAATTAGCTCGTTTTTTCATGTGTTAGGTGTGTGTATCTTCTCAAATTCTCAAACCTTTTAACTTTTTTTTTTCCACAAAAATAAATAAAAATCAAACTTTCATATTTCTTTTGTAAAAAAAAAACTCAACTTATTTCTTTTTACAATAATTAATTTATAATTAATGATATATTTACCGTCATCATATTTTCAAGCTCAATCAAATATTATTTAGATCATATAAGGCAAGGCCCAACGTACGAGCAAGTCCATTAAACCACACTGGATCCTAACTAAATAAGCACCGGGTGAGTACGACATGACAACGGCTAATGGCTCACTAGGCAAGTGACACCTGAATCACAAAAAAGTAGGAGCTACTTCGGTAGAAGGGGATGAGGCGTACCAAAATTAGAGCTATCCACTAAGGTTAATGTGTATATTTAAATATAATCTTTTTATTGTATTAATTTTATTCTCTCTTTTTTTTCTCTATAATTTTATTTAGTAAAATTACAATGAAGGATTCAAAAATTATAATATTATTAAAACTAATAAGGACAAATTAGTAAAATTGCTAGTGACAAATTTTATTGTATTATTAGAAGTATATTTACGCGAATGATCTATATGATCATGATGAAAATATAATTTTCTTAGTACTATTAAATTTACTAACTTCGAAGAAGAATGCGCGCATAAAAAAAAGAAGAAGAATATTATAGAAAAAAAAAACAGAAACAATAAATGATTATAGAAAGTTTAGTCAATAACTAGTTTAGAAATCCGTGCATTCGCAAGGATTTATTGATTTTTTTTCGATATTTAAGTTCGTCATTATATTAACATAAATATATTTATTTAAAATAAACCATTTAAAATTTTTGTTATAAAATATAGATTAAACTATTTTGTTCTATCTCGTAAAACTTACTAAATATGTTCTTTTTTACTAAATAGATTTTTTTCATTAAAACTATTGTTTTGTGTATTTTTTTAAAAAAGTTATAATTAATATGTTCAAATTTTTATATAGTAGATGTCAAAAAGTTAATATATTTAGCTCGTTGATTTATGATAAACATATGTCTCATGAATGAAATTTTGTAATAAATTATAATTACCAAAGACAAATATTTATCCAATTTCTTTTATCCATTAGTGATAAATATTTGTCATGTGGTTTTAAAGTTGTTAATTTGTGATAAATATATCTCAGGTGTATATTTTTATAATAAATTATAATTATCAATGATGAATATCTATCCAATTTTATAGAAAAGGAAAATTTATTAATTATTGATGATGATAATTACTTAACTTTATTAATTATTGATGATGTTAATCATTAATAGTATTGTAAAAGTTTTTATAAAAGTTTCTTAGAGGGATTCGTAAATATATATATTAATATAGATATAGATATAGATATAGATATATATATGTATATTTTTTTATAGTGTTAGTAATCTATATTGAATATTTTTTATTCAATAGGAATTTTGTTAATTTAAAGAAATAAAAGAAATAATAATATTGATAGTCATTAATATTATTGGTCAAATTTTCTTAAAAAATTTTAATATGAATTCGTAAATATAAATATATATAGATAGATTTTTTATTCAATAGTAATTTTGTTAATTTAAAGAAATAAAAGAAATAATAATATTGATAATCATTAATGATAGTCATTAATATTTGTCATTAATACTATTGGTCAAATTTTCTTAAAAAAATTTCAATAGGGATTCGTAAATATATATATATATATATATATATATATATATATATATATATATATATATATATATATATATATATATATATAGATATTGATATATTGATTTTCAAAATAAAATACTATAGTGAAGATTTAATTTTTGTAATATAAAAAAGTGAATTCTAATTAAAAAATAATTTTAATGACAAAAATAATGGTTAGAATTAATGTCAGTCATTAATGTTAATCATTAATAGTATTGTAAAAGTTTCTATAAAAGTTTCTTAGAGGGATTCGTTAATAGATATAGATATAGATACTATAGTGAAGGTTTAATTTTTGTAATATAAAAAATTGAATTCTGTACCGGTCAGGATTTTCTAGGCCCAAATAATGAAAAGAAGCCCACTTAAGTGGCGCACGTCGCCTAGGCGACATCGCCTAAGAAATCCATACCGCCTCATCAATTGGGTCGGCACATCTAGATAATAGGCCAAAGCCCACTATCTTATCCCTCAAACGCACGATCTCCACTCTCAGTAAAAAAGAAAGACAGGGGAACATC
The DNA here is from genome assembly GCA_954870985.1 of Trifolium fragiferum. Classification (NCBI taxonomy): domain Eukaryota; kingdom Viridiplantae; phylum Streptophyta; class Magnoliopsida; order Fabales; family Fabaceae; genus Trifolium; species Trifolium fragiferum. The sequence goes on along the minus strand of OX940790.1, from coordinate 13,820,502 downwards.
CATGATCCCACGAAGAAGGTAACTACCCACTACCTCTGATGCGCAAAGTGGATCAGTTATCTCTCCCACACTCTTTCACCCCTCCTCTATAAATAGGAGGTCCATTAATGAGAAAAAGGACGAAGAATTTGACCCAAAGAAATCAAACATACACTTTGGACCAACATTAAACACTTCAGAATATATACCCCCTAGTTCCATACAGGAACAAATTCTAATTAAAAAATCATTTTAATGACAAAAATAATGGTTACAATTAATGTCGGTCATTAATGTTAATCATTAATAGTATTGTAAAAGTTTCTATAAAAGTTTCTTAGAGGGATTCGTAAATTTATATTAATATAGAATATAGATATAGATATAGATTAATATATATATATATATATATATATATATATATATATATATATATATATATATATATATATATATATATATACACATACACTATGATGAAGGTTTAATTTTTGTAATATAAAAAAGTTAATTCTAATTAAAAAATCATTTTAATGACAAAAATAATGGTTACAATTAATGTCGGTCATTGATGTTAATCATTAATAGTATTGTAAAAGTTTCTTAAAGGGATTCGTAAATATATATTAATATAGATATAGATATAGATATAGGTATAAATATAGATGTATACTTCACATAAATTAAAAAAAGAGCGTAAATTGTGTAGTAAATTGTTTGTCATTATTATATTATATATTTATATGTTTTGTTTTATTTTGTTAAAATAAATTTAAAAAAAAAAAGTGTATATATAAACCTAATACTAAATGTTTGATTTAGTATGTTTGTTTGGTTTTTCTGAATTTTTGTGTGTACTCTAATTTTTGATTTTGGGATATTTTGATTAATAATTTCTTTAAATCTTTATGATTTATTTTTCTGTGAACAATTTATCCAAATATATTACGATGATTTGCTATTTTCGTATGAAATTATATATATTGGGTTCACCTTTTGTTTCCCAAAATTTAGAATCCGTTTGTTATAGCTTATTTTAGAAAAAAAATCTTTTTTTTTTAAAATAAAAATAATCACTTCTAAATATTTTGCATCTATTTGTTACACATTTTAAGAAATAATCAGAAAACAGATAAAATTGAGAAGCAGCTAAGAGTAGCTTCTCAAATAATAAATTTTTCAAGAGGAGAAATATTTAAAATCATAATGAAAAATATTAAACTTATTGAAAATATAAAAAGTTAAGTTTAAAATAACTTTAATATTTCCAAAGAAGTTATCATAATTTTTTTTTTTTATAAATACAAAGAAAAAATAATAATTTAAAGTTAAAACAAACTCACCTTAAATATTATGGTAATCTTTATTTTTCATCTCGTATAGTAGTTATTTTTTTTAAAGGAAGCTAAAAAGAAAAGAAAAAAAAATTAGAAGGAAAAACTATTCACGAAGAAATGAAGTTCCCATCGCATCGTTCTTTTATGTAGAGAATACTTTTAATGTTTATGACGCATTCATCGGTCTCTCTTCATCAATTTTGGTGCAAAGATCATATCATCATATATATAACTTAAATATTGGTGTTGCAATATTAGTTTACATGATCAAGTTTTTTTTTTTCGACAACAAATAAAAAAACTTTTAAATAGTGATTTTCACTAGTATAATTTGATAAAATCCATAATACATGTGATTTATATATTAGATTAGATAAATTAATTATTCAATTAATTTAAAATATAATTTTGGTTATAATAATTTTTTTTTTTTTTTTGGATGAAGGTTATAATAATTGTTGAGGGAGTATTAAATTTGCAGCATATTTTATTCATAATAATTTCATTGAAAAATATTTATTTAAGTAATATAAAGTGTTATATTTTATAAAAAATATTTAACCTATGAAAAAAAATAAAAACAAATGTTAGTAAAATAAAACTCCTTAAATAGAGCGCAACGCAAGAAACCGCATAAAAAACGGATGCTCATAGCAATCACACTCTCTCTCTCACTCTCTTTAATCCGCGAGTGGGTTTCGTACATGTGAATAGTGTCATCTTCAACCTCTGACGGGTTGACCCATGATCAGAAACGGGTCAAAACGCAGGTCACGATCCATCACATCTATTTTTCGTTTTTTAGCACAGTTTCATATAATTTTTTATGGGTTTCGATCGGAATTCAATTTCTAATGATCTGAACACAAAAATAATCAAGTTTGAAGCATCAAAACACGAAATTTGGAGAGAAATTCGTGAACATATCAAACCCATAAAAGAAAAGATTTTTCTTAGATTTCTCCTTCTATAATTGTTGAAAAACACGAAATTTATGACATTAGATTCGTAAAATCATTCTCTACAAAAGCCCTATGATTTTTCACTTCAATTTATTAGATATCAAGATTCGAAAATATACAGTGAATATTAAACGAAAATTAAGAAAAAAAAAAGAAATATGTGTAGTTTAGTTGAAAAAAGTTTGCAGACTGTGGTATTTGCCTTTCCCTTGTATTCTTTGTTTCTTGTAGTGATCTTGGCATGTTTTATGCTAGATTATCCGTTTATATATATATTACAAGTTTAGCAGTTTTCCCGAAAAAGTTTAGTTGAAAAGAAATGAATTTCATTTTCTGTAAACATGAAAAGATGGAATGAAAAATTAGTGTTAAAATTTAGTGGGTGTTTTTATAATTAAACTAGTTTTAGTTACTAGTATTGTAAATTAATATAGTTTCTATAACATAAATGATCAAAGAGAAATGAATGGTCTTGATGGTGCCAACTAGGATGGACTGCTCTACCCATTTTGTAGTAATGGGTAACCAAGTTGTCACCTTCTAATAAAGCTTCACTCAATGCAACATATGCTTTTTCCATACTCTTTTCATTCTTATTTTTAAGTAAAAATCTACTTTTTAGATTCATTTAATAACTGATATATTTGATCTATAATATGGATCAAATACATTAGTTATTCAATGAATTTTTTTTTTAATTTATATGCACTGTTAGTGTAAAGAGTTTTTACACTGACAGTGAATCATAACCATCTGATCTTTATAAATGTTTGACTTGTTTGATAACTACCTATAAAGTAATGGGCATGAGTGGCTATGATGTGCTGATGGTGTAAAATATTTTACACCGTCAGTGCATAACAATTAAACTCATGAAAAAAAATAACTTTTACTTATAATTAACAATAAAGCTAGAGGGAATATCAATATCATGGTTAGATTTAAAATTACACTTATAGAATTTAAAATTATTTAAAATGAATTTAGATAGAATGAATTTATATAGAATGATTTAAAATATAATTTTAAATCTAACCATGATATATTGTATCAATGATTTAAAATTATATTTTGATACAATATAAATGATTTTAAATCATTATAAAGGGATTTATTTTTTATGTTTGGATAAATGATTTAAAATTATTTAAATTATTTACTATCTAAATATAATTTTAAATCTAACCATGATATATTGTATCCAAACATAAATCCCTTTTTTAAATCATAAATCCCTTTTTCTCGTGCATCATTCATTAGTTTCTATAGAGAAAGAATCCTCTCAATTTTTTCCCCTCAGTTTTCCTTAATCCTTACATCTTAACCATTCACCAACTTTCTTTTCATTTTGCTAATTAAAATATTATCACATACTTTTGATCCAATGGTCTATATCCAAACATTATTTCCTCAATTTATTTTCAAACCGAGAGAATCCATTCTAGTTAGTAGTTTCTATAACTTTTATATCGTCATTCATTACTTTCCGTAATTTTATTTATACAAACACACCTTAAATATTACGGTACAAAGTCACACTCTAATTAGAAGGACTTATGTTGAAGTAGCATTGGAAAAGGAGAGAATCTTGTAGTAACAGTAACATCCATCCAAAAATAACCAATGGCTTCTGGAGGCGAGCACACCCATCATCACCACGACCATGACCATGACCATGAACAACACAAGCATGCAGATTCATGGGTAGGTGCTGATGGGAAAATTTACCACAGTCACGATGGTCTTGCACCACATTCACACGAACCCATTTACTCACCTGGTTTCTTCAGCAGAAGAGCTCAACCTCTTCCAAACAGAGATTTCAATGAAAGAGCTTTCACTGTTGGCATTGGTGGACCTGTTGGTACTGGCAAAACCGCTTTGATGTTAGCCCTTTGTCAAAATCTAAGAGATCATTACAGTCTCGCTGCTGTAAGTACTAATTCATTATTTTAACTCCGCAAAATCTCAAACATTTCACAAAAAAAAAAAAAAAAAATTTGATTTTTTTTAGGTTACAAATGATATATTTACTAAAGAAGATGGTGAGTTTTTGGTGAAACATAAAGCACTTCCAGAGGAAAGGATACGTGCTGTTGAAACTGGAGGTTGTCCACACGCAGCAATTCGTGAGGATATTAGTATTAATCTTGGTCCACTTGAGGAGCTTTCAAATCTTTATAAAGCTGATTTGCTTCTTTGTGAATCTGGTGGAGGTATTATAATTAGTTGTGGTTACTGATTATATTTTAATTGATTATGTGCATGCATGTGTCGCTTCTGCGGTGAAAAAGAATTGATTTTGTAAAATTGATTCTGGCTAAAACTGAATTGAAATTGAATGTGAAGTGATTTATGTTTGGATAAAAGTGATTTGAATATTAAATTTGAGAGTAAAAATCAATTATAGAATCAGAAGCTACAATTTTTAATTTTAAGTAGAATCAATTATGAATGCAAAATCAATTTTGTGTCTAAAATCACTTTTGACATGTTTGCATGATGCCGATTGGAATTGATTTTGCTTCTAGAAATCAATTCTAATTTGAAGCTAGGATTTGTAGCTTTTGACTCAAAATGTATCCAAACTTAAACTATTTCACCTTCAACTCACTTTTAACTAAAATTAGTTTTACTTTGTCAAACAAACTAAAATTATTTACCAAATCAGTTCATTCAAAATCAATTTTTTGTCACTGCATAAGCAAACATGCACATAGCCTCTTAAACTATAGGTTATAAAAAATTTAGTCCCTCAAATTAACTGAAATGGTCTTCGAAATTGAAAAACTTTGATCATATTAGTACTTTTGGATTGTTAGTTTAGTTCCTGAAATTGCTGTGGATGGACTAATTGGATCATATTAGTACTTTTGTATATCGGTTTAGTTCCTGCAATTGTCATGAATGGACTAATTTGATTGGTGATTTTCAGTTTTAGATAACATTTTGAAATTTTATCAATTTAAGAGATAAAATTGTACGACACCTACAATTTTAAGGACTAAAGTGATAGTTTAGTTACTCTATATGGTATTACACGTCTATAGTATGTTTATAAGTTTGATATAAAAAACATTGGATGCTGACTTGCGTTTTTGTACAGATAACCTGGCAGCCAACTTCAGCAGGGAACTGGCGGACTATATTATTTACATAATAGATGTATCTGGCGGTGATAAAATTCCTCGGAAAGGTGGTCCTGGAATCACACAAGCCGATCTCCTTGTAAGTTTGCTAATTGCTATATGCTGCATAACTATCTGTGGCACCCCTAATTTTATCTTCTTAGTTCTTTTCATTTTGTTTTTTAATATTATTATGGAACTAATCGGACTTAATTCCAGGTGATAAACAAGACTGACCTTGCACAAGCAATTGGGGCTGACTTGGCTGTCATGCAGCGCGATGCTCTTAGGATGAGAGATGGCGGGCCATTTGTATTTGCTCAGGTTAGTTAGTTAGTTAGTTAGTTAGTTAGTTAAGGATGTTGTACAGTGTTTCTTTCTTGCAACCTTTGTGGCTTTGAGTATATCCAGCAAGACTTGGATTCTCTGCAGTCAGGAAATCCACAAAGTCAGCACAACAGGAGTTGTCAATCAAAGATCAGATGTTTTTGATCGCTTGACAGAGGATACGTGATTGCAGGGAATCCAATTCCCAAGTGAACACCACGTTAACACGGTCGAGTCATCTAAACTTTTGCATTTGTTTCTGCTAAAGTAAATGCAAAAGTTCATACATTCTACTTATAGCAATATATTTATTTCATAGGCATGTTGTTATTTAAACAGTAGCATTTTGGATTTAGTTAACTTTTGCATTTGTTTCGGCAAAAGTTCGTACATTCTACTTATAGCAATATATTTATTTCATAGGCATCTTGTTAATCAAACACTAGCATTTTGATTTAGTTAACTTTTGCATTTGTTTCTGCAAAAGTTCATACGTTCTACTTATAGCAATATATTTATTTCATAGGCATCTTGTCAATCAAACACTAGCATTTTGATTTAGTTAACTTTTGCATTTGTTTCTGCAAAAGTTCATACATTCTACTTATAGCAATATATTTATTTCATAGGCATCTTGTTAATCAAACACTAGCATTTTGATTTAGTTAACTTGGTATATACATTAGGTTTGTAACTTTGTCTTCGAATTAATTTCATTCTTCATTTGCTCCGTATTAACTGTTGAGTAAAAAAGAACTAGTACAAGTAATAGATTTGAAAGAGAAGTAAATTCTCCCAAGAATAAGTAATAAATGCCTTCTTTCCATGTTATTTTTTCAAATTACTGGTGCTTGCTTGCTATTCTTTCCATGTTAGTTTCCTTTCATTTTTACTTTTCTGTTGAGCTCACTTTCCTTTCTCATCTTGTATGTATACCTTTCCACATTGTTGAATTGTATTCTGAAATTGTTATTTCATCTTTCGTAATAGTAAAGAGCCATTAATACAAAGTGAATGGCATAACCTTAACCTTAAAATCATGTATAGCCATAAAAGCGATGAAAATCTTGCCTTTGTGACTTGGTATCTGGTTGGAATTGCACATTTCCCTTGTTTAAACAATGGAATTGTTCACAAACAACCGTCATGGATCCACAATTGGAATTTATATCAATACAATTCTAAGAAAATTGATTGATGGCTTTATTGTAGAGTGAATCTTAGATTTGTTTTTGAATTGGAAATAAGCAGACAAGGGTGTGAGTATTTATAATTAAAACTTGGTTATATAAACATTTAATGTGTGTGATTATCTCATTTGATTAATATAATAGAAGTGCATCAAGGTTTATATGAAGCATTTTGTTCTTACTCAAATTTTACTTCTGCCTCTATAACTATTTAACAGAACTGGTTCAGAATACGGAATGAAACAAAATATTATGAGCAAGTTGCGCTTCCTTGTAACGTCTTTAAGGCAATAATTATCCAGCTTGTTGTGAGCTATTAAGTATTAAATCAAATCGTGAACCTTATAGTTAGCACAGGGATTTTTTTCTTCAGATTTTCTATTTCTAGCATCCTAACCACATTCTTTATATGTCCTGTCTTGTATTTCGAACGATGATAACCTTTCAATTTTTCACTACTCTAGTTAACTTTATTTCTGCATCAATGTGCAGGTGAAACACAATGTTGGGGTAGAAGAAATTGTGAATCATGTCATACAGGCATGGGAAGCAGCTACTGGGAAGAAACGCCGTTAACATTTCTTTGAAAGCTGATAGCTCGAGCGAGGAGTGGAGCCTAGTCCATTATCTTTTCATTCATGTTAAATAACTACTTTCGGTAGCATGTACTTTGGACCTTATCAATCAATGTGTACGAGTCACACATCTATCTACTATGGCTACTAATAACTCTTCAATTCTCATTCATGTTATGCAAATTGACTTCTAGGTCGCTTCATAATATATGCATGAGCTAATGGGATTATTTTGTTGCCTTTATTTAGCAAATACTTTCGTGTTATGTGTATGACAGCATGTCTTTTGCTACAATTCAAAATAATGGGTTTTTTAATGTATTTTTGGTTGTACATTTGCTATTTAAAATATACAAATAGTTTTGTAGAACCAACTAAAATATACACTTACAAGAAATAATAAAATAGTAGATTAATATTTATAAAACTTCCCATAAAAAATAACATATACAAAAAAGAAAAGATGTACTCTAATATTTTATTAAAAAAATTCTAATTACTAAAAATAGTAAAGGTATATTATTATTATTTGGACCTTTTTTTAAAGAAAAGTTCATTTCAGTGTAAATACAAGTTTCTTTAAATGGTAGCTGAAAAACAGAAAATATTTTAAAATATAAACAGCCATATGATATGAATCTTGAGAACATACAACGAATTAAAAATTTGCCCACTGTCTAACTTTTTTGGGTTAATAGGTCTTTACCCCCTGCTAAGTGGGCGTGTTTTGCGTTACCCCCTGCTAAAATTTTCTTGAAGAATGCCCCCTTGCAAAGTTTTTTTTTTTTGGTTTCCCCCATTTTCCTCTCTTGGATGCAAGAAATTTGAACTTTTTAAATCGGTTGAACAAAATAACCGATTTAAAAAACATAACTTTTTAAATCGGTTGAACAAAATAACCGATGTAAAAAGTGCACTCAAGGGGGGAAACCAAAAAAAAAAACTTTGCAAGGGGGCATTGTTCAAGAAATTTTTAGCAGGGGGGAAACGCAAAACACGCCCACTTAGCAGGGGGGTAAAGACCTATTAACCCAACTTTTTCTATTCTATTATAGTTTACTATGAATATTCGTTATTCACTTAATACAAGTTTACTTACTCTCAAGAATGGTAGAAAAAAGTAATTATTTATTTCAAATTTCTGCAATAAAATAAATTTCTTGAACCTATAATGTCCTAAGGTGGTAATAGCAAAATAATATGGATATTAGCGATAGAACGATTTGGGCCGCCGGCCTTCTACTTGTAGCCCACAAAAATAAAAATCCAATTAATTATTGATAATTAACGAAAAAATAAAATGTTTTGCGGTGAGCGTGGATCGAACACGCGACCTTCAGATCTTCAGTCTGACGCTCTCCCAACTGAGCTATCCCCGCTGATGATAATTTCCCACTCCGTTTAATATATAATGTTAATTACCATATAATGCTTCACGGAAAGGAAAATCACTCTTGTTTTCAACTGATTTTATTTATTTATTTATTTATTTATTTATTGTCTTTAATATATTAGATTGCAATCACGAATTAAGATTTATACATTTCTAAAATAAAATAATTATAATAAGTCTCTTATGTGTAAGCCATCATAAATTTGATCCTTGGTAATATAGACTGCTTGTGATGAAAGTATTCATGATTGCTCACCCGTGAATATGCAAATTAAGCATGTAAATTATGAACAACACCATGCATAGACTTTCATTTCAAGTATTGCAATATATAAATATATATCAAATCATATTTTATTTTTTTGTATTTGCAAAACTTATATATAGTCATCCACACACACTGCTTACATAATTGTCTATACATACTATGGTCAGTATTCACACACACACTTATGATGTTCATTAATGAATACATGTGAAAAATATACATTGAAAAATCCATGAAGAAAAATAAATCAAACTTCACTTTTTGATGATTGCACTCTATCAAACTCACCTTTCACAAAATCATATCCACTTGCATATATAAAGTGCATGCACCAAAAAATTAAATTAAAATTAACAACCCAAATAGCCTAATCAAAATGTAAAGTAAAAAAAAAATCATCACATTATTATTTCTTTTAATAATTCAAAGCGACGTGTAATGTCACTCTGCCACTTACAATATCCGTTATGTATTAGTCAAACAAATTTCCAAGTGCATTTATCTTTCCACATGCAATTGGTAACATCTCTTTTTGATTTTGTTGCCTTTGAGGAATTATATCTTGGTAAGATGAAATAGTTGACCCATCACTTCCTTCAATCACTCCTTGCTTTTTCATATACTCCAATTTGTCCTGGAAGAGATAAATCAATCCAATGAAAGAGACTTCCACTGTGAAAAGTATAGTCCAAAACATTGTGCTTTTTAAGGTTCTCTTATGGTAAGCTTGTAATCCTGTGTAAATGTTGATGATCCCCACAAGGGAAACTATTGTCCCTAGTATCCAATGTACTAAGTACCAATAACTTCTCTGTTTCTTTCCCCTGCAAATTCAATTAGAATATGTAAAACATCTAAATTAAAACTATTGGTCTTTGAAAATGTTTTACACATACATCCAATGTGATACTTTATATATTAGCTCCTAAAATATCTACTCGCACCTAAAACTTTTTTTTATACCGACAATATATATTAGTTAAACTCTATTTTTAATTACAAAACTATCACTTTGTTTTCACTCTTTTATTGTTTTCAAAGATTTGTAGTAGCAAATATAAGGTTACAATTTTGCAATTAAAAGTGAAAACAGGAATTAAATGAAAAAATAACATGCTTTTTTTTGCTGTTGCATAAAGTAGGTATCTTCTGCGCACAGCAGATATTAATTTCTCGAGTTTATGAGGCCTAAATAGGCAGCAAACTCTTCCTAAAAGTTTTAACACTGCTGCATGCCCGAGACAAAGAGTTAAAATGCATTTCAGAAAGTTAAAATGGCTATTGCTACCATAAGAAGTATAAAGGTTGTGTTATTTGGATTATTAGCATTGAATTGAATGAAGTGTAAATCTTAATGAATTAACCTGTGAGGTCTGAAAAATCCAATGAAAGCTTGCACAAGTATAGCACCATAAAGTGCTAGACCTAATCTTTGATGGTTGTTATCAAATGAATTCTCAAATTTTTTCAATGACATAGCAGCTCCAACTGTGGCAAGAAGTACTGAAAGCATCTGTTAGATTAAATGTTAGACTATTTTTACAATAAATGGATAGAAAAGGGAAAAAGACAAACAGAATATTTTTTTCAACTATTATTTCAAATGTACTATAATTATAATTCTAATTAGGTTCAAATGGTAATCATAATCATGTATGGTATAAAAAAAAAAAAAAATTGGACACACCACTATAAAAGTTAAAGTTATAAGTTATGATTATGTTGTTACACAAAGATCAAAATTTCAATGATTACACAATGTAACTTTGAAGAAAGCATCTTATATACTCCACTCACATAATTTACCACTAATCCACTTGTCAAAGTCAAGTACTTAACAAAAATAATCAACAAACTAATTCATTGTATAATCTTTTTCACAAAGAATTAATGAAAGAGATACATAACCTGAAAAGCAACATGGAAATAGAAGAGTACTCTACTCTTTCTTGATCCAGGTTCAGCTTTATTTGATCCTCTTATTGTAAGTATCCCAAGAGGCATTAAGAATCCCATTGAACCCCATAGAAGCAATCCATGTAATGCTATATCAGATGATTTTTGATGATTTACCTGTTATATTAAATATTAATTCACCACTAGTAGTTAATACTATCATTTAATTTTACACACACACACACACATTGCTTCACATTCTTTAATTTGTATTTTATAATCATATATAAGAAAATAAAAGCGAGACATAATAAAAATATGTTACACTACAAAAAATTCGTCATTTAGTGACTGCAAAATCGGTCTCTATATTGATTAGTGATATGTTTATACATCAATTTGAAACTGTTGCTAAATTATTGATCGCTAATATGTATCGGCTGATCACTGATTTAGAGACTGATTTTAGAACAATCGCTAAAAGCTAAACCAAACAACTAACCACTAGTCGCTAAGCATCGAGAAGAAGAAGTAGAAGAACATGAAGATAAAAAACATAGGAAACTCCAGAGAAAGAAATTGGTATACCTTGTGAATTTTATTATTTGTGTTCTTGTGGCTACTCATTTCCTCCAAGGTTGTGCATTGAGTGAAGGGTAGAACAGAAACATAAAATGAAAGCATAACAAAGTACATTAATTTGTAAGAAATGTGCATTCTCCTATTAGAATAAGAAAGCAACACAAAACTATAGAGTACTATAATAGCTACACTTAATTAAGTTCCTCTCACAGTGTCTCTCTTTGAGTTTTGAAGCTAAAGATGTTTTAGGATATGATTGTTTATGGTATGGCAGAGAGAGCTTTTAAAGTGTAGTAGTGAAGGGACTTCATTTGCTTTTTGTATAAAGAAGCTTTAAATTTTTAAGGAATGATCATGAAATATGAAAATGTTAATTAATTGTTAAATGTCACTGTGATGTAATGAGTGTTAGTTGAATGTAAATTTTAGCTTATATAAAAAAGAAAGTATATTAAAATGAAATGAGTTGGGACATGTATACTACTACCTCACTTTCTAATGTGGGGTTGGTTGACATTTGGTACAATGCGTTGAATTAAGAAACAAATCAATAGGTCAAAATCCTATTGATATGTACTTGAATATGTATATTTTGAGGCAGACACTTTGTAAAGGTATAATGAAAGTTATTTTTACCTCACTAAGTTGCATCAAACCGATGCAATTACCAATTTGAATAAATAAAAATGAATATAGTTTTTGGAGTAAGAAAAATAGTGTGTAAATCATGCATCTCAGGAGGAATTCTAATATAGACACAAATATAAATGTATAGTGTTTAGGTACACTCACATGAGTGAAGAGAGAGAAAAGATTAAATAATTTAATTTTAAATATTTTTCAAAAGAGTAAATGATGTGATGTTTTATGTATGTGTGCCTAAACACTATTCATTTATGTTTGTGTCCATAGAAGACTTTCTCTGCATCTCAGATGTGCGGATATCCATTGTTTTATATGGAAGTCTTGACATGCATGAATTGGTTGTAATCTAAAAAAAAAATATTACACGAGATAATTTTAAAAAAAAAATAAAAAATAAAATTCGCCTACTTTATAGAGTAAAAATCTATTTATCCAATTTTTTAAAAACTTGTCTTATTGTTGTTTCGGGCAAAGGCTAAAATCTGTGTTCTTAATTACATGCTATAACACACATCAACTGATTAAGTCTTTGTGATCAAATCATCATTACTCTCTGAAACAGTGATCCACAAATCACACCAAGATCAAAGCAACCGCATAATTAACCATATCAAATCATTTATCCACTTGGGTTTGTCTAGTGGTATTGACTTAGGACCTGAAAGTGTGCCCCTCTTAAAATCTTAGATTTAATTTTCACCGGTGTCAATTTAGGTGGACTAATCAAAACATTGCATTCCCAATACCTCACATATAGAAGGTCATCGACCCTTGGTAAAATGTATATTCTCTATTATAGTAAAAACCTCATTTACTTGAGTTTTAGAGTCTTTGTAGATACACCTCCTTTATCGAATCACAATGGCTTTGATCATTTTCACACAATCCTCTTCTCCACTTTGTAGCGCCCAAGTACAGATACATAGTTTTGTCATGTTTGTACTCGTTATGCGAATGAAACACACTTATTTGTATTATCTTTGCCCTAGGGGGCGTTTATTTTACGGTTGAAATAATGATGGGCATTTTATGCCAGTGTGAATCCATGATGATTCACATTGCTTCTTTTATAGCGGTCTCTCTCAATGAAGGTGTAAACGAGAAGTAAAATAGTAATGGATAGAAAGCTGATTCTGATGGAAAAATATATGATCTTCTGAACAAGTTGTAAGTGTAAATTTTGACTTTTGAGATATTGTAACAAATCGTTTGGTTGAACCATCATCAACGTGGAATCAATCAAATCAAATGCCAATTATACATACATAAATAGTGTTTGTTGTTTATTTCTCTTTACCACCAACCATTAGAATGAAGATCCGCGGCATTTCTTCATCTACTACGCGAACCCCTTTTCCTTTCTCTTCTTCTTCTTCTCATCAAAATAACCTCCCTTTTTCCATTTTACACTCTATTATTACTAATAACACCCCTATCTGTAAGTGCACCAGTTCATCCTCATGTTTTAATAATTGTCAAAACACATGAAAATAGAGTGGAACATATTTTGGCAACATTACAAATGACTTGACAGCGAAAAACTATTTTTAAACTTTGAAAAATTGATTTTTAGGTATTTTGTATCGATACATAATCATCTGTATCGATACAAATGTCCTGAAATTACTTCAGACTGATTTTGTGCATTTTGTATCGATACATTCATCATTTGTATCGATACAAAACTGGTCGCAGAGAGTCATTTGTGTATCGAATCATGCTTGCATCACTACAAAAAAAACTGGAAAACAGCGACGGTTGGATTGAGTATACGGCAGCAGTTATAACCGCCGCTAAGCATTTAGCGGCGGTTAAACTGTCGCTGCATACTCAATTCAACCGCCGCTGTTTTCCAGTTTTTTTGTAGTGCATGTATCGATACACACCTAACTCTCTCAAAAGACCAGAGAACACATGTTGTATCGAATCATGCTTGCATGCTTCGATACATATCAGTCAAGTTTTCAAGAAACTGATATATGTATCGATACACATACGTGTTTGTATCGATACATAGGTCAAATATTTCAAATTTGTACGCTGGTCAAAGGGTTTGTATCGATACAAACCATCATTTGTATCGATACATGTCTGTTCAGTTTTGCCTAAATTTGCTCAATTCTATTTTCTCTATAAATAGCAATGTGCTTTGTTGTTGTAAAAGAGAGAAAACCTGTGAGAAAGTGAAATAGCTTTGATAAACTCTTTGGATATCAAATTGGGTGAATAATTTGGATCAAAGGGTTATTCTTCACAAGATCATCATCTTCCATCAAATTACAATTCATTGAAGAGTGAGTATGGGATCATTCGGATAAAGGTTGTACATTTGATCGATAACGTTCGGTACGACTTGCGGTGAATCAGAGTCGTGATCGGGTTGATTTGTGAAGAAGGTTTGGGTTTTCTTGAGGATTCAAGATTGTGCGATATCTTGAAGGATCAACAACGAAGAAGCGAGGTACTCAGCTGGACGATCGATGCGAGGATTTGTGCATGGTTAGGATCGTTGGAATCAGAGGGAGAAGCTTCATTACTTGTTGAGGTTATTACGCATAGTTTGCATTATATTCGATATAGGGTTATTGGAGTCTTTGTAAATTGTGCACTATAGTTCAATCGTTTTTAATCAATAAAAGCTCAAATAACCCGTTTGGTTATTTGGGGGGAGACGTACCCGGCCGACCGCGAGGACGACACGAAAGCCGTTGGGAACTCCCTAATCAATCGTTTGTGTCTTTCTTCCTTAATCTTTTACATTACGCAATCGCTTTAATTTTCCGATTCAATTGAATTTTCGTGTTCGTAAGTGTGCACCAAAATTCAATTGACATAAATCTTGATTGTGATTGGATTAACGTTAAATTCTAGTAACTTGATTAGATTGTGTTATTGGATCGTTTAATTTGAATATTTTACACACGATCGTTTCTTATTCATTATCATCGTACGTTCAAGGCTATACTACCTTTCCAGTGATCAATCGGTGCAAAGAGACTACCGATCCGGTGGTGCTTCCGCGCGCACTAAATTTTTTAAAATCAACATTGTTTAAAAGGGCCACTTATTCAACCCCCCCCCCTCTTTTTCTAAGTGGTTAGCCAAGTAGTCTAACACCATCACCACTGATGATGATGACGCATGTGGATTTTGTGGTGGTTTCATTGGTCCTACTCCTTCTCAGACTGAAGTTCACGATGCTCTATCTTCCCTCCAACGGTAATAACTCATTTCAGTTATCATGTTTCTGTGTGTCGAGACATGTAATATCTTTATTATTTATATTGCGGATTGTAATTTAGAATTATGTTGGGAATGAGGGGTTTGTATAATCAATGAATTATCATTCCATATTGTTTGTTTTGTTAGAGTTAAAATATTATTGATCATATGCTTCCAAATAGCTAAATACTATAACTGGGTCTAGTTGTATTATTTAGCTATTCGGAAGCATCTGCTCAAGATATGAGGATCAGAAGGTTCACAAACTGAGTTTTTGTGTTGAATTTGATTAGATGAGGTTGGAGTTTTAGGTGCCTAATTTTAGAATATTTTTTCTTATTGCTGTCTCGGATTCGATTTGTCATCATGAAAGCTAGAATTCAGTTTAGGGCTGGAATCAATTTTAGGTCAGGAAGCCAATCAAAATTAATCAGTGGTCAACCCCCAAACATGATTTTGGAGTGTCGGACCGTAAGTTTCATCTATAAAGTGTGCTCATTGCAATGTTGGGTTTTGTATTTTGAGTTTGATTTTCTGAAGTTGGGATATTAGGAGTTGAATCTTCATCGTAAATATGCGCACTTAACTGTTTGAGGTTTTTGACCATGTGCTATTAAGAGTTGAATCTTTATAAAAAAATATGCTCACTTAATTGATTGAGTTTGAGTTTTGTATTCAATTGCTGAAATCTGAATGTGAAGAGTTCAATTTTCATCTACAATTTGCTCACTGTTGCAAGGTCTGTGTTTTGAATTCGATTTTCTAAAGTTAGGAATGTGAAGAGTTCAATCTTGTAAAATTTGGCCATTCACTGTTTTCTGGCTGAAGCAAACCACGATTTCTGATTTCATCACATTGTTTTGTTCCTTTGCATTCCTAGTGGATGTTTGTTTGTAAGTTATTGACATATAAACTATAGCTGTTACCATGTTCCTATTTGTTTGTATCGTAGTCACATTTAGTTGGTTTTAAATCAGTAGGATCATATTGTTATATTTTAACATAGGTATGTAGCACCAAAACAACACTGATACTTGTGATTACATACAATTACTTATATTTTCTAAAATTGTGTCCAAGTCTAGTTGTATTTGTTGTGTTCGGTGTCTGTTACTGCAGAGCTTCATAGATTTTAACTGGATTAAAGTCATCAAAATCATAATTTTTGTGCATGTTTGTTTTTCCATCTCCAAATGTTTTCATGGATGTGTCGTGAATCGCGATACCTGTTTTGGACAAGAATTACATCCTTTTTGCAAGCATTTAAATGTCTACTCATCATGGTGTGGTCGAGTAAGTTTACTGTTAATCTAACAAATTTTTTTATGCACAGCTTGTACGTATATTAACCAACCACTAATTTTCTTAATAGCTAATCTTAGCTATCAGAAATAAAGAATTAGCGCTTTCTTTTGATTTTCTTCTTTTAAATACTAGTAGTAGAAATTCCGTGCAAGAGCACGGAATGACAAAAAACAAAGGTATGAAATTCATGTGTCATTACGAGTTTTTTTCTTCTAAGAATAGATAGATTCCTCTCTTGCAAAGTTTCATTACTTTTTTAAAAAAATTACCTTTTAAATTAAAAAATATATATTATTGTTTAGTAAATTTGGCTATTGCATTTGAGATCAGTGATACATCTCAGTATATGAAGTGCATGGTGTTGGGACTTGCTTCGCGGGTCGAACTCCTAGGGGACACGTATTGCAACAGCTCAAAAAATGAGCGATGCATTCTTGGCCATGTTTCTAAAGACGATCCAGATACAGACTGGCTAGAACCATCTTTGTTTCCATATAATCCGAAATTGCTACAAGCTAATGGATCTGATAGAGTTTATTATGATATTCAC
Organism: Trifolium fragiferum; assembly: GCA_954870985.1. Taxonomy (NCBI): domain Eukaryota; kingdom Viridiplantae; phylum Streptophyta; class Magnoliopsida; order Fabales; family Fabaceae; genus Trifolium; species Trifolium fragiferum. The sequence continues at coordinate 13,803,143 of OX940790.1, read as the reverse complement.
TTATTGCAGACTGATCCATCTGTTCAGGTGCTCAAATATCTTCCTTGGGAAGCACTTCATACTAGATCATAGTTGTTAAATAGAAGCGCAGTAGCGCTATTGTTTCACATTACTTATGCTATTTAGTACAAAATGTTGTCAAATAACAACTATTGCACTATTGCATGGGATAAACCGCAATTTTCTGCGATCTGCAATTGACAACACTACTGGATTAATCACTCTTAGTAGTTTTTTTTTTTTTTTGAACAAGTCAAAATTAATCACTCTTAGTAGTTAATATATTGTCTCATCTCCTTGTGAGGTCTTACCTCTTATTGTAAATTGCACACAAACGATAAAAGAAAAATGAATTTAGTAACACAAAGTTGCTACTTATTTTTCTATAAATTTCAGGATAGGTAAAAGTAAAACTGTTTCTGTTTAATAGCTTTATTTTCTAATAATTTTGTCCAAGTATAAAATTTTCTGAAATGCTAATTGTTACATTACATAGCCATTGACCATTTTTTTGCAGTGTAAGCAAAGAATTTAGTAAAACAAGCTTTTAGAAGCAAATTAAGTTATTTGATATATATTGCAGACTGCACTTATATTTTCATGTAAAATATACTATGTTTGCCCTCCAAACTATCGGAATATCGAAAAGAGAAAATTTAACCACGAGACTTGCTGATTTCAATTGTTATAGATTTTATTATTTAATATGTAAGGTTGTTTTGTGGAGATTAGTGAAATCAATATCAACTGATGAAGTTGTTTGGGAGGCTGTTTTGAACAATGAAGTTGTTCAGGATCTCAAGGAGTTAATACTTGCAGGTTGGTGTTTAAGTTTTCATTTTCTTAATGTTTGGATTTTATGTTGATGACTTTGTTAAGGTGTGGTTCATCTCGGCAAGTTAGTTGGGGAGGAGAGAGACAGGAAGGATTAGTGAAATTGTTCCTTTTACTTCAATTTTGGTATATTGGTCTGCGCTATTAATGTTACCAGCAAAAATCTCATGTAAGATTGCATTAATGTGACGAAAATGGGAGAAAACCTAAGTGTAAAATTTCAATAGAGATATATTAGATTTTGGTTTCAATTTCATTTGCAGATATTATAGAATTATGACCTACTAGCTTTTGGATATAGGAACCACAATTAGACTAATATGGACATGATAATTGCAGATCAAGAGCACAATCTTCAGAGTCGGGATGAGATTGCTAATGGTGACCCCCATAATACGACAAATGTTTTGATTTGGCTTCTAAGTACGACTTGTGCCAAATTCATGGAAGTAATCGAGAAAATGACCAAGATTGTGATCAAATTTTTTCAACGTTCATTTAACAAGACAACGGTACATAGAGAAGATTCTCAACCCTTTATTGAGAAACTGAGAGCCGCTTTCATGCTTTCGGTTCTGGTCTTGTTGATTGTGGTGGTTCGTCGTGTCCGAAGTTAGGACACAACATAATTTGTCTACATTACCAAACAATTCTTTTGGATAGTTGAATTATTTTGCACATGCAAAACGTTCTAAATGTGGTCATATTATATATAGATCATATGCTTATGTTCCATTTTGGCATATAGTTCTGAGTAAATTATCATATAGTTTTGGTTCAGCACAACAATTAGCATATAACTACTAAACTAATCATATAATCATCCGCATATTAATCACTTATCAACAATTATACCTCTTTACAAAGGAATTACAGCAATTTAAAATTGAACATATATTTTAAAAATGCCTAACAAAATATAATAGTTGGTTGAATAATTCATAAACAAAATAATTACGTTTATCAAATACTTCACTTTCAACTAAAGAATAACTTTATCCATCAATCGAGTCTTACAGACATCTACACCGCCATTGTCCTTAACCAAAATTTGCATAATAGAAATTAGGAATTTCATAGTTGGGGGAAGAAGAATTAGGAATTGTGACATTAGGGTTTAAATTTAGAAATAAAGCAAATATATCCGTTGCACGTTCATGAACAATATTTTTTCTGTCAACGGTTAACGTCACATGTTAGCACTATTAACAGTCAAAGTTGATGGATGTACTAGTTTGACACTAATTGAAAAACATTTTAGTTATTTCGATAAATTTAAGGACGTAAATGATTGATAAGTGCAAATTCAAAGACAAATTTGCTTATTTAGGTGGTATATTGGATTAAAATTTCAAAGGATTTTAAAAGACTTTTTTATTATAAAACATTCTTGTAGTATTCAATCAAGACTTTTATAAAATATGTTAATATTTATTTTATATATTAATAAAATATGGTAAAAGATGATTATATGAATAGTGCACATGGTCAAAAAATAACAATTAAAAAGGAACGGCGGGATAATAGTAATAACAACAACAACCTCCAAATAAAACAATCTCTAAACGAAAAACAATGATACTAATATTTGATAATGTTTAATAATAATAATAATAATAATAATAATAATAATAATAATAATAATAATAATAATAATGAAAACAACCAACTGAAACAAACTACAAACAAAAAACAATAAAAATATCTAATAGATAATTCTAAATACTTAAAGTTGTTACTACTTATTTAATATAATTTTTCTTTAAGTATTAATTATAAATAAAACTTTATTTTTTATATTCATTGAATAATATATGTCTATTGAAAAACTGGTGTATTTAGTCTATAATATAGACCAAATATATTTTATAGATCAGTTATTCAATCAATATAAAAAATAGAGTTTTATTTATAACTAAGGATGAATGATAATTTTCACATGATCCAACATCCCTCAGCGTTCTCATCGTGCGTAGGATCCATGGATGAATATTGTCCACCATAATTGGGATGAGATGGTGGGGGTGGCATGTAATTCATGGATGGATATTGTTCACCATATGTATTAGGTGGATGGATGTTCATATTTCCTAGTTGTTGATTCATCATATCCATGTAATGTTGTTGATCATATGAAAAAGGTTGTATTGGCATATTCATCCCTTCTTGTTGTTGTTGACCCATATTTTCATATCCATATCCATATCCATATCTATGATGAGGAGTAGTAGAGACATGAGATGAAGAAGGTTGCATTTGACCCATATTTTCATATCCATATCCATATCCATACCCATACCCATACCCATACCCATCATGAGGAGTAGTAGAGACATGAGATGAAGAAGGTGAAGAAGGTTGCATTTGACCCATATTTTCATATCCATATCCATACCCATACCCATAATAAGGAGTAGTAGAGACATGAGATGAAGAAGGTGAAGAAGGTTGCATTTGACCTATATTTTCATATCCATATCCATATCCATATCCATCGTGAGGAGTAGTAGAGACATGAGATGGAGAAATTGAAGAAGGTGAAGAAGGTTGCATTTCACCCATATCTTCATTTCCATTACTATCATCACCATGATGATTAGTAGTAGGGACATGAGAACTAGATCCTTCTCCTCTATTCCTACTCTTTTTTCCAAAGCCTAAAACTTTACCTAGAAAACCACCTTTCTTTCTCCCATCATTGTTAACCTCAATTTCATTTCCACCTCTTTGGGTACTAATTATCTCAGCAGGCACCCCCAACTTATCTAGCTTTCTTATCAGTTTCTTTGGATCCACATCACCAACTACAATTACTTGGTCTTGAACTAAGTCTAAACTCACATCGTCCACTCCTAGACAACAGGAAAAAAAAAATCAATTATAAATTAACAACACATGACAAAATCAAGCAATTTAATCCAACCCACTAAAATTAAAGAAAATACTTTTTTAGTATCTTGTATATTTAAAACAAACACTAATAATCATATTTAATAAAAATAAATATTTTCAAATTTAAGTATTTGTCCTCCGTGCAATGACCATAATAGCAATAAATGTAAACATTGAGAGATTAAAAAGTTTGATTTTGAAATAGTAGAACTATTTTTATGAGTTTTATAAAATATGAAGACCGTAAGTAAGTTAAACCTTTTTTATAGAACTAGTCACTTTGAAGAAATATCACTTTGAAGAAATATATATTTTTATGAGTTCATTATTATTACACTTAATAAAATTTAAGAGTTTGATTTTAATACATCATCAATAAAATACATCCATTTTTAGGGTTGCATTCAAAAATAAAATTAGTCACACTTCGATTCACTTTCCGATAACTAGTAATAAATTTTTTACTTGATGCAATTTAATGTGGGTTACAAATACACAATGTTAATATTTGAAATACACAATAAAATAATATATTTGATGCAAAATATTATATATGATATATTAAAAGTAAATATCACGGAATCATAATGATCAATTATATATGTTTGAAACATATAAGTATATTAATTTTTTTTTTTGTGGTGATATAAGTATATTAAATTAAACTAATAAGTTGTATTAAAAATATTTTTAAACAATGTAATATAAGTATAAACAATTGTTTCAAAACAATAAATTATAATTAAAAAAACCAATAATTCATATAAGACCGAAAAATTAATAAAGCAAAGAAAAATATACCATGAATTTTCAACAACGTTTCGTATACTTTTACCTCACAATCATTGCAACAGTTGATATTAACCTTCAAAGTACAATGCTACAAAGAAAACAAGGCCAATAACTTATATCAATAATTTATTGACATTAACTATTGTGCACCGACGATGTAATAAATTTTTTATACATGGCATCCAATTAAATAATATTATTGTGCCAGTTTTATAAGTTTACTACATGTCGTGATTTTATTACATAAATGTGTAAAATTATTTTACATCATCAGTCAATACAAATTAAATCCATAATTATTTTAAAATAGTAGGAATCGTTTACCTGCTTTTTGTTACCCATCCTTTGCTGCTGAATAATAAAACTATAGAGAGAAAAAAAATATATGAGATAACTGTGTGGGTTGAGAAAGTAGCTACCAATACATATATATATAATAAGCACTTGGTTCAAACGTGGAATTCTATTTTTAGCAAATTCGAATAAATATTATATTTTTTAACTGAATATATATTATATATTTTTTATTTTTAAGATATTCTTATTAGACATATTATTAAAAAAATGTAGAATCTCATATAAAACAAAATAAAATTGTTTTAGTGATTTAAAACATAAATAAATCTTAATTAATTTCATCATATTTATTATTTTATTTTGGTAACAAATATTGGCATATTTCGTTATATGTCTTTTTCAAACTTTGAATTACAAAGACCTTTTATTTCTAAGAAATGGATGTAATTAAAAGAAAAGAATTTTTTTGTCATATAATTTATCTTTTTAAAGATATTTTATTATATTAGTTTGATAAAACATTATTTTATGTTAAATTGTTTTTTTAACCCAGTAGTTTTTTTTTTTCATCATATAATTTTTTTTTTTATGTTAAATAACTAGACTTACACACGGGATATCAACGTAATATAGCTATCAATTAAGTTGTACTTATGGCACATGCAAGTTTTTTTTTTTTTAATAAATAGCACATACAAGTCTATTGATTGGAGTTTGACACATTTTTACTTTTTTTAATTTTGCCATAATATGAAGAGAGATTAATGGCCTCATGCTTTTAGTGTCACATTTTTATGGTTAATATTTATTTTTATTTTTTGCGAAAATAAACTTTGATATATATTAGAAAATAAAATATTAATAATTTAGATTTTGGAGATATTATTCTACCAAAAAAAGAAATAATGGAATGATATGTGATTTAAAAATAGATGTAATAACAGTATTCTTTAAATTTTTAGAAGATGTTAAATAGAAATATATCAAATTTCTATAAGTTAGACACCAATATAAAATAAAATGAAATATTTTTAGTGATTTAAAATATAAATAAATCTTTCAGATTTTTTTTTCACCCTCTGGTTCCTTGGGGAATGAGGTCCTAGTAGTTTTTATTATAATATTAGACATATTAATATAAATTTAGAATCTCATACAAAACAAATAAAATTGTTCTACTGATTTGAAAAATAAATAGATCTTAATTAATTTCGTCATATTTATCATTTTATTTCAATAAAAAATAATTTCATAATTCATTATAATATTTTTAGAATATTATTTGATTAATTTAGAAAAAAAATTAACCAAGTGAGTGATTTAATTGATTAATGAATTTCCCCTAAAGTTCTGAATTACAAAAATCCTCTTTTCTAGAAAAAAAATATCATTCGGTAATTTGAATTTGAGACGTGGGAGGAATATTTTGTTTTGCTAACTTTACTTATGTCTCTTCCAAACTCCGAATTACAAGTTTTTAAAATAAAAAGTTCTCAATTACAAAGATCCTCTTTTCTTAAGAAATAGAGAGTATAGAAAAAAAAACAATTTGTTTTTGTCGTTTAATATATTCTTTTAATGATCTTTTATTATTTTAGTTTTATAAATATAATTTTATTGAGATATTTTTTTAACTTAGTAAGTAGCTAAACTTACATATTTTAAATGTGAAAAAAAAATATGAAATCTCATTTAAACTCAAACATATGCATATCAACGTCCTACAACTATCAATTATGTTGTATTTATAGTACATACAATTCTCTTAGTTGAAGTTTGTTACTTTTTTATTTTATTTTGCCATAATATGAAGAGAGAGAGAATAATAACCTCGTGTTTTTAGTGCCTCGTTTTAATGGGTTAGTATTTATTTTTATTATTTGTGAAAAATTAATTACTTTTTTTTTTGTCAATAATAGAAAACAAAATACTAATAATTAAATTTCGGATGAATATGATTTTCCCAAAAGAAGAAATAAAAATAAAGCAATATATAGCTGATTTAAAGATAAAATGTAATAAAACTATTCTTTAAGATTTTTAGAAGATGTTTTTACTGATTAAATATAAATATATCAAATTTTTATAAAATAAAATATTTTTCAAGATTTAAAATAAAAACAAATCTTCAATATTCAATTACACTATTTTTATTATAATATTATTTTATTCATCAAGATCTTTTTTGTAATATAAAACAAGTTTTATTGTGACCCAAATTAAGTAAAATAGAATTATTATTTTTTTGGTACAAAAGAGGGCCGAAGGTCCAAAAACAAAACTCTTCTAGTCTTAAGAATTAGGAATTATGACATTAGGGTTTAAATTTAGAAATAAAGCAAATATATTCATTGCACGTTCACGAACACTATTTTTTTAACATCAAATGTTAGCACCATTAACTGTCAAAGTTGATGGATGTATTCATTTGACACTAATTGAAAAATATTTTTATACCTCACATATAGAAAGGTCATCGACCCTTGGTAAAATGTATATTCTCTATTAAAGTAAAAACCTCATTTACTTGAGTTTTAGAGTCTTTGTAGTTACATCTCCTTTATCGAATCACAATAGCTTTGATCATATTCACACAATCCTCATCTCCACTTTGTAGCGCCCAAGTACCCAACCAACTTCATAAGACACACTATTCATAGTAACTAAACGCTTAATGCATGCCATCTAAGCACTTTGGTTTAGTGACATTCTTCTAGCTCACTGCATCAGATTTTCGACCAACATTATCATCACCACAAATAAAAATTCAATTCGTTGAATTTTTTTTATTCCATAACCATTTTTTATTCTTAATTAATTACATGTTTGTTTCGATTTGTTTTTGGAATTTCATTTAGTATACAAATTAATAATCAAAATTATTTGTCATAGTTGGTTTGATCTATGGTGTAAAAAAAGTTTGCAATGATGGAATGTTTAACACGAAGTTATATGCTTAATGGTATGTATGATCCTTATTTTTATATTTCTTTTTCAGCAAAATAATATGTCATATTTTTGTATAAAACATTCTTGTAGTATTCAATCAAGACTTTTATAAAATATGTTAATATTTATTTTATATATTAATAAAATATGGTCAAAGTTGATTATATGAATAGTGCACATGTGTAAGACCCGTAGAATTTCAATAGCAGGAATTAGAATTGAGATATATTAAATGATATTCTGCTATTTGTTTTTATCGATTTTCTGTTTAATTGTCTGTTTTGACATCATTTTTGCTGAGATTGTGCCTGCGCGTTAGTTTAACATTTGGAAAATGGGCACAATGACTTTATAAGCTTTAAATGAGTTTAGAAACATTTTTTGTCTCGTCGAAATGTTGAAAATATTTTTCTAGTAGTTTTTGAGAAAACGGGCAAGATATATCCGCTGTTTGAAAATTTTACGGTTTCTGATTTCCGTCAAAATTTAAATGAAGACTTTATATATCGACTGTGATGAGAATTTGATCTCATTATATTTTTCCGAGCTTAGGAGCGAAAATGTATTCGGAATAAATTTTATTCGATGAGTCTGTGAATTGTTTTAACTAAGTGGTTTACAGTATAATTTTTCTATTTCCGTAAAGTTTATCAGTACGCGAAATACGACTCGTTTAAGAGCGAACGCGGGAACTGAGCGAGCTAGTAGGCCTAAGACCATGAAAATATCTAAATATTTATGGAATATATTATTATTTTAATTGTGTGAGAGAAAAAAATGGATGGCTAGGATTTCATCTTAGAACTTTATACTATTTGATCCAATGGCCTAGATTGATCCATGACTTCTATATAAAGGAAAGGCTAGTGAACAAAATTTCCTCTTCTTTTCATCTTGAGCTAGCCGAAGCAGCCCCTTCCTCTTGCATTTCTCAATAAATTATTTTATTCCATCAAATTTAAACTTGTGAGGTTGTGAGGATTTTGAGAGATCAAATTCAAACCTTGGATCATGTGACTTTAGGATCAACATATCATCATCAGCTTGTGATCTAATCTTCATGAGGTTAAGAGGATTAGCCGGATTGAGGAATTCGTCGAGAGAGACAGATATTGCTCGCATACGTAAGTTGATGTGTTGGAAGCTTGCCGAGGTAAGGGCACTTTCTAACGATTTCATATACCTCGAAATATCGAGTGCTTTTTATGCATGTGTAATTGTTGCTTGAATATGTGTATTTGCTTAATGTGATGCAATATGAATTATGAGCAAGGTTGTTTTGTGATGTATTCTCGTGACGAGAACTTGTTTAGAACATGCTATATTCTACACATGTTTGAGTGGTTGTTGTAAATATCATATGGTTGAATAATATGAAATGTTGATGATTGTACTTGATTGAATATCTTGTGGTATCAGAGTTCAGCTTTAGATCATCAAAGGGAAAGTGTGTCGTAGAGTGGTTAGTCCAAAGTCAGTCAGAATATAGCTAGGGTTGTGTTAGTTCTAGCGATCGGTTTTTGTTGTGTTGTGGGTTATGTGGTTATTTATCTTGAGTCTGGCATGGGATATGCTCAGGCACTGGACTGTTTCTTACTGAAGTACTTTAGGGAGTGATGCTTTAGTAAGTAAAATTGTTGAAACCCCCGAGCATTGGTCGAATTTAGTCGACCAGTGTCTTTGAATTCCTTAGACAGAGTGGTCCGAGGAGGATGGACTTGAGGCGAACGAGAACTACAAGGGATTCCTGGAAGTAATATCATGGATGGGAAGTGTCGTTGGATGTTGCCACTCAGATGTGCTGTTTATGGACGAGTGAACATCAATTGATAAAGGATTGTAAGTAAGGATCGGATTGGGACGACCTTTCGAAGAAGGTATTGGATGTCCGTCGGGTGAGTTAGGGCGGGACTTGATGAAGTCCGTCGGTTGCCAAGGGGATGCGGCCACTGTGGAATTGTGGACCAGGCAGAGATGCCAGTTGGATTTAATTACGATGATTGGATAATCATTTGGGTGATTCGTATTGCAATTAAAGTGTGTTGCACGTCAAGAGTCAGTGAACTTAGTGGTGTTAGAAGACGGTTGCACGAACGATAGGTACCTTAAGGGTTTAAGTTAAGAGTTTGAGATAAACTAGATTCGAAAATGAGATTATTATGGATGAATCTCGTGATGATTAAGGTTAAGAGACCAAATATCACATGGATAAGTGACAATCTATACGTAGTTAAGGAGATAGTAAGTATAGATGTCGATGTGAGACAAAACTATGCAACCTTCTTCATCTCATGTCTCTACTACTCCTCATCATGGATATGGATATGGATATGAAAATATGGGTCAACAACAACAAGAAGGGATGAATATGCCAATACAACCTTCTTCATATGATCAACAACATTACATGGATATGATGAATCAACAACTAGGAAATATGAACATCCATCCACCTAATACATATGGTGAACAATATCCATCCATGAATTACATGCCACCCCCACCATCTCATCCCAATTATGGTGGACAATATTCATCCATGGATCCTACGCACGATGAGAACGCTGAGGGATGTTGGATCATGTGAAAATTATCATTCATCCTTAGTTATAAATAAAACTCTATTTTTTATATTGATTGAATAGCGGATCTATAAAATATATTTGGTCTATATTATAGACTAAATACACCAATTTTTCAATAAACATAAATTATTCAATGAATATAAAAAATAAAGTTTTATTTATAATTAATACTTAAAGAAAAATTATATTAAATAAGTAGTAACAACTTTAAGTATTTAGAATTATCTATTAGATATTTTTATTGTTTTTTGTTTGAAGTTTGTTTCAGTTGGTTGTTTTCATTATTATTATTATTAAACATTATCAAATATTAGTATCATTGTTTTTCGTTTAGAGATTGTTTTAGTTTGAGGTTGTTGTTGTTATTACTATTATCCTGCCGTTCCTTTTTAAGTGTTGTTTTTTTACCATGTGCACTATTCATATAATCAACTTTGACCATATTTTATTAATATATAAAATAAATATTAACATATTTTATAAAAGTCTTGATTGAATACTACAAGAATGTTTTATACAAAAATATGACATATTATTTTGCTGAAAAAGAAATATAAAAATAAGGATCATACATACCATTAAGCATATAACTTCGTGTTAAACATTCCATCATTGCAAACTTTTTTTACACCATAGATCAAACCAACTATGACAAATAATTTTGATTATTAATTTGTATACTAAATGAAATTCCGAAAACAAATCGAAACAAACATGTAATTAATTAAGAATAAAAAATGGTTATGGAATAAAAAAAATTCAACGAATTGAATTTTTATTTGTGGTGATGATAATGTTGGTCGAAAATCTGATGCAGTGAGCTAGAAGAATGTCACTAAACCAAAGTGCTTAGATGGCATGCATTAAGCGTTTAGTTACTATGAATAGTGTGTCTTATGAAGTTGGTTGGGTACTTCGGCGCTACAAAGTGGAGATGTGGATTGTGTGAATATGATCAAAGCTATTGTGATTCGATAAAGGAGATGTAACTACAAAGACTCTAAAACTCAAGTAAATGAGGTTTTTACTATAATAGAGAATATACATTTTACCAAGGGTCGATGACCTTTCTATATGTGAGGTATAAAAATATTTTTCAATTAGTGTCAAATGAATACATCCATCAACTTTGACAGTTAATGGTGCTAACATTTGATGTTAAAAAAATAGTGTTCGTGAACGTGCAATGAATATATTTGCTTTATTTCTAAATTTAAACCCTAATGTCATAATTCCTAATTCTTAAGACTAGAAGAGTTTTGTTTTTGGACCTTCGGCCCTCTTTTGTACCAAAAAAATAATAATTCTATTTTACTTAATTTGGGTCACAATAAAACTTGTTTTATATTACAAAAAAGATCTTGATGAATAAAATAATATTATAATAAAAATAGTGTAATTGAATATTGAAGATTTGTTTTTATTTTAAATCTTGAAAAATATTTTATTTTATAAAAATTTGATATATTTATATTTAATCAGTAAAAACATCTTCTAAAAATCTTAAAGAATAGTTTTATTACATTTTATCTTTAAATCACCTATATATTGCTTTATTTTTATTTCTTCTTTTGGGAAAATCATATTCATCCGAAATTTAATTATTAGTATTTTGTTTTCTATTATTGACAAAAAAAAAGTAATTAATTTTTCACAAATAATAAAAATAAATATTAACCCATTAAAACGAGACACTAAAAACACGAGGTTATTATTCTCTCTCTCTTCATATTATGGCAAAATAAAATAAAAAAGTAACAAACTTCAACTAAGAGAATTGTATGTAATATAAATACAACATAATTGATAGTTGTAGGACGTTGATATGCATATGTTTGAGTTTAAATGAGATTTCATATTTTTTTTTTCACATTTAAAATATGTAAGTTTAGCTACTTACTAAGTTAAAAAAATATCTCAATAAAACTATATTTATAAAACTAAAATAATAAAAGATCATTAAAAGAATATATTAAACGACAAAAACAAATTGTTTTTTTTTTCTATACTCTCTATTTCTTAAGAAAAGAGGATCTTTGTAATTGAGAACTTTTTATTTTAAAAACTTGTAATTCGCAGTTTGGAAGAGACATAAGTAAAGTTAGCAAAACAAAATATTCCTCCCACGTCTCAAATTCAAATTACTGAATGATATTTTTTTTCTAGAAAAGAGGATTTTTGTAATTCAGAACTTTAGGGGAAATTCATTAATCAATTAAATCACTCACTTGGTTAATTTTTTTTCTAAATTAATCAAATAATATTCTAAAAATATTATAATGAATTATGAAATTATTTTTTATTGAAATAAAATGATAAATATGACGAAATTAATTAAGATCTATTTATGTTTCAAATCAGTAGAACAATTTTATTTGTTTTGTATGAGATTCTAAATTTATATTAATATGTCTAATATTATAATAAAAACTACTAGGACCTCATTCCCCAAGGAACCAGAGGGTGAAAAAAAAATCTGAAAGATTTATTTATATTTTAAATCACTAAAAATATTTCATTTTATTTTATATTGGTGTGTAACTTATAGAAATTTGATATATTTCTATTTAACATCTTCTAAAAATTTAAAGAATACTGTTATTACATCTATTTTTAAATCACATATCATTCCATTATTTCTTTTTTTGGTAGAATAATATCTCCAAAATCTAAATTATTAATATTTTGTTTTCTAATATATATCAAAGTTTATTTTCGCAAAAAATAAAAATAAATATTAACCATAAAAATGTGACACTAAAAGCATGAGGCCATTAATCTCTCTTCATATTATGGCAAAATTAAAAAAAGTAAAAATATGTCAAACTCCAATCAATAGACTTGTATGTGCTATTTATTAAAAAAAAAAACTTGTATGTGCCATAAGTACAACTTAATTGATAGCTATATTACGTTGATATCCCGTGTGTAAGTCTAGTTATTTAACATAAAAAAAAATAAAATTATATGATGAAAAAAAAAAAACTACTGGGTTAAAAAAACAATTTAACATAAAATAATGTTTTATCAAACTAATATAATAAAATATCTTTAAAAAGATAAATTATATGACAAAAAAATTGTTTTCTTTTAATTACATCCATTTCTTAGAAATAAAAGGTCTTTGTAATTCAAAGTTTGAAAAAGACATATAACGAAATATGCCAATATTTGTTACGAAAATAAAATAATAAATATGATGAAATTAATTAAGATTTATTTATGTTTTAAATCACTAAAACAATTTTATTTTGTTTTATATGAGATTCTACATTTTTTTAATAATATGTCTAATAAGAATATCTTAAAAATAAAAAATATATAATATATATTCAGTTAAAAAATATAATATATTTATTCGAATTTGCTAAAAATAGAATTCCACGTTTGAACCAAGTGCTTATTATATATATATATATATATATATATGTATTGGTAGCTACTTTCTCCACCCACACAGTTATCTCATATTTTTTTTTTCTCTCTATAGTTTTATTATTCAGCAGCAAAGGATGGGTAACAAAAAGCAGGTAAACGATTCCTACTATTTTAAAATAATTATGGATTTAATTTGTGAAATTCTGGTGGCAAGTGTCAGATGTGTAGCACGATGTGTACACTTTAGGAATCGTACGATGTGTAGCCTAATGTGTCAACATCGTGAACATGCTGAACTTGATGAACAAGTAAACAATTTAAAGTGCAGGAAACAATAAAACACAGTGAGTTTGTTAACCCAGTTCGGCGCTTAAACAAGCCCTAATCTGGAGGATACCAATCCAGGGATGAATCCACTATGGTAGTATCAATTCAAAGCTAAACTCCCTCGTTTACAACTTCTCACTTAATCACTACCCGTGCTAATTCTACCTAGGAACTCCTAGATATGAGAACCTCTGCTCACTCCCCCTCAACCTTACCCAGTAAGGATTTAATAACAAACTCAGTTTGGAGACACACTCCTAGAAACCTATGCACTCGTACCTAAAGGCTTTGAGTGTTGCACACTCTAACTCCTTGCTTCAAAGCTTTGGAGAAAGAACACTAGAGATTACAACTCTATCAAACTCAGTCCTTACTTGTATCAAAATTATGATTCAAGTGAAGGCTCACAAAGAACAATAAACAGACTAAGACCTAAGACTCGATTTCTTCAACTCTTGGCTTCGTTACTTCAAAGTGTCTTCAGTCTTCCTTTATATAGAACAAGATTCATGGGCTTGGATCTTCAATGTTGACAGCTGGCCTTTGTTAATTCTCCTTGAGATTTATTTGATCGTAATCTTTTAATTGTTTGTTTCAAATCTTTTTGATCAAAGTCGGCCAATAAAATAAAACAGAACCATGAAAGATTATCTTGTTCCTTGGCGCGCAAGCTGGCACGATTTAATTTGAAAAACAAATCTTTTCAAAAGATCGCGTGTAAATTAATAAAAGCGCGTCCAGCTAGGGCGTCCAGATGTGAAACCTGATGTGCCACACATCATGCTCCACATTGTAAGACCCAAAATTTCACTGTATAATTATTATACGTTCTAGAGGTTTTGTTGTATTTAGTTTTGTATATTAATAGGATTTGTACCGAACCGAGCTTGTGTTATGCTTGTAAATCCTGATTATATATGAGAAGATTTTCTGTGAAGTCAGAATATTAAGTTTTGAGTTTCTATTGTTTTTGGATAAACGAATAGGAATTGTACAACTGTTAAAAATCCAGTCGAGGAAAAAGATTCGGCGATAATTTTTGGATGTAGTTTAATACGGATGTTTATTCCATGGAGTTTCTAATTTTTTCGAGTTTACTTCGACGCAACGCGCGAGAACTGAGCGAGTGAGTGGTAAATATCTAGATATTAGTATGTTGATCCAAGGGCTAAGATTTAGTCTAGGAAGTGGTACTATTTGATCTAATGGTCACGAGGCATTTTAGGCTTGGAGTTGTATGGTATGGGGTGGAGTTGCCATAGAGGATGACAATCACCAATGAGAAGTCTTACTTCTTTTCTTTCTCATTCATTTCTCCCGTGTTCCATTTCTTTCCATTTCCTTCTTTTGTGTTCATTTTCATTCCATACCCATTTTCCATTCCAAATTCATTTCCTCACCAAATTAGCTCATTTCAAGCTTGGAAGCTCAAAGGAGTTTTGTGTAGAATCATAAACTGAGGTAATTAGCTCCTTCTTTATCTTGTTTTAGCTTGAATCCATTGAGTTATGGGAATTTTGAGTTTAGGTTCATATGAGGATTTTTTGTAGAAACTTGTATGTTTGGTTATGAATGTTTAGGAATTGTTCATGAGAGTATAACAAGTGTGTTAGGCTTGTCAATTTCAATTTCCATGAACTTCTGAAAATCACTATAGTGTGAGTTTTGTTCTTATGAGAGGTATTGATCAAGAACATGAGTTGTTGTTTGTTGATTGTGAAAATGATGTTATTTTTGAGCTTTTGAATGAAATGGATATATGGAAAATGAGTTTATTTTGAGAAACAAGAGAATTATTTTGTGAGTGTTCTTGAGAATTTTTGGAAAACTATTTTGATTGTGGGTTGTGTTTTTGAAAGTGTTTTGGTTGTTCACAACAATGATTTAGTGTGTGTTTGATCAAATGGAGAAAAACTAGTGATGATTGGAGTATCTAAACTATGTTTATTTTTGAAAAACAATGGTTTTTGAATGATTCAAATTCTGGTCGTGTTTCCAAGGGTATTCTGGTCTTTTTTTAAATTGTTTTTGTGAACTGGAAACTTGACCATTTGATCCGTCTTTTCGAGACGAAGATTTCGGCGTATGACGCGTCTCGATCGGATAAAAATTGAGTGAGTTATGGCCATTTGAGTCAAAAATGCAAAAAAATCACCCTTACTTGTTTTGATGATTCCGGGCTCGTTTCTAAGCCGATTTTGACGCCGTTTGTTCCTGTGGTTAGCTATCGAAGAGTACTTTAAGTAGGAATAATAATAATTTGCTAGCCGGGCGACCAAATAGTATTTTTGCTACTGTTTTGGGTTCGGAAAATCACTGTTCCGATGTTCGGAAAATTATTTTATCGCTTCTATAATATCTTATATTAGTAGGTAAGAGCTTCTATCAAAGAAAATTGGGTTTTTGACTTATCGAAAAATATCTATTTAAGAAACGAGAATACTAACTTTTGCGAAAAAAATTCTAAGGGTTTTTGAGTTGTTTTAAAAATGGTTTTGGGTTCTAAAAATAGTACAAATGACTCGTGGAGATTGATCAATATGGTAGTTTTTGGTATGGTATCCGAAAGAGTGGATTTTCCTTAGATATCTTTAGTTTTTTTGGGGTTTTGGAGTCCATTTCAATAGGGATTGATTGGAAATGGTTTTGATTGTGTACTCTGCTTGTTTTAGGAAGCGAGTAACTGTTGTGTGATCATTTGCTTGTGTGAGTTTTTGCCGAGGTAAGGGCTCCACTTTATTTCTGTCTTTTAAAACGGTTTGACATGCTTGGAATTCGCTGCGACGCAATTGTTTGTGTGTTTGACATGTTTGTGTCATGTATGCTCGTTGATGGAAACGTGTTTACATTACTTGTGCAATTTACATATGATTTTGAAAATATATGTATGAATTGCTATGATTTAGTTACATATGCTTGAGAGGTATGTATGTGTGGCATTAGCATATATAGGGAATCGTATGCTCATGCATTCATTGTGCGTAGTTGCGTGAGTGGACTACGGGGTGTTGGTTGCGTGAGTGGACCCACCCAAAATCCTACGGGATCTTCTTGAGTACAATAAGTGGTTGCGTGAGTGGACCACGGGGTGTGATTGCGTGAGTGGATCCACCTTAACCCTTTGCGGTTTTATTGGTTATGATTAGTAATTCCGGAATTCATTTGCATGTGGTAGCTCTGGTAGTACCACACCCATTGAAGAAGTCTGCATTAGGCTTGTTGTGCATTATATATATAAGCCCGTTGGTGGGAATTGTTGAATGTTTTAAGAGCTTTCTCTTGTGTTTTGTGGAAATTTTGTTACGTGTACAATCTTTCGCACCGGTTATATATATATCTACTTTTATTTTGTGGTGACCCTTTCTTTTATTTGCGGGATTTTCCCACCCCAGATGGATCAGTAGGCCTTGAGGGCGGTGGTTGCTCAGAGCCCCCGTGAGCTCGTGTTGGAGCTGGAGTGGTAGTTTTAGTTAGACTATGCGCCGGTGTGTTTGTGCACTGTGCTTTTTGTTTAGCATAGGACATTCTAACTTCTTTTGGTTAGTTAGTGCTTGTAAGCACATAGACTTATGGATTGTAATTATTCAGGTTTACACTTAGCATTTTCGAATACAATATATATATGGTGTGATATATATATATATATGGTTCGTTTGTAATATTTAATGTCGGCTCAATTAAAAATGTTTTGCGCACTCTGAGTGTTTGTTAAAAAAAAAAAAAAATAATGCCCTTTTTGCGTTATGAAAACGGGGTGTTACACACATCATGGAATCAGGCTTATTTTACCAAATGAAGCCAACACCCTAAAATCCTCAACAATCTCCCCCTTTGGCAAATTTTGGGCTAAAATAATCTTTGAGTCACCCAACTAAACTTGGAGAGATGTGCAGGCACATCAGAGGCATGCAGCAGCGGATCAGAGCCTCACAAACAAAGAGAGAAATAAACTCTCACAAGATAGGAAAATAAATTTCCAAAGACTGAGAAATAATTCTCAGACACATACAAGCATGAGATTCCATGCACACATAAGGGAGGGTAGCAAACCCAGTAATAGTCTACTCCCCTTTGAACTAGAGCACTTTCTATGTACTCCCCCTAAATCTCATATCCCCTATAGGCTTCTTCAGAATGCATGACCTAGAGAGAAATTAAAACTTGGCTTCTTAAGAATGCATGACCAAGTTAAAACACACAGATGTGTCAAACATCACACAAAACAACTTCTACAGGCTTCTTAAGAATGCATCACCATGTAGAAATTAGATAACATCTTCAATTGGACTTCTTAAGAATGCATCACCCAGTTGAAAATGTACAGATTAAGTCTTCAGAAAAACATGCTTTAGAAAACTAATTCTTCAAAAACTTTTGAAGAAAAATAAGCATGTATGCCAGATGTGTAGTCAGATGTGCCACACATCACAATTTGCTGCAGTTAAGACTTCAAAGTTGTTCATTTTAATTTTTACTCCCCCTTTTTAGCCATAAATTATGACAAACATAATGAGAGTAAGTAAAACACCATAGAATGCAGATAGCATGAGATGTAGAGATGATGGTGCATGAACAAAAAAAAGCACTCAGGCCATTAATAGTGCAGCAAGTACAGAACAGGCACGCAAAGGTGCATCAGAAATCCAGGGCATAGCCCACAAAATACAAACAAGGAAATACTGAGTACAGGGAAATATTAATGAATTACAAAAATTCAAATATCCTGGCTCCCATCAGTTTCCTCAGCTTCAGAGTCATTGGGCTCCTCCTCCTCCAATTCCTCATCCTCAGCCATTGTTTGCTCATCCTCAAGCTCCAATCCAGCAATGACTGCCTCCAGCTTGGCCTTCTTCTCATCCAGAGCCTTGCAAGTCTCCTTTAAAGCAGTAATCATGTCTGTCCTAGACATAGCATTGTTTGAGCTGGATGTGCCCACATCAGGAGTCACATCAGACTGCTTGAGACTAAAAGAAATAGCAGACTCTCTTCTGCAAGACAAATCATCCTTGCCCAGAACATCAGGTCTCTGGCTCAATATGATTCCACACAGTAGGGAAGGAAATGCAATGGGTAGTTTGACAGCTAGGGTTTTGGCATGTTTGATAGTCTGATCAAAAATATAGGTACCAAAATCAAAATTAGATTTGCTACCAATAGTATATATGAACCTAGCCAAACCTGTAGCCACATCACAGTTGTGTGTGGTATGCACCCAGTTAGCAGCAGCAATCCTGTTCAGGATGTTGTAGATTGGTGTGAGCTTGCTTGCTTGCAGTTTCCCTTTCTTAGGCCAAGTCTTGACCTTTCCAGCTGTGATAGCCTTGATTATGTAGTTGTCATTTGCCTCCATCTCAGCAAAGGGCTCCTCACTTCTGCCCAGATACTTGTTGATAACAGTGGGAGAGAAGTGAATTTCTTTACCTCTCACAAAAACAGTTTGGTATTCCTTGTCCAAAGGATTGTCACAACCAACAGGGATGTTTACCAAAAACTCTTTGACTACCTTCTCATAGCAGTCACCCAGTCCAGTAACAGTCTTCATCAAGCCAGCACGCTTGATCAACCTCATAACTTCCTTGCACTGCAAGGCTTCAGCACTGAGCTCCCTCTCCAGAGCTAACCTTCTGTGAGCAATGTATTTCCACTTTCCAGCATGTGCAGGGTTGTGGAAGGAAACCAGATCAACTGGGATGTCAGGAATTCCCTGAGGGATTTTCTTCTTTCCATAGCACTTCTTCACAGCAGACTCAATGTGGACTACGTCAAGCTCCACATTCTGCTCCTCAGCAAATTCTTCCTCAGACTCACTGATGTGAGCTACATCCTGCTCCACATCGTACTCTGAGTCACTTGTAGGTGGCTCTTTTCTTTTCTGAGTCTTCTTCTTTGCAGGTGGAACCACAGCTTTACTAAATCCCTTCTTGGGACCATACATGACTTGCCTCTTAACAGGCTTCTTCTTCTCCTTGGTAGCAGCAGGAGAACTTTCAACTATAGCAGGACCCTTTCCACTTCTGGTCCTTCTAGCAATACTGTCCTCAGCAAGCTTCTTCAAGGGGATGTCAGAATTGTAGCCTTCTACATCCACAACAACTGTATCTCCATCAGCATCCTTGTCACAAGGATTGGAGTTTTCATGATCTGAACCTTCAACAGTTTCTTTACCCTTGTCAGACTGGGTATTATCTTCAGGTTCCTCAACCTCAGCAGGTTGATCTTCTTCAACAAATTCCTGTTCAGGAGAATCAGGAATGACAGCAGGTTCTTCAACAGCAGCAGTCTCTTCTTCAGCAGGAGACTCTTCTTCACCTTGTGGCAATGATGTGCCAACATCTGCCGCAACATTAGGTTCTTGCAGGGCCTGGAGCACAGAATCAATGATCTTCTGAGTCAAGGGATGTCTTTGACTCTCAGGGATCTTCACAGCAGCCTTCTCAGGGTTAGGGTTTGAAGAACCTACACCCATAGATGCTTCAGCATTTGCATCACCAGATTTTGCAGGAAGAGGTTCAACATGCAGACTTTCCATGGTGTGAACCCTCTTTGGTGAGCCAATCTTTGGCTTCTTGCTTTTCTTCTTCTTCTTCTTGGATTTTTCTGTGGAAGGAGAAGGAACAACATCTTCCTCTGCAGCAATGGGGGTTGATTCCCTTCTTGATCGTTTTGACTTCTTCTTCTTTGATCCAGATGGCTTGATCATAGAAACAGGAGTGGCATTAACGATCATGTCACTTTGAACTTCTTCAGGATGCGGGGAATTAGGTTTTGGTGAAGATGGAGGAGTCGTGAATTTGGTTGAAGGAGATGTTTTGGTTGCAGTAGACATGATGATGATGATGATGGTGATTTGGTATGAAGATTTTCAAAGAAAATAGCAGAGAGATGAACAAAGGGTTTGAGAGAGATCAAGAAAATTTTTGGTCGTTTGAGTGGTTGAGAAACGAATGTGGTGATCAATGTGGTAGGCAATAAGAGAAAAATCTTGAGTAAACGGATTTCTTGGAGTTTTGATCGCGAAATAGCCGTTGGAAATATTTTGTAATGATTACCTTTGGATTGCGTGCAACTATGGATGGAGGGAAAAAACAGGTAACCGTTGTACGCCTAAATAGCTATTATGGCTATTGATCCTCAAAGAGGCAAATACCAAGTTTGCCCCTTAACACCTCAAACCTATTTGCATCTAAAGCCTTAGTGAAAATATCTGCCAGTTGATTCTCTGTGGCAACATGCTCTAGAGTCACAATATTGTCTTCAACAAGATCTCTAATAAAATGGTGACGTATATCAATGTGCTTTGTCCTACTATGTTGGATAGGATTTTTGGAAATATTTATAGCACTTAGATTGTCACAGTATAATGTGAGCACATCTTGCTGCACATTGTACTCACCCAACATCTGCTTCATCCAAATTAGCTGAGAGCAACTACTTCCTGCTGCAATATACTCAGCCTCAGCTGTAGAAAGAGAAACACAATTTTGTTTCTTGCTGAACCATGATATAAGGTTGCTTCCCAAAAAGAAACATCCACCAGAAGTGCTCTTCCTATCATCTGCACTTCCTGCCCAGTCAGCATCACAATAACCTAACAATCTTGTGTCTTCACCATGAGAGTAGAGAATTCCATAATCACTTGTACCACTGACATACTTGAGAATCCTTTTGACTTGATTTAGATGACTCATCTTAGGCTCAGCTTGGTACCTTGCACACACACCAACATCAAAGCTAATATCAGGTCTACTTGCAGTGAGATAAAGTAGACTGCCAATCATGCTTCTGTATAGACTTTGATCAACACTGACACCATGCTCATCTTTAGAAAGTTTGAGATGGGTTGCTGCAGGAGTTCTTTTGTGATTTGCATTCTCCATTCCAAATTTCTTCACAATGTTCTTGGCATACTTGTTTTGAGAGATGAAAATTGTATCTTCCATCTGTTTGACTTGCAGACCAAGAAAGTAGGTAAGTTCACCTACAAGGCTCATCTCAAATTCAGACTGCATCTGATTCACAAACATCTTGACCATTGGATCAGACATTCCTCCAAACACAATGTCATCTACATAGATTTGTGCAATCATGAACTTGCCCTTTTCTTCTCTGACAAACAAGGTTTTGTCTGTTTCTCCTTTTCTATAACCTTGTTGCACAAGAAATTTGGTTAGCCTCTCATACCATGCCCTAGGAGCTTGTTTTAATCCATATAATGCCTTCTTCAATCTGTAGACATGATCTGGATAATTTGGATCAACAAATCCCTTGGGCTGCTCCACATAAACTTCCTCATTCAAGTAGCCATTGAGGAAAGCACTCTTCACATCCATCTGGAATAGCTTGAATTTCAAGATACATGCTACTCCCAAAAGTAACCTTATGGACTCGAGACGTGCCACAGGAGCAAATGTTTCATCAAAGTCTACTCCTTCAATCTGAGAGTAACCTTGAGCCACAAGCCTAGCCTTGTTTCTAGTCACAACACCACTTTCATCAGATTTATTCCTATAAACCCATTTAGTACCAATGATGTTGACTCCTTCAGGTCTAGGAACTAAATCCCACACTTCATTCCTCTTGAACTGGTTCAGCTCCTCTTGCATAGCTTCAATCCAAAACTCATCTGTCAAGGCTTCTTTCACATTCTTTGGTTCTACCTTTGACACAAAACAAGCATTGGATACAACCTCTCTTGACCTTGTCATAACCCCTGACTCAGGATTCCCTATTATGAGTTCTTTTGGATGATTCTTTTGAACTCTAACAGAGGGACCCTTGTTCACTGGAGTCACATCTTCTTGCTGATCAGTCTTCTCAGGAATCTCTATAACTTCAGAGTCTTCAGGCAGGGGGTGAGATGTGTCCACATCAGGATCACCATCAGGTACATTGTCTGAACAGTCATCTATGACAACATTGATGGATTCCATCATAGTTCTTGTTCTGTTGTTGAAGACTCTATAGGCTCTGCTGGTTATGGAATAGCCTAGAAAGATTCCTTCATCACTCTTGGGATCCATCTTCCTCCTTTGCTCTCTGTCAGCTAAGATATAGCACTTGCTACCAAAGACATGGAAGTGTTTGACAGTTGGTTTTCTTCCTTTCCATATCTCATACAGTGTGGTTGAAGTACCTTTTCTCAGAGTCACCCTGTTGTGTACATAGCATGCAGTACTCATGGCCTCTGCCCAAAAATAGTAAGGTAGCTTCTTGGCATGTAGCATAACTCTTGCAGCCTCTTGCAAGGTTCTGTTCTTCCTCTCAACTACACCATTCTGTTGGGGTGTGATTGGTGAGGAGAACTCATGCCCAATTCCTTCATCAGCACAAAACTCAGAGAATCTTGAATTTTCAAACTCTTTCCCATGATCACTTCTGATTCTAACAATGCCAATATCCTTCTCTCTTTGTAGTCTAAGGCATAGTTCTTTGAATGCATCAAAAGTGTCAGACTTCTCTCTGATGAAGCTAACCCAAGTGAACCTTGAGAAATCATCTACAACCACAAAGGCATATCTTTTGCCACCAATACTCTCTACCTGCATTGGTCCCATCAAGTCCATATGTAGCAGTTCATGAACTTTGGATGTCACCTGATGTTGCAACATTGGGTGTGACATCTGAACTTGCTTTCCAACTTGACATTCACCACAGATACTGCCTTCAACAATCTTAAGCTTTGGTAGTCCTCTAATAGCTTCCTTGGACATAATCTTCTTCATTCCTTTTAGATTCAAATGACCAAGTCTTTGGTGCCAAAGCTTAACTTCTTCTTCCTGACTAATAAGACATGTAGTAGAGCGAGCAGTTTCATCAGGAATCCATAGATAGCAGTTGTCTCTTGACCTAGATCCTCTCATCAACAATTCTCCTTTGTCAGAAGTAATAAGACATTCATTCTTTGTGAAGTTGACTTTGAGACCTTGATCACACAATTGGCTTATGCTGATAAGATTAGCCTTCAAGCCTTTAACAAGTAACACATCATCTAGGTCAGGTAAGCTTTTGCTGCTGAGTTTACCACTGCCCTTGATTTCACCTTTTGCTCCATCACCAAAGGTTACAAAGCTTGTTGTATGAGGCTTGATATTAGTGAGAAATTTCTCAACACCAGTCATATGCCTAGAACAACCACTATCAAAATATCAATCTTCATTGGAAGATGCTCTGAGAGAAGTGTGAGCAATATGAGCAGTTTCAGAAACTTTTGGCTTCCACATCTTCTTAGGAGTGACCCTTGCTGATTTGGCTTGGACCTGAGGCCTTTTCTTGGGATACCCATAGAGTTTGTAGCAGAAGGGCTTGATGTGACCATTCTTCCCACAGTAGTGGCATCTCCAAGCATTAAACTTCTCTTTGCCAGCAGGTCTCTGATGTGGGGTGTGATGTGTCCACATTCTGCCAGGGTCAGGTTTCTTCTGAGCAGGAATAAACATAGTATTTGTATTCTTGTTGTGATGTTTGTTCTTAAATCCTACACCAGATGAGTCACCAGCATGCTTTCCCACTTTCAAAATCTCATCAAGCATGTCAGTTCCAGTATTGAGCATCTTTACAGACTTGGTCATATTCTTCAAGTTAGTTGACAGTAACTTGACTTCACTTTCAAGACTAACTACTTGGTTCTGCAGTTGAGCCTTCTCTGTCTCTAGCTGACTGATAACCACCTTCTGTTCTTCATTGATTCTGCACAGTTCCTCACTTTTGATGGATAGCTTTTTGTAGACTGAGGCTAGTTCATTAAAGGCGAGTTCTTCATCATCAGAATCAACATCAGTACTACACACACCGGTCATGGCACTCACATGATTAGCAGCAACATTCTCTGAGTCAGTGTCAGAGTCTTCATCAGACCATGATACAGTTAGGCCTTTCTTCTGCTTCTTCAGATATGTGCCGCATTCAGTTCTTATATGACCAAAGCCTTCACATTCATGACATTGAACACCCTTGTTCTGAGTTGACTTATCATCAGTTTTGGTTTTTGTTGAAGTGTTACCTAGTTTACTGATGTCAGTCTGGATGTTCCTCATATTCCTCCTTGGTCTTTTATCCACCCTTCTTTGAAGCTTGTTGAATTGTCTTCCTAGCATAGCTATGTCATTTGAGAGATCATCATCTGATTCATCAGCTTCTTCCTCTTCACCAGCACAAGATACAAAGGCTATACCTTTTCCTTTCTTCTCAGTTTGCTCACCAAAGTTCATCTCAAAAGTTTGGAGAGAGCTCACAAGTTCTTCAAGTTTCATATTTGGGATGTCTTGAGCTTCTTCAATAGCTGTGATTTTCATGTTAAATCTCTTGGGTAGGGATCTAAGCATCTTTCTCACAAGCTTTTCTTCAGACAATTTCTCACCTAGAGCCTCAAAGGAATTGTCCACCTCAAGCAAATTCATGTGAAATTCATGAATTGATTCTTCTTCTTTCATCCTGAGGTTTTCAAACTTAGTGTTGAGAAGTTGGATTCTTGAGCTTTTTACCTTGGCATTGCCTTCATGAGTGGTTCTGAGTATCTCCCAAGCATTCTTTGCAACAGTACACTGCTTGATCAATCTGAACATGTTCTTGTCCACTCCATTGAATAAAGCATTCAAAGCTTTGGAGTTTCCAAGTGATGCAGTGTCCTCTGCAGCTGACCAATCTTCCTCTAGCTTGAGTACACCAGTGTCAACACCATTAGCATCCAAAATTTTGGGATGCTCCCAGCCTTTGAGCACAGCTTTCCAAGTTCTGCTGTCAAGTGACTTTAGGAAGGCAATCATCCTTGGCTTCCAGTAGTCATAGTTAGTTCCATCCAGGAGGGGGGTGGTTTGTTGACCGTTGTTCCATCCTTGTCCATGTTTCCAGAAAGTAACTTCCCTGGAGCTCACCCTCAAACAGGCAGGGTGCCCGCTCTGATACCAATTGAAATTCTGGTGGCAAGTGTCAGATGTGTAGCACGATGTGTACACTTTAGGAATCGTACAATGTGTAGCCTAATGTGTCAACATCGTGAACATGCTGAACTTGATGAACAAGTAAACAATTTAAAGTGCAGGAAACAATAAAACACAGTGAGTTTGTTAACCCAGTTCGGCGCTTAAACAAGCCCTAATCTGGAGGATACCAATCCAGGGATGAATCCACTATGGTAGTATCAATTCAAAGCTAAACTCCCCCGTTTACAACTTCTCACTTAATCACTACCCGTGCTAATTCTACCTAGGAACTCCTAGATATGAGAACCTCTGCTCACTCCCCCTCAACCTTACCCAGTAAGGATTTAATAACAAACTCAGTTTGGAGACACACTCCTAGAAACCTATGCACTCGTACCTAAAGGCTTTGAGTGTTGCACACTCTAACTCCTTGCTTCAAAGCTTTGGAGAAAGAACACTAGAGATTACAACTCTATCAAACTCAGTCCTTACTTGTATCAAAATTATGATTCAAGTGAAGGCTCACAAAGAACAATAAACAGACTAAGACCTAAGACTCGATTTCTTCAACTCTTGGCTTCGTTACTTCAAAGTGTCTTCAGTCTTCCTTTATATAGAACAAGTTTCATGGGCTTGGATCTTCAATGTTGACAGCTGGCCTTTGTTAATTCTCCTTGAGATTTATTTGATCGTAATCTTTTAATTGTTTGTTTCAAATCTTTTTGATCAAAGTCGGCCAATAAAATAAAACAGAACCATGAAAGATTATCTTGTTCCTTGGCGCGCAAGCTGGCACGATTTAATTTGAAAAACAAATCTTTTCAAAAGATCGCG
The DNA here is from genome assembly GCA_954870985.1 of Trifolium fragiferum. Lineage (NCBI taxonomy): Eukaryota > Viridiplantae > Streptophyta > Magnoliopsida > Fabales > Fabaceae > Trifolium > Trifolium fragiferum. The sequence continues at coordinate 13,776,337 of OX940790.1, read as the reverse complement.
TGTAAATTAATAAAAGCGCGTCCAGCTAGGGCGTCCAGATGTGAAACCTGATGTGCCACACATCATGCTCCACATCATGGAATCAGGCTTGTTTTACCAAATGAAGCCAACACCCTAAAATCCTCAACAATTTGTATTGACTGATGATGTAAAATAATTTTACACATTTATGTAATAAAATCACGACATGTAGTAAACTTATAAAACTGGCACAATAATATGATTTAATTGGATGCCATGTATAAAAAATTTATTACATCGTCGGTGCACAATAGTTAATGTCAATAAATTATTGATATAAGTTATTGGCTTTGTTTTCTTTGTAGCATTGTACTTTGAAGGTTAATATCAACTGTTGCAATGATTGTGAGGTGAAAGTATACGAAACGCTGTTGAAAATTCATGGTATATTTTTCTTTGCTTTATTAATTTTTCGGTCTTATATGAATTATTGGTTTTTTTAATTATAATTTATTGTTTTGAAACAATTGTTTATACTTATATTACATTGTTTTAAGAATATTTTTAATACAACTTATTAGTTTAATTTAATATACTTATATCACCACAAAAAAAAAAATTAATATACTTATATGTTTCAAACATATATAATTGATCATTATGATTCCGTGATATTTACTTTTAATATATCATATATAATATTTTGCATCAAATATATTATTTTATTGTGTATTTCAAATATTAACATTGTGTATTTGTAACCCACATTAAATTGCATCAAGTAAAAGGTTTATTATTAGTTATCGGAAAGTGAATCGAAGTGTGACTAATTTTATTTTTGAATGCAACCCTAAAAATGGATGTATTTTATTGATGATGTATTAAAATCAAACTCTTAAATTTTATTAAGTGTAATAATATTGAACTCATAAAAATATATATTTCTTCAAAGTGATATTTCTTCAAAGTGACTAGTTCTATAAAAAAGGTTTAACTTACTTATGGTCTTCATATTTTATAAAACTCATAAAAATAGTTCTACTATTTCAAAATCAAACTTTTTAATCTCTCAATGTTTACATTTATTGCTATTATGGTCATTGCACGGAGTACAAATACTTAAATTTGAAAATATTTATTTTTATTAAATATGATTATTAGTGTTTGTTTTAAATATACAAGATACTAAAAAAGTATTTTCTTTAATTTTAGTGGGTTGGATTAAATTGCTCGATTTTGTCATGTGTTGTTAATTTATAATTGATTTTTTTTTTTCTGTTGTCTAGGAGTGGACGATGTGAGTTTAGACTTAGTTCAAGACCAAGTAATTGTAGTTGGTGATGTGGATCCAAAGAAACTGATAAGAAAGCTAGATAAGTTGGGGATGCCTGCTGAGATAATTAGTACCCAAAGAGGTGGAAATGAAATTGAGGTTAACAATGATGGGAGAAAGAAAGGTGGTTTTCTAGGTAAAGTTTTAGGCTTTGGAAAAAAGAGTAGGAATAGAGGAGAAGGATCTAGTTCTCATGTCCCTACTACTAATCATCATGGTGATGATAGTAATGGAAATGAAGATATGGGTGAAATGCAACCTTCTTCACCTTCTTCAATTTCTCCATCTCATGTCTCTACTACTCCTCACGATGGATATGGATATGGATATGGATATGAAAATATAGGTCAAATGCAACCTTCTTCACCTTCTTCATCTCATGTCTCTACTACTCCTTATTATGGGTATGGGTATGGATATGGATATGAAAATATGGGTCAAATGCAACCTTCTTCACCTTCTTCATCTCATGTCTCTACTACTCCTCATGATGGGTATGGGTATGGGTATGGGTATGGATATGGATATGAAAATATGGGTCAAATGCAACCTTCTTCATCTCATGTCTCTACTACTCCTCATCATGGATATGGATATGGATATGGATATGAAAATATGGGTCAACAACAACAAGAAGGGATGAATATGCCAATACAACCTTTTTCATATGATCAACAACATTACATGGATATGATGAATCAACAACTAGGAAATATGAACATCCATCCACCTAATACATATGGTGAACAATATCCGTCCATGAATTACATGCCACCCCCACCATCTCATCCCAATTATGGTGGACAATATTCATCCATGGATCCTACGCACGATGAGAACGCTGAGGGATGTTGGATCATGTGAAAATTATCATTCATCCTTAGTTATAAATAAAACTCTATTTTTTATATTGATTGAATAGCGGATCTATAAAATATATTTGGTCTATATTATAGACTAAATACACCAATTTTTCAATAAACATAAATTATTCAATGAATATAAAAAATAAAGTTTTATTTATAATTAATACTTAAAGAAAAATTATATTAAATAAGTAGTAACAACTTTAAGTATTTAGAATTATCTATTAGATATTTTTATTGTTTTTTGTTTGAAGTTTGTTTCAGTTGGTTGTTTTCATTATTATTATTATTAAACATTATCAAATATTAGTATCATTGTTTTTCGTTTAGAGATTGTCTTAGTTTGAGGTTGTTGTTGTTATTACTATTATCCCGCCGTTCCTTTTTAAGTGTTTTGTTACCATGTTGTAACACCCCGATTTTCAAAGACCAAAAGGGGCATTATTTTTATTTTTTTTAAAACAACAAAGAGCGCGCATAAAACATGTGATGAGCTGGCATTAATCATACAAATGGACTAATTATATATTAGTACATCCCAAACATCGGCATAGTACTAATCATACATAAAAGTGCTTTCGAGAAGCAAAATGTGTAGCTAAATATTTACAGTACAACAGACAACCGTCTAAACCACAAGTATAAGTATTCAGATACAATTATCCAAAAGAGTCAGAATACTACGCCTAACCAAAGGCACGATGTACAAGACACACCGGCACACAATCTAATATGATCCGCCACGCCACTCGATCATTGAGGGCTCAAGAAGCCACCGTCGTCCTCACGACCCACGATCTCGGACAGGAATTCATCGTCTAGGTGGGGGTAACCCGTTCATGTTTCATTGTAAGGGTCACCACAAGTACCACATAATACAAAAAACAATTATGGGAAAAAGCGAGTAAAACACTTAGCAAATTCACATCACGTGCATAATATAATTAAATGCACACACAGCTTATTAATGTAGACTCTACATGATCGTGACACCAATCACTGGCTGTCACATGCATGAATTCCGGAATTTAACCTCTCCACAGAGAGTCGTGATCTTCTAATCACTAGAAATCAATACAATCTCGACGATCTTCTAACCGAAGGATTAGGGTGGATCTTCTAATCGCACCCTGTGATCTTCTAATCACGTATTGTACTCAATAAAATCCCGCAGGATTAAGGTGGATCTTCTAATCGCACCCAGTGGTCTTCTAACCACAACTATGAATGCATGAGCATACGATACATCTTATCTATGCCAATGCATCAATTACATACCAATTATGCATATGTAATTCTCAACCACATGTCAATACATATATTTCTAACAAAATCATATGTAAGACAACAAGCATCATGCACAACGAGATCTTCAATCAAGTACATGCATCAACATTTCATATTATTCATACATATGAAATTCACAATAACATACATATATTTCCAATCATATGTAGTCAACGCACATATTGTAAACAATTCCTCATCCCGAGAATACATCACACAGACATGCCAAGCACTCAAAACACATCACAACACAAGCATACAACCATGCCATTAGCGGAAAGTAATGACAGAAATAAAGGTGCCCTTACTTCGGTAAGCTTCCACTAACTTTTCTCGTACAACTCTACAATTCGCGCTACCTAAAATTAAGTAGCGTATAATCAATAAAATACTCCCATCACATCCTAACCAAACGAAACTATTCTCAAAGTTCTAGAGGGGTTTTGGGTACTTTCTAAAACTCTCAGATAGTGATTTCGAGTCCTCCCCATAGTGATTAAAAATTCACGAAGTTAAATGCATTATTTTCGCTATACGAAAATATTTTCGTTTCAAAGCATATTATGAAATTCTTTTAGTTCTAACTCCAAAGTGATCAATTTCACATACCAAAACCATTTGAAACCAAAACATAAACTCTTCAAAATTTTCATAAAAAAATGTTTATTTGTATCAAGTGTTACAAGCTTTCATTTTCAAATAAAAATCACTATAACCATTCTTTCAAAACCATGATCTTTCACTTAATTCAATGATCATTGTCCTCCCATTTAGGACTTAAATATTGAAATCCCATAGTCACACCCTCTTAAGTGCCACGGCCAAAATCAAGGAAAACATGCTATCACTCAATTTTTTTCATTTTCAAAAGCATGGTAATATCCTATAGTATCCCAAAATCATTTATCCTAACAATCAAAACCATTCAAACAAAACCACAACTTTGACAATTTTTAAATTTGTTTTCTTAAGACATAATCAACTAATTTTCTTTCCCAAACAAATCCATAATTGATCATTCCTTTAAAACCATGATTATGCCCTCCTAAATTGGGGTTTAGAAAAATTTGAAACTCTTGATCCTTTAACAAAGGGGTGCCACGGCCAACAACAAAAACAAGGCCAACACTCACAATTTTTTCATTACAAAACCCTAGTAATAATCTACTAGTTTTTAAAGTCATTGATTTTGAACAAACAAACCTTTTCATAACTTAATTCACAATTCAAAATAAATTTTCATAATTTCTCAAGAACACACAAAAATATTTTTTTATTGTTTTCTCAAACAAATTCATGAATCATATATCCATATTACTACAAAGCTCAAAAATAACTTCATACACAAAATCATCAAACAAAATTTCATGTTCATGATCACTTTAAATTTTCTCATCAAAACCCTAACTCAAAATTTTGTGAAAACTTAAATCACTATGGAAATCCACGCCTACTTAACTTAAATGCACTAGTTAAACCCTCATGAACACTTCTATGAAACCAAAACTAATTAAAAGCAAGTTCTAAGAATTTTCTTCTCAAGAGCACAATGATCATAAACTTAATCTATAAGGAAATTAACCAACAACAAGAAGAATTAAGCTTAGTTACCTTAAGAGGAAATGATTCCTAGCAAGTTCTATGATCTAATCCAAGCAAAATTCCAAAGCTTTGTGAAGAGAGAAATTTTTTGAAGGTGTGATGGTGTTGGATTATGGTTTGGCCGAGGGAGAGAAATGAGGGAGTATATATCAATTTTGATTTTTGATTCAATGTGACATAACATCCTATCTATTGTGATCTTGTTTAATGATAGCCTTTGGATCAAATAGTGTAAAGGTACTCTAGTTAAACCTTAGCCATTGGATCTAAGTGTAATGATTACTTTTTGAAAAATATCTAGATATTTTAACTTTACGCTACTCAGCTCTCGCGTTCGCTCGCAGGCGAGTCGTACTTCGCTAACGGTCTAACTTGCGAAAAATAGAAAATCTACGAAGTAAAAGTTCGTCGTAAACCATTTCTAAAAATTATCGCTAAATTTGATTCTCCGACTGAAATTTTTATCCTAAGCTCTCAAAAATATTCTGAATCCAGATTCTAACTCGTGCCGATATATAAAGTCTCTAATTAAAATTCGACGGAAAACAGATACCGTAAATTTTCCAACAGCGGGTACAATTTTCTACTCGTTTTTCCAAAAAGCGGAGAAAGTCAAATTTTGAAATTCTGAAGACACAGGAACGTTCTCATAGATATATAAAGACTAAGGAACAAAAGTCTGTGCATTTCCAGCACACAAGCACAAAACAGGCTCCAACTCAGCAAAATTCTATTATCGCGACAATACTCACAAAACCACTTAACAAAAACCCTAATATTCTTAGCCAATATTTATTTTCCTCACACAAAATGTATCGTGGAATTACAGGTCTTACATTACTACCCTCCAAAAAGATGTTTCGTCCTCGAAACTAAAGTAAGAGTAACAACTCAACCAGTCATTACTATCACTAACACAATAGAGTCTCGTAGGATTAGGTGTAGCCACACAGATGCTAACACCAGGTGAAGCCACACAGATGCTATCACCACCACACTGGTACGACCGTGCACATATCGCAACCCTCTACATAGTCGCGCTGGTTCCAAACTCTAGAAACAAAGCTAGACATCACACAACGAGTTCACCACTCAAAATCTAACCTTACTATGAAGGTTCACAACCTCTAGTTCCTCAAAGATCCTAGGTCGACACACGAAATTTTCAAAGTCACCTCTTATGCCTCCACGACATAAGCAATTCAACTAGGCCCACACGAAGTGGTGAATGGCTACCCTCCAAAAAGAAACACCGAAAACTTTCTGCGCACTACCAAAGCTAGCAAAAACTAGTCAATTCCAGTCAACACGATTCCGTCTACTATTAACAAGAGATTAAGGATGATCAGTTCCTCAATTTGTCAATAGATAGCCGACAATCATGATGGTGGTTTAGACCATCTTTACCTAACTTGAATAATGCTCCCTTCCACTTGTGCTCAAGATCATCCGAGGCACAAGGGTCCACTAATTCCTTCGAGGTTTTCTACACATTTCCTCAATTCCTACTACCTCGATCTCCCCAATGAGACCCAATACTCAAAACACAACACTTAAAACCTCATGCTTCCACTCTCGAAACATCTGTTAAGTATCGCCCAACAGTAATACAGTGCTACCACGGCAAGTACCACCCAAACCATTACACTCAGAAAGAAGTTGCCATCTCGTTAAAAGAACTTCACAACTTCACTAACATCTATAAGTCCTTAATTTAATAAATACGCCTAATCGTATGTTCACATTCGGATCTCGTTCCAATCATGATTTTAATAATACCACCCCAACATCCGGTTGGTGATCCAAACTCCTCATTTTTCTTGGCACTTGCCAAACTATAACATCTACTTCTTTTGGACTCCCTTTATTCAAATCTCACCTTCCAAAAAAATCAATTTCTTATGCATCCACATATTTTCCAAATTAATACTTAGCTTATCCTTGTCTGCCTTTAGCATAAAACATTTCTCCTCGTTGACTGCCATCGTCGGCTTAAACCATTCCACGTCGTATTCTCATTCTATTTCTAAACTCTCTTGAGTTTCTTCCTCTTATCATTAATTTCTCTTTTACTCAGAAGAGTTTCTCACCTTGACCATTCTTATTTGTTCCAACATCTTATCCTTAGAGTAAATTCCTACATCCAATCATATCTTGAGATATTTCTCACCTCAACCGTCGTTCAACCGCTTCTACTGTCAACGACCGAAATCATTCATTTTCTCAATGCACATTTTCCTCTATGTTACGCCTATCCTCATTGTAACAACTACAATGAATCAATTTCTATTAGTTTCCACCAAACTTTGCCCTTAGACAATTGCTTATCCTTCTTACTTCCACATACAACACACACACCTCCATGACATCCATTCAGGAGGTGCTTTCGAATCCTTAATATACACGCACAATCATAATTTTCCAAATTATGTGTGAGGTAATTCCTTTCGCCAATCATCAATTGACATATGCCACATTCTCATGTGCTTACCTCTTACTTGTTCTTAATATGTCTTCTCAACGACTAACTTCCTTTGCGACTAACTCATTGATCTACTAATTTGCAACTTTTAAGTTCAACAACTGCCTAGAGTTGGTTCCCAAACCACCATGACCAATAAATTGTTGATTCCAAACAACACCTTTAGTTCGCCGCTCACAAACCAATTACTCCCTCATTCCACATAATTTCGAATCACAACAAGCCTACCCTTCTCCGTTCGACAAATCCCAAATCTTCATAACTATCTAAAGTTATAGTATTCTCCAATACCAATAAACAACTTCACACATACGTTCTCACTACCCATCCTGACACATCCATTCACTAACTGGATCCTTATTCATCTCTAACTTCCCTTACGGTGTCAACTATTGTACTTATCATAATCAAACGCTCCAATTAATTAACTCCTCAAGTTCCTATTAAGTATCTCTTTATGCAAAATTCATCTAAAGTTGTTCTTTTTTATAGAACTAGTCACTTTGAAGAAATATCACTTTGAAGAAATATATATTTTTATGAGTTCATTATTATTACACTTAATAAAATTTAAGAGTTTGATTTTAATACATCATCAATAAAATACATCCATTTTTAGGGTTGCATTCAAAAATAAAATTAGTCACACTTCGATTCACTTTCCGATAACTAGTAATAAACTTTTTACTTGATGCAATTTAATGTGGGTTACAAATACACAATGTTAATATTTGAAATACACAATAAAATAATATATTTGATGCAAAATATTATATATGATATATTAAAAGTAAATATCACGGAATCATAATGATCAATTATATATGTTTGAAACATATAAGTATATTAATTTTTTTTTTTGTGTGGTGATATAAGTATATTAAATTAAACTAATAAGTTGTATTAAAAATATTCTTAAAACAATGTAATATAAGTATAAACAATTGTTTCAAAACAATAAATTATAATTAAAAAAACCAATAATTCATATAAGACCGAAAAATTAATAAAGCAAAGAAAAATATACCATGAATTTTCAACAGCGTTTCGTATACTTTCACCTCACAATCATTGCAACAGTTGATATTAACCTTCAAAGTACAATGCTACAAAGAAAACAAGGCCAATAACTTATATCAATAATTTATTGACATTAACTATTGTGCACCGACGATGTAATAAATTTTTTATACATGGCATCCAATTAAATCATATTATTGTGCCAGTTTTATAAGTTTACTACATGTCGTGATTTTATTACATAAATGTGTAAAATTATTTTACATCATCAGTCAATACAAATTAAATCCATAATTATTTTAAAATAGTAGGAATCGTTTACCTGCTTTTTGTTACCCATCCTTTGCTGCTGAATAATAAAACTATAGAGAAAAAAAAAATGAGATAACTGTGTGGGTGGAGAAAGTAGCTACCAATACATATATATATATATATATACTAAGCACTTGGTTCAAACGTGGAATTCTATTTTTAGCAAATTCGAATAAATATATTATATTTTTTAACTGAATATATATTATATATTTTTTATTTTTAAGATATTCTTATTAGACATATTATTAAAAAAATGTAGAATCTCATATAAAACAAAATAAAATTGTTTTAGTGATTTAAAACATAAAAAATCTTAATTAATTTCATCATATTTATTATTTTATTTTGGTAACAAATATTGGCATATTTCGTTATATGTCTTTTTCAAACTTTGAATTACAAAGACCTTTTATTTCTAAGAAATGGATGTAATTAAAAGAAAACAATTTTTTTGTCATATAATTCATCTTTTTAAAGATATTTTATTATATTAGTTTGATAAAACATTATTTTATGTTAAATTGTTTTTTTAACCCAGTAGTTTTTTTTTTTTCATCATATAATTTTTTTTTTATTTTTATGTTAAATAACTAGACTTACACACGGGATATCAACGTAATATAGCTATCAATTAAGTTGTACTTATGGCACATACAAGTTTTTTTTTTTAATAAATAGCACATACAAGTCTATTGATTGGAGTTTGACACATTTTTACTTTTTTTTAATTTTGCCATAATATGAAGAGAGATTAATGGCCTCATGCTTTTAGTGTCACATTTTTATGGTTAATATTTATTTTTATTTTTTGCGAAAATAAACTTTGATATATATTAGAAAACAAAATATTAATAATTTAGATTTTGGAGATATTATTCTACCACAAAAAGAAATAATGGAATGATATGTGATTTAAAAATAGATGTAATAACAGTATTCTTTAAATTTTTAGAAGATGTTAAATAGAGATATGTCAAATTTCTATAAGTTAGACACCAATATAAAATAAAATGAAATATTTTTAGTGATTTAAAATATAAATAAATCTTTCAGATTTTTTTTTCACCCTCTGGTTCCTTGGGGAATGAGGTCCTAGTAGTTTTTATTATAATATTAGACATATTAATATAAATTTAGAATCTCATACAAAACAAATAAAATTGTTCTACTGATTTGAAACATAAATAGATCTTAATTAATTTCGTCATATTTATCATTTTATTTCAATAAAAAATAATTTCATAATTCATTATAATATTTTTAGAATATTATTTGATTAATTTAGAAAAAAAATTAACCAAGTGAGTGATTTAATTGATTAATGAATTTCCCCTAAAGTTCTGAATTACAAAAATCCTCTTTTCTAGAAAAAAAATATCATTCGGTAATTTGAATTTGAGACGTGGGAGGAATATTTTGTTTTGCTAACTTTGCTTATGTCTCTTCCAAACTCCGAATTACAAGTTTTTAAAATAAAAAGTTCTCAATTACAAAGATCCTCTTTTCTTAAGAAATAGAGAGTATAGAAAAAAAAAACAATTTGTTTTTGTCGTTTAATATATTCTTTTAATGATCTTTTATTATTTTAGTTTTATAAATATAATTTTATTGAGATATTTTTTTAACTTAGTAAGTAGCTAAACTTACATATTTTAAATGTGAAAAAAAAATATGAAATCTCATTTAAACTCAAACATATGCATATCAACGTCCTACAACTATCAATTATGTTGTATTTATAGTACATACAATTCTTTTAGTTGAAGTTTGTTACTTTTTTATTTTATTTTGCCATAATATGAAGAGAGAGAGAATAATAACCTCGTGTTTTTAGTGCCTCGTTTTAATGGGTTAATATTTATTTTTATTATTTGTGAAAAATTAATTACTTTTTTTTTGTCAATAATAGAAAACAAAATACTAATAATTAAATTTCGGATGAATATGATTTTCCCAAAAGAAGAAATAAAAATAAAGCAATATATAGGTGATTTAAAGATAAAATGTAATAAAACTATTCTTTAAGATTTTTAGAAGATGTTTTTACTGATTAAATATAAATATATCAAATTTTTATAAAATAAAATATTTTTCAAGATTTAAAATAAAAACAAATCTTCAATATTCAATTACACTATTTTTATTATAATATTATTTTATTCATCAAGATCTTTTTTGTAATATAAAACAAGTTTTATTGTGACCCAAATTAAGTAAAATAGAATTATTATTTTTTTGGTACAAAAGAGGGCCGAAGGTCCAAAAACAAAACTCTTCTAGTCTTAAGAATTAGGAATTATGACATTAGGGTTTAAATTTAGAAATAAAGCAAATATATTCATTGCACGTTCACGAACACTATTTTTTTTAACATCAAATGTTAGCACCATTAACTGTCAAAGTTGATGGATGTATTCATTTGACACTAATTGAAAAATATTTTTATACCTCACATATAGAAAGGTCATCGACCCTTGGTAAAATGTATATTCTCTATTATAGTAAAAACCTCATTTACTTGAGTTTTAGAGTCTTTGTAGTTACATCTCCTTTATCGAATCACAATAGCTTTGATCATATTCACACAATCCTCATCTCCACTTTGTAGCGCCCAAGTACCCAACCAACTTCATAAGACACACTATTCATAGTAACTAAACGCTTAATGCATGCCATCTAAGCACTTTGGTTTAGTGACATTCTTCTAGCTCACTGCATCAGATTTTCGACCAACATTATCATCACCACAAATAAAAATTCAATTCGTTGAATTTTTTTTATTCCATAACCATTTTTTATTCTTAATTAATTACATGTTTGTTTCGATTTGTTTTCGGAATTTCATTTAGTATACAAATTAATAATCAAAATTATTTGTCATAGTTTGTTTGATCTATGGTGTAAAAAAAGTTTGCAATGATGGAATGTTTAACACGAAGTTATATGCTTAATGGTATGTATGATCCTTATTTTTATATTTCTTTTTCAGCAAAATAATATGTCATATTTTTGTATAAAACATTCTTGTAGTATTCAATCAAGACTTTTATAAAATATGTTAATATTTATTTTATATATTAATAAAATATGGTCAAAGTTGATTATATGAATAGTGCACATGGTAAAAAAACAACACTTAAAAAGGAACGGCGGGATAATAGTAATAACAACAACAACCTCAAACTAAAACAATCTCTAAACGAAAAACAGTGATACTAATATTTGATAATGTTTAATAATAATAATAATGAAAACAACCAACTGAAACAAACTTCAAACAAAAAACAATAAAAATATCTAATAGATAATTCTAAATACTTAAAGTTGTTACTACTTATTTAATATAATTTTTCTTTAAGTATTAATTATAAATAAAACTTTATTTTTTATATTCATTGAATAATTTATGTTTATTGAAAAATTGGTGTATTTAGTCTATAATATAGACCAAATATATTTTATAGATCCGCTATTCAATCAATATAAAAAATAGAGTTTTATTTATAACTAAGGATGAATGATAATTTTCACATGATCCAACATCCCTCAGCGTTCTCATCGTGCGTAGGATCCATGGATGAATATTGTCCACCATAATTGGGATGAGATGGTGGGGGTGGCATGTAATTCATGGATGGATATTGTTCACCATATGTATTAGGTGGATGGATGTTCAAATTTCCTAGTTGTTGATTCATCATATCCATGTAATGTTGTTGATCATATGAAAAAGGTTGTATTGGCATATTCATCCCTTCTTGTTGTTGTTGACCCATATTTTCATATCCATATCCATATCCATATCCATATCCATGATGAGGAGTAGTAGAGACATGAGATGAAGAAGGTTGCATTTGACCCATATTTTCATATCCATACCCATACCCATACCCATACCCATCATGAGGAGTAGTAGAGACATGAGATGAAGAAGGTGAAGAAGGTTGCATTTGACCCATATTTTCATATCCATATCCATACCCATACCCATAATAAGGAGTAGTAGAGACATGAGATGAAGAAGGTGAAGAAGGTTGCATTTGACCTATATTTTCATATCCATATCCATAACCATATCCATCGTGAGGAGTAGTAGAGACATGAGATGGAGAAATTGAAGAAGGTGAAGAAGGTTGCATTTCACCCATATCTTCATTTCCATTACTATCATCACCATGATGATTAGTAGTAGGGACATGAGAACTAGATCCTTCTCCTCTATTCCTACTCTTTTTTCCAAAGCCTAAAACTTTACCTAGAAAACCACTTTTCTTTCTCCCATCATTGTTAACCTCAATTTCATTTCCACCTCTTTGGGTACTAATTATCTCAGCAGGCACCCCCAACTTATCTAGCTTTCTTATCAGTTTCTTTGGATCCACATCACCAACTACAATTACTTGGTCTTGAACTAAGTCTAAACTCACATCGTCCACTCCTAGACAACAGGAAAAAAAAAATCAATTATAAATTAACAACACATGACAAAATCAAGCAATTTAATCCAACCCACTAAAATTAAAGAAAATACTTTTTTAGTATCTTGTATATTTAAAACAAACACTAATAATCATATTTAATAAAAATAAATATTTTCAAATTTAAGTATTTGTACTCCGTGCAATGACCATAATAGCAATAAATGTAAACATTGAGAGATTAAAAAGTTTGATTTTGAAATAGTAGAACTATTTTTATGAGTTTTATAAAATATGAAGACCATAAGTAAGTTAAACCTTTTTTATAGAACTAGTCACTTTGAAGAAATATCACTTTGAAGAAATATATATTTTTATGAGTTCATTATTATTACACTTAATAAAATTTAAGAGTTTGATTTTAATACATCATCAATAAAATACATCCATTTTTAGGGTTGCATTCAAAAATAAAATTAGTCACACTTCGATTCACTTTCCGATAACTAGTAATAAACTTTTTACTTGATGCAATTTAATGTGGGTTACAAATACACAATGTTAATATTTGAAATACACAATAAAATAATATATTTGATGCAAAATATTATATATGATATATTAAAAGTAAATATCACGGAATCATAATGATCAATTATATATGTTTGAAACATATAAGTATATTAATTTTTTTTTTTTGTGGTGATATAAGTATATTAAATTAAACTAATAAGTTGTATTAAAAATATTCTTAAAACAATGTAATATAAGTATAAACAATTGTTTCAAAACAATAAATTATAATTAAAAAAACCAATAATTCATATAAGACCGAAAAATTAATAAAGCAAAGAAAAATATACCATGAATTTTCAACAGCGTTTCGTATACTTTCACCTCACAATCATTGCAACAGTGGATATTAACCTTCAAAGTACAATGCTACAAAGAAAACAAGGCCAATAACTTATATCAATAATTTATTGACATTAACTATTGTGCACCGACGATGTAATAAATTTTTTATACATGGCATCCAATTAAATCATATTATTGTGCCAGTTTTATAAGTTTACTACATGTCGTGATTTTATTACATAAATGTGTAAAATTATTTTACATCATCAGTCAATACAAATTAAATCCATAATTATTTTAAAATAGTAGGAATCGTTTACCTGCTTTTTGTTACCCATCCTTTGCTGCTGAATAATAAAACTATAGAGAAAAAAAAAATATGAGATAACTGTGTGGGTGGAGAAAGTAGCTACCAATACATATATATATATATATATATATACTAAGCACTTGGTTCAAACGTGGAATTCTATTTTTAGCAAATTCGAATAAATATATTATATTTTTTAACTGAATATATATTATATATTTTTTATTTTTAAGATATTCTTATTAGACATATTATTAAAAAAATGTAGAATCTCATATAAAACAAAATAAAATTGTTTTAGTGATTTAAAACATAAAAAATCTTAATTAATTTCATCATATTTATTATTTTATTTTGGTAACAAATATTGGCATATTTCGTTATATGTCTTTTTCAAACTTTGAATTACAAAGACCTTTTATTTCTAAGAAATGGATGTAATTAAAAGAAAACAATTTTTTTGTCATATAATTTATCTTTTTAAAGATATTTTATTATATTAGTTTGATAAAACATTATTTTATGTTAAATTGTTTTTTTAACCCAGTAGTTTTTTTTTTTCATCATATAATTTATTTATTTTTTTTTATGTTAAATAACTAGACTTACACACGGGATATCAACGTAATATAGCTATCAATTAAGTTGTACTTATGGCACATACAAGTTTTTTTTTTTAATAAATATCACATACAAGTCTATTGATTGGAGTTTGACACATTTTTACTTTTTTTTAATTTTGCCATAATATGAAGAGAGATTAATGGCCTCATGCTTTTAGTGTCACATTTTTATGGTTAATATTTATTTTTATTTTTTGCGAAAATAAACTTTGATATATATTAGAAAACAAAATATTAATAATTTAGATTTTGGAGATATTATTCTACCAAAAAAAGAAATAATGGAATGATATGTGATTTAAAAATAGATGTAATAACAGTATTCTTTAAATTTTTAGAAGATGTTAAATAGAGATATGTCAAATTTCTATAAGTTAGACACCAATATAAAATAAAATGAAATATTTTTAGTGATTTAAAATATAAATAAATCTTTCAGATTTTTTTTTCACCCTCTGGTTCCTTGGGGAATGAGGTCCTAGTAGTTTTTATTATAATATTAGACATATTAATATAAATTTAGAATCTCATACAAAACAAATAAAATTGTTCTACTGATTTGAAACATAAATAGATCTTAATTAATTTCGTCATATTTATCATTTTATTTCAATAAAAAATAATTTCATAATTCATTATAATATTTTTAGAATATTATTTGATTAATTTAGAAAAAAAATTAACCAAGTGAGTGATTTAATTGATTAATGAATTTCCCCTAAAGTTCTGAATTACAAAAATCCTCTTTTCTAGAAAAAAAATATCATTCGGTAATTTGAATTTGAGACGTGGGATGAATATTTTGTTTTGCTAACTTTACTTATGTCTCTTCCAAACTCCGAATTACAAGTTTTTAAAATAAAAAATTCTCAATTACAAAGATCCTCTTTTCTTAAGAAATAGAGAGTATAGAAAAAAAAAACAATTTGTTTTTGTCGTTTAATATATTCTTTTAATGATCTTTTATTATTTTAGTTTTATAAATATAATTTTATTGAGATATTTTTTTAACTTAGTAAGTAGCTAAACTTACATATTTTAAATGTGAAAAAAAAATATGAAATCTCATTTAAACTCAAACATATTCATATCAACGTCCTACAACTATCAATTATGTTGTATTTATAGTACATACAATTCTCTTAGTTGAAGTTTGTTACTTTTTTATTTTATTTTGCCATAATATGAAGAGAGAGAGAATAATAACCTCGTGTTTTTAGTGCCTCGTTTTAATGGGTTAATATTTATTTTTATTATTTGTGAAAAATTAATTACTTTTTTTTTGTCAATAATAGAAAACAAAATACTAATAATTAAATTTCGGATGAATATGATTTTCCCAAAAGAAGAAATAAAAATAAAGCAATATATAGGTGATTTAAAGATAAAATGTAATAAAACTATTCTTTAAGATTTTTAGAAGATGTTTTTACTGATTAAATATAAATATATCAAATTTTTATAAAATAAAATATTTTTCAAGATTTAAAATTAAAACAAATCTTCAATATTCAATTACACTATTTTTATTATAATATTATTTTATTCATCAAGATCTTTTTTGTAATATAAAACAAGTTTTATTGTGACCCAAATTAAGTAAAATAGAATTATTATTTTTTTGGTACAAAAGAGGGCCGAAGGTCCAAAAACAAAACTCTTCTAGTCTTAAGAATTAGGAATTATGACATTAGGGTTTAAATTTAGAAATAAAGCAAATATATTCATTGCACGTTCACGAACACTATTTTTTTTTAACATCAAATGTTAGCACCATTAACTGTCAAAGTTGATGGATGTATTCATTTGACACTAATTGAAAAATATTTTTATACCTCACATATAGAAAGGTCATCGACCCTTGGTAAAATGTATATTCTCTATTATAGTAAAAACCTCATTTACTTGAGTTTTAGAGTCTTTGTAGTTACATCTCCTTTATCGAATCACAATAGCTTTGATCATATTCACACAATCCTCATCTCCACTTTGTAGCGCCCAAGTACCCAACCAACTTCATAAGACACACTATTCATAGTAACTAAACGCTTAATGCATGCCATCTAAGCACTTTGGTTTAGTGACATTCTTCTAGCTCACTGCATCAGATTTTCGACCAACATTATCATCACCACAAATAAAAATTCAATTCGTTGAATTTTTTTTATTCCATAACCATTTTTTATTCTTAATTAATTACATGTTTGTTTCGATTTGTTTTCGGAATTTCATTTAGTATACAAATTAATAATCAAAATTATTTGTCATAGTTGGTTTGATCTATGGTGTAAAAAAAGTTTGCAATGATGGAATGTTTAACACGAAGTTATATGCTTAATGGTATGTATGATCCTTATTTTTATATTTCTTTTTCAGCAAAATAATATGTCATATTTTTGTATAAAACATTCTTGTAGTATTCAATCAAGACTTTTATAAAATATGTTAATATTTATTTTATATATTAATAAAATATGGTCAAAGTTGATTATATGAATAGTGCACATGGTAAAAAAACAACACTTAAAAAGGAACGGCGGGATAATAGTAATAACAACAACAACCTCAAACTAAAACAATCTCTAAACGAAAAACAATGATACTAATATTTGATAATGTTTAATAATAATAATAATGAAAACAACCAACTGAAACAAACTTCAAACAAAAAACAATAAAAATATCTAATAGATAATTCTAAATACTTAAAGTTGTTACTACTTATTTAATATAATTTTTCTTTAAGTATTAATTATAAATAAAACTTTATTTTTTATATTCATTGAATAATTTATGTTTATTGAAAAATTGGTGTATTTAGTCTATAATATAGACCAAATATATTTTATAGATCCGCTATTCAATCAATATAAAAAATAGAGTTTTATTTATAACTAAGGATGAATGATAATTTTCACATGATCCAACATCCCTCAGCGTTCTCATCGTGCGTAGGATCCATGGATGAATATTGTCCACCATAATTGGGATGAGATGGTGGGGGTGGCATGTAATTCATGGATGGATATTGTTCACCATATGTATTAGGTGGATGGATGTTCATATTTCCTAGTTGTTGATTCATCATATCCATGTAATGTTGTTGATCATATGAAAAAGGTTGTATTGGCATATTCATCCCTTCTTGTTGTTGTTGACCCATATTTTCATATCCATATCCATATCCATATCCATGATGAGGAGTAGTAGAGACATGAGATGAAGAAGGTTGCATTTGACCCATATTTTCATATCCATATCCATACCCATACCCATACCCATCATGAGGAGTAGTAGAGACATGAGATGAAGAAGGTGAAGAAGGTTGCATTTGACCCATATTTTCATATCCATATCCATACCCATACCCATAATAAGGAGTAGTAGAGACATGAGATGAAGAAGGTGAAGAAGGTTGCATTTGACCTATATTTTCATATCCATATCCATCGAGATGAGTAGTAGAGACATGAGATGGAGAAATTGAAGAAGGTGAAGAAGGTTGCATTTCACCCATATCTTCATTTCCATTACTATCATCACCATGATGATTAGTAGTAGGGACATGAGAACTAGATCCTTCTCCTCTATTCCTACTCTTTTTTCCAAAGCCTAAAACTTTACCTAGAAAACCACTTTTCTTTCTCCCATCATTGTTAACCTCAATTTCATTTCCACCTCTTTGGGTACTAATTATCTCAGCAGGCATCCCCAACTTATCTAGCTTTCTTATCAGTTTCTTTGGATCCACATCACCAACTACAATTACTTGGTCTTGAACTAAGTCTAAACTCACATCGTCCACTCCTAGACAACAGAAAAAAAAAAAATCAATTATAAATTAACAACACATGACAAAATCAAGCAATTTAATCCAACCCACTAAAATTAAAGAAAATACTTTTTTAGTATCTTGTATATTTAAAACAAACACTAATAATCATATTTAATAAAAATAAATATTTTCAAATTTAAGTATTTGTACTCCGTGCAATGACCATAATAGCAATAAATGTAAACATTGAGAGATTAAAAAGTTTGATTTTGAAATAATAGAACTATTTTTATGAGTTTTATAAAATATGAAGACCATAAGTAAGTTAAACCTTTTTTATTGAACTAGTCACTTTGAAGAAATATCACTTTGAAGAAATATATATTTTTATGAGTTCATTATTATTACACTTAATAAAATTTAAGAGTTTGATTTTAATACATCATCAATAAAATACATCCATTTTTAGGGTTGCATTCAAAAATAAAATTAGTCACACTACGATTCACTTTCCGATAACTAGTAATAAACTTTTTACTTGATGCAATTTAATGTGGGTTACAAATACACAATGTTAATATTTGAAATACACAATAAAATAATATATTTGATGCAAAATATTATATATGATATATTAAAAGTAAATATCACGGAATCATAATGATCAATTATATATGTTTGAAACATATAAGTATATTATTTTTTTTTTTTTGTGGTGATATAAGTATATTAAATTAAACTAATAAGTTGTATTAAAAATATTCTTAAAACAATGTAATATAAGTATAAACAATTGTTTCAAAACAATAAATTATAATTAAAAAAACCAATAATTCATATAAGACCGAAAAATTAATAAAGCAAAGAAAAATATACCATGAATTTTCAACAGCGTTTCGTATACTTTCACCTCACAATCATTGCAACAGTTGATATTAACCTTCAAAGTACAATGCTACAAAGAAAACAAGGCCAATAACTTATATCAATAATTTATTGACATTAACTATTGTGCACCGACGATGTAATAAATTTTTTATACATGGCATCCAATTAAATCATATTATTGTGCCAGTTTTATAAGTTTACTACATGTCGTGATTTTATTACATAAATGTGTAAAATTATTTTACATCATCAGTCAATACAAATTAAATCCATAATTATTTTAAAATAGTAGGAATCGTTTACCTGCTTTTTGTTACCCATCCTTTGCTGCTGAATAATAAAACTATAGAGAGAAAAAAAAAATGAGATAACTGTGTGGGTGGAGAAAGTAGCTACCAATACATATATATATATATATATATATATATATATATATATATATATATATATATATAATAAGCACTTGGTTCAAACGTGGAATTCTATTTTTAGCAAATTCGAATAAATATATTATATTTTTTAACTGAATATATATTATATATTTTTTATTTTTAAGATATTCTTATTAGACATATTATTAAAAAAATGTAGAATCTCATATAAAACAAAATAAAATTGTTTTAGTGATTTAAAACATAAAAAATCTTAATTAATTTCATCATATTTATTATTTTATTTTGGTAACAAATATTGGCATATTTCGTTATATGTCTTTTTCAAATTTTGAATTACAAAGACCTTTTATTTCTAAGAAATGGATGTAATTAAAAGAAAACAATTTTTTTGTCATATAATTTATCTTTTTAAAGATATTTTATTATATTAGTTTGATAAAACATTATTTTATGTTAAATTGTTTTTTTAACCCAGTAGTTTTTTTTTTTCATCATATAATTTTTTTATTTTTTTTTATGTTAAATAACTAGACTTACACACGGGATATCAACGTAATATAGCTATCAATTAAGTTGTACTTATGGCACATACAAGTTTTTTTTTTTAATAAATATCACATACAAGTCTATTGATTGGAGTTTGACACATTTTTACTTTTTTTTAATTTTGCCATAATATGAAGAGAGATTAATGGCCTCATGCTTTTAGTGTCACATTTTTATGGTTAATATTTATTTTTATTTTTTGCGAAAATAAACTTTGATATATATTAGAAAACAAAATATTAATAATTTAGATTTTGGAGATATTATTCTACCAAAAAAAGAAATAATGGAATGATATGTGATTTAAAAATAGATGTAATAACAGTATTCTTTAAATTTTTAGAAGATGTTAAATAGAGATATGTCAAATTTCTATAAGTTAGACACCAATATAAAATAAAATGAAATATTTTTAGTGATTTAAAATATAAATAAATCTTTCAGATTTTTTTTTCACCCTCTGGTTCCTTGGGGAATGAGGTCCTAGTAGTTTTTATTATAATATTAGACATATTAATATAAATTTAGAATCTCATACAAAACAAATAAAATTGTTCTACTGATTTGAAACATAAATAGATCTTAATTAATTTCGTCATATTTATCATTTTATTTCAATAAAAAATAATTTCATAATTCATTATAATATTTTTAGAATATTATTTGATTAATTTAGAAAAAAAATTAACCAAGTAAGTGATTTAATTGATTAATGAATTTCCCCTAAAGTTCTGAATTACAAAAATCCTCTTTTCTAGAAAAAAAATATCATTCGGTAATTTGAATTTGAGACGTGGTAGGAATATTTTGTTTTGCTAACTTTACTTATGTCTCTTCCAAATTCCGAATTACAAGTTTTTAAAATAAAAAGTTCTCAATTACAAAGATCCTCTTTTCTTAAGAAATAGAGAGTATAGAAAAAAAAACAATTTGTTTTTGTCGTTTAATATATTCTTTTAATGATCTTTTATTATTTTAGTTTTATAAATATAATTTTATTGAGATATTTTTTTAACTTAGTAAGTAGCTAAACTTACATATTTTAAATGTGAAAAAAATAATATGAAATCTCATTTAAACTCAAACATATGCATATCAACGTCCTACAACTATCAATTATGTTGTATTTATAGTACATACAATTCTCTTAGTTGAAGTTTGTTACTTTTTTATTTTATTTTGCCATAATATGAAGAGAGAGAGAATAATAACCTCGTGTTTTTAGTGCCTCGTTTTAATGGGTTAATATTTATTTTTATTATTTGTGAAAAATTAATTACTTTTTTTTTTGTCAATAATAGAAAACAAAATACTAATAATTAAATTTCGGATGAATATGATTTTCCCAAAAGAAGAAATAAAAATAAAGCAATATATAGGTGATTTAAAGATAAAATGTAATAAAACTATTCTTTAAGATTTTTAGAAGATGTTTTTACTGATTAAATATAAATATATCAAATTTTTATAAAATAAAATATTATTCAAGATTTAAAATAAAAACAAATCTTCAATATTCAATTACACTATTTTTATTATAATATTATTTTTATTCATCAAGATCTTTTTTGTAATATAAAACAAGTTTTATTGTGACCCAAATTAAGTAAAATAGAATTATTTTTTTTTTGGTACAAAAGAGGGCCGAAGGTCCAAAAACAAAACTCTTCTAGTCTTAAGAATTAGGAATTATGACATTAGGGTTTAAATTTAGAAATAAAGCAAATATATTCATTGCACGTTCACGAACACTATTTTTTTTAACATCAAATGTTAGCACCATTAACTGTCAAAGTTGATGGATGTATTCATTTGACACTAATTGAAAAATATTTTTATACCTCACATATAGAAAGGTCATCGACCCTTGGTAAAATGTATATTCTCTATTATAGTAAAAACCTCATTTACTTGAGTTTTAGAGTCTTTGTAGTTACATCTCCTTTATCGAATCACAATAGCTTTGATCATATTCACACAATCCTCATCTCCACTTTGTAGCGCCCAAGTACCCAACCAACTTCATAAGACACACTATTCATAGTAACTAAACGCTTAATGCATGCCATCTAAGCACTTTGGTTTAGTGACATTCTTCTAGCTCACTGCATCAGATTTTCGACCAACATTATCATCACCACAAATAAAAATTCAATTCGTTGAATTTTTTTTATTCCATAACCATTTTTTATTCTTAATTAATTACATGTTTGTTTCGATTTGTTTTCGGAATTTCATTTAGTATACAAATTAATAATCAAAATTATTTGTCATAGTTGGTTTGATCTATGGTGTAAAAAAAGTTTGCAATGATGGAATGTTTAACACGGAGTTATATGCTTAATGGTATGTATGATCCTTATTTTTATATTTCTTTTTCAGCAAAATAATATGTCATATTTTTGTATAAAACATTCTTGTAGTATTCAATCAAGACTTTTATAAAATATGTTAATATTTATTTTATATATTAATAAAATATGGTCAAAGTTGATTATATGAATAGTGCACATGGTAAAAAAACAACACTTAAAAAGGAACGGCGGGATAATAGTAATAACAACAACAACCTCAAACTAAAACAATCTCTAAACGAAAAACAATGATACTAATATTTGATAATGTTTAATAATAATAATAATGAAAACAACCAACTGAAACAAACTTCAAACAAAAAACAATAAAAATATCTAATAGATAATTCTAAATACTTAAAGTTGTTACTACTTATTTAATATAATTTTTCTTTAAGTATTAATTATAAATAAAACTTTATTTTTTATATTCATTGAATAATTTATGTTTATTGAAAAATTGGTGTATTTAGTCTATAATATAGACCAAATATATTTTATAGATCCGCTATTCAATCAATATAAAAAATAGAGTTTTATTTATAACTAAGGATGAATGATAATTTTCACATGATCCAACATCCCTCAGCGTTCTCATCGTGCGTAGGATCCATGGATGAATATTGTCCACCATAATTGGGATGAGATGGTGGGGGTGGCATGTAATTCATGGATGGATATTGTTCACCATATGTATTAGGTGGATGGATGTTCATATTTCCTAGTTGTTGATTCATCATATCCATGTAATGTTGTTGATCATATGAAGAAGGTTGTATTGGCATATTCATCCCTTCTTGTTGTTGTTGACCCATATTTTCATATCCATATCCATATCCATGATGAGGAGTAGTAGAGACATGAGATGAAGAAGGTTGCATTTGACCCATATTTTCATATCCATATCCATACCCATACCCATACCCATCATGAGGAGTAGTAGAGACATGAGATGAAGAAGGTGAAGAAGGTTGCATTTGACCCATATTTTCATATCCATATCCATACCCATACCCATAATAAGGAGTAGTAGAGACATGAGATGAAGAAGGTGAAGAAGGTTGCATTTGACCTATATTTTCATATCCATATCCATATCCATATCCATCGTGAGGAGTAGTAGAGACATGAGATGGAGAAATTGAAGAAGGTGAAGAAGGTTGCATTTCACCCATATCTTCATTTCCATTACTATCATCACCATGATGATTAGTAGTAGGGACATGAGAACTAGATCCTTCTCCTCTATTCCTACTCTTTTTTCCAAAGCCTAAAACTTTACCTAGAAAACCACCTTTCTTTCTCCCATCATTGTTAACCTCAATTTCATTTCCACCTCTTTGGGTACTAATTATCTCAGCAGGCATCCCCAACTTATATAGCTTTCTTATCAGTTTCTTTGGATCCACATCACCAACTACAATTACTTGGTCTTGAACTAAGTCTAAACTCACATCGTCCACTCCTAGACAACAGAAGAAAAAAAATCAATTATAAATTAACAACACATGACAAAATCAAGCAATTTAATCCAACCCACTAAAATTAAAGAAAATACTTTTTTAGTATCTTGTATATTTAAAACAAACACTAATAATCATATTTAATAAAAATAAATATTTTCAAATTTAAGTATTTGTACTCCGTGCAATGACCATAATAGCAATAAATGTAAACATTGAGAGATTAAAAAGTTTGATTTTGAAATAGTAGAACTATTTTTATGAGTTTTATAAAATATGAAGACCATAAGTAAGTTAAACCTTTTTTATAGAACTAGTCACTTTGAAGAAATATCACTTTGAAGAAATATATATTTTTATGAGTTCATTATTATTACACTTAATAAAATTTAAGAGTTTGATTTTAATACATCATCAATAAAATACATCCATTTTTAGGGTTGCATTCAAAAATAAAATTAGTCACACTTCGATTCACTTTCCGATAACTAGTAATAAACTTTTTACTTGATGCAATTTAATGTGGGTTACAAATACACAATGTTAATATTTGAAATACACAATAAAATAATATATTTGATGCAAAATATTATATATGATATATTAAAAGTAAATATCACGGAATCATAATGATCAATTATATATGTTTGAAACATATAAGTATATTAATTTTTTTTTTGTGTGGTGATATAAGTATATTAAATTAAACTAATAAGTTGTATTAAAAATATTCTTAAAACAATGTAATATAAGTATAAACAATTGTTTCAAAACAATAAATTATAATTAAAAAAACCAATAATTCATATAAGACCGAAAAATTAATAAAGCAAAGAAAAATATACCATGAATTTTCAACAGCGTTTCGTATACTTTCACCTCACAATCATTGCAACAGTTGATATTAACCTTCAAAGTACAATGCTACAAAGAAAACAAGGCCAATAACTTATATCAATAATTTATTGACATTAACTATTGTGCACCGACGATGTAATAAATTTTTTATACATGGCATCCAATTAAATCATATTATTGTGCCAGTTTTATAAGTTTACTACATGTCGTGATTTTATTACATAAATGTGTAAAATTATTTTACATCATCAGTCAATACAAATTAAATCCATAATTATTTTAAAATAGTAGGAATCGTTTACCTGCTTTTTGTTACCCATCCTTTGCTGCTGAATAATAAAACTATAGAGAGAAAAAAAAAAATGAGATAACTGTGTGGGTGGAGAAAGTAGCTACCAATACATATATATATATAATAAGCACTTGGTTCAAACGTGGAATTCTATTTTTAGCAAATTCGAATAAATATATTATATTTTTTAACTGAATATATATTATATATTTTTTATTTTTAAGATATTCTTATTAGACATATTATTAAACAAATGTAGAATCTCATATAAAACAAAATAAAATTGTTTTAGTGATTTAAATCATAAAAAATCTTAATTAATTTCATCATATTTATTATTTTATTTTGGTAACAAATATTGGCATATTTCGTTATATGTCTTTTTCAAACTTTGAATTACAAAGACCTTTTATTTCTAAGAAATGGATGTAATTAAAAGAAAACAATTTTTTTGTCATATAATTTATCTTTTTAAAGATATTTTATTATAATAGTTTGATAAAACATTATTTTATGTTAAATTGTTTTTTTAACCCAGTAGTTTTTTTTTTCATCATATAATTTTTTATTTTTTTTTATGTTAAATAACTAGACTTACACACGGGATATCAACGTAATATAACTATCAATTAAGTTGTACTTATGGCACATACAAGTTTTTTTTTTTTAATAAATAGCACATACAAGTCTATTGATTGGAGTTTGACACATTTTTACTTTTTTTAATTTTGCCATAATATGAAGAGAGATTAATGGCCTCATGCTTTTAGTGTCACATTTTTATGGTTAATATTTATTTTTATTTTTTGCGAAAATAAACTTTGATATATATTAGAAAACAAAATATTAATAATTTAGATTTTGGAGATATTATTCTACCAAAAAAAGAAATAATGGAATGATATGTGATTTAAAAATAGATGTAATAACAGTATTCTTTAAATTTTTAGAAGATGTTAAATAGAAATATATCAAATTTCTATAAGTTAGACACCAATATAAAATAAAATGAAATATTTTTAGTGATTTAAAATATAAATAAATCTTTCAGATTTTTTTTTCACCCTCTGGTTCCTTGGGGAATGAGGTCCTAGTAGTTTTTATTATAATATTAGACATATTAATATAAATTTAGAATCTCATACAAAACAAATAAAATTGTTCTACTGATTTGAAACATAAATAGATCTTAATTAATTTCGTCATATTTATCATTTTATTTCAATAAAAAATAATTTCATAATTCATTATAATATTTTTGGAATATTATTTGATTAATTTAGAAAAAAAATTAACCAAGTGAATGATTTAATTGATTAATGAATATCCCCTAAAGTTCTGAATTACAAAAATCCTCTTTTCTAGAAAGAAAATATCATTCGGTAATTTGAATTTGAGACGTGGGAGGAATATTTTGTTTTGCTAACTTTACTTATGTCTCTTCCAAACTCCGAATTACAAGTTTTTAAAATAAAAAGTTCTCAATTACAAAGATCCTCTTTTCTTAAGAAATAGAGAGTATAGAAAAAAAAAACAATTTGTTTTTGTCGTTTAATATATTCTTTTAATGATCTTTTATTATTTTAGTTTTATAAATATAATTTTATTGAGATATTTTTTTAACTTAGTAAGTAGCTAAACTTACATATTTTAAATGTGAAAAAAAAATATGAAATCTCATTTAAACTCAAACATATGCATATCAACGTCCTACAACTATCAATTATGTTGTATTTATAGTACATACAATTCTCTTAGTTGAAGTTTGTTACTTTTTTATTTTATTTTGCCATAATATGAAGAGAGAGAGAATAATAACCTCGTGTTTTTAGTGCCTCGTTTTAATGGGTTAATATTTATTTTTATTATTTGTGAAAAATTAATTACTTTTTTTTTTGTCAATAATAGAAAACAAAATACTAATAATTAAATTTCGGATGAATATGATTTTCCCAAAAGAAGAAATAAAAATAAAGCAATATATAGGTGATTTAAAGATAAAATGTAATAAAACTATTCTTTAAGATTTTTAGAAGATGTTTTTACTGATTAAATATAAATATATCAAATTTTTATAAAATAAAATATTTTTCAAGATTTAAAATAAAAACAAATCTTCAATATTCAATTACACTATTTTTATTATAATATTATTTTATTCATCAAGATCTTTTTTGTAATATAAAACAAGTTTTATTGTGACCCAAATTAAGTAAAATAGAATTATTATTTTTTTGGTACAAAAGAGGGCCGAAGGTCCAAAAACAAAACTCTTCTAGTCTTAAGAATTAGGAATTATGACATTAGGGTTTAAATTTAGAAATAAAGCAAATATATTCATTGCACGTTCACGAACACTATTTTTTTTAACATCAAATGTTAGCACCATTAACTGTCAAAGTTGATGGATGTATTCATTTGACACTAATTGAAAAATATTTTTATACCTCACATATAGAAAGGTCATCGACCCTTGGTAAAATGTATATTCTCTATTATAGTAAAAACCTCATTTACTTGAGTTTTAGAGTCTTTGTAGTTACATCTCCTTTATCGAATCACAATAGCTTTGATCATATTCACACAATCCTCATCTCCACTTTGTAGCGCCCAAGTACCCAACCAACTTCATAAGACACACTATTCATAGTAACTAAACGCTTAATGCATGCCATCTAAGCACTTTGGTTTAGTGACATTCTTCTAGCTCACTGCATCAGATTTTCGACCAACATTATCATCACCACAAATAAAAATTCAATTCGTTGAATTTTTTTTATTCCATAACCATTTTTTATTCTTAATTAATTACATGTTTGTTTCGATTTGTTTTCGGAATTTCATTTAGTATACAAATTAATAATCAAAATTATTTGTCATAGTTGGTTTGATCTATGGTGTAAAAAAAGTTTGCAATGATGGAATGTTTAACACAAAGTTATATGCTTAATGGTATGTATGATCCTTATTTTTATATTTCTTTTTCAGCAAAATAATATGTCATATTTTTGTATAAAACATTCTTGTAGTATTCAATCAAGACTTTTATAAAATATGTTAATATTTATTTTATATATTAATAAAATATGGTCAAAGTTGATTATATGAATAGTGCACATGTGTAAGACCCGTAGAATTTCAATAGCAGGAATTAGAATTGAGATATATTAAATGATATTCTGCTATTTGTTTTTATCGATTTTCTGTTTAATTGTCTGTTTTGACAGCATTTTTGCTGAGATTGTGCCTGCGCGTTAGTTTAACATTTGGAAAATGGGCACAATGACTTTATAAGCTTTAAATGAGTTTAGAAACATTTTTTGTCTCGTCGAAATGTTGAAAATATTTTTCTAGTAGTTTTTGAGAAAACGGGCAAGATATATCCGCTGTTTGAAAATTTTACGGTTTCTGATTTCCGTCAAAATTTAAATGAAGACTTTATATATCGACTGTGATGAGAATTTGATCTCATTATATTTTTCCGAGCTTAGGAGCGAAAATGTATTCGGAATAAATTTTATTCGATGAGTCTGTGAATTGTTTTAACTAAGTGGTTTACAGTATAATTTTTCTATTTCCGTAAAGTTTATCAGTACGCGAAATACGACTCGTTTAAGAGCGAACGCGGGAACTGAGCGAGCTAGTAGGCCTAAGACCATGAAAATATCTAGATATTTATGGAATATATTATTATTTTAATTGTGTGAGAGAAAAAAATGGATGGCTAGGATTTCATCTTAGAACTTTATACTATTTGATCCAATGGCCTAGATTGATCCATGACTTCTATATAAAGGAAAGGCTAGTGAACAAAATTTCCTCTTCTTTTCATCTTGAGCTAGCCGAAGCAGCCCCTTCCTCTTGCATTTCTCAATAAATTATTTTATTCCATCAAATTTAAACTTGTGAGGTTGTGAGGATTTTGAGAGATCAAATTCAAACCTTGGATCATGTGGCTTTAGGATCAACATATCATCATCAGCTTGTGATCTAATCTTCATGAGGTTAAGAGGATTAGCCGGATTGAGGAATTCGTCGAGAGAGACAGATATTGCTCGCATACGTAAGTTGATGTGTTGGAAGCTTGCCGAGGTAAGGGCACTTTCTAACGATTTCATATACCTCGAAATATCGAGTGCTTTTTATGCATGTGTAATTGTTGCTTGAATATGTGTATTTGCTTAATGTGATGCAATATGAATTATGAGCATGGTTGTTTTGTGATGTATTCTCGTGACGAGAACTTGTTGAGAACATGCTATATTCTACACATGTTTGAGTGGTTGTTGTAAATCTCATATGGTTGAATAATATGAAATGTTGATGATTGTACTTGATTGAATATCTTGTGGTATCAGAGCTCGGCTTTAGATCATCAAAGGGAAAGTGTGTCGTAGAGTGGTTAGTCCAAAGTCAGTCAGAATATAGCTAGGGTTGTGTTAGTTCTAGCGATCGGTTTTTGTTGTGTTGTGGGTTATGTGGTTATTTATCTTGAGTCTGGCATGGGATATGCTCAGGCACTGGACTGTTTCTTACTGAAGTACTTTAGGGAGTGATGCTTTAGTAAGTAAAATTGTTGAAACCCCCGAGCATTGGTCGAATTCAGTCAACCAGTGTCTTTGAATTCCTTAGACAGAGTGGTCTGAGGAGGATGGACTTGAGGCGAACGAGAACTACAAGGGATTCCTGGAAGTAATATCATGGATGGGAAGTGTCGTTGGATGTTGCCACTCAGATGTGCTGTTTATGGACGAGTGAACATCAATTGATAAAGGATTGTAAGTAAGGATTGGATTGGGACGACCTTTCGAAGAAGGTATTGGATGTCCGTCGGGTGAGTTAGGGCGGGACTTGATGAAGTCCGTCGGTTGCCAAGGGGATGCGGCCACTGTGGAATTGTGGACCAGGCAGAGATGTCAGTTGGATTTAATTACGATGATTGGATAATCATTTGGGTGATTCGTATTGCAATTAAAGTGTGTTGCACGTCAAGAGTCAGTGAACTTAGTGGTGTTAGAAGACGGTTGCACAAACGATAGGTACCTTAAGGGTTTAAGTTAAGAGTTTGAGATAAACTAGATTCGAAAATGAGATTATTATGGATGAATCTCGTGATGATTAAGGGTAAGAGACCAAATATCACATGGATAAGTGACAATCTATACGTAGTTAAGGAGATAATAAGTATAGATGTCGATGTGAGACAAAACTATAGGTAATCATTGGTTGGATAATTATGGTTTTGGAGAGATGTTTAGGTAAGAACGAGGAGTTCAACCGTGGAAAGTAAGTTACATATCACGGATAGGTGATACTAGATGTGTGTAGTATGGAAATACCTAGAGAATTGTAGCAGTGTAAGCGAGAATTATTAGTTATCGGCAGGTAAACCTTAAGAGGAAGTGAACATATTGCGTAATTCTTAGGGATTAGTCAAAAATTATTGAGTAGTTTGAAGAGATTAGTCAAGATTGAGTAGAGATCCTGTGCAGATGTGCATTTAAGTTAATGATTTTGATCGACCAAGAGGGTGAAGGACCAAGTAGTACCTTGAAATTATGGAATCATAGGAGTTGAGGTAACCAAACGTTAAGAAATTCACGTCATGGACGACAATGTTTGGAAATTTTCTAGAAATATCAAGTTGTGATTAGACAAGAATTCATTCGTAAGAGTATTGAAATGGTGAGAATTACTATAAAGAAAGGCCCTGTACTATATATTAAGATTTAATGGATGAATCTAGATGGTAAGACAAGTAATTGTAGTTTTTGAGGAGTAGATTCAAGGTTTCGATTTGGGTATCGAACGTATTAAGGTTGAAATCATAGCAAAGTGTTATGCTTTGGTAGTTGTTCTTGAGAAGTCGAGCATTAAGCTTTGAAATAATTATTCAATCGCTAGATGGATGAGTCGATTTGTAGGTGAATTACAGTGACCTTATAAGAACGAGTTTAGAAATAGCCGTTCCTAAAGAGATGATCATTAGTAAAGGTTAAAAATGAATAAGAAAACGATGAGTGACTAGATGTAAGAGCAAGGTTAGCTCGAACTTGAGATTTAGGGATTGATTCTCCGGTGGGAACAACTTTAGATGAATTTTGCATAAAGAGATACTTAATAGGAACTTGAGGAGTTAATTAATTGGAGCGTTTGATTATGATAAGTACAATAGTTGACACCGTAAGGGAAGTTAGAGATGAATAAGGATCCAGTTAGTGAATGGATGTGTCAGGATGGGTAGTGAGAACGTATGTGTGAAGTTGTTTATTGGTATTGGAGAATACTATAACTTTAGATAGTTATGAAGATTTGGGATTTGTCGAACGGAGAAGGGTAGGCTTGTTGTGATTCGAAATTATGTGGAATGAGGGAGTAATTGGTTTGTGAGCGGCGAACTAAAGGTGTTGTTTGGAATCAACAATTTATTGGTCATGGTGGTTTGGGAACCAACTCTAGGCAGTTGTTGAACTTAAAAGTTGCAAATTAGTAGATCAATGAGTTAGTCGCAAAGGAAGTTAGTCGTTGAGAAGACATATTAAGAACAAGTAAGAGGTAAGCACATGAGAATGTGGCATATGTCAATTGATGATTGGCGAAAGGAATTACCTCACACATAATTTGGAAAATTATGATTGTGCGTGTATATTAAGGATTCGAAAGCACCTCCTGAATGGATGTCATGGAGGTGTGTGTGTTGTATGTGGAAGTAAGAAGGATAAGCAATTGTCTAAGGGCAAAGTTTGGTGGAAACTAATAGAAATTGATTCATTGTAGTTGTTACAATGAGGATAGGCGTAACATAGAGGAAAATGTGCATTGAGAAAATGAATGATTTCGGTCGTTGACAGTAGAAGCGGTTGAACGACGGTTGAGGTGAGAAATATCTCAAGATATGATTGTATGTAGGAATTTACTCTAAGGATAAGATGTTGGAACAAATAAGAATGGTCAAGGTGAGAAACTCTTCTGAGTAAAAGAGAAATTAATGATAAGAGGAAGAAACTCAAGAGAGTTTAGAAATAGAATGAGAATACGACGTGGAATGGTTTAAGCCGACGATGGCAGTCAACGAGGAGAAATGTTTTATGCTAAAGGCAGACAAGGATAAGCTAAGTATTAATTTGGAAAATATGTGGATGCATAAGAAATTGATTTTTTTGGAAGGTGAGATTTGAATAAAGGGAGTCCAAAACAAGTAGATGTTATAGTTTGGCAAGTGCCAAGAAAAATGAGGAGTTTGGATCACCAACCGGATGTTGGGGTGGTATTATTAAAATCATGATTGGAACGAGATCCGAATGTGAACATACGATTAGGCGTATTTATTAAATTAAGGACTTATAGATGTTAGTGAAGTTGTGAAGTTCTTTTAATGAGATGGCAACTTCTTTCTGAGTGTAATGGTTTGGGTGGTACTTGTCGTGGTAGCACTGTATTACTGTTGGGCGATACTTAACAGATGTTTCGAGAGTGGAAGCATGAGGTTTTAAGTGTTGTGTTTTGAGTATTGGGTCTCATTGGGGAGATCGAGGTAGTAGGAATTGAGGAAATGTGTAGAAAACCTCAAAGGAATTAGTGGACCCTTGTGCCTCGGATGATCTTGAGCACAAGTGGAAGGGAGCATTATTCAAGTTAGGTAAAGATGGTCTAAACCACCATCATGATTGTCGGCTATCTATTGACAAATTGAGGAACTGATCATCCTTAATCTCTTGTTAATAGTAGACGGAATCGTGTTGACTGGAATTGACTAGTTTTTGCTAGCTTTGGTAGTGCGCAGAAAGTTTTCGGTGTTTCTTTTTGGAGGGTAGCCATTCACCACTTCGTGTGGGCCTAGTTGAATTGCTTATGTCGTGGAGGCATAAGAGGTGACTTTGAAAATTTCGTGTGTCGACCTAGGATCTTTGAGGAACTAGAGGTTGTGAACCTTCATAGTAAGGTTAGATTTTGAGTGGTGAACTCATTGTGTGATGTCTAGCTTTGTTTCTAGAGTTTGGAACCAGCGCGACTATGTAGAGGGTTGCCATATGTGCACGGTCGTACCAGTGTGGTGGTGATAGCATCTGTGTGGCTTCACCTGGTGTTAGCATCTGTGTGGCTACACCTAATCCTACGAGACTCTATTGTGTTAGTGATAGTAATGACTGGTTGAGTTGTTACTCTTACTTTAGTTTCGAGGACGAAACATCTTTTTGGAGGGTAGTAATGTAAGACCTGTAATTCCACGATACATTTTGTGTGAGGAAAATAAATATTGGCTAAGAATATTAGGATTTTTGTTAAGTGGTTTTGTGAGTATTGTCGCGATAATAGAATTTTGCTGAGTTGGAGCCTGTTTTGTGCTCGTGTGCTGGAAATGCACAGACTTTTGTTCCTTAGTCTTTATATATCTATGAGAACGTTCCTGTGTCTTCAGAATTTCAAAATTTGACTTTCTCCGCTTTTTGGAAAAACGAGTAGAAAATTGTACCCGCTGTTGGAAAATTTACGGTATCTGTTTTCCGTCGAATTTTAATTAGAGACTTTATATATCGGCACGAGTTAGAATCTGGATTCAGAATATTTTTGAGAGCTTAGGATAAAAATTTCAGTCGGAGAA
The DNA here is from genome assembly GCA_954870985.1 of Trifolium fragiferum. NCBI lineage: Eukaryota > Viridiplantae > Streptophyta > Magnoliopsida > Fabales > Fabaceae > Trifolium > Trifolium fragiferum. The sequence goes on along the minus strand of OX940790.1, from coordinate 13,742,089 downwards.
TCAAATTTAGCGATAATTTTTAGAAATGGTTTACGACGAACTTTTACTTCGTAGATTTTCTATTTTTCGCAAGTTTAGACCGTTAGCGAAGTACGACTCGCCTGCGAGCGAACGCGAGAGCTGAGTAGCGTAAAGTTAAAATATCTAGATATTTTTCAAAAAGTAATCATTACACTTAGATCCAATGGCTAAGGTTTAACTAGAGTACCTTTACACTATTTGATCCAAAGGCTATCATTAAACAAGATCACAATAGATAGGATGTTATGTCACATTGAATCAAAAATCAAAATTGATATATACTCCCTCATTTCTCTCCCTCGGCGAAACCATAATCCAACACCATCACACCTTCAAAAATTTTCTCTCTTCACAAAGCTTTGGAATTTTGCTTGGATTAGATCATAGAACTTGCTAGGAATCATCTCCTCTTAAGGTAACTAAGCTTAATTCTTCTTGTTGTTGGTTAATTTCCTTATAGATTAAGTTTATGATCATTGTGCTCTTGAGAAGAAAATTCTTAGAACTTGCTTTTAATTAGTTTTGGTTTCATAGAAGTGTTCATGAGGGTTTAACTAGTGCATTTAAGTTAAGTAGGTGTGGATTTCCATAGTGATTTAAGTTTTCACAAAATTTTGAGTTAGGGTTTTGATGAGAAAATTTAAAGTGATCATGAACATGAAATTTTGTTTGATGATTTTGTGTATGAAGTTATTTTTGAGCTTTGTAGTAATATGGATATATGATTCATGAATTTGTTTGAGAAAACAATAAAAAAATATTTTTGTGTGTTCTTGAGAAATTATGAAAATTTATTTTGAATTGTGAATTAAGTTATGAAAAGGTTTGTTTGTTCAAAATCAATGACTTTAAAAACTAGTAGATTATTACTAGGGTTTTGTAATGAAAAAATTGTGAGTGTTGGCCTTGTTTTTGTTGTTGGCCGTGGCACCCCTTTGTTAAAGGATCAAGAGTTTCAAATTTTTCTAAACCCCAATTTAGGAGGGCATAATCATGGTTTTAAAGGAATGATCAATTATGGATTTGTTTGGGAAAGAAAATTAGTTGATTATGTCTTAAGAAAACAAATTTAAAAATTGTCAAAGTTGTGGTTTTGTTTGAATGGTTTTGATTGTTAGGATAAATGATTTTGGGATACTATAGGATATTACCATGCTTTTGAAAATGAAAAAAATTGAGTGATAGCATGTTTTCCTTGATTTTGGCCGTGGCACTTAAGAGGGTGTGACTATGGGATTTCAATATTTAAGTCCTAAATGGGAGGACAATGATCATTGAATTAAGTGAATGATCATGGTTTTGAAAGAATGGTTATAGTGATTTTTATTTGAAAATGAAAGCTTGTAACACTTGATACAAATAAACATTTTTTTATGAAAATTTTGAAGAGTTTATGTTTTGGTTTCAAATGGTTTTGGTATGTGAAATTGATCACTTTGGAGTTAGAACTAAAAGAATTTCATAATATGCTTTGAAACGAAAATATTTTCGTATAGCGAAAATAATGCATTTAACTTCGTGAATTTTTAATCACTATGGGGAGGACTCGAAATCACTATCCGAGAGTTTTAGAAAGTACCCAAAACCCCTCTAGAACTTTGAGAATAGTTTCGTTTGGTTAGGATGTGATGGGAGTATTTTATTGATTATACGCTACTTAATTTTAGGTAGCGCGAATTGTAGAGTTGTACGAGAAAAGTTAGTGGAAGCTTGCCGAAGTAAGGGCACCTTTATTTCTGTCATTACTTTCCGCTAATGGCATGGTTGTATGCTTGTGTTGTGATGTGTTTTGAGTGCTTGGCATGTCTGTGTGATGTATTCTCGGGATGAGAAATTGTTTACAATATGTGCGTTGACTACATATGATTGGAAATATATGTATGTTATTGTGAATTTCATATGTATGAATAATATGAAATGTTGATGCATGTACTTGATTGAAGATCTCGTTGTGCATGATGCTTGTTGTCTTACATATGATTTTGTTAGAAATATATGTATTGACATGTGGTTGAGAATTACATATGCATAATTGGTATGTAATTGATGCATTGGCATAGATAAGATGTATCGTATGCTCATGCATTCATAGTTGTGGTTAGAAGACCACTGGGTGCGATTAGAAGATCCACCTTAATCCTGCGGGATTTTATTGAGTACAATACGTGATTAGAAGATCACAGGGTGCGATTAGAAGATCCACCCTAATCCTTCGGTTAGAAGATCGTCGAGATTGTATTGATTTCTAGTGATTAGAAGATCACGACTCTCTGCGGAGAGGTTAAATTCCGGAATTCATGCATGTGACAACCAGTGATTGGTGTCACGATCATGTAGAGTCTACATTAATAAGCTGTGTGTGCATTTAATTATATTATGCACGTGATGTGAATTTGCTAAGTGTTTTACTCGCTTTTTCCCATAATTGTTTTTTGTATTATGTGGTACTTGTGGTGACCCTTACAATGAAACATGAACGGGTTACCCCCACCTAGACGATGAATTCCTGTCCGAGATCGTGGGTCGTGAGGATGACGGTGGCTTCTTGAGCCCTCAGTGATCGAGTGGCGTGGCGGATCATATTAGATTGTGTGCCGGTGTGTCTTGTACATCGTGCCTTTGGTTAGGCGTAGTATTCTGACTCTTTTGGATAATTGTATCTGAATACTTATACTTGTGGTTTAGACGGTTGTCTGTTGTACTGTAAATATTTAGCTACACACTTTGCTTCTCGAAAGCACTTTTATGTATGATTAGTACTATGCCGATGTTTGGGATGTACTAATATATAATTAGTCCATTTGTATGATTAATGCCGGCTCATCACATGTTTTATGCGCGCTCTTTGTTGTTTTAAAAAAAATAAAAATAATGCCCCTTTTGGTCTTTGAAAATCGGGGTGTTACAACATGGTAAAAAAACACTTAAAAAGGAACGGCGGGATAATAGTAATAACAACAACAACCTCAAACTAAGACAATCTCTAAACGAAAAACAATGATACTAATATTTGATAATGTTTAATAATAATAATAATAATGAAAACGACCAACTGAAACAAACTTCAAACAAAAAACAATAAAAATATCTAATAGATAATTCTAAATACTTAAAGTTGTTACTACTTATTTAATATAATTTTTCTTTAAGTATTAATTATAAATAAAACTTTATTTTTTATATTCATTGAATAATTTATGTTTATTGAAAAATTGGTGTATTTAGTCTATAATATAGACCAAATATATTTTATAGATCCGCTATTCAATCAATATAAAAAATAGAGTTTTATTTATAACTAAGGATGAATGATAATTTTCACATGATCCAACATCCCTCAGCGTTCTCATCGTGCGTAGGATCCATGGATGAATATTGTCCACCATAATTGGGATGAGATGGTGGGGGTGGCATGTAATTCATGGATGGATATTGTTCACCATATGTATTAGGTGGATGGATGTTCATATTTCCTAGTTGTTGATTCATCATATCCATGTAATGTTGTTGATCATATGAAAAAGGTTGAATTGGCATATTCATCCCTTCTTGTTGTTGTTGACCCATATTTTCATATCCATATCCATATCCATATCCATGATGAGGAGTAGTAGAGACATGAGATGAAGAAGGTTGCATTTGACCCATATTTTCATATCCATATCCATACACATACCCATACCCATCATGAGGAGTAGTAGAGACATGAGATGAAGAAGGTGAAGAAGGTTGCATTTTACCCATATTTTCATATCCATATCCATACCCATACCCATAATAAGGAGTAGTAGAGACATGAGATGAAGAAGGTTGCATTTGACCTATATTTTCATATCCATGCATATCCATATCCATCGTGAGGAGTAGTAGAGACATGAGATGGAGAAATTGAAGAAGGTGAAGATGGTTGCATTTTACCCATATCTTCATTTCCATTACTATCATCACCATGATGATTAGTAGTAGGGACATGAGAACTAGATCCTTCTCCTCTATTCCTACTCTTTTTTCCAAAGCCTAAAACATTACCTAGAAAACCACCTTTCTTTCTCCCATCATTGTTAACCTCAATTTCATTTCCACCTCTTTGGGTACTAATTATCTCAGCAGGCATCCCCAACTTATCTAGTTTTCTTATCAGTTTCTTTGGATCCACATCACCAACTACAATTACTTGGTCTTGAACTAAGTCTAAACTCACATCGTCCACTCCTAGACAACAGAAGAAAAAAAAATCAATTATAAATTAACAACACATGACAAAATCAAGCAATTTAATCCAACCCACTAAAATTAAAGAAAATACTTTTTTAGTATCTTGTATATTTAAAACAAACACTAATAATCATATTTAATAAAAATAAATATTTTCAAATTTAAGTATTTTTACTCCGTGCAATGACCATAATAGCAATAAATGTAAACATTGAGAGATTAAAAAGTTTGATTTTGAAATAGTAGAACTATTTTTATGAGTTTTATAAAATATGAAGACCATAAGTAAGTTAAACCTTTTTTATAGAACTAGTCACTTTGAAGAAATATCACTTTGGAGAAATATATATTTTTATGAGTTCATTATTATTACACTTAATAAAATTTAAGAGTTTGATTTTAATACATCATCAATAAAATACATCCATTTTTAGGGTTGCATTCAAAAATAAAATTAGTCACACTTCGATTCACTTTCCGATAACTAGTAATAAACTTTTTACTTGATGCAATTTAATGTGGGTTACAAATACACAATGTTAATATTTGAAATACACAATAAAATAATATATTTGATGCAAAATATTATATATGATATATTAAAAGTAAATATCATGGAATCATAATGATCAATTATATATGTTTGAAACATATAAGTATATTAATTTTTTTTTTGTGGTGATATAAGTATATTAAATTAAACTAATAAGTTGTATTAAAAATATTCTTAAAACAATGTAATATAAGTATAAACAATTGTTTCAAAACAATAAATTATAATTAAAAAAAACCAATAATTCATATAAGACCGAAAAATTAATAAAGCAAAGAAAAATATACCATGAATTTTCAACAGCGTTTCGTATACTTTCACCTCACAATCATTGCAACAGTTGATATTAACCTTCAAAGTACAATGCTACAAAGAAAACAAGGCCAATAACTTATATCAATAATTTATTGACATTGACTATTGTGCACCGACGATGTAATAAATTTTTTATACATGGCATCCAATTAAATCATATTATTGTGCCAGTTTTATAAGTTTACTACATGTCGTGATTTTATTACATAAATGTGTAAAATTATTTTACATCATCAGTCAATACAAATTAAATCCATAATTATTTTAAAATAGTAGGAATCGTTTACCTGCTTTTTGTTACCCATCCTTTGCTGCTGAATAATAAAACTATAGAGAGAAAAAAAAATATGAGATAACTGTGTGGGTGGAGAAAGTAGCTACCAATACACATATATATAATAAGCACTTGGTTCAAACGTACAATTCTATTTTTAGAAATTCGAATAAATATTATATTTTTTAACTGAATATATATTATATATTTTTTATTTTTAAGATATTCTTATTAGACATATTATTAAAAAAATGTAGAATCTCATATAAAACAAAATAAAATTGTTTTAGTGATTTAAAACATAAATAAATCTTAATTAATTTCATCATATTTATTATTTTATTTTGGTAACAAATATTGGCATATTTCGTTATATGTCTTTTTCAAACTTTGAATTACAAAGACCTTTTATTTCTAAGAAATGGATGTAATTAAAAGAAAACAATTTTTTTGTCATATAATTTATCCTTTTAAAGATATTTTATTATATTAGTTTGATAAAACATTATTTTATGTTAAATTGTTTTTTTAACCCAGTAGTTTTTTTTTTTCATCATATAATTATTATTTTTTTTTATGTTAAATAACTAGACTTACACACGGGATATCAACGTAATATAGCTATCAATTAAGTTGTACTTATGGCACATACAAGTTTTTTTTTTTAATAAATATCACATACAAGTCTATTGATTGGAGTTTGACACATTTTTACTTTTTTTAATTTTGCCATAATATGAAGAGAGATTAATGGCCTCATGCTTTTAGTGTCACATTTTTATGGTTAATATTTATTTTTATTTTTTGCGAAAATAAACTTTGATATATATTAGAAAACAAAATATTAATAATTTAGATTTTGGAGATATTATTCTACCAAAAAAAGAAATAATGGAATGATATGTGATTTAAAAATAGATGTAATAACAGTATTCTTTAAATTTTTAGAAGATGTTAAATAGAAATATATCAAATTTCTATAAGTTAGACACCAATATAAAATAAAATGAAATATTTTTAGTGATTTAAAATATAAATAAATCTTTCAGATTTTTTTTTCACCCTCTGGTTCCTTGTGGAATGAGGTCCTAGTAGTTTTTATTATAATATTAGACATATTAATATAAATTTAGAATCTCATACAAAACAAATAAAATTGTTCTACTGATTTGAAACATAAATAGATCTTAATTAATTTCGTCATATTTATCATTTTATTTCAATAAAAAATAATTTCATAATTCATTATAATATTTTTAGAATATTATTTGATTAATTTAGAAAAAAATTAACCAAGTGAGTGATTTAATTGATTAATGAATTTCCCCTAAAGTTCTGAATTACAAAAATCCTCTCTTCTAGAAAAAAAATATCATTCGGTAATTTGAATTTGAGACGTGGGAGGAATATTTTGTTTTGCTAACTTTACTTATGTCTCTTCCAAACTCCGAATTACAAGTTTTTAAAATAAAAAGTTCTCAATTACAAAGATCCTCTTTTCTTAAGAAATAGAGAGTATAGAAAAAAAAAAACAATTTATTTTTGTCGTTTAATATATTCTTTTAATGATCTTTTATTATTTTAGTTTTATAAATATAATTTTATTGAGATATTTTTTTTAACTTGGTAAGTAGCTAAACTTACATATTTTAAATGTGAAAAAAAAATATGAAATCTCATTTAAACTCAAACATATGCATATCAACGTCCTACAACTATCAATTATGTTGTATTTATAGTACATACAATTTTCTTAGTTGAAGTTTGTTACTTTTTTATTTTATTTTGCCATAATATGAAGAGAGAGAGAATAATAACCTCGTGTTTTTAGTGTCTCGTTTTAATGGGTTAATATTTATTTTTATTATTTGTGAAAAATTAATTACTTTTTTTTTTGTCAATAATAGAAAACAAAATACTAATAATTAAATTTCGGATGAATATGATTTTCCCAAAAGAAGAAATAAAAATAAAGCAATATATAGGTGATTTAAAGATAAAATGTAATAAAACTATTCTTTAAGATTTTTAGAAGATGTTTTTACTGATTAAATATAAATATATCAAATTTTTAAAATAAAATATTTTTCAAGATTTAAAATAAAAACAAATCTTCAATATTCAATTACACTATTTTTATTATAATATTATTTTATTCATCAAGATCTTTTTTGTAATATAAAACAAGTTTTATTGTGACCCAAATTAAGTAATATAGAATTATTATTTTTTTGGTACAAAAGAGGGCCGAAGGTCCAAAAACAAAACTCTTCTAAGTCTTAAGAATTAGGAATTATGACATTAGGGTTTAAATTTAGAAATAAAGCAAATATATTCATTGCACGTTCACGAACACTATTTTTTTAACATCAAATGTTAGCACCGTTAACTGTCAAAGTTGATGGATGTATTCATTTGACACTAATTGAAAAATATTTTTATACCTCACATATAGAAAGGTCATCGACCCTTGGTAAAATGTATATTCTCTATTATAGTAAAAACCTCATTTACTTGAGTTTTAGAGTCTTTGTAGTTACATCTCCTTTATCGAATCACAATAGCTTTGATCATATTCACACAATCCTCTTCTCCACTTTGTAGCGCCCAAGTACCCAACCAACTTCATAAGACACACTATTCATAGTAACTAAACGCTTAATGCATGCCACCTAAGCACTTTGGTTTAGTGACATTCTTCTAGCTCACTGCATCAGATTTTCGACCAACATTATCATCACCATAAATGAAAATTCAATTCGTTGAATTTTTTTTATTCCATAACCATTTTTTATTCTTAATTAATTACATGTTTGTTTCAATTTGTTTTCGGAATTTCATTTAGTATACAAATTAATAATCAAAATTATTTGTCATAGTTGGTTTGATCTATGGTGTAAAAAAAGTTTGCAATGATGGAATGTTTAACACGAAGTTATATGCTTAATGGTATGTATGATCCTTATTTTTATATTTCTTTTTCAGCAAAATAATATGTCATATTTTTGTATAAAACATTCTTGTAGTATTCAATCAAGATTTTTATAAAATATGTTAATATTTATTTTATATATTAATAAAATATGGTCAAAGTTGATTATATGAATAGTGCACATGGTAAAAAAACAACACTTAAAAAGGAACGGCGGGATAATAGTAATAACAACAACAACCTCAAACTAAAACAATCTCTAAACGGAAAACAATGATACTAATATTTGATAATGTTTAATAATAATAATAATGAAAACAACCAACTGAAACAAACTTCAAACAAAAAACAATAAAAATATCTAATAGATAATTCTAAATACTTAAAGTTGTTACTACTTATTTAATATAAATTTTTTTTTTTGGTAAACTAAGAGTATAATGACATCAAAGAGCCTAGAACGAATCCCAACTAGGTTGGCACCCGTCGTAGGGTCTAATCCTTGCCAAGTACTCATAATACTTTATTAAAAAAAGAGAAAAAGTATGTACAAAATGGGGGGGCAGCACCAAACCCATTAGAGAAAATAAGAGCGGAACATACTACAAAAGGAAAACATAGTACTCAAAACTCCATTCATGAAACCCGATAAAAGGTGCGGCCGGTTCGATCATGAAAGAACTTCAAATAAGCGAAAACATTCAAACTTCTCCAAAAACGACCCGGAATTTGTGTGCACATTACCACAGGCTCCGCAATAAAAATAATATCTGGTTTATGAATCTGACATAAAATATGCAAGGCAATATGAGAGGACATTGCCAATACCTCGAATATTCCAAAATAAGAGCTTCATCGAGAAAAGGGTGGGATAGAACCCTTAGATCGGGTGTTATAATTACCGGTGCTATGTGCAAGCTTTAGCTGCTTCTTTCGAGCCTTAGAAACATATGGAGTGAATGGAGGATCATCCGAAACAACCTCATAGGCTCTAGCGAGCCAAGCCTGTTTGATTTTCTCCGCATCATCGATAACAACCTGTTGTAACGTTGGCACAGGCACTGTAACAATGTTTGTAGGCTCTTCAATACATTGTACTATAGCTTCCTGCATGCCCACCAAGAGTTGTAACCGCAGCAGCCTGCTCTACCACATCCACAATGTCATCGTCACCCATCAAATCCGAGTCTCCCTCGACATCCTCAACCGTAACAATATCCGTATGCACTGCACTGTCAACCGGCATTAAGATCGGGGAGGAACCTTGTCCAGCCGCATCACCAACACATGTCGATACAAAGCAAGTCACACCTTCGATATCATCATCCTTAGGAGCAGCCTCAGTGGTGGCATAATTTACTGTAGTTTCAAGAACACCACGGGGCTGGGCAGTTTCTAACTCACCATCACGCAAATTGTACGAAGCAACAACACCAAAATCGATCGCTTTCAAATCAGGCCCAGGCAGGACGCGTACAGGCGTGCGCGCGGCATGCTGCTCGGCCAGGCTCAAAACGCGTCCAGGCGCGCATGCAGCAGGCTTCACGGTCTCAGTCGCCGGTTGCTTGGCTGAAGGCAGTAGCGTAAAACCCCGAAGCGGATTGTCATCAAGTGCCGCAATAATACTCGTCAATAAGGGTGCAGTCGGGACCGGATTCGGGGTCAAAGATTTCTTGGGAAAAGGAACAGGCTGATTCACCAAATTGGAGCCCTTAACAATATATTTTGCAGAATGTTTCTTAACAGCAGCGGTGGTTTTGTTAGGAGCCGAATCTTTGGCGGGGTGTAACTTTCGACAAGAAGAAAGATCATGCCCTATAGCGGAGCAGTGAGGGAAAAACAACGGCAAGCGCTCATAAACGACTTCAACCTTGAATTCATAACCATCCCGTTCTACCGTAATCTCATCAAACAAACGGCGGGACAAATCAATATCGACTAACACGCGAGCATAATGACCAAAGGCCCTTCGAGTAGTGGAGTCATCCAAAGTGAGCGGCGTACCAACCGCACTAGCAATTTCAAACAACGTACGTTGGCGCCAATACTCTTGAGGCAATTCCATAATCCTAATCCAAATTTGAGCATGAGTTTGTCGTGGTTCATAAGTATTGAAATCGTTCGTCCACTTTGACAATCTCAAGATCCCTGGTTTGAGGTTAATTGATCCCATCGACCATGCTAAACGCATGTCCTCATAAGAGGTAAACTGAAATTCATAAAAACCCCTCCCTAGAGACACCAAGTGCCACGGACAACTAGGGTTCCACAACGCCGACAGTTTCACCTTTAAATCCCTAGCAGTTAACGGTCGATCACCTTTGTTGAACATTAACCGACCATGGAGATTACGTTTACAGTCATTGAAACCCTTTTCGTATTCCGATTGAGTGATCTTGATGTGTAAAGAGTCGCCTTTGATCGCCGGAAGAGGAAGCTGACTAACCAAAACTTCGCACGAAGTATGAAGGACTTGAGCAAAAGAACGCCCTTGTTGAGGAGAAGAAACAGGCGGCGATTTGGGAGGAGTAGGGCTGGCCAAGCACGGCCAGCTACAGATGGTAGCCATGAGTGTGCCCTAGCAGAGCCTCATGCCGTCCGATCTAATCATAATCTGAATTCCTTTTTCTAAATTAATATAGATTACTCAATTTAATATAATTTTTCTTTAAGTATTAATTATAAATAAAACTTTATTTTTTATATTCATTGAATAATATATGTTTATTGAAAAATTGGTGTATTTAGTCTATAATATAGACCAAATATATTTTATAGATCAGCTATTCAATCAATATAAAAAAAATAGAGTTTTATTTATAACTAAGGATGAATGATAATTTTCACATTATCCAACATCCCTCAGCGTTCTCGTCGTGCGTAGGATCCATGGATGAATATTGTCCACCATAATTGGGATGAGATGGTGGGGGTGGCATGTAATTCATGGATGGATATTGTTCACCATATGTATTAGGTGGATGGATGTTCATATTTCCTAGTTGTTGATTCATCATATCCATGTAATGTTGTTGATCATATGAAGAAGGTTGTATTGGCATATTCATCCCTTCTTGTTGTTGTTGACCCATATTTTCATATCCATATCCATATCCATGATGAGGAGTAGTAGAGACATGAGATGAAGAAGGTGAAGAAGGTTGCATTTGACCCATATTTTCATATCCATACCCATACTCATACTCATACCCATCACGAGGAGTAGTAGAGACATGAGATGAAGAAGGTGAAGAAGGTTGCATTTGACCCATATTTTCATATTCATATCCATACTCATACCCATAATAAGGAGTAGTAGAGACATGAGATGAAGAAGGTGAAGAAGGTTGCATTTGACCTATATTTTCATATCCATATCTATATCCATATCCATATCCATCATGAGAAGTAGTAGATACATGAGATGGAGAAATTGAAGAAGGTGAAGAAGGTTGCATTTCACCCATATCTTCATTTCTATTACTATCATCACCATGATGATTAGTAGTAGGGACATGAGAACTAGATCCTTCTCCTCTATTCCTACTCTTTTTTCCAAAGCCTAAAACTTTACCTAGAAAATCACCTTTCTTTCTCCCATCATTGTTAACCTCAATTTCATTTCCACCTCTTTGGGTACTAATTATCTCAGCAGGCATCCCCAACTTATCTAGCTTTCTTATCAGTTTCTTTGGATCCACATCACCAACTACAATTACTTGGTCTTGAACTAAGTCTAAACTCACATCGTCCACTCCTAGACAACAGAAAAAAAAAAAAAATCAATTATAAATTAACAACACATGACAAAATAAAGCAATATAATCCAACCCACTAAAATTAAAGAAAATACTTTTTAAGTATCTTGTATATTTAAAACAAACACTAATAATCATATTTAATAAAAATAAATATTATCAAATTTAAGTATTTGTGCTCCGTGCAATGACCATAATAGCAATAAATGTAAACATTGAGATATTAAAAAGTTTGATATTGAAATAGGAGAACTATTTTTATGAGTTTTATAAAATATGAAGACCATAAGTAAGTTAAACTTTTTTTTATAGAACTAGTCACTTTGAAGAAATATATATTTTTATGAGTTCATTATTGTTACACTTAATAAAATTTAAGAGTTTGATTTTAATACATCATCAATAAAATACATCCATTTTTACTGTTGCATTCAAAAATAAAATTAGTCACACTTCGATTCACTTTCCGATAACTAGTAATAAATTTTTTACTTGATGCAATTTAATGTGGGTTACAAATACACAATGTTAATATTTGAAATACACAATAAAATAATATATTTGATGCAAAATATTATATATGATATATTAAAAGTAAATATCACGCAATCATAATGATCAATTATATATGTTTGAAACATATAAGTATATTAATTTTTTTGTTGGCGGTGATATAAGTATATTAAATTAAACTAATAAGTTGTATTAAAAATATTCTTAAAACAATGTAATATAAGTATAAACAATTGTTTCAAAACAATAAATTATAATTAAAAAAACCAATAATTCATATAAGACCGAAAAATTAATAAAGCAAAGAGAAATATACCATGAATTTTCAACAGCGTTTCGTATACTTTCACCTCACAATCATTGCAACAGTTGATATTAACCTTCAAAGTACAATGCTACAAAAAAAACAAGGCCAATAACTTATATCAATAATTTATTGACATTAACTATTGTGCACCGACGATGTAATAAATTTTTTATACATGCATCCAATTAAATCATATTATTGTGCCAGTTTTATAAGTCTACGACATGTCGTGATTTTATTACATAAATGTGTAAAATTATTTTACATAATCAGTCTATACAAATTAAATCCATAATTATTTTAAAATTGTAGGAATCGTTTACCTGCTTTTTGTTACCCATCCTTTGCCGCTGAATAATAAAACTATAGAGAGAAAAAAAAATATGAGATAACTGTGTGGGTTGAGAAAGAAGCTACCAATACATATATATAATAAGCACTTGGTTCAAACGTGGAATTCTATTTTTAGTAAATTTGAATAAATATTATATTTTTTAACTGAATATATATTATATATTTTTTATTTTTAAGATATTCTTATTAGACATATTATAAAAAAAATGTAGAATCTCATATTAAACAAAATAAAATTGTTTTAGTGATTTAAAACATAAATAAATCTTAATTAATTTCATCATATTTATTATTTTATTTTGGTAACAAATATTGGCATATTTCATTATATGTATTTTTCAGACTTTGAATTACAAAGACCTTTTATTTCTAAGAAATGGATGTAATTAAAAGAAAAGAATTTTTTTGTCATATAATTTATCCTTTTAAAGATCTTTTATTATATTAGTATGATAAAACGTTATTTTATGTTAAATTATTTTTTTAACCCAGTAGCTAAATAACTAGACTTACACACGGGATATCAACGTAATATAGCTATCAATTAAGTTGTACTTATGGTACATACAAGTTTTTTTTTTAATAAATAGCACATACAAGTCTATTGATTGGAGTTTGACACATTTTTACTTTTTTTAATTTTGCCATAATATGAAGAGAGATTAATGGCCTCGTGCTTTTGGTGTCACATTTTTATGGTTAATATTTATTTTTATTTTTTGCGAAAATAAACTTTGATATATATTAGAAAACAAAATATTAATAATTCAGATTTTGGAGATATTATTCTACCAAAAAAAGAAATAACGGAATGATATGTGATTTTAAAATAGATGTAATAACAGTATTCTTTAAATTTTTAGAAGATGTTAAATAGAAATATATCAAATTTCTATAAGTTAGACACCAATATAAAATAAAATGAAATATTTTTAGTGATTTAAAATATAAATAAATCTTTCAGATTTTTTTTTCACCCTCTGATTCCTTGGGGAATGAGGTCCTAGTAGTTTTTATTATAATATTAGACATATTAATATAAATTTAGAATCTCATACAAAACAAATAAAATTGTTCTACTGATTTGAAACATAAATAGATCTTAATTAATTTCGTCATATTTATCATTTTATTTCAATAAAAAATAATTTCATAATTTATTATAATATTTTTAGAATATTATTTGATTAATTTAAAAAAAAAAAAAATTAACCAAGTGAGTGATTTAATTGATTAGCGAATTTCCCCTAAAGTTCTGAATTACAAAAATCATCTTTTCTAGAAAAAAAATATCATTCAGTAATTTGAATTTGAGACGTGGGAGGAATATTTTGTTTTGCTAACTTTACTTATGTCTCTTCCAAACTCCGAATTACAAGTTTTTAAAATAAAAAGTTCTGAATTACAAAGATCCTCTTTTCTTAAGAAATAGAGAGTATAGAAAGAGAAAAAAAACAATTTGTTTTTGTCGTTTAATATATTCTTTTAATGTTTTTTTTATTATTTTAGTTTTATAAACATAATTTTGTTGAGATATTTTATTAACTTAGGCCCCGTTTGGCCCGGCTTATTTTCTCCTTTTTTTCGTCTCCTTAAAAATAGTAAAGAAGAAAAAAATTGTATTTGACTTCACTTTTATTTATTTTTTACTTCTTTACTTTATTTCTTTGATACTTTTAAGGAGAAATATTGTCAAATATAATTTTATACTTCTCTATTTCGTTTAAGCTAAATAGAAAAGTAAAAAATAAGCCGGGCCAAACGGAGCCTTATTAAGTAGCTAAACTTACATATTTTAAATGTGATAAAAAATATGAAATCTCATTTAAACTCAAACATATGCATATCAACGTCCTACAACTATCAATTATGTTGTATTTATAGTACATACAATTCTCTTAGTTGAAGTTTGTTACTTTTTTATTTTATTTTGCCATAATATGAAGAGAGAGAGAGAATAATAACCTCGTGTTTTTAGTGTCTCGTTTTAATGGGTTAATATTTATTTTTATTATTTGTGAAAAATTAATTACTTTTTTTTTGTCAATAATAGAAAACAAAATACTAATAATTAAATTTCGCATGTATATGATTTTCCCAAAAGAAGAAATAAAAATAAAGCAATATATAGGTGATTTAGAGATAAAATGTAATAAAACTATTCTTTAAGATTTTTATCTGATTAAATATAAATATATCAAATTTTTATAAAATAAAATCTTTTTCAAGATTTAAAATAAAAACAAATCTTCAATATTCAATTACACTATTTTTATTATAATATTATTTTATTCATCAAGATCTTTTTTGTAATATAAAACAAGTTTTATTGTGACCCAAATTAAGTAAAATAGAATTATTATTTTTTTGGTACAAAAGAGGGCCGAAGGTCCAAAAACAAAACACTTCTAATCTTAAGAATTAGGAATTATGACATTAGAGTTTAAATTTAGAAATAAAGCAAATATATTCATTGCACGTTCACGAACAATATTTTTTTTGTTAACGGTTAACATCACATGTTGAAGGTTGAAAAACACACAAGAAGGGGGGGTTGAATTGTGTTAAGACTTTTTCTAAGTTAAAACAAATGCAGCGGATAAGTTGTAACACACACAATATATATGAGGATAGGGATAGAGAGATGCTCAGAATTTTTATACTGGTTCCTCCCACTAACAGGAGTAGTCCAGTCCTCTTGTCCTTCACAAGAGATTTCACTATAATCACTCAGATTACAAATGCTCAAGCACAAAGCAAGAGACTTCCAATGCTCAAGCACAATGCAAGAGACTTCCAATGCTCAAGCACAAAGCAAGAGACTTCCAATGCTCAAGCACAAAGCAAGAGACTTCACACAAGTTTAATAATAATAAAGATATGAGATTAACACTTGATATACAATCAGAGGTGTTTACAAAATACAACACATTTACAAGACTTAACTTAGAAAATTATCACAAAGTTTCTAAGTGTTTGATAGCTTTAGAATTTGACAGAGGTTCTGCACGTTCAGAAGCTTAAGTCTTGATACAAATTCTTCACAAATCTTCTTCCTTTTATATGTGAAAAAGTGAACGTTGAAGATTATAGCCGTTTGAAGAATTGAGACGCTCCTTTGTATTGATCAGTGAGCTTATTAGCTGTTCTGATTTGCTGATGCTTAGGAGCTTAACGTTTACTACAAAATGAGAGATTCCTTTTGGCTTTTGATATTTGAACCTTGGTGTAAGCTAAATAAGGAAATATTCGTTTCTGAAGCCTGACTTGAAAAGGACCTTTCCATGGTCAAACCTTTTCATTCTTGGTTTCTACGTTTGGACTTAGTCAGGCACAGTCTTCAATAAAATTGTATTCTCAAGTGTAGCTTAACATTTATCTCTGATGAGCCTTCAGATAATAGCTTCAGAGTTTGACAGGCTCAGAATTACTTGCTTCAGATCTGGTAAGCTCAGAAGTAATTCCTTCAGAAATTTTAAGGTGCTTTAGTACGCAAATTTTAACTTTTAATCTTGCACACTAAATTAAATTATTAGTACTCCAATTTAACTTTAAATACATTGTTATCATCAAAATCAATTAAGGAGATACAAAATCATAATTTTGTTCCAACAATCTCCCCCTTTTTGATGATGACAACTATATGTATTTAAAATCAATTGTTGTTGTTTTTATTTAACATCTTGACTTCAGGTTCTGAGGTTTGCAAGCTCCCCCTGAGTCTGATAAGCTTCAGAAGTTTATCAATGATAAATATAAAACAGTCTAAGAGTAATATTTAATGTCAAATATAATTTCATATATTCTACCTTCAGAATTAGAGGTTTGCAAGCTCTATTTCTTCAGATTGACAAATATAAGACATGGTTTGCAAGCGTATCTTATATCATACGAATTTATGTTGGACAAAATTTATTACTCCCCCTCATTAAAAGTTTAAAAGACTTATATAACTTAACAAGAGTAGAGTTTAGAAAATGTAAGATCTTAGAGCTTCAGAATTAATTTCACTGCCACATGAAATAATATAATATTTTATCCCCCTTTGTCATTATCAAAAACGGGTCAATCAAAGCACAAGTTTTGAAGAAAGTGATAAGAATTAATAATAAGAAATAAGCCATAAAATCAAAAGAAATTTAAGCAAAATATTCAAAACATAACCAAGATAAAATTGTTCAGAAAAGAAACTAAAACAAGTGCCTAAAAGAGATCCTAAGGTTTAGGGGTCAGAAGGGTAATAAGGGTCTTCAGATCATTTGCCATTTCATTCTGTTTAGCCTCAATCCTCTCAAATTTTTCATTCTGCTGAGCGGCAAGCTGATCAATCTTAGCATTCAGTGCAGCTTGCTTCTGCTTCTGAGCCTCAAGCTCTTTCTTAAGTACAGAGAGTTCTGAAGAGGAGCCAACTACATCCATCACTGACTTGCTCACAAATAAATCACCAGGGTCCAAAGAAAACTTCAGAGCAGTGGAAATGGAACTTTGCATAGAAAGTGAGAAGTGAGTGTTGAGGTAATCTTCCTGCCAATGACGCGCCGCCTTCTCAGATATCTTCAAATACCCTTCCTTGAGCTTATCCAACCAAGCCTTCAGAGCAATCTGATAATCCAACATCTCATTCAGATCCCCATCCACCAGATGATAGAAATCAGTCAGAACTTCCTCTCTTAGTTCAACCCAAGCCATGATATAAGCTCTTGGATTCATCAGTGAACGCCTAACATCATGAAGTGCCTTTGCTTTCCTGTAAATTTTGTTAGTAACGCGCACAAACATGTCATTGGAAACAGGAGGGGGTGGTGGTCTAGGCAAATGTTCACACGAGGATTCTGAAGTAAAAGATTCTTCAGAATCTGAGTCAGAGTCAGGAATGGTAATGACTTTTCTGGGTGGTCGGAAGGATTGAGGAGGTTCAGTGTTAAGCACCATGGTGAAACAAGGAAATGTTTTAGAATGAAGACGAATTTCTTCAAGATCTGAATCAGTTCCAGGAGATGGTGGAGAGGTTGGAATTTCTGAAGTGTTGGGTTCAGAAGTGAGTGGCTTAGAAGATGAAGGCTGAGGAGGTTCAGTTTGTGATTCAGCAGGGACTTCAGAAGTTTGAGTATTAGAGGGTTCAGATTGGTCTATGTCCATTGCTATTGGGGCAGACTCAGAATCTTTAATAGGAGATTTCTGAGGTTAGGTTTGTCAGGAATGGTTTCAGCAATAATAGCAGGTGCAGAGGTGGAAGCAGTGTGAATGGGTGATTGCTGAGGTGATGAAACAGTGTATACAAGATCACCATGAAGATGTTGTTCAAGGTGTTGGAGAGTGTCTGTGGAGTGTGGAGATGGTGATTGTGGTTGGTGTTGTTGTTGTTGAGTTTCTTGTTGTTGAAGATCATGGAGTTGTTGCATTTTGGAGTGAAGTTCATGAAGAGTTTCATTTCTCTTAGATGCAACAGAGATGATGGATTCTTGTACATGATCCACAGCTCTTTCAAGCTCAGAGACTGTGGGGGATTCATCAACAATGGGAAATGCTGGAAATATTTGGCTACTACCAGGCAGCATCATATTGATGGGTTGAGATTCATCAACAGATGGGTGATCAATGGTAGGATGTGTGGAAAGATGAGGTGGAGATTGAGTGGGATTAGTTTGAGGTGGAGGTTGTTCAAATATGGTTTCAGTGAATTGAGGAGGAGGTTGAGTTTGTTCAGATAAGGGGTTGACAGTTTGTGCAGCATTAAGAACAGTATTTACAGAAGTTGAAGGAATACCTGAAGTAGATATCTGAACTGGTTTCCTGATTCTGATAGTGCGGCTCAGAGGCACATCATCTTCTGTATCTGAATCGCTGTCAACATGTGCCACAAAAGGCTCTTCAGTGCGCTGAGGTACCCGTTCAGATTTGGCAGTAGCTTCAGAGACCTTCTTGGTCTTCACCTTCTTTTCCTTCTTAACCCTCTTCTTTTCTGGGGCTTCAGCAACCTCAGAATTCTTCTTCTTTGTTGTCCTCTTTCTTTTCTTGACCACATAGTCATCCTCAGGTTCAGACTGTAAATCATCAAGGGTAAGATAAACACCTTCTTCCCTTCTAGCAGCAATGTAATGAGCAATAACATCCATTGGCTCGTTCTTATACACAGGGTGAACATCATCTCTGAGGGATGTTACCCTTCTCTTGGTAGGAGATTGAGGATACTTCAGATTATCCTTAGAGATCTTGTGCACATTGCACAGATTTTCAGCAGAAAGGAAGGGAGTTCTTAACTCAACAGTGGTATCCTCAGCTCCAACTTCCCTCAACTTATCCACCAAACGCCATTGGTAAAAGAGCTCAGAAAGCAATCTTGGATAAGCAACCCAGTGCTTAGATTTCTCTGTAGTGTTTCTGATATAGGTACAGAGATAGTGGAAGAGATAAGCTGGTAAATTTAACTTAGTACCTTTTACTAAGAAGAGAAGCAAATGCCTTTGATCCCACGAAATCTGATCAGTTCCACCAACCCTTGGAATGATGGTAGAGAGAAGAATTTTGTGCAGAAGCTTTGCAACTTTAAACAGCCCAGAAGTTCTTCCCATATGAGTGGGATCCTCATATAAAGTATCTTTAATCTCAGCTCTATGCTTGGTTAGGGGTAGAGGTTTGTCAGTATCAACTTGAAAGAATCCTTCATTAGGAATCTGAAGGAGTTCAGCAAAGTGTTTTCTTGTGATTGACACAGGTACACCGAGAATTGTTGAACGAATTTCAGGACCAATGTAAGGTTTCAAACCTAATTCCTCACAAGACTTGTTCTTGTTAACTTCTGGATTCTTGGCAATGGCCCTTTCCAATTCCGCTTTAGCCTTTTCTTTAGTAAACACTTCCGCGCCAACCTAAAATTCCTTGACTAAATTTGGATAAACGACACCGTTCAGCATATTAAAGTAGTTCGTCCATCCTTGATTCTCAAAGTAACTTCTTAGTTCCAAATCGTTTACCCTAAACGATTCAAAGTCGATTGGACTTTCTGCAACTAGCTCTAATTGCTCAAAGCGAACAGATGAAGGTTCAGGATTTCTGGAGACATCTTCTTGAGATTCAATAAGGTTAGGAATGATAGTAGCTTTAGATGAAGAAGCCATTGAAGTTGACGATTGAGGAAGATAGAAAAGAATTTTGAGAGAAAGAGAGATGAAAATTTTGAAAGAAGAAGTTGAAAACGTGAGAAGTGATAGTGACACTAGTGGAAAAATAAGAATATAATTAGAGATATTACACTTGTTTAATTGAAAATGGGTGTAAAAAAGTTATGTTGTAATATTAGACACCACGTTTAAAGGAAAATGGTGTAATATTGAAAGATTAGTCACCTAAAATTTATGATACACTTGTTATATAAAAAAGGTGAGAAAAACTAGATGTAAAAGAGATATGTTGTAATATTAGACACCATATTTAAAGAAATAGGTGTAATAGTTAAAGGGGATTCACCCAAAATTTATAATACACTTGTTATATAAAAAAGGTGAGACAAACTAAACTTATATTTAATAATAACTTGCTTCAAAAGAAATTTAATATAGTAGTTAGTTACACATTATTCCTTACAAATAGAAACAAACTTTTTTATATTTGGAATGTATCAAACAAACTTATCTTCATTAATGGAAAAAAAAAAAAAAAGAAACAAACTCTTTCTCTCTACATACCCCATCTATCTCACTCAAATTATAAACCCCTCTCTTCCACCACCATCTCTCTCCACCACACCCCACCGGTGTCGCCGACTCTTTCCGTTTGCGCTCATCCGTTCACACCCCCTCTTATCTCTTTGTTTTCTATTCTAATATAAAAGTAAACATATTTCTTAATCTTTATCATTATCTCTTCATCCTTGTATCTACAATAAGAAGGGTTCTTACTTCTTACCCTAGGGTTTCTCTTATGATGATTTTGTATTTTAGTTACTTCTTGTTTACCTTGTCTCCAAACTCTTGTACACATTCTTTAACATGATTATTGAGTCTTCTTTGAAAATTTTATATGGTTGAGATCTTTCAATTATGATAGTGGGAATTCAAAGAAATAATAGTGTAATATTTCTTTCATGAATTCATTTAGTAAGTATTCAAAGAAGATCATGATTGGAAACTCTACATATCCATTAAATCTTTAAAGCATGTGATGAATTGTAGGTAGGAAAGTTCAATTGTTTTTCACTAATTCTTTAGATTGTCGGATTATTTGTTTTGTTGCCATTGATGTAGGTCAATATATTAATAATTTTTTTGTTGGTAAAAAGTCAATTAATTCTTTACTATATAGTTTCCTAATTTATTTGTTTTTGAATGTATAGATATTAAATCGACAAAACTCTACAACTCATGGCTCAATTTGTTTGCAAATGGTTGAAGAATAAAAACAAGAGTGTCAAATGCAAGTGCTTGAAAAGTTAAAGCAACAAGATCATCAAGAAAAACGAAGAAAAGACAACAAGATGAATGGATTTGAAAACAAAATATAAATATAGCTTATGTTTAATGTATGATTTTTTTGGTACAAATTACTTAAGAATTTGATTTTTGTTTTGTTTCAAGAATGATTTGGCTAATGAATATTTTGAATTTATAAAATAAAATTGTATATTTTACATCAGCTATCTTGTAAAAAGCAGTGTAAAGTATTGGAATTCAATGTAAATGATACACATTACATTCATTATACATAAATTAGGTGTAAAATCATTAAAAAAATAGTGTAAACAACACACAATTTACATCTATTAAAATTAAAAATAGGTGTCAAATTCTTGTAATTAAGTGTAAATAATATGCATTTTACACCTTTTTTAATTAAAAATCAGTATAATATAATCCTTTTCACACCTGTTTTATAACGGGTGTAAATTTCTTGCACATATCTCACCGGCTGAGTTCACACCGGATCAAAATTGGTGTAATATCTCCAAAAAATAGGTGTGAAATCTCCATTTTACACTAGTGTGACTAGTGTGTGATAAGTGATTATAGTGTAAGTTTCAAAATATTGGGGGAAACAAGATAGTGACGTAATGGGGGCGTGGCAGTTACTTTTAATAAAATCATCATTAGCTCTCCTCCATTACCCAGCGGTTACTAGACATGATGGGAAGTTACACAGATAAGTAGTGTTTTCAGAAGCCAGCTGTCAGTTAGAGAAACTGAGCAGTCAACTAACACTTAGAGTAGGTATCTGAGTCACAAGAGATCATATTTAATAATAAATAATTCTGATTGCTTCAGATGAGAGAGTGCTTCAGAACCTATATAATAGTTTCAGAGCCGTCCAAACTTCTGAGGCCCTTCAGAACTAATTTATTCATTCAGAGTTAACAGCATTCAGAAACATCATTCAGAAATAAAAACCATGTTCAGATTTTTCTTGATAAAATCGAAACGATCAATAGCAAGAGGTTTGGTAAAGATATCAGCCCATTGATGCTCAGTATCAATGAATTGAATCTCAATTACTCCCTTCTGAACATAATCTCTAATGAAGTGATGCTTGATCTCAATGTGTTTAGCTCGTGAATGCAAAATAGGATTCTTAGACAAACAGATAGCAGCAGTATTATCACAGAGAAGTGGTATACTACTTATCCTTATCTGATAATCCTCCAGCTGATGTTTCATCCAGAGCAATTGAGTGCAACACTTAGCAGCTGAGATGTACTCTGCTTCTGCTGTAGATAGAGCAATAGTTGCTTGTCTCTTACTAGCCCATGATATAAGGTTTTCACCTAGAAATTGACAGTTTCCACTAGTGGACTTCCTTTCAATTTTATCACCAGCATAGTCAGCATCACAGAATCCAATAAGCTGATAATCTAAGGATTTCTTATAAAGTAATCCAAGATTAGTGGTTCCTTTCAAATATCTAAAGATTCTCTTAACAGCAGTTAAATGAGACTCTCTAGGATCTGATTGAAATCTAGCACACAAGCATACACTGAACAAGATATCTGGTCTAGAAGCAGTGAGATAAAGGAGGGAACCAATCATACCTCTATATAATTTCTGATCTACTTTGCCTTCAGATTCTTCCTTCAGAAGACTGCTAGAGGGATGCATAGGAGTTGACATTGGTTTGCAATCTTCAAGACCAAATTTCTTCAGTAAATCCTTTGTGTATTTGGTTTGATGCACATATACTCCTTCTTTTCTTTGATTAATTTGAATTCCCAAAAAGAATGTTAGTTCTCCCATCATACTCATTTCGAACTCATCCTGCATAAGCTTAGAGAAACTCTTGCAAAGAGAAGCATTAGTTGAACCAAAGATAATATCATCAACATAAATTTGAACAATTAAGATATCAGTTTTTAAGGTTTTTCTAAAAAGAGTGTTATCAACATGTCCTTTTTCAAAACCGTTTTCTAGAAGAAATATACTTAACCTCTCATACCAAGCTCTTGGAGCTTGTTTCAAACCATACAGAGATTTCTTCAATTTGTAAACATGATCAGGACACTTTATATCTTCAAAGCCAGGAGGTTGTTTGACATAGACCTCTTCAGAAATTACTCCATTCAGAAATGCACTTTTTACATCCATTTGAAATAGAGTGATGTTATGATTAACTGCATAGGACAAGAGAAGTCTTATTGCTTCAAGTCTTGCTACTGGTGCAAAGGTTTCAGTGAAATCTATGCCTTCTTGCTGACTATAACCTTGTGCAACCAGTCTAGCTTTGTTTCTAACAACTTCTCCCTTTTCATTTGACTTGTTTCTGAATACTCATTTTGTTCCAATAATGTTCTTGTGTTTGGGTTTTGGTACCAGATCCCAAACGTCATTTCTTTCAAATTGATTGAGTTCTTCTTGCATTGCAACAATCCACCCATCATCTGAGAGTGCTTCTTCTATGTTTGTGGGTTCAATTAATGAAATTAACCCAACTAAGGATTCATCCTCTTTGAAAGCAGATCTGGTCTTTCTTGGGCTATCCTTGTTACCAACAATTAGCTCTTCAGGATGGGATGATCTATACTTGAATTTACTCTTAGGTGGAGCAGGTGTCTGAGAGGGTTCAGTTTCTGAAGGGTCTTCAGATTCAAGGCCTTCAGAGATATCTTCATTTTGAGTCTCAGATGGATATACAACAATGGAGAGATCTTCACACTCAGAATTTGAGGAAACTTGAAACTCTGCAAAAGTCTCAGCTTGCTCTGACATTTTATCGTCAGGCTCTTTATCATCAAATCTAACATGTATAGATTCTTCAACTGTGTGAGTTTCAGAATTATACAATCTGTATGCTTTTGAGCGTTCAGAGTAGCCTATAAAGATACCCTTATAAGCTCTAGCATCAAATTTCTTTCGATAGACCTTGTTGTCTAGAATATAACAAGTACATCCAAACTGATGAAAATAAGAAATATTGGGTTTTCTTCCTTTGAACAGTTCATAAGCAGTTTTGTTCAGAATAGGTCTGATGTAGATTCTATTCTGAACATAGCAAGCAGTACTCACGGCTTCTGCCCACAAGAACTTAGCTAGGTTAGACTCAAGCATCATGGTACGAGCCATTTCTTGCAAAGATCTATTCTTTCTTTCTACAACACCATTCTGCTGTGGTGTTCTAGGAGAAGAGAATTCATGGATTACTCCATGCTCTGAGCAGAAAGATTCGAAAGAGTCATTTTCGAACTCTCCCTCATGGTCGCTTCTAACCTTCAGAATCCGAAGATCCTTTTCACTTTGTATTTGTATGCAGAAGTCACTGAACACCACAAATGCTTCACTCTTAGAACGTAGGAATTTCACCCAAGTCCATCTACTGAAATCATCAACCATGACCAATCCATATTTCTTACCATTGATAGAGGCTGTCGAAACAGGACCAAACAGATCAATGTGAAGCAATTCTAAGGGTCTGGAAGTAGAGACAATGTTTTTAGACTTGAAGGAAGTCTTAGCAAATTTTCCTTTTTGACATGAGCCACAGAGTGCATCTGAGTGATAATCAATGTCAGGCAAACCACTAACAAGCTTTTGTTTGCTAAGCTTAGAGATCAACCTCCAGTTAGCATGACCAAGACGCTTGTGCCATAACCATTTCTCATCACTCAGAGACAAAAGACATATAATCTTTTGGTCAACCAAATCAGAAAAGTTTACTTTATAAACATTGCCAACTCTCATTCCTTTGAATACTACAGATTTGTCAGAGTCTTTTGATACAATACATGATTTCTTATCAAATGTAACAATACATCCATTGTCACAAAATTGACTAATGCTCAATAGATTATGTTTAAGTCCATCAACTAACCAAACATCTTTAATGGAAAGGGAGGAATTACCAACTGTACCTGTACCAATGATCTTCCCTTTTTGTTTTCCTCCAAACCCCACAGAGCCTCCCTCTTTCAGAGTTAGGGTTTGGAACATATGCTTTTCTCCCGTCATATGTCGTGAGCAACCACTGTCCAGGTACCAGGGCTGCTGTTTTACCTTTCCTTGCATGTGCATCTGAAGCAAACACTATTTCAGATTTTGGTACCCATATTCTGATGGGTCCTTTAGAGTTAGTCTTCTGAATAGTATTCCTTCTTTGTTTTCTATGATCAACACAAGATCTAGAATTAATTAAGCTTTGACAAGAATGTTTAGGCTTAATTTGATTCTTGGATTTTGATCTGGAGTATATCACAGTTCCAAAGGTCAAGCAAGGATCTGAAGTAACTTTGCCTTGATTTCTCAGAGGTTCAGATGACTTCTGAGCCTTAACTTGAGAACTTTTGGACTCAGAAATTTTAGGTTCAGAAGAACTTGGAACTTCTGAGTCTTTGGGTTCAGGTTCAGAGCCTCCTTCAGAGTTGGATGCCTTCAGATCGAGTGTACCACTTTTAACAAAGGTAGAGAATAATTCAGGTGGAGCATCATCCTCACTATATGATTTCAGAGGTTTATCCCAGTTCTTAAACCGAGAATAACCAATGCCTTCACCATAGTTACGAGTCATATGATAAATCATGGAAGCCATTTTACTCCTATTGAAGGTACAACGAATAAATTCGTGAAGAGCATCTTCATGATCATCATTGAGCTTGTCTGCCAAGACATAGTTAGATTCAACATGACAAATACGAATGTTTAACGATTCATTTTCATCATAAAGAATCTTGGCATCCTTTTTCAATGATTCATGAACATTCTTCAGAATTTTGTGTTGACCTACCATACGAGTGTAATGTTTCACAGGAATCTTAAGAGAATCAATTAATTCAGATTTAGTCATGTTAGAGTATACCTCATTTTCATCATCTGAGTCATCTTCAGAATCTCTATCAGAGTTGTTACCTTCAGAAGTTCTTGCCATTAAAGCCAGATTGCCTTGTTCATCATCTTCTCCTTCAGAGTCATTCTCAATGGTCTCCCAAGTGGCTAACAAACTCTTCCTTACCTTTTCTTTGTACTTTTCTTTCCCAAAGCTCTTATTCTTTCCTTTGTCCTTGGATGGCATTTCTGGACAGTCAGCAATGAAGTGTCCAGATTTCTTGCAGTTGTAGCACTTGTTCAGTTCTTCCTTTTTGTCCTTTGAAAAGGAACTTCTTGAGTTGTTTCCTTTGTTTGGAAACCTTTTGTATTTCTTGTTCCATTTCTGAAACCTTCAAACCATTAGTGCCATTTCTTCATTCTCGGAATTTTCATCCATCATATCATCAGAAGTTTCTTCCTCTTGTTCAGACACTTTGATCTTTGCAGCTTTTGAGGAAGTCTGAACAGAGCTTAGAGCCAAGGACTTCATCTTCTTGACAGGTTCATCTGACATAAGTTCTAGCTCATGACTTCTGAGTGAGCTTATTAAATCTTCAAGAGTCACATTGTCCAAATCCTTGGATTCCTGAAAAGCTGTAACTTTTGGTCTCCATTTGGAATGTAAGCTCCTCAGAATTTTCTTCACGTGATCAGATGCAGTGTAGCTTTTCTTCAGAACTTGAAGACCAGAGGCAAGGGTTTGAAACCTTGAATACATGGTTTCAATATCTTCATCTTCCTTCATTCTGAACAGCTCATATTGATGAACTAATAAGTTTGCCTTAGCTTCTTTGACTTGCTTATTTCCTTCATAGGTGGAACATAGAGAGTCCCAGATAGTTTTGGCACATGACTTGTTGGATATTTTTAAATACTCAGCATGAGATATTGCACCAATAAGCATATTCTTAACAGTATGATGCTTCTTATACTGTTTCTTCTTTTCAGCATCAAAGAACTTTCTGTAGGTATTTTTTACAATACCGTCATCATCCATGTGTTCAAAATGTATACCATCTTCAATGATATCCCATAACTCATCATCAGTCCCAATGATGTAACTATACATCTTGGTTTTCCAGAAAGGTGGTTTGTCTTAACAGTAGGATCACTGTTGAAGTAAGGTGGTTTGTCTCTGTGATTATCACTGTTCCTTTCCTTATCATAGTTGTGAGGAGGTGGAACAGCAGAGTGATCAGGTCCAGAGGAAGCAGAAGGAGAGGTAACACCAGACATGTTTTTCAACTAAGTACCCCTAGATCTTTTACTGTTTCACTGTTAAGTGAAGAGCAACAGACCGGAGCTCTGATACCAATTGAAGGTTGAAAAACACACAAGAAGGGGGGGTTGAATTGTGTTAAGACTTTTTCTAAGTTAAAACAAATGCAGCGGATAAGTTGTAACACACACAATATATATGAGGATAGGGATAGAGAGATGCTCAGAATTTTTATACTGGTTCCTCCCACTAACAGGAGTAGTCCAGTCCTCTTGTCCTTCACAAGAGATTTCACTATAATCACTCAGATTACAAATGCTCAAGCACAAAGCAAGAGACTTCCAATGCTCAAGCACAAAGCAAGAGACTTCCAATGCTCAAGCACAATGCAAGAGACTTCCAATGCTCAAGCACAAAGCAAGAGACTTCCAATGCTCAAGCACAAAGCAAGAGACTTCACACAAGTTTAATAATAATAAAGATATGAGATTAACACTTGATATACAATCAGAGGTGTTTACAAAATACAACACAGTTACAAGACTTAACTTAGAAAATTATCACAAAGTTTCTAAGTGTTTGATAGCTTTAGAATTTGACAGAGGTTCTGCACGTTCAGAAGCTTAAGTCTTGATACAAATTCTTCACAAATCTTCTTCCTTTTATATGTGAAAAAGTGAACGTTGAAGATTATAGCCGTTTGAAGAATTGAGACGCTCCTTTGTATTGATCAGTGAGCTTATTAGCTGTTCTGATTTGCAGATGCTTAGGAGCTTAACGTTTACTACAAAATGAGAGATTCCTTTTGGCTTTTGATATTTGAACCTTGGTGTAAGCTAAATAAGGAAATATTCGTTTCTGAAGCCTGACTTGAAAAGGACCTTTCCATGGTCAAACATTTTCATTCTTGGTTTCTACGTTTGGACTTAGTCAGGCACAGTCTTCAATAAAATTGTATTCTCAAGTGTAGCTTAACATTTATCTCTGATGAGCCTTCAGATAATAGCTTCAGAGTTTGACAGGCTCAGAATTACTTGCTTCAGATCTGGTAAGCTCAGAAGTAATTCCTTCAGAAATTCTAAGGTGCTTTAGTACGCAAATTTTAACTTTTAATCCTACACACTAAATTAAATTATTAGTACTCCAATTTAACTTTAAATACATTGTTATCATCAAAATCAATTAAGGAGATACAAAATCATAATTTTGTTCCAACACATGTTAGCACTAATAACTGTCAAAGTTGATGGATGTATTCATTTGACACTAATGAAAAATATTTTTATACCTCACATATAGAAAGGTCATCGACCCTTGGTAAAATGTATATTCTCTATTATAGTAAAAACCTCATTTACTTGAGTTTTAGAGTATTTGTAGATGCATCTCCTTTATCGAATCACAATGACTTTGATCATATTCACACAATCCTCTTCTCCACTTTGTAGCGCCCAATTACCCAACCAACTTCATAAGACACACCATTCATAGTAACTAAACGCTTAATGCAAGCCACCTAAGCACTTTGGTTTAGTGACATTCTTCCAGCTCACTGCATCAGATTTTCGACCAACATTATCATCACCACAAATAAAACTTCAATTCGTTGAATTTTTTTTATTCCATAACCATTTTTTATTCTTAATTAATTACATGTTTGTTTCAATTTGTTTTCGGAATTTCATTTAGTATACAAATTAATAATCAAAATTATTTGTCATAGTTGGTTTGATCTATGCTGTAAAAAAAGTTTGCAGTGATGGAATGTTTCACACGAAGTTATATGCTTAATGGTATGTATGATCCTTATTTTTATATTTCTTTTTCAGCAAAATAATATGTCATATTTTTGTATAAAAAGATAAATTTAAATACATTTCATATTTTGAAGACACTCAATAAAATAAGACACCTTAACTAGTTCATCATATAACTTAGTACTAATCTCACATGTGATGTTGTAAGCTCAGTGGTGTTTTGATTAAAAGTTTGATCCAAAGTCGGCAAATGCTTTGATGTATTATGTTAGGGTCATGATGTTATAATTGGTAATGATACGCCTAAAAAAATATCTTAAAAATATAAGTCAATACTTTTCAAAATGATAAGCACATTTTTTCTTATACAAAAATTACCACTTTTAATTCTTTAAACAATATTCTATAAGATAATTTTCACTAATAATTTTCTTAAAATAACAATAATAATAAACATGAGTGTCATGTCATCGAGAATCCCCAGTCCTTTGCTTGCTGTGCAGTGACAATATCAATATTCACTAATCGTTGTTTTCAGATATGATTGCCGGTTGACGTCTCTTCTAATTCGTCGATACCAGAGAGCATAGTCTATTATAATCTGTCTCAAAGCTAGGCCTTTTCTGGCCTGGATGCACTCATGTTGGGCCCCTACTATTCAAGTCATCTACATAGGCGCATTTATTAGTTATTAGCCCGCCACAAGACAGTGAAAGGAAGCTAGCGGATCCACTCGCAGTCATGCTCTTCTCGTCTAGGAAAATGATCCCCGGTTTACTTGTCCCCCGCCTTCTCCTTGATCAAATAGTGTAATTAGAAAAAAAAATCCTGCAAGTTAAAAATGTCAAACCCACCATCCAAACACATTACATGTGGGTACAATATGTTAGGTCTGGTTCTACCCACAAATGAACAGGTTCTAGTAATTAGTGGGTTGATTTGGATAAGTGGGTTCTCAGATCGACCCACATCGTTGAACATCCCTACACTACACATAGTAGATACATCCGTCCGTAATTATAAGACCATGTTTGACCACTGCACGTACGTCAATGCACAATTTTGATCACTAATATTTTTAATTGTTTATTATTAAAAATTATAAAAACTTAATATTCTGAAAATATTCATCAAAACAAATTGAACAAGATCTTATATGTTTATAATTACATTTATATATTATTAAAACATACAGTCAAAACATGATAAATGAATAATACATTTTTTTCAAACAGAGTCTTATAATTAAGGACAGGTAGTAGTATTTTCGGTTTTTTGGAGGGGAGGTGAGAAGTATGATTGGGGTTGGGAGAAATAAATGAAATACATTTTGATTTGGGCTGACAGGCTCAACCGTATCATCAGGCCCAACCCAACAACAAATTTCACAAAACCCTAATCGATAATAAAATTCTTCTTCTCCCATATAAACCAAAAACATCGACTCTCTGAGCTCTGCGAAGAAGAAGGTGCACGCCGTCGGAGTGAAGCAGTCATCGTCCAAACAACCCTAGAGCTTCAACAATGGTATGTTCACTCCTTCAACACTGATCTGTAATCATTTTCATATCATATCAACACTTTAGGAATTAGGATTTTCGATCTCAATTTGCTTAGTTGATTTAGTATCAAAATTGATTTTTCCTTTGATAATAGAAAATGTTTTCGTTAAGATCTGATAGTTAATCATATTTTGATTTATGTAATTGTAGTCGTCGAAGAGAAAGGTTAGAGAGCCAAAGGAAGAGACTGTTACTCTTGGTCCTGCTGTTAAAGATGGAGAACATGTTTTTGGTGTTGCTCGTATCTTCGCTTCATTCAACGATACCTTCATCGTGAGTGTTCTTAGCTACTTTTTCTTTGTCAAATTCGATTTAATTTGCAGTTTTTGATTTCTTGTTGTAATTGGATGATTTAATTTGTTGCAGCATGTCACTGATTTGTCTGGGAGGGAAACACTTGTCCGCATTACTGGTAAGTGTGTTTTTCTCCGATCTATATAGTTTTAACTTGTGTTGAAATTGTTCTATGTGTAATTTCTGTGTATTTGTTAATGATTGTGGAAATTGGTTTTTATATTATGGATCATTTGTTTCTGAGATTTTTATGTTTTTATGTGAATTTTGGAACTATGGTTTTATGAAATTGTTTTTGACTTTCGACTAATTCTAAACTAAGATTTAGCCTGCAATAGAAGACTCGGACCTTGTTAGGATAAATACCTTAATTTGCAGCTTATAGCATAATATTTTGTTATGAAAATGAAGTTAAATTTGTTTTCCTATATGTTATATGTTCATAACCAATCTTGGCGAGCTTATGAAAATAAGCAAAAACCAGCTTATAACAAGTCCTGAGCTGTTTTCATAAGTTCCTGTTGCGTAAGTTCTTATGCCGGGAGACAACCTCATGTTATCCAATCCAAACTGTCCCTTACTGCCATTTACTGTTTTGTTTTACTTCATCTCAATGATTCTGATAATAAAAAATGTACAAAACCTTGGTTTCCTTTAAAGAGTTAGATGCATTTCTTAAGTCTCTCATTTTTTTTAGGTGGAATGAAGGTTAAAGCTGATAGAGATGAATCATCTCCATATGCTGCTATGCTTGCTGCACAAGATGTTGCCACAAGATGCAAGGTAATTTGAGTTATTTGTATCTTGTTATTCATGTGCTTTTCTTGAGAAGCAAATGAATAATTTGGTAGAGTTCTTATAATTTGTTTGCTCTGTTCTCAGTAGCAGTTGTTATTTCAATTTTGAAGGTATTTATCATTAATTGTCAACATTTGTTGATTCTGTCTATTCTGGAACAGGAGCTCGGCATAACTGCTCTTCATATCAAGCTCCGTGCAACTGGAGGAAACAAGACCAAAACTCCAGGTCCTGGTGCTCAGGCTGCTCTCCGTGCTTTGGCACGTTCAGGAATGAAAATTGGTCGCATAGGTATTTATTTTAACCCAATTTTAACCTATTTGCTGTATATTTTTTTGTAAATGAATTTTATCATCTTTTTATGTCCATTCATGACATCTATAGAATTTGTTGTTTTTAAATTTGCAGAGGATGTGACCCCAATTCCTTCCGACAGCACACGCAGAAAGAGTGGTAGAAGGGGTAGAAGGCTCTGAGTTTGCTATGGTTTTTATGGATGGGAGCTGCTTTTCTTATTTTTGTCACTGTTTTGTTTCTTTCTAGACTGTACTGTGTCATATTCAAACTTAGCTGAAAATCAGTTTTGCTACTTAATTGTATTTCGTGTTTCTGATTTGGCCTAATGTTCCACCTGGGTTTATTTACATATAGTTAAGTCCAATGAAAGTTTTTCATGTTTTCTGTTATTTTTCATGTTTCCACCTGTATGCTATCTTATTACTGCTTTCAAAAGTTTATATAATTCTATCGGTGCTTTAAAATTTTAAATAATATTCATAAATTGAAAGAGTTAAAAAAGTAATTGGTTAAATGGTTTTTTGGATCACAGGTTTAAGTGGCAGTAAAATTAAGAAACTGAAATACATACATGTATCCATTTAATAATGCTTTTTTTACGTGTTAGATTATGTTACACATAATATTTACTTAAAACTTATCATATCTCTCTTGTAAATACGTGATCAAAATCAAAATCAATAAAAGATTATAGATTTACTCAAGTTATTTCATTAATACTTTATTGCTACAGATAAATGATTTTTTGGTGTTTTTGGATGTCGTCTAAGTGTATATTGAATTGATCTTTCCCTATCTCAAACTTAAACAATTGCATGAACTCATAAAATGTAACAATTTTCATTCAGAGTTGGAGTTTTATATTTTTATGGAATATAATGTAACAAACCATAAATTTTCTGTTGAAACTTGTATTTTAAAAATATTCCTACGAACTTTAGTTACTTATTAAACACATTGATAGGATAATAATTCCTACTAAAAATACTCCCGAAAATGATATTCTAGTTGTAATTTTAGTCCATCAAACAAATGACTACTTTTTTATTTACCTAACAAACACAAGTAACCCTTATAATTATAATAATAATCAGATTAAATTACACTCTTTTCTTTTGAAAGAAAAGTTTGAATTACACTTCCCTCTTCTAATCCTCTCTTAGGCTAAAAACTATAGTACATTTTAATTTAATTTTAGCACAAATAATACTTTTTATAAAATGATTTTTCTTATTTAAAATTGTAGTATTAATTTTATTATTTTAGAATATATAATTCAATTTAAATTATTATTTTTTTAACCGATTTTAGTAATAGGGTCATGTTAACTTGTGTCATAAGGCCACATGATAATGCATCTTTATATGAAAAATTTTGCATTTAATAAACTAAAAAATTTAATGCTTCAAAAGTAAAAACATACAAAATTTCAAAACATAATTTCTATATTTGTCTTTTTATAATGTGCCTTAAGGGCACAAGTTAACATTCTACTTAGTAATATATCCAAAAAAAACTATTCTAGTTTGTATAACTTCAAAGTTTATGAGGAATTTTAAAATTTGAAATTTTATGTTAATATTATGTGAATAAAAAATAATTAAATTATATAAGTTTAATTATATTAAAAAGTTATGTTTATTATAAAATAAAGTTATGTTTAATATAGGAGAAAAATTTGAATTTTATTATAAGACAAGAGAGTCTGTCTTCAAAATTTATGAGGAATTTTGAAATTTATTTTAATATATTTTAACATAGAAGAAGACAAATCAATCGTTAATTGGCTCAGTGGTGATTGACGCTGAACTTGGTAGGAAGAACCACGATTCGATCCCCTGCAACTGCGATTGGGAGGGGCTAAAACTATTTGATGTCAGAACTGATTCCCGAACCAGATTAAACTGTGGTGAAAAAAAACACATATAAAAAGACATTAAAAAATCTTTTAAAAAAAACGACGATAAATTTTACTCAAAATAAAATAGACCGGGTTCAATGTTCGTTTATCAAGCTTTAAAAAACCCCAGAAAAGAAATTATTTGAACCGGTTCGAACCCGACAAAATCCGATGAACCACAAAACCCGGATTCTGATAAATAAACCTCCCAGCTGAATGCAATGCAATTCAAAATCTTGATTTTTGAAAAGAAAAATCCCTAATTCCTCTCTCGTGCGATTGCTTCAACAATCACAGAGTTCATTTCTTCTCCTTTCCACCGCCACGCGCCACCCCCTTCGAAGTTCTCAGCTTCAGAGTTCACTCACAAACAGGTTCGTTACTTACTTCGCTACTCTCTCTAATTTCATATATATCGATTCAATTTTCATCGAAAACTTGTCATTTTTTTTTTTTGTGTTTATTTTTCATTTACTAGTTCTTGCTTTACAAATTACTACTACATGATTTTCCGTTCTATTATATTAATTTGACTATATTCTTTGAATAATCTAGGTTGGGTGAAAAGGGAGAAATAAGAAAATGTTTTTCCACATTGTGTTGGAGCGAAATATGCAACTGCATCCACGCTACTTTGGTCGTAATCTTCGTGATAATCTTGTTTCCAAGCTTATGAAAGATGTTGAAGGCACTTGCAGGTCATTCATTCAGTATAAATTAACTTTTTCGACGCATTTGATTGTAACAGTCTGTATAATTTAGTTCAATCTGTTTGTGTTTTGGCATTTGGATTGATGTAACTTTTGGATTTTTAACTATTATGCAGTGGTCGACATGGATTTGTGGTGGCGGTTACAGGGATTGAAAATATTGGGAAAGGGTTAATTCGTGATGGGACCGGGTTTGTGACATTTCCGGTTAAGTACCAATGTGTTGTCTTTAGACCATTTAAGGGAGAGATCTTAGAAGCTGTTGTTACCATGGTGAACAAGGTTTATACAATTCCTTTATCTTTACATTTTGTTCTTTAGCGTTATGTAGCAGTTTAACTATACTGCGTGGATAAAGTGGTTCATATTGTTGAGCGTTTTTCGTACAGATGGGATTTTTTGCTGAAGCTGGACCGGTTCAAATCTTTGTTTCCAATCATGTAAGGTCTTTTATAACCTTTGAGAAAAAGGCGTCTATTATCTTCATGTTATACACTTATACCTAAGATATCGTTAAAATTATGTTTCTCATTTATTTATCATTCTTACATTGAGGAGTAAAAGAGATGATCTGTCTTAAGTTATTCTTTTAAATATTGAAATACCAAGTGCTGTCCAAAAATCTTGCAGTCAAGTTGTATAAGCACTCATGTTCTTCTGAATAAGGGACAAGTCATAATAATAGTCATTGACTTCTTGTTTTATCATATTGGATGTCTCTATGATAAGGGTTTTCATTAATTTCTTGCTCCTCTTTTGGATGTCTCTATGATAAGAGTTTTCATTAATTTCTCTATGATAGGAGTATATACACTACAGATCAATATCTTCAATCTGACTCCTCTTTTGGATGTCTTTATGATAAAAGTTTTCATTGATTTCTTGCTAAGTTAGAAATAAAGGCTAGTTTACAAGCTTTTGAATCGTGACCCGAGTCTAGTCTCCCCTTAGTATTTTATTTCACCTTTATTTTATTACTATTTTCTCATATATTTTTGTCTTGATGAGACCTGTTTTTCTCCTTTTAGCTGATTCCGGATGATATGGAATTCCAGTCTGGAGACATGCCAAACTACACTACTTCAGATGGATCAGTATGTATCATTTATAATAACTTCTCATTGGAAAAAGAAGAGAGCAAATTGTTTTTCAGGGGTTCATTATGATGTGTTTTCTTCTACGTTTTTGACATTGATCATTTTTTTTTTTTGCAGGTTAAGATCCAGAAAGATAGTGAAGTGAGACTAAAGATAATTGGGACTCGAGTGGATGCTACTGAAATTGTAAGCTCTTATATATTGCATCTTTTACTTTGCTTTTATCAATGATGTTAAGCTCCATCAGCTTTATTCAATTATACTTTTAGAAATTCAAATTAATAGGATATGAAAGCTTTTAATAGCACTGTTGCAGATATAGCTTTGGTTTCTTGCAGAGAAAAGAGGAGAGGATCGATATCCGTAGGCAATAGGCATACATGAGTAGGGAAAGAGTGGGGTCAGCAGGGAATAGAGGAAGTTAGTTATGAGGGCTGAGGAGTCCCTAGCTTCAAGGAAGGTTGGTTATTTGAGGGGGGAGAGTCTAGGTGTGAGGGTATTCACGATTATGCTATTGAGTTGGTTAGGAGAGAATATCTCTCTGGTTAGGAGTCACTGACTCTCTGGATGTACTTTTCCTTTCATAACTGTCAGTTTCTATAAGCTCATATAAATCACAGGCTCAGGAGGGTTTGTACATACCATAAAAGTGGATAAACTTATGCTACCGTTTTACCAGAGTTGGTTAATATTTTATCACCCTTCCAGTAACCCATGTCAACAGTGACCAATATGGAATGTGAAAGTGACTACCAAGTATGTTACTAGCTATCACGAGGGAGTGGTAAAACTTACACATTTGAAGTTTGCAAGAATCATTAGATTCATTACAGCTCCATGCTACAATTTTACTTTATTAGTAAGATGCAAAGCACACATGATCTCAAAAAGTTCAGTTGCTTTATTCCCGAGAACGGTTATTATTATACCACTTTGTTGTTGTTACATGTTTCATTATTGTTCCTATTTCCTGACATGATTATATTGTATGCCGGTGTGTGTAAGATGTCTTAATTACCTCATGATACCGATAGCCTTGCAGCCAAGTGATAGTTTTCAAAACTATTGAATTATATTACCTTTGGTCTTTGGATATGAATATTTATCTTGTTTTAGGGTTTTCAGAACTCATTTATTTAACGTCGCATATTACCCCTTTTGCAGTTCTGCATAGGTACCATAAAAGATGATTTCTTGGGTGTAATCAACGACCCTGCAACAGTTTAAATGCACCTTTATGTACCCTTCTATCGTATAGTTTGCCTGGCATGGATTGTTCAACCTTAAATCTCAGATATCATGTTGATGTGACCCTGTCCCTTAACTTACAGAGTCGAAATAGAGTTGGTTGATGTCTCAGATTCTCTTTATGATTACAATTGGTGTATTGATATTTTGTATCTGTCAACTACCTTTATATTGCACCCAAAATTAATTTCCCTGCATCATATTGAAGTTAATTTTGGCATCCAAAACAATAGCAACACTTACACTGTCCTACACTAAAAAAGTTGTGATCCCAAAATAATTTTTTTTTTTTGTTTTCTTCTATAGGTAATTTTCTTTTTGTTTAGTTATTAGTCATCGATTTACTTTTAACCAGAGTAATGCTTGATTCATATTAATTCACTTTTGCAATAATAGTATAGATATTTCTCAGTAGACTGAAGCAAACCATAAAACACTCTTTTTAAAGCTGTTTTTCAAAAAGAAAAAGTTATTCCAATACTTTTTGACCTTAGCCTTCTCAGTCTTGGGATAAATAGACTATAGCAAATCAGAGATTTCCAAATGGTTGTAGCCATGAGGATTTAAAAATTTGGATTTTCGTGAGATCTTAATTGAAACTTTTTAAGGAGTCCAATTACTTCTTGTCTTTTCGACATTATTATAGTTAACAACAATCACTTAAGACAAAAAATGTAAGGACTCTTAAATGTCTTCATAGCTAATAATTATTTTGCTTATTTTTGAATTTGGGATTAATTGATAACTATTTAATTGAGCTAAAATAGTTGATATCATTAAGAGAAAATTGAGTTTGATTTTTGGAAAAAACTATTTTAGCTAGACTATTTCTCTATGGCCGAACTTTTAATTATTACAGTTCCCTTATTCTAGAATTAGAGGGTTTATACAAAATGAAAATATATATAATACTCAAGACATTATTCTCATACGTGAAATCATGATTGACTTTTGTTTGTAACCAAAAAATGATTGACTTTTGTGTTTGCTAGTTAGGTTTTAAACAGGATGATTCATTTTATTTTATTTTTGAATTAGCAAATATATTATAAAATTCAACCATAAGTATTAGACATACCAATGGTCAGAAAGAGTACAAAACTGCAAATAAATGCACTATAATAACAATACCAAATAAAACAACACCAATTTAAGTTAATGATACAATAGCATCGTACACAATCCAACAACACCAATTAAAATTGGGACCCAATAACATCCTACACAATCCAACTCCATTGCCCGACCAAAATCAATGTTTAACTGAAGCAGAAACTAAAACTCTTCCAAGCAAAAAACAACGCCGACAACCAAACAAACTCCATACAGATATGAGCAAATTGCTCGATGGAGGCCACCAGAAATCACCGGTCTAGATAAAGAGTCTACATTTGAAATCTGATTGTGTGACAACCGAAGACTTATGACGAGAGAAAGCATTCTTGAACCGCACCAAAACAACAACAAAGTTGTTGCCAACAAACGGCTGCAACCACCCCGAAATAAAAACTCATTGAATCAAACAACTAGCGGCCAACACCCACCACCTAAACATAAGCACTAAAACCTCTGCTGGAGCAAAACAACACCTCCAGAACCATCGTCG
Source organism: Trifolium fragiferum (assembly GCA_954870985.1). Lineage (NCBI taxonomy): Eukaryota > Viridiplantae > Streptophyta > Magnoliopsida > Fabales > Fabaceae > Trifolium > Trifolium fragiferum. Next base: position 13,703,082 of record OX940790.1, on the reverse strand, counting down.
GAGCAACGAATCACCACCAAAACAACTGTCACCGTAGCAACAAACCACCGCCAAAATCGTCGTCGGGACAACAAACCACCACCAAAACTGTCGCCGAAGCAACAAACACCTATCACCCAACTCCAGCATCCAACCACCACCACCACTAAACAACGGATCGTGCCATGAAACACCACATCTGCCGAAAAACACCCACATCGTCACCAGATCCGCCGCCACCAAGACCACCACGCAACCAACACAACATCCGCCTCCATCATGAGCGCCGCCGAAGCATAGCTCCACCGCCGGAAGAAATGGTAGCCGGAGCAGTAAACGCCGAATTCAACCACCACCACAACACACAGTGAAACATAAAGAAGCAACAAAACAACAGCAGATCTAGAATAAGGAGCAAAACACATCAAAACTAGTGAAAAACGCAGGAACAAATCAACATCGTATTTGGAAAAGGGTGGTGCGAAGGGTCAACCACCATTCATCATCAAACCACCGCCTTTAGGCTTTACATTTTGAGAGAAGAAGATTAAGGACATCGTAAAATGTTTTAAAAAATATATTAAATGTAATTTAAGTGTTATATGATTTTTTTTTAATAGTAAAATATGAACTTAGTCAACTAGGCTATTTGACAAAAAAAATATATTAACTTAGTCCTCTAAAACCTTCGAAAATCCAACTCACATTCAAAAACAATCCATCGTGTATTTGGACTGTCTTTGGGATTTTGCCCTTTTTGAATAATTTCAAATTTTACACGAAAAATAAAATAAAATTGTGGAGGCTTAGAACAATGGTTACAAGGCTCCTCCTCTTATTTCCCAATGAGAAGTTATATAAAAATACAAATTATAAAACAAAAAATATCCACCTAGTTTACAACAAAAAAAATTAATAAGCCTTGTGTGATTAAGAAAGTTCTTGACAAAAGATTAAACTAGTTGAGCCTCAATACAACCAATATCAACCATATGCATATGCATACTTTTCCCTCCGCAGTAACATCACAGGTTCCTTGGTTTCTAGCATTCAAGAGTAGATTGGTACAAGGTTAAAACCTAGTGCCTCCTTTTCTCCTTACCTTTAAATTGTGATTTTCCATCTTTCCTTGTCTTGCCATCAGAGGGTAACTGGATTTGCTTTGATTTCATCTTAATCGATTTAACCAAAGATGATAACTCCAATTTATCTTTCTTTGACTTCAAATCATCTAACCCTTCTTCCTCACCCTTCTGCACCACGCCAGAACCATCAGAAGACAAATGTGTTCTGTTTGGAAAATCTATTTGCTCCTTTTCTGTCGATAATTCCACACGACCCTTCTGCTGCTTCTGTGCCAGCTGCCTGGCATACACTGCGCTTCTGCAATCATTCACAAATATATTTTGCAAAAAAGAAAGTTAGTTCACTACATGAAAAACAGCATATACAAGCTCTTCTTGAATTGCAGGAAGTACAATTATATAGAGATCAAGACCATTTCCAATCATAGCTATCATAACAAATGTCACTTTTGAGTTAGACAAGCGAATATTATCAGGCCATCAAAACATCACAACTTGCAAGTTTTAATATAGTTAAGTTTTGTTGCCAACTTTATGTAACTTCAATAGTTGCGACATATCTATCATGCAAATAATTTATTTTTAATATTTGACAACTATGTTTTAAATTTAACCCATTTGAGTGAAATAGTCGCGATGAAAAAAGCAAAGAACTTCATACTGTTTCTCTGCTATCTACAATAAATTGTGTCTATAAGTCATAAAGTACCTTTTAAATTGTGGATCAGTGGGATCAATAGCAAAGTCAGGTGAGAAAATAGATGCAAAACGTGGATCATCATACGCACTGTTTGGTATTTTCCCCTCATCAATAGCACTCTCCATCTTTTTACCCTTGCCTTTTTTAAACTTCAGATTATATCCCTTGAGACCAGTATCTGTCCCCTTATCATCAGCAAGCAATAGTTCAAGCTCTTCTTTGCTGACTTGGTCCACCCCATCCATATCTTTGAGCTTATGATCTTTGCCATTTTTACTTTCTGTCTTCTTTTTCTTAATATCAGGTTGTTCCTCATCAATGAAGAAGTCATCTGCTTCTTTAGTAGCTTCTTGATCAGTATTAATGCTATCATCATCATCTGATGATGATGAATACTTTGATTTATTTTTCCTGGCTTTCTTTTTCTCACGTTTTTTCCTAAGACATTCTTCCCAATATGTTCTGGATTCTTTATCCTTCTTTTCCATAATATGTTTGCTAATATCTTCCAAACCTGTATTGAAGGTCACCTCCATATCTTGCACACCATTGTCTTCGTCATCTTCATCTGAATTATTGCTGAGCAAGGAAAGATACTTAGCCTTTTTATCATCCCGATCATCAGTCTCATTGTTATCCTCACTGTCATCACTTTCACTCTCATCAGAAGCCATTAATTCATTCATTTCCAACTGAGCTAGCTGTTACAATGGAAATGAAAAAAACTTAAAGCTTTGTACAAAGCAAATTGCATGAAATAAATAATATAAATTCATTACATAAAGAATGGAAATGAATAAATAAAAAATTATGGAACTACTCAGAGGTTCCAAACCAACAACCACACAAATTTTTCAACGAGAGAAATTTATCGACACAGTATACAATAGGTTAAGATAAATTATGCTGACCTGCTCATCAGTGAATTTCCGCTTCAAGGTATTTGCTCGAAGAGGTTCATCCTCATCCCAAGTAAGTTCAACTTTACTGTGCTGAAGTGCCCGAGAGTAGAAATCTTTGTTCTCATAGTTTGGAGGTATCTAAGAAGAGAAATGGGTCAATATCTTCCTATTACTATTATAATGCATAAATACAGCATATACATAAATGTTACATACCTCTGTCGCAACATCCTTAGGTGGCTGTTTGAATTCCATATCGTCAGGAATAAACCTTAAGTCAAGTGGATTAGATGAGTGTTCAAACTCAACACCATCATTTTCTTTGTAAATGTGATCTGCTGTGGCACTTGAGTCACAATCGACCAAAGCAAAATAGTACCTGGAAAGCCAGATACAGAATCGAGTTATGTTATGGTAAAACAGAAAAAAAAGGAGACAGGCATATCACATAGTAAACATGGAATAACTCTAATGTTTGTGACACATGATACATGGGTCTTGACTAGCAACATACGAACTAATAGTAATGTGTTTCACGGTGTGTTTCGAGGAGTGTATTAATCTCTATAAACAAAACATACATGACATTACAACATTGCTGACGACACTGACCTCTGCTAGATTGAATGAAAAGGGGATAACAAAGGTATGAGGTAACAAAAACAAATTTTTAAATCTTTACACATTAATACATTATCTTTGCCGGGTAACAATATCAGTGTGCAATACATTTTTGAAATATTCAATAATGAATAGGAAAAAATAATAAATTTAATAATTAAATGATGAGAAGCAGTAGCACATAATTTAAATCATGCTTGATTCTAGGTGAAAGTAAATTTGCCAACTTAATCTATTCCATTCAAGCCAACATATCACAACCGAAATCAATTTTAAATTCATTTACCGCATCCTGCTCTTCTCATATGCACGCAGCTTCTCATTATCAGAATCACTGTCACCATTATCTTCTTCATCAGTTGTTTCATTTTCACCATCAAATAGACCAACAGGTCCTTTAACTTCCTCCTCTGTCATACGTTGAAGGCCAAACTCAGTTGGATAAATAGTTACCGATTTGATCAGTCCATTAGGTGGGGCTAATGAGCTAAATAATACATACAAATCCACAGCCTACAACCCAAAAACACAAACAACAATTTAACCAAACAAAATCTTCCAACTTCAAATAAACAAACAATTAAACTAAACATTTCTCATATTATAAATATACCACAACAAAACCAAATTACGTTTCAAATACGCACCTTCACATATCTCCAGTCCATATTAACGACAGCAAGCCTATGAGTTTCTTTCTCAATCTCTACTATCTCTTCCTGTCAATATATTAATAATACTAAAAGTTTAATGGGCATATACTGTAAAACATGTTCAGGAAGCGATCAAATTAAAATTGATCGAATTAAAATTGTTTTACATTGTCGGTGCATATCCTTTAACGGAAAAAATAGTGAATTTTCATCGGTTGTCAGTGTAAAATTGCTTTACATCAACAATGCATATCCTTAAAATCCTAATACTAATACGAATCGAATAAGAAACTGATCAATTCAATATAAATCAGAAACATATGAGATTATTCCAAACAAAATGCAGAAATGTACCTGCACTTCAGGTTCATCGTCTTCATAATATTTCTCATCTACACCTTCATCTGTATCTGTATCGGTATCTGCACCTTTATCTGAATCAGAATCTATAGCATCAGGTTCCGATTCACTGCCCTCTTCAGACTCACTTTCACTATCAACCTCCGGTTTCGCATTATCAACTTTCGCATTATCACTATCAGTATCCTCGTCACTACTATGTTCGACTTTCTTATTCTTTTTCCCTATCATTTTCATTTCTTCTTCTTCTTCTTCTTCGTCCATTTTATAGTAATGGCGAAGAGAATGTTGTTGTGAATCAACTTTATCTTTAGGTCTACCTCTCTTATCAACAGGTGCAGAAGAAGACGAAAAACTCTTATGAGTAAACATACGATCGAATCGTGAATCGATTGAAACCTTTGTTTGATGCTTTGGAGCTTCTCGAAAACGAGGATCAGTGTGAACTGTTGAAAATCGAGGATCGTCGATAATCTTGTTGTTACTGTTTGATGATTTATTATCAGATTTTGGATTATCCTTTTGCTTACTCTTACCATTGTTGTTGTTCTTCACCTTCAACTTGTTATTCTTCTTCTTCTTCGCGTTGTCTTCGTTGTGGTTTTTCTTGTTTGAATTTTTGGATCCCATTGTTAATGGCGGCGCTTTAGAGCGCAACGGAGGAATTACGGTGGTGGGAAGTTGAACTCTGGTTTGTTGCAACGAAATTTAAGGATTGCGTTGTTTTAGGGTTTTACTTTTTTGTTTTTTTTTTAATAAGAAGGGTTTTGCTTTTGCTTAATTGCTGATACTGAAATAAAAAATAAAAAAAAAGATTTATGTTCGTCTGGTGAATGGTGATGGGCTTTTTCAGAAGGAAATGAATTGGGCTTGTGTTGTGGGGATTTTCACCACCAATGAACAGTAAATCTTCGATGGTTTTCGAGTTTTGGAATTTTGAGAGGGTTTTGTGTGATTTTTTTTTTTTTTTTTACTGTTTTACGAAGTGTTCAAACGATGGGAAGAAGGTGAAGCCGTTTTATATAGGAGATACGTTCGCATTTTAGAAAGTGAAGTCGAACATACATTTTAGTTCGCATCCTGGATAACGAACGGTGTGGATTTCCATGCGGATGGATTTTTTTTTGCTTGTGGAAGAAACGTGGCAAAATTAACACTCGCCTTCTAAAAGGTGAGAGGTGCTCACATTCTAAAGGGAGATGGAGTACTTTGATAATTTTAGGAGGTATTTGAGAAAATTCAAGGAGTGTGAATTTTTATTTATTTATTTACAGTGTGGGATTAGAATTTTTTTTAAAATTTTATGTTTCAAATGCTCTGTAAAAATAACTCAATTGTATAACCAAAAATATCTCAAATATTATTAGGATTTCAATTGTTATTATCAATAAAAAGAAATATATAGCCAATGGATGTTGGTACAAACTTTGATCGGATGTATAACCAAAAAAAACTTATGGTTGGTAAAAGTTGACTCCTCGTACATTGCAATTTGCAAGAATATAAGTTCAATTTTTGTTGTTAACCATCATAATTCAAAACTAGCTAATACAGGGAAAAAATTAAAGTAAAAGGGAAATTCAAGTCACCATTGGTGTACCACAAACCTTAGATGTTTAGATCTATTAATTATTTGATGTATAATTCAATTTCTGGTTGGTGTGTATGAGAAAACATATGTTTATAGATTTTAATTTTATAGATTTCATTTTTCTCTTAAAATTAGGTCTATGCAAATTGCATACTTTAGGTAATCGTTAGTTCAAAGGCTTTTAATTTGGTTGTAATATTTAGTGGTGCAAGCATCTTTAAGCATATAAACTTAAAGATGGAGTATTTTTGTCAGCAATGATATTTTGTAAGAATTTTTGTTTGCTTCTGGGAGTCTCATCAAACACACATGATCTTATTAGATGAGATGACATAAATCTTTTTTTAACTTAATTGATAATTTACGTCTAATAATTGATTTTGGCAAGCAGTAACGTTAAAATTCTTAGAGAGAATTTGTCATCTATTTGAATCCCACAATATTTAAAAAATTAATCTCTGTAATTGCTGCGATGAAAAATACTCATTTTAAAAAAATTAATTTAATTTTTAGAAAAAATTAGTATATAATTCCACTCGTGGGGTGGACCTTGCCTTACTTAAGGACCAACTTAAGCTTAGGAGAACTTCTTATAAGTATAAGCATGTAAGTGCTCATTTGAACTTAAAGTTATAAGTATCATTTTTTAGTTATAATTAAGTACTATCATGTAATTTTTTTTTTTTTGACAATCAAGTATCATGTAAGTTAGTAAGTGCTAAAGTTTGAAATGAAATATAATCGTTCTCTAATGAATTAAGTTTTCTCTCAGTTATTGAATTAAAACTCTTGTTTGAATTTTATCAATAACTTTCTTATCATTGTGGTAATTACTCATCGACTTATCAATCATCTTAATTGTGATGTGTTCTTATTTTTTCAAATCTCAACCTATTTCATTTGTTTGTTTCTTATTTTTCTTTTCATTTACTACTTTATTTTATTTGAAATAATCACTCTATTAGATCTGTCACTTGATCCATTTAGAATCTTAATTTTCTTCTCTTTTCCTTTTACTTTTCCCTTTAATTTGTCACAAAGAAGAATCACTATTTAGTACTTCAATCCACATAAAAATAAAATGCATGTCCTATAAATATAAGTATCACCAAGCATTCTGAATTCTTATTCAAGTCTTGATAGATAGGCAAAGAATTCAAATTTTAGGATGTCCCTCATTTAGAGCATCTCCATATATAACTCCATTGTCTTTTTTTAAGGAACCTATTTGAGTTTGGTACACTATTAACAAGCAGTCTTTAAAATGTTACATGATATTTATATAATTCATATATATTTTGATCTAATAGACGAAGAAATAAAAATAAATTATTTTATATTAATAATAATATTGTATCTTATTTAAGCCACTTCTAACCTTTTATGCTATTGAATCCAATGACTTCATCAAATTCTTTTAAAGAAGAGAAAACGATAAAAAATCATCTATGAAAAATCCACTTAGATATCTTCATGGGAGATAAAAAAAAATTATCTCCTTGTATAGAATTTTTTTATCAGTAGAAATCAAATTCGATACTTTAAATTTACAACACTCACACACTCTACGCATTAACCACTTACTACTTACACCTTAGAGGTCCGGTAAACAAATATTAGAAACACTATATATAAGGTGGGGTTAATATTTAATAAAAGATTATTCACAAATGTGTTACACGTTTGTACCATTCTAGAGTGAATGTGAAACTAATTATAACTTCAGCTTTCCTTCAAAGTAGAGAAAATAAAAATATTCTTAACTTCAATCCTTCATTTAAAAGATTCATATTCATACTCATTTTGGATGATAATTTATAAATAAATACTAGTACACTTGTGATTGAAAATATAATATTTCTTACAATTTGTCCCCTACAATTTTCCTAGATGGAACATTATGCTATTCACCTACGTTGTTCTCCAATTCCTAGTCTTTCCTATTCTTCCAAAAGATATGAAGATGCAATTACAAGAGGAAGCAAATTTAATCTCAAATTTAACCATGCCACTATTTGTCATCCTCAATTTACCACAAGCCACAAAGTTGCACGTTCAATTAGCCATACTAATTGCATGATTAACAATTTTTCTGTGCCTAATTCCAAGAATAGTGAAGGAAATGATAATAAAATTTTGAGAGGAATCAATGGTGCTTCTCTAGTTTTTTGTTGCATTCTTGGAATGTTTAATTTTAGTAGCATGATGATGAATTCTAAATTCAATATGGCTTATGCTTCTACTGAGTTTCCTCGACCAATAAGAATAGTTGTTGGAGGAGAAAATTCATTTGATTCAATGTGGAAAACGATTACTGCTGATCCAGTGGAATCAAATACTTATAAGCATAATCCTCAGAATGCTTCATCTGATGAAAAGAAGGTAAATTTATCTTCTTTTGTTAAGCTAATTTTTTAAATTATTATTAATAATGGTAACACTAATGATTATGTTACATTAATTTCATTTACTTTTGTTGGAATTCATTTTTCTCAGATGCATGCTTTGTATTTAAGAAAACGTGGGGATAAGGATGCAATAAAGAATATGGTGGATGAATTAACAAAGGACCTCGAAAAATTTAAGAATTTTCCGGATAGAGAATTCTTCGCGCGAAGAGCGTTGATTGAACTTCTCTTGATTCAGGTACATAGTATGTGTTTGGTTTAGCGGTGTCTAGAATTGATTTTGATAGAATTGATTTTGACAGAATTAATTTTAGTTAAAAGTGAGTTGAATTTAAATTGAACAAATGAAGATGAAATAAACAACAATAACCATAGGAAAAAAGTAACGAGGGTGAGAAGAGAAGATGTAGAGAAAGAAGCTTACATACATTCTCTCGCATATCGACATGTATATATAGAAAATAAAAGTAGGATTTTGATCCTTCATTTTTGAACTTGCCTTATATTTCAGGATTGATTTAATCAAAATATATTTCAAAAATAAGTGAGACAATGATAAAAAGTTTCCATATAAATTGAGTAATCTATGCTATATGAAATTATTCATTGGTTTGGATACCCATATTATCTTCAATCATTCACTATGTACTGTGGATCTTTTTCTTCTTATTATGAAAAATTTAAGATTTAAGATGAGGGAATGATGTCTTTTACTTGCCATAATGTGATGATCTCCTAAGTTTGGCTTCTCTTGAAATTCAACAAGTTAAACTCCCATTTACCTTTTGGATTATTAACAACAACAACAAACAGACTCTTGAATGTTGTGTGATTCAATTCAATTAGGTTGCAAAGTACAATGCTTATTTTGATTTTTGAAATTTGGTGCCCTTGAATGTGCTACGTAGTTTAGTGCAATGCATTGAAAAAATTCTAAGTGCATGTTTGGTTATACTTTTAAAGGGACATAAATTGATTATAGCGATGTAAAATTGATTTTGATATGATTATTTTTGTACAGTATAATAGATTCTAGCTCAAAAATTGATTATACTTGAAGATAAAATTTGTAGTTTTAGATTTTAAAATTGATTCTACACAAATGTTTAGAAAATCAAATTGGACCGGACGGTTTGATCAGACCCCTGTCCGATAAAAAACCGGATCTATTATCGGTCCAAACAATCTTGCAGAATTCGAGATTTGCAAAATCGATAGAAGAACAAAAAAACAAGATAAAATCAATGAAACAATTCAATTTAAACCGGCCGTATTTTTCCCAAAAAAAATATTTTTGTCCAAAAAAATTAAGGGACTACTGAACTATTATTTCACATGTGAAATATTGGGTCCAAACAAACACTTGTCTTCAGAATCATCGTGCACTTATTTTTATAGGCAAAAAGCTTTCTCTCTATTGTTACACTTGCAAATTTCCAACTGAACTTAAAAACAAATTAACTTTACTTTGCCAATTACAATTAACTTTGTCTTGATAAATCATGTACTATCACACTTCACCTCCAAACACAAGCAACACACACTACCACTTTAACCAACATACACCAAATAAAAATTCAAATAAAAAATAACACTCATAATCTTCCTTGCAAGTTGAAACTCAAACCACTTAGATATTTAAAAACCAAAGCTAAACACCCTCGGGTTTGAGCTCTAAAACCCTCTAAACTCTCACTCTTGTTAATTTGCAATAGCACAACTTCTCGCTTTCTTTATGTGTGTATGTTTCTTGTTTAGTATAGACTTATGTGTTTTAGTTATGACTTAATATAAATTATTTAGCATCCATTTAACTGATTCAACCGCGATTGAGCCGGTCCAATCAATTATGACTCTAAAGTCACACCGGTTCGGTCTTTCTCTTTTTTCTTGACAAAGAAAAAAATTATATGAATTTACATAAATATATTTATATTGTTTGTATTGCTAATTTGCTACTAAAGAAGGACTTTGTCTAATGTGCAAATTAAGGAGATAGGTCATGCACAATGCACCACTTTTATGAATCATTGGATTAAACAATTTTATGGATCTTACAACATTCATATCTATACTATTTTTTTCGTTATTTTGCAGGAAAATTGTCGCGAGGAAAATTATCGCGATGCCAATAAGCTACTTGACGAAAAAATTGATGAATACATATCCACATACCCTAACCCTAAAACGGTAAGTTAATTTTATATTTAGATTATTTTCTTTTTCTCTTTTGTTTTCTCTCTCATCTCATGCTTGGAGAGAGATTGACACACAAATAATTGTTTATTAAAATTTTACTATGTATAAAGTTCAGTAAATTTTGTTGTGTTCATCTCTCTTCAAAAGGTAATCAACACATTAAACTCAAGATATTTATAAGATTTAGGGTCTCATTCCCTTAGGACAAGAGGGTTATTACTAATAAAAAAAAGAGAAAAGAGAGAATTAAAATGCAGATATTATATCCTTAATTATTTGTACATTAATGTTATTTTCATATATTTATTTATTGAAAATAATTTTGCAATTACCTTATGGTGCATCTCATAAAAAAAAAGTTGTCATTTCCCTTATATATTCCCTCCCTCGACATATGTTTTTCTTATTATTTGATTAATTTTCACAATATATATTTATGGTACAGTCTTTGCTTGGCTCATTGAAAAAGGTAAAGCATGAGGAAAAGAGTACCAAACTAACCAATATTTATGCTGGAATGGACGACATGGATCCCCAAAAACAATCTATGGCAGACATTTTCCTATTTAAGGTTGGTCACCCACTTTATCGTACAATTTTTTTTTTACATGAAAATATTTAAGTGAGTTGAATTTTAAAGACATACGAAAATGAAAAAAATATATTTTAAATTCATATAATGGTAACCGAAACACTAATTAATATATTATTCATCAACAAAATCCTCACATTGACGGTAAAATTCGAACTCTAACCCTTAAATGCAGGCAATTTTACACACCAAGTTAAAAGATAAGGAAGCAGCTAAGTGGTGGGAAGCATTTGCAAAAACACTAATAACTAAGTAATAGGTCCATTTCCAAGAGTACTATATCTATCTATGGAGTTATATTAAGCAAGTTCATGAACCTATGTTGATGATTTATGACTTATGAGTTATGATCAGCAATACTCATCTTTGTTAATTAGTTGATATGATGAAATTACGATATACTTCGATCTAGAATGATTGTTGTCTGATTTATTTTGCGGGTTTAGACTCTCTTTTATTTAAAAAAAAAAAAAAAGAAAAAGAATAAGAGTTTAATTACTTATTTGAATTTCGGCTCTTATATGTTTTCTCTCCGTTTCTACTTATAAAAACTTTTTAAATAAAATGGTAACATATAAGTACTCTCTTAAATTAATAGTCATATTTATTATTAATTTTAAGTATTTTTAAATTAATATTATTAATTTATCTTGAAAGATTATAAATTCAATAATAAATGTACTTCTATACACAAATTTTTTTAACAGTAACTTCTGTATGTACAGATAACAATATAGTAGTAATAGGCATTCACAAAATACACATTAATTATAGATTTATTTAGTATTTTGATCTCTTAAAAATAATTTTGGTTTCACATCAATCTCTTAAAGAAAAAGTTTCGTTTTACTTATATATAAAATCGAATGAAGTATGTATTTTCGACAATTCCCTCTATACTCTCTCAAGATCCTAAATACGTACGGCACCATATAAATTCTTATTCTTTCTATATGTTTTGATAGGTACCAAATTAATTAGGTACGGTGAAATTATTATTTTTGAAGCAAGTATTATTGTACTTTATAACTTAGAATTTATATATCTACATTAAGTGGTATTAAATTACTTTTGGCAAAGTTTGATAAATACTACTCAAACTATTAAAGATTGTAGTGACATTTAATATACTATATTTGAAGTTGAAATCCATAATTTTTCATATTTCTCCACACTTATTGAGTGTGTGTGCGAGTATATTTTGTTGTTAGTCTCTTTAGGCTTTGTTTGCGAATTTGGAGGGAAAGGGAAGGAAAGGCTAAAAAGGAAGAAACAAGTGGAAGGAGTAGAGATGTTTGGGAGGGAAGGAGTTTGGAAGGTTATTTTTTATTCATAACACAAAAACCCCCCCAATTTGGGGAACTCAAAAATTGTATTGGATGGGGGTTTGGAGGGTTTATATGAATTCTTCAAATTTTATTAATGTTGTTATAATATTCTTAAATTCATAATATATGAATCATAAGTATTTATTTGTCATTCTCTATAAAAAATACCTTCTCAAAAAATGTAAAAGATTTCTATAATTTTCTCTCTATTTCCCTCCCTCCAAAGTCCTCCCCTCCCTTCCAAACTCGCAAACAAAGCCAAATAAACTCACACACACACTCAATAAGTGCGGAGTGGTGTATGCACTTATTTTGTTGAGAAATTGCATATCCCAACATAGGAAAATTCTAACATGGACCACTTCCACTTCTTCAAGTGGTCCATGGTGGATCATTCATGAAAAATCCTATAACGAATACGAATTTTACAAAATCCACCGTTGGATTGAAAGTTTATATCATATAGATCATCTATAGAAAATTTTAGAAAAATTGAAAATCATTTGATATGTTATTGAGATCCATCAAGATTAACGGTTTATTAAATACTGTAAATCTTGATAAATCCCAATAAAATATCAAATGATTTTCAATTTTTTTAAATTTTTTTATGGATGCTCTATATGATATAAACTTTCAATCTACCAATAAATTTTATAAAATTTATATTCAGTAGATAATATGGAGCCAAATAAACAACACCAACAACAAAAAATGAGTGGCTTAAACATATAGTCATAATAAGTCCCCTGCATGTCCACCTGTGTGTACATTAAATTTCTCTTATATAATTTCACCATTCATTGGAATAAAAATGTTTAAAAAACACGTATTGTCAGTGTACTTACATTGACAACTAATAAGAATTTTTCAATCTTTTATGTCATATAAAAAAGTGAAGTTGAGTGAAGTAATATGACAAAAAATTCAAAATATAATTATAATTGGTTGACATTATAAAATTATTTTACATTGTTATTGCCTTTTTTTTTTCTCTATTTTATCAAACTGAATTAAGGAAAAAGACCTCTTACAAGTTACACATACATAATTAATGGTTGAGAAGTCGAATTCAATAGAAAAGAAAAGAAAAGAGAGGAATCAAGTCCCACATTGTATCCTATCATTCAACAGCATATATATAATTAATGTAGTATAGTATTCTGTTGTTCATTCCATTCCTAAACAACAAGGGCCATTAATTGGCAAGCCCATTATATAGATCATAAGATCAAAATATGGTCTTAGTTGTCGAATGGTGATTGGTTTTTAAGGCCTAAAAAATGACATAAAATTAAATGGATTCTAAAGTAACTCCAAATTGATAGGTACTTTCTTGTTTGTGTGATTCCCTTTAATTTTCATTACTATATATGAAAGCCCCTAATATGGTCCCTAATTTTTTAGATCCACCAATGGTCCTCTCAAAATGACCTTCTACAATAGGTTAAGTTTCCTTGAAAAAGATTGGTGGGTCCCATAAAAGTTGAAAAATAAAAAAAATTCTTTCTTTTAAGTTCTAATGGTTGATTACATTGTAACTAAATCTGAAAATCATCTTCCTCCTCTGTTTCAAAATCATGAGCGGAAGAAAAGTTTATGCTTTCAAAGTGTTTGAATCCTAAAATCAAACAATAAACAAATCGAAACTCAACTCTACACAAACACAAGCCTAGCTACAATAGCTACAATGTTCATTTATTCAACAGAACCTCAATTTCAAAGTTGCTGCATCATGTTGTTCCTTAGTGTAGGTATTATGTTCTTGGTTGTTGTTAGTGGTGTGGATCTGTACGTATTGGTTAGTGGTTGTTACTTACATGTTCTATGTTGTGCGTGGAGTTCTACCGACTATGAGTAGAAGTGAATTATTTTCCTTCTCTTCCGGATCCGTCTTTTGCCTGGCTTGAGTTCAATACTGTATATATTTTTGCAGATCTTAAAAAAATATTCTTAATACATGAAATAAGACATAAACCAATTAAGTGAGTGACTAATTATAATCATTGTGTGATGAAATACCATATTTCCATAAAACGCATGTGCTAAGCAAAGAAAGATGAATGAGTACTGGAGTAGTTTATTTCTTAGCTTTTTGCGGGACCCAGGACCAATAAAATGGTGAAACAATGAAACCTATTATAGGAGGTCAAATTGAAAGAGCACCGGTGGACCTCAAAAAATGAGGACCATATTAGGGGTCTTCACTATATACATCAATATTTATTGTTCTTAGTTATTATGTCACAGAGGACAAGCACCCTAAGAATTGATTCATGTGGACATTTGATGATAATTAACCAACTGCTGAATAAGACATCGATCAGTCATTAAAACAATAGAACATCTGACTAAATTTGGTACAATGTATATGTTTATTTTTCCACCAAAATACAATGTAGTATATTGTTTTTGAATAGACCGTAGCACTATAAGAATACTTTAATTCTTTCACAAGTTTAATTAATACTTATTGGCTATTTTAATCTCAATAAGTTATTGGCGGTTTAAGCCTCTGATAAGTGAGAAAAAATCTTCACAATATTAAAAACAATATATTTTTTAAAACGAAAATACAACTTAGTGGTGACCTAAGCCGCTGATAATTTACTGATGGTCTAAGCTTCTCGTAACATGTGCCAGCTGCTTCAAAAAGTGAAGTTTTTATTTAGCCGCTAGTAACATGCCCTGAATTTAGTGTGCCGCCGCTAAATGTTATGAAATAAAAAAAAATCCCACTTAATTCATGTTCCTTTTTGGATAAGTACAACCTCTTCATTCCCTTCTTCTATTCGTTCATGTTCATCTCTCTCTAGAGAAAAACCTCTTTCTTTAGGTCATATTAAGGCAAAGGGTGGGAAGTACGGCACGTGATCAATCGAGAACGAATACATTACTTTTTTTTTTGGGTCATTGCTCTCCTTCTTCATCATATTTGAGCTTCAGGGTCTTTGCGGTTACCACACTAATATATGAGGAGACAAAGTATTGTCTCAACTTCTCAATAGTTTACGATCATTCGATTTTTGATATACGGATTTCTTCAAATCATTCAAAATTTTGATGATGATTGATGTCACTATGTTTAAGCAGAAGGTCTGAGTATATATCTATGTTTTTACATACGGGATCCATTCGGGAGAGAAAGTGTCGCACATGATATTAATGGTAGATTAATGTTTGAAAATTGTCACAACTATGATTATTTCTAATATATAGACCTTCATCATGGTCAAATATTTTTTTTTTTTTGTACGAAGAAAAAATTTAAAATTTTAAAACTTTATGATCGATACACAAGTTTGTTTTTACCGTTAAATCAACAAGTCTTATAACCGGGTCAATATCACATATAAATTTAATGGTGAAACTTAGTAATCTAATAATAAAAACAAGTCTTGTACTTTTCAGAAAACAAACAAATTAGAATCAATTATACATGTTTAGAATCAATTCTGACAGCCCTAGAATTGATACCAAAGACAGGAAGTGAATTAACCATGTCAAAGTAGAGACTATAAATATTCTTTTTCTTCAAATTTGACTTTTCCATCTAGATAAAACATAGGAATAAAGTTTACTTTGGTCTCGAAGGAATCTTGTTGAATTGACTGCATTTTATCTTTAGCAAAATACTCATATAGAGCGAATCCTCTACAAGAAATACTACTAGTACCCCTCAACATCTCCCAAAGACAAAAGTACGTGTCGCCACAAATCTTTAGAAAGTGATGAGAATAATAAGAATAGATTTTTATCTATGAAGCCTCAATACGCGACACGATACCGATACAATACGATACCGATACGCCGACACGGGAATTTTTTAAAAAACCTCTATTCGATACTGCCGCGATACGTTATTTAAAAATTTAATTTAAAATTAAATATATAAATACACAATATATAAACATGACTAAAATCAATAATATTAATAATGAAATTTATTTTTTAAAGATAAAAAATTATTATTATTATTATTATTATTATTATTATTATTATTATTATAAACGTTAATAATTCATTGTACAAGAACATGCAAACAAGCCAATAAGTTTGCACAATAGCAAAACAGTTTGAAACTCAACATACAAGAGTCAAAATAAATATTTAACTGATACTTTTTCGATACGAGTATCGAGACGTATCCGACGCGTATCGGATATTTTTTTAATTTAAAAATAAAGATTTAACCGATACTTTCTCGACACAAATATCGAACGAATATCGATATCGAATACATATCAAACACAATACGTCGTTATTTTTAGAGTATCCGGGATTCCTAGATTTTTATACATTACAATTTGCAAAGAGTGGCTTCAACACATAAGGACAAACTCACTCTATAGAAATACACGTCTTAGGACCACTTTACCGATAATAATGGTTTCTATTCACACATTGCTTATTCCACCATCCTATTCTTCAACACCAGTCCACAATGAAAGTAAGGGTCAAGAAACTAGGAAAATTCTATTATCGGCACACAAACATGAATTATATGTATTAGGCACACTCACATAAAATAAAAAAAATTAAAAAGAAAAAAAATAAAATGATATTGATTGATGTGATAATTTTATTTATCTTTTAATTTTTTTAACTTATGTGTGTGTGCCTAAATCTTGTGCCCATTGGCTTGTGCCTATGCAAGTGTTTCTCCAATAAACTAATACTCGATAATTTCAATTCTTGTTTTATTTAGACATATACATTTGCTAGAATTATAATTTAGTTTGTTTTGAACATGTACATTAGATTTTATTTATTTTGACAAAATACATTTGATTTTGTTTAGCTTTTGCCTATATTATGTATTTTGACTTAAGTTTAGCCTTTATATTATGCACACCTTATACTAATGTAGAAAGCTATTTTTATATAAGGTTCTTTGGTTGATTAAAAAAATAATAATGCAAGTCGATGCATTTGATGGTTTATTATAAGCTTAGTTTGATTGAGCTAAAATGCAGTTTTGGCCCTTCCATATTTGCAAATTGTTCGATTTTAGTCCCCATACTTTCAAATGCTCGGATTTAGTCCCCGAAATTTACCAATTGCTCTATTTTGGCCCTCAGTTTTCAAATGCTCGGATTTAGCCCCCGAGGTTTATCTCATTTTGCATTTAGTGGTCCTCTTGATAAAATTTTGACTAAAATTTTGCTGACGTGAATTTTTTTTACATGTGTCGTAATCTTACTGGACAATTTAAAAAACTTATTTTAATTTTTAAAAAAATAGAAATTAGATAAAAGAAGGTCACGTGCATAGTATTCAAGAGAAATGACCACAAATTCATATGAAGTATTTAAAGAAATAACAACACCAATACAATTTGAAAGTAGGGGGTTCAAACTCGAACAATTGGTAAATTCCGGGAGTTAAATCCGAGTATTTGAAAATAGGGGAGCTAAAATCGAGTAATTTGCAAACGTGGAGGGCCAAAACTACATTTTAGCCTTTGAATTATTGAGGGAGTGGTCAAGCTGATTTTGTTTGTATTAGCACGATATTCTTATATTGAATTTTTCCTTATTTTTTAGCACATGATTTGATAGATTTTCTACAATTTTTCATTAAAAATGAATAGTTAATCTTTGCTATGATCATTAGAGTTAGAGTACTTCTTATACTCACATAAATAGAAATTTTGTTTATAAAAAAAATGCATTTGATTTTTTTTTTTTTTGGTACATTGCATTTGATGTTTTATATCAAATAAAATTGTTTTATACCCAATACCACCTCATTTGAACTATATAAGTCATAACCAAAAACCATCGCCTATCAAGAAATATCTTATTGCGGGTTTGGTTATGGTGCATAAGCCGTGCATAAACTTCCTATTTGCACTCCTCTCATTTTGTTATACACTCCACTCAAAGTCCACCTTAAAATAATCACTCTTACAGTTGCTTAGTGCACCCCCATAGTTACTTCGCGCGCCCCCCATATACTACCCTATTACTTGCGCACCCCCCATTTGCTTAGCGCACCCCCCCAGTTTTTTCTCATTTTCTCCCTAGATTTTCTTGTGAGCCCCCCAATTTTTTTTCCTCCCCAAATTTCTAACGCGCCCCCCAATTTTTTTCCCTCCTCCAAACTTCTAGCGCACCCCCACCCTAATTTCTAACGCGCCCCCCGTTTCCAATTGAATAATAATTTTTGTTCCTTTGAAGTATATATTATAAGAATCAATTTTTAATTAATTTTCGTCATACACCCCCTCGAAGCCCAACATAATAACTAATGGTTCATGTATATATAAAGCATACTTGTCAAACATACAATTTAATTTTAAGTTTTATCAATCATAATCACAACATAAATAAAATTTCATACATTAATTACATATATATATATATATATATATATATATGGATTTTTTTATTTACAATAAAAAAATGATCGAATCCAATATCTCATGCATACTATCCAAATTTTTCTCAACTAAACTAACCCTAATTGCTTTATATGATTTTTTGCTTTATGTAGCATGATTTTGTAAAATGGTTATGTGATGTTTTACTTAATAACAATGGTTTCAGTGTATAACATATTGACACTAATGTCCATATGAAACCATTTATCCAAAATAATGGTTTCAATGTATAACGCCATGAAACCATTTAGCTAGACTAATGGTTTCAGTGTATAACATCTTGAAACCAAATAACAAGACTAATGGTTTCAGTGTATAACGCTATGAAACCATTTAACTAGAATAATGGTTTCAGTGTATAACGCCATGAAACCATTTAGTTAGACTTATGGTTTCAGTATATAACATCTTGAAACAAAATAACAAGACTAATGGTTTCAGTGTATAACGCTATGAAACCATTTAACTAGAAAAATGGTATAAGTGTATAATAGTATGAAACCATTTAACTAGACAAATGGTTTCAGTGTATAACATCTTGAAACCAAATAAAAAGATTAATGGTTTCAGTGTATAACGCTATGAAACCATTTAACTAGAATAATTATTTCAGTATATAACGCTATGAAATCTTTTAATTAGACTAATGGTTTCAGTGTATAATAGTATGAAACCATTTAACTATACAAATGGTTTCAGTGTATAACATATTAGCATTAATGCTCATTTAACTATAATAATGGTCATAAATTTAAATTTTTAACACGATATAAAACCAGAGAGAGTGAGGTATCCCCAACCGTTCCAAATAATTCAAAATACCCTAAATAAAATTTTGGGAAAATTTTATTAATATCTGATATTTATAAAAGCATATTTACCTCATTTAATTAACTAAAAATAGTTCTAGGTCTCAGAAAAATACCTAACTGGTCCCAAAATTTCCAGAAAATTATTTCCTATTATTTTGTAAAAAAAAAAATAATAATTTGGAGTCCCCTAGGCACCGCACGCGCCCCCACGCGCCGCCAGTGAGAGTAGGCGTGGAGGCGCGTCACTGTTCATAATCTTCCTCACCCATTTTCTGCATAAACGGGTCGCGACGACCCGGTTCGTCAACCCGGTTCGTTCTCCCTCAATAATCAATGAAACTCGACGTTCTTTATACCAGTTTGATCGTCGTTCGATTTTATGAATGAATTTGGTATTAGTTTTCGAAATCGGTGATCGAATCGCATATAAAATGTGGCCGAAATTGAGCAAACAAAAATACAAAGTTTTTCAGTTATGATTATTACACGTGTTGTTTGGATCTGAGGGTGAATATTGACTTATGCACCGTGCATAAATATCAGGCTTATGCATAATAACTTTTGCCTCTTATTGCAATATGTATTATTGGAGTGTCATGGTGATTACAATTACAATTCTTAATAGAATTGGGACTCAAATGCAAAACCATTTGTGGTGGTAAACAAAAAGGTACATATATGTTGCCTTTTTCTCTTCCAAGTAGGACAAAACTAAAAAGGCATCAACACAAGTTGTGGTACCCCAAAATAATTTTAATTTTTTTTTATATATACTAATATGTTATTATATTATTATTTTAATGCAATTTTGGTCTTCATATTTCATTAAACTCGTAAAAATGGTTTCCTTTTTTAAAATCAAACTTTTTGAGCATTTATTTTTATATTAGTTGTAATTTTGGTCTTAACGCATCAGTATTTTTTGTTGCCAAAAAGATGATTTATTATTTCAATATAAATTTAAAGACAAATATCACTTTTGAGATTAAAATTTACATTTACTAACATCAAAAGTCACCATTTTTATAGCAAAACACATAAGAAAAAAAATGAAAGTAGAGAGAACAAAAAATTCAATTATAAAAAATGAGACCATTCTCTTGAGTTTGATGAAATAAATGCATTAAGCTTAAACTTTTTGATTTCTATATATTTTTTTGTTGAACTTTATATAATAATAATAAACTTAATAGATGGCCTTTTTTACTCAAAATATTGAACCTTAAACACTCAAGTTTCTACCATTAAACATTGACCCTGTAAAATATAAATTTAAAATATTAATGTTGAATTTATCTTATAATTTCACTAAAAAAAAAGCTTAATTTTTTTTTCATTATTAAATTATACTTGTAAACTTTTTTTTTAATGGAAAATTATACTTGTAAATTCGGTCCCTTATAAAATTGTTTTTGCCTCTGTCCTTGCTTCTAAGGCCATATGTAGTGATAGCAAACAAATTAGGATTGAAGTGAGGGCCCTTGCCCACAATGCCTTGAATGTAGGTCCGCCTCTAAGTGCATCTCACTATCGCCATCATCTCTTTTTTTTTTTTGGTTTATAATGAGCTGGGGATCGAACCCAGAACCTATAACATGCTACCCAAACCTCTTATCAATAGACCAATCCTAGTGGCTTACTATCGCCATCATCTCTACAATGAATTTCAACTAAATTATGAAACATTTCTTTCTACCGATCCACCATCACAGTAAAATATTTGATATAATTTCTAAGAGCATCTCCAATATATCTAAGAGAATTTTTTATGTGTATGTAAATGATTCGTTTTTTTTTACACACTTTTTTTTTTTTTTATCATTAGAGCAACTATAACGTGTCAAATCGGATATTTAAAAAATCATTTAAATAGTTTACTTTAAGTAACATATCATCAATTTAATAGTAGTTTATTCAGTGCATTATATATAGGAACCGCTTATTAATAATATATTAAAGTGATATCACTAATAGGATCACATAGGGTCACATAAGTTCCCATTCAAAGTTTTTATATTACTGCATTTATTTATAATATTCAATCCAATATTTTAATTAAAAATTGAACGGATGAAATCTCCTATCTCTTAATTCAATCAATTCAACCACAATTGAATGAGGAAAAACAAAAGTATTTAAAAAGGTTAGAGAAAGATATTAATCTTAGAACCAACCACAGTTGATCCTATTCACTCTGATTCAATTTAGTTCAACCATACATACTCATATTTAAAATTCAAATTGGATCATTTTCTTTTTTTTTTTCTCTGATTCCCTCTTCTAATTCTCTATTTCTCTCTTAATTTTATTCTCTCTCATTATTATCTTATTCTTTTTAATGAAGTAAGAGAGTGAGATTAAAAGAGAGAGAGAGTTAAGAGAGTGAAAAAGGAAAAAGGGAAGGAGAAGAAGACCTATATTCCTTAAAATTGAAAATAGGAATTGTAATAGCAGTGACCTAATAGTCCAACTTTGAACAAACCTTAATACTTCATCCGGTTCTATATATAAGCAAATTTTAATTTTCTAAATACATTAAAAAAATATCGTATGACTAGATACATTACTTTTTCAATGTATTTATAAAACTCAAATTTATTTATATATAAAACCGAAGGAAATACTATTTTAAACTAAGTCTATCTCAACCATTAAAAAATGAGTTTTACAACTGAACCAAACATTATTTTTTTTTTTACAGAAAAATTATTCAAACACAAAACCTCAAAATAAGGAGAAAGAGACTCCTATAAGAAATATAATGTTTTTTTTTAGTGGACATAACATAAATATAAAATTAACAAAAAGACAATTATTATATCTAAATTTATGAGTCGATAGTATAAATGCCATGCCACCACCATGACAACAATCACAGCCAGATAGCTTTTTTAGTTCATAACGCCTCATTCTCCTATCACCCTTTCATGCATAAAACTACAACAATACCATTCAACACAACACCTTCTCATAAATCCTAACCTCTCTCACACACACAAACAATTTTTATTCCTTGTAACAAACAACTAAGAACAAGAATGGTTGCTCTATCTCAACAAGCTACATTAAATGAATTATTTCACATAAACAAATACAAACCAACAAATCATCATGTTTTCAAAGGTGTTCCTGAGGTAGACCTTTCAGACCCTGATGCTAAGACACAAATAGTCAACGCTTGTATAGAGTTTGGATTTTTTAAGGTTATTAATCACCATGTTCCTTTGGACTTAATGACCAATTTGGAAAATGAAACACTCAAGTTTTTTGAACAACCTCAAATAGAGAAAGAGAAATCAGGTCCTCCTGATCCTTTTGGTTATGGAAGTAAAATTATTGGCACAAATGGTGATGTTGGTTGTGTTGAATACCTTCTTCTTAATACTAATCCTGATGTTGTCTCTCTTAAATCTCTTCAACTTTTACAACAAAACACAAAAAAATTCAGGTAAACAGAACCTCCCTACTCAAAATCCTCTGCTTTACATATATACTATCTGGTCCTATATAAATCAGATACATCAACTTTTTTTTAGTACTAGATGGACGTAATTTTTACACGTACATCTACTTATATTTTATTAATAGCGTATATTTATGTCCAACAATGCTTCAAACATCATATAATTTTGTGTGGGAAACCTATGAGGAAAAAAATAAAATTTTATTTCTTTTATGACAAAATAAAAATTACATCATACCATTTTGTGTAGATTATTATTTTTTTTACATACTGTGGGTATATACTAATTAGATTATTATCTTAGTGATTAAATCTATCAAAATTCTAGTTGATGTATGGAGATACAATGTATAATAGTTGTTGTATACAATAATTCATTAGTATTTGAATGACATCTCACTATATAATGTGACTTTATTATATTATTTTTTAAAATATCTCAATAAAAATCTACATAATAAAATATCATATATTGAATGACCATAATAAAACTTTTTTTATGATGACATATCGATTAGTATTTATATGTTATCTTCAATTAACACAGCATATAAATAGCTCATAATAAAATAAAAACAGAGCATATACTTGAAACTGGCAATATTTTCTTAAATTATTATCGATATTGACGTGTCAGTGTCGTGTGGTGTTCGGTATCAGTGTCTGCGTATGTAGTTCATAGATTGCGACAAAAAAATAATTTGATTTGAATATTATTAAACTTTTATTTGAAGGTGTGCTGTTGAAGATTATATAGTGGGAGTGAAAGAGGTGTGTTGTGAAGTATTAGAATTAATAGCAGATGGATTAGGAATTAAACCAAGGAATGTGTTTAGCAAAATGGTGAGAGATGAGAGAAGTGATTCATGTTTAAGAGTAAATCACTACGCGGCATGTGGAGAGCTTCAAGCATTGAGTGGAGGAAATTTGATTGGATTTGGGGAGCATACAGACCCACAGATAATATCTGTCCTAAGGTCTAACAATATATCAGGACTGCAAATTTGTCTCAGAGATGGGTCTTCTTGGGTTTCAATCCCACCAGATCATACTTCCTTTTTTATCAGTGTTGGTGATTCCTTACAGGTAACAAACACAAATCAAATTCACCGCATTCACACATTCGACACATCTATAGTCGTTTGACTAAATTTTAAAATAAAAAGTATTTAGTTTAAATCTAAATAGACCGGTTTCTATTCAACGATCGAGAATGTATCCAATGTGTGAATGCGGAAAATTTGTTAATATAGGATGAATTTATTAGATTATGTGCAATGTAACTGTATACACAGTCAGTAAATCTGAACCGTCTAATCAAGATCAGATTGCTCAAAATTTAAGATAAGATTGAAATTTGAACTGTCTGATCTTGATTAAACGATCTATATATGACCGACTGCACTACAATTAATATATTTTTACTGCACAATAAAAATTTATTTCTATAACTTAAAAGTCAATGTTGTTCCTCATAATCTGCCAGCAAATAATTTTGCTGTTTTTCTTCACTACCACTTTCAACACTGTGTGGTAAAGAGAAAGACATGTCGATATTATATGTGGGAATTTTCTAGTAAGGATATTTATTTGTACTATTTTGAGTTTGAGGCTTCTATATGTTTATCAAATTTCAGGTGATGACAAATGGGGGACTAAAGAGTGTAAAACATAGGGTAATGACCGACACAAATATGCCAAGGTTGTCAATGATTTACTTTGGAGGACCACCCTTAAATGAAAAGATAGTACCTTTGCCATCTATATTGGTATCAAAGGAAGAACAAAGTTTGTACAAAGAATTCACATGGAGAGAATACAAAAATGCTGCTTACAAGTCAAGGCTTTCTTATAATAGGCTCAGTCTCTTTGAGAAAAAAACTGCTTCTCTTGGCCATGCCAATTGAATTAGAGGATCATAAATCTCATCCATTTTGACCATGTATCTAAGGATAGGTTCAAAGAGTTGACCCTTGGCTTTGATATAAATAAAGAAAATTACAAGATATTTGGTTGATTCGACGGTGATAAAATTAAATTTTAAATAAATTAGTTCGGTAAAATTAATTTTAGTTATAAGTTGTTCGGATTTTGAGTTGAATATAACTTAATCTTATAAAATTTTCCTACTTATAATTTCATGTTGAGATCTCATCCCATCCAATGAGAGATTTTTAGCAAATGGCCCAACTGATATTGGAGAATTTTAATTTCATCTGTGAATTTTGGATTGAACTCAATTCAACCTTATAAAACAAATTTGTAAGGTGAAGATCACCTTTATTTATAAAATTATGTTAATGTCTCGTCTCATTCGATATAAGACTCTTAACATAAGTAGATTAAATGCAAAATGTGTCGCTCTTGGTGGATGATTTCATCACTTTGATTCGGTTTGCTTTTAACACTGTTGTTTTGCTTGAAAGAGCATTGATCTCATGTTCTAAATGTTTCGTCTCAGTTCATTTGATGGCAGCTCACTATTGTCATGTTTCATTGTAGTGAATTGCTGGTTCATGGATTTGCTTTCGTGTTGGCGGTGAATTCTTTCATCAATTCGCAAGAAATGGATTCACGTCATTTGTACTCATTAATTGTTGCTTGCGAACATTCACACATCACCTTTTCTTTTTTTCGCAATATGGTTTTCGTGTTCTATGTTAGATATACAAAAACTCCAAATTCTTGGTTGACAAAAATAATTTTATCATAAAAACATTTCAAATATCAAAATCAAGTACACATCTGTAAAATTAATTTCTGCTCTTAAAATAAAATTAAAAATATAGACATCTCTCAATCAATTATACTTTATTGTAAACTTTCTTTTATGCCTTTGATTACCTCACCACTCTGCTTGAAATGGAACTGTCACTACTACCCGTTCTTATGTAATATATTTAATAAAATTTCCATCCCATTCGATATTGTATAATTTTTTAAGTCAACTACACGTATAGCTAGGAGTTAAGATAAATTAACAAAACAATTGGTTCATATCTAATGAATGTTGACCTGAATTTAAAATACAGTGTTCACGTATATACTCAATATTGATAATTCGATGACTTGTTAAGATAAAATGATTAATATTATGCCAATTTAGTCTATCAATTTATAATGGAAAAAAATATTGTAGACTATCATTGTCAACTTTATATTTTGTTTGCCTAAAAATAATATATTTTTTTTATTTATAAATATCATGTTAAAAATAATTTGATATATGAGTTCTATTTCTTTGTAAGATGTACAACTACAAGTCACAGGTATTATTTATTTGATTTTTCTTTTCACTTATAATTTTTAGTGTTGTGAGAGCACCTCTAATTAGGATTGGGAATAGATCAAGTCAAGTCAAATTTGAAAAGGTCTAAATTTATCATGTAAAATGTTTTTAAGTTGAGTCTGACCAATAAGCTATCAAAGGTGTTTTTTTTTTACTTGACCTTTTTAAAAGTTTGACATTATTTTATAGCCTATTTAAAGATTTGCGTTACATAAAACCTCTTTCTATAGTCCAATTGTCTTTATTAATAGAAAAATAAAAATTGGCTAAAAACGTCTTAAAACCTATTTCACATTTAAGCATACAACTTTCATCGTCATACCATATATTTGCTAATTGCTACTACAATAAGAAAAGCTAATAAAATGATTGGCACATGAATTAAAAGCTAATAAATTGATAAACACAATTATGACATTGCAACTTGTAAGTCTATTAAATATAATATATTGACAAATTATTTAATCAGCACTAATGATAACCACTGTAGTATGCATGATTGCAACAACCGAAATCAAATTTCAAGTCAGTTAAACACGTTAAATCTTCAAATTCAAACTCTTCAATTGTAGAACCAACAAAACACATCCAAAATCCAAGGAACGATGTCTAACATCAAATTTCCAAGATGATTTGTATCTCCTCTTTTTCAACCTTCAAAACCAAAAGAAAAAATACATATATAGTGTAGAATTTAACATATGCTCCAATGATGAATTCTAATCAACGGTATTTTGTGATTCCATTGAAGCTACCGAAGTAATTTCTGGTTTTTTTTTTATTCCGACGTTGCAATTCTCAAATACTCATATTGGATTTCACAACTTTACTTCACATGCATATTATTTTTTATTCATATTTAAAAATTGTTAAAAATTTAACATATGTTGTTCTATATGAAGTACGGACTCTGACACGGACACCGCGACACGACACGACACGGACACTCCGACACCGCTAATGTAAAAAATATACGACACCGACACCACTACATATTTATAAAAAATATAAGTTTAGAATTAAAAATACATACATATGCATCTAAGTTGAACAAATTTTTCAATAAAAAAAGTTTTAAAAGAATATATGATAGTACATTTGACATTTACTCATCCAACTACTATCGAAAAACTAAAAATAATGTAATCAAAATGCAATATCTTTAATCCATCATTGATCAATATTATTATTTCGACATATCTTTAATCGTTGTATATATGTCTGAGAAAAATATAACCAAATAAAAAAAATTAAATTTGGACACTTACCCCGACACGTTTGTAGGAGTGTCTTATAGGTGTCGGACACAGATTTAAGGAGTGTCGGAATAAAAAAAAAGATTATTTTTTTGGACACCTCTCCGACACGTTTGTAGGAGTGTCGTACGAGTGTCATACAAGTGTCGGACACCGACACGTGTCGGACACCGCGACACGTCTAATCATAGAGGTGTCGGTGCTTCATAAATAGATTGTTACTAGCTAGACTGCATGGAACTTAAGGAACTTTCTAAAAACAGTAAACTAGATTTAATGTTTAACAATAGAAGAGGTTAGGACTATGCTATTCGGTAAAATTTTATGAATCATTAATTCTTTTACTATTTAGATTGCTTTTGAATTTGATTTTAGTATTCACAAGACATTCCTATCTTGGGTTTTTGGAGTTTTTCTTTGATGATTTGAAATTGACATATGGTTATCAAAGATAAAATACTAACTTTTTGTGAATGAATTAAAAATGGATTAAAAAGATATGAGTATTAACTAACTTTTTTTGTGATTCTTTGAGATCACTTTGAATTTTTTTAATTTATTGTGAGTATTAGATTAAGATATTGAAATTATACAAATATTCATAATTATTAAATAATTGTTAAAAAACATATGTACCCAAAGGAAATATTGTTAAAAAAATATCTTAAACATGCTAACAATGACGATATTGTTAGGTTAAATGTTTTTATTTGATGCATCTCATAAAAAGGATTTTGGAGCTTGATTTAAAAAGTGAGTCTTTGGGGTTGGAGGAGAGGGAGGTGGTGGAGAGAAAGAAGATGTTTGATGAGCTTTGGAAGTTGCTTAAAAATGTTGAGGCATTGACTTTCCAAAGGTCCCGATCAAAGTGGCTAAAGGAAGGTGACTCGAACTCTCGCTTCTTTCACAATTGTATTAAAGCAAGAAAGAGTAGGAATTCTTTGAAGACTTTGATAACTCCTAGGGGCCGAATTGAAGGACCATCCCTTATAAGGGACGAGGTGGTTTCTTATTTCAAAGATCACTTCGGTAATGATGATTGGCATCGACCTACTCTAGATGGGATTGATTTCCCTCAAGTGTCGATTGGAAATGTGGAGATGTTGAAGGCTAATTTTACTCTAGAAGAAATCACGGAGGTGGTAATGAATAGCGATGGGTCCAAGAGCCCGGGACCGGACGGCTTCAATTTCGCTTTCCTTAAAGAATTTTGGGACTTGTTGAAAATTGATATTCGCATTATGTTCGATCAATTCCACGGCAATGCTTGCATTCCCAAAAGCATGTGCTCTTATTTCCTCACTCTCATTCCCAAAGTATCGTCACCGCAATCTCTTGGGGACTTCCGTCCGATCTCGCTTATTGGTTGTCTTTATAAATTAATTTCAAAATTCTTGGCGGCTCATCTTGCTAAGGTAATCAGTGAGTTAATTCCTACTTCTCAATCGGCCTTTATTAAAGGTCGACAACTTGTGGATGGTGTTGTTGTGGTTAATGAGGTTATTGATTTTGCGAAGAAATCGGGCAAAGAATGTTTGATCCTTAAAGTTGACTTTGAGAAGGCTTATGATTCGGTGGATTGGGGTTTTTTAGAATACATGCTACGGAGGTTTGGTTTTGGGGACAAGTGATGTGAGTGGATGAAGGCTTGTATTTGTACCGGAAACATGTCGGTGCTTGTTAACGGGAGCGCTACGGAGGAAATTAGTATCAAGAGGGGGCTAAAGCAAGGTGACCCATTAGCCCCCTTACTCTTTTTAATTGTGGCCGAGGGTTTGGGTTCCTTAATGAGGAGGGCGGTGGAGCGTGGTCGGTTTCAACCTTTTAAAGTGGGAGAAGGTGCCCTACCGGTCTCGATGTTACAATACGCGGATGATACTTTGTGCATTGGTGAGGCTTCGATTGATAATCTTTGGGCTATGAAAGCGATTCTAAGAGGCTTCGAAATGGCGTCTGGTTTGAAAGTAAATTTTTGGAAAAGTTGTTTGTTTGGTGTTAATGTGTCTCATGAATTCCTTCTTATGGCCTCCGATTTCTTGAATTGCCGTCTTGGACAATTGCCGTTTAAGTATTTAGGCTTACCGGTGGGAGCAAATCCTCGCCTTTACTCTACATGGAAACCTATGTTGGATGCTATTAAAGTGAGGCTAGGCTCGTGGAAAAACAAATATGTTAGTCTTGGTGGTCGGATAGTGCTCATTAATGCGGTGTTGAACGCCCTTCCAATTTTCTATCTCTCTTACTTAAAAATGCCGGTGAAAGTTTGGCGAGAGGTGGTTAAAATCCAACGCAATTTCTTTTGGGGCGGTCTTACTTGTAGGAATAAAGTGTGTTGGGTTAAATGGGCGGAGATTTGTAAACCAAAAATTCATGGAGGGTTGGGCATTAAAGATCTTAGATTGATGAATTGTAGTCTCCTTGCCAAATGGAGGTGGAAGCTTCTAACAAATGATGAGGATTTGTGGAAAAAGGTTGTTATTGCAAAATATGGGGAAAAGGTGGTTGGAAATTCAAGATTGAACGAGGATATGTTTAGGGGTAATGTGTCGGTTTGGTGGAAAGATATTTGTAGAATTGATAAAGGCGCCGGGTGGTTCTCACAAGCGGCTTTAAAAAAAGTGGGGAAAGGAGATACGACCGGGTTCTGGAGGGATATTTGGCTAGGGAATGTTCCTCTAAAATCTAGATTTCCCCGGCTTTTTGGTGTTTCGACTCAACAAGATTGTTTATTGTGTTAGGTTGGGAGATGGGAGAATGGTGCTTGGAGATGGGTTTTAGAATGGCGTCGAAATTTCTTTGTGTGAGAGGAGGCACTTCTTATTGAGTTGATGGATGTTTTTGCTCAAGTGACCATTACCACGGAGGGAGATAGGTGGGTTTGGATGTCGGGTTTGACGGATGGGTTTTCGGTGAAATCCACATATGTTTATCTTGACCAAACCTTATCGGAAGGGGTACCTAGAAGTTCCTTGCAATCGTTCGCTTTCAAATTTATTTGGAAAAGCGGTGTGCCTAGTAAGGTTAGTGCATTGTCTTGGCAAGTGTTATTAGATAGAGTGCCTACTCGAGATAATCTCCGTCGACGAGGTATAATTACGGTTGAAGCTTCCTTTTGCCCTCTATGTAATAGTGAGGTCGAAACATCTCGACATCTCTTCTTGAATTGTAGGTTTGTGGTTGGGATTTGGTATGCCATTCTTAGATGGTTTGGAGTTTCTTCGGCCCTCCCTCCATCTTTAGAGGTTTCATACGCGTTGTTAATTGGTTGCGGGTCGAATAAGAAACGAAGGAAAGGGATTTCGGTGGTGTGGTTGGCATTTATTTGGGCGGTTTGGAAAGCTAGGAATGACCGAGTTTTTAATAATGTGATGTTTGATGGTTCGGCTGTTTTGGATCTTGTCCAACGTTACTCATGGCAGTGGTTTTTGCATAATACCTCAAAAATTCCATTCCTCCTTTATGAATGGGTGTGGGACCCAGGTGATTGCATGATGAGATGATGAGTTTGCTGTGTTTTGGCGGATGCGTTTTGGTTTTGCTGGGTGTCTTTGCTTCCCTTCTAGCGTGGATGGATTGTTTGTTTTATGGGGGGCTGCTGTCATTTTGCTTGTCTGTGTTGTTATTACTAGCTGCTGCCTTTATTGTTATTACTAGTTTTTTGCTTTAGTTGGCTGCTTCCTGCACCTTGCTACTGTAATTTGTAACACTCTTGTGGCCTTGAATGTACACCTTGTACTACCATGTGCCTTAATAAATTTTGCAGTTCAAAAAAAAAAACCAGGGTCGGCCCAAGCCCTAACTTTAGACCTCCCAAAAAACAATTTTTTTAAGAGCACATTAGGCCTCTAAAGTTAACCAAATATAGAATCTATAAGCCTCAAGTCAAAAATTAACACTGATGTCGCGTAGCTCAATTGGTACTCAATTTTGTTAAATTTGGTAAGGTCTCAGGATCAAGACACGCCAAACCAATAGTGTCCCACTTATTTTTCTCTACTAGTCTCTATTATTAATTTATTAGTTTACTTCTTTTTTTTCCAAACAAAAGGCTGTATTAGTTTTTTTTCACAAAAAAGGCTCTATCAATTATTATTTTTACTAAAAAAAAGGCTCTATTAGTTGTTAGATAGTGTTGTTTATTTTAATAAATAAATAAAATATATACTTTAATATAAAAATAACTTTTTTTTTTAATAATTTCCATAGTAAAACTTGGTTTTTAATAATAAAGATAACTTTTTTTTTACTATAATATAAAGATAACTAAAAAATGTTATTAGCAATTTTGGTTTAACGTTCTTTCTGATAAATTCTTCCTTAAGTAGTAATAAGGTTGTTTTCCAATTTAATTTTAAAAATATATTAAATGAATATTGAAATTTAAATTTAGTTAAATATAAAAAATGTTGATACTATGAAATTAAAATAAACAAATTTTAAACTTATACCATAAAATATATATAAATTTGTATCTCATGTAAAAAAAACATATAATTTTGCGTCTTTGTTTTTGCTAGTTCGTATTATAGTAACATATTTTTGTCATTAAGTTTTATATGAATTGAATTTAATATTTTTGTTACAAAAGAAAAATTGTAAAATAAAAAATATTAATATAATAAAAGTCCTCAATTTT
This sequence comes from Trifolium fragiferum, assembly GCA_954870985.1. Taxonomy (NCBI): domain Eukaryota; kingdom Viridiplantae; phylum Streptophyta; class Magnoliopsida; order Fabales; family Fabaceae; genus Trifolium; species Trifolium fragiferum. The sequence goes on along the minus strand of OX940790.1, from coordinate 13,670,823 downwards.
AATGCTCGCTTTAGGCCACAAAATGCATTTTGTCGGCCCTGAGTTCAACTATACGTAAATTTCAATAGTGTTTATCATTTGATCTACGAAAAAATGTCGGTATCCAAAAAATGCAAATTTTTTTTACTTCAATGTAAAAAAAGTTTAAAACCTTTGAAATTTTGACCTCTAATAATTTGATCTGGGTGCATGGGACTAATAGTTGAGTGTTTAAAATGTTTAATATTTTGTTTGCCATTATGGTATATACATCTTTTACCTTCTAAGTCAAGTAAAAAATATGTGACTTCCATATATTGGTTCAAAGATCTTGCCGACTTTTGCCTGTTTGATGAACCATTCTTCAATGTGTGTTTTCGTTTTTTATTTTATTAATTTCCTTTGTTTATTAATTGGTTATTTTTTATACAAGTTTTGATAATTGATTATTTTTTAAAATAGTTAGAAGTTCAGCGTTACAAGACTGAACATGCCTAAGCAGTGGCGGTTGAGAAATTGTTAGCCGATGCCGCCACGGTTAAGGTGATTTTTTTAGTATTTTATTTTTATTTAAATATTTATGTTTAACCTAATTTTTTATTAATTATGTAATAAGGCTAAGAAAAAAACTTTAAAGAAAGCCAGATTTTTTTAAAAAAAAAACCTTAAGAAAGATTAAGACACCGGGGATTTGGAGTACTCTGCTGAAAAACATCAGGATAGGGAGAAAAGTGGAGGTATGGAGGTTAAATTTAAGTTCCTTATTTTTTATATATTGTTTTTGTCAATTTTGTTTAGGATGCCTTGGAATAAAGATTTTTTGGAAGAAGATATCTCTACATACGAGGATGAAAACTCTACCTGTTTTAGCAAAATCACGAAGGATCCTAAATATAGGATATTTGCTGATGATAACCTTTTTGCTTGGATGTTTTTTTGTAAGAGAAACAATTTTATTTTATTTGTTTCATTTTTTTTGTACAATGTAGTGACAAATAACAATCTATTTATATTATAAAAAAAATAACAATATGTTTAAACATTTGTCAAACCTCATACGGTTTCAACTTGTAAATTATAAGTAAATTTTTATTTTTCAGATTCATTAAATAACTAATATAAACATAAATTATACTACAAATATAAACCAAATACATAAATTAAAATAGGAGAAAAATTTATGCAGATAAATTATTCCAACCAAAATGTTACTCATTTCTTTATTATTTTAATAAAGTAACAATAACTTCAAAAGCTATAGCTCAGTAAACTTTGACCAAAAGAAAAGCTCTTGGTAAATAAATACAATAGTATATGCAGCGTATTCGTGAAATATAATTTCGCTACCTATAACATTGCCGAATCAAAATTCTATTTTGATAATGGATGATTATTTAATGCAATATTACGAAAATACAAAAAACAAAATCTTTTGCGATTTGGAAAATGCGTCAATTCCCAAGCAAGTCAAGAAGGACAAGCGCAACAGTTCTCGAATTCTTTCACGTAGAGTGCGTGTATTGAGCTTTTTTTGACAAAATATATTATCCGCTAAGCTTTTTAATGAGATGACATCTTACCTTAAATTGGAATATCTATTACAATCACAACCATCCGAAGAAAATGGTATTCGGTAATCACTATCCACAACGGTTAAAGGAAACATTTTTTTTACAATGTAGTGACTAATAACAATCTATATTTAAATATTTGTCAAACCTCATACGATTTCAGCTGGTGAATTATTATTATTATTATTATTTTACATTAATTTTTGCATCTTATATTTTATTTGAATTGATCGAGAATTTATATTTATTTAAACTCTCTAAAAGATACAAGCAATGAAACCCGTTTCATATCCAACCGAGGCGATATAACTGCAATTTTACAAAATGAAGTCCTAACATTTCTTTCTATTTTGTTGTAAAAAAATTATGTGGTAAGCATGCAATTTTCTTTATATGAATTCTCATTAAATTCTTAACATTTTGTAATAAAATTTGATATTTCTATGTAACAATATGTATTTGTGTAATTTTTAAATAAGGCACAAATTTGACTATTACAACTGGAGAATGAAATTATTTTCTTATGTTGGACCGGGCCAAATTGTTAAGAATTTTTTAGGGTTGTGTGAATGATGCATCCAAATGATAAGTGACCACGTTGAGGTTTGTATTACGTATCGTTCTAGTTTTTATAGGGACACTAGTGCATTGAAACAATACATGGATCAGTGCATTGAAACAATCTATGAATTATTTTAATCCTCATTCTAACCAACTTCTTTAATCAGCGGAACCAATTAAGTTTGAAGGAACAGCTACCAAAAATGACAACGGGAAATTGTGACAATCAACATACTTCCACCGACCCATTTTATTTGAGTCAATTGACTGTCTCACGTTTGTCAATATAAAACTTTAACGATTAATATCTTTAATTATATAATAATAAAAATTATAAAAATTTGATATTTTGAAAATATAAATCGAGACGAATCCAACAAGATCTTATATGCTAATATTTATTTTTATTTATGAATAGAAAAATAGAGTCAAAACGAGATATATGAATAGTGATTACAGTCAAAATGGCTCAAATAAAATGGGACGGAGGGAGTACAGTTTAAGGGAATTTTTCAATTTGATAAAATAATAATTTAAGTTATCATCCTTTTATGCCAATTCAGTGTCGTTGATTTGAGATCATATAATTCAAATTAGCTAATAATTAAAGTAAAAAACTAAAATTAGCTTATAATTTGATACTTAAAGTAATTCAAATTAGCCGATAATTCTAGTTTTTTTGTTTAAAATTTTCACTATCATTTTTGGTCCACTTGGAAAATATACGAGTATCCTATAATTTTTAGCTAAGTTATAATTTTATCAAAATTGGGAAATAAAACTAATTATCTACTTATTAATTTTCAGAGAGCACATCGAGTACACGTATTAGGCTATTTTTGACAAAATATATTACCTGTCGAGCTTTGTAACGAGTTGATATGTTATCTTAAATTAGAATATTTATCACATTCACAAGTCACAACCATCCGAAGAAAATGGTATTTTGAAATCACTGCCCACAACAGTTAAAGGAAACATTTGTATTTTTTTTGTGCAATGCAGTGACAAATAACAATAAGTTTAAATATTTGTCAAATTACATATGATTTCAACTGGTAATTAAATTTTTATTATTTTATATTAATTTTTGCATCTTATATTCTATTTGAATCGAGAACTTATATTTATTCAAACTCTCTAAAAGATACAAGCGATCAAGCCCGTTTCTTTTTCGGCCAATACAACCGTCTATAACTCTACCAAATAAAGTCCTAGCATTTTTTGTTGTTGTAAAGATTTGGTGATAAGCATACAATTTCGTAATGAATGAATATTCAATTTAATGATCCATTTTTTTTAACCAATGTGATAATTGATTTTTAAGTTATACTATTTTAGTTCAATTTAACGATCCATTTTTTTAGTTATGCATGGAATAAATTGGGTTCATACATATTATGTGTATGTTAAGTTGAATTTATATGTATCATGCATTAATTCCTTGTGCTGTTTATGTGCATGTTCAGTTGAATTTTTGTAATGAATGAGTTTAATTGAACGCACTCTTATTGTTTGATAAAATGCAGCCAATCTATTAACTCTGTTTATGTATCTCACATCACTGTATGTAACCATTTCTTCTCTTGTAAATAGTTTGTAAGCAAAGCTATTAAGCATTTTTTTAATTCTCGGTTGTTGGTTTTTGCAGATCCATTGTGCATAATATGGCTAAAAAGAAACATACCGAGGGGATTACACCCTATCAATTTATAACAACAATCCTTAATTGCTTTTTATGACTATATTGTACTCCATGCCATTTGTCATCCACCATAGTTGCTAGGATAACAAACACTGTTTTCTAGCTAGCCTTCACCTCCTTAGTCAAATTCCACCTTTCTAAACTTTTTTGGAATTTTAGATCATTTAGTCAAGTTCCTCTCAAACATTCACATTCTTTAACCAAAATTTTCTACTTATTGTGTAAAAAATATCAACGACTTTATGACAAACTAAAAAGAATGAATAATGAGTTAATCTTGTTTGTGTCAAAAAAAAAAAAAAAAGAATGAATAATGATAATAAAATCATGAAGAACAGTAGAAAATAAATGTACAGTGAATTTCAAACATCAAGCAATTTAAATATGAAGAATAACACTGAATCACAATAAATGATAAAATAAAAGGTCTTAAAAAGTGACCACAACCCTCGCAAATGAAGCCTATCCATCAAAAGTTATTGGCTTAAATATGTTTTTGCTCCCTGCAATTATGACTTATTTTGAAAAAAAAAACTCTTGTAAAAAAAATTTTGATTTTAGTCCCTGCAATATCTCAAAACTTTTAAAATAGCCCCCGACTGGATTTATATATGACGTGGCCAATTTTTAAATATGTTTTTGGTTCTTGCAATTATTCCTTGTTTTGAAAAGTTCCCCTGTAAAAAAATAAAAAAATTATTTTAGTCCCTGTAATATCATCAAGAAATCCAGACAGGGACTATTTTAAAAGTTTTGAGATATTGCGAGAACTAAAATCAAATTATTTTTTTTACCGTAGCTCTTTTCAAAATAAGGCATAATTACAAGAACCAAAAACATATTTAAGCCAAAGTTATTTTATCTAGGTTTAAATAGTGGTTACCGCCCTGAAAAGTAGGTCGGTTTTGGAATACCCCCTGTAAGTTTTTTTTTAAGATCCCCCCCTTGCATACTAAAGATTCTTTGGAATACCCCCTTGAAGTAACACATGGGCAGAGAATCTCCTATGTGACACCTCCACGTAGATTTTTATTAATTTTTAATTATTTTTTTGCCACGTGGCATTAAAAAAATTAAAAAAAAAAACAATTTTTTTTTCTAATTTCTTTCTTTTTCTTTATTATTTTTTAAAAATTAATAATAATTAATTAATATTTGTTTATTTAAAATAAAAAAAGAAAGAAAAAATATAACTTCTCATTACTTGTTGGGTAATTATTTTTTATTTAAATCCACATCATTTTTTTTATAGTAAAATAGAATTCTGGTTTTAAAAAAAAAATAAAAATCTCCACCATGATTTTTCAATTTAAATTCAATTTTAATATTTTTTCAATTTTTAAAAAATTTCTCCACCACTATTTAACCCTACTAAGAATCTCAATATAAGTACAAAACCAGAAAATTAAAGGAACTACAACAACAAAACTACTTTACAAAATCAACACACCAAATCACAGTGGACATATCCAAAAACCCACTCCACTTAGAACTAACCAAGACAAACCCCAAAAACAGAACAGCAGAAAATAGAGATTCTTAGTCTTTGTATTTTGTTGTTGGTGACTTATTACTCTCAAAAATCTATCATACACAACCATAATCACAAAATCACAAATCGATTTCAACAAACTCATAAACATCATCACCAAATCAACATCACAGAATCACAAATCGAAATCAAACAAACTCATCAAGGAATTTCCAACCATATCAAATCAAAACAACAACAACCAACATATCACAGAAACTGAAACGCGAACCATCATCATCAAACTCGTATCACCAAACTCAGAAACAGATCGAACGAGCACAGACGGAGAAGAAGAAATTTGAACCGTGAACAAAACAAACTCAAACTTCCGTCACATTTTTTAGCTCCGATCCGGCCGTTTTGTTTAGTTTTTGGTAATTCTAAGCTTAGATTTGTGTTTAGAACGTAATTTTGAGTAAGATTGATATTGAATTTTTTTGAAAAAGACGAGTTGTAGTGCTCCGGCGCGGTGGCGCCGCCGTATGGCCCGGCAACCACCGCGCCAGATTCTGGAAAAAAATTTGAAGGTAAAGAATGAGAGAAACGAGAGAGTGCAGAGGAGAAGAGAGAGATTTTGATTTTCAAATGAAATAAACTTTTGGCATTTAAATTGAAATATTAAAATTGAAAAAATATTAAAATTGAATAATCATGGTGGAGAAAAAATAATTAATTAATTATTATGAGAAGTTATATTTTTACTTTCATTTTTTATTTTAAATAAACAAATATTAATTAATTATTATTAATTTTTAAAAAACAAATAAAGAAAAAGAAAGAAATTAGAAAAAAAAATTTGTTTTTTTTTTTAATGCCACGTGGCAAAAATAATAATTAAAAAATAATAAAAATCCACGTGTAGGTGTCCACGTAGGAGATTCTCTACTCATGTGTTATTCTAAGGGGGTATTCCAAAGAATATTTGGTATGCAAGGGGAGGATCTTAAAAAAAAAAAAATTTACAGGAGATATTCCAAAACCGACCTACTTTGCAGGGGATAACCACTATTTAACCCTTTTATCTATCTCTGAGGTCAATATTTAACTCTGTCACTAAATTGTTTACGAACATCAAAATAATTTAATGAGGTGGTAATTGAAAAACCAATAGATTGTTAAAACTTATAAACAATTATCCTATGTGGCTTGTCACCTTGTATTTTTTTAATAAATAAAAGGGTTAATAGGTGTTTACTCCCTGCAAAGTAGGCGAATTTTGTTTTATCCCCCTATAATTTATTTTTTTGAGAACACCCCCTGTAATGTTTTATTTATTTTTTCGTAGTTCATTTTACCCCCCGGGGGTAAAACAAAACAACATTACAGGGGGTAAAATACACTACGAACAAAAAAAATAAAACATTACAGGGGGTGTTCTCAAAAAAAATATTACAGGGGGTAAAACAAAACTCGCCTACTTTGCAGGGGGTAAAAACCTATTAACCCTAAATAAAAAGATAATTAACTTGTTCCTGTTTATAAAAATAAAAGATCCGTTTGAAAGAAAAAAGTATAAAGGGCGAATATGTTACAAATAAATAAGATAAATGATTAACTCATGCACATCTATAAAGATAAATAACTCGCGTGGAAAAAAAGATAAATGACAAATCTGTTACATATAGATAAAGTAAAATATATCTAGTGTAATTTTATTTTTTTAAACTGTATAAAGAGATTTTTTCTTTGTCCATTGACAGAGTAACAAATAACATATATATTAAAAATATAAAATTTGCACACCGAAGTATGTCAATTGGCTAGGACTCATAAACATAGAAGATTTTAAAGTTTAAAAATACATATAAAAAAATTATATTTAACTTTCTCTAAAGTTTTTCTATATTATAAAATATTCTAACGGGCTGTCACAGGATAAGATTGCTATTGATGTTTGGAAATCATTTTTTATGTTATCGAGACTCGTTAAAATTAAAAATTTAGGTTTTTTTTATTGAATACCGTTAATTTTGATTGATTTTAATAATACATCAAATAATTTTAAATTTTTGTAAAATTTAATATGAATTATTTATATGATGTTATCTTTCAATCCAACGGTGAATTTTAAAAAATTGTATGATATTCATTAAATTGTAATATTTTATGTGAGAAAATGTGTTAAAATGAGAGATGAAAGAACTCATTTATATCTATTAGATTTAATTTAATGGTTAATATTAAAAGGTCGCTTAACGACTATTTTTCCAATAAAAGATACAGCCAAAACACAGCCACGCGTGCATATTTTTATTTTCCACCAACACCTTCTACCTTATTGCTTTGCAGAAATTTCTCCATGGTTGAATCATCCGACTCTTTTTTCTGCTGCCACATTAAAGCCCTCTTCTTCACTAATCTTTTATGACAATATATCATACATTAAAAAGTCATGATGATCGGGGGAATATTGGAAATGAATAGTTTCAAATTTAGTATTTGTATATAAAATCCATAATTGCTTGAAGTTTTAGGAGTCATCTCAACCTAAATTCCTAATTTCTATCTTATTCATTCATAGCCAATTCAAAATTACAACTTCATTACATCATTTTCGTTTTCTAATGATTTCCTCCTTCTGTTATGTTTTTCAGTTTCCGTTTTTGATTTCTTTATCAATAAAAATATCTGAGATAGATATGATGTTTTATATAAGTACGTACCGATTTCATTTGTCTTAGTTCCCTTGTTTTTTTTAAGTAGTCTAATGGCATGAAATTTCACTCTTAAGGTGGATAAGCGGGATGCCCGGGATTCGAATCCCGACCCCCTGCATATAAAGTACATTGTCCTCGTCCTACCAATTAAGTTAAGCTCACGGGACGTTTTAGTTCCCTTGTTATTATAGATAAAATATGAACATGTAATTTAGATTTTGTTAAATCATATTTCAAAATGGAAACATATTAACAAATATTTTTTACTATTATTTAAAAAGATACTTTTTGATTGAAAATGATGTAATTATTATTTTTAAAATATTTCCTTTCATATAACAATATCTTCAAATTTCTAATGATTTTTTTAAACAACTTGGACACTATTTTTTTGGTCAAGTAGTCAAGTGGAATGACCGAAATTTGAATTCAAACCACTGCATATATAATTCAATGTCTTATCAATTGAGCTAAGCTCACGGGATAACTTACACAGACTATTCATAAATAGTACTTACAACAATATGTCATCTTATTTTTCCTTTTTCAAAAAAAAAAAAAATGACCTATACACGTATTTCTTTAATTGTAATACCAAAAAAAAATCATGATATGATATTTTCCTATAAAACCATAATGAATCACGATATGATATTTTCCTATTAAAGAAAAATCATGATATGATATTTTCCTATAAAAAAATCATAATAAAACCAAAACATTTATTATGATGCCTTATCTTATTTAAATTGTTTCTATAACTTTTATTTTTCCATGTCAAATTAAAATATTTTAAGAAAAAATTAAAATTGCATTTAACTTTCTATAATATTCACTTGAAATTTTTAAAACAATACTCGCCTGACTTTAATTATAAGTAAACTAGTGTCCCGACCGTGCCCGTCAGTCCGCTTTTTTATGTTTTGTTATTGTTTGTGACCGTTTATGTGATTTGTATTTTCTTTTATTTGCGTTATGTTAATGTTCCTTATAAATTATATAAATGGTTAGTAAAACTCATGCCCGTTAGTTCTCTCTTTTTTGTTTGGCGAGTCAAACAGCCACGTTCCGTGTCCGTTCGTATGACAGTAATTTTCTATGATGCTAACTTATATGTTGAAGATTATTATAAATTTTTCGTACATTAATTAACCATTCAACTCAAAGTCTCATTCGTGTCATATGAAATGAAAATCATAAAACACCGAACAACCATTCAGCTCAATTTACCAAAAGTATATTAGCATGACAACTTTTAATTTTTAAAAAATGGAAAAGCGGATCTAAATGAACACTCCTGTGTCAAAAAAAAAAAAAAACAGTTTTCTTTAATTATAAAATTTTTTTATTGTTTTTTCCCTAATATTGAAACTTGCAAGCACATTACCATTTTCTAATATCCAAGTTTCTATAGTTGAAATGTTAATATAAAATGCACAACCCAATAAAAACCAAGAAAAATAAAAGAAAATGTATCTTAATTTGGTCACTTTTTTGATATTCAACCTTTTGTTTGGTCTTGTTTGGTCTTGCGGCTCTCGGCTTCAATGCATATATCTTTAAACAAAATCATCAAGATCGTTTGCATTATAATTGGTGGTGTGTATATGTATGAAATTAACTAACATATGAGTATTCGCAAATACAAAATCAATAAAAAAATGTATAATATGTTTACTTAGCCGAAAGTAGTAGCTAATCGTCTAACAACTTTAAAAAATACAACAACTAACAATGTCATGAAAATTGTTCCTGAAATCATAAATGCCTGCATAAATATATAACACACTATTTAACCCTCTTTAGATAATCACATAAAACTCAATTTTGATTATAAGACATGCAAAACTTATTTTTGATCTTTAGACAAAATAGTATACAATACACATAAATAAGAGATACATAATTTCTTTAAACACTACCAAAAGAATATGCTCAATGAAATCCTTCTCTAATTTTGGACTCTTGTGTCCGTTAGTCCGCTATTTTTTTGTTTTTTATTGTTCTTTCCCGTTTGTATGATTTGCAATTTTTGTTATGCTAATGTATGTAGAATGTTATTATAAAGGGAAAAGTTTTTTGTTAAGAAAATGTAAAAAGAATAATTGCAAAATAGATCTTCACCCATGTTTACATCAACCATTATAAATTTTCTTAAAACATTCATAACAAATAGCATTCCTCTATTATAAATTTTCTACACATCTTTTATTTATTTATTTTATAAATAGTTGGCTTTTGGAAAACAACAAATCATGGACACGTCGAATTAAATGTAAAAAATAATTAAGCAAAAATGCGGACATTTCATCAGACGGACTATCATGATTTATCATCTCAGATATACACGTTAGCGGTATAAAAAATGTAAACAAAAAATATCTTGTGTCCGTATCTTATCCCATGCACATCTAGTCCGGTTTTCCTATTGTGCTAGCGCATGTAAAGATTATTCTTGATTTTTTCATACATGTTTTTATTTATGAATAATTATATTTTAGAAAAACAACAAATTAAGACACAAAGAAACGTCAAATACGATGTAAAAATTCCATAAGTAAAAAAATGAGGAATAAAAGGTATACTCCATTCGATCCTTTGAATAAGAGACAATTAAATTTTTAGATTAATTGAATAATTAGTGTCTTAGTAAACATCGTATCTTATAAAAAGGACCGGAATAAATAATAAAAATATAATTAGAAGACCATTAATGTCTTAGTAAACAACCCTTATGATACAATCCCAAATTTTGATACCACCTGATTAAAAGATATTACACATTATATTTTTTAGTGCTAAAATGGAAGTTCCGTCAAGAATGCAATATATATCAAATTAGGAAGCACAAAAATTCAATTTTAAAATTAGGAGACTAGTTTCTGAGATTGAAAAGTGCAATTAAACTTTCATTATTTATTTATATTTGTTCACCACTAAAACTGAACTATCTTTAAAGTATTAGACATTTTTGCAGAATGGACTGCCGAAATTCTCCATGTCTGCACGGTGGTTGTAACGCCCCAGACTGCTTTCAGGATGACCGACTGGCCCCACAAACCAACACGAGTGTTTTCAGCGAGCTTTGTCCTCACTTGCACGCTTTCCGGGAAACTTCCCAGAATGTCACCCATCCAAAGACTACTCCAAGTCAAGCACGCTTAACTATGGAGTTCTTATGGAATGAGCTCCCGAAAAGAAGATGCATCTTGTTGGTATAGGTAGTACCCATCAATCCTTATAAGCATTCCTTCAACCATGCAGTCTCAAACTTGCACATCTTTAGGATTCCTCTCATTCCGATGTGATTCAGTTTTGCCTAGAAGCTGCCAGGAGCCGCACATTGTCATGCCTCGTGCACCGGCGACCACTCCCCGCCCTCGTCGGCCTCGGGTATTACATGCCCACCAGCTTCCGCTTGGTTCGTCCCCGAACCACATCGTACTGGGAGAGGTCTGCTCTGATACCATTTGTAACGCCCCAGACTGCTTTCAGGATGACCGATTGGCCCCACAAACCAACACGAGTGTTTTCAGCGAGCTTTGTCCTCACTTGCACGCTTTCCGAGAAACTTCCCAGAAGGTCACCCATCCAAAGACTACTCCAAGTCAAGCACGCTTAACTGTGGAGTTCTTATGGAATGAGCTCCCGAAAAGAAGATGCATCTTGTTGGTATAGGTAGTACCCATCAATCCTTATAAGCATTCCTTCAACCATGCAGTCTCAAACCTGCACATCTTTAGGATTCCTCTCATTCCGATGTGATTCGATTTTGCCTAGAAGCTGCCAGGAGCCGCACATTGTCATGCCTCGTGCACCGGCGACCACTCCCCGCCCTCGTCGGCCTCGGGTATTATAGTGGTTACATCCAAAAAAATTTGATGAAGAATAATTTGGAAGTAGGAACAACAACTAACACAAATTAAGTAAAAAGAAGAAATTATCAATTATGACTAATAAACATTTTGAAGATCATGAAGACCACTCAATCACATACTTGCACGATGAAAAAATATATGACCATGAAAAAATATAATAAATATCTAAGTGAAAATATGAATAAAAATTAAAAGTAAGAATCAGTAAAAAATAAAATGAAAGAAAGAATAAACGCCAATGAAAGAAAGGAAAACATCAGAAAACTACATAAGCAACTATAAAGAGAATAATAAAATTGAAATACAATTAAAAACTGTTCAACACAGTACTTCAACTTCCACAAACTGCAAGAATAGAAAAGTGGAAACTACCTTGCAGTTACTTTTTCGTGTGGCCATGGGATAGAATTTTAGCCTAAGAAAGAACTACACATTTGTCGACGGAAACTTCACGAAGGTGGCAGAATTTTGCAAAGCATGGTTTTAAATTATGAATCAAGCGGCATTCCACCGCATTTTCGGTGATATCTTCAACCGCGCCTCCGAACCACTTCTTATTTGCATCAGACCATTCTAACTGTAGGCCGCATCAAATTTGGTTGTACCATATTTGCCAAAATCCTCTCAAACATCAACATAAAAAATTAATATACTAACATTAACCATTCAAAAAACATGAAAATGACACAAAAAATCAACTCAAAAGAGATCCAATAGAAACATGAAATTTAAAATATTAAGATTCGTAAAAATGGTTAAAATAAATTTAAAAATTTGGAAGAACAAAAGTCCGCACCAAAATTAGTGTTATTGTAAGTCAACATTGTAGTAGTGCATGTATCATCTTTATATATGTATAGATGTATAGAAAACGGTGATTGAAATTAGTACAAAGTAGAAAAAAAATTAAAATGAGTTTTAATCAAATAGCAATTTTTGAGTAAAATGGAAGATATGGAGATGATGATGGACAAACCTCTTTCATTTGAGAACCACTCAACTTCCTTTCTTTGTTCAGAACATTGCACAAACCTATGGTGGGAACAAAGGCAAATTCATACTTCATGTACAAATGTTAATTAAGACATTGAATGTAAAACCGTCAACATTTTGTTAATCACCCTTAACAATGTGGTCTCTTCTCTCCATCCTTTCTATGATTACTCCCTGTCATAAAGTAAAAAAGTAAAAAATGTAGATGGTTAAGAGCAAGAACGATAAAAAACAAAAGGCAAGACCAATAAAAAACAGAATGCAAGAAAGAATTTACACAAATGAAGAACAAAAATGAAACATATGAAGAAATAGTGAAGGAAAATAAAAATGAGTCACACAAAACATATGGAATAATATATTTTTTTGGGGACTAAATTTTATTTTTTGAAAGAGCAGTTATTTTAATGGGAGTAGTTATTTTAATGGTGAAGCAAGAAGAAGAAGATCAGTAAAGAAAAAATTATATGAAAATCTGATAATTCAATCACATAAAGATATTTTTTTTGAAAGGCCAATCGCATAAAGAATTAATTGATAGATGTCCATAACGTTTCTCTTTTGAACTTTTGAAGCATGTCATTAACATCGTAAGACATGTTCATAATTTCAATTAAGAAGATTAACAAATTAAGAAAACATATACATTGAAAAGAAGAAGAAAAAGCCTTCACGTTTTTTTAAAAAATAAACTTGGCACAATTCAATTCTTGTAACGTGCATGAAGAACAATAAAAAAATCTATCTATCCCTCACTTGGCCGCCAGCAAAAGTTTTCCCATCTCTTCCATGATCAGCATATGAAATTATGAAAGAATTTGATTGTAATCTGATGCATGTTTGTTTTGATTTGTTTTTGTTCTTTGGATAGTTAGAGCAAATAAAATTAGAAGATAGACAAACCACTAAATTATATTTGTTTGTTTTTGTATAACTGCATCCCTTTTGTAACATGGACATTAAATTGAGAAAACTATCACATGTATAACCGCTTATTATAGTTACTTTCAAAAAATAAATTCAAAAAATTGCAAGTAGTAAAGGGTGAAATTAGCATTATGAAAAGTCCACCCCAAAAAAACATGTCCTCTTTATCTATAGTTATAGATATTAATTTTTCAAATTTATTAAATAACAAATACATACATGAATTATACTATTAATATAGATCAAATAAATCGATTATTCAACAATATTAAAAAATATTTACTTATAAACGCACGTGGCGCCACACTTGATGAAATATTTCAGTTCTTCCACTTCAACCATATTTCTGTATTCTCTCTCTTACTCTCTGCATTATTATTCATTTATTCGTTGGCCTCACTCTCAAAACAGTCGCGGAGGGTGGTGTTCAATTGCTAGCTGTATTCATCCATTCTAGAGAGAGAATCAATTTTTCAACTCTCTCTCTCTAAAATGGCCGACGATGAACCAATGCCTACTCGCTGGTCTTTTCAGGTTTTCCTTTTCCCTCTGTTTCCCGAGAAAATTTCTAAAATCTCAGATTCCTGATTATTTTTATGCGTCGATTCTGTTATTACATCTAAATGTTCTACTCTATCTTCAATCAAAATCCACTAGTAGAATAGAAGAATTCTTAGGAGGAAAATCGTTTTTGTTGTTTCGCTTAGTATTTTCTTATTCCATTTACTCTTCAGGCAATTGAAGTTGTTATTATTGTTGTTGTTCGAATCGATTTTGCTTGTTTACTTACTAGCTTTCTGAATTTATATGAAAATTTAGTTGAATGTAAATGTTTTGATTTGGTTAGATGTGATTTAGAATCTTGATCTGGCGGATTGAATTGTTGATTTAGAGTTTTTAATTATTTGTTTGGATCTTCAGGAGTTCAAAACGTATTATGATGTTAGGCTTGGTAGGAAGAGACTGGTGGAGAAGAATGGTGAGACTGCTGATAATGCTGTCAGCAATGGAAATTCTTCTGGCATTGCATCAAATGGTAATTTTCATGGTAAAAAATCGTCGGATAGAGCTATTTATGAGCAGTTCCAAAGCCAGGTACGATGTCTGATATATCTAATTTTGTGGTGATTTGATAGTTACTAGTTCAAATTTCACTGATATTTGTGTTTTGTTATGCCTCATTTCTGTGTTTCAGGGGCAGAATCCGTCGCACACAAATGGTTTTGCATCAAACAATGTTGATGAAACACCGTATGGTTCCTTGATCCTTTACTTTGTAGTATTGGGCATTGTTATTAGCACATGCTTAGTTTCTGTTCTGCTGTTAGGATTGATCAACTAAAATCAGAAGAGGAAGAACTGAGAATTCATTTCCAACAAATGGAAGAACCGTACATATTGTACAGTTGTGCATCTTTAACATGTGACGACTGAAATTGATTATTTGATCTTCGCTCACAATTTTTACCACCAGTAGGATTGTCTTATGAGTTTTTTTACTATTAAGGAACTATATGAAAGATAGAGTATTTCGTCATTCTCTGAAGTATTTATGATTATAATTATCCTTAACATTTACAGGCAGAAGTCTTTGCTTCCACCTTTTGAGTCTGCAGAAATGCGTACTTTGGCAGAGAGCTTAAGTAGGTAAAGTTTCTCTTCTTTTAGTATTTTACAAACCATTGAGACGACTGGTGACTTCAAGGATGTTATGTGTTGGTCAAGTTTTTCTGATGTCTTTCTATTCTGTTCTAAGCTCTATATTCATGTATCTATTCATCATTTAACTTAATACCAATTGCAGGGATATCATTCGTGGGAGTCCAAATGTGAAGTGGGAAAGCATCAAGGGGTTAGAGAATGCCAAACGTTTACTGAAAGAAGCTGTAGTGATGCCGATTAAGTATCCCAAGTACGTATCACTGATGAAAACTTACTATGCCTAATATTCCTTATAGCTATTGCTGCCCTTTTTACAACAAATTTCTAAAATGGCTTCGTTAAGATTTAAGATATTGTCGTGAAATGGTTTACTTAAGATATAGAATGCTTTTTCCCCCTCATATTGAAACCGATCTTTCTCATTTGTCTAGGTACTTTACTGGTCTGTTATCACCATGGAAGGGCATTCTCCTTTTTGGCCCCCCAGGGACAGGAAAGGTTTGTACTTATTTATCTCTCAGAAATATTTATAGGGTTGCTTTCTCAGTTTCATACTAAAATTTTAAATATATATTAAAAACATAAACTGTTATGAAAAATGTATAGCTTTTCTATTTTCATATTTTGATAATTGTGAATATGACAGTTTTATTTCAAATACATGAGTAACTGTAGAGTTTTTTGTTCATATGTTGCAGACAATGCTTGCAAAGGCAGTCGCAACAGAGTGCAACACTACATTTTTTAATATTTCAGCATCGTCTGTTGTCAGCAAATGGCGAGGTATGTGGCTAACAACCTTTACGTCCTCCTTTCCCGAGTAATTTTGTTTACGTAAATCTTAATCTTGGTATGAAACTTGAAAATGTTCAGTATTTCAAGAAAGTGACTTAATTCTCTTGCCTATTCATTAGAATAGAAATACAAGGTAATTGTAGTATAATATAGATTTTTAAAAGAAGATAAAATAATATGTTTTTAGATCATGATATGACTAAATATTGTTCTTCAAATACTATGATTATAACTATCATAAATTTTTCAAAGTGTTCATATTCTAAGAAAAGGGGACCCCTAATATGGACCTCAATTTAAAGGGACCATCGGTGGGCCTCTTTAACCCAAAAAATGGTTGACTTATAGCCAGTAACTTAACGAGGTCCAGTGGTCCCTTTAAATTGAGGTCCATATTAGGGACTCCCCTAAGAAAATACTATAAATGAAAGATAGAATAGTAATTTTGACAAATTCGCCTTATCAAGTATTTGTTTATTCACCGTTACTAAAAATGCAAAGTGGAAGATTTTGTCTTGGGAGTGGTACATATAGTATTAATTAGAGGCTACAACTGGAAAAAAGTAAATATTACTTTGAAAATTGAAAGTGACATTCATTTTGGAACAATTGTTTTTTGCAAACTATTCACTAATTGTGGGATAGAGGGAGTGATTGGTTTGGAAAAAACATTTGAGACATGATACAGAATATTGAAACATTGGAAAAATATTTTTGAAATTCCTAATTCATTTATGGTTGAAGTTTCACGGTCTAAATTCTCCCTCATCCCAAACAATGTTTTGCATCAAGTGACAAAAACTCATTGCAAAAGCCATGGTTTATTGGCCACCGCATTCTAATTGCTAACTTTTCTGCCTCCATGTTTGCAATGTACTTGCTGCAAACATGTACATTTTTACAAAGCTTTTTTATGATTGCAGGTGATTCAGAGAAGTTAATAAAGGTGCTATTTGAGCTTGCAAGGCATCATGCACCTGCAACAATATTTCTGGATGAAATTGATGCAATCATCAGTCAACGTGGTGAGGCACGCAGTGAGCACGAAGCAAGTAGACGGTTAAAAACTGAACTACTCATTCAGGTGATGCTTGTTTCTGAATTCTTACATATCACTGAATTACTTGTTGGGTCATAATAGTATGGTTATTTAGTTTAAAGTTTTGTTATATCTAACTTCTATTGATTTCTACCACCCACCAACAGAGCAATTGATTTTTTCCCTTGGGATATCATATTTGGGGACTCTGTTGATTTATTTCTTAGTCTAACATGACTTCATTGAGCTTATGCTAAATTTGAAAGAGTTTTTTTTTTATGTGGGCAGTGAGTGCATTAAAAACCATTGGACTCCACTAGTAGTCTAAATGTAATATCACATTCACATCTTAAATAGGCAGTAATGACAATCATTGGACTTGTAAGAATTTCAGAACTCTTCATATTCTTCACATTTTACTTTACAGATAATCCTACATTTCTTCTAGTTCCCTTGCAGTAGGATGGAAGGTCCTTAACCTTCTCATACATATTTTGAACAGTATACAAAGATTAAAGATAGATTATGTCTCAGAAGTATCCAAATAAATTGTTAAAAGTTTGATTTTGTAGTACCTTGGCGTGTTCCATTAGTTATTTAAGTTTCCATGGTGATTGGCATTTGGAGCAGTGAAAGATTTTTCTTTTTTCCTTCAATTTGTTCCTTCTGCAAATTCGGTCTCAAAGTAAATATGAATTATCAATAGACAGTGGGGACGCGTATATATTCTGCCATGCCTTCTCCAAAATTAATCATTTATATTAGATTGCAGATGGATGGTTTAACGCGGACAGAAGAGCTTGTTTTTGTTTTGGCGGCGACAAATCTTCCCTGGGAATTGGATGCGGCCATGCTTAGACGTCTTGAGAAGCGAGTATCCTTCCAAAGATTATGCTTTTTGCTTAGTATTCATGATAATTGAATCGGGCAAATTGTTAGAGTCTTCTACATGACATTTTAATTCATGGACTTTGAAACTGATTTTAGAGAAGTGCCATTTACTATCTGTTAGATTTCCTCTTTTTGGGAGCATTGAGTAAATTATTTAGCATTTGCCACCACCTCATTATTTATGTTTTCTAGAGTACTGTAATTAAAACGTTTTATTCTTTACAAATGAACCTGGTATTCTTTCTAGTTTGCTTTGTTTTCAAGTTATCAAATTATCAGTAATTGTTGAAAAAAAAAATTTATCAGTAATTGTTGTTTTAGGGTTAAATTTCATATGCATTTGAAGTAGGCACCCTTACAGGTGCGTGTAAACATGGTATGCATGAAGTACATTGCACCCTTTATATTTATATATTTATTCCAATACTAGGGATGTACCAGAATTTTCTATCTTTTATATCCGTTTTGTGAGATAAAAAAATGTTGCCACTTCAATTTTTACCCCCTTTGATAAGCAAATTGATGTTCATCATCTTTTACTGTAACATGGAGGATATATCATAGTTTGCTGCTTATTTAGATGGTGTTCAATAAACAATCTGATGTTGCAATTGAATGCTGCGTTAATTCTTTATAATGGTTGTTCCTTGACCATAAATGAAAGATCCTTGTACCACTTCCAGAACCAGAAGCAAGAAGAGCAATGTTTGAGGAACTTCTTCCTCCGCAGACTGATGAGGAACCGATCCCCTATGATTTACTTGTGGATCGGACCGAAGGATATTCAGGCTCGGATCTCCGCCTGCTTTGTAAAGAAACTGCAATGCAGCCATTGAGGCGCTTAATGTTACAACTCGAACAGGAACAAGATGTGGTGCCCGAAGAAGGTATGTTGATTGCAAAATCCAGCCTCAATATTTAATCCATGATGCGTTGTGCCTGCATAGGAACACCGATATCCGTTCCTTTTAAGTTGATTTCCAAACATTAGCATTTTTCGTTAAATTTGAACAATGTTCTTTATTCTCAATTTCTCATTATTATGGTTGCAGAGTTGCCAAAAGTTGGGCCAGTCAGGCCTGAAGATGTAGAGACAGCTTTAAGGAACACACGGCCATCTGCTCATCTCCATGCCCACAAATATGACAAGTTTAATGCTGATTATGGTAGTCAAATACTTCAATGAAATAGTAGTTGTTACAGTTAGGTGGCCTGTGATTTGGTTGTCATAAAATCGCTACTGTACAATAAGGAAACAAAAAAAATATCATTTTGGGTACAGTGATGTTGTTTACAGATTTTCTTGACATGTTTATCACATTCTTATATGCGAGCGACCTTATTACTTGAATGTTTTTCAAAGGGTTATGATATTTTATATTCCTCAGTTTGTGCTTCCGCAGCAGTAATATGACAATCTGTATGCAACTTTATATTTGATTTTGTCCATTAGTATTACCGTATTTTTACAAACTTAAGGCACAAATCTTTGTTTCAAAACCTCAGTATTATTTTGTTTTACTTTGAAACAATATTTTGGCATATTCTCACTCCCCAAATTTTAATTTTCGCACTATCTTATAATTAGAAAATGAATACATGTTTCAACGAAGTATTCTTCACATTCACGCTTCAGAAAATCTTTCCACAGGAAGTTCTTAATTCTTATTTCCGACCAATGCTGAAACTGAAAATTGGAAGAATCATCTCATGGTTTATTTATTATTTGTTCTGTTTTTACCTCAATGTGGAGTGAGTTTTGAAATGGATGGTGTTTTAGAAAATCTATGTTGTATTTGTAACACCTTGTTTCTTCTGTGACTTGTGTAAAAATGCGATTGATGTTGCTTAAGTGTAAGTGTGTTTAATTGTGCATGATTATGATGTGAAACTTGTGTCATTGAAAATATGATCGTTGGATGTGAAATTTTTGTATTTGAGGTCAGTGTGTGATCCTTATAATTTAGTATGGGAAGCTTTGGGGTAGTTTATAGTGTGATGATCTAGAGCAGAGGAAAACCAAATACAGCAGTAATCCTCGTCCCATGTGCAACCGAACATATCTGGAAAATTCAAGTCCAAACCCTATTACATGTGTGAGGCCTATGATTCACATGTGTGAACCAACACTGAATTGCGAGTTAAGCAAATGATCAGTGGATTAATTTTTGGTTCTTGAAGAATTCGTGTAGAAGAGGAGAAACAACCTAACAGCGTTGGAAAGTTGATACCTTAAAAAAAAAAACTAGGATTGCTTGTTGAACAAAAATAAGTTAACACACTTGTTCAATCATGTTCTTTTAAGTTTATCATAGTAATTTTGAAATTTGTTGTACTACATCAAATTACTCATGATAAAATCAGGAAATAGTTATGCTTCATTTCAGCTAGAAAGCTCAACTGTTGATATACAACAGATAGCTTTAATTCCAAAATTGGTAAGATCAGGTTCAATATCTATTCTTTATCACATCAACCAAATGTTATCACCATACTTGTTCTACTTCTATCTATTTATTATATAGATGTGTCTGTGTGTGTGTGTGTGTAAGAACATAGCAAAATATGTGTTAATCATGCCAAAAATACTATAGATAAATAACACAAACATAGCAGATAATAAAAACATATATCATAACTCATCAAATTAAACTAGTATTACTTTTATCCTTCATTTGTCATCAACAAAACAGGAGGACATGAAAAAAAATCACTGTCATGATTTTAATAAAGAGAGTTCAAAAACAAAATAGAGTTTTAAGAAGATGATGATGGTGGTGGTGGTTGATTCCTTAGAACACTAGTGACGAGTTGCTTCAACTCTTCATCCCGCTTCTCGCTCAAATCCATTAACCTTAAGATCTCTTCTTGTTGTTTTGCCAGACGAGCAAGTTCCTCTTGATTTTTCAAGTATTGCTCTTTTAACAAAACCAGAACTTCATGTTCACTTTATCAATAATATTTAGTATTTAATTATCATTATTATTTTAGATTAATTGTTG
This sequence comes from Trifolium fragiferum, assembly GCA_954870985.1. Taxonomy (NCBI): domain Eukaryota; kingdom Viridiplantae; phylum Streptophyta; class Magnoliopsida; order Fabales; family Fabaceae; genus Trifolium; species Trifolium fragiferum. Next base: position 13,649,629 of record OX940790.1, on the reverse strand, counting down.
GAGATATTTGTTCCTTTTCCACTTGTATTGTTGCATGTAGTTTCTCTACCACTTGTCTAATTGCATGTTTTTGTTTTGACACTTGTCTTTATGCATGTAAGTCATTGTAGTCACTCTTCTCCTATTAATAGGTGTTCACAATGTACTTTGAATTAATGAATGCAATATACAACTTTATTCATTCATCTTATATGGTATCAGTTGGTAACGTTCCAGCCCTACCCTGTTAAACCAGAAAACGCCGTTTTTTCTACCTGTGTCGTCACCATCGCCTCCCATGGCTTCCGATGGTTCTCACTACATAGCTAACCCCTATGAACCCTCCAAACCCTTTGCGTGTATCACCCTCAGCGGTGTCACCAAGCTTCTCCCTACCAATTACCTTAATTGGAAACTCCAGGTAGAAGCCTTCCTTGATGGTTTTGATCTGCTCAAATACCCTGATGGATCGTTCCCTGCGCCGACAGCAACGATCACCACCACTGCATCGCCTCCGGCAACATCGCCGAACCCTGCTTTTCAAACATGGCGTCGCCAGGATCGCCTCATCTATGGCGCCATCCTCACCACTCTGTCTGACGAGGTCGCCTCCTTGGTGTCCCAAACGAGGACCTCGTACGACCTCTGGGAGCTCCTCAAGAATACCTATGCCAAAGCCTCGCGCAGTCACCTTAAACAACTCAAGGAACGTCTTCGGATGGCCTCGAAAGGTACTCAATCCATCACGACCTACATGCACTCTCTGAAACAAACTGCTGATCTCCTCGCCTCCCTCGGATCTGTTGTCTCCGTCGAGGACATGACCGACCATGTTTTGCGTGGTCTTGATGATGGTTACCGAGCAGTCATTGATGGAGTCAACGCAAGGGACACTCCAATCACCTTTGATGATCTCCTCGAAAAGCTCCTCATCCAGGAACTCTCTATTGTTGCTGCTCAACGCCAATCACCTGCTCCTGTTACTGCGTTGCACGCTCAGACTCGGTCGACCAACAACAAGCCTCGACCTAGTCAAGCACCTGCACCGACCAACCAACGCCCAGGTGATCGCAGGCCCTTCCTCGGTCGATGTCAATGGTGTAATACGAAGGGACACGTCCTCGCTGACTGTCAACTCTTTCGGACCCAACACCCCAGTGTCCCCGCACCTCCTTGTCCTTCTCCGAGCGCCACTGGCCAGGCCCAGGCTCACACTGCTACTGCTGGCACATCCTCGCCTGCTTTTCTGCTCGACAGTGGAGCAACACATCATGTGACCAACGACCTTGCAAATCTGGCACTTCACCATCCATACACTGGTCCCGACTCACTCTTCATGGGGAATGGTTCGGGTTTAAACATCTCTCACTCTGGAACACTTTTAATTAATGATTTATCCTTGTCTAATGCTCTTTGTGTTCCTTCCATGAAACAACAAATTATTTCTGTCTCTCAGCTCACCAAACAAACTAACTCTGCCGTTGTTTTCTTACCAAATTCTTTTTATGTCATGGACTTGCAGACACGCCAAACAACCCATAAAGGCTCATGTGTGAATGGACTTTATCTGTTGCCCACGACCACACCTTCCGCCCACACCGTCCAAGTGGAATCCTCTGCTTCTTGGCATCATAAGCTTGGCCACCCTTCAACTTCCATTTTTAAATTTATTCAACAGCATTTTTCTTTAAGTTCAAATAAATTTCCACAATCAGATTGTAATTCATGCCAAATTAATAAAAGTCATAAACTTCCCTTTCATGAATCTACTCTTACATCCACTTATCCATTAGAAATAATTTTTTCTGATGTATGGACTTCTCCTGTTTTATCTGTTGATGGTCTTCGTTACTATTGTTTGTTTGTTGATCATTTTACTCGCTATATATGGCTATATCCCATGAAACTAAAATCTGATGTGCAAACTATTTTTCCCAAATTTAAAACGTTAGTTGAAAATTTCTACCTACACAAAATAAAAGTCCTATACACTGACAATGGTGGCGAATACATTGGCCTTCGTCCTTTTCTAAGTACTCATGGTATAAGTCACCATACCACTCCCCCTCATACACCCGAACACAATGGCATCTCTGAACGGCGGAATCGGCACATTGCCGAAACCGGCCTCTCCCTCCTTCACCACTCTGGCTTGCCCTTCACCTACTGGCCTCACGCCATGACCACTGCAGCCTACCTCATTAACCGTCTCCCTACCCCAATCCTCGGTCACCAATCACCTTACTCTAAACTACTCCGCATTAGTCCGGATTATCATAAATTAAAATGTTTTGGATGTTTGTGTTTTCCCTGGATTAAACCTTATGCTAACCATAAACTTGCTCCAAAGTCTACCATGTGTGTTTTTGTAGGTTATTCAGCTGATCAACACGCATATCTATGCCTTGATCCCTCAACTGGACGGATTTACACCTCTCGCCAAGTAAAATTCGTCGAAACTGAATTCCCTTTTCGCACTCTGGTGGCCCAACCGACCACGTCCACGACCTCACAGACTGGTCCACTACAACTGCCCGTCTTGTCGACCATCGCTCCACCTGCTGCGAGCACCAACCCCACATCCCCGGATAACTCATTTGTTGAGCTTTCCTCCCCGACCACATCCCAATCCCCGTCCACCAATGAAACAACCAGTAATGACCTCCCTTCCTCCATACAGCCAACATTGCTCCCACAACCACAAACGACCTCTCCTCCAACCACGACCACTGAACCCAATGGCGGTGGGATCATCACCCGGTCCAAAAACAACATCGTCAAACCCATCCACAAACTCAACCTCCATGTTCGTCCCTCTTCCCCGATGGAACCTGGTACTATTACACAAGCTCTTCGTGATCCGGACTGGCGTTCCGCAATGCAGGCTGAATTTGATGCCCTACATCGCAACAACACCTGGGAACTCGTTGGTCGTTCCTCTGCTCCAAATTTGGTTGGTTGTAAATGGGTCTTTCGCATCAAGAGAAATCCAGATGGGTCTATTGATCGGTACAAGGCTCGATTGGTCGCTAAAGGCTTCCATCAACGCCCTGGTTGTGACTACACAGAAACATTCAGCCCCGTCGTCAAACCAGTGACAATTCGGATCATCCTCGCCCTGGCAGTTCGACAAGGATGGTCTGTCCGACAGCTTGAGTTAACAATGCCTTTCTTCAAGGGACGCTCAACGAGGATGCCTACATGGACCAACCACCTGGCTTTGTTAACAAACGCTTCCCTGATCATGTTTGTCGCCTAAAGAAGGCGCTCTACGGGTTAAAGCAAGCACCTCGCGCTTGGTATATGGAACTTCGTGTCTTCCTGCTCTCCATTGGCTTCGTCAATTCCACCGCCGATGCATCTTTGTTTATTCAGCCGACACCACGCGCGACACTATACTTGCTCGTCTATGTCGACGACATCATTGTTACGGGGAGCTGCTCGACAGAATTATCAAGCCTCATTGCTACACTCGGTGCTCGTTTCTCCTTGAAAGATCTTGGCTATCTCAACTATTTCCTGGGTGTTGAAGTCATTCCTTCCACTGCGGGCATGTTTCTTTCACAACGGAAATACATCACTGATCTCCTTCAAAAGTCGGGCATGGCAAAAGCTAAACCAGCGTCCACTCCAATAACTGCAACTCCTCCGCTGCTCAAAAACTCTGGTGATCCCTTGCCCTCCCCGACTGAATACCGAGCACTGGTTGGCAGTCTTCAATACTTGAGTCTTACTCGACCAGACATTGCCTTCGCGACCAACAAACTTGCTCAGTTCATGCAGAACCCGAGCACCATGCACTGGTTGGCACTCAAGCGTCTACTTCGCTATCTGGCCGGCTCTTGCGACAAAGGCATATTCATCTCCGCCACTGCTCCCCTGAACTTTCATGCGTACCCAGATGCGGACTGGGCGGGTGACAAAGATGATTATATCTCTACCACTGGTTACCTGCTCTATCTTGGCAACACTCCTATCTCTTGGAGTTCCCGCAAGCAACGCTCGGTTGCTCGATCATCCACTGAAGCTGAGTATAAAGCCTTGGCCGACACAGCCAGTGAACTCCTTTGGGTCCTCTCTTTGTTCACTGAACTTGGTCACACTCCTACAGCTGGTCCGGTCATCTACTGTGACAATCTTGGTGCTACACATCTAAGTGCTAATCCTGTCTTTCACTCCCGAATGAAGCACATAGCCTTAGCTTATCACTTTGTCCGTGAAAACGTTCAACATGGCCGGTTTCGTGTATCCTTTGTCTCTACCAACGATCAGCTTGCTGACATTCTCACCAAGCCTTTGCTTCGCCCTCGGTTCGAGTTTCTACTATCCAAGTTGCATATTTCTTCCAGGTCGCCCAACTTGCGGGAGGATATCAATAATATTTAGTATTTAATTATCATTATTATTTTAGATTAATTGTTGGAGATATTTGTTCCTTTTCCACTTGTATTGTTGCATGTAGTTTCTCTACCACTTGTCTAATTGCATGTTTTTGTTTTGACACTTGTCTTTATGCATGTAAGTCATTGTAGTCACTCTTCTCCTATTAATAAGTGTTCACAATGTACTTTGAATTAATGAATGCAATATACAACTTTATTCATTCATCTTATACACTTTCTTTTCTTTCTCTTTCTTCAACTGTTTCTTTACCTTTAGCTTGAGCAGACATATCAGAGTGAAACTGAAGATCAGGCTGCACAGCAGTTACTTTGTTGAAGGAAGAGGCTTTTTTTCTCAAAGAAAAGCTTTTCCTTTTACCTTGAGTCTCAGATAAACAGATTCTGTCACTAGACATCCTTGCTTCTTTGCAGCCATATGGACCTTCAAAAATTTCCTCCAAACTTTCTATTGATGGTTCAATATTATCTTCTGAAACTGGCCTTTTCAGTGGTAATATCTTTCCATGATATTCTGAAGAGCCTGAACAGCACTGGCTCAATAAATGCTTAGATTCATGGATTTTGCCATCAGCATCAATATTCTTATATGCTTTCAAACAGTTATGAACAGAATTTTCATGATGACCATCAGCATAAAATTCATCAACCTTCCTAGTTTTAGGTTTTGAACCATCGCCACAAAATTTTGCGAGAGTAAGAGAGTCAACAAGATTGGGAGGAAATCCAGGTGGAACACCAACATCATTACCACTTGTGCTTGGTTTTCCTACATGAGCTTTATGTTTCCTTGAACTTGCACTTCTCTTCTGCTGCACAATTTTCTGAACAAAATCGTTGCGACCCAATACCGATTGCTTCCACCACCTTGAATAACGGGAGGTAACACCGGCCTCAAAAAATCTCGATGGAAAGTACAAATGTTTATCAGATATGGACCTGCAGTAGTTTTCCCAAGCAATCTTTTTAGTCTCATTGAACCTAGGCACACAACCTGGAACATCTTGATCAATTCCAAATTGCATTGCAACTCTATTTGGAAGATATTTCTCTATGGAGTCAAAGCCAACAAGTTCTGAAACTCTCAAGCATATAACAAAGGAGAGCATTTGTTTATCCAAATCCTTCGTGAATGGTACCAAAATTTCGTCATTTGGATAAAACATTCCACACTTATCAAACAACCTAACATATGGACGCCAATGAAAATCATCCATAGCCGAGTCTAATGCCAACCTAACATTGTCAATTTCGAAGTCTTTGACCCTACGCCACCTAAACAATAAAGGGTCACTATTGTTGATCAACATTGGCTGTGGTTGTAAATTTTTGAACCTCTCCCACACCCAAATTTGAACCAAGTAAAAGGGTGATGGAAGGGTAACTTCTAGAGGATATTTGTCGCCGCCAACAGGAAAATTTGACAAATCAACTATTGTTTTCTTAAACAAATTAAATCCTTATATATGCTGGCCAAAACAGCTAGTGCCAAAGCAATAGGATTTCCTCTAGCAAGATGAACAGCAATAGGGAACAAAGAAGTTTTCACCAAAATTTTATGAGGAAAAACAAAAACCGATAACCAAGTAGCAAGAAACGCTTCATGTTCAATTTCACTACTTTTATCGATGAAAATATTGATCCATGATGACGCTGTCGGCTTACCATGTTTATTACTCTTAGTAAGATGTTCTCTTGCAAGGATCAATTTCTTCTCCACCTCTCTCATTTCTTGATCTTCAAGTAAAATGAAAACAGGATCACCAAGAACAGGGTAACCCCCTAAAACCATAACATCCTCCAAAGTGATCGTTGCCTCGCCAAATGGAAACACAAAGGTATTTGTCTTAGAACACCATTTCTCAACAATCCCATATAGCAAGTCATGATATATCTTTATGCGACACTTGGTGGTCATTATAGCTTCAAAGATGCCAACTTTCTTCCATACTGATTCATATCTGAGTTGAAGTTGATCAACCCATCTAATCCATTTGGTGTGTGGGTGGCGCCACCCATTGAAATGGATTGTTAAAGGCCATTCCTTTGGGTCAAAAACAGAAGATGATGATGAAAATGGGTTACACTTAAAAAAAGGTTCTTCAATGGAGCTTGCAATTGGTTTGAGAAAATGGGCAGTTCTGAAAATTGGTTTACTGTCACCAGCTGGTGAAACCATGAAATCATCCCTCACCTCCATAATGGGTTCATTCATCATTTGGATATTCTTAAAAAAGGTGAAGCCTTTTTGCTGAAAAACACTACAAAAACGGTTCAAAATGAGAATGTGATGATAATGAAACTACAGTAACAAACAAAGATGAGCCATTTTGTTTTTTGTTTAAGAAAATGGTTGCATTCACAACTTTAGCCGAAGTTTAAGGAGTGGAAAATAGTGGCACCATGTTTTGTACATTCTTGCAAATGAAGGGAATGGCGACTGAGAGCAGAAAACCCAAATTACCCTTTTTGGTCCTTGTAACAAATTTCTTATCACAAACAATTGAATTGAATTGAATTGAATTGAATTATGCTCTGAATCCTCGGTTACTTCAAAAAAATAACTGATTAAGCATCATGTTAGATGCCATAAAAAAAAACTGATGCGTGTTTGATACTTCTCGAGAAGTATCAGAGAATATTCGACAATTAAATTTTATTTTTATTTATATTGTGGTTGAATTTTGAATTACGGGTGTTTCATACCTCTAAGAATCAAAAGGTTAATACAAAAAGTATTTACTTTTTTTTTTCTCTAAAAATACCCAATATGTGTCTGAAACTACTTAAACATGCATGAGATACGACTGACAGTGGATCCTCTCAAGTCCACTTTAGTGTAAAGTTTTTTTTCAAACCATTCATTTAGGTGAAGAGAGAGAAAAGAAAAAGTAAAAAGGTGAATTTAATGGTGATGATTTAACAATTGAGGGAAAAAAAATTGAGAGATTCCATTCTCGATACAACTACACTTAATAGATACGGATGAGATACATTAAAAGCGTACGGTCTTTTAATTATTTTATTCTTACTATTTTTTTTCTTCTAAAAATAAGAAAACAAAAAAAAATCTAAGTTGACTTTGTTTGGATTAGCTTATTTTTGAGCTTATGCAAACATCTTATGCAATATAAGTTATGTTTTATGCTATTTTATAAGTGAAAATTAGTGAGAATTGTATTTTTATAAGCTATTTTATCATAAATTATCTTAACAAACTTATAATAATACATAAAAATTGCATAAGTTGTTTACATAAGCTCACAAATAAGCTAATCCAAACAAGACCTAAATCTCACTTGTTTGATAATTTCATTAATGTGAATGTTTTTCTATCATTAATTTTAGTTATATTTATATATCATGTTTATATATTATTTTAAATTTTAGATTTTTTAGTTATGTATTGTAGTTGAATTGAAATAGGTGTTGATGATTGAATGGGACATACAAACTCATGACGGTACTTATGTGTTAAATATGATTTTTCTTTTTTTTTTTTGGTATTACTCCTTTGATTTTCAAAAGAAAAAAAAAATGCTTTTTTTACAACTGATTTTTTACATTTCTATTATTTAATTAAAAAACTATATTTAATGTTAAATAATTAAGTGGATAATGATATAAAACATAAGCAATGTCGTACAAGTAAAAACGAGCCAAATATATGAATGGAATAAAATAAAATAAAATAAAAAACAAGAAGAATTAAAATTTCGAATTTTAAAATTGAGGAAATAAAATCTAAATTCAGAAAAGAAATATTATTACTTGGATGCACATACGAAAATTTTAAAATTAATAAAAATGATAATAAAGTGATAGTATTAAATAATGTGTTACACAAATTTACAATGAGAAACAAATTAAGGGATTACTACAACAAAGTATAAGTTACACAAATTTAAATTAACCAATTCAATAAACTAGTTAGCTGATTCATCCTCCTTGATTTATTCAGCAAACCTTCTTATTCCAATGGTGGCCCAACTTTATACCAATCTGCAAAATATATGAAGTTGAATAAAATAAGAAAAGGTGTGAGGTAAAGTAAAATTTTAGGGAATTGAATTTTATGATGTAAAGTTTTTTGTTTGGATGATAAATTTGAAAAACAATTTAAAATAATGAGAATTTATGAAATATTTTGTCTAAGTTAAATTTAGACAAAATAGGAATTTAAAATTTATTTATTATCCTATACTATGTTAATATCAAATTGGTTCTTACTAATCTCTTAAATTTGCAAATTGGTCCCAAAATTTTCAAATCAACTGCTAAAGTTGATCACTATATTGTAAATTTCAAAATTGACACAAAACTTTTAAAAGTTACAAAAATAGCCCAACAAATTTAACAATGGAAAACATTATTACTGTATCTAAACCATAAAATATATTAAAAATGAAGAAAATTCAACTAAATCATTTATAGTTTGTAAAATTCTATATATTCTAAAATCGCAATTGCCTCATCGAAGTACACTTTAACCATGTGTTTGAATGAATGAACTTTTTTTGAAGTAATGTAATTTAAGAGGGTAATTCCAAATTTTTCTACGTAAATTTCATTGTTTGGATGAAACTTTGGAAAAAAATTTGTCAAAACTAAATTTTAAATAAAATATCAAATACCACCCAAAAACTAAGAATTCAAAATTTCTTCATTACTCTATATACAAGTGAATCTCAATTTAGTCTTTAGAATTCTTTCAAATTTTGCAAATATATACCTATATTTTTTCAAATTATGAAAATTGGTCACTATAATTTTTAAAAATTTGCAAATTAGTCCATAAACTTTTCAAAATTTATAGAAAAAGCCCAACAAAATTTATGAATAAAGGATTTTATTATTCTATCCAAAATGGAACGAATTGAAACATTCGAGTTACCTAAATTTCTAATTTCTTTAGAATTTTTAATTATCTCATCTAAACACACTAAGCAAAAATGTTTTTATTAATTTGGAGTAAAAGGGTACCATAATATTATAAATAAGCATTCACCTGAGCCAACTAACAAATTTATTGTATGTAAATTGTAATCACTTCCTTATTCCAAAGATTTGTTGCATAGCTGGAAATTTAGTCCCAGTGGTTGAAGGTTTGGATGTTTGAGGTGGTGGCCTAGTTGTATGAACAAGAATCTTCTGAATGCTTAAATCTTTGGAACTCATTGTAATGTCTAGCTAGAAGCTTTAAATTGGAGGGGGGTTTTTTTTTTGTGTATGGATCACAAACACTTAATAATTTTGATGAAACATAGCATTGAAGCATTGTGTATTTATATTGAATGGAAAACAAAGATGCCATGTAATGTAACTTAATATTCATTGCATGGAACTTACCATAGAAATTTCTATTATTTTTCTTATATATTTCACATTTATTTTAATGTTTGACAAAATAAATTTGAATTTGAAATGCTGAGTGTGTGTGTGTGGGTGAGTAAGATAGTATGAAATGTATGTAGCTTGTATCACAAGGACATATCCACGGTGAGTCGGCAAAGACTAGTCCTACATTGCTATTTAATTGGTGTTTTAATACTTAATAGTGTTATGTTACAAAAAAATATGAGTACTGAAATTGTGAAGAAAATTACTCTTATTGTCAAATATTTGAATACGCGCTATAACGACCATTTTAAACCCTTGTGTGTGTTTGTTTGACAAAGATATATTTAACTACATTTCTTTTCATGATATTTTTCACATTTAATCTTTTCTCACGCAAAAGGCCAAGTCATGTGCCACCCCAACAAGTCCTTTATAAAGTAATAAGAAATGTGATGCGTAGGTGCGGGTACGGTACCGGTACCCGATATGGATACTAATACGGAGTACGACATTTTTTAAAAAACTAATGAATGTTTATGATTATAAATTAAGGTACGGATAGGTACTCAATACGGATACAGATACGTACTTGAAACCGATAGTCTCTCTCAAATAGAATACCCGTGCATCATAAAGAAACTCTCACATTTAACTTTGTACAAATTTTACACGGATTATATGAATCTAGACTTTGTTTAGTCTTACCATTGGGGCATGTTAATGGTGAGCTTCTTTAGATTCAAAGAGTACTAGAGACTGTTCAAGTTAAGAGATGATATTAGGTGCCGGTTACCGTACGAGAACTAAATGGGTCTCGCACCATACGCGACCAAATAAACCAGAATCTTTTAGGGAATATGCTGTGGCACATGGATTTAAAATTTTAATTAATAAACTTTACTGTTCCACTATCATAGGGCAAGATTGGAATTTTATATCAACTAAATATTTATATTATTGATTTGTAAAGTTTTATTTCCAGCTGACTTTTTTTATTAAAAATTAGCATCTCGACGGACATGTGAATATTTATATTATTGATTTGTAAAGTTTTATTTTCAGCTGACTTTTTTTTATTAAAAACTAGCATCTCGACGGGCACTCACATGTCCGTCGATCCACCTTTTTTATTTTATTATTGTTCCGTGTCGGTTGTCGTAAATAATAGTTTATTTTAAATTTAATTTTTATTTGAATTAAGTTGTGTATTTTTAGTTTCTCTCAAAATAAAAATTATAATTTACATGCATTAATTCGTGCCCGTTTGTGTGATTAACATTCTGTATTGTTCTAATGTAGATAACTAATTAACCTTCGTTTTTATTGTGATTAGTTTATCGATAACTACTTAATCTCCTTTTTTATTGTGCTTAGTTATTAAGAAATTCTTTATTTTTTTTACTAAAAAAAGTGAAAACTAACTTTTGTGTGGAAGTTATTTTTCAACATGTACAAATATTTGAATCTATGTAAAAAAAATATTTGAATAGAGTGAAGGACAAAAGTGACATTAAGAAAAGTTTACACAAAATAGAGTATTCTCTTTATATATTGGTATAGATTTATTGATTAATAAAGTAATTTAAAGACTAATTAGTATAGATGATGATAACTATTTAACCTTATTTTTTGTTGTGTTTAGTTATTAAGAAAAAAAAATTATTTACTAAAAAAACTGAAAACAAACTTTTGTGTGAAAGTTAGTTTTTATTAACATATACAAATATCAATATGTATACAAATATTTTAAAAGAGTGAAGGAAAAAAATGACAATGAGAAATATTGCACCAAAAGGGGCATTCTTTTTATATATTGGTATAAATATATTGTTATGTTTGTTAATTATTTTTTTATGATAAAAATTATGTTTGTTAATTGATAACTACTAAATTTCTTTTTTGTGATTGATAATCCTACTAAATTTCTTTTTTGTGATTGATAATTGTGAATGGTGTGAATATGGTGAACAACAACCACAATAACAGAACCATCGACTCTAGAAAGCAAATCTCATAAAACAAAAACACAAACATACGCTAAATCTAAAAAAGCAACAACTCAAAATCATTTAAACACGAACACAAAAAATTTAACCTTTCATATTCTAAAACGTAAACCCCAAAAACAAAAACCCAGATCATTAGTTAAGAACAAACTGACTAGATCAAAACCCAAACGTTATTTTGAAGAACATAAATTAGCTTGAAGAAAAATTAAGAAATCTAGATCGTTAATTTGAAGAAAAGAAATACCAAATCCATAAATAAGAAACTCAAATTGAAAATTAAGAATAGAAATTAATTTGAAGAAACCTAGAAATAAGAAACTAGGTTTCGGATGTGACCGTTATTACAATTTGTCTATCCATTTGAAGTTCGATCATCAAAATTCTTTTTTTCATTCGTTTGTTAGTCCAATTAGGTGATAGTGAACGGTTGGATTGATTAAATTTGAAATTTCCAATCAAAATCGGTAGTTTAAGTCAAAGTTCATGACCCTTTCATCAAAATTAGGTTTCCGATGTGACCGTTATTACAAATTGTCTATCCATTCGGAGTCCGATCATCAAAATTCTTTTTTTACATTCGTTTGTTAGTCCAATTAGGTGATATTGAACGGTTTGATTGATTAAATTTTAAATTTCCGATTAAAATCGATAGTTTAAGTCAAAGTTCATGACCATTTCATCAAAACTAGGTTTTCGATGTGACTGTTATTACAATCTGTCTATTCATTCGTAGTCTGATTATAAAAATTCTTTTTTTTCATTCGTTTGTTAGTCCAATTAGGTGATATTGAACGGTTGGATTGATTAGTTTTGAAATTTCCGATCAAAATCGGTAGTTTAAGTCAAAGTTCATGACCCTTTCATCAAAACTAGGTTTCCGATGTGACTGTTATTACAATATGTCTATCCATTCGTAGTCCGATTATTAAAATTCTTTTTTTCATTCGTTTGTTAGTCCAATTAGGTGATATTGAACAGTTGGATTGATTAGTTTTGAAATTTCCGATCAAAATCGGTAGTTTAAGTCAAAGTTCATGACCCTTTCATCTAAACTAGGTTTTCGATGTGACTGTTATTAAAGTCTTTCTATCCATTCGGAGTCCGATCATCAAAATTCTTTTTCTTTCATCCGTTTGGTAGTCCAATTAAGTGATATCGAACAGTTGGATTGATTAAATTTTAAATCTCCGATCAAAATCGGTAGTTTCAGTCAAAATTCACGACCTTTTCATCAAAACTAGGTTTCTGATATTTTTATTTTTTTTAATGGCAAATTGTTAGTTGTTAGTATATTACAAAGATATGTTAGTTTTTCTCGTAGCCAGAATTTGAACCATGGATCTCCTCCAACTTCTTATAACCATTAGTTCAACTAGTTTAACCAATTGAACTATCCATCACACCCAGTTTCTGATATTATTGTTATTACAATCCATTTATCTATTCAAAGTCCGATCATAATTATTTTTTTCTTGTTCGCTTGTCCGTCCAATTAAGTGAAAATGAGCCAAGAGAGATCTTGGATAGTTAGAGGATAATTAATAAAGAGGCTTAATAGATCTTTCGGTCGCTGTATGTTTACGAATTTTTTGTTTTAGTCCCTAAAGTCAAAATCCGCAGGAAAATCTGCAATTTTCGTGAAAATTTTCCTTCGGATTTTTCTGCGGATTTTGACTTTAGGGACTAAAACCGAAAAAATATATACATTCAGGGACTTATTTGCAACAAAACAAGACACAGGGAGTAAAACCAAAAATTCGCGAACATACAAGGATCAAGAGATCTATTAAGCCTAATAAAGATTAAGGAAACAAAAGAAAAGAATTCTACACCTGTTTATTTGAATTTAATGTGAAAAAAACACCGCTAAACAGTGTCCCGGAACATTGGTTATGCATGCAAAAAAAAGAAATAAAAAATAAAATTAATATTAAAAAACAAATTTTTTATGTTTTTGAGATATTTAATGCATGTATTTTGAGATAAAACTTTTTAACATACTTAACCAATCTTTCGGGACATTGTTTAACATTTTCTATTAATTAATTAATACAGTATGAATTAAAAAAAAAAAAAAATCTCTAGAACCCATTTATCAAAAAATAAAAAGAATTATCTAGACTAGATTTCTCAATGCAAAGATGAAGAAGACTATTCTGTCTCTGAACAATTTTACTCTACCTACTACTTTATCTCTAAAATTAATCCTCACACAAAGATGAAGAAAACTATCTTTGCTTCTAAAATTCTGTTGCAAAATTTCATCTCCTTTGCTTAGTTTCTCAGTAACGTTTGTTGGTTGAACCACCACTAGACACACCAACATCCAAGTCACCATTGCTGCCTCTCCCTCTTCCTTGCCGCCATACCACTCTATCGGACACAGCGGCGGCGTTATCCCTTTCTCATCGGATCGATGTCTCTTCTCCGGCCCCGCTTCAATT